>CM075695.1:27161540-31961540 GCA_037954015.1 Psophocarpus tetragonolobus | reverse complement strand
TCTTTGATATCAAGTGTTCACAAGATCATTTAAAAAATCTTAGTAAAGGAGTAAAGAGAGTGCTTAACGAGGTTATATCTAGGGGTAAACAAATTTTTTTTCAAGTAGATCTATTATGGATGGGTCTTGGTGGCTAAATGAGGTTATTGCTGAGCTCATAGATTTAAAAAATTGTGTTTTATGTTTAAAGAGGATTTTGAAAAAGCCTATGACTTAGTTAATTGACAATTTCTTGATTATATGTATTGTAGGTTAGACTTTGGTATGAGGTGGAGGATGTGAATTGCTTCCTTAATGAGAAATAGTCACATATCTATTCTGGTGAATGGAAGTCTAACTACTGAATTCCAACCACAAAGGGGTATTAAACAAGGAGACTCACTATCTCCCTTTTTATTTCTGGTGGTGACTGAAGGTTTGGCTAGGCTGTTTAGGAAGGTTGTCCTAAATGGTGGGTTCAAACAGATCATGGTAGGGGAATTGACTAAATTCTCTCTGTTGCAATACGTTGATGACGCCATTATCATGGAGGAGGCAAATTTTTTTATTGTTTGGCTAGTGAAGGTAATTTTAAGGGGTTTTGAGTTGGTGTCGGAATTGAAAGTAAATTTTCACAAGAGTCACTTTTATGGATTAAATGTTGATCATCTCTTCTTTCATGCTACTAAATGTATGTTCAATTGTGTTGTGAGTTCACCTTCCTTTAAATTTCTAGGCATTCCAATAGTGTTAATCTTAGGGTTGCATATTCTTGGAAGCTGATGGTTGACAATTTTAAAAGAAGGTTAAATCTGTGAAAGACAAAAAACATGTCTTTTGGTGGTAGATTGATCATGTCGAACGCAGTTCTTATGAGTCTCCCCTTGTACTTCTTTTCGTTCTATAAGGCTCCAAGAAAGTCATCAATTGTTTAACTAGGTTGCAAAGAATTTTTTTTGGGGGGGGAGGGGGAGGTTGGTACTAATAAAATAGGTTGGGTCAATTGAGAAATAGTTTGCATAGATAAAAAAGAAGGAGGTTTGAAGGTGAAAGACCCAATGAAGTTCAAACTTAATATGTTGGCTAAAATGGAGATGGAAGTTCTTAAATGATAAGGAAGCCGTTTGATATAATCTTTCAAGGAGTAGATATGAAGCCGTTTGATATAATCTTTCAAGGAGTAGATATGGAGCCTTTTATCAATACCTATATTTAGTACCAAGGTCATCTAAGTGTTCTTTTTGGTAGAGGGATGTGTAAGTAGTAGATGATGTTAGCATGCCATGTCTTGATTGATTTTCAAATAACCTGAGATGGAAAATAGGTGATGGAAGGGACACTCTATTTTGGAAACAAAATTGGTTAGGTGGTGGTACACTGAGCGAAAGGTATCCTATATTGTTCTCATTAACTATGAATAACAATATTTTTGTGCATAGTGTTTTGGAGGCTTGGTTTGGTGCCCTATCATGGAATGGGGTCTGGAGGCGCAATATTTTTGTTTGAGAAGTCGAGTTACTTTAGAAGTTGGTTGAGTTACTGCAGGGTGTTCACACGGACTAGCAAATCAGTGACCATTGGCTTTGGGTATCAGTAGGAGGCAGTTCATTTTCTGTACCAGCTACATATCTACATTAACTGAAGGTTTGAATCAATAGAGATCAGTGACTGACGATTCTAATGTTTTCAAATGGTTGTGGAAAGACAAACTTTCTTTTAAGGTATTGTCTTCTTGTAGAGACTATTACTCAATAGACTTCTGACTGTAGATAACTTGATCAAGAGAGGTGTGGAGATCTTTGGTGACCAAAGGTTTTGTCCGTTGTGCAAAGAGTTTTTGGAGATTTCCAATCATCTATTTTTATCTTGTAAGATCTCTCAATCTATCTGGTATAAGATGTTGATCTGGTTAGAGGTTCTTACTCCATTACCAAATAATTTATTTCTTTTGTATATTGTTGGATCGTGGACTGTAAGTAGATATAGGAAGAAAATTATATATTTTTTTTGGCATGTGGTATGTTGGGCAATTTGAATATCTAGAAACGTCATAATTTTTAATAATAAAACTTTGAAATTTTTTGATATTCTAGGTTTTATACCAATTACTCTTGGAAGTGATTACTTTATAAATTTGACTTCTATATATATGTGTTTTCTCTTATGTTTAAATCTTCTACAATATTTGTCAATGATATGAAGTGCAAGATGTTTTCTTTGTTTTTGTTTGATGATGTATGTAATTTCTAGGTGTTGTACAGCGAGCTTTAGTTTAGAGGTGAATATATAGATATATGGAAGGGTATTTTGGCTCTGCTGCTATGTTATTGTGATTAGCAGACATTCTGCTTTGTATAACTTTGAAACTGATACTCATGGAATGAATGAATTGCTTTTGTTTGTAAAAAAAAAAAGGTGCATGAGTACCGTACCAATTAATTCAATACAACTATGACTAAGAGTAACTCTGGTGCGGATTCTTAGTTGATTGCTTAGTTACAAAGAACGTTGCGGGTAAGAACTTTGCTTCGGAGGAAACTAACATTACATTCTCAATTTCTTAAACATAAGCATTAGTTTTTGAGTTTAATTAGTGTGAAAGAGTTTTGTCCAATAACGTTGAATTACACACTTTTATTTACATAATTTTTAAGATATTAATAAAGTAAAGTCAACAAATTTAACATATATAAAAAAATATTATTTAATGTTAATATAAAAATTTTACATTGATCATATACTTATTAAACTCTTAGGTTTTATATATAAATATTGATACTTGTAAAAATTAATGTTTTGTGATGTTTTAAGTTAAGTTAATATTTATTTGTAAAAATTAATTAAATTTAAGTTGTCAAAATAAGTTAATTAGAATAAAAAATTATAAAAGTATAAGTTGCTTATAAGATTTTAGTCATTATTTAAAAAATTTATAAAAAAATTATGTGAGTTGCTTCCGAGTAATATGACATGGCAAGATTTATTTAAAGTGAATTAAAAAATTTAATAAGTTCTTTTAGGCAATTAATATTAGTTACTCTAAAGTTTTATTTTTTAAGTGAATTTATCCAAAATAACTTATAGAAAAAATAAAACAAAAGTCAATTAACAACTTATTCATAAACTAAATTAGCTTATCATGAGTAAAATATAAAATTTCTCTTTATAAAATTTTTATAAAAGATGTAAGAGTTTTTATAAATTAATTTATAAAATTCTTTACCTCTTTTAAAAAAAAACTCATGCAAAAATTCTCTTGACTTATTTCCTACTTCTTTTTTGTGCTTTTCGAGAAATACATAAATATACCTAAGACTAAGTGAAAATATTTGGTTTGTAATTTACCATTAACAAAATATACTTGTAGAGTATAGACAGTAAGAACTAAGAATAATTTTTGAAATAATTTTTTTCAGCTGGTTAAAGAGTAAGATAAATATTTATTTTTAAATTATGGTTGAATGTATACAAGGAGATGAGTAATATTCTGAAGGAAAAAAAATAAGAGTTGATAATGATATATACATATTATTTTATTTTATGACCTTATTTAAATAATATTTGTTAATATTTTAATTGATTCGTAAAATCTTAGTAGAAGAAAGATATTAAAATATACGTTTACATAAGTTTTTTATCTTTAAAGTTTCACTGTAAATAACTTTTAATCCTTACAATTCAAAAATATATTTTTTTTAATTTTTAATTTTTAATTCATTTTTAGTTCTTTTAGCATGATAAAAAATTGCTAACAGGCAGAACGCTTTTATCCTAGTGAATCTCTCTACTTCTTAACCCAACTCTCCCTTAATCTTTAATTTAACATAAAACACAACCAAATATACTGAAACTTATAAATGGATAATGTTGATAAAAAAATAATTTTTGGGACTAAGAAAATTTTTTAAATTTCAAAGACAAAAAATGATTTTTGGTGAAACTTTCAGATAAAAAACTTATTAAAATCTAAAATATAAAACAAATTATAACAATATCTGTTAAATTTTATTATTAGACTAATACCCTTATTAAAACTTACTATAACACTAAATTTCAACCAATGTATCTTAAAATATGTTGTAAGGAGCAATAATTACTGCATGAGAAAAAGAAAATGTCGAAGCAATTCCCAAACTACTTTCCTCTGTACAAGTGACTTAAAAGTCCAAAACGACAATAATAGAATCACAACATGGGATGAGGATAGAAAATAGAAAAAGAAAAGGGGGGTTAAAATTTTAAAGCAATAGAAGATGCTGAATTTAAAAATGAGGTAGATAGAGGACAAAACGAAAAGGGGAAGAGGCAAGGGGCACATGTGCCTAGTTATGCTTATTTTTGAGAGTTGAGAAGAGGCAAAGAAAGGATGGAGAGAATAAGATGGGGAAGAATGAACGAATGCAATTTGATATTCAGTATGTGTTGATTGCAGTGTCACTCACTCTTACAGAACATGACACTGAAAACTGAGAAGCCACAGAGTACTGCATAGAAGAAATTGGGGGAGAAAGTTGGAGGGGGTTAGAGGGGATCATCATTGCAATACACCAAATTATTCTCTGGCATGGACCACCATGATTCCAATAGGGCAAGCCTCACATGTCACCATATCCTCTCAGTGTGTCCTATTCTTTGATATTCCTCTGCCCTAATAATAATCCCCTTCTTATCATCATCATCATTCTTTAATCTTTAATACCCTTTTTTCACTTCTATTTCTTTTCTTCCTTTATTTGCTCACCTATCATCATAATAATACCTTGACACACGCCCACCTTTTCTCTTTTTCAATTCCCCCTCGTCTCATCTAATGCAAACATTTCTTTTTGGCATCTAATCACCTATGCTTTAGGATTTTTATTTTACCTTGTTAGCACACAACTAGGCAACGCAATCAATTTGTGTCAAGAATAACTCACCATTCACGTTTATAGCCTCTATCATTAGGAAAAACATATCAATATATTGTACTATGATTCATACATAATAATACCCTTAACCTTAAGCATATAATTAAATATTTGATTTTCTTGTTCAAGTGAGCCCATCCTTTAATATAAATATTTTGAATGCAGTCGATCTCCAATTCAGGAGAAATTATTGGATCATATCGTTCATGTTAGTTTTTCATATGTAATCAAATATTAATAATTTTCTCACAAATTTAAATTTTTTTACTCCGTATTATTTAGAGATTAATTGAGATCAACCGTGCATGGGTGGTCGTCCTAGACAGTTTAATAATAATTTCATCCAGACTCTCAGCTAAGAGATACTTATGATTTATGTTTTCGTCTAAAAAAATTATTGAAGTAAATTTTTTATTGAAAATTACAATAAAATTATATAAAAATTCATAATAAATAGTTAAATATGTATTGCTAATACTTTTTTTTTTCCATTCTAATTCTTTTCTCAGGGTCTTGAGGAGAGATTCTGTCAATAACATTATTTAGATTTATAAAAATAATTATTATTTTTAATTTATTCTAATAATTATGACTTCCTCTAAAATTGGGATGGTCAAATACACAGATAATATAATTACAAGCATTTCCTCTTTTAATTCACAAATCTTCTACTAGGGCTTCAACAAGTTGAAAGATAACAGATGCTTAGCAGTTAGCATCCATTATTAATATCACAATCACACTATTATGTACTGGGACGGAAAAAAACACACGAGCAAGTGTGTGGATCACGATTCTTGAAGTTTTTTTTTTAACACTCTTGCCAATGATAACTAATTGTTATGCGTGTTGAATCTTCGTACTTTTTATTGTTTGTCTATTTATGGTATCCGTAAGTATCGTATTAATTATTTAACTGATAAGTGATAACATTGTTTGTACATTTAAAAAAAAAAAACATTTGTACACAATAAACAGCCAAAAAAGCACATATAATTGATCATGTAGATGCGTATAGCAATAGTGAAATACATGATTTAGTCATTTATAACTGGCCAATAGAATTTGAACGCATTTGAGAAATTTTCGTTATTGACAAGTGCCATACCTTGCACATGTGCTAGTGGCAGATGTTTAAACGATTCTAAATTATTTGAATTTATTTTGGAAGAAAAAAAAGAAAAAGATAATAAAAAGAAAAGTCTCTGTGGACTCTAGTTGGGTAATGCTAATTATATAATTCAACCTAATGGAGAATTATGCCAAAAGGTCAAATTTCCTTTCTGTTTGTAATCAAGCAAAGACCTTCATTTTGCACCGAATCTATAGTTAAATGTATTTTCTTTCCTTTTATTTCGACATTTTCATTGCATTTACAATAAAAGTAAAGTAAGGTATGAAGAAAACAAAAACTAGTCTTTGTCAATATATGTCATTATCCGTCTAGATTAAGCTAAGAGTAACTTGTTTTGAAGGAAATCATTTTAATAATAAGCATAAATGTATACTATTTTTTTTGCTACAAGTTTACCCTGGATTGTTCCAATGAACAAGATTAGAGGAATGCCATGTCATTCAGGTTAACATTTTTCTTTCGGTTCCGTCATGGAGGTATATATGTCAAATACTATAAAACCTAGAACTAATTAAAAAGTTGTAACTACATTGCTATATAATATATTTTAAAAAGATATAGATGAGTTATTGTTAATTCTTATAGACCTTTTTAATACTCCAGGTAAAATCTGGCACTTGATAATTTCTAATGCAAAAGATTATACTATACAATTTTTAAGAAAGCGCCAATTCCTGATGTCATTATATTACACTGCATATGTTGATTAGAATGGAAATTTTTTTATATATAAAATTCATATAAAATAGTTTTGCAATCATATTGAGAATTCTTTTGATAATGAAATTGCATGATTTCATATTGACTGTTTATATTTCATGAAGATGACATTAATTTTAATGAATTAAGTTTTTTTAAAAAATTTAAATTGTATATGTAAGAAGTTAGGCTGAAATATGAATCCATTTTTAATTGTAATATTATAGATCTAGCAGTCTTGAGAGGCAAGGATATATTTTTCAAGGATGTGAAAAGTTTTATAACCGTGGCAGTAAAAGAAGCCACTAATCTTGCCACCAATTGCTCCACAAGACTAATATCATTCTTTGTTGAAAAGTAAGATAAAATAAATCAAAATAAAGGAAAGAGTGGAAACGAAACATAAAAATGTACGATGGAATATATCTTTCATCCATTAATGGAAATATTTTTCTCTGAAAATCTTTCCTTTGTAATGAAATCTGAAAAGTAGCACAAAGCCACCGCTTATCAAGTCGTGGGGAACTAAATGAAGCACAAAATTTAAATTTAATATATTTAAGAATTGTTAATATTGTTCATCAATTAAAATTTAGTTTTATTTCAATAATTAATGTTGATTTTAGTATTAATTTTTATTTATTGTCCTTTCAATGTTTTTAATTAACTTTTTTTTTTAAGATACTCCTGATAAAAGTTAAAAACAATGTAAGAACATACGAATTAGACCTTATATAATAACCTGAAAACATTGAAAATCTCTAGACTTAAGTAATTTATTCAATTAAAAACAGAAAAATTTAAAACAAAGGCACATGCAGACAATTAGATTTATGAATAAATTACATTAGTTAATTTTTTTCTATCTTGTTCTAATTAATGTTAAAGCGTTGTTTTTATGAATTAACTACATTAGATTTATGAATAAAGCGTTTGTTTTTATGGCTAAAAAAATTTAGATTTATTCATCATAATTGTTATTTATATAAAAATTTTGTGCACATTCTCTTGTATGTCTGAATATATATAAACTCGATCAGTATTATAACAATTTATTTTATATTTATTCTTTGTATCTTGTTCTAATTAATGGTAAAGCTGCTTGTTTTTATGAATAAGCTAAATTAGATTTATGAATATAGCGTTTGTTTTTATAGTTCAAAATATGTGGATTTATTCGTCATAATTGTTATTTATTAAAAATTTTGTCCACATTCTCTTGTATGTCGGAATATATATAAACTTGAGCATAGTATTATAATAATTTATTTTATATTTATTCTTTGTAGACAACACAATACATAGGACTAATACTCAATAGTAAAAAATTAAGAAAATAAACATAAATGACTAAAATACAAATATTGAGATCAAATTTTTACTTAATAATTAAGTCTAAGGTATTCCCTGTCAAGAAAGGTTAACATTCTAATATCATCTTAGACCTGCAAAGCATGATGGAAAGAAAAGTTTTATTTGTATAATTCTTTTATGCACAATAATTTGTACATAAAGGTATAGAAAAACATAAAATAAGATAACCATCTTTAATAGAAAATAATATTATATAAATATAACAGAAAAACAGCAGCCGCATGCTTCACTCTTTTGAATAATTCATATCACGTAACTAATGGTGCTAGAAACCATAGACTTTTTGTATTAATTTTCATTATAGCCTTGCGTTAAATTAACACGCTATTTGGATTAGGAAAGCACTGAACATTCAACGAAACCAGAGAAGAGTTTACATTCAAGACCACGTGAGACGGAGAAGAAACAGAAGAGAATAAAAGACGAAGACAAAAGTTGTACAAACCTATAGAGGAAATTTCACATTTGGACAACAAAAACAGAGATATCCCCAACCTTTGAACCTTGGACAGTAACTAGAACCCGAAATAGATGGAGCATTCAGCGCAAGAACCTGCAACTTTGCTAAATGCTAACAAAATCTCTCTCTCTCCTTTAATCGATGATGCTCCTTAGTTGATGGCAGCACTCAGCCACCCACCGACTTATCTATTGTGAATAGTATGTTGCTTAATGTTTTCTTATACTAGCAAGCACTAGACAAAGGGTTCGTACGAGGAACAGTTTTCCTTATTATTGGAAAATTTAGCCCCAGATTTGCTTGCTTTAGCATTCAACTATTCTAAATTATATACTCCCAATAATCATCATAATTACATATATATACAAAATAAATAACATATTCCGCTAGCACACACTTATACTTATCATGATCAGCATCATTATAAAACGCAAATCAACGTACAATCATATGCTAGCTAGAACTATCATTATATTTCTGCAATAACATTAAACATCATTTGGTCATCATCGATTGTGTGTATATATATAAAAATTTACACATATATCATACATGATTAATTAATTAATCTCATACCGGCGGCTACTTAATTTTTTGACAATATCAAAATATTTAAAATAAAGAGAGGAGACAAAGAAGAAAGGAGCGGAAAAAAAGGAAAAGAAAAGAAGAAAGATGTAAGCTGCAAATTCTAACCACCAACACCCACTATCATCAACATCATCATGATCACGATCTTAATTCATTGCAGCATCATATTCTACCATGTCATGATAACAAGTTTCTGTACCAGATTAGTCTAATCAGAAGAACAAATCCAGGAATCCACGGTACCTTCTCCCCTAGTCGTAGGGTTATTGTTGTTGTTGTGGTTATTATTATTATTATTATTATTCTGCAAAGTGCTTTTCTCATGGTTCAAGCTAGTGGAAGCAGAAGCCATAGAAAAGTTCAACTTGCAGCTACCACCATCCAATGACCTTAACGAAACATCTCTTGTTCCTCCTCCATCATCGTTAACACTCCTCAGTGTCACCCCTTCAGAAGTTACATGCCCAGTTGAAACAAAATTTGGATTATTATTGACTTGACCATGGGTCATACCCAGATCCTCAATTGATGGTAACTTTGCACTAAACCCAAAAGGGTGAAGAGGGGTTGGAGGAAGGTGAAATGCAAGAGGGGGGTGATTCTGCATGTTGAGCATGATGTTGTGTGGGTTATGATGATAGGGTAAACCCAAATCAGGAGGAAGTTGTTGTTGATAGTTAATGGGGTGGTTGCTATTGTTGTTATTAGATGAGGAATTGTTGGTGGTGGTAGTGGAAGCTATAGCATCAACCATGTTATTATAAGGTGAGGAGGAGGAAGATAAAAGCAATGGGTTTTGACGATGATGATGTACCTTTTGTGGAGAAGGACGCAAAGGGTAGAAAGGACCCGTTGGTGTGTCCAAGTGAGAAGTGCTTCTCAAAGAGGAAGATGCAGTGAGAAGATCGAGCCTGCGAGAGTAGGAAGAGGAAGCAGAAAACGGCGGTGTAGGGATTCCAGTGAACTCTTGAACCATGGCTCTGAAATTGGAAGTGTCGATGGTGAGAACCGTGGTTGGGGCTCTCCTCGAAGCCCTGGTTCGCTTCTTGGAGCTGCGTCCAACGTTACTGGTCCTACCAGGCTCCAACATAATTGTATCAGGTCTTGTAGTGTCAGCGCCAAGACCTACTTGAGGACCCAACAAACATTGGTTTATATTTGCTTGATGTCTTGTTGATGAGGAGGTAGCATTAACGTTAACGTTAACTCCTGAAGGGTGGGTGCAATCGGGTTCAGATCTTCGAGGTTGGGACGAGGATGACGTCGCGGTGTCTAAGTTTAGAAAGGAGTTTGGTTGAGAGAGGGTGTGGAGGTAGGTCGAAGAGAGATCAAAGAAAGAGAGGTGAGGGTGTTGTTGTTGGTAATGAGAAGAAGAAACAAGAGGGGAGCCAAATTGGGTGTTATTGAGGAAGGTTGAAGGGAGTACTGTGTGATCAGCTCGTGAATCGTATTCTTCATCACCACTTGAAGAGATACTTCCACTGTTGCCAGAATCCATAGCTTGCAAATTAAGCAAAAGGGGGGGGAGCAAAGGAAAAAAAAAAGAAGGGGTGAGAGGAATTAAAGGTTAAGGTAGAAATGGAGAGGAGCTTAATATAAGAGTGGTGGCACGGTAGAGAAGGTTATGAAGCTAGCTAGCCATGGGGAAATAAGAAAAACACTAGACACGTACCCTTTTGAAAAGGGGAAGCGAATCTTTGGATCGAATCACAATCTGCAATGGAAGCAAATCTTTTCCTATAGCTTGTCTTTCTTTCAGTCGAGGAAAAAGGTTTTTCTATAAAAAGAAGGGAAAAAAACGCATAGGCACATGTAGATCTAGCTTATAAGAGTGGCTAGGGAAAGGGGGTGAGTTAATTACAGAAAGGCCAACCTCCAAGGAGGAGCACATAATAATAATAATAATAATAATAATAATAATAATAATAATAATAATAATAATAGCAACTTTGGTGGTGTATGTGAATTAGGGTTTTTGAGGGAGCTAGCAAAAGGGAAATAATTAATTAAAAAGATGAGAAATGAAAAGGAGAAAGGGATGGTTATTTAAGCCAGAAAAAAGAGGGGGTTTAAAAGATGAAGATCCTCTACGGAATGGAGGATGGGGTGGCGGTGGCTGGCAACGGGTCAAATTCAAAGTGAATGGTGAGAGGGACAGTGTGAGAGGCAGGGGGTTGTGAATGTGAAAGGACGAAAAGGATATGTTATGTTATGTTCTGTGTGGATGCAACTGTGCAAACTTCTATCCAGACAAGTTGAAAAAGCTATCTACATATAAATTATTTTTTAATATATATACTTATGTATTACTTTAAGAATAAGTAAAAGAGTCATTTTTATAAGGTTAATTTAAAGATTAAATAATTAAATTATGAACAGCGAGGATGAAAAATAAGATTGTAATTATTTTTTGAATAAATGAATCTATTTAATTACATATATTTTTTATCACAGACAATGGTATTTGAGTATTCTTTCATATTAATTTAATTTACATTTATCTTTTATTTTTATTAGAAACAACCATGGTCGAGTATTGAAAGACTACAGTCATCCACAAATTTTCCTATATTTACTTAAAATTCGAATTCAAACCGGTTAAACTAAAACATTTTCCTGTCAATTAATTCATATCCTGTGTAATTATAATACATTTCCTTGTTGTTGTTTTTTTCAACACCTAATTAATAATAATAACCCAATTAAAATTAAAGTGACAGCAAAAAGTGAAAGAGAAGGGATTACAAATTATATAGACAGGAAAATTTGGCTGAGGTCACAAAACCTAAAAACATTCCTGTATCAAATGGTATATTTTCTTTTTTCTTTTTCCTCGTTTAATTTTGACAGGATGAATCTTTTTTCTTACTAGCTCAAGACGAGAATAGACACTAGATTTTAAACAGATATTCCATTCAACAGATATTTAAATGGTGCTTTTTTTATTGGTACAACTTTCTTTGGGTGCAGATTTTAGTCGTGATTTATTACTTTACATAAGAGAATAATTATTTTCTATAAATTACATTTTTTTGGTAATAGATAGATTTTTTTATTGATTCCAACGTGCTTATTTAATCCTTCATTATTTTATGACATTAGCAGAAAGACTGACACTAAATGTAAAATGTCTATGTCTGAATAGTTTATTGTTGTAGAAAATTCTAATTTTATGTTTAAGTAGTTTTTTTTATTTGATTATTAATATTGTTAATTTGACATGACATTTGAAAACAGAATAATAAATCTGGTGATAACCCCATTTTGGATTTAATAGAGGTTATTTAAGAGAGGCTAATATAACTTTAAAAAATATAAATAACTAAATTAAGGCTTATTTCAAACTCCAGAAATATATAGGTAGTTATTAATATTTTTTATCTACTTTTTATTATTTATTAAACAAAAAATAAGATATACAGTAAAAGTAAGGAAATTAACTTTTTTTATCTCTTTTAATATGTCTTCAAATTTTGTATTTTTTTAATTCTAGTGATTAGAACAATAAAATATTAATAGTAAGCATTTCAAACTTTTCTCATCTAATCAATTTCTGTAGCTCAACTAAAAACCAAAGAATTACTTAGAAGAGACTATTTTGTGCTAAGCGAGCTACGTCGTCAAGTGAAAAAATAGGACGTGCAAAACAATCGTTATCAGGTGAAAAGATATTGTCAAGCGAGGGAAGTAGGATCAAGAGGCTGTCACTAAGCAACCTAGCATTGCAGAGCAATGTGCCTTGGGATCATGAATAAAAAATAGCTTCGATGAGCAATAGGACGGTGATGAGCAAGATGAATTAGAAAACCATATTCAATTAAAAGAGAACTTTGGAGGGAAATAATCAAATCAGCCGAAAAGAGAGAAATAGGAGTAAAAAACAAAGTAGGACACAGCAGAAGCAAAATCTCATATATTTTCCATTCTTTCTTCAAATCTTATTGTATTTTTCACTTTTAATTGTTGCTCATAGTTATGTGTAGTTAAATCTCCTATTAGTTAGAGGATTGATTTACTAGTTAACATTTTGTATCTATTTTATTGTTCTATTAAAGGTTATTATTCTCTGTTCTTAATGTTTGTTTTCAGTTAGATCACTCGTACACTTGTTTTAATCCATTTGGAAGAATTGGAAAAAGATTTCAAGTGAATGATTTAAAAAAACCCTGTATGTATGTTGTATCTAGGAATAAAATAATGTTTATGCTTCTTTTGTTTTTTTCTTATCAAAACTTTAGCTATATAGTAATCTATATAAAGTAATAATTGATTTTAATTGCTATATTTAAGGTTCTCACATTGAGATATCAATGTTTACATTTTTTGGAGAGAAAAGAACGTGGAGATTAACTTTGAGATAGAAGATTTTTAATTAACAAAGTATCGAATAGGAATTTGAGACCCCAACAATTATTTCTACTAATTTATCAACATATTTTACTCTTGTTTTACACTTCTTTAATCTTGTTTTCATTCCTATTTATATTTTACTCAAAGACTCATTCATCATGCTATTAATTATAACTATCCAGGTGAATCTCCATAATATCTTTTAAATTTCTAAAAAAACAACTTAATATTCGTTAGATATTAAAATAAGACTAATACATTTGTAAAAAAAAATTGTTTAACACGACTAGTACAATTTAAGTATGATAAATTTAATTATTAGCCCTTCTTCCCCACGATAACAATAATAAAATTCAAATCTTGGTACTTTTAACAAACTATTATATCCCACCATCAGGCCAATCCTAGTAGGCTTATATTAGTTTTTATAATAATTTGTTACCATTAAAATTTATACTAGTTTTTATAATAATGGTTGAAATTTGTTACCATTAAAAGTATAAGATTTAAAAAAAATTATGAAAAAGAAAAACAATTCTTTTAAATAATGATTTGAATAAGTTGATGTATCCCAATTTTAAAATGATATAAATGATATTTTTTTAAGTTGATAGTGTAAAAATGCCCGCTTATTACACTTTATAAGAAATTTTTGTTCATTAATTGAATTGATCATAATAATTAAAAGCAAGTATTTATAAAAATAATTTATTTACCCGTCTTTCATAATATCTCTAGAATATATAATAAGAGAAGAGAATATGCAATGATAATATTTGAAAAAAATAATTATACACTGACATTAAAAAATAGTTTTAGATTATCATCTAATCACAATTCATTAATTATATTAAAAATTTTGTTCCCATAAAATATTTTAAAAATAAATGTAAAAAGTTATAAAAGAAAAAAATAAATTGGTGTTAGTGTTATCTAACTTTTGGTTTTTTATTTTTCATAAAAATATAAATTTTTGTAAAAGTTATATTATTTTTATCTATAAAAATATTATATATTATTTCTTTAATTTGTCCCCGCTAATTAAGAAAAATTGAGGATCTTCCACGTGTTGGCTATTTTTTTTTTCAGAATTAATCATTTTCTGACATAAAATAAGATTTAATGAAACGTGCAACTAGTAAATAATAAGAAAAAAAAACGACTAGACCTTCAAGATAAAGATATATATTTAGAATTCATGTAAAAATTAAGGTGTTAGTACAAAATTTATATTCAAATGAAAAGGAGTTTTTATTTCAAGTTATCGTTAGTCCACTTCAAAACAAAAACAAAAAGTTATTGTTAGTCCAAATCTAATTCATTTATATATTAATATCATTAAAAAACTTTAATGACGAGAATAGCTATCTAATAAATTAAACAATTTTAGTGATGTACAGTCAACATATAAGTTTACCAAAAGAAAGTATAACCAACAATCGTGTAGTAACTGAGTGATTGTATAAAATGTTTGCATATTAATGATCAAACAAAATGAAAATCATGAAACTTTTTAATAATATAGATTGCGTAAGGTGCATTACGTTAAAAAATTTTGCTTGAAGGCTTATGTAGTAAATTATATTTCAGCCTTAAAGAAACCGCTTGACTAATGTCTATTGCACGGTTTTTTTTTTTCTTATAATATGCTAATGCCGAATGGGGTTGTTACAAAATTTTCAATCTTGCTGGTCATTGAAGATGTGAAGTAGTTGGAAAATGTTACTAAGCTGTCATTTCTCGATGCTTTTATCGATGTAGTTTTCTTTTTTAGCTAAATTATTATTTTATTTTGTGAAAGTGTAAATTATTGTCACATTAATTCTTAAAAGTAATAAGATTTAAAATAAGTCTTATATTGTAAAATAAATTTATAAATTTAATTATTTATTGTCTCTTTAGTCCTTAAAAATATGTTAATAGTATAACTTATGTCAGACAACAAAGATATCAAGAGAGAAAAAAGATATTTTGGATAAAAGTCGAAAACATTTTTTTAGAAATTCAAAAGCATATTCTTGAGTTTTTTTAGTTAAACTTAATTTTTAAATTTATAAGAAAGGGATAAAATTTTGAAGAACTTATTAATTGGTATTATTATTGAGGTTATCCATCATATATATCACTAAATTACGTTTAATCTATGCTAATTTCTCTCTGTATCTCGGAGTTTCTCCTGCAACCCATTCTGAAGGTGTATTTTTTACTCTCAATTGAACTTTTTAGAGGTACTGTATGAAGATGATGCAGAGAGAAATTAAGGTGGAAGGAGAAATTTTCTTAACTATTGATGATATATTGTCCATTAGCTTTCACAAATATTTTTTCCCTTTTTAGTTAAGTCCATAATTCTTGACCCAATTACTCTCAAGTTTCTTATGCGCAATTTCATTTTGCACCTCCAAATTTCCATACTTCTAAAACTTAAAACATAAAAAATGTCCGTTGATTTTAGACTTGTGTCTTTCGCATTATGTGTCTTATTCTTCCTTGATTTTAGACTTGTGTCTTTCGCATTATGTGTCTTATTCTTCCTTTTATTTTCTCCTGAACATTTTTCTTTTGGTAAAACAACTCTTTGTTTGAAAAGTACATTTTAAAGACCAAAACAAGTCATGAAAAGTACATTCTAAATTATTAAAAGAGTTTAATTAATATATATCGTATTTAAGTTTGTTTATGATAATTTTATTAATTTTACTCATTAATATTTTAAAAGTTATAAAAATAAAAAATTGTAATTGAATATCAAAATAAAACTCATTGCATATTAATTAAAGTTTTATTAAAAATCAAAATGATTTTGTAATGCAGTTGTTCTAAAGTTGAAAAAGAGAGAAATAGGGAAAAAAAATCAACATAGTCACTCAAAGTTTAGATAAAAGACATAAGGAAGAGAAAACAAATGATAAGGATAATAATTTTGGAGTAATTATGTTAAGAAAAAGACTTAAATACAATTTAGCCGTTTTATTTTTCAAATGTCATAATTTTGGTCGTTTTATTTTAAAATATAAACATTTAGTTTTTTTCTTTTTTAAGATCCATAATTTTTTTTTCTTATTTTATAATAGAGACATTTGTCCTCTAATTTTATAAAATTTATTAAAATTCAAAGTATTTATTGATAAAAAATTAACTTCTTCCAACTAAAATTTAGTAATTTAACATGAGATTATTTGTTTAATCCAAGTTATAATTAAAGTTAATTTGAGAAAAATAAATAATTTTAGTTTGATGGAAGGAAAAAATTTCTGGATCATGGAAATCTAAATGTCTTTATTTTAAAATGGAAAAATTAAAATTGTAGATTTTGAAAAATAGGAAGACCAAATTGTATTTAAGTTTAAAAAAATGTAAAAGTAAAGAGAGGAAGTAGATACAGCAAACAACTTTTTATTACAAAACTTTCGAGGATTTCTCTATGCGCCTCATATTAAACCTTCGAAAAATTCAATCTGAAGTAAAAAATATACCTTCAAAATTAGGTGCAGGAGAAATTTCGAAGGTGTAGGAAGAAATTTTTTAGAATGTTGTTCTTATTTTCAAATAACTAGGCCCAAGCAAAGAGACATGCCCATCCATCGTGGCTTTTTCTCTTTATACCTCCATATGTTTTGTAAATGTATATATTGCCCTTAGATTAATAAATGTAACAGAATGTGCAGGTGTTCAGAATCCATTTTTCTAAACTTTCTTAGAACCAATTCGAAGATAAGAACCAAAATATCTTATTTGAATTGATCATTCTAACAGATTTAGAAAGCATAATTTGAATATAGTCTTTCAAAAAGTCTAAATTACCAACTTTAAAGCACAATTATATCAAATTGAAACAATTAAAAATATGTGATCCAGATGTTGATTTTGAAAAATCTAAATTACCTATTCTATTCTGGAGTAACATACACCTTGTGTAGTCTTTGTTTCTCCCAACTACACTCCACATCCATCACCCTCGCAAAACAACTCCTTATTTCTTGTCCATCACTCTGCAACCCCTTCCCTTGCCGTAACCACCCTCCTTTCCACCCCACGTTGTAAAACAAATATTGATTAATCATTTCTAATATGTTCATAGAGATGCATGGATAAATTATTTTGAGGAAAACTAGAATAGTTTTGTCCCTTTAATATATTAGAGGTGTAAGGAAAATTCTTAGGGTACAATAAGAAAAACCCATCCATCATCGTTTGTGGAGAGTTTCAGCTACTAGGAGGCAGACCAGGCTAACATATAGACCAGATAACCACGTACGATAGTCAGATTTTCACTCACCCTCACCCTAAACCGTGGCACCTTTTTGCCTGAATCCTATGAAAGTTGTCCAACATGGAATAAAACCTTGATATGTAATTCAAAACATGTGACATTGGAGTGTAAGATCATCAATTGCATGTTATTGGCGAATCATGATGAAGATACCAAACACCACTCAATCATGAATCACGATCATCTACTTTAGTTTTTCGATTGCAGAGTAGAATGTTTTTGTTATTTGTTACTACTTTTCACATTCATCCATATCTCTAGTTTTTCTTTTTCGATCGATTTAGAGACTAATTGTGGTTGCTTGAAATATTGAAATTTATTAACATCTCTTAATTAATATATCACGTTATTGGTGATAACTATTAATTTGCTATCAACCTTTGGAATTAATTCATACCTCGAAAAGAATGACACATGCTGGTGTTATGTTAGAATGTTATTGTTATATTTTTTATTTTTTTTTTATAAAAGCAAAATATTATTCAGCATGAATTAGACACAAGCCATGAATTAGATTGTTGTGGCCTCCTCCACAAGCACGGACATGTTGGCATTATCTCCTAAAACTAGTGAAAATTCTTCTGTTGCAGTATTATTATCGCATTATCTCCTGACACTATTTAAATATTTTATTTTATAGCATTGTAACTACTCTATTTTTCTCTTGCAGTAGCACATTTCAGATTATCCCTTGTAACTGCCTTATATTTGTTGCTCTATTGCTGTATATTCATGCTGCAAAAAATATAATAAATAATATACTCTAATATATTTCATAATTTCATCATACTTAGTAGCACTTTAACCTACGGGGGATCTTGTCGGTTCATTAGCTGCCATCTCCCGTGTGTCATTCTTATGATTAATCTCAATACATGTCAACTGATGTTAATGTCTAATTATCGTTAATAGAAGATCAATTTTTTTTTTATTTTGATTTATTTTTTGATAAATTTTACAATATCACATCATCTTAATATCTATTCTATTTTTACTTTGATAAAAAAATTACATTTTATAATCTAAGAAAACTTCAAGTAAATCTCAAAATGTTTGTACAAATATTTATTTAAAGATAAAGTTTTTTTTCAATAATTAATCTTTTCAACATAAAAAAGATAAGCGCGTTGAAGAATATTCACCGGGTATGGTGAAAAGAACCAGCCAAAGCTTAAACTAAAAGCTTGTATTGTACCTACTCTCAATATACGTGTCCTTGGATCATGTGACCACCACGTTTTTATTTTTCTTTTACGTAAAATGCACGTGCCTCTTTACAACTCTACACTAAGTCCAGTTAGGAGACTTGAGTCTCAAGCCTTGTATTGCTTCTTTCGACACCATCCAATGTTTCCATCCTCCTTTGCTTTGTATATAATAAATATCCTAAAAAATCCATCCGAAAATATCCTGCAACTTTTACAGATTGCATTATATAACAAATTAATAATCCCATTAAACTCAATTTCATAGTTTCACAGGTATGAGGATTCTCCCGTGCCACTTGTTAAATTAAATTCTTTACAAAATTTTGATAATAATTTACAATATAAACACTTTTTAAATATCTATTCTATATACGTTTACCTTTTTATGATATTAAAAAGTATTTTAATAGAACACAATGTACTTATACAAATTATATAATTTTCTTGAATAAATATCACGTTTCTTTTCATTAATATTCCTTAATTTGGAAGGTGCATGAATAACGTACGTCGCCCTTTGGTCTTTGAAAATTTTCAGACTTTGACAACTTTGAAAGGATTACTAATTTCTTTCTCCGCAAATTCCATACTATTTGGATACCTTTCTATTTAATTAATGAAAGAGTAGATATAATGGTAAACTTGATATTTTATAAAATTCATAATCTCTTTATTGAAGTTTGTGTATGAATAATAGCTATCATGATTGGCGTTATTAATTTGTTGGTGGGTCACTACTGTTTTAATTAAAAGCCTACAATTAAGCATTTGCATATCACTCAAATTATACTGAATTTGTAGACAAGCTAACAAGTTATATGCATTGCATTTCTCTTTTCGCGTAATACATGTCAAGATTTGATTTATTGTAGAAAATTAACTATTAATTAATAGTAATCCTGATAAAAATATGTTTTGCTCTGACACAATGCTTTCTAAAAGAATATTTGATTCTTCATCTTGGTTCGGAACGGAATTGATTCCTCCCATAAAGTCGTTGTAAGTTTTGTGTGTATATAGTTCCTTACAATAACTCATATTTGAACAAGTTTTCAATTTATAAACTCGATTTATAAGGTTAGTGTAATTATAAACTTAATTTGTAATGAGAGAAAAGTCACATATTTAATTTTTTTATTAACAAAAATTAACAATTTACAACTAATATTTATCTATTTAAAAATAAAAAAAAATAAATTCTTAATTTGATTGTATTTTTTATGATGTGTAGTTTTAATTTTTTAGTTTTAAGTTAATTAAATTTGTTATGTGTTTAAATTAAGTATATTTAGTCACTTTGTAGAGTTTTTTTATTATAAACTCTTAAATTCTTATTTTTATAAAAAATTAAAGAGATAATTGAAAATGTAATCAAAATTAAACTCTTTAAGTAATACTTTCAAACAAACAATGTGAATTAAAAGATGATCTCCATTATTAATCAACTAATAATTGAAATAAATGAAAGAAAAAGAAAAAGAAAAAAGATATTAAACAAAAATGTAAAAGTGATTGATATTGATTCATGATTCCGTTGCATGGTGGATTGAAAAAACAAAAACAAAACTAAAAAATAAATAGAAAATGTGATGAAGTAAAAAAGAGAATTAAGATTTAAGATTAATTTTAAGGCTTAATTAGGCTTTTAGTTTCTAAAATTTGAGTAAATTTCAGGGATCAAAAGTAAAATTTGGTAAAATTTTAAAAGATAAAAACTTAATTAAGTCTAATTTTTATATTAAAAGTTTTGAATGTTTATTGCACATTAATTTGAATTTTTTAAAAATATATATATATATATATATATATATATATATAATAATAATAATAATAATAAACCATTTTCTTTTATTTTGTTTTCTCAAACACGTTTTTAATCTATTATTTGAGTTTTTATTTGATTAGTTTAAATTATTATTTTTTTTCTTCAACTCTACAAAGTAGGTCCTAATATGGATCATTTTTTTTTTTTCGTAACATGATGCTTTCAACTTTAAGTTTGCTAATACAGAATCATAAAGTTATTTTGATTCATGTATACTGCTAATATTTCTTTATTACAAACTACACTTATTGATGCGTACAATCTAATATTCACGTTCACCAAAAAACAATCTAATATTCATGATTCACATTTTTATTTAAATATTAGATAGTATATATCGAATTATCCACATAAGAAACTTAAATGACAGACAAGATCAGCAAAGTCAAAATAACCGGTTTTTCGTATACTCTTAGACGTAAGGATAACTATATATACCGGTGATACATAGTTATGATGTACGTACCCCCTTATTTCAGCATGAAGTAGGTTTGTATAGTCAATCTTTGCACGTGTATTTTTTTAATTTTTCCCCTTTGCTAGTAAACTCTTGTGTTATGAATATTAGTATTTGTTTCTAAATGAATTAGTTGTTTTACAAGTTATATTAATTCTTATAGTAACTTTCAAAATATATTTTTTATGAACTATGAGTTCTAAGTATTTATTTCTAAATAAGTGTGTTTTTGAGACATATATACTCATTCATATATATATATATATATATATATATATATATATATATATATATATATATATATATATATATATATATATATATATATGTCGTAACTTTTTCTAGATTGAGCGTTTAATTTAATTTTCAAATATAGTTTTTATATATTTCTTTTTTATTTTTTATTTTAATCTTACTATATCAAGATGTAAAATTGAGTTATTTATAAAATAACTCTTAATAAACTTATAACATTATTTAATGTTATGGTAAAAAAAATATAGATTGATGTATAATAATATAAAACTTTAGGGAGTATTTTATAATTTGTTTTATATTTAATGTTATGTTAATTTACTTTTTATATTATGTTTACTTATGTGTAAAGATATTTATTTTTATCTTTATACATAAGTAGAATGTGGGTTATTAGTGTGAATATGAATACATAACTACCTGTACCGGTATGAGACTCAATACATATACACATTTTAAACACAAATGTGAAAACGGATACTATAGTATCTACGTAGTGTCATCAACTCATTCTATAGACATATGTATCAAATTGAAATATCTTTTTTTTGTTAAAAAAATTAACTAAACTTTAAGATTATTCATTCTAATTTGAAATTGATGTCTAAATTTTAACATATCTTATTAATAAAAATGACGTGTCTTGATTTTAATAATTTATTTTCATGATTTTATATTTAATTAAAAGTTTTATCTATTTAATTTCACTATTTAATATTAAAAAAATCCATGATTGATAATAATAATAAAAATTCTAGACTGGGATGAGTGAGTGTAGTTAAGACGATTCAATCTACCTGAACCTCCAAATACATGGAAGTTTGTGGCAAGTGATCCAATTACAAGGAGATTCAAATGCACCAAAATTCAAAAAGTATGAAACCCGTTCTCAGTTAAGTGTAAATTGATAACATTATTAACACAACACCCTCACATAGGTAATGTTTCCTAACACAAGCTTAATTGGGTATTTAATTATCAACTTTAACTCGTATTAGTATATCTTTACAAATAGATTATCATCGACAATATCATGTGTATGTGTTTACGAGAATTGGTCATAAAATGAGTTTTTCTAAGATCTCAGGTTCACCGGTTATTTTTTGGTTTTCGGCTTTTGAATTTATAAGAATAAAATCTAGTTTTAATTTTAAGTTTTTAAATTTATAAATTTTTTTAGCTTTAAAAAATTATAATTAAATTTTAATCTAAACTAAAATCTTTTATATAGCGACTAACAATTAATAGCCAAAGACCAATGTTAAAAAGTTGATGATTGAGAGTGACAACTGATGATTAACAATTTGTGTTCAATCACTAAAGATGGCGAAAGAAAGTAGTAATCAATGGTAGTGATTAATAAACAGAAATGACAACTAGTAATCGATTATGCAGTTGAAGACTAAAGATTGGTGATCGAAGGATGTTGACCTATGACTAATGATGGATGATGGTGGATGGTAATTGGCAGTGGGATGTGGCAGTCAACTTAGTGGTCGATGCTCTATGGTTAGAGGTAATGGCCGGTGATGGTGACTAGTGGGGACAAGTATATGGATCGAGGTTCGTAAACCCTAAAGTTCGTGCGAGTTTTTTTTATAAGAAAATCAAAATTATAGGAAAAAATTTGAGTCCCATTCGTGAAACTCACGAACTTTGCGAGTTAAGTCCGCGGGCTCATAGACTTGGTTCATAGCTCATTTAAATGGACAAATTTGTCATTTTGATGATTAGTTTGTGTTGAAGTTGTGATTTTATTATTGTAAACTAAGATATTTTAAACTTTTAATACTGAAAATATTTAGTATTTTAGATTATTATAATAACTATATAATATCTAGCAAGATATATTATAGTTTAGTTAGCTTAAAAATATGAGTTTAAATGGTATACACTATCAGTGTAAAAGATTTTTACACTGACATTCAATCATGACTATTCATTTATGTGACTTTTAAAGTAGTAATGAGTAAAGTCAACAAATTTACCATGAATGAAGGGTTGTGATTGAATGTTAGTGTAAAAATATTTACACTGACAGTGTATACCAATTAAACTCTAAAAATATTATAATTTTTTAAATTATTTTTAGAAAATATATGTGTGATTGGGCTTGCAAACTGATTCGTTAAGTTCGTGGGCTTCTTGAAGAAAAAGTCTTATCTATTTTGGAAAACTAAGTTTATTCAGCTCATTTAAAATGCAGCTTTCATGAGTCGGTTTACCACTCCTAGTGACCAATGAATGACAATAGAATATTGGAGACTGATGACCACTTTCTAATGAATGGTGATGATAGCTAGTAATCGGTGGCCAAAGATGATGGTTCGTGACTGACAATCAGAAACAACAATTGGTAATCAACAGAGGTGGTGACAGGTGACGCAAATGATAAACTTGAGTAAAAACAAAAATAGAAGTCTCAAAATAAATTTTATTATTTTTCAAATAGGTAAAAACTTTTTTAAAAATAACTAAAACCAAATTACAATCATTTTTATGGAACATGTCTATTTTCAAAATATATTTCTCAACTAAAAATCAGACATTAGAAATCATTCTAAACGGTCTTAACTTTTGTTTGAAAATTCTAGGCTAGTTTGGTCTAGCAAGCCAAAACCATATAATGTTGGAAAAAAACAACTAAGGTTATTTGTCCTAATACTATTTTATTTTATTTTATTGCAAATTTTTATAAGTTTCGACCTAAAAAATGTATCAATTTGAGGCAAAAATTCTTATACCCATAATAGTCAAATCCAATTTGAGTCAATTTGACCATGTATGTAAAAAGCTATTGGTATTCGATTGATATGCAACCAAAATGGAAAAAGGTGCATAACTTTTTCATCTCGGGTAGTGGGCGTATAGGAATTCAAAAGTCACTAACATCTAACAATAGCAAGTCTAAAAGAGAGAAGAACTTAAAAGCGAGACTCCTCCACTCCTCCATTGCAACACCTTGCCATTTCCGGGGTGGAGCTACCATGCTAGAAGAAAAAGTAAAAAATAAAGTACCTCAATACTTTCTCATGCCCCACTCATTTTTCTTTTATCTTCGATTTTTCTTATTTATCTTATTTATGTCTTCTTCTCATTAACCTTCAACATTTATGCCTTCAATTATAGCTATGACCTCATATACACATTGGTGATTGTTGGTGGCTTTGCAAACAAAGGTTGTTGTTTGCAACCAGTTTCAACTGAACCAAGTAAGCTATACACTCAGAAACCCGTCTTAACTGAAGACCTTTCATGATCAAATTTGGATTAGAAATAACATGGTCAATTTTGGTCATTTTAACCTTTTTAAAGTTGATTAGGCTTATTTGGTTTGATGTAAACTTATGAGTTTTTCCAAAT
The DNA here is from genome assembly GCA_037954015.1 of Psophocarpus tetragonolobus. NCBI lineage: Eukaryota > Viridiplantae > Streptophyta > Magnoliopsida > Fabales > Fabaceae > Psophocarpus > Psophocarpus tetragonolobus. The sequence continues at coordinate 31,936,661 of CM075695.1, read as the reverse complement.
TGTATAGATATCTATTTAAAGATATCTATACAATTTGGGTTAGAAGTAACATAATTAATTTTAGTCATATTAACAATTTTAAGCCTAAAAACAATAGTTGATTAGACTTATTTGATTTTATGTAAACTCATGAGTTTTCTCAAATTGTATAGATATCTATTCAAAGATTTAAAGAACAAAGGAACATGGAGTCATGGAGAGCACATCGTTGGTAAAGTTAACGGGAGATCTAAAAGGCAAATTGATAAGTGCAATGTTTTCTACACTATCGGGCACCGACAAATGTATCGCTCGTATGTATTAGTAACATATAAATATTGGGTCAATCCCATAGTGACTTGTATGAAACCCCATAAATATCAATATTTTTTACTTTATGAACTAAAGATAGAAGCTTAACTAACTACTGAACGTAAAGTAAATAAATGCGAAAATAAGTAAAAAGCGATTATTACAGTATGATATTCAGCTAAGTTTGATTTCTCTAAATCATCTCTTAAGTGCATAAATGAACTTGAAATCCTCGTTCACTTTCCATCATCCATAAATATATCCTTAACCTCGATTCTTTGGAAGCAAGGAACTAAACTATTTGGGTTTTAGACTATGAATCTCACACAATCTAAAGTCAAATAACTAGCATTAAAAAAAATGAGCTTAAGATGACCAATGAGTTTTACTTCCTCCGGAGCAATAAAACCTGTTGGGAGCTATTCTCATTTTACAAGTCAAAATCCTCTTCCGAGAGTTCATTCAACAGGTAAAACCCATTAAATATAAGACAATAAATAGCAAGGCAAAGAAGAGCGCACTAACATGGATAATAAACTTAGATTAAAAGCACACAAATACAAACGAATTCAGGTAAAGCTACATCAAATCCTAACTAAATACAAAACTTAGCTAACCATTGGGATGGATGAGCGTGGAGAATGAAGGAAGATGGGTTTGGAGCATAACCTCAGTCAAATAAGGTGTGTACCTCTACTCAGAGCAAAAGACACACATATAAAGACAAATATATGTTTGCAAGTGCTGGATGGTGAAGACGTGGGCACGACTTTCGGACACATCAACCCTACTTAGTGTTGAACATTGGGCGACCATGGATTTGGGCGTTGAGCACCCATATTTGTGTGAGCGTTGGGCGGCCAGAAACTGGACGCCTAACATTACCAAAATATCCCTCTCACCCAGACAACGTTGTACACTCAGATTTTAATCTTTGGGTAGAAGTTGTCACAACACCAATTAACTTGAATCTACTATCATTTCTTTAGTCCATCCCACAATCTGTCTTAAATTACTAAAACAAAAAAATAAACATAAAATATGCATAAATCTTAACCTAAGAACTAAATTTCTAATTATATCTAATTTTAATTAAAAATAAAGGAAAACAAAACTTTAAATAAGAAGAAATTGAGATAACTATTTTATTTTATTTTTATAAAAATAAAATAATTTAGACAGTTATTATAAACCTTGTTCGTTAACAAGGTTTTATAAGTATGCATTGAATGGAAGGTTATTATTTTTCACTTGGATAGCTATTTGTAGTGATCACGTTGTCTTACAATATTGTATTTCTTGAATAACTAGAGTGTCACCAGTGATGTGGATTTTGTACGAATATACATTCTCATTATAAAGAACTTCCTGTTCCTTAGGGTTTCTTTCTTGCTTTCTTCCAATTTTTAGGGTTACAGCTTGTGTGTTGAGAACTAAATTAAATTCTAATTGTAGATCTCTAAATTCTAATTAAATGAAGACACTATACTGACAATCGAACAAATATGAATAGGCCTAAGTGTTAATAAGCTTATCCCAAATAGGGTTGGATTCAATTACAATTAGTAAAATTTCCCAAATTTGAAACTAATAATTAAACCCATGACAACCAATTTTCCTAACCGATTAACCCGTTCAGCCGCACAAAACCGTTCATTTTGTTCCTACTTTATTTTCTAAGTTTTCGATCTTGTATGAGTAGAATTTACCCGTACAACTTCCACCGGTTCCGATGACCATTACTTATCACTTTACAAAAAACTTTACTCTCTTGAATGATGGAGTTTCTTTGCATATATGGCCAACCAGTTACTATGACTATAAGAATATATCAGAGTTCCATTGAAGATCACGTTAAGCATCTCGGACCAGTTCAAAAACATCTTCAGTACGTTTTTCTTAATGTAATTTATAAATTTTACTTAAATTTAAAAATACTTGCAAGTTACAAATTCTTTTAATCATGTAAACAAAAAGGAGAGAGAAAAAAAAACATATTTACAGATGATTACAATTCAATAGGCAATACCAATCATTGCACACGCACGCGGGTTCAGCGTTTAGCAGGTTACACCAACTTCGAAATTTAGCGAAAGGGATAGGAAGGAGGAAGAGGACTTTGCAAATGCATGCATTTCATTAATTCATTCATTCAATGCCTTTTTTTATGCCAACAAACAAAAAACATATGGTCAACAAAATCCCTATCCCAAATAAACCATAATATTTTTTAAATTTCTAGTCCTTTTCTTCACCCACCCTCCCTACCTTCTCTTCTTATATTATAAATAATACTTAGAATTACACTCACCTACTCATTATTATCTCATTGACACCGACGGGGACGACAACACAATTTTCTTCTTATTCTTTTGTTTCTTACCTGACATGTATTTGGTTTGAACCTCAAAGAACTCTAAAATATTTCCAAAATAAATGGGCCTGGGAATAGACGACAATAAATTATTAAGTAATTTCAAATTATCATAATCTCAATTAATCTTTACATAATACATAATCGAGAATTAATAATTTTCCGTAAACTGTAAAATTTAAATATGTTATTCAGAGACTGGTTATTTATTGGTTGAAACTATCAATACTTAATAATTTTCCCTATACAACCTGCTATGCTTTTATTCTTTTTTCTAATTGTTTTGAAGACAAACAAGAAATTCTTGGCAATATACATGCTAACTGTTTCTAGCTCGTAGAGGTTTGACTACTTTTGAAAATGTAGAAACTATGTAAAGTGATCCTTATATGGGTACGTGTATAGAGTTATACTTTTCTCACTGAATACAAGAATCAACAAGCTCTTAACCTGATTCTTTGTTTGTGTCGGCAAAAATTAATTGAGAATTGAGTTGCACAAGCTTCTTCTAGCATTGAAAGTGTTTTGACTTCGTTTTCCTTATGCGAATTAAGCATCATGTTACACGCTGAAGTTCGGCATATACCTGTTTAAATTACGAATCACAAGTTGCATAGTTTAATGATAAATGTGTGTAAAAGTCTATATATGCCTATGTTTAATAAAATTTTCATAAACATTACACACTTTTATCTACTTGTTTTATATACGAATTACTGCTCACTTCTATCAAATTCCATACTACCAATATAAAAATGATTGATTGATTAGTCTCAAAATCCAAACCAATTCCTATTCATCTTTTACTTTATATAAAATAAATTCAAGCTGTAGTCACGTGTGCAACATTTGAGCAAATGTGACATTTGTGACTTTTAACCTTTTACAAAGGAATCAAATACTATTCTTTCATTAACAAATATTAATTGTTTATTTTTAGAGAGAAAAATTCAAATCCATAATCTCTTTCTTTTCTTTCTGTTTTTTCTTCAAATGGCTTTAATTATCAAGTCATATTATAAGTATTGTAGCCAAATAACTTAAAACATATGGTGGTCCAAAATAGTGTGCTAATTAACACGGCTTTTAATTAGACATGTTTGGTTTTGTTGTCGTGTACCTGTTGGTATTTGTAAGCAAATCACTAATAAAAATTAAGAAAGTTAGCATATATGGTTTGGAATTTCAGGGTAATGGAAACTGTTTAGAAACCGGCACCGACAACAGTTAGTGAGACAGGGTAGGGGCAGAGTGATGGGCAAATGGTTCAGATAAAATCTCAAGTCTGATTTCATTGGAATAATGGGATGGTCCCAAGCACAAATCGTATCTAATGAAAATGAGTGAAATGGTGCATGTTTCAGAGTCACATAGAAAACAAAAGGCAAGAATCTTTACCAACCTCAAAAATGGAATAGACAGGAAGGTGGCAAAAGGGTGCTAAAATGAAATGGTTTGCATTTGAATATTAGGATTCAATTTGGGTAGAAAGCTAGCGGGGCCTTGTTTGTGGCCTAGCAAAAATGCTTTCCTCGTCAAATCCAATGGAAAAGGGGTGAAATTTGAAAAAGAAAAGAAAAGAAAATTATCTAATTGGTTTGACAAGTATCAAAACGTTGAATTGGGAAAAGGGCCTCAGTGATTGTAGCTTGGCAACAATTTAAACACCCGTCATAATCAGGAATCAACACCAAACAGTGTGGTTTAATTTTTCAATGGGGGAAGTTGTTAACAGCTAATATATATAAAAGAAAGTTTAATTATCATTGATTCTTAGTTCTTACCCTGAGGGAAAAGTTGCAATCATATTTTATGGTTTACCCGACGTTTCTTCTGTATCCAGAAGTTTACGGTAGAGGTCATCACAGATTGGTTCAGGATTAGAAAAATCTGAGACACAAAATCATAAAATATGGGATCGAATAAGGTTAAGTCTTTTTTTTTTTATTAATCCAATTCAACCCTTGTGCTGAATTAATTGAGTTACAGTTTAAAACATGTTTTAATCTTTTTATAAATTAAATTTTAAAAAATTAAATTTTAAAATATTATTTTATTAGCTATTTTAGTACATTTGAAAAAAATAAGTACATTATATAATTTTTATAAAATGAAAATAAATAATAAATTATAGTTACAACTCATATATCAAAACTAAAACAAATCAAAATTAACCTACAAATAAATTTTTAAGTAATACATTTGTCTAAAATAAAAGTAATCACAATTTATTAAAGCTAATCAAGATATACAAATAAATACAAACTAAACAATTTGTCCAAACTAGTAAAAACATAATATCAAAAGAAACACATAATAACAAAACACATAATTTTAAATAATGATCATAATAATAATATATAATAATTTAATATTATGGTCAAGGGTTTTATCTTAGGTTCAGCTTATTGAACTTGTGACTCAACCTTTAATGGATTGAGTTTTATTAGGTTGGATTAGATTTCACTTAATCACAAGAAAAACTCAACTCAATCTATTTTGGTAAGATTAGGTCTTTGCATCACTCAGCCTAATGAACATCCGTATCTTACAGTGCTATAGTATATATAATGAGGCTCTTTTAAGTGTTTCGTGCATCTATAAGTTTAGGTTATCTTAGGTAGTATAATATACCTAATGAATATGAGAAAGGATGATCGTTATTAGTTATTAACGAAAAAGGTATAGTATAGTATATAACGGTTTTGCAATCGTTGTTGGGTGCATTGAAGGAGAAGTATTTTAACTGCTTGTGTAGTCATGTGTGGTATCAATGTCAATTGCTTGATCGACAACCTTGTGGGATACCGAGGTCCAACCTATAAAGTCATCCTTAGACACGGGTACAAAATGGATTTTTATAGTTTAACTAATAGTTAACTTTTTAAAATAATATTATAATTGTATATTGCTTCATTAAAAAAAAATTATGTATTCTTAAAGTATTATTAACCCAATATTTTATGATTGAATTTTTATAATTATTTATTTATATAATTTTCAAAGTATTTATCATGAATAAAATGTTATGATTGAATGTTTAGGATGAGAATTTTTATATTTCAAATAATTTTAATTTCAAATATCTGAATATTATTTTAAAAAATATTGTTTTATCTTTGAGATTTGTTTAGATTTCAAAGATATTATTTGTAAAATAGAGATTAATATGGTTTCTAAGATAAGAAAAAACCATCTGGCCTGAAGAGAAGGGTCACCACCCTAAGTGAGAGAGATGGTTATGATGTGGAGGAAGGGTTTTGCAAGTTTTTCAATAGTCCCTAAAGAAAACTTGTTATGGATGTAGGTATGGGGTGCAAACTACATTAATAAAAAGATGTGGAGAGAAGGCTTTGCAAGTTTTTCAATTGTCCTTAAAAAACTTGTCATAAATGTAGGCATGAGTATGAATCACATAAACAAAATAACTTAACATTATTATATTTCTTTTTACTTAACTATTGTTGTTTATTTTATGGTGTATTTTTCTTATTAATGTGAGTAAAGAGAAGTTTGTTAGTTATGTGTTTTTTATATTTTATGGTGTTGCTATTTATTTTATGACATGTGTTTTTTGTCTCAACAAGTGGTATCAAATCATTTTGATGTTGTAGTCTTAGAAGATTTTTGAAGAAGTTTGAAGAGAATAACAGAAAACATATAAGAATAACATATCATTTGTGGGCAAAATATTTTGTGACGAACATCTATTGTAATTGAAGACGAAATTAAAAATTTTAATTGAGGGAGAGAGATTATTGGAAAACAATTCAAATTATTTTAATTTTAAGTCTTTGTATATTGTTTAAAAAAAGATATTGTTTTATCTTTAGGATTTATTTAAATTTTAAAAATATTATTTATAAAATAAAGATTTATTTACTCATTTAATAATTAGGGTACTATGTTTATAAATAAGGTTTCTAAAATAAGAAAAATAACAACCTAAAAAGGGGGTTATTACCCTAAGTGAGAGAGAAGATTATGATGTGCAAAGAAAATTTTACATATTTCTTAAAAAACTTGTAAATATAAGCATGAATGCGAATCATGTAAACAAAATAACATTATTATGTTTTTTATTTAAATATTGTTGTTTATTTTATAATATATATTTTTTATTAATATAAATAAAGAAAAATTTGTTGTTTATACGTTTTTCATGTTGAATATTCAGTGAAAAATTTTATGCTTAAACCTATCTCTTTAAAGCATTAGCTATACATTAAACATATTTTTTTATTCATAAAAATTTAACATAAATATTAAAAAAATTATAATAATTTATATTATCTACTTACCAACCGAGTTACGAGTTAGACTCTTTTTTAACGTTAATACATATTTAAACTCTGTTGTAAGGAAAACAAAGAAAGTTTTATTAAATGGCCTAGATGTTATTGAACACGTATTTTTAATTTGGAAGCTATTGTATTATTCATCAATAATTTAATATGATAATATAATTTTTTTTTAGATAAATAATATGTTTGAAAACGGAAACTCATAATCTCATACAAATATAAAATAAAAAATAGTAAAAAGTAAATATAAAATAAGGAAAATGTCGATAAGTTTTAGTAATTGATTAAAGTAGAAAAGATGTGACATCCTAACAAAGAGGTTAAAATAGTAAAATAATTGCAAGTACACAGACAATTTCAGAATACTAAGCTGCGTTTCAATTATTTTTTATAAATGGATTCACATCACATCTAACTGCCTACAAACTTCAACAGTAAGTTTCATTATGCATCTATGACTGGTTCAAAATTATGTACATAAACTAACATACCTTCATTTGTTTAAGTTTTACATTTCATAAATTTATATTTTCATAAAAACACACCGAAAGAGATCATATTCCCTGCACATTAATAATTTGCCAGAAAATGAAATAGCAATTTGTAGGAATATAGGGCCCTCAACTCCCTGTCCTTCAAAAGGCCAATGTAAGAAACTATTGAAGTGGTCAATATTATTCTACTCCTATTCTTTAAAGTATTAAAATTATTAAGATAGTTTTAAATGTCTTGGACTAGGATATTATTCTGTAAGTTTCACAGCATTCAAAAAATCACAGTCACAGACTTTTTTTTTTTTTAAGGGAAACACACAGACTAAGGTTTGAGAAAATATTTTTTATTTTTATTTTTTAAATTTTTTTTTTTTAAATTTTCAAAATTCAAAAAATATTTTTGTTTTTATTTTATATTTCTATTTTGAAAAAATAATATTGTTAACTTTAATCAATTTTAACAAAAATACTATAAATTATTTATATATATAGTTTAAAATACATTTATATATTATTTTTCTATATAAATTACAATATTGTTATTAAGTTTTTACATGATGCTAACTTTTGAAACTAAAAACTACTTTTTTTCTGTTTTTTATTTTTAGTTATTTTCTAAAAATATTTTGTAAATTATAAACAAACATATTTTTATTACTATATTTGTTTTCTCTAAAAATGAAAATAGAAAATAGGAAAAACAAACTTAATTTCTCATCAAAATCAACTCTATTTTAGGATATAGTCCGATGTTGATTATAGTTTGTCCAGAGATGTAATTAGTTCTGAAAAGACAAATTCTACTTATTTATAATTCATAAGAAGTTTCTAAGAGCCTAACTGCACTTGATAAAACGATTATCTTGAAATCTACTATGTTTCTATTTGGTCCTAATGATGGTGGTGCAAGGCTAATATTATAATCATAGAAACCTCTCTTTTCTATTTTAATTTTAATTAAATGAACATATGCCCAGGCCCTACACGTAGGTACATCCTAACAAACTTGATTTAAAAAACAATACATGACCCAAAAACTATTCTACAAATAATATTTTTCTTTAACCGTGACATAGCAGACCCATACTTACCCAGTGATTAAAATGTTATCCGGCAACAGAAAATAAAAAATGTTATCTCTAGCGAAAAAATTAATACACTGGTAATATTGCATCACCATACACAAATAATAGCATTTTAAATCTGACGCAGTCACTATAGGGGTGAGTTTTGGTCGTCCTTGACATTCCTTTGAGCATGTTTTACCCAATAGTCTTATGTGAATTTTTCAATTTTCACTTGGTCTTTGTTTAATCTCAGAACTTATCCTATGTATTTTCCTTATATGTATGTTACTATGTTACCATTCTGTTGAATCATCGACCCTTGCCCTTTTTGTGTCCCGAAAGCCGCGGAAAGAGGAGCTAAAGTAGTTTCTTGGAAGGCACTCTATGACTCTCTCTATATATATTTCATATAAGATGTTGTACAGGGCACGCCTCTTTGCATAATAAAGTGCTTAGTGTTCAAGCCATCACTTTAAGACTCCCCTTTCATAATCTCTCAGATATCTTTCAGCTTCTGTGCTTTATTCTTTGGTTGATTTTGTTTTGTTTTTCCCTCCATTTGAACAACACAGTAGTTGTTTCTGTGACACTTGACATACCTCTTTCAACAAGCCATGGAAATGAAGGCAAAGAACAACAAGAAGGTGGGGAGTGAATTGGGTTGTGGTCTCATGGAGAGAATTCTCCACCTCAAAAGCCACAAGCTGAGAAAAGCTGCTGTTCACTCCCTGCCCTTGAAGAATGCACTAAGTGATGATGATGGAAAAAGTGAAGAATCCAAGAAGTCCCCAAATGAAGAATCAAAGGCTGTAAGAAAAGGTTGCACTGACACTGAACCACAAAAACTGAGTGCAGAACAGAAACCTGCCAGAAAGAGTGCATCTATTCACCACCAACAACCTTGTACATATCGAAACAATCATAATCACAGGCATTCAGATGTTGCAAGAAACTCAACATCGTCGTCCACTAGTAGTTCAATTTCATCTCACACAAAGGTTCAGGAAAACAAGGACAAGAATCATGAGAGCAAGCCACATGGAGACCCCACTGGAAATTCACTAGCACTTGCTAGGATAAGTACTAGTCACCAGCGAGACAATGAGCACACAGACTTTGGTGCCTTGAAAATCACTGGTAATTTGCTTTTAAATAACACCCCAAGAAGGAAGAGTGTGGAATACACGCCTAAGAAAGCAGAGTTGAACACTGTGCCTAGTTCTTACACCAATGCAAGCAAAGGCTTGATGGGGAATATCATTAGGAGGAACAGCAATGGCAATGAGGCAGCACAGTTTTTTAGTCCAAGGCTGAATAAAATGGATCCTGAGGTGTTGAAAACCATGGGAAATGAAGCATACAAGCAGGGGAGATTTGAAGAGGCTTTGGCTTTGTATGACCAAGCCATTGTACTTGATTCAAGTAAGGCAACGTATCATTGCAACAAGAGTGCAGCTTTAATTGGCTTAGGAAGGCTTCAGGAAGCAATTGTTGAGTGTGAGGAATCTATTAAGCTGGACCCTTCCTATGTCAGAGCCTACAACCGTTTGGCCACAATATATTTCAGGTGCTTAGTAAGATAATGAAATATATATATATATATATATATATATATATATATATACATATATATGCTTTATTCAAAGATGTTAAGTATGATTTGCAGTATGATAGTGTTTGTTCAGTTTTTTAGTGTTTTTTCTTAATTTCTTCTCCTTATAATATTGCAAATTTGAATGCAGGTTGGGAGAAGCAGAAAAGGCACTGGATTGCAATCAGTCAACCTCGTATGTTGATTCAACACTTGCTTTCCAAGCACAGGCTCTTCAAAATCACCTTAACACATGCATAGAAGCACGGAAAGTCAATGCCTGGAGTGATATATTAAAGGAAACACAGTCTGCAATATCCTTAGGTGCTGATTCAGCTCCACAGGTTAGTCATTTCCTTGGTCAAACATTTTATTTTTTGAGGTTTCCTATGAAACCCCAAATAGTTTTTAATCCTGGATTTAGTCCAAAGTCCCTTAAACTGGCCAATATAATGCTGTAAATTGGGAATTATCTAGCATTCCGCTTTGCATTTACATTGGTCCCATACTAAACTGCTATGACTCATGCTGATTAATTAAATAATGGTTATGTATGCTAGGTCTATGCTTTACAAACTGAAGCCTTGCTGAAGCTCCTAAGATATCAAGAGGCCTATGTCATCTACGATAAAATGCCAAAATTTTCACTTGATTGGTGTACCAAGATATTTGGTAAAGCTCGCAGCGCTTACCTGTTGACGATAGCCTCAATGGTTTACTTGGCATCTGGCAGGTTGGTGAAAATGCTTTATTTTGTGTGTTAGACTATTTCTTCTGTCAAGGTTTATGTATTTGGAAATTGACATATATTGATACCAAGAAATGTGAAGCAGACTAATAAGTACTATTTTTCTTGATCCCTCACAACAAAAAGCTAGAAGTTAGTACAAGAGATTCTTTCTCATTAAATTAGATTATGAGAAATTGAGAATGATGCATTGCAAAATAATAATAATACATTAGATTTATCTAGACACCAAACTGCAGTAATTATCAGCCTCACTGCCAATGCTTTATATGTATAGGTATTTTCAATGTTCAATGCTGATACATTTTCTTAGGCTAATTAGTATTTAGTAGTGAATCTGAATCTAAACTGAATTTTGTTGGTTGACAGGTTTGAGGAAGCTGTGACAGCAGCTCAGCAAGCAGCTAAAGTTGATCCAGGCAATAGAGAGGTGAACACAGTGGTAAGGAGGGCCAGAGCAGCAACATCAGCCAGAATGAGTGGAAACTTGCTCTTCAAGGCATCAAAAGTGACTGAAGCATGTGCCGTGTACAACGAAGGACTAGAACATGATCCACACAACTCAGTTCTGTTATGCAACAGAGCAGCATGCCGCTCTAAGCTTGGCCAATATGAGAAAGCAATTGAAGACTGTAATGCGGCACTTACGGTTCAGCCAGGTTATAGCAAAGCAAGGTTAAGGAGGGCAGATTGCAATGCCAAGGTACTTTAATTTCTATGCTGAGATTTAATTCTTCTTGTGCATACTTGTTTGTAGTTAATAATAACCCTTTTTGTGATTTTTTGTGTGTAGTTGGAACGATGGGAAGCTGCTATTCAAGACTATGAAATGCTATTAAGAGAAAGGCCAGGGGATGAGGAAGTCGCAAGGGCATTGTTTGAAGCTCAACTTCAACTCAAAATGCTGCATGGTGAAGATATTAAGGACTTGAAATTTGGTTCAAATTTGGTTTTCATCTCAAGTAATGATCGGTTCAGACATTATGTAACCTCACCCGGTAAGGCAAATTTGCCTGCTTCTGTCGTATAACTATATTAATATGAGTACTAACAAATACACTAACCAGTTATGAGGGTCATTTAATAGGTATGGCTGTGGTGCTCTTTAGCAACAAGGCAACTCACAAGAAAGTGTTACTTATGTTGGAGCAAACGAGCAAGAGATTCCCATCAGTTAATTTCCTCAAGGTTGGTTTATTTTATATTGTTTATATTTTTTTGTAGTTTGTGGAAATGTTAATTGAAAGGTTATTATAACATAAAAATCTTCAACTCTATCTAAAAGTTATTAACAAATGCAACAAATAGTGTGATTAAGAAAAAAAAAAACGTTGACCAACATTAATTCTTTAAATTTGATTTTGTGTCTTTTTCGGTGTTCCTTATTTGTTAATGGTAATGTTTTAGGTTGAGATTGAAGATCACCCCTACTTAGCAAAGTCAGAAGGTGTGAGCTCCATCCCAGCCTTCAAAATATACAAGAACGGATCAAGAGTTAAAGAAATTTCAGGCAACAACCACGAGTTGTTAGAAAGATCAGTTAAATTGTATAGCAGCAGCTGAGATCATTGGTCTTAAATAATGTCCACGAATTGTTTCTCCTTCATGAATTAGCTGACCTTGTTTACAGGGCAGAGAAAACCCAAGAGGGTGTGCATTGTATCACAGTAGCATGTAAAAAAGTTCATAGAAAAACTTTTTTTTTTTTTTGTGTTAGTAAATAGATTTAGATTCTTTTAATGTATTGATGTTCCTTTAGTTATTCATGTTCCATGTATATTGGTTCAACAGACCTGAACAACTGCGTTTTATTTAATTTTCAAACATATTGATTCCTTTAATTACAGGTTCTTAACAAGAATGTTTTTTCAGAGTTTGCCTTATGAACGCCTAGTTGTGACGTGGCAGAAGTAACAAAACGCTGCGTGTGCATTCGAGAAACTAAATTAAGTTACATTTGAACTGTTCCTAGTCCAGCCACTCTAACATCCACAGAAGACTTGTTCAAAATTGTCAGGCGCATATTTTAAAACTTTAAAGAGGTTGTGCTTTTATTATATTAAATGCAAAATTAAGATTCATAGCTTAATGTAGTGTCTGTCTATCTCAATGTGGAATTGTGGATAATTAATTTGACAGGACTTTACCCAATTTAATGCATAAGGAGATGGATGACTATAAAGATTTTCGTTAGAAAACAACCATAATAATCTTGTCCTATTAGGTAAGATTATTAAGGGAATTACACTAATTGAGATTGCAGTAATATACTATGTCCAAGTCTCACGTGGAGTAATATGAGATATTCAGTATAATACTCCAGTGTCTTGGCTCTTCTGTCTTGACAACTAAATTTTAAAAGAGAATTTTTTTATGTGCTTGGATGCTTCAATTAAATGATTTCAACTACAAATGAACAACATGAATAGTGACACTGACATTGCAATATTTGCACAAGACTAGTTATAAAATTTGATTTCACTTGGGTGCCAGAATTGCAAAGCTTAATGGAATATTAGAATCTAATAATTATAAAGTGTGAGATTTGATGTCCTCATAATCTCATGTAGAATTGATAAGGCCTTAAACTTTACAATTACAGCAGTTTGCTTTTTCTAGCTTGGTTATCCCAAGATTTTTATAAATTAGTATGTAGTACCCAAATCTCCCTGTCATACACCATAACATTAGGCTTCACCAAAAACCAATTCTTAAAACCGTGCCATTCAAATAAGATTTCTTTTAACAGTTTCCAATGGAATTCTTGATCTTTCTCTACTTGCCTGCTCGAGAGCTCCCTATGATTCCACGATGTTAGCTATTAACCCTGTATTGCATAGTTCCACTTGAAACTTGGAAGGAAAGGATGGAGAGAATGTTATACTCTTTCATGAAGAGTATGAGGCCTACGAGTCTGTTAAATCTGCAGATCTTCACTGAAGACCCCGTTCTTCACACTACTGTACTGCACTGGTATATTTTCACAAGGGAGAAAGAACTGTCAGAGTCAAAGTAATTGATGAGGGTAGTGGCAGAAGGATCAGAAAAGGATTATTGAAACATTGATCACACATATTGCGCTGTGTGTTAACTCATTACGTTCTGATTGGATTGATTGCAACCTGTGTCTTACTGTTAACAAATTTGGCGTGGGATGAACATTTCCTCAGACTGACTAAATGCAAATTAAAAGGATTAAAATGTATGTTTAATCAAAACCATTGATATATATTAATTTAACAAGATATCAATAGTTGAAATGTAGAGAGTATAAGTTGCATGATAGAATTAGCCTCGTGATTAGTCTAATGGTTGCATATTAATTTTATGACCATATGTCGGGGAGCATTATTATGATGATTAGCAATCAGCATGGTGGAGGAGACAAATGGCATAATGGACACAAATATCATAAAAGTAAACGTATCGATTTCGTCATGAGCTCATTCTTGTATCAAAATCACTGTTATTGAAGTGAAAGAATTAAAGGTAGAGAATGAAGCATATTAGTGGATGTTACATTGCAACCGTCATGTAAAAGATATAATAATAAACTCAGTGATTCCAACCAGTGGTTAGTTGCAGTAACAATGATGAATCCCTCAGTTACGAAGACAGGAGGAATCTTGATAATTTCTTTTTTTAACTTACTCTGCCATGTTATGTGTGCTGTCTGCATGCAATATTCTTCTGATTATCAGAGAACTGCGTTTTCCAAAAACAAAAAGGGAAGTGCTTAACCAATTATATGTATTAAATTTTTATTATTATTTATTATTATCAGAAATATCGTATCATTGAGATAAAAAAAATAATAGTATCATTTCCTTATAGTTTTAGGAAAAAATATTCAACTTCCCATATATGTTCAACCAAAATTAATAAAACATGTTCAATAATTATAATAGAAGTTATCCATATATTTTATGTCCAAACAATAGAACTTTTGAGTTTGATGTAAAACTTAGTTTTGTCACGAATACTTTCCCATTATATTATCTTAATAAAATTTTCAACAGAAGGTAGTTTATTACCTTATATATAAATTAGGGATGAATATATGGATTTGAATCTAGATGTTATAAGTTCGTGTGAATTTTGCATTTTTTTTTTCTCAAAGAAGTATAATTATGAAAAAAAATTGAGTCTCGTCATGTAGACTGTAAATTTTTCTGATTAAATTTACGGAATCAAAAGTTTGATTTGTAATTTATTTAAAAAGATAAATTTATCATTTTGACTATTAATTTGTGTTCGTGTTATGACTTATATGTTGTGAATTGTGATATTTTAAACTTTTATTATTGAAAATATTTACCGTTTTAGATTATTATAAAATAATATAATTTTTAGTATGATATAAATAGGTTTAGTTAGTTTTAAAAAGTTAAATTTTTTCATTATTTTTTAAAAACATTAATATACACAGGTTCATAGAACGGTTTGTTTGTTTTGTTAAGTCTACAGATTTTGCGGACTGAACACGAACTTTAGAAAGAAGTTCACTTATCTTAACAGACAAGATTTATCTAACCTATTTAAAATACAAACTTCGCGAATACAACCTAAATGTATGAGAGTGGTCTCTTTACCCACTCTACCTATAAACAGGACACTTCTATTTCTAGGTCAGAAGAACAAGGAAGATCATTTCTATTTTTTCTACTTTGTTGTTTTCTCTTTCAATAATCTCTACTTTAAGTTATATAATTCATAACATCAATAAGCATTTCTAGCTTTATTATTTCCTCAATTTATTTTATTTTTGTTACAATTGATTTCTTGATTTTATTCTTTTTGTTACAATTGACTTTGTATAAGAGTAAAAGCTTCCTATATCTCTGTGACAATCTTAAATCATAAACTTGATCGTACTAGTTTTAGATAAACCACAAACAATGAGATTTTTTTATTTTTTTTACATTGAGTTGCATTCTAATTATTCATCAAAGTGTCAAACTGATTTTTGACATTTCCTTTCTCTTTAGCAGTAGGTTCAAAGTCTTCATTTGGAATTTTGAAATAATGTCTACGTTAATATAAATCTAATTTCGTTTTATTTTCTTTTTTACAATGTTTTCTCTTTATTTTTATCATTCATCTTGAACTCCAATTCAATTGGTTGAGCAGGGTATATAAGTTATTATAAACCTTCTTTAACTCTAATAAAGAGGATTAAAAAAATAATAATAACTCGTCTATTTGTTAAAAAAAATCACAGAATCTTTTGAAACGTATTTTTAAAAGATTGTGATACATTATAGAAATTGGTTCTGATAATGTAACTTTTTTTAATACAATACAAAAATTAAGTACCACTTTGGTTTTCTATTCACACCCTATCCACTTTTTGTATTTTTCTTTTACAAAAGTAAATGTTCCCAGAATCTATGAAACTTGTTTTTAGAAATTTGTGATGCATTATAGAAATTGATTCTCATAATATAATTCTTTAATACATTTCAAAAATTTATTTAA
This sequence comes from Psophocarpus tetragonolobus, assembly GCA_037954015.1. Taxonomy (NCBI): domain Eukaryota; kingdom Viridiplantae; phylum Streptophyta; class Magnoliopsida; order Fabales; family Fabaceae; genus Psophocarpus; species Psophocarpus tetragonolobus. The sequence continues at coordinate 31,920,314 of CM075695.1, read as the reverse complement.
TATAATTATATTTTACATATTACAAAAACTAATTTTTATAATGTTTACAAGAGATGAGGAACATAGTCGAATTCGAAATCAGTTGTAGATCTAAAACGTTAGAATTAGTTAAGTTTAGGGTTTAGTTAAGTTGACTCCAAATTGTTTTCTTTAAAAAAATCAATTAACATAACACATAAATAATTATTTGTCATGAGAGGATGAAAAATAGGGAAAAAAAATGAGAATAGAATAGGGGTGTAGTTAGAGAAATGAGAGGATGAAGTGGATACGACTATTCCATATTTTAAACGGCCTAATGAAGACAAATGGCTAGCTGAACCCAATAATGGTAGAAACAACCCAAAAATAAAAGCAGAAACAAGAGAATATACAAAAATGCTCTGGGTCAATGACTCAAATCCATTTTGTTCGTAAAAATACAATTCAAACTACCCTCTTCAAAATATTAACTATAACGTACAACAAAATTATGATTATGTAATTTTTAAAATTTAACACAAAAAAAATGTAACACATTTTTTAAAATTTAACAATTTTGCTCCACTCTTAGTTTCTCATCAATTTTTTAAAAGAAATTATTAACGTGACATCGCAATGTTGACAAGGCAGTAATATGCTAATACGACGGATCACCTAGCACTCCTTACGTATATATGCCAATGTGTGGCATGAACAATATGTTGACCGTCCAATATATATTTGAATAATATGTTGTAAACCAAAAATGCTTGTAATCAGTATTAAAATTTGGTCTATCAATATTATATAAAATATGTGTTTGACTAGTAGATTATCTATCAAATAACTTTTGTCAATGTCACATTACCTATCACATAACTGTGTTAGATATTAAGTGAAGAGTTAATGTTACAATGTTTATTATAAATTAACAAGCTTGAGTAATGGAGGGTACTTTTTTCTTTTTTATAGCAAAGGAGAATACTAATAGTGCTGTCGGACAATCTAAGAGATTGAATACTTATTTTACAATAATTTTATAAAATTGTTTTTAATATTTTAGTATTTAATAATTAAAAAATTTATTTATTTATTTTTAAACAGTTTTTAAAAATAGTTCTACTTTTTTTAAAACATAAATAACTATATTTTCAATCTTCTATTTTTGTTTTGAAAATTCAAAATACAATCAGAATATATTGTTTTTTTTATTAATAAACTTTTTTTTATTTTCAAAATAATTTTCAAATAACACTTGTCAAACACTTTTTTTTTTCTTCTTCGAAAAAACAGTTTTTGAAAAAACAAAATTAAATCAATCAAACCCTGAATTATTTTTTTTATTAAAAAAGGATATTCCTTTTGTAAAGAAATCATGTGGAACATATTAGAACTTATTTTATGATGAATCAACATTCACCCATACCTAGTGAGAGGTAGCACATATACCATTAACACACACCCTAGTATTGTAAATATAGAATACGTAAAAATGTAAAGTCGAGTTTTATTTGGTACCTTTTAGGATATTTTTAATTATAAGGACCGTGATTTATAATAACAATAATATTGTAAAAGGATATTAAGTGTTTGTTTTACAATAGTTTTATATAATTATTTTCAGTATTTTAGTATTAAAAAAAAATTGTTTGAGTAATGTTTTCTTAAAACATTTTTTAAAAACAGTTTTGATTTTTTATCTTAAAACATTTTTTAAAAACAGTTTTGATTTTTTAGTTTTTAAAAACTAAAAAGCAAGAATAACGTTAAGTAGTTTTGTTTTTCAGTTTTCTATTTTTATTTTGAAAACTCAAAAATACAATGAGAATATGTTGTTTTTTACTTCTCATTAATGACATTTTTGTAAATATAAACAAGTATTTTTCATTTTTATATCTTTAAAACAGTTTCCAAATTACAATTTTCAAACAAGTTTTTTTTTCTCTTCTTTCAAATTACAGTTTTTAAAAACTCTTTCAAAAAATAAAAAACAAAATCAAACCATTCAAACTCTAATTGTTGATCTTAAAGAACTCAAATAAATACAATATTAGAATAAAAAATTATAACAACCCTTTAATTTTATGAATTATAAGGAAACGTACAAAAAAACATTCTAAGACCTTATGGATAAATTTTCCATTTGTGAAATATGAATGCTCTAATTACTCACTCACTTAAACGGGAAAATAACTTTGCATTACAACTAAGCACAACACACAAATTTATAAATTATATAATATTTTTAATAGTATGTATTATTTTATAGTTTTTTTTAAAAGATTTTATAGTTTATAATACTATAAATTGTATTAATATAATTAATATTAAAAATATATTCTACTAAATTTTTTATTATTTTACTTGTTTATTATTTATTAAATAATATTTTTTTTTCTATCACTATCACTTTTCAAATTATATACTCTAATTGATAGACCAAATTACTAGTTTGATCCTCTATTTAATTAGTTGAATTTGGTATTATTAAAAATTCAAATTGCTTTCTTAATTTTTAAAATTGATGAAATTTTACATTTTTCGTTCAATTTAAAGAAATGATTTGTCAAATACTTAGGTTATATGGTTTGTTAAATAAGAAAGAAGCACTTATCTCGGAGGTTGGGGTGGATTAATAATAATTAGGTGTGGAAGTTTAGCTGGAGAAGAGAGTTTCTTAGTAGAGAGATGGATGGGTGAGACAACTGAAGGGAGTCTTAGAAGGGGCTCAATTTAGGATAAAAGAAAAAGATGGGTGGAGGTGGAGCATGATATCTAACCAGTACTTAGATAATGAGGCTTATCGCCTAGTTAATGGGGTGGCTCAAGGTGTAAAATCTGCTTTTTTTTCAGCAAGTTATGGAAATCAAGGGTTCCATCCAAGTTGGTGGCTTTTTCTTTGAAGGTAGCCTTAACAAAATCCCATTAAAGGTTGAATTGGCATGACGATCCATCATTCCATAGAGCAATTTATCCTCTTTGCGACTCTGCTTCAGAATCAATTAATCATGTGTTGTTTACCTGTAAGTCAAGTTATTTTATATGAATGTACTATTTTAGGTGGCTTGTCTATAACTATAAATTTGTTATTTCTACTAACTGTGAATCGAGCTTCTGGAATTTTTTGGGTACCTGTCTCTTAGCAGAGAAGAATGTTGTTCCTATTCTTAGCATTATTTAGATGTCAATTCTTTAGGTATCTAGATTGCTGGGAATGCGGTTGTTTTTAAAAGTGAACATTTCCTATGTAAAGAAGTATTTGCAACTACCCCTACAGCGGTCTTGGCAGTGACTTAAAGGGTTGAGTATTTGTTGAGTGGTCTTGTTGCCCAATCATATGCTTGAAGCAGTTAAACTCAAAGAGGACTTAGTGTGATCCTTATGTTTTTTTTCCAAATTATGATTGGGGTCCTATTGCAGAGTAGTGTGCTCATGTAATCTTGTTTTGTAGGGTTTTCTTAGTGTGGTGCTATTTGTGGTGATGACTTTAAACTACTCTAATGTTGTGATCTTGTTCGTAATTTATATATCTCCAATGTCATTCCTTGTGATATTTGGTAGATCTGATATCAATGCACTTTGCTTTCTTAAAAAAAATGAAGAGGACAAATCAAAATGGTGCAACAAGGTAGATGAGGAAGATCCTTGTCTAGCCAACTAGTCAACACATTTCCTTCTTTATAAACATGTGTAAAGAAGATATTTCAATCTAACATTTTAAAGCTATTAATTTTGTGAATAATAGAAGCATGAGAGGGAGAGAAACATCATATTAATCCAAAAATTGTAAAGCCATTAGTCTGATTCATCATTAATCTTCCTAACCCAATAAAAAATATTAATCTATTACACATGACACAATAAATAAGAACATAGTGGTTACATTGGATATATTAATTAAAATTTTAAATAATGTCAATCCCACTAAAATAACAACTATTCAATGTGTGAATACGAGTAAAGATTTTTTTTTTTTTTGTAACATGGGAAAAGAAAAAAACAGAAACAGGAAATTACAACTCGGACAAATCAAGCTCTAACAGAGTCATAGCATGTAGAGGTGGAACAGGCTAGATTTTCATTGTGGGAAGGGGTTGAGTCCCCTGACGAGCTAGAGAATCAACCACCGTGTTAGCCTTTCAGGGGATGACACAGATAGGCACCTCCTACGACTGAGCAAGAAGGATGGAGATTTTAGAGAGAACATCAAGGTGGGTGTTCCCCAAGTTAAGAGAATTACTATGAGAAAGCAACTTGACCACCTCTCCACAGTCAGACTCGTACACCAAACATCTAATGTGGTGGTTCCTAGCCAGATGTACACTAGTTCTCAAGGCCTAATGCTCTGCCTGGAAAGGGTCTCCACCTTGGTCCACGTCAGAAAATCCAAGGACACATTAGCCCTCATGTCGCAAATGAAACCATCAAGACCCATACAGTTATCCTTGTAGCTACCATCTCCCTTCAACTTTAGGTAAGGATGGCACAGAAGTTGCCATGCATGCTCATTAACAACATGCATACTTTAGCAGTAGCAAGAAAATTCCAAATGCATGCAAGTAACCTGGTTGCATGCCTGGAGAATGGTCCAAGGTTGGGGCTCAAAAAAGGCATTGCAACACCATTTCCATGCCCCGACAAACCACTAAGAGGTTAACACCTTCTTTATGATGGACGAACAGACAGAGCCATCTAGCAAGGTTCTAGATAGAGAAGAAGGTTCGGCTAGAGGTCCCCAATCTCAACCAGAGTTCCTTCGAATGGGGAATACTAGGGTAAAAATTATTTTTTAACTTAAATGCAGATTCGAGTGAAAGGACAAAATTAAAATAATTAGTAAATAAAAGGACCAAATTACTATTTTTTTTAAAATTTATATTTAGAAAGTAGATTTGTTTTCTTTCCTTTCCTTATGGAATATAGGTAATCTTTTTTAAATTTTTTATTTTTATTATTTTGGTTGGTTTGAGTTTAAATTTCAACCCAATCTACTTTGTTTGTTTTTAAGTGAGGGGATTTTTAAAATAGCATCTATTAATATTTCAAATAGCACCTACTTTTTTAAAATAATTTTTATTATTCCTAATATATCCCTAATTTCTCCTAACATTTTAACCTTCAGCCGCCACCCCCTTTTCTCTTTCTCTCTCCTTAACATTTCCCTCTCTCTCCTTAACATCTACCATAAAAACCCTCTCACTCACCCTTCTCTCCCTACTCCTTACTTTCTCTCCCTGTCCCTTAATATTTTTTTTCCGGAAGCTCACCTTCCCCATACTTCCCTACTCCCTCTAGTATTTATCCCCCCTTCCCCTTTCCATCAAATTATTTTTTTTCTCAATGTGTTTTTATTTGGCATGAGTTTTTTCACCGTATTTTTATCTGGCACAATTGTATGGAGAAGGGTCACCAAAGAGATTTTTTGCTTTTCTGAAGAGGCAAAAAAAATTAAAAATTTTTTGCCTCTTTAGAGAATCCGAAGAGGTAAAAAAGTTTGTTTCACCTTCTCTTTAAAACACGAGAAAAATATAGTTTCAAGATTTTTTTTAATGCAATTAAAAAATTTAACTAAAACAAACTAATAAAAAAATTTAATTTAAAATATTTTTAAAATCATAAAATAAAATTAATAATAATTTAATTACCAATTTAACAAAAATAATTTGATAAATAAAAACTTAATTTCAAAAAACTATATCAACAAAAAAAATATTAATAAATTTTATTTTGAAATATTAAAATTTAATAAACAAAAAATAATTTAATTAAATTTAATTAACCAATAAAAAATTTAATTAATTTGAACTAGACCATAAATAATAAAAAGTACCTCAAAAGAAAAATTTTTTGCTTCCAGATAGCAAAAAAATTTTCCAGAGAGAATTTTTTTGCATGCGGTGAGTGAAAAAATTTGTTTCTTTTCTATTATAGAACACCTCTTTAAGATAAAATAAAATGTAACTTTTATAACATAGTTAATAAAGAGCATTTGCCTTTTTTTGTAATAAATAGATACTATTTAAAATTTTAGTAGGTACTATTTCAAAAATCCCTGAAATAAGTACAATTATTTCAAAATCTCTTAAGTGAGTAAATTTTTTCTGGAGGATTGACTGATTGGGCTCAAACCTCACCGACGGGTTTCATGGCTTTCAATTATAAGGCTTAGTTTTGAAAAATTATTTTAACATCTATTACGATTTTCTTTTTCACTTAACATCTAAAAAGTAAAACTAAAATTACTTTTAGTCTTTTTTAACTTCATTTTTATCTTTTCTTTCTCATACTTCACTGCACCTTGTACCTCTTCTCCCTCTTTTTACAGAAAATATTAAAATTTATTTATAATATTTTATATTTTTAAAATTTTATATTTTAAAATTTTATAATGATATACTTTATTTATAATATAATATTTTAAAATTTTATATTAGAGACCACCTAAGTAATTTTATGTTTATATATTATTAAAATGTTATATTTTATATAATATTAAAAAATATATTTTAATAATATAATTTATTTATATTATTAAATTTTATATTTAAAAAATATTTATTACTACAACGACTTGATCTGTAAATAATTTTTTTCTAAATAACTTTCTTCTCCCATCCGTAAGGCATGTTTTTCTCCCGTAGTTTGTAGACAATTATTTTTAAGTTGGAGTATTCATAAGCTTAAAAATGTTCGTAGGCCTAAAAAAATATGGTATGTAAATTTGTTAAGTCTACAGACTCACTAATCAATTTGTAAATGTGTAATTTTTTACACAAATAAGCTTTCCATAGAATTATAAAAAAAAAAAATCATTCTAAAAATTTTTCAATGAGTTTAATGATTGTAATTTTCAATTAACATTTGAGATACAATGAGTTGACAATCTTTTAAAACAAATGAAAATTTTTTCAATCATTTTACATTTATTCATTTACTTTCTATTTAGTTGTTATGATGACATTGCCTTTCAACTTCACTGCCATAAAAAACTCCGAAATTGTAGCAAGGAGCATTGTAACAAGAAACAAAATTTTTAAAGTCCTGAGAACATAATTCTATTTCCTTCAACCTCAATGGAATACAAGAAAACTCACTAATATCCAAAAGGTTTGATACAAGCTTCTCTTGAAAGCTTTCTATAACCATGGTAAACGTGACATTCAAAACAACTATAAACACTAAGCTAAATTTCAAAGAAAGCAACATCAACTTAAACCGACTTTGTGGGGAACCAACTAAGAAGGGATATGAAGCAAAACCATTCTCAGTTATGCCATTGCCATATTAGAATTATTTTCTAAAAGCAATCTCAAAAGAAACCTCATAGCAAATGGGCTATTATTTCCCTTAGCCACTCTTAGGGACCCTAACTCTGGTTTTTCCACAAACAAATAGCCATTTACACTTGTTTCTACCGCTAGTCCTGGGACAACCTTAGGGTCATAACGCCAAAGGTATTGTTTGCTTTGGAGGTTGTCACTCCTTCACAGTTTTGTTATGAAAAGGCGTCTCGAAAAGTTAAGGGAGGAAGGTGTTTATAAACGACCTTTGGCCTCAATTCCTAAGTGATTGAAACTTTGGGTGTGTATCAGAATAGGTCCCCCTATCGAGGCTAAGGAGCATGAGAGCATGGTACACTCTTCATAAATAACATCAATGTTCCTACCGCCAGTCCCAAACATCGTTAGGATCACTCACCTAAGTTATTTTCTGTTTTAAAGGTTGTGGCTTTGTCACGATTTTGCCCTAAAAAGGTGTCTCAAGGGGTTAAGGGAAAGATATAGTACACTTCACCTAAAAATCAATACTAAACAACCTTGACTGATTTGAGCATCAGAGTGTCTCTTATAAGTATCCTAGCATCATGCTTTCAAGAATTGACTAGGTCAACTTGTCGAAGAACTCAAAGACAGTTTTTTGGTAAGTACAACACCAATAATTACAGTTTAAATGTGATCCACCAAAAAATTACAAAAATGTAGTCAACTTAGTCAAAGGCCAAACACGCTGTGTTGAGTATGGTCATGTGAGCATAATTCTAACTTGCTATTTTAATTGACGATTTACCTGAAAGTTTAACAAACACGCCAAAGTAAATGACGTATTTGGTTTCTCTTATCATCAAGAACTACACTTCAATGCTTATTAAAGAAAAAATAAATACACCTCAATATTTACTTAAAAGAAAATAAAGAGTAAGTCAAGTGGCAAATAGAATTAAAAAATTGTTTCTTATCGCTAAGACAAATATTATTTTTGTCAAAAAATTAATCACATTTTTGTATTATCAAAGATTTTATTTTTTTTAGTTAATAGTCAATTCTTTATATATAATCAATTATTAAGAAACTTGAAAAAAAAATCCTATTAACTAAAAAATTCTTTATATATATAACTTTTTACTTGCAATAAAAAATATATTTCGTTTCAATTCAAGTTTATTTAGTTATATATATAGATTTTTTTACTATTATTAGCACACTTGTAGTAAAAAATATATTTTTTTGGTTCAGGATTATTTAGTTATATATATATAAAGAATTTTTTACTACAAGTTTACTACTAATAATAAAAATTATATATTTAAATATTTATTAATTAATAATAAATTTTTACTACAAGTTTACTAATAATTAATTATATATAAAAAAATTGACTTTTAATTAAAAAAATGAAATTCTCGATAGATAAAGATAATTGATTAATTTCTTTAAAAAAAAATGTTTCAAAACCGTCTTTGAAATCTTCCTACTAGCCTATCCTTTATTTTTCTTTAAATGAAGGGTTTTTTAATTCTTGATACCAACCTTCCCTTTACTTTTCCTTAAATAAAATTGAAGTACATTTATTTTTTTCTTAATTAGGCATTGAAGTATAGTTGGTGATGATATTAATGTTGTATAGTTTATCAAATTTTCCACAAAAAGGTCAATTGTGGGCTCCCCTGACCCTATTCAACATGTCAATTGGTTTTTTGACATGTTTGCCCTTTATTGGTTAGACTACATCTTTTTATAATTTTTCTATTTTGAAGTTTAATTTTATTTATATATAATTTATGCAAATGTCAATATATAATATTCATAAACACAATAATATTGTTTATTGTTTTTTTTTATAAGTGATAATATTATCTTTTAAATATAAACTTATAATTTTTAATTTGACTTAAGAGGCTGCGTTGCTAAAGAGGTCCAAAAATTTGACTTCGGAGGCTCCATTATACCAGTGGGAACTAAATATCCCACCAAATTGGTAGTGGACGCAATGAAAAAAAAACATTAGGACAATTTACACATCTCAGACAACATCTAAAAACGGTTTATGATACATACAAATAATAGGCAGAATAGCCAACATTCATTCAAGAAACTATTTCAATAACTTAGTTATTGTTGCTCAGTGGAACGAGAAGTCGATAAAATGTAGGCTCACGCCGAAACCTTATGGTAAGGTCCACTGCCCAAAAACACACAAGTGTTTTGATCTCATCGTTGCACCAATTAAAATGAATATTAGTAATAACACCAAAGTAATTAAAAGAACAAATTCAGGCCAAAACCATTACCATAACAAAAACAAAATAGAAAGTAGCAAATAGAATTAAAATTAACAAGAGGCTTCAGTGTGTGTAACAATCAGATCATTGACAGAAATCTCACTGAAATCCGCTAAGATAATTAAATTATCATCATAAGCCAAAACATTTTCTCAAGCCAATTTAGCACAACTAGCATTTCAAGAATCAATGAAGTAGAATAAATCATTTAAAATTTGCAACGTTAATTGTCGAGGTATAAAAGCTGACTAAAAAGGAAAAGAAATAATTCTTTTTGGAAAAACAAGTAATTTTAGACAAGGGGGTATGGGGTGTGCTCAGACAGCCAAGGGTTGATAATCAACTTCTGAGTAAATTCCCAGATCAGAAACTCTAATCCACGAAATTGCCTCGTCACAGCACAAAATCCAACCCTAAAATTAAAAATTTGAAAAATAGGGAAAGAAGAGAATTAAATTAAATCACACAACATAGAAGCACAAGCAAAAATCTGAAATGCTAGGTAACCTCAGATCAACGGTTGCTGTCATTGGAAATGTAGTAACACCAAGTAGGTTCTCCCTGAAAACAGGGTCTTGGCTAAACTACAACCTCTAACAAGTTGGATTGTAACATCATCATCGGTGAATTTAACACATACTATTTTACTAGAAACTCTGAAGACTAATATTTAAAACACAATAGAAAAAATATTATCATTAAATTAAAAATTCAAAGTCAAGCAAATCCTTTAAATTTATCATAGTACGAAGCCTCAGCTAAATCCGTTGATATCATATGAATGATGCTTCACCAAGTAGGTTCTCCCTGAAAACAGGGTCTTGGCTTCACATCATCTCATACATGTTGGATTAATCATCATAGGCAATCTCATGAATGGCAATTACCGAAATACACAATAATTAATCACAACTAACAAAATAAAATAACCAGTGGGACATTTAAATATTTAAATAATTAGAATTAAAATTTCGAAATGGTTAAAAAACAATTTTCGAGAGGCTCAGAGATTATAACAGCTCTATCAATCACAACTTTTCAGAAGCAGAACTGGCATTAAAGCTGAATGACTATCCTCATAGCCTATTATCAACAAAATAGCATAGCAGTCATTGATTAAAATCGAAAGAGATAAAACAAACAAAAAATGAAATCAAGGCTCATATAAAGAAATTCAACCATATTTTAAGCAATTTGCTTGATCGAGAAACTCAGAAGCGCGGATAAGATGAAATCATCGCCGAGAAATTACAAAATAAACAAATATAACATTGAATTAGTTATATGATGGCTGTTTTTGAAAGAAGAAAGGAAGAACACTGGGCCTGAGTGAAAACGAGTACGTTGGATTTGCGCCTCTAGGACTAGCTTCGAATTCAGAGAACACGTGGTGTTCGAAAAGAAGCTGAAGGTATAGCGAGGCAAATACAATCGTATATAAGAGGAAGAATTGAAATGGGGAATGTTGCCGTTACTTTGACACAGATCAGCCGTGGGAAATTGGGGCTAAACTGCAACACGAACGGCGGCAATTTCGCACGTGCATTGGGACGACCGCCTCATGGGAAATTCAGGGAGGCCCGGGTAGCATCGTGCTGAGACTTGGATGAAAATTGAAAGAAAATTAAACGTTTTAGAGTTTTGAAGATTTGGAGTCGGTGCTGTAAAACCTTGCTTTCTGCGATGATTATATAATATAGGCGCACCAAAACCCTAATTTTTCTCTCAGCAACGTTTCAGTGTGTCGCTGTGTCCGGTAGTCAGGCTTACCCGACCCGGTGCATTGGGACCCTAATTTTGTTTGGGCCTCCAACAAAATTGGGTTCCTTGTGGGCCTTTTACTTTTACAGCTTTTGTATTTGTATAATTTTATTTTTTGAATGTTTTATAACTATAATGCTTATTTTGATGTGTGTCAAAATTTTTGCTAGATCCAAACCCAATCTGTATCCAGATTTAATTTGCGGACGGTTATCAATTTCAGTAAATATATTTTTGCAACTGCATAGATGGTTTGATAAACACTTTATCATCCTAAATTTGACAGCCTTTACAATTTGTTAAGCTTAAGCATTAGATTAGATTAGATTAGATTAGAATAGAAGCTAAAACCCAGTTTAGGGTGGTTCTGAGTTTTTAGTTTTTTGTTTTGAAATGTATTTTGAAAACAGAAACATGTTCGGCAAAAATGGTTCTGTTTTGGTTTTTTACTCATTTTCGAAACAGTTTTCACTCAATTTTAAAAACAATAAAATTTTGTTTTTAGATTTCTGTTTCTATTTTTATTTAAATTCATTACTTGACGTCATTTGTCATCATTGACCATCATCTCTGACCAAAAGTCACGAGTCGCTACCTCCGACCAACGGTCACCGACTGCCACCTCCAACTGGGAATCACCGGTTACCACCTCTGACCGGCGATCACAAGCCACCACCTTCAACCAGCGATCACCGGCTGCCACCTCCGACAGGCAATCACCAGCCACCACCTCCCACCAGCAGTCACGCCACCGCCGACCGGCCATCACCGGTAGCCACCTTTGACCGGCGATCACTGACTGCCACCTCTGATCAGCGAACACTGGCCGCCACCTCCGACCGACAGTCACCGGCCGCCACCTCCGACTGGCGATCACCGACCGCCACCTCTGACCGGCGATCACTGGCCGCCACCTCCGACTGGTGGTCACCTACCGTCACCTCCAACCAATAGTCACCGACTGGCGATCACCGGCCGTCACCTCTGACCGGAGGTCACCAACGATCACCTCCGACCAACGGTCACCGGCAACTACCTCCGACCGACAATCACCAACCACACCTCCGACTAGTGGTAGCCAATGACCGAATGTGACCTTCAATGATCGCTACCTTCAACTAGTGTTTTGGTTAAGATTTGAAATCAATGTTTTAAATTTGGAAACAAAAACAATGTTGTTTTTAAAATTTTGAAAACTTAAAACTAAAACTAGTTTTTGTTTTTAGAAATTTTAAAACTAGAAACCAAAAATCACCCCGAACGGGGCCTAACTTTCTAAATGTTAGTATTGCTACTGCTTTATTGATGGAGGTGGAATCAATATGTTTTCAAAGCCAAGTTGCTTGACGAGGTGGTTTTGTCCGTTGAGGCTCTTATTAGAAAACTGAAAGATATTAATCACTTGTAATTAACTATGAAGATAAGGGTGCGCAGTATGCTAACTTCGAGCGATGGAAGCCTCCTATTCTAGGAACTTGTAAGATAAATTGAGATACGATAATTCTCACAATCTACAGGGCAAGCATCTATTGAAGGTGTTGTGTGTGATTACAAGGGACATTTTATATTGAGCTTCTCTCACGAGACACCCTACTGTCACATTGATAAGGCAAAGTTGTTGGTCATCCACCACACTCTGACAGTGGCTTGTGAACATGAGTATCCCTTTCTCACGATTGAATCTTTTTTCTTAAATAGTATCAAGTTGTTAGATGAGAAATGCACAATCGATGATGTATACTACCCATTAGTGGGATGTATTTATAAGAACAGCGGAAAAACCTTGCGAAGCAATATCATTTAGTCTTCCATGAGTTAAATTTACTGACAGACGGTTTTGCCAAGATAAGGTAGGCAATCAATCACGATATCTCTTTGTTCACTTCAATATAAGGACTTTAGTTGTATGCATTTTAGTGAATTTCAATAATATTGACTAGTTGGATTGTTACTCACACCTTCCAAAAAAAAATAAAACTAAACATGTGTAAGATTAACAAAATATAGATGGATATTTTATATTTTTAAATACAATTTTTCTATATAAAAATTCATAATTTAAATTTTAATATTAAATTAACAAATGGATATTTTATATTTTAAATATAATTTCTCTATTGAAATTTGACATTTTTATTGGCAAGTGGAATTTGTTACTTCAAAATATTATCTATAACAACCTAAATTAACATTATGGTATTTAACTGATAATATTATTGATTAATAAATAATAATGATAATATTATTGATAACATTATGATATTTTAATTTAAAATTTATTTTAATAATTATTAATTAATAAATAATAATTATGTCATTTTTAATACAAACAATAAAATAATAAGCATGAAATTTTGAACTTTTAAGGTCAAGTTCTTCAAATTTTTCCATTCTCTTTCTTAATAAATTTTATCAACTTTAAAGAGGTACTAGTTACATACATACTACGGTTAGCAAAATAAGAAAATTACTTTAATAAGGTCATATAATTTTCAATCTCGCTTTTTTCTTCTTTTTTTTTTTTTCATTGCTCAATTTCTTATTGAAGACTTGTAGAATATTTGTATTGAGTTAATTCAAGTTCATTCTCTTCCACACCTTTTGCTTTTGTCATCTTGATTAGTTCAACATCATCTAGTAGAGGTTCCTTGTGGGGTGGTATTATTTCTTTGCTATTTATGAGAAATTTTCACTAATCTATCTTTACTTTCTGTAAACTTTTATATTTCTAATCTCTATACTCTCATTTCTTGTGACTTGTATAGAATTATCATTAATAAATTTGTGCACCTAAGAGGTCTCACTTGTTTGAGCTTCTAGAGACTCAACTATCAAGCCAAATAACTTATAATTCTTTTAAGAACCAACCGAACAAAATTCACCCATAAGATTAATCCCACTAATTGGTTCACCCCATGGTTGTAGTTGCAACAAATGGAAAATCAAGTTATTTTACTTTTATGCTACATTACAGACCTTATACATTAAAAATAATATAAAGATAATAAAATTTGATATTATCTTTTTTTGTTTCATTTCAATATAGTTTGAATCATATCACCTTAATGTCAAAGTCTAATCACTAAAAAAGAGAGTTGGAAATAGTTCTTAATAACATTCTTGACAACACTTTGAAAATAAATTCTTTATTCACCAAAGTACGAATTTCAATAGGAATTAGAGAACATTTGATTGTTGCAACACATCATTTCAATAGCATCTCCCTCCCCATTTTTTCATATATTTTTCAACTAGAAAAACCTTATAACTTTAAGAAAAAAACTACTTTAAAACCATTTATATCCAATATATGTAACTTTTCTACTATCTATATCTATAATTTAATATTATCTATAACATATATAAAGGGAATCCACCCTTTTGGTGTCCACACCTCATTTTAAAAATATTTTTAATAAAAATGAAAATACACAGGTACGACAACATTTTAAATTCTATTCAAACTCTTTCATCTCTTCGTTTTCTCAAATTTATTGCAAATCTAACATATTCATTGATAATCTAATATATTTTTTTCGTGTTATCATAAACAACAAAATACAAAAATTAACAAAATATATTTCAAAACATACTAAGCTAAAATTATTAGAGTTTAATTCGTGTACATTGTCAATGTAAAAATTTTTAGACCGACATTTAATCGCAACTCTTTATTTATGATAAATTTATTTTAAAAGTAATATAAATAAAAATATATAATTAAATGTCAGTGTAAAGTGCCTGTAATTAAACTCAAATTATTATACACAAAATGACACAAAAAATTATTTATATTTTATTATATTATTACAAAACATATTAAAATTCAAATTCTAGAACTATTATAACATATAAAAAATGAAAATATATAATCACAACAATACCTACGTTTAGTTATTATTACGGCGCCAATGGCTTGCAGCACTATCAACAAAGGTTCAGTTTTACCTACTTGTAATTTCTCAACCACTTCTTGTTGTTGTTTTTTTTTTTTTAAAGAAACCACTTGTTAAATATTTCGAAGTCTTCTTTCAAAAATTTAATTATCAAGTGAGATTCAAATTTTCACCTATAATAAAAAGTGAAAATAATTATAAAAAAAGTGAAAATGCATACCAAATTCTAAAATCGTTCTGCCAACACAAATTGGCTTTAAAAGCTAAGCCGAATAAAGGAATTGTTAAAAAATTACTTATTACATTATCATTTAATATTTACTTTTGAAATAATTAAAACTATGTTTTAATATATATTTAATATTTTTTTACCAAATACTCGCATATACACATTAGAAAAAGTTACTGAGCATGAGGGTTAACTCAAATTGTTTCAATTCTAAGTAATTTTAAGCCTTAAAAAAATTCTACTTAATGTTTGGAAGAAGAATTTTGTTATACATAGCAAATTCTATATGTCGACAAAAATTATTGTTTCAAAATACATATGCTTTCGAAACGAATACATGTTTGAAAAACTGGTAAAAAAGAATAGTATGTACTAAGAAAAAACTATTTTTTTGACACCAAGAAAAATACTTCAATTTTATATAAATCACGTGACGATTTAATTTTTAAAACATTCAAAAGTTTCGGATCTCAAAATTTACTAAAACTCTTATTTAGCACGGATAAGTCAAATATGGTATTATACCACATTTAATTGATAACGAATTTAATTGCTCTCAGTTAAACTATTATGTCCAAAAACATTTAACTATTTTTAATTATATAAGACAAGTGTAATTTGATAATAATTAAATGAGGTATGAACCTAACTATAAAATTTAAAAACAATTTCGATAATTGAAAAATAATTATAATTAATTAAATCCCTTTAAGTAACAAGATAAGAATCTTAAAATGTAATTAAGTGATATTTTAATATGAAAAAGTAAGAAAAAGAATGAAAAAACATTTCCGACCTGCCGGATTCGAACCAGCGACCTAAGGATAGCTATCGGGATTCGGCCCACTACAGTCCTCCGCTCTACCAACTGAGCTAAGGTCGGTTGCCACAGAACATACACTAATATTATATAAGATCTTAGCTATGTTACCTCCAATAAACCAAAGAAATTTTTAAATATTTGAACGTCTTTTTTACCCGTTTTACGTCTGCAGATTACCGATAAGCAAAAGGTCAGTGAACAAATTGACTAGTTTTTTTTGTTTTTTTAAATTTTGCATTGTATTTTTCAAACGCATTTAAATGGAAGTGATAAAAAGTAAATAGGAAATAAAAATTTATATGTATTGGTGTTAAAAATTATATATTTATGCGGTATTATTTTTTATATACATAATTTAATATCAGTTTTATGTATTTATCATTATTATGTAATATTTTTCATATTTAATATTTTTAGCCACGGTAAAATAATTAAGTAAATTTTATTAAATTTTTATTCATATGAAAATATTCATTATTATGTATTAAATTATAACTTGTTAAAATAAGACAGAAGAAGTAAAAATAATGAAAGCATGGATTGCTTATAACAACCTATATCAGAATAAAAGCAAATCTTCTCAACAAGGTTGGACGAATCTGTCTAGCTAAGTCTGTCATCACATCTCTTCCAATTTATATGATGAAGAACATGTGGTACCGCCAATCAATTTGTAAGAAAATTAACAGTAAGATTCGAAATTTCATTTGGAATGGTGATCCGGACCACTGGGGTTGACATCATGTTGGTTAGGACACATCTAAGAAATTTGGGAGCCTTGGTATCAAAGAAGCTTGCATAACAAATGTCGTCTTACTAGGTAAACTGGTCTGGTCGATGTTGTAGGATGTTAATAAACTATGGGATAAGGTATTTAACTCCAAGTACCTCTCAGGAACTTCAGTTTTGAGTGCTAACTATAGCTCTGGGCCTCTTATGTGTGGAAAGGCATTATCAAGGCTAAAGAGGTTCTAAAGGATGGCTTCACCTTCATGCTTGGACAGGGAAATACATCAATATGGTATCAGGATTGATCTGGTTGCGGACGTGTTTGTGATGCTGTCCTTTAGTCAATATCTCAGATAATTTACATTGAAGGATTTGAGCTCAGATACTGGGTGGTGTCTTGAAAAGATTCATACTTGGATCACCCAGAGATAGGCTTGCTGTTTCATTCCTTATCTATCTAGATTACCCCTGATCGTTGGATTTGTCAGTAGTCAGAGAATGGTGAGTATATTGCTATGGCTGGATATCTTTGGGTTCTAGGGAACATGCTTGACTTGAGGCATAGACCCTTTGATAATACCTGGGTTTTGAAAATTCACTGGTAGAGAGAGTCTGATTATTCATTTGGCTAACATTACAAGGTGGTCTTTCTACCACCGACAAACGTTTCCATTGCAATTTAGCAACATCTTCCTCACGTGCGATTTAAACATTACTTTCAATTTAAAAATCCACGAACATGATTTACTATATTCTTGCTCAAAATATCACAATGCCACATGGTCTTGGCATGCAACTAGACCCTTCTTATTCCAATTTACCAGTGACTAACCAACCAGAAGCCTTGTACAATCTTCAATGGACTGATGAACAATATGATTTTTATTTCCACATTATAAACATTGACAAACTATAAAAAGTACAGTTTTGCCAAGCTTATACAAGAGACATCCAAGAACCTATAGAATGATAGCAGATACGGGGGAATCAACCACTGAGCATTTTACAACAATAAATTATTCTGTCACCATGTTATGTTCCCAATCTTAATATTGTTTCTGTGTAACTCTAATCAGACATCACATTGAAAAGTAAACCTACCAGTATACTACTTTCTCATTTGCTCTGTGGCTTGTTTGGTAATTACATTGCCCTATGTAGACCTTACAGCTACATAGATGATATGGTGGCATCATTGGCAGGGATATACTGTTTCCTCTATATATTGTTCACTACTTTATGTCCAAAATTTCCAACCCCAACTTAGTTGGAGCTTTATGGTAAGAAATGAACATTATGGAATTGAATATATGCATATAATAATGGTCTAACCAGGCCTTCAATTTTTTAGCTTGCCTGTCTCTTAAAGAAAGGTTTCTGGCAGATCAGGAGTCTCTGATCACTGTCACTTTCAATTTCTATCACTCTTGCATCCCACTTCAGCTGTGCTGTTAAAGATCTAGCTGATTCTATTAAGGGAACTGTATCACGAAGACCCAACCCTGCACACAAGACCAATTGTCAGCATACCAAAGTCATTGAACAGTACATAGGATTAAATCATTAAATATTGAGATACTTTTATTTGTTCTAAAAGAAATCTAGCATGTAAAACAGATCACACGCAGCAACTGCACACAATAGAAGGCTGCCTAATTCATACACATTTTACTCACAATCTGACTAAAATATTAATACACAGTTTAATGAGCAATAATAAAGCAGTTTTGGTTCAATATCAACAGTATTAAATTGAATTCACGTACCTCTGGGCTAAGTATCCTGATTCCTGTCAATTTCAATGAACATGTCAAGCATGGAGCATCTGTGCTGCTCAGTTTCAAGGGTTAGAAGTCCTGCTGCATGCACCAAGTCATAGGTTCTATAGGGTATGTTGGAAAAGCCTCACACCTGTAAATCACCAAAAATGATTATTGAACAAACTGTTTCCCAATAAACTTGTTAGGAGGAAATAGGAACACACATCATATAGTTACATATTGTTATTCAAACTAGAATATTCGATTCAATTCACCCCTTAACCCTTCCCCCTCTCAAGCAATACATGAAAGAGATAATTTAAAAATGAACAAAAATTTTCTAGCATGGTTTAAATTAGTGAATTACTGCACAGTTGACAATCCATACACACATAAATATATGTAATGCGAATGAATGAATGATGAATACAAGAAAATCACGATGACCCTGATAACAGCAGACATAAAGAAGAGGAAAGATATAGAATACAAATTACCTTCTATCATCAGCCACCATTACTATCAATCCTAAGTCACCAAAACCAAAAATGACTATATTTCTATACTCCAAGAGCTCAAAAGTCTAAAATTCAATCAATTTACATACTTTTTTCCACAAATTAAAAACAGATATCTACCAACGGATAGAACAAACACAACAATTTAAAAAAGAAAAAATATAGAGATTGAATTATACCCTGGAGAATTGGTGCGTGGAGTCAATTTTGGTGGTGCCTTTGGTGAGAAAATAAATAAAGAAAACAAGCACAACGCTGCACAATGTCCACCACACCACATCCTGGAGCCTCCTCCTCCCTGGCCTTTGAAAATCTGCACTCCTAGACAGAGATCTGCTGCTGGCTTTGGATCTTCCAGGAATAAAGCAGACAACTTTGAAGAAATCCTTGAGTTTGTGTTCCGTTTGGTGCCTCCCACAAGGCTTCTTGATCAGTGAGTGAGCACACAGAAAGAGAGAAAGAGACAGAAAATGAAACCGTTGGGAATGGGAGAAAAGTGATTCTGTTATCTCCCTATTGGATACAACCGCTCTACTTAATAACAGAAATGGAATCTGCCAAATTCTTTCAAGGTATTAATATATTATTACAATTTTTGGTAAAAATCTTTTTAATTTATATGCTTAAAAAACTTTAAACATTACTAACCAAAAAGAAATTATGGTAAATATGGCTTTGTGATTCACTGCAAAATGCATTTACTGATAGTCTGAGGCTTATATGCACAAGCACAGCCTTGTGATTCACTGCTGCATTTCAAAGCATGCAAAGAACACTACAATAATTGCATCAAGGAGAATAGAATAAATTTCTATTGATCTATATCATATCCTACATCAACTGCATAGTTCACCAAACTTATTCTTCTTAGGACCCAGATACACTAACACACTACCTCTCCGCATTCATACAATCATCCATGTCAGGTGCCTATACCCAGCCCACTTGGCAGCAACATGCAAGCCAATGGCTAAAGCTGCAAGAAGAAGTGGAATTGGAAGCCTCATCTCTCTTGTTTCAACTTCTTTCCCTTCTAAAGGTATTTTAGAGTACTGATATATGGCCAATGCCGTGTATGAAATGATCACCAAAACTCTAACCCAAGGCTCCCCAACACCTGCAAGCACAGCTGCAACAGGCATTGCTGCTGAAACATCGTCTCTCTTTTTGACAAATTTTGAAAAAGCATACACTGCAAGCAGAAGGGTCCAGAAAAAAGGTTCAGAAATATATCCTCTAACAGCAGCATAGCCAATTAGACCAGATACAGTCAAAATATAAGGTTGCTTGTTGATGCAGTTTGGTACAGTAGCTTCAGCAATAGATAAAACAATTGATGCCAGCAGAATGATGATGGTCAGGTCTGGAACAGGAGCATTGGCAATTATCCAAGAGTAACAAGCCCGGACTGTATAAAATAAATCCTCCATACATCTAATTGAAAAAGTTATTGGACTTCCTATGAAACGGTAGACTACTGCAAAAGCATACTTCAAGACATATCCTACAAAACGAGCAATTGCAAATGCAGCATTCTTCCAATTTGATAGTTCAAATAGAACAGCTCTCCAGGCATAGATGAGAAAAGCCAGTACTGTACATTGACATAGAATCAAATTGTTACACGGTCATATAAAAAAGAAAACATATCATTAAGGAAACAAAACAATTGGACAAAAGTGTTTTAGATGAAAAATAAGACCGTACAACTATTACCAGTAGGCACTCCTTGTGCTTGCGCTTGGTTCTTTAATAAATATTTTGGCTTATAAAAGAAAGGTCATACAACTTTTAACCTCCACATGTGAGATTATATTCATGTTTGTAAACAACATCAATAATGCAATGGGTGTTTGCAGTCTAGCTAGATTTAGTTTTTAGACAAAAAGTCATATGACCCAAATACAAAAGAAAAATGTGGTTTGATTTGTTTTGAACATAATTATCAAACTCTTGAGTCAAATCTCTAACTTTTATAAGTTTACAAGTCTCACCTACCCTTTACTCGTGGGCAAACTCTCATCTTAGTAAATTTTGGATAAACTCAGCAGACTCTATACAAACTCTCAGTTTACTAACGAATCATCAAGTCAAGAAAGTGGGTTGGTTTGTACACATTTGGCGTTTAACATACTTTCATTTAGTGTATCATTCTTAAATTAAATAACTTTTGTCTTTAAGAACATCAAACCTTCATTTTCTAACAATAACAAGTATAGATGAGAATGGTCTACTTAGCAATTTATTAACTATAGTGATGTATTGCTAGACATAATTATTTAAATATTGTAGAATTTATGGCTTACTATTTTGATTTATTATGCTTCTGAACTGTTTAATTATATGTTATTGTGTTATTTACATGTCTTTTGGTTATTTTCATATAAAGTAAACTCTTATAAGAATCCGAGTCGAATTCATGAGTGGAGTTGATCGAACTCTACTAGTCTACACAGACTCTCGAGTTTGATAACCGTGGTTTTGAGTGTGATATCAAATTAAATACACACCCATTCATCAGTTTTTAGTTGTTTTTTAAGATGGATTTTATAGTTTTAAAGTCCGTTTGGAAAACCCTAAAATCAATCCTAACCCAAAAGTCATGGTGAAAAATTGAAAAAAGTGGAAGCAACTAGTTGTTGCTTCGACTTTCATCAAGATGCTGGACTTAAGACTCTAGAAACTTGAATTCAATCGAAACAATTTGGAGGAAAACCCATTCCCCCAGGATACTTGGTAACCTACTTTATATAATCAATACTCCATTAAAACATAAAGAATAAATTACAGTACCCCTAAAAAGTTGTAAACTTGGAACTGAATTTTAACACAATAACAAGTATAATTGTGTACGTCAAAGTCCTACCCCTGAATCATTGTGTATGGCCAAACTCCTATTTGGGCATCTACCGTTTTTCAACGCAAAATGCTAAGCTCAAATGTTTTCTGAAATCCCATTAACAAAAGAATTGATGGAGAGAGATAGAAACGGTACCCACCAACAAACCATGGCCACCTAACAGGAGGAGTGGGAGCTTCTTTGGTGAGGTACCTAAAGCGTTCGGGCATGGTGCTATTTGCCCGCGCCTCTTTCTCCGCTTCATCCAACGCCATGAAAACGTCGCCATTAGTATTACCGACCTTGTCGTTATTTACCGCGAAACGCTTCCCCAGAGAGAATGTGGGGGGTTTGAGGGAAAACCCATTAGGGTTGCGTCTGAATTGGATTTCGGGATAGGGTTTGGTGGGTTTGAAGGAGAGGGTGGGAGATAAGATGGATGATGGAATTGTGGTAAACATGGCTAATGCCCGGGTACCATCGTGCTCAGAATTGGATGAAAATTGAAAGGAAAATAAACGTTTTCCAGTTGCGAAAATTTGGAATCGGTGCGGCAAAACGCAAAACGCTACGTATTGCGATGATTATATATTATAGGCGCACCAAAACCCTAGTTTTTCTCTGTCAGCTCGGTTTGTGATTGTGTCTGATACTCAGGCTTACCTGACGCCGTCGGGTTAACAAACTTTCTGTCCGCGCACCCTCCTATTTTCTCCATGCACCTTACTAGTTTTTTTAAAAGATAAAAATGCTTTTATGTTAAAAATGTTCATTAATTTAAAAAATGTATAAAAAATCTCTCCTTCTTCCTACTTTCCTGTGTGACTGTAATGTCGTGGTGCTTATGTTTGAAATTTATTTTTTATCTTTTCGTTGTTGCATTTGGAACTTTTTCACATCTTTCTTTTATTACTTACAACGGCTAGTAAATGTTCGACAAGTGTTTGTCTACATTTATTTTTAATTTTATAACTAATTTAAAGGTGGAATTTGAAAACATATTTTGCATCTAAAGGTATTTTTTATAAATTTATATTATTTAATTTTGACCTGTAAAATAAGTTGTTAATGAATTCGGATAAGATAATTTAAATTTGTTAAAATACTTTTGTATTTAAAAAAAAATTATAACAAATTCATATTCATTAATTTGGATTTACAAAATTTTTTAACAATTCTGAATTAATTAATTTATCCGTTAAAAAAAAGTTTGGATTAATTAATCCGAACTGCTTAAAAAATTAAAAAAAATCGTCTTCACTAATTGTAATAATTTATGCGCTATTATTATAAACATCTATTCACATGGTTCAGAATTATCATCCGTTTATTCTTCTTATGTGCTCATGCGTTTATTCACATTGTTTTTCATCTTTCACTTTTTTATCATATTTTGTAACGTTTATTATCCCTTCCAATCTTAACAACCAGTTATAATGTATGTTCCTTTAGGATTAGGAGAAACGAGAAAACCGTCTGTTATGTGAGATGTCACAAAGCTATGCAACTTTTGGAGAGTGATTTAAGTACTAGTTATGTTTTCCTTGATTATTGATTGATGGATGTTTTTTTTTTTCAATTATTGAAAGCATTATAAGTAAACAAAACAAACACATAAACAAGGACACCAATAATGTTTATTTTATTTTTCTACTATTATTTTATATTGGATTGGAATAATGTTGTGTGAAAAAAATATTTGGGATTATTATTTCCTAGAAGTGGTTTGGTTTTTATTAATTTTTAAAGTTTTTTAACTAATTCCCCTTACTAATACTTCAATGATTGTGGATGTAGAATGTTTAGAGTTATGACATGTAATCACTAATGACAACAATCAACATTTTAAAAAATTGAACTATAAATCATAATTATAGGTACTACAGACATATTTAAAAAAAACTTAAACTGCTTAAAGCATCTATAGTTATGCTACTTTTCTTTTTTGCAAATGTTGAAGACAGAGATCAACTTTGGTCTGGTGTATTTCACTCATTACTTTGTTACATGGAGCCATGAGTAGCTTATGGTAAACATGTGGTTGTACTTGTAGTCTTTTACACAAGTGTCTACTAGTATTTATTACCATAGTTTACACAAGTGTTTATTACTATTTACTACCATAGTTTATAATCATGCTATATACGTAGTAGATACTTTTGTTGTTCTTTTTTAATCTCCTTTCAACATTGTATTCTAGATGTGTACTATTTTTTAATGTTATCATGATTACTCTTATTACCATAGTAAAGACTCAAACTCAATGTTTACTCTTTTTTTTCTAATTTAATTAACGTAACAACCTGTAAAGTGGATGTAATTGAAGAGATTAATGTGACAGGAAAGAGACACTAAAGATTGTTGTTCAGATAACCAATTCATGACAGTTGAAAATCAACATCTTCAAATGGTTGTTCACATTATTTTTTGTTTAGTTACTTTTTATGTCAAAAAAGGTAATTAATTGAAATGTTGTTGTTATTAACTAAGTTTTGAAATTGCTTCACTTAAAAATTAGTTAAAATAATTAATGTTAAAGACTGGCCGTTGGTATTGTTGTTGGATTTTTACTTTTTAACAATACAAAAATCAAACACAATGAATAAAATGATTTTAACTATAGATGGTCAAATATGATATATTTTATTATTGTACTTTACATTTTTATTCATGCCATTTTAGTTTATGATAAGTGATAAGTGCAGGGATTAAAAAATTATTATATAGCCAAATTTGTATTATTGGAACATGTATATTCCATTATGTTTCAATTTAAAAATTATAGTTTTGAATAACTATTATACTAGATAATTGTAGTCAAATGCTAGATTATTCATGAATGCTTGTATCTTAAGATAGTTTTTATACTTTATTGATATATCATACTTTAATAGTAACTTTGGGTGATTTTTGATCCTTGTAAATAGTTTGTTGATATAAATATAAAATAGAGGAAGTTGGCATGAATACCTAAAGATGAGGATCAAAAGTGTTTATGGATGCTCGTAAAAAAGGGAAGAGCCCTAAATGGCTTAGGGAAAAACTATGGAACAATTTATTAGAAAAATGGAACACATCTTATTATGTTTCAAAGCAAGTACAAAACAAAAAATATTGGGCATATGAAAATGGTGGCAACATGTTATTCACATGGTAATATAAGAATATTAACAATCATAGTAAATATGTTTAAATGTATATTTATATATCATTAATGCTTTTTTTTTTGCAAATAGAGGAGTTTCTTGATAAGGTATTTCAACAAACTTATATTAGGAAATATACTCCATCAGTTTGTTAATGAGAAATCTAAGTTAGTCCTAAACATGTGAGTGTCTACTATATCCGTGTTTCTTTTTTAATAATGTATTAGATATATAAAATGATCTATTTATTTATAATTGTTAGGAAGATTTTGAGACTAGGCTTTCACAAGCTAGACCAGATGTTGCATCTTGTGCTAGTGGTACAAAATTCACCCTTTTAGACCATGTTAAGGAAGAAAGACTTAGAAGTCAGTGTTGGACTATAGCTACTAGTGGAAAGAAAAAAGGTCACATCTATGAGATTTGAGAGCTTGGAAATTGTTATAAAGGTGACGACTCTAATATTATGCAGCAAACCCAAACATTTCTAATTTATCACACAATTCATAAGAGATTACCTAATTAAGGGAGGAGGCTTCCAAATCAAGAGAGGATGATGTGCGATTGAATCGCAAATTCAACAAAATTCTTCTTACTACTCTAATTATTAGGATATGCCTTATTTTATTTGTAGGAATAAAAATAAAAATATCTATGTTGACCAAATTTAATTAGTATTTTTATTTCATATTAATCAGGACAAATTTAGCTATGTTCAACATATAAAGAGTTATGACATATATTTATAAATATAATGACTTGAAAAAATTGGTTCTTATCTACAAATTTATCCATAGGTAAGTTACCTAATGATACATCAATTTGTAAGGACATTACATTATCTATATATTTATTCCTAAGTAAATTACCTACAGATATACCCGTAGATAATTTATCTACATATAAATCCATAGATAAATTTTTACCTATGAACACATTTGGAGATAAACTATATATGCATGTTTTCATAGACATATTACCTATGTGCATATTTGCAAATAAATTATCTATGTACACATTTGTAGATAATTTACTATGGACATATCCATAGATATTTATCTATGGAAACATCCATAAATAAATTGCCTACAAGCTCTACGATTCTTGGGTAAAGGTTACACGATCAATGAATTTTTGTCTATTGCTAAAATCATATTATCTAAAAATTTTAACTGTTATCTACAAATTTTGTTTGTAGATAAATGACTTTTTTCTTGTAGTGAAAAAAAAAATTCATACTATGAAGTTTTTTGTTATTCTGCTTTCAGAGTACAACCTAATACTAAATACTTTTATATTCTAATTTAAATCTAATAACAATTTTAAGTCTAATGCGAGAATACGTATTTGTGATTAAGACTTTTGATGTTTTCATTATAATCTAAAAGATGCAATTTTATTAAAAATTATATATTTATAGAAAGATTTATGGAAAAATAATTGAATTTAATATATATATATATATATATATATATATATATAACAAAATAATATCAACAGGTACCCTTTTAAAAAACGTTCTTACTATGAAAATTTTTGCTATTTTGCATTCAAACTACAGTCTAATAGTAAATGTTTTTATATTATAATTTAATTCTCATAACAAATTTTCAAGATGTGATTATAAGAATACATGCTTACAATTAAGGTTTTTTATATTATCATTGCAATCTAAATGGTGCAATTTAACATGTCATGACTTATCAATTTCATAGTTAGGTCTTTCAAGTTATAATTTTTACATATTCTTATTGTAATTTAAATTTTCAATAGAATTTCAATTTTTTTTAAAAAAAATTATCTACTTATTATAGAAAGAAACGTTGGATGCAATTTAATTTCCAAAAAATTACATTTGTCCACAATTACCCCCCTTTAAAACAAAAAAACCATGGAGACTCACAGTAGAAGTAGAAGATAAAAGAGAAAATTCATAGTTGAAGTACACCAGGCTCGGAAAAGAACTAGTAAACAAGCATAATAACTTATGAAATATTATTTAAATTGACTTAATTTCATTTGACTTAGTTTTATTTCTAGTTATCTATATGGTAAAGAAAATATAAATGTCAAAAACTCTAACACTAGAAATTTTTATACAAATGCATGTTCAAAATCCAGAAGTTTGCATATGAAAACATGTTCTACCAGACATGTGTTCCATTATCTAAGTTGTGTTCTTCTCAACATAATGGGTATTTGTATTTGTCTATTATCACTATTTCATTGTATGAATTTTACAAATTTACAAGTTAATTTTTAATCCTTAATTGCATGACTCTAATTTTTTTAAACATGAATATATAAAAAAAATATAAATAATGCAATCTCAAACAACATTTTACCATCATATGATCCAAATTTATTGCCTTAAAGTTATTTCCCAAGTATAAATTCAACAATAATAAGAAAGATCTCTTGCTAGGTTAAGACTTAAGGAACAAGTCTAGTGATGAATCAAAGGATATGCAAATTGCCTAGATTAGAAGTGTGGGTATTATGTTTCAAACGTGTTGTGAAAAATGACATAATATAAGGATTTGTATTGGGAAAACAACGACTAATAAACAAATTCTAAAAGGGGTAACTGGGTAAATAAGTTGTTTAAATGATACGTCATTTAAATATTTTATTGTTCGGTTTAATGTATTTTTTACAACTTCATTTTATTTGATTAGTTTCTTATACAAAAATCACAACCAAAGAAGGCACCATAAAAAAAGTTTAAATATTGTTATTGAATTATTATTCAGTTAACAAAATCATATCACAAGTTGAAATGTTGTTTTACTTTGTGTTGTAGAAACTAAGGGTTCATCATAAACTCTTTCAAGTCTAGGAAAATTCATTTTTATCTACATTTGCATAAGAATCATGACTAATTAATGTTCTAATTATGAATGTATAAAATCCGTCAATAACACCTCAACGTTTTACTCAATCTACTACAAGATTTTCAACAATAACATCAAGCAACTCTTTTATAACCAGAGTTGGAGGTGTGATTTTTGTTGCAACTCCTCTATGTCAAACGACATCAACTCAATAATCACAAAACAAATATAGTTCAAATTGATTTTTAGCTTTTGAATGACATCGAGATGTTATATTATAATTGAACTATGGACCACATATGTTGTTTTGTGGCTTGTTTTATTTTGTACCCTTAAACCTTGAGTTATCTGTATTCTTTGGATGTGGATCATATTTTGTGACTTGGGGACATGTTTTTAGGTGTTTTATTTGTCAATCTGAATTTTATTAGAGATAGTCTATGGATGGTGTTGTGGACTTAGTTTATACTTTTAGACCATTTTTAGACAACTGACAATATATAATACACTTATTATAAATGCTTGTACGTGTAATGCACTTATTCAGTAATAAAATCTAGTTATTATCTTATTCAGTTATTCAACTTGACAATATGTAATATATTTATTTAATTATCAAATCACAATCGACTTATGAGAATTAAATATGTAAACTAGTCAAAGATATGAAATAATAATAAAATTTTTTTATTGAACTCAATATTATTTTAGAACCAGATTATGGGGATTTGAATTTTCACATACCTTTATTTGAATTGTTTCTTACTTCTATGAAAAATACTAATATATCTTCAATTTTTCATTCACTAGCAACGATTAGCTAAAGTTTAAAAAAAAATTACAATTTTTTTTACTTTGTAACCAATCAGAGAGCAAAAAAGTTTTCAAATTTTTTGTATTCTCTAGAAACAGGTCGAAGAGTAAAAAAATTAAGGTATTAATTTATGGAGTCAAATTTATAATAAGTGGTTGCATGGTAATAAATACCAACTTAAATGTTTAGTCAACTATATCGGTGGTAAATGGTTGCATGGTAATAAAGTCAAGTCAAATTTATGAATTTAATGGCTGTATTACAATTTTATTAAGTGGTTGCATGGTAATTTATGAGTCAAAAAATAGTTTGAATGTTTTACTATTATTTTTTATTAACTGGTTGCATGGTAATTTGAAGTCTCAGCACTAAGAAAATGTGAGTTCTTATTGTTAATTGTTTTATTAAGTTGTTGCATGTTGCTTATTATTTTGCCTAATTATTTTCGTATTTATTTTGACCACTTACTTATCGTACTGGGTTTATCTTTTAAAAACTTATATACAATATAATGTTAATACATAAACTAATTGTAATACTTGCAATAAAAATATACTAAAAAATTAATGTTAAAATAAATTATTAAAACTTGAATATTGAATATTTGTATTAAATTCAAAATAAAATTAATCAAATTTGAATTATAAAAAATAAAATCAATCTTATTTAGTTTTATATTAGATGTCAAAATTATTAAAATGACCTAGATTTAAAATACAAAGACTCATTAAATAAAATTTTCAAATTTACTAATATACTCTTAGTTTATCTCTTCTATAAAACAAACTTTTTCCATTTATTTATGCGTCGTATTTCCTCTCTCCTTCATGCTTTATTATTCTCTTTTATTGTACTTTGTCTTTTTTTTGTCAAAGATTTGTTTAGCATTTCTTCTCCAGATAAGTTTTTTTTTTATCTTAAGGTAATTAATTAAATTTTATATAATTTTAGACTAAAAATTATGTTAAGTTATGACTTATCTATGAATTTTTTTACCATAGAGCATACAAATATTTTACTCTTTGACTAATCATTGATGGAAATTTTTTTACCCTTTGACCAACCATTGCCATATACTAGAAAAAGAATCTTTATGTTAATAATTTTATATTTTTCTAAAGGGACATTGTTTTTTAGCAAGTAGTATACTCTTAGTATAACAATTTTAGAAGTTTTGAAAGTTGTTATATAATATTTATAAATGTTACATTGGACTTTTTATTTAGGAGATAACTTTGCTTCTTTCTTTTTCTAGGTTTTCTTTATTGCAATATCCAAAGTTATTTAAAGTTGAAACACTTAAAATGTCAAAACTTTTTTAGACATAAGAACAAATTATATGCAAAACACTCAAAATTAGAGTCAACATAGAAAAATATTACTTAAGAAGTTTGTTCACGAGTTTACTCCAATTTTACCGAGTTTATTCTGAGTTTACTACTTTTTCAATTTTATTGCGATTTAACTCGTTTGAGCCTTGTAAACTCGTACGATTTTACAAGTTAACTTGCGATTTTGATAACCATGGCAATATCCACCAACACACTTTTTTTTTTAACTAGGAATAAGGAATATATAAGAGTAGGAAAATAAGTATTTTTTTAATAATTTAATGTTTAAATTAATTTATAACTAGAAAAAGTTGCAAATTTTATTTTAGCTATAATATTGCACATAATTTATGTTATAGTATCATAATCTAGTATAAAATTTCTATATGGTGTGATGTTATAATATCATAGTTTTATATTATAGTATCATATTTTTTTGCTATAGTATCAAGAAAAATGATAAATATAGCGTGTGATATGAAAAAAATAATTTCAAATGGTAAAATTTCTATATAAGAATTAAATTTGTATAAAATTTTGAAAGATTTATTATCTGTCATTTAATGCGATTAAAAAAGTATATTATCTAATTTTTATTGTATGAGGTTTTAATTAATTAATTTTTACTATATAATTTTGATTTCAATTTTTTATATATAATGTTTAGTGTGTAATTAAATTTAGTCCATTTTTTGTTGGTAATTCTTTTTAATTAAATTGTATACTTAATTAAGTTTTATTAAATATAAAAAAATAATGTTTAGTGATAATTTTTTTTGTTAATATAGTTGTTTGAATTAAAGCAATTATTTATTCTTAAAATATTTTAAATTAAATTTCATTTTGATTAAATTTTTAGTTAAAATTTTCAAATCAACTTATTTACAATTATAAACTTGAATGAATTTTTTAAATTATTGTTGCAGGTTTTAATTGATTTTTTCAGAAATATTTTCAACGAAATAAATATAGAATATAATGAACTAATTAAACTTGAATGATGGTGGACAGTTTTACATTAATTAGGGAGCATAAATTATTGAGAATGTCATTAATTTTATAAATGCATTCATCAACATTGAGGTACAAATCATATCAATATTTGTCTTAGTTTAATTTTATTTAATCATTAAGCAAAATAGTTGAAAATTATTTTATTCATTAAACTAGGTGTTTTTATTTGAGATGAGTTATTAAAGTGGGTTAAAGGAATATCATTTCAAAATTATTTTGTAATCATCATATTAAGGTCGAGTACAACCAAAGGTAAAACTTTTGTTGATTTAGAATGTGAGCGAAGTGGTACGTATAAACTGTACAAAGACTATAGCGAATATGTTTGTAAAATAATTGGGACCACAAAATGTAATAGTTCATTTAGAGTAAGAGGACGACCTCTGAAGAATCAAGATGGGTGGAAGTTGAAGGTAGTATGTGGGTTTCACAATCATGCATTGGCGGAAACATTAATTGATCATCCATATGTCGATCGTTTGGTAGACGAGGAGAAAACATTACTTGGTGATTTGACAAAGAATATGGTGAAATCGAACAATATTCTTCTAACCTTGAAGGATCACAATGAACAAAATGTTATAACCATTAGTCAAGTATACAATGCAAGGTACACATTTCGTAAATCTCAAAGAGATCCTAAAATAAAAATGTAACATTTAATTAAATTACTAGAGCATGATATGTATGTTCACTAGCATAAAATGAATGAAGTCAGAACAATTTTGTGTGATATCTTCTGGACGCACCCTAATTAAGTGAAATTGGTTAACACATTTAACATTGTTCTGCTATTGGATAGTACATATAAAACTAACAAATATCAACCGCCTTTGCTTGAAATTATTGGTATCACATCAATTGACCTGACATTTTTTATTGCCTTTACATACTTAGAGTTTGAACAACAAAGTAACTTTGTTTGGGATTTTCAACATCTTAGAGGCCTTTTTTCTGAAAAGTGATGCAACGCTTAAAGTGTTTGTTACAGATAGAGATTTAACTTTTATGAAGGCAATCAAAATCGTTTTTCCATTCGCAAGAACCAGAAGACCAAGTTATGCAATCATTTTATGATCTTAAAGAGTCAGACTCTAAAGACGTGTTTGAAGGATATCTTCACAACTTCAAATGTATTTGTCAACCTTGACTTCTATTAATTGATTATGTGAAAAACACTTGGCTGACTCCTCATAAGAAAAGATTTGTTAAAGCTTAGACCAATAAGTTGATGCACTTAGGGAAGACAATTGACAATAGGTATTATTTATGTTAATATTACTTCTATGTGTTTAACTATTTATAACTAACTTGTATTTATTCTTAACAAGATTGAGTCATTACATTCAACTTTCAAAAAATTGATACAAACCAGTATGAGTGACCTTTGTAATTGTTGGGATGCCATGAATAGTAAGTTGCAATTGCAACATACCGAAATTAAAGCATATTTAGAGAAAAAACATCAATTTTGTTGGACAAACATTTAATCTAACGATGTACAAGAATATGCGTGATTTTGTGTCAAGGTATGCAATGAATCTTATTTCACTAGAATACGAGTGAGTCCAACTTACTGGTAGAAATAGTTCAAAGTGTAGGTGTGTAGTGAGAACTACACATAGTATTTCGTGTGCATGTGAATTAGGCATATATGTGATTGAGAATATTTCTATTGGTATGCTTCATCCAATGTGGAGACAACTTAGTTTTGGTGATTTTCATAGTGAGGAAGAGTTGACAATCCAGCCACATATTAATGTTATCTGTTAGCATTTTAGCAAGATTGACTTCTCTAAAAAAATCAAATACAGAGACAAATTAGACGAAATAACATATTCTAGTTGTACTTCAACGTGTCCTAAAAAAAGGATTAAGACCAAAGAAAGCCAAAAAAGTCGTGCACATTAACTTGAGAGATCAATAAAGTGTGACCATCTTATTTTAAACATGTTGATGCATTTTTTTTAGTTCATGATAGTTGTCTTTCACAAAATTCGTCAAAGTCTCTTGATAAGGAACTTAACATGAAGATTATACTCATAGACAAGTTAACTGTTTTTATGCATCCTTATGTCCAAAGCATAATAGATGTTGATAAGTTTCGGTGAAGGTTCTTGGGATATTGTTTGCCAATAATTGTACAAAGAAATGAGAATATGGTGCTCTGAGTACATGACTATATTTGACAAAGATGATCGATTTCAACTTTTATGGAATTTATTACTTCTTGATGATCAATATGTGATATGTGTACATATTATGATCATTAAAATAGTCTTTTTAATGTATGCATCTGTCAACAATGACTATTTATTTGCATGCTAGTATTGACAAATGGAAGACTTTACCTAATGTGTGATATGTCATTATCACTTGATATAATGTTGTGTTGATTTATTTATCTCTAAAGTAATGTATGACATTTTTCCCATTAAGAAGTACTCCTCCTGCTGATACCTCAAATCATCGAGTCATTTGCATAGCTTATGTGAATGTGAACCACTTTTTTTCAGGTATAATGCATGCGTTTTTACATTACTCAATCAAAACATACATGATACTATACATAATTTATTTATATTGTATTCTGTTTGTTTGTATGTCTACTTAAAGAAGCATCATCCAATCACACGCGATTGATTGACACCTTACATTAATCGCATTCATAAGTTTTTACAGTTGTTATATGTTAGGTGACAATACGTTAATTTAGATGATGATTGAATTTGTATATATAAAATAAAGTAATATAAAAATATTATTATGAATAAATTATGTTTAAATAACATATATAATCTCTTTTTTCACTACATCATATTTTATTAAAGAAAAAGTACATAAGAAAATCATGTTGTTATTATACTAACAATGTGCAATCATAGTTGATGACGTGTTAGTGCTAGAAGTTATTGGATCTTTTCAAGGTATTCCCTTTGGTACGATCCGGAGGTCAATCATACGTTGAAGATATCTAACCATCCTTATGGAAAGCCTTGAAATGATTATCATCTAAAAAATAATTAACAATTATTGAAGTAATGTAAATGCAACACATGTAAATATTTACATGAAATCAAACCTCATCCCCAACAACTCGACTGTTACTGGCTATATGACTGCTTAATCCTATATGATGACTTTTTACCAGACATGTGTCAATTATGGAACCACTTGGGTGTTAATTTTTTATGATGAACAAACATATGAATGAGACACTCATAAATACCATGATGTATAGTCACGAGAACAATTTGATGAGTCAACCACTCGAATATCCACACATGCTAAATGTAGGATCTATGAAAATCCTTTAAATAAGTTAAATTGTCGATGAACCTGTTTGAGGAGATGCAAATGCGTATATTCATTGACCCGAATCCAGCCAGAGAACATACTAATATTTTGGAATTCAAAATAAGCTTTGTGTTCATCATACGATCACTATATAACTGCCTCAAAAGTTAGCTGATCCAACTATTTTTTGTATTCAAATGTTGATGGTCTACATGTAGCAACAATACAACGCAAGGCGCTGGGCTTTGCCTCATTGTATCTAATAGATAATGATCTTGCTCCAATCATTGGAAGATATTCGTAAACCAAGTCTACATTAACATACTTATATCAGTTATACGTAATCCATAAAAATATCGCATTTTATAAAAAGTACTAACTTAAAACATTGTTTAATTCTATTATAGCTTGCACCCTTAAGATGATGATACAAATATGTTAATGCAGCTGCACCCCAAGAATAGATAGTTGCCTGCTCAAGTCACTAAACAACTTCAAATATGTTGTGCAAACACAAATGTTGCTTTTGTCTACAAATATCGCGCACCCAACAAGGTGCAACTGATATGCTCAAGCAGCCTTTTGCCATCTGTTGCTTGCACATCTTTCTTCATACACCTCCCTTAGCCAAAACATATGTACAAACCTGCATCTACAAGCGATAACCTTGTCAAAGGCTTCTAAGGTGATACGCCCAGCAACTCCATAAGAACGGGAATTACCATATCCATGTTAATGTATTCATAGTTGCAAAACAAACTCATCATGGGTAGATGCAACAAGCAAGACACATTATCAAGTGTGATAGTCATCTCCCCAAGAGGTAGATATAAACTAGATGTTTTCCTTGTGTCATTTCTCCACAAAGGCATAAATAAAAGGTTGTGCTGATTGTCTTGAATGTCCGGCTAATTAACGATAATAATCCGCAATTGTTAACATAATCTTCAATTTTTTTCCGTGAGACTCTCCAATCATCCACAATTTTTGTCCTTGTGTGATGCATTTAAGGTCAGCACAGACCTACAAAAAGAGTAAACTATTAATTATAGCAAACACATAATTAAGTAATTAAATAAATATACTAAAATAAATAAATTAAGTACACTGAAAATTATTAAATTATTATACTAAAAAATAAGAAATTAAATAACCATACTAAAAAATAATAAATTAAATACAGAAATATACTACATGTAATTAACTACACTAACCAAATACTTAATTAAATTGTACTAAATACGTAATTCATTAAGTAAATTAATATAATAAACATGTAATTCTTATAATAAAAAATTAAATAACCATAGCAAAAATAATAAATTAAGTACACTAAAAATTAATTAAATTACTATACTAAAAATTTAATTAAATATTTAATTACATGTTACATGGTCAAATCTTTAATGAAATAACTATAATAAAAATGTAATTTATTAAATAAATTAATATATAAATATGTAACTATCATAATAAAAAATTAATAAATTAAATAACGTAGACTTACTTCATCATTACAGATGGCATGTATGTGCTACATGATCACCATATGATACTAAAAGACTAGTATTCTCTGGTTTGTCTGGAAAATTCATTGTAACGGTTCTTTGTGCATAACACATTTATCTTTAACCACGTCATGTTATGTTAGCATCTGCTTCTACGTGCAGACACAGTCAGACGTACACATTCATTACTGACAACATCAAAATCATAAACAGTTTCACGTGTCATAAACATATATGTAAAAGTATTGTAAACAATCTAAACAAATAAGTATTTTTTTTTTACTTTTAAAACATCTTAAACAATAAACTAAAAATAAATAAATAATAAATTTATGGCTAAAACAATTTAGTAATTATAAATTAAAAATTTAAATAACTTTAACTATAAAATTTAAAACAATATTTAAATTTCCATATATTTAGAAAGGAAAAACACATGTATTGGTTAGAAATTGAAAATAAATATAGGATAATAACAATATTTAAATTTCCAATACCAATAATACAAAATAGTAGATTAATTATACATAAATTCTATGTATAAAATAAAATACAATTACAATAACTCTAGCGACCTCTAGTCGGAGACTAAAAAAGATTGAAAATTATTCTAGTTTTCAGCAATATCTCATCGGAGAGTTAACAGTTCGCTGCCACGCACTAAACTAACCAAGGGAAACTACCTGAAAGCAATAGAAGACGATAGACCCGACACAGAAAAAAGAAAAAGAAGAATATGGAAAGGAGAAGGAGAAGAACGTAGGAAGAGAAGAGAAAGGGGACTGACAGAGAGAGAAAGGCTGAATGTGAGGAGAGAGATAATGAAGCAAATATTTAACAAGAGAGGGGAAATAAGGCTAAGGGTAAAATCGATATTTATAAAAAAAATTTGAAAATAGTAGGTGAGATTTCAAATAAAGGTAGGTGGTAATTGAAATTTCCTTAATATACCAAACTATAATCAAACCCATGAAAGAGTTTACACAACCGTTCCTAATATTTACAAAACCAATTCTTACAACTACTAACATAAACAAACCAACAACCAATACAAAAAAGCACTATTTGGTGTCTATTTTCTTCATTTGGTTCAAATTTGTCATTGTTTCATCTTTTGTTTTTTTATCTCTTTCATCAGTTCATTTTCTCTCTTCCTTAATTCTTCAACCTACTTTAATAAAGAGACAATAATCTTATTTTGACAGGGATTAGCAATAAGATCATGTCACCATGGTTATCAAATTCTCGAGTTAACTCTCTAACTCTTACAAATCAACTTATTCTTTACGAGTTAACTCATGTGCAAACTATCATTTTAGTAAACTTGGTAGACTCTATGCAAACTTTACAAATTGGGTTTTTTTGTACACATTTAAAGTTTAACATACTTTCATTTATTGTGTCATTCTTAAATCACAGAACACTCGCTTCTAAGAATATTAAGCCTTCGTTTTTCAACAATACCAAAACATTGATGAGAATGCTCTACCATTATTATTACTTTTTTCAATTTATTATCTGATAGTGATGCATTACTACACCTAGTTATTTAGGTCCCGTTCGGGGTGGTTCTGAGTTTCTGGTTTTTAGTTTTGAAATCTATTTTGAAAACAGAAACATGTTCGGCAAAAATGGTTTTGTTTTGGTTTTTTACTTATTTTCGACATGGTTTTTACTCAATTTCAAAAACAATAAAATTTTGTTTTCAAATTTCTGTTTCTATTTTTATCTAAGTTCATTACGTGACGTCACTTGTCACCTCTGATCGGCGATCACCGACCGCCACCTCTAACCAGCAGTCACCGATCGCCACCTCTGTTCGACGGTCGTTAGCCGCAACTTCTGATCAGCGATCACGGACCCCTACCTCTGACTAGTAGTCACCGGTCGTCACCTCCGATCAACAATCACTGGTAGTTACCTCCGACCAGCGGTCACCGGTCGCCATCTCCAACCGAGGGTCACCAACCGTCACCTCCAACCAACGATCATTGGCTACCACCTCCGACCGGCGGTCACCGACTGCCACTTCCAACCGGCGATCACTAGCCGTCACCTCCAACCGATGGTCACCAACCACCACCTCCGACCGATAATCACCAATCGCCACCTCCGATGGGCAATCATTGGTTACCACCTACGGCCAGCGATCACTGGCAACCACCTCCAACCAATGGTCACTGACCGCCACCTTTGATCAGCGATCATTGATCGTCACCTTCAATCACTGGTCATCAACCCCAACCTCTGACTACCAGTCACTAACCACCACCTCCAATCACTGGTCATCGACCACCACCTTCAACGACTGTATCGACCGCTACCTCCAACTGTTAAAATTTGAAAACAATGTTTTAAATTTGAAAAAAGATGTTGTTTTTAAAATTTTGAAACTTAAAACCAAAACTAATTTTTGTTTTTATAAATTTCAAAACTAGAAACCAAAAATCATCTTGAACAGGACCTTAAGTATTGTGGAATGTATAATTTACTATTTTGACATATTATGCAATTAAAATGTTTAATTGTATGTTATATATATATATATATATATATATATATATATATATATATATATATATATATATATTATTTTTACATAAAGTAAACTCTTACGAGTCTATAAGTCAAGTTCAAGAGTTAAATTTATCGAATTTTTACAAATCTACATAGACACTCGAGTTTAATAACCTTGCATTTCACTGAAAAATCTGTCACCCTCATTTTGGAGATACATACATGCACACACAACCAAATATAAGCCAAAAAACTTGCACACACACAATGCACCCGCAACATAAATACTCATGTTGGAATGGGAATAAACGTGATAATAACTAGGCACCTGAAAAACCTTTAACTTAGGTTATCTTCCATCCATGAAGTAACCTATGGTGCCTCCAAAGTGCAGTGACGTAGCACTTTGTGTCTTCTAATTTTAAATCCAAGTTAAGAAGCATTATTGCTCTCCATGTTCACCATCATGAGTTTTGACCCAAAGTATTATTTTCTCTGTCAACGGAGGGTTCACCACTGCGATTTCAGTTTATAGATTGAGGAGAAAAAAATTTGAGAAAGTGCAAACCTTCATGTGCAAGAAGATGAAGAAGAAGTAAATATGGGAGGAGATCACATGGAAGAATAAGAAGAGAAGTGACGAAAGATGAAGATGAACACGAGATTAGGTTTTATTTTTCCCCTTTATTTTTTTAATTTAACTAAATATCTTCATAGCTAATATTTTTTTTAATGAGTTTAATTGGTATATATTGTTAGTATAAGGATTTTTACACTCACATTCAATCACAACCCTAGTAAATTTGTTGACTTTACTCATTACTATTTTAAAAATCACATAAATAAAAAGTTATGATTGAATGTCAATGTAAAAATCTTTTACATTAACAATGAATACCAGTTTACATTAACAATGAATACCAGTTAAGCTCTTTTTAATTATTACTGTGAATGTTAAAGTTACTTATTAATGAATTCAAATATATATTATATAAAATATTTAAGTTATTTATTTTTAATAATTTTGGAACAAGATTAATATTTTTTATTCATAACTAATTAAAAAAACGTTTTATTTTAAATAAAAATTATAACTACAAAAAAAAGTCTTTTTTTTTAAATTATAATAATCAAAATCATAACTATCAAAATTTACTTTGTTATTTTTTAAAATAATAAATGTGTGACTATGAAACTAACTACTCCTATGAAGAAAAAAATTATACATGCCATATACATTTTTTTTTTCAAAAAATTATCTATAGTCCATAAAAAGGACAAAATTTAAAATTGTTACAAAAATTAAGCTATTATAATAATAATAATATATTATTGTAAAATAACAGGTTGGTAGGAATAATTGGCCACACTCTAACCTGTATATCCATACCTGGTTATACACCATTTGTAAAGAAAGAGAGAAATTTTATGATATGTTTATACAAAGAGAAAAATTTATAATGAAAATTGTCTTTTTTTCTCCACTAGAATTTTTTCAATTACCGAAGAGAAAATGAACTGACCCAAATCCCTTGATTAACACCCATTTCCTCCCTCATTATGAGCTCCTTCCTTTGGTACAACAAGGAAAGATAAGGCAGCAGAAAAAACAAAAGCTAAGACACTGCAAAACATGCCTATACGAAAATACACTCCTAGCACCACCAAAGAAGGTGGAGTA
The DNA here is from genome assembly GCA_037954015.1 of Psophocarpus tetragonolobus. Lineage (NCBI taxonomy): Eukaryota > Viridiplantae > Streptophyta > Magnoliopsida > Fabales > Fabaceae > Psophocarpus > Psophocarpus tetragonolobus. The sequence goes on along the minus strand of CM075695.1, from coordinate 31,880,097 downwards.
ACATAGGTATAACTTTGATATGAAATATTGCCAATTAACTCCTGTGATTTGGCTAGCGAATCTGCAACATTATTTGCACTCTTGGAGACACTCTTGATGTAACAATATCTGCATATGAAATTCATTTGGACAGTTAATTTTGGGAAAAAAGTTGATATCTTTAAAAATTATTGAGCATACTCAATGACGTACACCTTGATTCTTCAATTGGTTTTAGATGCTATGCAGATAATTGGTGCAACAACGACCCACTCAATCGATAGATTTGGGAACCGATTAATCAGTGAATTCAATTGCAGGGATATGTTTTCCGAATAGCAAATGAAGAATAGGAAATAAATTAAAACATAAAAAGGAAAGTATAAAATTAATATAGGGAAATCAAAATAAGAATTGTCTTTATATTTTATTAAATTGAAAAATTTGAATCAAATATATTTTCCCCCTTAGCAGATATCTACTTTAATTGGTTTTCTGACTAACATTTAAGATTTCTATTAATTTTTTTATATTTATGTAATTTTAGGATATATTTATGTAATTTTTATATTTTTTAATCAAAATATTAAAATTATTTAATTATGAGTTTAATTTCTATTCTGTCAATATAAAACAGTCTATACTATTAATTAATAAAAAATCACAACAGATATACTTTTTAACATAATTATTATTAATGTAAAAAAAATTATTATATACGATAATTTGTATAAAATGATAGTGTAATTATTTTACATAGTTTCTTTTTAATTACAAGTTGCCAATCTAAAAGATCATCCACCTCTTCAGATTGGTTTTATTGAAAGAAATCCAAATTAAATCAGATCAATTAATTTAAAATGTGTTAAATATTTGTCTCCTTTCAAAATCAAAGGAAATATATGTCTGTACACCGAGGCACCAGAGCATAGATTATTCTTCAGAACTGGGTCCGTTAAACTATGATCATGGAAAATGCATCTCACATTTTTTTTTTTAATTGGTTTCCATGGGGTTCCTACGCGTTCATGATAGAGATGCGCATAATTTTGATTTGGATGTCTCCTTAATATATTTTTCTTCATGCATGTTTTTCCTTTTTGGACTTGGTTGGCGTGGGTCGGTTATTTCTAAACCCTTTTCTATTTATTTTTCAAGTTTGTTTTTTTATTAATAAAGGGGCAAACCTAGCAAAAACTACATAACTAAAGGTGAGGAATTCAATCCCATGATCAAATCCTATATGCCCTTTTCAGTCCTTTTCTTTTCTGTTTGATTTTATTTTTGTACATTATTGGCCACCTTTATTAATTTCATTTTGTTTTATTTGTGAATTATAAGTTATTATTATTTTTGGCCCTTTTGGGTTTATGCTGGAAATATGGAAGTTAGCTGTCCCAAATTAAAGGTCAATCTTCTCATGCAGTGCAAGTAGACAGACTCCTCCAACTAGAATTAAATCAATGTCTCTTAATCTTAAATGACTTCCTTTCTTTTCTCTTAAACCTCCCCTTTTTAGAAAACATAATATATTATGTAGTTCATGGTGCATTTGGACCATAACTTGGCCAAGCAATGGTTAAACATAGTACCTTTTGCGATTGAGGTACAAAGTCATTCAATAATGGTCCTGGACCCAGCTCGCATTATAAGATATAAGGTGTTTTTTTTTTTTTTTTTTATAGTAATATACTAGTGCCATAGGACAATCAATCAATTAATTATATATATTTGGGACCATTCTAGTTGGTGCCATAGGCACTAGTAGTAAAAAAACAAACACAGAAGAAAATGAACTCTTCGATATTGACAAAGATCCAAGGGACAACCCATTTAATAATTAAACCCAGCATAAATTCACTGGATAGATTAGATTATGACAATAATTTTATTCGTAGAATGTTCCCATTTTCCATTAAGTACAGATTGATCGGATTCTTTCTTATTAAAAATTTCAAAAACCTGGAAAAAATATCAAAGAGTTTATGTAGTAGTGGATTTGATAATGTGGGTAGTAACTAGAGCCATCATTAGGGCATAAATTACAAGCATAAAGCGCACTCTTTTTTCATCCAAAATCTTTCTTATAGGCGTCACTACTCAAATTGAGACGTTAAATTTCAATCCTGCGTGCCTTATACGACTCTCAGAACCATATTTATGCATATTCAATTAGAACAATGTAAAAGATGCAAACAAATTATGCTATGAAATTCCTAACTTTTTTTTTTTAAAAGACAAAGAAGAATTCATATAAATATAATACTGAAGAGTGAAATAAAATATTTCAATCTTTCAACAAACAACAAAAGGAAAATCAATGGAAGGAATTACACTTCGACACCTACTTCATATCTAGCAAGCAAAGTCTTGGATGAATACTTCAATTCGAAAACTTATGACCTTTATTAAACCCAAACCTATATGAAGACCATTTTCAGGATAGAACCTGAATAGTTGACATAGTATCCAGGGAATCGAAAGACAAACCTTTGAAAATTATAGAATTCCTAGATAACCAAATACTCCAACAAACCATCATAGGAAACAAAAACCTACACTTGGATTTATGGTTACCTAACATCCAAGAACTAGATAGATGAAACAGTTGGTCTACCTGATCCGATAAGGGAGATTCTAGACCTAACCAACTCAAAACTTTAAATCAAGAATATGAAAATTAAATCAAGAAGACGTTTTTTCTATGTTTTGGTATTATATTTTAAGTATCTTATTTCTAAGAATAATAAAATTAAAAATAATATGCTTAAAACAAATTTAAAATTGTATTGGTTTATATTTTGATATTAATGTTTTTGAATTTTAAAATAAGTAAAGTAAAAAAGAAAAAATAGAGGTTACATATATATTGTATTTATAATTAACCTCAATATTCTCATGAAAATCTAACTTTCACGCCCCTTGAAATTGAAGGGGTTAACAACATCATTCACGCAACTTAGTTGAGTTCTTAAGAGTGATATTATACAGGAAAGATCATGAAATATTTCTTCATGGAATGAGTTTTGAATCCCTCTTTGTGATTATTTTTTTCTTTTTGTGATTTCTTTGTAAGAAATTTTTTGTGCTTCTTTCGTTAGTAATATTTTAGTTTTATTTCAAAATGAAAATAAAACGTAAAAAAATAGAAAATTAAACTAAAATATAAGATGTCAAAGAATAAAATTTTAAAATTCTTGACACATAAAAATATTATATTCTCAAAAATGATATTTTAACAGGTGAAACAAATAAATGCTCCGTTAGAGTTTTATTTGAGAAAGATTATAATCTTTCATTTCAAAGTTTAGATATTTCTAAAGAAATTATTTTAAGAATAGTTAAGATGTTTGGGTATTTTAGTTTAAATTAGAAAAGAAATTGAAAAAATAAACTGCTTTTTATATAATATAATATGTACTTTATATATAATTATCTGTACAATAATATTGTTGAGTTATATTTACACTATTTGACTATGGTACAACTATTTGTTTTATTAGAGATTAATTATTATTTAGCATAGTATTCTAATGTAAAGAATAATTGATTATATATAATTGTTAAAATAATTAAATGATTTGAATGGATGGAAAGAGTCCCCAGCTAAAGCTAATTTTTTGAAAAAGCAATGGGAAGAGAGAGTGGATATCCTGAAGAGTGAATTAGGAAAAAGATAGGTTTTGTAGAGATGGTGGGTATCAGGGAAAAATAGAGAAGAGTGGTGGGGATAGATAAGTGGGCATAGCACTACCATGATATGTGACTGCATGATGAATCATTGCCAAGGCATCATGGCTGGCTGGCAAGTCACATCAATGGAAAATAAAAGACAAAGGTGTGGGGGCCGATTTCTGCAGCGACTGGTTTTTCCTTCCTTAATGGGACCATGCACTCTGTCATTAACAGAAAAAACCTTCTCAATGCTGCCTGGCGGTTTTTTCAGTTATTCATTGCTTCCCCGTTTTATTATCTTCCATTATTCAACCACCCAAAAAGTTCAGCTGTCATGCAATGCTTTAGCTATACTCAACTCTTTCAATATCTCACATTATGTTTAATCACTGTCTGAACCTAATAACACTGTTTCTTTCAAATTCATGGTCATAAGAATTAAAGACAGACTCAAGAGTATTTATAATTACTTACCCACTTAATTTATTCGATCAATAGTTAGACACCCTTAACATATTAGTTATCTTCTAATCAAATTCTAACTTTTATTTATATATATAAATTTACAATCATCACTTCTATTGTTTTTTTCTTCCTACAGTTTTCTTTTTTGGGTTAGTTTTCCCACTCTCATCTATTATATAGGAGCAGTTTAATTTCGTACTCTTTTTTTTTTTTTTTTTTATCAAAACAGAGCAAAAGAACTGAAATATGAACATAATAAGGCGAGGAACGCCCACAATGCCAAACTATAATAAGGAGAAACAATTTATTAGGAGATTATTGGAAAACAAACCCCTCAATAATATTATGAGACCAATTTGCATATGAGTCTGCCACCTTATTAGCCTCACGGTGGACATGAGAGATATATACATTAATTTCCAAATAGTATAGTTATAGGTCCTTAGAGATTTCTTAATTATATAAAATTCCAATGTTGTTTGTATGCATAAGTATTTGAAGCATTTAAGGTGTGGTTGGATTTCAGAAAATATTTTTGTTTTTATTTTTTATTTTTATTTTCTGAAAATTATTTTTATTTTTAAGTTTTCATCATTCAAAAAATATGTTTATTTTTGTTTAATATTTTTTATTTAAAAAAATAATAATGTTAAATTTATCAATTTTTTTAGCAAAAATATTATAAATTATTTATATATAGTTTAAAATACATTTATATAATTATAATATTGTTATATTAAGTTTTCAGATAGTATTAATTTTTTAAAACACAAAACAATTTTTTCTTGTTTTCTGTTTTTAGTTTTTTTTTAAAATATTTTCAGTGAAAATATTTTCTAATTTCACTAATGTTTTCTATTTTCTCTTAAAATGAAAATAAGACAAACGCCCAAAACAAATGTCACTTAAATATTTCACTGAACAATACCAATAATATTAGGTTGTCAGTAAGTGTTGATAATTCTCTTTGGGAAAGTGTACCCGTCGAATAGTAAAGTCTAGAAGAGTACAAAGTCGTATCCATAGAAACTTAGTTGGTATTATGAAAATTAATTTAAATATTTTTTATTTGTAATAGATAATATGAAATTTTTTCACCAACTACTAAGACAATAGTGTAAATAAAAGCATAAACAAGTAAATAAAGAGTTTTAAGATATAGATAAATGGTTTTTAAGATATGGATAAATGGTTGGGTTTAACTTCACTAAACATTCGCTCAATTGTATGAATGAATATATAATGATTGTTTATTAATCATATTTCTATTACTCATAAAATACCTTGACCCTAATTCCTTACAAGTTATTAGATCTAAGTTATTTGAGATTTAAGTTATTAATTTTTTGCACAACCTAAAATCAAATAGTTTACTTAAAAAAAAAGCTTAAGATGATCAATGAATTTTACTGTATTCTTAGCAATAAACTTCATTGGATGTTCTTATCATTTTACAAGTCAAATACATTTTCCAATCGCTTTCGAAACGTAAAATAAACAACATATAAAACAATAAAGCGTAAAGAAGAGAAAAGACACAAACATTAAAAAATAAACTTTTATTAAAGATCAAAATATATACAAGAGTTAGGTTAATTACATCAAACTCTAACATAGGAGAAACTTAGTCAACCATGAAGGAGAGAAACATTTCAAATAGAGGGGGAAATACATAAAAAAAAGGAGAAGCGAAGATGAGACCGAAGAGGGTATGGATCGTGCCCTAGATTAGCCATGAGATAAAGGATTCTTTTTCAAACAACTTTTTTATTTAGATTATTAGTTTGTATTAACGTTATGATTTTTTTTAATTATGATATTTTAGACGTAGTATGAAATCTATTTAGTATTTTAGATTATTATAAATAATAATATAGTCTGTAGTGTAATATACTATAGTCTAACTAGTTTAAAAAACATTAAGATTTTTTTAATTATTTTTAAAAAGATATATGTGTATCTCGACCTGCAAACCGATCTGTTAAACAGGAACTCTTAAAAACATCCATTTGTCTTATGACCCGTTTAAAATACAATTTTTGGAGGTATTACTAATACATAATCATTGAGCTCTTGAATATTATTCTTTTAATTCTCAACACACTTGAGACTGAAGTGACTAGTTTAACCCCCTCTTGCGAACGCGTCATTAAGGACTCTGAATACTACCCTCGTCCTCCGAACGATCTTCAAGAACCAAGTGGTACCAACTCTCACGTATCTCCTTCGCTATAACACTATAAAAGATACCAATCGTAACAATATGAGATGACGGAAACCACCTGCAAATAATAGAATCCACAAACTTAAAGATAAAAACCACCTCCCAAAAAATGGAAACAAAATTAACCCTAAAAACACTACATAAAAGATATCACCTACTGCTGAAAGGTAACACAATTAAAGGTTCCAATTGAGTTTGTAACACATGGCACACTTGATTTAAATCAAAAGAGTATCGAAGTATCAAGACCCTAGTTTTGCGTATATTAATTGCACGGTCCAGAAATATTTTATATCGATTGTTCTCTCTGTACTTCAAAAGAATGCATCTGTCAGAGTGTCAGTACTAAAAATCATTATTCCCGTTTGAATAAAAAAATATATCAAATCATAAAGGACGTGTTCATTTTCTTCTCTAAAACCAATTTCTTGCATTTTTAAATATAAAAATACACGTTAATTTTAATACAATTTTTTTCTTAATTTTAGATAAAAAAAATATTACTATACAATTTATAACAAACAGGGTTTAAGTCAACATCTCTTGTACCCAATATAAAACAAATATTAATGCTCATAAACTACATATCAAAATTTTAACTATAGTGAAGACATGAATTATTGTTGTTCCAATACTACGATTCCTACCTTATGTTCTTAAGAAGACATGCGAAAAAATAGTGTTTGACTATGTATTTTTTAGTTTTAAAAATATTGATGTTTAATTAGTTGAAGTTGGGGAAGATGTAAAAGTACAATAAAAAGACACTAAAAATATGAAAATAAAAAATATTTTTTTCAAAAGGCAATTAACAAAGTTGCTCATAGAGTTGATGGACTTTAAGGCACTAAAAAGAGGGTCAACTTGAGAGAGATAAAATATAATAAAGAAATTAGAAAAGATGGGAAAATATTTTGAGAAAGAGACAATACATTTTTTGAAGTTATTTGAAGGGTTTATTATTTATTTTCTTGAATTCTCATAGTTAATATTAATTAATTAATTTTTAAAACTCATGGAAATACATCTTTAAATTTTTCTATTATTTTGGATTTTAAAAAGTAAATTTTAAAGTAAAATAGATTTTGGATAAACAAATATGTAATTGATTTATAAAACAAATAGCTTGAAGAAGAAGAGTAGATGAATTGGTGCATGACAATAGTCTTAATAGTCTTGACCCCGAATCTTAGACACACACAATTGCATTAAATATCTAAAAAACATAATTTATAATAATATTTCTATCTAATTTGAATATAATTATTTTTAGTTTTTTTTAACGTGATTATTTTTAGTTCATGATACATATTGTCTATATAAAAAGAAAAAGATAGAGGGAAAAAAATCAAATATACCTTAAAATAACTTAAATATGTTTTGGTAATCTCTCTTTTTAGTACTAAGTTGCAAGAAAAAAAATTAGAAAATTAAATTAAAAAAAATAATTAGTATGCACTAATAGTATAAAAAATTTTATACAACATTAAATCACAAATTTTCATTTATAGTAAGTTTGTTGATTTTATCGATTAATATTTTAAAAATCATATCAATAAAGACATGTAATTAAACTTAAGTATAAAATTATTTTATATTATCCGTTCATACTAATTAAACACTTAAAAAATTACACTTGTTCACAATTTTGATAAAGAATATAAGCACGATTATATTAAACCTTTTGAAAACAAATTTAAAAACTACTCTTATCAATTAAGTTTTGTTGTTTTCCATTTTGTTTCTAATAGCAGAAATAGTTTTGAAAAACAGAAGAAAAAATATATTTTGTATTTGTATAACAATTGATCACCAATTATTTGGATTCTTAGGGTGTTAGGCCGTCAGCATTACAGATACAACCTTACTTGTCGTATGTAAAGTTTTCTAAAAGGCGTGAAAAAAGATTGGAATATGAAAATAAGTATAAAATTTAATTTGAATGGGACTTGTGCTTTAACTTAAACCAAGAAAACTAAGGAAAACAAAAACGATGCTTTATGCTAGAAGAGTATCACGATCTAGATCAAGCTTTAGGCAAATTGAGACTTTATTCTATATACCATAACTTCCATTTCCTAAGCTAGGAACCTCTTTCACTATTTTAAAAGATACTACATATTCTTTGTGGCATAGAATGTTTTTGAAGCATTAGATTCTATCCTTGACCCAAAGAGGTTCATGCATTATGGCATATCAGGCATAAAATATCAAAGGAGTTTATGGTCAATATGTGCATGCCACCCATCGTGTTAGACTGGACGGCAAAAAGGGACAGGAAAAGTTGCATTAATTCAAATACGAATTTCGTATCTATGAAACCTTGGATTTCGTAAATGTAATCAATCACAAATCAAATTTAATTTGTAAGTGATATAGTTGCCTTAATATATTTTTTAGGTGATATTTGCCTTAATATACTCATTATTCATTAGGGAATGGTATTCATTTTAGATTTGAAATCATTTTTTCCAGGGTATATACATTTTACTCATTCATTGATAACCTAATTAAAATTATCATATATATTGTAAAAGCATTTTATATATTAATTAAATCATAAGCAAATTTTAAAGTTTCTTCTTTCGATCTAGTTTAATATATATAAGAATCTTATGTATATATTTCCTCCAACTAGCTACTGCTATGATGTTAGTTGATAGTATTTCAAATGATTTAGTTTTGATTATTCATTCTAATTAAGAATCAGCAGTTAATATTTAACCTTGTCACTTTCACGTAAAGAGACTTGTTAACTAGAAACATTTTATATCTTTCTATGCATATGTATATTCATCTATCTAGATATAAGCACATGTATGTGTAATGACTAAAAGTATTATCATATTCTATATACTCATACATAGATGAAAACATATATTCATAGCTATGAGTGCTATCTTTCTGTCCGTTTAATTAATAGAGCAAGAGATAAAAATGTAAGACCATATTAAAATATGTAAGCCTATTGTGATTTTAGATATTTTTCTTATCATATTTACTCCATTGATACATAATTTTTTTTATAAACAAATATGTTAATCTCGCGATGTCTTTAGTTTAACCTTTATATAAAAATATGCAAAAAAAACCATTATATAAAAATAATTGTACATTTTATTTTTTGTGCTCTTAAGTCTTAACTATGTATACGGAAGTACAAAATTATATATAGACATTAGTGATAAGAAGGTTACATCAAATCACTGCACATCCTCAACTCTTGTGCAGAGTAATGTATTATTGAGATATGACAATTGATATAACCATTTATACAATCGTGCCTATCTGTCTCATCTAAATTATCATTTATTATATTTAAAATTTGAATTTCTCTTCCTTTTCAATCTTAATGGTAGTATATTTTATTGTAAATTTACTGTACAAATATCATTTTTCTTTTTAACTATTTATCAATATTTACAATGCTAAAGTTTGTTTGATTTGTTAAAAATTAATAAATATATGCTGATAAATATTTTTGTTTATGCTTAATTTAAAAAACTACAAGATAACATAAATTAAACAGAAGAAAAACCAAACAAAACTTGAAATTTTGCTAATAAAAAAAAGCATAATACAACCGTCTGTTCTTAATATAAAATGTTCAAAAGCACATGTAATTTATTATTTATATTTGTACGTGATAATTTTTTATTTTTCTACATACAAATATTAATGATTAATATTTTAGTTTTATTAATATATTTTTAATTTCCATTTTCTTTTTGCGTTTAACTATTATCATGATCCAATCTTATAACTCCTATCATTTATAACTATCTTTATTATGCAATATATAATTTTTAAAGTTTAATTAATAAATTTAACACATTTATTATGTATAAAGAATTATAATTAAACATTATTATAAAACTTTTTATACTCTATAAAGTGCATAAGTTTTTTTTTCTATATTTTATAATTTAAATTTAAAATATATTAAAATAATTAATATTAAAAAGATATTTTAATAAATTTAATATTATTTATTTCTTCGGCCCATTGTTTATCAGAACAAGATAAAAAGTTATTGTATGATTTCAAATTTTATTATCTTTGCTTTCCTTTTACTAGTGTATCGGATCCTAACAATTAAATTTAATAGCATTGATTAATTTTATTATTATGGGAATTTATAAGGTCACGTACATAGAGCAAGAAAACTGACTGGAGAAAAAAGAATTTTTTTATAAGCCAAAGGAGAAAAAAAAAAAAAAAGTTGTGCTCTACCTGCTTGATGTTATAAATGACACCATCGAAGGTGTTGTGAAAAACACTAACAGCAAAAAAACCCCTAGCTGTACACTGATGTTCCTCACACTTAAGATATTGTTTTGACACGTATGTACGTGCTCCATAACATGACCTTATGCTTATATCTTTATTCCCATTAATCACCTTCATTTTCCTCATTGCACTAATAAAGAAAAAAGAATATTTAAAACTGTTAAAAAAAGTTATGATTGTTAATTTTAGGGATTATTTTATGATATAATTTATGGTTTGGTATTACATGTAACGAATGAGCTTATGTTGAATTGTCAAAATAATATTTTAATCATATATACAATATTTTTATATCAATATAAATTTTAAATGTGTTCAAATAAGTATCCATATTGTACATAATTATTTGATAAAATTAAAAAAAACTAACATAACCTGATCATCTTTTTTAATTTATAAAGATTCAAATTAATTTGCTTTTAAACAGGCATAGAAACAATCCATTATGGTCGGCCTAATAGTGGAGGTTGGAATAGTACCCACAGAGTCTTATGTTCAAACCATCAATTCCGAACAATAAAAAAAGACGAGCATATAGACAAACTAATGAGCAATTAAATATTAAAAAATAATAAAGTTTTGGATGATTACATATTAAAATTTTTATTGTACAATTATCTTCTAAACAGTTTTAAATTACTATTTTTTTTTGTGAATTTTACTTTTGTATCTAATTAATTACTCTTTCTTTTGTTAGTGAAATCTACTAAAATTAATGTTTTTCTATCCTAAGTATTAATTTCTTCTTCGTAAATAAATAAAATAAAAAGAAAATCACTAGATACATTTAACACACATAATATACATATATGTATGGGGAATGTTAAGGAAGGAGCGCATACTCAATTTTTAGTTAGAATGAGTGAATAGCCTATACGGAAATATTTAGAAATAAAATTCAATATTTCTTATCTTCAATTATTTATATAAGGGATATTATAGTTTTTTAACACTTAATTTTAGAAATTAAATTAAAAAATTATTTCCTCTCTATTCTTTCTTCCCATTTATTATATTTTAGTATAATCTTATATTCCTTAATATATTTTATCTTCTCTTTCTTTTTTTGAGAAAAAGGAACAAGAAAAAAGATTTTAGGTGACATTTGTTTTAGTTGTTTTTTGCTTTTATTTTTACAGAAAATAGTTATGAAAATATGTTTTGTTATAATTTAGAAAATATTTTCTCTTAAAATATTTAAAAAAAAATAAAAAACAGAAAAAGTTGTTTTTGGTATTTTAAACAATTAAAATTATGTAAAACTTTAATAACAATATTGTAATTATAACAAAAATTATATATTAATGTTAAAAGTTTGAAAATGAAAACGATTTTTAGAGAAGGAAAACAAAAAATAAAAGCAAAAACATTTTCTCAAACCAAAAGTTTGAAATTGAGTATCAAAAGACAATAATATCTTTTATATAAATTAATTAACATAAGAAATACACACATGCACACTAAACCCACACACGGGAATTAAACACATACACATCACTAAAATTTTAAATTTGCTAATATATTTCACCTTATTCTTCCTTTATTTTATTATCCTATTAGAAAATTTGAGCATTTGGTGAGTGAGAATCCCTCTCTCATTCGCTGAGATTCTCTCCCTTTTTGAGAAACTCTCTTCTAACTTTCATCAAAGGCTCCTTATAGGAGTGACAATGGGTCGAGATTGACACAAATAATGTTTACCCGCAACTTGACCCGTCACAAAATACCTGTATTTGCCACCCATTTAAAACTCGTTATTACCCGCGGATTTTTTTCAATCCCCACAAATATTTTTAAAAATAAAAAATAAAAATGTTATTGTTTTACATGAATTTTTACTAAATAAATAATTTATTTATTGAAAAATATAGAAATAAAATTATTCTAGTTTCTACATAATTAATTAAATTTAAAAATAGATCAATATATATATATATATATATATATAATATTTGATATAAATAGAATATTCATTTTACATTACCGAAATTTTTATAAAAAATAATTCTATGAATTATGTACTTTTCATAGAAAAAAACATTGATAATAATGAAAAATTGACAATTAATATTTTAAGTTGATTTATTTTACAAAAATATTACCCTTATCAAATTAAATATGTGTAATATTTTAATTTAGCGAATAACAAATATTCACAGGTGACGAGTACCCATTTAAATTACTTGTGTAGGTATTTTCACGGGTTTTATCTAAGAACACAATTTTTTTAGTCATCCTCAGCCCCTCCCTTGTGACAAGCATCCTAGCTCATCTCTCTAGTGAATGGCGCTTTTCTCCTTCCATTTCTTGCCTCTTCAAATTTCCTTTCACCTTTGACAACTTTTTCAAGAAAGTAGATCAAGGCCATGAAGCTAGGTTTGCATCAAGAAGTCAATAACCTTTTCTTTTTTGTGTTTTCAATTTAAATTGTTTCAATGAAAAACAGAAAATAAAATGGAAGAGGAAGAAGATGAAATATAATAGGAAACATAGGATTACATTAATACGCAATAAATAGTAGGAAAAAGAGAGTTTTTATTTTTATTTTTAAAGTTGAGTAATTAAAGACAATAATATCCTTGATATAAATTATTTAAGATAAGAAATATTAATTTTTAATTTTACATGTTTTGGTATAGGTTGCTAATTTTACATGGTTTATTAAAAGTAATGAAGTGTTATATCTTTATTACTTTTAATGAATAATTTAATCAATATTGATAAATTTAATTCTACTGTTATTATAAAATTTAACCTTATTAAAGGTGCTAGAGGACTGGCCATAAGATACAAGCGGGCAATAGAAGCATATTCCCCACCAATAGGGGACAAGAGACAACCATCTCGAGGCACATCATGACCTATAAGCAAGATTGACGAAACCTAGGAAGGCTACCCAATTGGAGTTAAAGGATCTATAGTACTTGCAGTTCGATAAACTGCATCTCTTATCATTTTTGAAAGCGAGGGAAGGGAACAGAAAAAAATGGAACAGATTTGAGTCGGCAAAACCTAATAATGCATCAAATACCAATGATATTACCCCATAACTCATGTGAAAGTGCACCAACACTTCGAAGGGAGTTGTTTTAATTGAAAAGTTCTCTTAGATCGTCCACATGATTACCATAATCAAATAAAGAATATCTCAAGCTAACTTTCCATCTATGAATACTTTATTATTTTTACTAATAAATACAATTAACACTATTAAATTTAATTCTACAATTATTATTAAATAATTTCATTCTTTACAATAATTTTTTTATAGGATATATCTTCTCTTCGTGTATATATATATATATATATATATATATATATATATATATATATATATAATTAATGCATAGAATGAACAAGAGATCCATAAATAGAATGCAAAAAATATTTTTATCGTGACAAAGAAGAGATCCATAAATTCGAATCAGTAGATCATACATGCATGAATGAACAAAATAAAAAGATAAATATACATGCATGATTCTTTTAAGTAGGCATATATGACGACTAACTTTTAATTTAAACCAATCATAGATGGTTGTTTATTTAACGAGAGAAATTGTGTTATTACAGTGAGTTACAAAAATAATTAATATAGATCGATATAATATTTAACCGATCAAACTAAAAATAAATAAAAGTAACTTTTAATTAGTCATATAATTACTTATTAACTTTTAATCTTATTCACGAATGATGTAAAGAACTTAAAATTTACATTTCTTATAATAATTGAAAATTTTCATTTAATATCTAGGTGTCTATGTGTATTCGTGTGAATTGAGGAGGTTAGTGATAACAAGAAAAATAAATTTAAATTATACACTCATGTACAAATTAAGTAAAATATCCACCAATTTTGTATGATTAATCTAATATTGAAAAACTTGGTTAATTAGTTTGAATGATATCTTACTTTCTAGCCATTTTTTTCCATCTATTTTATCCAATTTCAAAACCTTGTTTAAAGAAACCAAGTTGAATACTATTCATACAAATGACTTGTTGATATAAAATATAAATATTTAATATCATTTAATTATATGGAAAATCATATTATTTTAATTTTTTTATTATTTTAATTTTTTATAAGGCAAGTAATTTTATTAAGATTAGAAGTAACAAAATGCACAAAAAGTGTCAAAGACTCTGATAGATGTTGATCAAAATAAAAATAACCTTTACGAAACCCATAAAGAAGGGTTTATAAATCATTAGCAAAAGAGTGAGATATTAAGTTTGTTGCATAATATCACTATTGTGAGCTTAATTAAGTCGCTTGAAGAATCCAATAATATCCATTTGTTGGCCTCAAAAGATGATAGAATTTTGAATCTTTTATATATTTTATAGACTAGTAAATTATATAAAAGACCATGCTCATTATACTCGTTTTGCTCCTCACACCATACGCATAAATTGATAACAATGACCTCTAACCTTAATATGGAATCCTGGATAAACTCCCCACCAACCATACAAAGTTTGTCATAGTTATGTAACATTGCAATTAAAAAATAGGCGATTCGTTGTATTTGTCACATTATTGCGAAATATACAATCTTCATACTCCTCTTTGGAATATCACCCTCTAGCTTCTACAAATTATGACGTGTCAACCCTATGTTTACTTGGAGTTTCCAAACTCAACCTTAAATCTTAGTTATGATTCTTTCACCCATAATATTTTGTAAAAAACATGTGAAATGTTTGTTATCCATAGACCAAATCACTTTAGAGAGTACATTCTTAGACTCATCTACCACTCAAGTTCACTTATTTGAAACTTTCTCACTCAACTTAATTACCTCCCTTTATGCATTATCTTTCCAACCAATTCATCTTCACATACAAATAAGGCTCTCTTTCATGTTCATCTCAACCTATATCCACCACCTCATTTCTCTGCCACCGTTACGTTTTTGTATACTTTAATGGGATGTTTTAATTTTAACTATCCATGACAACGGGTCTATCTGTTTCAATTTATTTTTAAAAAACACTTAAAAATAATTTTTTAAAGTTTAAACAAATCAACAAAATATCTCATAATCAATATTCTTTTTACTCTCACGTAAAAAAGAAAACAAGAAAAAAACTCTTTCGCTAGATATGCTCTATATATATTCTCTACACGAAAATTAAATGTGATCAATAAATAAAAAAATAAAAAATGCTGGACGACTAAATGCGAAAGCAGTACTCTAAAAAAAAGCACCATAGACAGAAAGAGAAGCTGATAGCCAATGGAATCAAGTATCAAGTATTAAAGCTGAAAGTGGCCCAACTGTAATAAGGCCACGGTGAATACACGTGCCCATATTACTACTCTCTTCGCTTTTACGGGTCCCACACCAACCAATCAAATCAATCCCATCATTTTCCCACCAAGCCATCCATTTTTTCTTTTCTTTTCTTCTTTTTTTTTTTTTAAAAAACAGTCTTATTATATTTTATCAAGTTTTGTAGAATTCGAATTCTGAAAACATAATTTTGAGTAAGAAATAAAATATGAATAAAATAAAATTGAATTGAATTTTTTATGACGAGTAATTTATGGCAATAAAGTGGGAAAAGAAAATATTAAATGGTGACACGAAAAAGAGGGGCGCGGAAGAGGGGGGGGGGGGGGGGGCAACTGGGAAATTTACACATAAGAACCCAGTCACGTACTAGGGAAAAAGCAACCTAGTTGCTAAAATTCCTTTGTCGTTTCTATACCTATTTTCCATTTCTTAATTTCCTTTGGAAGCAGCAGAGAAACTAGCTTAGTCAGATTATTTGACTTTTTATGATTCGTTTATAACACGGACAAATATTTGATTCCAAAACGCACCCCAAAAGTCCACCGTCTTTGCAATATCATAAGCAGTTATGGCAGTTTGGTTCACCTAAATTATGCCCATGTTCATATTCTGCTAACCTGGTATGTTCCCTAATGACTTCCATGGAATTCCAAACCACGTAAAACCAGTTCTAGAATGTATCATCATCACCAGTATATCAATTATGCTTCTATCATCCATGTTCCGTGTCCCCCAAATTTTAATTAATCTAACCCTATTTCAAGACTCTCTCTTTTTCTCAGAATCTGCACGTGAATTACCATTACTTTAATTTCCATCATTTTAAATGTTCTTTTCATAAGCCAAATGATTTCATATGCTGTTCTTTTTTATTATCGTGTCTGTACAATTAATGACAACAAGGAAATTCAAATCTATAACCCTATACTAATTCCTTATATATGTTCATTAAATATGTTATTACACTCATTTTAGCTATACATATATGAACTCAATTTTAAAACAAAAAATTAGGCTTTAAAATATGAAAAAACAAATACTATCTAAGTACTAAAAAATAAAATGTTTTTTTTTTATTTTGTCATACTTAGATGTTAATTGATGTAAAAAGATTATTTTGATTGTCTTTTTCTTTGTTTTTCTGAAATAAAATAACACTTCCAGTTTTTAATGACTAATATAATCAACTTTGCATCTAACAAAAATACTAGTATTTTATTGGTCAAGAATCTAAGGATCTGCAGTGTGTTTTTTAACATGCGTATATTAAGTCCCTTAGACAATACCTTTGTTTAGTTTTTTCTAAAAGAATATATCATTAAATAAACAAGAGCAACACCCAAGGTTTCAAATTCATATAGCTTCCGTTCACATGGAGGCAAGAGGTTAGTTTAAAAGAATCTCCAATGCCACCAGTTTTGAGCTTTGACTGAACATGGGTCATGAATTGGAAGATATGAAAAGAACAAGACAAATCAAGGCATATAGAACTCTACAGTTTAAAAAAATTGTATAATTCATCTATAAAAACCTTTTAGATTTTCAAAGAAAGGGGAAAACTAAGAATGATTAGATGAAATTTATATGAAAAAAATATTACTATAAACACGTGATAATTGAAATTTTGACCAGAGCTAATTAGAAAGAAAAAGGGAAATCTACCATTCTCTTAAAGCTACCCAATTAAGCAACAAAACATAAATGGTTGGATGTTCAAATCCCCCAAAGAATTCTAGTTAATGCAAAAGGACTTTGGGTCGGTTGGCTTAATTATTCCATATGCTTTATTTATGACATACAATGCTTTTGACAAATGACAAAGAGTCACAGTTAGGAAGGTTAGGTCTAGAATTCGGATATTATATGAACTTGAACGTGCAAATTCATTTAATCACTATTCAATGTACCCCCAAAGAAAAACAAATTGCATAATAATTCTAAGGTTAATTGTTAATTCAGATTTATTATAGGTTTAGAAAGAAATATCGCATGATCGAGTTTAAATTTAGATAAATACATATAAATTTGTTGTTCCTAATAATACATTTTGGAGTTTATATATTTTAACAGATTTTTTAACTGCTTGTCTTTTAGCATTTAGATTTTTTTTTTTTTTATCAAAGAACCATTTATCAAATTTATCGATTGAATTAGAATGGTTGATTTGGAAATTAATGATTTGACTATTCGTATTGATAGTTGATTTTTTTTTGCTTGTGATCAATTCATCTATATGTAAGACTTGTCATCTATTTAGCATACTTAATATATAAGATATCAAATTTTATCTATATGAAAAAAAAATGTATAATACGGCGGTAAGCTTAAGACAAAGTAAATAGAAGGTTGTGACATGTAAATGGGATGAAAGAGACTTCTCATTTAATAAGGAACTTTGGTTATATATATAAAAGGAACTTTGTTTTTAGCAGCTATTTTGATTCAATCCCTGGATTAAGAATAAATATAGAGATTAAGAAAAAGGCTTAATTAACCTTTGATTTTGGTGTCTGTTGTAATATTTTTTTATTTTGATTTGGTTTATATTGAAATATTTTTTTATAGTTTTCATCTTTTCTAAATTCTACTTTTTGAAAATATATAGTTCATTCTACTAATAAAAAATCATTAAAGGATAACATGACTTACAAATTGAGAAAATCTATAAAAAATCTGCACTTGCAAGGTTATCAACAAAAGATAAAAATGATAAATGTTTTAAAACATTTTTTAAAGATAAAAAATAAACATATATGTAACACTTATTTGAATAAGATTAATGAACATTTATTTGTCTTGGATGTGATAACATGACAATTCATTAATTACAGTACTGCTTACTAATTTTTTGTTAGCGACGAGAGACTGTTTTCAGTAAATAAAATTTTAAAAAATTAACAAGTACCAAAATCTAAAAATTATTGGGGACAAAAAAAAAGTTAACTATATAAAACTAAGAAAAATATCTTTTTAATTACTTCACTTCTATTAAACCAAAATGGTTTTAAAATATATAGCAGATATGTCACAATGGAAAAAAAAAAAAACTTGAATCGATCTTAATTTGTGTACGCCTACTTATCATATCAGCATGATCAATGGAAGTATGGATGTAGCGAACATACTAAAAAAAGGTCTTATTTCTTGCAATATTTTTCGTACTTTATACTATTTTGTTTGGGCATAAAAAAAGTGTGCTGACAAGTATTTTTCTTTTACTTTACAACACAAAAGAATGGTCTAGATACAATTAATAAAGGAAAAATGTAGACGTATAGTCCATTTTGGATACAATATAATAAAAGAAAAATTTAAATGTGTCCTCATTTTAGGTATATTAGAGATTTAGAATGGAAAGAAAAGAGATTGAAAAAATAAATAAAGAGAAAAGGTAAAAAAACTATGATAAATTATATAATTTTTTTTATAAGCATAACATGGCGAAATAACAACTATGATGAATTATATGATATGAAAAGACAAGTTAGAAATAAAAAGAAAAAATGGTGAAAAAAATAAAAAAAAAGTAAGATGAAAAAGAGATAAAAAAAGAATGGAAATATATTTTTATAAGAATCCTACAATAAAAGTTGTAGAGAGGTTTCTTGAATGAGGAAGTTTCTTGAAGTTTACACATGCACTGTCCTTCCAATAGAAAAGAGGTTTTTACATAAATCCAACATATTAAAAAAAATTAAATGTTTGAAATTAAAAGTTGATTAAAATTAAATATTTATTTACAAATTATATTTTAATTTTAATCACTTATAAGAATATTAAAGTTAATTAAAAATATTTTGAATCTGCATCTGGTAGTAATAATGTAACAAGAACAATATTTATTATTTTCACTACTCAAATTCTTGTAAAATATGTCGTGTACATAGGGTTATATTAAAAATAACAAATCAGACTCGTAAAATTGTTATAGACTGATGAAAGTTTTAAAACCACATTATTACTTAGAAAAAATTGTAGCTCTTCAAAACTTAGATAATTTATATGTATTAATTTTGATAATTCATTATCAGATATTATAGAAAATATCTTTTTCACCACATAAGCTATTTTCCTCTTTTTTTTTAATTTTTAGTAATATTAGTTATCATATCTTATTATATTTTTTTTAATGATTATTTGTTATATATATATAAAATAATTTAATTAATATATATTGTTAGTATAAATTTTTTTTACAGTAATATTTAATTATAACATTTTATCTATACAAATTTTAAAATAATAATAATGAGTCAATAAATTTATTATAAATAAAAAATAATTCTAATTTAATATTAATATAAAAATATTTACAAAAATTATATTTACCAATTAAACTTATAAAAAAAATTCAAATATACGGTGGGAAAGTGCAATGATTTCTCCAAAGAATACGTAACATCTTTCGTCAGACGAAATTTACTACTATCTGTCTTTCCAACCTGCATAACAATAATTTGACAAAACCTACCTAACAATAATAAACTTATCAAATAACAGCTGGATATGCATTTTACCTGTGTACCTTGCAATTACTTTTATATAATTAATGTTAATTAATTTCAATAAGTTTAACTTAATTAAAAATTGGATTTTTTCCATTAATTATGTTAATTAATCAAGGTTTAGTTTATTCAATATAAGTAAATTTAATCCCAAACCTTTTTTTAATCTCTAAAAGTTAAAAACAAAAAATTTATAACAATTTACACATATGAACCAATTAAGTTAGACCCACTTAAGTAGCTTATATATTTCAACACTTTAATATTAAGAGCTTTTTTTTTCTAAGACAGAAAAAAAAAATCTTTTGACTAATATGGAGATATGTATAGTTGGCTGGCTTTACAATGAAGAATTGGGGATGGAATGAAAAAACGGAAAATGGATTAAATATAGTAAGAATGTTAGTAATATTTTTTTTAGAAACAATCCTCCAATCCATTTGTCATGTATGGCAGTATGGGTATAGTCAGTCCAAAAAGGATTACACACGAGATCTCTCATTAAAATAAATCATTGCTTATTTCCCTTATATATGAAGTTAATTAGTGAAACATTATACAATTGTGTCAATCCTATGAATTTAATAATATATTTTTAACATATTCTACTATTGACTAAAGTTTATTAAAAATTATAAAATAGAGACGATTAAATAACATGTGAGACCAATAATTTTTTTAATTTTTTAATAAATTTCATCCAATTATACAAGATTAATGATTAAAAAAATAAATATGTAAATGTATTATATTAACAGTTTTCAGAATACATCGTCAGAAAATCAATCTCACATCAGAGTTCATTTTATGTGCAACAATTCTCCTCCTACACGTTATTATTAGCCACGAAGAAGATAAATCTTTTGTTTCCTAGCTCCCCTTTCTAATCACACTTAAAGCTCCAAAGGATAGTGTTTTCTTTTCATATTTTTGTGTATACTAATAATAATAATAAAGATGGAAACTAAAATTTGATGTTCCTTTACGGACTAAAGTGGATAATAGCTTTTTCTATTGAAACATACTTCTGGGGATCTAATGTAAGATATTTTAGACACGCGTGTTAAAGTTATTGTAAAGCCATTAACTCTACTAAATATTTTATTGGCAGATGGAGGCAATATAGTATAAAGAGAACTACTAACCAACTATGCTAAATATTGAATTAACGTATGAAAATTACACATGTGCATGAAGGAATTCCTAAGATTAGCATCTATACCTGAAGGGAGAGGGAGGAACGGGAGAAAAAGAGAACAAAGAAAGAGGGAAAAACAATTATTTTGTGCCGCTGGTTTTGAAGCTTACTGTATAATGTATACAAGTTAGGTTGGAGCTGCTTGTTTTTATTTCAGTGAAACTATACAAGGGGCGAGTGCTAACTTATGCTACCATTAATTCTGTTTCTTAGTACATACATTCCAAATTATGTTACAACATAAAAAGGCACAGAAGAAAATTTGAAATGTCGATGCTGTCACCCTATTTAAAATGGGAAAAGAATATGTGGTTACAACTCAACATTTTCGTGAGAGGATTAGCCAAGGTCGTTTTGGGAGAGAAGTTAAGGAGGGGAAAGAAATTAATGAGGCAGCAAATGCATGCCTAAAATGTGTGTTAAGCATGGTAATTATGCCATTGTTCTTTAAGTAATAGAAAATTAAAGAAAACAAAAGCTCTTTGGTGCCTTTTTTTTCTTATAACACTTAAGAACAACAAGTTGTAAAACAACCTTAAAAATGGTAAATAGTGGTTTCTCCAATATCTAAAAGAATCTGAACAAAATCTTGTATTATCCATTTACATGGGATTATTTTCCTCCTTCGGTTGATACTCTCAGTAAGTGGTTATTTCTTTTAAAGAAACTCCCTCGTGTATTTTCAAAACAGATTGTGTTTAAAGTACGGTCAAACTGCTAAATTTCAGACATTTTCTCTTTAACAAATATCAGAATCTTAGTTAGTTATTAGTAAAAATTCCTTATAAGCTCCTAGAATCACGTACCAAATACTTTTATCGCGATGAATTAACCCTTCTTCTGGATTCAATTTGGTTGGTCAAAGAATAATCACGTACCAAATATTCATCAAGTATTATATCCTTACCACCATTCTTTACTTTCATTCAAATAATCCCAAAAGCAGGGTGGCATTAAACTTAATAGAATACGATAAAGCAAGTTAGTGGCAAAATAACATTATCAGTAAAAGCTCCTCATTATTGTGAAAAAAACAGATTCAAAAAAAAAAGAAGAAAAACTTAAAAAGAGGTTCCTGAGCGATTATTATGTGGTCCCCTCCAACTTTCTTATTTAGTATAGTTACTGAAAAGTACAAGGGCCATCGAAAAGAGGTGATAGTTTCGTCGGTTCATGCCCGTGTAACCGAAGTTATAAATTGACCACACACCCCTCGCTCATACGTGACTTGAACAACGAGTAGAAAGCTAGTGCATTTTATTTTTTTTTTCATTTTTTTTATTCCAACCTTTTTCTCCCTATAAATTCCACGTTCACCACAGGAAGCATCCATCCTCATTTCATTTCACACCATCTCTCTCTGTTCTCTTCTCTGCCTTCTCTCTACAAAACCTTGCTTCCCATTTCTCATTATCAATTCACTCACCCCCCGACAAATTTATTTTTTTTCTTACAAGAGTTATTATTATTATTAGTGTTGGTATTGGTATTAGTATTAAAGTTGGTGTGGTGGTATAAAATGACGAACCGTAATGTGGTGGCTCCTATTGGAAAATCATCATCACGTGTGAATAACACGCTTGTGGAGTTGGCAATGTCGATTTCAAACTCAAATGCTCTACCTAGAGCAGCAGTGCCTGGGATAATGGCCTTGCTTGGTGGGGTTTTAGGCCTACCCCAGAAAAAGCTCTTAATGAAAAGATTGGAAGATGGAAGTGTCAAAGGAGGGGCAAAAGTTAACACATGGATTGATTCAATGAGGGCCTCTTCTCCCACTCGACTCAAATCCACACAAAACCAAGACCCCAGTCCTTGGAATGTAAGCACAGATAAAAATACCAAACCCTTATTTTATTACAATAACTTGGTGTGATTCAACCCTTTTGGTGTTATTATGTGTGACTTGAGACTTGACTCTGTTCGGTTTTGCAAACTGTGTGTGCAGCTTTACCACCCTTCGGCTCTGAACATGTTTGATCAGATTATAGGTGAGTCCAAAGGGAAGCAGATTGTGACTTTTCTTGACTATGATGGAACTCTCTCCCCAATTGTTGCAGATCCAGATAAAGCATACATGAGTAAAAAGGTTCACCTTTTGTTCTCTCTTGTTTTTTTCACACTCTAATTTCAATTCATAAACAATAACTCAAATTCATTTATTTCCCCCTTTTTTGTAATTTCTGTAAATAAATCAGATGAGGTCCACTTTAAAGGACATAGGAAGGCATTTCCCCACCGCCATCGTGAGTGGAAGGTGCATAGACAAGGTACATTCTTTTTCATTTTTCTTCAAATAAAAATTCAAATAATATATATTTTGTTTTTGGGTCAGCACTGATTTGGATTTTTCTTTTTTATTTTTTAGGTGTATAGCTTTGTAAGATTGGCAGAACTGTACTATGCTGGAAGCCATGGCATGGACATCAAGGGACCAACAAATAGGCGAAGTACTAAGAAAGTGAGTAAAAGTTTCCATAGCCAAATTAATGAAACCAAGATTTTTATATCATGATGTCCTTCCTTCTCATTATAGATTCCTAAATTATTTGTTTTCGTTCAGGGAAATGAAGAAGTGCTATTCCAACCCGCGAGTGAATTCTTACCCATGATAAATGAGGTTTGTTAATTGCTTCCTTTTAACTACCTTATAATTTAACTCAATCTCGATCCTTGCTCATCATTTTCTCAACACGATTTTAACTGTGCCGTTATTATTGTTCTATTATGGGGTCAGGTGTACAATATCTTGGTGGAAAAAACAAAGCCTGTCTCAGGGGCTAAGGTAGAAAATAACAAGTTTTGCCTGTCCGTGCACTTTCGCTGTGTTGACGAAAAGGTATTAACATTCAACAAAAATATTTAATAGTTCCAAACACCATTTGCACACGCACGAGACACGTTAATTATTAATTGACGACTAATATTGTTTTATACTATCTAATCAATATTATTATTTTTCTTGTGTGTTTTACTTTAGAATTGGGTCTCATTGGCTGAACAAGTTAGCTTGGTCCTCAACGATTACCCAAAACTTAAGCTAACTGAAGGGAGAAAAGTGCTTGAGATTCGACCAACAATAAAATGGGACAAGGGCAAGGCTGTTGAATTCTTGCTAGAGTCACTAGGTAAGTTTTCATGCATAAATAGCCTTTTGTTTAAGAAATATATATAAGTCATGGTACGTGTCTAACGCATGATCTACATGTCCTAACTTTTTTTTTTTTTTTTCATTTTCAGGATATGCTAATTCTGATAATGTATTTCCAATCTATATTGGTGATGATCGAACTGATGAAGATGCTTTTAAGGTAAATAACGAAAGCCACCACCTTAGTATATTCCATGTATATTATTATTATTATTATTGTTCTAATGAAATGATTTTTTTTATACAATCTAATCAGGTTTTAAGGAAGAGGGGCCAAGGGATTGGGATTCTTGTTTCTAAAATTCCAAAAGAAACCGAGGCATCCTACATTTTGCAAGATCCAACAGAGGTAAGATCAATGTTTAAAATGACTAATGTTATTAAATTATTCAAACATTATTATGTGCATTTTTTTTTTTCATGTTCAAGATGAATATGAATTGAACAAAATCAATTTTTGTTGACAGGTTGGGCAATTTTTGCGGCATTTGGTGGAGTGGAAAAGAACGAGTACCCAATACCACCAGTTGTAGATTCTAGATGAGTTCAGGGACATTGACACCAACCCAGATTTTGGTCAAGGGGGTGGTTCCAATTATACCCCTTTCTTGTTGGAAATAGGAAATAGTGTGTTGCATAATTTAAAGTGTTAGGGAGGGACAAAGTTCAAATACTAGCTAGGCTCTCTCTCTCTCTCTTTTTTTTTTCTTTTTTTTTTTTTTTTTTAATGTAATCTATTCCTTCACACGTTTGCATGCGCATGCGGATAGTGAAAGAACTGATGTTTTATGCCGCAATTGCGAATGGCGCGTCAACCTTCTTCCTCTGAATTGTACTTGTCGTACGTGTGGACAATGTGGTATTGAAAATGAAAATCACCAACTTCGACTTCAAAAGGTGATTTAGACAATCACAAACAAGTGCAAAATGACTTTGTACTAAAATAAAATAAAAATAACAAATAAATTTATTTATGACCTGTTTGGATTACATATTCCACCACAAACTGCGTTTCTTGAAAGAAAAAACTTGATTTCCTTTGACTGCGAAGACAAACTATCATTATTACGTCAATTATAACTAACCTAACTCGATGTAAGATGTTACGTGAATAATACTATGAGAAAGAATAAAGGAAATAATTAAACTAATATTTTAAAGTTGTATACAACTAAAACATGAAATTGAGAAGATCACAAGAGAATTAATATTTATAATTCACAACTTTAGAAATATAAATGAGAAATGAGTATGAACTGTTGTATTTTTCATGTATAGGAATAATATATATATATATATATATATATATATATATAATATAATATAATATAATATAAAGGAAGTTCAAACCACCTACTTTGTTTAATTTCTTTTCAAAATAATTACTTTCTCTTTTACTTATAAGAAAACTCTAAAACCAATATTTTAAAATTAAATTAAAACAAACGCTTCAACTCTTTTGATTATTTGCTTAACTAAGCAATGCATTGATATTGCAAATTTGAACACGTCCCTCAACAAAGGAATAATTAATAAATTTTGGTTTGAAATTATATATTCGAACTCTTGTTCTAGTAAACCAAACAAAAAAAAATGTAGACACATTAACATATATGTTATCAACATATATTAGGATTATACTTATTATTCTGTCAAATTTTATATTCTGATCTCGATCTTGGAATAAATTTAAGATCGATGATAAGAGTTCGTGACCAACAGCAATACAACATATGGCATAAATATTATAACTGGAGCAACTTATAGATAGTAGTGTTCTCGGGTTCCTTTATATGTATATTATACTCAAGAACTATAGCTTAATTAGTCTCGCAGCCAATTAAGTGAAGATGAACACTAGAGAAAATTGATTAAAGAAACTAAAACCATGTGAAATCTTGAACTTGGTGTCTCTACCCACATTTTTCCACAATCTGAGCCAGATAAATCTTTCACAGGAGTAGTGACAGCTGTATATAACAATACAGTTGTCAAGATACCCCTTGTCATGCAGGTAAAATAGAACTCACTGGTTGAGAAGTACACGCGTGTTGAAATTGTATTGACATTTGGATTTATCCTCAAAAGAAATGGTGGGAGCTTTAATAATTGGTAGCTTTGTCGTTTTAGGAGTACATGCCCAGCACAACGACAAAAATGTGAGTGACTATTTGAGTTGGAATATCTGTTGAAATTAATTGTGGATTAGTATCACTCAATATCTATTATCATTAACCGACAATATCTTATCTCTAACTGATAATATCTTATCTTTAACAATATAGTTAATTGAACTGAGATTACAGTGAGATTGACTCTGTGATGGATGGGTTAGGTCAATCAGATTAAAAGCCCAATTAAGAGAGGTCCCTGACTACCCTAGGGGGTTATAAATTTGCCATCCCATTAAGCAAATTTACACAATCAGAATTGTTGTAGCCAGAAGAACCTCCTAGAGTTCTGTTCAATAGTGCTCATGGATATGAATGTCAATTCAGGTACACATTCATTCTCATTCTATCAATTCAATATCATTAATTGGCATACTATAATTTGTGTCTAGTACAGTATAATTCAAAACCTACTTTATACTTTCATCAATTGGTATCAGAGCTTGCTTGATACATTTTATGGTTGTCAATTGAACAAACCCTATTTTAATATTAAACACGCATATTGAGAGAGGGAGAGACCGAATGATACCTGAGCATCTGCGTGGCTGCGGTTGAGTCATCTGCCGGCAGTCGCAGCCGAGTCACCCGCCAGAGCCCGCGGCTCTGCCGCTGGTCTCGGCCCTGCCGTACCGCACCTTCGGCGCTGTTCCACCGGGATGAAGGGCAGACAGCGGAGGTCGTGCTTCAACCGCAGCGTTCCGATCTGAAGCATATCGCCGCGGAGATCGCGTCTCGCGTGCCCAGATCGCGGAGGAGATCGCGTCTCGCGCGCCCAGATTGCGGCGGAGATTGCGCCTCGCACGCCCAGATCGCGGCGGAGATCGCGTCTCGCCCGCCCAGATCGCGGCGGAGATCGCGCCTCGCACGCCCAGATCGCGGCGGAGATCGCGTCTCACGCGCCCAAATCGCGGCGGAGATCGCGTTTCGGTCGACCGCCCAGATCCCTGCCGATCTTGGGGCCTTTGGCTCCTTCAGCGCCACCTGTTCCAGCGGCTCTCCGTCGCCTTCGAGCGGTTCCACCGCCGCGCTTCGAATCGTCCCAGATCCCGTCGGATCTTGGCGTTTCGGTGCCTCCAGGGCCGCCTGCTCCGCCGCCGTCCCGCGTGCTTCGCCGGCGCTCCAGAAGAGAAGGCGAGAAAACCGTTTCCGTTCGGCGCTGGTTCTTGGCAGAAACCGTTTCGATTGCGTGAAAACCGTCTCTCTCTCCAAAAATATGCCAAATTTTTTTTTAATTTATTAAATAAATAATTTTTTTTGGGAAATTTCATAAATATGCCAAAATGTTCTTAAAATTATTAAATAAATATTTTTTTTTGAAATTTATTTAATTTTGAGACATAATTTCGAATTAATTTTGGCATATTACTCTCAAATTTTGAATATTGAATTATCACTTATAATATGATTTTTCTGTTAATTTGCATTGTGATGACCTATCTATCGTGGGCATGATGATGTGAATTTTTGTTTGTCATATTTTAAGATAATTAAAATCATATGAAATAAAGCATGATTTATGCTATTAATTTACATAATTGTAATTTCACCTATCGTGGATGCATTTGTGTAAATTTATGAATAAATATTAATTCATTATATTAGTGATAATTATACCCTATCGGTGTGTTATTATTAGTATAATTTGTTGTTGTACAATGCATTTCTCTTGACTTATGTTAATGTTTTTTGGTACCCTATCGGTGCTAGAATTTATTAATTTAAGTTATAATGTATTGTAATTTGCTTAGGGATTTATTTTAAGCTGAACTTTTAAATCACTTTTTTTTTCCTTATTGTGATATTCAGTTTTCTTCCCTAATTCCGTCAAAACTCTAAACGGAACAAATTATGAGGACTGGAAAGAATCATTAGATCTCTACCTGACCATTGGCAATCTGGATTTAGCATTGAGGACGACGAGGCCTGCGCCTCTTACAGATGAGTCTTCTGAAGCTCAGCGAATTTCTCATGAGAAATGGGAACACTCTAACAGAGTGTGCCTGAAGGTGATTAAATTCACCATGGAGAAATCTATTAGACAGAGCATTCCAGATCTTGATGATGCCAGTGCTTTTCTGAAAGCAGTCGGTGAAAAATTTACAACTTTTGATAAGGCACAAAAAAGCCAATATCTTTCCTTATTTGAAAAGACCAAACACGATGGTGTCAGCGGTGTACGTGAACACATTATGAAGTCAGTACATTTCTATAATAAGTTGAAGTCTCTCAAGGTTGAGGTTGGTGAAGACACTTTAACTTATCGCATTTTGGAGTCTCTGCCTTCTCAGTTTGACATCATGAAGACTTCATATAACATTCAAAAGCATGACTATGGAGTGGATGAATTGATTGCAATAATCACCCAAGAGGAGAAGTCAATGAAGAAAAATAAGCCTAATAGCATTCAGTTCGTTGCTTCTAGTTCATGTGCTAAAGGTGCTAACAGGTATAAAGGAAAGAAGAAAAAGGATACAGAGAAAGCAGAACGACATTTAGAACCCAAGAAGAAATTCTTTAAAGGTTCTTGCAAGTATTGTAAGAAACGTGGTCACAAGGTGGAAGATTGCTTTATCCTGAAAAAGAAAAAGGAGAAGCGAGGTAATCTGCTAGCACTAACTTGCTTTGAATCTAATATGGTTGATGTTCCTCCAAATTCCTGGTGGTTAGACTCAGGGGCTAATATTCATGTTGTGAATTCTTTACAGGGGTTCACAAGCCTGAGGAAACCAAGTGATGTTGAGACGAAGATTGTTATGGGAGATGGAGCTGGAATACCCGTTGCTGACATTGGAGTCGTCTCTTTATGTTTATCCTCTGGACATACTTTATTATTTCAAGATGTTGTTTATGTCCCTTCCATGAGAAGGAATTTGATATCTATTTCTGTTTTAGACAAATATGGATACAACTTTCATTTTGGTGATGGAAAATTGGTGATTTATTATAATTCAACTGTTGTTGGTTCAGGAGTTTTGCATGACAGACTTTACATGTTAAACGTAACTGATATGTCAGTTAACTCCATTAGTGGGAGTAAACGTAATAGGATTGATGAATCTTCCTCTATGCTATGGCATAGACGTTTGGGGCATATTTCTAGGCCTCGAATTGAAAGACTCATAAAAGAAGGGATTCTGCATGATCTTGACTTCTCAGATTATGACACTTGCGTCGATTGCATCAAGGGGAAGTTCACTGCCAAAACCAGGAATAAAAGTTCAAACAAATGTAACGATGTGCTGCAATTAATTCACACAGATATATGTGGACCTATTACTCTCACTGCTATGGGAGGATATAGGTATTTTATTACCTTCATAGATAACTTCTCCAGACATGGATGGATATATCTTCTTCAGGATAAAGCAAGCTCTCTTGAAGCCTTCAAAACCTTTAAAGCCTTTGTTGAGCTGAAAACAGAGAAGAAAATTAAGTGTGTAAGGTCTGATAGAGGAGGAGAATATTATGGTCGTTATGACAAGACAGGAAGAAATCTAGGACCATTTGCTCGATTCCTTGATGCATACGGAATTGAAGCTCAATACACCATGCCTGGAACTCCTGAACAAAATGGCGTTGCTGAGAGACGAAATCGAACACTCATGGACATGGTGAGATGTATGTTATCACATTCATCTCTGCCAGAATTTCTTTGGGGAGATGCCTTGCGAACTGCTATGTACATTCTTAATCAGGTACCTAGCAAATCTGTTCCCAAAACTCCTTTTGAGCTAATGACGGGTAGAAAGCCGAGTTTGAGACATTTCTATGTATGGGGTTGTAAGGCAGAAGTAAGACCTTATAATCCTAAACAAAAGAAACTTGATCTCAAAACTATTAGCGGTTATTTCATTGGCTACTGCATCGGTTCTAGAGGATGTAGATTTTATTGTCCTTCTCACTCTACACGAGTTATTGAATCTGACCGAGCAGTTTTCTTTGAGGATGATTTGGACAGTGGGAGTTACACACCTCGAATGATGACCTTCAGAGAAGATCGAACCATGCTTCCATTACCATCTCATTTTCTTCCTACACACATCTCAACCCCAATGGTTCACACAGATGAACAAATTGTTGAGAGGCAAGATGAACAAATGACAGAGCCATAAATTGATGAACCACAACTCAATGATCAACAACTTGATGATGTTTATGTGGCCCCATTAAGACGATCTCAGAGAATATGCCGACCTTCTATACCAAATGACTATGTTGTATACCTTCAGAAGCACGAATATGATCCACATGATGATGACGATCCCATCACATTTCAGGAAGCACTTTCTAGTTCTCATGCTTCTGATTGGCTAAAAGCTATGCATGATGAATTGTCTTCCATGTCTCATAATAATGTTTGGGATCTTGTGGACTTACCAGCAGGTTGTAAGCCTGTTGGATCTAAATGGGTCTTTAAGACAAAACGTACTCCAGATGGAAAGGTTGACAGGTATAAAGCTCGATTGGTGGCTAAAGGTTATAGTCAATGGGAAGGCGTTGACTATAAAGAAACTTTTTCACCAGTTTCAACGAAGGACGCACTCCGAGTTGTCATGACTTTAGTTGCTCATTTTGACCTAGAGTTACACCAGATGGATGTAAAGACAGCTTTTTTGAATGGAGATCTTGCTGAAGATGTCTACATGGTTCAGCCTGATGGTTTTGTTGAAGCAGGCAATGAACATTTGGTGTGTAAACTTAAAAGGTCCATTTATGGACTGAAACAAGCATCTAGGCAATAATATTTAAAATTCGACCAGGTTGTCACTACTTACAATTTCAAGGAAAATGTTGCAGACCAGTGCATTTACTTGAAGACTAGTGGGAGTAATTTCATCATTCTCGTATTATATGTCGATGACATTCTCCTTGCTAGTAGTTGTATGAACTTATTAGTTGAGACAAAATCAATGTTGTGCAGACATTTTGATATGAAAGACCTTGGTGAAGCTTCTGTTGTTCTAGGCATCCAAATTCTTCGTGATAGGTCACGTGGCAGAGTTGGATTGTCTCAGAAGGGATATATCGAGAAGATTCTCAAGAAGTTCAACATGAATGCTTGCTCCCTATGTGCTGCACCTATGCAACGTGGTGACAAATTATCCAACAAACAATGTCCTCATAATGATGAAGAAGTGGATGCTATGAAGAAAATTCCATACGCTTCCGCTGTTAGCAGTCTGATGTATGCTCAAGTCTGTACTCGTCCTGACATTGCTTTCATCGTCAATGCCTTAGGCAGATACTTGAGCGACCCAGGTTTGGGTCATTGGAAAGCTGTTAAAAGGGTCATGCGATATTTACAGGGAACCAAGGATCATATATTGACTTTTATGAAGTCTGATCAACTTCAAGTCACTGGCTATTCTGATTCTGATTTTGCAGGTTGCCCTGATGATCGTAGATCTACTTCTGGCTTTATTTTCATGATGGCAGAAGGAGCTATCTCTTGGAAGAGCGTTAAACAGTCTCTTACAGCTACCTCTACCATGGAAGCAGAGTATGTTGCTTGTTTTGAGGCCACTCGCCAGGCCATGTGGCTTAAGAAATTGATATCTGACTTTCACATAGTTGAAAGCATTTCCAGGCCACTTGTGATTTATTGTGACAATACTGCTGCTGTGAGTTTCTCTCGGAACAACAAAAGCTCTACTCGTTCAAAGCATTTTGATATCAAGTATCAATTTGTTAGAGAGCAAATTCAAAGTTTTCACACTCAGATTGAAAACATTGATTCTGAGGAGATGTTAGCAAATCCACTGACTAAGGCCTTAACTGTTGGAATTTTTCTTATTCATGTAACTCACATGGGTTTAGTCAAGGCTTTTGATGTATTAAGTTAGTGGGAGTCTGATTCTCTATTTTCTTTAAGAGACATGCTCTAGTTGACGTCATTTTGTTCATGTTTCTTATTAGCATTTTATTTATGCTTGGACCATTGTAGTGTCATTTATGGGACTGCATTATGTCATACATCTATGAAAAATATTAGCTAAATGCAATTGATTAATATCCCTATCGGATATTTATTTTGTTGCTCAAATTTTTCATATCGCTAATTAATATATGATATATCGGCAATTGTCGTTTTAGCTTAATGATTTGTATGTTGATTATTGATTGACACTATCCAAGTGTGAGAATGTTGAAATTAATTGTGGATTAGTATCACTCAATATCTATTATCATTAACCGACAATATCTTATCTCTAACCGATAATATCTTATCTTTAACAATATGGTTAATTGAACTGGGATTACAGTGAGATTGACTCTGTGATGGGTTAGGTCAATCAGATTAAAAGCCCAATTAAGAGAGGTCCCTGACTACCCTGGGGGATTATAAATTTTCCATCTCATTAAGCAAATTTACACAATCAGAATTGTTCTCTACAATAACCTATCAGAAAGTAGCCAAAAGAACCTCCTAGAGTTCTGTTCAATAGTGCTCATGGATATGAATGCCAATTCAGGTACACATTCATTCTCATTCTATCAATTCAATATCATTAATTGGCATACTATAATTTGTGTCTAGTACAGTATAATTCAAAACCTACTTTATACTTTCATCAATATCTTCATTAATTTTCATTTTGCATTTGGAGTTTGGAGTTTTGTTAATAAAGGAAACAATTAATATACAATATAGTATATGATAGTTACTATATTAATTGTAAGGTTGGGTGGAACTATTGTGAAAAGAAGTCTGTTAGCTAGCATCGCATGCAAGCATATATCCATGTCAATTATCATCATGAGTCATGTGTAGGAATAGCCTCAAATCAACTGTTACTAATAAGAATCCACGTTTTGTATACACAGAAAGCGATGTAGATCATGCTTTGTCTTACTTCTTAATGACCAAGTAATAATTGCTCAAAGGATATAAAATTCAAATTTTAGGTGGGAACTAGCATAGATACTATAACAAGCTGGCCAGAAACCGTGATGGCCACCTTTGGTTAGGAATTATTCATGTTTGTATTTGGCCACATTTTCCTTACTCCAATTGTGCACATATTGCATTACTAAACAAGTTATACACCTAACATTCTCAAAGAAGTAACCCTATTATGCTAAAACCAAAGTCCCACCGTTGAATCACTAAGACCTGAAAATCACTTCCATTATTGCCAACCACCCTAATTTTTATGGTCAAGGTGCTATGCGTGAAATGAGTTGGTCACGCCATTACCAAACAAAGGGTAGTCATTTTGAAGAAGATATGTGACAATTATAGTCTCAGACTCACAGTACACAAACCTGCTTGGTCCTGTACCTCCCAACTTATATACAGGGCATCTATATTCACCCTTTTGTCAGACAAAGTTGGAAAAAGACACAAGCACAATGCTTAATTTTAATAAGCCTTAATAAGATGCCAGGGATCCGAAATCTGACTCATGTATATATTATTATGATCCTGACTATATATTTTAAGACTCGTTGAGATAAAGATAAAGGGAGTAAGATCTGGAATGATAAAACTAATTAAAAGAAACACTTTGGTTCATCTTGATGATCCTAATTCCTAACATACCCTACAATTAACTATTGATAGCCCCATCCTTGTTGAATTAGGATATTGAGCCTAAACAGAGAATTATAATTGCTAAAGAGATGTTAACCATTGGGCACCCTGATTTGATTTGACAGAACCAACCTCGATTAAATATCATCAGAGTGGTATCTGAAAACAGTAATATTTTAAACAATGTGAGAGATCTGATTTGTAGTTTAATGGCTTGTTTTCAAAGGGTTAGGTGCGTGAAAGGGAAATCCACTAATTGGTGAATCTTATAAATGGTTGAAGAGGAGTTGGAATCCACTCAAAGTGCTTGATTTGAAGAAGACACGAGGGGGGATTCATAATGGGGACACCAAACATGTTTCTAAGCCTTGGAACCCTGGCCTTCATTTTCATACGTGTAAAGAAACCTTGCCACTAGATTCAGTTTCATCATTGATGCCTTAAATAAAATATGCCAAGCCTTAGAAGCCCCAATTATTGGTACAAAATAGGCTTTTCTTAACACATTTAACTGAACCCTTTGTAACTCTGATACTATGCCAAAATTGAACAGCTTGCACTCATGAATGTGTCAATCATATTCACGATTTTTTTGACTTGCGAGATAGAAAATATATATACAAATACTATATAGTAGCTATACTACTTCGTTATATACTCTTTCCCTATTATGGGGGGTTATCGAGGCAATTCAGAATATCTGAGTGCCTTTCAGTTGTGACCTTTTTGCTCCCAATAGACCACACCTGAGAAATAAAAAAGGGTAAAAAAAGAAAGAAAAGGACCCTTCAGAGTATTATTGCTAATTAAAATACATTCTCTATTATAACCCAAAAAACTTCATTTTATATATTCATAAGCTGATATAGGGTACCAACTACCAAAACTCATCTTGCGGGCATTTTTCTAAACCCTTCACATTTCCCATCATATTATATTTATACGACCTAAACAACTTTTGTTCTAGTTTAATTATTAGTCAAGTACTGTTGTATGCTTTAATAATTAAGTTAGCTAGCAAGCTACAAGGCATATGGTTCTCTATAATGCATTATTTGCCATTGCCATAGAGATACTCAATAATGGATCTCCATAGACCTGTCTGCTCTATGAGGAAGGACATCGATCCTATGGTCCCCACATGAAAGAGTGAGCATATTTAGGCGTTCATGAGAATATATGTAGAGAGAGGGAGGTTTAAACTATATATATTCTTTACTAGTACAGGAAATAATCGTATTCTAATACATAAAATTCTACACGAAAACTACATATATATTTTCTTACAAGTATTAATTTGACTACGTTGTTGTATTATTTTAGATGCAAAACTTGATTTTTCTTTCATCCCTTTAAATCTAACACCTGTAAAGAGATTTACAAAAAACAATAATATATTAAACTAGAATATATTTGTCTGTATGACTATTGAGTATTAATTCTGTTAAGCATGTACAATAATGAATGAATGCATAAGTTTAGTTAAAAATTATGATGAGAAAGTTGTAGTCATAATAATTAACTTTGTACCGTGGGGATTAAATATTAATAGAGCTAGAGTTGTTGGTGACGGCTAGCATTGAATATTTGGATTATGCAGAGTTATGAAAAGATGCTGCGGTTTGAGGGAGCAAAATAGTGGTTGTAGTGAGTGTGAAAAAAGGGTTGTTGCTGGTATCTAGCCCTTCAGTGCATGGTAGTACGTTAAAAAGAAAGGGGTAGTATAAATAAGAAAAGTGATGAATAGATAAAATAAAAGAAAGATATAAAATGGGTGAGCATTATGTGTGTAGCCTTTCGGCTACCGTGCATCCAGTCAGTTCTTCTAATGGGACAGATGTTGCCATAACGAGCAAGCAGTTCACTTTGGTGACTATACAATGCCAAAGAAAATGCTTCAATGGGTTGGCACCTTACCTTTCCATACCTAGAAATTCTAACTTTTCATCACAAATCGACTGCTCAAGAATGGCCATAGGATATTGTTTCATTTTTTTATTTCTGTGCAAAGGATATTCTTTTTTCAATAATCCCGGGGTTAATTATTTCTGATCCAGCCAGATAAATCATCATTACTATTTTATCTATTACATATATAAAAAAGAAGATTAGGTAAGGAAAATTACTTTTTTTTTGTGTGTTTCTTTTATTTTCAACAAGTATCTTTTTTTAATGTTATGTAGTTTTCTATTCTTTTTTTTTTCTTCTTACCTTTTTCTTTTTTATTTTTTATGTATTTGGTGTGTTCTCAAATCTAAGTATACTCAATGAGAGATTAAGTTTAGAAAGTATGTGTTCGTTATACCATTTGAGGGGGCAAAGAAGTGTATTTATAATTATAAGTATTGTGGGAAGCACGGATCCTCAGGAGTTAGAGATATGTTTATCTCAACATAATTGAGTGGTTAGGATTTTGGATATATTGTTAATATAAATAAAGCGTGAGAGATAGTAAGGAGTAGTGGTTACAGGAAGATAATTTGTGAAAAAGGAATAGTTATGAGATAAAGCGTTCGTGTGGTGATTTTATCTTTTATAGGACGGTTAACCTAAGGACGAGGTGGGTGGAGCAAAGTTCGGTCGACAGGGCACATAGCTTCCTAGTCACGAGTGTTAACAAGACATGAAGTGACTAAAGATTGGGATGGTTGGTCGGTATGGGTGACTCGTGGTACATGTTGTTTTCATTTTTTTAATTTCTTAATTTATTTTTTATTTTATATTATTTTAATATTCTTATATTTAATATGTTATTTATTTTTTCTTTAATTTCTTCTTATTTTCTTTTTTTATATTTTGTATTTACAATTTTAATTTATTATAAAATAATTTTAAAATTATATACATATATTAGATATGTGAGAAGTCAGTTTATTAAATATCTTTTGATATTTTACAATATAATTTTTATTTTTATTTTATCTTTTCCTTTTTTATTTTTAACTTATTTTCCCTGTCCTTTTTTAATTTTTCTTTCTTATTTATTTTTCTTTTTATCTTTTAATTTATTTTAGTTTTTAACTTTCTTATTTTCTTCATTTATTTTTATTTTTATGTTACTTTATTATTCTTATAATTTTATATTTAACTTGTTATTTATTTTCTTTTAATCTTAAATTTGCATAAATAAGATTATGTAATATATTTTGATATTTTATGTTAGCTCATAGATTTTCCTAAGTTTAACTTGACATTGCACTAGGTCAATGCGGTTTTTTATTTAGTACTAGAATATTTATCTTTTGTTTACTTACATTAAGTTGTATAATTTTTCCTGATTTAATATAGTGTTTTTTGATGGGGAAGTTGTTAAGTCCTTTCAAAAAAAAAATATTTTAATATTTTACAACATAGTTTTAAATTTTATTTTATGTTTTTTCCTTTTTAATTTTATTTTCTTATTCTTAATTTATTCATTATTTTATTTTTATCTTTATTTATTATTTTACAATATTTTATATTTTATTTATAACATGTTAAAAATAATTATTAATATATTTAGCATATGAAAAAACATTTTAAATTAATTTCACCAAATATTGAATTAATTTATTAGAAATTTCATCTCTATTTTTATTTTTCAGTTTTTTTTATTTTTTCTTTTATTGTAATTTTTTTATTAATTATTTTTCTTTATATGTTATTTGATTTTTTTATTTCCATTTTTTGCATTATTTTATTTTTTTATTTCTCTAGGCATATAAAATTAGTTATGTGTCCTTTCTTTATTTTTTACATGTGCCTTTTTTGTCTTTTTAATATTTCTTTTCATTTGTAATTTAATCTTTTTCTTTATTTTAACAAATATCAAGATAATATTAAGTATAGTAGAGACACATGTTTAAGTTTATATTCATTTTATTATTTTACCTCTTTTTAATTTTAATTGAAGTTTATTATTCAAATAAATATATATCTATTATGACTAAAATTAGTATATGCAAACACGTGCTCATATGTGATTGTCTAATAATAAACTATGGTAAATAACTTTCAATTATAAGTTTATTTCACATTTATAATCTATTCTATTAGATGAAGTTATTTTTGTTGTAAAATGGATATTTCAAAAATTGACTAAGAGTTATATATTATAAAGATGCTTAGGAAAATCAAAATTCAAATTATGTATACAGGAAATTCTTAAAAAAAACATGTAGCAACAAGTAAAAAAAATACATATTAGGTAAAATAACCTTCAAATTTCGTTGACTATGTAACAAATAATTTTGTCTTAAACTCCATTAACAACTTATATTCATGGTAATTAATAAAATCTAATTTATTTTTTTCTTATATATGATTTTGGTATAGATTAATGAATTTTTTTTAGTTTCTAAAAATTTTTTATTACTTTTTGTCCTTAAAATAATTTTTATTTTATTTTAATCCCTAAAATACTATCTAAATAATTTTTTTTAATTTTTGAATGCGCTATCTAAAAATATTTAGGCACCAAAAAAATTTTGTTAGAAACTAAATACAAAAAAATTATTAAGAACCAAAAAAAAAATTCGATAATTTATCAGGATAAAAAATATACTTAAGTCTTTTTTATATTAAAATAACATAAAAAATGTTAAATTTTAAATTATTAAAAAATTCCATGAAAAAATTATAAATTATAATATTATAAAATAATTAAATTATTTTATTATTTTATATATAAGTATCTAAAAATATATCTTCTTAAAAAAACCTAATAAATATTTTACAACTGTAAAATAATTTTAAAATTTAAATTTAATTAGTTAATATTATTTTCGACTGATCTATTTATTCATAATTTAAGACAATTCTACTTTACACTATTATAAACAAACTATTATGACAAAATGTATATTTAGTTTGATAATTTTAGACAATTCTACTTTACACAATTTAATAGAAGTCCATATCAAAGACTCAAAGATATATATTTTTATTGTAAAATATTATAAATTAATGGTTGAATGTTTGATCATATAAGAATTATGAAACATTTTTAATCATATATAAAATTATTAGGTGTTCTGCATAGAAATTTAGCTATTGACACATACTTGGTAGACGTGTTAGAAGAGATAATGTTTCAATGGTTCAACCACGGAGGTGTGACATGTCTCATAGTGTTGTGGGAAGTGCCTTAATCCACTGTCTCTCCAGAGGGTCTCACACACCTCTGTGAACATAGCTACATTGATAATATTTAAAGAAAGTACACTAGAAGTTTAATTACAGCGTAACAATGTGACACAGTGAACATTAATGTGGGATATGCACTAGAAGAGAAAATCATCGTAAATTGACCCACATTGATATGACACATACCATGAAAGTGTGGAATATGACTCATTTTCTCTTTCAAACCATGTCTCACATCTCTATTGTCATAGTTACACGGCTCTTACACATCATATTATTTTATTTAAGAAATCACTAATTTTTAAATTGAAGAAACAAAAATAGTATTAAACTATCAATAAAAAAAACTAAAATTATATTTTAAGATTTTTTAAAAGGAGATGAAAAAAATAGAGAAAATAAAATCCAAATTTTATTTTTTGTAGATTAATGAATTTCGTTTTGAGTTTCTAATAAATTTTTCTTTGCTTTTTATCCCTAATAATTTTTTTAGAAGAATTTTGTTAGAATCTAAATCTACAAAAAAAATTATTAAGAACCAACAAATTTTTAAA
Source organism: Psophocarpus tetragonolobus (assembly GCA_037954015.1). Taxonomy (NCBI): domain Eukaryota; kingdom Viridiplantae; phylum Streptophyta; class Magnoliopsida; order Fabales; family Fabaceae; genus Psophocarpus; species Psophocarpus tetragonolobus. The sequence goes on along the minus strand of CM075695.1, from coordinate 31,839,921 downwards.
ATTGAAAAACTAAATAGTTGTTATTTTTAAATATAGAAAGTTATAAATAAAACACAAAACAACTATAATTGTATTTTAATATTTTTTAAAAGGAGATGAAAAAAAGAAAAAAATAGAGAAAAAAAATCTAAATTTTATTTTTGGTTATAGATGATTTTGGTATAGATTAATGAATTTTTCTTTTAATTTATAATAAATATTTTTTTTCTTTTTATCCCTAATAATTTTTTCTAAGTATTTAAGTTTTTTTTAAAACAATGAAAAAAATAGAAGAAATAAAATATAAATTTTGATTTTTTTGTCATAGGTGATTCTGGTATTGATTAATAAATTTTGTTGTTAGTTTGTAATAAATTTTTCTTTAATTTTTTATCTCTAATAAATTTTTTTAGAATAGTTTTTTAGAAATTAAATATAAAGAAAAAATTTATTAAGAACTAAAAACAAAGTTGATAATAAGCTTACTTACCTTCTTTTTCTAACCTTTTGTTACATTTGTATGGTGATAATCACGTTAATGTATCACGCGTTATATTATTTTTATTTAAAAATTCACTAATTTTCAAAATGGAAGAAATTAAATAGTTTTTATTTTAAAATATAGAAAGTTATAAATAAAACATAAAAAATTATAATTGTATTTTAAAATTTTTCAAATGGAGATGAAAAATATAGAAAATATAGAGAAAATAAAATCTAAATTTTGTTTTTTGTAATAGATGATTTTTGTATAGAATAATGAATTTTTTTTAGATTGTAATGAATTTTTATTTACTTTTTATCCTTGATAATTTTTTTAAAAGAATTTTTTTAGAAACTAAATACAAAGAAAAAATTTATTAAGAAAAAAAATCGATAATTTATCAATGACCAAAGACATAATTTATTTTTTTATTTTAAAATAACATAACAATGTTCCATTTTAAATTATTAAAAAATGCTAATGAAAAATTACAAATATTATATTATAAAACAATCAAATTATATTTTCATTTCGTATTTTATATAAAAGTATCTAATAAAATGTATCTTAAAAAAATCTAATAAATATATTAAAATTGTAAAATAATTTTAAAAAACTCAAAAATTTAGATGAGTCTAAAGGTTTATAGAATATTATTAAATTAATTGTTACAAAACTAGTAGATTATATGATAAAAGCTATAATGATGTCTTATAAAAATGAAAATTTCACCTATATCGATGAACTTTCAAACTCAATAAAAGACAATTTCAAATTATTATCTTATATGTCATGACAAATTAACAATTAAGAAGTCACATGTTAATAATTACCCTGTGTTGGATTGTTATCTTATATGTCATGACAAATAAGTCTTTAGTCATGATGAGTTATACTTAGTAATTTCAAGAGTATAAGACAAACATGGTTGAAGAAATATTTTGATTCATGATAAGAACAAAGAATCACTAGAAACAACTTTAAATATAGTTTTCAAAAAAGTATTTCAAAATCTACACTAGGTATGTGACAATTTTTCAGGTTTAAACTCCAGCTTCAAACAATTTTTTAAACATAATGTTGTTATTTTTTCATGTTTATATCTTTTTACATTTTCTGTCTCTATTTCATGTTAATTGATTAAATATTTATTATCTTTTGTTTAAATATTTTGTTACTTTTGTTATTTGATTTGTTAGTATGCAAACAAATTAAAAGAAGTTGTATTTTCATATTTAAAATACCTTTTACTATTTATTTTGAATTTTGTTACTTTACATTTTGTTTATGAGTTTAATTAATATACAAACGGTGTAAAAGAGTTTTACGCAAATGTTTAATCATTATTTTATCATGTATTCTTCATTTATAGTTTGTGATTGAATAAAATATTATAATTAAACGTGAATCTAAAACTTTTTATAGTTTTACCTAACATATAACTCTTCTTTATTTTACGGTTACAATGTATACTAATTAAACTCTTTATTTATTTTAAGTTATTTAATGATTATTCTATTTTATAGTTTTACGCAATATTTAAGTCATATTTTATAAATTATTAAATTACTTAATTATTAAATATTATATTATATTATAACACTAAATATATGTGATCTAACGTCCGTACGTATACGTGGTGCTAAACTAGTTTATAATAAACCGTGTTTTCAAATTCTATCTTTATTTTATTTTAAATGGAAAACAAATTTGTTTTAGATAAAAATAGTAAAATTTTCTTTCTAAATATTTAATGCAATTGCACGTATACAGCAGGACTACAAATTAAGTTTGAACAATTCACAATGATTCATTGAATCCATCTTTATTTGTGAAAACAAGGTCCCATTCCGCGAAAATGTGGAATAGTTATCAAGATTTATTTTGGAAAAAAAAAACATTGCATATTTCTTTTCCAGAAAAATAATTTCGAATGAAAATTTGGTTTTGAGAGTCAAAATTATATGTGTAGAATGTGTCAATATCCTATTTCTACACCATCTTTCCCACACATGCACCTTCATCAAGTATCTCCATCAGACATGCACCTCCGTTACAAGTGTGCCTCCACCACAAAAATTAACACTTTTTATAAGCATCAATGTGTCCTTAACATGATCCTTTATAATTCAGAACTTATTGAATATATTTTTAGCTTTAAAGTAAATTTTAAAATAGGACATATTATAACTAATAAATATTTTTATTAGGTTAATTTGAGTAAAAATTAATATATTAAAAAAGAGACATTTGATATAACAAAAGATATTTTTATCAATCAAAATCAATAAATAATTATTTTTTAAGTGAAAAAAATAATAAAAAATATGAGACTTACAAAATGATAAAAACATTAATATTAAATATTTTTTAAAAACGACTTAAAGCAAAAATTTTATTTATCACATGTTTGGGCCGACCCTACTTCGAAATATATTGATACATGAAAAAAGAGAAGATGAGACATGATAAAGGTGTAACATGCTAAATCTTATTGTTAAAGTGCTATTAAAAAGTATTTTTCAAAAGAACAATGTCTATTATAGAAATTACTTTTTGAAATAGAAATTTTTATTCTATTTTTTGAGATAAACAATTATTTTCTTCTAGTAGATTCTTTTCATAATTGTATTTTAAAAATATAGTAGTTCCAAAAAGTATTTCTGGATGAATAATTTTCTTTTCATATAAAAAACTATTTTTCTATGAAGTATTTTGCATAGTAAATAAAACAGTATTTAAGGAAAATCATTAAAAAATTGGAAATAGAGGTATATCTATTACTAAAGGAAGGTGTAAAACACAAGCCAATTCTTTTTTCTTCATGTTGAGTTCATGCCTTTTTATCCAAGATTTGGTATGTTGCACCTCTTTTTAGTGTTTTCTATTTACACCTCTCAAATTTCTAAGTACGCTTCCTCTTCTTTATTATTTATAAATTTACTTAAATACTCGTTTATTCATCGAACCTCGTTTATTTTTTTAGACTATTTCCCTTTATACCTCTACATCTTCTCTTTCAAAAATTTAAGTGTCAGAAACTTGTATCTTTTAAAGAAGCCATGTATAGTATTTGACAAAACAAAAATGCAATGTATAGACATACTTTGGATAAAGTAATTGATGTAGTGACTTATTAAAAAATTGCAATACTAAAGGGTTGGGTAGTTACATTTTCAGCTTTTCTTAAATATTTTTTAGCTATCTTTTCAAATTTTTTATCTCGTAGAAAAGTATGAAAGGGCAAAGGGAGTATGAAAGGCGGAAGATAAAATTGTGTTTTCTAATTTTCCAAATCTAAAAAATCACTCCAAATAGTTTCTAGAAAACCAATTTTCTATTAATGCATGTTAAAAAATTGGATTTGTGAACATGAAAATTATTTTACGAATACAATTTTCCTTGTATTTCTTAAATAATTTTCTTATTTTTTCTTAAAAAGACTCATAATGCATCAAATTGATTGAAATGCACAATATGGAAGTCCAGTTTAATGGAAAATATTGTATGAAATGTAAGGAAAGAAATTATGGTACATTTCTATTATTTTTACAATAATAAACAAAATAGATGAAAAAAATTATGTAAAGAATAATGGAGATAAGAAACAAAATTGGAGTTAAAAAATAAATAATACAGAACAAAATAAGAATCCAAAGATTGATGAAGATAAAAAAGACCAAAAATAAGTTTTAAAAGTAATGAAAATAGATAATGAAAAATAAACAATAATTTTATCATTTTTATATAAAGGGAATTTTTGGTAATTAAGAAAACAAGGATAGAGACTTGCTTATCATTTATCATCAACCAAATATTATTTTATATGTTTTTATTCTTTATTAATTTGCTAAATTTAAGTTTTATTTTATTTATAATTGAGTTTTATTTATGTTTCTTATTTTATTAAAAAAATATTTTAAATTTATTAGAACATCACAGTACTCCTCTATCATAAACGCTTTAATTATTAACATGTCAAACACTTTTTATTGAATTTATACTGTTCTTATTGAAAAGTACTTGTGTACTGATCTCAACGAATTCTCTAAAATGTTCTTCTACATACAAAGTGTATTCCGACGCTCAAGTGAACTTCTTCCCTTCCCTTCACCTCCTTCTTCCTTTTCCTCCTTTTCTCCTCGTTCCAAGTGAGTGAAGTATGGAAAGTTAAGAACAATATTTTCTAAGAATGAATGCGTGACGTTGTTAACTTTATATATTATTTTTACCTTTATCCTATATGTGTCTTGTTTATTCTTTTGACTTTATACTTTATTGGGAGTAAGATTAATTAGTAATTAGTCAAGAGCATCTTTAATTAGTTTATTATAGGCATGAGGATTTCAGCGATTATTCCTTGTATTATTGACACTACTTCCTATCTTGAAGGGTGTCGTTTTACATTTCGATTTTTAATCATGCCGACATGCAAAGTCTCTTGTGTCCTCCTTTTCGTTGGTGCTTTCAACACAAATCCGAAATTGTTTTGATCCTGATATCTTAAAAGCGCTCTTTGGTATCTTATTTTATTTTTCGTTTTTGGTCATGTCAAAATCCAAAGTTCTCCCTACTTTGAGGGTATTTAGGTCATTTTGTTTTCCTTCTTTCCTTATGACTATACATGTGTTATTGAACTTATTTTGTTGTTGGATTTACAATGCAATTTATTTTCAAAATGAAAACTAATTTTAAAATCAAAATTACGGAAACGCGTTTCCTTTTTGTATTCGAAAAATTATACAAAACAAAAATACAGTTTTGGTTTGTATTTGAAAATTATAAATTGAAACATATTTCCATTTTGTATTGCCATTGCACATTTCCAATACACTGAATACAGAACAAAGTCAACAGTAATATATCACGAGGTGTATTTTTAACAAAATACAAAAACAAAATCAAGGGTGTCAATAGTAAAAACATGTGCAAATAACAAAGACAAACTTGTTTGGATAGAGAACATAACTTTTCTATTGGGTAGGCTGGTTTTCTAACCCAAAAGCTTATACATCTTTGAGGCATTTTCTTTTTCCACACCGTTTATTCTATTCGCACGCAAAAAATCCTAATTTCTGTCTTCTTCCTTTACACACCACCATGAGTTAATCATTTGCAAATCACATAATTCGCAATCTTGCCCAAATTGCGAATATGAAGATTTGCAAGACAAAAACATAAAAAATATATTACAAATCACATCATAACTATTATTTTCTTTTATTTTAATTCCTACGATCTTGCTCGAGGCTTCATTTACTAGAAAAGACAAGGGACCATTTGGTGCTTCAAAGATGGGGAAGGAGATTATGACTTATTATTAAAAAAAATGTAAATAATAGTTTGAAATTTAATTATCTAACATAGTTCAATTTAATACTTAATAGAGTTAATTTAATATCTAATTATTTCAAATGTCTCATTTTGATATTCTTTTTATAAAATACCATCCATAGTTATTATTGTTGGGGAATGCTAACACACATGCATGAATAAAAATATGTTAACAATCTACACCAAAGTATTTCAGATATAAAAATAAATATTATTATCTTAAATATTTATATAAAAGATATTATAGTTTTTTAATACTCAATTTAAAAATTAAAAAAATATTATTTCTCCTCTTTCCTCTCTTTATTGTGTATCACTTCTTCTTTCTCTTCGATTTTACCCTTTTTTTAATAAATGATGTATTTTTATTTCACTATTTGTTCAAATAATTAATATTTTATTTTAAATATCATAAATTCATTGTTTATATGTTTTTAATGCAAATTTATTTAAATAAACACATAAATATTTTATGAATTTCTTAACTTTCAGAAAAAATCTTATGCATAAATATGATAATGGAAGCACAAAATTTGAGAAAGCCGATAACATTCTTTTATTTTTAATTTAAATTAGTTTTAATGTAAAACAAAAAAATCAAAGAGAAGAAGAAGATGAACTATATTAAGTTTTTATGTCCTATATATTTTAATATAAGTTACTAACGCACTCAAGCTAGAAATAGAGTATACGTGCGTTAGCATATTAATTTCTCCCAACAAATACACTTAAGCACGTACTCTCACTCACACATGTAAATTGGTCTAAGATTTACTTTTTAAATAAATATTACTTATTCATTAAAATATATTTTTAAGCAAATATAAGTTAATCTTCTTCCTAAACCCTAAACACACATGTAAAATTCAAACATTGTGTCCCTACATTTTGAAAATATGATATATTTTACCTAAATTAAAAAAAAATTGATGTTACTCTGTCAAATTTTAAACATTGTTAGTGAAGAGTTAAAAGCTTATCATCGTATGTTATCTTACTAGGGACATCAATTTAGAAATACATTTAATATAGGGTACAACGTGATGTTTTCAATATATAGGAACAATAATATCACATTTTCCAAATAGGAGGAATACACTAACATGTTTTCAAAACATGTTTATGGGTAAACTATTTTTGTTTAAAAAACTAATTTCATATTTTTAAACAAATCTTATTTATTCGTTAAAAATTATTTTTTAAAAACATGTTTTCAAAACATATTTGTGGGTAAATTATTTTTGCTTAAAAAACTAATTTTATATTTTAAGCAAATCTTATTTATTCTTTAAAAAATATTTTTAAAAATACTTTTTTTACATGATGGAAACAAAATATTGTTTTTAGAAAATACTGTTAAAATTTAAATAAATTGGTCTAAAATTTACTTTTTAAATAATAAAAACTATTATTCTTTAAATAAGCAGTTTAGACAAAACACAAAATACATTTATTTTATTATTTTTTAATAAACAAACCAAAATTTTATTTCATAAATCTTCATTATAAGGATAGACTTTGAGTATAAGATACTCACTTTGCATATTTTAGAGAATATTACATTATTTTTATGGTTCCTATAATACCATGTGAATTTTAAGATATCATTAGGGATGAAAATGAGTATGGTACTATGCTACTTGTTCTCATGTCCATATTTAAAAAATGTATTCATATTTAATCCTATACCCTACACATGTAGTAGTAATTTTGATCTCATCTTGTACCGAATACGAACTCACACTTGTAATGTAACATGCACTTTATTTATATATAAAATAATAAATAATTTTTTTATATATAAATAAACATAATATCAAAAGCAAACTACATAACATTAAACACAGAGAAAATTATAAAAATATTTTCTAAATTTTTAAATGATTAAACATAATATTAAATAATGTTACGTTTATTAAGAGTTGTTCTACAAATAACTCATTTTTTCTTATAAGTTGTATTTTTATCTTGTTAAATTTATATAAAATATATTATATGTTTTTTTTGTTGTATAATTATATTAACTATTATAGATTATAATCCAGATAAATTTTTTACTCAAAATTATAATAATGTAGTACTACTATATAATATAATTATATGAATTATGTATAAGGTGTGAGGGAACAAGTTGAATAATGTTGTGTATGAGGGTAGAGTACAGTAATATTTGAGTTTATTTTTTCATCTCTAATAATTATAAACAACTTTATTTTAATAGTTAATAAAGTCATAAAAGTCACATGTTTATTTTTTATTTTGAATCAATTGAAATAATTCTGAAAAACAAATTTTAACCATAAAAAATCAAATCTTAAAAAAGTTATCTTTCTTACATAAAATTATCTCAAATAAGTAATTGTTTAAAAATATATTATGACTTTCTCTCATGTACAAATCCGTCGCACTATTCTTGATTTCCGGACAAAAAAAAAAAAAAATCAGTGAAAATAAAGACGATAATGTGTAAAAGTAATTTATTTGTAATGTGTAAAAAGTGAATGTGAGGTAATAATTTTGTAAAAACAGAAAGAGTAATATATTTGTTGACAGGGAAAGTGAGGTGAAGAAAAGATGTGAATCCAAGAAAAAGAAAAGAAAAGAAAAGAGTAGACGACTTGTTCCCTAATATTTTCTGTTTTTATCTTTCTGGAGTCCCAAAACACACGGGTGGAGAATTGAATAACGCCCCGTCGGCGATTGAACGGGGTGTTGTCCATTTCTAAACACTCTCACACACCATTTCTTCTTTCTCCCTAATATTTTCTTTTCCAATCCAAGTTAGGTTTCTTAGATCTTCTTTTGTTTTGGATCTGCAATAATAATCATCGACGAAGCGCCATGGACAGCATAATGAGCAAGCTTCGCAACCTCGACGCCTACCCTAAAATCAACGAAGATTTCTATAGCCGCACGCTCTCCGGTGGCGTCATCACCCTCGCTTCCTCCATCATCATGCTCTTGCTCTTCTTCTCCGAGCTCCGTACGCCACCTCTTTTCTTGTCCTTTTCCTTCTCTAAATCTTCCAATCCCAACTCATTCTCGTCTTTCCACTCACTCCAGGGTTGTATCTCCACGCCGTCACCGAGACCAAGCTCGTCGTAGACACTTCCAGAGGCGAAACGCTGCGTATCAATGTAATTCTTATTTTCTTTTTCCGTTTAACGCTTAATTTCTTTATTTCTTTGCATTCTTTTAAATAATTATGAATTAATGTCGTTTTCATGGTGAACGTGCAGTTTGATGTAACGTTTCCTGCGCTTCCATGTTCGATACTTAGTCTTGACGCCATGGACATCAGCGGAGAACAGCATCTAGATGTTGTATGTATCGTTCAAATTAAAATTATAATTTTTTATTATTTATTTATTTTCAATATCGAGGTTAGTGTTTTGGTTTTGGTGCAGTAATTTTATAATATGTGGCAATGACAATGTTGTTTTGCATTTTGCTTTGTAACTCTCAGAAACATGATATAATCAAGAAAAGATTAGACACTCATGGCAATGTGATAGAAACAAGGCAAGAAGGAATTGGTTCTCCCAAGGTAAAAAAATACAATTATGTTTTTGTTGTTTTTTTTTCAATAAGTACTTGTAAAAGAAGGAAAATATTTAGGTAAAATGAATTTAAACTAATTTGTAGAAGCTCTTGCGTTTAGCTTCTCTGATTGCTGTTGTAGTAATTGACATATCAAGCTTTAGCAGGCCCAGCAAACTAAACATTCTCAGAGGGAACTCTCTCTTTAGAAAATGAGCTTGTTCTGGTAGTCACTTATTTTGTTTCCTTTGAGATGAAATTTGTTTCATAGCTGCATCTTTAAAGATTATTTAGATCAGTTCTGCTGTATCTTGATTCTAGAATTTCATCTTAAATTATGTTTTGATTGAAGCATTTACTTAGTTTGGCTCTTTATTTGATCAGATTGAAAAGCCATTGCAAAGACACGGAGGCAGGCTTGAGCACAATGAGACTTATTGCGGTTCCTGTTATGGTGCTGAAGAGGTATGCCTGATTTAAAATTATGCTTTATAGTTTATGCAGATGTCTTAATTTAGCGTTTTTTGTATGAATTTTTTATTTATAGGAGAAAATGGAGATGGTTCACTTATAAGTTATAACTATGTTGCTTACTAAGAAGTCTGGTATTCTTTTAACTGCTGTTTGCACCTAAAATAAAAGGGGCCATATATATTGTTCTGGATAAGTAATCTTCAAAGTTCAACTAGGTAGCATTGATAGGGAAGCTCCTGCATGTTTCTTTCTTCCATCTAATATCTGTGTTTTTCCATTCAGGCTTCATCATAATAATGGATTGCATGTGGTTTTGATTGAAAAAAGATAATGCTTACCTGAATCTTCTGAATAATTATGTTTTTACAGTTAGATGACGATTGCTGTAACTCCTGTGAGGATGTTCGTGAAGCATACCGTAAGAAAGGTTGGGCACTTTCAAATCCAGATTTGATTGACCAGGTATGTCCTTATGACATCTTGATCTTGAATTCTGTATTACTCCTGCTCATAATATTATGATTTACTTGATCGATAATATGAAATTTACCAATGCAAGCGATGTTCATACTTTCAACTTATGAATGTCATTCTTGGAGGGCAAAATTTTCTCGCCACACATATATTACATAACAGGTTATTTATCTAAAGTGGTTAGAAATATATATATATATATATATATATATATATATTATTAAAGATTAAAATACTTTCTACCACTTGTAACTTTAGAAGCAGTTTACTTAATTTTCATTATAGAAGAAACTAGTTTTTCTCACAGATATCTTCTTTACTTAGAAATGTTCTCATTATGAACTGTAAAATGAACAGTTAACCATAAAAATCATTCTTTTGCAATGCAGTTCTGTTAGTTGATGAACAACCAATTTTTTTTCACAATCCTTGGCTCTAACTATTAATGATGAATTTGTTGCCAATACCTCACATAAAATAAGTTACTTTTTGATATGGATCTGTGGATTATCTTTTCATACAACATGTGCAATATAACACTAGGACTAGATTTTTATAGATCTATGTACAACAGTAAAGGTTGTCAAATTTAAGAGCGTATGCAAAATCATGTAGCTTTTGTAAACTCCTATCACCATAATAAAAAAAGTTAATAATTAAAACGCCTATCATAATATCCAAATTCCTAACAAAATTTAATACTATATTTATAACAAATATTCAACAAAGTATAACATTAAAAGCCAATATATAGTAAAGCAAACTAAAAAATAGCAAAGTATAATAATACAAGCTAAAGCATAATGACAACTTAGTACTCAACGACGTTGACCCACAAGTTTCAAATTTCAAACTATCTATAAGCAACTAATAAACCAAACTACGTTTCATAGCTCAATACACAAACCAAGCATATAGGCCATTTACAAATCATGTGATGGTTTACTATTCAGTACACAATGTAAAAAGTTTAAAAAATGATGAAGTATAAGACACTGATAAAAATTGTTGAAAGAGAGAAGATAATGGTGAGGACTGGGTTCCCCCTATAGGATGCAACTGGGTTAACGGGTTAACCCTGCTTTTGATGGGTTGTTCACCTCAGTTGGAGATGAGTCTGCTCCCCTTGTTGGAACTGGGTTCACCTAGTCTTCATGTTGGCTTCGCTGCAGGATTGCAACAGTGAAATCATTAGGGGAGAGTTCATCACTTTGTTGCAGCTGGGTTGAGAGTCGTTGCAGGTTTGCATCTTCATTTGCTAGATTCATTGTAACTGGGTTCAGACCATGACGTTGGATGCATCTCTGGAGTTAAGTTTGTGCTGCTATGAGGTTGAGGTCATACATTCAAGTTTCATGATGCTACATTTTGGGTTTTTGAAAAGCAGTAAAAAATGCTGTTTTGAGATTTTTATAGAGGCAGAACATCATTCTATTATACACTTGATCAAATAAATTCAAACATGCCTGTTTGTGCAAGTTTACCTGAGTTTCCATAGAAATAAGTTTGCAATTGAGTTAACTTGATAGACCCAGAATTGTAAACTCATAAAAGTTAAATCTTGAGCTAGACGGACATGCAACATCATTTAGAACTGTTCATTTATATATTTTTTGGTTATAGCTGGAGTCCTATCCAAGGTAATACAGTATTGCAGTATTGCAGTGAAAGAGTTTGGCTTACAGCTTGATCATTCACAAATAAATTGAATTATCAAAGGCTTAAGGATGGATCCTAAGTGATTTTATTTTCAATTCTATTATGTAAATGATGGATATGTCTCCAAGTTTATTCAAATATAATTGGCTGTATATGCTGTATAGTTCTTTTCCCTAAATATTTTCAGCACACGTGTTTTGTCATATTTCACTTAGCTCTATCTCCCAACAATTAGTGGTTTTATTGTATTCCCATGCTCTTCTATTTCAATAACTCTTTTGCCAAGTCAAATTTTTAATTTAATCCAGCCCCATTTTGGCATATGATGTTTCAGTGCAAAAGAGAAGGATTTTTACAAAGGATCAAGGATGAAGAAGGTGAAGGATGCAATGTGTATGGTTTCTTGGAAGTAAATAAGGTTGCAGGGAATTTTCATTTTGCCCCTGGGAAAAGCTTTCAGCAATCTGGTGTACATGTACATGACCTTCTGGCTTTTCAAAAGGATTCTTTTAATGTAAGACATGATCTGTTATTTTGTATTCCCTTGACAAATTTTTATTGTAATTTTTACTTGACATTTTATAGCATATAAGAAATATCAAAAGCAATTAAGCAACATAATATAATATTTTTGTTATTTTTTGGCAAGAAAGATTTCTTCTCAAATTTCAAGACACTAACTTGTCAACATGTAATTCAGTTAAGTCACCACATCAACAGATTAGCTTTCGGAGATTATTTCCCTGGTGTTGTTAATCCTCTTGACAAGTGAGCTCTTCATTAGCCTCAAATCCAGTCAACAACTTATCAAACTTCCTTGTTGTGTTTGTATTCATTCTGATTCTTTTTTGAATATTAGTGCACATTGGAAACAAGATACACCAAGTGGGATGTACCAGTATTTTATTAAGGTTAGCATTCTGGATCTCCACTAGCTGCATATTACTAAGTCTTAGTAAGCAAAGATGTAATTTCCAAAATTTATTTGTTTTGGTTTAGATCAACATAATTCACTTTATAAATATTGCTTCTCTATCCTATGTCCACTGTCTGCTACATAAAAGAAAATGCTGCTGTGAGTTGAGTTGTTTCTCCTAATTTCACAAGATATATGAATCAAAAGTCAGTTACTTTTGTGAGTGTCAAATTTGGTCTTGTAATATATTGGTGAGTATATCTAGGTCGACTTTGACTATTAGTTGAGAAGCTTTTCTGAACATTAGCAGACTTTGACTTTGATATATGTAATATATCTCTAGCTTCCATATATTTTCGCTTGACCAAAATCCTGTCTCGAAATTGTTTTCAAGTAATCAACAGTGGCTCATCATCTCAATTTGGGGAAAATAAGCATACATGTTATTGGGAGATTGCAGTTGGGAGATCAGTTTGCTCTGTTTTGGTGGTATCTCTGTTTATGTCTTTTTATGAGCATCTGTGTATTTGTTATCTATTTTATGAACAGTAGCAATGCATATCTAGAGTATATTGGATAAACTACATTTTTTTCTTACTTTTTGGGTTGCATCAAAGATTTTTGCTTCCCATGTTTTGATGAAATTAAACTAATTTGTCTTCTAGTTTTGCCAATCATGCTTAACCCCCTTTTTATGTAATTTTCATGGTATATCTGTTAAAATTTCAAAGTTCGGAAGTGATATAATTTGTTTATAGAAAATCTAGGTTATTGTAATTTATCCTTTTTAGTGTTAGTTACATCTAGTTTAGTTAAAAGTTGCCCTAAGGTTCTATAGGTTGTGGTGAGGGAATTGTCCTGCTCATCTCGCTACTTGAGGAGCTACTGCTTGTGTGAGGCACCTCTCCTCATGCCTTGATGTCCTATTTTTCTCCTCATTGCGTAATTAATAAGCATAACTAATGAGCAATGCACTTCATGAACTTCAGTCAATAAAAGTTGTCACCTTTTTCATCAACTGATTTTACACGGTAGAAGCACCAGATACCTCTGTCAAGCAAAACAGTTTTGTTTATTTGTCGTTCAACTGTGTTATACAATTAGGAACTTGTTCTGACAATTTAACATGATTAATTTTATTATGTTTGTATAATCTACAACATGCTCTGTTTTACTCATTCCTGTTGTGTCCAAGCACCGCTACTCCTTCAGTCTGATTTCTTTGCATTTATCTTGTATTTATTTTCTATTTTCAATTTATTGCCACGAGCTTTGTTTTTGTGTCCCCTCAAGACATGGAAAGCCCTTATCTCCTTAGTATGTGGAACATTGAACCAAAATTCTTCTATTGAAGATTTATCAAGTTTTGCCTTTTGTTTTTGTCGTTTTTCAGGTTGTGCCTACAGTATACACTGACGTGAGTGGGCATACTATCCAGTCAAACCAGGTTATTAAACTTATAAATTTAACTTTCTTGTATTTTTTTCATTCTTGCTTCTGAAATGTAATACAAACTGGAAATGTTTTGCAGTTCTCTGTGACAGAACACTTCAGGACTGCAGACGTGGGCCGTCTGCAGTCCCTCCCCGGAGTTTTCTTCTTCTATGACCTCTCTCCAATTAAGGTTGGTTTTTTCCCTAATTATTATTATAGCTTTTGGCTAATGTGAAGATATGGCATATTAGTCAGTAATTGCAACTAGGCTTTTTCTTTACTGTTTTCCTTCAACGAGGATTTTTTCCCTCTTTTTTTTCTCTTTGATACCATATTATACTGGAAAAAACTTGCAGGTTACTTTTACGGAAGAACATGTCTCATTCCTACATTTTCTTACAAATGTGTGTGCCATAGTTGGAGGTAGATATGGATCTTTCGCTATTCCTCTTCACTCTTGCATAATTTTGTTTGACTACTGACAAATATCATTTCATTTGTGTGAATCCTGACAGAATCATATTTGCTGTTTGTTGCATGCAGGTATTTTCACCGTTTCTGGAATACTAGATTCATTTATCTATCACGGTCAAAAAGCTATCAAGAAGAAGATGGAACTTGGTAAATTTAACTGATGGGTGTTATTTGAGTAATTGGGAGCGAATTAATGGCTCTCCAAGAGAAGGTCAAGTCCTGATTGAAATTCCCCTTGGGGTTCTGGTTCTGACTTCTTCGGTTTCAACAAAAGGATGTTTCCGTTAGATGTTGTCATCAAATCAACGTTGAAATGCTAAGATCATATCATGTGCAACAAATGTCACTTTGCCATGATTCATATCTTTTCTGACAGCTCTGATGTTGTTTAGAATGTTACGTGCTTTATGGAAAAGTAAAGGGGCTTTCATTATAGCCGTGCAGTCGCAGAACTCTCTAGCAGAAACCTGAACAGGGAATCCTTTAGGGAAAATATTAATCAACAATGATAATCGAAAATGAGATATAATATAACTGCTTAGGTTCTTTTATATTTTTCTGTTTGGATGTGAAGCATTTTTATTTGGATCGGTGTGTTTTACGCAAGTCGAGGTCTGTTTTCACCTTAAATCCTCCCTGGATGCAGAAGCTACTGGGAGTAGCTTTTCATTTGACGTGGAGATTGGAAAGAGGTCATAAAATTGAGTGTTCAATTTTTTCAAATCTGTGTGGCTTTCATTCTGTTCCTTAAAACAATCATAACTATTTCCTTGAAATCTATATTATAGGGAGTTTCATTTTAAAGAGGAAATTTCATAATTAGAAAATCAAATTGTATTAAGGGAATAACGGATTCAAAATCCTGATGCTGCGGTGCCAAAAGGACTGCTTTTATTTACTTGGTGACCTTTGTTATTTGTAATGACCAACCTTAACCGTATCAATCATTGAAAAGCTTCAAACAATGTCAACAATGGCATGATCATCTTTACAGGATGAAAATTCTTTTTTTTCATTTCATGTGTCCTATTATGTTTTTTTAATTAAAATTTATCATGTCATTTAATGATCACACTTAATTTTTTAATAAGTTTTTATTTTTTATATAGCTCATGATGTCAGTTTTTTAATTTTCCAAATTGGGGATAGAGAATAAATCCCATCTTTACCACCCTTCAGCCGAAAAATTGAACATATTAAAAAGTGAGACAGAAAAGAGTACGAAAATATTGAGTATCTGACACATGCTTCAAATTTGAAGAAATAAAGGTGGATGAAATATAGAGGTTGCTGCATGGTCACATCACACTAACGTCTTGTTGACAAATTTAACACAAGGGCAGAGAATAATGTAATCAACTATTGGCCTGTGATGGATTCCTTTCACCAATCTAGCTAGCGTTGAATCTTCCAATTTATAAACCCACTCGCATCCTATCAAATTCATGGTTTTATTTTGTAGAGGTGGATTATCAACACACTATTTAACACCGTATCCTCTTCTAACACTACTATTTAATGATGATTAGAATTAATAGAAAATTACAAAATAATTGTAGATGATCATTTAATGATAAAAGAAACTCACGCAAATTTATAATTTTAATAAATTTCAATGATTATAGAAAATGTGCTAAAAAACGTGTTACTAACTAAAATTTCTCATTATTGTAACATGTTCTCAAGTACAAGCCAGGTGCAAAAATGCAATAAATTTAGTTTTCTTTACGTGACGCTATTCATTTGGCTTGACAGTTTGTAATACATATGTTAGTTGAGGTTGAGCGTAAATGATGTTTGGTTATAAGGAGAAATTGTTTGTTGGATTTGTGAATATTATGCGTGGAATAGGGTGACAGGGAAGATTGACTTGGATAAAGGACAGTGCACAAATGTCGTAGTGTTGAGATATTAAAGTGACAATTAATTTGTATGATGGTTAGGCTTATATATATACATCCCTTTATAGTTCATACAATTCCTAAGCTCAAAGTTAAACTGTTCGTTGCTTATTTTTGCCAAAGGTACGTGATGTCAACCTTTATGCTTTTGATTATGTTACTTCATCTTGATTACAAGGTCCTTGAATGAATGCATATATATTCCCATCAATCGTTGAATTTTAACATGTAGCTTTAATTTTCAAAACATGGTTTGGTGGCCTCTGTATACATGCAAACCTTCTGTTTACAAGGGTTACAAGTCAACGTACATATTTATAATGTCCAATCATTTACTGTGACCGTTTTAGTGCGACACATGTATCACTTAATCCAATGTTTCGTAGTTGAATGAAGCATAGTGTGATCTCATATCTAGCACAAGTCAAGAAATTTGGTAAATTATATTTTATTTTAGGTAATCACACAACTAATTAATCTCCAAATTCAAGAATCAGTGTTCATATAATAAGGTGAACAACTCTGACCCATCACATACGTAAAATTTAACCTTTCAACCTTGCTGATTTGAGCATTGGAGACCTTATTTTGTACTATAATGCCTCACCTCTTACTCTACTGCATCACTATATAGGGAGGTGTCACCCTTGACGCAAGAGTTAGGTATCAATCCAAAATGGTGGCTCTAATACCATTCAAAATAAAATATCCAAAATAACGAGGGAGAAAAAATAGCCAATCCTTCCAAGATCTTTAGCCTTCTTTTTATATATATGCCACCTTTTTTTAATAGAAATTAATAATAAATATTTTTTATTCTAAAATTTTAACTTTATTAACTTACTCTTGACCGATTTCATTGTTTCTTTTCCTTTATCCCTTGTTTATATTAATTTTTGTAGGATGAACTCACTTAGCTACAAAAAATATAGAATTAAGTTGTTAAAAAAATTATTAGGCGAGTTTAGGATTTTTATTTTCTATTTTCCTTTTATTTGAATTTGTTACAATTAGATGATGACCCTTAATTACAATATGGCTTGTCAATTGTCATTCATTTGTTGTTAGCTGAAGACAAGACTATCAAATATATTCTATGTCCCTATTTGTGAAGGACATGAAAAGAAGAATTAGGTCAATAATAATTTTATTTTCCCGTTAATTTCTCTAATAAGGACAACGAATAATATTATGTGTGATATTTTACATTATGTTTATGTAAGAAGAGTGATTTGTTAAAGAACTAATGGAAGATAAAGTTGCATTATCGGGTAAAAATAAGTAAGGTATCTCAACTAGATTTGTGATATAATTTACATCAGACTCATGTTAGACTGAGTTTTTCTAAGAAAAAAAAAATCAAGCCGAAGCTTTCATTAAAGCCTATATACACTTAGAAAGGTTAGGCTCGATATTATTAAACAAGACTTCATGCTAATTTATTTAAATAAACATTCATTATTAATTAGTAGTTATTATTGTTAGATTTGTTTTTACATATGAAAATTTTATATATATTTACTTTTTAAAATATAAAGTATGTTGATCTATATAAACAATCAAACTTAAATATACAAGTTTTGTTAAAATATAAAATTGTTTGGAAGTCTTATTACAAAATATGTTTTTAAATAATTACCAATGCAATATTAGATAAAAATATGTTTATCTCATATAAAACAATTAGATTGTACATATTTACACCTATATCGATCTTGGTGTTAAAATATCACACAGTCACCTTCAAATTGGCTTGTAATTAATACTAGACTTATGTCATTAAGTTAGGCCAGGATTTAAAAATTATGTTTGATAGGTAAACAAGTCGAGATTAGACCATAATTTATTTTATTTTTTTATGTGTATGAGGATCGTACTATAAGTTATAAGGATTGAACCTATAACTTCATAAATACTATATATTTCGACTTATTCACCAGGCTAATGTTAATGGATATCTCCAACGTACCATAGACTAATAATATAACTTAAAAAAAATAAATTAAATGTTTTTCTCTGTCTTTGCATTGCGCTTTATATATAATATCGGAATTGAATGTTCTATACAATAAGAGTAATGGGCCAAAGTTAGATTAATTGCTATATTTACATTTAAGAATGTATTCTAACTTTCTAAAAATTGTTGATATATAAGTTGCTTGCTAGTTATTTAGAAGTCTCAAAAATATCTTATGAGCAATTAAAACTATATATACTCACCTCATCAAATATTAATAAAATTTGTTCTTAATTACACTTGTATTTCCTTTTTTTTATTTTACATTTTTTTAAAATTATAATATTGTATCTCCCAATTTTTAAAAATGCTAATAAATCTATTCTAAGTTGAATTGACATTGACTATTAACTGGTAAACGTTAACTAAAAGATGATAATAATTTGAAGACATAGCATGTCTTAATTATGTAATTTAAAAATAAGTATAGAATTGTAATATACCACATCAATATATAAGACCTTCGGTCAATGTTTGTCTCTTAATAGTCAATGTCAATTTATCAATAAATGAAAATAAATTTAATAATTTTAAAAATTAAAGATAAAATGTCAAAATTTTGAAAAATAAAAACATATATAATGTAGTTAACCTTAAAATTTAATTTCAACACATTAACAATATTAATAAATTTGTTATTCATTCAATCATAATAATATAGTATTATATATATAAATAAGGGAATTGCTACAGAGCTATAGATGTTAAATTAGCATAATCTCATTCCCATATTTCCCTCCACAATTATATATAAGTGCTTGCACATCCTTTCTAAATTTTGAGAAATTTCAAATTCTCAAGGCATTTCAATTTTTCTATAACATCTAAAACCATACTAGGTTCTTTTCTCAAATGCGAAATTCATTTGCCTAATTTGAGAACATCCTTTCCTTCCTAAGGTAGGAAATGCAACACCAATTTGGCAAGATCTGGCTTCAAACTGATTTGATATCAGCTGTCACTGCTAAAGTTTATCATCTTCCCATCAATAGCACTGACCCTAAATTGATTGTTAATTAATTAAGGACTGTTTCAAGCTTTTCCAGCTAGTTAAAGTACAAATTTTCTTTTTAGAGTGTCAATTTTTTGTTTAGGACCGTATTAGTAAGGTTAGTACAGATATGCAACGATCTAGAAAAAGCTTTTATAAATAATAAGAATAAATCAAACAAAAGAGAGTAATTTGGCTTAATTCAGCCACTTGGTGTCCTTATATACCCAGTTCACAATAATTGCTGAGATTTTCTTTAATTCTGTGATGTGCATTTTTGGGTAGCAAGTCTGTAAAGTTTTTGTGTATGAGTAAATGAACCCAAATTTTATCTTTAAGCATATATAATACTAAGCGGCAGATGCCGATTATTGGGAAAGAAAATCAAATCGCACATAGCTTTTAATATTGTCAAAGAAAAGTATATAACTCATCTGTAAATTTCATCTTACAAGATGATTTTGTTAGATTAAGTTAAGACTAATTTCACCATTTTTTATAAAAAAAAAAGTGGCAGTATGTCTTTCTAATGTATCACGTCGAACCTTTATTTACTATCAAAATAGAATAATCTAACTCAAAAGAGAAGTCGAAGATATGTTGCCTACAACCTCACCATCAAATGGTTGTGTATATATTTTTCATCAAAACTCTCAAGTTAACGGGCTAGAGTATGAAAAGATGATGCTTTATATATAATAATTATATCGACCATATCATGAAGCTTTCTTTGTTAATATATATCTGATCAAACTTCACATATGAATTGCGTGCAAATATATATTTCTCTTCCTCAAAATATATAAACTAAATTTAATATGAAATGACATTTTTTATTTGCTAATAAATGAAAAATAAACGAAAATATATTAGAATGTTTTAAATATTCATATGGCTCCCCCTGTCCCTTTAATTAACGAGGAATGTGAAATTCATACAATACATTGACCTTGTGTAAGATGTTCATATTGTTCAAAGAAATTAAACTTATTATCACATACTTAAACATGAAAACCTCATTAATATTATAGCTAAAGTATCTAATAAAGATATGCAATGCAAGTGGTGACTAGCTCATCTACATGACTACACGTGCCAGGGTCTTTGTTTGTCTAGGGAGAATTTTTTGAACGTTGAGTAAATCAACATGTTAGAGCTAAAAAAAAAAATTTAAAAATCATATTACTAATTATTAATAGTTTATTTAATTTTTTTTTTGGAGGCTAGGAGATCAATGGTTTAATTAATCTGATTAACCATTCTTCTATTTTTAGACTCTTGTAACTTTAGACATACCTTAATACTGCTATATTAATTATATGATGGGGTTTACTGTATGTATATATACATAAATTAAAGTTTAGGGGAGTGTTGAGTTTAGATAAGAGCCTTAAGATCGAGTTGACGAAGTGTGCTTACAGATTATTCACCAACAAGGTTTTCAAATTAGTGAACACAATACAACACATATTTATGATGAACTATTGTTGGTAATTTAGGGTATTATTCGCGTTATTTTACGGAGAAATTAGTGTTAATCTAATAATCTAAACCTCCCACTAATGAAATATACGGTGAACTGAAATTGGGTTAAAGGAATTTAAACCTATCAACCTGATATTTATGAGTATGAAAGATACGTTACGAAGGATTCCTAGTTTAACGCTTACCCAAACCGAAAGAAAGTATATTCTCTCAAAACATATCAGGTGAAACCGTGAAAGAATATTTAAAAAAATAAAAAGATAGTGTAGGTACTAAAAAGTAATATTAATTCATTAGTGTGGAACCTCTGTGAGACAAAATTAAAAAATATATTAATTATTATGGTTACACTTGGGCTGCAGTGTGGGGGAAATTATGTTTTAAGTTATGGTGATTCATGTGAAGGGCTTTTTGTTTTGTAGAGGAAGGTGTATAAGTTATGTGAACATAGGACAAAGTTTTTGATCATTAAGAGGTGATGTCTCCGTTCCAGTTAAGGTTCAGTGAATGGAATAATTATAAGTGGGAGTGGAGTTTTTACGGTACGTGAATAGATTCACATGCCCGCATGCTATGCTTTGGGTTTTTCGTCGCCAAACTTTTGAGTAGTTCAACTTCCATTTTTCAAGACAACTTGAACAAAACTTGAAAATGAAATAACGTTTCTGTAGCGTACGATTACTGAAAAGGAAAAAGATTTGTTCACATACTGTACACAGATTTGCAGCCGAAAGAGATTTCAAACCATCCACCATTCTTTTTAAAATCAAAACCACAGACACGTAAATTAACTAGCATGGTTAATTAGAAGGATATAAAATTCTCTGTCGTGAAATTGTGTCTTATTTTTCATGTTATTTAATGATTTAATTTTTTTATTATAAATATTTCCATGTTTTATGTAGTTTATTAAATGATATGTCATTTATATCTTCTAAGAATTTCGATTTCTAATTAGATATATCGAGTAGGTGGTAACTAATATGGCTACTATTTGAAGTTGAGTGTGAATGGTGAAAACATATTTACTCTGGTGAAAATCGAAAACATTAAAAACCAAAGCAAGAATCTCGAGTTTCGACCCTAATGGCATGTGATTTTTGTAGCTAACACCTGCGATGAGTTATTCCGACACACCTCACATGGATCGTGTATTCGTGTTTAGCATCTTCTTCAACAGTTCACATAAATTAAAACGGAGATTATTCACAGTACAAATTTGAGTTAGTTTATTATTTGAATAGAAAATTAATTTTTGAGAGAATTGATTTTAAGGATATGTTTGAAAAAACTAAAAAAGAAAAGGATTATTTTAATAGTTTGATCAGATGTATAAGCAATTATTTTATAATTAATTATAATTATAACTAATCTTGTTCAAATAAATTTATTAAAAATTAATTTTATTTGAATGAACAAAAGTTCAGCTTCTATGAAGTATAAGAAGTATATAAACACGCATCTGCAAGAAAAAATAAAATTAAAAATAATTATAAATTATGAACTTTCAGCTTACTAAAAATAATTTACTTTCTAGAAAATTATCTTAAAACTTATATTGTAAAAACATAAACTAAATGCAATTATCAACTATTATATTAAATCGGTAATAATTAAGTTGACTTAGGGGAATCCATAAAAAACCCTTACTTAAAACATGTTTGGGCGAAGAAGCTTTTTAGGAGAAGAAAGAAATCAGAAAAAAATTAACAATGTTTTTTAAAGCTAATATGTAAAAGTTTTATATCTTTAAAAAAAATTATATGAAATAAATTTACATTTAAACTTAGACATAAATTAAATTTAATTTCTAGAAAAACTCATTTCATATTTTGATTGCCTTTATATTTTATAGAAGAACTTTGAAGTGTAGGGAAGGTTATAGAAACATGCGCTTAATAATTGCATGGATATCTGTAGATAGTAGGCGGCTGGTATAATAATGGTACATCTTTGGTTGGTTTCAGGTTGGGACATCCTAAACTAAGGTTTAGACACTCCTAAACGTTTGTTGAATCAAACACTACAAATTTTTACCTCTCACATGCATAATCGTTAAGCTAAGCAAGCCCGATATTAAATCCAGATGAGCATTTAAACATTACCATATCTTTGAAATAGTTTGGTATGATCACGTAATCCAATGAGCTTCAACCTCGCAAATTGATCAACCAACGATGAAACTAGAGAGCAAAAGATAGGAGTATATATAGATTGATATACATACATCAATTGTAATATGAGCGATCTTGCAAAAACTCTTGTTTATCATATACGATGAGTCTTACTGATTAAAAGGGCACACAAACATCCCAAACTGTTTATCAAGAAAATAAAATCTACAAATCATATACTCCACTATCATATGTCTGAAACCCGAAACGTAGTGTTATTGAAATTTAGAGAATAACTCTTCCAACTGTTGACATTTATTTAAAAAATAACTTTTTTTTTTTAGTGGTATAATGTTTCCCGACGCACGATGACAGAAAGTCTGATGAAACTAGAAACAAAGCAATCCGATTTATTCAATTGAAGGCAAGCTGAAGGTACAAATATATTCATAAATGATACAAATAGAATTGAATTACATCAACAATAATAACATACTTTCACGAACGCCAAAACATAAACATAATCTAAACCCAAAGTCATTCTCCCTGGCCTCGCAAGAAAAAAACCAGCTGACCAAGGTAGAGAGAGATTTACAATACACATTGACCAAATAGCCAACATGTAATTAAGAAAACGAAAAAAAAAAAAAGAAACTAAGATAATCGAAAATCCTACAAGTAGCAGCACTGCAATCTTCAAAAATTCAATTGCAGAAACCACGAGAAAAACCCTAGCTAGCCCCGAGACCAACACTACACTAAAATTATTATTACCCACAAGAGTACACATAATAATAACATAAGACGTCTTCAAAGAGAATCCCAATCGATTTCATAAGAAGGAAACTTCTGCAAATTAAAATGTGCGGAAGCGTCCTCCCATTGGGGCTCGGTGATATCAAAGGTGAGATCAGAGAGCGGAGAAGAATCCGCGGAACCTTCGCTTTCAGGCGACAGAGCAGCACAAGGTTCGGCCTTCGGGTTCAGGTTCAGGTTCGGGTTTGGGTTGGGGTTGGGGTCCTGGTTCGGTGTCTCCTTAGGACCTTGCTTCGACTTCTTGGTTGACCTGGCACTCTTCTCGGCCTTCCCCTGCTTCGGCATTTCCGCGAGGCTCTGACAAATGGCGTCGAGCTTGGCGTCAACCGCGGACTGCAGAGGCTTGTACTCGCCGATGCACGAGCCTTTCAGGTTGGGGAAGTTGAGCCTGGCGAAGTCGCCTCGGAGTCTGTACGCGGCTTTGTCGTACGCCAAAGCTGCTTCCTCGGCAGTGTCGAAAGTTCCGAGCCAAAGCCTGGTTCGGTTCTTCGGGAGTCTGATCTCGGCTACCCACTTTCCCCAATGCCTCTGCCTCACGCCTCGGTAGAGCTTCGTGGGCTTAGGTGGCACACCCACTTGTTTCATCGGAACGGGCTTCGGGCCCAGAAAACTCAGAGAAAGAGAGTTCTGGTTCTGGGCCTCGATCTGGGCCTGGATCTGAGAAATTTGAGACTGACTTAGGTGGTTGAGCCCGAGAAGAGAATTGGGTTGCTCGAAGCCTATTAAGCTTTGGGTTTGAAACAGGTAATTGGGGTGTGGAGGTAGTGAAGGGGAAGGGAAATACAAAGGTGAAGGAGAATATGAAGTAGAAGGTAAGGGTGAATCAGAAGAAGATAAAGAAGGAGTTAAGGAAGGACTTTTCATAAAAGGTTCTAGAACTTCCATAAGCTCACCTCTTAGTGGATCTGACTGATTTTGTAGTCCCTTGTACAAATCCATCATAGCTGCCATAAAAAAATTCCAACTACACCCAGATCTTCGATTAAAAATTATAACTTTAGATAATTAATTAAAATAAATAATAAGATGGAAGGAAGAGGCTTAAAATAGACACCCCTTTAATCCAACAAAACAAAGAAACCTTTGAGGGATCAAAAACAACCCTCGTTGCTTGTCCAAGAAAATAATAATTTTTTTTAGGAAAAAAAAAATGAAAAACCTGGATCTCGATTCTGAAAACACCTGGCTTTCGAGAAATCCTTTGAAGTTTGAATCTGTGTGGGATTAGAGGCAAACCCAAAAAATCACGAGTTGAAAGACAGATGATTAACAGAAAGGGATTCAGAGAAACGGGGAGAAACAGAGGGGGGGGAAAGAGATAAGAGAATAGAAAAGTGAGAACCACAGAAAAAGGTTTAGAAGGAGAAAAGAGAAAGTGAGGAAGAGAAGTTTTGTTTGGTGAGAATCTCTCAGTCACTCTTGGATTTGTCTTTCTAAGTGCCAGTGCTTTATATAGCAGACGGCGAAGTTGATTAACACTGTTAATTGGTAAATTAATTAGAAAATTGTGATGGCAGTAAGCACGGGTTAGTTTCGCTGATTCTCGTGATGACGCCATAGAGATTAGGGATGATTAAAGTACGAACCAATCACTGAGCGACACGCGCCGATGCTGTGTTTCTAAAGACACGTGCCCACTCCGTCCCTCAGGTATGGCTCTCTTTAACGTTTGCCTCTGAACCCTGTTTGACCATGCATTTCCGCGTTCACACCACTGTCTCTGTTCAATCCCAAGTTACCGTTTCTTATTCGTTTCTTTTCTTTTTTACATTTTTTTATGAAGGTTACTAAGTAACTTTTCCTTTCATTTCTTATTTCTTATGATGACAATTCAGATGCGTTACATCGCAAAAAACATAGTTATTTTAAATTTACATTATTATAAATATTCTTTCTTTTCGTTTTATATTTTTTTCAAGAGTTTGACAATGGATTACTCGCTGTGTGCTTTTAAAATAGTTATTGTCATATAACAAACATCATATTTTCAATTTTCATACAATTTACGAGTTAAGTTCTTTCATATATTTTTCTCATATTTCTTATTATTCAGTTATTTTATATCATTTTTTTTAAAATTTTTGCATGTGCATTTTATTAGTATGTTGTTAATAAAACGATGTTGTTTTATTTTTAAACCTTTTTCATAAACATGTGATCACATTAAACAGATTTGTAAAATATGAGAAATTCGTAAAACACAATGATAAAATTGACAACTTTATTAAATGATAAAATTTATAAAATTAAGATACCTAAGATTAAAACACAAAGATTTTTACACTGACGTTCAATCACAAAGATTTTTACACTGATTTTTACAAAGATTTTTACTACTTTAAAAGTCACATAAATGAAAAATATTTTACACTAAAAATATATAAAAATTAAACTTTTAAAAATAATATACAAAATATAAAATTATATGTTTTTAAGTATAAAAATAAAATATTCATTCATATAAAATACAAATCGATGAAATGTTAAAATAGTAATATATATATATATATATATATATATATATATATATATATATATATATATATATATATTACTTGGCCAAAGTGTCGATGAATATATTCAATTACAATCTTATCATATATACTAGATTTATTAATATTTATACTGTTTTGAAAATTATATCAATTATAATTTGTTGTTATTAAAAGTGGAAATTTTTTTCAAATAGATAAAATT
Source organism: Psophocarpus tetragonolobus (assembly GCA_037954015.1). Classification (NCBI taxonomy): domain Eukaryota; kingdom Viridiplantae; phylum Streptophyta; class Magnoliopsida; order Fabales; family Fabaceae; genus Psophocarpus; species Psophocarpus tetragonolobus. Next base: position 31,813,132 of record CM075695.1, on the reverse strand, counting down.
AAACTAATGTGAAATAAGATAAATTTATAAATTAATTCAAATAAAAAAATAATTAAAAATAAAAACGTTTAAAAAATCATTTATAAAACTGTTCTGATTTTGCTCTAGTTCTTTCGCTCATGTACAAATTTCTTTTATCAAGGTGGGTGTTCCTTTATTGTGGGTTTAGTTTTACATTATAATTGAATAATTATTTTAAATTCAAAATTAATTTTTACAAACTTTGATATGATTAGCTTCATATTGAAAAAGAATTTAAAATTGATTTTATTTAAAATTAATCATAAAAGAAGTAATTTGGAATAACTTTTAAATAATTTTATATTAAATCTTATTTTTAATTCATGTTTATGGTAAAAAAATTTAAACAAAAATTACATTATATTAAAATTAATTTTAATTAAAATTAATTATATTTAAAATTAATTTTACATCCAAATAAACACTTAAATGCTTTCATGCATATGTAATTGAGTTTAATTGATATACATTATCAGTGTAAAAATTTTTACACTAACGTTCAATTATAACACTTCATTCAGCATAAGTTTATTGACTTTACCAATTGATATTTAAAAGTCATATAAATGAAAAGTTGTGATTGACTTTCAGCGTAAAAAATTGTATTTTCACAATTAAAATAAAACTTCAACTTTTCTGCTGCAACTCTTCCATCTGTCAAACCAATATTATATATTCCTGGAATTAAAATTGTATTTACTTTAATTGTTAGTGAATTAAAGAGAAAAAACTAATATAATTTTATATAGAAAATAAAATCATGTATCACAAATGATAAAAATTAAAAATACATAGCTGTGTAGGAATGAAATAATCATGAAAGACGCGTTTTAAGAATTAATGGTTAAATTTATTATTAAATGTAAATAAATACAAGCGAGGCATGTACAATTAAGTTTACGTTTTTTTAACAGAAAGTAGAAGTTAAAATTTATGGATTTGAATGAAAATTGTATCTATCTAGGTAATTTGGTAATTTCAGAAGAACTCCAGGTCTTTGTACAATGTAGTCTATGTTGCTCAAGTTAAGTCACACAGATGTTCAACAAACAGTAATAGAGAGTTTAATTTAATGCTCTGTAAAAAAAGTTTTATATTGAATTTTAATTATAATTTTTTATTTATATGATTTTTAAAGTATTAATAATAAAATTAATAAATTAATTATATATGAAGGTTTTAAGATTAAATATATTAAATAATACGGATGTAAATCGATTTTTACCTTACTAATGTAACTTTAGTAGTACTAATTAATGATTATTATTTTAGCTATCTTTATATCTGATTGTTATGTTTTCATTGCAAAAATTGAGGTATTCAATATTTCGCATAGACCAAGACCAAATACCTCTCTTTTCAGGTGTTAGGTTCTGGCATGGTGAATTGTTGAACACTTTCTTTAGAAATATTTTATAGGTGGGTGCTTATATTGAGGATAATATATATTCAATCTTTAGTACAACCATTCGAGGAATACTCTTTAACGTATTCGATCTTTGCTATTGGATCGTATAGTGTACAAAAATAATATGATATTGAAATCAAATATCTAATATTGATCTACAAAAAATAGAACATTCTTTCAAAGCTACTTGTCATTTTAATAAATAAATTAGAATAATTATTTTGAATGAAATATTTTAAAAAATATTATTCAAACCACAATTTTTTTTTCACTTTTATCTCATTCAATTTTTTTTTTGTTTCTAAATTAAATTAGACTAGTTTACAAAAATTATCAACATTTAAAAATCATTTTATACATCGGATAATTTTTTTCAGTATGATATAAGTGCAAAAATATTAATTGGTTAATTATTTTTAGTGAAATTTCTTCTCAAAATCACGTTTTTTCCTCTGTAAAGATTAACTTGAAACTTTGTTTGTAAAAACTAAAACTATTAGTTCGTGTTTATTTTAGGTATTTTTTATTTTCATTTCCAGATAAAACAGATAACAGTAGTGAAATATATGTTTAGTTACAAGTTATAAAATATTTTTGCTGAAAGTATTTTAAAAAAACAACTGAAAACAAAAAATAGAAAAAAAAATATTTTCAAAAGTTAACATTATATGAAAACTTAATATCAATATTGTAATTATATAAAAAACAATATATAAATATATTTTAAACTATATATAAATAATTTATAATATTTTTACTAAAATTAATTAAATTTAAAAATATTATTTTTTGAAAATATCAAATATTAATGAAAAGCAAACATGTTTGAAACTTGAAAATGAAAACAGTTTTCAAAAAATAAAAATAAAAAATGAAAACAAAAAACATTTTCTGAAGGCTCACTCCCTTAGGTCTCGTTTGGGGTGATTTTGAGTTTATGATTTTTCGTTTTGAAATGTATTTTGAAAATAGAAACGTGTTCAACAAAAATGATTATGTTTTGGTTTTTTACTTGTTTTCAAAATTAATTTCAAAAACAATAAAATTTGGTTTTCACATCTTTGTTTCTGATTTAATTTAAGTTATTACTTGACATCACCGTTGATCATCACCTCTGACTGGCAGTCACTGGCCACCACCTCTGACCAGCAGTCACTGATCGCCACCTCCATCTGATGGTCACGGTGGTCACTTCCGACTAGCAGTCATCAGTCGCCACCTTCGACCAACAATCATTAGTAATCACCTCCAATCAACGGTCACGGGTTGCCACCGCAGACCGACGGTTATCGGTCACCACCTCCTTCCAGTAGTCACAAGCTGCCACCTTCGACCAGGGTCACTGCTCGTCAGCTCTGACCGGTAGTCACCACCTCCGACTGACGATCATTAGTCGCCATCTCTGATCGGCGATCACCAATCGCCACCTTAGATTAGCAATCACTAACTACCACTTCTAACCAGCGGTTACTGGCCACCACTTTCGACCGTGATCACTGATTGACACCTCTGATCACTAGTCACCAACCACCACCTCTGATCGGGTCATCGACCATCACTTTCGATCGCTGGTCACCGACCACCATCTTCGATCTCCAATCACCAATCATCGACCACCACCTTCAATCGCTAATCACCAATCGCCACCTTCAATGACTATCTCTACCACTACCTCCAACTAATGACTATCTCTACCACTACCTCCAACTATTGTGTTGGTTAAGATTTGAAAACAATGTTTTAAATTTGAAAATAAAAATAATGTTGTTTTTTCAAAATTTTAAAAACTTAAAACCAAAACTAGTTTTTGTTTTTATAAATTTCAAAACTAAAAACCAAAAATCATCTCGAACGAGACCTTAAAAACTGTAAGTGAGAACAAACCTGAAAAACACAACATGAAAGACTATAAAAAACTTTACTTGAAGGTATCATATTCTAAACATTCAATCTTTCGCCTCACTTTTACCTTGGAGTCCTTTTTACAGGTACAGACTTGTCATTCCAGAGCTTTCCATGTTCATGAACTGAGTGATTATGAGTTCTCTCTTATAAGAACACAAACTATATATTAAAATATTATTTTTTTATCAATTTTAATTTTATAAAAACTATACCTTCTAAAATACTATTATTATTAGATATTTAAACGTATGGATAATCATTTATGAAGATTTTTATTTATTTTTTTATGTAAGCAGGAATTATAATCATATAAGGATTTAAATTAAATATATGATATTATGAACCGTCATTTCGTATTGATTTTCTTTTTTAATTTTTAAGGTACTCATGAAATTTCATATAATATAAAAATTTAAATATAAGTTTATCATGCAGGTAAAATATTTATCTGTGTGATGTGATGATGTTCACTCAATTATAATTATGTTAAATATTTATAGTTGTTTAAATATATAATTATATTAAATACTTAAAAAGAATTTTATTATTTATAATAGTCCTACATGACTGTTGGATAATTAATAATAAAAAATGTCGCAATCTTTTATTTAGAAAAGTTATTTACTACTTCTTTATATAAAATTACATTAATTAGCTATGAAGCTTCAAATTCAAATTTATTTTATGTATGTTTGACTCGAATAATGAATATCTAAAAGAATTTTTTAAAATATATCATAATTATGTGAAATTTATTTTATAATATGTAATAAAATAATGAAGTTATTAAGTGTACTCTTCCACGTATCCAAGTCAAGAAAATGAAAAATACAATTTTTAAGTTGGAATTGAAAGAAGTACGTCATTGTAATTTAAAATCGAGCAGGGCGTTATAGTGTCCCAGCAGCATAGTATGCAGCCGTTTCCTCTTTTGTCTTGATGAATAGCCACTTTAATTTTATGGTTTATTTATTGACTATAATTAAATTCATGTCGTAAAATGTTTGACGAAACTTACTTATTTATATTAATTAATAATTTAAATTTGATACTATTTCCATTTCAAAACCATTAAAATTTAAGGTTAGCATATGCTCATTCAAAAGAAATTAATAAGTAGTGTTAATAAATATTATTATATTTGTCAATTATCGACTAAATAATGTATAGTAAAAAAAATTTTATAATGCAACTAGCTGTCATGTATAGTTATTTCCATCTTATATTTCAATATGTAACAAATAGGCTCCTAATTTTCTAGTTTTATTTTTTACAAATGATATTTATTTTTAAATTAAAACTTATAGGCATAGCAAATAATGCATAATAACCAATAAATTAATAAAAATGATATCGTTAATAATCATTGTCCTTTCTCATAAAAAATACTCATTGTCCTTTTCTTAAAAGAAAAAACACATTATCCTTCCCTCATGATCTAATAAAGACTGAAATAAATTATTTTATAAAGCGTGGATTTGAAAATTTTACTTCAATAAATACACCCAAAATTAATAAAATTTATTAAAAATTAAAATACATAAAAAATGTCAAAATTGTCTATATTTTTAAAAAATCAATGAATTTATGTTATGAAAATTACATATTTTAATTATTATAAAATTTATATAATTCATTATTTATGCTAAAAACTCTTTTTATATTCATTGAAACAAGAATAGATAACATTTCATATTTCATTTCTTCCTTGTTATATCTATCCATCAAAACAACCTGTCTCTTTTCTTCTTTTTTTTCTCTCGGCTTGAATTACTCATATTTTTATTTCATTCATCTTTATTTCGGAGCAAATCATGTAAGAAACTCGTAATTCAAATTAAATTATTTGAATAATAAAAATTAAAATATATTTTTACAACAAAATAATTAATCTACAGGCCACTAATATTTTTTGCTCAATTTGTAATATAGGTTTCTAAATTTCTAATTTTTTAAAAAAACAAAATTTTTTCGATAATATTATAACAAACCAAATCATAAGATATGATTGGCTGTCATTTTCAACAAATACAAAGAAGTTTTTATCAGGAAATTAGTTACATGTACTTTTTAAATTTGTAAGCAAGGATTGTTACAAAAACTCTTTCAGAAATTTTCTCTATTTGGTTTTGTTGGAAATTACCAATTTTTTGAATTTTATTTGTTATTAAATAAATATCTCTCTTAGAATTTGTGATTTTCAATAAATTTTAATCAATTATAAAGAAAGTTTTAAAGAAAATCTAATAAAATTTTCCTAACACTTTTTCTTCCACCTTCTGCATAATTGTGACTTGGGAGCAATGGTGGATCTTGACTAAAAATGTTTTGAGAGCTAAAAAAATAAACTAGATACATTTCAAAAAATTACATTTTTTTTGTATTTGTTAAGATGAAAGAAAATGTTTAGAAATAAATATACTATAAAAATAATTACAATTCTTAAAAAAAAAATATATTTACTAAAAGCAGAGAAAAAAATTGGAAAAACTATAACTTCTTACAACTGCTAAGAAAATCCTCTATTGTTATGAGATACTTATGAAGAATACTTGAGTTAAATTGACCAAAGTTAAAATTGTATAGAAATGTCGAAGTTAATTTAGTTATGCTTGAATCATACTTGATTATAAATTTAACAAAAATTTAAGTATCTAAATATTAATTAAAATTTATAAAAAAAATATAGAGTCTTGATGACTACGTTTTAAGAATATTGGTTGAAGAAAAATATATTGAAAATCATATAAAAATTATAAAAAGTACATTTTAATATCTCAATAAATTTTTTTTATTTTTTTAATGTGTGCCTTAAGATAGTAGTTAAAACATTCAAAACAGTGGTAAATTTATTCATGAATTTTTAAAATATTTTTGTATGTTCTCCAGAATTATACATAGGATCGAAAAATTCTTATAATTTTGATTTGGATAGAACACCATGATTTCTCCTGTATATGTCATCGGCTCCCGGGAAACAAGTGTGTACCTGCAAAAGGGACTCCGACACTCAAGTTAGTGTGAATCGTAGCAAGTGAGAGTTGGGAGTGAATAGGAAGCATACCTTTTTTGGGGGAGTGTACCTATGTTTTTATAGCATTAGGAAGTTCCTAGTTACCTTTTTTAAGTACAGAGAAGGTTTTTAGTTTCCCTTTTTAAGTATGATTGAGTTACTTTTTTCAGGCTTGTAGTCGGGTCTTGGAATCTCGGGTTGAGATGCTGAGTTTTGGCCTGAGGTGTGGGGTAGTCAGTTTGTGGTTCTTCCTACCGAGTACCTCTCGTATGATTCCGAGAACAGGGAGGTACAGAGTACAATTTTTATTCTAATAAAACTTATTTAAAATTTTAATTCATTTTAAATTATTTTATAATGATTTTGAATTTTAAATGAAAAATAAATTGTTTAAAAAAGACGACCTTTTATAATAGAGAATGATGATTATTCTTGGGATAAATAATTTGTATAACTAAGAATCACCTCAGTGAAGTTGGTTTAAGTATCACTCTTTGAAAGAAAATTTAAAGTTATATACTAATTATTTCAAAAAGACAATTATATAGTAATAAAAAAAAGAAAAGAAAGAAGAAGAGAATAACAAAGCTTTATAAAGAATGTCAACGGAAATGTGATAAAGCAGACAGCAGAGTCCAGCGTGGAATGGGGAATACGGGATATATACGCGTTACGGCGCTGTAATAGCAAGAAAGGGAGCATCATTAATTAAAGGTAGAGATAAAATAAAAAAGTGGTTGATTAATGTACCCAAAAGTTGTGTTGAGTGTTGAAAAAGGATGCAATAAATAAGAGCCGTAGGTTAAGGAAAAGATTAAGACAATGACGTCATTGTTGAATATCAGACGTTAAAAAGAAAGCAACTTGGAAGTAGGGTGGAAGAGTCAGGAGTAGAGTAGTGTGGACCCTACGTAACGTAATGGGAGCATTAAGCAGCAGGTAGTCCCGGTACTATTACCATTGCAACAACTTGCAAGGTCACGCCATGCCAGTGCCACTCTAGTACTTTCCGAAACGGAAAATCTATTTCATTTTTTATTTTAATTTCAAAATATTATAAATTATTATTTTAAATGTAAATAATATATTTTTTCCAATATGAAATGTATATAAAAAAATAATACTTCATATTTATTAAAAATTTAGTAACAATATTTAATTGTATATTTTTTATTTGATTTTTTAAATTAACCATCCTTCGTAAAACTTGATATATATATATATATATAACAAATAATAATATTAAATAATATTTTTTATCAAATGAAATATATTTTAAAATAAATATCATTAAGTAAAAAATTATTTTAATTTTTTGTTATAAAAAATTAATTGAATCTTGTTTAAATTTAAAAACAATATTTAAAACGTGTGGAAATACATATAATTAAATAAAACAAAAAAATAAAAAATAAAACAATATTTAAACATTCTGTTTATATTTTCAAACAGATGGACTATGCCTGTAAAAATATAATATACTATTTTTGCATATATGTTTTAAATTTACTAACTTTTATAATATTTATTTTAAATATAATATTATATTATAGAAAAACTTTAATAGTTGATAAATAAAACCCTTTCCACCGTGAAATTATTTTTAAAAAAATATTTATTAAATATAAGAATAAAATAAATAACCAATCTATTCTTTTAATTTATTAGTATTTATTTGTACATGTAAACCATTCTAGAAAGACACTAATTTTAGAATAGAGACAGTATAAGTATTTAAAACTAGAAAAATCCTTTAATATTAGAACCAAGATGGTATGAATATCTGAAATATTTTAGTAAATAATGACCTAATGGTGTAATTAAATTTATAACATACATTAAGTTTGTGAAATATACTAATGATTTAAACATTTTTGGAGTCTAAATTTTTGTTGTATAAAAACTATTTCATTCCTACACAAATATACGCAAACATAATTAATTTCAAAATTAATTAAGATAGTTTATTAGCATGATTTATTTAGTTAATATATTAAAAAATAATGTTTTTTAAAATGTCTTTTAAATTGAAGCATGATATGCCGAATAAAAACAGTTACTATAGAAAATAGAATCAAATTAGATTTACGACGTTTTCACAATGATATCATTAAATAAGGCTTTTTTTGGGTGGTTCTAGATAATTTCTGTTTTTTTATTTTAAAATGTATTTTGAAAATATAAATTTGTTTCGCAAAAATGGTTCTTTTCTGGGTTTTTATTCATTTTTGAAACAATTTTCATTCAATTTTAAAAATAATAAAATTTGGTTTTTAGATTTCTGTTTTTGTTTTTATCATTACTTGACATCACTTGTACCATCACCTTTGACTTACGGTCATCGCCTCCACTTCTGACCAGAAGTCACTGATCGTCATCTTTGTCTGACTGTCATCGACCGTTACTTCTGATCGGCGGTCATCAGCTCTCACCTCCAACCAACAGTCATCAGTCCTCACTTCCAATTGACGGTCATCGGACACTACCTCTGACCGGCAGTCACCGGCCGCCACCTCCGACTGACGATCATCGGCTTCCACCTTCTACCGACGATCACCAAACGTCACTGGCGATCGACAGTCATCAACTGCCACCTCCGACTGACGATAACCAACCACCACCTCCGACTAGCGATCACTGGTTGCCACCTCTAACCAGCGGTCACTAGTCGCCAGTTCGATTGGCAATCACCGACAACCATCCCCGATCATCGGTCACCCAATCGCTACCTGCGACCACCAGTCACAACCACCATTTCTAATCGTCGGTCATCGACCACCACTTTCGATCGCCAATAACCAACCGTCATCTTCAACGACTGTCTTGATCGCTACCTTCAACTAGTGTTTTGGTTAAGATTTGAAAATAATGTTTTAAATTTGAAAACAAAAATAATGTTGTTTTTAAAATTTTAAAAACTTAAAACCAAAACTAGTTTTTATTTTTAAAAATTTCAAAATAGAAAGTAAAACCACTCTGAACAAGACCTAATTAGATTTTTGTTTATGGAGCCAGAAGGCTAAAAAGTGTTCTAAATTGTATTCACTTGATTTTAAATTGTGCATGTTATGATTCCTAAATAAACTTTCTCCTAAGAACATTGATGGAGAAAATCTTTAATAACATCAATTAGTAATGAATTAAAAGAATTTTTTATTTTTTTGAAAGAAAAATATTTTTTTATTAGAAAGTGCAAAATTGTGCTTATCAATAATTTTAAATTACTCTCACATGTATAGCTGATTAAAAGTTTTAATTTTTAACAATTTATCTCACTAATTAACAAAACTCTTTTATTTATATTTAAATATATTATAATATATAATTTTTATTTATATTTAAATCCAGAGCAGTAATATTTTTTATATATTACTTAATTTTACTATTCATATCACAACTTTTAAAATTTTATCCATATCTTTTTTATTTCTTGTTCTCAATAATTATTCTTTTAGAGATATGTAAATATGTGATTGGTACTTGTGTTAGTTTAATCATTTAATAAAATTGTTAGCTTATAAAAAAAGCATAACTATTATAAAATGAATTAATAAATGTATGGTAAAAGATATTAAAAGTAATAAAAATAAAGGTTAATTAATATACATTCACAGCGTAAAAGAGTTTTATATTAACGTTCAATCATAACTTTTAAAATGTTAATGGGTAAAATCAACAAAATTACTATAAATAAAATGTTGTGATTGAACGTCAATATAAAACTTTTTATACTAACCGTGCATACTAATTAAATTTATAAAAATATTTGAAAAAAAATAAAACATGTCCAATAAATGTTAGGAGTATTTCTAAAAGAAAGCAACACCCTTTCGTCTTATTTATAAAATCTATTTTTCTAATTAATCATGATTAAAAGAGTATTTGTTTTAGTTGATAATATATATATATATATATATATATATATATATATATATATATATTATATTATATGCATGCGTGTGTATCTTAAAATTATTTTTATATTTAAAGAAATGACTACTTTTATCTTGTATCTTATAAATAGGAGTGAAATATTTATACCACCTAGGAAACAATCAATTGACAATCTCCTACATTAGCAGGTACTCCTAATTGGTTGTTTGGAGTCACTTGGACAATCGACCAATTATCTCATACCTTAACCGTCTTTGGTCGGTTGTGTGTGGATGGAGTATTACACCTAGGGAATGGTCAACGCAATTTCCTATATTATCATGTAATCTTGGTTGGTTGTATGTAACAACCTATACCCTTGATCTACATAACATTCCCTTCAACCCCAACATGACAACAATCACGCTTGAGGATTTCAAATGCTTATCTAAATTATATGATTTTTAAGTACTTAACTGGTATTTCAAGAATACAATTAAAGAGAAACAACTCTATAAAAAAGTACATCACGAAGCGTGTAACTCCTTATACTTAATGTTTTAGAATTAGGTACTTTGCCATTAGGATGAGTTGGATTCATAAACAATAATAAAATCAAACAAAGAATAAAATTAAGTTGATAAAGAACACTGCTAATTGAGTAGGATTTCGATTAAGAAGTTAATAACAAACAAACATACACTAAAAATTGAGTATTTAGTTAAGGAAGATACTAGTTGAATAAAGGGTCAAATAAGTAGGCAATTGGTCAAAATTGACAGGAATATTGATTGAGAAGCCATTACTCGAATTTATTTTCGATGAAGACATGAAGGAAATACGTTTAGGGCTTTTAGGCTACATTCTCTCAAGTCAAGGTAGTCTTTAAGATATGGTATTGAGCTTAAAAAAAGGCATCCAATTATTGTAGATAAATTTAAGATGTGAGAGACTTTTATACAAGTACTAACAAATTGATAAGAAGTAATTAAATAACTACTCCCTAGAATTTTGGGGTCTGAATTAAAGCTGAATGTGATAGTTCTTTGTTATCAATACGTAGGGTCCTAGATTTGGAATAACTTACACATTAAAGGAGGTTGAAGATACTAGTGGTAATTATAAAGAGTCAATTTGTATAATAAATAGAATTATGGTTACATGGCCAAAATGAGTAGTGAATAAAAATATAATGGAAAAGAAATTATATATGGTTAGTGTAAAAAGTTTTATATTAATATTTAATTATAGTATTTTATTTATAGTAAATTTATTGATTTTACTAATTAATATTTTAAAATCATATAAATAAAAAATTATAATTAAACATTAGTTAAATTTTTTTTGCAATATCATTACATATTAATTAAATTCAAAATTAATTATTTGATATATTTTTACTCTTGATTTTTTATCTGTTATATTAATAGTTTTTTTTTCTTGATACGTGGACATGAACACACGTAGATATGTACTAGAGAGTTTACAACAATTTTTCAGAATATTTAACTAATTGAATCTGACTTTTTTTTATTTTTAAATGGTATTTTGTCCATTATATTTTAATATTTTTCGTTTTGATACCGTGAGCTTTAAAAATTTTATTTTAATAATTTATGTTTTCGAAAGTTTAATTTTAGTTTTTATTTTCTTATTCTGTTCACAAAGTGAATCTCTGACACATTACCATCCAAGCAACCTCTACACATCTTCACTAGATAAATCTCTATGCATCTCCACTAAATAATAAAACATAATTATACTAAAAATCATACTTAAGCTTTTGTGTGTGTAATTGGTCTATACCTTTTACTAGTATTTTTCATGATTTTTCAATAGTTTGTTATCAATTCTAAATTTTTATGATTATAAACACGGATTCACATAATTTAGAATAACTTAAATATGCTACGGTAAAATTAATAACTGAATTAGGTTTTGTAAATAAGAACACCGCTCACTTATAACATTGGTTAAGAAGTTATAAAAATTTATTCAAACATACAAATTTGTATTTGTTTATGATTTGAACTGTGCCTATCTTCAACCAAAATGCTATAACACTAGTTAGAAAGACATATAAGTACTTATGCACGACAAATTTAAATCATCTCTCCACGAATTAAACACAAGCAATTACTTTCAAGTTGTGGGTAGGTAAATTAATTTCTTTTGGAGCCTTGTAAGGTGGCAAAGTCATGAGAGGTGATTTTTTTAGAACAACAGCCAATTATATTGCTTAAAAAATAAAGCGAATTATATAATTCTTGCAGGTTCCTTTTGGTTTATTAGAGTGGGTGGTAATTTTTTTTTTCTTGCAAGGTGATTTTATTTAAAATGGATGAACATCTTTTTGTCATTATTTTTATCAAGAACTATCTAACTATAAATCGTTATGAATTTTTTAAAATATTTTTTATAAACTTTGTCAAAATATTTTAGTATTTTTTGCAACAAAGAAAGAGGGAGAACATACAAGAAAGGATTCCATGCTCAAGGCAATAAATGAGCAAGGCATAGAAGGTGAAAAAAGGGTGAAACGTAATAAATTTTCTTAAATGACATTTACCTCCTACCTTGTATTTACAGAAAAAAGATGTACTTGTTTCCTGTCATTATCTGCTTACGTTGGTGTATTTCTTTTACCTAATGTGTTTGACTTTTATCCATCAGCTACTATGTCGAATTTGCTTAACTTTATTGGGAATAACGCTAATTAGTAATTATGTTATTTTATCCTCTTAGTTAACTTGGCTAGTTAATTGATTATGTGCAGAGCCTGGATTTCAGTAGGGCCAAAATCCTTTATTTAGGCTTATTTCCTCTTCTGGGAGGGGTTATGCTATATTTCGAATTTCGACTATGCTAAATTTCGAAATCTCTTCATTGATGCTTTTATTCTAATATGAAATTCATGTATTTTTTTGTTTATTTATTTTTTAGTTTTTGATCATGTCGAAATCCGAAATTTCTTAAAAATATTTAAGTCTTGTTATGTGGTGATTATACATCACTTTTATTACATTCAAAGTTAGTTGTTTCGTGAGTAAATATTGAACTTTTTCTTTTGCATGCCATAGTTTTTTGCTAGTTAATTATATTTTTCATAAGATGTTTCTTAAAAAATATTTTTTTTAAAATTCAAAATTCATTAAATTCATACATAACATGTCACAAAAAATGAAAGTAGAGATCTTAAAAATTCATTAAAAAATATTTATCGGAAAGTCAAGAAAAAAAATGAGAAGAATTAACAAAACTACGGAACAATCGATAAATTTGTTGTTAAAAATTTAGGTTCTCACAATAATTTAGATTAATCAAATGATTAGTTTGTTCTTAAAGCATCTTTTAAATTTGTAATTAATACTTGCTATTTTTAATGAATTATTTTTGTGTATTTTTATACAAATTGTTTTTACATGTTAAAATAGAAATTTTTATATAAAAATCTTATATTTTATTTTATCATAGACCTACAAAATGTTAAATCTGACGCCGCCAACATTAATCATTAATCATTAGATAAGAATTAACATGTTGAGTACTAACTTAATATTTAAAGTTTTTAGTAAAAGATGATATCAAATTTATTTGTGTGCATATTTTAGCCCTTTTGGTGAAGATCTTTTTTCTATGTTTGAGTTGATTGTTTTGAGTAAATGAACGTCTAATGATTGGTGAGTCTTAAAGACATGCTTTATTTTCTTGTATTTTCTTAAGTATGTTAGCAAAAAAGACATTTTGTATTTTATTTAATAGTTTTTTTAAGATTTTGTTTTATCTTCTTAAAATAGACACAAAAGGAACAAATTTAAAAACAGTGTAGGAAATTCTTCTAAAGACAAATGAAATAGTATAGAATTTATTGATGTATATATAATATTTTTTGAGTTTAATTGGTATATACTGCGTAAATATTTTTTATATTAATATTCAATCACAATGCTTCATTTATGGTAGATTTGTTGATTTTACTCATTATTACTTTAAAAGTCACATAAATGAAAAGTTATGATTGAATGTCTGTAAAAAATCTTTTACAGAGACAGTGTATACCAATTAAACTCATTTTTTTCTCTTTTCAATCCATTCTCAACATTTAGAGTGTTTTTTTTAGTTTAATTGATAGTGTAAATGATTTTTACATTGATATTTAATCATAACTTTTCATTTATGTGATTTTTAAAGTAGTAGTAAATAAAGTCAATTTATCATTAATGAAGAAGGTTGTGATTGAATATCAATGTAAACATCTTTACACTGAGAGTGTATACTAATAAAACTCTTTTTTTAATTGAAATTTTATATTATTCAATGAATTTAAAAATAATTAATTTTGTTTTGATGCAACAAAATAGAAAAGTGAGAATATTTAAAACAAAAAATAAGTTACTAAAAGTTAAAAATACACTACAAATTTTTAGCCTTTTGAAAATAACTTTTTTAAAAAATTAAACTTAAATATATGTTATTAAATATCAGTGTAACATGATTGAATGTTTCAGTGTATACCAATTAAACTAAAAAAAACTCTAAATGTTGAGAAAGGATTGAAAAGAGAATCAAATATGAGTTTAATTTAGTTTAAGTTTAATTTTTTAAAAATTTATTTTTTTAAAGCAACTTATGAAAATATAACATTTCGCGAATATACTCTTAACCTCCAATACCAGTGGCAGAAATAGCAATACTGGGCAAGGGAGTCGAAAAAGGATAAAAGATATGAAACTTTTGTAATTATTTAAATTATAAAATAGAAAAATATTAGAATATATTTTTAATAGAGTTTAATTAATATACATTATGAGTGTAAAAGAATATTACACTGATATTTAATAACATATTTTCATTTACATGATTTTTTAAATTATTAATTGGTAAAGTCAATAAATTTATCGTAAATTAATGATTGTGATTGAATTTTAGTGTAAAAAATTTGTACACTAATAGTGCATGCTAATTAAACTCTTTTCAATAAATTCCTAAAAATACACACATACGCTAGACATATATGTACTGACAAAGATATTTTTATGAGAGTGAGAATTTAATTTTAACCTAGATCCCATCCATATTAAAATAATCTACTTAAAAATATTATGTATCTTGTTTATAAAAAATAAAATCTTATATGCTTCATTCATCTTAATTTATCACTATCGTCACGGTTGTTGCCATCACTTTCGTCGCCTCCACCATCCTCTTGGCGGTGGTGATAATAGTAACGATACATTATGATAAAGGAAAGACATGATATTATAAAATAAATTGTTTTAATTTATACCGTATACTCTAATCTATTGGTTAAAATTAAACTTTCTTACTTTTACATAAAAATACATTTTTCACTGTATATGTGTCTTTTATATATATATATATATATATATATATATATATATATATATTATAGGGTGAATATATGGTATATATTCGATAGATTTTTTAATTTTGTTGACCTTACGTGAGAACTAAGTGGGTTAACGGCGTAAGATTGAAGCAAGAGATCTTGCACTTTGATTTGCTATGGTTAGTAGATAATTTAAATATTTGCC
The DNA here is from genome assembly GCA_037954015.1 of Psophocarpus tetragonolobus. Lineage (NCBI taxonomy): Eukaryota > Viridiplantae > Streptophyta > Magnoliopsida > Fabales > Fabaceae > Psophocarpus > Psophocarpus tetragonolobus. The sequence continues at coordinate 31,797,357 of CM075695.1, read as the reverse complement.
ATTCAAGTAAGTACTGTACTTTTTAAGAGTTTAATTATCCCCTTAACAAAATTATTTAAATCCAAAGGTTGTTAAAAAGTTAGATTTTAATTGATGGTTTATATATAGAGTTTAACACATATGCAATTACATATGTTTAATCATAATTCTTCTTATAAGATTTTTAAAGTATTAATTGATAAAACCAACTAACTACTCGTATATATAAAAAGTTGTGATTTAGAGAGTTTAATTAGTATACATTGTTAGTGTAATACATTTTACATTGACATTTAATCACAACTCTTAATTTATGGTAAATTTATTGACTTTACCCATTAATATTTTAAAAGTCGTATAAATGAAAATATATTACTTAATGTCAATGTAAAACTCTTTTACACTGTGGGTGGATACTAATTAAACTCTTTCTATATAATGTTAGTGTAATTGGTAAAGTTAAGAAACTTATCATAAATCATATATCTTTATTTATATAACTTTTAAAATATTAATTGGTAAAGTTAACAAACTTACCATAAATTAATGATTATGATTGAATGTCAGTGTAAAACTTGTTACACTAATAATATATATATAAAATGAGAAAACTAAATATACATGAGAGTAAGAAGAGCAAATATCACTCATTAATATAGGAGAGAGAAAAATATATGAGAGATCTCATCAACATATGAGAGAAAAAAAAAAGAAGACAAATAATAACTAATTGTTTTATTTTTCATAAGATTAACTATCCTTTTTATATATTTTTTTTTACTCATATACATACTTAATTATCCTTGTATATAATTAATTGTTTTATTTTTCATAAGATTACTGTTAGTTTTTTTTTTTGTAATTATGGATGGAAAAAATACCTTCACTCGCGAGCATTGGGTTCAAACCACCCCGATTTTGATGGATATTACTTGCTCATTTTTATAGGATCTAGGTATGAGTATTACTCGATGCAACAAAATTGGTACATGTATAAATGTGTAATTACCTGCCCTGTACTTGAACCCTACCTGCTCGTTATAATTTTAATAATTATATAATAATTTAATAAGTTTAAAGATATATATTAATTAAAAATTTAATTATTAAAATTTAATTTATAAATCTTGTTATTTATTTTCTTTATATATTTTTATATTAAAATACAATTAATAATTTAATATATAATTTATTTAATAATAAATAAGTAAATTTAAATTATAAAAATTAATATAATAGATTATCTGTAAATATACACAAATCCAAAAACGTTTGATGGAAATAGGGATAAAAATAAAAATATCATACTTGTTTCTTTTATATCTAAATCCGAATCTGTCTCATACTTTTTGGAAACACAAATGGACAAACTTGCACTCACTCATTATTATCCATGTTTGTAATCATATATTTAAAAGCAAGGTAGGAAGCGTGTGTCTTTCAACAAGTAATATAGAAGATAGATTAGTATTCATATATTTTCTAGTAAATTAATAAATAAAAAAGCATAAATATGTAACTTTGACTTTTAATATAGAATATACTATATCTATATGGTTTATTGTTTAAAATATTGTTATTTTTAATTGCTAAATAAATTTAAATTTTTAAAGTTAAATAAATCCCACTCATTTTTTTAATTATAAAATTGAAAATATAATTATATTTAAATTTTAGATCATTTATAAAGTGATGATGTCTTTTAATAAATAATTTTTTTATCAATTTTAAACAGAATGGTTAATATCCTCTTAACATGGTCTTCACACACAAAAAAAAATATTCTTTAACATGGTAGCTAGGGGACAAGCAATGATAAGATGAATTAAAAAGACTGAAATTGTAATTTAGAAAAAGAAATCGTGTTTACTTAGTGAAAAGAGATGGTGAGAGTGTGTGGCACGTGGGTGCGTGAGAGAGGTACTGGAATTGCGGCGAATGTAGGTATTAATAGACCCAAGCACCCATGTGTATTGTGTATTGTGTATTGTGTATTGTATAATGTCTGAGTCAAACGCTCTTCAAATTTTGCTGGTTAAGTTAGTTGATCCTGCATACATTTTTCAACTCTCGAGTCTTGACCAAGTCCTGTTCCACTACTTATAAAACAAACAACGTCTTTTCCCCCTCGCCTCTTTCATCCACCACAAATAACGTGCTTCCTGCGGATTCCACTTCTTCACTCACACTAAACAACTATTAAACCACATTCCTTCATCTTCTCAATATTTCTTCCTTCACCTTTATTTTTCTTTCTAATTTCTATTCATATCTACAATAATTACCACTAATTCAACTACTCCACGTGACAATAATTAGTTCCTTTTTTATGTTTCAATTATGAAAGGACAATTAATTCTTCCTTTATATATACTATACACCATTACCTTCCATGCTTTTTAATTTTATATGCGTACACACCCCTGGCTGCGATGCTTTTAATTTTACGTACGTAAACTAGACACACCTTCCTGACATAGTTTTAATTAATCCTTTTCTTTCCTCTTTTTTTTTAAGAAAAAGAGAGAAATAATTCATCATAACACGGGTTGACTTAAATTAGGTTTAGATAAATTTTAAATTCATCTAATTACAAAACATTAAATTTTTATTATTTTTTTATTAAACCAATTTAATTCAATTTGTTCTTGAGTGGATTGTGTTGGGTTAATTGGGATACAATTTTAAAAAATACTTTTTTAAAAAAGATTTTTTTTAATATTATTTTGTTAGTTTTTTTAAGATATTTAGAAAGAATAGACTATATCATTGTTATAACATAAAAATAAATAATAAATTATAGTTATAAATTATATATCAAAACTAAAATAAATTAAAATTAACATACAACTAAATTTTCAAACAATAATAACTAAAAAAAACATTTGTACAAAATAAAAATAAACACAATTTGTCTAAGCCATCTAAATCATACAAGTAAATACAAACTACACAATTTCTCAAAACTAACAAAAATATAATATTAAAAGAAATACATGATAACAAAACATATAATTTCAAATAATAACAATATATAATAATTTAATATTATAATCGGGTCTCAAATTCAACTTATTAAATCTATCACCTAACTTATACTTAATTAAATTGATTGAATTTAATTAAATTTCACTTAATCACAAAAAAAATTCAACACTAATTGAGTTTTCCAATGGCTCGAGTTGTAGCACTCCTAATCCTCTATATGATTTTAAGAAAAACATAGAATTACCGTTATATATATGTTCTAGAAATTGTTATACGTGACGGTCGGGGATTTTGTCCAAAACTTTTGAATGTCAAGTTCATTTATTAAAAAAAAAAAAATTTGTCTATTAAAAGGGAAGATTTTTCAAAAGGAGCATGGTGACCAACCGCTTCTTAAAAGTTTCACCATTGGTGAAATATGTGCAGTGAATCTTCAAACAAACTATGACTTGTCCTGTTGATGAAATTTTTACCTTGTATGATAAAAAAATTATACAAATATAGAAAGGAAAAAAATTTCACTATTTAAGTATTTATAATTATAAAAGAGTTTAATTAGCTAGTATGCACAAAGTAGGAGTGTATATCGATTCAAGCCAACACGACAAATTTGGTAATCAAACCAAACCAATTAGTTTAGTTCGGTTTTTTCACTTAATCAAATTTGGAATAACTAACCCAAAAGTGTGTATATATATCTTATATTTCTAAGTTAGTAAATTTAGTAACCAGTTTTAGTATTTTATTTAGTTTTTCAGTGTTTAAAGTATTTCGTCTTTACTCTTTTGCATTATTTTATATTTTTAAGTTAGTTAAATGTTAAGTTATTTTATATATTTATTGTTAAATTTGTATTATATTGTGTTGTTTTAATAGTTTAATTAGACTAATTTAGTATATAGAAATCACTTGATATTATGTTATAAAACTATGAATTTAGTAAATTAATGAGTTTGACTAGTTTTAGATATAGAATTATATTTTTATGATTTAATGAAAACATTGATTTTTTTTAAAATTTTTTTTATTGGTTTTACCTGAAACCGAACTAAACAAACTTGATCATCATTGGTTGGGTTTGAGAAAAAAATTCCAAAAAACTGAATCAACCAAACCCAATTAAAATTAATTGGTTCAGTTTTCATTTTCCCACCAAAACCGAATCAACCTAAACCATGAACACTTCTAGCACTAATAGTGTAAAATAATTTTACATTAACATTTAATCACATTTTTTACTTATATAACTTGTAAAGTATTAATTAGTAAAACTAAAAAACTTACCATACATAAAAGGTTATGAGTGAATGTTAATATAATTTTTTTTTACATTATCAATGCACACTAATTAAACTCTATAAAAATATGATAATCCTTTTATTGTAGATACAAAATATTTAGAATATATATATATATATATATATATATATATATATTATTTGTACGTACACACATTCCATCTATGTTGTATATCTTTGTTTGATAAATTGTTTTAAAGATAGGTTGATGATACAAAGTCTTAATTTGGATTTTACACGTGTTTATAGATCAATTTATGCTCAAATAATTTTTTTCCCTAAAATTTAATAAAAAATTATTTTTAATCATTGAAATTTAAAAATATTTTTTTAGTATCTAGTTCATTTTTAATTCTTCTTCTCCAATTTACGGCATTAAAAAATTAGTGATAAAAATATTTTTTTTATGCTTGTGAATCACTCTCATTCTTAGTCCTAATCCCTTTAATAATTTAACATCTGCCATAATAAATACACAAAACTTATAAGTGAGAAAAATTAATACAAAAAATAAATTAATTTTAAGAAATAAAACAATATTTTTGAATTTCAAAGACCAAAAGTGATTTTATGTAAAATTTAGAGGACAAAAAACTTATATAAGTTTTAAATTTATTATCATAGCTTGAATTTTTACATAATTTTATTTAAATTTGGCTTTCAATAAATTTGGTAATAATTAAATATGACTTATAACTTGTGATAATATGATAATGTTGGGAAAATAAAATAAATATCAATTATACAGAGAAAAAAAACTGCTAAAATATTTTTATATAACCAACCAGTAGATGTTTCCACATAACTCATTCTCCTTAAGTAATACTATGGATTGCCTTATGGATGCAGGAAAACATGGTTGGAAAAATATATCTTATTAGAAATGGTCAACTTAACAAAAATTAATCATCAATCACTAAAATTGGTGAATACTTCGAGCAACTTTATTAATTAGTATACAATTTTTTTTTCATATACTTATATTTTACTTACCATAACTATAAATACTGTATGCTAATTTTGAAGAAATTATCTAATTACATATCGTCGGTTTATTAATTTATGCTTATGTCTGTAGCTGTGCAATTGGTGACTTGTGAGCATGAAACATGCGACCATATGTCAAGATCAATGTCATTATGCCAACAGCATACTTAGATAACACGTATCAAATTCTTATTTTGTAATCAACGGAGTTTATAAGGAGGAAAGGCACGAATAGTTTCAAAGTCTAAAACCATCAACCTCAATATATATATACTTATCATGGACACAAATTGATGAGACGAGCTTGTTTCAATTAATATACTACAAGAAAAAGACGTATCATGAATAATTAAAATTTATCTTCAAAAATAGTGTGTTTCTTTTTACTTTTTTTGGTTGTCGTCATGATGAATCATTTTGATTTTGAACCCTAGCTGCTAATTTGTTTGGTTATTTTTATTTTCTTACCACCCAAATGCACGTGGAGTACTATAAGTAACAAATTGTTACTTCTATATCACAAAACATTATGACTTTTGAATATGTGTAACTAGAGTATAATGTCACACTTATCACATGTAATATATTTCAATTAGTTAACGTCAACGGAACAACTCAAGATTTATCAAATTATTCTTTGAGAGCAAGAACTATCAATAAGTATATTCATGTTGGAGAATAATTAAATATACTCAAGACCCAATTTATCATATAATCATATCTAAATTGATAGAGTGTAATTATTTTCATAGATAAAGTCTTTGATTAAAATTATAAACTTGTTTTGAATGGTTTCCATTATCTTAATTCGTCAATAGAAATTTCTCAAGAAGAAACTAAATGTTTTTTCTTTAACTTGAGATTATCATAGTAATAATAAGTAATTTATTATATTTTAATTTCGGACACCTAATGCCTCAAGGTACTAGTTGAATGAATATTGAATATGATCAAATGCTGATAGAATTAATGATAAATCAAGAAAGAATCCATCAACTCTTGGTAATGAGTTTGAGTTCTATTAATAAAATAATATCATGACTAGAAAAATTAATTGAAAGAAGAAATGAATTTCTTAAGTAGTCATGATAGGTTAACTTAATGAAGTTTGACGATAATACCATACTCTAGAGTTAACTAAGAGCTGTAACAATATAAGAAAAATATTATATGTTCTTCTAAATCTTGAAAGTAAAATATTACTTCATATTATTTGGACGTTAAAGAATATTAATTAATATATTAATTTGATTAATTTATTATCAGCTTAGTATTGAACTTACATGATTACACACAAATGAGTGTTCTAATATCTGTTAAAGGAATTATTTTAATATTTGATGATTAAATAAGAGTATTTAATTTGATCAAATTAAAATAATTTAAGGTGAAATATTATTATATTCTTTTCTAGCACTTTGAGTATATATAATACAAATTATTTGAATGTGTTTTTTTTTTAAATTTCAAATTGGAGAAAGTAGCTGATAAAGAATATATGATTAAATTATTAGACTTGGTTAGTATTGTTTATAATGATAAATTAAAAAAAAAGGATGAAGTCTTTAAAGATACATATTTGATATTGTTATTTTTGTTTGAAAAACAAAACAAAATATGAATCTTTGAATATATTTGTGACAAGATAAAAAAGATGTCATCCTTAAAGATACATATTTGATATTGTTTTTACTTGAAAAACAAAATAAAATATGTGACTAGTTTTCTAATTTTAGAAAAAGAAAATATTTATTGTCCTATAAGTATGACTGTTTGCACAGAAAAGAAAAAACGAACTAACTTTGTTACTGTCTTTTAAATTTTTTTAGCACTTGTCAAAGAGTTTGAAAAAATAAAAGATCTTCACATTATTGAAGAGAAACTAATAGTCTGATATGACATATGATATAATTGATTGAAGTACTCTTCTCATTGACAAGGAAAAATATTTTATGATTCAATAACTCACTACTAAATATATTTATTAGTCTTGTATCACAAACTTAATATAATTTAGATGCAAAATAGATTCTATTATGCTGCATGTATGTGTTATTAATACTGTATTATCTTATAATTTAGTCATCTCTTTGATTTTAACTTTAATGCATTTTTTATTGTATTGCATTGATATTGAAATATGGTTATTTGGATTGAAGACTAATCAATTAGTGCAACACATTGATGGAAAATGAAGCATAAACAAGAAGAAACTTTAGCCAACGTGAATGGCAAGACTAATCGTCGATATGCAGCTATCAACTCCATAGTACTTAGGCATGCTAAGCAAGCAAAAGAGAGTAGTAATGGCTTTGCAACTTAGCAATTAGCATAATCCCTAACCACATGGAGAGTGTTTGACGGAGCCAGTTACCCGATTAGGTATCGAGTCATTTGAGTTTTGAAGGTAATATTTCCTTATATACTTTGAACACTGGTGAATGATAATAATTGGAGAAAGTTGGGTACTAAACTCGTTTTTTTAATTATTTTTGAAGTTTGAATCATGGTGGGTCCCTCTCCCCTCGCCATTTGCATGCATTAATAATGTGTCACCTCTCTCTGAGTCACTCACTCAACAGCTTTGTCTTTTAACGCGGTTTCACTTTTCTTTTCAGCATTCGGGGCCCGTTTTTATTCCGTTCAGGCAGCCGCTAAGGTATCTCACCTCTAACATGATTTTGGAAAGACAAAACAATCATATTTTTTTACTTTTAAATTTTGTATCTTTTATTTTTAAAATTTTAGAATTTGTTTTCAAATTAATTAGTGTTGACTAGTAACTGATAAATATTAATTATGTCGGTAATAGACCTAAGTTTTGTAAATCAAATACAATTTAGATAAAAAAATTATAATTAATTAAATTATTTTCAAACCATAGAACTAAGACTTATTGTCACTGTTTGTCATTTAACAATTCAACCTATCATAAAAGTAATAAAAACGATAATAAATAAAAAAAATATTATTCAATTATTCTTAAAATAACTGATTGGTTTTCTGAGACAGTAGCTGTTAACTTATCCAAGCTTATTCCGCAAGTCTTTTGGACTTGCACGTCTAACACCTCAGAATGAAGCATTACAAATATTAAATTATAATAATAAATAAATAAAATTAATTGCACAATCATAAATTAATTAAATTTAATACATAATAAATATTATATATTATATTTGATACATAATAAAAACTGATTAACAATTATAAATAGTTTTAATATACTTTTAAGACTAGACCTACTAATAATTGATTTATCTATTATAATATTCAGTATAAACTGATTAAATATTAAAAAATGATTAATTTGTTTATTATAAATATTATATTTAATATATAATAAAAACTGATTAACAATTGTAAATATTTTTAATATACTCTTAAGACTAAAGGTAATAATTAATTTGTCTATTTTATCAATATCATAAAATACTGACCATTATAATTGGTCAATGATTGTTATGGACTTATGGTTGTTTAAGAGCTTGGGGCCCTCATGGAGCCTTGACTTTGTCAGAACAAAGAATCCTGAATTTAATTTGAGCATGATGGGTGTAGGCATTTCCATGGTTATGAACGCCATATCCGTTATCTTTGACCAAACGGAGGATAAGGATTCAGGATGGGCTTTCCGTGGCTGTGGTTTTGGCCTGGTTCAGTTGTGGCTATTCATTTTTCACTTATAGTACTACTCTTTTTTTTTTTTTGTTCAGCAAAAAAATTATTATTATTATTAAATGGCACAAATATGCATCAGGGTCTAGTGGCAATGACCAAAATTACAAACAAAGATGCCACCCAATCTGCTGCAATCACATAGTACTGCCTATCCAATTAGATTTTTAAAAAAAGGTAAAATTATAATGGTATAATCTCATGCTTGCTACATATATTTTCATTAAACTAACTCTAATAATTCCTTGAAAAAAGTATAATTAAGTAAAAACAATAGTGAAATAGAAAGAAATAAATAAAAGGGGGAAATAATAAATATCATTTAATAAAGTCAGATGTCAATGAAAGTTGATCCAATTGACAAGGATTCTGTCACATGGAGGCCACCAAAAAAAAAAATTCCACATGGATATGAATCTCCATATTATCAATGCTAATGAGATTCTCGTTATTAAATACTTTCTAAATATTTTTTGTATGTGTTTTTTTAACTTTGACGGGTTTTGTTTTGACGTCGGTAATTTTCATGCCCTTACTCAACTAAACATTAATTTTTCTTAAAGAAAAGGAATGAGATTAGGCAAAAATGCAAAATTTAGAGAAAATGAATATATGATACATAATAATAATTCTTCTCTATGAGTAAATGGCCTTCAAAGTTTTGCGATATTATATAAACATATTTTTTGTTAACATTTACACTATTTTTTTTTTTGTAAAAAAAGGTTATTGTAATATTTTAAAATATTTATAAAGGATTAGTATATATAATGTATAAAAGTGTTGGTGTATATTTTTTAAAAATAAAAGGATGTTAATGTAGGAGTAATCGATAAAAGCAAGAAGAATTAATGTAATTTTACAAAATTTTATAGTTAATTAGTGTAATTTATTCATTTTTTTACCTAGATCATAAATATCTTCTATTTACACAAGGAGAAATCTTACTCATATGGTTCCAGATCAATATGTCATTTATGGTCATGATTCCAACTAATCAATATTATGTAATATATAATTAATAAAATTTACAAATTAATTAATTAATTATATTTTACATACTTATTGTTTGATTGTGACATGGTTGTATGAAATTATTTAATAATTTTTAAAAGAACATTTCGTTATTTTATTTTATTTTTATCTAGACGTAATGCTAGATCATATGGAATGTGTTGGGATTTAAAAAATCCAATGATGAGAAGATTATAAGATGAGTTGTTTGTAATTAATAATTGATTTTTTGGATGTGTATAAGCATAAAATTAAAAATATTAACCATTGTTTTAGGTTATGTATAAGGCATAAGCAAGATATAAAAATTTGAGTATGATTGGTATAGGATATAGTTTTTTATCTTTTGTGAGATTCTTTTTATATTTTTTTTATTATCTTGTTGTTCTAAATTATAGGTATCTTTTTCGGAGAAAATTTCGTGTGCGTCTCATAGGGATATTATGAATTTCCTCTAAATATTTAACATACATAAATGTGTATTGGGTTCAATTTCGACGTAAAAATATAAAATTGCAAAATTAATCAACTTCAAATGTTAATTAAATATTAGAAAAAATATAAAAGGAAAATATTAGAGAAAGAAAATAAATAATGTGAAAATCATAAACTTAAAAAATATTAATTAAATAATATATAAAAAGATCCCATGTAAAAGAATAAATAAAGAACAGACCTACAAAGAAAATAAAATTTTAATAATTCAACCATGTCTAGAACTCCTTATATTCTTTTAATTTGTCAAAACCTTACTTTATGCCATTTGTACCATCTCAATAGTTGAAAATATATATAGAGAAGCTGCAAAATAATCAGATAACATGTTTAAAATTTTAAATATTAAAAAATTTAGAGTAAGAAAACTATTCAAATTAAAGATGAAAAATACAAATATAAGAACGTATAAAAACTTACCTGATTAGTTAAGTTTAAATTGATCCAAAAGTAGTTTTTGCAAACCTATGAAAAGAACTACATATAATTATGTTTCAGCATATGAATGTAAAAATTATGCTTCAAATTTGAACTGTCCCCTTGGAGCAATAGTACGTTCTTCACTATATAGCACGATTAATTAGCATATAGTAGTAGATTGCTGATAGTTAGAATTAAGAAGAAACTGAGTCAAATTAAATTGCCGTTAAACTATCATTCCATATCTAACAAGAAAGCGCACAAGTTTCCAATTTCTTCATGTATGTGCTACAGTTCTCCTGCATGTAGAACCTCAAAATCTCAAATTTTTCTTACGTGTTAGTAACTACAAGCCAGTTCCAATTTAATGTGTAAAGTTACAAGAAGAAAATGACTGACTAGGTCTAATACAATATATGAACAGAGAGTACGTACTCTTTAGATATGGAAAAATGATTTTTGAACAGGGAAAGAAAATCACCAACAACATTATGAAACATGATTAAGTATTCAATCCTGGTCTATATATGCGTCTGAAAAAGTATTCAATTTGTTGATACTTGATAGATATTAATCTGTTAAATAATTTTTTGTATCTTTTAAATTAATACTTGGCTCAGAAAAAAAAGTGTCTCTTTAGAGTCTTTTAATTTCATGATAAAAATGCTGACAAAAGAAACATTCAATGCCAATAATAGAACTTAATTAATAGGTAGCCCTAAATCCCAGCAATGGTTGCAGTGTGATCACAATCACAAAGTCTAACTGATCAAAGTGTATACGTTTCTCATCAAGAATTAATTTTGTCATGTTCTTCCCATTTTCTACATTTGGAAAAGGTTGTAAGGAACAGTCTTGAGTCTTGTTGAATGCTTGCATTGGTGAGAAATGAAGCCCTAGATTCTTTTTTTTTTTCTTTATTAAAAAAGAAATAGTGTATTCAGTCTGTTTATAGTCTAAAATGGGTAATCAATTTTTGGGACCATGCATCAAATGGCGTGGCAATTAGAAACCCATTAATGAAATCGTACGTTGTTTTCTTGTGAGAGCCAAAGAAAAGATACTTGGATAATTCGATGAGATTTTGTGGGGTAAGGGCGTGCGTGATTTACTTTCTTCACGGCACTACCCTTGACTCTTTGTTTCTTAGAATTAATCATATGTATCTTCCAATATCATTCTTCAATCTCGCGTTTGCACTTTCAAAAAACGCTTATGTGTAAGGATTGTGCGTTCATTGGATGGTTCAGTTTTGTGGTTTAATTTATATGCTCTTAGTTGAATACTTGAATAGAGTGAGGGCCAGGGTTGGAATGTTTCTTAAGAGAGAGCAGGTAGCATGCGCCTAAAGTTCTATCTTTTGTGTCATTCAGCCTCATTCACTGCAACTTTTTCTTTGCCCTTTCCCTGTTTTACTAATTAAAAAGAAACACACAGTTTCATGCTTTTTGGTTCTATTCTGTTATAGTCAATCTAGCACAGTTACCCTATTGTAAAATCAGATTTCAAGAGTAGAGTACAAGCTTGGCAATAATTGAGTATAATAAAGGTTTTTAACGATTATTTGGATGCAACTAAAGTTAGATTGTCTTAAAAAAAAACTTGTAAATTCTATGAGAAGAAATCCATTTTGTGTCTGTTTGGATAGACTTTTACAAAATAGATTTTAAGATAATATGATTTATGTATAAATTTTTTTATCATAAAAGTAAGTTAGTGTAAAATTTATTTTAAAATTATTAGTCTCAACACAAAAGTTACTTCAAATTGCTTTAACTCAAAATTAATTCTAAACTTACAATCAATTTAAAATTCGTCTCCAACGTGAAACCAAACAAATAAAAATTTATCTAAAAGTTATCATTCCAAAATTAATTCTAAAATGTAAAATCAAACACATATTAGATTAAAGACTCATGTTTATGAGTTTAGTTCAACATAGTTATAAATTTTTATTCTAATATCAAATCACAGTCCTATATATAATGAATTACATTAAATCCAAAATCTCATTTATTTCAAGAATAACTTGGAGTTATTCTTCATCCTGACATCCATTTTCTAAAATCTAATAGTTTTAATGAGTAACTAATCTTAACTATTGGATTTAGAAAATAAAAAATTAGGGTGAAGAATTACTTCTTAAACTTATATATAACATACATAATCTATTATATTGTTTATTAAACTTATATAACATGTAATCCAATAGTAAAGTGATAATTACATACTACCTTGATTATTTATTTTAAATTTTATGTAAATTTAACATGTTTTTTTTATATGTCAAGTAATTTTATTAAGAGTTTAATTAGTATGCACTAATAATGTCAAAGAATTTTACATTGATGTGCAACTGTAACTCTTCAAAAAATTTTACCACAAATAAAAGATTGTGATTGAATGTCAGTGTAAAAATTTGTATATCAATAGTGTACTAATTAAACTTTTTTATTAATAACAAAAAAATGAGACATACAAAAACTGTCTTCTTACACGTAAATCAAGAAAACCACGAAAAGAATCCTATAAAATAGAGAAAGAATGATTCATAAACTATTCAACAAAAGAGTGAGATATCAGGTCAGACACACTATACTACTACCATGTGCCTAGGTGATCCCAACAATTTTAGTTTGTTGATCCCTAAATATGATAATATTTCGAGCCTTCTATACGTGAAACAAACTAACAAACTATATAAAAGACTATGCTTGATGCACTAGCTTTGCTCTATTGACTAGGTCCAATAATTGATAATATTGACATCTAACTTCATTATGCAAGTTTGTGTAAATTTTCCACCAAACACATAATGTTTGCCAGACTTGCGAGGTGATTGCACAAGTAAAAATAAGTGACACATTGTTTTCTTTGCCTAGTTACTTCATAACACACAACCTTCATTTTCATATTGTAATATTTCTCTCTTTCATAAATCATGATGTGTTGACATTTTGTCCGCTTCTACCTTCATGATAAACATTAAACTCTAAATTTAAATCAATTGTTAAGAAGGTAATAAAATTATTTATATTTTAAAAGGTAAACATATATTTGAAATAAAAGTATACAACTGAAGATGATTGATCAATGTAATATGGATGTAAGTTACACCAATATCAATTGAATATATATATATATAGAGAGAGGGAGAGAGAGAGATAGAGATAAAGAGAGTTGTTATCTATCTTTCGCTTAACTTGTAGTTAATTAAGAGTAGTTATTATTAAGAAAATCAATAAGTTTTATTAGTGCAATGCAATCAATAGTAACTACTTTTATCATTCATGCTCCTCACTTGAGGATCACTATTAGTTAATTTAGCTATATTTCATGCGCAACTAGTTACACTTTTTCTTTTATATATATATATATATATATATATATATATATATATATATATATATATATATATATATATACACGCTTGAGGATTCACTTACTCTAGGGGTAAGTTTAATATACTGACTTTTCATTCTAATAATGTTTTTTTTTAAAAATTTAATGGTTGTAATGAGTAATTGATCTTAATCGCTCATCTCTCTCTTTATATATATATATATATATTGATGTTTATTGGGTTGGGCGACCTGAAGACTAAATTCGACCTAATGCAACCGAAACAGGTGGGTTAAGTTTTTCTTGTGATCGGGTAAAACAACCCAATTCACTACGTATTGGGTGACGAATTTCGTAAGTTGAACCCGAGACCTAGCCTAATATGACCATAGTACTAAATTATTATATATTATTATTTAAAATTATATTTTTTGTTATTATATGTTGCTTTTGATATTATATTTTTGTTAGTTTGGACAAATTATGTAGTTTATATTTAATTGTATGACTTGGTTAACTTAGACAAATTGTGTTTACTTTTAGTTTGGACAAATGTTTCTTTAGTTATTATTGCTTGAAAATTTCGTTGTATATTAATTTTAATTTGTTTTAGTTTTTTTATATATAATTTGTAACTAAATAATTTATTGTTTATTTTTATGTTATAACAATTATATAGTTTATTTTTTTAAAAAAAATATCTTAAAAAAGCTAACAAAAAATATTTTATTTTTATAAAAAATACTTTTTAAAACTGTGATTCCATTAACTTAAGCCCAATCTGTTTAAAGACGAGTTGAGTTTAACGAAAAAAAAGTAAAAATTCAACTTAAGTCAATATTTTATAATTAAATTGAGTCTTGAGTTTGTGTGATCTGAACCAAAAGGTGTTCACCTTATTTATTTATATATTTGCTGACGTACATCCATGTAATTTTTAAACAAAGTAAACAAGCCATTTATAACTATAACTTTTTAAAATACGCCCAACTTCCTTATTCTAACACTTATAGGACTTACTAATTTTATAATAAGTAAGTTAATAAATTGTAATTACACATTTCTTTTAATACAGAAGGTTTAACCTGATGATTTACATATTTTTAAAAATAACTAAATATAAGTTATTGAGTCCATATACACTAATAATATATATTTTGGCTCAATTGAACATTTTGTTTTATCGAACCATCAATTTTTAAAATGTTTAACCATTATATAATGAAACAAATAATCAATTATTATAAATAAATAATAAATAATATATTGCATATACTGAATAATAGATTATTTCATCTAATTTGAAAGGGTCAACTTTTGAGAAATTGATGACGGAGAAAAAATTGCTAGTTTTTAAAGCTGGTACCTAAATTCTCAATTGTAAAATGAGGAAAAAGATTTTTAAAAAAGTTTAATTGGTACACACTATCAGTCTAAAGATTTTTACACTGACAGAAAATCACAACCCTTCATTCATGGTAGATTTGTTGACTTTACTCAATACTATTTTAAAAATATTTTACACTCACAGTGTATACCAATTAAACTCTTCTTAAAACCATAAACATGAAGAGAGAATGTCCAATCAAACAAAAAATTTTATTGTTAAGAAATCACAAATAATAATTTTTATGATTTTTAAAATAGTTATTATATCTCTAAATAAAATTATCATTACATTATGATTTATAATAGGTTATAATATAAAATTATTGGCTTAAATAAGTTTTTTGTTCTTAAAGTTTCACTAAAAAATTACTTTTGATCCTTGAAATCCAAAAATATTTTTTAGTCCCTCAAATTAATTTTTTTTTGTATTAATGTTCTTTATTTATAAATTTCAGTGTACTTGACTGTACTAATTCTGAAATTGAAGATTAAGAAGGTTAGAGTTGAGAAGGAAAATGACTCACGAATACAAAAAGATGTTCTATGTTAGTCATTTTTTAATAGCGTTAAACAGATAATAAAGACTAAAAGTGAATGAGAGACTAAAAAATATTTTTGAATTTTAAGAGCTAAAAGTGATTTTTGATGAAATGTTGGAGACAGAAAACTTATGTAAGCTATTTTATTATACCATGACTCATTTAGTCATTTTCACTTTATAAAGATATTTTATTCATTTCTTCTAAAAAATCATATTTGTGTTTCCATTTCTTTCCCAAAATAGAGGGATTATTTCAACATTAAGTCTCACACGTGTTTTTCATAAAATGAATTTTCATAAATAATTAAAAGGTATGGTCAATGTATGATTATAATTATAATTATAACTAAATTAACTGCCTCTGCCTTGCACAAATAATGAAAAACAAAGTATAAACTATAAAAGGGAGAACATAAACGAGGAAAAAAAAAAGTATTTCTAGACATGGTTTATATATTAATACTTTTATAAAATTTATTTATTTTACTATTTTTAAAATAGATCTCTACATTAAAAGCCACAACATAATGAATTTCTTACATGTTGCTTAAGTTTAAGATATCATATTTTTAAAAAAAATGTTTATTAAAAATTGATTTATGTGACAATGTAACTTTTTAAAAACAAAGTGAGTATTTTCTATAAGATAATGTTTCTTAGAATTAAAAATTCTTTTTTTTTTACAATAACAATTAAATGTATTGATCGTTTTATTTTAACTTTAAGTGATTAAAATAAAAAACTAAAAATTAAATTTTTTAAAAAAATTAACCATTACATAAAATTATATATAAATATCTTAAAATTGAAATGATATTAAATGAAATATAAAAATTATTAAATACTATGTAAAATAAGTCTTGAAGATTTTGTTATGTTTGAAAAATACAGTCATCAAAGTGATTGATGTAAAGCTAAGATTTGGATTGACAGAGTGCCTAGTGCGAGAGGCACAAGGATTGGTTTAATAGTCAAAATTTGAAAATTGATGACACCATGGGTTCAACTCCAGGGGTTTCAATTTCAACACTTCCTTCTACCGACACATTTTTATTTGTTGGCGACGTCAAATTTTAGGCCCCTAATTGCACGGTCCAATGTTATGTTCAAACCTCTTTCCATTCTTATGTTTTATGTGCAAAAGTTATGGACTTATGATTAGCTTAAATCATGCCTGTGCTTTATTTAGCTTTCCCAATATGTGGAAATTCTGAAATTTACTAAACTCAATTCTAGTCAAATTGGATACTTTTTTTCTGCTTCGTATTTGTTAGGAGTTTATTTAATTGTTGTAATTACAAGATATAACTTGTATAAATGTATAAAATTGTTATTATAATTTTTCATGTGGGACGAAGCTGCAAGAGTGAAGCTGGAAATGAGAAGGAGCATGAATGGAGGATGTGAGGCGAAGGACGAGGTGCATCACTGTGTCATTGAAGTGGTGTTGCTCAATTTTCAAACAAAAAAGTTATGAGACGAAAAAAGAAGGTTATGTCGCAAAAGGGAAGGTGTGTCATGTAAAAAGGTGCATCTAGACTAGAAGTAAAGTTAAAGTCGGAGTGAAGGAGAAACATTGATAGAGAAACAATTTTAACTTTGATTTTACCTAAACTATTTTAGACATTTTATAGAATTATAAAGTATAGGAAGAAAACATGAAGATTCATAAACAAAAACTCATTTCTTTGCATGCAACTGTGAGAGTGTATTGGAGTGGACTTAACATTGATTATCGGAAGTCATAAATGTGACCAATTGTTAAACATACCTCTTCAATAATATACCTCCCATTTATTATTTATTGCCAAATATATCCTTTTTGGTGGATTAGTTTTCGGAATCTTCTTTGAAAAAAAATTGTTAAACATACCTCTTCAATAATATACCTCCCATTTATTATTTATTGCCAAATATGTCCTTTTTGGTGGATTAGTTTTCGGAATCTTCTTTGAAAAACAATGGGGGCTGGTGTGTGTAAGGTATATGTAGAAGCCCACAGAGGTGACTAAACCATGTGATATGCAATTTGCATACCTTACGAGTAGCAAGACAACTCTGATAACTTGTCCCAGCAAAGATAATTAAATTGGTCACATCAAATGGGATTGATGTTTGTGTAAGCAAATGCCACATTACCTAGTGATATGGCTAAATAAAAGTATATAATAAGATGTAAATTTCACTTTACAAGTTGGTCTCGTAAGGTTGAGCTAGACCTAATTCACCATTTCTAATATGGTATTAGAGCTTATCTTTAGCGGTTTGTTGTTGTTGGACTTATTGAGCTTCTATTGGACCCACCCACATTGGAGATCCACTCAAAAATGTTAAATTTATGAATTGTTGTTGGGCCTATCGGGTCGTTATCAGACCACCTATAAATATTAAATTCCACCCTCAAGATGTCCAGTCCTCAGCATTAGGGGAGTGTGTTGGAGATGACTAAACAAAAGTATATATATTAAACAATTATATATATATATATATAATAGGAAAATATTCATAAAAAATAAATTAAACAATTTTTGTAAGATATAACCAAAAATGTTTTTAAAATTAAATTATATAATCAATTTTTTTAAATTAGACTAATGACCAAACTGGTGAAAGTATGATTTATTGATTTAATTGTGGTTTAACCAATTTTAATAAAATAATATTTTTATTTTAACATATTATAATAAATAATATTAAATAAAAATAATATAATCTTCAAAATATTAAAACTAGGTGGTCCAACATATTCTTGGTCTAAAACAAGTCTTAAATTGAAACTTTTCTAAAAAATAAATTGAAAATTTTCAAACTAATAATAATATTTTATTGAATCAATGGAATAAAAATTAATATAATTAAAATATGAAATTTTAAAGAGATATTTTTCTAATGAATAATTATTTTTCAAGTATGAGATAATAAAAAAAAATTATGAGACCTAAAAAAATAAAATTATTGATATTAAATATTTTATTTTTGAAAGGCGTAAAATAAGAACATGAATTTAAAAGTGTCATAATCATATATCCTTGATAAATCCTAACTCTTAACATATAACGAAAAAAATATATATAGACTATGAAGACAATTATTAAATGAAAAAAATCTTACTATACAATTCCATTTTACTAAATTAACTCCATTTTTTCTCTCTTTAAAATTGATATTAAAGGGAGTTTATTTAGTAAAATAGGAGGTGTATTTAACGAGATAAAAAAAATTGTGAACTAATCAAATCAAATATGATTAATTTTTTCAGATTAAGATCGGATTTAGAACAATTCAGTTGATGTTTAGTTTTTAGTGTTATTTAGACTATACAGGAGACAGGTGCTCGATTGAACACGTTTGGTCTAATTTTGAAAACATTGCATATAACTTTAACAATCTAAGATAAAATAAAACTGATATCTTAGTCAGTAAACCTACAAGAATATTTGCATGTAATAGGATAAATTCTAGCAGTGTTTCACAAAGAGACTTAATTTTCATTTTACTTAATTTTTTATTAAAAATTAAACAAAGAATTGATACCAGTATTCCTTTTGTTTTCTCTCTTTACAATACAATTCCTACAAAACTACGTGTATTGAGCTGGTTTAAAAGTATAAAACGTGCATGAGTTGGTTTACGCGTTGGGGTCGCAATTGTCCGGTCCCTAGCATGAATAATTGAATAGCCCAGATCCCTCTGCAACATTATGCCGCTACCCAGTACTTCTAATTTATTGCTAATATTACAATAAATAATTATTATTTAATTTTTAATAGAATATTCTAATGGAATATAAGAAAGAGTCAAGGGATCACTGTCTTCAAATAATCTTAACATTTTATTACGCAATAAGAATTAAAAAATATTTGTTTGTTTTAATAGTTAAGAAGATATTTATTTAAAAATAATTGAAAAGATAAATTAATATTTTTTTTTGTTTTTTTAGTTAGAATTTTTATTTTATATAAATTAAAGAGATTAGTTATATTTTCAGGTTCTAATTTAATAATATATATTTCTTTAATAAAAATTTTGTTTTTTTCTCAAATCTAGGTTTTATATAGCGGTGTGTGGATTAGTGGAGTGAACATTCATCTTGTCTTCTAAAGTAACTGTTGTAAGTTCTCCAGATACTGTTATGACTTATATAATAATTGATATAGCCATTCTTAATCATGTATTGTGATGAGAGTGACTAGTATATACTAATTATAATTCGTCTTAAAAAAAGTGGAGAGTATGATGCCCTTCCTCATTTTATTGTCAAAATAAATCTCTTGAAATGAATAGGGAGGATGATGTGATCTTTGATGATCACGTGCCCAAAGGATCCTTTCTAAGGTCACTTGGAAGGGAAATGAATTTATGGAGAGGAAATGAATGAGGTGAGGCGCCACAAATACTAGGTTTGATAAGCCAAAGGGGAGAGACCACAAGGGAGGGGTCCCTTGATAACTCTTAGAAGCTCTTACAAAAGAGAAATGGGGACACTCAAAGGTAAGAACCTCAACCAATATGGTCTAGGATTAAATTCAAGTGTAAAAAATACAAGTGAGAGAGGAGCTCCTATTTATAGAGGTAGCTAACCTCTTGAACAAAATAATCTAAAAAATAAGGGCTAGGATTAAAAGGAGAGATATAAGGGAGGAGAATTGAAAAACAATTCCCTCCTTAGATCATCAAACTTGGTGCCCAAGTTTCTCAAACCAAGGGTCAAGATTCCTTCTTATTAGCTTAGGGGGTTTATGTAGGAAAAGAGGGGTGTAGATATCAAGGCTACCCCTTATTTCCTTCATAAAGACCCAAAAAACTAAATCCACCCTCAAAATTCGTAAGACACCTCCTAAAAATAAAAAATGGACTAAATACATGTCCCAAATTAAATTCTTAATGCTCCTCAAAATTAAAATAAAGGAAAATTACATTTTATTAACTAAAGTCCCTAGCTTAATATCTTCACTCTCCATAGGAGGTGAAATTTTCCTTTGTCTGCAAGGGCTAGGTCTTCTTCAATCCTTCTAGTCATGGCCCTAGTGATAGGTCATTGGCTAGGCATGGTCACATAAGAGGGTTTTCATAGTCTAAATAGATAATATTTTTTTATTTTTATTGTCAAAATACCTCTAAATTTAAAAAATGAGATTTTTTAGAGAAAAATGGTAATACAACATGTTTTGCACTTTTGCAAAATAAGTTATGTGTGTTCCTTTCTTTTTAAAAACGTCCCTCTATTTTCCTTTATTTTATTCCTTTAAAATTTCTTTGATATTATTAGGAGGAGTTTCCTAATCAATTTAAAATTGTGTAAAAAATTGTCTTGTTTACCTGCTTGACCTAATACACCTCACCTAAGAGGCCATACTCCAACTACCTCAACCCAAAACTCTAGAAGATTACATATCATAACCATCTCATCTAATATACCTGAGATTTCCCAAATCCTATATATCTCGTGTAACCACCATCCAAAAGATATAACTAGACTCCAAGACCATAACATTTATCTTTAACAACCTCATCATTTATTTATAATGACTCCTATATATATAGACATCACATCACAGGAAGACTCAAATATCTTCTTACCATATGTTTTACACCTTGTACGCTCATTGACTTGGGGGATTGCAGGTGTCATTAGCGAACTGAGCTAGTGCATTTATCGTTGCTGAAGCTATCTGCAATGGCATTGATGATGCCTAGGACCTGCTGAGTAGGTTGGTTGCCCCATTACTTTGTCTAGTTCGTGCATTGAGTATCTTTATGTGAGTTTAACTCATTATTGGGTTGTCATCAATTTTATTATCTGTTCGTTTGATCTTGGTGTCCTGGAATTGGAGGAGGTTTGAACAAAGTGGGCGAGGTGGCCTTGCTGGAGGAGCTCTTCGATCTTGTCTTTGAAGGCGACACAGTTCTTAGTGGTATGACCATAGTTTTGATGGTAGCGTAGTGCTTGTTGCGATTAGCCCCTTCAGTGGATTTGGCAAGCAAAGGGAGGTGAAGAAGTTTAGCATGAAAGGCTTTTTCGAGCACCCGAGCTAGGGATTCAATGGGTGTATGAGGTGTATCGGGATTGTGGACCTCAGTGTTTGGCTGTAGGGTTGTACCGAGGTTAGGGAGCTCGATTTGTTTTTTTGAAGTTGTGGTCCCTCACATGTTGAAGGTGATATCGGTCGCAATCCCTATAAGATTTTTTTGGGTGCTCGACTTTGTGGAGTTGTGCTTTTTAGGTAGCTAAATCTTCCATCTAGATGTACCTCGAGGCTCATTGTCAGAATTCATTCATGTTGGTGGGGCATTGCTTGCAAAGGCTGTGTGCCATGGCTAACGAGAGGTAGTGATTCTTGTTTCAACCATGAGTTGGTGAGGTCCATAGGATAGTTTGTTATGACCTCACGATTAGCATCAATTGTTCTTACTAGACCAACAACTCTTGAGTCTCGTAGTCTTTGAACTCCTTTCTAGTAGGTTGGAGCACGTGGATATGTTAGAGATAAATACTATGATCTGGAGTCTAGTCATATTTTTTGGATGGTGGCTACATAATATATGAGTTTTGGGCTGAGGTGGTTGGAGTGTGTGGCCTTTTACGTCTGGCAGGTACGTGAAGTAGAGTGTGCACGAAAGGAGCTCGCTGCTAAAGAGATGTAGCTATTGAGGCCACAGTTTCTGAAGGGAATTGAGTAGGCCTTTACCTACCCGGCTGATAGGGAGCTACTCACCCCTTACACTCCTTCCTACTCAAAGCGATGCCACAATTCTCGAAGGGAATTGAGTAAGACCTCCATGGAAGAGCTGTTAGTAAGCTATTGAGCTACGTCCTTATGTTGCATACCCTTACTTGTATAACCCAAAACGCACTGTATGATCAGTTTTAGGTACCTAAAATGCGTTTTTCAAATCTCGAGGTACTTTGACCCAAAAAAGTAAAATATTCAAGATTTGGACTTCAAAAACACCATCGTAGGTAACATTTTTAAGATAATAAACACCCCCAGATTTAAAGTAACTAGGAATCAGGTTAAGGGGACTCAGCTAGAGCTAATGAGGCCACAATTTTTGAAAGGAATCGAGTAAGACCTCTACACTACATACGATATTTAGCTACTATAGACGCACACCTGTATATGCATATGTGGGGCACACACAGAGGCACAAACAAGAGTGCACACGCGGGTGTAGAAATAGTAGAGAGCGTCACCCAAAAACGAGGCTCGGCATTTTTGGGGTAGTCGATTCAGAAACTCTAGGAGTAACTCAAATACGAGCATAGTGAAGCATAGCTTCACGTAGTGTAGCGAAGTACGCACAAAAGGAGCTTGCTGCTAAAGAGATGTAGTTACCGAAGCCACAATTCTCAAAAAGAATTGAGTAGGCTACCTAGCTGTTAGGGAGCTACCCACCCCTGCACTCCTCCCTGCTCAAAGTGAGATCACAATTCCCAAAGGGAATTGAGTAAGGAAAATTTGTAAAAAACTTTGTTATAAATTTGAAAATCCACAAAATTGATTTTGTGAAATATAAATTTGCAAAAACTATAAAAATATTAATAGGAAAGGAAAAAAAATAAAAATTCATTACTAATTCCTAAAAAAGCTTAATTAGTATGTATTGTCGGTGTAATTTTTTATACTAACATTCAATAAAAACTTTTAATTTATAGTAAATTTATTGAATTTAGCAATTAATACTTTAAAATTCATATAAATAAAAATATGTAATCAACCATCTTTACATTCTTTTACGTTGTGGGTGTATTATAATTAAACTCTTCCTAAAAAACTTATTTCCTTACAAGATTTCTTGCACATATTCATACGTATTTGTCTGAATATATATAAGCTGCAGAAAAAATTTCCACGGATTTTAAATTTCGCATAAACTTATTACGCACAAAGATTTTACTTGCAAATATGTTTTCACAGGAAGCATGTTTTAATAAAAATATATAATCACAAATCATTTTATTAAGATGTTATATAATTAATGGTCTCGTAATTAAATTATTTCCCAACCAGAATTTATATATTTGTAGGAAGTGTCTGTGGATAGAGAGCATATAAGAAAATAAATGAAGAAAATAAGAAAATATATAAGCTAAAATTAATTTATGAATACTATTTTATGTTAGTTTCTTAAAAAAAATAATTTTAAACTTAAAACGTTAATTTTGATTTATAATATTTTTTTTTAAAAAATTTCTTTACCTTATAAGTGTTCTTTAACGAAGCTTATCCAAAGTTCCAACTTAGATACGAAAATTTAATTTAGTTAACGTCGGTCCTCGTCATATGATTAGATCCTATCCTGATGATGTGTTTTTGTGTTGATATTGTTTTTGTAAACCATGGACTTGTTTAGTTGTTACTCTGGATTTGGGCTTTTGAAACAACTGCGGTTGGAACGTGTGACGAACAGAAAGAATTTTTAATCAACATTTTCTAGAGGTGGTATATGTGTTTGAATTAATATTAGTTTTTATTGACTAAATTAATATTAAAGTTAATTAATTAGTTTTTATTGAATAAATTAATATTTTTAAGAGTTTAATTGATATACACCGTCAGTATAAAAATCAGTGTAAAAAATTTTTACACTGACATTCAATCATAATTTTTCATTCATTTGTGTTACTTTTAAAATGATAATGAGTAAATTCAACAAATTTACCATGAATAAGGGAGATTATGATTGAATGTTAGTGTAAATCTTTACACTGATAGTGTATATCAATTAAACTTTATTTTAATTATGTTAGGAATTTCTGTTAACTTTTTTTTCACATTTTTTTTAAACCAAATGAGTTGTTTTATGTGTTTGCTAAGGGTCTAACTCATATTGTTGAGCAAGTGGGTGATTTTTCTAACCCCCTGTACTTCAATTAGGGGATAAAAAAAATGTCCCTATGTTTAATTAATTAGTGAATAGTTAATGTATAAATTGTATTATTAAATATCATTGAATGTGCACATCAATTAATTAATGTGATATTGTTCTACCCAAAATTTGAAGCTATCGGAGATTCTATATCATATCATAAAAAAATTATTTATATTCTTTAAATGATATTAAATTATCAATAATTGAGAAATAAAAAACTTTAAATAACAATTGAAAAATATTTAAGAAAGGTTTTCTGTTTTAATTTTGAATATATAAAAAGTTTAATTGGTATATATTGTCAGGGTAAAAGATTTATACTGACGTTCAATTATAACTTGTCATTTGTGTGACTTTTAAAACACTGACCAGAAAAGTCAACAAATTTATCATAAATAAACGGTTGTGAATATCAGTGTAAAAGTCTTTACATTAACAATGTATTATGATTAAACTCATATTCAAATATGTACAAACATATTTAGTAAGCATTTTTCAGATCTTATAAAAAAATGGATTATTAAACACAAAAATAAAAGTTGGTATTAAAAAATAAAAAAATTAATTGTTACAAATGGGTGCAATTACATAGTTCGTAAAACTATATATATATAGAGTTTAGATTTTGGATCATAATATAAAACATTCTATGTTGAAGTGGAAGATACCTTTATAAAAAGAAGAATAAAAAAAATTTAATAGTTATGCACTTGTAATATTTTGTGTAAATACTAACATTTAATCATCATTTTTTGTATATGATAATTTTATTGACTTTATTGATTAATATTTTAAAAGTTATATACATAAATGACTATGACTGAATGTAAGTTTTAATGCATTATTCCAGGTGGAGAATGTAGATCTCAAGTATAATAAAAAAGAGTCACATATCTATTTTGGTAAATGAAAGTCCAACATTGAAGTTTAGATCGGGTAGGGGAATAAAGTAACGAGATCCATTATCTCATTTTTTATTCCTAGTGGTAACAAAAAGATTATCCAGGTTGTTCAGATTAGCTATTCAGAAAAGGAGTCTATAAGAGATCAGGGTAGGAGATGAAGCTAAAGCCTTTGTGCTACAATATGTCGATAATGTTATATTAATGGGAGAAGCATATTTTCAAATTGTGTGAACATTGAAGGTAATTCTAAGAAGTTTTGAGATGAAGTCCAGGTTAAAGGCAAACTTCCATAAAAGTCATTTTTATGAATTAAATATGGATCTCATGTTTGCTCAAGAGGTAGGATGTCTACTGAAGTGCTCTACAAGTTCTCTGCTACTTAAATTCTTGGGGTGCCAGTGGGGGTAAATCCTAGATTGTTGTCAATATGGAGGTTGGTGGTTGGTCAATTTGAGAAAAGACTCTCAGGATGGAAGGCGAAGAATATGTCTTTTGTCGGACGTTTGGTAATGGTAAATTCAGTTCTCTCATATTTATCATTGTATTTCTTTTCCTTCTACAAGGCTCCTAGGAAGGTGGTCAATACTCTAAAAGGGTTGCAATGCAAATTCTTGTGAAAGGGAATTTTGACGAAAGCAAAATTGCATGGGTAAGTTGGGAGATAGTATGTCGGCCTAAAAGTGAAGAGCGGGTTAAGTGTGAAGTGTCTAATAAAGTTTAGCTTAAGTTTGCTGGAAAAATGGAGATGAAGGTTTATCAATGATAAAAAAGCAATATGGAGGTCTCTATTACGGAGTAGATATGGTGATTTCCAAAATTTAGAATACCAACTTATCTCTCAGTCCAATTGCTCACTATGGTGGAAGGATAGTTGGTCGGTTGATGGTCCATCGATTGAAGTCCTAGGCTGGTTTACAAACAATATAAGTAGGAAGATAAGGGATGAGGATGACACTCTATTTTGGCAGCATAATTGGCTTGGTGGACGCCTACTTAGCATCATGTTTCTTAAACTATATTATCTAGCTGTACATAAGGAGGCTGTTTATTTGGGAGGAAGATGTGATTACTTCTTTGGAGGGGATGATACATAATGTGGTTTTCTGTCATCAAGAAAAGGAACAAATGGATTTGGAATTCAGGTGGAAATGAGGAGTTCTTAGTAGCATATGCATACATGATAGTAAGTGAAGGGTCCAATCGTGGTAGTCGGTTAACCTCAGACACTTAATTGTTTAGGTGCTTATGGAAGGATAAGCTACCCTGAAAAGTTCTAGTCTTCTCATAGAAACTCCTATTAAATAGGCTACCCACTATAGATAATTTGCTTAAGAGAGATGTAACATCCCAATCAAACGTGCACACATGCGTTTTATGCAAGGAGCATGCAAAGGATAGTAAACATTTTTTTCTTCCTTGTTCATTTTCTCAGGTGTTGTGCTATAGGGTTTTGAAGTGGATTGAAATTGAATCCCCTTTACCTGATGAATTATCTCAATTGTTTCATTTGTCTAGTTCGTGGGTGGTTGGCAAATATAAAAGAAAATATAGGTTTCTATTTTCACATATGGTTTGCTGGTGTATATGAATATCTAGAAATTCCATTATTTTTAATGATAGAACAATGAAATCTATGGATATTATATTGTCTATTCAAACAATTTCTTGGAAGTAGTTGATGTATAATTTTGGTTTTAATACGGGTTATCTAAGTAGGAAGTTCTAGGTGGATTATCTTTTTGGATGAAGTGATTAGGAGATTTATTAAATTTGGGAATTACTAGATTTGAGATGGTACGAGACTTTTATACATGTAGTGAAACCATATGTTTCATCCATTACTTATATATAAATACTAATTTTGTTTTTCCTTCTAAAAAAAATGTTACAATGCATTAGCCTTTTTCTAAAAAAAAAAAACAAAAAAACTTCTTTTAGTTCTCTTTTCCTTGAACTTTTCGATGGTTTCAATGTTGATCTTTTGATCTTTATAAGCCTCTAAAAATCCCGACTGCCATACATGCAAGCTTAGAGGTGGGACACAATGCAACAAATAATTAAACAAGGACCACGATGCAATGTGAGAATTGACATAAAATTTAAACAAACTAATCGGTTACTCGCCGTGGATAATTGAATTTCAAGTTAGATCCACACCTTTAATTAATAACATAAAAGGATGAATGTTGCAAATTTAGGCCTATATAAAGCTATAAAGGGTGTCATTGTGATTTAAATTAATGCAAAGTTTCACAAATTAAGCAACTTTTAACACGTGAGTGTGTAATTGCTTCTCCCCACTTGGTATTAGAAGTGGTTAATTGTTTCTGCGGCGTTGTTTTATTTTGGTGGCTGGAAAAAGATAGATTTATTGTTTTATGAAATCACAATAAGATAAGTAGATAACTATAACTTTCTTTATATTAAAAAAAGTAACAATTGTCAACCTTTTCAATTTGTCAATGACATTTCACTCCCTCTCATGGAGCAACTATAAATTAAGCCACTTTTCCCATTAGTTGCATGTAGTGCATAGAAAATTAGAGAGTGCTCCCAAAATTGTTCTGTTTTGGCTCTCATAAATCAAAGTTCAAACAGTTCCCTTTGAAATTTTGAATTGAAGAATATGTGTATAGCTTTGTTTCTTTGGCAAGCCCACCCACTCTACCCTTTACTTCTATTGAACAACAGAGATGAATATCACAACCGGCAAGTCTTCTACAATTACTAAATGCATGCTTAATTTAACATTACCAATTGTAAGAATATTGTTATTTATTTTATTTTATTTTATTTATGTGAAGACCCACGAAGCCAATGCAGTGGTGGGAAGATAGTGATATAGTTGGAGGAAGAGATGAAGTTGCTGGAGGAACATGGTTGGCTTGTTCCAGAGAAGGAAGAGTTGCTTGTCTCACCAATGTTTTGGAGCTTCGTTCTCTTCCTGAGGCTAAAAGCAGAGGAGACCTACCTGTCTCATTTCTTAAGGTATGTATTTTAACTTTGATTTTCATAAATAGTAACTTAATGTAAAAGCTATCAATGTAAACAATTTCTAATTATATAATAAGGAATTATTGATTTAAAAGTGTAACATATCTTTATAATCTTGATATTTTTCAATTAAAATTCTATCATTTATTGAAAAATGTACTAGCACCTATGATTAGTAGTCTATTGGTTTTGGATTTTGATTTCCATTTGACTATGGCAGAGTGGAAAGCATCCAAAAGAATTTGCAGAAAGCCTAAAAACGGAAGCTCATTATTACAATGGGTTCAACTTGATTGTGGCTGATATTGGATCCAAATCAATGGTTTACATTTCCAACAGGCCCAAAGGACAACCAATCACCATTGAAGAGGTCACTCCTGGTCTCCATGTTCTTTCAAACGCCAAGTTAGACTCGCCCTGGCATAAGGTTATTATCATCATTTTCTTTTTTCAAAACAAAGCCTATATATTCATAATCCAAGTTCTTTACAACTTGCCAGAAGAAGAAAAAAACTCCTTTTTCCACCATTGTACCACTTCCTTAGCAGAGAAACATTTCCCCCAATCTACAAAATTACATACTATTTAGACGTAGTTTTTTCACAATTTTTTAAATTAATTATTCTTTTTTTTTCCAAAGCAATATTTAAAATTTTATTTTAATATTCTCTTAAATAAATACTTATATTAATATAATTCTTTTTAAAGTTATATTTGTTAAATTTTCAACTATCATAATTAATGAATATAATGTATCGAAATTTTAATAATTAGTTTATTTATTGTTTTTTGTGTAAAACATCCAAATAATGAAATAAATGGAAATAGATTATCCGCCGTCAGTTGTGTGAAGAAGTAAAATTTTAATTATAATAATAATTTTTATAATAAAAATATAAAATATTTAAAATTTTAACTATTAAATTGTAATTACATATTCTACTTTTATTAGGACAGCTAGTTCGGATCCAAAATAAATCAAAAAATACTTTTTAAGATAATACATTAAATGTCACGTTTTATATTTATATATTTTCAATGAATAAATAAAGGACAACCAAATACCATTAAAGAGATATCTTGGACGGTCCTGACTTAATGTTAGCATTATAATTATATTAAAATCACATTTAAAAGAGATTATGATGTAAGAGTACCACCTTCTATATATATATATATATATATATATATATTTATATTTATTGGGTCCAAATCAAGAGAATTAAATACCAGTCCATATATAAGAGAATATTTTGGTATCTTGGATGGGTCCTGACTTAATGTCAGCATCATAATTACATTAAAATCACATTTAAAAGAGATTATGATATAAGAGTACCACCTTCTATCTATCTATCTATATATATATATATATATATATATATATATATATATATATATTTATTTATTTATATTTGTTGGGTCCAAATCAAGAGGATTAAATATCAGTGCATATATAAGAGAATATTTTATGGGTCTTTCTCATCGGCTCCACACAAGGAGACATGCCTCTTCAAACCCTTGTCAGAGAGACTTTCGATGAAGAGAATCCACCGTCAACCTCCATCAATGGGATATGAGCCCATATATAAGAGAATATGACATCACCTTCAACCCAAAATCTTAAAATATTAAGTTATGGATTTTTTTCACTTATATATTACTCAACTTTTCAATTCTAACCAATGTAGGACTTCAATTCACACTTGCACTCCAACAATATTTTATATATATATATATATTTATTTATTTATTTATTTATTTATTAAAGTCTAGAAAGAGTATGAAATTTTAACAAATTTTGTTTCTGAAACTCTCCTTTTGTTAAATTTTTTTCAAAATTATTAATTTTTGTGAGTTTAATTTATTATTAAATTAATTACCCTCTCCTAAAATTAAGTATTTTTAATAAATTCTAATATACCATAAAAAAGCTTGAAAAAAGATTCTTCAAAGAATCTTTTTACTGGACATCTAAAAAGTTTTACATAATTATTTAGTTACAACCATTTATCTATAATAAATTTATTATCTTTAATAATAATTATTTAAAACATCATCCCAGTGATTATTTGTTGTTTGTTGGTTAAGACTACAAAACTATTTTATAGCATCTTTAAACTCATAATATTATGTTATGGTCATCCAATGAAAAATTAACTTGATAAATACGATGATTTTTTTATTAATTATCTTAAAGTCATATAAAAGATTTTTTATTTTATCATTATAAAAAAGGAAAAAGGTTTTTGATTTATTATATAATGTTTTCCTAAAAAAATAATTCTTAATTAATTAAATTTATCATTTTAATAATCATTGATTGAAATTAAGTCTTCACGTATATATGGTAACATATTAAAGGTTTTTGATTTATTATGTCATGACAGGCTCAGCTTCTTGAAATTGGTTTCAAAGAACAGCTTGCTAAATATGGGGAAGATGAGATACCTTTGAAGAATTTAATTCAAATAATGAAGGACAAGACTAAAGCTGAAGAAAGTCAACTACCTCACATATGCTCCCATGATTGGGAACTCAATTTGAGTTCCATTTTTGTTGAAATTGAAACTCCACTGGTATATATATTAACAACTGTTCCCCAACACTTTTCATCAATTAATCATATAGACTTTAATTTCACTTATTAACCCATATCTCTCTCTATGCAGGGTCTATATGGAACTAGGAGTAGTGCTGCATTAATTGTAACATCAAGTGAGGATGTAAGTTTCTTTGAAGCATATCTTGATGATGGCGAGTGGAAGGAGCATGTTGTTGATTTCCATATTCAGAAGTTGAAGTTGACAAAAGGGCATGCATAATAAATTAGGCTTGCATTGATCGACCAATTTCGGAAGAAAAATAAAGAAGCAATAATCCTTTTCTGGCTTTCCTTTGCTAGTTTAACCAACATTCATGTTCATATTGTATAGTCCATCGTTGAGCACATGCTGTTATGTCCAATTGGTGGATATATCAATGAGATTGAACAATATATAATCTTTTTACAGAAAATTGTTATTCTATTGGTTCTTAAAGAATTATGTGATGGATCTCTCAGTTCATATATCGGATTATAACAGAAGTCATCGTCTTTCTTTTCCGTAATTTTTAAAATAGAATTATTACTTCTGTTATAATTAGTTGAAGTTGTAATTGTGACTTGTTATAGATCTTTTGGCACCTGAATTGTATAACTGAAGGTTAATTTAGATTATTAATTAAGCATTTTATTTGGAGAATGTTAGATTTAGAGCACTCTGTTAATAAGACATAAAAGATAAAATATTTTATCAGAATGCTTAAAATTGCTTTCATCGATGATTTTGAATTGAGTGAACATATGATTTATAATACATATTTTCTCTTTTAAATCATTAATAAGTACTCTTAGGACAACAAACCATTATGTTTTATCATTTGAAATATAATAACCGCGCTAAGATTAGAATCTAAGATTCGGTGATGCTATATTAATCTTCTGTCATTGGATCGACTCTACAAATAGTCTAGAATAATAAACTACATTTTGTTTTTGAAGGTAGAAACAATTAAAGATAGGTTAATTTGCAGACTTTTTCAAATCCTATTTCATAAGCGGGTATATATAGCTAGAAGCGTCTATGGATAATTTGATTTTGAGAAAAATAGATGACATAACCAAAAGTTGCTTAAAGGAGAATTTGTGTCATAGATTAAATTACCATTCTTAGGAATGTAGTTATGAAAATATAACACTCACATGTTTCTTAGAAGTTTTAAAGTTTTATTCTTTGACATACTTTATTTTTTAAAATGTTTTAATTTTTTATTTTTTATCTTTTATTTTCATAATAAAGGATAATAAAGTTATATTCTCATATAAATATTAGAAATTACTTATATGTAACTTCTATTGTTTTCTTTTTTTATTTATATTATTTTAAAATTTAAAAATATTTCAAAAAATATAAAAAATAATCAAACATAATTCAAAATTTACCTAAACATAATATTTTTTATTTTTATTATTCTAAAAAATGAGATTTCTAAAAATATAATACTATAACTTAAAACAAATTTTCCCTGCCATTGCCATTTTTGAGGGAAGAGATATAATAAGGTGTTGTATGAAAGTGAGAAAGTGAAGAAGTCCCAGTTTAGACTTCATCGAAGGAGTTTTGGCTTAAATTAAACTTGATTTCATCTCTTTTCTGGAATACTACTCTAATGAGAATGGGAAGCTAGTAAAAAGTCAAATTGCTCGTATTCCAAAGATGATGCATGAATCTACAAAAGGTGGAGGAATACATGATGCCTATATGGTGCATCTATAAGTTAATTCTAGCTATGCTAATACTAGTCAATAGATTGAACTATGTCTTAAATTTGCTCATTGTTGAAACATTTTGCCTTCATTAAACATAGCCATATCTAGACAAGATGTTAATAACAAATGAGTTAGTGGTGACAAATGGGAAGAAAATGATATAGTTTGGAGAGATGAATAATTTGGTGAAGTGAGTATATACATTTATTTAGTGATTAAAAGAAGAATTTCATGTGCAAGTGGAGGAGATAATTGATAAATGCTTAAACACAACATCTATTGTAGTTAGCATGGAAAAGAAATGGGGACGGAGACGGGTATGGCATTTCTATCTTCAATTTTAAACTCATCCTCATTCCTATTTTCATATCTGCAAATATGAGATTTATGTTCTCATCTCTATCCTCGTTAGGTAAAAAATATAATGATATTAATTCAAAAGTTATTTAATAAACATAAATTTATAATTTGTTAATTAAATGTCAAACATTTCTTTTTTTTAAAACAAATGAATATTTTAATCATTGAAATAAGAGTGAGATAAGATATGTATGTCTACGAGTGATTATGAATATCCCCATCTTCGACTTAACAAATTTGATATCTTCATACCATATATGTATCCTATCAAATTGATTTTCTACCAACTTCTAAGTGGGTTCGGAGACGAATTCAAATTTATTTACCATCCTTTGCTACTTTTAACATGTAAAAGAAATGTGATTCTAATTCTAAGAAGTGATTACATTAGACATATGGTTACGAAGTATCTTCTTACTTATTATTTTTATGAAAATTAATCCTACTCAGTTAACAATATGAGAGGGGTTTTGCTAGACTACATAATTTTCTTTTAAAAAAACACAAGAAATTTTAGGGGCATTTTCAACAAAATCCATTGCTGACTTTTCCATTTCAAGGAAGTCATTCATCAGGCTTATATTTTAAGGTCCATCTTTATTCTTGCATGACGCTGAAATTTGAGTGAATAGAAGTGTCATTCTCTTCCTCTTTACCTCCGGTCTGTGTGGAAGAAAAATTATTTTCTCTTAGTTTTGTTTCCGCTGCGTTATTATGTGAGTTGGTTTAATTTTGTGTTCCACTAATATGGCAAAGTACTTGTACAATCATGCAGTATAACTATCCTAATAAAGTGCTCTAATGACCCAAATAAAAAAAATTAAAGCCATTCATTTATAGAACATTGCTCACAACCAAACAAAATATCCATTTAGAAATTTGACAATAGAACAAAAATTCCTTCCCACACCTTCATATTTTCTTTCTGCACCAACATATTTCACCTTTCAAAAAGTTTAATTCAACACTTCTAGAATGTAGCGGGTGTGCAGAAGCACAGAGAGAAATTTCCCAACAGAACTTATCAAGATAAATCCTACACATTTATAGTAAGTTTTCCCCCTCTTTCTTTGACATGGGAATTTTCATAGTTGTGGTTGGGAAACTTGTTTAAATGGAGAAGTGGAAATCCTTACTCAGTAGCCACATCTTGATTAGCGTTATAAAGAGATTCATCAACTTTTTTGGATTGTAGTTCATCTTTGGCAACGTCATTATCAGCACATTCTATGAAATAAACAACCACTTACATTGCAACACCTCCAAAGAGTCCTGCACCATACCTCCTCCCTTTTAACACCTTCAAAAGAATTTTCCAAGTCCTCTGTTCTGAATATTTTCAGTAGAATCCTCTAAAAAATTGTATACTTAAATAGTCATGTGAAGACCTATTAAAAGAAATTCAATTTAAACTTTCCTTTGCATGGAAGAAGATGGGAAATGTATGAAAATGGGCAAATAATATCAAAAGGCCTATTGGTAATTTTTCGAAGTATACACATATCAAAATGCAAACTTACATAATAAAAAATACTATTTAAACTTTAATTAATACTTCATTCACAATTTCCAATCCAAATCATGACAAAGCTGAGAGGAGATGTAATATGGTATAGGTGGATCCTGCAAATTTTAATAATTTTTCCTTCCAAATCCTTCAAATAAACAATACAAGTACTAAGTATTCATCCTAATATCAAATTCTTGTTTGCATTTTTTATTTTTCTTTTTATCACAACATGTTATTAAATCATGTGTGTCATTTATTAATCTTACCTCTTAATCTTCAGTGTTTTTTTAAGAAATTAGAACAGTATATTTTTAATAAAAAAATAAAATAAGATCCACGTCTGACAACTTAGTCTGAAAATCACGTTATCGTTTTGTTCCCTTCCTCTTTATAACCTTTTCACGCTCTCTTTACCAATCTGTGCATTTTCCCAGAGCAGCATGGCTCTTTCTGAGTCTCCGATTACCACCATCACTTTAATCATCTCTTTCCTTCTCCTCACTCTCCACCACGCCGAGTCAACTCAGCCTCCATATTCCTGTGACTCGTCCTCCAACTCACCCTACCCATTCTGCAACACCAAGCTCCCCATCAGCAAAAGGGCCCAAGACCTGGTCTCGAGACTCACTCTCGACGAGAAACTCGCCCAACTCATCAACACAGCACCGGCGATTCCCCGACTCGGCATCCCGAGTTACCAATGGTGGAGCGAAGCCTTGCACGGCGTCGCCGACGTAGGCTTCGGAATCAGATTCAACGGAAGTATCAAGTCAGCCACGAGCTTCCCTCAAGTCATTCTCACCGCAGCTTCCTTCGACCAAAACCTCTGGTACCAGATTAGCAAGGTCAGTTATAAGAAAGAGTGAACTGAACAGAAACAACAACAGTTATATATACTGTAACTTTTATGACGCATCCGATGTGAGACTTTACAGAGCTAAATTATTGACGTTGTTGTTTTGTTTGGTGTGTGTGGTGAAGGCTATTGGGACAGAAGCGAGGGGTGTGTACAATGCGGGGCAAGCAACAGGGATGACATTTTGGGCTCCGAACATAAACATTTTCAGGGATCCACGGTGGGGGAGAGGGCAAGAGACAGCAGGGGAAGACCCTCTGATGAATGCTAAGTATGGTGTGGCTTATGTAAGGGGCCTTCAAGGGGATTCCTTCGAAGGAGGGAAACTTGGAGAAAGGCTTCAAGCTTCGGCGTGTTGCAAGCACTTCACTGCCTATGATTTGGACCATTGGAAGGGGATCGATCGCTTTGTCTTCGATGCTCATGTAAGTCTAAACCAGTTGGATTGTTTTTTTCTAAATTTGTTTTTTCTCGTTTCATGCCTCCATCAGTTGTTGGAACTCGGAACCATACTGTCCTCTCGTCTGCTGTTTGCTCTTTTTCTGACCTTAGCAGTTTTTATTCAACGTATATAAAAATAATTAAAATTTTAATTTATTGTTTGTTTCTGTTTTTCTTCAAAGTCCAAACAATCAATGGTTACACTTTCTGCTTTATTTTTCCATTCTTTCCTTAATTTTTTCCGGCAATTCTGTAATTATTTTTTATTCGTTCCTGTGTAATAATTGGCTGATGGAATGGAAGATGATTTTTGGACTTTTGTTTACTATATTTTTATACTTTGAGAAAAAGATAAATGTGTAAGGAATTTTTATAATTTGAGCGCGTACGAATATCAATGTTCCTATTTGGCATCGCTGCTCTAAGACCAATAGAATTCTTAAATACATATGGACTAGAAGAGATGCGAAAACAAAGATACACCACAAACACACGTGATTGAGCTTCTTAAAATATCGTTGCTTTTTTACGTTTGAAGTTGAGCAGTGTAATGTAATTAATGTTGAATATAAAGATAGGTTCATGATGTGACACTATATATAGTGTTAGTAATATGGATATAAAGTTCCTTCCGTTTTCCCTTTTTGCCCCTTTCTTAATTCTCCGAACCCTTTGTGACTCAGGTCTCATTGCAAGATTTGGCAGACACATACCAACCTCCATTTCATAGTTGCATAGAGCAAGGTCGAGCCAGTGGAATAATGTGTGCTTACAACCGAGTCAACGGGGTTCCAAACTGTGCTGATTTCAATCTATTAACAAATATTGCAAGAAAACAATGGAAATTCGATGGGTATATTATTATTATTAGCTTATCCCTTATTTTAAGCAATGTTACATATCACGGGTGCATGTGTGTGAAAGTGCATAACTTGGTTCTTTTCTTCGGTGAAACTTCTTTTTCAAATGGATTGGCTCGTTTTGAATTTCCATCCCCTCTCTTTGAAGCTAAGTTTTAACAGGAATATGAGAGTGACACATTACTTTTTTCATAAAACAAATTTTTTTTACTACAAAATTTCAGGTATATTACGTCAGATTGTGAAGCAGTTGCTATCATACACGATGAGCAAGGTTATGCAAAAACAGCAGAGGACGCTATAGCCGATGTCTTTAGGGCAGGTACAGAGACACTCTTCATAGCCCTCTATTCTTTATTTATATCCATACATTTATTTCCGTTGTTTATATTATAATTAGAGTACTATTATCTAAATGCAATCACAATGTACTCGAGGTAAGTTTCTAATTCTGTTAATATTCCCAAAGCATTATGATTTTCTCAATTGTCTTGACCTTTTGTTTTTTACACCAAAATTTCTAGCAAAGTCATGTGGATTGGCCCACCCTTGTATTAGGTCCCCCCACGTGCCACATGCCACAGCCAAGTCTCATCCTCAACCACTAAAGTCCCATTTGCTTGTAAACATAATTTAAATTTAAATAGCTTAGCAAATTCAGTACCGGACTCCAAAGATTGGACTTTGTGTTTTCCCTTTACTACATAGACATCTATAATTGGGCCAATGGGCCCAAATAAACCTGAAAAACAAAAGATAAGAAATGCTTCATAAATTGAATAAATTTAGACGTATGTTTTTGGTATTTTTTTGCACTCTCACATAAAATAGTAACTAATACATATTTGATTACGATTTAGAAAATAATTTATTTAAAAGTATTTTTAAAAAAATAACTAAAAACTGATAAAAATAATTTTTAGTGTTTTTAAAACTTAAAATTATATAAAAATTTAATAACAATATTGGATTTATAATAAAATTATATATAAATATATTTGGTTTATAAAAATTTATTTTAAATTATATATAAATATTTAACTAAATTTAACAGTATTATTTTTTAAAAATAAAAAATACCAAGTAAAAAATAAATATATTTAAAAACTTGAAAAAAAATTATTTTTAAAAAATAAAAATAAAAAATAAAAACAGAAAATTTTCAAACTAAACTGGATCTTATTTTCAAACATTTTAAAACCACTTTATTATGGGAAAATTGATCACGTGCACCGACACGTATTGGGTTCCCTAATCAGGATGCAGGGGAAGAGCAAGTCTTGTCCCATCCACATTTTTCTAAGTTAATATTTTAGTCATTGAAATTGTGTAACACCGCCACAATGGTCTTTAAAATTAAATAAAAATGTCACATGTGTTACTGTGTTAGTTCCTAACATAATTTACTATCATTATTTTACATAGATTTTATATTTATAACTCACTTAAGGCAGGAACTAAAATGAGTTTTAAAAAAAATACAATTTTAGAGACTTTTTTTTGTTAATTTTCTTATCTATGAAGAATAAAATGATAGCAATTGACAATTTCAAAGACTAATTTAGTTATTTACTCTTTTTTAAAACAAAGATTGAAATTTTTTAAAAGAGTTATAATCTTATAATTATTAATACAATATATATATAAAATTGTAAACGAAATTAAATATTTGTATATTTGTATCATATTTTAATCAATGTCTAGAGTTATATATATTCTTGGTTTTTAGGTAAAAATATATTTGCTTTTCGCCTCTGCGTTAGAATGTTTCTCTGAATACTTCCTAGTCTCAAAGTGGTGCTTGAGCAGTATCACGTGATAATTGGCTTATAGAGTTACCAATATGTGCATTGCAGGGATGGATGTAGAGTGTGGCAATTACATAAGCAAGCATGCAAAATCAGCAGTGTTACAAAAAAAATTGGCCATATCACAAATCGACCGTGCCCTTCAGAACCTCTTCTCCATAAGAATGAGACTAGGCCTATTCGACGGAAACCCAAGGAAGCTTCAATATGGAACAATTGGTCCCAACGAAGTGTGTTCCAAAGAGCACCTCCTACTAGCACTAGAAGCAGCAAGAGAGGGCATAGTCCTTCTAAAGAACAGCAACTCACTACTACCACTTCCAAAGACAAAGCCCAGTGTTGCAATTATAGGCCCCAATGCCAATGCCTCATCACTAGTTGTCCTAGGAAACTATCATGGTCGTCCTTGCAAATTGGTGACACTTTTGCAAGGTTTTGGTGGGTATGCTAAGGACACCACTTATCACCCTGGGTGTGATGATGGGCCACAATGTGAGTCTGCTAGGATAGAAGAGGCTGTGGAGGTTGCTAAAAAGGTGGATTATGTGGTGATGGTTATGGGGTTGGATCAGAGTCAAGAGAGGGAGTCACATGATCGTGAGTATTTGGGGCTGCCAGGGAACCAGGAAGAGTTAATTACGAGTGTTGCTAAGGCTTCTAAGAGACCTGTTGTTTTGGTAATCTTGTGTGGAGGCCCAGTGGATATCACTTCAGCCAAGTTTGATGATAGAGTTGGAGGGATCTTGTGGGCTGGGTACCCTGGGGAACTTGGGGGACTGGCTCTGGCCCAGGTTATCTTTGGTGATCATAACCCAGGTATATTTTCTACTACATTTCTCTTTTTCATTCATTTATTTTTTATAAAGAGATTGAATATAAGGGTAAAAACATTTACAATAAAGTCTAACCAAATCCCATTTTTTAATATTATTACAAATATTGACAATCTTATCTAATAATTTACAATAAGATGACTTGAAACAACTTTTATACTATCAATATAGTCTAATCAAATCCCATTTTTTAATATACAACTTATTTTAATACATTTTCTTACTATTTGAACGAAGTCTATGCAAGACTCAAAATGAGATGTGTCCGATTCTCTATTTAATAATTTTTACATAAGTTTTTGCTGATAATAAAGGTTAATTAAATAATAGTGTTTCCAGTATTCTACTTAAATTTACACATTTATTACATACTTCCATGCAAGTCATCAAATACAGACCTTAAATAATTTTATTAAGTATATCTTTTCCTAAAACGAACGATATTTTGTTTGTGTAAAACTAATTACTCTCATCATGTGGTGTTTTATTTCATGACTGCGATGCAGGGGGGAGACTACCAATTACTTGGTACCCAAAAGATTTCATCAGAGTACCAATGACAGATATGAGAATGAGAGCTAATCCAGCACAAGGCTACCCTGGGAGAACCTATAGATTTTACACTGGTCCAAAGGTCTATGAATTTGGCTATGGCCTAAGCTACACAAACTATTCCTACAAGTTCCTATCACTCTCACACAACACCCTCCACATCAACCACTCATCCACCCATTTGATGGCTGAAAATTCTGAAACCATACGTTACAAACTGGTATCAGAGTTGGGACAAGAAACATGTCAAACCATGTCTGTGTCAGTCACTTTGGGAGTCACAAATCATGGTAACATGCCCGGGAAGCATCCTGTGTTGCTGTTTTTGAAGCAGGGAAAAGTGAGAAATGGGAATCCGGTGAAACAGTTGGTGGGGTTTCAAAGTGTGAAGTTGAATGCAGGGGAAACGGCTCAAGTGGGATTTGAGCTAAGCCCTTGTGAGCATCTTAGCACAGCAAATGAGGCTGGTTCTATGGTGATTGAAGATGGGTCTTATTTGTTGCTTGTGGGAGACCAAGAGTACCCACTAAAAATCACAGTTTGATGCAGTGATTGGAGTATTAATTCAATCAAATCAAGTCATGCCTTAAGTGAATAAAAAACTAATTTGCAACTTGTTCATCACATTATTTTCAGTATGTTACATCTGAATAGAGGTTTTAGTGTGAAACATTGATTCAGAAATTATACGTGGTGATCAGCAACTTAATGCTGGTGGAGAGACTTCAAAGTTCAAAGTGTTAAGGAACTTTCTTGAATGAATTCGTAGATTTCGCTTCTGGTTACTTAGCATTGTTATTTACGTGTAAAAGTTTGTCCTATTATGGCATCCGACAAAAAAACAAGCACTTTATCTTCTTTGATTGTCACTACAAGAAGTTTTAGTATTCCCATCGTCGAAGCCGTTGGTAAGTATAAAAGACGGATGATATATTACCATAGATTATCAACAGTTTTTAACACAAACCACGAAAAGGGGCAATTCAACTCGTCGACAATAACCCTAAGTGCCACGAGAAACCATCAATGATAGATGTAGCTGAACAACCATCACATTATTCTTTTATTTTCCTTGGGTATCCTTAGTCAAAAACTATAACATTCGAGCTAATGAGATTTATTCTCGTGCAGGTGCATAATAATCAAACCCAAACGGTTTAGTGATTATATTTAGTAATTGTATGTAGTAATTTTCTTTTGTTGGGCCTAGAATAGCCCATCTATTTTAAGATTGTGTTCAGGGTTTTATCTTATTTTATCTTCTCTTGTAAGCTTGGAGTCCTATGATGAATGATAAATTCACTCTTCTTTCCTTATTTTCCAGTTTTATGAGATAACACTCTATCATTTTGTTGAGAGACATGCCTCTTTAAAGACTACCCCAAAGGAGGTGGATGATGCTTTATAAGTTATTATGGAGAAACTGATTGCACTCCAGTCTTAGTTGGAATCCCAGCAATCCTTCAACTAGTCTAAGCATGAAACATTGCAACAATGTTTGGAATCCCAACAAGCTACACTCACTGCTTTACAAGGTAATTTTACCTTCCAACCCTTCCCCTTTTCCACAGGACCCTTAGGTATACCCCCTATTTCATCTCCAATACATCCAACATATACTTCTGTACAACCACCATTTTCACCCCACTTTACAGCTGCAACAACCTCGTCATTTACACCCCAAACAACAACCCCCTATACGTCCCAACCTTTTATTCCTACCCTTCTTTACATAAACCATTTCTTATAACCTAGCCCACCTTCTAGTTAGAACCCTCACCCTCCTAATGCCCCAAGATACAACTTCCTCCCTTTGATGGAAATGAGCCCTTAAATTGGATTTTACAGGCTGAACAATACTTTAAAATTAACAATATTCCATTGGACCTACGAATACCTATGCTACACTTCTATATGGCGGGCGGGGAATTGAGCTAGTTCAAATGGATGATAGAAATTTTTCACATTCTTAACTAGCGTTCTTTCAATCGTGCCTTGGAGTTTCACTTTGGGCCTTCAACATTTGCCAACCATCAAGCAGAGCTTTTTAAGTTATGCTCAACTGGCTTCGTTCAAAAGTGTCAGGTGACATTTGAAAAGCTTTGTAATCGCATTTTGAGACTCACCCCAAACATCATACTTGACTGCTTCATTTCAGGGCTCACACCTGAGATTCGCCGTGAGCTGGCTATCCAACTTCCAACCTCAGTTCCTGACCCATTGGCTTGGCCAAATTAATTGAGGATAAAATTAGAGACTCTCGTGCACAAAGCTATTGAACCAATGCATCTTCCACCTTCTCCAAGGGATAATCATCATCTTAGACTATTGTCAGCCCTCCCCCCTAACACATTGCCCATTAAATGCCTCACTCAAACTCAAATGCAGGAGTGTTGCGCTTTGGGACTTTTCTATTATTGTGATGAGAAATTCATTGTTAGCCATAAATGTGCTCATGGTAAGTTCCTCTTACTCATGGTTGATGAGGATGATCACATACCACCTTTCTTTGAAGAATTACCACCTATTCCAATTAATAATGTGGAAGATCCTATTCCTTTCCAGTTATCTGCCCAGGTTGTATCAGGCTCACAATCTCCTTATTTTTTCACCATAAATGGAAAAATTAAAGGGTTGAAAATCACAGTTCTCATTGATACTTGGAGTAGTCACAACATTCTGCAATCTCGCCTAACTGCCCATTTATAACTGCCACTTCAGCTGGCGCTTAAAATTTCAATGATGGTTGAACATGGGAACCATTCCTTTGATATTGTTTGCTACTTATTCCCTATCAAAGGAGCTTACTTGGTTCTAGGCTTGGATTGGTTAGCCACTTTAGGCCAAGTGGTAGCTGACTTTGCCATCCCCACCTTCACCTTTTTCCACCAAAATTTTGTCATTACCCTTAACCAAGACAACCTACTTCAACCCAAACCCCATTTACTATCCCCAATTGTGTCATTTAATCCAATCTCATTATGTGGTCTCTTTTTACCTTCTAACCATTAAGCATTCTTTGCCCAAACCAGTAGAACAAAAAACTGACACTACGAACATCATCAAATTTGGGTGGTTATTGAAGATACACACAAAACAGCATTTCGCACTTTCGAGGGACACTACGAACTCCTAGTGATGCCCTTCGGTTTGATAAATAACCTCTACTTTTCAAGCTGTCATGAATGATATCCTACGACTTTATCTCTGCCGGTTTGTTTTAGTGTTTTTTTATGACATTGATTTATAGTCTTACTCTTATTACCCATTTACAACATCTTAGATTCATTTTAGCAATTCTTGTTCAAAACCAGTTTTATGCTAAGCTATCTAAGTATGTTTTTGGAGTTGATTCGGTTCAATATCTAGGACATATAGTTTCTAATGGCCAAGTGGCCTTTGACTCAGAAAAAATTCAAGCAGTTGTTGAATGGCCTAGACCATGTTCTCTCACACAACTAAAAGTGGGACTCACCGACTTCTACAGAAAATTCA
This sequence comes from Psophocarpus tetragonolobus, assembly GCA_037954015.1. NCBI lineage: Eukaryota > Viridiplantae > Streptophyta > Magnoliopsida > Fabales > Fabaceae > Psophocarpus > Psophocarpus tetragonolobus. The sequence continues at coordinate 31,753,426 of CM075695.1, read as the reverse complement.
TTAAATCCTACGTCTCTCTCGCAGCTCCGCTCACCAATTTAACTAGTCATATAGATTTACAATGGATCTTCAACTTCTGGACTTCTCCAAGCCTTTTTTCAATTGATATTGATGTTTCTCAAACTGTTGTAAGTGCTGTTTTACTTCAAGACAACCTTCGCATCGCCTTCTTTAGCAAAAAATTCTGTAGACACATGAGGGCTTCCTCCACCTATGTTCGGGAACTATTTGCAATCACAAAGTAGTAAAAAAATAACGTCAGTATTTAGTAGGGAGATAATTCACCATTTTTACATATCAAAAGAGTCTAAAAAAGTTACTCTCACAAAAAATTCAAACCCCAAAACAAGAAAAATGGACTCTCAAACTACAATGGTATAATTTTAACATCCTTTACAAACCTGGGAAACTAAATACACTGGTTGATGCCCTTTCTTGCAGCCACCCATATGAAGCGCTCCTTTTGCCCTTCACTTTTCATAAAACCCAACAGTGTTGCAATCCCTCATAGAATATTATCAAAAAGATCAAGAAGACATTCAACTTTTTCAAACATTAAAAGATGAAGATGCATATTCAGTTTCAGATGGATTACTTTGGGTTAGGGACAAAATTTACATACCTAATTGCAACGACCTTCGCTCCCTCTTAATCTCTGAATATCACTCTTCTCCTTTAAATGAGCACTTAAGTCTTAAACCTACCTTGGCTAGGCTTGCAACTTCCTTCACATGGCAGGGCCTTTATGCAAACATAAAGAAATTCATCAGTTATTACACCATTTGTCAGCAAAACAAATATATTCCTAAGAAAAAAGTGGAACTGCTTCAACCCTTACCAATACCACAACGAGTTTGGGAGGACATCACCATGGATTTCATTATACACGTTCTAGCATCCTTTCGGCCACATAACCATTTGGGTCATTTGTGATCACCTCAGCAAATCCATTCACTTAGTGGCATTGCCTTTTAAGTTCATGGCCCAGGACCTCGTTGCCCGCTTTTTTGAGGAGGTTTTTCATCTGCACAATCTACCCAAGATGATCCTTTGATAGAGATCTCATTTTCATGAGCAATTTTTGGAAGACCCTGTTCAAACAACAAGGAATAAAACTTCAATTTAGCACTTCCTATCACCCCCAAACTGATGGCCAAACAGAAGTAGTGAATATAAGTTTAGAGGCTTACTTACGTTGCTTTGCTAGTGAACACCTCGCTCTTGGGCCTGCTTCCTCTATTTGGCAGAGTTTTGGTTCAACACTTCCCATCATTTTGCCATTCAGATGTCCCCATTTGAAGTCCTCTTTGGCCGTCTACCACCAACGCTGCGCGACTATGCTCAGGGTCCAAATGCCCCTCTAAACGAGACCCTCACCCAGAGAAACGAAGTCCTCACTCACCTCAAACGTTCCCTCCATAAAACGTGACAAAGCATGAAAGATCAAACAAATTGGAAAAGAAAAGATGATACTTTTCAAGTGCATGAGTATGTATGGTTGAGACTTTTACCTTATCAGTAAACTGTGGTGTGTTGCAGCTTGCAAAAGCTTTCACCCCGCTTCTTCGGGCCCTTTTGGATTCTCTATCGAATCGGCCTCGTAGCTTATGAGCATGCCTTGCCAGAAGAGTCACGCATTCACAATGTTGTCCACATCTCCCTCTTACATCACTGCAATGGCCCCTCTCCTCCCTCAAGTATTTGACCATTGCCAACCCACTCTAGCTCTCACAGATTGTAGCCTCACAAGACACAAATAAACCCTAACTCTTCCCATCCCATCACTTTAGACCCTAACTCCCTCTCTCTAAACCCCATGGACCACTTTTAACCTTTTGATCTTCACCTAAATCCAACTGTCCTAGGTCCCCAACCCTATGATTCAATAAACGTATCTCTCATAAATTCTCCCACATGTGGAAGGTTCCCACTGGACCGCCCTTCACCTATCAACCCATTCCACTACCCAAAAGTCAAAAACCCTTTCATTTCCCTAACGATTACCTATCAAGTTCCAGCTATTTCAACTCCCAATCCCAACACATCCACCACTCAATCCACCCAGCCATTAGATCCCACCACCCTTTCCAAAAACTCATCTCAACCATCCATAGAAAACATAATCCACTACTTCCCTTCTTCACCAACCAACTCGCGACACATCATCCTAGACATTAACCTTGAGGGCAAGGTTTCTTCTCATAAGGGGAGTATTGTTAGCAATTAGGAGGTAGTGCGACCTAAGTGTATAACAACCAAACCCAAATGGTTCAGTGATTATATTTAGTAATTGCATGTAGTAATTTTCTCTTGTTTAGCCTAGAGTAGCCATCTATTTTAGGGTTGTGGTCAGGGTTTTACCTTATTTTATCCTCTTTTGTAAGTTTGGAATTGTATGATGAATGAAAAATGTACTCTTCTTTCCTTATTTTCCAATTTTCTTAGATAATGCTTTATCATATTCACTTGTTGACTTCTTTCAACAATTACTTCTTTATGGTCATGAACTCTTTATACATGTTTAAAGAGTGTCTTTCTCTTATATTAGTCAAAATACATACTAAATTCGCATCTATGTATTTATGTTTTTGTTTTAATTGATAACTATAATAGTTTTAATTTTTTAATACGTTTTCTAATAGATTGTGTGACTTCTTTTTCTTCTTTTTTGTTTGTTTGTTTACTATGCTAACATGATTATTAAGAATATTAACTATTTATTTTGTATTACACCATATTATATTTATACGAAGATTTTATTTAGTTTTTTTTGAGAATACTAACATTTTCTTACCTGATTACCATCATGGGTAAGGAAGTAAAAGCAAAACAATTTTTATTAAGATGTACAAGAAAAGGAATGTGATCACCTAGAGATAAGAAAACATGAACAATTATTCAATATATCATGCATTTGAAATAAGATAAACAAAGTCATTATTTAAGGGTGGCTAAAGGGTAAATTTGGAAATAACAAAAAATAATTATCTAAGCAAAGCTTCCCGGCCCAAAGGAATTTACTCAACCCATTCCTGAGTATTCCACACTGCTCAAGTAAGTGTGTCACTTCGTATAAGGACTTTCTTCCCTTCTGCCCACTCTTTGTTCACACAATTCTAAAAGCAAAGGAGAAAGGGTGGACAATAGGTACCATAAGCCTTCTAGCAAGTGTAGTTCACCATTTTCCAAATGCTCCTATCGTTCTACAAAGATTGTGTGAGTGTGCAGTTATGCTTTAGATGCTTCTCCATAGAATAGATCTACCCAATTCATGTTCTTTTCCAACGAACTCACTTTACCAAATAGTGTAATTCTTCATTATATGTTGTATATGTATGTGTGGCGCAGGAAGGTGATCCACCCACAATTTACTTAATACTTACTGTAAGAGTTTACTCTACATTTTCATTGGTTTTTTTGAAATTTAACGACGATTTAGGTTAAAATTAGTTAATTATTATGACAATTAGATTTGACAATTGTATAAATATTATATAAATTTTCAAATAATTAGTGTTTTCATATTTTAAATAATGTATCATCTTACAAACTAAGTCTCACTTTAGGTGATTACAATTTTTAAATTTATAAAAGTATAAACTAGTTTTGGTATTAACTTTTTAAATTTATAAAAATAATGTTATTTTGTTTTCAATTTTAAAACATTGTTGTAAAAAATTAATCCCACTAAAATTCTTTTTCTTTGGGATCAAAGATTGGTGACCAATGATGAAAGTTGGAGGTATGTAGCGGTCGATGATCAATGATTGACAACCAATAATCGGTTATTGACATCCTATGACCAACAGTTAAAGGTAACAATCAATGACTGCTAGTTAGAGGTGACAGCTGGTGAGCATTGATCAACGACCAATAACTATTGACCAAAAATCATTGATTAGTGATTGTACATTGGTGACCAATAATTAAAGGTGGTGGTTGTGATTAATGATAGAGGATTGATATCTAGTGATTGAAAGTGGTGGTCAGTGACCAGAGATTAGAGGTGATAGTTGGTGAATGATGATCAAAAGTGATGGCTGATAATTAACAGTTAGAGGTGACAACTAGTGATCATCGATAACCAACCATTAGAGTTGGCAACGAGTGATCGACGATCAACGCTAACAGCTAATAACTTATGATTAAATTTTGTGGTTGACAATCGAAGGTATGACGAGTGGTAGCTAATGACGTTAATTAAGTAACAAATTTGAGTAAAAACAATGACAAAAAACTCAAAACCAAATTTTATTATCTTTGAAATTAAGTAAAAATTATTCTAAAAATAACTAAAAATTCAAATCAAAAACATTTTTTCAAAAATATTTTTATTTTCAAAATAAAAAATTCAAAATAATTCTCAACAAGACCTACCTAAGATTCTTTAAAAGAAAAAAAAAAACTACCTAAGATGACAAGTTTTGATTTTATTCTTATAAATAAGAAAACAAATGGAAATGTAAATGGAAGAGTAGAACCCCTAAGTTTTATTTCCAAACTCTAGAATAGTTGCCTTTGTGTCATCTAGAATATAGTTGCCTTTATTCTTATAATTACATCGATGTAAGTCATAATCCATTGTAATTAATTATTATAGAAGCATTTGAAGAAATGTCAGCATAATGTTTTATAAGATAATGTTGTGCTGTTTTTAAATTTAAAAATGTTAGTGTTGCAAAATAAAGAAAATAAAATAAATTATGTAATTTGATAAAATGTCTCATAATTATCAACCTTAAGAATGTAAAAATACATTACATATATTAATGTTAGATACCAACAACGTAGTAAGGAGAGAAGTAGAAACTAATAAAACAGTTTTAAAAAATAATTCTGATTTTTTAGCTTTTAAGAATAGTAGAAAGTAGTTTTAGTTTTCAGTTTTTTTATTTTTATTTTGAAAACGCAAAATATAATTAAAATATGTTATTTTTTATTAATAAAATTTTAATAAATATAAACAAGTTTTTCCATTTTTATATTTTTAAAACACTTTTCAAATAACACTTAGCAAACAATTTTTTTTTCTTTTCTTTTCAAAAACAATTTTTTAAAAACTATTCTTATAAAATCTTTTTGAAAACTAAAAAACAAAACTAATTAAGCTATAAAGTGTTTGCTTACACGAAAATAAGAAAAATATTGACATGAGGTACATAGTTATATAGTTTTTTTTTCCTTTTTTTTTGAAACATAGTTATATAGGTAAACACTAAAACGCTATTCTCACTAAAAAAACAACTAAAAAGCTATTCTGCGAGGAAAGTAGCTACGTAATTAAAAAAATTTACCAAAAAAATAAAGTAGCTAGTACCTACGTAACAAAATAATTAATACACACATAATGTTTATTTAATTCTAGACACGTTATGGATGTACCTTTATGTAAGGAGTCATGCTGTCATAGGCCCTCCAAAAATTTATTTTTCTTTTTTTACTGGAATTTTATTATTTATATAATGAAAGACAAAAAATATCAGAATTTATGGGAATAAAATATTTTATTAAATTATTCATTTTCGGCCATTATTTTTAGTGATTTTTTTGTCAAATAATATATAACAGATACGTGCGTGCGCGCAGAGTTACTTACAATTTTTTATATGAAAAAAATAGCGAAGTGTTTTTTTTTCTAAGCAAAAAATAGTGAAGTAAAACAAAAGTAGAAACAAAAATATCAACTAAACCATAATTTAAAAAAATACACATATATAACTTAATAATTTCCTACATTAATACAAACATATGGGTGCAAATGCAGCTGCACAAAATTCAAACGTGGTGGGTAGGTTTCAAGTCCATATCAAACTGTATTTCACAATTTGGCGTTCTGTTTGGTCGCTCGCACCTGATGAAAATGAAAACGGGTCAATTTCGACTTTCCAATTCCTATGACCAAAATTAGAATGGGATACGTTTGAAATACTGGTATTTATTAATTATTGACGTGCCTCTTTCTAACCATATTTGGACAGCACAATAGATTCCAACGATGAAAATAGCACCAAACGTATCTTCTGCTACATTTTTTTTAAGATAATTTCAGACATAAGGTGATGTTTTCAACAAATTTTTAAAATGAAAACTTATGTACAAAATATTTATATTAATATTTAATTATAATCTTTTAAATATATTAATTTTATCGATTAAATATTTTAAAAATTATATAAATAAAAAATTATGATTTAAAATCAGTCTTTTTTTTCTAAAAAACGATTGAAAATCAATGTAAAATATTTTTACATTATTAATACATACTCTTATTTTAATTTTTTATTATACTCTCAATGCATCATCGTCCACTAAAGGTATCAATTCTCACCGGCATTAAAACTTAGTTTCCTTGGATATATTTCTAACAATCCTCTTTAATTTATCTACTATCATTAATAATATAACACTAATTAACTTAGCTTTAATTTTTATATTTCATATATATAGTTTATAAATATTACAAAAGGACAACAGAAATGCGATTTTTTTTTTTTGTTTGTTTGAAAAAACAAGACATGGGGAATATTAAGGCGTGACAATCCCCGTCCAACAATGTTGGTATTGCTTTTTAGTTTTTTCTTTTGATGGGTTAATGCTAGCGCATGGTAAAGTTTTGACAAATAACAATTCAAAATTAAATAATTTATGAAAAAACTTCTAGATGCAAGACTTTAGGCTCTGCGCAAATAATAAGCATTGACGCCGGCATTCATGACTAATAACTCATTCACGACGTATTCAGCCATAAAGAAATTTGTGTTCTTCTAGAGAATCATTTTTTGTTTTCATTGTTTTTTTAAGAAGATATGATTTTTGCCCTCCCTATTTTTGCTCACATTTTTAGGAAGGTAAATTAATGTACAATTTCATCAACTAAAGTTTCACAACAAAAAAATCATTTTTAATTTTTAAAATTTAAAAATATTTTTTTAGTCTTTAATTAATATCTTTTTTAGTCTTTAATTAATTTATAATTTTTTTATTCAGTTAATGCATTAAATTTTTTTGACAGAAAGTAGCTTTTATTTTTTTAATTAATTTTTAGTTTTTTTAATTAAAAAATTCACATTTAACACCACCAAATCACCGAAATTTATAAATGAATAATATTAATAAAAAATAAATTAATTTAAAAAATTAAAAAATATTTTTAAATTTAAAAAAAAAAGAAAAAGAAAACAACCGTTTTTTTCTTGTTTTTTTGGGAGTTAGCCCCATTGTATATAAAAAATAAAAATTTACACAATTTTTATTGGCCTTTTCTTTTGTTGGAATGAGCAATATCGAAGAGTGTGACATCACTGAATACTTTTTTTCTAAAAAAATATATAAACTAAAAAAATCATTTAAATTAGGAAAAATGAAAGTAGTAAGAGATATAAATGAAATAGAAAAAGAATATAATTAATTATTAATTAATAACAAATAAATACATAAATGACAAAAATGTACGAAAGATGTTAAATAGATATATCATATCTATATCAATTTAACATCTTCGGTACATTTAAAAAATATATACACACATAAACAAGTTGTTTGTTTATAATTTAGCAAACAAAATAAAATCATTTTAATAACTAAATCCGTTATGTACATCATTATAAAGTTTGTTTATGACAAAATCTTCGTTTAAAATGAAAAAAAATAAATCATAAATTCGAATCTTTTAAATATCAATACCAACAATTAATATAAAAAAAATTGACATTTATATATGTTTTACGTTAGTTGAATTAACAAGATTTTATATTTTATAGATCACCTTTCAAAGTAATGTATTAATTCTTTTTGTAATACTCATTTATATAGTGTATGTACTATTGTAGACATAATTTTTGAATAAAAATATTGCCATACACTTTTAAATCAAAAGTGTTTGTTAGATAAATGTCTTTCCAAAATAATGCTGGAGTTGGTAAGATTGCCTTTAATTTACTACCTGCCACCTACAACTAATCTGTTGCTTTATATTAATAATTTTATTTTTTGTTTTATATGACATTATATATAGATAGATATTCACCCAAAACAATATAAACTATCCATTATATTAAATATAATTTTTAATTTATGTATTAGAAAATTTACATTATTAACCGATCAGTATTTATTTTACTATGACTTTTAAGTGATTGTTACAAAAAATAATTTATTTTTATATTTAATATTTTTAATTATTTGGAAAATTTAAGGTGTTGTGAAAAAAATATATTTAATAATTTTATTTTTAGATATTTTGTGTCAGATTTATCTTTTATAGATATTAGATATGAAATATATTTTCTGTTAAAAATATAGATAAAATTAATATAAATAGAAACTCTCACTTTAAAATATTTTCCTAGCCATTTCAGAATTGCATCACAAAGTATTCTTAAATGATTATTTCGCTCAACCAAATAGATATTGCTAAGCAAAATATAAATTCTTTGAAAAAGCTCAATCGCTGAGTGCATTTTAATTATGCTTAAAGAAACTTTCATTTTCAAACAACTCTCCTATCACCAATTTCTCTCGGACAAATAAATTACAATCAACAAATTTCTGACAAACGTAAATTTTTTACGGTTTCTCATTTTGCTTAGTGAATTGAGTTTCGCTTAATAAATTTGCTTTAAATCCTGATATTCTTCATTAACTTTTCTCATCTGCACAGATCGTGAAAGGATTTATAGGAAGCATCTTGAACTCTTAAAAAATTAACATATTTACACAACTTTTTTGTTTTATAAATATTACTTGGGTTTTATAATATATTTTCTTTAAATTCTAGTTAGAGTAGATAAGTGACATAAAGTTATAGTTTTAAAGTAATACTGACACTTAGCAATTGTACACGTGATATAGACATATAAATTATATTGATATAATCTATTAATGCGGGTGTTTGTGGGTGCCTTAAATAATTTTAAATTTTAAACGTGATGTTGTATTTTTTTTTTTATAAACTTTAATGTGGAATATTCATGTTGATGAAAAAACCTAGCCGATCTTTAGTGAGGGATAAATAAGATTTTTTTTTTAATGCGCATGAAACTTTGTTTCAAAATATTGAGTCGAGAGTTATAAATTTTGTGGACTAATTAATAATTATCGATATTTTTGGTAATTCGATGTATCAACATGCTAAATTTTGTTGTATTCGGTCTTAAATAACATTTGATCCAGAAAAATAGTATCTTCTTGCTTTTAGTTATTTAAAGATTTTTATAATTTGATTCTCTGAGTTTATTTTTTGTTTGATTCTCATCTAAGTTATCAAACAAAAAATTTGTTTTTAAAGTATTAATTAAGTGATTTTTACGGTTTAGTTACTTAACATGTTAGTAGAGAATTTAAAGGATAATCTTATATGATTTTTTAGGGCAAATTATTGTTTTAATATTTTATTTATATAAAATAGTTTATCACATAGTTAAACTTATAAATGAATAAAAACAATTTAATATTTATATTTAATATTTATAAGTGACGTATAAGAGATATACTATATTCAATTACAATATTTTATGTATAATAAATTTATTAATTTTATTAATTAATATTTTAAAATTATAAGTTATAATTAAATATTAGTTTAAAACTGTTCTGCAATTTATAATTTTTTTTTCGTAGAAAACACAGTTTACTTAAAAACATGGTCTGTCGAATTACACTGTTAACGTTCATTGTTACATAGTTAAATTGTTACGTAGTTAACAACAGTTAACAGCTAATATTATTTCTTGACAGAAAATATTAAAAGAAAATATATTATTTAAAAACCAAATTTTAAAAAGATTTAAATAACCATAAAAAAAAAACTTTTTCCAAAAAAGATCATTAATTAAGAAAGTAATAACAAGAAGAGTTTAAAAACGTGGCCTGAGTGGGTTTGCTTGAATTCCACGTGGGACATCACATGGATTTAAGTTGAAGATCACGGTGCGTGAGCGCTAAACAAATAACAAATAACAAATAACAAATATCGGAATCATTCACATTCACATTAACATTAACAATCGCTATCTCCCAAATACCATTTCTGTTTATCATTCACCATAGCGACACAGTTGACTTTTATCCAATTTCCTCGTCGTACGCATCGTTCCTAATCCACCTCCGACACAATCGCTGCCGCCACTGAGGTTAGCCACCAACTCTCTCATTGTTTTCTCCGAATTTCGTTCCCTTTCATTCCGTTCTTTCAGTGCCTATTCGAATCCACATTCTCTATTGCTGATTTTTCCAATCTGAACTCTGGATTTCAGCCTATAATCAATTTCGGTAGTAATTTGTGTTGTAGCAGTACTAGTTTGCCGCCTTTAAATGATCGCTTTATGCGTGCGTCTTTCTTCCGCATATGGAGGGATAAAACAACAAATTATTTACTGTTTTAAAAACTGCAGTGGTGATTGTATTGATGTCGTGGTTCGATTTATTCAATATTTCAATATATTGCATTTGATGTTGAATGGTGATTGACCTTATAATGTTTGAATACGAAACATAGCTGGATCTAAGTCAAACTAGTTCAACCAGCTTGACAATTTGGGGAAATTTGTTGATTACAGAAAAAATTTCCCCAGTGAAAGAGAAGAGGGTATTAATTTTTCTCTTTTACTTAACGATTTTTTGCTGTATCTCAGACTTGTAACTATAGAAGATACTTCTTGAGGGATTAGTCTTTCTCTTTCCGTCAGAGGATACCTTGAGTTCTCTAAAAAAAAAAAACGATGATAATTTTTAGCTTGCATTCTGTAATTTTTATTTTTAAATTTTATACCAACAACAACAAGGGTGAGATATGATGATAATTTTTATAAATTCTTGCCGTCTATTGAGTTTGAAATGATTAACTCCAAAATTATAGAAAAAAATTTTCTCCAGTTTACCAGATAATCTTGTAATTGCCTAGCTATTTTATTTTTTATCGACATTGTTTTGTGATGATTTAAATATTTTTATAAAAGTATATATATAATATTTATATAAATTCTCATTGTAAATAATGGAAATAAGACTCTTGTTGTTGCTCTGTTTATCTTGTATTGATATCCTAAATTTAAGAAATACCATATCCCCATGTAAGTGATAGTTTGTTGTGCTGTTCTAGGTCTTTTATTGTGTGATACCTGAACTGGGAAGAAGCTAAACTCTTCTCTATCAAGATTCTTTTGATCCTACAGAGGATTCTTTGGATTTCCTTTATGAGCAAGTGAGCAACTGGTTTTGATCAAATATGAAGTAAAATATTGGTTAAGATTTTAGGAAAAGCAGTATACTAATCATTAAGGGTGTGTTTGGCTTTAAGTTCTATACATTTTTTTTCAAATTTTAAAACAATGTTGTTGAATCTCAACTCCACTAGTAAATGGAGACTAGAGATTGGGGACAGTAATCAAGAATCAGAGCCAGCGGTGTTGGTTGAAGACTAATGATTGGAGATTAGTGGTTGTGGCTAGTGATCAGTAATGATGGTCAGTGAATGCAGACCAATGGTGGCAGTGTCCAGTGAGCATGATCTGGGGACGGGCAATGGGCAGTAACAATGGGTGGTGGTAGCGAGTGGCAACTAGTGATGACAAGTAGTGAGGTTGAGTAAAAACAAAAATCTCAAAACCATTTTGTTGTTTCTCATACACGAAACGAAAAATAGAAAACTGACAATTACTCCAAACCGGACCTTAAATTGCAATTTTCTAAAATTTCCCCAACTATATGTGAATAAATAAATACAACTTTTATTTATTGTAACTAGGCTTGATTGTATCTGATAAATCAGGGAATATTAGAAAATAAAGTAACTAGTTAGTTAGTAGGAGCAAGAATAGGAATAAGAATCTAGTGTGCCAAAGTCCCACGCTTAATTGATGTAATTTTTTTCAGTGATAAAGTTTTAATCCTACTTTTGTTTTTTGGGATATTAGATTGGTCCAATTTGCAGTGAAATGTCAAGCTTCAAAAATATTGATTCGATCCCAAATCATGTTGAATTGATTCTAAACCTATATGAACCACTATTATTTATAATGCATTTTCATCCTATACTTTGATACATAGTTTTATTTTAGCATAAATTGTTAAGACTTGGTTAATATGTGACAAGATATACAATGAAGTTGTCTTTCTTATTGTTTTGTTGCGTCATATTTTCCTAGCACAGGTGAAACTGGAAAATTAGTAAAGTTAATTGCATTACACACAAACACAAACACATGGGGCATACCAAGTGAAACTAAAATTTATTCTGAAAAAAATGAGAACTTCAAATCTAGGCCATACAGCCATATATGAAATAAAATTATTATTTAAATTTAAACCAACCTTTAATATATTTTTAACTGATAAACTAATTATCCTGAGTACCTAATGGCAACATTTTAACATATAAACTTAGGTAAAAAAAATATCTCCCATGAATTCAAATTGGCTCCACGAATGTTTTGCTAACATAATTTCATTGAATTGTACATGCTTTGTTGTTATAGTTAGTTGTCTTTATATGGATAAAACAGCAGCTTTATGTTTAGCTCTTTGGCATGCTGTAATTATGAAGATAATTGATTACTTAGTATTGACTTTTCCAGTATTCAATCTTGACCTTTTAGAGAGAGGGTCTACCAGACCAGCATGAGTGTGGATCCAAAGAAAACTGCCTCTAATGGCCAGGAGAAAATGTTAACATCACAAGAACAGCAGGTGTTGGTATGTTCAGTATTTTTGCTTTCTTGGTGTATCCATGAATACTCTCACCTTGTTTTGAGACTTGCAACTGTGAATATTAAACTGCAATGTTTTGAGCAAAGGAGCATTGTAGCTCATAATAATTTGCTTCCTTCTAGATTAATGAGGTGAGAAGGTTAATTGGGCCACAGTCTGGTAAGGCATCCATTTTTTGTTCCGATGCATCCATCTCAAGGTATTTAAGAGCACGAAATTGGAACGTCAAGAAGGCAACTAAAATGTTGAAGCTGAGCCTGAAATGGAGAGCAGAATACAAACCAGAAGAAATCCGCTGGGTGAGTGGCTGCATTCATTTTTTTATGTATGACCTTTGAGACATGATCAAAAGCAGGGAAGGGATGTGTTCTTTATGGGATTGTTATATCTAACTCAATCCTTTTATGTAACTAGATTGACCTGAGTATTTTATGTTGCATATTCCCTTATTCACAGAGGAGCTGGGAGTGGGCCTAAATAAACATTATTAAAGATTCTTAATTGGATCCATTGGCCTTGTTTGGCTAATATCTGATCAATATCCTAACTGAACTGCTAGCAACTGAATATCATATCTTGTTATCTTAATATATAATGAGTTCTTTTGAACCATTTAATTACTGACTCACCCAGAATGTGATCTGAACAATTTGTGTCAAACCATGACTATTTCTTTATCTTTTGATATGTATCTTTCGTTGATGCAGGAAGATGTTGCTCATGAAGCAGAGACAGGAAAAATTTATAGATCAAATTATATTGACAAGTATGGGAGAACAGTTCTAGTAATGAGACCTAGTTGCCAGGTATCTTCTGAAAGTCACTTCTATCTCTAGCATTACATGTTTATCTAAGTTGGATGTCAGAATAAGTGAAAATTGGGAGAATGAGAGTGAGATATATTTACGCATATTATGTCTACCTACCATCTCAGGTTTCATTTATACAATTAACTAACTCCCAAAAGTTAGCTCAACTGAAGAGGTTTTTCAAGTCTAATAAAAGATATTTTGACCACATTCCTAGTCAATGTGGAACATTTTAACATCCCCATCCTCTCAATACTAGACATTTAGAGCATTGAAGTTTGCAAGAATGAATATTTATAGACTGTAGTTGATCCAAGTTGAAAACTAGATAGAGTCTGATACTATAATAGAAATAGACTAAATCTAAAGTAGGATTGGACATGTGGAGCAAGAATTTTGTAAGATTGGACATTTAGAGCATGAAGTTTGTAGGATTGGACATATAGAGGATGAAGTTTGTAGGATTGGACATATGCAACTGGCCTAACTTCAAGACTAGATTTGATTCCATATTTTAAATAGATAAAAAAAAAAATTAGCATATTCCATTGTTCGAAGGCTCCTCTTAATGCCAAGGTAGGAGAGAGGGTTATTGTATGTAGCCTTACTCTTTGCATATGCTAAGAGACTATCTTTGGATTCAAACCCATGACCAGTCACGAAGATACAACTTTACAAGCTTGCCCTCATATTTTAAATAGATAAAACCTAACTTATATTATTTCCAACAGAAAGCACTCTTAAGGTCCTGCCTTGATTTAGAAATCAGGTTTAATTGATTATACGTGCTTAATTGATTGAAACCTTACTTATTATTATTATTGTAGAGGAAGGTTATCCATGCGTCAAATTTTTTTCTTCCTTTTTTGGGTGCAGAACTCGAAGTCAACAAAAGGACAAATTAAATATTTGGTATACTGCATGGAGAATGCTATTTTAAATCTTCCACCAGAGCAGGAACAGATGGTGTGGTTGATTGACTTCCAGGGTTTCAACATGTCACATATATCAATAAAGGTGACACGTGAAACTGCCCATGTATTACAAGAACATTATCCTGAACGGCTGGGTCTGGCAATACTGTACAATGCACCTAAGTTCTTTGAGCCATTCTTCACGGTAATTATATAAAACTTTTCCTAGCTCAACTTCTAGTTCATACCTGAATATCTTTTTACTCGTGTATATGTATATTGACTTTATGAAGTATTGAATGAAACCGCAAGTTAATAATGTGGTGCAACTATTTTAGATTGAGTTTAATATCTATACACTGTCAGCGTAAAACTCTTTTACACTGACAGTTAATTACAATCCTTTATTTACATATGCTATAATGCGTCCAGAAATGATATTCATAGTTGAGACTTCCAAAGATTCAGGTGTATTTTATTTAGCCATTAAACTAAAGATGAGATTGAAATTGGAGTCTTCCTCTTGGTCCAGAAGTGAAGCTCTCGATCCAAGCTATTTTTTGGTTTTTCCTCCATCAGTGTCTGGCTGTCATGGAATGGAGACAAGTTTTCATCTTTCTTATTTGAATTTTTTATTTTTCTAAACCTGTGAATTTACATTGAATGGGCCAATAAGGAAACTCAATAATCAAAAGTATCCTATTCATTTCTTTATCATTTTGCCTCTGACATAGGAATCTGTGTGCTGGTTTCTAGATCTGCATGACTTCGATAAGGGAAGTTCTTGGTTTTTACCTCCTATTTGCTGTGTTTATTTTTAGTTGCTAATAATTCTGATCATTAATCTTGTATGATTGTCTTATGACGAAATGTTCATTGCTGCAGATGGTAAAGCCGTTATTAGAGCCTAAGACTTATAATAAGGTCAAGTTTGGTTACTCTGATGATCAGAACACCAAGAAGATTATGGAGGATTTGTTTGATTTTGACCATCTTGAATCTGCATTTGGTGGGAATGATGATAGAGGATTTGACATAAGTAAATATGCTGACAGAATGAAAGAGGATGACAAGAAGATTCCTGCTTTCTGGACTAGGGAAAACACTGTATCATCAGTCCCAAATCATGTTCCTTCTTTAGATTCAACTAGATTAGACTCAGATACTGATGCTTCAGACAATGAGAAAATAGACTCTTCCCCTGACCCTGTGATGGATACAGATATCACTAACCCAGATCAGAAAAGCTTGGTTAATGAAGGAGAAAGAAATGCTAGTGCAGGTGTGCATTAGAATGAGAAATTGCATACCTCGGGCGGTCGGGCCTTTGAAGTAATTAATATACAGGCACTGAGTTAGCAACATTCTGTGACATTCTTGTTTTAAACTTAACTCAAGATACCTTTTGTTACTTGATATTGGATTTAACATGATCCCAGATGTTTTTGCCCTGTGAATTCTTGCTTTTATCCTATAAACGGGCATGGAATGTCTGCTTTTGTGCATTCAGCAATATTTTGCTGCTGTTGTGGTAGACAACTTTTTTCCTCCCTAGTGGATGGAAGAGTGATTGTAGTTATCTAAAATAGTTGAATTCTTGGCTAGTTTTTGGTTATTTGAAGTGACTTTTAAGTACCAAAAGTTGACCTACATACGGTAGCAATTTGACACTAATTTAATGATGAGGTGAATCTAAATTCTGTAATTTAAAAATTTATACAATGAGAAAATTATTATAATTAATTAAATTACATTTAAATTACAAAATTAGACCTACACATTAAATTGTTATCATTGTTACAACGTCAATCCATTAATTTGGGTTATTAATTTAGTAATTTTAAAAATTAAAAAAATACTTTTATTATTTTAAAATAGAATATAAAATGTCAAATATTGAAAAAAATAGAAATTATAATTAAATATTTCTTATATTTATGATTGTAGGATTTTTTTTATTTAACTGATCACAGAAAATTTGAATTTCACTTTGAAAATTTTCATTCTTAGCAATAATAAAAATGAAAATATTATTTTTAAAAAAATTTAAAATTATAAAAGTTAAAAGGTTTAACAAAGTGGCTACATTTTCAGGAATAATATTTTAATTCATCAAAGAAACGCTCTAATTGAGGGTTTTTTTTTTTTTTTTGAAAAGAAAAATGTAAAATTATTGAAACAAAATACATTAATATGTACCAAGAGGAAATTTAAATATAGTATACTAAATATAAATGATTAAATATTACATGTATTAATAATATAAAATATTCTCTAAAAATAATAGAAAATAATATTATATCGTATAACTGATCTAGAATTTGTTGATTTTTAAAAAATTACTTTAAAAATTGTATTTACCGTAATTTTTGTTTAAATAACAGCACATCAACACATTTATATCTAGCTATTTTAATCTTAAAACTGAAAGCTTCGGCAAAAAATAAAATAAAATCTTAAAACTGAGAATTCATTTCCATCGTTTCTATATATTAAAATCTTCAGATGTCCAATAAAACTCACATTACAATTAAAACTCATTTACAATTAAAGTAATAGACATGAAATTGAAAGCATTTTTAAGATTCAATAATTTATATAGGAACATGGAAGCAATTACTCTTTCACAATATGAGAACAACCCGGGAGTGGAATCCTAATCCACTAGTGCGGATCTGTGTTAAACACCCAAATGACATACTCAGATTTTCATGTAATCTAAGTGTAACACTTATAACATCTTTTTTAGTCCTTATATATTTCTGTTGTTTGCTCATTAACGTATGATGTATTCCCTGAAACGAAGATATTAAAATGATTTTAAAAAAAGAAAAAAAAAAAAAAATTTACACTATGAAGCATTAACAGAAGTGAGTGTAGATCTATTATCTAACCTTAAAAAAATTAGTGGAACATGTCATCCAATCTCTGCCTGTAAAGAGCCAGACGCTGTGATCGGGTAATAACATTGTCATTTGTCAATGCCATGAAGACTTGTTTAACAAGATTTGAGGAATGAAGAATATTGGAACATAATTTTGGCATAAACTTAGTATAGGAGCATACCTTAGTATAGGCATAAACTCCAGCCTCAGTGGGCCCTATTGGACTTCCCCTCCTAATGAATCTTCCCTCTTTGAAAATATATAGCATCGGAATTCCAGTTGATAATTCTAAACTAATCACCTGTGAAAAGGTGCACAATAAAAATAAAATACTGACTATTTATGACACTTGAACACAGAAATTGAGATAATTCTGAATACTTGATCAATCACCTCTTGGGAAGTAAGTTTGTCAAGATACATAATAATGGATCTCAGTGAATTCCCATGAGCTGAAATCATAACATTCTTTCCACATAAGAGTTGAGGTTCAATCTGGCATCATAATGTCAATGGAATCAGCTCCATGTAGAATACATTATATAAATGCTAAAATATGAAATTATCAAATTATAAAACAAATAAACACTGACTTACGGATTTATAATTATAATGCTAGAGCAAGTAGAATAGAATAGCATAAAAGGAGAAAACGAAGAAAAGGGAGCTTGTTAGATTACAAACATGTTCTTTCCAAATTTTTATATAAAGGAAGTACGATACAAAATCCTAAACAACCACATACTTGGTCTCTAAAATAGGCAACTGCCCTTTCAGCACACATTTCCAAACTTTCACCATTTGGGGGAGGAGTGTCATAACTTCGACGCCACTCATGTACTTGCTCTTTCCCATATCTATCTGCTGTTTCTTGCTTATTGAGACCCTGCAGTTCCCCATACCTTAAATGATAACAAGTATTTTCTTTACATTATATTTTGTACACAAGGTTGTCAAACAGGAGTAGCAAACATTGAAAGCAGGAAAGAGATTGCTACATTCTTTCATTCAATTGCCAAGCTGCTATGACAGGAATTGATTGCTTTTTTGTATCTTCACTAAAAACTTGACTCCATTCCCTTGCTTGTTTACTCTCATTGTGCATTATGATAGGCACCTGCAGGAAGTTTGATCAGTGATAGTTTTTTCTTTTGGACAGTTTGATCACTGATAGTTTACTTTAGACAGGCATTTGAATACCATATTGTAGTAAATGAATATATTTATTTAAATAGTACTACATAAGCATACATCATCTGAAATATATTGCATAACATATCTACTTTTCTATTCTTTTCTGGATTATGATACCTACTATATAAAATTATAAATACAGTAAACTCCCCTGCCTTCATAGTTAAGTAGTAGTTGTTAGGAGTAGACCATGCTTATAAATATGTTCTGAACATTCTGAAGTAAAAAGCAGTGGGCATGTTAATCTGTTATGTCTCTTTTAAGATGTGAATATATGTTTTGAACTTCCTTAAGTAAAAAGTAGTTATTATGCCTTTATGTTACCTTCTTGCGGCGGTGCTGTGTCATTGCAAGCATGGCTGTCATTTGTGCGCGAATCAAAGCAGATGTAAATATAAGATCCACAGGAATGCTGCTAATTCTTTTGCCAGCTTCAATTGCCTCATCTATACCCTTCTTGCTTAGAGGGACATCAACACAACCTGTGAACAAGTTCTTTTCGTTCCACAAAGATTCGCCATGTCGAATAAGGATCAAAGCAGATTCATCTGAGTAAGAATAAAGTGAACAAGCTAAGCAAAACAAAAGAAAAAAAAAAGCTCAACAATGATGAGAGTCAACCGAGAGCAGGGTTTGTCTTAATTACTTGATTTCTTGTGAGTATCACTATCTCTAGTTTTGCTTCTTAAAGGGGAAGATACTGTGTCAGTCACTGATGTTTGAGATGCTAAAGATTGAATTACACTACAATCCCTTCTTGAGAGGCAGTAACTGTTGATAAAATCCTTTGTCACCAGGCTTACAAAATTGTTAAACTTGTGCTGATGATTAATCTTGTTGATATGAGAATTGGATTGAAAACCCCCAATTGCTTGGTTATACATTCCAGTAGCAGCCATTCTCTGAAGACTGAAAACAAAGAACTCATTAGGCAAGGCGCCACTTAATCCTTATGCTAGTGAACTCATACTCAAGACAAGGGAAGCATCACGAATGTGGAAATTTATTTGTTCATATTAGTATAAAAAAGTACCCTCAATATTTGAATCATTGAAACAAGAAACGCAACAAGAACATAAAAGCTTAAAATACTAGTTGTTGATGGTCAATATTGCCAAAAAATAACAGGAAAAAAATACAAACATTCGGAAATTAAAACATCACTTGTTAAAAAAATGCAGATCTACGAGGATGTGTACAAAAAATTAGTCAAGCTGAATCCACAATCCAAGTAAGACGTACACAGAGAGGGGAGAAAAAAGCAAGGGAAATCCTTCTATAGTTCTATTTTCTACATGAAAGTGATTCACAGTACCTGCAGCAATTAGCCGAAGAAAACAGCAAGACTAATAATAGTATATATTATGTATTTTATATGTGAAAATGAAAGTAAAAATAGTATTCTAAAGTTTATTTATGTATAGGATATAGGAAGAGATAGTAGACATGAACATTTATTGGCCTCGTTTTTATAAGGGTGGTGGCGAAGAAAACGAGGGTGTGGTGTATTGGAAGTAACCGTTGTTATTTTCCACTATTAGTGGCCTAAAAGGATAAAGTATAATAACTACCCAATAAAGATAATGTTATCTTATTCAAATTAAGTTGATCTCGTCTGTTGATGGATTTAGCAGAATAACTGTTCTGCATATAAATTGGTCCTTAAGAAAACTATATTATTATGTGTGTGAAAGAAGGAGAAGAGAGAGAAACCAATTTATATGTATATATGTTTCTCCTTAAGTAGTTTACATGATTGTATGTTTTCGCTTAGGAATTTTAACATGGTGGAGGCAATGCAGATTGCAGAATTTTATATTGATAGCAAAAGATTCAAAGGAGTTAATTACAAGCTACCCGAATTCACTACAACTAACTACTAACTGACGAAAGAAAATGGTGTCGATTATTCAGAGGGAAAAGGAATTAGTATCAGTATTTGTTAGTACAACTTAATTACAACTAACTTGATGAATGCAGAAGAGTCAATGTAATGGCACAGAAGAACTAGCTGTTTTGTTTGGTTTGTACCAAGAAGTCACATTTAACAGCGTACGACAAGTTTTTTAGTTCGATAGAAACAATGAGTGCTGCCACAATTCTGAAGCACAACAATCCAAGCCTTTTCTTTAAATAAAATAAAATAATTCATGACTTTTAGTTTTAGCTACATTGCCATGTTTTTCATCATCGTTACGTATCTTACGTAAAATAATTATTTTATTATTTATTTTGTGAATGCGGGATATATACCATTATTATATTATGTAATAAAATAATAATAAAAAAAGAAGAGTCAAACTTCGGAACTAACAGTGTTTGTTTTGTATAATTATTGAAGTTATGTTGTTTGCTTAGAAAATATATAAAAATCTGTCTTTTAAAAACCACATTCCACTTACAGTTTGGTCAATTCTAAAAATTAGTGAGATGAAAGATTGGTATTAAAATCCATTTAAAATCAGTGATTCAATTAATTCTTAATTTTTTAAAAATTTTTAGATTTTGTTAAATACACTCTTGTTTTTTTCTAAGTAACCAATATTTTAATTAAAAAATTAATAAAAAGGAGTTTAACTTAGCAATATAAAATTGCATTTAGTAAAATTAGTATTTTTTTTAATTACATCTTAATACATTTTTTCTTTTATAATCTTAATTCTTATTATACATCAATAATAATAAAAAATATTATTTTATTAAAACCGGTTCTAGTTCAATAATGGTTAAACTAATAACCCTTGAACCAGTACCTTTTTTCTTCATTGATTCGATCACCAGTCGATTTTAAAAAACATATATGAAAATTAATTTACAGTTTTCTAATTAATAAATCACTTTTGTTTCTTTTAATACACACTCACATAAAAAGTCTAGATCATCAAACATGAGTATAATTACTCTTAAATTAAGTTGGTTAAGGTATAAGACATTAAGGAGTGTTTCTTTGTTTCATATCACTTTCCTTCACTTCTTACAATGGTATTTTTTATTTAAAATAAAAAGGTACGATATATTAAAACTTATATCACTAATGTGCCTTTTTAACAAATAGAAACATGTTCTTTCATACATCCAAGAGACATGTGCTTACATAAATCAAGAAATGTCTTTTTCACTTGTCAAGAGACTATCATTTCATTAATCAATGCATGTTAATTTCTTCGATCTTAACGTTTATATATGATACCTAAAATATTAATTACAAAAAAACGTAATGAATAAACTTAGAAATAGAAGAAATCAAAATACAGAGTTAAAATACACTGTATATTTTTTATTCGTAAAAAAATCGAATATGTGACAAGAATTTATAATAATTCACAGAAGCTGCTTAATGAATTGAGATACACTACTGGAAAAAAATATAATATAGATTATAATTGCCCTTTAAAATAATTCTTATAATTAATTAAATATAAATAAAAAATATTTATTAATAACTTTATGTCTTCCCATTTGACTCTTTACGTTTTAAATAATTAGCAAAACTATAAATATTCTTTTAGGATAGTATTATCTTAAGAAATTTGTGTCAATAAAGAAGAGAAGAAATTATATAATTAAAGTTTCTATTATTATTACTAGTATGAAAGAAACATTCCGTGTCTCCTTGTAATTTTTTTTAAAAAAATAAAAAATATTAGAAGTTAAATAATAGTAAGTGGTTTTATAGGATATAACCAATGGTATGAGTTGTTGTGGCCCTCCTATAATATATAAAAATATATTATCTGCTTAATTTATGACTTTAGTTTTTATGCACTGTATATCATGAAAGATTTTTAGACATAAACTAGTCAGAAACTTCAGTAATGTTATATAGTGCAAAAGTTAATCACATGAATACTATACCAAAACAAATGCAGAAATCTAATTGGTTGAGTTTAAATAATAAATTGTAAAATAAAAACCTTTGATAGAAATCAAAGGAGTATTTTCCATGCACGTAGATATTCACACCAATGAACATTTTTTTAGAAATTATGATAAATATGATTTAAAAATAATTATTATAAGAGTAGACAATTTTATATCATAAATGAAAATATATAATTAAATGATAATGTAAAAATTATTTATATTATTAGTATATTTAAATCAAATCCATAGTCTATTTTATTTCTCACGTATTATTTCTGTACTGAGTTTTTGCTGCATTTTCTTATTTTATTCTGATGCATGTTACTTTATAAAAACTGCTACTAATTTTGGACCAACCCTTCGAGACGTTTTAGGGACAAAGAAAACAAATAACGAAAGCTCGAGCCATGAAAACTGTGCCCCTTATTTCATCTATCTCAATGTTGTATTGTTTATTAGTTAGATTTCTCTTTTAAATTTTAATAAGGAAATACATATCACAAACTGCGTTCAAACTTCAAAGTTGAAATCCTGAATTTAACACATGACCGCTTTCCAAAACCACCATACACCACTTGACCTGCTATGTGTTTAGTTTGGTAGTAAGTAATTATAGTGAAATATAAAATCATGATAAAATCATCATACACACAAAAAAAAAACAAACTATTTGTTGCTTCATAGTTTTCTAAGATTATGGTGAGTTTAACTCACCAAACGTGTGCTTAGTAGTTGATGCATAAAGGGGACGTGAAAATATGATTCTTAGGTGACATTTGAAATGAAAAATATATATTTTAAGGTATTGAAAAATACCAAGGATTTTCTTTTATATTTAATAGAAGAGAATAAAACTTCAGGGATATGATTCCTTTTAGAATAAAAATAAAATCTTTTTGTTTGTATAAGAGTTTATATTTTTTCTGTAACAATTAATTACTAAATTGTTTATCTAAAAAAAAGTACTAAATTATTTTGGTCAATAAGGGTATCTATTGCAAAACAAAGGGTGCAAAAATCGAACAGTGATGTCTATATTATGGACCTAATTAACATCGAGTGGAAAGGCCCAATAACTATCAATAGAGCACAAATATGGTGTCTACTACATTTTTTAAACTAGGACTCTTTTGACCTAAAAAGTAAACATGAAACTTTTTTTGAGTAAATTACACATCAACGACTAAAAAAGTTATATTATCAACTAAAAAAATAGAGAACAAGGTAAATAGTTCCAAATTGCTATTTTTCTATAAACTATGGTTGGTATAAGATGTCATAATTTAAAATAATTACTAATACCATACAAAACTTAAATGCTACATATTTAAAGTGATATAATTAGAATTTAAATGTTGAGTCATATGATTAAAAAATATAAGTATTTATATTTTTCTATTTACATTTTCTTTTTCATTTTTGTATTTTTTATTACTAAAGATATCCCATTTATATATAAGAAAAAGGTATAATTTTTATTTGTTAGTTTTTGTATTTTATAGATAAAATGTAATCAAATCCAAGATCTATTCATACCTCTTTTTTTTTCTTAATAACTTAATTATCTTAACTAACTTTGTTACTATTGAGAATCAAATCCAAGATCTTTTCATATTTCTGTCTCTCTTTTTTCTTAACCAACTTAGTTACCTTAACTAACTTTGTTAGTGCTTAGAATCAAATCCAAGATCTTTTCATATTTCTCTCTTTTCTTAACTAAATTAGTTACTTTATATCTTTTTTATTCGTTAAATTCTAATTAATTTTTCAACCCTTCCTGCCTATTTTCTCTCTTCTCTTTTGTTTTCACAACAAAATTTGGAACGAAATTGTTTATTCTAATTTGATCAACAAAATACTTCTTTTAATAAAATAAATAACTATGTTTTTCTAGCTAATTTTTGTCTAAACTGTTTCTGTTTTAAAAAAAATAGTTTTTATTTATTTTAATTAACAAATCTTATCTTCTCATTAAAATGTTTTTAAAGTTTATTTTAAAATTGTGTATTTTAGTTTAAAACAAATTGGCCTCTATCTCAACCTAGTTTCATCACAATTATGTTTTAAATTTGATTTTTTATCTAAAACAGTAGTGTTCGGTGATTTAATCTGACTACTTTAATAATATTTTCCATTCAATAATAATTAAAAAAGATTTTTTTTTCATATAGTTAGCCAAGTTTATTAATGATTACTTTTATTTGATAACATTGATGGATTTTTTAATATTTTTAGGTTTTAATTGTTTTTATAAAATATTTTAAATATATAAATATTTTCTCAAATTTTTATTATAAATATTTTTTTAAAAATTATATAATAAACAAAGATTAACTAATATGTACTAAAAGGTAAAAGAGTTTTTACACTCATATTTAATCACAATTAAAATGTTGTAACGTCAACCATTTTCCACGGATAAATGTTAACAACTTGGATACTAATTAAATTCTAATAAATATATTAGAAAATAAGTAAATTAAATTTTATTAAATATATATATATAATGATTATGAATATTATAAAGCTTAATTTTTATTTTTGAAATTATAAATTAATATCATAATAAAAAAATGAATAATTAATTAAATATAATAAACTCAATACTTTATTAAATTATTTCAGAATCAATGATATCCTATGGCGTTGTTCAATCTGATACGAATGATAGGATTCTATGTTAAACCAACACCATGTAATTATTACGGTCCAGTAACATAAAATCATATAATAAATCGCTAACATGGTGAAACTAAACTAATTAATTCCCATAATGAGAGTGGCTGTAAAGCTTGAAAAGGTTAGAAGAAGCAAATGCAACAATTTTTTCAAGTTGGTGAGAAATGTGTGATTGGTGGTGACGCCATTGAAGCGATTGACAGTAACAGGGTCTGGGGTGGGTTCTTTGCAATCAAGTAGAGAAGTGGTTAGAAGACTTGCTTATCGCAATTTTGTTTATGGATTTTGGCGTCCAAAAAGACTGTGAATGTTCCTAATGAATCAGTGGTAACATTCTTGGTGTATATAATGTGTTTTGTGTGGCGGCTGTGCTTGCATTGCAGAGTGACCTCTGCACAAAGGAACAACAACAACAACATTAATTAATGAATGAATGAATGAATGAATTAAATAGTTAGAATGAAGATTGATGAGAAAGTGAAAGTAATTAATAGTAATACCGGCAATGTAGGGGCTGAGGGAAGTATCAAAATCAGCACTAGGGTCACGAAAGATACGACCCTCAACATGGAAAGGTTCGAGGTGGGTGCGTATGGCTGAGACCATAGTAGGAACAACACACACAAGTAGTAAAAGGGCACTCATTCTTCCAAGCCTCATGCTTTTTTACTGCACAAAACAAATGCGTCTATGATACCTATATTATATTATCAAGTTTCTGCTAACATAACCCATATATTTATACTCATTCGACTGCTCCAATGCTTGTTATCGCCCAAACTCAAACTGCCACGTCATCATATTATCCTCACTTTAATTAATTAATATATACGGTCAAATCAAAAACAGTTATTATTCCCGCAATTTGCAGGGAATCCAAGACTTCTTCATCACTCTTGAACTTCTTTTTTTCTGTTTAACCCCATTTCACTCTACCATATTAATGGTTAAAATTACTTTAAATCTTACTATTCTAATTTATTCTAAATAAATTTTATTATATTTTTTTTAATATCCAAATTAATTCTTTTTTATTTCTTTTAAATTAAATGAATTTTTATTAGATAAAAATTTAATATTATTATAATATAGATAATCATTATTTATTAATTTTTTTATGAGATAATTTTTATTTTAAAAACTTGTAGAGATTACATTTCTTGCCACCTTTTAAAAATTTCATCTTCAAAATTATTCAACCCAATGTAAAGGAAATAAATAGTTTTATAGACTTATTTAATAAACTATTGTCTTAATAATATTTATTTTAATATTTTATTTATTTAAATAATATAATTTAAAAGTTTCTTTATTTATTAATTCAATAGTTCGTTAGACAAGTCTACAAAACTATTTATTTCTTTTAAAATGCATTGGATAATTTCGGAGATAAAATTTTTAAAAGGGGAGAGAAATGTAAAACCTTAATTTTTAAACTAAAAATTATATAATAAAATAAATTAATAAATAATAATTATCTATATGTATAATAATTTAGCTACTTAATTATTATAGTATTAAGTTGTTATTTGATTTAAATAATAAAACTATTAAACTAAAGATTCATTTGAATTTAAAAGAAAAGAAAAATTAATTTGAATATTAAAAAAAAAATAATGAAATCTATTTAGAATCATTGGGTAGTTGAATGCACAAATTAAAATATAGAAAAGATGCAAAGTTTCATGTGTTGTTATTCGTTGTATGTAAAGTAGAAAAATACAAAGTTTAATATCTAATCATGGTTGTATGTAAAGTTAGGGTTAAAATTTGAATGCATGTTAGGTTTTATAATTTTTTTAATTGGTTTTCAAGTTGGTGGGATATAATTTTTTAACTGACTGTATGATTTAATTGGTTTTATAATTTTAAACTTGTCTGTTAAATAAATTATTCAATATTAAATATATATAAATTATATAATGTATTTAAATGCTTGAAGTCATTCAATAAAATTTTATAATAAATTTATTATTGAATATATAGAATTATTAAAATTATTAAAACTAATTACTATCTGTTAAAGTATATCAAATTTATTTAATTTATAAAACTATAGAATAAATTATATTGAATTATTGAATATATAGAATTATTAAAATTAATTATTATATTTTTAAGTATATTAAACATTGATCAAGGATAACAACTAAACATTGATCAAGGATAACAATTTCTTTAGAATGCAAAGGTACATATCAAATTAATATTTGTGTTACTTTAATTTTATTTAATCATTAAGTAAAACATTTGAAAACTATTATTTGTCAAGTAAGACATTTGAAAGCTATTATTCATTTGAAAACTTACATTTGGAAATGATAATAGTTCCACGTATCATAAACACTTACATTTGGAAATGATAATAGTTCCACATATCATAGACATATATGTAAAAACATTATAAACAATATAAAAAAAATTAAAATAATATTTTTTTACTTAAAAAACATCTTAAACAATTAACTAAAAAAACAACCAACACTAAATAAATTTTCAATTAAAATAAAAAAATAACAACACACATCTTTTTTTAAATTTTAAACATCTTAAACAATAACATTAATTAACATTTTAAATAACTTTAACTATAAAATCATTAACAATAAATATTTCTACATCTATTTCTTTTACATATTTAAAATAATATTTATCTAAAATTTAAAATTTTAATTTTTATATTTGAAAATTTAAATTTCAAAATATTTTTTTAATTTGAAATTTTAAATTTAAACCATAAAATAAATATTGTTTTAATTATTGCTATAAATTTCAAATTTAAAGTTTCAACGTTCAAATTTCAAATTTAAAATTTCCAGTTTCAATTTTAAATATTTATTATAGCATATTTCTCTCAATTTCTAATTTCTAAGAGTTAAAATTTCAAATTTAAAATTTTATGTTTCAATTTTAAATATTTATTATAAAATATTTCTCTCAATTTCTAATTTCTAAGAGTTCAAATTTTAAATTTAAAATTTCATATTTTAATTTTAAATATTTATTATAACATATTTCTCTTAATTTCTAATTTCTAAGAGTTAAAATTTCAAATTTAAATTTCATGTTTCAATTTTAAATATTTATTATAATATATTTCTCTCGATTTCTAATTTCTAAGAGTTCAAATTTCAAATTTAAAATTTCATATTTCAATTTTAAATATTTATTATAATATATTTCTCTCAATTTCTAAGAGTTAAAATTTAAAATTTAAAATTTCATGTTTTAATTTTAAATATTTATTATAACATATTTCTCTCAATTTCTAATTTCTAAGTTAAAATTTTAAATTTTAAATTTCGCGTTTCAATTTTAAATATTTATTCTAACATATTTCTCTCAATTTATAATTTCTAAGAGTTCATATTAAAATTCCATGTTTAAATTTTAAATATTTATTATAACATATTTCTCTCATTTTCTAACTTTTAAGAGTTAAAATTTAAATTTTAAAATTTCATGTTTCAATTTTAAATATTATTATAGCATATTTCTCTCAATTTTTAATTTCTAAGAGTTCAAATTTCAAATTTAAAATTTCATGTTTTAATTTTAAATATTTATTATAATATATTTTTCTCGATTTCTAATTTCTAAGAGTTCAAATTTCAAATTTAAAATTTCATGTTTCAATTTTAAATATTTATTATAACATATTTCTATCAATTTCTAAGAGTTAAAATTTAAAATTTAAAATTTTATGTTCCAATTTTAAATGTTTATTATAACATATCTCTCTCAATTTCTAATTTCCAAGTTAAAATTTTAAATTTCAAATTTTATGTTTCAATTTTAAATATTTATTATAACATATTTCTTTCAATTTCTAATTTCTAAGAGTTCAAATTAAAATTCCATGTTTCAATTTTAAATAGTTATTATAACATATTTCTCTCAATTTCTAACTTCTAAGAATTAAATTTTCAAATTTAAAATTTCATGTTTCAATTTTAAATATTTATTATAACATATTTCTCTCAATTTCTAATTTCTAAGATTTAAAATTTAAAATTTCATGTTTCAATTTTAAATATTTATTATAATATATTTCTCTCAATTTCTAAGAGTTCAAATTTAAAATTTAAAATTTCATGTTTCAATTTTAAATATTTATTATAGCATATTTCTCTCAATTTCTAAAATTTAAAATTTCATGTTTCAATTTTAAATATTTATTATAACATATTTCTCTCAATTTCTAATTTCTAAGAGTTCAAATTAAAATTTCATGTTTCAATTTTAAATATTTATTATAACATATTTCTCTCAATTTGTAATTTGTAAGAATAATACATTAAACAAATTTATATATTTTTTAATCAAATTTAAAGTTTGACTTTAGTAATTTTTTATTTCACTTATAATCGGGATAAAATTTCAAGTTTCATCAACACTCATTATTTATTTATTACATACTAATTAATGTATATAATATAAATTCTAATACATTTAGCATATAATATAATGTAAAATAAAAAATAGTCATTTAGTATATAATATAATTTAAAATGAAAAACCATTTTTTATATTAGTATATAATATAAAAAACAAGTCTAATGTAAAATAAAAAAGTGTAAACCCTAAACAAAAAACAACAAAGATGCAAAACCCTAAACTAAAAATCGGAATAAATTCTAATGTAAAATAAAAGGTAAATTGGAAGCTTCTCCGACAGTATTTTGTCAAAGAAGTAAAAAAAAATGGCAAAATATTGCCGAAGAAGTAAAAAAAAAAATAAATTTTCTTACTTCTCCAAAGGTATCTCAAGCCAACACCTTAGTGTGGTGGCAGTAGCTGGAGGGAGGGTGAGGTTGCTCGTTGATAGGGCATGAGTAGTGGGGAAGAGGCTAGGAGGGAGGGCAAGATGGTTGGTTGGTGGGGCTGAGAAGGTGAAGAAGAAAGGGAAAGGGTGAGAAAGCAAGAAGATGAACAAAAAAAATAAGTAAGAGAGAGGTGGTGGAGAGAATAGTGAGAAGAATAGAATTTAAAGAAAAATTTAAGGTTAAAGGATAAAGTGAGTATTTAAAAAAAGGTGTAAAATAAGATTATGATAGGTGAGAATTGAAAAACTCTTTTTTTAATACAAAATAAAAAAATATTTTTGTATGTAATATGGAAGCCTGACAAGGCAACAAATTATCTGTTTAAAATACCAGACTAAAAAAATTCCGCATTTTAAACTGTCATTAAAATTTAGATTCTAATTAAGTGTTGTGTGATTTACAAGTTTTACAAGTTTTACAGGTAATTCACCGGTCCAAACCTATTTATCCAGTTCTATGTCATACTATAAATGATATTTAATTACTACTTATAAATTTTTTCTCAACACCGGCCTATTTTTTGGCTGCTTCAAACCTAAATAGGCAAGTTAATACTAAATTTGATCATAAAAAGATAATATAACCATAATAATTGTTATTAAAAAAAAAGAATTCGAACATATGCCAGATCCATGAAAAGAAAATACATGTCTACTGAAAATCACTAGTTAGTAATTAATGACAAGGAAAAGACGAGGTGTGGAAGTAACGCGGGAGTGAAATTTCAACTATGAAGACGCGAAATGCCAATTGGTATTATTGGTATTTAATATCATCAACCAAACTATGATTGGTTAGATTCAAGATTTTTTTGGTTGCTAGAGTTTCCCCATTTTAACTTCACTATACTTCATTCCCTATATATACGTGCATATATTATTGGGGAGCAAAATCATATAAAGTATAGAGACAAAGATCACAAACATCTCATTAATCGATCATGACGAGGTGGGTCAACCTCAAAATATGGCTTCTTAATTTTTTCGTTACCTCGTTTAGTATGTTTTCCTTGTCCCATGGAGCAGCAAATGCAGAGTTACGAGTGAAAGCAGTTAACCTAGGTGGTTGGTTGGTTACTGAAGGTTGGATGAAACCTTCTCTGTTTGATGCCATTCCAAATAAAGACTTCTTGGTCAGTAAATATCTATATAAATAATTAATACTAATCTCATATGCTTATAACTATCTTATAGCATGGGTTCAAAATTTGTAGGATGGAACTGGTCTCCAGTTCAAATCCGTCACAACACAAAAATATCTTTGTGCAGAATCCGGTGGAGGAAACATCATAGTTGCTAATCGCCCTGCTGCTTCGGGTTGGGAAACATTTCGAGTGAGTCAACTATCTCATGTCCTAGGATTCGTTTGAAACCATATACATTCAACGTTAAAATGTTTAAACAGTTATACTTTCACATTTCACATTATTTTTATTTTTGTGTCTTAATAAATATATTGTTGAATGCATATTCAAATAATTAACCTCAAATACACACGTAGTACTCATATTTCTTTGACTGCAATGTAAGAAGAAGAAAAAATTATTTCTCACCATAGACAAATTCAAACAGTAATATTTAATGTTGGTAATTTTAATGAGAAACTTTTTTTTATTAAAATATCTTTTAAATTATTTGCTTAGGACAAAAAGAAGAGAATTGGAGATAAACTTCAATTAAATTAAAATATCTTGGAGATTTTATCATTAGGATTATCCTAATGTTATTCATTCATGAATTGCGTTACATTTTGATTCAATATTGTTGCGTTTTGATCATCAGTTATTTTTTGTATATATACAGCTGTGGAGGTTAAATGAGAACACTTTCAGATTTAGAGTGTTCAACAAACAGTTTGTGGGGTTAGATGGGGTTAAAGTTGTAGCTTTTTCTCATACTCCCACCAATTCTGAGACATTTAATATTGTTAAGGAAAGTGATAATTCGAATCGTGTTCGAATCAAAGCTTCCAATGGATACTTCGTGCAGGTAATTGTTCCTCTTTCTATGTCTTTTTTTTTTTTAAAGGCAAAGATAGTATATTAGATTCCAAACAGAGGGAAACCAAAAATTTTTAAAACCCTGATACTACTAACGACAAGATTTAAGAATAAAATATAAGGACAAATTAACCAAATTACACATTCAAAAACAACCCCAAACACCCTCTCAAAAATTACAAATTCAACATACAGATACGAGGGTTGCTATACCAATCTGAAAAACCACCTCCCCTGTTAAAGCCAAATATGTACGTCAGCCATTTCCAAGAGGTCAACTGGATATGACCAAGGATATCCAACTCCGCCAAAGACGCTCTATTAAAGATAATGAAATTCCTAGCTTTCCAAATACACCAACTGATTATCGAACCAAAAATGAACCTGCACTTTTTCCTACATTTACCACACGACCATAAAAAAGAAATTTGGAACAAAGAGGTTAAATCATCCGGAAGCGGGGATTGCATACCCATCCAGGCCATGACTTTATACCAAATGGATTGTGCTACCGGGCATGTAAGGAACAAGTGCTTACTATCTTTAGGATAAGGCCCTCTACACATCTGACAAGATTGATTTTCCAACGGGATGGGAATTCTTCTTTTCAATAGATTATCGACAGTAGGTAATCTATTTAAAAGGAGTTTCCAAGAAAAGGTCACCACCTTAGAAGGTAATTTATCCTTCCAGAGTCTCCCTAGCAGAGAAGGATCCAAAAGAGGTCTTAGATCACTGAGCGAGACTTCTATTAGAGTCTTATAAGCACCTGCAACTGAGAAACCCCTAGAGCGGTCGATCATCCAAATCCACCTATCCCAAAGACGAGAATCAAACAGAATAGGGTTTACCAGATCTTCCACCGACTTGGGAACCTCCTCCTCCCAGACAAACAACCTCCTTCTCCACTCCCACGTCCACCGGTGCATGCCCCACTCGTCCTGTATCATATCTTGGACCGACGCATCCTTATCCAAAGCCAGTAAAAACAGTCTAGGGTAACACTCTCTTAAAGAAGTTTCCCCAGCCCATTTGTTGTACCAGAACTGAGTGTCTCCTCCATTCCCTAAAACCTTTCTAATATTTGAGTCAAACCACCCAGGGGATTGGGACAATGGCCCATCAATTTCCCAAATATCCTTCCACCAGATAGAGCATTTAGACTTAGCAGAAACCTGATAGGGAAGATTCTAATAATCACCATATCTATTCCTTAGAAGGGGGGCCCCAAAATGAATTCCTCTCTGATAAGAATCTCCCCCAGACCTCCCATTCTTTTTGTAGTGCAGACCTTCTCCCAGCTTACCCAAGAAATTTTCTGACCTTCAACATTCCCACTCCACAAAAATCTCCTCTGGATACCTTTTAAAACCTTGAGGACCTGGGGCCTTATAGAAAGAGAAGTAATAGAGCGGAAGACTAGCTAAGACTGAATTAATTAAGACCAGCCTTCCTCCAAAGGACAAATTTTTTCCTTTCCACACTGCCAATTTGTTTTTAAACAGATCCACTAGCGGTTTCCACGTAGCCTCCTTCCTTAGGTTTGCCCCTACCGGAATTCCCAAGAACTTAAAAGGTGGAGAGCTGGCTAAGCAATTCAGAATACATTTTACCGCATGCACAAATCCCGAATCCACATTCAAACCATAGAATTGACTTTTCTAGAAATTTACCTTCAGCCCAGATACCATCTCAAAGCCTCTAAGGATTACCTTCATTGACCATATTGTCTGAAAGTCTGCCTCGCCCATCAAGATAGCATCATCCACATATTGAAGTAAAGAAAATTTAACCTCTTCATTCACCTTTATCTCCCTATAGACTCCTTTCTGGGTAGCCGATCTATACAGGCCCACCAAGCCTTTCTCAATAACCAGGAGCAAGAAAAGAGATAAAGGGTCCCCTTGTTTGATTCCTCTACCTGGTTGGAATTCCGAAGTAGGGCTGCCATTGACTAGGATCGATATATAGCTATTTTGCACTAAATTACCCACCCACATCCTCCATCTCGGACCAAAACCCATCCTCCCCAAAATGTAGTCCAGAAAGTGCCAGTTTACTGAGTCATAAGCCTTTTCAAAGTCTACTTTGAACATAAAGCAGGATTTTTTGGACCTAGCCCCCGATCCACTATTTCATTGGCCACCAATACCCCATCATGGATAGACCTGCCTGCTAGGAAAGCTGTTTTTGGCACTGGTTTATAACTCCACCCATCAGCCTTTTCATTCTCTCAGCAAGTACTTTAGAGATAATTTTGTGAACATTAGAAATCAAGGAAATAGGTCTATATTGAGATAACTTACCTGGGTTCACCACCTTCGGGACCAACGAAATGAAAGAGGACGAGATACCCCTAGGAAGCTTCCCAGAGGCATGGAATTGTTGCACCACCCTGACCAGGTGATCTCCTACTATCTCCCAGCAAGACTTATAGAAATGAAGACCAAAACCATCTAGACCCGAACTTTTCCTTTCCTCACTATTCCAAACTGCTACCTTGATCTCTTCCTTTGAAAATTGAGCTTCCAAAGAGGAATTATCCTCTTCAGATATCTGATTAAAATTAACCCCATCCAGAGTAAGCCAGAATATACCTTTCTCAGCAAGGGCTTCCTTAAAATACCTCACTACCTCTTCTTTTACACCTTTTACTGTCTCCACCCAACCTTGCTCCGTTTGCACAGCTTTAATACTGTTTTTGACACATCTTTTCTTAAACTGGTTATGAAAGTATCTAGAGTTGGCATCTCCATACACCGCCCAATTAACTCTAGATTTCTGAAGAATAGCTATTTCCCTGTTCCGGGCCTGATTCCAGTATTCTGCTGACAAAATCCTCCTATTACTAGCTTCATTAGTCTCACCAAGCAATAAATTCATATCTAAATTCTCCATCTTATTGGCCTTAGCCAACAACCCTTCCTCCTCCTTATACCAAACCTCTGAACTCCAATCTTTCAAAACACTCTTAAGCCCTTTAAGCTTCATAAAAAATTTTTGAGCCTCCTATCCCTGAGGGTTTTGAGTCTTCCAGTAATTTTTAACTACCTCAAGGAATGAGGGAAGGTTGCTCTAGTAATCAAAGAATTTGAAAGGTTTAGCTCCCCAATTCTGGTCGTTAACTTTAGTTAGAATCCAACAATGGTCTGATAACTCCCTGGACCCTATCCACTGAGACCCAATCTTCCAATAATCAATAAAAACTTGAGATATAAGAAAACGGTCTAACTTGTTGGAAGCTACTCCGTCATTTGAGATCCACGTGAATTCCTTTCCAAAAGTTGGAATATCCACTACTCCCATAAGCCCAATAAAGGAGGAAAATTCTTCCATCTCCCCAAAGCTATGATAATTTGAGATTCCCACTACTTCCCTTCTATGGGACACGGCATTAAAATCTCCTCCAAGACACCATTAGATTTCTGGGAAGCCCCTTTTAGTCATTAGAAGATCAACCTATAATTTTCATTTACTAGGCAAAGAGCAAGAAGAGTATATATTAACTAAGCATACATCAGAATTAATACCTGATAAGTAGAAAGCCAACCCCAAGAAACCATCACCATAAATCTGCCACTTAATATCCATCAAACCCTTCCTCCAAATTGTCAGTAAGCCACCACTTAGCCCATTTGAAGGTAAGTAACTCCAGTCACAGTCTGTCGGCCCCCAAACCTCCTCAACCTCCCATCTAGCAATAGACGAACATTTAGTCTCCTGAAACAAACAAATATCCACTTTATTGGAGATAAGGATACGCCTTATTCGACGGCGCTTAACCGTATCTCGGAAGCCCCTCACATTCAAAGACAAAATCTTCATACGGACCTACCTGAATTCCTTCCTTCTCTCCCTTCCTTTTCTACTCGATCTCTTTGTTCCATCATACTTATTTCCTCCTTGTATCTATCCTCTGGAAGATTTCCCACTACCTCCAGATTCTTCATATCATTCCACATTCTATCCGAGTCCATCGTAATTCTCTGATGGTCATATCTTGGGGGTCCTTCTCCACTAATGGATTGTGTTACCATCACTTGCTGGGTTGGGTAATTGGGTACAAGCGGTTCCCGTTGAAGAAAACCTTCCGCCCTCATTTTAGTAGCTAGCTCGCTTCCATCGAAACTATGCCTCCTCTCCTCCTTCCAAATCCCAACCTTCCTCCCTCCTCCCCCTTCCTCCATTCTAAGAAATCTCCACTTTTTGTGCAAAAAAGATTTTGTTCTACTAGACTGACCCCCATTATCACTATTTGACATAGCACCATCGTTTTGGTGGACTTGGCTTGGTCCACTTGAAACTGAGATGTCCCTTAACAAAGGAGAACCCCATATTCTTTGCTCGTCCCTCCCCTTCGAAGTTGAAAAGATCACGAACTCCCTTCTTCGAGCCTATTTCTTTGAGCTAAAAAGGGCAACACATGGCTTTCACTACTTCGAGCTTCTCCCTCGTCAAAGCCCAAACCTTCACACGAGTCATTCACTTCTAGGCCCAAAGCCAAACGCATCTCATTAGTTTCACAATTCTCCTTTTCTGTATTCACCCCCTTTTCTACACCCACTTTCTTAACCATTGGTTTAAACGGGTTTCCCATACTCTGACCATGCACGTGAAAGGATTCTAATCCATCTAAGTAACATTTTTGCTCCTTTTTTCCTTCAACAGCCTGCACGTTCCCATTTTGGTGAAAGGAAACCAGCTGAGCCACTGTGCCCTCCTTCTTCCCCGCTGCTTTGCACTGCCATTTCCTGACTTCTGCTGACCCCTTGGCCATGGTGAGACCTGACTGGATCATTGAGAGTACCGTGTTGCTCCTGTCTGAACTCCTCCAGCTTCCGCCACTCCTCGTCGACGTTCTCCTTGTCCTCCATACTTAGATCTTGGAAGCTACTACCAGAGTAGCTTGATGGCGTTCTGGACTTCGAATCTTTCTTCACATCTTGGCTCCTTTCTTCAGCTATGTGTATAGACATCACCTTCTCATCTATTTAGACCTGAATGATCTCATCAAGCCTCTTATATCCCTGAACCGCTATTGCCATCCTTGCTACGTTTAACGTCGTCTTTCTCTCCGTGTCACCATCTAGCTCTAGAAACACTCCAAATAACGATGCTATAGCCCGGAAAAATTTAATATTCCATGCCTCAGCTGGGACCCCGCAGCACCTCAACCATATAACGCGTTCCTTGTCCATCTCCATAGGCTTCCATTGCTTGATCTCTTCAAATTAACCTTTAACCCATTGGACGTTTTCATTAAGGTAATCGTTGACGGCCCTCTCGTAGTCAACCTTCAAAAGCACCAAATTAATACCTAGTGGGGTTGCTTTAATACCAAAAATACCTTCATGGTGAAGCTTATCTTGAGTAGAGTAAAATGCGCCTCGGTTCACCACCTTCCCGACAAAAGCTTTCGACAGCTACTCGGTATCTTTAGCTTCAGTTTTGTAGGCTAAGGCAATGGCCGTTTTCTTCTCCGATGAGTTGACGTGTGCTGCATGGCTTCCATCCCACCTATTTGGACTTTTAACAATATCCGCATAGGACTTCCTTCTCTCTGGACCTTTTACCCTCTCATTCGTTCTTTCCTCTCCCTTATCATCTTCCTTCCCACCAAGAGGAGTGGCCCTGACCTTCCCCCGAATATGGCTATTATGGAACCTAGGTTAGTTCACCTAGATCTTCATGTCCCCTATAAAGATGTTATCCAACTTCACCTCTAACCTTCCCTCATCTTCCACCCCGTAGAATCTCACGAAGCCAAATCTGTTGCCCCTCCTATCAACCTTGTTAGGGATGATAACCTCCTTAATCTCCCCATAGCAATTGAAAATTTCCCACATATCCTTCGCCTTTAAACCCAAAGGAAAATGCGTGAAGAAATAAGAGGATATGGCCAAGTTACGTTCACTAAAACTCCTATCGATTCTGAGCCTTTCTCCTCCACACCTATCATTAATGACCCCGCCTCTCCTAAAACTTCTCCTTCCCACTGTCGTCCACTCTTGTAAACCTTCGCACATCCTCCTCCTCTGCCCGAGACATGTGTCAGTGTTCACCTGTTTGCCAGTAATGAAAGGAGTATGGTTTTTTATTTTCTTTTTATCAGGTGAAAATAATAAAGAAATGAAATTAATGCTTCCAACATATGTGTAAGAGATGGCTTGAGTTAAAAAACAGTTAGTAGCTAGTTTTTATAGGGTAAATCATGTATTTTTTATTAGCCCAAACATGAAGTAGAAATTATTATATTATATGATATGAAATTATTATGTCCCAAATAAATTTTATGTATCATATTCTTTTTATTTAAAAATTTTAGTTTAGTGTCAAAAAAGTTATTCAGTATCATAAACATAATAATTTTTTTTTATTCTCATTAATAGAAGATAAAAATAGTGTTAGCAAGTTTAAAATAATTTATACACATTGTTCAATCAATTGATTTAGACGTTTTGAACATAAACACATAATAATAATCCACTTTGAAATAGTGTGGTATTTTAACCATTAATAATAAAATAATATATATTATATTATATAATAAGAGTATATTATAATAACACCTTAATTTTATTAAATTATAAATAATTTTATCCTTCATGATTTTACAATTATTTGTATTTAAATTTATAAATATTACACAATAGACCTTTATATGTTTAAAAAATATTAAACCACCATCTTTCAAATATTACATTAACATTTTATAATGAAGATAAATATAATGATAAAAAATAAAAAATACCTGTATAAAGCAGCACGTGGCGGTCGTTGGAGTGATATGCAGTTTCCAATGCTTTCAATCTTGGTTTCTCTGTAGAGAAGCAATTCTCTTCACCACAAGTGGGCTATGTAGCCCAAATATATTTTTAAATTATGCTTTTATTATAATATAATTAAATCCGTGAATTTTTATAATCTATTACAATAAGGAAACATTTTAAAAATATATTGTAGGTTTTATGTGAGAAATTCTAGTGAATATTTTTGTTGGAATAAAAAATTGATTGAATTGTTTAAAATAAAAAGTATTGCGACATGGTAGGAAAGTATAAAATATTAATAAAAATAAAAGAAATTTTTGAAGAAATTTTGGGTTACGTTCAACTTTAAAATATTATTATTTTTGACTCTATAAAGAAAATGTTATTTTATTCATAGATTTGTTGCAGGCAAAAAAAGAGGACCTGGTGAGTGCTGATGTATCATCAGTGAGCGGATGGAGAGATGATGACCCAACAGTTTTTGTAATGACAATTGCTGGAAGGATGCATGGCGAATTCCAACTAACAAATGCTTATGGTCCCACTAAAGCTCCCCAAGTTATGAAGGTATAATATAATACAAAATAAAAAGTCAAAAAAAATAAAAAAATAAAAAGACAATCAGTGGCTTAGATTATAGGTCATGTCGATGCCATGAAATATGGGACACAACAATCAACTTCAACCACACAAGTTCCGTTGACTATTTACATTAGTTGTGTGAATATCAATTTAAAAGATTGGTTTAGGGTGTATCAAGATGAGTCTCACCTATGAGTCAACCCATATATATTATTTGTTTAAATAACATAAGCATTTCAATTTAAACTTATTAAAAAATCTACTATGTCTCAGTTAATTTTGCGGGTATGGATAATAATATGTATAAAATTTATAAAAATAATAACATGCATAAAATTTATAATTTTATTAATTAAAAAAATAAAAATATCAATACTTACAAAATTAACCGTATATACTTCTCCTAAACTCATTTAATTTCACGTATTGAACCTTTCAACTTTACAGGTTAATTAACTGTATAATCCTCTAAAATAGGTCATGTTGGGCTTCTTTCCTTGCCCCTAAACTTGACTACATTGCTCTAATTGAATTGTACCTATATTATTGCTTACAAAATTAATTCATGGACTAAATTAAAAAAAAATGTTGTACCATGAGAGATTGAATGTTGATAAAATTGTAAAGGTTATATAATACTTTTGTTTAGTGTATTTTTGTTTATTAAAATTTAAAAATTTTCATTATAATTTTTTATGTTTTTGAAAATTTTATTTTAGTAATTTTTTTCATATTTTATTAACTTTTGATAACTTAAAAATTTTGAAATAATTAAATAAAAAATTATTGGCTAAAAATTGTGATTATATTTATTTCAATTTTATTAATCTTCTCGAATTACATTCGTTATTAGGGATGGCAACGGGGCGAGTGCGAGTTTGACCCTCCCCGTCCCCGTCCCCGCAAAGTGTGGGGCGAGTTCGGGTTTAGATATAAAAAGAGCGGGTATGAAATTTTAATCCTTATCACCATCCCCGTCGGATATTTTCAGATTTGAGTATACCCGCGAGTACCCGTCATATTATTTTTTATAATTTAAATTTACTTATTTATTATTAAATAAATTGTATATATTAAGTTATTAATTATATTTTAATTTAAAAGTATATAAAGAGTAATTAATAATATGAAATTATAAATTAAAGTTTAAGAATTAAAATTTTTAATTAAATATATAAATTTAAACTTATTGTATAATCAATAAAAGTATAACGGGACGGGTATGAGTTCGAGTACAGGGCGGAGGTACCCACAGATATGAGTATTTTTGTCATCCCTATCTGTTAGAACTATTATTACTGCTCACGACATAATTTATCTTCAATGTCACAAGGCACATAATAATTATCTCAATGACAAGAAACATGTACAAATTGGAGTCTCACACATATCACATAGGGGAGAACTTGCATGTATCTTCTTATAAAGACTAAAATGAAAATTTTCAAAAGTTTAATTGGTATACACTATCAGGATAAATATTTTTATATTGATATTCAATCACAACCCTTTACATTTGTTGTTGACTTTACTCATTACTATTTTAAAAGTCACATAAATAAGAAGTCATAATTAAATATTAATGTATACCAATTAAACTCTTTTTAAAAACTTAAGTAAAATAAAACTTTTAAAACTTAATCAAAACTAAAAAACACTAAAATATATTGGATTAAAATTAACATTTAACCAATTTTAAAATAGAAACATTTCATTTTTGTTCAAATATAATTATTATGTCATATGTTGATGTACTTTATAACATTTTTTCAACTTAATTAATCCATCAAAAGTTGAGTTAGTCTAGGGTTATTCAATATGAAAATGAAATATTTAATCCAACCCAATTCAATCTTTCTAGTAGGTTGAAACTATATTAGATAAGGTTAAGTTGAGTTGAGAAACAAATATGATAATAATAACATATATTGACATCTCTAAAAAATATTGATATAGAGAAATGATAATAATGAAAGTAGACTTACATATATGACCATATTAGGGGTTTTAGAACTAGCTAGCTTCCTATGGTTAATCTTTTTATAATGACAATTAGATGGAAAGACCCAATTTAAAAATAAATACTAATTCAAATATACAATAAAAAATCATAATTTAAGGAATTAAAAGTTATCAAATTGTTTAGTACCTATGAAATAATTTAAACGTATATTAATTTTGATCAGTTATTACATATGTCATTCCTTCTAGTGCTCATGAAATTGTCGAAACTCTTTATATTTATATAGCAAGTTGTTGGGTGAATGATTGACAACGTGTGTTTCCACAGCAACATTGGAGCACTTTTATTGTTGAAGATGATTTCAAGTTCATAGCAAGTAATGGATTGAATGCCGTTAGAATTCCAATTGGTTGGTGGATAGCAAGTGATCCAAATCCACCCCCACCATACGTTGGGGGTTCCTTGAATGCACTAGATAATGCCTTTTTATGGGCACAGTAAGGACATAAATAAATTTCTTCTCTAGTATTTTTATTGCTACAATTGATGATGACTAGATATAACTCATTGATATAATAAATAATATTAAAATTAATTATCTTTATATGTAGGAAATATGAATTGAAAATCATTCTCGATCTTCATGCTGCACCTGGTTCTCAAAATGGCTTTGAGCATAGCTCTTCAAGAGACGGTTCACTGGACTGGGGCAAAACAGATGAAAACATTCTACAAACAGTTCAAGTTATAGACTTCCTAACCGCAAGGTTTATGTCTAACCTATATGACATTGTTTTATAAATGATTTTAATTTTTAAGAATAATTGTATTAGTGTAAAATATTCATACTATCAACTACTAAAAAAACAATAAGTTATGAAATGACTTCAAAAATAATCATTATAAAAATTAACAAATTTATCGTATATAAAAATTTGTAATTTATTGACAGTATTAGATCTCTTTATATGTTAATGTAGAAACTATTTTCTCTATATAAATACATTTTTTTTTCATGTTCTAATTATAGCATGCTATTTTCATTTTTCATACATACCAATGGTGATTTTTGATTGGTTGCCAATGTGAGTTTTTTTATTGAGAGTGCTTAGTCATTAAACTAAATCATTAATGAAAAAATAGATTGTGTACTAACACTAAGTGTAATATAATTTTACATTGTTATCTAATCATAAATCATTGCCATGTCCCATATTACTTGCATTACAGGTATGCAAGAAGGCCAAGTCTTTATGCAGTTGAGCTGATAAATGAGCCTCTCTCACCTGATGTGACATTAGAGGCCTTGAACAAGTACTATAAGGCTGGTTATGAAGCAGTACGCAAACACTCTTCAACAGCTTATGTAGTGTTATCAAATAGGCTCGGGCCTATAGATCCTAGGGAACTTTTCCCTCTTGCAAATAACTTTACGCGATCTGTGATTGATGTTCACTACTACAACCTCTTTCAAGATGTATTTAATGGCATGAGTGTCCAACAAAACATTGATTTCGTCTACAATAATCGCTCATCACAATTGAGTTATATTACAACCTCAGATGCCCCTCTTACTTTTGTTGGTAACTCTTCAAATGATTTTTTCTTCTCCTATATATTAACATAGATTTAGTTTTAGTTCATCTTTTACCATAATACTTTCACATAAGCTATTTTAATAATATTCTTAATCTAATTATTATAATTTCTGTTGTAAACAAAAAATATACTTTGCTAGTCTACCAATTCAAAATCACATTTGATATGACTTTTAAGGTAATTATTCTAAATTTTATAAATATATATATATGATAATTTATAATTGGATGATAGTATAAAATCATTTTATATTATTTTGTACTCAAATCTCAATATTATTATTTTGAATTCAAGGTGAATGGGTTGCTGAATGGCAAGTCAGTGGAGCTACAAAACAAGATTATCAAAGATTTGCGAAGGCCCAATTAGATGTTTATGGGCAAGCAACATTTGGGTGGGCTTATTGGGCTTTCAAAAACATCTACAATCACTGGAGTTTGGAGTGGATGATCAAGAATGGTTATATCAAGCTGTAGAAAGTTTCCTCACGTCTCGGGATCATTTTCATTTCCCCCCACAGGATCTTTTAATAAAATTATTGTTATTATACCTTTTAGATCCTGTTTCCACTTCACCCCAAGAAAAAAAAGGGGGGGAAATTTATTGATCCTTTTATTAGAAGAAAAATAAAACGTAATGCAAATCTTGCATCATTCTCTGTTTTTTATTATTTTTTATTTTGGGAGCGGAAAATAAAAAATTGAAAAAATAAAAAAAAGAAATGCTAACCATAGTCTCTCAAGCATTATCTTTTTAGATTGAACTTTATTAAAAATGCCAATTTTTTATCAAACAAAAAATAATGTTAAGAAAAAGTTCAGAGAAAACATTCCTAACCTCCGTCAAATAAAATGAATAAAACATTTTATCTCCTCCTATTTATTCTTTTATTTATGGGATTATTGATAAATCTGATTTATAAAGTTTGACGAGGATAATTTATTCAATTGAAAATTTTAAATAAT
Source organism: Psophocarpus tetragonolobus (assembly GCA_037954015.1). Classification (NCBI taxonomy): domain Eukaryota; kingdom Viridiplantae; phylum Streptophyta; class Magnoliopsida; order Fabales; family Fabaceae; genus Psophocarpus; species Psophocarpus tetragonolobus. The sequence continues at coordinate 31,709,672 of CM075695.1, read as the reverse complement.
TTGTGATAAAAATATATTATTTGGATGAGAAATTTTAAAAGAATGTAAAAAATTCTAGATATTTGTAAAAAAAAATTAATTAGTTAAAATTGCAGATTTAAAATTTTTTAAAAATAATTATTTAAAGTGATTTTAAAGAGAAGTTTATTCATAATTTTGATGACTAAGATAAGACTTAAACAACATTTTGATCCCTAAAAAATCATATATTTTTACAAAATAATGTTAATAGAGATGTAATAATGTTTTTTACATAATTTATAATCTTGTTTAATATTATAAATTATTTTTCCAAAAGTATAATTTATCTAAAAAATTATATAAAATTATCCATGTTATATATGGATTTTCTTAATTAACAAAAATATTGACAGTAAAGACTAAAATTAAAAAAAAAAATATTTTCATAACAAAAATAAAATTTTCAAAAAAATCTTTATCCCACTGAAATAAAAAGACACTACTATCTAAGTACCGTATAAATAATTATGTGCTAGGTGTTTCTATAGTTAGGCAGTGTAAAGAAAATAATAATTCTTGCATTTATTCATAAAAACAAGTGAATATTTACAAAAGTTAATTATATTTTCTAACAAAATTTATAATATTTGGTAAAAAAAAAAGAAAATTTATAATGTTTACCATTCTATCTAACTTTTACGACTTTTAGTGGGATATTAATTTCTCATTGATTTAGGTATTAAAATTCCTTAAATTGACTCAATAAATATTTACAAGTTGAATGTTCATGGAGTGTCATCTTTGCCCAGTAAGTACCAGTATACCCAAAGGACGACAAAATATATGTTCGATTTTATGTAAAGCAGATAATTAAAAGTTGTTAGTGTACGGAAATTAGAAGAAATATTTCTCTAATTCAGTATGAAGTAAAAAAGAGAGACAAAGAGATAGAAGAATACAAGAGTTGGGTTTATACGGCGGTAGTCCGCACAATACCAATTACCAAGGGCACATCTTATGAGTTTCTCAACTCGACAAGGCTTACAAATCCCAGGTTTTCGAAAATAAAGGGCATAAACCCAGGTTTTAGAGAAGAAGACGAGAAAGAAGGTGAATATACAAACATATGATAAGCCTTTAAATGATTAACGCATCTTTAAATATTTATCGTTTTAGGCATCCAAAGATACCTTAAGAGCTGGACTACTCCATATTTTATCTACATAAACAGAAGATAAATACTTACAGAGAGGAGAAGAGGGAAGGGGCGGCAGAAACTTTGATTTTATTGATCGGAGAAGTGATTTACAAGAGTAGAGAGGAGAAGTGTAGAGAGAAGGGAGAGAGTTTTAGAGAGAGAGGGATGTGTGTTCCGACCTGCTCAGCATAAGAGTCTTACGATCTTATTTATAAACAAAATTTGTGACCGGAAATCGGCTATGGAGGTCACCTGTTGACTGGTAACCTGCTGTGTCTGTTTTACCCTTCAATCTATTACCATACGGTAAAATTACTGTGTTACAGGTAAAACTTTTATTTTAACCGCGATATGAAAGCGGTAAATTCTTGAAACTCTTTTTCCATTTGTTCTGGGAGAGATTAGTCGTCTCCTTCAGAGGGAAGAGAAGAAACTCCAGGTGTATTCTGGCCATAGCAGCCAGCTTCTTCATAAATCTCTTTGTAGATCCTTTCTTTCTCAAAATGCCGGACCAATGCAGGATGAGCTTCGATTGGGAAAGGATGGAATTTAGAACCCATGCTCTTTTTCCAATAGAGCTTGGTGTCCTGTGTCTTTTTTAGGAGAATCAAAGTTTCTGAATCATGCTTAGAAAAATTTCAATTTGATCCTTCTGTGTGTGCCTTCCAAACATTATATTGGTAGGTCTTGTTTTTATTCAAAGAAAGTCCTTTTAAATCATCGTGCTCTATTGATTGGAAAGAATGAAATTTAGGATTTGTCTCCATGTATAATTTCATAACATGTGTAGGAACACTGTCTTGAAGATTTATGCTTCTTGGGGAGGTGGTAATTTGCAGTGCCACCTTTTGCATATGTTCTGCCTGGACTTCATTTATGACTGAGTTTATTGGGGCAGAAAGGGAATGAAACCTGTCTGTGGGGGGAATTACTATTGAGTGTAAGCACCCGACCTTTAGGACATAGGGGTAATGAGAAAGTCTCTGTGTAGGTGTTGTTCAAAATTTTCTAAGTTTATCTGGGCTTTTCTGACTAAAAACCTAAGTTGACATGTGCAATCTTTGGTCATTGTTTTACAGTAGTCAGAGGAGATAAGACAGACAATTTTGTGATTAAAATAAGTTTGTATTTTTACAAATAAGCCATTGAATTTTATGGCTTCTGAGTGTACTTCAAACAAAAATTCTTGTATAAGGTTGTATTTACTCAAAAGAATATTTGGGTTAATACTAGGTGGAATACTAGTGGTAACACCAGCATATGTTTGTGTTTGGGCTCTAGGCTCCATTTGTAAGGCGGATTTGATTTTTTCTTCATCAATAGTTTCGAGTCTGACCGCCATTTGTGCTTCCTCTTTGGAGTAGAAGCCTTTGTATGTAGCCCAAAAATAGTCTTGTTTTGCTTCAGAGAGATCCCTGAATGAGGTATATACCCCTTTGTTAGGCCCATGTATTAGGACAAAGTGTATAAAACCTTTTCTCGAAGGAGAGGCCGGAGAAGTTAAAACAACTCCTTGATTGTTTTGTGCACAAAAGTTGTATAAGGCGCATATAATGCTTTGTTTTACTTTTGTGACTTGTGTTTCATTTTCAGATGTATACTTTGTAATATTCCAAATATTGTCTATCAAGACATTAAGCTTGATGTTTGTAGTGTCTCTGCCAGAGTACAGGTAAACATTTGTAAGTATTGACAATTCTTGTTTGCCAAATTTTGTGTATTGATCAGCCCGAAATGGTGATCTAACTTGTTTTGGGCCAATGACTTTTTTCTTTGTGTTCTCCATAGAGATTTGTGTTTATGATCAAACTGATCTTTGTATATGACCAAAGGTCTTTTGTAAGTGACTATACACGTCTTTGTAATTGATCAAATAGATCTTTGTATTTGGAGGTGACCAAATAGGTCTTTGTAGAAAATCTGGTTGTCACTTGATGTACATGGATAATATATCAGCAAAGGTATTGTCAGACCCTTTTATGTGTTCAAAACAAATATTTTTTCTGGAAAAGTTTATGTAATCTTTTAAGAGTAACCATCTTTTGTGTGGTTTTTTGTCATTATTAAGTTGATTTTTTCCATATGAAACTATGGCTTCGCAGTCTGTTCTGATGGTTATTTCTTTTTTATTTATTAAAAATAATTTGAAGGAGTCCATGGCGTGTATTATAGCATTTACTTCGTAATCAGTATTGTTTTATAAATTTTTGGTTTTGTTGTATATTTTCCAGAAGCATATCTACAAATTTGTTCTTCTGTTTTTCATAAATGTTTGTTTTTCTTTCGTTTGAGGATTGTTCCATATCTACTAAATAATCTGAATCTAATGGTAGCTGTAGAGTTGGTAACTTTGTTACCATTTGTTTTAATTTTTGAACTAATTTTATATCTTCGGAGTTAAATTTTCTTTCTCCTTTTAATGCAGTTTTGTTATACAGAGAAGATGTATATTTTCCTAAATTAGGAATAAAACTTCTTGCATAATTTAATAGTCCTAAAAAGGATATAAGTGTTTTGATTTCTTCCATTTTATCAAGAAATTCTTGTATTTTTTTAGAAATATGCGGTTGGAGTTTTATAGTTCTATTACCAATTTCTGTTCCTAAAAATTCAATGAAATTTTTACAAATTTCCATTTTTGATTTAGAAATTATTAGTCTGTAATGTTCTAATTTGTATAAAACTTGTTTTAGATGAAGAAAATATTCCTCTTTTGTTTTAGAAAAGACTAGTATATCATCAATGTAAACACATGTGAAAGATTTGTCATTTTTAAAAATGTTATCCATTTTTCTTTGGAAAACAGCTGGAGCATTTTTTAGACCGAATGACATGACATTCCATTCAAATAATCTTTCTGAACAAGAAAAGACTGTCCATTTTATAGAATCTGGATTCATTTTTACTTGATGAAATCCACTTTTTAAGTCGAATTTTGAAAACCATTTAGCATCTTGAATTCGATTTATTAAAACATCTTTGGATGGTATTGGATATCCATCCTTTATTGTATTATCATTGAGTCTTTTATAATTATAAATCATTCGAGATTTTCCTCGTTTTTGTTCTGAAGATTTATTTTCCTCCTTTAGATAGACATTAAAAAAAAGTGTACAGAAAATAAATGTTTTTAAAATTATTTTTATTTTTTAAAAAAAAGTGTACAGAAAATAAATGTTTTTAAAATTATTTTTATTTTCAAAGTGTAGGGATAATTTTGTAATTAAAATCACTTTAATTTATAATTTTTTTCATATAAATTTTTTCTTATTAAAAAATAATTCTAATTTTCAATTTTTTTTTCTTTTCTTTTTATTCATCCTTCTTTTTCTTTTCTTTCTATGCAACTCAACAAAGTATTGTGAAGTGTAACAACTAACAATCCTTCATGGGCTTTGGATGGAGGCCACACTGCCCTACGCTATTAATAGAAACAAGTTCCAACTTTCAACATTACATAACAAAACCATTCTCCCTTTGTTTTTTTGAGAAACAAATACTGAATAAATTACTCCGAGGAAACAGAAGAGTGAATTACATCATAAGTCATTAAAATTAAAAGGCATTTCCTCTATCAAGTGTTTTTATCAAAATTAAAAGCTATTCTAATTATTTCGTGAACTATTTTGCTACCTCTCTCTTTGTAAAGCTGAGTGCATGTGATTGGAACGACTTATTTATCAACACTTTTTTTTACAATATTTAAGAAATTTGAATATTTTTTAAGATGGTGTAGTTTGATCCTTCAAACCACAAAAACATCATTTGAGATGACAGTTTGAGGTTTGTCACAGACAGTGTATAGAGATTTATTGCACTCCCAGTAAAAAATCTCAAAACACCAACTTGAATGACGTTTTGGTTATGTAATAACATTCTGGCTTACATGACATTTTGGGCTTGTAACTACATAGGTCTGTTCCTACCTATGAAGATGTTTGTAAGTGGCCAAAAATGCCAAAAGAAATGGCATTTGGGATAGCTTTTATAATGTGATATATTCAATGAAACATTAATATAAAAATATGAGTATAATTGATATACACTTTTAAATTGACGTTAAATTATAACTTTTTTTTTTATGTGATTTTTAAAGTACTAATTAGTAAAGTCAACAAATTTACTGACTATGAATGAATAATTGTGATTGAATGTGAGTGTAAAAGTCTTTACACGACATTGTATATCAATTAAATTCTAAAAATATAGTGTGATATTTTAATATAATAAATTATAACTGTAAAATATAATTATAATTACAGTTGGAATAATTATAAATTATAACTATAAATTATAAATAGACTAGCCAAATTTAGGGTTTAGAGTCTGAGGTTATAATCTGGAAAGATAAAATATGGAGCCAATAATAGTTAAAAATAAATATAAAAATATTGTACCGATAATAGTTTAAAATATTATACCTATGTCTCATAAAGAGGATAAATATATAAATAATAATTATATATTATAGTTACCTATTTATAACTATTATTTTTAGTACCAAGAAGTATATTTTTCAACTGCAAAATTATTTAGTACCCAAAAGGCTCGATAGGTATGTTTTTAAAATTAAATTTGAAAATTTTATTTTTTTTAACTGGAAAGTGAAAAAATTATAAAGTTAGAATGAATGTAATTTTGTTAATAATTTAAATTAGTTAGTATATACAAATTACATTCATTTAATTGTAAGTATATAGTCAGAAATAGATAAATATTTGAAAATTAAAATATTGACGTGAAAATGGACCAAACATTTATGAATACATTAATTTTCATATGTAGTAAAATTAATTTCCTTTGAAAGTATATTCATTTTAAATTTTAAATTTAAATTTGAAATAAAAAATGGTTATAAAGCGAAAATAATTTTAAAGAAAAAAAAATGTAAAAAATTTAAAACAAAATTTTAAAAAGAAGATAAAAAAATTTTAAAGCCGAAAACACTTTGGTGCATAAAAAGGTATTATATTTTTTTAAAATTTAAAAATTTTTTGGGTAAACATAAAAAATAATATATAATTTAGCCTCATAACATTTTATAATAGCACAATAAACATAATAATCAACTATTGATAGGCTCAATAGTGAAAATATATTTAATTTAAATGTGATTGTTGTTACATATAGAAATACATTATAGTTGACAAAATACAAGATAAAATATTTGAGATTAAAAATTTGTATTCAGATAATGATTCTTCTGTAAATCGAATATCTAATTTTATTTCATGGCAGTGACTTTCTATTTTTAATTTAGGGAGATTTAAGACAATCCGACGCTAGAACAATGCATGCTGGATCTGATACAAAGTGTCCCTTCCACCTTTCTTCCCACAACCGTGTAAGATTCTTGGAGTTCCCGTATATATATGAAAACGAAAACTAAAGTGTATGAAAAAAATACCTCTTTTAGATTCAATGTTTGATTACTGCTTCCTTGGCTGCTTCAACGGCAACTATATAAGTTAATTTAAGCATAAAAGTAGATTTTTTTTTTTTTTAAAAAATGTGAACTTGTTGATATTCCTTCTGGAAAAAAATGCAAGTCAAATGAAAATACACGAGTCAATGAAAAAATGGATAAGACGGTGGTGGAAGCAAAATGCAGCGGTGGGATTTCAACTATAAAGACGCCAGTTCCTATTATTACTGGTTTTTAAAATCATCAACACAAACTCTGATTGGTCAGAGTTTCTAGATTTTGACTCCACTTCTTCCTTCTCTATATAATCATACACTAATTCCTCAGCAAAATCATCTCCAGGTAGAGAAACAAAGATCACAGACATCTAATGATGACGAGCTATGTCAACCTCAAAATATGGCTTCTTAACTTTGTTACCTTGTTTAGTATGTTTACCATGTCTCATGGAATAAGAGCAAAAGCCTTTCGAGTGAGAGCAGTTAATTTGGGTGGTTGGTTGGTTACTGAAGGTTGGATGAAACCTTCTCTCTTTGATGGCATTCCAAACAAAGACTTCTTGGTTAGTAAATCGTATAAATAATGTGTTACATGCAGTTATTTTGTAGGCTTATGTTAAATTGTTAATAGCTCTCTTATTTAGTGATGATGGAAAGAAATTTTCTCTCAAATTTTGTAGGATGGAACTGGTCTTCAGTTCAAGTCTGTGACAACACAAAAGTATCTTTGTGCTGAATCTGGTGGAGGAACCATCATAGTTGCAAATCGCTCAGCAGCTTCCGGTTGGGAAACATTTTCAGTGAGTGAACTAAACTAAGTATAGTACTGTTATTCATTCTTTGACTGATTATTGTTTATACCCCATTGCTTTAAAAAGTGATTGTATGTTACCTGCTATGTTGTGTTCAGTTGTGGAGGTTAAACGAGAGCACTTTCAGATTCAGGGTGTTCAACAAACAGTTTGTGGGATTGGATGGGATTAACGTGGTGGCAGTTTCCAATATTTCCACTGATTCTTTGACATTTCATGTTGTGAAGGAAAGTGATAATTCGAACCGTGTTCGAATCAAAGCCTCTAATGGATTCTTCCTGCAGGTGATTGTTCCTCTTTCTCTGCTTCTTTTATCTTTTCTAATGTGAAAATAATAAAGAAATGAAAATATGCTTCCAGCACATGTAGGAGACTGTTTGAGCTGGCATAAAAATTAAAAATAGTTAGTCGCTTCTATTGAGTAAATTATTGATCTCAATTAGCTCTCAAATAAAAAAGAAATGAATACATACTTTTAGGTTATTATGTTCTCATATGATCTCTACATTACAAGCTAGGACCATAGTCATATAGAAGTCTTTGAGTATGTAATAATTGATCCATATGAAGAGTGTGATATTTTAAGCATTAATGATGCATTCTATTTCTATAAAGTACTATTTTATTGATGAGGTTGTTGCAGGCAAAGACAGAAGATTTGGTTACTGCTGATGTATCAGAGGTCAACGGATGGGGGGATGATGATCCATCTGTTTTTGTGATGAAGATTGGTAAAAGGATGCAAGGGGAATTCCAAGTAACACATGGTTATGGCCCCACAAAAGCTGCGCAAGTTATGAAGGTACAACATGATAAAAAAGTATACAATTGGCAAACATTATTGCCTTAGGTTACGGCTTTATGGGTCAAGTCTGTAGCAGTAGCATAAGATGTGGGTCAAAACAGTGAACTTTATATTTATATGATCACAACTTACAAGGCCTAATGATTGTTTGCTTTTTAGTTTGATTCTTATTTAAAATTTTAGAAATTAAAAGTCCTCCAATCAATAGAAGTTTTTGAAAAGAAAAATCCTCGAAAATAATCCAAACAAAAATGTCTAGCTTAGCCTACATGGTTTTTATTAGCTTCTTAATTTTGATGGTTATAAGATGATTGCTTCTGATTAATCTCGTATTTTAATACTATATATTATTGGTTGAATTTTTATTCCATGTTTTATGCATATATTATTAAATAATGCAATTTAATGATAATTTCAGTTTTGTGTGTCTTACAACTATGCACGCACATAAAAAGGCTGGACCAGTTGAAAGCCTCAAGAATGATGGCTGGCACTTAGTTGCGAAAATTACATCTACAACTGTCATCTATTATAATTAATTGCTGACATGCATATTGTTGCATATGTCAATCCTAATCATGCTTATGGAATGGTCCAAATTCTTGATGTTTAATTATCTTGTGTGTTTCCACAGGAACATTGGAGTACTTTTATAGTTGAACATGATTTCAAGTTCATTGCCAGTAATGGACTGAATGCAGTTAGAATTCCAATTGGCTGGTGGATAGCAAGTGATCCAACTCCACCCGCACCATACGTAGGAGGTTCATTGAATGCACTAGACAATGCCTTTTTGTGGGCACAGTAAGTCCTTAAAATAAATATATAAACCTTTTCATTATGATATAGTTGTGAGCACACTTCAATCAATGTGGATTGGTACAATTGTTTAAGAATTTAAAATTAATTTTCAATTTGTTTTATAAATGTGAGTTTGATTTTCCTTTATACTATTAAAATTTTACTTGATGGATAATCTTCTTTAAAGAGATTTTTGACTCTAAAAACTAGTTGAGTAAATGTGACTACTATGAATTTGGTTAATGTGTTTAATTTAATTTTACAAAAATAACTTATAAAGTAAGATTTATACCTTGGTTGTATACTTATTAGGTTATATGATAAGTAAGGATGACAAAAATACCCATTCTCGTAGGTACAATCTCAAATCTGCCCAAATTTTAACGGACATTACCCACTTTGATCGGGTATGGTACAAACATTACTTAATGTGATGGACCAGGTAGGGTATATATGTGTATGTGACTACCCGTCCCGTACCCAAACTCATACCCATCCTGTTATAATTTTAATTATATAATAAGTTTAAAGTTATATATTTAATTAAAAATTTTAATTCTTAAACTTTAATTTATAATTTATTGTTATTAATTATTTTTTATATACTTTTTAAAATATAATATAAATAATAACTTAATATATATAATTTATTTAATAATAAAGAAGTCAATTTAAACTGTAAAGAATAATATAACAAATACCTGCAAGTATCTTTGAATTCGAAAACATTTGACAGACAGGATGAAAATTAAAATTTCATACTTGCTCTGTTTATACCTGAACTTAAACCCATCTCATACTTTTCAGGTATGAAAATAAGAATGGTTAAACCCACACCAACACCCACCCCATTCCTCGATATCTGTAACAAGTAAAATTGGTTGTAGTTTAAGCTTTAATAATAAAACAGTTGAGTGAGTCTATATTGATAAGTTGAACATGTCATTGGTGTCCTTTATTAGTATTAAAAGTGTTTCAATATTGTATCACTTTTACTTGGACACTATACTGGATGAGGACTTGATATAACACTAAAAGAATAATATGATAATTAATGATGTACATGCAGGAAATACAAATTGAAAATTATCCTTGATCTTCATGCCGCACCTGGTTCCCAAAATGGTTTTGAACATAGTTCTTCAAGAGATGGTTCACAAGAATGGGGAAAAACAGATGAAACTATTCAACAAACAGTTCAAGTTATAGACTTCCTAACAACAAGGTTTATATCTTACAAATAGGACACTATTTTATACATTAATTTTTTCTTTTAATTGTAACATGTTTTTTGCAATTTTGCATGTAAGATACGAAATTAGTTCTATATTGCAGGTATGCAAGAAGTCCAAGTCTTTATGCAGTTGAGCTAATAAATGAGCCTCTCTCACCTGGTGTAACATTAGAGGCCTTGAACAAGTACTATAAGGCTGGTTATGAAGCAGTACGCAAGCACTCTTCCACAGCTTATGTAGTGTTATCAAACAGGCTAGGATCCTCAAATCCTAAGGAACTCTTCCCTCTTGCAAATGGCCTTTGGAAATCTGTGATTGATGTTCACTACTACAACCTCTTTCAAGATGTATTCAATGACATGACTGTGCAACAAAACATTGATTTCATCAACAACAATCGCTCAACTGAATTGACTTTTGTCACAACCTCAAATGGCCCTCTTACTTTTGTTGGTAAGTCTTCAAATGACCCTTTATTCTCCTTACTTATATATAAAATATAAATAGATTTTAGAGTTTAATATCTATATACTACCAGTGTAAAAGAGTTTTATACAGAGGTTAATTATAATTCTTTGTTTATATAACTTTTAAAGTATTAATTGATAAACTTAACAAACTTACTAGGTAAAAAATTGTGATTAATTAATAGTATAAAATTTTTTACACTTATATTCTATCAGTGTTTTTCTCTTGATTTTATACTCTATGTTTTACCCTAATACTTTAAAATAAAACTATATATTTCAATTCTTCATCTAGTTAATTGAATAAAATATGTTTTCTAAGAAAGTATATTAATATAAAAAAAATATTTATACATTGTCAATGTAAAAAATTTTATAGTGACAACTAGTTACAATTTTCTATATTAATAAGTTTGTTGATTTTATCAATTAATACTTTAAAAAGTTATATAAACAAAAGATTATAATTAATCCATTAGTTTAAAATTTAAGGATGTCTTAGCGAGACAATTAAGAGAAATACAAAAAATAAATCTCACGACCCTGACGTTTTATTATCTTGAAAAGAAGTCATCAGAACATATATAATTTATCATTAACTATGACTCTGGTTAACTCATTTTTTTCAAATATACGAATTTAACCTCTTTCACTGTAGAGAAGAAGTAAGAATTTTTAAGTGATGATATAAAATGGTCAACATACATAATAAAATTAAAATTTATACACATTTTCACTTGTAATTTTTTCAATTCATGGTTGGCATGTCTCGCTTTTCTGTCAAGAGTTATTCTTCACTTTGAAAGAATAATGATATTAATATTTTAAAAATTATATAAATAAAAAGTTATGATTAAATATTAAAACTATTTTATATTATAAGTATTCTTAGTTTAAAAGTATGACAAATGATTTAAATTATATAGCTTATCTTTTTCTACCAAAAACATCAAATGATAAATTTTGATTCTACTTTAGACTTCATTTATCAAAATTAAGATTCCAAGTGCAAACTAGCTCAATATTATTACTTTGAATTCAAGGTGAATGGGTTGCTGAATGGCAAGTCAGTGGAGCTACAAAAGAAGATTATCAAAGATTTGCAAGGGCCCAATTAGATGTTTATGGGCGAGCAACATTTGGATGGGCTTATTGGGCTTTCAAAAACGTCAATAATCACTGGAGTTTGGAGTGGATGATCAAGAATGGTTATATCAAGTTGTAGAAAGTTTCCTCTTGTTGAGGCCAGCACTTCCTCTTGTTATCAATTCGTTCCTAAATGATTCTTCCATAAAAATTATGATTAACACTTTTGTTAAGTTTTAGATATTTCATGCCCTTCAACCCACAAAGGAAGGGGGAAAAGTTGTAGATCCTTTCTTTTAGTTTGAAAAATGAAAAAGAATGATCTTTATATATTGGGTTAGTAAACATCACACATTGAGGTGTATGTTAAATACATATAATAATAGAGGAAACAATCATAAAACAATTTAAGTCTATTTTAAATAGGTTCTCATAAAACCAATTGTTTCTTTAAGGAAAAAAAGTTATTTTTATAATTGTAAAGTAAAATCAATTAGTTTATACTATGTTTAAACTCTAACTAATAAGTAATAATCACTAAATTATTTTACATCAATTCTTTTTTCTTAAATATGTAACAAAATGGCCCTTGATTTGACACAACACACCAGCGTTAAATTTTCTAATGAGCGGAGATAAAATCTCACCTATATTGCAAATTAAAATTACGAATTTGTTAATGCAATGCAAACCTATTATAAAAATGATTAAGCATAAATTATAGTTTTGGACTTTTAAAAAGTATATTATATTTTCCTCTTTTCTTATATAATTTGGTTCATTTAATGTGTGTTTGTGATAGGAAAAAAGTATATTATTATAATAATCACAAACATTTTGCTTACATTTTCTACGATAAAAGTAATGTAATATATATTTAACCAACTCAACATTCACACTCCCTTTACCTATAAAACCAATTTAAAATAAGGCCGAGGATGAAAATGGTTAAGGTTTGGGTTGTTGTTTAGATAAACTAAAAACTTATCTAAGCATAAAACATCAAATTAAATTGGGTTGAGTCTTTGTTATTTTTTTTTCATTAAACTCAATCCAACCTTACTCATTCTTGAACGAGTTGAATCGGATTGGGTTAATTGAGTTATGATTTTAAAAAATATTTTCTTAAAAAATAAATTTTAGAATATTATTTTGTTGGTTTTTTTAGGATATTTTTTTAATAAAATACACTATATTATTGTTATAACATAAAAATAAATAATAAATTATAGTTACAAATTATATATAAAAATTAAAATAAATTAAAATTAACATACAACTAAATTTTCAAGCAATAATAACTAAAGAAATATTTGTTCAAAATAAAAGTAAATACAATTTGTTCAAGCTAGTCAAATGATAAAAATAAATACAAACTACACAAATTTGTCCAAACTAACAAAAACATAATATCAAAAGAAACATATAATAACAAAACACATAATTTCAAATAATAATATATAATAATTTAATATTATGGCTAGGTCGAATCAGGTTGGATCTTAAGTTCAACTCACTAAATTCGTCACTCAATCTGTAATAGATTGAGTTTGATTGAGTTGAGTCGGATTTCACCCCATTACAAGAAAAACCCAACTTGATCTGCTTTGGTTAGATTGGGTCTTTGAGTCATTTGACCTAATAAACACCTCTTCAGATTACAAATTCTATCTTCATTCCTGTATTTGTTAGATACACACATATATATATATATATATATATATATATATATATATATATATATATATATCCATATCCATATCCATATCTGCGACCCACATTTTTTTTAAATACAGAGATAAACACAAAATAAACCTACAACAAAAAAATATAAATGTTATCCAAACCTATGCATTACAATAATCTAACCGAATAAGTCATAAAATTTAAACTGTAATTATTTAACAAAAAGTAATTAAACTTAGATATAAATAAATAATTATGTGTAGTTATTTATCATTTAACACATAAAATAAAATAAATATATTAATTATTGTAATTTATATTATAATTATATAATATATTTATATTAATTTATATATATATATATATATATATATATATATAGAGTGTTGGGTGGGACAACTTGGTTACTATAATACACATACTTAGACTCATATTTCTATAATTTTTGTAAATTTAAATTTGTACTTAGACACAAATTACCAGAGTTTATGCATCATTTAAAAATTGTTTTTAGAAACACATCACACATGTAAGATCTGAGTATATCTTATTAGCTTAAATGAATCACCAACTTTTAATCATGGCAAAAATATTTCCTATGTAAAATGCATTGTGCATTACCTATCACCCTATAAACCTATCACCCCATATTATTTCCTATTTAAGTTTCGCATCTTTCTCACACTGTTTGTTCTTTATTCCAAAACTCCAACTAAACCAAAACAAAGAGCATATGTTCTCACATTGGCTCTCTCTTACACTACTTCTATCCAATAAAAGAAAATATAAACCTTTAAGCTCTGACGCTCTTTCTCTAACTGTCTCTCACTCTCTCGTTAATCCTCCACGATGTTAATCTAAATGGTTTTGGTTTCTGAATAAGAGAAACACAATGAAAAAAAAAAAAAAAAATATACATCGAATTTTGCGGAAAAGGGAAAGAAACAGAATGCCACACCTAATTATATAAAAGCTTCTTTAATATAGAGATAGAGATTTAACCCACCTGATTTTATTCAATTATGACATTTCTTTTTCCTTTTTCAATTCCTTTCATTATTGTTACACGAAAATTGTAAAATAAAATTGGATACTAGTATGACTTTTTATGTACTAGTCTACACGTATATTATGCAGTGTAAGTAATAATTATTAAAAATTATATATTAAAATAAAATAATACTATACTTAATTAATTTAAATAAAATATTAAATTGGAAAAATATTAATCGGGCATGATATTTTTTTAATTTCAAAAGTTATTTAATAAATGTAAAATTTGTAATTTGTTAATTAAATGTCAAAACCTTATTTTTTTTAAGACAAATAAATATTTTAATTATTAAAATAAGAGCGGGGTGAGACGGGTACGGGGACAGGTACAGGTACAGGTATGGGAGTAGGTATATATTTTCATTCCCGTCCCCATCCCTGAATTAATAAATCGGGTATTCTTTATACTCGTACCTATGCCCAGTTAAACCAAGGATTTCCTGTCAATTTTGGGGCAGATTCAGGAATTATCCATGGCTATGGATTTATTTGTCCAAACAAATATCAAAATTATTAATTTATCCTCTTACTCATATTTAATTTAATTTTAGCTCTTCTTAATGGATTCTGTTAAAGTTATCAAATTAAATTAGATGGATGTAATTCAAGATGAAGGCTGCTGAGTGAAAAGTTGACGGGGCTATCACCTATCCAGTTAGTTGTTTATGGGCAAGCAACATTTTAAATTTGGGTGGATTAGAGACTCAAAAACGTCAATAATCATTCGAATTTGGAATGGATGATCAAGAATGTTTATATTTCCTGTCATATGATATATATATCTAATATTAATATATATATATATATATATATATATTTATATATTTATTGTGGAATGTGATATATCTAGTAGTTTTTTGTTTTAAGAGTAAGTGTAAGTAATTATTTTTTAAAATTTAATGATAGTAATAAATGATATTAATCTTAGTTATTAGATTTAAAAAAATTAGATAGTGTGTACATTGTTATTGCTTAACACTGTTTAAACTCATGCCCGACGTACTCAGGTTATTGTCCAAAAATGTTAATATATGTTTTTAGTTGTTTTGGAATATTATTGATGCGATTATTCATAAATTATATCTGTTCACATTTTATTTAGAAATAAATATGGAATTTCCCGAATAATTGAACAAAACGCATTATTTGAAGATCCAAAGTAACCAAATCGCACATATGAGAATAATTAAGTAGTAATTATGTTGTACACAGTTGAATTCGAGTAAGAAATTACATAGTTGATTAACTAAATTACACACAGATCAATCACCGTCCCTCAACTGCTAAACGACACCAACATGACAATGCTTTATTTTTCGATGGCTGCTTAAACATATAATATATAACTTAATTATTACTAAATTTAACTATAAAAATAAATAATTAACCTTATAGTAGTTGCTGCTGAATTTCATGCGTCAAAAGGTTATTAAAAGTTTTACATTTTGATGATGTTACCTCATATATAGTTTGTGGGGTTAGAGGGGATTAACGTCGTTGCTGTTTCCAATACTTGGATTCATTCTGCCACATTTCATATTGTTAAGGAAAGTGACAATTCCAGTCGCGTTCGAATCAATGCATGCAACGGTTACTTTCTGCAGGTAATCCTATGCGTTTTTTTTTTCTTTTCTAATATCTTTTCAACAAAAATAAAATAACGAAATTAAAATGCTTAGTGCCTATAGAAGAGAATCTTGTTAACAAAAAGTAATGAAAAAGGATAACATGAGAAATGATAATTCCCCGAGACTTTAACACTCTTTTCAATAATTTTTCTCTTGTTAAATCATATTATTCACACGAGTGTAACTAAAATGTTGTAATTGTAAATTAAAAGTTAAAATATGTATCACTTAAAATAGAAATGTAATGATTCTTTCTGTATATATATAAGGATTAATGATGGAAACAGTGGAATGGGGTTGCAGGCAAAGACAGAGGAGGAGGTGACAACTGATGTTTCAGGGATGAGTGGATGGGAAGAAGATGACCCAACCGTTTTTGTGAGATGTAAGGTTGCAAAGAAGAATTCCAAGTCACAAACGGTTATGGGCCCACAATAGCCCCCCCAAGTTATGAAGGTAACAATCATTGCCCACTCTCATTCTAAGGCTGCAAGTCAAAATCTTATTCACACTTTCAATATTACACTTTTTTTTAAAATTATACATTGTTATCTTATTTTTAATTATTATTTTTCATCTTTAAAAATAAGTGTTGGTATAAAGTTTAAAAAATTATTAATATAATATTTTAAATATATCAAAGATGTAAGTGTAGTATTTTAAATATAAATAAAAGTTAATATAAAAATAAAAAATAATTAATTAAATGTAATCTGATAAAAGTTAAAACTTTTTAATTATTCAAAATAAAATGGAGGTGAACTTTTTAATCATACTTTTATTGGAAATTTATGTTATATATAATAAATACACAATACTTTTAATTATTTTTTTTATAAACAATGTTAATTTAATTTGTCCATATAGAAACTACAATTCACGACTTCTTCTTCCATTTTTTCACTTTACTAATACAACGATTTTATAACTCATTTTAATACTTTTTTTGTTACATTGACACACATGTATAATAATATTTAAATAGGTTCAGTTTAAAATAGTTAAATTATTTTTTAGGAGAAATAATTAAATTATATTTTGACACGAATAATTAAATTATTATTCGTTAGTATAAATATGTGATGGTGTATTATATATTTCACTAAAGTATCTAATAAATAGAAGGAATATTTTAAAAAATAGTAATCCTAATAAATAAATTAGATTATGCGTACGTGATCTTGAAAATAATATAGATGGTTGCCATCTAAATTGTTGCTGTATGTCAATATCTCCATTTCCACGTTCACATGGATGGTCCAAACTCCAAACTGAGACTTGCAAAATTAAATAGCAAGTGGGTTTATTATCTTGACGTCCATTGACAATATTTTTTTTTTATCTTTTTAGTTTTTTCAAGAAAATTATGATAATGTTATCAAACCTAAAATATCTAAAGTCCCTATTAAAGGTTAATAATTGAAAGGGGGATCGTATTAAAAGTACTGAGTGATTGATATTTGTCAATGAATATTAACCTTTCTTTTCTTTTTTTTGATAAATAAGTATTAGTTGTTATTACGTAAGTTTTGTTAACAAATAAATTTGAACTAATTAATGACTTCTCTCTTTTCATCTTTAATTTCCTTCATTTAAACTTGGTCACTATTCTATGAAGATTAATTATTAATAAAAACTAAAAGATACTTTGCTTCAATAACATTAACTAATTAAAAATAATTTATTTATCCAAATTAAATTTTGTTGTCTTTTGTAAAAAAAATTAAAAAGAAAAAGTAAAATATCTTCGACAGTGTAATATGAATGATTGATGTGGTGCATTTGTGGTTTTATGAACATTGGAGTTGCTTTATTGTTGAAAATGATTTCAAATTCATGGCCAGTAATGGATTAAATGCTGTGAGAATTCCAGTAGGGTGGTGGATAGCAAGTGATCCGGTTCCACCCTCTCCATATGTAGGGGGTTCCTTGCATGCCCTAGACAATGCCTTCTTGTGGGCACAGTAAGTCCATAAAGTAATTAAATCTATCTGCTTCTTTAATTTTATGGAATGTGTCCACTATTTTAAAAACAATGCAAACATATCACTAATTCTCACTATTGAAAAGTTTCTTCTATTTTATATTTTTCGATTCTTAAAATAAGTGTCAAGGAAATATGAATTGAAAATCATCATTGATCTTCATGCAGCACCCGGTTCTCGAAATGGCTTTCAGCATGGTAGGCCTAGAGATGGTTCTCAAGAATGAGGAAAAAACAAACGAAAATATTCACTAAACATTTTATGCTATAGAGTTCCTAACTTCAAGGTACCTTAAAGATAACGAGTAATAAGAAAATGATAGAAAGTTATAAGAAGAAAGTATTTTGTTGTAATATATACACAAATTTGTATTTATTTTTTATTTTAAGTTATGTTTCCTAATAAATTTTTCTCTTATAATTTCTTAACTAGTGCTTTTGTTTAGTGGTTACCAAGACCCTGTTTAATAAATAATAACATGCATGGTAATAATGATTGAGTGGATGTAAATATTTCATTGAATTATAGGTATGCAAAAAGCCCTAGCCTTTATGCAACTGAGCTCCTGAATGAGTCTCTCTCACCTAGTGTCATACTAGAGATGTTGAACAAATATTACAAAGGTGGCTATGAAGCTGTTCGCAGACATTGTCTACGGTTTATGTGATATTGTAAAATAGGTTAGGACCTTCAGATCCCAAAGAACTCTTTTCACTTGTCAATGGTCTTATGCGATCTGTAATTTATGTTCACTACTAGAATATCCTTGATGATGTATTTGAAAACATAAGTGCCTAACAAAACATTGATTTCATCTACACTAATCGTTCATCACAATTGAATAATATTACTACCAACAATGAAAATGACCCTCTTATTTTTGTTGGTAACTCTTCCAATCACCCTTCATTCCATTATGAATATGGATAGGTTTCAGCTACCCTTCTATAACAACACTTTTCAAAATAAAATTATTTTAATATATAACAATTTGATGATTTAATTAACATATTTGAACAGTTCACCTTGCACCAGAAGTCTAGAGTGCATTATTTGTCGTCAATCATGAAGATTGATTATAATTTTTTCTTGCATTTAAATACATATTACTTTTACAGTATATAATTTTGCTTCCTATCTGAAAGTACATAATGGTTTTAAAATATTAAACACAAACAGTTAATTTAAAATAGTCATAAAAATAATTTTAGTTTTTTTATTTTATCAAATTCACAATTTTAATCTCCTATTTAACACACACATATATATATATATATATATATATATATATATATATATATTTAGTCCTCTATTTTAAAGGATTCATTATTTTGGTTATCTTCACTTTTTTCTACATTTGTTTCTTTTACATCTTATAGTTTAATTAATTAAATCATTTATTGATGATATGGTAAATGAATATGTTAAATCTAAGCTTAATTGGACTATCAATAAAATAAATACAACATAGGAAGTTATTTTATTTTTAAATAAAAGAATCAGAATTATGAATCGAATACCAAAGACCGATTAAAGTTATATTTAAAGTTATAAAATATTACGTGTATAATTCATAAAATTATAACATTTTTCTCATATGCAGTATTTTCTTATCTTTTCCACGGTCATATAATTAAATGATACAATTTGTTTAAAATTTTTACATAATTTGATTGAATTTTTAAGCCCAATATTTATTCCAATTCATGAAGGTGAATGGGTTGCTGATTGGCGAGTTAAAGAACGCTACAAAAGAGGACTTCCAAAGATTTGCCAAGGCCCAGTTTGGTCTTTCTTCACCACAGGAAGGGAAAGAAACAAGTTGTAAATTTTTCCATCAACGAAGAAGCATAAAAATAATGGAATTAATGTATGTATTTTTACTTTGGTAAATAATATCTAGACGCCCAAAATATTTAAATGTCATAGGACACTTAGAGAGCGAAAAAAAAAAGAACATAGGTTTTATTGATTTTGTTTTATAGAAAAAAATGATAGGCGTCAATATGTGTTTGAAAATAATTACGGGTGTTCAAATATTATTATCCCTAACAACAAAAAGAGATGAAGAAATAGTACCTATATTATACTTTTAAAATAATTTTATATTATCGTAAGGTTATTATTCTATAAGTAGAGTGGCAGATCTCGAATTTTTTTTAGTGGGAGAAAAAAATCTATAATATTTTTATATACAAAAAATATTATAATTTTTTGCAAAATACACAATTTCATGAAAAATAAAAAGAAGAAAGTGGATAAAACTAATACAATTTTTTTTATCTTTTATAATTTTTACATTATTGTTAAATGATTTTATGGGGGAATTTTTTTATGGGGAAAAAATATTTCTTTGATATTTAAAAAAATATTTTGTGGGTACCACTATTACTCACTGCATGCATGAGTCTCTTGAGGAACCGAAATATCACTGTAGTTCCTAGTTACAGATACGAGTTACACATTTGCTTGTTGAGAGAAATCATATGATTACATTGAAGTTTGAACTAAAATGAAACCTAAAGCTTGAGTATATTCATCAAGTAATTTGGGTTGGTGAATGGAGGCATGTGGTGCACTGTAATACATTAAAGATACTCAATTGAGAGGACCTATCAAGTACTATTATCCATGTGCTGTGTTTATTATTATTGTGAATGAAGGAATGTAAGGATTTAAGAGGGAGAATGTTGGTTTACTTTTCCCTTTCAAACTTGTTAAATGATAACTACTAATTCAGAATTGATAATTGTCCTAGATTACTGCAACAGTGTGCTCCTCACATCCTATCTCTCCATCGCTGGTAATTGTCTACTTTGAATGTTGCAAGTAATAAAATATATTCCTTTTGATCAACTACAAATTATTAGACAATTTTGGATTACCATTTATAATCAATATGTATAACATGTAATTAAATTTAATAATTTACAAAAACTATAATTATACGTCGGTCAGAATTAAATAAGGATCAAGATTACCTAATAATTTCTCGTAATATATATAGATTAGAGAATATAAATAACCAAAAAATAGAAAAAGAGAATCCAAAAACATAAGACATTCTAGTACGAAATTATGCAATGGTTGGAGATTTGGAGCTACATTATTTGATATCCTCTTTAGGGTTCCACAATGATCTAAAAAAATTAGTGTAGAATAAATTGAAATCACTTAACAAAATCCACCAACTCTTCAGATTCGTGCCCCCACTTATGATGCCATTTAACCTTGAGCCCCCACCACATGCCTTGTTAGTTGGAAACTCAAGTTGTAACTTTAATTTACCTTTAAAACCAAATTGCCCCGCCACATGCTATGTACTTCAATTTGTGATCAATAATGCATTTTGTTTTCCTCTATCATTTATCTCTCTCACAAACCCCAAATAACCCCTCTTGCTAATTTTCATCGATGAGCATGCAAATGAACATATTGTGACACCCCCACTACCAAATTAGAGTACTTAAATTTTCCCTCTTTTTCAAATGTGTTTATTTATTGTTCAATAGAATGCATAACATAAACGCTAAATATTGCAGGGGATATGCCGACCAATGAATGAATGGGAAACGCACACAGAAAAGGGGCCAATGAGAGATTTTGCAAGGCCCAATTAGATATGTTTGGATGAACAGGGTTTGGGTGAGGGCCCATTTGACTTGGAAGAGTGTACTCAATCATTAGCATCAATAGATGAGGATCTATGATCACAACAATGGCTACATATCCCTTGTTAGTAGCTAACATGACATGTCACACAGTTAGGACACTTAAGAAAAGTGGGATTGGATCCCCAAACACCCCTCAAACCAAAAACCTCAATTGTACTTTACTTAAACTGTTAAACATGTTTATTAGAGTTTTATTTAAATAAGAAAAGGTCAAATTTCCATTTTCTTTTACTTCTTTCACCTCACCTCAAACTTTTCTTCTAAGATTTGATAAGTTCTTGTGAAATAGAAATTCCTTTCTAATTTTGAATGCGGAATTTACTGTAATACTACTTTCGATTTTTTTTATAAGAAACATATTCACCGGAGAGAGTAAAATAAAAACAACATATAAGAATGTCAGTTAGTTTCATAAATTCATTCCAAATGTATTTTAAGTTTTAAGTTTTTAAATATATTTAACTTTTAAAGATATAAATTACTATCTGGGATAAAAATCTCTGGACTGTGTAAAGCTTAAATTTACTTGATTCCCAATTCTAATGTCTAAATTTAAAGAAACAAGATTACTATTGGGGATATATTCATTTTTTCGTTTATTTAGTTGGATAATGTATTTTAATCTTTGTCGTTAAGATTATCTTTCACAATGTATTTCAACAAATTTTAAGTTTGTTTATAACTACGAAGTTGAAAATTAGTTGAAAAGACATGTTGGGAGGAAAATTTTTATTATGTTAAAATGTTCTATTGACAAGACATCTCAATTTAATCAATATCATGTGTGACCATCATTTTCTTGATTTCAATTAAGAAGCTTTTTCTATGTTTCATTTTATTTTTATTCAATTCTAAATGCTTTTTCTATTTTTTATTCCTTTTTACATACTTTTACAAAAAAAAGTTATAATTAAATTTTTACATCTTTTATTTTTATGTTTCTTTTCTTTTTTAATTCATTATTTTTAAAATTCAATTTTTTTATTCTTCTTACTTTATTTGATTTTTATGTTTCATTTTTCTTTCTTTTTAAATTTTTTAATTATTTTTAGTTTTATCTTTTATTTATTATATTTTTTTATATTAAAATTATTTTTAAGAATATTTTTATATTTAAGTTGTATATATTGTTGTTTTATTTTTTATTTCTATTTATATATTTTTTATCTAATATTTTTATTTTATTTTATGTTTTTATTAATAAATTTATTATTTAAGAATATTTTAAAATAAAATACACATAATTTTTATAAGATGTCATGAATCTTATTTACGTAATATATTAATAAGATATTTTACTTTTAAACTAGCATAAGTAAAAATATATTTTATTTCTATATATATATTGTTTCTAATATAGTATTTAATTATGTAAAACATATACTAAAGTTATACTAGTTTTAAATTATTAATTCAATGATATATTATTAAATATTTCATTTGCATGATTATTTTTTCTACTTTAGTACTCTTTGAATTTATAAACCAAAAAAAAAATACTCTTTCAAATTTTTATCATTTTGGAGAACTTTATTAACTAAACATAGTTACCTCAATAAAAGGATTTTTTGAAGAAAAACTTAATAAAAAATATTTAATTTCATATATATACATGTGTTTCAAATGTGTAAAAATAAGAATAACATGTGTGAATACACAAAAAATTGCATATCCATCAAATTGACTAAATACTTCTATAAAATTAGAGATACAAATTCATAAAATATATTTTCATTTGCATAATTAATTTTGCAATGTAACATTATCTTCTATTAATTACTTATTTCATTAATATCATCCTCTCAATTTATAAAATATTTTCCATTAAATCTTATATTATTTACACATTAGCAAATTCATACAATCAATCAAGTAACTCATATCTAAGTCATAATCTTTTATAGACTTGGTTCGAGACACTAATGAGGATATCAATAATAATATGATATTAGGAGGGAATCTATAATATGCGCTAATCTGTGTTGTGTTGCTATTGTACTTTATATATATACTTTCATGTCATTTCTTGTGATGTGTAAATATTTTGATTTTACTTAATAAAATTTGTCTTTTTTTTAAAAAAAAAAAGAAACTCATATCTAAGCATGGATTTACTACTCAAGAAAAAAATAAAATTGATTGAGATAATTAAAACACATGCATGTAAAAACAAATATTTGCATATAAAAAAAAATCTAAGCACGTCTAATGTTATTTTCTAGCTGAATTGCAAGCATGTTTGTGGTAGACAGGATGAAAAGAAATCAAAATTATTTCTCTAATCTTATTTGATTGTGAGCAGATATTTTCTCATTTTCTGAAAACTTTATAGAAACAGCTAGCGCATTAAATTTTTATTATATTTATCAATTAATTATCAATGATTTTTTTTTTTTTTTACATAGAAATCCAACACATGTTAGAGTTTACAATAATTCATTCATCTATCCACCCTTAATATCAATAGATTGCTTAATATCAATATATTGATAGGAATAGTTTGAGTTAGCTAGTTTTCCGTAACAAAAATAAAAAATAATAAACACATTAATTATGACACTACATAACCTTGCCAAAAAAAAAAAAAAAGCAATAAAATATCCTTCCATAGGCTAAGTTAGTGTTGGCTGATTGGCTGAAAATAATTTATTTAACTGACTTGTAGACAAGGACATGGGGCCTCAATATGTAACTTTTAATTCCGTTTAAAGGCACGACTAAACCTCAAATTATATTTGTTGCTTCAAATATTCCGTTTAATTATTTTAATTTTTACTTTCTCAATATACAAAAGGTTATTTTAAATTCTAATAATTTATGTCTAGTCAGATAATTCCACTTCAAGTAATTAAAATTCTCATAAAAAAATGTTTAATTTCTTTGTTTACAAAAGTGCAATTTAAAACTTTTACTTGCTTATTAAAAATAATTAAACCTTCATTCGGAGAATGGAAAAAAAAAGGGAATCAAATATAACTAATTATAATATTCATATATGCATATAATTAATATATCAACCAATAATTTTTTCAAGATTCCTTACGCTTCTTCTAATGTAAGAGATTACTTTTTAAAAGTACAAAATACAATTGTGTGTGTCTGTATCTATCTTTCTATATCTATATATATATATATTTATATATTATATTGTTGATTAGATATTATGATGAAGCTTTTGATTTATATTTTTAAACTGATTGGTTACTCTCTAAATTGAATGGAGATTATCTTTTTTAACTTTTATGAATTATTAATTTAAAAAATATATATGGTTATGTATTATATAAAATAGTTTTATACTATCTTAATTTCATGAGTTTAATTAATATGCTCAGTTTTATATTAATATTATTTTATGATAAATTTATTGATTTTATCTGTTAATACTTTAAAAGTTACCTAAACACAAATTTGTGATTAAACATTGATGTAAAGTTTTTTATATTATAAATATACATTAATTAAACTCTAATTTATTAAGATAAGAGTCATATCACACTTATTAATAAATAATTGGTCCCTAAAACTATTTAGTATAATTTTATACTGCATTATCGTTAAAATTAATATATATTATATCATGTGTTGAACCCGATGGCTAGGATGTGCTTACTAGGATTTAAAATATAATGAAACACATAGACTTAATTTTATATTCATGGCTATCAACATATAAAACAAATATTGATATGTTGCCTACGACAATGACAGTATACACTGAAAAGATTAAGGGGGTGTTTGATTTAAGAGACTAAACGATCCTTAAATGAATAGTTAAGAGTTAAGAAGTTGTATTTCTGACATAAGCATAGCATAGATGTATGTTAAAATTTGAAAGCAAACAAGTTTGAAGAAGAAGGGAGTATGAATTGAAGATGGAGAGATAGAGAAGCAGTGATGAATGAGAGTGACGAGCAAAAGGGTTTTTGCATGTCTTTTACTGACTGGCAGGAACCGAAAATATCGCGTTTATGGTGTGCACGAATTTACCACCACATTTAAAGATTGAAGAAGTGAACATATTGGTGGTATCCATGGATGATAACAGGAAGTGACCCTTGAAACTTTATGGGGACATTAGTTTTGTCCATGACCATGCCGGTGGGAAACATCATTATTATCAGATTCTCACTCCTTCTAGGCCCTATTAACACCCCGGTCCCCACTACAATCACAATGATATAATTTCTGTTTTTTCTCTCTTACTCTTCTTCCTCACACAAATAAAAGAATGCTACAACCTCCATCACCCCGTTGGCTACCTTATTTAATTTCTACTCTCATTTCAAAAATATGGTTAAATTAATCCCTGCCTATGCCATACTTCAACACAATAATGAGTAGGAGGATATATAAGGTTAGTTTGTGTTTCAAGAAAGAAAGTTGAAGAGTGAAGAAAAGATTGCCAATTTGAATCAAAGGTTTGTCTAGTTGTTAGAAGAAAGAAATTCAAGGATAAAGAAGACAAGAGATGATACCTTCCAATATTTCCTATTGACATTCTAATGAAAATTAACCCAATAGTATTTGAATGATAAAAAAATGGCTTTAGTTCATTATTTTTTAGGGTTTTTTATTTTTGGTACATTAAGTTTTAAAAGTTATATTTTAATTTTTTATGTTTTTTAAAATTTTATTTTGGTTTTTCATAAAAAAAAAAAAAATACTTGCAAGTTTTGATTTACATATTTTTGTGTCACATAAAAAATTATATTTTTGATTGTGATGTAATTGAGTTAAATATAAATTTTTGTAAAAGAAGTGACAAAATAAAAGTGGATTGAAAAAATTAATATAATTGAAATAAAAATAGTAACATTGTTATTATCTTAATTTAACTTTTTAAAACTTTTAAAAGTTATATAAAAGAATAAAGTAAAATAAAACTTTCGAAAACACACATAATCATTAAAACTAACGTGTTAAAAAAAATTCTAAAATATAATGAATCAAAATTAATATTTGGTAAAAAAAAAATCAACACAGTAATAAAGAAGATATACATTATTTTAATGTAACACTAATTAACGATTCCTTGAAGTTTTATTTTTATTTATTGTTTAACGGTCCATTATTTGTATTATAAAAGTAATGGATGTCGATTTCAGTATGAGAATATATCCATCAAACTAAAAAAAAAGTAATATTGTTGATTTTTTTGGATGCCTTACCTTTTACTTGTGAATAATCATTAGTGAGTGGCTGAGTTATATAGATTATTTTTTCTCTCTCAAAATGGGCACTTGAGAATCTACGTAATTTAGAAGTAATACATATCACTTGACTTAGCTCATAATTGTGTAGAAAGTGACTGGTTTGGTGTATGGAGTATTGGCCTCTCGCCCTCAATTGAGCTGTATGGAACTGGGAGTTTTAAAGCTTTCAAAGGACTGGACCACCAATCAAAGGGAGAGAGACAAAGGAGGAAAGGGACTCCTTCCCTAATTCTTTCAAGTAGTTGCCCTTTGCTGCACTTTCCAATCATTGTTATCACAACTATACTCACATTAATTCATCATAAATCTACATTGCTTAAGGTTATTAATTTCACTCTAATTCATCACTCACAATATCAAATTATACACTAAACTATACTAACCTATTTTTTACATTTGTCTTTATTATATTTATATCATTCCATTTTTTAAATCTAAAAAAAGATAATTTTTTTACTTTTATTACATTCACATATTCAAATCTT
Source organism: Psophocarpus tetragonolobus (assembly GCA_037954015.1). Classification (NCBI taxonomy): domain Eukaryota; kingdom Viridiplantae; phylum Streptophyta; class Magnoliopsida; order Fabales; family Fabaceae; genus Psophocarpus; species Psophocarpus tetragonolobus. Next base: position 31,682,156 of record CM075695.1, on the reverse strand, counting down.
ACTTTCACTATATTGACTTCCTTATGGGTCCAAAAACAAAAATTACACTAATCGATCTAAAAGGAATATAAAAAAATTAAGAGATAGTAAGTATAATATAAACAAATATCAAGAGATTAATGTAATTTACTCAAACTAATAGTATATTATCATAAAAAATTTAAAGTAATTATTAAATTTGTTTTCCATTGTTTGTGTATAGCCGTTTATTGAAAAAAATTATTTGCTCTAACTCAATTATATAAACAATTAATGAATACTAAATTCTTGAACAATAGTAGGCTAATTTATGAGAACCTCCTTTTATGGATCCAAATTCAGCATCTCACACCAAAATTTGGTGGACAATTTTCATGAAAAATAAGAAAAAAAATAAAAGAAATGGGTTGGGTAAGAGCTGGAAGCTCAATATCAAAGTCTTTAAGGATTTTGTTATGTTAAGAATGATTTGCTCCAAACAATAGAATTCTTTGTTAAGAATCAATCAAAGGTGCTATAGAAGAATAAAAAACAAGCCTATAAAAAAATTCAAAAAGAAAACTCTCTCTTGAGTATAAAACCTCATTCACATATTACTCAAATTTTACTCGACAGTATGTTAAAATTTCTTCTCTATTGATAACCCTTCACATTCTCTTTAAATCCTATAAAAATAATTAACAATATATAAATAAATATATATATATATATATATATATATATATATTTTGAACTTACCAAGGAAATAACTATAGAGTACTTCGGAAAATTCACAATGTGAATCCTTGAGAGAGTGTTGTTGGTGATAGGGGTGTTTATGGTTCAAGTTTATTCAGTTTTGAAGGAAAAAGAAAATTGAACCAATTAATTTTAATTGGTTTAGTTGGTTTGGATAACTAGAATTTTTTTCCTCATCTAAACCAAATACCGTACCAATGATAATTGGGTGATTCTATTCAGATTTAGGAAAAACAGATAAAAAAATTAAAAAATCATATTCATTTTTGTTAAATCATAACAAATAATTATATACCTCAAACTAATCAAATTCATTAATCTACTAAATTCATAATTTCATAACAAAATATCAAGTGTTTCATATATACCAAATTAGTCAAATTAAACTATTAAAGCAACCCAATACAATACAAATAACAAATTGTATATCTTTAAAGCAACTTAATGCAAGAAAAATATACAATATATATACTTTTGATTTGGTTCGGGTTGGATCAAGGTTTTGAAGTGCTAAAACTGCGAACTGAACCGAACATAATCGTTTCTACTCGGTTTGGCTAGGGTCCAAACCTGATCAACTGAAAAAATCAAATCAAATTAATTGGTTCGGTTCAAATAGTTGGTTTTGTCGGATTGACCCGAACCGATCAACACCCCTAGCAAACGGTACCTAGACTCTCACACTTAAGTCATTCAAGGTGGTATGAGTCTATGATTATAATTGAAAGTTACCACACCACTTTGTGACCTATATAATTAAGGTGTCATTAACATGGTTTTAATTGAATTCTTAATTACTAAGTGTTTGTTGCTGCCTTGTAACTGTTGCTCACTTGGTAGCCATCATGAATGCTTGTTGTGACTATTATGTGGTGGTCTGAAGGTTGGTATCAAGGTCTGATGTCCATAGTGTAGAAGTGCATGAGATCGCCTGAATGAGGTTGGTATCAAGGTCAACTTGTCTCTGGTAGTGTATATATATATAAATCAAATTACCGATAACACCATGAGAACAAAATTTAACTTTTTGTTGTTTAGAAAATCATGGTATAACTTTTTGTTATATTCATTATCTACTTTTGTATTTGAATAATTGCATTTTAATTCCATTATTTGTTATTGATACAAATCTTATCACGTTGTGCATTTTGAATTTACACTATCTATTAGTTGCGACAATTTCATCATCTTATGTATTTTGAATTTATATTATCTATTAGCTACTTTGCTTTTATATATATATATATATATATATATATATATATATATATATATATATAATATTATGAATTCTAATTATATATAAAGATCATTAATATTAAAAATATATTTTAATAAATTTAATAGTATTTTATTTGTTATGTTCATTGTCCATCAAACATTGCTCAAGAGTAAAAAGTTGTTTGTTCTCATCTCGTATGCATGGATAAAGAGTAAAATGTTATTTGTTCTTATCTCCTTGTCTTGTATTCTAGTGTGTATCAAACAAACATTTTATATATATATATATATATATATATATATATATATATATATATATATATATATATATATAAAAAAGACATGATCCTTTGAAACCAAGTGTCAATCTTAATAAACTTACATCTTCAATAATTTTATATAAAATATAAATATTACCAATTTAACTACTGAATTTTATGATATTATCTTATTAGTCATGTTTAACAACTATCACATAATTTAGACTTTTTTGGATACTTTATTTAGTAATGAATATTTACACATTTTTAAATATCATATACATTAAAATTAAGTGATTTGATGGACTACCAAACAATTTCAAAATTGTATGAAGTTTTGTATATTTGATCTAATTAATAAAAATATAAAATTTAATATTTAAATTAGTCAAATTTTCATTCTATTATTAAAAGTGTAACTTGACTAAATTTGACACCAATTGTCAATAGATCTAATAGACACATATATGTAGAAAAAACAGGTATAAAAGACTTACTCTTTATTCTTATTATTCATTTTCTTAAAATCTAATTGTTAAGATTAATTATAATTACCCATTTCAACCATTATATTTCAAGAAAAACAATACAGATATTTTATCTATAATAAAAAATGATAATATAAAAAACAAGAAGGAAAAGAATGGAGGGTAAAATTTGACTTCATAATAACTTTTAATTTTGCACTTTTTTTCTCTCTTATCTACTAAAATCTCCATTTTGTGCTTTTCAATTGGGAAAAAACAAAAAGACACAGAAGATAATACAAAGTATGTGTTTATATATTCACACCATAGTAAATGGTTTTTCTTTCTCAGTGATGCCTATGGAAATGTGTTACTATTTAAATTTATAAAGCTCTTAAATTGTTGTGTCTTTTAAATTAATTCACATTGCTTTAGGATTTGGGAATTTAGGGTTTAGTGTAGATTTAGATTAGAGTAAGAGAACAATTTGGATTAACGAATCTCCAGCATTCATAATGTCCATGGTAAATTCTTATTTTTCCAATTACTTCTTTAATCCTAGGTTAGTTATCCATGAAAGTAGTTTAATTATAAAAAAAGAACTGGAAATAAATTAGGAGGTCTTTAATTAGATAATAAAATAAAAGAAAAATTTTACAAAATAAGATTGTGGTAGTAATCTTTTTCGAATCCAAGGATAGCTATAATGTCCTAAAGTTATTTGTAACATTGACAAGTTTGTTTCACTTTTTGTTCAGTCTCATGATGTTCTTCACTAACAATACGAGTAGTAGCATTTAAGATTAAGCTTGATGACATCCAATGTGAAAAGAGCATATTAATATTAAGAAGTATATAATTAGATGACCAATGGAAAAAAGAAAAATAGTAAAGAGTGTGTACAATATGTCATATTATATAGAAGATTTCAACATGATAGTGGATTACTACTAGTTACAATTATTTTTTGTGTATAGATTTTATGGTTGTTTTCGTTTATCTATTAATCATATATGATAATTTCTTTGTTTAAATTATTCTTAATTTTAAATATATTTTTTTGTCTTGATTTAAATATTTATTATTTTTGTGTATTTAACTTTAAATTAGATGACTGGTACATAAAAATTACTAAAGGCTTATTTTTTGTATTGAAGAGGGGAAATCAATGTCAAAGCAAGAAGCTTCCGAGTACAAGAAATACTTAAAGAAAAGAGCTAGCTTGTAAGCTTTGAGGTCGTCCCATGTAGCCTCTTAATTTTACGAAGAACTTAACTTAAAATGCTAAGATGAAGGATAAAAAAAGAGGTTGAAGATGATGAACACTATATACTCAAAAATGTCTCTAGGTCGCAAAAAAAAAAGGTAAATCTTGAAAATTATCACTATAATATTAATATATCCTACTCAAGGAGAGTATAAAAGATAAAATGTCAAAAATCAATAAAAGATTAAATGTTATATATTGATCCACGTGCATGAAAGTAAGGTTCTAATGGATAGAATCAAGTAAGAGGTGGATGAGTTAACGAATTATTTAATTGGTGGATGATTTTATTATTATTGGGTGAAGAGTTTGTGTTATATATGTAATTCATAGATGGTTGGGGATTTACTAAGTGGAGGAATCACAACGGGTTGGAAAGTTTGTGTCATATAATCCAAACCATTTTAGATGTGTACACAAGATGATGGGGACGTGTTTCTCTTAGCAAATCAATCATAGGGTTCTGCCATTTGTTACAACAATGTGGGGTGTGCATTTGTTCAGTTGCATGTTACACAAGGCTGATTGACCTAAGTAGGTCTATTTTTTAAAAAAATTACCTAATTGAGTCTGTTTTAAAAAATATTACCGATATGACTCTGTTTTCAAATTTGACCTGGCCAAACCATAACTCACAATTGCAGTTTACGTGCCACGTCAACTATGTGTTTACATGGTGTCCAATGTGTAACAAACTGATGTTAAAATTGCAACTGACCATTGCAGTTTGACTGGTCTTTAACCAACGTCGTTCCTCTGTGCAATGGTTACAAGCAGCATAGATTTTTAGAGGGCTAAAACCACAATTCACTTACGGTTTGTATGCAGTTTCTTTTAACCTGCGGATACGAATGTGTGCGGATTTTTAGGATGTTAAAACGGCAATTGTCACTTGCGGTTTGTATTAAATATGTTTTTTTTTTGTTACAATGTTTTATTCCGTCGTTAATGCCCTTATAAATCCCAGATGGGACTTGCGGGTTTATGTGGGAATTTCCATTTGCCCCACAGAATCACACAATCGAAATCGAAAGTTTAAATTTTCAGTCTTATTTCTAAATATTCAGGTTTGTTTCCTTATATAATATTGTGATGCTTTTTCTTATATAATATTGTTTCCTTAAATAAAACTGTAACGTAAAAATTTAAAAAGTAAAAAAATTTAAATTAAAAAAAACAACTTCAAATTGTAATTTAAAAAAAAAGTAACTTAAAAAAATTTTTAAACATAACAATTTAAAAAAAGTCACTTTAAAAAATTAAAAAGATAACAAAATTTAAAAACTAAAAACTTAAATTAAAAAATAAATTTAAATGGTAATGTAAAATCTAAAAAAAGTAAATTTTAAAAAAATTTAAAAATATAACAATAATAAAGTAAATTTAAAAAAGATAAATTTAAACTTATACCGACTTTACAAAATTTAAAAATATAATTTTTTTAAATTTAATTTATTATTGTTACATTTTAAAATTTTTTTAAAAGTTAATTTTTTTTAGATTTTAGATTACCGTTTAAATTTATTTTTTAATTTAAGTTTTGAGTTTTTAAATCTTTTTATCTTTTTTAATTTTTTAAAGTGACTTTTTTTATTTTGTTATGTTTTTAAATTTTCTTAAGTTACTTTTTTTTTTAAAATTACAATTTGAAGTTTTTTTTTAATTTAAATTTTTTTACTTTTTAATTTTTTTTTTTAAATTTTTGCATTATAGTTTTATTTTGTTATGCTTTTAAAATAACATATAAAAAAGACATGACAATATATATAAGGAAACAAACCTGAATATTTGAAAATAAGGATGAAAATATAAACTTGCGATTTCGATTGTGTGATTCTGTGAGGCAAATGGAAATTCCCACATAAACCGCAAGTTCCATCTGCGGTCTATGTGGGCATTAATTATTGAATAAAACGTTATAACGGAAAAAAATGCATATTTAATACAAACCGTAAGTGGCAATTGCAGTTTTAACGTCTTAAAAGTCCGCACTCATTCGTATCCGCCGGTTAAAAGAAACTGCATACAAACCACAAGTGTGAATTGTGGTTTTAACCCTCTAAAAATTTGTGCTGCTTGTAACCATTGGACTAAGTGACGGCGCTGGTCAAAGACCAGTCAAACCGCAATTGTCAGTTACAATTTTAGCATCGGTTTGTTCCACGTAAGCACATAGTTGACGTGGCACGTAAATTACAATTGCGAGTTGCAGTTTGACCAGGTCAAATTTGAAAACAGACTCATCCGATAATATTTTTTAAAACAAACTCATTTAAATAATTTTTAAAAAAATGAACCTACTTAGGTTAATCAACTATTACACAATAGTGTAGCTATAAGCACAAGTCTTTGAGGAGAACAACAACACTTTTTTAAAGGGTAGGAGGAGTTTAGAATTATTATATGTTACAACTACAACGGTGATATTGTATCTAATATCTTTTGTAGATATATCCTAATTATTTTCATACATATTGAGAATTGTATAAACGTGGATTAATTAAGGAGATTTTTAAAGAGGATTAGTAAATTATGTACGTTCCCATTTAGAATACATATATACTTCCTTCTTTTTCTGAAAAAAAAAACATTACTTTGTTATTGAATTTGTGTAGGCTATATTAGAAAATTTTAATTTACTAGTTAATTGAGTGAATAACTTATATATTTATGACATTCTTTATACTTATTTATTTTATATTTGATATTTAATTTTTAAGGCTAATTTTTGTAATTGATACATTGTTTAATCATTGAGCTTAAACTCTAAAAGAGAAAGAGTTAATAATATGTTTGCTCTAGAAGTAAGGTTGAATAAAGTTAATAGAACGATTTTTGTAATCCTTTAGAAAATATTTTTTTGAGAAACTTTATAAAGTTTAAAATAATTCATAAATATTTTTTTATAAAACGTTTTAATTAAAATCAAATGATAAATATAACATTATAATAAACAATATACATGAGAATTTATATTTGTTTAATCAAATTGAGTTCTATCCAATTTTCTTTCAAATATTTCTTGGAAGGTTCTACTATACAATCACTATTATACAATTACAAATATTTTCTATGTTACTTTTGACTTACAATAAGTACATTAATCACTCCAATCTTTTCACTTAAACTTCCCCTAAGTTTATGCTAAGTAAACAAAGTTACTTATAACTATCACTAAATATTATTTGAACAATAGATCACCCGTGGTTTAGATACAAGATAAGAAAATTATGTTTAGATACAAAGTCACTCTAATTTTTTCACTTAATCTTCTCCTGAGTTTTACTATCTACAGCATAATTCGTTTAGGGTTTATAGATATTGAGACATTTTGTTAAGCAGCCACTTTCTAACAGGAAGTATTCTGTAAAATTTGTTGGGTGCACGAATTAAAGCATTGTTCAAAAACTTTGTTGTCTTTGACTTTCTTCTTATTCTAACTTGCTTCAACATTTATGTGACATTGATTGCGTTAACAAAAAATATAATAGTTGAGGTCATACGACATTATTTTGTTCATTTGAATGATATTTGAAAGACTACCTCTGTCAACTAGAATTTATCCCTTTAATATCTATAAATACATTGGTCTTCAATATGGATGCAGTAAATTAATTTTAACAAATTTTATACATATATTTTATATCAATTTTAGCTTACCAAAATCGTATATACCCGCTTTAACGTACAAGACTTTCAATGGTATTCTTTGAAGCCACGATGCATGCAGTGTGATAATCGACTGACAAAAAAAATTCAAGAATCACAATTATTTCGATACTCAATGGAGAAAAAAACAATGTATACGCTTACCATGGAATATCAATAATTTCTAATTTTAAAATAAGAGTTGAAACAAATTGGGGAAAAAAATCACTCAAGAAGTATCATAAAATTTCATCTGCACCATTGATAAGAAATCTAAGAACTTAGATTATATTTAATAATAATAATAATAATAATAATCTATACTATTAATAAAGGCAATACTCCCTTTTGATGTCCACTTTTCAAAATATCTATTCTACTCTTACACCTATTTTAAAATTAAAAAAATAAACTAATTTGTTATAAGAGAGAGTTGAACCCATATCTTCTTATTTCTCAAATATATACTTTACCATTAAACCAACCTTATAACTTTAACTAATAAATTACTTTAATATATTGATATCCAACATACATAATTGTCCAATTATATCTATAATGTATAATATATGATATTATATTATATACTATATATTATATAATGAAAATATGACCTTTTATTATAAAAATTTACAAAAAATATTAAATTAAAACCCTACAATTGTTATAACATATTAAAATAAAAATGCAAATACACATGCACAACAACACCTGTATTTTCGTTAATAATAATAATAATAAGTTATTTGAAAACATAAGCATACTTAATAGTCAATAGTCATTATTATATATAATTTTTTTTTTCTAAAATGTGTAAGACTTCCTTTAGAAAAGCTTATAGTATAAGAATTTGTGCAATAATAGCTTACCGTATAAATTCTTAAATTTAATAAGCTATTTATATTTGGATATAAAAATTTTAAAAAAAATACTTATAAAAAAAGTGTTTGAATATATATATATATATATATATATATATAGAGAGAGAGAGAGAGAGGGGGGAAGAGAGAGAAAGGGAGGGAAATAGACAAAGAGGGAGAGGGAAGGAGAGGGGGAGGAAGAGAAAGAAAGAGCAAGAGAAAGAGTGATAGAGAGAGAGGAGAAGGAGAGAGATTCAGTAACAAATTTTATTTATGAGAGAAACAAAAAACTATGGGAGGTGAAAATTGAAAGAAATGTAGATTTTCAATAAGCTTAAATAATTTTTAAAAAAAATATATTTTAGATAGCTTATTATTCAAATAAACTTAAAACAGCTTATAAACTCTAAATAAGTGTTTTATAAATTTATCCAAATATATAATAAGATAAACTCAAAAGTTATAAATAAATTCTTTAAAAGAGGCCTAAACCTATATCTATAACATATATAAAGACAAATTAGCTTTTGGTATTTATATTTGATTTCCAATTTTATCTTTAATTATTTTTTAATAACTATCTAAATTAAAAAACAAAAATAAAAAAATACAGAATTACTATAAAAAAATATATGTTAGGGTATAATTGTTCCATTACCTAGAAAAAATTAAAAAAATATATTTATTTTATTAACAATGCCCCTAGTCAATATAACGTTCTTTTTTAGACAAGATAGGCAAGCTCAATTAGTTTCTCCATTTAGAACAATAATATACTTATTATACCTCTTGTTATTGTTGATTTTATTATTTTTTAATAACTAACTATTTGCTATTAAGAAAAACAATTAATTATAAAGTGTATATATTTGGTAAAAGATCTACACACACCCACCAACTGTGTAAAAAATAATTTAAAGTAATTATTCAATCACAACATTTTATATATATATATATATATATATATATATAATTTATTAATTTTATCCATTTATATCATAAAAATCATTAGAACAAGTAAGTTGTGATTCAGCGATAATATAAAATTTTTTTTATACTGTGGTTAACTGCAATACTAATATAATAAAAAACAAACATAATATAATATATATGAACCATATAATATTTTTCTAACCCAAAGGCCATATTCAATAATTTCTAAAACCATTATGAGTGTAATAAGTTAATTAAATAAGAAGATGATAATTAATAAAGAAAATTTTTGGCCAAACAAAAACACAAAAGGGATTAAAGTGGGGGAGCTTGCTTTTGGAAGCAGGCTATATAAAAATGCTACGACTATGTCACTTGAATTACAACGTCAGATTTTGTCGTAGAAAAATAAGTTGCATTGCAAACTTTATAATATTTCTGATTTACCTTTCGGTTTCACTTAGTCATTATCAAAACAAAGTGGATGTGCTGATGTGCTTTTAGCATGACATTCCTTCTTGCCTAAAACCTATAATGCATGGCTACATTTATGCAGTCGGTGAACAAGATCGGGTGAATTTCCATTTGGATTGAACCATATCTTATAGGAAATTCAAGATAAAGATTTGTACCCCGAATAAAAGTACAACTCCATTAAATTTGCATATGTTATCTTATTTGTCTTCTCTTTTATTCTTCCCTCAAAAGAAAGATATCTAAAAATTAAATACACATTTGGTCTAGCTCATTTAAGAAAATATTTTATTTTTAAACATTTAAAAAATCCTTTAAAAGGTCACCAAACATGTACTTAAATATGCTAATAAACTTAACATGTATTTGGTAAAAAATTTAATTAGTATACACTGATAGTGTAAAATAGTTTTACACTAATGTTTAATCACAATTTTTTGTTTATGTAACTTTTAAAGTGTTAATTGGTAAAGTCAATAAACTTACTATTAATAAAGGGTTTCAGTTTAATGTCAATGTAAAAAATTTTACACTAATAGTACATACTAATTAAACTCTTAGTAAAATTTGTATGTTTTTTTCTAATTTCTCGTATGAAGCTAGTTTTTTTTATTTGTAAGAGTTAAAAATAATTTCAAGAGTTAAAAATTTAACCAATCAAACTAGTAAAAATAAGTGTATATTTTCCAAAATGAAATAAGGAAAAAAGATTATGAATATTTCGTACAAATGTCATGGACAATTGTCAAACTTGGGAGAATCTATGTATACTTGTGGGAGTACTTAGCACTCAACTCAACTCTTGTAAACTCGTAATAGTTTACTTTTTATCAAAATAATAAAAAAGTATTTATAAATAACATAACAATTAAATATTTCACCAATATAATAAATCAAAATAGTAAATCATAAATTTTACTATACTTAAATAATCAAGCATAACAATGCATTTTTATTTGATAATAACTTCCGAGAGTGATAATAATGATAGAAAATTCTTATGAAAGGTTTGATGTTATTAGAGTTTGATGTTCTTAATGGCTATGATTTTTTTATTAAGGAAGAACACACCAAAGGAAGGTATATTGAACCTCAATGCACAAAAAATCCAAAACAACCAAGGTCTAATTTTTTTAATTTATCGACCCATTCACTCAATAGTAAACTCTGGAGTCTACAAAATTTGCACAAAGTCACATGTGTTGACTGTAAGTCAGTGAATTATAAAATGGTAGAAGTTAGTGAATTTTTTTATAAGCCAAATAGAAATTAGCAAGTTGACTTTTGATTTTGATGATGATAGTAATATTTCACAAAAAAAAAATAATAAGAAGAAGGATTCAAACCCATAACCTCTCTCTTTGCAAATGTAAATTTGGCCACTAGATCAACCTTATGACATTAAGATAAAAATTACTTTAAAATATTGATATCCAATATACATAATTGTGCTACTATCTATAATTTATAACATATATATATATACAGGGAATTCACCTTTTCGGTGTCCATATTTCATTTTCAAATTTTATCCTTATACCTATTTGAAACTTAAAAAACAAAAAGTAAAAACTACTTTGTTGATGGAGGGATTCGAACCCATGATCTCTTCTTCCCCATCTTTCTATATGTGAACTTTGCAACTAGATAAACAATAAAACTTAAGGGAAAAAATATGCAAATACATAGGAACAAGAATATTAAACTCTTTCCTCTCTCAATTTTCTAAATTCATTGCAAATTTGTCATACTCATTGATGATCTGACATGAACGAAGAAATATAAAAGTTAACAAAATATATTTCAAAACATAGTAAACTAAAATTATTATACGCAAAATAACACAGTGAATTATTTATATTTTATCATGTTAAATTAAAAGCATAAATTTGTTATAACATATAAAAATAGAAATGCAGTAATAATAATAAAAAGAATATACATCAAATGTCCATTTAAATTATATTTATATTTTTAAAAGGATATAATTATGTGATAAGGGAGAAAAACTATTTTGCTATGTTATCTTATGAGTTTAATTAGTATGTATTGATAGTGTAAAAAGTTTTATATCAATATTTAATCACAACCTTTATTTATGGTAAGTTTGTTAATTAATACTTTAAAATTCATATAAATAAATATTTATGATTGAACATCAGTGTAGAAATGTTTTACATTGTCAGTACACACTAATTAAACTTTATTATAATAGTTTTATTTTATTTATTTGGATTCAACATTTTGGAAAAAAAAGAGGAGGTAATGTTTTGTTTATCAATAAATAGAATATATATATATATATATATATATATATATATATATATATATTATAGATAGATATATAGATAGCATATATATGAGAGTAAGATATCTTATATGAGAGTGAGAAAAGCAAATCTCAACCATTAAAATAAAAATTAATAGTTGAGATCAAATCTTACACATTCACTCATTCTCTCTCTCTTCTAATATTTATTATTTGTCACTCTTTTCTCTACTGAGATTTTTCAGATATTTTTCTCTCCCCTCTCTCAATGCTTGAAATTTATTCATGTTACTCTCATATATAAATTTGGCTCTCGTAATATGCATGTGTAATAATAGTATACAAAACTTCTGGGTACATGTGTCAAGCCCCTAAGCCGATGACAACTTAATACATTTAACATTATTTGAGAAGGAGGGGTTTAGTGTAGTTAAAAAAAAAAAAGGAATGTATTTGTAATTTCATTAAACTTGAGGGAGTGTATCTGTAATTTGCTTTATCTTATTTCTATCATTTTCATATTGCTCTTATAAATAAAAAATGGATACACATTCTAAAAAATATAAAATCATAATTTTCAAAAAAATGATTAAGATTATATTTTTCTTAAATATTTTTAATAAAAAATTAATAACATATTATTTTATTATTTAAAACAAAAAATATTTTTATTATTATAATGTTAAGAAAATAAATTTAATTAAAAAATTTTGAGTTTCAATTTTTATTTTATAACTTTGAACCTTATATCTAAGTAGATAATAAATATTTTCTATATTTAGAATTGCTATAATCAAATTTAAAAACTTTTTTTTCTCCCAACAACATTATAATATTATCTCTTTTTAATTTATTTAATTTTTGTTCTGGTAGTCAATATTTAAGATATAATATTATCTCTTTTTAATTTATTTAATTTTTGTTCTGGTAGTCAATATTTAAGATTTTTATTTTCTATTTAAATTTAATATGTTAATTAATAATATAATTTAATTTAATTTTTATATTTAGACACGTAAAACAAATACTCCTACTTCATCGCTATCGTAAATTTTTAACAAAATATCATCGTTTTATATTAAAGTTTACGTAATTATTATTCTTTGTTAGTATTGATAATATACTAATTTTTTATTTTATTTCCTTTATAATTTGAATTATCTATATTTTTTAAAAACAAACAAACACTTTGACAAAATTCAACATAAATTTTTTAATGTAACAAAAAAAGCTAATACATAGAAAATTATTTTTTTAATAACATATTCCTTTGTAGTTTAGATAAAAATCAATGAGATTAATTGGTATATACAGTGTAAAGATTTTTACACTGACATTCAATGACAATTCTTCATTCATGGTAAATTTGTTGATTACTTGTTACTACTTTAAAAGTGTAAAAATATTTTACATCGACAGTATGTACCAATTAAACTCAAAATCAATACCTAATATGAGACAATAATTTTATTATATCTATAAAAATAACATAAAACAATATAAAAGTATTTCACAAACTATATATACATTTTATAAAAAAAATAGGCGCCTTCTAGCTTTGGGCCTAGGGTGGTTGCCCCTTCTAATAAGGCATAAGGTTGACTTTGATTATCATTGTCACCAACATTACCATCAAACTTGTGATTATTATCATTGTTACAATTAATGTTGTCACAACCATTACCAACTTGTGTCAACTCAATTTGAAACGCATCAACTGCATATCTGATCTGTTAAAGAAACCAACCTGATTATGTTACCAAGGAGCATATGGAAAGGGATCTGACAGGGACATGGTTCCCATAAATTTATAAATTGTTTAAATTATTATGAAAAAATTATATTCCTCTTTAATATTTAAATAAAATAAATGATATATAAAAGTCAGGTCAGTTGACATCAAAAAGAAAAAAAAAAAAAATAAAAATATGATAAGTAACATAATTCAATAATAAAAAAATATAAATATTAAAGAAGTATATATAATATTAAGATATTTATATATAATATGATTATCTAAAACTTTATTTACGTATTAAATTTTTATCGTGACTCCTCTCAAACAACATTTCTAGCTCCATCAATGAGTATAATAGAGTATCACACCAATATTTTTGTTAAATGTTAAATATGAAGTTATAAATAAATAATTACAAATTTAAAAATTAGATGATGAAATTCATAAAAGAATAAAAGAAAACTAAATCAACCAAATCACAATAGTAAATAAATTTGTTATTTGACATAATGTGTGTAGATCAACTTATAAGAAATTATTTTAATGTTATCCATAGTTTTGAATTTTGGATATACATCTGTCTTAGATGCTCGAAAAGAAAATTTCATGTAGTTTATATTTATATATAAAAATAAATCAAGTTGTGTATGGCTAGCTATTGCTTAACAAGAAGAAGCAGAATCCATAGATTAATAAAGTGAGTATTATATTTACTATAAATGATCTGAGTTAGTCGTGTCTTTAAAAACCAAAATATCCACATCCAGTGATGTGAATAATAAAGGAAGTAATATTATAGAAGGTAAATTTGACAAGGATATGCATTAGAAAATATTCTGTTAAAAAACAAGCGGTATCTCAATAAGCTAACCCGTATCTCAACTTAAACGAATATAATCCACATTTAGTTGACAATAGGAAACCGAATCTACAACCCTCTTCTTGTAGCAAATTAGACCCAATATAATCACCCACTAAACGCGAACAAGCAAGAGTTTCGTAGATATATCAATCTTTCACGATACAATAATTAGAGGGCATTTTGATCTCCAAACTATTGAATGATGTAAAGTTTGAACTCACAAGAAAAAAGTGGTGAGGGAATACTTTTGGGTCATTATGTCACGAAAGAATGTGGTGGTAGTAGTATACTATACTATATGCACACCCAAAAAGCTTAAAGTGAAACTAAGGGGTGCGTGGACCAGCCAAAATTATTGGTGCCACTTCTGACGGGGTACCATCGAAATCGAACAAGACAAGGCAACCACACGAGGCCAACATTGTGGGACACTCCTACCCTTGTTGGCCTCTCTTCCAAGCACCACATTCACTCACTTTTGTTTCTTTCTCATCACATCAAAAGCTAATATATTTCACTTGCGTAACTTAATCCACAACACAAAAAAGTTTGAAATTCAATTTTCATACAATACCCACCCAAAAAAAGGCTTAAATAATTTTTTTTCTTAAAGTTTCACTTAAAATTACTTTTAGTTATTAAAATTTTAAAAAAATAGCCTTTGAAACTAATTTATTTTTTATATTAACATTATCTATTTACAAGTTTTGACATGTTTAACTGTACTAGATATAAAATTAAAAATATAAGGAATTACAATTGAGAAGGAAAATAATTCATGAGTACAAAAATATGTTTCTTATAAGTAATTGTTTAATAACATTAACTAGAGAAGAACTAAAAATGTATTAGGAACCAAAATTTTAAGGATCAAAAGTAAATTTTGGTAAAACTTTAAAAATAAAAAATTTATATAAATCCTTAGAGAAATATAAAGAGAGTGTGAATATTAACCAAATCTTGAACCTAGTGATAAGGTTTAAAAAAAATTAATATATATAAAAAAAGAAAAGAAATACAAACATAAGCTTACGTTGCTGGCCTAATAGGTTCTATTAAATTACTAATTCGCTTTGCTTATGTATGCTTGATAGTATTGCTTAACTTTCCCACTACCATTGTGGTTATCTTTAGCTTTCGCTTTCTTTATGAATTTTCCTCCCTCTTTTAACTATAATAATATTGTGCGCATTACATCACGGTCTTCACTACATAAGATCGATGTAATAACTGTCTTATTATATTCTCTCTCCGTTCCTTTTCACAAGTTACATTTTAGAAGTAGAGGAAAAAGACAAATGTTGATAGTGTAAAATAATTGTAATTACAGACTATTATGTAATTATTTTTAATTATTGATTTTATAATAAATTTATATATATAATTAGATGATAATGTATAATTGTTTTAGTACAAAACTATCAAACTTTTCAGATTTTTGCTGTTTCTTCATATGATTCATTATATATAATTTGTATGTAGTATTAAATATATTTTCATATTTTAGTTTTAATGTCTAATTACATTTTTTAATATTTTTCACTTTATTATATTTTTTATAATAGTGGGTTGTATCAAATAATGAATAATATACTAAAATTGATAAATATTATAAACAATTAAGGTAGAGAAAAAATTAATAAAATATAAATTTTTAAATAAAGAAAATTTTAAAATTTTCACAATATAAAATTATTAACTAAATTTAACACATTTTTTAATTTGGTTGAATTAATTAAAATAATTTATAATAACAAATAAAAAAAGAATATAACAATATGTAGCTAAGTATATGTTGGGAACTAGAAATTTGAGTGTTAACTTCACGTTTTTTATTCTTAGCAAAAAGAAAAAATAAATTTTTTTTCTGGAAGAAATCATATACACAACACAAATCTCACCTTTTGTCTAATACTAATAGAAAGGCCTAACGCTAGCACCACGTTTTACAGAATGGGGCAGAAACCTTGGTGACAATTGAGCCACGTCCTTATAAAATTGAATACCTGTTTCAATTTTATTGACTGACACATATAATGTCTCCTTTTTTAATAGAAAAAATATTACTTATTATAAATGTTAAAAACAGGTTGAAAAATATTTATTAAAAATTCATCTCAAATAATTGATAAATCAAATTAGCATTATCAGTGTTATAAGTGTAATTTGAAATTTTGAAATCCAAATTGAGAGTTAGACTTCTTAAAATAAGGTTGAAATAAGCTTTAAATTCATGAAAAATATTTTTCATTTTATTTTAATCCTTTATATATTATTTTTATTTTGATAATTCAAAGATTTTTATTTTGTTAGTTTTTGTTTTTAATCAACTATTTTTGTTTTACTTCCTACTTTTAAACAACTTTAGTTAAGTTATTGTAGCAACTCAATTATAAAAGATAAAAGGAGTGAGTTGTGATTCAAGAAAGGTGAGGGGTTGAGTGATTTGGAAGAGTAAGTGTTTGTTTGGCTAAAGTTTAATAAAATTATTTTCAGTAATTTAGTATTTAAAAATTAAAAAACTTATTCGGTTATTGTTTTTTTAAAATAGTTTTCAAAAACAATTTTACTACTTTAGTTTATAAAAATTAAAAAACAGAAACAATTATTAGAAGTTTTGTTTTTTAATTTTCTATTTTTTTTAAGACTCAAAATACCACGAGAATATGTTGTTTTTTCACTGTTGATATTTCTGTAAATATTAACAAGTTTTTTTATTTTTATATCTTTAAAATAATTTTCAAATAATACTTACCAAACAAATTTTTTCCCTTCTTCTAGAAAATAGTTTTTAAAATTATTTTTTAAAACTCTTTTCAAAAATTAAAAAACAAAATCAAATTAATCAAACCCTAAGTGTGGAGTTATGGACGAGAGAAGACACTTAGCACGTTGTAAAATTTTGAAAAGGTTTCATTGGGTACCCCCACCCAACAAAAGTGAAATGAGCATTGGATTGTGAGATTTTTTTTTTTATTAGAGATGAGTTGTTAGAGTCAAATGGCCAAGTGGTCAAAGGGTATGACTATCTAGTGGTCCTTATGCATGACGACAGGATTGAACGGTGAGATGACATTTAACGTTCTCATCCTTTCTTATAAATCTATCATCATTCTTGTTCCATACTGGATAGGTGTTTTATTATTGATCGACAAGTATACCGTATTGTGTAGTGTTTTCAATAAGTACAAAGGTTACAATACCTTTATTGATATTTGAGAATTTTCAATATTTTTACTTGCTTAACAAAATTAAAACTAGCATTTACAAATCTAAATTTCAACAACAAAAGGAAAGCATAGATAGAGAGTAAGAGAGGTTTTGACATAACAAAAAATCATGAGGACTAGACTTCACTAAAACATTACTCATGCATATATGAAATCTTAATAATGTTTACTATTCATGTTTTCTTCAACCATAAAAATTCCCTAATCATAATCTTTACAATAAGGGCTTAAACTCATTGAGTTTTAAGTTATCAATCAATTCATTATATAGCCTAAATCAAATAATTTGTATTAAGAAAATGAGTTAAAATCAATGAGTTTTTCTCCATTACTAACAATAAACTCCATGTTCTTCTCATCTTTCAATTTAAATACATTTTTCAATCACATCCAAAATTTAAAATAGCAAAAGATAAACAAAAAAAAAACACTAAAGCATAAAAGAACACAAACATTGAATAATAAACTTAGACTAAAAATCAAAGAATATACAAGTAAGGTTTAGTTAGATCAAACCCAAATTAAGGAAAACTTAGCTACTCATGGAGGAGAGAAGTATTCCAAATGATAGAGGAATCAAAAAGAAAAATAATAGAAGAAGGAAAGTAGGCCATAAGCTTTGGGACGTGATTTTAGTTAAAGGAATTAGAGTATCCCCTATTCTTAGACAAAAACGGCTTTTAAAGTCATTGTCTGTTTCTCATAAAGTGACAGCACAAACACAACTATTCAATGTAAACACCATTACCAAACACTCATATTCTGACCATCAGGCGATTAGGTTGAATGAAGAGCTGAGAAGCCCATTTTGGGCACTGGGTTGTGGGAATCAACATTTTGCTTGCTCTTTGTTTGCAAACTGTTGGGTGCCATATTTGTAAGATACTAGATTTTAATAATAGATAAAAAGTGTGTCAATTAAATAAAAAGATAAATTTAATTTAATTTCAGTTGTGATTAATAAATTAATTGAAAAAGTGAATTGTGATGCAAATTATGCTGATAATGTGTGTTGCGTTGAGAAGTAAATCATGTTTGAAAATTTTAGTAGAATTAGTTTGATGTGAATAATATATATATAAGTTTAGATTAGAATTTACTTTGGAATTTAAGTTTAAGAAAATTTCATATAGAAAATCAGAATAGCTAAATATAGTTTTAGCCTTTTTTTCTTTCTTGCTTTTCCTTTAACTTTCTCTCTCTTATCTTTCCTTTTTCTCTCAAATCTCTCTCCCTTTTCATGTGGCACTTAGGAGTTTCAGAATTCAACCAAATTTCTTTTATTATTCCTGATTTTGAGCGCTGATTATTATAGGTAAGTCTGATCTTAATTTCTTGAATCTTTTTTCGTTCGTTTATAGCTCAATCGTTCCTATTGAGGGGGGATTCTCTTCAAAATCCTATTCCTTTTTACTTTCTTTCTAATTTGGGATTTTGGTAGGTTCTGAGTAATTTGTGCAGTTAAATTCTTCCATATCCTCAAAATAAGCTTTTTTAGGGAGAAATAAGTAAGAGAAACTAAATCTTTGATTTTAATTTGAGAAATAATCATTTGATAGCTATAAAGTTAATTATTTTGATTAAGAAAGTTTTTTATTATGATTTGAGTAATATGTGAAATTGGATGTTTTGTGTGATAGATCTATGTTTTGAATGAGTTTGATGTTCAAATAAATTTGTGATGAATGAAGTATATCTTGAATTGTGATATGAACATCTTGAAGTGATCAAGCTATTTGAGATGACGTGTGGTTATTGAATGGATATTTGTATGATAGTTCATTGTTTGTATTGGAGACAATTACGAGGAGGTAATAATCATGAGTGTAGTACATTGAGTTAGGAATACTTTTTGGGTCATTGTGTTCCTGGTGTTATACACTGAGATGATGTACTCATATAGTAATTGTGTGTCTGTATTGGGTCAAGTTGACATCATACATAATTTGAGAGTTAGCTAAATGTCCAAAATGGATCCTAGGGATGTTAGACATCAATTGAAAGTATTAGATGAGTATTGACTGAACCTAGTAGGTTGTTCGTATTGAGTAATGTAGACGTCATACACCAATTGAAAAATGAAGTTTAAATAGGCCACCTTCGTATCTGAACTCAATATGTGTTTTTTGGAAAACGTTGAGTCATTACTTCATAATTGTGTTGAGTTGCTTGATTGTATATAGAGGTATGATGAGTATGAATGGTTATTGGATATTGTTATGAAATGTGCCTTAATGTTAAATGGTCTTGTTTATCTTGATTTATGGTACTGTAAGTTTATCCTTGCTTATATGTGTGTTATGTTTGATTGTGATGATCGTGCTTTGCACCAAGAGCAAATGAAAGTAGTGATTCTCGGAGGCAGAAGAGACTAGATTGAGGATGATGACTATTCAACAGGGACAAGAGGGTCTATTTTGTTTTGCATAGACTATGTGTATAGGTTGTAATGGACTTATGTAATGTTAACTTGTATAGTTTTGTGTTAAGTACAAAGTTATGAAATACTTGAATGGAATGTAGTGTAAGTATGTATATATGTATGTTGAAACCAATTAGACTTTTTACTGGTTTGTGTGGAATAACTCTACTTTATATATAGGATATTATCATATATGTGCATGATAAAGTGTTACAGGTAGTTGGATGCCTTTGTTATGCCTTGAATGTTGAGGTTAGGCAACTGAGCTTTTGCAGTATGCAGAATTAACCTTTGTTAAATAGATTTTTAGCTTTATGTCCAATGATAGGTCTCACCCAATGCAAAGTTGTCTTTGTTTAGAATTTAATTGGATTTGCGCCCAATGAGAGGTTTTGCCTAGTGCAAATTCCTCTCTCTTTAGAATTAAATGGGGTTTTAGGTCTAGCAATGTATCTCGTTAAGTGAAGTACTTTCACTAAGACAATCTAATCCAAGGTCTTCACTGGGTGACGGTGGTTGCTGGGCGAGCTACCTTATTTCTCACTAAGTGACCTGTTTCGCCTACCAAGCTTGTAGAGTGTAAGTCATGAGGTATATTGTTAAAAATTTTTATATTCTCAAATTTATATTGGATTGGAAATGTTGTGTTATGATTATTAGTTCAATTTCAATATTTTGATGTTTTAAATTATATGCAAAGTGAGTTCTATTTATTGAGTAATATTATCAAATGTGTTAAAATTTGGGGTGTTACACAATTGCTGAATGTTTGGTGGTTTTTCTTCACCCATCAAAGATTGATAAATCGCCTCACATGCTTAATTTTATATGGACATATGAAAGTAGTTTATCTTAATTCTTTCTTATTTAAGGTTTTGTTTTCTCTCTTTTATGTATAAAATAGGTACAATATGTATTTAGATTATATATTTAACGATAAACTATGTTTTTTGTACATGAACTTTTTAACATTTATGGTTTTGATATACAAACTTTTTGTTGATCAGTCAAGGTATACAAACATTTTTTGGTTTGAAAGCATTTGAGGAAAAAAATATATATAATTATAGAAAATTGTAATTTAAATGTAATTACTTAAATCTATAATTTATATATTTAATTATAGAAAACTATGATTTAAATATACAATTACATAAATTTATAATTTAAATATGTAATTAATTATATTATTAAAATATTTTATAATTATTTTAAATATTTCATTGTTGATCTAATGATTAATGATGCTCATATTTGTCATTTTACAACTTTCATCTGGTTGATTAGCTACTTTTACGAAACATTTACAATTAGTTTTTCGCTTTCAACTAGTTTTATCAAACACGTCCTTAACTTTACTGCAATATTTTTTTGTTTATAGGCCAAAGATCGATGCTTGATGACGGTAGTCAGAGGTGGGGATTAATGTCGGTCAATGACTAGCAATCAGAAGTAGCGATTGGTGATGGTAAATGAAAGTGGTGGTTATTGACAGACATTGATCAAAGGTTGGAGGTGGTAGTTGTGATTGATTGTCATATGTGGTGGCTAATGATTGGTGTTAGAGGTAACGGTCAATGATCGATGATCGAAGATGATAGATAGTAACCGACAATCGGAGGTGACAGTTAGTGACTATCAATTAGAGGTGGCGGCCAATGACCGGTAGTCAAAGTTGGTAGTCGATAACTAGTGGTCGAAAGTGGCAGCTAATAATTGCTAGTTAGAGATTGAAGGCAATGACGAGCAGAGGGACTGAGGGAGTGACATCAAGTAAAGAACTTAAATAAAAATAGAAACACAAATCTCAAAACAAATTTTATTATTTTTGAAATTGAATAAACTCTATTTTAAAAATAACTAAAAAGAAAAATCAAAATTATTTTTATCAAATAAATTTCTATTTTTAAAATAGATTTCAAAATAAAAAACCAAAAACTTGAAATCGTTTTGCAACCTAAGATAAAAATAATGTTTGACCCTTTTTAAAGTTTTTATAACACCCATTTCATAACTTCTCCTGCACTAATTAATACATCTAATTAAATGAAAGGTTACCTTCACAAATAAAGGCAATAGTAGTTTAAAAAAAAAATACATCTGTTACATATTTATTGCTATCAATTAAACCAATTACTTTTAAAAAGAACTAGGTAATTGCATCTTATAAATAAGAACAAAAGACTAACAAGCATTGTATTACTTTATGGAGAATAGTAACTAGTGTCCTAAGGACATTTATTATAGAGCTATAAGGAAAAAAATATTATCTATGATGCTAATTATAAGACACAATTTTTTTAATCCTTTTTTATAAAATTCTTTTCAAGTTGTCTTGTGCATTTAATTTTGGACCCAAATACACTTAACTATTTTAGAAGAAATATTTTGTCTATCTTATGAAATTTGGATATTATGATTAAAGTATATTGATTCGTAGGTAAGTTTAATTGATATACATTGACAGTATAAAGAATTTTACATTAGCATTTAATTACAATTATTAAATTATGATAAATTTGTTGATTTTAATGATTAATATTTAATACTTTAAAAGTCATATCAATGAAGAGATATGATTAAAGATCAATCTAAAAGTCTTTTATAATATTAGTGTATATTAATTGAACTCTTCTTAGGTAAAAAACAATTAAATGAAAAAAAATGAAATATTCAATAAAATTAAGGGTAAATTTGAAAATTAATCTTAAATTTAATGTTTTCAATTCTAAATTAACTAATTATATTAAGAAGTTTGAATTAGGTAAATGTGTCATACATTTAGGAAAAGAGGTAGTATTTTGTTGAAACACACAAAATTGTGCTCGTATATGATTCTTAACAATTAATGGATTTGTTTCTTTTTAAGTGTAGTTTAGGTTAAATTAGAGAAACCAATAAAATAATTAAAATTTCTTATTTTAAGAAAATTTTACGGGTAAAATCAATATTAAAAACATTTTGAATATAAAAAACCATATGCTATTGGTTAATATGTAATAAATATATGCTTTAAAGATATTAATATTACCTTAAACTCCAAAAACAACAAATAAATAGAAACAAAAATATCTCTAAAATCTCCCTTATAAAGGTAAAGAAAGAGGAGTAATTTTTCATTTAACTACATATTCATAACTACAAAGATAATCATAATTTTATAAACTTTTTTAGTTGCATATTGTTATTAATTTGTATGGATTTTATGAAAAAGTTTTTTTAATCATATGAAATAATTGTTTGGTGAAACAATTCAACGAATTTTTAAACAACTTCAAGTGTCATGTATGATTGCTCCAACAAGAGAGTTGCTTCAAGGAACTTTACAAGCATATCTCGTATTGGAGATGCTATAATGTTATCAAGAAAAAAGAAGCTTAAAATGTATTAAGGTATTGTTTTTATAAAGTTTCTTCTCTTTAAAAAGACAAACATATTTATATAAAAGTACTTATTTAAGAAGTTTTTTTTACGGTATAAATATCACATATATTAATTTTGCACAAAAAATATTGTTATAAATATATTTTATTAATAAATAAAAAATTATAATTTTTTAAACTTAAAAAAATATTTTAAACTAAAAATAAAAAAAATCTCCCAAACAACTTACATTTATATTATTTTTTTATAAAAAAAATATTATTAATAAATATGCCAAAGCACAAGGAATACTTGAATAATAGTAACAAGAGTCATAGATAATTTTCAGGAAAACAGATACATATTAAACATAAAATCTAGTGTTCATAACCTACCATGCAAATGAATGCAATGTTAACGTTTAAAAGTCTTACTTATATTATAACTTCAACTTAAATTTTGAAATAAAAGATAAGTTTGTGAAACATACTAATTAAATTAACTTAAATCTTATTTATTGATTTTATCCAATAGTTAATTATAATAATTTTAAAAATACAGAAAAGAAGTAATTTATTTCCATAATAGATATAGTGCACCTTATGTAAGGTGCTCAAGAATGCGTTAAATTCCTAGAAAAGAATTAATTTAATATCATGTTATTTTAAGATATTTGTATAAAATTTTGTTATAATAATTAAACAAATTTTAAAAACCCATATTTTTTATTTTTATTTTAATGATTTTTTCGTGTTATTTTTTAATGAATAAGTTTAAAATAAAATTATTAATATAATTAATTGATTGTTGTTGAAAAAAAATAATTCAAAAAATAATATTTTTTTCAGAAAATACACATCTTATGAAACTCATCTTTTTTATATCAATCTCGACAAATCTTAAAAGATATGGTATTTTATATTTAAGTAACTCATAAAAAACTTCTTCATGAAAAAAGGGGGGGAAAATACGTAAGTATTAAGTGCATATGCGTTTTAAGTCATGCATGCTTTTTCACTTATAAAACTATTAAACTCATTGATTGGAAGATGCAGCATTTGTATAGTTCTATTTCAGATTTTGCGTAGTGATGTGGACCTTCGGATAGCCAATAATAATCAGGCAAAGTGACATCTGTCTTTTAGACTCGAAAGTATCCAAACTCCAAAGTCTCTGTTTCGCACTAAAAAAGTAAAACAAAAAATAATAATTACATTTATAGTTCTCGCGTCATGGAACTATAATTTATGCGTGATTTTACTTAATAATATTTAAATTTGATATTTTCTAATTCATTAAATTAATCCTCTCACACTAAAATTAATAGAATATAATAAAAAAAGTTATATTACTGATGGATATGAATATTGACTTTTCAATATGTTTTTTCACACTCTCATAATTTATTAGGAGATTTTCTTTGAAATAAAATTTAAAAGCATTTAAATTCTTTCTCTCACACACCTTACCACAACATAAAATTTTAATCTTATATTATTTAATAATTTTTATTTTTGTCGGCAAAAAAATGGGTCACAAGATAAATTTTTATACTTCTATGTATTCCTCCCCGTAAAAAACAGATAATTTTTTCAATAGATTATTCTTTAATTATTTAAAATAAAAGAGATAATAAATTAGTACAAATTTTATTAGTTAGTTTATCATTCTAATTTTTTCATAATGTTGAAAATAAAAATATATAATATAATATTTTATTTTTGTCATAATATTATGTATTTTTTAAAGTTTATGATATTTTATAAAATATTATAAATTATTTATTTATCTCCACTATAATATTTGTTTAGATGTATCGATGAATAGTATCATTCATGTACATCATGACAATCATTAATTATAATTTTCTAATACACTCTTACCATAAAATATCATGAGAGAATAGTTAATAGTATTTTTATAATTAAATTTATAAATATATAACAAGTGTGAATAAGAGTATTAAAAACCTATGTTTAAAAAATCAAACGAGACCAACTGGTTTGATTGAAAAATTGATAATCCATCTGATAATCGGTATGATCAATGAAAAAAATCAGTCAAACAAAGAACCAGTCCTAAAACTAAAAAACAAGTCTCAAATTAGTAAAAATTGATGGTTGAACCAGTTTATAATTTTTTAAAAAATTTTTATTTTGTTAATGCACCTTTTTTTTCTAAGTTCACTCTTTTTTAAAATAAAAAATTAATAAAAATAGAGGTTAATTTAGCAACATTAAGGTAAAAAATACTTTTTTCCTTTATAATTAACTTCTTCATAAATTTTTTTTCTTTATAATCTTAATTGTTATAATACATTAATAATAAAAAATTATTATTTTAATATGACAAATTCAACCACTTATTCAATAACACTTGAACCAATGAACCGTGAACTAATACTTTTACTGGTTCGATCATCAGTCTAGTTTTAAAAACATAGTTAAAAACTTAACTTAAATTTATAGTGTATAAAATACATACACGCACGTGTATATATATATATATATATATATATATATATATATATATATATTCTCCTTACTCATAGTTTTAAAAACTAATTTGGTGATCGATCAATTTAACCAAAATATTGAATTACAAGTCAAATTACGGAGTTATTGGTTGTGTCAGATTAATTCACATGACTTTATTTATACTAAAATTTTATATTTGTATTAATATAAATAAAACATCAAATTATCTAGTGTAAGTTAAGTAAGTATATAAAATTCTCAAACACAACAAACTTAATAAATAATATTAAAATCAAATCAACCAAACATATAGTATCAATAATGCAAAGATTGCAACCGAAGATAAAACATAAAATAATTAAGAAAATATATCAATTGAAAACATCATAATTAATAAATATAAAATATTTTTTATTATTTTGGAAAAAAAATAATTCAATGACCTAACTCGGTTAATGGTTAAACCATATAGGTTACTGGTTAAGGCTTGGTCATGTTAGATCAATCTAAATTACATCGGATTTATAACATAACCTCCTAACATACATATCAAAATTGGTTTAACCTGACTAATTGCACAGGAAATGTTTACCTAATTGGTTCAAGTTGCATCTCAAAACAGTTATGCAATTGAATTAACTTAGTCAAACCGATTGGTTGATTTGGTTGAAATAGTTGAATTGACAACTCAGTCTAGTTGATCTAATTTGATTTTTTTTTTAAAAAAATAAAAATTTTAATGAAATAAATGAAAAATAAAAAACCTAAAAATTAAATCATAACCTTGAAAGTTATTCAATATATTAACTTACCACTAAATCATAATAATTAATTAATAACTTATAGATAAAAAATAACAAGTCTAGTTTAATTTATACATGAAAAGTCATATAAATAAAAATATGTAATGTTAGTACATAATTAAACTCTTATTAAAATTTATAAGTTAAGGTATTAATTTTCTATAGCAGTTACTTTAATTATTAATTTTGTATAATTAGACTTAAAAAATTATTTGTTTAACTTAAATTTTGAGTATGAATTTATAAAATTATGTTAATAATATTTTTTTAATATATATTGATCAATTAATGACTCATCAACGATTGTCTCAACCAGATTCATGATCAAACTGATTTTAATAACGTCTGTAAAAAAAAAAAAAAACTGATTTTAATAATGTTGTAAATCAGGTCATCAATTCAATATGTTCGAACCATGAATTGCCGATCAAATCGGTCAAACCATCTGCTTCCGATCAAATAAGCTGGATGGATTCGAAATTTTAAATTATCTCACTACTGTATACATTAATAGAGATACATAATGATTCTGTAAGAGTAGTTATTTTTTAAATGTACAGGAACACTAAGATTTAAATCTAAAATTTACATAAATATCTCACTACAGTATCGATCTTTTTTTTTTTTTACAGTACTACTAGATCACTTCTAGCGTATCAATAAGTGTACAATTTAAATTACTACTTAAATTAGATGAGCTAGTAAGATAGTAATTAATTAATTTTAAATTTTCATATGTGGAAAAAATTTTAAAAAAAAATTATCTTCTTGTATAACTTTTTTGGTTCATTATTTATTGTTACGAATGTTAATTTTGGGTGTATATAAGAGAGATACCGATGTGGAAGTTTATTTGAAAGAGAAACTTAGGGATGCAAGATTGAATAAAGTAAATACATGAGAAATGTGAACAAGGATAGATTTTTTTTGGTAGGTATATTTAAATTTATTGAAAAAGATAGAATTTAATTCAAATATAATTTTTTTAGAGAATTCAATTAAAATATACTTTGAATATATAAATAAACTGTTCACATATATAGTAAGTTTTTATTAAGTTTTATAATAATTAATTATTTTAATGATTTACTCCAAAGTGGAGTATAACATTTACTTCAAAATTAAATTATATTTAATATTTTTAATTATTGAAAAGTATACATATAATTCACATTACATGAGAATCAAATGCTTAGAAGTAGGAATATTTTCCATAATATTGGATTGAATCAATTTTTTAAAGATAAATTGATTAAATAATTTTATTAATTAATTCAACATGTCATTCATTTTGTTTAAAATTTAATCTTATAATTTAATTTAATGTGGAGTAGTTGGGGTTGGGATTGGATAATTTTTAATTGAGGTTAATTAAATATCATGCACCGTGGATATAAAAAAAATTTATAATGTCATTTAATTATAAGAGAAAAAAAGATTATGCACCGTGAGTGTGAAACGATTTAAACATTTAATTGTAATTTTTCATTAATGATAAATTTATTGGTTTTACCCATTAATACTTTAAAAGTCATATAAATAAAGAGTTTTGATTGAAAATTAGTATAATTTTTTTTACATTATTAGTATATATTAATTAAACTTTAATTACAATTTACCATCTATATGATTTTTAAGATATATATTGATACAACAAATTTACCATCAATAAAGATAAAATATTATGATTGAATAATTGTGTAAAAAGTGTTAGATGATATGTTATTAACATTTCTATTATAATGTATTTGATTTGTCATTTCAGTTAGTTGAAATTTAAAAAACTAGTTTAAATGATAGCTGAAATAATTTAGTTCTGTTCGGATAGAAAAAAATTAAAAACTTTTCTAGGAGCTACTGACTTTTTTCAAAAAAACTACTGCAAGGAATTTTTTCAAAAGATCTATTATTTTCAATTACTAGTTGATTTTTTTACAACTTTACCATTAATTAATTAATGTATTGTTCCCCACTAATTATCTCTCTTCACATGATAAAACTTCTCTCTCCTCCATTAATGTAATTACAGTAATTTAACATTTAAATATATAACTATAGAAAATTACAATTTAAATATGTAATTTAAATGAATTTAATTGATATACATTGTAAGACTTTTATAGTGACAGTCAATCATAACTTTTTATTTATATGACTTTTAAAGTACTAATTAGTAAAGTCAACAAACTTACGATGAACAAATTTACCATGAATGAAAGTTGTGATTGAATGTCAGTGTAAAAAATTTTACACTGACAATGTACATCAATTAAACTCATTTAAAATTTATATAATTATAGAAATTATAATTTAAATATATAATATAGTAATTCATGATTTAAATATGTAATTATATAAATGTATAATTTAAAAATGTAATGATAAAAAATTGTAATTTAAATATGTAATTAATTTAATTATTAAAATATGTTACAATTATTTTAAATAATTCATTGTTGATCTAATGATTAATAATATTATTATTTGTCATTTTGCAATTTTCAGCTAGCTGATAAGCTAATTTTACCAAATACTTATAATTATTTTTTCAGCTTTTAGCTAGCTTTTCATTTTTAGTTAGTTTTTCAGCTTTAAAATAGTTTTGTCAAACACACCCAATTTGTTGTCCCCCAATTTGCATCTGATTCACTATTGTAACAACCCATTAAATATTATGTCATTTAATGAATTTATTTTATAATTTTTTTATCTCTTATTTAACTATATCACTCTTGGTTTCTTGATTGGTAGGTAGAGAGACAAATATATGGAGAGAAAGAATTTCCATCCATATAAATACTACTCTTATCTTATTTATAAGATCTAATTAGTTAATTTATCGAGATTAAAGAATTAATGGATTGATTTATTTGATAACAATAAGTGAAAAAAAACTTATTTAATCACAATCCTCCATTTAATTATGATAAGTTTACTCACTAAATTAATAGTTGTAATTAGATGCATAAAACTTTTTTTTGACACCACATAATAATTTTTTAAAATTACTCTTGTCTTTTTACATTTGTTTTTATTTCTCCTTCCTAATTATTAATTACCATAACATTTAAAAATATTAAATATAAAAATAACTAACAAAAAAAATATTAAATTTTAGCAAAAAAAAAATAAATACGGAAACTAGTTTTATGTTAATTGTTGGAAAGAGAGAGAGGGTTGACGTGAGATATCATGTATGGTTAACGAAGATTGATGAAGGAACATCACTCTGAAAAAGATCAACGGCGTTGCGTAACTCCTCGGTTTCAGGCTCTTGTTTTATTTATCTCCCCGAAGCACCACTGTTTTCACCTTCACCCACCTGCACTACTCTCTCTCTTCCCCCTCACTCACACAAATCCAGAGAGAGAGAGAAAGAGAGGAAGTAGAAACACAAGATCGAAATTATTCAACAAGATGCTGCTGGGAAAGAGACCTCGTCCTCCAATGAAGAGAACCACTAGCATGTCCGAAATAGCCTTGGATCTGAACACCGCCGCCTCCGATGCCTCCGACCAACAGAGATCAGCTGCCGCCGCCTTAGATCAGACCAGGTTTCTCGGAACTCCCAAACTCTTCAGAAGACATTCCTCAGATTTCCTAGACACACCTCACTTCCTCCGCGCCTGCTCCCTCTGCAAACGCCGCCTCGTACCTGGTCGCGACATCTACATGTACAGGTACTACCATACCTCAATTCTGTTACATTACTTCACCCTTTTCTCTTCTTCACTTACTCTCCAAATTTATTATTAACTTCCGTTTCCAAACAAACCACACAAATTTTTATTTCTTCTTCTTCTTCTTTTTTTTTTTATATTTTTGTAGGGGTGACAGTGCTTTCTGCAGCCTGGAGTGTCGTCAACAGCAGATGAACCAGGACGAGAGAAAAGAGAAGTTTGTTATGGCGTCGAAGAAACAAGTGATGGCTCCTCCACCACCCTCTGGTTCTCAAGTCGCCACCGCCACCAAAGGCGAAACCACCGTGGTGGCGTTGTAGATGTAAAACCCAAACCAAACATGTCCAAAACATGTTTATATACCTCTCCCCCCTCTTTTCTCTCTTTTTATTCTCGCATCTTCTTTTCTTTTCTTTTCTTTTTTTCATTTTTACCGTGTCGACTTTTTGGATAACGGGAGTGGGTGGTTTTCCTTGCTTACATGCGCCACAAACTGGGCAAGCGTTATTTTTGGAACTTGGAACTTGGAACTTGGAAGTATCTTGTAGTAATCCCCTTTGGGATTTTGAATCCATAGATAATTTAAATTGAAAAAAAAAAAAAAACAAATTTCAAAATCCTGCTGTTTTTCTCTGCCTTTTTTGTTTTTTTCATGCACAATTTTGTTCGTGTGACACTGATTGTGAGTTTACTTTTACTTGTTGCGAGAGAATTAAATTAACCCTTTTCAATACACCAATCTCTTTTGGTTGTTTTTCTTTCTGGCTAGTATATGAAAAAAATGTTTTCATTTAATTAAATCATATGGGAATTAATTAACCACTTTTGTCTCTCAATGGTGGACTTGTTGGTTGTTCAAAACCGTGTGTGTGTTTGTGGGAATTTTGCGAATGGTATTCAATTCCCCAATGGAATAATTAATTTTCTCACAAGTTATAAGCAAGTTGTATACATATATCAGATCCTCAATTCTTTTTTATTAACTTTTGATCAATAATGAATCCACATGGTAAATCCACCGAATTAATCTGTGATGTTTGGTATCTATATCATATTGAAATGTATCTTTAAGGCAATTCCGATGGCCTGATTAACCAAAAAGAACAAAAAACAGAAAATAATTACAATGGGTTTTGGCATTTCATGGATGCAGATTTATATAGTTTTTGAATTGGAGTTGCAACTTTTTTTCTTTACAACTAAGCAACGGGATAGAAGCAAGTCGATTCATCTACAGCATTGCAAAGATTTGATATCTTTGTCCAATCGGTCGATAGTGTTATCAAACGTAATAATTGTTCAATGAATTTCATATAATTAAAATTAACAATTAATATAAAATTATGTAGATACCAACAACTTGACTACTTAAACATCAGAAAAATTAACCATTCCTTAATTAGCAGCTCAGTGAAAATTTAATTAAAAGAAAAAAGAACCTATGGTGCAGTCATATAGTAATACTGTATATATATTGCAAGTTGTGGTGTAGATTGTATATAACAAAACAGACAGCGGGACCTTTCAGAGACTCAAGAAAAATAATAAATTAATATACACCATTGGTAGGACTTGCCATTAGAAACAAATAGACTAACTTTTCTATATGTTTTTTCTTTAAAAACAAAAAAGTGGCATGTGTAAGATACGTACAGGAAGGATCAAGAATGAATAATTCATGTGAGATTACAGTGGATGAATGTAGCCAATAGATTCTCCTTCTCAATTTTATAAATTCTATGTCCATATATGTTTATTGACTACTTTGTTTATTGAAAGATTTAACTAAAATGAAATAAAATCATCAAAATCTCTCTCTTCGTTCTCATTGGAGCTGCAATCTACGTATCTGGTTCACTCATACATTTTCCATTTTTGTGTGCAGCAGAGACAATTTTCTTTGCTGAATAAAGAAATTATCTATCTGGATATACTTCTATTGGTAAATAAGTTTGAAACAAGGAACGAATTTTTCTATTCTAAAATAAGAGAGATACCGTATATCTTGTTTTGCCAATAATTTATCATTAATAAAAATCAAATCAATGATGTTGTAGCTGACCTTATTTAATCGATTTGGCTAAATATCATTGATAATAATTGTCGTACTTAACCTCTTTTATTAATGATATATATATATGTTGGAAAATTATGAAACAGTGTTAGTTGATGATTACACTTAATGATTTTAAATATTGCTGCAGCAAATATAGCTAGACGTAAAGTATCACATATAAAACTAACAGCTTTTATAGATTCCAAAAAAAAAATGTATGATGAGGAAACTATCAATCTCGATCAATGCATTAGAAAAAATTACAGTTATATGGTTATTGTATTTTAAGTAGTGGTTAAGAACATGTAAGTGACGGTGGCATCATCAGGAGGAAGGAAACAGTGACTTGGTCAGCTTGTTGTGGAATAGGTCCCACTTTACACCCTAACTCAACAGTGATAAAAATCAGATTCACTTTGGATTTTTTTGAGAGAGAGAACCAGAAAAATCTCACTTTATAAATTTCAAGGTCATACTATGTCATAAATTTTGATGAAGGTTTGTAAAAGAAAAATTAAAGGCAATTTGTTGGTAAACTTTATTAAAAGTAATTGTTTACTAGAAAAATCTAGCTAACTTTATTTCTGATTTTATTTTTTTTTCAATTGAGCCATTCTTATTCGTAATTTGTTAATTCTTTAATTGACAATTGGGAAAATAAAAAGGACTTGAAGGAATGGAAAGGGCAACAATCACCTTCACTTAAGGGATGCGGCGGTGTAGGTGACTTGTGGTAGGGGACCACACCAAACTACCACTATAGTAACCCAACAGAGAACTTGACTCATTTAGTCATTTATATAGAATATAAGAATTAAAATTTATAGAATAAATATAAGGGAAAATTACTCAAAAAATATAGAAAGAAAAATCGTTCATCTCATTTTGAGGTAAACTTTAGTTGAGAGAAGAGAAGAGATAAAAAAAATAAAAAATAAAAACATAAATGTTAATAAGTGATGTAATAGAAAAAGAGAAGAAATAACAAGAAAATGAGATGAGAATAAGAGGAAGAATAAAGTAAATATATGTTACTAGTGTAAAAATGACACTTAATTATATCCGTTGATTGTCCCTAAGTCGTGTAACTTTTTGTTATACTATCCTTAATTAACATGTTTTACTTTTTCATCTTGATATATCTTACATTCTTATGGTTGACTGTTTGTTTATTTTTTATGTTTAAATCCAATGTTTAGATCGTTGACATACTCCAAACTTAATGTTTCAAACATTTTTTCATGCTTAGAAGCCTTGTATTAAAATCCTATCACATTCTCAAAGTAACTTTCTAAATGACTTAAAGCTTTAACCCATGTAAGGTTTAAAGTTTATAAAGGCTAAGAATTTAGAGTTAACACATCACGTTTTATTGAGTTTAAAAGTTCATAAACAGCTAACTAAAGGCTTATAAAAGGAATTTTATCCAAAATAAAATAACTGTAATGTGCAAGGAAGAAAAATTATCAAGTGGGGACAACATTCAAATTTTGATTTTTTTTCAACGATGAAAGCCGTGCTACTAATATTTCTTTTTATTTTGTTTTGAATCTTCAATTTATTTAGATAATACATTGAGAAAATGATTTACATGGTGTTGTGGCACAAAAAATAAAATAAAAAATTATTAGAAATCAAGTTAAAAATTTATTAGAAAATAAAACAAAATCTTTGATTATTTATCAGAAATATATTTAAAACTAACACATCTTTAATGTAGTCGTGCACCTCAAAACATAGTTAGTGCACATATATTTCAGTTCATAAAACTGGTTAGCGGAAGAAACAAATCATATTTTGTTTGGTCCGTTATTTAGATAGTTGAGATTTAACAATTTTGAAAAACAAAAAATGCATTGATTTTAAAGAAAGAGGCACAAACTTTCATGCTTTAATCTTTGCTACACAAATTGCATTATTGGAAATGTTTTCCATTTAGAAATTTAACCAAATATTGAGACTTTTTTTATGTATGAAAGGGTAAAAAACTTTTATTCTTTTTTCTCTATGAAAGGTGGAATACTCCTTTTGGTTATATTTCTCTTTGTACTCTTGAGAAGACACTCCACTTTTTATTTGATTTTAATAATATATTCTTAGATTTTTTTAAAAAAACATCTTTATTTGATTTTAATATCCTACTATTATTATATTTTATTATTCTTTTTTTCCCTTATCTACATGTATCTGTTTATAATTAATAATAATAATATTATTAATATTAATATTAATTATAATAACAATTAACAACAATAATTAATTATTATTTGGTCTAGATCGTACGTATATTTTAGCTGAGATAATCATAGTTAAACTGAAACCATCTCATCCAAATTGATTCATGCATCATTAGATTGGTGAAACAGGATTCATGCATTAGATGGTACAATAATAGTAATAATAACAATAATAATAATTAATATGATTAATTATTAATAATGAATAATAATGTTAATATTAAAAATAGTAAACTTATTATTAGTAATAATTACAAATTAATAATGATTAAAAATAATTATAGTAATCAATAATGGCACAATAGTTGTTATTTAACAAAAACAATTAATAATTATTTAAAAAAATAACAATTAATAATTAATAATAACAAAATAACAACAAATAAACAATGATTAAAAATGCAGAAGATCTATATGTAATTAAACTAAATTTTAAGAATGTTGTTGTAATTTATTCTTATTGTTATTATATAATATTTTATTGTTAATAATATTTTATTAATATTAGTATTAATAATATTAATACTACAGCCACTAATAGTAATAGATATGAAAAATCATTAAAAAATGAAAACTAAAAATAAAAATTTAATAATAGTGAAGATTTTAGTCATCACTATATTTAAAACACCAATTTTAAATATGTATGTGTAATGTCAGTTAAAAAGACATTATATTTGTTAGTTGATATTTGTTAAAAAGCACCAAATCAATTTATTGCGGTGAAATTGTTATAAAGTTAGAATGATAATTTGCTGGAGGTAAAATGCAATAAAAAGTAAAAATTTGAGATAAAATGCGCTAAAATAATTTGTTGTGACAAAATTTATAAAAAATAAAGAGTTTAATGAACATGCACCATGAATATAAAAAACTTTTACAATCACAAAACTTTTACAATCACAATAGTTAATTCTTATCACTTTTAAAATATTAATACGGGTAAAGGCAACAAATAGTAAAGTCATCAAAATTTTCTACAACATTACATCCTAATTAAAATAAAAAAGTTAAAAATAATAAGGATACAATTAAACCTTTTAAATAAATGTTTAATGACCGATAAAAATCATTACAAGATGTTAATTCTATTAATCAATTCTGATAAAGTAAATATTTTTTCTTTTGTAAGAGGTGGAAATAAAATACTTAAAAAAATATTGGAAGTAAATTTTTTAAAAACAAAAGTAAATATTAATAGGATTAAAAAATACAATTAAAGCTGATTTTTTTATTAAAAAAATTGAGTTAAGAAAAACCTAGCCTTACCGTGATTGATAAAAACTACCAAGTTTACCATTATAATTGGAATTAATTAGTATGAATGGATATCGTAAAAGAATTTTATATTTCTCTCATTTAATACCAACTTTTCATTTTAGGAAGTTTGTTGATTTGTTCGTTAACACGTTAAGAGCTGTGATTAGATGCTATAAAAACTCTTTTACATGATTAGTTATTACTATTTAATCTTTTATAATTTACAACATAAATTCATGTAAAAAACTCGTATTTTAAATAGACTTATAAATTTGGTTTATGAAAATAAATTAATTTTTTTAAAAGTCAATAATGATCCGTAAAGCTTATGAATTTAATAGACCAGTCTTTGTATATATATTAAAAAAATTTTAACATTTTTTAAACTAATTGACTCTATTTATATTATACTCAAAATTATATTATCATTTATAATAATTTAAAATATTAAATATTTTTAATATTAAAAATTGAAATATTACAATTAGTAACAAATAAATGATAATATTAATACAAACTATAATTTATCTATTTAAACCGTTACAATTCAAGTTCATAAACTCAAATTTTGATTTCGCATACTATATCAAAACTTTTTGAATAACTGTGTTTTTAAAAAAAAGTCAAAAATCTAGACGAATTTCAAAAGTTGAGAAACCCGATTCCATATACTCCCTCCTACACATTGACACCTATGTTTTGGTAATTATTTTGGCAATTAAAATGATATAGTTTGAAAGAACCGTCTTAATTAACTTATGAGAATTTAAAGGACAAATCTTGGTAACAAAGACAGCGGAGCCCCCTGTTTTTTCTTCCTATTACACCAAAAAATTTCATCAGAATGACGGCAAAATTCTTCATTATCTTTTCTGCATTGCTTGCATTTATCTCCAAGAGTCACGTTTCAATGTCTTTAAGAACAGTTGGTCCCCTCTCAATGTTGTGCCTTCTTGGGAACCAGCAGCAGAATGTAGCATATTTATAATGGGTTCAGTTAATTGTCTACCATTTTTGTCAAATGAACAATCACAGCCAGGTGAATTATGTTGTTCTGTATTTGAAAAATACAGCATCTAGCGATCCTGTGTGCATTTGCGACTTCATGGGGAACAACACTTCGGCTTTCACAAAAATAGCAACTCTTTGCCAGTTATCACTCCCTTGTCATGCTAAGTATTTTCATTCTCTTCTAAATTTATATGTTCATTACTTTATGCACATAGTTTCATACTCATAAAGTTTTCCTTTGTTTTTTTTTTTACTTTTCAATGCAGTAAATGTTAGTCCAGCATCATCTCCTGCTAAGTAAAATATTCTCCTTTTTTGTAACTCCTTTTCTAATAATAAAATTAATTATCTGCATCGTCATCAATATGAATGTCATCAACTGCTTTTTGCTTCTTTTTTTAAGTCAATAAAATTTTATAAATGAGTGGGTGAGCACAAGACATTCTTTTCTAGAAATTACTTGACACAAATATTAGATAATCAATCTAACTTAATTTATCTATCCAATTACTAAATATAACAATATGAATTCATTATCTATTCTGCTAGCATGTGAGATGGTAGATATTTACACCATTCTCAGAAGCTCACTTGTATGGTAAAGACAATTTGTTGAACCTCCAACTGTGTTCAATCACACTATCTCAACTCAAATCATGTTAATGTCAAATAATACATTACACATATTTATAAATCATATACTGAACATATAATTCATTGAACATCTAATTCATTATCTATGACTTCGGACATCATTATTTTGAGGAACTTACCATTGAAACAAGAATAAATATGTTCAGCTCTAAATGTTTAATCATTCCTTGTTTTTCACAAATGCCAAAATGTTGCATACCATACAAATTGTCATGCTGTCTTTGTATGCATAGCCCCTCCTACCAAATCACCAAACTGCTCCAGATGATTTCAGATTCTTATAGGGAACACTGCACTTACCACCCACCAATCACACAATGCCATGCCCCAAACTGTGTCAACCACCTTACAAGATAGAAATACATGAGTCACTGATTCTGCCGTTTCTCCGCACCACTCACACCTAACCTTTTCCTGTTAGATAATCCTTTACTTTGCTAAATTATCTTTTGTAGGTAATCTATTAACATACATCCTCTAGGCCAACATTTGAATCTTTGGGGGAATTTCCTTCTCTCACAATGTTTTGAAAAAATCATCACGTGGTTGACTTGTCTTAGCTGACAACACCTCATATTTTCCACACTACTTTTACTTTTCTTGTAGTTTTAAAATGTCATCTTTCATTGCATATGCCTTTTGGCATAATAATATTGCAGTTTTTAAAGTTTCTATAATTGCATCATAAATGGAATCACAATTACATGAGTTGCTGTTCTCTCAACTTTAAAACTATGGCATCACAAGTGCATGCTCGAATACTCCATTTTAAAATATACATTACTATTTGTAGATTTTTTTTTTGTATGTCAGTCAATTTTTTTCACCATAATTACAAGGACAACATCAAAGTGTTTTGGGTTTTCATAGCTATATTGTGACTGCACTTATGGTCAAATTATATTAACAGCATTTATTTACAATCTTTCATGAGAGATAATTCCAAATTAATGTAGCAAAATGTAAATTTTTTGGTGGTGCGATTAAATATATATTAACAGCATTTGTTTATGCCTCAGTTTAATATGTAAATCTCTTAGTATCAAAAGTAGCAAAAATATATTCACTGTATCTAATTTGTCATATTTCAGTTGATCCTCTTCAGCCACATGGCCCGTTTTCAGTTCCAAGTCCAGCCCAAGAAAGTGAAAGCCCATCACAATCAATTTCAGTTTCAAGCCCAGAATCACAGAATCCTATATCAACTTCAGTACAGTCCAAAGACACTGCCAACAAGTCCAAAACCCCGTTCTCCAGCATCTTTTGTAACACAGTCACATTCTCTTTTGGTTATTGTTCTTCTCATTAGCATTTTGTTTGTTTATTTCTATTAGGAAACTTTTTAGTTCTTTATGATGCAAATAAGGTTGTTTGCGGGACGGTTGGTTTGGTTTTTATTGTAGAAGTTATCGTAACTAAATAAAAAAAATTAAGTGTGATTTGATTTGTTTTGAAAATATTATAAAATTTAAATCAATTGTTAATGATTTGGTTTGATCAGTTTTTTGGTTCTGAAAATTTGTGATTAAGTATTATTTAGTATGATTTTTAATAATTTAAAAAAATACTTAAATAGTTTATTTTAATTTCAAAATTATTTAAATATTTATTGATAATTTACTAAAAATCAACATCATTCCAAAACTATCTAGAAAATAAAATTTTACCACATATCTAACTAGTAGAAATTTTCCTGCATAACTATGGTTCTAATATGGATTATGCCATATATTTTAAATTAGGTATTATTTGGGAAAATAAAATATAGGAATTATGCATATTGCAATTTGATTTTGTTTGATTAAATCAGGTGGAGTTGGATTTTCAAATCTTAAACTGCAAACCAAACCAAACCACATGATTTAAAATTTTAATAAACCAAACAAACCCAAATTATTTCAAATTTTTATCTATTTTTTATTTTTTGATTGATTTTTTTTTAAACCCTAACCCACAATTAGTTTTTATTAGGTGTTTATTTTAGTCTTAGGCTTCTTTCACTTTTGTGTTTAGCGTGAATACTTTTCTCTTTAAGAAAGTATTACTAGCGTTTTAGTGTGTATAATGTATAAATAAATATTTATTTTATATATTTAAAATTTGTGATAGATTGTTTAACATAAATATATAATTTATATTACAATTAAAATTCATAATAATAAAATATTTGTAAAAATTTAAATTTATAGTAAATAATTTAGTTATAATTTATATTGTGATAGAGGTTTTTTATTTATAATTTTAAAAATTTTTAAATTTGATTTAAAAATTAAAAATAATAGTTTGAAAGTGTTAATGGTTGAGAAAAAAGTATATAAATAAAGATATATAATAATAACAATATAATAATATTATTATTATTATGTTAAATACTAAAGAGAATGTCCTTATAAGGTTGATCAATCTATAATGTAGATTTATGGATTTATTATACATGATATTTGCATATTAGCTCATAGAAAATTAATGTAAAAAATGACTCAATAATAAGAAATTCAATTATTTCTATGTGATCCTGAGGTTTTTTTTCGAGAAATGCATAAGTTTAGATAATTATTTATTTGTTAACGTAAGGAAAATGAGTAAGAGAGTAGGAAAATATATATAGATGACAGAGGAGCAAAAGAAACATCCAAGAATGCAAAATTCAAAATTTTGAGGAATCAAATTGGACCAACTAAAGAATTGTCCCCTAACAGGCCCTTGTTGATTGTTCAATTTAATAGTTTAAGTAGAGTTGTAAATTAGTCTAATTCCACGTAACCGTACAATAAAATGGCTTTAGGTGGTACAACTTATATTTCATTCGGATTATTTTCTAAGTCCGCCATAGGGCTAAAATGATATTTTTAAAAAATCAAAATTCAACTTTTTTTACTAAAAAAATGTTGTTTTCTTTATTTTATAATACACCTACAAAACCTTATTCAGTTACTCAAAATCAATGTAAATTTTGAAAAGAAAAAATAAAATAATCTAAAAAGATCATGTATATCCCACAGATCCAAACACCTGGTAGAAGTTTGAAATCGTTGTGCATACATGTATTTGATTAAGTAATTGGATTGTATATTTGTATCTTGGAACTACTTTGAGATATTATACTTTTTCTTATCTCTATAGTTACACACTAAACTTGGGTTTATCTCCCTAAGGTTTGATTCCAATTTATTGTATTCTTTAATAATATATTATATATGTATATTATTATATATTTTAAAATTTAAAATTTATATATTTATATTATTATTCAGAAACTTACAATTGATCCACCTAAAATTCATTTACTCAATTGCGTTAAATAGGTTGAGTAAAAAAAACTTGTTTTTATTTTATTTTTTTTAAAAATATAGTTTGACCTATTTTCCAAGCTCACATGTTAGATTAGTGGATTAATCTATTATGATAGTGTTATATAAGCAACAATTGTCTTCAAAATTAAGAATAATTTTCTCTTTAAAAATAATAAAATAAGAAGAAAAAATTAAATTGATTTTTTATAAGTAAATTTTAACTAAGTTCATTTTAATTTATGAATAAGTTTATATTTATCTTTTTATAAAATTCCAAATAGATCCATACTATATAATTTATTTGCGTAGGAATGCTGATTGAACTTTGGGTAGATATAATTAATTTTAAGGGGGAAAGCAATTCCATATGTTAAGATCTTTATCTTGAAAAACAGTCATACTCAATTTCAAGTAAGATAGTGTAAAATTTTACGTTTTTAATGTATTACCTATATTTACTCGTCGCAAATTTTATGAAAAGTTCATGAAATTTAAAATCAAAATATAATTCAAAAAGTGACTTTTTTTTTAAAAGAATTCAAAAGGTGGGTATTACCATGTGCAAGTCTCAAATCTTTCATATCCCAATTTGCACCATATGTAATGGCTCCTGTGAATTTCAGCTTAACTTCCCCCCTCCCCCCGCCCCCCTCTCTTAGGCTTGAACCCTATTTCAAAAATTAGTTAAAATAGTAATTGAAATACTTTCAACTCCTTTTTGAATAGTAATTTTTTTTAAAAGATTTCTTATTTTTTATTATTAACTGATTTTATTTTTACATGTTTAAAGCGTATTTGGCAAAACTAACTCAAAGTTAAAAAACTAATTGTAAGTGTTTTGGTAAAACTAGTTTATAAATTAGATGAAAGTTGTGAGATGACAAATAAGGTATCATTAATTATTAAATCAACAACGAGGTTTTTAAAATAATGATAATATATTTTAATCATATAAATTAATTATATATTTAAATTTATAAATTATTAATATTATATATTTAAATTATAAATTTCTATAATAATATATTTAAATTATAAATTTATGTAATTACATATTTAAATAATAAATTACTATAATTGATATTTAAATTATAATTTCCATAATTAAATATATATAAATTTTAACTTGCATATTTAAATTATAATTTTCTATAATTATACATTTATATTATAAATTATTATAATTATATTAATGAAGGAGGGAGAAATGAAAGAGAGAATGTATAATGTGATGACAGAGAATTAGAATTAGTGAGGGATAATGCTAGTAGATAAAAATATGAAATTTTCTAAAAAAAGCTACTTAGACTAACTTTTTCAAAAAAGCTAGTAACTCCTAAAAAAACTTTTATATTAATGAAAGAGAGATAATGTACAATGTGAAAAGAGAGATAGTGTTAATGAAAAACAGCTAATGTTAATGAAAGACAGATAGTGTTTGATTTGTCATTTCAATTAGTTAAAAGCTGAAAAATTAGTTGAAATGGTAGCTGAAATGCTTTCAGCTTCGTTTGGATAAAAAAACCTAGGATTTTTTTAAGAGTTATTAACTTTTTGAAAAAACTACTTCAAGTATCCAAGTAGCTCTTCCAAAAGATCTCCTATTTTCAACTAAACTGATCTTATTTTTACATGTTTACTCTATAGTAATTAGTCTCTCATTAATTCTCTCATCACATTATACATCGTTTCTCCCTTTCATTAATATAATCATAATAATTTATTATAAAAATATAATTATAGAAAATTATAATTTAAATATCAATTATAGCAATTTATTATTTAAATATGTAATTACATAAATTTATGATTTAAATATGAAATTATATTATATTATTAAAACATGCTATAATTATTTTAAATACCTAATTGTTAATCTAATGATTAATAATGACCTTATTTGTCATTTTACAACTTTCAGCTAGTTTTACCAAACACTTACAACCAGTCTTTTAGCTTTCAGCCAGCTTTTAAGCTTTTAGCCAACTTTTCAGCTTTCGGCTAGTTTTGGCAAACACACCCTTAGAGTAAATTTCTTGAAAAAGCTAGTAGTTCTTAGAGTATGTCTGGTTTGCCATTTCAGCTAGTTGAAAGTTGAAAAAACTAGCTAAAATGGTAGCTGAAATGATTTCAACTTCGTTTAGATAGCAAAAATCTAGAAACTTTTTTAGAGCTAATAGGTTTTTAAAGAAAGCTACTCCAAGCAGATTTTCAAAAAGATCTCCTATTTTCGGCCGCTAGTTGCTTTTATTTTTACGTGTTTACCTTTCATTAATTAATGCATTGTCTCCACTAGTTCTCTCTCATCATATTATACAATATCTCTCATTTATTAATGTAATTATAATAATTTATAATATAAATATATAATTATAGAAAATTATAATTTAAATATGTAATTATATAAATTTATAATTTAAATATGCAATTATAATTTAAATATTTTATCATAGAAATTTATAATTTAAATATATAATTATAATAATTTATAATTTAAATATATACTTAATTTATATTATTAAAATATTTTATAATTATTTTAAATACTTTATTGTTGATGTAATGATTAATGATGTCCTTATTTGTCATTTCACAACTTTCAACTAGTTGATAAACTAGTCTTACTAAATACTTACAACTAGCTTTTCAGTTAGTTAAAATAACAAACCAAATACACTCTAAAGCTTATCCTTCTCCTTCACACTTTGATCTCAAGCCAACATTTTTATTTTAAAATTTGAGTTATTAGGTAATTTGGAAAACCATTCTTACATGTTAGTGCCAACCGCCAAGGTGAAAAACTAATGGATTTATTTTTAAAGAACTACTAATTCTCATGTTAAGAATCCACAATTGGACATGATGCTCTAACCGTAGTCATTAAAGATAAGAGGATGAAAGTCACAATTTTTAAAAAATATATTGTTAATGTCATTGATTTAAAAATAT
Organism: Psophocarpus tetragonolobus; assembly: GCA_037954015.1. Lineage (NCBI taxonomy): Eukaryota > Viridiplantae > Streptophyta > Magnoliopsida > Fabales > Fabaceae > Psophocarpus > Psophocarpus tetragonolobus. The sequence goes on along the minus strand of CM075695.1, from coordinate 31,638,005 downwards.
AGGAGTGAGGAACAAAGTTAAACCCTAAAACACAATTACCCTTTTATTTATCTAAAATTTTTTGTAAAGCTTAGTATATGTTTACCATCCTGGCTACTTCCCATGTGGAATTTGAGTATGTAACTCTACCATCCTGGCCACTCTTTATGTTTCATTTTCATGTTTGTTTTACTTATTATTTCGGATCTTTAATTACAATTCTTTCTGTTCTTACATTCTTAATTATATTTTTAATTAAAGTGGAATATTAACTTCTGAAAGGATTCCTGTACAAAAGATTTGATTTTCAAGAATCTACCCACCGCTAACAATAATATAATCTAAAGGTACTTCTAACCAATTGTTAAAAAATTCTTATGCATGCGTACAGAGTGCTGACATTGTGAAGCTTTTAGCAATATAACATATGTACCAAAGAACTACATAATTTGCCCGTCCTAGAAAGGCTACTTGCATGAATGTGGCACGTTTTGCGGCTCTGTTCAACAAACAAAAACTAAAATTACATCAAAATCTATATCAGATTAAAAGCTGAATAACATAATGTACCTGCTGCATTAATCTTCTCTTGTACAACTACTGCTATTATCATTACATTACAAATTTACAATCACAAAATGGAAGAGAAAGTAAAATTTTTAAGCAAGGGGGAATGAAAAACTTCCATTTTTGAAGCTTATAACACAAACCAAGGACTGAATTAATGCTTATTGGAGTGCAAAACAAGCACACCTTTATGTATATATATTTTTTATTCTCACTTTTAAAGGATAGGGACCACATATAGCACTAACCAGCACAAAGGGCAACTTGTAACAACTTGTCACACCCCCTCCCCATTTCATTTCTTCACCGATTTCCCTACTGATGGTAACAAAATCACATTTTTCTAATTTTTGTTCAAGGTACTTCAGCCAGCTTTGGAGAACAGTATGCAACAGCCTCGGCAACAGTGAGGAAGATCTTGTCCTCACCCAGCAAAGCAGCAAAGTTTGAGGTGTGGAGCTTGTCTATTACTATTGGACCAGGATTTGCCAGAACAAGCTGTTCAAAGTGGTGTTTTCTTTGGTAAGATAATTGTCACATGGTATCATTTAGAATTGTTAGAGTACAAGGTTTGGTGATAATTACCTGAACATCTCTCTTCTCAAGACTTCTAAGTAACTCTTCAAGGGCATGGATGCCGCTGGTATCGATGTCGGTAACAGCTGCAATAAACACAAGTTTAAAACATGAAATTATGTCCTTACTTGAGGAAAATGTGACAAAGGAAAAAATATAGACACTCACGTGACATCTCCACTATCAAAAATTGGATTCTTGTTTGGTAGTCTTCTTTCACTTGTTCTTCTTCATCCATCAGCCATCTTAATATCCTGCAGAGAATAGGTCATCGGCATGAGAAATAGATGTCAAAATTACCACACACACAAATAAAAAGGAAATAGGTTGTGATATGATGATTTTAGAGTAATAATGTAAATGAAAAGAGAGAAATATTTTTTCTGAAGAATATTTCAAAACTCAATTCTACAAGAATATTTAAGATACAAATCGTCCAAAAGTAAAGTGGCTATCACAATCACAAAGTCTAACTATCCAATTGGTTCATTCTGCATTATTTTGTTTTTGACCGTAGGTATTTCCTGTTTAGAATCCAAACCTAACCTCCCTTTTAACAACAATATTTACGCTATAATGGCATGCATGTTTAAACTATCATAAAGCTAAAAAGTTCACATATGATATTTGATAGTGATTGAATGTTCTTCTTGGTACATCCATATTGAAACTTCATACAACATGTAGCATATCTAGTGTTCCCTGCTGAAACTTTCAGAATATTATAACGCTCTTCTAATCATTTTATATTATTGAGACAAGATTTTAGAAGTAGAAAACAGTATATAATGAATTCTTTCATTCTTGTTCAATATAGACGTCTGGATAACAGTTCTAGTTGGTTAACACTTCAAAGTTTTAAGTACAAACGAGAAACATTTTTACCTTTCTTTAACATAGTTGGAGTTGGAAAAATATATTGCAGAATCAACTCTAATAATCAGTACACCAGGAACCCTTGTGGCTTCAGGGTATTGTTGGATGTTTCTATAGACAGTAGTCCTAGGGATCTTCCCAAGAATTGCAGTTCGTGGCCTGGTGACTTGTAATAGGATCTTTGCAAAGGATATGGAGACCTATCACAACAATAACCAAGTAAATACTACCATTCATGATTCATGAACCACTTTAAGATTATGGAGCATAGGATAACTGAGTCTTAGTACTTACTGCAATTAAAAGTCCTATCTCAACCGAGGCAAAAACAACCCCAAAAAATGCTCCCATGCAAGCAACAAAGTCAAATTTATCAATCTTCCATATCAAAATTGCTGCCTTATAGTCCACAAGGTTGATAACAGCAGAAATGATGATTGTAGAAAGAATGGCATTTGGAGTGTATTTGAAAAGAGGCGTGAGGAATATCAAGGTTAAGAACACAACAATAGACATGATAATATTAGATACTGCAGTTTCACAGCCAGCCATGAAATTTACTGCTGATCGAGAAAAAGAACCTGTAGACAGCAAGAAATTAGTCTATAATGGTGTAACCTATAAAAAAATTAGTATAGAATCCACTTACATGCATTTCCATGATTATGAGACAAACTACTATCATAAAACAATTAGAGTAAATTACATTTTATCCCTTGCAGTTTTTCCTTTTCCAAATAATCCTCTCAACTTTTTTTCCCCTTTTTTGTGTTACTTTTTTTGTATATAAACAAATATTAGTTGTTAATGAATTAGTGGAGGGATTTGAACTCACGATCTTTCTCTCTCCCATCTCACCAAGTTACTACTAGAACAACCTTATAATCTCCCTTTTTTGTGTTACTTAACCCCCTCAACTTTGTTTTACTTTTATATTGAAAGAATTTAATCTTTTTAGATAGTTTTAACATCGGTCACTGTATATGTTCGGCAATATTCCTCTATGGTTAGTATCTTCTCAACCTACCCTAAAGTTATTGCTTATTTTACACATTACCCTCTTAGAGAAATTAACTTTTGGGGGGTGGGGGGGGGGGGGGGGGGGGTTAGGTTGAGAAAATGTTAAAATACCATTAATGTTTACTGAAAATTTAGTTATTAACTTATACTAAAATTGAAGTGGGTTAAGTGATGTCAAAAATATGATAGAGTATTTCCAAAAGGCATAAACTACCTAGGGTTAAATTATAATTTCCCCATATAAGTATACCCTTAAGCTATCTTCTTGTTCCTTTTTCCTTGTTTTTAGTATCGATTTATTTCATATGACATGACCACTTATTACATCTTACAGCTGCATCTAATGGAAAATAGTAGCTTGGTTCATAAACATATCTTTCAACTTACCAGTTGCTACATAACAGGAAGTCATTGAACCAACAACGTTCATAACTCCTAACGCCACCATTTCTTTGTTTCCATCCAGTTGATAGTCCTTCATAGAAGCAAATGTTCTTCCAATTGCTGAGGCTTCCTGATAACAAAAATATAATGGTTCATAACACATAAAAGTAAATGGTAAAATACTTTTCATACCAAGATAATAGTGTCAAATTTTGCTTACAGTCAATGCTATCATGCCAGCCACAATGCCAACTCTGAAACCTTTCCCAAGGTAATCACCCCTAAAATAAATTTCCTTCACAGATGAAGGATTGAGCCCTTTATCTATGTGTTTTACCTTCACGCATCAATATACAAAAAGCATTACAACTGCTGCAATTTGTACTGTTTCAGTCTTATCAACACTTGTGCATTTTTTAATTAGCATTTTCTTTCAGGTAGTTTTCTGATAATGCTTTTGAAAATAAAGTAATTATTTTAAAAAAATGCAGTTCGACCAGACATGCATTTTTAATCATATGACTCCAATTAAATATGCCATATGCGGGATGAGAAGAGTAATATATATTATAAATTACATATATACTTACAATTGCAACACCCTTCTTGTCAGCATGGGTTATGTATACAAGAAAAGTGGAGAGAACAACAGATATCAATGGGGCAATTGCAGGCACCCAGAACAATTTTGGGTTCTTCTTTCCCTGATTCACATATTATAAAATAATGAGAAAAAATAATTTACAATATCCAAAACCTGTTTAATATATAGCTTGGTGAATAGGTGTGCTTACAATATACTTGGCAATCAGAAGAAAAGCCAGAAAGGTAGCCCCAATAGCTATGGTTTGCCAATTCCACTGCAATATGTTACATACTATCAGTTTTGGTGTGGCATGCTGCCAGTAATCATTTTTGTGTGCAGGTATAGAGAGCAAAAGAGAAAACGTACTCCATGATGTGCTGATGACAGTACTGAATGCATTACAGAGATAACATCTGTTTTCTTGGTGAATTTTACTATCCCAAGGAAGCCCTTAAGCTGTTGAAGGGAAATTGTAATCGCAGCTCCCCCCATAAAACCAACAATTGCAGCATGAGATAGGAAATCAATCAAAAATCCTAACCTGATAAAAAAGATCCACCAAATCAGAAGGTCACCAAGGCGAGTTAAAAAGAGCATTTCATTTGAGCATAGTAGCACTATCACATACAAGGCATAAACATTAGTGTTACTGTTAATGCAAACTCCCCAAGTCAACGTGTCATACCTTAAAATCCCAAGTGTTGCTTGAGTAATTCCAGCAAAGAAAGTGGCAGTAAAAGCAAGTCGTTGATATTCCACTGGATTTGCAATGGGATCAATCTCGTTCTGGAGCAAAGTTCCCAACAAGAGAGAAACCACTGCCACTGGTCCTATTGCAATGTCACGAGAACTACCCATGACAGCATAAATCAGTGGTGGAATAAAGCTGGAGTCTGTAAAGGGTATAAGAAAGGAAACAAAATCTCAATCCAATATCCAAAGTAAACAACACATAGGCCAGTTGTGAAATGTTAATGACAGATGAGACTTACACAAGCCATATTTTGGATCTAAATTTGCAAGCTTTGCATATCCAATGTCCTGTTTTTCAAGACAAATATTATAATCTAAAACCTCTAAAACGAGGTAACAAGTAGGAATTATAATGCTTTACTCGTATTTATCATTCTTTAAAAGCTAAAAATCAGCATTTTCAAGCAAATTTACCTGAGGAATGCAGAGACTTGCAATAGTTAGACCAGCAATTAGATCCCCTCTAAATTTTGTGAGACTATAATTTCTCCCCCAGCTAATTATGGGGAATATGGCTTCAACGCCGAGGATGAGCTTCCGAGACTTAGTTTGATCCTTGAAGGAGCGCAAAGGATCATCTGCGAAAAAGGTTTCTTTTACAGTGGCTAGGAATTCCTTGAAAAGGTTTTGTCTTGGAGGAATTCCAACCTTGTGAACATATGGTTCTTGGCCATGTGAAGATGACAAACTTCTCGCATCCATCTCTTTTGTTTCAAAATTTTCCTCAGCTGAATTACTCATTGAGGAGATCAACAATGACTTTCAGCTGTAATACAGTGGGGAAATTTTTATATCCATGAATGAGTGATGGAACACGTTTAACTGCAGCATTGAATCACAACAAGACTATGATTCATATTGCATTCATGACAGGCTCCTACACCCTTCTATGCTAGTAAAGTTTGTCACTGGAGCATACCATAATTCTTACAGCTATGTTCAACCCAAGGAAATTAGGTACATAACATGTAAAAATTTGACATACAGATTAATTATAAAGTGAGCTTACTAAGTAATGAATAATTCAGAAACATTTAAATTGACCAACCTGAGTTAAAGGGAGAGGATGCCCAGTGAAATGTGAAGATCACTGATTGAAGTGGTAAAGACTTGAGCAGAAAGAGTTCTGTTAAGCTAGTTTGGATTATATAACATCCAAGTCAAAGGCTAAAGTCAATCTGAAATAAAAAAGGTACCAAAGTAAGGTGTGAACCGAATCACATACTTGTCAATGTCATGCATAATTCAGAAAATGAAAATAAATTATAACATATGAATGTTAAATTCCGACCAGAAAATCCTTGGAATGCTGAATAAATTAAAATTCAGGTGCACATGTAACAATTGTAGTTTGCTTCACAATAAGAATAGAGGGGGTAGAAATATATAGTAATACAAGGTCCTGCTGAGAAGCTTTATATGACAACTTGAAATTACTATGCTTATTCAAAACAAAGTTATTGACAGCAGTAGTTCTTGAGTGACGTTAGAAACCTTAGTGTTGGTTTCTTATGTCAAATCTCTTATTAATCAAAACAAAGACCTTGGGGGATTTATCTGATGGAAGTTTAGGGAAATCCATAGAGAAATTTAATATTTAATGATGTGCCAAACCTTATTTAACATCTAAGTTTATAAACAATAAAAAGAAAGGTTTTGAAAAAGTACACACATAATAAGTTACCCATTTACACATGGACTATATCTATTCTATCATTCATATTTTTCCAAGGTTCATTCACTTTCGTGATCTTCCTCTTTGCTTAAGGAATTAATTAACTATTTATTATCCAATCAATATATTTTTTAGTAACTATCCTCGGGGGAGGGGACAGTAGAAGAGAACTCTTTGACTACTACAATAGTATCAAGGTGTTTTACTTAATGTCATTCTCTAAAAAAGGTTAAAAGGAAATTGAATTCTTAAACCTCAAATATAAAATGACAACCATAATCCTATTTGACCATTCCACAGAATCATCACGATGCACAACTCAATAAAACGGTCCTAATTAATCTACCATCCATATTAATATATCATTAACATATCAATAAAACGGTCGTAATTAGTCTACCATTCTACATTAATCTACATTATCGTGAACGTGGCGCCACAGCATATACTTTTTAGGTGTCACTTGACGAAAGCACCATACATAACACAACAGAGAAGAATTGTACACTTCAAACAGAACAAGACAGAACCAAAACATGATCTTTTCTCAAACCCTCGAGAACCACTAAGTGTCTATTCAAAAATCATTTTGATTTTGAAGAATAAAGTCCAACAATACTAGACCTAAAACTCACCTCTCCTTCCTAAGCTTCTCATGCAAACCACTGATAGTGGGTGATTCCAATGTTGCCCTGTCACAATTTCAGCGGCCCAAATTAAAATAAAACATAAACATTGATAAAAAAATCACCAAAAGGGGGAAACTTTTTGTGCATATGTATTTTGTACACATAAAGAGACAGTACCCAGAAACAGTTATAGCTTAATTTTTCAATTCTCCACAATCGATGGTTCTCGTGAGTCTTCACCAACAGGCTCGATTTTAATTTGAAGGATTGAAAACCATCAATGGAAAGGGCACTTTAATTAAAGAAACCATGTTAACCCAACAGTGTCTAGGTTCTATGAATATTATTTTGCTATGTGTTCCTTTTTGTTCTCCTCTAGGCCGTGTTTGGTTGCTAGAAAATTAAAAAATCAAAAAGGGGACACAAAATGTGCCACCATGTCCTTATAAGGAAATTGAGATTTGAATAGATACTTTCCTTCAGCATAAAACAAAGCAAATCTCAGAACTTTTTTAATGTCCAACGTTGGATGTGTAGTTGGGACAGACGAAGAGTTCAGAGTTAGAGAAACACTTGTTTGTGAGGTAACAAAAATTGAAAAGTCAAAAGTACAAAACCCTATTCATATGTTTTGCATACGTTTTATGATGCTTCTGTGGCTTTCGCGGATTGCCCCACACGTGCAATACTAAGGGAAGCGGTTGAATGAAACCGTTTTCATGGCCACATTCATTCTCTCTAGGGATACGATTTTTTCGTCGTTTTTCTATCCGAAGTAGTAAAGTACAACAAAAAAAACGCACTTTCATAGTTTCATTCTTTTTTGGCATATCTGTGTACAACTGTACACTGCCAAAAAGTTGTTCATATTTTTCCTACTTGTTAATATAAGACATTTTTAATTGAATTATATAAATTAATAGAAATTAGTAATTAATTTATTAATTTTTATTAGAAATTAAATATTTTTATTGAAAATTATACATAGCGTAATTCAAAATCATAAGTATGATACATTTCAATAAATAATTTATTTTTATGTGGTTAAGTATATTTATAACTCTATAGACATTAAAATTAATTAAAAGATGAAAAATAGAGAAAGAACAACATAGTTGAGAAAGGAACATTAGTGCAACAGATGGGCTTACAGTCATGCATAACAACTTCGTAAGGCTTTGCATAATGCAATAACGAGCTCAAAAGGTCGACAACATTTCGTTGAGTCATAGTGGCAGACTCAAGATTCATAATTACTAGCTTCGCAACCACAATGACAGACGCATGACCACCAATGTTGTTCTTGGCTTAGGTTTTAGTTGTTGCCATGATTATCAAACTCTTGCATCAACTTTTTAACTCTTATAATTTTATGAGTTTATTTACTTTTTATAAGTTAACTCTTTTTTTAGTTAACTCGTATAGAAACTCTCTTTTAAGTAAACTCTAGTTAAACTCGATATACTTTATATAAATTTTATAAACTCTTAAGTTTATTATTGAGTCATCGAATTAAGAAATTAATTTGTTTTATACACATTTAGAGTTCAAAATATTTTCATTTAGTATGTCAAATTAAAGAACAGATGTCTCTAAGAACATCATCAAACAATTTTTTTTACAATATCAAACATTAATGAGAATGTTCTACCATTATTGTCATATTTGTAATTTATTATTTGATAATGGTGACTTAATTATGTAAGTATTGTAAAATGTATGATTTACTATTTTGACTTATCATATTATTGAAATGTTTGATGGTATATTATTTATAGATTTTTTATTATTTTTATATAAAGTAAACTCTTAAAAGTTTACGAATCGAGTTCAAGAGTCGAGTTTATTGAACTTTTATGAGTTGACTTAGATTTTAAAGTTTGATAACCTTAGTTGTTGTGACTTGTTTTGAGTTAAATTAGGGTTTGTTTTACTATTTATTTTTTACTTTTTAGTTTTATTATATTTCCTAGAGACTTAAGTAAGGGGCTAGCTAAGGGTTGAGGCCTATATTATTATTTAGTTTTAGTTAGTTTAACTTTATAAATTATAACCATATATTATATATTTAAAAATTATATAGCTATATTTTTCATCAAGACAACTTGACCAAGTCCATTTAATTAGCTAGACTAAATGGGTTGGGACAAAATGCTTACTTATATTTAGATACTCTTTTAAAGTTTAGCCCGAATTAATTAAGCTTGCACTTGTTCAGCAGAACCTATGAGTTTGGCTAGCCATCCCACATTAAAATAATCTACATTTAAAAATAAAATTGTCTTATTCCAAACTATTATAAAAACTTTAATATTATTTAAAGTTATCACTCCACACAATTTACAAGACAATAATTAAGCAAAGTAAAAATACTTAGGTTCCGTTTAGATAAACTTATTTACAACTTATTTGAATTTATATTATCGTATAAGTATTTATACAAATATTTGGATAAATTTATAAAAAACATTTATAGGGTTCATAAATTGTTTTAAGCTTATTTGCACAAGTTATTTAGAGTAGCTTTTTGAAAAAAACTATTTTAAGTTTTTTGAAAATCCACTGTTCGACTTTCATCTTTTAAATTTTTTATCTCTCTCATGATTAAAACTTGTTATTGAGTCTCTTGTCTTTCTCTCCCCCTCTCCCTCTCTCTCTTTCTCTCCCTTTCCCTCCCCTTCTCTCTCTCCCTCCCATCTCTCTTTCTCTCTCCCTTTATGTCTCCCTCTCTTTATATTTATATATATATATATATTCAAATACTTTATTTTCATATAAATAATTTTAAATTTGTATATCCAAATACAAATAACTTATTAAATTTAAGAATTTATACTATAAATTCTATGAAACAGGACCTTAATAGCTAAATATCATGACAAATAGTATCTTAAGACATCCTCATATTTTTAATTAATAATTATTTTTAATAAATATTATTTATATGAAAACCCGGCGGTAACTCAGTAGTTTAGCAGGCAAAGTTTAAAAAGTAGGCAATTTGAAATAAGCTGAAATATTTAAGAGTTTCATGTGAGGCCAGTTACGAGTTTCGTGGAAAGTTCACCTGTTTAAGCTGGCATTTCATATAACTCGAAACCTACATTTTTAATCAATGGACTATAATATTTTAAGGCAACATCGACCTTGCATAGTCTGTGACCTACCTATACTGACTAGCCATATCGCAAAACAGAACAATTTCTAACCTTTTTTTGGTTCAGTTTTTTAAAATTATAAATGACTATGGATGTTGTCAGTAGGTACGCCACTATGGAAAACGCAAGGAACAAGGAATAACACTATACCAGCCACACATAGCAACCTAGCAAGGAAACGATATGCAAATTAAATAATCTTAATATTTGCTTGAGATCAAGAAAATTAAATAATGATGGATTAAATATTTTTACTTTTACATGAATAAAGAAAAAAGTATAACATAACACACGTAAAAACATAGGTGTCAATGTGCTTTTTAAAAGATAGGGGAAATATATTAAAGAAAGAAAGAAAAAAAAAGGTAGAGGATGTTTGGGTCCTTTTTCACTTATCTTTTATAATTGAATCCGCTCCAGATTGCGTCCAGAATCAATGCCAAGTTCAGTTACCGCAAAAACGAGTACACAAGAACCCAACCAAGTTGAATATTTGGAAGATGGCTTCCACTGAAACTACAATCATCCAAAAAGCACCGCATCTTTGAATTTTATGTTATGGCTTTTCGCAGCCCCTTAAAGCTCCAAAATGTCAATTCTTGACCAAACTCAACTGTCTTTCTATACTAAAATTGATTTACATTTTGAATGAAATTAATTTTAATATAATTCAATTTATGTTTAAATATTTTTATTATAAGATTTTTTATTTAACAAAAAAATATATTAGTGTAAGTTATTTCAATCCATAATTAATTCTATCTAGACTTATAATTAATTTTGAATTATTTTTTAATGCAAAATCAAATATATTAAATTTTATTTGGAATTAATTTTGCTACCAGAATCAATTTTAAAAAATGTATAACCTATTAAACATGCAGTTAACAAATTTTAACCACGACATTAATTATAAGTGTGTTTCATTGAATATTTAATTTTTTTTTATTAAAATTGATTTTTAAGGGGTTACAAGATTTTTCTTGGAGGAAAAAAGAGAGGCAGAAACTGTGAGTTATAATCTCTATTATAAAAACTAACACATTATTAACTAAAACTAATTTAGCAAAGATGAAATGAAAAGGTGCTAGGATCACTAAAGCCACCATTTTGAACTTCAACCTCGAAGGTTATCCGGCTAGTAATTTCTCGAGAATATTATGAAAATCTAATTCAGTTTATTCAATATGTAAATTATTATAAACTTAAGTTTGATTTCTACAAATAAAAAGCTAAGGTCATGAAAATAAAATTTCATAAATGAAAAATACAAATAAAATCCATTTTTAAGCCTTTTAGTCATCAAATAATGTATACCAAACTTTACATAACGGAAATTAAATTTAATTACAATTTTAGTCTTTATAATTTATTAAATGTGTGATTGTATTCCATCTAGTTTTAACTTCCTTTTTCGACTGCTATATGAGCATGTTAATTCCATAATATTAAAAATTACATCCTTAAATATTTATTTAGTTATAAAATACAATCACAAAAGATTTGTAATTATCAGTGCAATGCATATAACCTTTAACAATTTTTTCCTAATATTTAATAAAAATATTATTTTTATAAGCCTTCAATAGAAACATTATTAAAAATCTTTGACAATATTAAAAAATATCATAAATTATAAATAAATATTGTTAATATATTTTTATGATATTTTATCAAATATTGTATATAATTGTTGTTTTAGAGACATTGACTGTATGGACATAGACTATATACAATATTTAACTAAATATCAACAAATATATTAATAATATTTATTCATAATTAATTTACAATATTTTTTTTAATGTTATCAAAACTTTTATCCATATTTTTATTAAGTGATGAGGAAAAATATTGTTAAAGGTGTAATAATGTATCCATAAACTGATACATTCTTCTTTATCTCTTCTATAATACTTTTTACATGTTCATCTTATTTATCTTAATTTTTTAATCACTCTACTCATCTTCTCTTACACCTTTTTTTCATGCCTCTTTCAATATGGTACGTCATTTTTTGTCTTTTATTGTATGAACTATGAAGCAAGGAGGTTTTGGTATATTTTTTTTCCCGTTGAAAATCAAATCATTTTAAATAACTTATTTTACATATTTTATTTTTATTTTTTAATAATCAATTAATTATTTTTTTATAAAAAAACAAACCATATTAATTAGTGACACATACATTTAATAGAAATAAGTAGATTTTAAATGGACAGATATGATTAGTACCGAGTAAAACATAACTTCTCTATTCTATTTATAAGATCTAATATAAAATTTGTGTTTGATATTTTATAAGAGTTAACTCATAATATTTTTTGCAGTAATTATTTTTAGGTATAAATAATCTTAATTAAATGAAAGGTTATAATGATAAATAATTAAAAAATAAAATAAGTATTAAAGAAAATAATAGTTTTTGACATATATATATATATATATATATATATATATTAAAATTTATATCTTGCTAGTGTAAAAGATTAGCGTTCAATCAAAATCATTTATTTGTATGACTTTTATAGTATTAATTGATAAAGTCAAAAAATTTAATTACTTGTGTATAAGTGTTTTTCTCATTTTCTTTGGTAAATAATTATTTCTCTTACACTTTCACTCATTTTCTTTTCTAGCATTTATTATTTTTCATTTTTTTTCTCTCTCTTTTCTCACTAATGTAGAATGTTAATATAATTATAAATCATAATTATGTATAATAATACTTTATAAATTATAATTTATATATTGATGTAAATTATATTTTATAAAAATCAACATAGATTTATATTTAGTTAAAAATTAGTTTTTAATTGAAAATAAAATAATTTTAATTTGCTTAGAGAGGAGAAAGAGGAGGTATTGAAAAATTAACGCTAATGAGATATGAGAAAAAAAAATAATGATAATAAATTATAAAAGAAAGAATGGGTAAATATGTAGAAGAAATGGTTGTTTATCAAAATATTCTTAAATTAATTTATTTTAATAAGTAAAGTGATTGGTTATTTTGTCTAAAATAATTGGTATACAGTGCTAATATACTCTAACTAAAAATAGATGAAAGTATATTATCAATTCTTTATTTATTTATATATCACCATTATTATAATTAACTATTTTTTTTTATTTTAGTGAATTAGGTAATTGACTCATATAAATGAGACTGAGGGAGTATGTTTTAATGTGTCAATCATTAATGAGTATTTCCCTTTATACATTCATTAATGAGGTATCTGTTATACTTCTTCCATTTTAAAATAAATACTTTAATATATTAGATTTTACACACATCAAGAAAAGTTAATCAGTACTTGAAAGAGGGGTGTGGATCCTCTTCTAGAGAGATTTTTTTTTTCTGTAAAAGAGAGTGATATTAATACTAGGATCCTGCTAACGGACGCGCACCAGATAAGAGGTAAATTTTGTATGAAATTGTCCTAGTATCTTTGTTATTTTCCATTTAATATGCAATTAAAAGAAAATTATGTTATTTAATTTTTTCAAACAATAACATTTAATTGTTTTCCTCTTTTATCATAATTCATGTTTCACCACCACCACTAAGTTAAGGAGATAATGCATTCCTAACACATAAGATTATATTTGTGAATTGAAATAAAAAAGGAAATACTTTCATTTTGTGACCTTTTTATATAAAAAAAATTATCAAAATGACTTAACCCCACATGCATTATTTACCGAAATAATCTATTTTATTATTCACAGCGAATCAATTTCTCAATATCATTGTTTTTATGTAAAAAGCCTATAAGAAGTTTTATATTTTTTTAGATTTGTTTTTTAGTCAATTTTATGATTTTTTTAAATTTATTTTTTATTTATGTATATTATTTTAAAAATAATTTTAAACTTAAAATTTTTAAATTTTAGTTAATTTATATTATGTGTTTTATTTTTACGTCGTGCATCTTTTTTCATTATTTTAAATTTTTTTAAATACTTTAGAATTTATTTTTCAGTTTATATTTTTTAAGTTAAATTTTTTATTTTATTTTTTATGTTTCTTTTTTGTGAAGTTGTTTATTATTTTTTGTATACTTGTATAAGTTAATTTTTAATTTTATTTTATATCTTTTAAAACCTTTTCTTTTAAATTTTATTTTGGAATTTGTTAAATAGATAAGTATTAACTTATATAGCACGATTATGTTAATTTTCATAGTTTTTTATATCTTTAAATTTATATCCAACACTTAAACAAAATTAATATTTTACAATTTTAAAAATAATCATATTGACTCCTGGTAAAGTTTTTTTACTATTGAAGTGTTGTGGTAATCGAACCTCAAATGAAGATGAGTTATAAAATAAAATACAAATTAGCTTAATAAATTTTTAAAATCATATTTTAAAAAAACATACATACATGAAAAAAATTAAAAAAATTTAAAAAAACAAATATGAAAAAAAAATGCCGATAACTGATTTCTTAGAAACTTTTTACATAAAAAAATAAAACACATTTCTTAATGTGAATAGTAAAAAATGTTATTTAAGTAAATAATATGAAATGTATATTTTGCTAATTTTTTTTTGTATATATAAAAAAAGTCTCATTTTATTTATCTTAGACATTTGAAGAACATGTAATGAGCAATTAAACATGGTTTCTCTCTTGTTTGGTTCATTTTTCTGTTTTATTTTTCTTCCTTTTTTATGTTAAAGGAAGGATCTTACTCATCTATAAAATTCCTTTTGTTTTTTCTTTTATTTATTTTCTGCGTATAATATTGGTTTACACTTTTCTTGACCAAGACTTTAGTGTTTGGAAGTGAGGAAAGGAGTTTGAAGATGGTTTATTTCCTGGGCTTGATTCTAAAGCTAGGTATGCTGTTGTGCTGGTGCTATTTTTTATTAATCAGTATTTTCTATATTTTTCTTTTTTTTTTACCCGGCCCTCTTTATCTTTTATCTTTTTTGTACTGTGTTTACTCTTTGGTGTTTGATCGTAGGTGATGGGAATAAAGAGAGACTGTGAATATTGGAAGCTGAGATATTTTCACTGTTGCTCTTCTTTCCAATAAAATGTTTCATTTTCATTCTTCAATCTTTGTGAAAGAACTGTCATATTTTTCCTTCTTTGTGTTTTAGTATATTGATGGGATAGAAACTTGGATATATTTATTGGAAATAGATCTCAAACTAAATATATTTCTTTTCAAGAGAAATACATTTTACTTGAGCCGTTTGATATATAAGAATACTTTGTGTTTATTTTACTAACATATAACTTTCCTGTTACTGTGTCTAAGTTATTGCACATGGATTCTTCTGATGCTGCGTGGGAAATTGGTTTGTTGTATTTTAAATTTGCACATTCATTTGTGAGTCGATGTTATGTGTGTGTTTGTAGATCAATATATGTTAGATACTTTATTAATTACTTACTAGCTTCTGTATTTTTTTAAATACAAATATGTAGGGTAATGAAGTTTAATGTTAAAGAAAACAACAAAATATGTACAATTGTTCTATTTGCCACTCTAGCATTGTTGTTTTTTGCTAAACGTGGCTCCAAAGGTTCAACATAGTGAAGGTATGAAAAAAAATAGTTGTCACATTTACTTAATATATATTTAAATAAAATAATCTTAGTTATCACATTCAGATACTTGTATTGAGGTAAAATTTTATAAGTGAAAAGATAGTTGACTTTTTTTGAAGGACAGTAGAGTTAAGTTTTGAAAAATATATATCAGAACCATGGTGTGACCATATTGCATAGAAGCAAAAGGAATAAATTATTTTATACCTAAACTTTAGTTCATACTTAACTTTATGGGATTGGATACTATAAATAGGCAATTGTTAAGGTATAAATTTTAGGTGTTAAACTATATCAAACAATACGATTATTAATTGTCATATGCCCAAAGGAATGAAATATCTTTTTATTTCTAAAATTTCCCTTTAATTTTCTTCAATTGGGATGCTTAAAAGGTTTACATAAAAAGCAAATAATATTTTTATTAAACTACGCTAACATTAGAAATTTTATATAAAAAAGAAAGTCATTACAATAAAAGCCTTAATTTTGAAGTTGATATAATTAAATATGGTCAAATTAGTTTGAAATTTAGTTATATTTAATATCAAATTTATATAATTCTTTTGTAATGAAGACTAGTGGAAAGGAGTTTAATATTTTATATAATCAATCAAAATTATTTCAACTTAAAATTTATAAAATAATAAGTAGTATAATATTTAATCTTTTAACAAAAAATAATGTATATATTTTACTGGATTAAAAATCACAAATTTAGACAATTATATATTTATAGGAATAAAATATTTAAAGAGTATAATTCTTTAACTTATGCCACCACTACGAAATAGGTCTTCATAATCGGTTCCACTGAAGATTTAACATACTTTATAATGAAGGTCGAGAATGGGTGATTTTTAACACTGGTTCTTGAATTGATGTCTCAATTTCCATTTCAACTATTCAAATTATAAATAAAGTTTAATTAATATATATCGTAAAAAAGATTTATTATATTTTTTATTTATATAATTTTTAAAATACTAATTAAAAAAATTAATAAATTTATCATAAATAAAAAATTATAATTTAATGTAAATGCAAAAATTTTCATATTATCATTCCATACCGATTTAACTCTTATAAATAATGTTGAAAAGTTGTCCATATATGTGAAAGTGAGCGCTTTTCAAGGCCAGTTCCTTTATTTTCTTCCATTAATTTTAGTCATAACTATGATGTTCATTAAAAAGAAAAATAACTAGCACGACTATAAACATATTAGTTGAGGTTTGGACTTTGAATTGGTAAAATACTTTTTGCTTTTATTTTTTAAAAATACTTTTTATTTTTAAGTTTTTGATATTTAAAAGATAGGTTTGTTTTCTTTTGATATTTTATATTTTAAGATATAATATTTTTAAATTTAATAAATTTTAATATAAATATTATAAATTATTTATATAAATAATTTAAAATATATTATATAATTTTTATTATAATTATAATATTATTATTAAGTTTTTATATAATTTTAATTTTAATATTAAAAATAATTTTTTCATGTTATTATTTTGTTATTTTTTAATTTTTTTTAAAAAATAATTTTTAATTTATAATCAAACATATTTAAGTACTATTTTCTATAAAAATAAAAAAACACTACTTGTTAATTGTGAACTGCAATGCTTATCTTGATTTTGATTTTTAGGTACCCTTAAGGTTTTGGTTGTCGTACAAGAGTAAATAACAATAAATGTTTGTTATGTCTTCAATCTATCACTTTTACACGCTTACTTTGAAATAGGCTCATCTTTTGATGTCATGAAGTAAGAGTTATTAAAATGGGTTGGTTTGGATTATATAAGTTAATTTTTATCTTAATTTATTAAAAAAAATAGGTCAATTCAATCCAATTCATTTTTCTTTTCTTGTTCAATCTATTGACCCGGTCTGTCCTATCATGGATTGGTGGGTTAAACAGGCCAGTCTACCAACCCACCTACAAATAAAAAGTTACTTTTAAAAAAGAGATTTTTTTAAAATTTTAAAATTAGTTATTTTATTAAGTCTTTATATATATATATATATATATAGTTTTATAATTAATAATAATTTTCTTGATTTTTATATTAAATAATTAATATAATTCATACTAATTATACTCATAGAAAAATATGTGTTTGATATATTATTTTTGTAATTTTTTTAACTAATTGTAGAAACATTAATTGTTTAATATTCATTTTCTTTAATGGAAATATATATAAATTTACTTTTTCAGTCTAAAATATTTTTAAGATTATAATATAATTTATTTTTTTATAAACTAATTTTGGTTTGAAAGTTTATAATTTTTGCAAAAAAAAAAATTAAAAAAATATTATAAACCAAACTCTAAACCGCACAAAGTTTGCTCAACCCAACTCACAATCCACCCAACCTGCAAAGTCCCACCCACAAAATTAAACAAGTCAAAAATAGGTGAAAAATCTAAAAAAACATGTAGGTCTGAACACAATTGATCCTACTCATTGTTCATCCTTATTTTATGTTTGATATTTTTATTTTTTAAAAATATTTTAACTTTCTTTTAGGTTTATAATAGCTAGTTAATAGAATATAGTTACTAAAATATTCACTACATTATATGTATTATTAACTGTAGTTTAGAATTTAACAGAAATGACATTAAAAAATGTGGAAGTATTTATTTGGAGCAAAATAAATTTATAATTATTATATTAAAAACTATAAAATTGTAATTATTGTATTAAAACAATAATATTATAAATATTGTATAACAACTAATAAAATGAAATAAAAGGAGTATAATTTATTTTCGTATAACAAAGGTACAATATTTCGTTTTAAAATTATAACTGTTTTTTATTTATAAATTAAAACTATATTTATAATTTTTTTAAAAAATATCCTTATTTATGGATGCATTAACTTTTTATAAGTTTCTAAGTGAATGAATAATAATCCATTATTCTAATATTATTTTAAATAAATTATCTCACTAATTATTATTTTTTTAAGTTGTGTTTGTCAAATTCTTAACTAATTTATTGTATTCTCTTTGAATGTATTCTCTTTAATTAACTCATTTATTGATTGTCTTAAAAAACTAATAGGATGAAACAGAGGTAGTAATGATATTTCCAATAATATAATAATATCCATTAATTAAAAGTATCTTAATTAATATTTTTTTATAATGAAACAGAGCTTCTAATAAATAAATTTGGTCTGACAGTTACAATGTTTAAATCCCAAAACAGCAGCATTTACGAATGAATATATGATAGGGGGGAAGGATTCTCTATTAACATTTTCCAGGGATGCAATCTCACCCTTTCATTTTAGCATTTTTATAATTTTTTAAATTAAGTAATTGAATAAATATAATATGCTACTCGTACTGAGCATTTTAATAAATATATTTTATTAATTAGTTCATTTATTATTAGTATTAACGTGTGTGAAAAAACTAATAAAATGAAATGGAAGGTATATTTTATTATAAAATTAAAGTTTTATAAAATCAATATGGTGAATTAGTACCTTTCATAATTTCGTCTTAGGGAATGCCTTGTTGACCTGAAATTGATTATATATCTCAATTAAACTGAATTTTTTTATTCTGGCATAGAATTTCACTGCAGACATTAACATCTAGCACGATATTTATTCCTTTTGATATTTACATGAAATTCTATTTAGGTTTACTAATATTTTTTCTCTTAACCTTTTTATATTTATACTTTTAATTTCTAATCTAAATTTTGAACCAATAAAAAATTCCTAATTTTTTTTTTAATTTTGTTCTGCGGTCAAGTTTCTAATGTAAAATTTGATGGGTTAAAATTTAGGAGGTGTATATTTCAAGATTTTGTAATATATTTGTAGAAATTATATTTCATGGCATATAATTTTTGAGAATACTATTTTGATAAACATATTTAGTTAGAGTTTAATGATATTAAAAAATATGAGTGAGTATTTCATATTCCCATGACTGAGAATATATTTTTTTAAAATTTATAATAAACATGATAATGTATAATTCTCATACTCAATTTTCCAAAATTATTAGTAATACTAACATACTCTTAAATTAAGAACGAAGAATATGAAGATGAAAAAAACTCGGACCACAAAAATATTTTTTTTCATCGTCCATTCATATTAATATCTTTTTAGACATTGGAAAATACTAGACATAGTATCCTTTCAAGTAAGTACTCAATTTCTTTTCTGAAATATACAAGTGCTGACATAGGTTTTAGAGAATTTTTTAAACAAATTAGACAAAAACGTTGTTATGTAAAAACATTTTAAAAACTCTAAATACTATGCAAAGTACTTTAAGAACGAACATATTTGCGAGCTTATGCGACTTTTTTATTTTTTTTCAAAAAAATTTATTGTAAAAAAAGGAAAAAAAAATAGAACTCAGTTGTGAATTTTGCAGAGTACATGTTTCACCTTTAGCAGGTTTAAAGAGATACATTTATTATTTTAATTATTAATTTATGTTAATGTTATATTATTTTAAATTTTTTAGTGTTGAAAATTTTAATATTTTAAATTATTATAAATAATGATATAATTTTTAATATAATAAAATTAGAAATTAGTTAATTTAAAAAAATTATAATTTTTTTAAACAAACTTATGATTAAGTTAACAAACTTGGTATATAGAATAGTTGACTAAAAAAATAATTTATTTTGTAAATCCAACTTATGATGTGTTTAAAACACAAAATTTCAGCGACATGACCTTAATTGTGACGGAGCAGGCCTAAATAACTAGTTTTATTATCCTTGAGGTTGAGGTACCAACCAAATAAGATATATATAATTGGCTATATTCCCCTTACATTACATGCAAAATGAAATGATACTAGAAATGAAATCTAGGCAGATCCTAAAAGCCAAGTTTACCCATGAGTAGTAGGAATAGATGCTCTTCTATGGAGTCATATTAAAAGGGTCTATACTCTATACACTGTCAACCAAGCAGTCACAACTTTTGACACAAGCCAATCAATGTGGTGTCACAACAACCCTTCTTCCAGAATAGGCTTCAATCACACCATCTCTCTTCTACCCCTCTCAAAGGATCATCCAAATAAATTGACCCCATGTTAAAAGGAGTGCCATTGTTTGTATTTAACTGATAAGATTGTACTTTAAGTACAGAACATCAAAGTTCACCCAAACACTTCAAACTGTCATGCATTGAAGCTTGCAGGTTCCAACATGAGAGAACAAGTGGTCTTTCATCAAGAGAATCATGATCAGACAGAGAGGACCAAGTGGGTGCTTGATTCTCCCAACCCACCCCCTCTGTGGAAGAAGCTATCTAGTTCTGTCAAGGAAACCATTTTGCCTCATGGGAACAAGTTCTGCTTTTCTTCCAAGAAGAAAACTTCCCATGGACGTGCAGTCTCATGCTTGAAGAACTTGTTCCCAATCATTTGTTGGTTAAGAGATTACAAAGCTTCCAAGTTCAAAGATGATCTCTTAGCAGGCTTAACTCTTGCCAGCCTCAGCATACCTCAGGTATTTATTTCACAAACATTATTTCTTTTTCCAGTGCAATGCAGGAGAGATTGAAGCGTTACTTTCTGCTGAATCTTGTCCCTTCATTCTTCTATTTTTCACTTGAATCTTGCAGAGCATAGGATATGCTACTTTAGCAAAAGTTGCTCCTGAATATGGCCTGTGTAAGTACCACACCTAGTTTACACAGTTACTGATATATCACACTAGAAACTGGCATAGTTCAGAATAGAAAAGAAGAAGTGGAAAGAATTGTGTTTCTTTTCATCAACATTTACTTTCTTAAATTTCATTGTTGGTTTGGTTTTGTTTGGTTCCTTTCAGATACCAGTGTTGTTCCTCCTCTTATTTATGCTCTGATGGGCAGTTCAAGAGAAATTGCAATTGGACCTGTAGCTGTAGTGTCAATGCTGTTATCCTCGCTGGTCCCGAAAGTCGAAGATCCCGTTGCTAATCCTCATGCCTACAGAAATCTTGTCTTTACTGTGACCTTCTTCACTGGAATTTTTCAAACTGCATTTGGTGTTTTCAGGTGGATACCTCATCATTTTGTGAAATTTCTTGTAAAATTTTACTTCTTCTCAGTATATGGGATGATTAATTTCTATTTTCGAAAATTCTTTTTGTTTAAAAGAAAGAAAACAGTCACTCACACCAAAGTCCATGCCACCACATCTAGCACCACTATAGAAAATGGGTGCTGAATAACATAAATTGTGTCCGAAAACGGGTTTTAAAACCAAAAATTTGGGAAAGAAATGAAAGATACCTCTAAAAAATAGTTCTCACTTTTAATTTTCCTTCAACACTTGCAGGTTGGGTTTTCTTGTGGATTTTCTTTCACATGCTGCCTTAGTAGGATTCATGGCAGGTGCTGCCATCATTATTGGTCTTCAGCAGCTCAAAGGGTTGCTGGGGATTACTCACTTTACCTCCAAAACAGATGTAGTATCAGTATTGACATCTGTTTATAAGTCACTACATCATCAAATTACATCTGGAGAAAAAAAAGTGAGTTGATTTTACTTGTGCCATATATGTTCCGATAAAGTTTACATAATACCATCTAAAGAAACACAGATTCTTATTCTTAAGTTTGAACCCTTGAATTTTATAGCTAGCTGAACTTCTAGCTAATAACTGACACTATTCTATGGTTATTTTATTGACAGTGGAACCCTCTGAATTTTGTCCTGGGGAGTTCATTCTTGATTTTCATTCTAATAACCCGTTTCATTGTAAGTACTTAAATTTCTGGTATTTACCATTTCTACACTATCTCTTTATTTAATTTTAACTTTGAATGATGTATCTTATTTTTAGGGCAGAAGAAATAGAAAGCTTTTCTGGTTGCCTGCTATTTCTCCTCTTTTATCAGTTATACTATCAACTTTGATTGTGTATTTGTCAAGAGCTGATAAGCATGGGGTTAATATAATAAAGCATGTCAAAGGAGGTCTGAACCCTAGTTCTCTTCACCAGTTGCAATTCCATGGTCCACATGTTGGACAAGCCGCAAAATATGGGTTGATTTGTGCAGTTATTGCCCTCACTGTAAGTTTATTCATTTTATGATTTTCTCCAAATTATTATTATTATTTGCTTTGACCCTGATGGCAATCTGATGTTCTGATCCAGGAAGCAATAGCAGTTGGTCGATCTTTTGCTTCTATTAAGGGATACCATCTAGATGGGAACAAAGAAATGTTGTCAATGGGGTTCATGAACATTGCAGGATCTTTAACTTCATGCTATGTGGCAACTGGTAATTTCTTTGCCAATAAACTGTGCAATTAATTTGAAAAGCTATGTCAAAATTGTTTATAGTATTTTGGTGAACAATTTCAGGTTCGTTCTCAAGGACTGCAGTGAATTTCAGTGCAGGGTGTCAAACTGCAGTGTCAAATATTGTGATGGCTGTTACAGTGTTTGTGTCCTTGGAATTACTTACAAGGCTCTTATACTACACCCCTGTGGCTATCCTTGCTTCTATCATCATCTCTGCTCTTCCTGGATTAATTGACCTAAGTGAGGCTTGCTATATATGGAAGGTTGACAAATTGGACTTTCTTGCCTGTATTGGTGCCTTTCTTGGTGTCTTGTTTGCATCAGTAGAGATTGGCCTTCTTGTTGCAGTAAGTCATTGACAACTTAAGACTTTTTCATCTATTGCACCAATCGAAATCACATCTCTCCATTTCATGTCCGATCAGAAAAATAACGTTTTTTTTCCTCTCTAAATTATTAGTTTTATTATTATAATTGTTTCTACTGTGATGTTATTATGTTTATTAGAGAGACAAAACAATTTTTTTTATAAGTAGACAGAACAAAATTGAGCAGGCAGTAACATGTTAAAAACTTGCACATGAGATATCACCTCTTAAAATAAATTTTAGGTGCACTACTTTAAGTGTTTTTGGTATTCAAAATGGGAGTATTACTTTCATAATCAGCATTTACCTCTAATGTCAACTTTTAACACGTTCGAAACTTTAATTTTGATTAGATAACAATATTAAAATTACTTAAATGATAGTATGTAACTTTTCTCCATGGGAGAAACAATGAAAGATCAGAAAATATATAGGATTAGGAACAAGTGATTTGAATCCTATTTCACACTAACTAACTTCTTTGTAGAAGTAACGTGAACTTCATTGCCAATTTGCACATGACAAAAGGACCTGACTTGTATTGAATTTGGTTGAGTACTCGTTCCATAAATACTGAACTTATCGTGCTTATAAAGTAAAGTTTGTTGTCGTCAAATTTGGCCTTCATTCGTGAGTCATAACTTGTGTAATTAAATTTAGTAGTAAATTTTTTCTAAACTATTAAATGTCATTAATAGTATCCTGCACTAAAACTTCTTGTTCCAATTGGATTTG
The DNA here is from genome assembly GCA_037954015.1 of Psophocarpus tetragonolobus. NCBI lineage: Eukaryota > Viridiplantae > Streptophyta > Magnoliopsida > Fabales > Fabaceae > Psophocarpus > Psophocarpus tetragonolobus. Next base: position 31,613,820 of record CM075695.1, on the reverse strand, counting down.
TTGTAAAGAAAGCCTTGTTGTAATATAATCACTAGTGAAGGATATTACGTATCCCCAATGGCTCCATCACTCAGAAAAGTTCCTATATGATCCTAATTATGGAAAGTTTTTCTTACTAGGAATAAGTGCTTGTTATGTGGATCCTACAACAAAGATATTGAGGTTGTTAAGCTTCTCGAGGATATTAGCAATTTTCGCATGACTCATTTGTCTTCCAATTACAAGCAATGCTTCTGTTAGAGACTTATGACCTATTTACATGACCCACTCTTTCAATATAAAAAAAACTAAAGACAAATACTAAATGATAGGTAAACTCAAGCTCAGCCTAGTAGTTTAGAGTTTCAGTAGTTTGCATGAGACTTTTTTATCCAAAGTAATTTAACATTCGTATCGAAAGCTTCCAACAACTCACGAATTTGATTAAACCAATTAACTTAGATCTATATTTATGTGAGATTTTAACCGCATTTGTATACAACAAAAAGATAAATGATATGAAGCAAGTGTTAATTTTAAAAAGGCAATTGTAATGATTTTTATACTGTCTATTCAATAAAAACTAACATAGTATGAACTTTAAAGTAAGAAAATCATTATTACAAAATCAACAATTATATATCTATATATATAAATAAAAGAATTCTACTTCGTCTTATAGTAAATATATAAAAAAAACAACTTAATATTCATAATTTAATTTATTTTCTTGATATCTTTATAAATATTTATTTTGTGAGGATAAAAAATAAGTATTTTCTATTTATATTTGGAGTAATTGTGTTATAAATTGTTTTTTCTTTAATGTGCAGGTGATAATTTCGTTTGCAAAGATACTAATACAATCAATTAGACCTGGAATAGAAGTTCTAGGTAGAGTTCCAAGAACAGAAGCTTTCTGTGATGTGACACAATATCCCATGGCCATAAGCACTCCAGGCATAATAGTGATTCGCATAAGTTCTGGCTCACTCTGCTTTGCAAATGCTAGCTTTGTGAGAGAAAGGCAAGCAATTTACAAATGATTTTCAGAGGGGTACGTTTAGCCCAAATTAGAACCATGTATGAATTTTTTCACTTGTTCCAGAATACTCAAGTGGGTCTCACAAGATGAAGATGACCTTAAAGAACCCCCCAAGGGTAGGGTCCAAGCTGTAATTCTGGACATGACAAGTGAGTTTTCTTTTACATTAATTTTTCATATCTAAAGAATTTTAATACTTCAAAATATTCATAAATTTGATATTATGCCAATGACCAATTGCTACTCTCCGATAGACCTGATGAATGTTGATACATCTGGAATTCTAGCTCTTGAGGAACTGCACAAGAGGTTGCTTTCTCGTGGGGTAGAGGTGAGCCTACCATGAATTTATTTATATATTCTTTGAAATTAGGTTTAATTATTTTATCATTCTTCTATAGTTATTTTGTAATTTTGGCATCTCTATTTTTTCATAAATTTGACCCACTATTTTAATTTAATTGTATTAAATTAGGATATCAAATGTTAATAGGAATGTTGACATGATTTAGTACTATGTAACACATGTTCACATTGACTCTATTGATCATAAAACTCTCTCGAGTTAACTTGTTAAAGATTTACAAATTTACTTATTTTATGTTAATTGGTACATAAATTCTATTTTTAATAAATTCAATAAATCCTATACAAACTGTATAAACTAAATGTATTATCAAATTAATGAGTTTATAAATTGAATTATTTTTTATATATTTAAAATTTAATATGTCTCCCATTTAATATATCGTTCTTAAATTGAAAAACTTTCATCTTTTAACAACATTATATTTTCCTTTTCCAATACACAAAATGAGAATGTTTTGATGTTACTATAAATGTTTGCAAATTATCTTCTTAATAAAGATGTATTACTAAACTTAATTATTTAAGTATTGTGATATTTATGATTTACTTATTTTGATTTATTATAATGTTGAAATATTTAATTAATGTGTTAATGATAAATATTTTGTTAATATTTTTATATAAAGTAATTTTTACAAGTTTATGGATTGAGTTTTATAAACCAAGTCTATGAAACTTTTAGAAGTTTAGGTAAACTCTGAAGATTAAATGTTATATGTCTAGTTAATGAGTAAATTAAAAATTAAATAATTAAAATGGTGAAAATAATTTAAAAAGAACAATGAGGATTAAATTTAAAAAATGACAATATTTAGAAAACTAAAAGGATAATTAAAATTTGAAATTAATAATGTTTTTGTAGACATGGTTGCTCCTTTATGCTCTAACAGTTGGTTCTATGTTGTTTTTACAGTTAGCTATGGTCAATCCAAGGTGGCTAGTAATTCACAAGCTTAAACTTGCACACTTTGTAGACAAAATTGGAAAAGAGTGGGTTTTCCTTACAGTTGGAGAAGCTGTAGACGCATGTCTCTCTGCCAAAATTGCAAGAGCCTGATTGATAATGATATCATGTGGCCATGCACCGATTCTAAACTTAATTTATTGCACAGCTTGTGGGTTTTGTTTAAAATGCTAGTGCGATATTGCATAAATTTGCTTGATATATTTTGTTAAAACCACCTTGTTATAGTATCTCAATTTTGGAGACAGAATGATGTCATTACATGCGAATACACTCAAAATACATAAGAACTTGTACAAAACATAAGGTAGAAAATATACACACTAACGTTAGGCATGCTCTTTTAATTGGTGATCATTGGTCTCAACTTCATCAACTGGTGCTTCAAATGATAAAAGATAGATAAAAAAAAAATTGACTCATTGATACAACTCATGGTCTTAGAAAACATTATAGAACGCATCTAACTACCCAAGGATCGTCATTACTAATACCATCTAAACTAAATTCCCAACTTGAAAGGTTACAATTTGAAGAAAACCTATTGCACAAGTTTACAAGTTCATTTTTCGGGAGATAAATGTGAATTATCATGTCGGGTAATACTCTTGCATGCTCCATGACATATCTTGCAAATTGAAACTCTGTCTCAAGACCACCATAAGCAGTAATGCGACATGTTTTTAAGGTACGAGGATATGCATTTAGGAACACAGTAGATATTGCCACTCTCAGTTATTAGCATAAAAGAGGGATTCAACATAAAGTAAGATTAGTAAACATAAAATAATAATACTTAAAGGCATTAAACAAACTCGGCAAACCTGATGAATCAAAAGGTTTTGAAGCTTCAGGCAATGTTTCGGCACTTTGAACACTTTCAACAGGCGATTGTCGCTGATAGATTCCATATATTCCATATAGCAGAGTTCTAAATGGGTTAAGTTTTGAAATGCGTGGACAGAGTGATGAAAGTGAGCATTGTTTCCTTCAATTATGCAAGATTTTTTACAACAGTAACTTTGGTAGGAAGAAAAGAGAGAATGTAACAGAGAACTTCATCCGGTAAGGTGTTGATCCTATCCTCCATCGCTCTAAAGCTATGTGTTTTTATACCAATACCAATGCAGTGAATTTTATAATTTCATTGTTGTCGTGTAATTCCTAGTTTCTAATATGTCAGTTAGTTAGTTGCAGTTTATTTTGAAAACTAACTAATCCCTTGTTTAACAGTCACTGCATATGAGCTCTGCTGTATAAATACCTCATTCTCTCATTCAATAATATAGAATCTTATCTCTCCACATCTCATTTTCTTTCTCTATAATTCCCTTCTCTAGTTTGTGTGTATTTTCTCCAACAAACTGGTAGCAGAGCTTGTAAGATCAAGTGGGATCTAGAAATCTCTTTGATCAATGGCTGGTTCAAATTTCCCTGCTAATCTGTCAATTCTTGATAGCAAGAATTGGGGCAGGTGGTATGTGCAGATGAAGGTAATATTTGGTTATCAAGAAGTTCTAGAGATTGTTGAGTTCGGATTCCAAGAACTCACCGAGGGAGGCACTGATACGCAGAAGGCCGCTTACAAAGAAAGCAAGAAGAAAGATTGTAAAACACTATTCTTGATTTACCAATGTGTTGATACAACCAACTTTGAAAAGATAACCACCGATGTATCATCAATACATGCATGGGAAATACTTGAGAAATGTTACAAGGGAGTTGACAAACTGAAGAAAGTCAGATTGCAGACAATGAGGCACCAATATGAATTGCTGCAGATGGAGAACAATGAGAAGATTGCAGACTACTTCACCTGAATCATCAGCCTGCCAAATTTGATGAAGGCAAGTGGAGAGGAGATAACATAAGTGATGATTATAGAAAAGATCTTTCGAACACTCACCCCTAGGTTTGATCATATTGTTATGGCGATAGAGGAATTAAAGGATCTTGAGATGCTAAAGGTTGAAGAGCTCTAAGGCTCATGAGCAAAGACTGAATGCGAGATCATCAGTGAAACCTATGGATGAAACCCTACAGGCTCAAGTTTATAGAAAATGGGGGGAGGGGGGGAGTAGCTGATAGGGGAAGAAGTAAGAGAGGCCAAGAAAGGGGAAGAAATGTAAAAAATGGCTCAGATGGAAACTTTCTTGACAGTATAAACATGATCAAGATCAAACAAAATATTCATAAAAAAAGAGTAGTTTTAACTAAAGCAGAGGTGGAAAAAGGAGAATTGATAATAAAAAGGTGAAATGCTTCAATTGCAAAAAAATGGGCCATTGTGCTACTGAGTGCAAATTCAATAACAATCAGAAAAGAAGATTTAATGATGAGGTTAACATGGTTGAAGATGATGATTCTGCAGAAGATCCATTCCTCCTCATAGTGACTACCAATCTAAAACAAGGATATCTTAACACATGGTACTTGGATTCCGGTTGTTCGAATCATATGACAGACCATAAAGAATGGCTTGTCAATCTTGATGAAAGTAAAAAGAGAAAAATTCGGTTTGCTGATAATTGAAGCATCTCTGCAGAAGGCATTGATGACGTATTGATTAGGAGAAATGATGGTCAACATGCACTAATTTCTAACGTATTGTTCGTGCCAAATATGAAGACCAATCTTTTTAGCATTGGACAACTGCTTGAAAGAGGATTCACCATGCACATGCAGCAAAATTACTTGGAAGTATTAGACCAAACTCGAAGAAAAATTCTAAAAGCTTATTTTGTTCAAAACAGAACCTTTCAATTTCATGTAAATGCAATTGAAAACCAATGTCTGACCATTGGTGTGCTAAATTAGGACTCCTGGCTATGGCATTTCAGGTTCAATCATCTTAACTTTCAAAGTTTAAACCAGCTACAATCCAAAGAAATGGTGCTAGGACTCCTAACAATCAAACTCCTGAGAAGGCATGTGAAAATAGCTTGATAAGTAAGCAACCTAGAAAACCCTTTAGCTCTTATACCCCACCTAGAACCTCTGATCTACTTGGAATAGTATATTTAAACGTGTTTGGACCTTTCGAGGTGCCATCCCTAGGTGGAAACAAGTATTTTGTATCTTTTGTTGATGAATTTAGCAGGAAAGTTTGGATTTATCTCATCAAGACCAAAGGAGATGTTCTCTCAATTTTCAAGATCTTCAAGTCACTTAATGAGAAACAATCAGAGATGACAATTAAGGTGCTCAGGACACACGTTGAAGGGGAATACACTTCCTTTGATTTTGAGGAATTCTATAGGATACATGGGATACAACATGAAGTAACAACCGTTATACCCCCAACATAATGGACTAGTAGAAAGAAGAAATAGAATAATACTTAATATGGTAAGAAGCATGCTAAAATGAAAGAACCTTCCTAAGGCTCTATGGGGAGAAGTAGTCACAAGAGCAACATAAGTCCTTAATAGATGTCCAACTAAAAGACTGGACATGCAAGTACCCGAGGAAGTTTGGAGTGGAAAGAAACCATCTGTGAAGCACTAGGCCATATATTGCTTATGGAGTTGGGCTAGTTAGTCGTTTTATGAAGGATCCTAAGCACTCACACTTGACTGCAACAAAGAGAATTCTTAGGTATTTGAAAAGGACATCAGAACTTGGAGCGTTGTTCCCAAATTATAAAAGCCAATGCCAAGGTAGGTTGAAGGCATACTTAGATTCAAATTGGTGTGGGGACAAAGTTGACAGGAAAAGCACCATGGGGTATATGGAGGATCCTAAGCACTCACATTCTCCACTTCTCATTTTCTTTCTCTGTAATTCTCTTCTCTAGTTTGTATGCATTTTCTCCAACACTCATACAATGTATTTTTGTGTGTAGGCAAATTGATTATTGGTTAAATTACTTTTTTATTAATTTATTTTGTAGGATAAATTTAATCTTTTTATTTTGAAAAGAATACCTTTATGTTTTAAATGGATTCGATTTATTCTCTTTATTTTTAAAATTTTCAATTAGCTTTCCTATTTTTTAATGTGTGTTTGATTTAGTCCTTTTCAAAAAAATAAATAAATAAAGGGAGATAATTAGTAATGGATCCAAAAACTAATGGGAAAATAATTAAAATATTTTCATAGAAAAATATTATAATTCCTTTACAAATTATATAATCTTATAGTAAAAAATTCAATTTATACTATTTTTTATTTATTAAAACTTTTATTAAAAATCTTATGGTAGCAACACATTTAAGTTAAAATAATGAGTCAAATATATTTTGGTATCTCAAAAATACACTTAAGTTGATTCTAGTAACTTGAATGTTTTTATTGGTTTCGATCTTATTTAAAAATAGGTGAATTAGTTTTCTATCCTGATTTTGTTGTTTATATTTAAGGACGCAACAATGAGATTAAGATTTTACTCACTTGTATACTAGCAAAAAAGTTATATTTGCATGTTGGACTAAAAACTAAACAATTTGTTAAAATAATATCGTAACTATCCAGCCACCAAAGTTCTAAATTACATGACAAGTGAGTAATAAATGGAGAACCAATTTCATATATTTTCAAAATTTTGATGAAAACATTTTCAAGTTACTAAAAGTCTAAAACCAAATTGAATATATTTTCAAAGTACCAAAAGCAACATTTAATCCTAAATAAATCGTGAGTGAATTGCTTCTATTCACATAATGTATACTATTCACTAGACCTAATTTAGTCTTTTATCTAAAAAGTTAATAATTTATATAAAACATGCAGAAGGATCAAAATAAATCTATATTCTTTATATTTTTATTTAATTTAAAATGAATTTATCCATTTACATTGTTTCATCTTTTTCTCTTTTAAACTTTAGTTTTTATTTAAATTTTAAATATTAAACTTTTTCTTTTGTTATATGTTGATATTATTTATCTTTTAACTTCTATAAAAAATTATCTTTAACTTATTAGATGTAAATTTTTTATTAATTATATTTCTAAGAATGAGTTGAATTTGTGCAATTTCACAAGAGAACAAAATACAATTGATATTTTTTGTTTTAACAAATTACTTTGTAAGAAATATTATCTTCACACAATAGTAGCTTTAAATTTCATACAAATGTCTACACTATAGTCTTAAAGTATTAATCATTTGGTCAAGAAAACTCAAACCATGCCAATGACCTACTAAACTCTCAATTCTAAACTCTCAATTCTTCACGTGGAGACTCATGACGACCTTTATTGTATCTCTAAATAAGAATATAAAACTGAAATTTTGGATTTTAAATAATCACTGTAAGTACTATCATCCTTACAAAAGAGTAGCTTTAAAGTTGATGCATATGTTTCCTCTTACCTTATCTTTAACAATTAATCGCTTAAAAGTCTAAAGCCATGCCAAGGGCCAACTAGCCTAAACTCACAAGAAAAATTAGCAACACACTTCTCTTAATATACTTTACATGATTGATTGAAAACAATAAATTATGTGGATCCCATTGTCATTAAATGACTATCTCTCTTAATTTTATAGTTTTAATAAATTCAACTAATAACAGAAAGTATGTTAGGAGAAGTGTGTCAAAAAAGTGTGTTAGTAGTACTCTTCAGCTCTCAAAGTTATCACATGAAGGTAGAGCTGACAATTCGGGTAACTTAACCCATCAGATTTTTACACCAAAACATGCTAGACTGACCCATATTTTATTTGGACTGCATATTTTTAAATCAAGTCTAACCATATATTGGGAGCCAAAATGAGTCCTTTTTTTTAAAAAAAAAATCAAATTTTTATTAAAAATAAAACTTATTTTATAATACAAATCATACCAATTCAAAACAACACATTATGTCAATCCAAAACACATAATAAATAAGTCTAAAATAATACCAAAATATATTTATATGTATATTTTAATTTCATATACATGTTAGAACAACATAACCTTCATTTATTAAAAATATATTATTAAATAACATCAAATATACTTTTATATGTAATTTTTATATATATATTAACAATATATATAAATTGACTTCATATTATATGTATTATTAAAATTTATGTATTTATATTTGTATTTAGATCCGTCCTATCTAAGTTCATTTACATAATTGGGCCAAATGGACAGGTAAAAAAAATTCACTTTTATTTGAATTTTTTTTATTTGAGTTTTTTTTTTTAAAGTACAGTCTAATTCATTTTGTAGGCTTATAAATATTTGTATTATATCTATAATAGATTCTACTTGCAAAACAAGTCTAGAAAATAAGCAAGTGCAAAAGATTATTTTCAGATGTATTTCATGCACAGTGAAATGGTACACAGCAGATTAGTAAAGCAAGTACACAAATCTCTTGGTTAAAGTGCAGTGCGATTAAAAAGTTGAAAGGTTTAATACCAGAGAAGATATCTCAATTCCAAACTGCTCGCCTATATGAAAATGCTAATGTCAAAGACGAAAGTGGAATGAATCAAAATTCAAAGTTTTTTATGGCAAAATATATCCAACTTGCTCACATATAAAACCATTTTTTTATGGTTTCATTTGCCAAAGACAGAAACTTGATATTTCGAAAATATATTGCTGTAGAAAAAAAATTTGACCACAATATTAAAATACTTATACAAAAAAGATAAGAAAATGTAAATACGTAATAGATGAGCCTCACCTCTGAAGAAGCATGAAGGAAAATAATTAGTTTACAATGAAGGTCTTCAAATCATGACCATAAAAATCCTTTATGAGCCAAAGAAAAAAGAAACCTCAATATTGTGAGTTATCAAACACCCATGGCTCATGTAAAAACAGCTCCCGGCCATTCATTTGGACTCTTCCTGCTGCAATATCTTCTGCACGTTTCCTGGACACTTCAGCTTTTCTGGCTGATACAGCAGCATCCTGAATGGTAAACATACTATCAATTTGGAGACTGTAACCCATTAAATTGGTAATTCCTTGCATTAGAATAAAGTTTTTCATAAAACTAGGTTAGGAGTGCTTCATCTGTTTAACCGAGACGTTCGGATGGGACCTTTAATATATTACTCAGAATATCTCCCCAGAAATGTATGACTAAACTTTCAATTAATCAATTTTAATTTCAATGTGAAGAAATGATGTGCATTTGACGCAAAAAGCAAAATTCATATCAATATATTGCTCAGAATGTCAGCTCAGAAATTTATGACTAAACCTTCAATTAATCAATTCTGAGTTCAATGTGAAGAAATTATGTGCATTTGACGCCAAAAGCAAAATTCATATCAACAAACACCATAGGCCCTCTTCCCCCTCTCATGATAAAAGGTTGTTGAAAAAAATTAACTGTTATAGAAGGAGGGTAGCCCTTCTTTATTCAATACATCCATATTATTGGTTTTTTTGTCTTTCCATTTTGTTTTCATAGGTAATTTTCACAAGTAACAATTTAGTTTGGAAAACACTATCTCATTTGCATACTCCTACAGTTCTACTCTTAAGGGAGACAATAGCTACCTCTATTAAAATTCATCACATCTAACCAATCTAGGAATCCATCAGAAACACCAATATGGTTAACTAGTGCAGCTAAGCCAATTTTTTATTATTTTAGTTTTCAAACAATAACCTAAGGTGTAGCTAACCAGTTTTGTGTCATGAGTTCACCATGGTTAATGTTGTTCAAAAACTACCCTATACCTTCACATGGCCAGAGACACTGTAAAATAATTTCAAAATCAAATAACAGAATACAACAAGAAAACAGAATCTGAAACTCAATAAATAGATAAGGAAAGAAACCCTAATTATGGAATTGGGAAAGTGAGATATAAAGAGACCTTTTGACGCTTCCATGAGAGGAACTGCTCCTGTGTGAGAGAGGGCTTCGGTCTCTCTTGTTCGTGTTTGTCCTGTGATTCAGTTTCAGCTCCCATGGTTTCCTTTACCTACAAAAGCTTCAAGGCCCTCAACCCTGTATTAAGTTTTCCTATGTTGTTATCATTATTATTATTATTATTATTATTATTATTATTATTATTATTATTATTAGAAAAAGACTTAATATCTATTTTGCATTTTTTATTTTAGTAAGTTGAAATATTTTTTATTTTTAATCTCTTTTAATTTTGTTTTTTAAAAATAGTCCATTTTGCATCATACCTGTGAGACTTGAGAGATAGAGATATAAGACAGGACGGCAATGTTTCGACACATTTTTTAATTTTTTTAATTGACAATAAATGAAAATAAAAAAATACTTATTGAACATTTATTTTTCTATGTGTACATGAATATATGGTGTTTAAAGGTTGTTGGTTAACAGAAAAACTATTTCAAAAAATAAAATCTGAAAGGGATTAAAACAAAAAAAATAAAAGAATTAAAGTGAAGTTTATTAAGGACTAAAAGATTAATTAATTAAGCCTTAGGAAAATTACAGCAGCAAAAATTAGAGAAAATTACCTTTTTAATCAAATTATAGATAATTCACTTCTTTTGTTTTAAAAATATTACACCTTAGGTTTTATTTAGGTAAACTCACGTAGTAAACTTTATAAAAATGTAACTTTTCTAAAAATTTTAATACAAAAAATATAGTTATAAAACGTTTAATTAGTGTTTAAATGATACATGTATAAAAGCTTATATAGAAGGCGTTAAAGGAAAAATTAATATTTTAACAAAATTATATAAGTTCTTTAATATTAGTAAAATTACTAAAAACAATTTTGTTTTTATTATAAATTTAGAAAATTGATTTTAAATCTTAATCAAATAGAATATTCTCTCTTTAGAAATCGAAAACTAATGATCGATGACTCACAATTAGTGTTGGGAGCAGAAGTTGATCATCAGTTAAAGATGAAATCATATTTAAAAATATTAAATTACAATAAGCAGATTATGTTTTATTTATAGAAAAGAGTAAACTCCTAACCAATATTTTCATTTTGATTCTACATCCATCTCTTTATATATAATTCTTGTTATCTATCTTTAAATTATTTATCATCTATCATTACTTAGCTAATTAATTGATTGACATAACCTATTTATCCTTAGTCGCCAGAGCTTATGCAAAACCCAAAAGGAGAATTGAGAATGAAAAGGAAAGAAAATAGAAATGAAAGCTCAAATAACAAAAAATTATATATATAGTACCTTGCCTAACTAACATGACAGAATGAAATGGAAACGCAACTAAAGATATAACAATAGCTTTGGACTAAACATAGATAGACAATTTACACACATAGTTGATCTTTACCAGATTTTTCCACGAAAAATTCTCATCAGAAATGAAAAGTTTTAACTGACCCACTCATGAACTATCAGATGCTTCATCTTGTTAAAAAGTTTCATGTTAACACAAATAAATGTTTATTCAAAAAATTATAATCTATCATGTGTTTCATACTTGATAACTTTTTTGCAAAATAATAATGATTATCCTTTATAGTATGTTGTTGTTGTTTATCACTAACTTAAAAAATCAAACAAATTTATATTTATTTGAAGAATTTTTAGAATATTAAGGTGTTTGAATTTTATTTTATTTTTTTGTTAAATTGGTTTGTAATTAATGAAACCCTAAACCATGAAATATTGACTTAGAAGACATGATCTTGATGAAAACATAAAGTGTAGATTTAAGAAAAATACTCCAAATAGGAGGTAACTCAATATTTTGCAAGATTGTTTGAAAACCATTAAATGTGGAGTAAAAGTAAACGAAATATGTTATAAACTTCAAAGAGAAAACCTCAAAGTTTCTCCTCTAATAAAAAATAATAAATTGCATGAAATGTAAAGAAGAACAATCAAGGAAATTTGCAGAATGACCTGTCCTTAAAGCGGTAAAAACATACATATGAATATCTCCACTCGTTACCATTCCTAGGTGTCTTTAGTTTACAAGATTTTGTATGTAAATGTTTCAACATTTGATTTTGGCAAAGGTGGAGAATATTTATAAAGATTGTTGTAGCGGACACTTGTCCCTAAAAATACTATTTTATTCCTAATGTAAACTCCCTATAACTCCTTAAAGTCTCCAATAACTACCCTCAACGAATACTAACTTCCACGCTTGACTTTTTACTTTTCAGAGTCTCAAATTTATTTTATTGCCCGTGTTCTCTACATTCTGTTTTGACTTTTGGTAAGTGTATTCGATATTTCAATCTTGATCTCCTTTTTTACTACAACTTGAGCCTATTGTTTTGTTATCCTTCTCTCCAATACTGTCTTTGTGAGAACATACTCGAGTCTTCACCCAATATATTATTATTATTATTTAAAAATTTGTAAATAATTATAATTTATAATAAAGTAAATTTATTATTTTTATCAATTGGTCAAACAATTTTTAGACCATATCAATAAACATTTTATTCTTTTGTTGGCTGCCACTTCCAATGATTTATATGTTAACTCATTCTTTTCACGCCACTTTCAATTTTCTGTATGTTACTCATATAATCCAAACATTTCTTTCTTTTTCATCACAATCAAGAATAATAAATCAATTATCTTTTTCAAGCATCTCAAGTTAGTCATACTTCTAGCATTTCAAGTTACTCATACTCTCCGTATGTTAACTATTCATTCTTTAGCATGATTGAATAATTTATATTTCTCTATGTATACATTGTTTTTGTTCATCTCACTTGTGTATACCACTGCTTTGAAATATTCATTTTTTGTTTTTATAATGAACAAAATAAGCAATTATATCTTTACCTACTGTTATTATTACCATTTTGTCCTTTCAATCTTTTAGTTTTTATTGCATATCTTTATTCATATTCATACTAGGATATTTCATTATTTAATTTTTTTGGAAATAATTATCTAGCCCAATAAATAAATAGTCTTAATTTTTTCCTTTATTTCTATAATTAGCAAATAACATTGAACATATTATTTTTTATTATTATTGTTTTTTATAAAAGTTTTTATTATTACTTCTTACCACAAATATCATATTTTATTTTATTTTCAGTTATATATCTTCATTTTTTTTAGTTTACAAATCGTTTTTATTTTCATAAGTGTGTTTATTTTTATATATTATTATTATTATTATTATTATTATTATTATTATTATTATTATTATTATTATTATATAATTCAAGTTTGTTTATATCTTTCCTAACATTTATTCAAGTTATTAATACCATAAGAAAATTGTCCAGCATATAAAATGCGCCCAGTTTAGCCTTTTCTTTACTTGTTGTCTTTATTTCTTTTGTTTTTCTTCCTTGTTACTTTTACTCTTTTTATTGTTTATTTCTTTCAGTTTTATTTTTATTGTTGTTAGGTGGATTTATTCTTTACAACAAGGAAAACTTTATTAATAATTTAATTAAATCATTGGATACATTTCTATTTTCTATTTATTTGTTTTTACAATAATAAATAAAAACATGAGATAAAATAATTTAATAAGTTATAATATAAATTTATGAATTATAAAAAAATTAAATTGAATTTTATTAAATATTTATATTTTTATGTTTTATTTACAGTTACTCTTAAATTAGTTTTTTAATTTTAAAAAAATAAAAATAAAGATAAAAATAATTAAAATATATTCAATTTTAATATTAACACAACACATATCTGTTTTTATGTTTTTTCTTATTTTTTTATTGTTCTTTCATATCTTTTAATTTGGTCTAGGAGGTTAAAGAACTAAAATTTAAAATTATTTATTAAAAATTAAATATGTGCACAATTTAAAATAAAAAGGAACAGCATTACATGCACATAATAAGTAAGTTACATAGAACTTAGCCAATGCATGAACTTAGTTTTCCAATATAACTTGAAACCGACTAAAAATTCAACCTCTTGTTAGAAATGGTATAACATGGATGCAATGGGAATTTCATCCTCTTTATCTTTATATTGCGGATGAGTTTTGCCTTCTGTAATTTTCTATTGAAAAAAAAATATCATGTTAATTTACTAATTTACGTTATTTATATCATTCATTTAATTACATACTAGATTTTGGATAAATGTTGTAAAAAGAATGTGTGGCACTCCTCTAATCCAAAATGTTGTATTCTTTAATTACAAAATAATATAAAAAATATTCATTTAAATATTAGACTTATACTTAGTAAAAGAATAATTCACAAAACGAAACATACACTTATTTTTCAAAAATATAATATAACAAAATATAAACATATAAGTAAATATATTAAGTTCTAAAAATGACCTTTAAAATATTCTCGATTAATAAAGTTATGATGAAATTTTAAATAATTTCATATTTATAAGAAAAAATAATTAACAATAATTTCTAACGTAACAAAAGCATTCAACGAAAAAGGTAAAGAAAAGTAACATTTAGTTCAAACAAAATGTAACAAACAACCAAAATGTAACAACACAGAAAAGGTGATGATACATACATCTTACACACGTTAAAACACATATTAGCAGTCAACTAAAACACAACAAATAAACATATAAATTCATTTTACACCAATGACAGGTTTAAACAACATTAATACACATAAAAGTTCATACTAATGCATATGCAAGGTAGGTTCATGCATATTCTCTCAGCTACACGCCCAAGTCCTCTTCTACATAATAACACATATGTACAACTAGGCCCACCTAAAGTGAATCATCTTTCTGAAGTGAATCATTTTCTACGGCAATAACATGTAGGTACAAATAGGTTCTTCCGAAGTGAATCCGTTTCTATGCCAATAACACGTAAGTACAACTAGGTTCACTCAAAGTGAATCCTTTTTTACGCTAGTAACATGTAGGTTGATGAGCAAATTTTCTACTATACTCCTGACAAGGACACCGATCGTATATAGTATCGTATCACATAAACATATTGAGTCGATCTCACAAGGACTATGTTGATACTTTGAAATTTGAAATTTCTAATAATAAATTCTTGTAAGTAATAAAGGAATTGATTATAAACTATTCTAAACCGAGATAAGTAAATTGCATAAAAATAAACTACGAGTAGTGCAATGAGAGAACTTAGTAGGGTTTTGTTCTCACTATCTCATTTCTCTAATGTAGATATGACTCACAAATTAATGTTTATGTTTATCGCTCATGTTCCCATCACCTATAAAAGTACTCTTAACCTCGATCTCTTACAAGTAAGGAACTAGATTATTTGAGTATTAGGTTATCAATGTCTCGCACAATCTAAAGTCAAATAATCCGTTTTAAGTAAAGGAGTATGACTGAGTTTTACTTTCGAGCAATAAACCTCATTAAGATTTATTCTCATTTTTCAGGTTAAGATCCTTTCTTGAACTCATTCAATAAGTAAAATACACAATAAATATGAAATCAAAGCATAAGATAAAGAAAACTCTAAAAATGAGCAATAAACATTATATTGATAACATCAAAATATACATAGAGTACGGACATAGTTACAAACGAAAATCCTAGCCAAAGTAAAGCCTAGTCACACATGGTGAACATCTACAATGGAAGGGATACACAAAATATGAAGTGAATAAGATGGGAAATGAACTCGAAACAAGTGGGAGGCGCTCTAGGTAAACTTTAGGTGTAACTCTCATCTAACCCACAAAAGGCATGACTCTATTCTTATGAGAAACCCTTTCAGTTCACAACACGGGTGTTGGGTGCCAAGACTGGTAAAAATAACCCCTCTCAGGTAACTGAGTGTTGGGCGATGGGCAAATGGGCGTTGGGTGTTGAAATGAAATGGACTCCTCTATTTCGTGTCTAAACAATGTTGCAACACCACTTTAGCTCAAATGTACTAACACTTTTCCAATCTTTCTCAAAAATATGTCATAGGTATAAAGCAAGAAAGTCAAAGTAAATTGTGCATAAGTGTAGACTAAAACTAATGTTCCTAAGTAAGCATATTTTTGTATGCAAATGAGGAAAACAAGGCTTTAAATAAGTTGGAATTAAGATAATTGTTTTATTTTACCGGTATAAAAATAGGTAATTTAGGCAGTTATATAGGTACAACTAGGTCCACAAGAAATATTTTACGTCGTTAACACGTAGGTACAACAATGTGATGCAAAACAACCCAAGAAGATATTTCCAGAGCACCTCATAACGACTGATCCTTACAAAACTTCGTCGACCGTCATGCTCATACATCATTTCTTAACAACATAAATCACTACACACTCACAATTATAAGATACATTACAATAATTTATAACATAAATCACTACACACTCACAACATAAATCACTACACACTCACAAAACTTCGTCGACTGTCATGTTCATGCATCATTTAATCATGTCATCACAATCCACCCCAATTACAGTTGTGATGGCACCTTATCAGGCACACTCTGACCATCATCATCAACACAATATACATCTAATTATAATCAATGTCAGTATCATACAATAAGACAAATCCTTAATTCACACACCTCAATTAACTTTCAATTATTCACCACACTCACAATTATAAGATACATCACAATAATTTAATAATATCACAATCCACCCTTAATCGCAACTACGATGGTACATTGTCAGACACGCCCTCACCATCGTCATCAACATGTTATACATCCGGTTATAATCAACATCAATATAATTCATCATACTCACACACCACAGCAGTCAACACCATTACAACTCACAAATTATCCCTTCTTATGTTACTCTTTTATTACATTGTTTAGCCTAAATACAATATCTATACTTATATTAATGATATGAGGGTGATAAAAATTTACTAGAAAGATAAGACAATTACCTAGAACTTTTATATTGATGTTTATGATTGATTTTATCATCTACTATTTTTAAAAATTACAAACCCGCAGAAATTGAACACAAATATGATAATTTGACCTTTATTCACTATTATATTCATAACTTGAGTTATACATGTGTGTGTATATATATATATAAATATATATATATATATATATATATATATATATATATATATATACTCTTTGGAGTTATTCTAACATCATTAAACAGGTAACATCTAAGATTATAACTTTCATGAAGAACACGAAATCTAATGGAGTCGTTTAGTCACTTCACAAAGGCTTACAACACATAATTAACTCGATTTTTATGTGATTCTTGAGTGTCTAATTTATAACTCAACAAACATAAATTGATTTGGTTAAATACACAAAAAATATTACAAAAACATTAAGGTATGTTTATACCAAAATTTCTAGATAACAAGTATTAAACTTATGTAAAATTCGTAAATTACAACTCTAACTCCAAAGCCTCAAACAGTATATTTCTACTATCTTTAATATTTAATTAACATCATACACTAAAATTACATCAACAATCATCAATCAATCATATAATTATAATTTTTCATCATTTAATCATCAATAGTATCCATAGATATTCGTTGAATGAATATCTAAACCATAAAAAATAATAGCATCACAAACAATCATAATCATATTTCATCTTTTAGTGTGTGTCCCACATCCTCATGGGATTTTCCACATCTTTGTTGGCAAACTCCTTATGCATATTTTCACTCTTCATGTTGTCCACACCCATGTGGAAATTTTCCATAAATATGTTTTGTGCGCCTGCTGATAAACTGATTTTTTACTCGTATTTTTATCATGTTTAATACTTGTTTGTAAGGAAATAATTACATATTGATTGGAAAAACTCACTTTTAGTATTTATTCTCACTTTAGACAGATATTTAAGAAATGAAAAGGAAAAAGAGCAAAATCAAACTTTTATAATTAATGTTTTGTGTCACTAATTTTTTCTTCTTTTATAATTAATGTACTGTACTGTGCAATTAAGAGGTTGATTAACTTTTCATTATTCATGTTTGGCTAATTTCCATTTTTCTAAGGTTATGATATAAACTCTTTGTTAATCCCCTCATACTTGCAATGTCATTCGGTGATTAAATCATTTCACTATTTTATTTGTTGATACCTTAATTATTTGAATATTCATGATCATTGATATTTGAATGATTAATCTGTGAATCAATTGGATTTGTTCTAATACAATTGACCAAATTTATTAGGTAAACATTTAATTGATTAATAAGAAAACCAATCTTAATTTGGAATCTTGCATGCCAAACTGGATAAAATTTTGATAAAATATTGGTGTGAATGACTGAACGTATCACAACAATTTTGATAAAATATTAGTGATCAATGAATAAAAAGGAATGAAATTGCTTAGTAAATAGGGAGTAAAAACTTTGTAGTGGAAATCAAAATCCTATATCTTAATCCATTGAATTCTAATTTGATAACTCTCCTATGTTTGCTTTAATTCTACTCACAATCAAGAACACATATATCAAATAATTGATTCACTTAAATTACTCTTTTATCTCCTGCAATTGAATTTGAGAATTAGATTTGGTCTTTTGGGTACGATATCCAAACTTAAATTCACTATTACTATTGTATAGGTTACGTTTGCCTTTAAGTGATCATATTTTACGCATCATCTATATAAGGGTTATGAATCCAAACAACATGCAGATAATTTCGAATCCATCAAATCACTCACAAAGGACTAAAAACTCATTCCAAACCTCGATACAAGTTCAAGATAATAGTAATCAACAACCAATTAGACAAACACAACATTAAATCAAGAATTCTCAAATCCAAAAAAAAAAAATGTTTAGTTTCCCCTAAATCCAATAATATACCAACATAATAAATAATTCAACAATATATTAACACAACAACACATGAATTCCATGAAATAAAACATCCTTTAATATAAAAATTTATTAACTATTCATGGGCACCAAATACACATGAACTCCAATTTATCAAATTTTCAATCATTTAAATGCAAAACTCCAATTAAATAAAACAATATATTCACACACTCATGCTTTATAACATGTTATGAGCACCTATTGCGGGTGTTCATAATAGCATTCGTAAAATTTGTTGAAGCTTAAGGATCACTTCATAACTTATTTTTTTACATGTATCACATAAGAGATAATTTCTCAGTCCTCCTTACCTCAATGATGATCTTAGATGCAAAATGTGTGTCCTCAGGTCTCCAAATAATGTTCCTCAAGCTTCCGTGACAATATTTACGATGCAACTTTCTTTCAAACTTCCAGAGTGATATATGTAACGTGAAAATGAAGCCAACACCCTAACCCTTCTAAATTAATCTATGTTAATAATTGGATTAGGCTTTCTAGTAGTAGACAAATTAACATTTAAACTATCTTACTATTTACACATATATTTATTTTATTTATTTTATAAACTAATTCTTAATTTATTCTAATAAATATAAATAATAAATTAATTTAAGCTTATTAATATAAATTACACATTTTTATTAATATATTACTTTCTAAAAAAATTGGACGTTACAAAATGCAAAAAAACATCTAACTTAATACATGTTACTAGTAAAGTATCAAGAGTATTATATGATATTGGATATATGAAATAAATATGCCCTCATTCTTATTTTTAATTGTAGTAGAAGGTCTAGGGGATTAATTAAGACTGCTTTTAAAGCAAATCTACTGTTTGGAGTTAACTTAAAGAGGCAAGATCTGCAGGTTGTATCCCAATAATATACTGACGATACTATTTTTATGGTCGCTCCTGAAGTATAGAATATTTATACCCTTAAGAGTGTTCTTAGGTGTTATGAATTGACTTCAGACTTAAAAATTAATTTTCACAAGAGTAGCGGGGTATAGGAGTGAAAAAATTCGTATATGGTCTTTTGCCAGGATTCTTAACTGTGGAGTAATGCAATCGTCATTCTCCTACCTGGGGTTACTAGTGGAGGCTAATATGAGATGTGAGAGAGTTTGAAAACTGGTTGTTGAAAAAAAATGAGGGCAAAGCTTACGAAATAAAAAAAATTATCTCTAGAAGGCAAATTTGTTTAATCAAATCTACCTTTTGTCTATTCCTTTATTTCGAAGAAGGTGAATGTCGACACGTGGGGTCTTGACGAGATGGCAAAAATTGGTTTATGAAAATAAGAGGAGTCGTCACCAATATTTATTTAGAAAACATTGAAAAAACCTTTAAAAAAAGGTAGTCTATGAAGGCCAAATTTTGAGTTCGGGAGTCTATTACACGTAGGAAAGGTATTAGCATCCTACGACGTCCGTCTTAAGGATGACTACCTCTAATTAAATGTGCAAAAATAAATAACTTTAAAAATATTTATTTCACCCTTAAAATAGTTGAAATATAACAAATACTTTTTATTTTATTTTTGTTTGTTTTAACATTTTAATAAGAAAATTATCATTGGGAAATTTCTTTTTATAGAAAATATATTAATATTTTAATTTTTAATGGACTTATTTTATTTATATTTTTTCGGGTCTCGACAAGAATAAGTTCCTGCTCCTACATATCTCCATGTGTAATGGAGAATAAGAGTATACGCAGTTTTATGGTTTGTTTATTAGGTTTTTTATTTTAGTAATTAATTTTTATTTTTAGGTTTATTTTAAAATATTATCACCGCAACCAAATTAGAAGTGCATCCAAAGTAATTAGGATAATTATTTAGCGTAACCGTCAAATCAGAAATACATCCAAAGTGACAATCACTAAATTATGATAGTTTTTGTAATGACTAAATCAAAAGCGCATTTGAAGTAGTCATAATTAAAGCTTTACATTTTATTTTTTTACATAAAAAAATAATTTTCAAGGATTACACAATAATCAAATCAGAAGTGTATCAAAAGTGACTATCATAATCTTTTTATAATTTACAATAGTCAAATTAGAAGTGTATCTGAAGTGACTATTATTTGTTTTAAATAATTTAAACAACATGATAATAATTATAATAACTAAGATTTTATAAAAGAAGTCAAATTAGAAGTGCATCTAAAGTGGTTATTTTAGTTTTTATAATAGTCAAATTAGAAGTGCATCTAAAGTGACCATTATTATATTTTTATTAAATAATTTAAATAACATAATAATATTTATTACAAATAAAAATTTATAAAAGAAACCAAATTAGAAGTGCATCTAAAGTGGTTTTTTTAGTTTTCTTAATAGTCAAATTAGAAGTGCATCTAAAGTGACTATCATTAAATTTTCTTTCATAATAATAATCATAATAACTAAAATTTTTATAATATTTAAGTTGGAAAAGTATGTAAAATAGTTATTATTAAATTTTTCATTTTTTTCTAATTTAATATTATTAACATTATTATTATTTTTAGATCTAATCGAAATTTCATTAATTGATATTTGTATATTCGTAACAATATGTTAACTAGAAGAAAAGTAAAATAAATAATAGCAAAAAAGATAGAATAAAAACTTGTTATTTATATTTGCAAAGAAACTAAGAATAACACATCTTTGGACCTTAAAGTGAAAGAGGTACACTTAACGGAATCACAAGTGCAAACTAAAAAAACAGAATAATGCATAATGCTTGGTTAGGAGGGTGCTTTTGGCAAAAAACTGAGGTGCGAATAGCAGAATACAATTTGGGTACAGTGGTGCGTCAAGTAAGAGTGGGGTTACGTATAATAGATGTTCAAAAATATTAGCTTGGGTGCGAACAGCAGGAATAAGGAGGTGAACTTAGTAAAGTAAAAGGAAAAAGAAAAGAAAAAAAAAACCTAATACATGTGGTGCATCCTGCACACTAAAAGAAGAGGAAAGGAATCTCAATCCCTAATATCAAATACAGAACGGAAACGCGAAGAAGAAGAAGCAGGACCACCACGTGCGGTGCCGTTTCCGCCTCTGACAGTCATTCCGACGAACTTCCACCACCGAAAATCACTCCCGGTGGTGGCCAAAGGTACAAATATTTTTTATTTTTGTTTCTTCTCTCTATTTTTTCGAACTTAAAAAAGGAGAGTGTAGGTTTATACCTGTTAGAGCTTTTGAATCTCTTCTCCTTGGTTCTCAATCCTTTATTTCCTTTTTTCCTCTTCCTTTCTTTTCTTTCGCCTCTCCGAAGTCCCCTCTTTTTATAGTGTTTATCGTGTGATTTTGAATTTGAAATTATTACAGACTGATTAATTGAACCTTTCACGTTTTAGAGAGAGCTTGTAAAAAGTAACTGATCCATATGGATTGAAATGAAATTCTGCTACAAAGCATAGAGATGTTGCTATCTTCTTAAGCCCTAGTCAAACCTTTCCGTTCTTTTTCTTTTTTTTTATTGATTTTGTTTTATTGTTTATAAGATGTAATAATCAACTGGTTTGTTTTTTTGCTCTTAATGGTTGTCTGTATTTTTCAGATTCTGAGTTATTGGGATTATGATGAGTCATGCTAAAATTGTGTGTTTTTATTTTCTAAATATTATATATTTATTTTTAGAAAAATTTGGATAACCGGTACTTACAGGGATGTCCACTCTTTTTTTTTTTTTTTTTTTTTGTAATTGCATTGTGTATTATGGCTGATAAAAAAATGTGGATATTTTTCTAATGAAAACCTGAAAACTGGTTAAATGATAAGAAAATAATATGCTTCGTGAGACCTAATCTTTATTACATTTAGTGAGTTTCTTTGTTTATGAATTTCCTTTTCAACGAAATAGAGAAACCAAACTTTTACTATGTATCCCACTTTCGGCCAGTTAGGTGCACGTCGTTGGAACTTTTTGAAACACCTTTGTTTTCATAAACTAAATTCCCAAAACTCTCCTATTTTAGTCATTGCTTCGTAAAATTGGCTTGTTCTTTTGTGTTCTTTTGTCTTTTGACACCATATTAATGCGCATTCGTTCTATTCTATGTGAAAAAGGGGACAGTCCCTCCGTATGAGGCAACTTGTTCCTCCTTGCTCCTAACAATACTGCA
Organism: Psophocarpus tetragonolobus; assembly: GCA_037954015.1. Lineage (NCBI taxonomy): Eukaryota > Viridiplantae > Streptophyta > Magnoliopsida > Fabales > Fabaceae > Psophocarpus > Psophocarpus tetragonolobus. The sequence continues at coordinate 31,590,684 of CM075695.1, read as the reverse complement.
ACCATAGTTCTGCGCAGCAACAACCACAACATGGGGAAAAAGTGTTACCTCAGTGACGTGATAGGAGCTAGTAGGATTTTCTGGTGCTTATAGTGACTCTCATCATTTAGAGTCTGCAACGGTGATTTCTATCAAGTAGACAAATGAAGTCAATAAAGTTGCAAAGATTAAGTAGAGACTAATATGTAAAGAGAAAAGTCAAGATGGTATAGGTAATAAAGTGCTCCTTGGTAAGTGGCGATTAATGATACTTTTGAGGGAGAAATCTCTCTGGATCAAAGTTCTTCAAGTAAAGTATGGGGACGACATGAGAAGTAACTTATTATCGAGACGACAAAATAGATTGTCTTAGTGGTGGATGGATATATTGAAGGTAACATCTGATGTAGGAGTGGGTGCTTGGTTTTTGGGCAATGTCAAACCTATGATAGGAGACGGGTCAATATTCAAATTTTGGGAGGGGATAAGGAGGGCTGGAAGTACTCAAGTCTTTGCTCCCAAGATTCTATGCACTATCAAATCAGAAATAGACTCTTTTGAGTGAGGTTGGAGGTTGGAATGATGGAAATGGGAGCAAGAATGGGTCAAGGAGATGAAGGGGGTTCTTGGTGGAGTTCAATTGAGGCAGAATGTTAAAGATGGCTTAATCGAAATAAAAAGAAAACCCTTAAATCAATAGATACAAGATTATAGTATGTATAGAAAATAAATATAAAAGATAGATGAAAGAGAATTTGTATATCTCGTATATATTGAATTAAAGTTCTTGATCTTCATGAACAGAAACTTTATGGATGATTATTGTAGAGATATAAGTTTAATAAAAACTCTTGGGGGTTTTACTACCTACTTTCTAGAGGATTATTTTAGAGAATGTGTATATCAATTTGCTTAATGAAATTGCAAATTTATAATTCCCTATCGTAGGTAGAGATCCCTCAAATGGATTTTTTATGATTGACTCAACCCATCATAAAGTCAATCTTACTATAATCTCATTCAAATAATCATAAAGATATTATAAGATATAATAATCATCATATCTTAAATTAGCTGATAATAATAAAAGATAATTGATTAATATCAATCCACAATTATTTCTAACATGCTTGAGATAGGTAGGCAACCCAAGTAACAATGTTCTTTACTCCATAAGAGAAGCTTATAGTTTAGTTCGTCCAGAGCTTCAAGGTTTGTAAATCAACATATTATTTTACTATGATTAGGTAGTTAAACTTTTTTGTTATTTATGACATTGGTCTTTGTATATGTGTTGGGGAAATTTGTAATATTTGAGGCTAGTACTGTAATATGTAAACACTGTTATGTCACTTCTTGTAACATGAAGATGTATTACTCTTCTTGAATAAAATTTACCTTATTAAAAAAAACTTCATAAATTTGGATACTTATATCAAATTTGAACTAAATTGAAAACTCATTTTTGTTTCATACTTAGCACTCTTAACTAATATTTTTGTGTATTATTATTTGATTTGGACGTTTAAAATTATCTAGTTTAATAGTGTTATTTTGTCATATTAGAATTTAGGATTCGAGATGAGATTAATGATTAGGTGTACATATGTGAACTAAATTAAACATTGTCATGTCACATATTGTAACATAAATGTGTATTACTCTTCCTAAATAAAATTTGTCTTATTAAAAAAAAATTTGGATACTGATATCACATGTGAACTAAATTGAAAACTTATTTTTGTTTCATAATTAACACCTATAACTAATATTTTTGTGTATTATTATTTGATTTCGACGTTTAAAATTATCCAATTCAATGATTTAAGATGAGTTTAACGATCGGGCATGCATATGAGAAATGTCAATAGCAAACATTGTTAACTAATTTAATTTGATTACATAACCCTTAACTTTGAGTAAAATATTTTTATTTGTAAAGAATTTTATTTTGATTTATTTTTAAATTATTACTGTGTCTTATTTAAAAAGATTGTCTTTTAATTGAGACATGTCTTTATTTAAGAGTATGTTTCACAAGTATAGATTTCAATTTGAAATCCTACAAAATTTGCAAAATGCACCACCCAAATTTACTAAGAACTCTTCTTTTTATATTTTATGAGATTTTCATTTCACACGTATCAAAATTTTATTTAACATTTATTATATTTAATTTTTTTTTAAATACCAATTTTATCTCTTTTAACCCTAATCTTAAATACTCTCTCTTCCTATAACCTATTTTCTCTCCTCCCCACTCTCTTTCCTCTTCTCTCATTCCTTTTTTTTTTTTTATTATTATTATTATTATTATTATTATTATTATTATTAAAAACAAGAAGTTGACCTTATCCGGAACAAGAAGCTGCATGGGCAGGGCATTATTATTAGTTAGAAAACCTTATTTGACACTGGACAAGTAAAAATTGTAAATTTTTTTACTTTTTCGGCAGTGCATTGCCGAAAAAGTAAAAAAAAAAATGTAAATATTTTTATTCTCTAGCAGTGCAGTACCAGAGAAATAAAAAAAATTGCAAATTTTTTTACTCCTTCGGTAATGCATCGCTGAAGAAGTAAAAAGATTTGCAATTTTCTTTTTACTCTCTAGCATGGCACTGCTGGAGAAGTAAAAAAATTTGCAAATATTTTTAATTTTCCGGTAATGCACCGCCAAAGAGTATAGAAATTTGCAATTTTTTTACTCTCCAATAATACACTGCCGGAAAGTAAAAAATAAAGGATATATTGATATTTTTCTCACAGTAAGTGAGAAATGAAGAAATAGTAGGTGGAAATAGCTTTTAAGCCAATAAAGACACCCAAAAAGACTGATTTTATTCTTTTTGAAGAAGAAGAGCATATAAAGAAAGGGTATATTGGAGAATGAATAAAAACTTAAGGATATAAAACAATTTTATAATATCATTTAATCTTACCTCTTGTTATTATTTAAGTGACTTTTAAAATATTTATCATAAATTATAGATCTTGATTAAACAACAAACTGCCATATATCTCTAAAAATAAAATATGAATATAAAAATAACAATAACCTTTTCAAATTTGTTATCATGTAAGTGTATTGAAAATTATTATTATTATTATTATTATTATTATTATTAAATAATTTATTATAATAGTTTCATTTTTAATAATACTATAATTAATTTATAATTCATTTTTAATAATATAATTTTGAAAAAATATATTAAATTTGACTTTAAAAATAAAATTTTGATAAGAAAAATATTATAATAAAAATTATGATTTATACCTTCATCGTTAATAATAATAATTTGAAAAAAGATATTAAATTCATAGTTAAAAAATAATTTCAATGAATTCTAAATAACAAGTTTTAGAATATTGTGAGATGGTACTAACTCAACCTATTGTATCATGATACTATCTCTAATCCATGTAAAATTGGTGTCTTTTTTTTTTTTTCTCAATACACCCCTTCATGTAAAGTACAATTGAGGCATAGAAAGTATATATAATGGGTGACTTATTTAATAAATCTAGAGCACACTCTTATATTATATTAGAATTGGTGTTTAGACTCAACTCTAAAAAAATTAGCTCGAGTATGAGTTGCCGTCATTTATATAAATATTTCATTTTGATATTAATTATCTTTCATTAATATATGAGGACCTGAGTTTTTGCCCATAAGAAATTTAGATTTTTTTTACATTATGAAAAATTAAGAACTTTGTAATAAGTATATATTTTTGTTTTTTAGTGTAGTATATACGAAAGGTTTACCTTTAACAAAAAATTGTGAGCCGAAATGATTAAATCATGTCCAGTTAAATTTTGCCAAAACAGATTAATATAAGAAAAAAATAAAAACAATGTATTTATGTACAAGCATAACTATTATATTATAATTATAGTTTTAATTATAATGTATAAGAATAAGAACTAAAGTAATTATCATTACATTTGGAATTATATATATATATATATAATTTGTTGCAGAAATCATGAATACATGATATTCTATATCACATGTAAAAAATTCACAGAATGATAAATACATTAATACTAATATTAATACAGGGTATATTCAATTTTTTCTAATTAATTCTAAAAACTAACCCTCGACTACAGTGGTTTTAATCCTAAAAAAACTACAATGGTGGTTAAAAAAACCGGTAAAGTAAAGTGAACTGTGTGTCACGCATTTAGATATTTTAAATAATTTGTTATTGAAAATTAGTTAATAAAATTAATAATTTTAAAAATGATATAATTAAGATATTTATTTATAAAGTTTTTAAATTAAAAAATAAATATTAAAACTCATTAAAAAAACAAAAAAGATAATGTGAGAAATGACGTGTAAAAAGTAAAAAATACATAAAATAACTTTTAAACTGATACGTGTGGAATACAGTTGTACCAATCTTTATATTACTACCATTCATAACTAGTCAATCTTGATAAGTATTTACCTCACTTAACTAACTTTTTATTTTTATTAAAAATTACACAGAACAAAGACACGTAATTGCAATTTGTTTTTGAATTAGTGATAATAATATGGAATTAATGTTACTATAAGCATAAATTGACATTATAATAATATTGATAAATGATAAAGAATGAAATGAAGGAAAGCATGTACGACCCTTTCCTTATAAACTCATCATTCTCTCCGTCTCCCTTCCTTTTCTCCTCTCTCCGGTTTATAACCATTCCCTTCTCTCTCTCCTATCCAACGGGTCCTTCTTTTAAGGTTCGTCATGCATGTTTCCATATATTAAAAATTTCAGGTTTTCCGATTCAAAAAAAGAGAGGGCATTTTAGATTTCCTCCTTCAGATTCTTCATTTCCATTTTTTGCATGCATACGTGCACACAACTACTACATAATAACAGCATCAATAAAAAACCAATCATCACAATCCAGATGGGTCGTGTTAAACTCGAGATAAAGAGAATAGAGAACCCCACGAATCGACAAGTTACATTCTCAAAACGTAGAAATGGCCTCATCAAGAAAGCTTACGAGTTATCAATCCTATGTGACATCGATATTGCCGTTATAATGTTTTCTCCTTCCGGACGTGTCAACCACTTTTCCGGTAGGAAGAGGTACGCACCTCTCTCTTTAATTTCCATTTTCCAAACAATGCCCTTTCATTCAATTTCTTAAATCTCTTCAATCCCGATCCATCATCCATATCTTATGTTTCTCAGCTTCAACCTTTTTTAACTCTAGAAAGCGATTAACAACTTGTTGCACTTTTTTTTTTTTTTTTAATTTGGAGAAGAAATTTTGTTCAATACAACATTGCAACTTTTTCTAAGTTTCGCTAAACTTCTACATTTATCATTAATCGTTTCCAATCAATGTCTTGTTCATGTTTAAGATGCGAAACGCAGTTAGATTGTTAATTAGTGTTTTGCTTTTTAAACGGAATGGGCTTATCTGCCCTGAGGATTAGGATCTTGACCAGGATATATTTTGCTGAATCTTTGCCAAGTTGAACTTTAACGATTCGTGGCAAAGAAGAAAAACTAATATCAACCATAACTATTCCATACTGATATTATGTTAAAAACAGATAAAACTAAATGCAGCTTAGTTGTATTTAATTTATATTTAACTAGCCTTTCGGATAAGATTTTAATCATTCTTATGGCTGTAAATCCATCCCAGCTTATGTTTATTATATTACCAATTTTATTTATTTTTTGAAGATGTCTTTCTCTTAACTCTCAAGGTTTCTTAATTTTCTTGGTCTTTGATTTTCTAGATTTATATCATTCCAGCCTTAATTTATCATATTAATGAATGTGAGATTCCTCCTTTGATAATATAATTAGTCATAATCATGTTATTATATTGTCATGTTTGTGATAATCAGGATTGAGGATGTTTTTACTCGTTACATTAATCTTCCTGACCAAGAAAGAGATAAGTAAGTTCTGAACATGCAACTTAATTTTTCATTATTTGATGCATTAGTAATATTTTTTAAAAAATTATCTTCGGTTTTTTAATTTGATTTTTAATTGTAATTTATTTCTAGCAGCGCTGTAAGTTTTCCTGAGCTCCCCTACCGCAGGTATATACTCTCAAATATTCTCTATTCTTTGTTCATCTTTCTTTTTTACTATTTCTACTTAATATTTGTTCCGCGCACTAATTTGTTTCTTATTGATCGATTTATTTACTGCAGGGGCATTCAGAATAAGGAGGTATTTTCACTTATTACATTTATATAAAAATCAAACTCTTTCCCAAAAATAAAATTAGAATTAGTTTTGCTACAATATTTGAAGCATGTTCTATGTTTGAGTAAATAATTTAGTTCAACATTTTTTAATACTTTTTATATGAATAATTTAGTTCAATTTTGCTAAGTTAAGTAGTTATAAAATCATTTCAAATAAATTTCTTAAAAATTTCTCTGAACCTCCTCATTTAAAAATAGTAATGCTATTTTACACGAATATATAACATGCACGAAACGTACGGATACATCATCGATGGTTATGATTTTTTTAAAATAAATATTAATTAAAATTTTAAAAAAATATAAAAAAAAAATCATTTACTCTTCTTGTGCAGATTTAACGAAAATTTTTTCGTTGCAAACAGTATTTCTGATTGAAAAATTTGTTCAAGTTAGCTTTGGATTATTTTAAAAACCTTCAAATCAAAACATCTAATTGTTTCTTTATTATCAACAACTTCCATAAATGTTTGGACATTTTGCAGTATTTGCTTAGGACACTTCAGCAACTGAGGAGTGAAAATGACATAGCTCTTCAACTAGCCAAGTTAGTATAATGTTAAGCTAGCCTTAAAAAATATTATTATTTAAATATTTTTTAATGATCTAATAGTACTAATTTTTGTTTTTTTCAACTATTTAATCTACTGCTTCAAACTAGTCCGGGAGACATTAATTCTGAGATTGAGGTAAACAAACTACAATATACCTTATGTTAAACACAAGCTTTATGTGATGTTCACAACAACATATATTGTTTTGTATAACTTATTATTCTCATGATATAAGAATTTTTTTTTTTTAATTTTTACACATGTTGAAAAATCTCTTCTGAATTAGGAACTCCAACAAGAAGTTAATAGGTTACAGCAACAACTTCAAATGGCCGAAGAGCAGATAAGGTTCATTGACAAAAAAAAGAAGTCTATGCTTGATTTTATTTTAAAACATTACTACCATTTCATATTGTATTTGTTTATTTTTGTTTTTCTTTAAAAACAATTTTAATATTAGATGATAAATGCAGATTATATGAACCCGACCCATTAAAGATGTCATCTATGACGGATCTTGAAAACAGTGAAAAACACCTCGTTGATGTCTTGACACGTGTCATACAGAGAAAGGTTTTATAATAATCTATCTATATCAGTCTTTGGGTTTTAGTAGTTAGTGTATATTTGTTTTCAACAACGGAAACAAAATAGAAATTAAAGTAGATTGTTTGGAATAATAAAAATGGTAAAAAAAATAATTTTAAAGTGATTGATTTAATCTTTTTTAATAATATTTCATATTATTTTTTATTGTTTTGATTAAATATCTTTTATTTTCATCTATTCTATTTTTTTTTATTTTCTCACAACCAAACATACTCTTTAACTATTAGTACAAATGTATTTGTTTCCTTTTTTCTATTATTTGATTTATTATTCGGAAAACAAACATGTTTACTCATGGTTACAGGAATACTTGTTGAGCAACCATCTTTCTTCGTATGATCCATCTGGTATTCAGGTAAGAGATCAATGCAATTATTAAGGAATATATATTAGGCCTGAAATAATTTTCCTGCAATGCATGCATCTGGTATTGGTATAATGAATAGAAAACATAAATATATAAAATGAGGAGACATTTTAGATGATCATGAAAAACATAAATATTAACCATTAAAATTTATAATAAATAAGTCTAGAATACAAATTTGCTTCAATATTTTAAGAATATGTTAATGCAATAATCTAATTATAAATTATCACATATAATAATATAATTAGATTTTAATAACTATTTTAAAAGTAATATAAAAATTATTTCGAATTAGTTCATAGTATAATATTTCTCTTATTGATAATATATGAAATTATAAACTCTAAAAGATACTTAATTATGTGCACTGGCTATATTAATTAATTAGATTATATGATTATGGCAGGGGATACCCACCTCTTTCGAGAATGTAAGTTGGTTGCAGGATGGGAATCAAAACCATGCTCAGATTTTTGATGCGTCTGCTCCTTTAGATCCTCTCAGGTTTCAATTATTTCATGTTTTTACACTTTCTATTTGATATATATTTTTGGATTATATTTAATAAAATTAGCTGAAAAATTATTTAAAATTTAAAGTTAATTAAAAAGTTAAAAAGTTTAGTGTTGACAGTGGATATTTGAAAGTTACAATAGTTTGCTAATTGTAAGTAGTTAATAAAATTATATGTCGACGGAATTGAAAATATAAAACATAATAAATTACTATTTTATATAAAAATTAAAATAAAATTTAATTAATATTAAGAAAAAATTATAAAAACTAAAAATTAAAAACTGATATTTTAAGTCACACTATTTGAGATAGTGTCTCATAAAACACTAGAAATTATTAAAAACAATTTTAGCAAGTAAAAAATTATTAAAAAGGAACTGAAATTGTTTATCAAAACCTTAATAAAATTACAAATGTTTGTCTTAGAAACATTTTTATTGTATAGTAAAATAATATGATGATGATGATATATGTTTAGGGACTTGTCTTCCACCGTCTATGGTTCATTTTCCCAAGGGACAAGTTCAAATGCTGACCCACGAGGCATTGGGGAGTGCCACGTGTCAAACCCAAGCGATGGGAACCTTCAAGCATGGCCTCAAACTCAAGGGTACACATTGTATCCTCATCATCATATGCAACATGACATGGTGGGACCCGACATGCCAGACATGATGCCACATGGCCAGGTGAACCTCCCCATCACTGCCTCACACGTGGAACCACCAAAGAATGAAGCTGTAGAATATGACCAATCTAAACAACCGCATCATCATCAACTTAATGCTCAATGACACATACCATAATGGCCAATGATGTTACTATTGAGATGCTAATTCCCATTCTCACCTTTTCCTTTCTTTTTTTTTAGCTATAAATGTGAAGCATGCCAGCTTCAAAATGCCATATTAACTTGGTATGTGTAAGATTATTACGTACATGATGATCACGAGCATAGAAATTGTAATTCGAATGGTTCATGTATTACCAAAGAAAAAAAAAAAAATAGAATAGCTAACCAAAAAAAATAGAATAGAAATTGTACGATGGTAGTCAATGTGACTAAGGCCAATCTCGCCTAGTCCGGTATGAGAGGTCAAACTCAAAAATAGGTTCAACCGTATTTAATACGAGTTACACTTCTTTATATAAGATTTTTTTATTTGTCGAGCTAATTTAAATAGGAATTTTTTCATAAATTTAAAAAATAATAATGTCAAACTCAAATAAATTGAATTGTATATGCATTTACATTTCTCAGGTTCAATTTAATTTTATAATCTTTTAGATTCAATTTTATATGAATTTAAACTTTTTTATATTTAGTTAGATTATTTTATAATCTTTTAGATTCAATTTTATATGAATTTAATTTTTTTTATATTTAGTTAGATTATTTTAACAACTCTAATTAATAGTAAGCTAAGTTGATTATAATCATAATGGCAATTAGTTTTTACAATTATAACCATAATTTTTTTTTAATCAGCTATGATTTTATAAAATTAGTTTTTATTTTGAATCCATTATTTTTTTTTGGATAAGTCAATTTATGCATGGATAAGAAAATAAAAGTATCTAATAGCAAAAGTATATAGTACATAACAAGTCAATGATAACACAAAAAGAAATTACCACAACCATACCAACCATTTTACCAAACAAACAAAAAAAAGTAAAATATGTTTTTAGTTTTTGTATTCTTTTTTGCTTTAATTTTCTAAACATTTTGTTTTCTTTTTATATAAGTAAGACATATATTCCATCAGCATCACAGATGCAAGGTACAACACAATTTAGCATTTCAATGAAACAAATTAGAGAACAAAAGTCAATCAACCATAAAAATGGTTACATAATATTAAAATCTAATAAACAATAATCACAATGCTATAAACCAAGAGAAAGATATATCACCTAAGATTTACAAAACAAAACAAAATCCTTCATCTAAACAAAACCAAGAGAACAGCAAAGCAAATCCTTACAACTAAACATTTTGTTTTTACTTCATGTCATACTCTCTGTTGCCACTGCTTCATGTCATCATTGTATACAAAAATTCTTATGTGCTTTACATCGATGACATCATATTAACATAAAAACTAAAATCAAAAGTAACAAATTTTTTAAAGACTAAAACCAAAATTAACATATTTGCTAAGACAAAAAAAAATATTGCAAGTACTAAAAGAAAAAATGAAAAATATGAAATGATGAAAGAGATATTTAAAAATTAAACTAAATATTAAAATAAGATAAAAAATTTAAATATTAATATATTTTTTGTCCTTAACAAAGTTTCATATATCTTAATTGATTCAAAGGAATTTTCCAAACTCTATAACTCTAAATTCTAGGAGTAAGAATAGAATATTGATGAGATGACAAAATAAAACACCCTTTGTATACATGAGAAAATAAAAAAATAATAAAAAAAGGATGTTGATGTTGATATATACAAATAGAGGACACATTCTTCGAATTGGACTCTCTATTATTCTTCCAAAGCTTTTAATTTTTCTTTATATAAAGGTTAACTCTTCATCATCTCTAGATTATTTTTCATCCAACCTTTCATCGAAAGAGTTGTCAACACCAAGAGCTTTTAAAGACTTGGACATAGGTTCTTTAGATGTTTAGGATTTCTTTGCCTTTTGGACGTTCAATGCCAAGGATTTTCCTCACTTTACCTCTTCATCCTAAGGTAGTTCTTGCTTGTGAACTTTTAGATTTCCAACAAGCCCTTCTAGGTTCATTATGTCTAGATTTTTCAAAGACCTTAGAGTTGCGCTACCTAAGGTCTCTAGTCAAAGTTCTCAAAATTTTTTCAATGTAATCATAATTATCAAAACTATTGCCAAGTGAGATTAATTCATTTAGTATGGTTTAAAAGCATTCAAACATAATTTGTATGTCTCCACCTTCTTCCATGTAGGGTGGGTAAAACTGACTTTTTTAAAAAAATTGAATTGAACTGAACTGAATTGTTTAAAATAATTTGATTTTTAAACTTAAAAAACAAACTATTTTAGAAAACTAGTTTGAAACTGAACTACTTTTATAAAATTGGTTCAGAACTAGTTCGAAACAATACTATATTATTGAACTAGTTTTGAACAGGAGTGTGGGAAATGTCAGAGATTTTTTTTTGTAGAAATCATGCTTCCCATAAGAATGTAGAAAATTACACAGAGGTGTGGGATACAAAGAAAACTTTTTTTTAATAAAACCAGTAAATTGAACTATTTTTAAAATCAATTTGGTTCGAACCAAATTGGTTTAAAAACAAATCAATTCGAACCGAACTAGTTTTAAAAATATTTTAGTTAATTTTTATTGAATTAGTTCAACTCAAAACTAGTTTGTTTCAATTCGATTCAAAACCAATTCAATTTTATTTGATTGTTTGGTACACTCGTACTTTTATATATAGTAAACAATTTGTATTGAATAGTTAGAAGAATTAACTTATTCTTTTTTATTTGTGAAGAACCCTTATACAATACCTCAAGAGTGTCAAACATTTGCTTTGTGCCCTTGAGCCTATGAAAATTTATCTATTCTTCTGTATATAGTGCAAATAATAATATGTTTCTATCTTTAGAGTTTAGTATAAATATTTGTTTCTATTCATCTGTACGGAAAAATCTCGTATTTTTCAACATAACGTGGAATGTGATTCTTATTTGTCACTATGTCCCATATTTATGTGCATTAATTTTAGGTAAGCAATCATTATTTGTTTCCAATAGTCATATTTGGAACCCTTAGACATGAGAGGTACGTGTGATAAACAGATAATTCTGATCCATTTAGGTCTGACACATTTTAAATGGATCAGACAAGTTTGGTTCGCTAAAATAAATAAACTTTTTTAACAGTGTATCTGGTTTGTAGACTTAACTGACTGGTATGTGGGCTTGCATAATATATATATATATATATATATATATATATATATATATATATATATATATTATACATTATACATACATACTTACGTATTTAAAAAATTAAAAAAGTCTAACATTTTTTAAATTAACTAAACTTTATTCATATCATACTTAAATTTTATTATCATTTATAATGATTTAAAATATTAAATATTTTCAATACTAAAAGTCTAAAATGTCATTATTTGTAACAAAAAAGTCACAATATTAACACAAAATAATAGTACAAATGAAAAATTTGTCCCTTTAAATAGGCTACAGTCAAGCTTGTTAGCTCATGAATTTAGCCTGCAAAGTTTGCGAGCTTCGTAGACTAAACTTAAATTTTCCTATAATTATGCTTCTTGAAAAAAAAAATCCAAAACTCGCATAAACTTAGGAGGTCGACAAATCGGTCCATGAATCTAGGTTCATATATCTACCCTTAATGGGAGGTTTGTTGGTAATTTGGTCTTAATTTTTCATTTGTTTATATATGGATTTTCTCACTTATCTGTATGAAAATATTCAACCTAAAAGGTTGAGTTCTTATGGCAATTAAAGTAACAAAGATCATATTAGAAAGAGAGTTAAAATGGTGTTAAATAATTTTACAAGCTTTTTTGCTAAGGATAAAATTTTTCAAGAAAATACTACTTTGTCATCCTTAATGTTGTCTAATGACATGTTATGTTTGAAGATAACTTTTGTATATAATATTTTTCAAATTAAATTTTAAAATCAAAGTATAAGGGATGTGTTTCAAAGAGTTTTCTTAATTATTTTGAAAATGAATTGTGTGTATATATGCTCAGAGAATTAGAAAAATATACCGGTTCATTCAAAACTTGAGTTATGTCTAGTGCTCCTTACAACTGTAAAGAGTTCTACTAATCAAACACTTATTACAAACTAGAGTTGTCAAAATGACTCTAGCCCATTGGATTGGTTTGCGGGTTTACAAATAGACTAGACTGGACTCTAAAAAAGAGGCCTAAATAGAAACGAACCTTTTTCTCCAACCCATTTAGCCTGATTGTGTAAATGGACTTGGGTTAGACTAGTCAAAAAAATATAAATATATAAATTTAAAAATATATATTAAATAATAATATTAATATATTATATATTGTTAAAAATAAAATAAATAAAAATTGGGCATTAAGGAATATAAATCCAAATTGAAAGTGAGTGTCAAATTGATTAATTATGTTTACTCTAGCCAACATTCCTTGGTTAATTATGTTATTTAATTATTATTATTATTATATTATTATTATTATTATTTTATGGTATTTATTATTTAGGTTTTTAATTGTGATGATTGTTCTAATGTTATCATGATAGATAAATATTTATGTATCATGTATAATTTGTTATTCCCAGGAAATGGTGTGAATTATTTTATATTTTATTTTTAAAATTTAAGTTAATTTTTTAGTAATATTACACAGTTTGAAGTTAATTTGTAATGGGCTAGATTGAACTTAGAAAACAGAGACCCGAATAAAATGAGTCAAGTTAGTCGACTCATTTTATTATGTGAGGCTTATGGGTGATCGAGTTGACCTACCCATTTTGACAACTTTATTACAAACAAGTAGCCTCACACCACTTTTGGCTACAACTGACAAAATAAGAAATGAATAAAAAGATATTCACAAACTCAAATGAGTGAATTTACAATAAAGTTTGAGTCTCGTAACAAACCTTTTCTAAGGAAATAATCTAGCTTTTTTTTTCCCCTCAAGTATATGTCATCCCTTAAAATGACAACTTCAACTTGTTGAAAATTTTATTTGCACTTTGTAAGATGGTGAAATTGGGTATAACTCAACTCTAGAAAATCAGTTATAAGATGAGATTTATACCTTATTATATACTTTTGTTTAGTCATATCACAAGTTGGTGAGGAATCTTCAACCAAAATAGAATAGTAACAGTAGATACATCCATTATACTTTGTTATGCTACTTTTATGATTTTGGCTTGGAGAAAACATGTATCTTTCTAATCTTCTTATTCCATCTTTTACTAAAATTTAAAAGCTAAATTTTTCAAATAAGATAGACAAAGAGAATAAAAGAATAAAGAGTACAAAACTACAAATACTTCCCTTTTCGTCTTACATAAATTCAAAGCTAAATTGGATGTCACTTAGTAGTGTCAAAATGGGTTCGGCTCGGTGGGTCAGCCCAACCTACCACGAGTTCAGGCCGGACGGGGTTGGAAAAATAATAGTTTCATGAAACGAGTTGTCTTTTGTAACCTGACCCACCCAACCTGCAAGTTTGGTGAGTTCAGGTCGGGCTAGCCCATAACCCACCATGTTTATTTAAAATTCTTATTTTTAGTAACACACTCTCTTTAAACTTTTAAACTTTTATTTTTGTATGTTGAAGTTGAATTGTTGATGAATGATGACATTGATCCATTTAGTCTATGTTTGGAATGGATATTTTAATTAGATTATATGCAAAAATGATTTCAATGTTGTTGATTTATATTATTTATAATTTGTATGTTGTTTAATATTATGTATATGTTAGGTATTCTTTTTAAATTTTAAACTTATTTATGTGTTTATAATTTGCATATTTGAACTTAATTGCATATTTATAATTTACATTTTTTTATAAAAAAATCTCACTTAAAAAAATTAAAAACTACTTTTTTTTTCAAATCTAATGGGTCAACCCACCTAACCCACCAGTCTGTGGTAGGCCGAGCTGGGTTGTATAACTAGTTATCTTTATGATTGGTAGGTCGAGTCAGCCCACCTCATCTAACCCACAACTTGTGGTGGGCCAGCCGTGTGGGTCAGGCTGACCCATTTTGACACCTCTACTTAAGTATTATAAGTCAATCAGTTGGTTCAAGTAAGTGTAAGATATCGTTTTTAATTATTTGCTTTAAATAATTGTATGCATTTAATTAAAAACATAATTAAATTTAATTAAATAACTAGTATCAATTGTTTTGCATAGCTAATGGATTTGCTTAAATAGAAGTTGGGTGTCAAATGGTCAGTCACCAGTTTGGTATAAATGAGTGCAACCTTGACTTTAGCTAGGTGTCTTATGGATCACACAGAGGCTTGACAATAGTTAGAAGTTCAATAAATGACTTTTGTATTTGAATTCAATGTTGTTTTCTGACAAGTGGTTGTTATATTAACATGTTGTAGTAATCGCTTATATTCAAGGAAGATATAAATGTGTTTGACTTATTTTACAACCCTTATGGACTTGTGTTTATCTTGAGTTATCAAAATGGGCTAGACATGTTAGTCTAGCTTGTCGGGCCTACAAAATAGAACAGTTGGACTTTAAAAAATGAGGCTCAAATAAAATAAACTTTTTTTGTCTGGTTCATTTGGTTTGACTATATAAATGAACTTGGGTTAGTTAGTCTAGCATTCCACAGGCCGACCTGAATAAAAATATAAATATATAAATTTTTAAAATATATATTAAATAATAATATTAATATATTATATTTATACATTATTAAAAAATAAAATAAACAAAAATTAAAGTCATAAACATATTAATAATATAAGGCATACGCCCAAATGTTTACAAAGATTTTGACCCTTATATATAATTAGCAATAATTTATAATTTCTCTTAAACTTAGTGGTAGATGCTTCTGGACTCTAGTTTGTCAATTGCAGTGCAGGATCCAACTTTTACGATAATTACTTATAGAGTAATGATACACATACACCTCTTTATTTTATACACCTTATCAACACCTTTTATTTCTTTCTATCCCTCTCATCCTATACTTATATATTCTCTCTTTTTTCTTTCTCTCACTAGGTGTGTAATAGCATATAAGGTGTAAATATATAATTTTCCTTACTTATATATATTGCATTTAATCCATATTGTTTTTATCATCGTGATAACTAAAAGTTCTTACATGACATGCTGCTTCCATATATAATCGTCATTTAACTTAATATTAATAATGACAACTAAGTAAAAAATATTCTTAATGAATGTAGTGACTAATGATGTCATGAAAGGCATACATAAATTCAATGTGATTTTTGGTAGAGGTGGAACCGTGAAAGGTTTGCGGATGGAGGAAAGTAAAAAAAAAAAAAAATTGTGTACATGAAGTGTGAACTGGAGAATAATTTCTTTCCAAACCTTAATTTTGACTTAATTTTTTTACTTAATATTATTTTTAGTTTGAGATTTTTTTTTAAATACTCATTTTGACCTAGTAACAGGATCAAACTGAACTTATAAAATATAGACAGAATCAAAAATATATATTGGATCAGTCATCCACCCATTATTATTTGAACTTAATATATCGGGGAAAAAAAACGGGTCAACCCATTCATTTTTTACAATTATATGTTTATCGGATGAGGACCATATTCTTGAAGAAAAGGAGCATGGTGTGAGCATGATGTCCGTACGGAAGTGAGCATCAATTCAGAACGGAAAATTCGCTGGTGATGGAGAGTGAAGGAGGTTGGAGAGAGGTTAGGGGGAGGAGAAGGTATAGTGGTGGTGATGGAATCAGGCAGAGAGGGAGGTTACATGTAAATGATACGAAAGAGAAAGGCAACGGAGGACTAACTTCGTTTTTCTTCACACATTTTCCTGATGAATACAAGGCGGGAGAGATGTGGAAGATTTTTAGGAGATATGGGGATGTTCAGGAGGTCTACATTCCAACAAAAATGGATATAAATGGGAGGATGTTTGGTTTTGTGCGGTTTACAGGGGTGAAGGACGCGCACCTGTTAGGGATTAAACTTGACAATATCTTCATTGGAAATGAGAAGATATGGGTCAATCGGCCCAGATTTGAAAAAAGAAGGACTCAAACCACGGCTGTGGCAAAGATGGAGGGGATGGGGTATCTGAAGTTAAACCAAACGAAATCAAAGCCTAAGGAAACAATGACCGAATTTCAGAATGGAAGCAATAGACTGTCTTATGCAAAGGCGGTAGGCTCATCTGTGGAGAGGCAAAATCAAGGAAATGAGGGGATGAACCAGGGTAGCCTACAGAACAAAGGGGGAAGATTAGGGGAAAAAACAAGTAGGCTTTTGGTTTTTAGAGCAGAGGCAGAGGAGTTGAGGAGGCTGGAGACAGCCTATGTTGGTGAAGTGATATGCCAAGGAACAACTTTTAGGACGCAGCAATTTCTGGCTGAGCAGGGAATATATGATGTTAAAGCAACTACGATGGGAGGGAATAAGGTGTTGCTGGAAGAAGGCGATACGCAAACTTTGAAACAGGCGATACAAAGTAGCCAGGAATGGATTAAAGCATGGTTTCACTTGATAAATAGGTGGGAACCTGGGAATGTAGAAATAGAGAAAAGGGTATGGGTGGGCTGTTATGGGGTCCCGCTTCATGTGGGGGGGAAAAATTTTTTCGGACTCTGACGGCACCCTACGGTGAGTTGGTGCGAATAGGCGCCGGGACAGCCAGAAAGGAGAGGTTTGATGTGGCGCGGCTGCTCATCTCCCGGAAGGCTTTCAAGCCCATACAAGAGGTGGTGAGAGTTGCAATAGATGATAGATTTTTTCATATAAAGGTGGCAGAGGAAGGTGATGAATGGCACAAGGTGCTGAGTAACGAGCAGTACCCAGGGTCCGGCTCCGAGATGAGTTCGTGTCAGGGAGAAGGGGAGTTCGATGAGTCTTTTGTAGTGGAGTAGCGACTGGCGGTGTTGAAGGAGGAACTGTTTGGTCGATGGTGGGAGGTGGCTCCGGCGGAGGAACTCGGAGGGCAAAATGGGGAAATCTATGATGAAGAGTCAGCAAATGTCAGCTTAGGTGCCGGTAGTTGTCACGCCGGCAACAAAGCAGGGGATGAGAAAGGCGACACTGACTGTGCCACTAAGTCGGAAGAGGAAAGTTGGGAAAGGAAAGAATGTGGCGGTCAGAGGAGAGGCGCACCGAAAACGGAAAAATGGTGTGGAAATGGCGAAGCGGGTGGGGAAAAGGGAAGTGAAGCAGACCTCGGGGAACGGGACACGCGACTTGACAGGTGGCCAGCTTTTCTGTCCCCTCTGCGCTCAGATAGCCCAACCAATCAGATCGTGCCACGTGGACACGATGAAGGCGCCACACTCCAACGGCTACATCAGCGCGAAAACCGAGGAGATAAGGCTGACGCTGTGGGCCCCAGAAATCGCTGCAACCAGATAACACGGCACGTGGACCGAGACGATAATGCTGACACCGTGGGCCCACGCCAGCTCGGTCAATGGCGACCCACGGTTCACGTGTGCGGTTCAGAGTAGTATCCTGGGCCGACGCGCATACTGTTCAAGGGCCCATATTGGTGGGTGTGCGGTGCAAACAACAAATCAGCTGTGAAAATTTTACGGAAACGGAAACTGATGGAAATATGACTCAGATCAATGGAATGAATATATATTTGGGCAACGGAATGGCTGGACATGACAGCCATAGTAGAAGTTCCGATTTTCAACAAACACAAGCTGAAGCGGGTCTAACACAAATGTGGTGGAACGGGGCAAAATTGGGTGGAGAAAAGAGGATGGAAAGAGACGAGGCAAGTATCGAAAATGACGAGAATGCCAAAGTAGAATCACAATTCAATAACTTTGAAGTCGATAGTAAAAAGATGGAGTCAAGTTCTACAAAGATTTATAATTGCAAGCAATGGGAGTGTGTGGGTGCGGAAGAAATGTCTTGGGGAGGGAAGGGGAACAGGAAGATGGTTAATACCTAGAGGCAGGTTCGAAGGCATAGTGTTGATGGAAGCGACTTGCAAAGGTTTAATCAGGAGGGAGAATCAGAGCAAGCAAGCCAAAAGAAAGAAGGAGGAGGTAATGACATGCGACAAATGTGGTCAGCAATGAAGGTGATAGGAATAACTGGGGAACAACCTGACGAGGTGTATATAGCAGAACTACAAAAAATGGAAGAAAGAGATAAGGCAGAAAAGGAAAACAGGGGGATGAGGAATCAAGGGGTATTTTAAATGAAGCTTCTATCACTAAATGTGAGGGGGTTTAGGGAGAGGGTGAAAAGGAGGCGCATTAAGAGGATGGTAGTGGGGAACAAGATTGATATATGTTTGTTTCAGGAAACAAAGTGCTCAAATTTGAAGGAGTGGGAGATAAAAGAGGTTTGGGGGAATGACGAATGTGATTGGAGAATACTCCCATCAACGGGTTTGAGTGGGGGTTGCGTTACAATCTGGAGGAAAGAGTTGCTGGAGGTGGTGTGGCAAATTCAAGGGCAGGGTTTTCTAGGAGTTGCTTTTAAAGGAACGAATTCAGATGAGGTCAACTGTGTTGTCAACGTCTATGCCCCATGTACATTGGAAGGAAAGAGAAAGATCTGGAATGACTTAATGATGACTAGAAGAGGGGTCCCACATGTAAGATGGGTAGTTGGTGGAGATTTTAATGCGGTTAGAGGAAGGAGTGAAGTTATAGGAAGATCGACGTTTCATTCGAGGAGGGAGATGGACGAATTTGAATTTTTTATCCAACAGATGAGCTTGGTAGACATCCCACTCATTGGAAAAGGAGTGACATGGATTTCACTAGATGGACAGTCAGCTAGTAGATTAGACAGGTTCCTTTTCTCACTGGCGCTGATGGAGGAGTGGGGAATTACTGCACAGAGGGTAGGTACGAGGGAGTTCTCTGATCACTGCTGGATAAGCACTAAAGATAATAAGCAGAATTGGGGACCTAAGCTATTCAAGTTTTTTTATTATTGGTTGGAAGAGGCTTCCTTTGGAGAGTTGATAAAAGCAAGGTGGAACTCAATTCAGGGTTTAGGGTGGAAGATGTACCAGTTGGCAAGGAAGCTAAAGGCTATTAAAGGAGAGATAAAAAAGTGGTCTGAAGACGTGTGGAAAAAAGATGATCATTTTCTAGCCGAAAGGGTTCAGGAAATGGAAGTGGTTGACCAACAGTTAGTAGCAGGGGTCCAGGTGATTAATAGATCCAGGCATGATCTCATGACAGAATACTGGGCCAAAGCAAGGGTGATGGAACATGCACTGTTACAGAAATCAAGGGTACGATGGGCTCTCAATGGAGACAATAATTCCAGGTACTTTCATAATTGTTTTAAGTCGAGATGTCATGCAAACTCCATTTTTGCAGTCCAGTCAGATTCGGGGTGGCTGGAGAGTATGTCTGATGTTAGAGCCCAAATATTAGAACACTTTTCGGGCAATTTCCAGGAAAGATGGTTGGATCGACCGACCATGGATGGAGTTCCTATTGCTCAAATATCAGAACAGCAAAAGCAGGGGCTGGATGAGCCTTTTTTAGAGGAGGAGATTAAGGCGGAAGTGTGGGCATGTGAAGGCGGCAAAAGCCCAGGGCCCGACAGTTTTGGAATGAATTTTTACAAATCATGTTGGGAAGTAATTGGGCAAGATGTGGTCAAGGCTGTACAGGAGTTTCATGGGTCGGGCATATTACTGAGAGGGGTAAGTTCTTCTTTCATTACTCTCATCCCAAAGGTGGCCAGACCTTCAGGGTTAAGCCAGTACAGGCTCATTTCCCTAATATCAAGCGTGCATAAGATTATTTCGAAGATATTGTCTATGAGGCTGAAAAAAGTGTTGACTGGGCTAATATCACCCTCTCAGACAACTTTCTTGTCTGGCAGATCAATTATGGATGGAGTAGTGGTGGCAAATGAGCTTATGGACTGGGCAAAAAGAAGGCGAAATCCGTGCTTCTTGTTCAAGGTGGATTTTGAGAAGGCTTATGACTCGGTCAGCTGGAATTTTCTGGATTATATGGTGGGTAGGATGGGGTTTGGATAGAGATGGAGACTGTGGATGAGTGCTATAGTCCGGAATAGTTATGTCTCAATTCTAGTAAATGGGTGTCCGACTCCAGAGTTTAAGCTAGCGAGAAGGTTGAAGCAGGGAGATCCGTTGTCGCCTTTTCTGTTTTTTATAGTGGCGGAAGCACTACCAGTATTGTATAGATCAACCATCCAAAAAGGCTTGTACAAAGAAATAAAGGTACAAGAGGATGCGACGTATTCAGTGCTACAGTATGCAGATGATGTCATTATGATGGGTGAAGCGGATTTGCAATCTGTGTGGTATCTGAAGGTAATATTGCGGGGGTTTGAAATGGTGTCAGGGTTAAAGGTAAATTTCAGCAAGAGCAGTTTCTATGGCTTAAATGTGTCAGAATCATTCACACTTGCGACTAGCGGGATGCTAAACTGTAATGTTGGTACACTACCATTAAAATTCTTGGGGGTACTAGTGGGAGTGAATCCTAAGAGGGAACAAGTTTGGAAGCTAGTTATTGATCAGTTCAAAAGGTGATTGTCAGGTTGGAAGGCAAGGAATATGACTTTTGCTGAGAGGTTGGTATTACTGAACTCTGTGCTAGCTTATCTTCCATTGTACTTTTTCTCCTTTTATAAGGCTCCCAAGTCAGTGTTGAAGTCTCTCAAGAGGTTGCAACGAACTTTCTTATGGGAGGTAATGAGAGTCAGTCAAAAATTGCATGGGTGAGATGGGAAAAAGTCTGTAGGCCAAAAGATGAGGGAGGTCTAGGTGTGAAGTGTTTGGAGAAATTTAATTTGAGCTTGCTGGCAAAGTAGAGGTGGAGAATATTATCAGATGATACAGCTATCTGGGGACCGCTGCTGAGGAGTAGGTACAGGGAGGTACATGGATATATGGATAGACCCACGTCTTTTGTCCACACCTCTCAGTGGTGGAAAGACATATGGGCCATTGATGGACCAAATGCGGCCTTGCCTGGGTGGTTCAAAATTAGAGTTAATAGGATAGTAAGGTCTGGAGTGGGGACTTTATTTTGGGAGCAGAGGTGGATGGGAGATACAGCTTTCTGTGTACTTTTCCCCAGATTGTATGCTTTGACAGAGGATAAGTTTATCACTATTAAGGATAAATGTGACACAGGAGGCCACTTATCATCATGGAAATGGGTCTGGCGAAGGGAGTTGTTTGTCTGGGAGGAGCAGCTGCTTATTGCTTTACAGGAGGCGTTAAGTGAAGTGGTATTGGTAGAGCGGGATTCAGATGAGTGGGGATGAAATTCAGGTGTTGGGGGGGATATTCGGTGGCGGAAGGGTATAAGGTGTTGAATGAAGGAGTATCTGACTTAGGAATGAACTTGGTGGAATCCCAGGATTTACGTAGGTTGTGGAATGAAAAGCTGCCATCTAAGGTATTGGTGTTCTCTTGGAGACTGCTAAGGGACAAATTACCCACTGTGGAAAACTTGCTAAGGAGAGGGATTCAGGATCCTGTGCTCAATCCTGTTTGTGTGTTTTGTAATAATGGGATAGAGACCAAGAACCACCTATTTTTACAATGCCCAACCATACAAACGCTGTGGTATAAAGTTATCAGCTGGGCAGGGGTAGAGACACCACTCCCGGGAGATCTGAACCAACTGTTCCTGTTATCCTCTGGTTGGGTGGTAGGAAAGCCGAAGAAACGGTGCAGGTATGTGTTTTGGATTGCTGTATGTTGGTGCATTTGGTTGTCAAAGAATGCTGTTATTTTTCAAAGGGTCGAGGTGGAATCCCTTGATATGTTAATGTCGATAAAATTGTTATCGTGGCAATGGTTGTTGTATTCCTGATTGGTGCTTCCACCCTAGATTGTGTCTGATGAATATGAGATAGATTTATAGGTTAGGTGGAGCATAATCAACGTATTACTATACTACTGTATATCAGTCTGAAACGTTGTGTTTCAACTGCTTCTTATTTCCTATAATACAATATATTTTTGCTGTTAAAAAAAAAATGTTTATCGGATCATAAAATCCACTTTCCATGTTTTTCGTAAAAAATTGTTTTTGATATAGGTTGGATGAATATGAAGATTATGTTTTCATAGGTTGGGTCATGCTTAACTTTTTGTTGTGGAAAATTCTTGGTAAAATATCTGAGTAGTGTAGGATTGGGTTGTTAGAGTAAACAGTCTTTTGCATATGTAAAACCAAACTATACAACATGTTCATATTAGTAAATAATAAGATGTGAGTATTTGATTATGCATTGGATGTTGGTTACTTACAAGCAGGTTTCTCTTTCTCATATGAACGAACAAGTTATTTGACTATTCAATAGTATAAGATATGTGAAGCTGAGTTACTGTCCCATTCATATTTCGAAGCCTTTCAAATAAAAATAATAAGTTTCATCGAGTTTATTAGACTCGTCTAATTCTAACTCTCTTTTTTATCATAACAAACGTATAAATCTATCGTATAAGTATTAGACCTTTATTCATTTTATTATTGTATAGTATGCATGAATCTCATTTTATTAAATAATTTATATTTAAATTATATTTCATATTATATACTATATAAAACAACAATAAATTATAATAACAAATATTATATTTTAAAATTTGTAATGGAAATAAATCATCGTTAACTATAGATAATTTTGCTAAATAATTTTTAAAAGAAAATAATATGTCTAAAATATTTATAAATTATTAAAAAAAGTTTTTTGGTATAGGTCATTATACTAGTAGTATACTGCTGATGAAACTCATTGTACACATGATGTTACATGATTCATTTCTTTTTAGCTTATAATTAGATAGGGACATGCGAATAACTCGTTACAAAATTCAATTCATAAAGCCTTCATTCTAAACATGTTCATTATATTTGAGTTGCACTTGTCCCGCAAACCAACCTACATAAAATCATAAAAAAATGTTTTTAAAAAAATAAATTTGTCTCATTTTTAATTATTATAAAAATTTGATATATATCTAAAGTCACCACATAATTAAGTAAAATCAGAATACTTAATACTTAAATGTAATCACAAATAATTAAATATATTCTCAATTCTAAAATATAAAATAAAGAGTTTAATTGGTATACATTGTCAGTGTAAATATTCTTACATCAACATTCAATCGTAATTATTCATTCATAGTAAGTTCATTGACTTTATTAATTAGTACTTTGAAAGTCACATAAAATGAAAAGTTATGATTGAATGTCGGTGTAAAAGTATTTTACACTGACAGTATATATTAATTAAACGTACACAATAAAGTATAAATGTATTTAAATATAAAATGTCATCACAAAAGTATCAAATTTTTTTATCTTTTTACTTATGACACTATATTTTTATAAATAATATAATTTTTATTAAAAATAATTGTGATGGGTTAACCTACTAAATTCACTAGTTTTGCGGTTCACCTTAAAAAGTCTCTATATGTAAGTAAATTCAAAATTTTAGGACTCACTCACGTACAATGTGAATTGCGAATAACCTATGAACCTAAACTCAAATGTCCTTCTCTTTTTATAATAGAGGTATTCCTAAATATTATATTGTGCATTAAATATAAAAATTATTTTATTTATTTTAATATATCATTTATTTGAATCATGACTATGAAAGGAACTTATTAATAACTTTCCCTCTAGTTTGAATTTAAAAACACTTGAAAATAAGTATTTTAATAAGTTTCAAGTTTATATGCTTATATTAAAATATTAAAAGTTTGTAAAAAAATACCTTTAAGTTATTTTTAATTTCAAAAAGTTTATCATTATCATTTTCGGGTATTACTTTTAATGAATATCAGTTTCATATTGAATTAAAAAAAATCATACAAGTTTATAATACCATTTTTACTTAATTGAAAATCTACCATTTAATTAATAATAAATATACTTAAGTATATATAATAAATTTAATTAATTAAAATATACCATTTAATTAATAATAAATATACTTAACTATATTTAATTAATAATAAATTTACCTAATAAAAAATCTACCATTTAAAAATCACGGATCCTATAAATAAATTTCAATGTATATTATACTATATATCTATATATTATATAAAATGTACAGGTGTTCATGAATTGGATGTTTGATTTTCAGAAGAAAAAAAAAATCAAATCAATTAAATTTAACTGTTTGATTGAGTTCAAATTTCACAATTAGCTTTTCTAAACACTGAATCAATGTTAATCAAGTTGGTTCAATTCATAAAAACCCAATAAAAATATTTGAAAAAATTATGGATGCACCCTCAGGTTTAATAAAATTGCAAATACATTCTCTTTTTTTTTTTTAAATTACACATAACTCTCTTATCTTTATGTATTATTACAATTGTACCCATGTATGTTTGAAAACATTACACTAGCATCCCCTCACACCTTACACTAATACTTTTTTAAGATTGTGCAAGTAAAGGTTAAAAAATCAAGAAGTATATGCGTAATTATACTAAAATCTAGGAGTGCATCCATAATTTACTCAAAATATTTTTATTAAATCATAAATAACAATTTTATACATCAAATTAGTAAAATTAATTATGATTAGTCTACCGATTCATAATTTCATCTAAAATTATTTCACATATATATCAAACAAAAAATTGTTGTATCAAAATAACATAATAATAGTCTAACAAGCAACTAATTATAATTAATAAAAAATAAAATTATCCAAAAAATAAAAATAATTATTGTTCAATGTAAAGTCATAAAACATAAATTCATAATTATCCTAAGTATCTAAATCATATATAATCAGTTTAATTTTTATTAAATTTTAAAATCTTGAATTCATGAATTTAACCGAACATGATGAATTTTAAGTGGTTTTGTTTAGTAAAACCTGAACAACCTAAAAATTTTGAATCAATTTAATAGATTTAGTATGAAACATCAAAATATCTATAAACATCTATATGAAATGATAAACACTCCTTATAAAATTTCTAATTGTTGACAAAAACTAGTAATACACGTGGCACAATTTCATTCATTCATTTTTTTCTCAAAACAGGAACAATTTTTTTCATGTTTTATTATGCGATAAATAAAAAAAATTCATTTATTTCAAAATATAATTTATTTGAATCATGCCTGTAAAAAGAACTTATCAATTGTAAACTCATTAATTATTATTACTCATTAGTCATGCCTATAAAGCCTTTTCTTTCCATGTTGAAATTGTTTTTAGAAAAAAAGTCGAAAATAAATTTTAGTAATACGTAACGGGTTTATGCATATATTAAAATATAAAACACTTGAAAATGAAGTATCTTTTAAGTTATTGTTGAATTAAAAACAAAATTAATTTATCATTATCATATTACTTTTATAGTTTAGTTCTAAAAATATTCAATGAAAATTTTTCATTTAAATCTGTTAACTTTATTAATTAATTTTAAAAATCATATAAATAAAGATTTATAATTAATTTAATATTATTATAGAACTCTTTCACATTGTACTAATTAAACTCTGTACTAATTAAATTCTTGTTTTTATGTTTATAAGTTTCATATTGAATTAAAAATCTATCATTTAAAAATTAATAGATTCACGTAATTAAAAATATACCATTTATTAATAATAAATATAATTAAATATATTTAATTAATATTAAATTTAATTTATAAAACTTTAACATATAATATATGATATATAAGGTAGGCTTAAGAAACATTTTTGTCTCTAAAAAATGCGTACTTTTTATTTAGTCCTTTAAAATTTTTTATTTTGTTTTAATTCCTAAACTATGTTTTTGTTTGAAATCAAACTTTGCTGTTAAATGTTCATGTGAGTGATAAAAATAATAATATAATCCTAAAACTGAAACTTTTAAAATAAAAAATATTACTATTAATAGGCTGACTCAATTTTTGGATCCTAAAAATATTATTTTTTATTATAGTCTTTAAATTTTTTATTTTATTTTAGATCTCAAATATTCTTTTATTTTAAAATAGTACTTGTTATTAGATACATAACATTAAGTGATTATGTAACTAATTTTTTTTCACATCAATCACTTTACATCATTAAAAAAATAATATAATTTAAATTTATTATTTTTATAATAATTATGATAAAAATTGTATTAACAATAATTTTTATTAATTAATAATTTTTTTATAACAACATACATAATTATAAAAATTTTATACTAATTATTTTTTAAATTGATCTTGATATTTTTAATTAATTAATAGTATAAAATTACAAAGAATATAAGACAATTTATTTTTTTTTCTTGATACTAAACAACATAACTTTATTTAATTTTCTATTACTTATTTATTTGTTTTAAGACTTAATATTATACTCTCTTTTTTTTGTTTATTTATGTATTTAGTTAGAGTTGTGAAAAATAGGTCAAACTCAATAAATAGATCAATCTATGGCCTAACAAAATGAAAAATATTGGGCTAAATAAATTAAGACTCTATAAAATGGGCAAAATGGGTCAACTCAATGAACTTGTAGAGTTAGAATGAGCTAAAAAAACCTAGATTCATATGGAACCAAGTCTATTTGAACTTAATATTATTCAAATTTATTATTTTTTCTTTTAAATTTATATATCTAGGGAAAAAAAAAGAATAAACCAATATGGCTTACTATGACCTATCATTATTTTTCATTTATTAAAAATAATATTTTTATTTTAAAAATCAGTGTTATTATTATAATATTATTTTCAATGATGTGGCAAAATCTTAGTCACATTAGGGATAACTATGTGGTGGAGCAAGGATGAGTATGAAATTTCCATCTCCATCCCTACTTCTGAAACTCATCTACATCCATGTTCCCATACCCAACAGATATGATATTTATGTCTTCATCCCTGCCCTATTGAATATTCTCATACTCGCAACAAAATTATAATTTTTTGATAAAAAATAATTTTTTAATATAATAATATTAATTCAAAAGTTATCTAATAAATGTGAAGTTTGTAATTTATTAATTAAATGTCAAACTTTTTTTAAGAAAAATGTCATACCTTTTCTGACATAACAAAATTGTAAAATAAGGATATAGAGACAAGGATGAGGGGAGGATGTATATTTTCATCCTCAACTTAACAAATCATATATTTTTCAAACATGTACCCATATCAGTCAAATCAAGAATTTCTCATCAACATTGAGGTGAGTTCAAGGATTACCCATAAGTATAGGTTATTTGTTATCTCTAAGTCACATCATCACTTAATATGAACTATTTTAAAACAAAAATATATTCAAAGGACAAAAATAAAATTAAATGACTAAAATAGAAAGTAAGTATTTTTTTTATGCACTCTTGTGTAAAAAAATTTACATTGACATTCAATTACAAATCATTCATATATAATAAATTTGTTGACTTCACAAAGTAATATTTTAAAAGTCATATAAATGAATGATTATGATTTAACATAGTGTAGAAACACAAGTTTTAAACTCTTTTTATGACTAAAAGTTATTCAAACTATTAATAATAGTATTTTTTATTAAGAAAATCAACATATCATTATTATAATATTAATTTGAATGACATGTATCCACTAACATGATAAAATATTAGTCACATTATCACTTAATAGTGAACACGATAGATATTATTTTCAAATACAACCATGTTTAAACTAAAATAAATATTAAATAAATAAAATAAAAAACAAATATTTTTTAGAAATCAAAAGGTTCATTAAGTCTACAATAATATATAATGTATGAGAAATACTTTAAGTATTAAAAAATTATTTACTGTTGGTATAAAAACTACCTACCAATAAAAATTAATCAGTTAACTTTTAAGATGGTTAATTCGTTATGATAAAAGCTAACAAATTTACTGTACAAACTGTTTTGTGATCGGAAAATTGTATAAAATTTACGTTAGGTATATGATAATACACTACTTCTTTTCTCATACTTTTAATGCAATATAAAAATAATTTGTTACAATTAATAGTAATAGAGATTAATGTTTATCATTAATATTTAATTATAATTTTTTATTTATATAACTTTTAAAATATTAATTGATAAATTAAAAAAATTTATCATAAATTAAAAGTTATGATTAATGTTAGTGTAAAAATTTTTGTGTAAAAATTTTTATATTAACAGTGTAAAATTTTTTTTCATCATAACAATGGATATTGTTAAATATTAAATTCATATTTACTTACTTTCTTTATTTAAAAATTGTTAAAATTACTTTTTCCTATAAATTATGACATCGTAACACACGAGTATTACATCCCGTTAGTAGTGAGATAGGCTTGCAAACGACCATTTTGACTTTTTTTAAGAATAATGCGTATTTGACTGTTATTTTATTATTTCATAAAACATGTGTCAAGTTGTTGTGGTGTTATTAAAGATTTATATCATGTAAACATTAAATAATTAATGTTATATTTAATATTATGCAATTATTTTATTTATTGCTTTTTTATATAAATATGCGTTTTAAAATATTTTAAAATTGAACCATTCTAGTAGTGGGATTGAGCAATTTCAAACTTTAGTGCGACCATTTTACACCAAAAAATATTTTTCAAATTAGAAGAGATAGTATTTTTTACATAGTTATTAAAAAATAATTTTTATAATTTATATGTATATAATAATTGAAGTTATAAAGTAGAAAGATAAGAATAGAGATAGTAAATTTGAATTAAAAGTAATATATTAACGATCGTAAAAAATATATATAATAATTAAAAAAATAGTACCATTTTCAAACACGCCATCTTTCTAGAAACGCTCAACCACTCTTTTTTTTATATATAAAAAAAAAACACTCAATTACCCCTAGAGATAAGAATTTGATATGTAAAGGCTTAACTTTGATCCATACTTTTTGAGACAAAAGAAGCGTTATGGCTGAGTTAATCAATGACTTTTCATGATTATGACATATACAATGGTAAGTTTATTAATAAAAACTAATATATTACATTGAAGGGTTAATTACCATGTTCTAATGGGAGATAAAGTAGTATGGTGTCTGTATCCTTGTATTTTCAAAAACTCTTAATTTCTCTTTCAAATAAATCTTTGCTTTTTTTAAAAAAATATTATATTGAATATCATAATGATAAGGATAGAAAACCTCTTACTTCATTTATTTCCAGACAATTTTTAGTGGGACGTTGAAGTTTTAAACAGTTTCAAGTTATGGTCGAAAAAAGTCAATAATATTGAGTCATCAATTAATCTATTTATGAGAAAGTAAAAATAGACATGTGAGAAGAGGCATGTCACAGCAAGAAAACCAACATGCAACAGAAAACAAGGGTGTCTTTGTCTTTGTCAAAGGATCCTCAAATTGCTCTCCCCCTTTTGTTTATTGTATCTTTGTCTTTACATTCCCAATTCAATTTACCATTAATACACCAATCAAAACTCTCGCATGCATTACTTTGCACTATGTGTCTTTCTTGTGTCAATATCTCTTTGTGATCCTTTCTTAAATAATGAATTTAAGTTTTGTTTTGTTTAATTTATTTTATTTTATAAGTTATTTTAAATTATAGTAAAAAAATTAAAATAAAAATAAATAAGTATAAGTTATTTATTAAATTTTTAAAATTTATTTTTAAATTAAAATATTTGATAGTTTAATTTTTATTGTGTAATAAAAATATATTCATAAAACATATTTTTTTATAATTAGTTTACATGAAACATTTTGTGAAATATTTACATTGTAAAATAACCTGTTAAAATTATATAAACATGAAATATTTACATAGTAAAATAACCTGTTAAAATTATATAAATATTATTTGGTCCAATTATTTTTTTTAAAAATAAACAAAAGATAAGCCGAGTCTTACACAAAAAGTAAATATTAATAAGTTGTACAAAATTTGACTTTTTAACACATTGTATAATAAATATTTTCAAAAATCATCGAGTATTGTAAACAACATTAAATAAAAAATTTACTATTTAAATATTTTAAACAAAATGTTTTTTAGTGTAAATACTTACCAAATGAAGGTTGAAGGTTAATAATCCTCAATCTTCTTTACAACAATACCCTATAGGGATTCACACAGAAATAAGAAAAATAATTATTTACAAATAGATTACATGGACACTAATTAAAAAAAGTTTGAAACTTCAGTTTGAAAATCTCATCATCTTATTTTTATTATAGTTTCAAGAGAAATTACAAATAATTTTCTTTTCTTTTTCTTTTCATGATAGAGTACATTATTTATTTATTTATTATTATTATATATTCACTAAAAAAGAGTACACTTATTATATTAACAACAAGCGTTAAGAATAACTTAAAACCAATCTTCTCTCATTAATAAAGTATTTCAAAATATTATTTTCTCCACTTAAAAAAAAGAAAACGTTTTAAAATTAAAAGTAAAATGTGAATGGAAGCATCTGGACCAAACTCAGACTTTTCATAAGTTGACTACATAAATAACTTTTCAAACCAAACATCATTACTTGTTTTCACTGTGCAGTCTCATGTGGTTTAGGCTTCATTTTCATCCTCAACTTTGAAGTTGCCTTGACCTCTTTATTCTTCTTATCAGGTATTAGTTTCACACATAAATTTTAGTGTTTACAGATCATAATTTTATATCCATTGTTTTCTGTTCATCTTTGTCAATTTTTACTTAAATAATTAAATATTTCTGTTTTGATTGAATTTGTGTTAGAGATCTATTTGGCTCCATTTCCAATTCTTTCTTAAAATGATAACAAGAATCTCTTCTTCTTCTTCTTTTTTTTTTTCTTTTGTTTACATACATGCACTTATGTCAGCCACAGATTGAGTCTAATTCTTTCTCCAATCATCAAGTTCCGTGTCAAAATCCACATTTTTTAATAAATGTTTCAAACTATGTATTTTGGAAAAACTCATACCATACACAAAACAGAAAATATCTTCTGGGTCCCACATGTGAGTTTTATATTTTTCTCTCTTACTAAAGATTTTAAGTACTAAAAGAGAGTTTAACTCAGAAAAACCAATAACACTTTTATCAAAGTATTGTCTTTTGGAATAGGTGTGTTTATTTTTTTTATAAAAAATGTTTCTAGTAAAAGATATTTTCTCAAAGAAGATATTTGTGGAAAACTAAAACAAAAAGTAATTATTAGATAATAGAATTTTTTTAAAATATTTTAAAATTTTATTTAAAATATTTCTAAAGTCTTTTAAAAATATAAAATAAAATAAAAATTTTATATAAGATGCAAAATGAAAAAAAAATATTGAGAACTCAACATAAAATTCTTTAATCATATTTAATATATATATATATATATATATATATATATATATATATATATATATATATATATCAAAATTCATTAAAATGGCAAGTTTGAAAGGAAAATACTTGAAACCAAATATTTTTTCAACTTATTATTAAGTAATGTGTTATATGTTATAAAAATATTTTTACAAAATCAAGTATAAATAAATAATGTGACTCTAATAATTTTATGAAACAAGTCGCTTGGTTTGTATTATTTAAAATTTAATAAAAATACTAAAAAAAGAGTGGATGGAAATTAATTATGTATTAAATTTCTATTTTAAAAATAGTTAAAAGGAAACAAAGAAAATAAACACCCACGCCAAACTCATGTCTCATCACATTCAGCACCCCTATATCCTTGAATTTGGCCCACCAAATAAAAGAAAGAATATATATTTAATAGTTTTTATTAAATTATATATTTAATAGCGTATTATTTAAAAGTATTAAATACTTGGTTTACTCTGATGGATATATTAAATGGAATATTTCTTAGTCATTTCCTGTCACTGTGAAGCGTTTTGTATCTGTTGAATAATTTTTTTAAAATATATATATATATATATATATATATATATCTTTTGAAAATTATTAAATGATTTTTTCATTCTATTATATATTTAATTTAATAGTCTATCATTTTAAAATAAAAAATTATTAATACTTTGAGAATATTAAACATATTTTTTATATTAAGTTAAGGAAAAATATTTGGCACAGATGCCTATTTAAAACTGTTGAATTACTTTTTTTCTTTTAATATAGAAAATGCAAAAAATTTCTAAAAAAGTGCTCTAATAATTTTTTAAAACTATCTAATAAAAAATATGTACATGACTAGAAAAGGTGTTTGCATTTAACAGTTTTTAAAGTTGTTTAATTACATTTTTACTTTTTTCTCTGCATAATTGCATTGTCTGTTCTGGTTTATTTATTTATTTGAACTTTGGTAATCTATACTTATCTGAACCAAACCCACAATCTTCTGCCATTCATATATTCTTCAATTCCAATGCCTTCAGTGACCTGTAACTAAGTTGGTTGAAGATTCATTTCCTATGGCAAACTTTGTAAGTCTCTGTTCACTCTTTTTAGTAGTGTCCAACATATTTAAATTATCTATGTATTTGTAAATGTTTTTATTGAGTTTTGCTAAAAAAGATTGATATGTATTGTTCTTGCAACTTTTCTTAAATACTGGCAATATATGCGTAATGGAAACTCAGTAATGTTTTGTCCATAAAAATTTTAAAATTTCAAAGTAATTAAAATGATTTGAATTTAGATTGTTTTAATTTAAATTTTTATTTTTAAATAATTAATACATTTTTCTTAAATTTTATGTTTTTACTTAGTTATACAGTACTACTCAATTTTCATTTGAAAATAGGAGAAAGAGAAAGATAAGGTTGACGAAGTGGAGACAGAAAAAGAAGGGATATATATAAAGAAAAGAAAGGAAAAAAGAAAAGGAGAGAGAAGGGGAGAAAAAGATAGGTAGAAATATAGAGAGAAAATAAATATGAAGAAATTTTAAATTCATATCTATTTATAAATAAAAAATCCTATAATTTTAATCAATTTAAATATCATTAAAAATATTAGAATTCTAATTTCTCGTTTAAAAATCCAGAAAGTATTTAAAACTTTAACAAAAAAATTATCTTTTCTAAATTCTCCATCAAGACAGTCTAAGCACAAAGTAAAGGTTTTGACTTTCAATTGTCAAGTCCAATAAAAATTAATTATGTTGAAATAATTTAGACAATAATTAATCAATTATTCATCTCTTTTAAACTAAACATATTGTAAATTAACTTAATAATTAGCCAATGATCTGTTGATAAAATTCATTTTTTGACAAACTAAGAAGTTTTTTATTTGTGCTCAGCAGAAGGTGTGGGCAAAACAAAAAAGTTTTTGTTTTTATTTGCAAGGATAAAAAGGAAATGTAAATAATATACTATTATACCGTTACAAATAGTAATAGAAGAGATGAGACATAAAATAAAATAATTATTTTTTAAAAGATTAAAATCATGTGATGCAATTATTATGCTCAAATTCGTATAAAAATATTAAGTCTAATGATTTTATTGGAAGTCAAAACTTATTTTTACTTTTTTTTTATGTTTTTCCTTATAATCTTATGATATAGTTATTATCCTTGGCATCCAAAACTTGAATGTATGCATTTTAATTGAATCAGTTCCAATCATTCATCGATGGAACTCTTGAATCCCAATTCAACAACGAAGATGTAACTACATTGTTAGCTGCTCCTATCTCTAGGGAGAACCAGGTAAGCTTTTATTCATTTTTGTCGATCACACACACATATACTTATATGATAAAATACCTTTTTTTTTTTTTTACCAACTAATATATGTGTAGTATTCACAGTCTGCTAAGAGAATCAATTACTTTTCACAAAAATAAAATCATGTTAAACCAAAAGTAGATAACTAGCTTTGTTTTGGTTTTTAATTTTTGGTTTAATTTTCTCATTTCAACTCTATCTCTTTTTTATTTATGAAAGGGGGCTTAAAGGCTACTATATTAGAAAACTACGTAATAGGCAAACATTAATGAAAGCATGCCATAATAAAAGAATAAATGTCTGGTTAGTGACAGATCACTAAAACGAATATTTGTAGAGTATGTTGATTGTGTAAATGTCTTCATTATACGTGATAACCTTTGTGGCTAGATTACTGATTTAATTATTTGAGATGTTCATTTTTTTTTGAGAATGTAAAGAAAATATTATGCATATTGCATGAGGTTAGTGCAATTTTTTTTAATGAATGGTTTTAAAAAGGATTTTGATACTGTTGACATCGTTGGTGTTTCTTTTGTCAACTATGCATATTGGTTTTAGCCCTTTTTTTACACAAATATATTATGTATATTTTCCCATTTATAAATAGTGTGCAAGTTAAAAAATCCTTGGCATTAGTAGTTATAGCAACAATTAGACTAATTAAGTCTTCTAGATATGAAAATTCAGTGGTTCCATTTCTTGTTTTTTCTAGTCCTAATTTGTTTTTTTTATAGGAGGCAAACTCTTCACATTTAACCAAAGGGGTTAATAGTAAGAATTTAGATACTACTAAATGCACATTAAAATTATGCATTTAATCAAATAACTGGTTTTTCTAATATTTTTACATAAAAAATAAGTGTTTTTTTATTATGAAAGTTATATCTTACTTTTTAGCTATTAAGAAGAGATTCTTTTTGTAGTATTTTTAATATATCTTTTACATGCTTTACTAAATGTCCATTTAGTCATATAACTCATATCTTTATTTCAGGTCTTAATAATTAGGAAAATCTATTTTTAACTTTATTACATATGAAGTTTAGGATGATAATCTTATCATATTGTTTAATAATAGTTAAAACTCGTAAATCTAAAGTTTAGACAATATACACCTTTATCTTAATAGATACTTCATTTTAATGGGCTATACTAAGATTTTGTTGCACACTTTGTAATATTATCTATACTCATATCAATTTTGTAATATTTCATTCAAATCTTAATAATTTATTATCTATCTTTTTTGAGTTTCAATCATCTTATACTTAACATTGTTTAGGCATTATGGTTTGTTAACCATGTTGACAATATATTGTTCATTGTAATTCATAAGCAGGAAGAAGGAAGAGTAAGGACTAACCTGGAAATATTAAATGGACAATTAACGATTAATGAAAGATCTACATTACCATCTCAAAATGATCATTTTGTTAACCCTCATGAGACATGGAACTCTAGGTGATATGTAGTGTCTAATTTAATACTTTTATGAAACTCTTTGATAATACTATATATGTTTGTGTGGTCTTTATGATGATTGTGTGGTCTTTATGATGATAATGACATTTATTTGATTGTGTTTTTGAATTGTAGGTCTCAAAGAAACCAACTTTTTGCTCCAGATGTTAATGATTCACATTACAATCATAATTACATGCAGTATGATTCCTAACTTATATGAATTATATTTTGATAGTGATAGATTAATAACCATTTAATAAATAAACAAGAAATGCACATATAAACCATTATTTTTTATGGTACCTAGACAATACATTACTTTGCTACATAAAAACTATTAACATCTCATATATGTCATTGAGTTTTAATTTATAATCTCAAATTTTAATTTAATTTTATATTTACCAAATTAATTGTAGTACTCTAGTATATATATATATATATGTCAAATTATTTATTAAAAATATCTACTATACTTTTTTATCCTAATCAATTTTGAAATTTTGCCTAACAAGCTAGAAAATTTATTCTTAACCATATTTACACCAACCTAATTTTTTTATGGCTACAATGTCACCAAATCATTATGAATATGTTAGATTTTTTTTGTTACTAGAATACCACCATTATTATGATCATTAAACATGCTGAGTTTTGGCATACTTTCTATCACTTTCGTCTTTAATAATAAATACTTTGAAAATATAACTCAAGTTTTAATTTAATTTGATATTCAATCCAATTTTCCATTCCAAATTTGGTGATTTAAATTCTAGTATAAAAATGCACTAACACTTATATAAAAAAATATTTTTGCCTCTTTTTTTATTTTTATAAGTTAAATATTTTGCCTTTTTGTCTCTTAATCTTCAATGCTTTCTATGTAGCAAATTATTGGTTTTAAATATTTAATTTTAATTTTGACATTTTATGAATATTTTACAATACATTAAGCTAAATTATTTTCTCATTTTAGGTATAGCCAAGCATATAATATAAGCAATAGCTATCGATCTCCAGTTCCAGTGCCTAATAGTTATGGGAAACAAGTTATTGGTTCTATTCAACGCAGGTAAGCAACATATAACAATAATTATTACTCTTTAATATAAGGTAAGCTATGAAATATTTATGTTAATTGTATATTTGCAGTTTTTAGAAAATGAGATTTACAAATGGCTACCAAAATTGATGTTTATGTACACCTCACACCTAAAATAAATTCAACAATAGAAAAGTTAAAAATAGCCTAGAAATTCATTTATTTTTAAAAGACTCTTATATGCCAAACTAGAGACATCAATACAATATGCTATTGTATTTGTCCACCTTGCATTAACCTAAAAATTTGTCCATATTAATAAATTTGCAAATACTAAGGCTAAGGGTTTTGGACCATTTTTTGTGTGAGAAAATTTGTATAGAAAATGGCATTGGCTTATAACTTTTGGATATCTTAAAATTTGATCTTAGAACATAACTCAATTTTACAAAATGAAGATATATTTTTTTTTTTTTAATTTTCCTATAACAATTCCAAGTGCCAAAATAGTTTTGTGAATGTAAGATTATTATTTTCTCATCAAATTATTTTAGCTTTGAATGATTAGATTTAACCTAAAATAGTTATAACTCCATCATAATCATTAGCATGAACACTTTTTTTTATTGTAAGTGTAAATATTGTGTGACTTCAACTATTTAAATGGATTAAAATTATCTAATCTAACATGACAATGAACTTCTCCAATTCACAAATAATAATTTAACTCCTTTTTTTATACTCTCTATATAAGTTCTTTAAGCATCTTTAACTCTCAGATTTTGTTGAATTGGATAAGTAAATAATTTATAATTGTATTATGCATTTTTACATATGACATGATGTAAGAATTTTCTTCTAAAGGTATCTTGAATCATATTGAAATTATCCTTTAGAACTACACTTTGAAATCGAATTAGAATTTTAGTTTAGGACTTGACCCAATTGTACAAACCAACTTGTAATTAAAGTGAAGACTATTTAAGTATTATAAGTATTACTTTGAACATATCTAGTTGATGTAGGACTAAACACACTCCTAGAAGCTATAATTAAGGTAATCTTTGCAAAGAACACTATTAAAACTGTTTAAAGGTGACCAAAATTAAAACAACTTTCCAAGTAAATATTTAATCCTAAAAATGTTTTAAGATATTTATGTAAAACATGTCCGTTTTGATATTCTTAATTAAAGGAGTTTTTTACTTAATAGTTGTAACAGCATTGGGAATATAAGAAATAATATAGTCCTAGTGGAATAAATGTGTGATAGGTGTTAAAATTTTAAATCATAACTATTTTCATTTGAATGTTATTTTTACTTGTCTATCAATAGTCATTATAATTAGTTAAACAATATGAAAATTAATTTATAGCTATGATTTTTTTTTCTAAATTAAACAAGTATTTTAAGAAGATGATGTATTTATTAATCTAAAGTTCTTTAAAATTAGGATTCCAGTTTAACACTTCTATGTAATGTACTTTAATAATATCACCCAAAGTAATTGAACTCTTGTTCACAATCATGGTTTTATATATGCGTGAACCAATTAATTTTTTAGTAAATTAGATATCACTAATATTTTTTTTTTCATATTACACTTACACCACTAATGTTTTAAAAGCCTACACCAATATTCTCTTCAGTTTAAGAAAATCATACTAATATTTTTTTACATTACACATGTCCCTTTTAAGTTTTAAAAACATTACATTTACACTCTTGACATGAGAGGTTAGTGTAAAGATGAAAACGACAATGAATATAAGTGTAATATAAAAAAACTAAGATGTTAATATAATTTACTCTTAATTTTTTTTCTTGCTTACCTTAGTTTTAGTGTTAATTATTTTATCATATATCAAATTAAGAATGATAGCATTGTGCTTGTTTTTATATGTAATTTTTATAATTATAGTTGCAAGCTTCTTATTATATATAGAATATTTTTATATTTTTTTGTAAATAGATGTTAGTTGTTAATGTGTTGGTTTTGTTAATGGTTGATTTCAAACCCACAATCTCACTCTCTTCTCTTTTCCCTATATGTAGACATTGCCTATACTAATCTTATAATACCCATATTTCTATATCTTCATCTTGTTGTTCCCCTATGTCCTCAATATTTCTTTTATACATGGAGCATAATTTTAATTATAACAACTACTACATATTTTCCTAGTTCACTAAACCCAAGTTGTTCATCTCAAATACCTTCACCATTGTTTGAAATAATTTATTTTCTTCATTATTACAAGAAGGTAACACAGTAACCAATCTTCATTAGACACTCTTATTTAATTAATTTATTTAGTTTATAATATATTTATTTTAATTATTTAAATAAATTATAATAAAATATATTAAAAAATAGGTGTATGGAAAGAGTAATACTATTTGGGATGTATGTTTAACTTTTTCCTTATCATAACTACATTTACAAACAAATGTCTACATGTAAAGAAATAATGAGTGTGCTATTAATTATGAACTTAGATTTCAAGGTATAATATTGATTGTTTTTACTCCTTGAAACCTTGGATTTTCATATAAGGTTTTTTTTTTTTTTACGTTCAATTTTTTAATCTAATTATATAAGTTTCATTGCCTCTACATTCACTCCATTTTTTTAATTATATTGATTTTTGAATTTAACTAGGCCAGAACAATCTATGGGTATACAAATACATCAAGTTGCCCCTGCTAATGTTAGGGCTACTACACAACTTGAGAAAATAATGGATGTTGGAAATTCGTCTAGGTAAGCATTTACTTGAAGTTATCTATATTTTTATAGTTTAAAAGTTTTCTAATTAAAGATTGTTGTTTGGATTGATTATATAGATTTATTAAAGCATTTATTCTATCCTTGTTATGATATACAATATATTGGTTGATTTTTATTTTTATTTTTTTGAAAGATCGATTATTGCACTTTCATTGGCCAATTCATTATCCATGTCAAATAATTAACTTGTCATTATCAATCAATCTAATATTTGTTTACAACACTTCATGTGTATAACCAACAACTTAAAATTATTATAATATAGTATTGGTCTCTCTCGTTATGCATGCTTTTGTATTATTCATACTTTAATTAGTTGAAGAAATGTATAAACATACAATTTTTTTATTCCTTATAATGTGTTCTACCTTTTTTATTTCTTTTTTTTCATTATAACTTTGTTAAAAATAATAATTTGGTTGAAAATATAAAAAATTCAAGTCTATATAATCTTATGTATTTATATGGTTGAATCATTTATAGGGTAAATTCGAATGCTACACCAATGGTTTCTTCAATTGGTCCAACCAATGCTATTTTTCCTCAGCTAAATCAGAGACAAAACTTACCAAGTGGAAGGGTAAAAAATTATAAGTAACTTTGTATCTTTTAAAGCCTTTGATGATAGACTTGTAGTATACAATCACTACTAAAATATGTTACTATATATGTGGTTTTAATACACCAAACATAACTTATGGAATTTGAAAAGGAGTTGAGGAGAGAAGAATCAAATGAGGTTGCAAGGAATATCAGAGTTACAGAGGTAAACATATATATTCATATATCTACAAGATGTATGGACATTTTGTTTTGAATTTCTACTTTGTTTAAAAATAAAAAAAAAATAAAATGTAGAAATGCAATTTGCTCTAGGGACGAGTAGAACTACCATGGGAGAATCGACAATTTAACATTGGAGAGGGATCATCTTCTAAACGTCGAAAGGTACCTAATTTATTTTATTGTTTATATATGTAGGTGTGAATTGTATACATTATGTCTTTGAGTAGCCATAATACATATTACAATGGGTTTTTAAAAGTTTTAAGATAATTAAAATAAGTTTATTTGGTTATTTAAAAATAAATTATTTAAAATATTTAGACCTTTCTTTGATATTTTTAGTGTTTAATTTTTAATTTAATGTTAGTGTAATTTACATAAGAAATTGTACTAGGTGTGACTTTTTAATGTAGTTATTGAAACAATCAACAAGCGTACGTACACAAAAAATTGTATGAATAATAATGTCAGTTTTACGCTCATTTTAATTAACCATATTTGATTTTTTTTTCTATTCTCTTTTCGTGCTTAGCCATGTCTATTATAAATTGTGGTGTAAAGTGTTAACCTTGGATAGAATTTTAATGTTCTTTCATTTGGTTTATTTTCTATTTCTATTTTGTAGACAATTTCACCAAGAGAAAGAGCTAGCACAAGCCTTGCACCCCAACAAGCAAACAATGCACTAGAAAACTCACGAGTGCAAAATGCAAATAATGACCCTAAAAATAATGTGCAATATAGGTTCTGATCTCTAATCCTCATAACTCTTATCTTTTCATTTTTACATCATTCCTTATAATTTTAATTTTTATATCATGTTCTTGTGATTTTCAGGAATTCTCTCTATGACCCTATATTTGTGTCCCTTGGCCTAGCAATTGACCCACATATTAGATTGTTTGAAGCACAAAATGGTAATTACAATCAATTTCGTTGAACTATCACAAGTATCAAAATTGTTCTATATTTTATTAATAATATGAACAAATTCATAGTAGTTTGCTTGCTTTTTGTGTAAGATATTAAAGAAAAATTGCAATATTACATACATTTTGAGCCACAAATTTTTAAGTTTTGACAAGAATCTTGTTATTCTTAATGCAGCTCGTACAGAAAAAGATTATCACATGTTCAATTGAAAAGTGCGATGGACTCTCATTCTGACTTTCTATAGAGTCATCATTGTTCTTGAATCAAATTCTCAAATAGAGAATTATTTCTATGTTTACTTTTCAGTTGATATTACTATATGAGACATATTTTACCTATTTTAGTTTGATAATGAAAAAAAAAACTACATAGTCCATGTGGTGTTTTATTCATTTTAGTTCTTTTATTTGTATTAATAATTTTATAATCTCATTTTAACTTAGGTTTGATTTATAAAGTATACCACCTTTAGACTTAGAAATTTGGTTTATATTTTTTAATTATTTATTTAGTAAGTTATACACTAGTTAACAACTAAAGTTTAATGGATTTGAGTTGGATTGA
Source organism: Psophocarpus tetragonolobus (assembly GCA_037954015.1). NCBI lineage: Eukaryota > Viridiplantae > Streptophyta > Magnoliopsida > Fabales > Fabaceae > Psophocarpus > Psophocarpus tetragonolobus. The sequence continues at coordinate 31,548,454 of CM075695.1, read as the reverse complement.
ATAGTAAGATTTGATTCATCTTTATATATATAAAGGAGATACACTTAATGAATAATGAATATTAAGAGTCTGTTATACTTACCCTTGAAGTAAATAGATCTCTTCCTTTTATATATATATATAATTAGTATTTAATTCTTAATATATTATTGTTTATTCAATAAAGATGTCAAATTTTTCTTTACCATCCCTTTATTATAGATTAAACCAATATTTAAATTTAAAGAAAGACTAAAGCATGACCTAATTAATATTTAAAAAATACGAGCATTATTTATTCTTTTGATACACACTTAGACATCTAAAGAAAAATCTAGTCCAAGTGATAAGCTATAGCACAAACCACAAATCATCATCATTCATATATGAAAGAATTTCTTATTTAAAGCAACAGTTACTACATTTGCCTTTTCTTTATTGTAATGAAACTTGAAATCATAATCTTTGATGAACTTTATCTATCTTCTTTGTCTTATATTCAATTCCTTTTTATCAAATAGCTATGATTATTTTATAATTTAAATATTGAACCATACAATTATACAAGTAATATCTCCAAATCTTCAAAGCAAAAAGATCACAACAACTAACTTCAAAAGTCATGTATTGGCAAAAGTCATGTATTGGGTAAATAACTGTATGTATCCCACAACTATTTTGAAGCATGAAAAATTGTTTTTGTCTCCTTACATCACACACATCTCAAACCTTGGTCTAAAGCATCTTGTAAACTGGCTTTACATTCCTATGCTCAAAGGAATGATTGTCTTTTATGGGTTACCTTAGTCAATGACAAGGCTAACTACAAAAATCTTTCAATGAACTTCGATAATAATTAATCAATTATCCTAAAATACTTTATATCTTACTTATCGTCATAGATTGTTCCTATATTATTTCTATCTTAAAAGAAATACTAAGTCTAATGAATTATTTCTCCCAAAACATTTTCAATCTAAAACTTTAATTTTAACATATCTATATGTAACATCTTATAAGATGTTGTATAGATAACCCAAGATCCGAAAAACTAGATTTATAGTAAACTATATTCTTTATATGGTGGTAGTCTATGGAAGTCTTTTGAAAAAACATTAAGAGAATTACAGAAATAAGAAGTCTTCTTATGTCATAATTCTCCTCAACCTTCAAAGGAAGAAGTGATTAAATAAACTAGAGTCTCTTTCAAAGCATCAATTATTTAGTAAAGACTTCCTATATCTAATGAAAGGATTTGACTCAAACACTAGGGTCTTATTTTGATTATTAAGAAGGGAGGGTTAGAAGATAGTTAATCCATTACCAATATGATATATAGACGAGATAATGGTAAGAAAATTAAATTGGACTTTGAATTTTTACTTAAAATAATTGGATATTTCAAACAAACTTGAGAAGCAACAGCAGCAACTCATAAGATATAAAAAAAAAGTAACAAGGATGTTGGACAAGAGACCTCAGTTTACTTAAGAGGAGGGTGAATTAAGTAGAAAAAAAAATAAACTTAGTTTTCTTTCTCTTTGATTTTATATTAGATTATTTAATAATGAAAGTGAAGTATTTGAAAATGCAAACAGAATAAATAGATAGGAGTATAGGGAAGAGAAATATGCAAACTCTTTTTATACTGGTTCAGTCAATTCCACTTGCCTATGTCTAGTCCTCAAGTAATCCCACTTGAGCTTTTATTAACTTTGTAAATCACTTTACAAATGAATGAATCGCCAATCACCTTGGAAGCCCTCTCTATGTGTTTGAGATTCCTTTTCTCACTTCAAGAACTTTCTTGAATACAATTGGTGAGTAATCAGAAGAAGAAGATTAAGAAACTCTCTTAAAGAGTAAATGATACAATTTGAGGATCTTATAAGAACTCTTTCAGAATTTGCAAGTGTTTAGGCAAGAGTTTGTTTTCTGTAAAAGATAGGAAAAATTTGTTATTTGAAATAGAAGAAAAAGTCGCTTATTTATAATGTCAAAACCAAAGTGATGTGTTCTTTCATGAAAGGTTGTGACTTTTCAAACTTTTCATAACAACCACTGGTAATCGATTACATATAATGGTAATCGATTACACAATTCAAAAATCGTGTCTTACATATAATGGACAAGAGACCTCAGTTTACTTAAGAGGAGGGGTGAATTAAGTAGAAAAAAAAATTAAACTTAGTTTTCTTTCTCTTTGATTTTATATTAGAATATTTAATAATGAAAGTGAAGTATTTGAAAATGCAAACAGAATAAATAGATAGAAGTATAGGGAAGAGAAATATGCAAACTCTTTTTATACTGGTTCGGCCAATCCACTTGCCTACGTCCAGTCCTCAAGTAAACTCACTTGACCTTTTACTAACTTTGTAAATCACTTTACAAATGAACGAATCCTCAATCACCTTGGGAGCCCTCTCCCTGAGTTTGAGATTCCTTTTCTCACTTTAAGAACTCTCTTGAATACAATTTGTTAGTAATCAGAAGAAAGAAGAATAAGAAACTTTCTTAAAGAGTAAATTATACAATTTGAGGATCTTATAAGAACTCTTTCGGAATTTGCAAGTGTTTGGGCAAGAGTTTGTTTTCTGTAAACGATAGGAAAAATTCATTATTTGAAATAGAAGAAAAAGTCACTTATTTATAGTGTCAAAACCAAAGTGATGTGTTTTTTCATGAAAGGTTGTGACTTTTCAAACTTTTCGTAACAGGCACCGGTAATCGATTACATAATTCAAAAATCGTGCCTTTTCGCGAAAGGTTGTGACTTTTTGAAATTTTTTTATAACAGCTTTCTGGTAATCGATTACATGATTTAAAAATTGTATTGTTGTCACTTTTGAATTCATAATTTGAATAAACAAGCTCTGTGGTAATCGATTACATATCCTGGTAACCGCTACCAGTTCAAAGTTTTTGAACTGATAAAAACATATCTTGCCAAACTAAGTTTATACAAATTTGTAGAGATTTTTTTATACAATAAAAGAGTTAATTTATTTTTCTAGCTTAACATTAAACTCTGTCAATGTATTTTTGTTCTTTTTGCTTTCTTACTTTTGTATCTACATTCTTTGTCCCTTTTGACATCATCAAAATCTGTAACATTTTAACATTTAGAAAGAAAATAAGTAATTTCAAGAAATTTATACACTGATCATGAGATAAAGAAAAAGAATGTGTCACCCAATCATATAGTACATTCAAGAGATTGCCATTTATGATGCATTTAGTAAGGCTAGAAGTCCTTATATTTCACAACTTCGATTTCACCCATGGTGAAAACTCATCATTGTGTCTTTGTTTCAACTAGTGCCTTTATGAGGTTTCTTCATTCATTCCATGCTTGCTTCAATTCTGACCACATAGGGTAATGCATATGGCTTGTTGCAATAGGAGCATACCACACTCACAGGTTTTTAGGCACACTCTCTACATATGAGCTCTTCCACAATAAAAACGCCTTTTTAGCAGTAGTTTTGTCAGTATTAGAGTGGTAATAAACCTTACTGATGCTTCATAAATTTCTTCTTACCGTGGTACTCTTTCTTCACGTTTATTTGTTGTCCCCCACTTTGTGGTCCACCACTTCCACTTGTTTGCCCAAGTATTATCCTCACAGATTCGGCAACTATTGATCAATATTGGAAACTAGGTGAGGTTTAGATACTGTAAATTATATATTTAAACACTCATACATGCCATTGATAATATACATACTATACTTGAACAACTCATCAAACTTCTACGAACATATATATATTTCCTTCTACTTCTATAGTTACTAATTGATTTCCCTTCCTTCAACCATCATTGTTAGCTAGAATTCCTCCACTAGTGTTCTACTTCTACTAACATGAAAGTTGCATAAATCAACTTTATGCCCCTTATCATCACCTATTGTGAAGATTATCTCAATCGTCTCTATCCACTGTTGAGATCCTTCTTGATCAAATCCTCCTTTGAAGAAAGGTGGATCATTCCCAACTCCCGATATTTAGCTAGTTTTGCGTTACAATTCTGAATTATGTTTGCAGCACTACACTCATGCGTCCATCTTTGTCTATTATTTTGTGTTTAAAAGAAAAACCCGTTCTTACATACCTTATGTAAACTTATAAAATATTTTGAAAACTTAAGAGACCCACAAAAAACTTCTTTACAAAAACTATTAAAACTATGTATTTAATCAGACCATAAATAAGCTAGTCTTACTATTAATGGATTTGCCAGAAATGGTATTGAATACGGTATCATAGATTTTGAAAAAAAATATGAATAAAAGCATAAGATGCAGTGTTTTTGACTGCACAATAGATGCAGTGTTAAATCTTTAAAAATATATAGTATCATTCCTTTGAGGATTTGTTCAAAGTACCAAGTCATAAATTTAGAATTGATAGCTTGGATAAAAAGAAATACTAAATTGAACGATTCCAAAAAGAATATATAAAAAGACTTCAAAAATTGAACGCCCAACTCAATAAATTTAAGTACCACAACTAATAAACTAGCTATTAACATTTGTTGGAAAAAAATATTAACAAGAGCTATAGTAAGATTTCTCTATATTTTTCTCTCAAACAATTCAATTTTGCTCTCAATCCAAGTAAAATTCCTAACCAATTAAATATCAAAATCGCTACTTTATACCATAATTTAGAATACTAAATTGACTGGTTTAATTAGATCGATATGATAACCAGTTCAGTTGAACAAAATTAAAAAATTTCAAAATAAGTAAAAATCTATCAAATCCTTCAAGATTCAGTCTTAAAAATCGACTGATGTGGTTTTAGTTATTTTTTCACATAAAAAAATAAAGATAAATATAAATGTATATTTATAAGGATTACAAATAAGTATATATTATTTTATCAAATTTTTATAAAACATATAATTTACTCATGTATATTAATTTTAATATTTTCTTATAATTTTTAAGAATTTCTTTTTTTATTTTAAAGTAATTTTTTTGTTAATAAATATTTTTATATTTTATTGATTATTAAAATTTAAACTTAACCAATGTATTTTATAAACTTTTTATGTGTACTTTAACTATAATAATAATAATAATAATAATAATAATAATAATAATAATAATAATAATAATAATAATAATAATAATAATAATAATAATAATAATAATAATAATTTGTTGTTGTTTCAACTCTGATTGAACTAATGAAACTTTAATCAGTGTTGTGTCTTGACCATTTCGATAACAAGTCAATTTTGAAATCTTGCTTTTATTTATAGACTAAATCAACGCCTTAAACCCTCTGTTTAACCAAGAATATTAGGTGTTCTTAACTAAAATAAACATTAAGCATGATAACTCTAGGAGATCTCACAATAACAAAGTTTCCAATCAAATTCCTTAAGATTTAACTCAATAACCAAGTTTTCAATCAAAATATTGAATCTAATTCCAATTCTAATGTGTTAGTACAAGAATAGTATCATGAACGAAACAATCTACTCAATTGAATGATAAAAACAAGAATTAGAAAGAAACAAATCAAAGTCAAATAAGAATACGAAATGGATAGATCGACGGTTTTTGTGCTATTGTAACGTGTCCAAATCTGGTCCTTTCTGCTTCCTATGATTGAAGTGAAGATCTGCGATGTCTGTCTTCCATACTAACAAGTCAGTAAAATCAGTTGTTAAAGCTGACTCGAATAGAAATAAGAGGAATCTATCATTCCGCTTTTTCCAACGTGAGAATTTAGTGTTACGTCTAAAAAAACATAGAAGGAGATCATTAATAAGTGATATCCATTACCAATATCATAAGATTGACCCTTGATTTTTTTCAAGTTTGATATGCACAAACCTGAACTTACAAAGTAGAGAATAGGAGAAGTATTGTGTTACACTGTCTTTTAGCTATCAAAAGTTTTACAACAAAACAATTTTTCGTATCAATCTAAAGTGAACTAAGTACGTTGAAATGCTACATTAGACAACATTTAAATGCAGACAAATCAGTAGCTGCATCCTATCAACATGGCATGGTAAATGCACAGTTGAGCATTCAAATGTGCACAAATCATTAAGCTCATCTTCAATTCTAACATGAAGATAACACTGTTGAACTGGATAGGTTTAAACGCACCGTTGGCTGCTTAAAAGTCTCTTCAATTCATGCCGATTAGTCTTTCTTGATTGCCCTACAATCAAGACCGAAAAATATAAATTTTCAAGATCTTTTCACTAGAAAACTGCTTTACCAACATACACAGAAATACAGTCAAGTGTTAATCATGAAACAAAAATATAAGTTTTCAATTTGATTCACGTTTAAACAGCGATAGGTATCCAAACCTATGAAACACCGATAACTCAAATTACTTCCCGTATCTAATACCAATATTCTTAGATACTTCATTATTACATGTTAGTGAAGTATCCAAGCTTTTAAAACATTCAAATGAAACAAATACGTCTCTTGATGAACAAAAAATGGAAATTGCTCTTTATAAATGATTTCAAGAAAGGAATAAGATTGTATATAAATAACAGAAAATAATTTATGATGACAATTTGCTTGTAGTAATATTCAGGAAGTATGTTTTTAATTTGGATTTGTAGAATTACCAATATATATTTATTATCTTTTATGAATATGAATATGAATATTTATATAATTGTAGATATGTATCTTATACGTATCATATCCTATATATTTTTAAATAATTGTGTTGTCATCCAATACGGGTCGGATGTGCATCATAGCTATTAGAGACAGAATTGGTATTCTATTTCTATTTACAAACAGTAAGAAATCTATCTCCAGTTACTAGAGAATTGGTGTCCCCTCCAATTTTTTGGAATTTTACTTTTGCAAAAAAGGAGAGGGGGGAGGGGACTAATTTTGTACCTATCAAACTGAATTACATGTAACTTGAGTGTATATACACAATAAGCAATGCATAAAAACAAGAAAATAGAGTCAGTTAGAAAGGACAGAAAGTGAATAAACGGTACATTAAAAACTTATATATCAAATGAAGGAACAAGGCTGTGACAACAAGATTATCATAAATAATCGACAACCCACAAGATATTAGTCCACTGTTAATTGATGACAATTTTGTTGTTATTTCATTGTATCATTTAATTACTAACACAAGCCCAATTGAAGGAGATAAATAATTACCAATCATGATGGCTTTGTTTTCCATGCATCTTTTGAGATGCGTCGAAGCTCTTGGGTTCGACCCTTCACATCGCTACAACTTGCAAAATAGCATTATGAAATATTGGTGTAAAACCTTGATTGGTTAAATCACAACTAAAAATATAGAAATGGTACCTTTGTATCAAATAAAGAAAAAGATAGAACACAGGAAGTAGAACCAAGATCAATGCTCCAGCAGCCAAGCGAAGGAAACTGCTTTGATCCTGCAGAAGCAAATATAACGATCGACAAATACCAGCTTTATTGATAGGTATTAACTGCCATAATAAATAGTAATAATGTACCTAAAGTCTTGAGGAATTGTGGCACAATGAGTAGAAAAGAAAGAAAACTAATGCTTAAAAATTTGAAAACCTTCCCAATGGAAAGGGAAAGGTACTGTGACTGCAAGTTTTGGCATTAGAAGATAATTTGAGCCAGCCAAAAAGAAAGCATTAACCTAATGTCAATAAGGCTTTTTGTTTTTACAGAGAGACTTTGTGAATAGCACAAGGCGACAAATCAACTACAAGTGGAAGTTTGGATCTCCTTATATTAATAGAGTTAGTAATGACAAATTTCTAATAAAATGTTGATAATAAATTATCCCAATTAGATAATCAGGCTTTACCTTGCCTCCTCTAGAAAAGGGTTTATGCTTCCCTGAGCAAGTGTGAGCATCACAAAATTGGTGCAGAAACAATTCTGCCAGTATATCAGGAAAATGGGTGAGAAATAAGTCAACAAAGACTACAATATAATTAAATTAAGTGGGGGGAAATTGAGAACAAACATCATAATGGAGCAATATGTGGAAAACTGTAAAAGACAATATAAGTATACCATGAAGCCGGCCTGCTGATGGACCCTCACTTATAGGAAAACACTCATCAGCAAGACTCTGAATAAAGAGTGCATATGGATTAGGTAAAATAGTTGACAATACAGTGAAAAGTGAAAGTGAAAGAAAACAAAATGAAAGCAACCTCACATAGATGAAGGTTTCTTGCAGCAGCTTCTGGATTACACTTGCTTCTAGAGGATTTGGAATTCATCACAGCATCACAATGCAATGCCCCACAAAAATCAGCCAAGCACCTACCATGACTCTGCATTTAAAACAACATTTTCTGATAAACAATAAAACATAAAAAAGAACAGCAAGTAAAATATATGTAACACTCAAAAACTCATTGAAACTCCCAACAAGTCTATTTTTGTGTCTATTGGTTCCATATCCAATATAGAAATTACTTAAATGATCATACAATCAGAAATACTCATATTAGACAACTGTTTATTCCCTCATGGTATTGGAAACCATCAAATAAATTAACTCATTTGCAGAAGTGAAAAGTGAAAATTATATATATGACCATATAGTATGTCACAATTTGACATACATTATTCATAACAGTAATAGCTGTAAATTGATTAACTATGAGTATTCTAGCCAAAAATAGAAAAAGGATACTTCAGAAGAGAAGAGAATTTTTTTGTCTGAATGTCTTCTTAATCGTGACTATATATATGATCTATATGCAAAAAAGTGTGAGCAATAACTGGGAAATTAAGAACTTCAAACTTATCAGATAACTGATAAAATTAAAACATTAAAGCTGGCACTGCACATATGTATCCTCCAAACACAATGAACAAAAGAAATGAAAATTGACATACTAGATTCAGAAGATTGTAGTGTCTGTTATCAAAATGCTGATCAAGAAATTTTTCTTCCCGAAAGCTTTTCTTACAATATCCACACCGCCATTCATTTCTATCTATGTAAATTTTATGCTCTTCCTGATCCCAGAATATATCATTATCAGGGTGAAGTCTGCACTTACTTGAAAGCTGGTAGTTTTCTCGCTCCACAAATGGTGTCAAATACTACAAAAACATATACATGAATCATATTGGTTAAGATAGATAAAAAAGTGAAGCATTCACTGAAAATCTGTGTCAACTACACTAGTAATTTGATATTTATATGAGTATAATAAATACAAAAGATACAATTTTCCTAATTACTATATTTACCTGATACATCGAAACTACATGTTTCCAATTTCTTATTAGCACGTGTTTTTAACAATATTCATGCTGACTCAATTTAAATCACTTAACAGTTAATACAGCAATGTTGCCTATTCATAATGACTTCCAAAGGAATTTCATACCTCCTCTATCACTTTCCTGGCTGCCCTACTTCTCTCCCTGGAGCAATGCACTTCTTGAGCATTCTCCTGTTCGTGTTTCTGTTTAAGATTTCTAAAACAACAAAAAACACAACTAAGCCATGCCCTGAATGAATCATGAGAGACAAGTACAAAGAAAAAGACTGCTGGAAAGCAAAAAACAATAAGTTCATTCAATATTTATTAATAGCTAGGGATGAAACTGTGTCTGTTACAGATAAAAGCTAAATATCAAAGTAAACCAAATCAAACCATCAGGGATTTAGTTGGAATACTATTTAACAAAGAATAAATTGCGAATCCAGTACAATACCTTCCACCAGAGGATTCCTCATAGACCTAGAGCAAAAAATAGAAGAAAACGAGAACTAACTTAGTAAATCATCACTCAAATGAAACGTAAACTTAGCATAAAGATTCTAAATTTCTAATCAATTCAACAAAAAAACTCATAATCTAGCCCTGAACTAGAACCCTAAAAACTCACTATTCCAAATTTCACCTCCAAACTCAAAATGCTTCGTAGTTAAGCTATTTGTTACAATGAAAATTCAGCCACCAACAAATACCACACCTCGATTCTTCATCATTAAGAATGGAAACACAATCTGATGCTCATCTCGAATAAATAATGAAATAAAACGCGAAAGAAATTAAAAACGACAGAGTTTTGAATGATTGAAAGAGCAATGCGTAACCATGCGCCATTACCTGAGTTGCATATAAGAAAGGTGACGAAGAAACGTGGACGAGTAGATGGAAATACAGCATGGAGATGACGAAGATTGAAACCTTCTTCATTTGTTACTTACTATCTGTTCCAAGTTGCGGTCTTTTATTATTATGCAAAAGAAACGGAAAACGTGACTCCTAATTAGGGTCTCAAAATCAATAATCATGTTGTTAGAGATGTATTGAAATTCAAGGACCGTTTATCCGTAACATTTCTGTATTACTTTTGCTTTAGATAATTTTTTGTCCATGAAAATGAAAAATAGTTTTCTTTTTTTTTTTTTTAAGATTTCTCTTTTGATTTTTTTTTTATCTTTTGAAGATTTTTTTTCGTTTAATTTTAGTTTTTACTTTCAAAAAATAATTTTTTTACCAGTATCTTTAAAGGTATAACAACTTATTACATTATAGAGAAGTCTAACAATCCAATGTAATTTTTTTGGATAAATTAAATTTGTCTGATATAGTAAAATATTGTAAATAAACTAGACATTAAAAATCATAGTTTCACCTTAAAAAATTATACATGATAATTTCCTTCGGTTCGAATAATGGTGTGGTTTGTCGTTTGGTTCTCAAAGTCTTTTAATTAATATTATTATTTAAAAATAAGAACTAAAATCAAAATTTTTATTTTTAAAAAAAACTAAATAAAAAACAAAAAAATCTTTAAAGAGTCAAAATTTAAAAAAGCACCTATTTTCAGGTTAAAAAAGTTATTTAATCCATTAATTTTTAAATTTTAATTGCTCATAAAACTATCAAAAATGACTTAAACATATATGATGAGAAACCAAGCTCTATATTTTTTTATTTATAATAAATTTTAATAAATAACACAAAGAGATTGAAAAATATGTTAAAAATGTTTATTAACATTTCTCTTAAAAATTAAGATAGGTTACTTGACAAAATGGACCATACTAGAGTAAAATTTTTTGCATCATCATCCAATAATAATTACTTGAATAGTCATACTAACAATGATTTATAGTTAATTAATAATATAAAATTATTTTACAATATCAGTTATCACCTTTAAACTCTAGTTACATTAATAACATGTTTTAATAGAAAAATTATTTTTAATTTTTTAATAAATATTTTTGTCAACATATAGGTTTTGTAAAATATTTGGCATTGTCAATATTAATCTTGTGTTTTTTAAAGTAAAATATAATTCACCCTATTAGATATTTACATTACAATGCTTTATTTATAAATTACACACATTTATCCAAAAAATGTCATTTATACTTTAATATCAGCCAAAAAAATACATTTTAGCATTTTAATTGAGAGATAGCAGCTATAATGGACAGGGACATGGCGATCGTGGTCCTTTTTTCTGCAGAGGTTAAATATGAGAATTTACTCACTGATGAAGAGGCAGGGTATTTGTAGTTATAAACCACTGAATTCAATTGATTTAACCTTCTAAGAATATATTTCTTCTTTTTTCAGTTTCTAAGGTCACCAAAAAATTAAGATTCTTTTTTATGGAACTAACAAATTAGGATTGACCATTGTGTTACTGATATTATTATACTGACTAGATTTTTTTATCTATAAAAACCAAATCAGACATTCAGATATAAGAAAACTTACAACAGTTTAAACTCCATAGAATTGACATATTGGTGACCGATCTAGCAGGACCAAAAACAAGTCAACAGAATTCACTTCATGAATCTTTTATTAACTAAGTCAATTGAATAACTACACCTTATACTCTTTTTTTATCCCTAAAAATCCAACATAAATTACACATTCAATATGGTTTATAATTGTTTTTGCTTATTAATAAAATCATACACACTCAAAGTTAGACCTTTTTAATAAAGCTAATACATTCTGAATATGGTTATATAATTGTTTTGCTTATTAAAAAAAGGAAGTAAATGATATGATGTTATTCAAATACAGTATTATAACTATTTTTCCAAATAATCCCTTAATCGGAAAGCTCGAGAGACATGTTGGAATGAATTTCTCTATAAGCAGAAAAAAAAATTACAAAAAAAGAAAAAAGTTAAATTAACTTTTTCATAAAAGTCCCATCTTTTAACAAAACTTACGGACAAACTTTTTAACTCAAGAAAAAGCTATTTTACCTTTTTTCTTCATATTTTCTTTTCATAGAAGTATTTTTAGATAAACTTACTCCAACATACCCTACCAAAATAAAATGATACATAGGAAAAAGAATAAAAAGGGGCCACAACCGAAAGAATATACCAAAATAAATAAAAGTTGCTCAGTAACCCCAATAGATACAACTACCTACAAAATTGAAAAATAAACCCCATAATAGGCAAGTCTGGACAGGAGAGAAATGTACAAGCAAATTAGATGGACTTAACAAGATAACCAGAGCCAAAGGTGAAACATCAGTAAAAATGAAACTAAGGAGTGCCTATAGGTTAGTCCAGGTGTGGCAGCAGAGGGTTTGGGGGAGGTGTGGCCGGCGATGGCCGGAGGCACAACTCGAGCATCAGGGACACTCTGCTGCTGATTCGCTGGTAAAGGGTTTGGTGATCCACCAATGGATGGTGATGAGAAACTTGCTCTATCCTGGCCTGCAGATTTTGAATAGTTAGCATATAGTATAAGTTTATGTGCTAGAAGCAAATGAAAAAGCAGGAGATAGCATGATAAATGTAATGGTGTGTTTTAGATATATAAGTGGAATTGATTATGAAAGAATTCATAATTGATTTTGGAATAGAGGTTAAGAAAATTATGTCTAGAGAACTAAGAAGAGTTTTTATAAGAGACCCTGATTGAATAAACTTATCCAGTCGAACTTATAGAAGAGAAATAAAAAGTAAAATGAACTGAACCTTTTTTTATAAAGATAAAGTTTAAGAGAGTTGGGTCGTGAAAACTCACTAGGACCAATGTTGGACTTGTCGAATGCTTACAAAGGTACCTACAGATTACCCACTAATAAGGTTCTCACATCCTTGTGGAATATAAATTCATTCCTTGTTTCTTACTAACTAGACTAACCTTTGTTGCTTGATCTTAGCTTCTTGTATAAGATAAAATCAAATTATTTACTTTAACTCTAGTTGAAACTAATCCACTTCTCCAAAACAAATTTTGAGGTGATAAGGTATTTTATTTTTATCTTAAGGAAAAACTCGATTCATTTTATCTTTCTTTTTTTCCTCCCATACGTTCTTGTAGAGGACTCAAATCTCTCACACATGATTGTAGAGTTCACCTTGTCTGTGTCAATTACTTATGTAGTTTATGACCCAAACCAAAAATTTTGATAATATGACGGGTCTATCAATTTTACCCTCCTTTTTTTGCAGTGACACTCTTCTATATAGCAAAACAAATTGCTAGAAAAGAATTCAAACTAAACAAGCAGATCTTTTTCACTAAGATTTGAGAAAATTATGGGATAAAAGTTTTAAATGAAAGAAATACTCACAATTCCATCTAGACCAACCAAACCGTAGATTCTCCCTATCAAAGACCATGCGATAACCCATCAGGAATTTCTCTGAAACAAAAGTGTCAAACAATAGGAAACAATCAGTTGGCCAGCACAAGGGTGTATGATGTTCATGATTTCATGTCCATACTCCATACATGTATCATGTGCAAGTGTAAGCAGCTACAAGCATCTAGTCTCAATCTTGTTTGGGCTTCAACCTATCTAAGATGCATGCTTCTAGAAGAGGGAGCAAAAAAGAAAAAGGAATATTTTAAACAATTGGACAGCAGAAAAGAAAACTTTTTTAAAAAAAATGGAACTCCTGTCAAGATAAAAGGAAATGTGATTAGGTTTAACAAATGGCTGACACTATACTCACGTCCAATGGTAGCATACTCATCACCATCAGATGGGCTTACAGGAAAGCAAAAGGCAGTGTATCCCTGTTCCTGCACCAAAAGTTCATATTTCATCAAAATTTTCTTAAAAAGACAAAAGGGATTCTGCAAAGAAAACAAAAGAGATTCTGCAAAGAAAATTTTGACAATGAATACCTTAGGATTATTTATGATATCATGCTCATTTGTTCAACAGCATGGCAACAAAGAGAAGTAGAAGCTGATTTTGGTAGAAACCTAAAACATTTACATTTACATTTACATTTACATCCTAGAATATATATGTTTTGTTTGTTAGCCATTTTTAGATCTGACAAGAGGTTAACATAAAACATGTTGGGAATCAATTCAATTTCTATATACAACATATGTTGGAACTCACTTTTTTATAATATAACATCCTGTTATTATCTGCTATGAAATTCAATAGAAGAGATTTTCTTTCATCTGGAAAGTTTTAGGCAGTAGCTTAGAAATTTTTGCAATATGGTTTTCTTTTTAGGTTGATTTTTCTTAAGAATTCAATGAAAGCAAGAAACTTATTCAACACCAAATATCATAATATTTTCTGCCACAATTTTTAAGCCACGACCAAACACAGCCTCATCATAAATACTTTCTGTCAATGGCAGTCTATAGATGTCAAAGTACTACTACTCAAATGGAAAAACTCAACTATCACTTCCCTAGATACAAATGGAAGGTTAACTTGTTACATCATTCTTTTTTCAATATCTAAATATTAATGCAAATTTTAATCTAATACACTTGTACACAAAAACACACCCCAAAAGAGAGGGCGCAAGGGGGATTGGAAGTTAAGGTTACCTGACTGGCAGGATCAATATATATAGGATTTTGAATTAAAAATCTTTGATTCCTAGAGAAAGTGAGTTCCAATGGGGGAATGTTACTCAAGTCCTGTGAACTGTGACATATGAAACACCCACAAGTTAGTAGTTACAATGGAATGTAAGAAGCTTATATGCCTAAACACCTAATCATTTAGTACCTAACCTGGCATTGTAGCAGTACTCCCATGTTGATTGAAAGAGGGCAATCCTGGTGGCATTTACTTGTTTGTCAAACTGTATTCAGTGAACATTGCTTTTAGCACAGTAAATGCATATGATCATACACAACTAGATTATGGTAAAAGGAATAACCTCTTTTACGACTTTTTGATAAACTTCATTGGGAAGATAAGTGAAAGAAGATCCACTGTCAATAAGTGCCTGAAACCTAGTTTCCTTGAGACATAAGCTCCCAACACAAAAGCTCTCTACTCCAACTATGTACGTAATACTGCAGCAACTCAAACAATTAACATGCAACAAGGTTAGGAACATGTATAGAAAAGGCATCTAAACTATGTAGCTGGTCAAGGGCATTATATACAAACATACAATTCCCCATGCATGGGCAAGAATGGTGTAGAATGTTGGGTAGCATGACCTTGGTCGCCAAATATAATTCTCCCAGATTCATTCTCATCAAGACAAATTGAAAAAGAATTCCGAATAAGTCCTGCCTTTGCCAGTAAACTTGGGACTGAAATGTTTCCAGGTCCTAGCCCTAGAACACCATCAGGAGCAGCTCCTTGTAAATAGTTACCAGTCTGTTTCCTTCCACAACTGCACTCATAAAATCAATTATCATTAGCACTAACGCAAATCAAACTTGCAGTTTATAATCTTGCTCAGCACACAAACCTCCAAAGAAAAAATCAGTAAAATAATTTTATACAGTAGTAACATACCCTAAAATTATAGAAGCTTGCACAGAATTTCGTACTGAATGTCTGCCATCAGATGCTAAATGTAGTTTGTCTTCAAAAAGATATCCAGAAGTTGAGGTATTAGCTGAAACGTACTGAACAATATAAGGGCAAGGATCCTTAGAGCCTTTGCATACGGAACGTTGATCACACAACTTATGACCACAAGGTAGATGTCTGCTGGTGTTGGATAATGATGGTGTATACTGACCCAGATCCCTATCCTGCAGCAGAGATGCCCCCATATAAAGGGAGCATCTGCCAATCAATCATTGAAATTAACAGCTAAATTTCTTACCACTCTTGGAGAACTGTTGTAGAGGTCCAAATATGAACATCCAAAGTACATTATTATTTAGTCATAAAAAAATTGAGCCCACACTTTAAAGGAGAATGTCATCAACAGATAGCTAATAAGATGTAGTGACACAGACATGTAACAGATACTCATACCAGTGATCCTACAATATTTCGAGTGTGTCATTAGAATTTAGAGTTGCAACTTGCAACATACAAAACAATATCTAAGAACCACAGTTACAGTGACACAAGATTTCAACTGAGTCACTAAAATTTTGAGCTGCAACATACAAAACAATTTTGAAGTGCTCTTTACTTGACTTAGCAATAACAATTTCCAGAGGAAAGATTTTAATTGATAAAAGAAAGGTGCACGATACATAGGATAGGATTTTGCTATCCTGTGGCATATTCTTAACCCTCAAACCTCTCCACCTCATGTGTCTAAATAGCTACAAAAGGCCTACTTTACAGCAGAACCCCACATACTTCATGCTTACAAGATGAATGATTCACAACATGAAAAACAAAAGACAAAACTTGAAGACATGAAGTTCGTTATAGTAATGGCATAACACAAAATGATTGAGAGATAAAAAAGTATTGAAATAAATAACAGTAAATGGAGGTCATATTGTAGACATACCAACACATTGTAATTACCAGCAGACAAGGAAGCACATTCAATGCAGTCACAGGGAACCCAAAGCATGTCACTTCCAGCATCCAGTGCAACAAGAAATGAAACATTTGGAGTCCCTATATCAATCCATGTGTAATGCAACCTGAAATTCACCAATGAACAAGCTCATACACACCATTGCCAACCTTATTCAGCATCCACTCCAACACCCTTTTATCTCCTATTTCTACCCATTTAACCTATGAGAACATTAGTAGCCACTTTGATTTCCGGCAGAAAATCCATCACATCAAACCATTTCAAAATTTACCAGAGTGTGCACCTCAGTAACAACTCATAGCTTCAGTCAATGTCAATGAATTTAAGCCAAAGCTTCATTTCTTAAATAATAAAAAAAAAAGGAGCAATTTACACAGACAGACCTATGTAGTTTCTTTAGATTGCATAGGATACTCCTGTCTTTTTAATCCTTTAACTCCCTTAGTTGTGTGAAATACATTACAGCTATACCCTTGATACCCCAAGAAACACATTACACACTTTACCCCTATAAGGGGTATTATACACATTATAAAACCAAACAATAGAGTACTTAAAAATCTACTCTAAAAATTCCTCTAAAAAGAAAACACGAGGGTGTCAGTATATTGCACTAAAAATAGAGTACTTAAAAAAATAAGTTAAACCATTTATTGATACTATAGTTATCTATATTTTAAGTTTTAGTTCCTCAACAGTTTCTGTAATGGTTTTACACCAGCCAGAAAATGTTCTCTGGTGTTGGCAATCACTAAAACTTAACAGTTTTCTCGTATAAGGACTAAAACTTAAAATGAGGACAACTTCAAGTCACAAACGAACAGTTTAACCAAAAACAACAAAACGAAGTTGGCATCCCACTCTACACCTTTACAGGATCATACAATAATAACAGAGTATCGAACAAAAGACTCAAACTTTATTTTCCTGAGAACTTTCCCAGTGGCCAAACTGACTCACCAATACAACATATCGCCAAAGAAGAAGGTCTGGCCTCCTTCAGAAGGGTACAGAGTTTCATACTGTGAACCAAGCCTCATCCTCTGCCGTGTCACGTCACTTCTAAGAAGCAACCTGAAATACTCAGTGCTGTTCCTCTTAGGCCACGATTGAAGCACAGAACCGTTGCCCCTTGAAGCCAAGTGAACCTTAGCCTCCTCAGAGAACCTGTGAACAAGCCTAGAAGAAAATGTGACCCCCACAGCACCCTCCAAGGCAAGACCCTTGGCCAGTAACAGCCAAAGAAGAAGGCCAATCGCCATAAAAAAAGTTAAACACAGAACCCAACTAAGGAAAGAAAAAACTCAGCTTTAGTTCCAGAAGTAACCGTTACAAGAACCAAAACCCCAATGGGTACGCAAAAAAGGAGTTAAATTTGAGCAAAACAAGGTCTGATCCTGGGATTTGGAGGTGGGGTGGTGCAAAGTTTGAAGTTGTTTTTTTTTTTTTATCAGAGGGTGGTCGGGTGGGGTGCGCAGTGCGCACCTTTGTGGGTTCCAATAATGTTTTCCCGTGAACGTGGCGAAGGGATAGAGGAGGGAGGCATGTGTCTAATCTATTGTATGTACTCTGTTGCATAGAGTTTGTTTATTAATATGCCTATGTCTATGTCTATGTGATGATTAATGTTATAAATTTAAAATAGTGGTCCATAAAGTGAAAGAGAGAAAATCCAAGGTACTAAAAGGCAGAGTGGCTAGTTGCAAGACAAATGGCTAGAGTTTCATAATAATAGATCATTCCAGAGTACATATGGCTAGGATTGTTTATTCGACATTAGTTAGACGAATGTTGGTACTTTTTAATAACTTTTTCATTATCAAAATAAAATTCATTCATGCGAGGTTGTTCATAAAAGGAGTTCAATTTATTTTACATTTTTATTTTTGTTCCAGTCACATGAAATCTTCAAATGACAACATACACATAATCTATGCCTAGAACCTAGAGAGTTCAACATCTTAATATCTTTTCAAGGATAATACTGTAAGGAGTCATCAAGTGTCAAAACAACCAATATTTCTATGTAGTCTTACAATATATCAATTGATAGTATGTCTGGAAACAGTTGTACTCAATATAATTGACTTTCATAATAAATATATATATATATATATATATATATATATATATATATATTAAAAACTTATCAAATGCCATAACATTAACAAGTAGCGAAATTTCACAGTATTAAGTATTAACAGGTAAGTAAATAATTTAAGAATACCCTTAAAAATATAATTCGAGACTAAGAATAACAGTTAATATAAGATTTTATTAGAATGGCTTATCTAGATCTAAAAAAAACTCAAATAATAGTATCATTCTTGAAATAAATAAATTAAAATACGTATTGACGTATTCTTCATTTATTTCTAAATAGTAAATACTTTATAATTCTAAATTTCTCATATAGGTTTCATAGTGGTTTTTTGTCCCTAAAATTTTTTAAAATTTGGTTTTTAAATCAAAACTTTAAAATCAACATTTTTAAAACATTCAAATTTTAACTCCTAAAGATAACTGTTATAAAAAACTAATGTGATTAATAATACTAACATTAACAATAACATTTGATTTATAAAAAATACTTTTTCTTGTAAAAAATCAAAATATAAATATTTAAATATATAAGAATTAAAATTATTATTTCAAAAAGTGAAATTTAAACTAACATTTTCGAAAACTAAAAAGACCATTTATGAACCTTTAATTTATTAATATTTTATATATTATTTACTTATGTAGTTAGTTAAAAATGATTAATTTAAAAACAAAAATAAGATGAATAAGACAGTGTGGAATGTGGATCCTTTAAAAAACAAAAAGGTCCGGATAATGGTTAATGGACATGGGACAATGAGGAGCGGTTGTTATAGAGATTCAAAGCACTAGGAACGAGGAGCAACATTAAAACACGTAATCAATATAACCACGTGTCTATCTTAGAAAACAAGGTGCTATTGTTGCTGGGATTGTCAGTGTGATTTTTCAATTGAAAAGATGAAGAAGAGAGTGGAAAACTACAACCTTTTGAATTTCGATTTGGAAGGGGAAAAGAGAAGCATCAACAATCATCACGCGGAGATGGAAATGACTAAATCAGTAGAGCAATGGATTAGACCAATGGCTTCATATGATGTACCTGTTTGAACTTAAATATTTTATATTTATATAGAATTGAGTTAAAATTGGGTTTATTTTCTGATATTAACACCTGTATTTTTACTGTGTAAAATAATTTTGCTCAAATATTTAATTATAATTTATAATTTATATAACTTTTAAAATGTTGATACCAATTTATTATATATAAAAAAGTTGTGATTCAATATAAATTTATTTTTCTATTATTTTATGCTGCTTTATCCCCTTATTTTGGTAAACAAAATTGATAAAGGTGTAAACTAGATATAATAATTATTTTGGCATTAAGGTGTTCCTCTTTTATACCCTGGTTCGCAATAGTAATGTATATCTTAAGTAATCCTTTAGATGGTTAGAGTGGTGTCTTTTTAGTTTCTTGTGATTGGTTATAACAATTGAGTTAATTGAAAATGAAATTATCATTAGTTTATCATTGTTTTACATCTATTTTATCTTAAGAGTTTATTGAGAATTATTTAATTTCAATTTCATAATTTAGAGTGTATTTTGAAGGATTAAGGAAACCTTAGGAGAGGGAAACAATGGAAAATCATAGTGCATATATGATCTTCGGACGAGAAAACCAATAAGAAAACAATGTAATTTGATAAAGTGGTTTGCATGAAAGTTGTAGCCCTAGATTTTATCTAACTAATATCATTTGTTTTACCCAAAAAAGATACATAAAGCTCAAGTTATGATCAGAGTAGTGACTGGAGGTCAAACTCCTAGAATTAAGCGATGAATTCATGTTTCTCCTAAGTTTTAACATAGTAAAAGTTTGTTTCAGCCCTTGAGGTTAACATAAGATTTGTAGATAATGTCCTAGATTTCAAACCAGATAAGAAACAATATTATAAGATTAATAAATTTCTAGATATCATGTTTATACTCTACAAATGTCATAGAGACTTATTAGAAAATGAGTAAGAAAATCTTTAAAACTTAGAAAATGGTATGGAGGGCTATGAACGTAATAATCCCATGTGAAAAAGTGAATGTATTAAATATTATAAATTATGATTTTTTTATTAGTCATATTATATGTTAAAAATGCTTTTATAAATGAATGTATTCAGAGTGTCTTGTAATGAGGTGAATTTATGTTATGCGAATGAGTATAAGGTGAAGTATTTTTATTTAATTTATAAATACACGTGATGTGTTGATGATGTGAACATGAGGTTAAGATGATGTGTGTGATTTATAAATATGTGTGATGTATGGGTGAACATGAGCACAATCTAAGATAGTGTGATTAATCATATGAGTCAGGATACCTAACAGGGAGTCATTCCAACTACGATTAGGAATAAAATTTAGTAGCATTGTGATTTGAGATAGTGTGATTGACGATATGACTCGGGGATTCTTGACAGGAAGCCATTCCAACTACAGTTGGGAATGAAATTTAGTACCATTGTGAGATATTGTTATTATGACCGTAACTTGAGCATATTACATAGTGACAACTTAGGGGGTTCTATAAGGTCTATCCATTGTGTGACATTTTTTACCATTTCTTATTAAATTACACGGAACCTACACGTCACTAGTGTAGAAGAGACTTATGCATATTAGAACCTACGAATGGCTTGTGTAACACCTCTCAAAATCCTTTTACCCATAACCAAAAGTATTTATAAAATATGAGAAAAAATTTAAAAATTAGTTATTACATAAAGAACCATAATCTTCTTACAAACCTTACAAGTCAGATATTTAAAATAGAAAGTACATTAACAGTTACCACTACACTTCTTACACAATCCTAAGTCAGAGCAGTTGACTTTTGTCAAAATAAGCTAACAAAAGTAACTTAATATGAAAGATCATTCATAATATCTCATGCATACAGAAAACATTCGGTAGTCCTTATCGTAGGATGATTTGACTCATCTTTTCTATTCATATCCCAAACATATACGAAAGGAAACATATAGAGCAAACACATAGAGGAGTGATATAATTATAAATCATAAATATTAATCTTAATAACATAAGATTTATCCTAGGATCCGATTCCACATAACCACAATCTCACTCTTTTCAACCCCCGATTCAGTTTCTCTTAACTCTATGTATGAATCCATAACCATCCATGATGATTCACCTACCTCACCAAGGATTTTGTTTTGGGAAGTGATTGACATAACCTATATCTTTCTTATATTGGTACGATAATCATTTCGAGAGATTGGACTACCTATCCATCATAATCATTTGGCAGACTGTTAATTGGCTACCTATCCATCATCACCATAAATGACCCCCCATAAGGCCAAGAAATAATCATTTGGTTGACTTAGTATCCACATCATCTTCATAAAGGCACAATTTTAAAAAATACAATTTATGAGGTATCAAAATCAAAATAAAAATAAAAGTTAGATACCAAAACCAAAATAATTTTATTTTATAGGTACCAAAATTTCTTTAAACCTAAAAATAATTTGTTCCTTATTTTTTAATATAATTACTTTTTTAGATTTAAATAATTTTTTTGTATATATTGTCTGTATAAAAATTTGTATACTGATGTTCAATCATAATCTTTTTTAATACGTTAAAAGTGATATAAATAAATAGTAATTAAACGTAGTATATACCTTTTTTACATTATCATTGCATCCTAATTAAACTCTTCCTATAATAATATCACTTCCACTTTGTTTTAGCTTGTCATCACTTTAAAAGAATTAAAAAATGTTAATTCATTTTAGGAGTCATTAATTAGTATTTTAAATGCTCAAATAAATTTACAATTATGTATTCTAACTCATTGACCAGGAATATTTTGAAAATATCATAATAATTTGAATAATTAATATCATTCTTAATATTCTTTTCAATAAATCTTACACTTTCATTTATAAAAAAGAAAAAGAAAAATATCTTTGTGATATTTTCAAATAAAAAAATTACATGTTAAAATGAATATTTGTTTTCCAGTTTTACATTGAGATATTTTGTAGAATGAAGTGGCAGAGGGATGAGATTGAGAGCCACATAAGCCAAACTTTTTAAAGAATAATAAAAGGAAAAGCATGGGGCAACAATATGGTATCAAAACCAAATCTCACCTCAATCGTTTTTTCTTCTCATATTTAACACGAGAGATATTAGATATACATGTCACCCTTAAAATAGGCCCCTTTTACGAATACGTTACTCTGTATGTCTGTCCCTAGAGATTGACCAACAAACAAGGTCAGTTACCATTATTTGATGCTTATATATGTCATCTTAACCTCTTGTTATAAACATCTCTCTGCTTCTTGATTCTTCCTTTTGTTTCTTCACTTATGTCTTTTGTCCCAATTCAGTTCTTGCATTATGCAAAGGGACATAATTGTTTATGCACTAAAAACTAATTGGATTGAACCACCATGTTTTTTGTTTCAGGTATGCATACTGGCCCTTCTTTTGATTTAATTATTTTATATTTTTGTATTTCCGATTTGATAATTTTAATCGTTCTTTTCAACTAGTTTTCATTGTGCCCTTTTTTTGTTCTTTTCTTGTTGGGTTAGTGGTTGCTTTTGGCTTGGTATCTCTATTACTTTCTCATGTTGCATAAGACAAAAACGCGCAAAAAATGATTTCACAGCATATGGGGGGATTAGAAAATGCACAAATGAAATATGCCTTCTCGATTGTATTCTTCTGTCTGAATATTTTTTTTTTTTTATGTGAATTGTAAATTTGCTAATATTTTGGAGAGTTTGAATTTTGAATTTCAATTCTACTATCCCATTGATCATACAAAATTTGAGGGAATCATGATGCCAACTGGCAATGCCAGCTCTGTTTTCTTAAAAGTGTAACCTTTTGAAGCGTATACACTTTCTTTCTTGTATTACTTATTACTAATTCAATTAAAACGATTGTTAATCATTGAGATAGGCACAATGTTCCTGCCAATTTGAGTAATGTAGGATAATTCTAGGTGTCATTTGCTTTATATATAGTATACTAACAAAGGAATGTATAAGGATTCCATTTCATTGTACAACTGTCATTGCCAGATGAGCAATGCTATTTCATGGAAATTTGTAATTGATGGCCAATGCATGAAATACCTATCAACACCTGGTTAAACCCACCTACCCACGTGCATGTACATATGTTAAATTTCTGTCCTGTTCTTTCAAAATTATCCACTGCATAAACAGTGCATTATTCTCTTACTTTGAGAGACACTGTTTTATCTACATATTTCTTTGATAAGTATGAATAGTAACTGCTAAATGTAGTTACCATATCATTGGTAGAAGAGAAGAATTTAAATACTATTACATTTTTGCTATATGTAGTTACCATGTGATGATAACATGAGTTTGATAAGTATTAGTAAAAAATTGAAGTACTAGTACTTTTATTTGGGTTAAAAGTTAATTATAAGTTGTAAATTCATGCCTGGCTGTTTTACTATTTCACTTTTAGAAATTGTAGTGTAAATGTGGTATTATGTGCACTCTTCTGTTTGTCCTCTAATCTGGGAATTTGAAATTTTCTCAGGCCCTGAAATGAATCAGATTTTGATACTTTAGGGCCAGAAGAGCCACATGAAACTCAACCTTGACCTTGACGTCACTTGTAATAGCTGTCTCTATTGCATTTCTTTGATCCTCTCTTCGTTGCCAACAACCCCTCTTCACGAAAACCTATCCACTTGACTTCTCACCTTGCAGTCTCTTTATTAATTTGCAACATACAAAAAAACTTTTTGCATTATCACACCCTCTTTCTCCAAGATCCATTGTTCACTTACTTCTTCATTCCCTTTCTTTTTTCATTAATCAGCATTATCATGAGCAGCATCAAATCCCCTCTAAACAGTGACGACTACATTGGGACTGAGAGCTGCATGGACTTCCAAAACTCATACGACATTGTGGATAACCACAAGACATCCAAACCCAACAATGCAGGAAACAAAACCAAGGCCAAGAACAGCACCAAGAAGGAAGAGAGCAAAGTGTTCCCTCCCCCTATACCCTTGCTAGCTCGAACTCAGAACCTGGCTTCACACATGCCATGGGTGTTGAAGAGGTACTACACAAGTGAGGGAAGGTTGATTCTGAAGGAGGAGAAGGTGAAGCACCACGAGTACTTCCGTGCACACAGAGCCAATGGTCGACTCATATTGCACCTTGTTAACGTTTCCTTAGATGACTATGATGAATGCTTTGAAGAAGTAGCACCAACTAGTCCACATTCAGATGAAGAGGTTGAGGTTGATATTGATAACGTTACTTATGATTACACTGATGTTATCACTGGTAAAGATCGTAGGTTTGACGAAGATGAAGAAAATGTGGCAAACATGGTTGTTTCTGATGAGATTTCTATGGAACATGGCAATCATGTTGTAGCTGGTAGTAGTAGAATGAAGTGCTTGAATTGCAACAGTGAAAGATCATCAGGTCCAGCGTGTAATATTTTTGGAGTGCAACTGCATCCAATTAGAACCGTTCCTAGTTGATCTCTCAAGTTAAAATGTCTTTCGTCATTTGTAGTTTTGGTTAATTATGAGGATGTTAGAATAATGCAGTTTAATTTGCTGACTTTGTTTATCATTTTGCTTGCTTCTGGAAGCTATATAATCAGGGTTGTAGCTCTTGCTCAGTTGGTTGCTGGTATTTGTCTTCCTTTCTCTGTTGCTGCATAATCTTTCGGCAATAAATTTTGATCGTTGTCATCTTAAAGAACTTTATGTTTGGATGAGAATTATTTGGGAAACTTGAATTAATTATTATCATATGGTATGGATATGTTTGGATGATTTTTTCTAAAAAACTTTTAGAATAAGAAAATACAACAAAAATAGGTTATGACTAATTATAGACTAATTATAATTTATTACAGACTAATTTTAACTTAAGAAAAAAATATCTTTTATATGTTTTTTAAAAATATTTATAGAAAATCTCATCCGACATGTTAGAATAAAAATCATGTGTAGATATGTAGTGATGTTACTTATTGTTCCTGGACTAGATATTGGTGAATTAAGTCACCCTACTTGTTCCATAAGTTATTAATTTGTAAATTTTTAATATTATTTTATGATGAAATTATATTTTAATATTTTTATTATTAAAGTTATTAAAGTTATATATGAAAGGTATGGGCAATAGTTCAACCAAAGGTGTGAGCAAATCCATCAGCAAGTAAATTCACCTCGTGGGAGCATAAATGATGTTACAGTGTTGAATTTTTTCACTGCATTTGATGATATAGTCCACTAATGGGAAAAATACATTATCTATTGCACAACTCTCCTCCAACAACTTAATACTATTGAGCAAATCATATTCAATTGTGATTGAGCGAAACTCCTGTTCATAAGTCACAGTTAGTGCTTGGATGATGATGACCAACAACTCTGCATTATCCACGTGACAATAAGATATCTTGCAAGAGAAACTCAGGATAAAGTTACCCTTATGATCTCGTACAACATCCCCAACAACTGGTTGCCTGTGAGTAGGAATAACTGTTACATCATAATTTATCTTAAGGGATTCTAGAGCTGAGGGCTTCTTATCTTGTGTGATTGCCAAACATGTTGCTCACCCTTATGTTGCATAATTCATCACATGTTGTGCATATTTCTAAGCTTTCTGACATGAACTTTGACAGAAGCCACCACTTGATCAATAGATACCCGCCTGCCTTCAAACACATATTTATTCCGTTTACACCACAAACGATCAAGCATGATGTCAAAGATTTGACTCCACCCTGGACACTGTGACATTGAACCCTTGTTAGATTGGACAACAACCACCCATCAAGCTCTAGTTCTGCAAAAAAATTTGGGATTCCAACTGCACCAACCTTCCTCCAAACTCCAACTATCTGAACATAATCTCTCAGGGCATGCATCATAGTTTCCCTCAAGTGACCACAAAGAGGACAATATGAATCATTTATCAAATGCTTATTAAATGCAAATCATTCGTTGGCAAGATATGGGCTGCCAATTTCCAAAGCAAAATGTAGATACACTTTGGTCTTTCCTACTTTCATAGTCTCTTAAACACAAGATTTCACTGTGAGTTACTCTAGGGCAGGAGACTTTCACAAGTCATTTTAGAAGAGTACCTCCATTTACTATTATTGTCTACCACGGGAAATCTACACCATCATCACCCCTAGAGGGTCAATTATGCAAATATCAGTGATCACCTCATTTGGCAGCAGCGCTGCTAATTTTTTAACATCCCAAGATCCATCTAATGTCACAAAAAAAACTTTATTATATTAGGATTATTATCAATTCGATTAGGATTGTATTCAGTTCATTGGTTTACAAAGGGGCATTTACAAGGTACCCGATTGTCAGACCAGAAATCAATATCTCTGGCATTGTCTACTTGCCACAGTGTGTTATTTGTCACATTGCTCCAGATCGCGGTGATATCTCTCCAAAAATTAGAGTATTTCTCAAGTTGGGTTTATATGGATTTTAACCCCATCACATTTATATTTTGAGTGCACAAGTTGAACTCACTTATCATTTTGTCTACTGAGAAGCTTGCATCTGACTTAGTGAGTAGGGCTAAATTGGCTGTCTTCTTTGGTTGGCAGATAGTATCCTAGCTCATCCAATGCATCTTCTTCATTGCTTCAGAGTCACCCCATACAAAGTCCCTGCATTTCTTATCGATCAAGTTACAAACAGACACCTGCAATAGGTGTTTGCATTACATAAGTGGGTAGCACTTGCAAGATAAATTTTGCTAAGGTGAGTCTTCCTGAAAATGACAAAGTATCCCTTTTTCAGTTACTTAATATGTATTGAACCTTATCAATGAGAAACTGAAATGAGCCTTTTGACACATGACCGTGGTGGATTGGAATGCCTAGGTATTTGCATAGGTTGCAGGTCCTCTGAAAGCGCAATGCATGAGAAACTTGTTCTTGAAGCTAGCTGATAATTGCCTAAATTACCTATTTTTATTTAGGTAAAATAAAGCATTTATCTAGATTGAACTCATTTAAAGCATTGTTTCCTTCCTTTTTTATACAAAATTAGGATATGTAGGAAAATTAGTTCTAGATTTACATTTGTGCATACTTTACTTTTATTTTCTTGTTTTCCATTGTTTGAGTCAAGTTTTGAAGAATGTGATAAGAAGTGTCAAACGAATTGAAATCAAATTGGTGTTGTAACAGTGTTCAGACACTGAATCAGGGAGTGTTTTAGAGCCCACGCTTAGCGCAGGCTGGCACCTAGCAGTGGTGGATGGCCACCCAACACCCATAAACCCGAGAAGGTGTATATTTTGATAAAAGCCACTCAACACTCATGACATGGCCGCCCAACGCTTGTTCTCAAACATACCTCCATTTTTTAAAAGAAAAGTCGTGTCTTTGTGGTTTTTATGAAGAGTACGCACCAACTGACTTAGGGCATGCCTCCAGCTCGCTTTCTACCCTTCTACTACCCCATTTCCACCGTATTTTGTAACCCCAATCCATCAATCATGCTCTCCACCTCTATCGAATAAGGCTAGGTTTATTTGGTTAGTTTTTTATGTAAATTTGTCCCCACTCTTTTGTATATTTTACTGTATTAATCTAAGTTTATTGCTCATTGTTAGGGTTACTCTTTACCTTGCACTTTATCTATATATATTTTGTTGGATTTTGTTTGTTTAATGAACTCTGGAGAGGAATTTTGCTTATGAAATGAGAATAGCTCCCAATGTGGTTTATTTCTCGAGAGAGAGTAAAACCCATTGACTGTCTTGAACTCCTTTTCTTAATGCAATTTATTTGACTTTAGATTATGTGAGAAATCCATAGTCTAAAGCCCAAATAGCTCAGTCTCTTACTCTTGAGGAATCAGAGTTAAGGGTATTTTTATGAGTGATAGGAATGTGAGTGATGAACAATAGTTGATACTGTATTTATGCATTAGAGGAATGAGAAATGAAATCAAAACCCTACCAAGCTTCTCATTGCATTAATTTTAGTTTACTTTTATGCACTCCACTTTCTACAAATTTAGAATAGTTTAAATTCAATTTCTTTATTTTTTGCAAGCAATTAGTATTGAGGTTCTTAAGGTATCAATCTAGTCCTTGTAGGATTGACTTGATATATTTATCAGATACTACATATGGCCGGTGTAGTTGTCGGGAGTATAATAGAAAATTTTCTCATTAAGTTTTTGGCGTCATTGCCGAGACTAACTTTTGACACTTGGGAATTTTAGTAATTCTTACTTTTACATTCATTTATTTATTGTTTAAATTTCATAATTATTCTTTTGTCTTGTGTTAACCTACTAATCTAGCTTCCTTTTTTCTTGTTTATGCGTAATAGGCTATAGGTTGATTAGCTGCTATTTGGTCCAGAAATTGAGATAATAGCTAGGAGGAACAACAGTCAACAAGGAGAAGGAAGCTTCTTGAAAAGCTAGCTAGCACAGAGACACAAATTCCTAAATCCTTTTTGCTTGAGTCCATAGAAGAATCAATCATGGCAGAGGAAGAAGTCCATCAACATAACCGAACTCTTGGGGGATTACATTGCATATATTAGACAAGGCAGTTTAACAGTATTGCAAGCCTCCTACTAAGGCAAGGAATCTTAAAATGAAGTCTGCACTCATCAACTTGGTCCATAATAACCAATTCACTAGATTATCTCATAAAGACCCCTACACCCATCTCAATACATCTGTGGACATCTGCAATACAATGATGATTTAACACGTGAATGATGATGTAATCTGATTGAGTCTCTTTCTCTTTTCTCTAGTGGGGAGAACAAAAGAGTGGCCTCATTCCTTCCTACACAATGCTCAGATTACATGGGAGGAGTTGGTGAACAAATTCATCACCAAGTTCTTCCCTTTAGCCAAAGTGAACCAGAAGAAGATTGACATATCCAGCTTTAGGTAGGGAGTTGATGAGTCACTTTGTGAAGCATGGGATATGTACAAGTCATTGCTTAGGTAGTATCCAGCTCACGTTTTGATAAAGGACTCAACTCACTATGTTTATATCTGGACTGACCCCTCAAACCAAGCTTTTATTGAGTGTCTCAGCTGAGGGTACTATTTTTTAGAAGTCCCCTGAGCAAGCCAGAAGGATAATAGAAAATATGGTAGCATAGATGTAGCTGAATATGAAAAGGCGTCATTTCATAGAAAAGGTGTATTAGAATTAAATCATCAAGATTCTCTTATGGTCTAAAACCATTGGCTCAACAACTAGAACACCTCACAAAGCAGATAACTCTCATTCCTCAGCAGCTTTAAAGTCTTCAACTCAATCTCCTTCAAGGGAATAAACTTGTGTTTCAAGCTCAAAATGGTGAAGGTTGTGAACTTTATGGAGGAGGCCATCTCACTAGTCAATGCTTGGTTGAGGAGGTCAATTATATGGGTAATCAATGCTAGCCCAATTTCTATGACAACAATCCTCTATCCAATTCTTTCAATCCAAATTGGAGGAATAATAATAACTTCGTTAACCTATCACATAAACCTCCCTTTCAACAACTACATCACTTCCAATCAAGATTCCAAGGGCACAATTAATATCAATCCCTCCAGTAACCAGCTCAAGCAGAGAAAACTCAACAAGCTCTTTCTTCTAGTTTTGAGGAGACTGTCAAGGAATTTATTGAAGCTTCAATGTCCAAGTAGAAGCAGACAGACGCCTCAATCAAGAACTTGGATACTCAAATGAGGCAAATAACCAATAAGGTAACTAAGCTAAAAAATAGTTCATTCTCTCCTTAAACCCAAACTAATCCCAAGGAGTATTGCAATGCTATTATGACTAGAAGTGAGGTATTGTTGGAGGAGAGGAAAAGTTTGAAGGAAGTTGAGGAAAAGAAATATGAGAGTGAAAAATCAAGTGAGTCAAGATTGAGTGAAAAGAAAAGTGAAAAAGAGAGAGTTGAGGAAGAGGAAGAAAGTGAAAATGAAGAAGAGAAAAAATGGGATTTACGTGAGGAAGAAAAGGAGGAAGTGGAGGACAAAGAGGTAAATTTAGGCACTAGGTAACTAGGGAAGAGAGGAAGAAGAAGTTTGAATCAGTCATACTTAAGGAGCTACCGTACCCTCATACTCCATCCAG
Organism: Psophocarpus tetragonolobus; assembly: GCA_037954015.1. Classification (NCBI taxonomy): domain Eukaryota; kingdom Viridiplantae; phylum Streptophyta; class Magnoliopsida; order Fabales; family Fabaceae; genus Psophocarpus; species Psophocarpus tetragonolobus. The sequence goes on along the minus strand of CM075695.1, from coordinate 31,517,484 downwards.
GAAGGACATTGAAAGACAATTGGCTAGATTCCTAGATATCTTCAAAAGATTGGAGATTAATTACCCTTCTCTGAAGCTCTGTAGAAAATGTCTCTCTTCTCAAAATTCATGAAAGAACTGATGAAAAAGAAGTGGAAGTACACCGATGAAGAGGTGATTAAAGTTAGTGGCAAATGCAAGCCCATCATGCAAAAGTGTCTTCCACCAAAAGATGAAGATCCAAGAAGCTTTAACATCCCTTGCACAATTGGAAAGTTCATGTTGAGAAGATACTTATAGACTTGGGATGCAGCATAAATCTCATTCCTCTCTCAATGCTCAGAAAAATTGGGGATGTGGAAGTGAGACCTACCAAGATGTCTCTTCAACTAGTAGATCGCACTATCGAGAAGCCTTATGAAATTATTGAAGATGTGCTAGTAGCAGTAGACAAATTATATTTCCTAGTGGACTTCATTATAATAGATATTGAAGATGATGTTGAAGTCCCGCTTGTCCTTGGTAGACCCTTCATGGAGACCACAAGATCGATGATTAAAATGGATGAAAGCATATTCAGACTAAGAGTGAAAAACAAAGAAATCATTTTCAAAATGTTTAGTCATCTAGTCAGTGAAGAAGTGTGTTGCCTAGTGGATTCCTCTAGTGGTGGACACATCACTGAGAGTAACCAATTCATATTTCAGCTTTTGTGGGAAATGGTGATGGTCGGGAAGAAGATTAGCAAAAGAATCCCAACATGCCAGACAAATCAAGCAACAAGAAAAAGAAACATGGTGGGAAAATGACTAAAAAGAATTGGAAGTTTGAACTCTCTATCATCAAGAGAAGGAAAAACTGAAGCTTCATGAAGAAAAGGGAATTCAGCTCAGCATGACTCCCTAGCAGTGCAAGCACCAAAACACGACTCATTTTGGTATAGTGGTTGATAGGCAGACCACCACCAACGTTTTTTATGACCCTTGAGGACATGTGGACTATTAGGCTAGTGACGTTAAACAAATGCTCATTGGGTGACAACTATTTTTACATTTGTATAGTTGTAGTGATTTGTGTTTTTGTTAATGATTAAGTGGTATGTTCATGTGTAGTGTTTTTGAGATTTAGTTTATAATGTCCTGCTTTTGCTCTAATTCTGGTTATGTCTTTGTAAGTTGGTATAGGTTGTTGTTAGTCTAGAATAGATCTTTGATTGTTGTTTGATGTTTCATTTAGTTATGTAGTGATAATTTAGACTTTTGAGTTTGGTGGTTGTGTTTTGGTGTTTAATAGAATTGATAGGTTCACTAGTGATTTTCAATTAGTTTTTTATATTTAGTGTTGTAGATGTGTCACTTGTTTTGAATTAGTAATGCTTAGTTTAAGTAGATGTTTTTGTTTTTTATCAATTTGGGTAATGTAGTGATTGTAGATGTGTTTTGTTCAATTCGGTTTTAAGTATGTATTTTAAGTTTGTGCATGTGATGTTTTAAGTTTCAAGTGTATATGTGTAAGTGTAGTAATTGTAGTTGTGTTATGTGTATTTGTGTAGTTATGGTATCTAGTTTGTGCATGTGTAGGTAGTTTTAATGTGTTTAAGTGTTGAATTTGACATATGTGTGATTTGTGAGTTTGATTGTTGATTTTGTGCATGTGAGTGTGTGAGCAAGTTTGTCTAGTGGTAAGTAGGATAATTGTGGTGTTAGTTGTGAAAATCATTAAAAATTTATTTTTTAATTTTATGTTATTTTAATATTAATTTTATTTTATATTAAATTCATTTAAAAGTATAAAATTGTTTGATATTTATCATGTAAATAGTTTAAAATACTTATATTTAATGATATATTATATATTATTAATATATTTATTAATTATTTTAAGTATTATATATATACATATATTTTACATTAATAATTAATTCATATTAAAAATTTTGAAAAAAGAAAAAAAATAAGATAGGGTGTTGCTTTTCTTTTTCCTCCAAAACCCCATACTTTCCTTTTCCTCCAAAATCCCTAACCTATGTTGGGATCCCTTGCGCTGCCCATGTATGTCACCGGTTGGACTCCCTTGTCTTACCCCTCTCTTCCTGCCGGTTCTCTCTTTATGTTCTCTTTCTTAATCTCTATCAAGCATTACATGTTAACATACAAAATTTCACGTTAACTCTCTTGATCTTTTTGTGACTTGCCCTTTTTTCATCTTTCAGAAAAAAACCTCAAACTTTTCTTCTCTTTCTCCACAAATTTCTGAACTTGGTGTTATTTAGGTAAGATTTCTCACTCTCTTTCATGCTATATATATATATAATACGGTTGCGAGGTGTTTGAATTTAAGAGTTAGTTTGGCCCCTTAGTGTGTTTGTTAGTTTGTTTCTTTGGTGAGCATCTTTGAATATTCATCCACTTGTTTCTTGAAATGCCCTTTGCAACCTCGCAGTTTACTCTATGAAGATTATTTTGCTGTCCTATGATGTGGTTGTTTAGAGGATGTAATGAGATCTTGAAAAATGAAAGAAAACATTAAGCATAATATTTTTTACCATCCCAAATGTTTTCACCTTTACCTCCACCACTTATCCGTTGTCGTCACTTCTCACGCTTCTTTCGTGACTCCTACTTTGACCTCTACCACTGTCACCACCATCTCACATGCTCTTTCTGCGTCTCTTATCTTGACCACCATCTCACATGATTCTTTTTGCTCCTTCCACTTAGAAAATATTAAATAATTTGTTGTGTGATAATTGTCTAATTATTTTACATGGGTAAAGTAGAACAATTATCCTAATTTTTTTTTTCATTTAAGACCTTGTTTTTTTCATTTTGTACTTAAAATTCGATTTGCTTAGGAAATTAGTCTGAGATTTAATTTTATGCAAAGTTTACCTTTATTTTCATTTTTCTTTGTCCAAAGATAAGTTTTGAGATGGACTAAAGAATGTCAGATGAAATTGGATTTTTTATGATGTATTAAAGTCTCAGCACCCAGTGGTTAGAGTTGGAGAGCCCAACGTGGTTGACCGAGAGCACTATTTCTCTCAATCTCGGCTCCCAACGGTCACCAATTGAGTGCCTAATGCTCAAATTAATTTGGGTCCAAGTTTCATCTCGGTGCCCACTGGTCACTTTGTCACCGTTGGGCAGTGGTGTTTCGCTTTGATGGCTATATAAAGTGCCCTTTGTTTTGGAAAAGTGTTACACACCTTGTTGATCTAGGGCACGCTCTAAACTCGTTCTTTTTCCATTCTCTATCTTCGTCCTCTATTTTTGTATTTCCATCCATACTTGTGGTTAGCTAGGCTTGTTATTGGTTAGGGTTTGATGTAACTAAACTTGAACTCTAGTATATTTTTGTTCTTTTAACTAAAGTTTATTATTCATTGTTGGTATTCTTCTTTACCTTATGCTTATTTCTTTACCTGTCATGGATTTTACTTGTTGAATGAGCTCCATAAATGATTTTGACTTGTAAAATGAGAAGACTTCCAATGGGGTTTATTGCTAAGAATAGGATAAAACCCATTAGCCATCTTAAACTCATCTTCTTAATGCAAGTTATTTGAATTCAGATTATGCAAGGAATTGATAGTTTAAATCTCAAATAGTTTAGTCTTTTGCTTGCAAGAAATTGAGGTTAATGGTACTTTTATGGGTGATGGAAACATGAGTAGTAAACAATGATTTTGAGTTCATTTATACACTTGAAAGATAATTTAGTGAAATCAAGACCCAACCAAATCTCTATGTGCACAATCATTTACTTTATTTTTCTTATGCTTTTATTTACTTTCTATTTTAGTAGTTGTTAGTATAAATTTTTTTTTTCTTTTTGTTCTTACAAGTAAAAAATATTGAAATTTCTATTGTATCATCCAAGTTTTTATGAAATCGACCTATATTTATCTGTGTTATAAAAACTGGACCGGACTGGTAAGAAAACTGGTCTGGTAACTGGTTCGGTCAACCCTCAAAACCGGTGGAACAAAAAACTGGTATAAAAACCTGTCAAGAACTGGTGAAAACTGGTGGTTCACTGGTTCAACAGGTTTGTATTTTTTTTTGAATTTTTTTATTTTGCTAAATACGCCCCTCATTTTTCTAAATCAACCAATTTTTAACTAAAAATTAATAAAATGGGGTTTAACTTACTAATATGAAGGTGTATTTAGTAAAATTACTTTTATTCTTTTATAATTATAACCTTAATACATTTTTTCTTTTATAATTTTAATTATTATAGTATATTAATAATAAAAAATATTATTTTATTAAGATCGATTTAACTGCTGGTTCAATAATGGTTGAACCAATGAACTGTGAATCAGTGTCTTCACCGGTTCGATCACCAGTCCGGTTTTAAAAACATAAATATTTATCATATACTACATACGTCTGTTGTACTTGTTAGAAATAGTGTAGAAAAATAACTCAACATTTTTTATTTTCAATTAATTGAGTTTAAAACAATTATTAAAAAAATTAATTTGTTGTTGATGAAAAAGGAATTTTTAATATTAAGAAATCGTATCTTGTATAACATATCATTTAGTTTTTACAAAATCCCACCTTGCCATGTAGATGAGTCTTTTATGGACATTTTATATAAACACCTTTTTACTTTATGAGATACAACTTAAGAATATATATTTGAGATGTTTTAATAAGAATGTTGGTATGACTTTTTCATGTATTATTATTAAAATTAACAAATTTATCATAAATAATAATTTATGATCTAATAACAATAATGAAAATTATTTACACAGTAAATAATTAATTTTTGTCTATAAAAATTTATATAATTAGCGATGTTTAATTTAATTCAAGATTTAAAATAGTTTATATGAAGACAACTTTTGTGTGTGTGAAGATTAAGACAATGTTATATTGTTTCAATGATTTAAATCTTTAAATTCATATTATATAATAAATAAATGCCTAAAATTTATTCTTAGAATAAATAAAGTTTTTATTTTCTATATTATATTAAGATATAATCTAGATATTTGTATAACATGAAGCAATATTTAAATTTTTTTGCCCCAACATGTTCTGATAGATATCATATATTTTCTCCTCTTCCATTACTGCAGGAAAAAGTGATGTTTTGATGAAGTGATCGTACGCACTCACATTTGAATATTGTCCATCCGTGAATGAGATATTTTTTAGTAAAAGGAGATATCGAAGAGGAGACATAATATCGATCCATATAAATATCTACCTACGTACAGAATGGTAAAAGGACATAATCTAACAGCATGCTGTCATATAATAAAAGCTATACTGATGGAGAAAGATTGTCAGAAGACTGATACAACTTAAGACTTGATTGATGAAATAAAGAAAATAGTGAGAATTGATAGTACGCGATCCATTCATTTTATTAATTTATATTCTTTTATTTTTAGACATGCTTTGGAAAATAGTTTTTAAATTTAAATTAAAACAAAAGGATTTAATTTGTATTACTCGAACAAACTTTTTAACATAAAAATTGTCTCTAGAACAAACTTTTTAACATAAAAATTGACTCTAGTATTTTTCTTATGTACTATATCAATTCTCAGTAAAATTACTTTCAAAATGTCAAAAAATGTAGAATTAATACACTTTAGGAGAAAACCAAGTTAAATAATCACTAAGTAGGAAAAAGGAAGAAAAAAAGTTAGGTTTTATTTTAAATATTTTTATTATAATTTGGTGGTTATATTGTACCATCTTACAATTATTAATAAGTTTGATAATTATACTTGTAACAATGTTTATATAGAGAGAAAAGACAGGGAGAGGTTTAAAGTTAGGGTTTAGAGAGAGGTTGTGAATTTAAATTTCTTCACTGATATTTTTTGTTGCAACAACTTAAAATCAGTTTTAATAACTGATTTGCACAAAAAATTGGTGGAAGGAACATGATAACTATAAATTTATTTCATAATGTAATTGCATAATAAAATGCTCTTACGTGCCTATAAGAAACACAAAAACGTATAGAGAAGAGAGCTACATCATACATTTTCTCATGGGCTTAAATTAAATGAAAACGAGAAAACTTTAGGATGATCATAGAGTGAAATATCAAGTGGTGAGTCTATGAAAGATTAAAATGTTCGCATCTAGGTTCCTATGTTATTAACGCCACTTAGATGCATCTAAGTTTTTGATTTTTTATCTCGTTTGCATGTTAGTCTCTATGTTATTAATGTTGTTTAGTAGCATGCAATCAAATGTTAAGTACCACATTGATATGATTTTCTCTCATAGGTGACATTCCAAGTCATTGTCAGCATCACAAGAGATCCACGTACTAGTTTAATCAATCATTTCGTAAACCATTCATGGATCTTCTTCGTATTGGATTTTTTCATGACACTTCCTTGTGCAAGATCCCCAAAATAAAGAATAAAACCAAAATCCAATTGCTTTTTCTTTTACCTCGACCAAGGAAGCAAAATAGTAGAATACAATGTTTTTACCTTGACACTATTAGTCACAGCTGTAGAACAAAAATGGAGTTGTTGAGGGAAAATATTTATGCTTTTGCCGTTTTGGTGGTGACAATGTTTGATAAACATAGTTGGAATTGGATGTTCTAAGAAAGCTTAAGCAACACCTAATTTGTTGAGTTTGTAGGATTTTATGTGGCAAATAGGTAATAGATAAACATTGTCGAAATGAGTATAGAAGGAGTAACCACCAATTAGACCCAAAGAAGTAATAATTGAAGGATCTAATTTTGCAATTTGTTGGCTATTATGAAAGTTATAAAGAATCCTTGTTGGAAGTGGCAATTTGACCTTCAATAAATTCTCCAACTGGTGAATTTGAGGTTCAATTGCATCTTTATAAAGAGTGACCTTGACTTTGGGAAAATGATTTGACAATCAGACTTTGATTGTATCTCAATAACTCTTCTTGCGTTTCATGAGAGATTAATGATTGGCCAACCAAACTTTGATTCTTTTTAGAAGTCAAGTTGTTAGAGGTGACGGTTGCTTGGTATTGGTGTCACTAATGAGCAAGGAGATGAAGGGAGTAGCAACAGAAGGGTAGGAGAAATGAATGGTTTTGGAAGATGAATCATTTAGGTTCCTTTCATTTGTTGGAAGTGGCGTAAAAAATCCAATACAAAAAAGATAGGTCTAGCAAATGATTTATTAAACTAGCATTTGGATCATTGTGACAAAAGCAATGACTTGGAATGCCACCTAAATTGTCAGCAGCACATTTAATAGTTGACTGAGTACTTACTAAACGACGTTAGTAATATACGAATTAACGTACATACAACATAAAAGATTTAGGGACTTGAACTAACTTACACACATAACACTTTCACTCAATGATTATATCATAGATCTTATTGATGAATTCTCTTCTATATTTAAAAATTTAATAAATATTGAAAAAAATATATGTATAAAAAAATTAACATTTTAAAAGATGTTAAAAGCTACTAAAATACTTATTTATCAGACAATTAAACAAGTTTTTTAACTAATAAAAAAATTAAAATTAACAAAAATATCTTGTAAAACCTAATCTGAATCTAAAAGTTTATGTTTAATGATTTTTTTTTAATTTTTAGTCTTTATTTATTGTTACTATTAATAGTTTAATACAATCTTTATTCCATAAAAAAAATTGATATAGTTAATTTTATTTTTACTATTTTAAGTATAAATGACAACTTATTGTTTCGGTTTTAGTTTATTGTGGCTGAAAAATATTTTATTAACATGTTATAAGTTAATTTATTTCAATATTTTTTTATCAGTGGGTGACCATCGATCGGCTGTTTGACTGTATTGGCTTATGAATCATGATATGCGAATCCAAATAGGCAATAGTGGTCCAAATGGACAACTTTTTTTTTTTTACTGTAAATGTATGCTTTTATAAAATATATTTTTTAAGTGAAAAAATTGTTAGTATTGAATAAAAGTAAACCAATTTAATTTTCTTAACATATTTTTTAATTTGATCGGTACACTTTAAATAAATAGTTTAATTAGTATGTACCAACAATATAAAATAATAGTTTTACACTAATGTACACTCATTACAATTCTCTATATATATGATTTTTAAAGTATTAATTGACAAATTCAATAAAAACTTGTGATTTAATATAGTATAAAGATCTTTATATTGATAAGCATACTAATTAAACTTTTAAATAAATACTAACTTCTTTTGAATAACTACTATCTACTTCTTCTATCTTTAAATGTTTTAGTTCTTTTTTCAAAAACGATTGATATTTTAGAATTTAAAATTTAATATTTTAATTAAACTTTTATTTGATTTTTTTATTCATCCTCCTAATATAATTTATTACTATTAATAGATATTAGAAGTAATTATAGATGCACTTCTTAAGTTTTGTGTAATTATAATGCATCCCTTTTCTTTTTTTTTCTTTTAATTACATAAATCTCCTCATCTTTATGGACTCATTACAATTGTATCATTCTTTTAAAATAGTATAATATTATATATAAACTTATTACACATGTACATTTGTATCATATTACACATGTATCCTAAGTTTTGTATGCTATTATACATGCACTCCTATATTTTTAAAACTTTACCGTCAACATCCCTTTCATCTCTATTATCGTTTATGAAACTTGAAAAAAAATTTATATTATGTTTACATAAATAAAATGCAATAATGTAAAAATAAACGGAGACATGTATAGTTTGAAAAGAAATGCTACAACTATAATAAATATGTAAAAGTAAGAATGTTAGTGCAATTTTTTTAAAAAAAGGTACATTTATAATTACACTAAACCTTATGAAATGCATATGTAATTATCTCTAGATATTAAATTATTTTATCTCAAAATTTACATATACTAAATATTTTTAATCTATGTTTATTAATTCTAAACAACTTAAAATATTTATTTTAATAAAAGGAATCAAAGAGAGAGTTTAGGATACCTTATATATCTTAATTATAAACAACTTTAATTCAAATATTCGGTTTAATATATTTATAAAATTTTGAAAAAAACTTGTGTGCGTCCTACATAAAACCGACACCTCCTATCCTATACTCTAATTTAAATATTTCTCTTTTGTTTTTATATTTTATATTGCCATAATCTTTACAACGATATCATATAATTTAAGTTGAAATTTGAAATTTTTAATATTTTTTTATAGGAATAGTTAACATTCTTAATTTATCCTATTTTTGTTTAAACTTTATACTGATTTTAGTCATTTTACATCTTTCTAATTTTTTTTTCAAGTTAAATCTCATTACTTATTTTACTTTTATTTTTATTTATTTATCTCATTCTTCACGTCCAAAAGATGTAAACTTGAAGGAATCAAATCAGTCTTAATCAAATACAAAAAGTATAGAAGACAAAATTGAAATCAATTACGTGCAATAAGGCGTAAAATAAAAGTTTCTCTAGTGTAATGAGATACCAATGAGTGCGAAATAAAAAATTATATTCCTTTCCTTTTATTAATTAATTAATTAATGCATTATTGCATATATATATATATATATATAGCGATTTCTTTGTCACACTGACTCACATACCAAACCAGAGTGACAGAGGAAAGAAGCAACGGACGGTGCCTTCTAACCTGTACATCCCTTTTCTTCTTCTTTCTTCGTTTTTTTTTTTTAATATTAATCACTTATACACTTCTCTCAACTATAACTTCTTCTTCTTCTTTTATTGATTTCATTTTACTATATGCTTCGTTGGCCTCTAAATTTTCCCTATTGGTCTGTTCTTCGATTTAATAGTGTGAATGAAAAAAATAAATGTTTGGTTCTGAATTATGAATTACGCACCCTCCCTTTTTAAAGCTCGTGTTTTTTGCTTCTGTGAATTGGAATTTCTCTTCAAACATGTTCCTTCATTCATTTTGGTTGGGTTTCTTGTTTATCATTTTTGTTAAGTTAATGTTCCAAATATAGGGACAAAAAAAGCTGAATTGTAGGATGGAAAAAAGATATAGTGGTTTAGTTTTGTATCTGTGTTTTGTGTGTAATGAGTTTCAGAATTTGTGTTTATATTGGTTATTGACCAATTGACCATCACAATTCACAACTGGGTTCTCTGCGATCTGGACAGTTTCATTTTTTTTTTTCTTTTTAATGAATGATGCATCCCTTTTTTTGGTATTGTTAATTTGGTGGGTGAATCTAGCTACCTACACTAATAAAAGCTCAAACTGAATCAACAGATGACTAATATTTTAAGAATGGAATTAATTAACTAATCAGGAAAGAGAGAGAAAAGCACATAATGAAAATTTATAAAGTGTACAACGTGGTTCTTGTGAAAGGGGGTGGTGTGTACCTAACACCCCTGTTTTTGTACCTAACATCCCAATAATTTGGTTTATCTCTGTTTTTGTCATTTTATGTTGTGCAGGTCTCATATTGGAGGATGTTTTTATTTACTTATTTATTTTTCGTGAAAGATTATCGGTGTTCTTCAACTATGTTTTCTTGCAATTGTATGTAATTTCTTAGTTTCGGGAAGACTGCCACTGCAATTTAAAGCCATGCTGGGGATGGACTGATTAGTGTTTTGTCATTTTATTATTATTAAACAACTGATTGTTGTATACTTGTATGCTTATTATGGCTTTTCTGGCTCTTTTATAAAATTTCCAAGGGGTAGATTAGATACTGGCAGTTTGATGCTATCATTCAGTTTTAAAAAATATTTCTGGTAGATGGGTGTTTCTTGTTTTCTTGTCTTGAGTTGTTTATGCACAGATTGACTAAATTTTTATGTTCATTAGATCATTTATTTGTATGGATCTCTTGTTCTATCTTTGTGTGCTTGCTATCCTACCCTTTCTGGATGCTTCCTATGCCTAAAGTTTTGCAGCAGCTATGTTGAAGTTGAATTTTCTAACATGTTGGCTATTTGATACAGATATTTAGCTTATGGGTTCTTTGTTTAGTATGGCTAATACCAAGACCAATCAGAGCGAGCCTAGTGAAATTTCTCCAAATGAAACCTGCAAGAGGCAAAGATTGTCAACTTCCTCCAATGAAGAATGTCCAAGACTTATTCCTAATCTCCCTGATGAGTTATCGCTTCAGATTATTGCTAGACTTCCTAGAATTTGTTACCAGCATGTAAAGCTGGTGTCTAGGAGATGGAAAGCAACTGTCATGAGTTCAGAATTATATAAAGTAAGAAAGGAGCTTGGAACAACTGAAGAGTGGCTATACTTGTTGGTTAGGGTTGGAGAAAATAAACTCTTATGGCATGCTCTAGATCCGCGTTCTCGAATTTGGCAGAGGCTTCCTATTATGCCCAGCATTGTCGATGAAGAAGATTCCCAAAAGAGTTCTTCTAGGCTTTGGATGTGGAACATGGTAGAAGGTATCAGAATTGCTGAAATTATTAGAGGTCTGCTTGGACAGAAAGACGCATTGGATGACATGCCTTATTGCGGTTGTGCTTTTGGAGCTGTTGATGGATGTCTTTATGTTCTAGGTGGATTCTCTAAAGCTTCAACTATGAAATGTGTCTGGCGATTTGATCCGATACAAAATGTGTGGAAGAAAGTGAATTCTATGTCTACGGGTAGGGCGTACTGTAAGACAGGCATCTTAAATAACAAGCTTTATGTAGTTGGAGGGGTTAGTCAAGGACAAGCTGGACTGATTCCTCTTCAATCTGCTGAAGTTTTTGACCCTTTCACAGATACATGGTCTGATGTACCTAGTATGCCATTCTCAAAAGCCGGAGTCCTGCCCACAGCTTTTTTGGCTGACATGTTAAAGCCTATTGCTACTGGTTTAACCTCATACAATGGAAGGTTATATGTTCCCCAAAGTTTGTATTCATGGCCCTTTTTTGTTGATGTTGGGGGAGAAATATATGATCCTGAAACAAATAAATGGATGGAAATGCCAAATGGAATGGGTGAGGGGTGGCCCATTAAGCAGGCAGGAACAAAATTGAGTGTTGTGGTGAATGGTGAATTATATGCTTTTGATCCTTCTAATTCTGTGGATAGTGGAAGGATCAAGGTATATGATCAGGGAGAGGATGCATGGAAAGTTGTAATTGGAAAAGTTCCTGCATATGATTATACAGATTCGGAGTCTCCATATCTACTAGCCGGTTTCCATGGAAAGCTTCATTTCATTACAAAAGATGCCAATCGTGATATTTCTGTTCTGCAGGCTGATTTGTGCAGTAATTTAGATTCTTCACCATCAACCTCAACACCTTCATCGCCCAAATCCATGGAGGATGAATTGTGGCAAGAATCCGCCCAAACAGACGCAGCTGTTTGGAAAGTAGTTGCCAACAGGGGTTTTGGACATGCTGAACTGATCAATTGCCAAGTTATTGATATCTAGATGGATACCAGGCATTTGATAGCCAAGATGTCTGTTTATCGTAAGCTATGCATCATAATGACAAAAGCTATTACAGTTTATATTTAGTTAATATTTCTATTTCAGGTAAATGTGTCCCATTGTAATTGTCAGCTTTGACAATGATTTGCTTGTTGCTAGGTAAATACTCAAATTTATCACAAGCAGAATTGTATCAAACAATTCACTCTGTAGTAGAAATAACATTTAAAAGTTCAAGTAATGAGAAATGACACTTATAGAAATTGAACATACTGGACAAGAAGTCATCTTGTAATAATTTAGTCTTAGGATAGCTTCTAAATTTATCCAAGTTGTACTAGTAACAGACATAGTTTTTGTTGTTATCACCTAATAATGTAGAGCAAGTTGAATTAGGCATTTATATCCTGATTATGACATATAATAAAGCCAAACTATGTAGATGTGCACAACTTAAACAGTTTTTTCGATTTTGATATATATATTCTTGCTTAAGTGATTTTCAACATTGATGGTTCACTTGGCATGATTTACTGACTTGAAACGGGGATGTTGTTTAAGACCTTTCAGCTGTGAGATGTTTTTAGATTCTAACTTTGATGTTGGGATTTTCCTTCCGTACGAAGAAATTATGTGTGGGGATAGAGGGAACAGGAAATCTGCGTCAAAATGAATACTTCGTCTGACTATAAAAAGCAACGGGGCTAACTATAGTGGGAAGGACTAATTCTAAAGTTTAAGTTTGTTAGAAGAGATTCCCCCATTTAATGTTTTGTCACAACTTAAATATGATTATTATTTTTAAAAGACGATCCTTGTGAAAAAGATAACTTGGTTATATTATGATTTATGAAATCACTGAAGGAGTTTATCTTGACAATGCTAAATGATTATATATAATCCCTGTGTTATTTTATGTTATGACGATAATATAAGAATATTTTTTTAGTTATACCAATTCTTCTAATTAACATTTTATTATTGATTTAGCACTTAAGTAATACATAGATACTCAGTGGTACATGAAGGGAAATTAAAGCTGATATCTGTAAATATGAGTTTAGATATAGTATTGTTTTTTCAGATATGAAAATGTTAATATAAAATATCTAACCTATTTTCATTTCTAGTTTGGTCCGATGGGATAACTGAAGATATAACCTTATCTTCACTCACTGTTCCATTAGTGACAAGCATACTTCATGCTTAAGAGTTAAGACTTTTTCTACTTTTGAACTAATTTCATCCGATTGATTTTTGGTTTTGAAGACAAAAATAAGAATTTTAGATATTTCTATTATCTTTCCTATAGCATATATAACACTTTATTTAGATAAGTATATGTGAAAATATGCTCTCAGTTTTTCGGGTTGCCCAATATTTTCTAATAGCACTCTCTTTTCTAAGCCAATTTGGAGATGTCTAATTTTGGGTTATTCATCAGAGTTGTAGTCCTTTGTATTAGCTTTCCAGTAACTTAAAATTCGCTATATCTTTTTCTTTTTTTTGGTGAAAGAAAATTCACTATATCTAGTTATACCCAAATTACATAGGTTATACAAGAAAACAAGTAGGTAATATAATTTTGAATCAATTTCATTGAAATATGATGAATGTCACTTAAAAGGGTTTATACATAGGGATGAAAAAAATAGCCATACTCGTTGGTATCTGTCCCGATTTTGACACGTATTACTGATTTGACCGGGTATGTGTACGGATATTATTCAATTTGTTAAACTGGGTATGGGTATGTGTATGTGGCTACTTGCTCTGTACCCGTCTCGTTATAATTTTATTCATTATATAATAAGTTTAAATTTATATATTTAATTAAAAAATTTAATTCTTAAACTTTAATTTATAATTTTTTGTTATTAATTATTCTTTATATATTATTTAAATTAAAATATAATTAATAATTTAATATATGACAAATATGACAAATACTTGCGGGTATACCCGAACCCGAAAATACCTGATAAGGACAAAGATGAAGATTAAAATTTAATACCTGCTCTTTTTATACCCGAACCCGTCTCGTACTTTGCACTGGGATGGGGATGGGGAGGGTCAAACCCGTACTCGCACCCGCTCCTCCCCGTTATCATCCCTACTTAATATAGTAGCTATGATACATATAAAAAATGGATCCGGTAAGATTTTTCTCTTCTAAAGCCTTTCCTTCTTTTCTTTTCTTTTTTTTTTCATTTTTATACTTTTAAATATTTATTTACCCGAAGAAAGTAAATTTCATGTAACTAAGCACACTTAAAAATTAGTGTTGTTTTCAATTTTTATTGAAAAAAAAAATGCAAAATCCAGATCTCTAAGATGTTGTTAGTGTAAAGAAAAAAACACCCTAGAAATCTAGATTTTGCATTTTGTTGGAGCCTATCAATTTCTCTACTAAAAAATGTCAATTATTAACCAATAGAAACGATAAAAAATAATTATTGAAGATTATTTTGTTGGAAACTAACATGCAGCTTGGGGGCAAAAGATATAATGCAGAAGCACCTTGTTTGCTTGACTGATTATAGGCAAGGGGGGAAGTAGGTTAAACATTTAATCATTTAAAAGTGGAATTGTAATTCGGTGTGGAGTGAGTCATCTTAATTTAATGGCGTTCATAATTGCTTCAATATGAGCGATCTTTTTGGCAAAAACTATAACTTATATTTTAGACTATAAGTTGTTTCAATGTTTGAACATTTATATTAAACTTAATTTTTTTTAAAGAAATGAATTATAATAATGTGTTTGAAAAAGATTAAAATTTAGTTTATAATCTGTTTTTTAATTATAAACTGTTTTAAAAACTACTTAGATGTTTGAGAATTTAACTTAAATTTTTAAAAAAAATCTTTAAAAAATAAGTATTTTTTTGGAAGATGAAAACTTATAACTTATGATTATTCTTAATTAGCTTATTTTTTTTATTTTAGTTGTTTTTACACATTTTTACATTATGAAAACTTATTTTTTTACATTCAAATAAAATTAATTATTTTTAAATTACTTTTAAAAAAAATCATTTAGATTATAATCTATTACTAATTACTGAAATACTACAAATTTTTTAATTATAAACTGTTTTAAAAACTACTCAGATGTTTGAGAATTTAACTTAAATTTTAAAAAAAAATTCTTTAAAAAATAAGTAGTTTTTTTGGAAGATGAAAACTTATAACTTATGATTATTCTTAATTAGTTTTTTTTTTTCTTTTAGTTGTTTTTACACATGTTTACATTATGAAAACTTATTTTTTTACATTCAAATAAAATTAATTATTTTTAAATTACTTTTAAAAAAAATCATTTAGATTATAATCTATTACTAATTACTGAAATACTACAAATTTTTTAACTTTTTCCGATATATGTGTTAGGGTGGTCAGCATAATGGCGTCACGGCTAATCCCATATCCATTAATCCCGTGATGGCATCTATGACACAAAATGATCATGTTATGTGACATGAATCTTGCCATTCTTCATCGTGTTAGATACGACTTTGTCACAAAGTCAATTTCATCAGACCATTGGTTGTGTATTATGTATTAGATACTTATATTAGCATTGACTGTCGGTTAATAATGTTTGTTTTTGTTTCACAAAGCTGTATAAGGATTTCCAGAGAGATCATAAACACCTCACAAACTGTCAAAATGTCCATAAGATTAAGAAAGGGTCAAGCATGGATATCGAGGAAAGCAAAACCTACCAATTTTTCAATAAATTTTTATAAATAATAAAGATAGTGTCGGTAGCATTCTTTTTTTGAACAAAACAAAATCTTTGGAACTGGAAGTGTTTCTGGTTTGCATATTCTGAATCAATTTGTGAATTTTGAAGTCAGTTTATTTTTTTATCCAGTTTTTTTTTTTTTTTAATTCAGATTTTGAAGTCATTCATAGGAAAAAAAATTTTCTTTAATTATAAAATAATTTTTCAGTCACAAACTCATATACTCCTCGTCAGTCTACCATAAATAGAAAAAAAAAGGACCATCACAGTATTTTTGCAGTACAACAATTCCTATGTACTGTGTTTTTTTTTATTCGCGAGTTGATGTTAGAAATATTAGTTTTTATTATATGCAAAATATGTAACAAGTCCATTTAATCATAAATATACAGTATTAATATAGTAAATACTACTGAGAGAAAGAAAAAGAAAAAGACTAGATCTAGTACAAATGAAACGTTGTTAAGAACAAGTAAACCTAAGTATTAAAGAGAAAAAACATATCCAACATCATGGATCATGAATATTGGCAACTTGGGAGTGATTGCAATCTGAAAATGGAGAAACTTTGGTGTGTTGGTGCATGGAGACCCACGAGAAACATCCACTTGATGTTTTGTCCTCTGAACCCCTTTTGATTGTAGAATTCCTCATCATGTTGGTGTTTATCTCTTCTTCTGCTCTCTTTTTCATTGTTTCCTTGAATAGCTTCCGCGTCACGTATGCTTCAGCGAGACCAAAACCTGGTGATGCCATGCGAACTTAGGAAGTTATTTAGAAATAAATGAAATGGTATGAATTAAGAAAGGTTTGTTTGAAGAGGGAAGAATAATAAGGGTTCGTTTATATATAGACCGATACAGGCTTGGGGAACAAGCAATATGGTGGTCTGGCCACATTGACTTTTTGTCTGTTTCAAACTGTTCATGGGGCTTTTTGTTTTTGCACCCACTATTTTGTTATTGGAACTTTCATCATATTGAATTTTCAAGTTTGTAATTTCGTTGTTTATACAAAATTATTCCGTTTCTGAATCAATTTATTTGAAACATATTACCCTATGTTTTGCATCAACTAATCTTACATATAAATATTATTCTATTTTTAGTATTTTGGACAACTTGATTGGAAACACATGAGTTGTGTTTTGGATCAACTCATCTGAAACACAGTAGTTATATATTTTAGATTAATTGATCTTGAACGTAAAAAAAAATTATTTTTAGTATTTTAGACAATTTGATCCAAAATACATTAGTTATATGTTTTAAATCAATTAATTCGAAATATAAAAAAAGTATTCTATTTTCACTACTTTAGATAGCTTGATTCAAAACACACCAATAGTATGTTTTGAATTCCTTGATCCAAAATGTAAAAAATAAATAAATTATATTGCTTGATCAAGAGATAAAAAATGTTAGGTGATACTTTATTACCATTTGGGAGGTGTTTGTGTGATGTGAGTTAGAGGGCAAGTGGGTGCTCGAGTACTATAATATTTATTCTCATATCTGTTTTTAAAATATGTACTTGTATTCGACCTCTTACTTATGCAATAGCAACTTTGATTTTCATCATATTTACTCACATCAACACTTTCCTTAGTATAGAGATAATATTTGTTTTTAAAACATGTACTTGTACTTGATCTCATACTTATACACATAACAACTTTTATTTTTATCTTATATACTCATATTGACACTTTCTTCACGTATAAAGATAATAAATCAATATATTTTACACATAAATAAATATAATATGAAACATACGTCAACATAACATTAAACATAAACAAGTTATAAAATACTTCTTTTAAAGTTTTATATGATTACAAATAAACCTATGTTTTTTTACCAAAAAATTAAACAATATTTTAAGTTTATTAAAAGTTATTTTATAAATAACTCAATTTTTTCTTGTAAATTATATTTTTATCTTATTAAATTTACATAAAATATTTTAGTAATATTTTTCACTAAAAATTATAATTATGTAATCTAAAAAATATAATTATATTAAATAAGGTGAGGATAGTGCAAGCAAGGCAAGCAGGTTAGGTACTATAGTACCCACACCATCCCCCATACCAGCATAATTTGACAGGTAAAAAACAACTCCTATCCAAACTCATTTTATTGGTAATTATCCGCTTGCATGTGGATATTTTTTATGGGTATCCGTAGAATCTCCATCTATTTTACCATCCTTACTGGTGACAGTGATTTATTTAAATAATTCTATCATCTTTGAAAATCCAAATATGCCCAATATTTGTCAAATGTTTCACTTATTTTTCTTCATTTTTTTTTTAAAAAGTATGAATTATCAAAAAGAGGAAAACAAAAGTGAAATGAAGGTTTGCAATACTTGTAGGAGAACAATTCAAACTCCATTAAAATCATTGATGGCAATGTTGCAGTTTATCAAATACTGATGCCTTTATTGTTTAAAGTGTCCTTATGTCGAACATCGACACATGTGAGACCCTTTTAATTGGACCTTCATGAAAAAAGTATTTGCTTAAAAACTTAAATTTACATTTATATACAACTAGATATTTAAAGTGACACATCATATATAGACACACACTAATATTATTACAAAATAATATTAGACCTATCTTTAGCTTGTTATAACAGAAAATTTATTTAAATTGGTGAATTTATCACCATTTTAATTAATTTTTTATATTACTTATCTTTTATTTATTAGAATCCCATTATTTATATGTATATAAGCTGAGTCCTCGTGCCTTATATTTTAGATATTAGCTATGTTAGTGTAATGATAGGAAGTAAGTAGAGTTAAAATGGGAAAGTAAGTTTGTAGAAAGTAGGGAAAGCCAGGTTATAAATAGAACCTATTGTACATAATGTTGGACAAGAGACCTTAGTTTACTTAAGAGGGGGGGTGAATTAAGTAGAGAAAAAAATTAAACTTAGTTTTCTTTCTCTTTCATTTTATATTAGAATATTTAATAATGAAAGTGAAGTATTTGAAAATGCAAACAAAATAAATAGATAGGAATATACGGAAGAGAAATATGCAAACTCTTTTTATACTGTTTCGGCCAATCCACTTGCCTACGTCCAGTCCTCAAGTAACCTCACTTGACCTTTTACTAACTTTGTAAATTACTTTACAAATGAACGAATCCTCAATCACCTTGGGAGCCCTCTCCCTGTGTTTGAGATTCCTTTTCTGACTTCAAGAACTCTCTTGAATACAATTGGTGAGTAATCAGAAGAAGAAGAATAAGAAACTCTCTTAAAGAGTAAATCATACAATTTGAGAAAATCTTATGAGAACTCTTTCGGAATTTGCAAGTGTTTGGGCAAGAGTTTGTTTTCTGTAGAAGATAGGAAAAATTCGTTATTTGAAACAGAAGAAAAGTCACTTATTTATAGTGTCAAAACCAAAGGGATGTGTTCTTTCATGAAAGTTTGTGACTTTTCAAACTTTTCGTAACAGACACTGGTAATCAATTACATATACTGGTAATTAATTACCCAATTCAAAAAATTGTGCCTTTTCACGAAAGGTTGTGACTTTTTGAAAATGTTGTGATAACAACTGTCTGGTAATCGATTACATAAAAATGGTAATCGATTACATGATTTAACAATTGTGTCGTTGTCACTTTTAAATTCAGAATTTGAATAAACAAGCTCTCTGGTAATTGATTACATATCCTGGTAATCAATTACCAGTTCAAAGTTTTTGAACTGATAAAAACATATCTTGCCAAGCTAAGTTTATACAAATTCGTAGAGATTCTTTTATACAATAAAAGAGTTAATTTATTTTTCTAGCTTAACATTAAACTTGAATCTCTTGGATCTCTGTCAATGTAGTTTTGTTCTTTTTGCTTTCTTGCTTTTGTATCTACATTCTTTGTCACTTTTGGTATCATCAAAATCTGTAACATTTTAACATTTACACATAATTTGAATCAATAAGAGAAATTCAGTATTCAATACCTCTACAATATTTGAGAGAATTAAGAATGAGTGAGTGTCATCAAGGGTGAGAACTAACCACCTTTGACATTGGTATCAATTGGCTGTAAATGTATGGGACCATGGTGACCATGAAGGACCTCGAAATCCGCATGGACCAATTTGAGTAGATGTTCATGGACGTTCAAGAAGCAACCAAGAAAGTGCTCGAATCGTTGTAAAGAACAATAGAAAGTCTAGCTTCTTCCATTGCAGTCTTGAATGGTGGCACGACTACCTCGACACAGGATGTGGAAGCTACGAATACACCAGAATGTAATCAGTCAGTCATAGAACGTGTGCACATTCAATTTCCTACCTTTGATGGAACCAATTTCTGTGATTAGAGGGCCAAAGCCGAGCAGTTTTTTGAATTAGAATCTACACCAGCGGTGTAACGTGGGAAACTTCTGCTGTTATCCATGGATGGCAAAGCCTTTTCATGGCAAAGACACTACATACACCAACCCAATTTCAGGGATAAATCTTGGGAACAAATCCTCCAAGATGTGGCATATCGGTTTGATGACAATACTTTTGATGATCCGGTCACAGAGTTATCAAGATTGAAGCAGGAGGGTGAGTAGGCAACTACTTGGAAGCCTTTGATTCTTTGCTAGCTCGTGTAGTGGTGTTCGAATCTATGGCATTAAGTTTCTTTTTGTCTGGACTGAAAATGGAGTTAGAAAAATCAGTATGGGTCCACAAACCACAATCTTTGCAAGAAGCTGTGCATATTGCAAGACTCCAAGACGAAATTCTAAAAGAACTTGAAAAGAAGATGCAACAAAGACGTTTGGGAAATCTTGAAACAAAAACAAGATACACAAGATCTTGTCCAGCACCTGCAAGCTCACAGAAGAGCCATTCTATTACAAATCTACAACAGAATCATGCGACAACTCCCATACCTTCACCAGCAGTGACAGATCCCAAAGGCAGCACATCAAATGCTATTTCACGGAAGGAAGTCATTGAAAGGATTTCTAAAGGCTTGTGTAGATTTTGCGGTGAGAAGTGGGATAAAAACCATAGAATGAAATGTAAAGTATGGGGTAAACTAAATGCAATCTTCTCGGCTTAAGAAGATATTGACGAGGACAGACTCCTGGAATCAGATAGAGAGGAAGAACAAGTAAGCATAGACAACAACATAGCCATGATCCAAGAGGACGATGTCCACATCTCCTTCCACGCCCTACAAGGCATAGCTGGTGGCAATACATTGCAGCTTAACAGACTAATAAAAAAGCAGGAAGTGCCTTTCTTGATGGACACAAGAAGTACCTATAACTTCATTAGTGACAAATGAGTAAAGTTGCTAGGGTTGAAAACAAAGTCTGTCAAAGATTTCCTAGTGATGATGGCCTCGAATAAGAAGATAGTCATCAATAGGAAGTACGAACAGGTAACATGGAGATTTACGGATCATACATTTTCAGCAGATTTCTTAGTGCCACCTAGCAACACATTCTGGATTATCTTGGGTATGCAATGGTTTAAAACACTGGGAGAAATTTGTTGGAATTGTGCCACTCTTACAGTGTGATTTAATCATCAAGGCTAAGAGGTGACATTGCAAAGGGAGCAACCAAGCGTTGCAATTCAAGAACTGACAGGGAAGTTAAAATTGATACAAGGTTCTTGCATGTTTCTTGCATCACAGGATTCAAGTTTGCTTAATTTTGTGGATGCAGGGACTGAGGAGGACCTAGCAGCTGAACAACAAAATGAGCTCACTGCAATACTCCAGCAATTTCAGTAGTTATTTATGGAACCTACACACCTGCCACCTAAAAGGATTTAATCATCAAGGCCAAGAGGTGACACTACAAGGGGAGCAACCAGGCATTGCAATTCAAGAACTGATAGGGAAGTTAAAATTGATATAAGGTTCTTGGATGTTTCTTGCATTACAGGATTCAAGTTTGCTTAATTTTGTGGATGCAAGGGCTGAGGAGGACCTAGCAGCTGAACAACAAAATGAGCTCACTGCAATACTCCAGCAATTTCAGTAGTTATTTGTGGAACCTACACCCTGCCACCTAAAAGGAAATGTGATCACAAAATCCAGCTGCTCAATGACACACCAGTTTGCTTGAAACCTTATAGATACCTACATGTCCAAAAGGAAGAAATTGAAAGACAAGTGCAAGGATTGTTGGCAACCAGATTTATAAGGGAAAACATTAGTTCTTATGCTTCCCCATTGGTTTTGGTAAAAAAGAAGGATGGTTCTAGGAGGTGTTGCACTGATTTTAGGAAACTTAATGCATTCACCATAAAAAATAAATTTCCAATGCCACTAATAGAGGATCTGCTAGACGAATTGATGTGAATGCCGAAGACAATGTCTTTTCATTTTTTGTAATGTTTTATTAATTTAGGAATTAATGTAACATGCAATTAATCATATGTGATAATTGCATGATAATGGAGTATTTAAGTTTTCTTTCGGGAGTTATGATTTTAAACAACCACTTAGTTCTATAAATAGGACTGAATTGTACTCAAAAGACAATCATTGAATTAGTGAAATTATAATTGAGTTTTTACCCTTTTGTGAGAGATTGATTTCTCTTTAGAACTTATCAAGGAATTCTTCCTTGTGGCGTTCTGTTATACTTATCAAAGGTAAATCACCACCCTTGTGGCGTCATATGACTTATCTTCCATCCTTGGAAGTGGCGTCATCTATCCTTTCATTAAACCACTTTCATCCTTTTCATTTTCTTATTTACCCAATTTTTATTTTTTGTTAACTTATTATCTTCCAACCTAGATAGATCTGTGAAACGAATCTAACCCCTTTGGATTTGTATCAGTTGGTATCAGAGCTTCGACTTTATGTTTGGAATTATGGTGGATATTTTTTATACAAGGTGTTTAATAGAAGGTCATTTGTGTTTATTTGCAGTTGATGAAGAAAGTTATAGAAACATGGTGAGCAGTGTTATTAAATTGCGGCCATGGCGGAATAGCATTACGGAATTTACACAAAACGCCGCAGTATAGCGGTTACATTTTGGCGTCCAGATTGCGGGTCATGGCAGCCGCTATGGCCATCGCGTGCATGGCGGCAATGGCGGAATCTGTGCTTTTTTTTTAAAAAAAAAAAACCCCTTTCGGGTCTTGGACCCGACCCGACCTGAAAGAGTTTTTAACTCTTTAAACCCTAAAACAACCCCCATTTTCATTACTCACCTTCACGCCTGAGAGAGACAAACCCCGACGGTGAGCGACGACCACTGAGACGACACAACGGCGACTGTAACGCGACGCAATTGGGAGTGGTGGGCGACAGCGGGCGACGCGACTGAGATCGGTGACGGCGACGACAGGGTTAGTTCTGCTATGCTGTGTTTTTTCAGTTCTCTTATTTCTCCTTCTCCAGCAACTCACATTACTTTTTTCTTTTAATTTTTTAAACTTTTTTATATGTTTTAAATAATTTTTCAATTATGTAAAAATTATTAATTGTGTTATTTGTGGAGAAATTGCTCTGATTTATTGATGAGTAACTCTGTCTTTGTTAATTTTTTTTAGTATTAGTACAACCTTTGAGCAAATTTTCCAATGGCTGAAACACAAACACCAACTCCAACTCTAATAGAATCAAGGGTTAGCTCTAGAATAGACCCCGGTTGGAAATACTGTCACAAACTAAATGAAACTGACACAAACACAGTTGTTTGTAATTTCAGTGCAAAAGTTATGAAGGGGGGAATAACAAGAGTGAAGGAATATATCATGAGGAAGAAAAGGAACGTGGCAGCTTGTAAAAAAAGCCCACAACATGTAAAGGATGAACTTTGGGGACTTTTAACTAATAAAATGTCTATAGCAACTCCTGCAACTTCAGTTGATTTGCCTATCAACATTAGAGAAATGGACTTTGCTCCCATTGGATGTGATGAAGATGAACCAGATGAATTTGAGGACTTTAACAATAATGTAGTTGCTGCCAAAAAGAGTATGGCTAGAAAAGGGCCAATAGACATGTTTTGCATAAATCCACTACAAGGAGTTAATAAAAAACAAAGGGAGAAAGTGCGACAAATGAACATAAAGGAGGCATGTGACAAAAAACTAGTGGAGAAGGTTCATCAGTATATTGCTCGCTTTTGGTATCAAGCTGAGATTTCATTCAACCTTGTTAAGTTGAAGAGTTTTGAAGATATGGTAATTGTTATTAGTCAATATGGACCACATTTGCCCATTCCTAGTTACCATGATATTAGAGTTCCACTGTTGAAGAAAGAGATGGAATATACTGAAGAGTTGATGAAAGGCCATAGGGAGCCATGGGTGAAGCATGAATGTTCTATCATGTATGATGCATGGACTGATAGGAAACAAAGATGCATCATTAATTCCTTGGTGAACTCTCAAGCTGGGACAATGTTTTTGAAGTCTATTCATGCTTCTGATTATGTCAAAACTGGAGAAAAGATTTTTTAGTTAATTGATTCAGTTGTGGAGGAGGTTGGAGAGCAAAATGTTGTGCAAGTGATCACTGATAATTGGAGTAATTATGTGTTGGCTGGTAAGAAGCTGGAGGAGAAAAGGTCACACTTGTTTTGGACCCACTGTGCAGCCCATTGCATTGATCTAATGCTTGAAGATATTGGGAAACTTCCATTGGTTAGGAAGAGAATTAGAACGGCAATCACACTGGTTGGGTTTATCTATGCCCATTCTAGTACTTTAAGCATGTCGAGAAGTTTTACAAACAGAAAGGAGTTGGTGAGACCTACAGTGACTAGATTTGCTACTTCTTATCTTACGTTGGAAAGACTCCATGTGCAAAAAATCAATATTAAAACTATGTTTGTTTCCAATGCATGAACATTAAATAAGCTATCAAAAGAAGCTAAGGGAAAAGAAGCTATGAAAGTGGCACTCATGCCTTCTTTTTGAAAGAATGTGGTATATACCTTTAAAATCATGACACCACTTGTAAAAGTGCTTCATCTTGTTGATGGGGAAAGGAAACCATCAATGGGTTATATTTATGAAGCAATGGACAAGACAAAAGAAACCATCATGAGGTCATTCAACAACAATGAAAGCAAATACCAAGATGTATTTGCTATTATTGATAAAAGATGGAATTGTCAACTTCATAGACCATCACATGCAGCTGCCCACTTTCTTAATCCAGAGTTCTTCTATGACCACATGAAAATGAAGTTCAATTTTGAAGTCACAAATGGGTTATATGAATGCATTAAGAAGTTGGTTCCCAAATTAGATGTCCAACATGCAATTCTGATCGAGTTGCACCTTTACAAAACTAAAGCTGGTCTTTTTGGACATGAATACGCTATACATCAAAGGAAATCTCATTATCCTAGTAAGAAGCTTCTACTAATTTATTTTATGAAAGTTTTAATTTTACAAATCCTAAACTTACAAGTCATGCTCTTCTCTATAGCTTATTGGTGGCGAATGTATGGCTCCAATGCTCCGAATTTGCAGAAACTAGCTATAAAGATTTTGAGCTTGACTTGCAGTTCCTCAGTTTATGAAAGGAATAGGCTTGAGCACCAGAAGTTGCATGACTTGGGTATGTTAAATACAACGAACAACTTAAGCATAAATATAATGCTAAAGATGAAATTGATCCAATTTCTCTCAATGACATTGATGCTTGCAAAAAATGGTTAATTGGAGAGATGGATGATGCTACAGATGATGGAAATGAGTTGGTGTTTGATAATGATGAAGGTTTAAATTCGGCCACTGTGTATGAAGCTTCAGGGGTTTGAGAGCCTAAGATCTATACTAGGTGTACCAAGAAAAGAAAGGGCCCAACAAATGATGGTGCCCAGACATCTAAAAGGCAAGCACTAGAAAAAAATAAGCAAGTTCAAGTTCAATAAGAGGATGAGGATGAAGAGTTTGAGGAAGGGGAGTCTGAAGAATAAGCAATCGAGCTCATTTTGACAATGACAAGTCAAATGAAGATGAGGAAGAAGATATGCTTCTCTTGATGATAATGAAAAGAATTTAAATGAGGATTATGTTGGAGTTAATGAAGATGAATAGGTTTTAGGTTTTGGAAAGTAAAAAATGTTTTTGTTTGTTTTAAGTTTCATGACTTTAGTTAATTGGAATTTTAGATCATATTCTAATTTGAATTTTAGATCATGTTTTCAGTTGAAGAATATTAGGTACTTTTAACATTGTACTGATTTAGTTATGTATGAGACAATGAGTGTTATTTTCATTATTTTTTTAATTATATTTCATGTTTTATATTCTCTTTTTGTAATTTTTTAATTTATATTTAGTATTTTGTTAATGTTTATAACTTTATATATAAAAATATTACTATTTTTTAGTCTGCCATGGCGTCTGCCATTTCCCGCAACGCCATCCGCTATCGTCATATGGCATTTTTTTGGCAAACCGCCATAGATTGCCATCTGCCATAGATAACATTGGTGGTGAGCGAAAGACTGGTGAATAAACTTAACTTACCAAAGAGTATTCATCCTAGGCAAACTAAGTTTAGATTCACTATTGGAAAATATGTGGAAGAAGTGACATGCGATATTTCTCCCATGGACTCATGTCATTTTCTTTTAGGAAGGCCTTGGTTGCAGGGTAAAAGGATAAATTCCGAAAGACTTTCAGTTTCTTTGGTGCATGAAGGACGCAAACTTAATTTGAAATTTCTGACACCAAGCCAAGTTTGTGATAATCAACATAAGTTGAAGGAGAAAATAGAAAAAGAGAGAGAAGAAAAGAGAAAATTAGAAAAAGAAAAGAGTGAAAAGGAAAGAGAAAGAGAGAAAAAGAACGTTAAAATGAATACTACTAATGATTTTTCTTCTTCTATTGATATTTTGAATGCACAGAATCATGAGAATACAACCCACAAATTACCAGATGGAAGGAAGAAAAATGTTGATATCACTTTTACAGAGTCCTTGTACATCCAGTACATTCTTGAAGTTAAAACTCACGAAGAAAATGCACAGGTCTATTTTAAAAGAAGAATTCCTCTTGATTCCAATGTTTGAGTTTGGAAACCAAAAAGGAAAACTTCTTTTATGGATGAATTTTTACAAGTTGCATTTGATTCTGGAGGTTGATTTTGTTCATTTTAAATTATAAGTGAATAAAATTTGTAGGAAAATAAAGTCATAGATTCGAGGATGAATCTTTTCGAAATGTTCCATTAATTTAGAAATTAATGTAACATGCAATTAATCATATATGATAATTGCATGATAATGGAGTATTTAATTTTATTTTAGGAGTTATGATTTTGAACAACCACCTAGTTCTATAAATAGGGGCTGAATTGTACTCAAAAGACAATCATTGAATTAGTGAAATTATATTTGAGTTTTACCCTTTTGTGATAGATGAATTTCTCTTTAGAACTTGTCAAGGAATTTTTCCTTGTGGCATTCTGCTAGACTTATCAAGGGTAAATCACCACCCTTATGGCATCATATGACTTATCTTCGATCCTAGGAAGTGTCGTCGTCTATCCCTTCGTTAAACCATTTTCATCCTTTCCATCTTCTTGTTTACCCAATTCTCATTGTTTTGTTAACTTATTACCTTCCAACCTAGATAGATCCGTAAAACGAACCATCTCCTCTGGATTCATATCACGAATTGAATGGGGCATGCTACTTTTCCAAATTGGACCTCAGAAGTGGGTATAACCAAGTAAGAATGGATGAAAAGGATATACATAAGACAACTTTTAGAACTCACAGTGGACACTATGAGTGGGTTGTACTGCCTTTTGGGTTGTGCAATGCACCTGCCACACTCCAAGCATTGGTGAATGATATCTTCCGAAGCTATTTAAGGAAGTTTATCTTAGTATTCTTTGATGACATTTTAGTTTACACCAAGACTTGGAAGGAGCATTTGGAATGGTTGACCACAACATTACAAATTCTAGAAGAAAGTGGCCTAGGGATCAACTATAAAAAATGTAGCTTTGGGAAGAAGAAAATCACATATTTGAGCCATGTAATTTCCATTCATGGGGTACAACCACACAAAGACAAGATTTTAGCAATTCAACAATGGCCAACACCAACTACAATAAAGGAACTAAGAGGATTTCTAGGACTCTCAGGCTATTACAGAAGGTTCATCTTGAATTTAGGGAAAACAACAACCCCCTTAACCGAACTGCTTAAAAGGGGGACACCAACTACAATAAAAATGTGTTCACTTGTCCTTTTTGTTGTTGGTTTTCTTGCCCTTTTTATAAGTGATTCCTTCTTTCATGGTGAAGAAATCTTACTAGATGTTGACTCTAGTAGATGCAACAATATAAAATTTGCAATATACAAAACTTGTTTCTGAAACTCAAATTTTAAAACAAATTTGTTTCAATTTAAATTTTTATAAAAAATTTAATATATATCTAAAATCACCAAAAAGAGAATAATTAAGTAAATAAAATTATTTATCACTTAATAGTTATATCTTAAATATCATTTGTAACATAATTTTAATTGTCAAATATAAAATAAAATAGTTCAAATTAAAAATTCATATAAAAATATAAATGTAATAAAAAATAAAATCTTAATTATTAAATATTATTACAAAAGTATTGAGCTTTTTTTCTTTAATCTTATGGCACTTCATTTTCTTATAAATAATATAATTTTTTTTGTTAAAAGTCATTATGCATAGTCTTAAGGATTAACTCGTTAAATTGCAAGTTTTACAAGTTGAGCCTCAAAAGCCTACATATAATCAGTATAAAATTTAGAACTTATATAAGATGTAGATTGCGGGTTTCACAAGTAGTTCGTGAACTTAAATTCATATTCTCATATCTAGAACCAAGTTGTCTAAAGTAAAGCCATTTGCTTTGTTTTATATTTTTAATTTATTTTTCATTTTTTATTGTGTTTTCTTCTCTTTATTCTTTTTTTTACTAGTCTGGAATCTAAGGGAATGAAACAAAAATCGAATTAATTCTGATTTCAGCACCTTTGTTTTTCACACCCTTCCGTGCGCTAAATATATCCTCTAATGGAACACTTATTTGTGTTGTGCATTCACCGTTTGCACTTCCCTTATGCCAAGTATATTACTTTTTTGTTTTAAGGGCTCCAAACATTTCATTTTGAAGATCTGCTATCTTCATCCCTCAAATTTGTTAAAATACATGCCTTATATTTTTTGGGAAGTAGTCTTCATTTCCAGGATGTCTACACCTTCAAATTTGTTAAATGAACCCCTTTTAATGCTTTATGGTAGAGTCAACTTCATTTCTAAGTTGTTGCTATTTACATTCTCAACATTCCATACACCCCATGAATGAACACTCATTTGGATTGTGTATTTTTAAGTCTTCCTTTTGCTTAAGTACACCTTACATTGACTTCAAAGATCCAATAAATTTCACTTTTAGGATCTTTCTATCTACACCCACAAGTTAGCTAAATACACTTAATTTATTATCATGACAGCCTAATACATCTTTCCATGGGTTTAGCAAAAATGCTAGTGTGCAAGTGATTATTTTATTGTTTTGTGTTTGTTTTTTTTTTCCTTTATACTCTTTTTTGTCTTTTAACTTGAATTAGGTTCAAAAAACATATTTTAGACAAAAAAAGTGACAATCAAAAGTGAAAAAAAATTGGACAAACTTGATGGTTTATAATGCTAAATATGCAATATATATTTTACTGGTGTGTGTTCACTTAAGAAAATTTTATAAGTAGTTGTTTTTGTTTTTCAATTTGTTCAATGCATATCACAATTTTAGCAATATTTAGCTTCATTATTTATTTATTTTTATCTAGGAAACTTATCCACCCCACCCCCACCAAGTAGCACTCATAACTTTTGATAAACACCTTTTTTACTTCTTTAAGCACAACTTTTGAGTTTAGGCATAGGTTGAGTCATCTTTTAGTGGTCTCAATGGCAACCCAGATCTCCTTCTAATGCTAGCAATTCCAACTTATGGCAATTAATTAGATATGACATTGTCGTAAAAGCAATATTATTAAAGGATCACTGTGCTGATAAAAAAAATTATCACCCTGTATATGTAAATTATGTATTATGTATTTGATATTAATATTTTTTTATTTGTGTATTTTTTTAATACTAATATTAACATTAGCTCGATTAATATAATACTTGTTTAAGAAAGACGGGAGTTTTTCCCTCAACCTCTACATTTTCTTCTTATAGTCGTTTTAATATTTTCCAAATCCTTAATTTAGAATAAAAATAAACTTCTAAAATAATAAGTTTTTAATAAAATATTTTCATTAAGAGAATTTTTAATTCTTAAAAATAATAATTTTTTTTTA
The DNA here is from genome assembly GCA_037954015.1 of Psophocarpus tetragonolobus. Taxonomy (NCBI): domain Eukaryota; kingdom Viridiplantae; phylum Streptophyta; class Magnoliopsida; order Fabales; family Fabaceae; genus Psophocarpus; species Psophocarpus tetragonolobus. The sequence continues at coordinate 31,487,048 of CM075695.1, read as the reverse complement.
TTTTTGTCTTTTGAGTTTTTAATTTTGTTCCATAAGTAAGAATGATGTTAACAATTAATATAATAATTTATTACATTACGAGAATTTAACATAATAGTTAATATAATTTTTATAGATAAGCTGTATTTTTAATTTCTTATACATCTCTTTGTCGTAAACATAGTTTGTTTTCTAAAAGAAATTATATAGAATTATCTTATAGGTTTTCTGTTGAGAAGATTAAAAAGTAAAATTATTGTTCGACAATAAGTATTAAAATTGAATAAAAAATATTCAAACAATCAAAGTACAAAAATTTAAAAAGTCCAAAACTAAGAATATACTATTTTTTACAAATCAAAATGTTATTTAAGTATTTTATTAATAATCTTTTACTACTTTGTAAAGCATAATATACTTTCTTTAAAAAAACTAAGGAATATAACATAATTTATGCCTTTTTATGAAAAGTTAATAAAAATGAATATTATTTCCGTGTTGAAAGATGGACAAATCCTTTTGACCCATAGGAAAACTAATTTACTTACTGGAAACAGAGAAAAAAAGAAAAAAGAAACTTCCCATCTGGAAGTGTTTACTGTTGGCATCTTCAGATTGCTCTGATGCATAATTAATTTAAATCTGCAGAACCAAACCTTTTTGTTTTCCTGAATTTTAGTTAATTACCCTGCCCAGTTATGCGGATGCAGGGTGATTTGGTCATTTCAGTTTTCAGTCAGAATCTCAAATAATCCTGGCCATTCTTCACATTCATAAAATACCATTTTATGGTATAATAATTCTCGTATATTATATTAATCCAGGCTATTACAGCAACTTCATTTCATTTCACAACAGAAATAATTGGAGGGTACCCAATTATAAATAATAATGAGAAAAAGAAAAAGAAAAAGAGCAAGATGTCAAGTAGAAATGAAAAATTGAAAGAACAAAGTAATCCTAATCCTCAGTACTTAAAAGTAGAAAACAAAACATCATGAATCATGAATCATGAATCTGCAACTTGGGTGTCGTTGTAATCTGAGATTTTGCGGTGGTGGTGCTTGGAAACCCAAGAGAAACAGCCAGTTGAAGCATTTTGCTGGGAACCTCTTTTGGTTGTAGAATGGTTAATGGTCTTGTGTTCCTGTGGTGGTGGCTTGTTGGTCTTTTCCTTGAATAGCTTCCGTGCCACGTACGCTTCAGCTAGACCAAACGACGGTGAAGACATGTCTGTGGACTTAGAAATTAAGAAACTGATGGTATGAAAAGGTGTCTTAGAAGCATTGATATATATAGAGTGGTGTTGGCTTGAGGAACAAGCAAAATAGTGGTCCACCTTCAACTTCTACAGTGAAGTTTGCTAAGTTTCAAAGTCGGGGTGCGTTGGGTGGGACCATCGTTTTGCAGCGTTTTTTCTTTCATGCACATACTATATGTCAAAAATGTTTCTGCCAAGTCACCTGATAAACACACGAGAAAGAAAGAATAATACATACATACTTAAGAATGCGTATTAATGTATAATTCAAATATCTTAACAGTTCAAATTCTTTCTATGTACCTGCCTTACATATTTGGAAAAGAAAGTTTTCTGTTTTTGCTCAATTTAATATTAATATTAAAGTTAACATGGTAAAATTTTTATTAATTACTATGTACTATAATATTAAAATTTAAAAAATGCTAACTAGTGCTTTTAGGATACTGGTTATGAATAGTTTTGTTCTTTAAATAAACCAAAAAATGCATGAATGATTATTCAAATAAGAACTTATGTAATCACACAATTAATTTTTAACTTTTGTAAATTTCAATGTGATTTCATTATCCCTAACCAGTTAGCAAGATCCTTAAAATTTTGATAATCTAATCTCAAATTTAGCATATTGCTTATTTGATGTTAATTGGTAAATTCTAATCTTAACTTTATGTTAGTCATTTAATTCTAAAGGTCATAAATAAAATTTTGATTTTAAGAATAATAAAGATGATGATTAAAGATTAAGATACTAAACTAATTAAACTTTCAAAATCATGACCAAATTGATTTTTTTAAGGGACCAAATAATATCAAGAACTAAGTTGATTAATATTTCTAATTTCAATACTATATTTATTGAATTATTCTTAAAATAGCTATGTTTAATTTTTATTAAAATCATATATTTTATTAAAATCATATATTTCTAATTTCATCGAAAGGAAAAAACTTCTCTCCAGTTACTCGAAGTTTCCAGTAGGAGAGAGAAAGATTCATGGGTGTGTGACCCACCTATATAGGTGGGTCTCATACACCCCATGAGTTTGTTTTTCATATTAAAAATTTCCAATAATTAAAGAGAATTTGTACTCTGAGTGAAAACCCCAAGCACAATATTATAAAAGTTGACTTGTTGTTGACAAATTCAAGACATTATGTATTGTGTTAACAGGGGTGTGATATGATCTAATATGTGGATTAGTGATTAAATTAACTAACAATATATATTAAAAAGTAAAAACTATAAGAGTTTAATTAGTATGCACTAATAGTGTAAAAAGTTTTATATTGACGTTCAATCTTAATTTTTCATTTATATGACTTTTAAAATATTAATTGGTAAAATCAATGAACTTATCATAAATAAAGAGTTATAATTGAATGTCAGTAGAAAACTTTTTACATTGTCTATGCATAATAATTAAACTCAAACTATAATACTAATAATATATTTTATCAATGTATATTTCATTGATAATATCATTGTCATTAATAATAAAAGAAATTATTAAAAAAAAACTTTCAATAGATAACATCTTTAAGTCTAATTGGATAAATTAATAATCAAAGAAATTATTATAAAAAACTATCAATAACTACTTGTTTGAAAATTTTCTACACTACTCTTAACAAGTGCATAGATCGTATGTATTATATGATTTTAATCAGGTCATTTTCTTAGATATTTGATCGATATTTTAGAGATTCAATATCCTAGATTGAACTTGATTTGAGCAAAAATAATTTATATTAATGTGATAATATGAACAAAGTGAAAATATGTGATAATAGTAAAAATATTGAGGGAAAATAGTTAAGAAAATCAATGAGAATAAATGTTGGAAGCTTGGTTTCGTGTTCAACTATTTGTAAGCTACGAAATCTCAAAACACTTTTTTTCCACAAAAAGTGTTCAAAGATCGATTTCTCAATGAGAAAACCTGAACTAAAATAATGAAATCATCGATTCTTCGATTCAAAGATTAAAATAATTAGATTATCAATTAAGGGAAAGATGAAGGACACATAAACATTGTTCCATTCCTAGATTCAATGTTTATACGATGTTTTTTCTCAAAATCCTTTACTTTAAACCCTTTTCCAATTCTCTCAAGTAGATTACAAGAAGTTAAAGGTTGATCAGACAAAAAATAAGCATTAAGAGTAGAAAAGAACACAAAATGAGAAAATAACCTTTGATTGAATGATTCAATAGTTACAAAATAGTTGACAGTACATCAATCTTTCAACTAAAAAGGATTTAGCTACTCATTTCCATGAGCAGCTCACAAAAGTGGAAACATACATGAAGATAGAGAAGAAAATGAAAGAATCAAATCGTCTCCACTTTTGCTTCAACTTTTCTCTGTTTCACCTTATTTTTTTCTATCCTCCATATTTTGATTATAAGCCTTCCCTCTTGTGCTTTCTTTTAATGTCATTGTGTCACTTAAGAACTTCTCGCCCAACAAACATGCTTAAATTTATCATCTCGAGGTGAAACTTGCTAGGCGACAATACCTCGCTTAGCAAGAACCTCACAACTCTACTTCTAAACTATGCATTGCTCGTTGGGTGACTAGGTTTGCTGAACAACATTGAGGTACATGCCCTGTTTTCTCTCTTGACAAAGCTTCTTGCTGAGTGCAAAGGAGACTTTGTCAGTAAATTCCTTGGATTCTCATTGGATGACAAGACTTGCCCAATGCAAAATGTGTTCCGCCAGCAATTTCTTTACTTTTTGCTCAGTGACAATGCTCACTAGGTGACCTTTCCCTTATGTTGAACTGGTCGTAGATTTCTTCGCTTGGCAAAGAGGTTGTGAATGCTCTTCTAACTTCTTGACTTTTCTAAAACTCGGTGTAAAACCTATTAAAATTCCAATATTAGATATATTTTAACACAAAATTAACTATAAGTATGTTATAGTATAATTTTATGTATTTATAGCTATATGAGTTTAAAAACTAAGGAAAAGTTAAGAAAATAAAAATAATTGATGAATTTTTATTATTGAATTAATCATAAATCCGACAATTTTCACTACTAATTTAACTTATAATAAAATATTGTTTGATTATTAGAACTTTATCTACTAAAATAAAGTTGTTTTGTTTTGAAGATGAAGATTCATTATTTGGAAGATGAAGATTAATTTATTGATTTAATTGGAAATTCATCCACTATTTTGAAGATGAAGATTAGCCTACTGATTTAATTGGAAATTCATCCGTGCCGCAGGCAATATATTTTTAAAAATATATATGAAATATTGAACATTCTTTACTTTATCCATGTTACCTCGATAAAGAAATTGTGCATGATGGGAAAAGAAAAGGTTTGGCATGAGAGAGTAGAAAAATCTCTATAGGGTTTTGGCAGGAATGTTTGATGCGTATGATATTTATACATGAGAAAAAAATTAGTGTAAAATTTTATATTCAACATTTTATTTGTAGTAAGTTTGTTGATTTTATTAATTAATACTTTAAAAGTTATATAAATAAAACAAAAAATTATAATTGAAAGTCAATATAAAATGCTTATATATTATCAATACATACTAATTAAATTCTTTTAGATACATATAAATAAACGTACATGCAAAATGTGTCCAAATTATTCTACAAGACAATTTTTCTATAAGTAAATACTAGTTATTAGTATGTTAATTTTGTTAGTAGAATAATTCTAACTCACATCTTTCTCCATTTTCTCTCTACATGTACTTTGTTATTATATTAGCTTTACAACCTCCTGCAGGACAATTCAATAAAATCTACACAAATTTTTGAATACCAAATAGCTTTTTTTTTTACTTAAAAAATCTCAATTGAATATTACTGAATTTTGTTGTCATAAAAAAAATTAAACATCATCATTTTTTACTTTAAAAATTTTGATTGAATATTGTAATTTTTTTAAAAATAAATTTAAAATATTATAAATTTTAATTAAATATTTAAATAAACTCCTTAACATGCTTTTGTTTTTTTTTTTTACCAATTTTGTAGAGATACTCTGAGGAGAAATGCTACTACTTTTGTAATTGTATTTTTATGTATGTAGTAGCCAGTAGGCGTGTATGTCATTGCTGATGTAAATGGTGGCCCAAGAATGGTGAGCTTCCACGAAGATATATCCATCATCGATGGCGCTCGCTGTCTTTTTAGTTTCCACACAACTTCATCATTCATGAATCATCAACCATGTGTAACATCAAATATAGTTACTAAACCACAATTAATGATACTCATTTCACGGAAAGGATAACGTTCTCATGTTTGCTGTAAAATTAAAAAGAAAAGTAACAATTTTGATTTAAAGTAAGCATAATGGTACTATATATGTTTTGGTTAAATTTTTTATGAAAATACAAGCTGAAAATTATTTATTTTAAACAATTATTTAAGTAATTTTTCAAAATTAATTGATGTAAAATATGTTTTATGAAAAACTGAAAGTTAATACATTTAAAAAATATTTTTTATAATTATACTAAACATAAAAAATTTAATTTCATTAAAATAATTTATTTTAAAATTACATTTTTTCAGTCTAAATATTAAATAAACTCATCTAATGTATGTAAAAAAAATATTGACTACTATTTATCATAGTAAATGGTGAGAATAAAATATTATATATATATATAATAAACTCTAACACGAAATATTTTTTCGATTGAACACTTCTTAGTGAATACCTCAATTAATTTATAGGATAAAATAAGTAATCTCCGATGTTGTTGATAAGAAAAATAATAATTAATTATTGATGATGTACAAAACTTTTAGGTTTTAAATGGTCATATGTTTTTTCAGATTAATAGGTTAATTACATTTAAGAGGATAAAGAGGTTTAATTGAGTAGTGTGTGAGTGTTGTTATAAACTTTTCTAACACTTGTGTTTAGTCAGAAAAAAATATTACATTTAACATTTTGAGTAAAATGCATTATTCAACAATTGTCATGGTTACTAGAGTTGCAAGAATCATGTCATGCACGTGACGGAATTTTAAAATAGTCAATCTTATATAAATATGCTTGTGTATAAATAATACATTTGGTCTAACTTAACTGTATACAAAGGTAAAGTTCACCCATCTGGTGAAGATTAACACCAAAAACATAATTAAAACACAACATTAATTCTGAATCACCATATATTACAATGCAACCCTCTTATGTAACAATGTCTCTGCAAAACATGATTATCATGGATTTGTCAAGACCTTAATTAGTCAATTCATTTTCATTGCCTTCTCTTATCCGTGTACTTCTGAGCCTTTTGGGAAACCAAGAGAAGCATCCACTTGATCTATTGGCCTTGGTTCTTCCCTTTTCTGCTTCCTTCATTTTCTCCTTATGCAGCTTCCGCAGCACATATGCTTCAGCAAGTTCAACGCCACCTGCCATATCTTGTGTCTGCTAGCTAGATACACTTCACAATGTTATGTGTGATTTTGGAATTAGATTATCTATTAATAGGGTGGATTTAATTCATTTATAGGCAATTAGACATATGTGTATTGGGTTGCCTTGGCATACAAGCAAAAAATCATAACAAATTAATTAATGAAATTAACTTGATTTTTTAGTTTGACTGTTTTGTCCACCAGTGTCTAGCTATGCTTTTGTTTGGTAGTTATACTTGGTCACCAAGTAATTAGTGTTCATTGGTGGATTTTTGTAAATACCCTTGTCTTTTGATTCTTTTCATATCTCATCCTACGTGCTCGACATACGTTGTATTTTTTTTTTCTAGTCCACACACTAATATTTAACACATGTTAGAGGTTGAAAATAATTCTTGCATTCTATTTAATTAATTGAGTTAGACATTAACACATTGCATGCTGTATTATAATCCTATATTTTTCATCTTTAAAAAGTCAGAATAATAAGTTTTCATTTGTCATGAGTCATGATTTGTGAGTCAGTGAGTGGTAAGGTTTACTTAATGTTTTTAAGTGGTGTGCTGACTGAAGAATTTGACCATTTTATAATAGTATTTGAGGGATCGAGGTAACCTTTTGAAAATTAGTTAGAGGTAATAGAATTATTATAGGACACTCATTCGAGTCATTGAAAATTTGTTCATGTGTTTACAAATCGAGGTCAATTCTTTGCTTGATGACCATATAGTTAGGTGATAATTAAATAAGAAATTTTCTGATTACTTTATCAGAAATTTAAGAATATACCTAATATATTCTTTTGATAATTTTATTATTATTCAGTAAAATTTATTAAAAATTATAAAGCTTTATAAGTCTCACTGTATTTTTCTTAATTTTATAGATGTAATTTCAATAAATTTTAACTAATAAAAAATCTGTGTTAAAAAAACATGTCGTAATTAATAAGATAGTTTCCATTATAAGAATAATGGATAAGAAACTTTCTCTTGATCATGTGCTGAACATAAATCCATCTATATATTGAGCATGTAATAAAAGAAAAGAAAAGAAAAAAAAAAACAGACCTGCTGAAAGTTTTATTAGATTTCAAAATCTTCTGGTTTTTATTCATACATTATTTTTATTATTTAAATAATACTGCACCAATTTTTTTCCATTAATTAATTTTTTTAGTTTGTTAAAAAGCATTACATGACATTCCCTGTAAGTAAAGCAAATCGTTATAAATGTTTAAAAGTCAGGTTGGGTAACCTCACATAACATCACAGAATGTATTCATAAAGAAAATATTAAATTTATTTATTTTGGAGGAGGGTAAAGGGAACTCTAACTTTTAAAGACTCTTTGGGTTAATTTTTTCTTTTGAAAATTTAGCTTTTAATGAGTTCTATAGTTTCTTATTTAATTGTAGGATCACTAATTTTCAAAAAACTTTAACTAATTATAGAGAAAGTTTCTAAAATAAAATATAAGAGAGTATTTCTAGCAATTCTAAAACCCTAAGCATACAAATGACAATGGTAGGATATGAAAGTATTCGTTCTATACTTGTTTTAAAATATATATGTATTTAGCCTACATATGTGTAGATAACGATTTTGATCATTATCCTTGTATTTGTTGAGTACTTATGTATTTAATTTTTTATATAGAAATCTTAAATCAATATATTTTATAGATAAGTAAATATGATATAAAAATACTTCCTAAAGTTTTATATTATTATATATAAATCTTTATTTTTTTTACCATAACATTAAATAATGTTGCAAGTTTATTAAGAATTACTTTATAAATAATTTTTTTTTAAATTATATTTTTATCTTATTAAATTTGCTTAAAGTATATTATATTCTCTATTTATTCTATAATTATATAATGCAAATAATACTTTTAAAAATATTTTCACTCAAAATTATAATTATATAGTATTATATAATATAATTATATTAATTAATACTATATGTATAAGGTGCCTTAGGACATGTTGAGTATTATAATACTCATACTCACATAATTTTTGTAAGTTGGGTTTGAACTCGCCCCTTCCTCATATTTAATTTATAGGTAATTACAAACTTCATATTTTTACAAATACTTATAGGGTCTAAATTCATGCTGAGTAGTTGGTGTCGGTAGAAAAAGAATAACATGATTTAATATAAATTTTTTGTAACATCATCCTGCTTTGTTAGGTTTTGAAATGAAATAGGAGAGAGAATGGAAATGAGAAATATTGTGGTAGAAAGAAAATATGTATAAAATAGAAGAAAATGGGTGAATTTCACATATTTTTATTTACATTCAGATGTCTATCTCTCTCTTCTTAAAAAGAAATACAAAAATATTATATTATTTTTCTCTCCTATAAATAGTTACTTCTTTATATTTTTTCTTCTCTATTTCTATCATTAATACTAAACAGAAGAGTAATTAAATTTGAAACCACTCATTTGTATATAAATAATCACATCTTTTATTTGACGCATATCTTAAACATAAAAAGCTTTTAGATAAAGTTAATTTTAGGACTTTTTCCTTTTCTTTCTTTATTATATATCCTGAAATCGAAAATTATATTACTAGAAAAATCTTAATTTAAAGTAACTACTAATATTTAGAAAAGTTAGACTAAACACTATCAATAACTTTTTTTTTCTTTACGTAAATTTTATATCTTAAAAATTTTGAGAGATAAATTTTAAATAAAATTATAAAAATTCTAATAATTTGATTTTATTATTCTAAAATTTATTTTGAATATAAAAAAATTAAACAAATACTAAAAGTAAGGAGAATTTATAAGTTAAAAAAGAAAAGTCACGAATTCTTTAATTTGTTATTGTTGAGGACTCATTGGATAAGATTGAGATGTTAGGGTCCAAATTCATAAAAAACAAAACGCGTTTTCTATTTCCGCATCTCCGGAATTTCTCCTCATTTTAGAAGTGTATTTTTATTTTAGATTATCCATTTTGAAAGTTGAAAAACGGGGCGCAAAAAGAATTAATGGGAGTGCAAAAATAAATTGACCAAATATATTGCTCACGTGTAAGTGTAACTAAATTTAACCTATGTATGAGTGTTCAAAAGTTTTGCAAATGACTATGACTAGACCTGATGTAAAGTACCTCTTAAAAGACTTTGTTCCAAGAATATCATTATAGAAGTTTTGTTTTTTTTTTTTTTTTTTTTTGTGATTAAGGTATATCTCAACCATAAATCAAAATTAGTTTATTGAGGTTTGAGATAGTGAGATGCATTTAATAAACTGATCTCTCAATATGTTATCAAATATTAATATAAAATTTCTAATGTACTAAGGTAATTAAGAAAAAAGAATTATTAAAAATAAATTTAAGTCTAATTGAACTTACAATTATAAAATAAAGTTAGTTTTTCAATTATATACCATTATACATTTATAAAGTGAGATTTCCAACAAGAAATAACACACCACGATAAAACTTTTATAATTTATATAAACAAATACACAAGTATTACATGACAAATAAACAATAAATCACTTGGGTAATCAAAGCATTCGTATTTAAATTTTTATACACAAATTCATATTTTCAAGGTTGGATAATTTTATAGTAATTTTGTCAATCTCCTTGAAGCTTCCAATACACATTCTCTGTGACCAAAAGCACTGAGTCTAATATACCCCTCGCCGGCAGGACCAAAACCTGTACCAGGGACAGTGACAATGGCTGCTCTTTCAAGAATTTGATCGAACACTTGCCATGAACTCAACCCTGGAAATTGCACCCAAACATAAGGTCCATTTTTGCCGCCATATACTTTTAGACCCACTGACTTGAACGTGTCAACAAGAATCTTCGCATTTTCCATGTAGTAACGCATGGTTCTTTTCAGTGCCTATCAAACCATAAATGGACAAAATCAAATTAAGTGTTATGACCAAGTCCATTTTTCTTCTCTCCTAAACCACATAAAACAAAACAGAGTATTTGAATGAAGACTTTATATTATCTTACTCCTATTTTTAGAGCTCATCATATTACTATATTGTTATAGCAATATTTATTAACTTTTATTAAATTATATATAATTTTACAGTTTTTATATTAATCTCTATTCAAATTTAAAAATTTTATACTAATATATTTATATATTTCAAATCATTACACTAACACTTATCTACATTAAAAATAGAAATAGGAGTGTGTGTTTACAATTAAATAAAATTTTATGATTATCCTAAAAAAGCCAAACATTATGGTGTTGCTGTAAAAGTTCTATTTTTATTTATAGTTTTTTTATCACAACTTATTTTATCTCACATTTCTTTGATCTTTCCATTTTTCTTCTAATCGTAAACAAATAGGAATATATATTTTTTTTAGAAAAAGAGATGGTGAATGCATCTAGTATTAGGATAGATATTTCTTTATCAATATAGTTTGCTGTATACTTCATTAAAGTGACATCGCCACGAGTCTTAATTAAAGGACACAAATTCTATCATATGTGTCAAATTAATATATATATATATATATATATATATATATATATATATATATATATTCTAATATAAACTTGTGATTAAAATTCACTTGAGTATCTTAATTATGGATTCAAAATTACTTCGATTACAAGCAATTATACTTAATTGAATCCATAGTCGTTGATGATATACAATTGCTTCAATGAGAAAAAAGGAGCGAAAACAAAGCTTAAAAATGATTTCAATGAAAATCTTACTATAAAAGACAGAGTATGTGAATCATTGAAAAATAACTTAGGACTTTTTCTTTTCCTAGCAGTAAAGCAATCTATGCCAGACCAACTAAGCAATTTCCCCAAATCTAAATGTTAGGAAGGCAGAATACACAAAAGCGCATGATATAAAAAAGGTGTGACAGACCTGAAATCCTTGTGGGGTAAGGCATGCAAGTCCACCAGCTTGAACAATATTGGAAGCACCATTGAAGCAGGTGCAAACAATGCGATCATAATCCTTTATCATTGGATAACCATTTGCATACAACAACTCTTCAGGGACAACTGTCCATCCAAGCCGGACACCAGTAAAACCAGCAAACTTGGAAAATGATGAAATTTCAATTGCCACCTGCACTCATTTACACCCAAAACCCACATATCAAAGTTAGCAATTGTTAAAGATTCATCTTTTACACCCTCTTGTAGGCTTTTTCACATAAAATAATATTTTTTTTTTTATTTTTCCTAAGGCCATACTTATGATTGACCAATTACTATGAAAGAAATACAAGGCTATCACCACCTCTTTGGCTCCAGGAATTTCAAAAATTGATCTTGGGCTTTCATCTGATATATAAGCAGCATAGGCAGCGTCATAGATGATGATAGATCCATTTGCTTTTGCAAATTCCACAAGTTGCTTTAGTTGCTGCTGAGATGCAGCACTGCCAGTTGGATTGTTTGGAGAACAAAAGAAAATCAAATCAGTCCTTGGAGTGGTTGATAGGTTTGGAAAAAAATTATTCTCAGCTCCACACTTCATGTACACAATCTTTTTGTACTTTCCACTCTCTGCTTTGAACCGTCCACCCCTACCAACAATTATACTTGAATCTATGTATGCCTGTCATGATTGACCAGTGCATTCATTAAGATTACTTTATTAGTTAAAAGATAATATACTAACTTTTCATTGTGACTATCTATATATGTAGTTGTATGACTCAGATATATAATTTTTACACTATTAAAATGAGAATTGTTTTCACTAAATAAGTTATTTCTAAGGTCTTTATCCCACGTGACATAAAAGCTAATGCATGATCATAGGAGATCATAATGTGATAGATTTTCTATGGAAGAATGTGCAGTGTAACAGGACAAAATGAGCTATTTCTAATCATTGGCTCGTGATGAGTGAAAAGTTCTAATCATTATATTCTTGGTGGATATGGTGTCCATAATTAAAACTGTGTTAAGGTTCATTGTTAATAGTACTTGTACATTTTGTTCTTTAATTCAATCAAGAATAGGCATTGGAGTAAGTCTTCTTGCTTAAGAGTGATTATTTTCAGATCAAAGTTCAAGATAAATCAAATACAATCTGTAAATAATTACCGGAAAAGTTGGATCCTGCACAGCTATTGACAAACTATCGTCCAGAAGCATCTACCAATAAATATAGCAGAAATTAGTTATTATATAGCCTTAACTATGTTTTTATCCTTCTTAAATCATCGAATTTTTGTTTTGGTCTTTATCAAATTTTTACTTTGTCTCAGAGAATCAAATACAAAATGTGTTGTTTTATCAAGAAACAAAAGTATATTCAAGTCTTATTTTGCTAAAATTTAAACAAAAGATTGGTAACAGAATGTCTTTGAAAAAAGGTCCCTTACCTGAACGCGAGAAATATCACACTGTGCACCATCAGATACAAAAATCTCATTTTCTTTCACTTGCATATCTTGGTAAAATGTTTCCGCTATTGCCCTCTTTAGCTCCTGCAAAATCAATGAAGTTTGGTGACCACGAATTCCAAAAGCAAAAGTATAAAACAAAAAATTTAATCAAGCCAGAAATAAGCAGTGGCTCTATACCCTGTTGCCTTGCTCTGGTCCATAACCCTTATAGCCTTGAGCAGTTGATAGAGCCAACGCTTGCTGCAAAACAATATAGTATATACTTTCTTCTTTCATTTCTCTTTTCATTGTGGTATAACAACTCGACCCCACTTTAACATAACATTTTTTCCCTTAAATGGCTCAAATAATTGATTGCAGTGTAGTTAATCTTCGGGGTTTTCACTTACTAGGGTCAGCCTAGTGATAAAAAGTTTGGGTGTATGAATGAGAAAATGTCATAGGTTCTAATCTCAGTGTCATTATCATTGTAAAAGGAGAACTACAGGTTTAAAGAAAATTTCAGTGGCAAGTGTTTTTTATTTTACCAAGCTTTTCTTATGTCAAGAGATAAATTAAGAGATGTGTATATAAAGGAACATACAGGGCTCTATATGCACTCAAACACAAATTAACTGTGTTTTGTTGACTTTAGATGTTTGTCAAAATTGAAGCAGACTAATAATTGCCTCTGCGTGACTGGAAATTTCACGTGAAGATGAGAATAGTAAATGCAGATCCAAACACATGCTAAATTAAGAAGAGGTAGCAAGTAACCCAAGAGGAAAAGCTTCCCTTGAAATGGGGCAATTTCTTTTGAAAGTTAAGTTACTTGTTGTCAGGAGTCAAATGGTAATGTTGATGCAGGATCATACTGATTTCCTGAGTTGATTCAATAGCAGTTTGTGCATAAAGTGTAGAAGACATAATGCATCAGTTCTCAAGTTGGAGTTGTTGAAGAGTAGAATTATGCCACTTGTGGTTTTAGAAAACATTTTTTACAGAGTGGTTAATGGATGGTTACTAAATACTAATACATGTCAATTTACCAATCTCTTTGCATGCTCCCTTTACTAAGTGGAAATTATCTGAATGTAAAGAACTAATATATTGACGACTTTAGTAACTATTACCTTGGCCATAGCTGAAGTGATGATATCTGGTATTGGCTCTGTAGTATCACCAATGCCAAGTCTTATCAATCTTGCATGTGGATTCCTCTTGGCATATAGACACTCTCGCATGAATATCTTGTTACATCATAATTGAGATATAATCCAAAAATAGTTACTAATAGTTAATGATAGCTAATAACTCAGTGTCCACTTATCCGGAAGTGCTTATAAAAAAAATAAGAAGGTAAACTTAATTGAACTTCTCTCATGAGGTAAATTTAATTTATACACTTAATCTTTATAGAAACATTTTTATTTAACTTGTTTAAAAGTTGAAATGCATAAATTTTCTTTTCTTGTGTTCATGGAGAAGTTAATTCAAACACAATACAAACAATGAATGAAACTTGAGAAAAGTTAATACCAAATCATTGAGATAATTGGGTTTGGAAGAGCTTAACCGAGCTATAGAATTGGCTTCTAATCTCTTTATAAGCTCTTCAATTTTTCACAGTTAAGGTTATAATAAAAGTTTCTATTTGATCAAAAGTTTATTGAGTAAGTTTGGAATTGAGCCATTTGCTCATCAAACTTGTCCAATATCTTAAAGTGCTAACATATCACACTATTCTAAATGAAGCCAGAATGTATCAAACACTAAACAAAACTTGATATGAGGCAGGAAAATTCAGAACTCACTACCTCAGGAAACAAATAACCATTCTGCAAGCTCTCCATGTTGACACTCCGAGGGATTTTTGTGAGATGATCTATATCAGTGTATAGAATGTCAGTGAAAGCAACATGAAACAAGTTCAAAACCCAAATTAAATTGTTAGATAATTTCTCTGAGCCATCCCAAACTTTTAGAAGTCATGTGAGGATTGCATTGAAGAAACTTAAAAAAAAATGCTACATGCCCTTAACTCACCAACTCTTTGAGCTCTGTCAGACTTGAAACTACAAATTAAAAAGTATAAAATCAGTACATGCAAGCATAGTTTAATTAAGCAATGCAAATATTAGTATAAGATGTTTATTTTATTCTAATGACTTGGTAACATAATAGATAGGCACCTTGTTTGATTTGTACTAAGTTGAACCGAAATTGCTCGGGGTATGAACGCACAAGATGACAGTTGATAACACATTTTTTTCCTATATAAACTCTGCAATTCTCAATATAGAGTTATATTGTCAACTGTACAAGAAGTGATGGGGCATTTAGAAATGCTGACTTCTTATACTTGTGGGGATGACCAATAATAAATGAGATAAGTTAGTTAACATACTCTTTAACATATATTTTTTTTTAAAAATATCTTGGATTTTTCTAAAAAATACATATTTAATGAATAAATATCTTAAAAATGATATTCCAGTATAAGTATCCTTTGGCCACTAGAGTGTAAATTGGAGAGTCACGTGTGATTAAAAAACGCCAACTGAAAATGCATAATTATTTTTTCATTTTTTTTAAACTAAAATTTGTTACAGCAAAAATATCTGCAACCCATGCAGCAAGTCATGTCAAGAGCTAACTACATTTTCTATTTTTAAAGACAGCGCATACCAGGTGCCATTAGTTTTTTGTTTTTTTTTTTTTAATTAAACAAGTAACATATGAAAACAATAACGCCTAATTGTTAGGCATTTATTTTGTTTTATGCTTAACTACACTTTCTTTTCCTTAATTTTTTTTTAATTTTGATAGTGTCTACAATTTTTAAATTTGGGCTTCCTAATTTTTACAAGTTTTATTATTTAAATGTGATTTAATTAATTATAAATATTTTTCCATTACACAAATTGTCTTTGAATCACAAAATTAAGATTCTAATGTCATTGATTAATGTCAAATTACTGACACACATCATGATAGAGTACAAATGCGAGTTGAAATCTCACATGTGTAGAATTTAAGAAGTTGAATAATATATGAATGAGAAAGACTCATAAATTTAACGCTTGTTATTATGCATTTCCCCGAACAAGCCCCACCATGCCCAATGATTTATGCTGGTGGTTTAGGAGAAATTATTACATGTCCTTTTGTAAATTATTCCACCGAAAACACTAGCAAAAATATATTTGGTTACATTTTAAAAAATATTTTCTCTTTTTAAAATTGATTAAAATTTTATTAAAATTGATTAAATTTAATAATATTATTTTTTAAAAATAGAAAATATAAAGTAAAAAGAAACCTATTTTATAAATATTAAAAATTTAAAAATAAAAATAATTTTTTTGAAAAAATAAAAACTAAAAATATTTTTTCAAACTAAATTTCACCTTATATTCCGGTAACGACGTGAGAAAAATTGTTAGGATCGTATATATGCACGTGAGTCTGTCAACTGTGAACAAACAACTGACCTTTACAAAAAAAACTCATCCTTCTTATTTATTTCGGCTAAGAATTAAAACTCTCTTTTTAATGTCATTAATATTATAGCACTAAGTTCCTGTGTAGGTAAGTTTATGATGTAGAACTTATAAAAATAGAATTTTTCTAAAAACTCTAATACAAAAATATATTTAAAAATAAATTTAATTAGTATTTGGATGATACATATCTAAAATTATATAGAGCTCATAGAAAAAATATCTTTAAACAAAATTGTATAAGTTATTTAATATTAGTAAAATTACTAAAAATAACATTGTTTTCATTTGTAAATTTAAAATACTAATTTCAAATCTTAATAAAAGATAATTTTTCTTTCTTAAGGTTGAAGGTGATGTTCAGTGTGACTTTCGGCAGGAGGTGATAATCAATCGGTAACTAATTAGAGGTAGTGGTTGGTAATCGCTGTCGGTGGCAGTCAGTGACCGTCAGTTGGAGTTGGCAGCAGCCAATGACTGTCAGTCAAAGGTGATGATTAATGCTGACAAGTGATGAGCTTGAATAAAAAACAAAACTCAAAATCATCCCAAACAAGACTTAAAATTGAAAAGCTTTATTAAAAGAGAGTTTTTAAAAAAGTAAAATTATTAAAAATTATGTATTCAAATATTAATTTTAAGTGAAAGAGAGTTTTTAGAAGCAGAGAAAAACTTATAATAGAACATTTAAAATGTATCCAAACAAGGTATAAGTAGAAAGTATAAATGTATGTGAATTTAATTTAACCGTATTCAAAACATTCAACAATACCTCCATAAAGCCAAAAGAAAACTAATAAGTTTTATCAAAGAAACGTTCAGTACATTCAAGATGTGAATATGTTATTAAATTAGTTGCATAGCATATTCTCACAAATTGAATTGCAAAGTTTGAATTATGTAGGTTAAGAGTATTTTAAGATCCCATGTGGAGATAGGGTCTAGAACAATAATGGCTGAGTTTGTTTATTTTTCTTTTAAAGAAAAAAATCATTTAAACATAATAAGCACCTATTATAATTTTTTAGATGTTTTGATAAACTTAAAAAAATAAAAGTTAAAAAATGCTAAAATAACTTCTTTTAATAAATTACTAGGTATAGTTTCTCAGAATAACTTTTGACAAAAACTGATATCTAAAAAGCATAAAAATGTTTTTAATTAGAAAACACTTTTTTATAATTGTACCTCTCAACATAAATAAGTCTCTAATCGTATTAAAATCACTTGTAAATTAATCACACGTATTTGAAATTACTTATTTTTTGTTTAATCAAGCACACTGAATAAACTTAAGATGCCTAATTGTTAGGTGTGATTTTTGTTTAAACAAAAACAAAATTAAAAACATAGATATACTAGTTTATATCATAATATTAAGTACCTAAGCATAAATAAATCTCTAATTATTAAAGTCCCTTATTTTTAGTTTAAACAAACTCACTAAATATATTAAGATGCCTACTTGTTAGGCGTGACTTTTGTATAAACAAGAAAAAATAAAAATATTGATATAATAGTTAAAATCATAATATGAGTATCAATAATAGTAGCCCACAAAAAGAGTAACAATAATATATTAGTAAAAGAAACCTAATGGTTAGGTATTTGTTTTATTTAAAAAAATATCAAACTATAAATTAATAATAATAATATAAAAAATTAGAAGCCTAATTGTTAGGCCTTTCTTTTGTTTAAAAAAATTATAAATATATTTGCAAGAGTTAAAAATAATAATATATATGAAGGCTGTCTAATGATAAAACTTAAAGTTTTGAATATTTTTAAAATAATTTTGTATTATAAATTTTTATAATAAATAGATAAAATGTTAAAGGTGCATATTTTATATCAATTAAATTAATTTTACTTTGTTTATAGATAATTTCAGTGCTTTCATCAGTTGCACTGTAGCCTAGTGCAAATTTTGAAAAGTGCACCATATCTTTGTTGTAACTACAACTAGACATGTTCATGTTGTAACTTTTTTAGTTTTGCTTCATATTTCTTTCCAATATCATGTACCAAAAGAAAACTAGACCTCGTGCGAAGGAACTCTGCTTGTAAGTATCAATAATTGAAAATGAAGGAACTAACATATATAACAACTTTAATTTATATAAATTTCGTCACTCAACTTTTACATATTTTTATAAATAGATTACATACAATTATGACATTATATTTGAACTATAATTCTCTGTATGGAAATTTTTTATACCAAATTTCTTTATTTTTTGTTTCAATCAATTAACGATATACCAATTATGACATACAATTTGAACTATCATTTAATATTTATTTTTTTTATAATTTTTTTATATTTTTCATAACTTAAACGAAAAATTTGAAAAAGAGATTTTCATATTCAAACCTATCCCTTTTAACAATTTATTAGTAATTATCTAACTTTAAGAAAACAGGGGTCAACATGGGACACATGACACTAATAATATTCATTATAGTAACATTCTCAATCTCCTTGAAGCTTCCAATACACTGTCTCTGTGACCAAATGCACTGAGTCTAATATACCCTTCGCCGCCAGGACCAAAACCTATACCAGGGACAGTGACAATGGCTGCTCTCTCAAGAATTTGGTTGAACACTTGCCATGAACTCAGCCCCGGAAAATGCACCCACACATAAGGTCCATTTTTGCCACCATATACCTTCAGACCCAGCGACTCAAACGTGTCAACAAGTATCTTCGCATTTTCCATGTAGTTACGCATGGTTCTTTTCAATGCCTGAAAAACGCATACATGGACAAAAATAAGTGTTGTCACATGAACAAGTCTTTTTTCCTGTCTGCATAAATCACAAAAGTGAAAAAAAAGAAGAAAGAGTGTTTGAATAAAGTGTTATATTATTATATATATTATCCTCACAGCTGTGTCCGTGCTTGTCTCATTTTCTATCTATATATATCTTTCATATTAATTTTAATCTAATAATTTTAATGAATATTTTTATGTACCAATAACCCATTATCATTAAATTCTTGTATGTATCAAGGGGTTATTGTTTAAACTCCAAAATGCATGTAGGAAAAGTAAATACACAAAAGCACATGACATATAAAGAAGGTTGTGAGAATTAAACCTGAAATCCTTGTGGGGAAAGGCATGCAAGTCCACCAGCTTGAACAATATTAGAAGCACCATTGAAGCAGGTGCATACAATGCGATCATAATCCTTTATGATGGGATAACCATTTGCATACAACAACTCTTCAGGGACAACTGTCCATCCAAGCCGGACACCAGTAAAACCAGCAAACTTGGAAAATGATGAAATTTCAATTGCCACCTGCACTCATTTACACCCAAAACCCACATATCAAAGTTAGCAATTGTTAAGATTCATCTTTTACACCCTCTTGTAGGTTTTTTCACATAAAATAATTTTATTTTTTTTAATTTTTCCTAAGGCCATACTTATGATTGACCAATTACTATGAAAGAAATACAAGGCTATCACCACCTCTTTGGCTCCAGGAATTTCAAAAATTGATCTTGGGCTTTCATCTGATATATAAGCAGCATAGGCAGCGTCATAGATGATGATAGATCCATTTTCTTTTGCAAATTCCACAAGTTGCTTTAGTTGCTGCCGAGATGCAGCACTGCCAGTTGGATTGTTTGGAGAGCAAAAGAAAATCAAATCAGTCCTTGGAGTGGTTGATAGGTTTGGAAAAAAATTATTCTCAGCTCCACACTTCATGTACACAATCTTTTTGTACTTTCCACTTTCTGCTTTGAACGTTCCTCCCCTACCAACAATCACGCTTGAATCTATGTATGCCTGTCATGACATTACTATATTATTAATGAATATTTTTTACTTAATTGATATTATTAATATTAAGTTAAATGCCGATTATATATAGAAGCAGCATGTCATGTAAGAACTTTTAGTTATCATGATAATAAAAACAATATGGATAAAATGCAATATATATAAGTAATTACCGGAAAAGTTGGATCCTGCACTGCTATTGACAAACTAGAGTCCAGAAGCATCTACCAATAAGTGCAACAGAAATTAGAAATTATTGCTATTTATATTGGTAAAAATTTTCATAAGTCCTTTAATTTTTCCTTTTTTTGTTGTAAGTTAGGTCCTCAATTAATAACGGAATGTCTTTGAAATAACATCCCTTACCTGAACGCGAGAAATATCACACTGTGCTCCATCAGATACAAATATCTCATTCTCCTTCACTTGCATATCTTTGTAAAACGTTTCTGCTATTGCCCTCTTTAGCTCCTGAATGATCCATGAAGTTTGGTGAACAAGAATTCCAAAAGCAAAAGCATAAAGCGGTAAATTAATTTAATCAAGTGACACTTTACCCTGTTGCCTTGCTCAGGTCCATAACCCTTATAGCCTTGAGCTATTGATAGAGCCAATGCTTGCTGCAAAACAATACAGTATATACTTTATTATTTCATTGTCTCTTTTCTCTGTGATTCATAACTCGACCCCCACTTTAACATTTTTCACCTAAATGGCTCAAATTACTCATTGCAGTGTAGTTAATCTACCGGGTTGAAAATTTAAGTGGCAAGCATTATTTTTTTTTGTCAACAAGCTTTGCTTTCATCAACTGATAAATTAAGAGATAGGGATACGAAGTAACATAGGGTTATTATATGCATTCGCACACAAATTAACTGCGTGCTTGCATGTGTTATACTTATAATTGAAGCAACCAGTAGTTACTTCTATTCCATTTAGGAAACTGACGTGAATTACAGACACAGATCGAAACACATGTTATAAATTAAGAAGGCTAGCTAGTAGCAATCCAAAAGGGTATGCTTCCCTTGAAATGGGGCAACATTTGAAAGTTAAATTATTTATTGTCATGAGTCAAATAGTTAATGCAGAATCATACTAATTTCCTGAGATATGCAAATTGGTTCAGGCTCCAGAATTTGAACGTAAAGTGTTGAAAAGAGAAGATATAATACATCAGTTCTCAAGATGTAGTTGTTGAAACTAGAATTATTCCACTTATGATTTGGAAAGCATTTTCTACAAAAGGTCCAAAAGTGATATATATATATATATATATATATATATATATATATATATATATATATATATATATATATATATATATGCAGGTGAGTGGTGACTGATACATGTAAATCGGAAAACCGAAGTATTGTATATTAAAATATAATGTCAACTTACCAATCTCTTTCCATGTTCCCATTACTAAATGGAAATTATGTGGATCCAAAGAATAATTATATTATTGACAACGTTTTAATATAGGTATTACCTCAGCCATAGCTGAAGTTATGATATCTGGTATTGGCTCTGTGGTGTCACCAATTCCAAGTTTTATCAATCTCGCGTTTGGATTCCTCTCAGCATATTCAGATTCTCGCATGAATATCTAGTTAAGATACAATAAGTCAATATAATACAACAGATCTGCACGATAACTGAGAATATTTATAGAATCCAAAATTTGCTATGTAGATAATTGTAGCTAACAACTTAATGTTTCATTTGAATAAAAATTTTCGTAGGTATTTTTATAAAAGAAGAAAATAGAAGATAAAATGAATTGAAAAATAAAAGTTGATTTGGCTGCTAAGCCAACCTATCCACTTAAATTTTATAAGTTATTTCATTTAACTTTTAAAAGGTTAAAGACAAAACTGAATTAGGGTATGGATGATTTTTTTAAAAAATTACTTTTAAGAAAAATACAAAAAAAAAATCATAAATTAAATTGATCTATCCTAAGCTAATATATAAAAACTTTCATATGACTTTTCTAAACTATACGAAACTTTTTACAAATTGACCTATAAGAAAATTCTCATATCTATTAAAATAATTTATGAAAAACTTTTTGAACTTTTTATTTTATTTTTTAATCATAGAAATCCTTCTAGAAAAGAACATCCAAAATACTCATAGTTTATGGAAAAAATTGACTTATAAGAAAAGTCTCACATATATTAAAAGAAATTATTGAAGAACTTTTTAAATTTTTTATTTTTTTTTTCTCATAAAAATCCATCAAGAAAAGCACGTCCAAACGTACTCTTACCTTTATGGAAGACTAATTAACGTAGTCCAGTGTTAGCAGGCTTCTCTGTCATTTTAGGTAGGTTTAGGTTTTACATCTTTAATTACCATTTTGTAAAGCTCGTAACTGATGAGATAAATTTAATTTATTTTACCTTTTTATTGCGTCTCCTATAAAATATGTATTTATGGAAAATTTAATTAAAAATGTTCAAATAATATAATGAAACTTTAGTAAAGGTAATATCAAATCATCGAGAAAATTTGGTGAGTTTGGAGAAGCTTATATGAGCCATAGAAATGAAGCCACGCAGATTATATAAAAAACTAACAAAAGCTTGTTATGAGCCAGGAAAATTCAGAACTCACTGACCTCAGCAAACAAATAACGATTCTGAAGGCTCTCCATGTTGACACTCCGATGGATTTTTCTGAAATGATGATCTATATCGGTATAGAATGCATGTGAGTTTGAAGAAAGCAATAGGAATAAAAAAGTCCAAAAACCAATTATGAATTGTTAGATAGTTTTTGAGTCATGCTAAGAATTTTAGAAGTCTTATGAGAACAGCATTAAACAGAATCCATAAAAAGGCTAATGTAGTGCCCTTAACTCACCAATTCTCTGTGCTTTTTCTGACTTTGAACTGCAAATTACAAAGTATATATTATAAGAAAAAGTATATATATGCATAATTTTTTAACTTAGCAATGGAAATATTAGTATAAAGATGCTTATTCTAATCGCCATGGCAAGGCACCTGCTGTGACTTGTAATAGATTGAAACGAAATTGCACGAGGAATGCACACAAAAGATGAAAACATTTCTTTTTTCCTTTCTAAACTCTGCAATATATTCTCAATATGGAGATATATTGTAAACTGGATAAGGAGTGATCAGACATTTATGAGGCATGCTGGACTTCTTATACTTGTAGAGGGTCTGAATAATGACAAATTATCAAATCGTGGGGCTAACAAAAAAATAAAATAAAAAAGTTCTTACACCATATATATTTCGTTAGAAAACTTCCTTTTAGAATATATAGCTAAATTAATTTGTAACGTTTTGGTTTTAAAATCGTATTAAAATGTTTATAATTACATTTATATAATTAATTTTATTATTATAATTTAATTTTTGCAAAGGTAAGGACATAAGTATTAGGTTATGTGTCTTTCTCACTTATATATTAGTCAATTTGTCAATTTCTTACCAATGTGGGACTTCAAACTCACACTTAGACTCCAACAACTTCAACTCACACTTGCAGTCCAACAATATTTGTATATAGATTATGGTGACACATATATTTGTGAGAAATTGTATTTATATATAGATTATCTTGATTTTTTGAAAGAATATAGATTATCTTGATAACAAGCATTCATTATTCTTGATACTTAAAAGATGTTATTTCAATATATTTTTTATAGATAAATATTAATTATTAATTTAATGATTTTTATTAGTAAGAAGATTTGAATCAATCATCTCTTCTATTATTTTCACCTCATATAATTTTGTTTTTATATTAAACTTATTTTTTTAAAATAAATTAGACTATGTTGATAACTTCATTAGATCACCATTTTAAATTACACTTATAATAAATATTATTTTGTGTGTTAGGAAGGAAGTTGGTTCATGAAGGGATTTAATTTTTCTTATATTTGATTGTCATATCACTTCTTTACTTAAGTTGGACACAAAATTAAAGTTCATAATAAAAAAAGGTAAAATAAGACATAAACAAAAAGAAAAAAGTCCACTCTTGTCAACTAGCACATTTGTGCTAAATCTAGCATGATCATACTTAAATCTCATATATGTCAACCAAGCTTACCATCCTAATTCAATTGATAAAACATCATTAGGAAGTCTACCATAATCGTGCTCATTAGCATGACATGTTGAGTTTCAAAGGAATCTAATTTCAAGAAAAGCACACATATGTTTTGCTTCAACAGACCCCTGATGAAGAACTAAGCAAGCATATTCATGCTGAAGCTCAACTTAATCGTACTAACTTTCAATTTTGAATCGACCTCATTTTCAGCACAATCTATAGTGGCTAAGTATGTCATGCTATTTTTGGAATCCTTGTTGTAAATAAAAAAGGGAAAGTGAAGGTTCAACTATCTTTTGCTTTGTGAAAAAAAAAAAATTACTCATAAAGGATGAGAGATAAAGGATGTAACTCAAGAGTTAAGGGAGGCCCAATTGATAAAGTCACCTAATTTGTATTAGACAATTAGTTTCTTCCCTCTCCAGCTCTTATTGATGTTATCTTTTTCCTCAATTTTTATGAAAGTTTGAATCACTTTCTTTATTATTTTGGATGCTTTATTTTTTTATTGAGTTAAATATGTTTTTAGTCTTTTAAAATTTTTAAAGATTGGTTTTAGTCCCTTAAAAAGTTTTGTCTAGCAAAAGAAGAAAAAGAAAAGTTGACATTGAAGATATTAAAAAATATAAAGGATTAGAGATTTCTAATTATTGTAGTTGTCCAAAGTAGATATATTTGAAATTTTTGTTATGCAAGAAAGATGTAATTGTTCAGAAGAATCATTAACTATTCTAGCTAGTTTAAGAAGTCCTAGCCTTTTTTTTTTATAAAGAAAAATATTTAGTTCTTCACATTATGTACACTTATTCCATATCTGTATTATTGAAAATAGTGTTGTATGTTGAATATATGTATTATTGATATGCGGTGTTATTCTCAAAATAGGTTACCCTACCTTGTTGGACCTTATCACCTTTATAAATGGGTAGTTCTAACCCAACCAACTTTTCGGGTAAGTCCAAAAAAATTTAATCCAACTTTATCTATACGGATTAGCATTATTTTTAAATCACATGAGCTTAAAAAATAAAAATTATTAGTTAAATGATATCTTCAATTTCAATCCAAACTTACAAATATTAGTTTTAAAATACAATATATTAATTAAATGATGTAAACAAGCTAGAAAATATTTTATGTGACGGAATGCAAGTAAAAAAAAAAATAGTGTAATAGACTTTTACTTTTTGAAAAAATAACAAATATTTCATGTTCACATAATAATAAACAAAACATTTAGAGGGTTAGTAGTCAACACACAATCTTACCTAACATGTGATTAGTTAGTATGATTACGCTAGTTTAATCTAATTACTCTAAGAACTTTATGCCATGTGTATATGTATGATTTGTTAATACATTGAACTTAATTTATTTAGTTTTTATATTATGGTATATGATTTGTGAATAGAAAGAATAAAAATTTGCTCATAGTTTTAAAAATAAAAATATAATTAATTAATTCAATAATTATAAAAAAATAGTCAATGTAAATTGGGATATTACATCTTTATGGCACCTAACCGATAAAAATCAGTCAACTCATCTTTAAATATGGTAAAAATCAATGAAAACTTGATCATTTAACCCAATCAGTTTGAAACCTTATTAATATTTTCTTCAATGCTAAATTCTCTTACAATTACACCAACGAATTTGGCATTTCTCCACTTAGAGATGGCTAAACACCTTGAAGCCATAGGTACCTACCTAACCAAACTTGCTTCTACTTTCATCTTGACTTAGTTCAAGTACGAATTTAAATTTTTTAAGCCACGAAGGGAACAAGAATAGAGATAGGATGCATGCGTGTCTGCGTACGTGATTTTACTGTTATACTTTTATTTTTATAATTTTAAAATTAAAATATTAATTTAATAGTCAAATAATTTAAATATTATATAATTTTTTATGCTTGATTTATTTATTATTTATTATTTTTAATATATTGATTTAGTTAAAATATAACTAATAAATTTATATATATATATATAATTTACTTAAAAATTAATGTAAGTAAATAAATATTGTTAAAAATAGAGTGACAAGTTATTTGTGAATTTTTGTGACCTCACAAGACCTAATAAGAATGAGTATTAAAATTTTAAACCCAATTATGTATATGCATAACAATTTTATATATTTAGAGTATTTATGACCTAACTATTTTTTGTACTTACTTTTCTTGAAAAACATCTTAGATGTAGTTAACGGGATCTAGCTTGGTCGGATAGGATACTAAGTCATTGTAACTTCCTATAACATTATTTTCAAGTCCTCAACAAAATTCTATTACAAAATGAAAAAAAAAAATATAGAACAAAGATCTAAAATAAATAACTTCAAAATAACCTAGCAGTGAGAGATTTTTTGTAATTTATGTAGTGCTTATTCACTTAGCTTATATTTGAGAAGACATTCCAGTTAACTTCTAACTTTTTTTATTAGATAAAAAGCTCGTTTGATTATTTATTTGGAATGCTATTTCAAGTAGCGATTCTAATAAGGTAGCTTTAACTTTTTATGTTTACTCTTTTTTGTCCTTTAATATTTATTAGATTTATTTTTTAATATTTTTTATATAATGTAAGAATTTATTATATTTTACTAATTATGCCATTTTATATTTTCAGTCACTTCAACAAATAATTTTACTAACCACTTATTATTCAATTTGAAATCAACTTTTTAGTTAATTTTTCCAAACATATCCATAGTTTTCTATTTGAATCCTACCTCTACCTAAAACCCATTTAATTTATTTCCATTAATTAATTTTCCATTCTTTCTTTTATATATATATATATATATATATATATATATATATATATAAATTTGTGATCTCAAGTACATAACAAACTTTTCCAATGAATTATTCTCTCATTCTTTTTTAATTTTAAATAATTTTTTTATTTTAAACTATCTACTTTATAAAACTAAAATAAAAAAATAATTATTAATTTTAAAATACGTTACTAAAATGAATAGATAATATTATTAAGTAAATAAAAATTATATAATGAAGTTCCATCTGTAAAACAAGGTCTTGAAAATCTTATAAGTAAAAAAAGATATATTTTAACAGTTCAAATAAATATAATTTTTTAAAAATTTAATTTAAATTTCATATTTTCTTGGAAATTTAATTCCTAGTTATTGTTTTAATCCTTAATTCCAAAAATATTTATTAAATATTTTAAAATTATCTATTAAGTAAGTCTTAAAATTTATATTGAAATTATTGAAATTTATTAATAAATTATTTTTTATCTTCTAAAATTTAACTGAATTAGTAAATATCTTTATTCTCAAATGAAGAAAAACAACAAGTTAAAAGTATATATAACAAAGCTATAAGTAATTCATTTGAGTCAACGTACTCCATGAAAGTCACAAATCAGCCATTGGTCTACTCAAGTTGTTATCAGTTTTCACTTTTGAGGTTTGTCTCATGCACCTTTCTTCCTTTTTCATTGTTCCTGGGGAAATCACTATCATTTATTCATTGTATATGAATAATATATATGGTACCGTAATGAACCCAAACACGTTAATCCTTCAAATTTCCACATAACTTTTTATTTTCATAAAAAATCATAACTTTTGATTTAATAATGGTTTAAAAATACTTCATCTTAACCTTAAAAATGCATTTCTAAATCCAAGGAATCTAATTTGTTGATACTTATTATAGGGTGTGAGTTATTATAAACTCTTTAACACTGTTTTTATTTTTATTTTTTTATGATAAAAATTATGTAATTTCTAAACATAATGTATGAAAATAAAAATAAGTATCTGTTCAACGTGACGTTAAATAAAACACATCCTTAAAATTCATCAAGTCAATTTAACTTTTATTATTTTCCACGTCTAATTTTCGTGTCACGTGAAGTATGAGTTAGGATTTCCAAGGAATCTTGAAGAGAGAGGGATACAATAAAGCTAAGAAAATTCAATGATGCTAATATTTTGGTTACAATTCAATGATGATAATATGCTCTCCGCAACAATAAAAATATATATAACTAAGGAATCCTCACGTAAAAGAAACTAATAAGTCTAATATATCTTGTAGCTATCATGGAAAGTTATTGCGTCAAGAGAAATGTTGGAAGCCTTATGCTATGCTATGTTCTTTTAAATGTATTTTATTATTAATCATTAATTAGAGTTTATTAATTATACTTCATGAAATGGCGTGAATTGTATCAATGAGACTTATTCATAATTTATTACTTATAATAACAGTTAAATTAATGTTATAAAAAACGGTTAAATTGATAATAAAAATATATTTGAAAGACAAGGTATCTTATTAATATTATATACTGATATTAAAAAGAATCTTAATTTCTTTACATCAAAATAAAAATGTGAGCTGCCACTACTACTCTTTTTCGTGGTATTTCGGGAAGAAGAAAATGGAAAGTTTGGCAATAAACAACGTATTAAAGAGACAAAAATGACATTGGAAAGAAGTGGTAGTACAGGAAAGTCACCCTTGTGGGAATGGGGGGAAGTATTTAGACACAAACCCTATTTTCAGTCTTAATTCTATTTCTTAAAATGCTACTATCACGCAACACTTATTTCCTGTATCTTTCACCATAAAAACGTGGTAGTTCTTGCTTATGTACACAAAACAAATTTCATGAAACTAATATTATTGGATATAATAAAATATAGATTGATAGCAAAATGTCAATATTCTACATTTTTCTATGGCAAACAAACTGATATATTGAAAGAAAGAAAAAGAGAGGCCAGGCAAGTTGTTCCTGTTAAGTTGTTATGTGAATATTCTACATGTGGAAATGTTCTAGGAAACTACACAACCATGAGCATCTCCAATGCTCTTTAAGTTTCACTATGAGTTCATCACTTCGTTCTAGCATACTGTGGTAAGCATAGTGAACCGTTCTATGTTGATTAGAGGGAAAAGTGCAATTAATTCATGTGTCAAATTAGAAGCTATCTCTTGTATGATTTGGTTATGGTGTAAACTAACTATTCACAAAACTTATTTAAAATTGATAAAAACAATCATGAACTAATAAAATTAGTGAAAATTCACCATTTAATTGGTTATGCATGCTGATTTGACTTATTTATTTGGAAAATTTTTAGATTTTCTAAATGCACCTTTCTTTTAACTAAATCAACATTTTTAAGTAAAAAATTAATAAAAATGAAGTTAACTTAGCAATACAAGTATGTATTTAGTAAATTTCTTTCTTTTTTTTATAATTACATTTTTAATTCATTTTCTCCTTATATATTATAACCTATATTTTATGACTTACGAAATATGTATAATCTATGATACTATATATTTTAATACTATGAATATATGATATTTTTGTTTAATATTATTTAGTATAGTTATTATACTACATTAAAAAAATATTATTTTATTAAGATCGATTCAACTTTCAATTCAATAACGCTCAATAGTTAAATATTGTAAACTAGTGTCTTTACAAGTTCAATCATTAATTCAATTTTAAAAATACTGGATTAATTACATCGCATTTGTAATTGACATTGTTATAAGAGATATGCTTACCCCATTCTTATAGCAAAGATAGTGGTACTGTACTCGCTTTTAAGCGGCTTTTCTCACTCTTTGGGCATGACTACAAAAGAGAGGAAATTCCTACCAGACAAGAGAGGGGTAATTCTCTAACAAAGGAAAGAAAAGACTCAATATCTATAAAGAGAGACTTGTATTACTCCAAAAGTAAGCTCAAGGAAGTTACTTTTTATTCTCATAATTCATTTACCAAAATTTAATGGTTGTAACAAGTAAATAATGCTAACTATTCATGTGTTATAATGTATTTTGTGCAAAATATGTATCCTCTTTTGTTATGTTTTTAGAATTTTTTTATACTAATAAATTTTGTTATAGATTTTAACATGAAAAAAATAAGAAAAAAATAATTATTTATCTACATTTTTAAGATTTTAAAATTTAAATATCATGTAAAATTTAAAAAAAATGAATTTAGTTTTATCATATAATTAAATATAAACTAATTACTTAAGAAAAATTATAACTTGATTTGATAGAATAAAATATTCATTAAACCAGTTAAAAATATTATAACAATAATTATTGTTATAAATATTATGTTAAAAATATTATAACAATAATTAAAAAAGTATTAAATTATTTGTACCAACTTTCACGAAATTAAAATTTTAAGATGATTGAAGGTAAATTATTTATCTTATAAATATTCTAAACTTTCTTCTGTTTTATTGAAAATATTTATGCATGTTTGTTATACTGTTTTTTCTAAAGACAGCATGTATACTTTATGAAGATAATTTTTCTTGATCTAAATTAATAAGTCACATACAAATTTATCTTTGAGTAATATTTAAATCAAGACTCCACATTATTAGAGCTAAGCAAACTTACAATCTACTTGGTTAAACTTGCAAAACCGGCATTCAATCTATCCATTATAGCAAAAAATATACTATTAAAATTTTCTAATTGTACTTTTAATATAACTAAAAATACTTTTTATCATTTTTGAAATCATGGCCCTTTTAAAAAAAATTAAATTATCTAATATCCTTTTTTTTTAATAATTTCAATATTTTTAAATCAATATTTAATAAAAGTGTATAAAAAACTAAATTTATATTAATTTTTTAAATACAGAGGGGCTTGCGGACTACGTCTATTTAGCCTATGAAATATACAAACTAGATTAAAAACCCATATTTTCAATAGACTAAAAAATTCAAATTCATATAACATGCGAGTCACAAATTAACTATTAAGTGGGTGTCTGAAATCTTCCATTTTATTTTGTCACAAGAAATCATACTTAGGTTTCACATAAGAATTATAAAATCATATAAAAACAAGGAAGGTCGTCACAAGAATAAAGCCAATAAAATTTTGGTACAAGGCTTCCAAAAATATTTTTAATTATTAACAATATTTACTTGATAAATGATATATTATTTATATTTGGAGTAAGTAAATATTATTTAAACAAAAAGGCCTTAAAATATTGAATAAATGATAATTATAATTTAAATATGTGTACATACATATAATAAAGAGATTAGATAGTATGCATTGTCAGTGCAAAAAGTTGTACATTGACATTCAATCACAATTATTCATTTATGGTAAGTTTATTGACTTTACTCATCAATGCTTTAAAAATTGTATAAATAAAAAGTTGTAATTAAATGTTAGTGTAAAACTCTTTTACACTTTCAATGCATGTGAATTAAAATTTATGATAAAATATGCAATTATATAAACATGAGAAGGAACAATGCCCTTGTGAACTAATTGTGAGATAGTAGGGAGTCAATCCTACAAAAGCCTTCAAGAAAAAACAAAAATTTTGAACGGTCTCGCAAGCCCAAAAAGCTTTAGAAAAAGGGAATTTGAATTAACACCCCTAATAGTTTGAAGTCACACCTTTCATGAAAAAAACTTATTTGTCTTTCACTTTATCTCTCATATTATTCTCTGGCAACAATTTGTTGGAGAAGAAAAAAATTGCAATTTTTTTTACTCACCAGCAAATCATTGCCGGAGAGGCAAAAATTTGAAATTTTTTTAATGATTATAGTGAACCAAGGTAGGGAAATACATACGGGGTTGTGGGGGTTGGGAAAAGAGGTGTGGGAGATGCGGGTAGAGTCGCAGAATGGAGGTTGACATGGAGGAGTTCCAAGAAATGAGAAGCTTGCTTAGGATTTTTCCATCTCAGGCAGTGAACTTG
The DNA here is from genome assembly GCA_037954015.1 of Psophocarpus tetragonolobus. Lineage (NCBI taxonomy): Eukaryota > Viridiplantae > Streptophyta > Magnoliopsida > Fabales > Fabaceae > Psophocarpus > Psophocarpus tetragonolobus. Next base: position 31,454,831 of record CM075695.1, on the reverse strand, counting down.
CAAAATCTCTAGATTGAATTCGTGGAGAGTTTTTAAACAACATTGGCTTTAATGGAAAGATAAGCCTTGTAGATGAGGTCGAAGTTGTTATTGCCGACAATGAGGTGAGCTGAGAAGTTGTCATTGAGGGGATAATCACAACGTCTTCAAACACGCGTATGAACTTGGATTTAGCGATGTTGTTGTCGCGGATGCAGGTGAGGTCGAAAGCAAAACACTTCAACAAGCCCTTCAAATCGAGGACCCAATTTGAATCGGAAGCCTTATTTGAAGTTTGAAAGTGAAGGTGTCAATGATGAATTTGAATTTGTTCAAATGTATTAATTTTGTTGCGGACTATAACAATTTTAGGGGATTTAGAGGTAGAATGGGAATTTGGAAAAAAAATTATAAAAATAGGTGTTAATTCAAATAATTAGGAGTGTAAATTCAAAATCCCTTAGAAAATATATGAGAGTATTGAGAAAACTCTTGAAAACCAAGACCTTTGACAACCTATATGTTAAAACTACAGCAAAGGCACTTAACGAATCAGCTAACCAATGCAAATAGTCCACAATACCTGCAAAAGAGGAAAAAGAGAAATCAATGTTAAAAGATCAAACAACAACTCCTCTTCCAAGACAAAAAGGATTTTATTTTACAACCACACCCAATTCCAAACATCGTTAACAAGACTACTAGTGTCAACCCCATAAATATCCTTTTGTGAGTACATCTGGTGTAGGCATCAACAATCAACCATGTAAATGACCAAATGCAACTCAAGATCTCTCCACCTCAAAGAATAAGAGTTAATGCAGCTCAATATCCCATACCTAGCCTTGCCCCTTACCTAGTGATACAATCCTGTCTGCCAAGGGTCCCACCACAAAGGTCATAACAAGGAGGATAGAAGATGACATGACTAAGAAGGAGTGTGAGAGGTCTCAGCTCCTACTTAAAGTGAAGATCATTGGGCCATAGTTTTCATCTTGTATCCTGTTTTCACACCCATTCTTCTAGTTTCATGGAGGTGTATTTTGTTTCATTTTTGGCCTTGTATTTTGGCCTATTATTTTAATTTTAGTTAGGATGTATAACTAGTCTTTTATGTAGAGTGTGCTAATTAGTTTGGACCTTTTTAGAAGTCTTGGTCGTGTGGTTTTTGTCAAACACATCCCCTAGATTTCTCCCACACACCCTTCAAACACACACATGAAGCATGAGAGACAAGTAGGGCCCCATGTTCCCTCCATTAGGCGCCAACCATCCTCTCTCTCCTAGGTGGCACCTATATGGATCACAAATTCAAATTTAAATTTTGGAGGGGATCCACATAGCACTCTCAAATTTAAATTTGAATCTAGAGGGAACATAGATTCATGATCTTAGGGACATGTTTGGATCTAGTTAATTAACACTTAATTAAATTAACTAACCCCCTCCTAATCTCCCTTGAGTTGGACGTCCAACTCAAGGCCCATAGCCTTGCATTTTTGTCTCATAAATAAGCACTTCTTCCTACATGTAACTTTATACACTCAAATGCTAAGACTTTTCTCTTTGTGAGTTCCGAAATTGAGTGTCTTCTTCTCCCTGAAGAGAACCTTCTCATGGCTTTTATCAAGAGTTCCTTCCTTTGTGGCAAGCTTTCTAGTGACTTATCTTCCTAGAAATGGCACCTCCAACCTCCATTTCTCATATTCTCACCTTCATCTTCTTCATTGGATGAACCTCTTGAAGAGATCATGGGACATGTAAACCAAGGTTGCATCACCTAGCCTTTTAACAACCTAATCCAAGATAGGGGTGTGTGTGTTCGTATCTAGGTCCTTAGACCTCTAAGCCCATGTAGGTTTTCAATTTTTTTTAAAGAATTACAATTGTAGGGAAAATTTGATCTCGGTCTACGAAACCTGTAGACATCATGGACTAAGTCTACGAGCTCACAAGTTTGGCTTGTAGTTCGTTTAAAGGTACAAATTTGTCATTTAAACTATTAGTTTGTACTAATGTTGTGACTTTTTATTGTAAATTGTAATATTTTACACTTTTAATATTACAAATATTTAATATTTTAGATTATTAAAAATTAATGATATAATTTTTAATATGATATATTATAGTTTAGCTAGTTTGAAAAATATTAAACATTTTTAAAAAAAAAAATATATATATGTGTGTGCAGATTGCAGACTCATAAACCAGTCTCTTAAGTCCACAAACTTCGGGGACCAAATACGAATTCTTAAAAAAAGTTAATTTATTTTGATAGAACAGATTTAAAAGGTCAAACCGATCCCATTACCTACCTAATCCAAGAGGGGGAATTTAAATTCTCACCTACACAATTTTCAAAAAACATCTACCCTTTAAAAAAATTCATTATGTCTCTTTTATCCTTAACCCTAATTTTCTCTCTATCTTTCCTTTTCTAGTTTTCTCAGCCGCCTAGCTTATTCTTAGCTTATCCTTCCTTACTTCTTCTTCTTTTTCCTCAACTAACTCCTCTCTCCATTCTTACTTCCATTCCTGCTCTCATCTTTTTTTGTTTACTAAAAGTCCTCCCTCTCTCTTGTCTTTTGTTTTTTTTTTTGTCAAACTCCCCCCTCTCCTTGTTTAACTCTCCAGCAAGATCTCGCCAGAGACTCAAGAGTTAAAGAAAATTGAAATTTTTTTAAGTTTTCGACGAGATCTCGTTAGAGAGTTTAAAAAAACTGAGACTTTTTTAAGTCTCAATGAGATGTCACTGGATAGTTAAAAAGAATTAAAAATTTTTTAAGTCTCCAACGAGATATCGTCATAGACTTAAAAGAATTTATAAGAAGAATTGTTTAAAATTTTATACAAGACATATAAGTCTTTTTCTATGACAGTAGGTATGAATTTAAATTGTAAAAAGTGTTAATTCAAATTCTTTCCAAGAAACCCCTTATCAACCAAGAGCCTTACCTCTATTTCAAAAAAAAGACTCATATTAAACCATTTTAAATTTTTTACACCTAAACCACTTGTTCTTTTGGTAAAGCAACCAAAAACCACTTGATTTAACATATACTTTGTCTCTTTTGTTTTGGTATGATTGAATCTTAGACATAATATATTTATTTAAGGTACATATAGAAGTAATTTAATTAATTAAAACATATTGAATAAAGAAATATACTTGGACAAAATTGAGAATTTGACCAAAAATTGCAAATTATTTTTAAAATAAAGAATCAAATGTGTCTATTTTGAATTAGGACAATCGATCTCGAATTTGACAAAATAGAAAACTAAAGTTATATCTAGATTAATAGGAAAAATATAGGGTTGATGTTAATAAAGAAACAGAAATTAAAAATTAGTTGTAGTTTTTAAAAAATTTAAAACTTGAAACAAAATTACTCAAAGTGACACGTAGCTTTCGATTATTTCGTTTTTAATCCTTTGCTGTTCTTTATAACAAGTTTTAATCCTTTGTTTTCTTCGTCATTAGATTTTTATTATTTTAATTTGGTTCTATTCTTACCTTGAAACACTCATATAGTTAACTGCAGTAAGGGCTGTAAGGATTTACTTTTACACCAAATACGTGCATTTAATACTGGCTCAAAGATGAGGTATCAAAATAAATTCTCTTCTAACAAGAAAAATGTGCCCACACCTAGGTAAAATTGTTGCTCTTTTTTTTAAAGTAAAACTATTGCTCTCTGCTAATTAATAGGATTGATGTTTCCTTGCACACTTTAATTTAGTTACCGATTAATCTTTTACTATGAGGCCTAATAATAAGGAAAAGAATTCAATTATATATTCATTGTTCAATTAATGAAAAAAAGTATTTTCCAATCACTATCATCATATTATTTATTTAGCAAATTCAATGTAATGTTTTTTTTTTTATTTTAAAAGGTAAAATGAAATTTATTATAACATGGCATGACCCATAACATCAACTAATAAGAACTAGTACAATAACTAAGACAAAATTATGTGTTTTTTATTATTATTGTCCATCACAAATCTCAAAATACCTTTCATGTTTAAATCTCAATATCTTTAGTAGGGATTTTGAAATCCCACCTACCTAAATTTAAAATCACACTTACCCACTTTAATATATTTTTGTAATATTTAAAAAACTCTTAGCCCAAATCTTCCTTCACCTAGTAACCCTTAATTGCCCCTCTTCTCTTCCTCCCTCTCCAAAACACCTATCATATAAAACCATCTCACTTACCTCTTCCCGACGCCTTCACCATTGTTTTCTCTTGTCTTCCTTAGTTAGAGATAATAACAAGATAGGTGCAGATTTGACCTTTCCTGTCCTCATCCCTAAAAAGTGTGGCAACAGATTCGAGTATAAAAAAAGTAAGTATTAAATTTTAATTTATATTCTCATCTAAGTCAAACATTTTTTGGTTCGAGTATACTTATCAGTATTCGTTATATTATTTTTTATAATTTAAATTTAATTATTTATGATTAAATAAATTATATATTAAGTTATTAATTATATTTTAATTTTAAAATTATGTAAAGAATAATTAAAACAAAATATTATAAATTAAAATTTAAGAATTAAAATTTTTAATTAAATATATAACTTTTAATTTATTATATAATCATTAAAATTATAACAGGATAATTATAGATTTAGTACAAGACAGATAATCATATACATATGTCCTACTTGATTTATATTTGTATCTATACTCGATCAAAACTAATAATATCTATTAAAATCAATACAGTTTTAGGACGGTATCTATGAATATAAGTCTTTTTGCCATCTTTATTGTAAGCACTATTGATCCAAATTTTCCTTAAAAAAAATATAATAATTAGAAAATGGAAACACACGATCTTGGAATGAATCATCATAATCCCATTAACCAGAATCTGAAAAGTACAGACAACCATTAAGAGAAAAAAACAAACAAGTTGATTATTACAATCTCATTAACAATAAAACAAAACCAATAAAGAAAAACAGGAAGAACAGAAAGGTTTGACTAGGGCTAAGGAAGATAGCAACATCTCTATGCTTAGAAGCAGAGTCTCATTTCAATCCATATGGATCAGTTACTTTTTATGAGCTCTTCCTAAAACGTGAAAGGTTCAATTAATCAGTCTGAAATAATTTCAAATTTAAAATCACACAATAAACACGATAAAAAGAGGGGACTTCGGAGGGGCGAAAAGGGGGGAAAAGGAGGAAATAGAGAATTGAGAACCAAGGAGAAGAGATTTGGAAGCTCTAACAGATATAAACTTACCCTCTCCTTCTTTTTAAGTTCGAAAAAATAGGAAGAAGAAACAAAAAATAAAAAATATTTGTACCTTTGGCCACCACCGGGAGTGATTTTCGGTGGTGGAAGTTCGTCGGAATGACTGTCGGAGGCGGAAACGGCACCGCACGTGGTGGTGCTGCTTCTTCTTCTTCTTCGCGTTTCCGTTCTGTATTTGATATTAGGGATTGAGATTCCTTTCCTCTTCTTTTAGTGTGCAGGATGCACCACATGTATTAGGTTAGGTTTTTTTTTTTTTTTCCTTTTACTTTATTAAGTTCACCCCTCTATTCCTGTTGTTCTCACCCTCGCTAATATTTGTGGACATCTGTTATAAGTAAACCCACTCTTACTTGATGCACCCTTGTACGCAAATCGCATTCTGCTATTCGCACCTTCGTTTTTTGCTAAAAGCACCCTCGGCCCAAGGCATTATGCACTATTCTGTTTTTTGTCTGCACTTATATTTCCGCTAAGCGTACCTCTTTCAGTTTAAGGCCCAAGATGAGTTATTTTTAGTTTCTTTACAAATATAAATAACAAGTTTTTATTCTATCTTTTTTACTATTATTTACTTTACTTTTCTTCTAGTTAATATATTGTTACGAATATACAAAATAACAATTAATGAAATTTCAATTAAATCTAACAATAATAATAATGTTAATAATATTAAATTTAAAAATGTAATAATGGTCATAAAATGAAGAAAATCTAACAATAACGGTCTACATGCTTTTCAAACTTAAATGTCATAAAATTTAATTGTTATAACTATTATTACAAAAAAAAATTAATAATGGTCACTTTAGATACACTTCTAATTTAACCATTACAAAAACTAAAAGAACCGCTTTAGATACACTTATAATTTGGTCTTTTATAAATTTTTAGTTGTAATAAATATTATTACATCATTTAAATTATTTAAGAAAAATATAATAATGGTCACTTTAGATGTACTTCTAATTTGACTATTACGAAAACTAAAATAACCACCTTATATGCAATTTTAATTTGGTTTCTTTTATAAAACCTTTATTATTATAATTATTATCATGTCATTATTAATAATAATCACTTTAGATGCACTTATAATTTGACTATTGTAAATTATAAAAAAAATTATGATCACTTTGGATACACTTCTGATTTGATTATTGTGTAATCCTTTAAAATTATTTTTTTATGTAAGAACACAAAATGTAAAGCTTTGATTATGACTACTTCAAATGCACTTTTGATTTAGTCATCATTACAAAAACTATCATAATTTAGTGATTGTCACTTTGGATGCAGTTCTAATTTGATGACTACGCTAAATAATTATCTAACCACTTTGGATGTCCTTCTAATTTGGTTGCAGTAATAATATTTTAAAATAAACCCAAAAATAAAAATTAATTAATAAAATAAAAAACCTAATAAACAAACCATTATCAAGAACTATGTATACTCTGATTATCCATTACACATGGAGATAAGTAGGAGCAGAAACAACTCCTTTCAAGCCTTGAAAAATAAAAATAAAATAAGTCCATTAAAAATTAAAATATTAATATATTTTCTATAAAAAGAAATTTTCCAATAATAATTTTCTCATTAAAATGTTAAAAAAAATAAATTATTTGTTATTTTCAACTATTTTAAGGGTGAAATAAATTTTTTTAAAGTTATCTAGTTTTGCATATTTAATTAGATGTAACCGTCCTTACGACGTGATGGACGTCGTAGGGTCCTAATACTTTCCCTACGCGTAATAGACTCCTGAACTCAAAATTTGGTTTCATATACCACCTCTTCTTAAATCTTTTTTCAATATTTTCCTAAATAAATATTGATAGCGACTCCTCCGATTTTCATAAACCAATGTTTCCCCGTGAATCTTACCTCTTCCGCCCTCACTCCCTCTGGTCTTATTCATCTCTCCCCTCTCCTCAAGTTAGTTTTTTTTTTCTCATAATTTTTTCTCGTGTTGGGTGTTGGTTTTTTCTTCTTTGAAGATGTATCTTTGTAGTGTATTTCTTTTTCTTCTATAGAGATCCTTCTCCATAGAAGCAATAATTTATGATCCTTGATTAATGTAGAATCTTCTATCATCATTCAAATTGACTTCATTGTTTTCCATATTTATTTAATTGAATATGTTTATTAAGAAATCCATTAAAACCTGCAACAAATACAATTACAAATACGCTAATTAAAAAATTTAAATAAAAAAATTTAATCAAAACTAAATTTAATTTAAAATATTTTTAAAATAAAAAATAATTTTAATAACAGTTTAATTACTAATTTAACAATAAATAATTTCATAAATAAAAATTTAATTCAAAAAACTGCATTAACTAAAAAAATATTTTTAATAAAAATTATTTTGAAATTTAATTAAATTTAATTAAACAATAGACAATTTAATTAAAAAATAAACAATTTAATTCAAAATAAACAATAAAAAAACTTTAAAAAGTATTTCTTTTCTTTCGAAGAGCCTTCTCTGGAGAATAAAAATTTTACTTCCTTGATCATTCCGGACCACTTCTTCCAAAGAACAAATTCAATTTAACTTTTGAGAAACTCACATCTGGATGGCACCTATTAATTTACTTATCCAAAAAATTATTTTAATAGAAATGAAAAAAATTATAGAGACCTTTCTCCAAAAGTTAAATTATAGAGAAATGACAACCTTATAACCCACACTCAAATTAATCATATATTAATTGAATAAAAGAATGCAATCTACCAATCTTTATCCTCAAAAGAAAAGGTGCCATGTGAACCAATCAAAATAAGGCACTTGTTACACCACCCAAAAACTCATGCAGGTTGCATTTAACTCTTTTGGAGATTGCATTTTTTGTATAAATTGGCTTTTGCATTTTCAACTCTCATATATCTTCTACTTTTTTTTTCCATCCAATTCTTTGTTTACGGATATACTTAATTTATTTTGCTAAAAATAATTTAATTAAGATTTAAAAAGCATTCCCATTGTATCCGGCTTTATTCTATTGCTAGTGAATACTAATGAACATAGTACCAGGCTTTATTCTATTGTTAAGATGTATTTTAACAGTTTCTATTAATTTTTGGGTCTGCTTATACCTTTTCTTTCATATTAAGAGTAATGATTGTCAAACCAAATGATTTTAATATGCTGTAATTATCGAAATTTAAAATTCCATCATGAATATGAAAGATTGAACATCTTTTTTACGGGAAAGATTGAAATATTTTATTAAAATTATTAAAAATATAATTATTTCCTAAACTATGATTTTTAATTGACTTTTAAAAAATTAATTTTAAAAATATTTTCATATTAATTATAACCTAAATAATAAAATTAATTTCAATAATTTTAAAAATAAAAAATCTAATTACAAAATATGTAGTGCAATTTAGGTTTAAAAATATGTTTCTTGTGCTTTTAAAAATTATAGAATGGGATATATTCTTATGTAATGTTATTTAAATAATTTTATTTTATTAAAAATATATTATATAGAATTTATTTGTGTAGTTTTATAGAAAATTTATTATAAAATCATGATTTTTTAAAAATTTAACTTCTTTATTAATATAACATTTTAAAATGTTTCAAAATAAGAAAATTTTAATTTAAAAATACAAAATTTAATTACAAAATATTAATTTTAAAAAACATAATTCAATTTCAAAATAAGAATGGTATCTTTTCAAATCGTCCATGAAGATCAAACACCCATATTCTAGCATCATATCACATAAAATGCATTAAAACTGAAAACCACAGCAAGTCACCTCTACAATTAATAATATTTAGTAGTTTCATTACAATTTTTTTTTTATTTCAATAAATAAAATTCTAAATAGTTACTAAAGAGCACAAACCTAAAAATACTATGTATTTGGTTAATTATTTCCACACTGTGGAGAAAAACTAGTTAAAATGGTTTTAATTTTGATTGGTAAGTAAAAAATTATTAACCTATTAATTTTTTCTTAAAAATTATTTTTTTATCTTTACCTTTTGTTTTTTAAACCTGTAAAGAAATATTTGGTAGATGAATTTATGATGTTTAAAAATTATTGAAGTTAGGTTATACATTTTATTTTCTTTAAAATATTAGGTTATAATAATATAAATTGAGTTTAATTATTTTAACAAGGTAAAATATTTTTTTATTAACATTCAATAAATTTATCATAAATGAAGAGTTGTGATTGAATGTTGCTGTAAAATTTTTGTACACTTTTTGGTGCATACTAATAACTCATAAAATTATTTTTAACAAATAAATTGAAAATCATATTTTTCTAATAAACTTAGTACCTAAAGAAATAAATTAACATATAATTTATTTTAATTCAAATAAAAATTTGATTAAATAATATTCTATTAAAAATGTCATATTTTATCATTTTTATATATAATTCACCACAATTAGTTTTGGTTTAAATATTTTCTATATTAAAATAATAATAAATATATTTATTTTAGTTTAATTTTAAAATATTAAAAAATTATAAAATATTTAAAATAAAATAAAAATCAAATAAATGAGTAATACACTTTTAAAAAGAATGTTCTCATAAAACTATAGAACTATTCAAAAACATATTCAATCTTTTTAAATACTATAAAACCGGGTAAATACAATGATATTTTAAGTTTGAAGCAACTGTTTGTAATTCGTAGAAAGAACCAGAAGAGAAAAACAGGCATGACAAAGAATTTTTTGATTGATTAATTTTATTTTATTTATTTAGAATGCAAGTTTTAAATTATTGCATTGAGCTTTGTCATGCAATGTACAATGATGTTTAAATTTTAGAGAATGAAAACTATAGTGGGTGAATAAAATTGGTATGATGTTAATTACAATAGTGTGACTGACATATTTGAAATTGTTATATATTGTTTTTTTTGTAATGTCACTTTTTTAATAAAAAATGTTAATATCTCTTATTCTCTTAATTTGATACGTTGGGCATGAGCTAATATAAAAAATTATATGTTAATTTATTTCTTTAGATAGTAAATTTATTAGAAAATTATGATTTTTAATTTATTTATTAAAAAATAATTTTATGAATTTAATAGATATGCAAATTAAAAATCATAATTTTCTATTTAATGTAGACAATAATACAAATAATCATATACTTCTCCAACATTGAAACACGATTTAGTTAATTAGTTATGGTATGTCTCAAAGAATATGATTTCATGCGAAAGTATTATATATTTGATATGTATTTTTCCTCACGCGATTTGATAATGTATGTTCCTTCTTCACGACTTGTATAAATATTAATAGTACATCTTTTCTATAAAATTTCATGTTTGTAATATTTTATAAATGATGTATTAAACAAAATTAAATACATTTCATTTACTTAAAAAATATTTAATGTTTTTATATTTAACAAGAAAAAGTATTATTAAAAAAATATAAAATTATATAAGTTATAATGATCAATAAGACGATATTAAACCAACAATCAATAATGCCTTATTACATAAATAATTTTGTTTCATCACCACATGAGAGCAAGATCATTTTAAATATAAGATTAATATTCAACAGCAAAAAAAAAAAAAAACGTAACACTAATAACCTCATTCTTAGAAAAAATAAACTAACATATATAAAATTTTTTGAATTATTGATTTTTTCAATTTAACCTTAAGCACCATTTAAAAAAAAGGAGGAAGTACATTTCATCATGGTTCTCATTATAATGATAACTATAATTTATGGATAAATTGGTTATATTTTTTTAAAAAAAAATGATAAATTGGTTATTATTTTTAAAATTAAATTAATTAAGTATATGTCATGTAATTAGCTAATTATTAGTCTGGATTATAAATAATATAGTTGTACTACAGGATCCTATAATAATTTTTTTTAGTTTTTGAACTCTCAGAAATAAATATGTAACATTAATGTTTCAAATTTTTGTTATCTCATTTTTTATATTTTTTGTCACATAAAAATTAATTATTTATTAATTTTAAAAGACCTTAATCATTCTGATATAAAAATCAACGTATCTATTAATCAATGATTATGTGTTCTGTTTAAATTGAGTTAATCCTAACCTATAGATATGAATATATATATATATATATATATATATATATATATATATATATATTTATATTTACATTTACATTTACGTTTTTTGTATTGTTGGTTAAATGCACTGCCCAAATGGTAGATGAGTCTGTCCTTGACTCATAATTTCCTGCCATTGTGTGCAGTGTCAATGATGACTAACTTCTGCAACAATAACCATATTAATAATATAGGAAAGCAAAAAATTCTATAAAGACAGTAAAATATTCAATATTTTTATAATTTTAATACAAATTATTAAATATTTTAGATTTAATTATGTTTTGTATTTTTATTTTTAATTTTGATATTTTACTCTTTATTTTAAAATTAATTAAAAAAACTATTTCTAAATTATCTTTCTCAAACTTTTTTATGATTGGTTAAATTTATTAAAAGTTACTAATTTTAAGAGAGAAAATTATTTAATAATAAATTATACTCATAAAAATTTGTAATGAATTTTAACACAGAAAGGAATTTGTAAAATAGTTTTCCCAACTCTCCTATTTTAATTATCTAAAAATTATATTTAAACCATATAATAAAAAATAGCTCCTCTATAAACAGTTCAAAATTGTCCATAGATAAAAAAAATAATTCAAAAATTTTATTTTTAAATTATCTTATTTTTTACCAGTTATAGTTAAATATATTTAAAAACTTATAAAAACATATTATACAAATTACTTCATTTTAAAATGAGTTTTCTAAAAACTTCTGATTGCACATGTGCCCCTTTGAGAAGTCTCCATTGGTTATTATTTAAATAATTTTGAATCAGTAGGACTTGGCCAACAAAAGATGGTAATATGATGTTTTTAACTTTTCTGACAAACATGCAGTAACAATGGACTAAAAAATAGAAGCACGTAGATTGAAATTTAATAATGAAAAAAGTAGGATAAAACATAAGGGGTTTTTTTTTTTTTTTGTGTTAACAAAACATAAAGTTGATGGGGTTAATGATTAATGTTTGGCCTTATCCAATATGAGCTTAAAGTATTTTTTAAAAATATTTTTAATATTAAAGTAACTTTTCTAAATATAAGTAAAACAATTAAAGACTAACACATAATTTTAAACAATATAATTTTAACAACGTTTGACTAATAGTCAAACACTAATACAATTTACAAAATACTACTTAAGAAAATAACTCAACTAGTTATATAAAATAATTCAACATCAATTCAAATCTTAAGATGAAAAAAATTATTAAAACAAAATAAAATTAATAATCTTATTTTATTTATGATATTATGTTATTTGATAAATAATACTTTAAAAAAATATTCATATTTTTATATTGAATTTAATAAAATTAAATAAAACTAACTAATTAGTGTGAAGTTAATGGCTTTTACTTTTCAATTCATTTATAATAAATTTAATAAAATTAAATGACTTTTTTTTTTTTTTATTTCACGCCAAATTAATTTACTCCAAAATGGGTGCATGCATACATTTATCCTTGATAACAGACGTAGACGGGATTGGTAGTATTGCCATTAACACATTGAAGATGAAACTTGAAAGTTAGTTGAGTAAGCATGTGAAGGTGGAACTGAATACTCATACGGCTATGGCCTCGTGGGGAAGATTAATGGTGTCAGTACTCAGTGCTCTTTTCAGTGTCCTTTATTCATTCATCTGCATCAACGTAACCCTAAAGTTCATACCAAACAAGCTAAGCTAAATTGCTAATAATTGTTCGGATACCAAGCACATTTTCTAACACTGCAGTTCGTTAAAATTTATTGAAAAATTATAAAATTAGAAAAATATCATTTAATAAGTCAAACTTACATAATTTAAGTTTTAACTAATTATATTAAATATATTAAAAAAATGTGTTGTTAACTTTTATATCACATTCAATAGAAAAGTGGCTTCTCAGCTACCCAAACTTTTCTTATTTAATTCGTGAGCTTTGTCTGATATTTTAATTTGAGACATTACCTTCCTTTGAGTTCCCACTATTTCAGAGTGGTAATAAAATTTATTTTTATTAAAATTAATTTTAAAATTATATAGCTTTTATAAAAATAAAATTTAATATAATATTTTTTATACGACACAAAAGTCACAAAAGTTATTGAAATTTGTTTTCACATGAATAACAATTGAGACATCACATTCCTCTCACCAACCGTATTGTTAGAGTGTTAATAAAATTAATTTTTATTAAAATTAATTTTAAAAATATATAGTTCTGTTTAGTTAAAAGTAAAATCAATTATAAATTTTTTTATTTAATATAAAAGTTATTTTTTTTATTTATAATTAATTTTAATTTTTTAATACAAAATTAAACATGTAAAAATTATATTGTACCCCTAGAATTGCATGTTTTGATTTAGTATCCAACATTTTAATTTTTAACATTTCTAATCTTTTAAATAACGTAAGCGTGTCTTCATATGATTTAAAAATGAAAATTTTTTAAGTATAAAAATTTAAATATAAATAAAAGTTACTACAAAACAAAAATAATTTATTTTTTATAGGTATAAAAAATTATTTAAACCTAGAAAAAAATTAATTATCATTATAATTATATTTCTATTTCTATTAATTAAGAAAATTATGTCATTTAATGTTTTTTATTCTAAATATTTTTATCTTTTATGAAATTCATTAAATTGTATGGTCCTTCTTGATTAATGAGGATGGAAACCAGACATTTTTGGATATAGAATTTCCATTATCTTTATATGCAACTCAACTAAATAATCTTATCTTAAAAATGTAGTAAATAAAGCATTAACAGTTAACTTATTAGAGAAGTTTTGTAGATAGAGAGATGATTCTTTCTAAATTATTAATTTTAAATAATTAATGAATTAAATAAAATTGTTTTATTTTTTAATAGACTAAATTGAACTTATATTAAATAAAGGTTTAGGTATTTTTCAGTTTCTTAATATATTAAGAAATTTTGCATTGAATTCTTATAAAATATTTGTTTTAGGTTAAGTTTTCACTAATTTTTTATTTTATTTTGGATCTTAATATATTTTAGATGACACTTTAAATTATTTTAAAAAGTATTGTAGATAGATTTTAAGAACCTAAAAAAAATAAAAAATTTAGTACGAACTCCTGACAAAACAAAATTTTATAAAGACTATATAATATTTTGGTTTGTCTTAAAATAATATAATGTGTGGTGCATGAATCAAAATTAAATTTTTTTTTTTAGTTTTAAATAATTTTTTGTACTAATAAAATAAAATTATTTTAGTTTCAGTATCTAATATTAGTTTACATTTTAAATTTGACACTGCAAAAATGTAGGTACTTGACAAGGAAAGAATGTGGATGTTGATTCAGTAATTTTATATATTATAAATTTGATTATGTAATACTTCCTTTAACCACATTATCGATTAAACAAAAGACACTTCATAATCTGTATTTGTTTAAAATTTTAAAAATTAGTAAGTACTAGAATAAAAAAAATAAAAGTTTAAGTATTAAAAATCAATTTTACACCTATGAAAAAAATATTTAAACTAAAAATTATTTGGAATCAATTTTCGTTGCAAAAATAATTCTATAACATAAACTAAATACACAAATGCAAAAAGATAAAATGCTCTTTATCCTTGAATTCTCTTTAATTGACGAACAATAGCAACATATATTGTGAAAGGATTCTCATTTTTCAATTCTCTTCAGGGCGCCAGAAACAGCATAGCCCAAAACACTTCCATTGTGACACAATGAACCCCAACTGCAGTACCAATATGAAAACTGTTTTTTCTCTTGTCCACGAAGCACAAGAACTGGCTCATAAAACTTTGTTTTTTGATTTTGAGGGAACCCTGCTAAGATCAACTTCCTTGTTCCCTTATTTCATGCTTGTTGCTTTTGAAGCTGGTGGGTTGCTAAGGTCTCTTATCTTGTTTCTCTCATACCCTTTGGTTTGGCTGGTGGGTGAAGAACAACTTGGCTTGAAGATCATGGTTTTCTTGAGCTTTTTTGGCATCAGAAAAGACACATTCAGAATAGGCTCAGCTGTTCTGCCAAAGTTCTTCTTAGAAGACATGGGGTGGGAAGGCTTTGAAGCTGTTATGCGTTGTGAGAAAAGGGTGGCATCTAGTAAGTTGCCTAGGGTCATGGTTGAAGGTTTCTTGAAGGAATACTTAGGAGTTGAGGCTGTTGTAGCAAGAGAAATTTTGTCCTTTAGAGGGTACTTTTTGGGATTGTTTGAAAAAAGGAAGGAAAACAACACCCCTAATTTATTTGAGGCTAAAGCAGGCAACCACAACACTATTGGTATCATTGGTAGCCATAATGAGTATATTCACCGGGAACTTTTGCCTCATTTGAAGGTTAGTACATCTTTTAGCACACAAATATTCACACATGTGCACTCTCATGTCATGCATTTTTATGCTAAATATCAAGGTTTTAAATTACAATTGTAGCTTTGTCCTGGTGGCATAATCCTTAACATTGTGAGAAATTGTACATAAATATAACAGATGTGATTGCATTTGCTGTCAGAACTCCAAAAATCTTGACGTTCTGTTTCTGCTGAAGGTTTGCTCAATGTTAAGCTATGAAGAGAGGAGAAATTGGCATGTTGTTCCCAAAGAGAGGTATCCAAAGGCATTGATATTCCATGATGGAAGGTTGGCTTTCAGGCCAACCCCTGCTTTTTCTCTAGCTTTCTTCATGTGGTTACCCTTTGGGCTATTTCTTTCCATCTTCAGATTCACATTTGGCATTGCATTGCCCTTCAATGTGTCTGCTCCAATTTTAGCCTTCTCAGGAACAAGAACAACTCTATCAAAACCCCAAAGTCCTTTGTCTCTAGTACCAAACAACAAAGAAAACCAGAAGGGCATGCTCTATGTGTGCAACCACAGAACCTTGCTTGACCCACTTTACATTGCATATGTTTTGGACAAACCTCTCTCTGCCGTCACATACAGCTTGAGTAGGTTCAATGAGCTAGTTTCCCCTATCAGAACCATAAGACTAACAAGGGACAGAGAGAGAGACAGAGAAACAATGGGCAAATTGCTTAGCCTAGGAAACCTTGTGGTGTGTCCTGAGGGAACAACTTGCAGGGAACCTTTTTTGTTAAGGTTTAGTCCTTTGTTTGCTGAACTCACAGATGACATTGTTTCTGTGGCTGTTGATGTGAAGGTTAGCATGTTCTATGGAACAACAGCTAGTGGGCACAAATGTTTAGACCCTTTTTTTCACTTCATGAACCCAAATCCTACCTACTTCATTAAATTCCTGGACAAGTTACAACAGTCACAAACATGTGAAGGTGGAAAATCAAGAATCGAAGTTGCCAATTTTGTGCAACGTGAGATTGGAAATGCTTTAGGATTTGCATGCACCAGCTTGACCAGAAAAGACAAGTATTTGATCTTGGCAGGTAATGAGGGTGTCAATGGAGGATCTTGCAATAATTGTCAGTAGCTACTAGCTTTGTGTCTAATTTTAAATGGAAAAAACTATTATATGAAACGGATAGTATGGGCCTTTCTATCTATTTTCACATAATATGTTACTAAATTTTATTAACATGAACTGAAATTCTCAATTACATATCATATGAAATTTGATTGTATGGTAATGATTTCGGATTATGTAATGGCTTTTTCTTTAGCAAACCACTTTTAGTCTTGTATGTTACTGTGTGGATCAGTAACATAACCCCCTTCATGAATGTAACCTACGAATGAAATTTACATTTACTTGTTTGAGTTTGATTTTTATGCAGTGGTACCAAAGTTGTTCTAATAAGTTAATTATTAAAAGTAGAGTAAATCAATTAAAACTTGTCTCTATTTATAATTGAAGGCATGCATTCCTCCGTTAAAGATATATGATAATTACATTAACGTTACCTAAGATTAAATTGAAAATATAGTCTACTTAGCATCGTTTTTCACTTTGATTCTTATGTAAAATAAATTACGTTTGAATTCATATATAAAAATGTTTACTAAATGTTCTTGGGCATTTTTAAATTAATATTAACATAGTAATATATTTAATCTTTATATTTATAATAATTTTGTTTTGATTCGTAAATGAAATAAACTCATAACATCTACCATGGAGATTTCTCATAGATTAGTTAAATTCAATGTTTCTCATAGATTACGTAAATTCAATGTATCAGATTTTTTAAAAAAATTATCCAGTTATCCATTTAATATTTTCTTTTGATCTTCGCACTATAAAAAAAACTATTCATATTTTAGTCTTTTAAGTTTAACACACATTTTTCTTTGCTTTAGTTCTTATAAATAGAAAATAATACTGCGGCCATTGAAATGTAACAAAATTAATTTGTAATTTTTTTTTTCTGAGAGACTAAAATTAAAATAATGTTTTCTTTTGTGAATTAAACTGAAAAGTAATATAAAATACAATGAGTAATATTTAATTTAACCTAATTTTAAGAACTAATTAAACACTAATTTCTTAAAATACATTAAGATTTAGAGCTACATACTCGTTTTTTCATGTTTAGTGTAATAATAAATATATATTTTTTTAAATTATACAAAACTCCTTACTTTTACGTATTTATTATAGTTGTAGTTTCTCATTTTTAAACTACACAAACCTCAACTTATTTTTACATTATTATGTTTTATTTTATATGAACATGATATGAATTGTTTACTCTCTAATAGTACAATAATAAAGATGAAAAAGATATTAATGGTAAAATTTAAAAAATATAAGAGATATGTATAAAATAGCATACAAAACTGATAGACTATACATAAAGATATAATATCATACCAAATTTAATGAATACAATGCAGTAAATGTTAAGAAAATTGTGTAATTAGAAAAAGAAAAGATATATATAATTAAACTATACATGAAGATGCAGGAATAATGCCTCTAAGATTTATTTAAAGTGTTAACTTTTTTAACATATCAAATCTTTCACATAAAAACTTAAAATACAATTCTTACTCACTCAGGTGAGTTTATTGGTCAACTATTTCACAACTAACATATGTTGTCATTCATAATTATTAATTATTGTATAGTGTTACTGCTGAAATATTTTCCTTTTCAGGCAAATTTGATGAGGTGTCATAAATGCATGTCTATCTCAATTTTAGAACACATGATTGAATTTCCTATTTCACGTTGAACAAGAGATCACCTCCCATATATCTTTTCTTTTCTAACTATCTTCCATTTCGACATCTTATAACAATCGGACACCAAGTTTTGAATTGTCCTTAGGTATGAACAGTAATCTTCCTTAAAAAAAAAGTGCGGTCAATAAAAGAACGTACGATCATCAAAAGAAAATCAATTTGTCTATAAAAAAAATCGGGATAAAGATTTTATCTGCGGTGGATCGAGAAAAGTATTAAAGGGGTTGCAATGTTTTTAACACAAACAATTTAATACCTTACTTCTAATAAACAGATAGCTTGTCCTTTGATACATGTAATTATAGGGCTCGTGTTAATATTTACATTCATATTAAAATAGTTGTTAAATATATATATATATATAATTTATCAAATTATGTTTTAGACAAAAAATTTAGTAATATTTTAGCACTTATATTATTGACTAAAATAATTCAAAAATAAATATTTTTTAAGCAAAAATATATATTGATAAAAAACAGAAAGTACAAGTGATATCTTTCAATGTATTACAAAGTACGACAGTAGATGCCAACAAAACCAAACTGTACAAATATAAAGTAGTTATAAACTTACAATCCATGAATGCAAAACTAAAGATTCATTGACCATTCTGCAAAAAAATGTGTTGTTATTTTAGATACATGACAGTGTGACACCATTCTCATGCAGATAATTGTGTCACTTTGACTATATTATGAATTGTGACTTCCTTATAGTGACAAATCGCTGCATTTCTAACCTTTTATATCTGTCAAAACCCCATAAACCATACAAAAAATCAGGCCTTCTACCAATTTGTATTTCTAGAGACTAACCCCGAAAATTGATAGAACTAAGACATGATATTTCCTGATAATGTTGTGTTAAAGCCCTACTAATAAAATAATTGCAACCACATCTTGTAAGACAACTCACAAACCTCTTCACCCTAAACCAAGATTTTTCATTTCAGCAAGTTCTTTCTCTTGTTAGTAGTTTATCTGTTCAAAATTGTCATGCCAACAGTTGAACTTTTAGAGGTAGGCCAGTTACCCACACTTGCTTCCAGAACATATCTATCTCTTCTCCTAGATCAAGAGCTAGAAACTTGTATGTTGAGGACAAAGTGTACAACCCTGACTTTTGAAGATTCCACACCTATTCATCGGGTACCTCTTGCAAAACGGTCACACTCCTCACCCTCTTCCCTAACTTCTCTACCAACTATTCTTTCCAGGAAAATAGTCCCCTCCTTCACTTCTAGTTCCACTGTGCCCTTCTCTCCTGCCCCACAGTGCTTCTCTGTGACAATGACGTTTTTATCTAACACCATATAATGGAGGAAACTCATCTTTGAGACTACAATTGCCAACTCATCTATCCTCCCAAAATGCAATATCCCTACTTGAACCAGGATTATGCCTCACGTTCAAAGACCACCAATCCCTACACCCTAGCCCATGCATTTAACGAAGTTTAAATCATTCCACCAAGTTGAACACAATTTTCCTCTCACCTCCTATTGCCCATCCTCATACTGATACTTAAAACTTGCACCCACAAACTATCATGTTCAACCCTTAAACGCCATTTGTCATTTTCCTAATAAAGCTAAATAAAACTTGTCCATATCTCTCAAGCACCTTTTAAGTGTTGAAATGACCAATCTTAAATTTTTTACTTAATTTTACATTTGATACAATGTTCTTAAAGGAAACATATTAAACAGTTGAGAATTTCTCCTTGCACCCTAATAACTTCTCCCTGCACCTCCATATATGTGGAAAAAGTATAAAATACCCTTAGGTAAAAAATTAAACTTAACTCATTCTTCTTTATCTCTTGATACCTTTTCTCTGAGCTTTGTGTTCTGCACATTCTTCTTCTTCCTCCTTCATTCTTCATTTGAAGTTTGCGTCTTTTTGCACTTCCGTTCATCTTCTCGTTCGCATTCACCTTTGTCCTGTCTCATCCGTCCCTCGTCGGCTTCTCCTCTTCTCATTTGCAAATTTTTTTGCAAGTCTGGACAGGGGTGTCCAGACTTGCAAAAAAAATTTGCAAAAAACCTAATTCCATAATGTATCCAAGAGAAGATAAACACAAACCTGAATTGGGAAGAATAAAGCAAACACAGACGGGATGAACTTAAACACAAGGAAAAAGAGAAAGCCACTTATTCAGTGAAGAAGAAAAACAAAGTTGTGTGAGAGAAGTAGATAAGAGAGGCGCAAAATGAGAGAGAGATGCAGACGAAAGAGGAAGAGAAAAAGGTGTGTGGTAATTAATTTTTTATTATTTTCATTAAGGGACTTTTTACCATTTAAAAAATTTATGAAGGTGAAAGGAAAACTTATGAGGGTGCAGGGAGAAACTCTGTTATATTGATTGGTCATTTCAACACTTAAAAGGCTTATTAAAGAAAAAACCAAAAAGCCTAAATTAAACACTGTCTCTAGAATGGTTGGATATAATTATATTGAAGTACCATAAGTATAATCCCTGAAATCATGTATTAAAACATTGCCTTTTCCTTCATGTGCCTTTTTATCTTTTTTATTCAGAAGGCAAAAATATTGTGTATATTATATATAAGAAGAGGCTGAAACAAAAAGTTTCAAATATCATGTACAATAAGCACAAAAAAATATGAGATCCCCATCTAATGGAACTAGCCCCATCTATTAAGTTCAAAGGCTTCTTCATCTACAAGAAAACAGTCCTATACAAAAAACACCTTATATGCTTACTTCAAATTCAAAAGACATAGATGGGGATTAATGCACCAATAAGAGAAAATATAATCACTATTAAAATGAAACTTATTCAATAACAACTTTCAAGAGATGAGCTGAATAGAACTCATGCCTCTTTATTACTAGTACTTTCATGGACATTCCTTCTTTTTTGCAAGATATCCACTATGTTCTCTACCATAGCAAGTTCATATCAGCTCCACCAATCAGGATGCAAAAGCAGGAAAGAATGGGGTTGGTAAGTTTTTTTTTTTTTAAATTATTTTATTTTATAACATATATAAAACAATTCACCGTTTTTTTGTTCATATTTTATTTTTAATTTTATGTTTAATTTTTTTCCAATAAATTTCAATTAAAAATTAAAAACAAAAAAAAAACTATTAAAACATATACAACCAATATAAATGCATAATTGTTTCACTACTTTAGAGAAATTTGATTGTTTTGTTAACAGTGAAACATGAAATATCTCCTTTGCTTCTAGCGATAATAACATTTATGACTATCACCCATTATAATATTTAAAATACAAATTGTCAACCTTATAAGTCAAAATTATTAATCTAATTAAACAAAATGTTTTCAAAAGATTGAGTCGAATAACATTAAATTGACCGATACAAATATTTAATAATTTCAATTAATTATTAGGATACCAAATAAATAATAAATCCTTTAATATATAAGAATTATTGGATAAAATAACTAAAATAAATTAAATATGAAAGAAAGGGAAGTTTAATTATATTCAAAATATTATACTATATTATACAAAATATCACAAATAAATAAAATTTCTTATCTTAAAAAATATTAAATAATTTAGTGCATAATTTTTAATTTACCTTATTTTTCTGTTTATATTTAAATGCAGAAAAAAGTATTCTTTCCGCATAATTATAAATATGTTTGAGATATAATCAAACTATAATATACTTTACTTGTAGGATTAAGTACATGCTGGTTCAGCATTTTGAAATTTATGTTGCACTCAGAATTAATTCTATATAATTGGAAATATTTGATTTTATATTAAAAATAATTTAGAATTGATGCATTTAGAATCAATTTAAAGTAACTTTTGTGTTGATAAAAAAATTTATATTAAATTTTACTATTAATTTATTTTTATAATAAAAATATTTAACATAAATTACATCGTCTCAAAATTAATTTTAATTATATTTAATTTTATAAAATCAATTTCATTCAATTCTTTTTATAGACAATTAGATATCCACCTAAACACACACTAAAATTGTTGAAAGCCACATGTTTATGTTGGTCCATTATGCATCTTCGACTTTATGTTAGCCCAGTCATTATGCGGGACTGGAACAGGTGGAAGGCAGAGCATCCTTATTTTCCCAGACTACAATAATATCGCTGCAGCCCACGTATGTTATTAGACCAGCTATTGATTTTGAAACTTATTAACCTAATTATTTCGAAATAAGATACAATAAATTGGACTTAACCAACTGAAACTTCCGTTAGAGAAAGAATGAATAAGGGACACGGAATATTATTTGTTAGAATTATAATAATATGATTATTTTTTCGTCTGTGTGAATTAAAATTTTGTGTTAAGAATTTAATAATAATTTAGACATGTTACCTAATCAATTAAATGTCAAGAGATCTAATTCATTTTGTTGACCAGATTGCGTGAGTTGTTATAAATCTATTAAGAGGATTAACAAAAAAAATTAATCAATTAAATTAGACTCTTTGATAATAATATATTAATTGAGGCCTACATTTTGGAATGATAGGTGGTCCAAAGAGAATAACTTATAGTATGACTATAGTAGATTGTTTAAGATAGTCCTAAATAGAGAGATATCTGTGAGGGATATGTGGGATGAGGGAGAGCAGAGCCGAATATGAGTATAAAGAAGGGAGCTGTTTGAATGGGAGATAGGGTTGCTTGAGGATGACAAATCTAGTAGTAGATGATGAGGTTCAGGATAAATGGATTTGACAACTTGAGAAATCTAAGGTCTACATTGTTTCCTCCACTTACAAGGTGTTATCAACAAATATGCAGCAACAACATGAGGATTTCTTTTCGAGAATATGGATGGCAAGTGTTCCTCCCAAGGTTCAAGTGCTGACATGGAGAATGGATGCGGATAGATTACCTACAACAGTCAACTTGGCAAAAAGAGGAAATCTGCATAGTGAAGATGTAGCTTGTGGAATGTGTAGTGCAGGGTGTGAAATAGTCTTACACTTATTTGTCTCTTACCCAGTGTCTGCTAGAGTCTGGGTTGAGATATGCACATGATGGAAAATTTCTTCAGCTTTTAATATCATTAATTTTTTTTTGCAGGGGCTCTAATTTCTAGGTCTAGTAGACATCAACATCAGAGTGCGGAAGACTTGGTTCTTTGTGTGGTTTGCAACCATGTGACAGTTGTGGAAGACACAAAATGAATCAGTTTTCAAGTCAACCCTACCTTAGGTTCAAAATATCGTGTTGGCAATTAAATTATGCTCCTGGGAACGGAATGGATGAAAAAATTAACCTCACATAGTTTTCCAGAATGTATTATAAATCCATATATGTGCTATTTCTATTTCGATTTTAATATAATATAATTTGCTTATAAAAAATATACATTAATTGATTATACTATTAAAGTTGTGATATTGTTTTACCTTATAGTTTACATATGTATACACTTCTATATAACTCCTATAAGAAAAGATAAAAAAAAAAACTAATTAATAAAATTAGACTCTTTGATAATAATATGTTAATTGATTATACTATTAAAGTTGTGATATTGTTTTACCTTATATAGTTTAGATAAGTACACACTTCTATATAAATTTATCATATACAAGTGCCATGTTTACCAGAAAAGATTCTTTACTTCGATAAAATATTCTTTCATATAAACTTTCATAAAGTGAAAACGTGAAATGATGTAAGTTATTTAGAGATGAATATTTGATTAATTTTATTAAATTTGTTAGTTTTTAACTCTTATATATATATATATATATATATATATATATATATATATAATATAATATAATATGTTGGTTGATCATAGCTTTCTAAGTATTATTTTCTATTTGATACTTTTAAAATTGGCTTAAATACAATTCGTGCCTTCAAATTTTATCTAATCGTAATATTTTGTCCCTAAATTAAAAAATCTTGACATTTTGTCCTAATAATTATAAAATTTGTCAACCGGCCCCCTCCATCATGTTAACTGGTATGTGTGAAGTCTTTGACTACCATATGAAAAACAAATGGTGACGTTGTGGATAAAAAGCAAGCAAAAAACCTCAAAGCTAACATTTGTTGCTCGTGCTTCATTCCATGTGGGTCATTCTTCTCATCTTCAATCTCCATCCTCAAATGTCCAAACCCTAGGTTGAATGATTAGTCCTAAACTATTAGTGTGAAATGGCTTTAGGGTATGCAATCTCGAAGACCGAGTGAAGCAAAGGTTGTTGCTTAAGAAGTCAAGGGCATACTTGGAAGAGAGGTGGGTTCAGACAACGGCAAAAGCCACGTGCATTAAAGTGATGACGAAGATAAATATCAAACTCAAATGGAACTCAGTGGATTATCGAGTAACTCAGAGGTACTATCGCGAAGGCGATGGTTGGTTTGTTTGTGTGGGTTGGAAGCACCGTTACTAACCTCTTGAACTGAAAACAACACATCCAAAAGATTTTACAGTTGTGTGGATCATACAACCTTAGACTTGCAAGGTAGATGATAGTTTCTTTTATCTAAAACATCCTCTCATTTATCATTCTCAAACTTCTCATCCAAAATCTCCATTAAAAATTTCAAATCTGCATCTGTCACAAAATCTGAGGTTCTGCAAGAGTAGACAAAAAACTTTAACATTATAAAAAAATCTTATTAAGCACCTAATTCAATAAAATTTTCATTAATAAAAAATACGCACCGAAAGTGGTATGCTTGAAATCCTTACTTTAAAGGGCTAAACTGAAAGTGGGAACTATTTGCATGTAAAATATTAAAAGTGGAATAATATCACTTGATAGTTGATACCTTAATAAATCTTAGCTGCTGAATTTAAAAGCAATCTTCTATGTGCTTAATGTTTCACTTTTCAATACATTTTCACAATCTTGGTTCGTGTTACAGAATTATATCATCTTCGTTGCTGAAACATCATATTGAATTTTTTTGAAAAAGCACTCTGGTTAAGATTCCAAAATGTTATCCGAGGATAAGGTACTATCAAATGTTTCTTACATTCACAAGGTTATTTTTCACCTTGAATCATTCCTTGTATCCTTATAAGCAAACAAATGCATCAAAACTACTCTCAAGAATTATAAATGAAGGCTAAAAACTATTGAAATATAACAAACCAGTTGCTGCATAACCTAGAATAGTGGCAGATACCATTATGAGAAAAGAAAACTTGAGAACCTAGAATAGTGGCAGATGCCATTATGAGAAAAGACAACATAAAACAATCAGTTGCTGCATAACCATATAAGTGCTACATATTTCATAATTCCAAACTGGTTTAAAATATAACAGAAACATATATAGGCTTTAAAATATCAGTTGCTGCATAACCATATAAGCTGCTGCATAACCAGAAATTCTGCACAAGATTCTGAACGCAAATGGAAC
This sequence comes from Psophocarpus tetragonolobus, assembly GCA_037954015.1. NCBI lineage: Eukaryota > Viridiplantae > Streptophyta > Magnoliopsida > Fabales > Fabaceae > Psophocarpus > Psophocarpus tetragonolobus. The sequence goes on along the minus strand of CM075695.1, from coordinate 31,428,917 downwards.
ATAATTACTAATGTCCATAACCAGAAACAAATTCTGAACACAAATTCTGCTACAAGTGACATGGAATTTAAGCTGCTGCATAACCAGAAACACAAGTGGCATGGAACTGCACAAATTCTGAAAAGCTCACTTTTATCAAATGAAGAACTCAAGATTCAAAACACAAATTCTAAACTTCACAGAAGACTAATTTAACCAACAGCATCTCAGCATCCATCCATTTCCCAATACTACACATGCTACTCAAAATAATATTATGAGTAAGAATCACAACCCAGTTCAACTAGGAGCACAACAAACATTATATAACCATAATGACAACAACCATAATCCTGAATCATAGCAAGAATTAGACTCACAAAATCAGCTTGAACACCACAAACATAACTTCATTTACATAACTTAAATATATATTAGAAAGTCACATAATCCAAAATACAAATTTTGATTAATGGAAATTACAAAGTCACATAACTAGAAGGAAATCACAAATTTTGAGTAACAAAAAATAAACACTAGAACCAATTACAAATAATAAAAAAACTAAATAACTAAATCTTCATTTCTGATTAATGGATCATTTAGTACATGAGTTTGATTGTTGGCTTTGTGGAGGTTTGGGTGTTATTGAGTGAGTTGCAGCCATTGATGGCAGAATACCAGATGTCCCCTCCATTGCAGTTGTTGTCAACCTTGACACTGTTAAAAAATCATGACCGTTACTTCACACTCACACTTTGGGGGTAATGAGACAAACTACAAGGTTTCACGATTTCAAAATCAAGAAAAGGAGATAGGAGACACAAGATTGCAGAAGAAAGATGGATAAAAGAACAAGTTATATTGAAAGAAAAACAAAGGTTCAACTTTCATGGTAACCTCAATTAAGCGTTAATGATCAAAACCTTAATTCAAACCTTAGATTGTAAATGTGACACTCAAAACCTTCAAACATAATAGTCAATGTTATCAAATGACAGAACTCATTGACATATTTTGAAGTTATTAGGACAAAATGTCATGATTTGATAAAACTTGAGAGTACAAATTGTATTTAAGCCTTTAAAATTCATATTTTAAGTTGTGATCGAATATGTTCTTTTAGATACTAAAAATAATATGTATACTTTAATTTAAATAAATATTAAAATAATGCATAATTTTTAATTTAATTTTACAATAGTAAATATTTTGTTGATATTATGAATAGAAGTATTTTCAACATGTGAACATTAATATTTTTTAAAAAATAATCTTATAATATACTTATATTGTAATAGCTCTTATAATTAAAAGGAAAACTCATAAAAAAATGAACAATTCATCAAATAATTAAAAGGAAAAATAATTTAAAATTTAATTAAAAAGCATGAATTCAAAACTTATATATAAAAGGAAAAATAATATTTTTTTGTGAAATAAATAACATTAGTAGAAAGAGTTTTGAATTTATTTTTTAATTATTACTTTAATTATGGAAAATTAATTTATAAAATTAAAATATTAAATAATTTATATTTTTAATCCTAAATTTTATTATTTTAATTTTTTAAAATTAATTTATAAAATCAAAATATTAAATAGTTAAGATTAAATAAATAAATTGTTAAGAATTTTTTTGTTAGTAACAACCTAATTAAATTAAATATTAGATATTATTTTAAGGAAATGATATATTTAAAAAATTAACTTAAATGAAATTGAAATTTAGACCTCAATACGCCAAAAAAACAGTTTAATTTAAGGATTGGTTTAAACAAGATTAATGTTTGGCGGTGGCTATTTTCAAAAGTAACAAAGTTTATGGATCCATTGGAACAAAATCAAAGTTTAAAGTGTCTATTTATAAAACAATAAAAACAATAAAGAGTATTTCTTTTAATCATAAATTTAATGATGATCTCAAATTTTTTATATTAAAGTACATGAAATAAATATTCATTCTAAAGCAATCAATAATTATATATTTCTGTTAATATATTATCACCGCTATACACTTACACTTTCTTAATAATTTATATTTACGTTATATTATGTATTACTATTATCATGTTTTTATTGTATTATTCATTAATTTTTCATAATAATATACATGTATTGTTTTTATCAGAATAATAAGTATTGAACAATATAGTCTCTAAGCTTCTTTCCGATAGGTAGGAGCAAGTGGGTACCAAAGACTTCGACTCCCAAGTTAGAAAATATGTAAGATATAAAGTATATGATGAGAATAAGAAGTTACCTGACTTTTTGCTATGATGTAAGGAGTCAATGAAGATAAATGATGAGGTTATTATAGATAAATGATATAATATTGGAGCATGAGTATATCTTTTGGATGGTGGTTATATGAGGTGTGCAAGATTCAGATATATCAATCTCTTGGGTGAGATTGTTAAGATCTTGAGTGTTATTTGGATGATGTGATTAGGGTGCGTGACCTCCTTGGGTTGAGGTGTATTGGGTCGGGCAGGTACATAAGCCCTTCGACCTCTTAAGTCAACTTGAGCGAGTAATTCAAATGAGTTAATGATCTGAAGAGGTTGTGAGATGTTAATTGGGCTGAGGTGTATTAGGTTGAGGTACGTGGGAGGTACATAAGTCCCCTAAGCTAGTAACTCATCTTGAGTAAACACCGTGGATGGATTGACAATGAAAAATTTAAGAAATATCTTTGATCTGAAATGAGTAGGGAGTTCATAGAGCTAGGTTTTGAAGATGATTAGTTATATATTCTGACCAGTATTTAGCTTTTCAAGATATATGTGATGTGTATATTTGAAAGATCTTGATTATATTACGTGTCTAGAGAAGTGGTTAGGAAATATTATCTTTGGAGTATTTGTTGGGATGAGAAGTTGGGGAATCAAGTAGATACATGTATAAAATTTTACAAGGTATAATTTTAGCTTAAATACTTTTAAAATTCTTGCAAATATGCTTATAAGAGTGGCCGTTAAAAAATATATAGGTCATGTTGAATTTTTAAATAACGGAATGCAAATGATTTTATTGTATGATAATTATGTGAATATCAAAGGCTATATATAAATAATGAAATATTGATTATATTTTTCCATAAATATTAGATAGATCTTAAAGCAGAGAATTAATATAGCCAATGTTGCTGAGAGGTACTTTGAAAACGACGAGAATGATTTTTAGAGCTAAAGTATCCCACGCAAACACACAGAGGCAAAAACAAGTTTGTTAAAGGAACAACAACAGTCACAGATAGTGTTCATACAGAGAAGCTTAAAACAAAAAAGCAGTTATCAAGTAGGTGTACGTCACAAGAAAAACACAGACAGTTGTGAAGATGATTATTGATATACATACTTTATTGGTTTAGTCACATTTTTAGTCTTCAATATTTAGTATTTTTTATTTTAATTATTTCTATTTTCATTTCATATTTTATAGTTTATATTTATATAGATTCATAATGAAAAATACACCAAACATTTAAATATAAGTAATTTTAATTTAGTTATTTTTTTATACTTTTTATGCTTTTGTCTAAATATTTTATGTATTTTTTACTAATTTATGTAAATGAATAATATGTTACACTCTATTAATTAACGAATTTATGAGAAATAAAATAATTAAAATTATTAATTAGAGAAATTAAAATGAGAGATATACGAAAGTGTGTGAAGAATAAAGTACAATTAAATTTTCTTTATTCATGACCTCTGCTCAGTTACTTCAACAAGATGCTATTCATGGCCATTAAAATGGCAGCATATTTTTTTGGTTACATTGAAATGCCGGCATTACCTCCAAACTAGGAATTTGTTCTCCAACGTTAATTTTTCATATCTTAACCTTAAAAAATGTGTTGTATAATTATTATTTTTTATAGTAAGAAAATATAAGAAAAAATAGTATTATAGAAAAATTTTAATTAAGTGTTATAGATATTTTCAGTATTATTATTTTTAAATAAAATATGGCTAAGATGCATACATATTGTCGAAATAAGATTGTAATTTTAATTAAAGAATAATATGAAAAGTAGTTATGATATTATTTCAAAGTTTTATACACAGCTTGTATTTATAGTGTGTCAAATTTTTTTTTTTTTTCTTGTTATGCGTTTATTTATGGCTAATATATTAATATTTTGTAATTAGCCAACCAAGAAGTGGGATCGGGAAAGGGAAATACGTGACTTTGTTCTAAGAGTATAAAAATATATCACTCTTTAATTTTTGTCTAAACAGGCCTAAGGCGACATCAGAAACTTAAAAGCTATATCTAATCCCTTCCTTTGTTACACAATGAATGCCAACAGCAGCAAAATGAGACCCATTTCTTTTGTCCAAAAAAAGGAAAAAACAGCAAAAAATGAAACCATAGTTTTTGATTTTGAGGGTACTCTGTTACAATCCAGTTCAATGTTCCCTTACTTCATGTTGGTTGCTTTAGAAGCTGGAGGGATACTAAGATCTCTCATCTTGTTGCTTTCGTACCCTTTGGTGTGGTTGGTGGGTGAAGACCAACTTGGCTTGAAGATCATGGTTTTCTTGTGCTTTTTTGGCATCAGAAAGGACACATTCAGAACAGGATCAGCTGTTCTGCCAAAGTTCTTCTTAGAAGATGTGGGATGGGAAGGCTTTGAAGCTGTAATGTGTTATGAGAGAAGAGTTGCATCTAGTAAGTTGCCTAGAGTCATGGTTGAATATTTCCTCAAGGACTATTTAGGGGTTCAGGTTGTTGTAGCAAGAGACTTGAAGTCCTTCAGTGGCTTCTATTTGGGAGTGTTTGACAAAAAAAAGCCAATTAAAATCCCTTCATATGAAGTTAATGGTACCAAAGGGAGCAACATCGACAACAACAATACAATTGGTATTATAGTCAACCATATTGAGGATAATGACCAGGAGGAGCTTTTCCAACAATTCAAGGTTTGATAATTTTTTAAATATATAAAATTATCAGTCATTCATGTCCATATGCAGTCATCAAGTCTTTTTATATTAATAAGGAAAGAAAGGCATGTGCATATTCCAAGTCTTGTTTAATCCAAATAACTGTTTGCTGGCTACATATTTTTGTGCAGGAGGTTTACGTAGCTGATGTTGGGAGAAATTGGTATGCTCTTCCTAGAGAGAGGTACCCCAAGCCATTGATCTTCCATGATGGAAGATTGGCTTTCAGGCCAACTCTTGCATCTTCTTTAGCCTTCTTTATTTGGTTACCCTTTGGACTATTTCTTTCCCTCTTCAGATTTACATTAGGCATAGCATTGCCTCTGAATGTGTCAGCTCCAATATTGGCTCTCTCAGGAACAAGAACCACAGTTGCAAGACCCCAGAATGCTTTGTCTTTGGTCCACAATGAAGAAAATCAAAAGGGCATGCTCTATGTGTGCAATCACAGAACCTTGCTTGACCCACTTTATGTTTCAATTGTTTCAAGAAAACAACTTTCTGCAGTCACTTACAGCTTGAGTAGATTAAGTGAAAAAGTGTCCCCCATCAAAACTATAAGTCTAACAAGGGACAGAGAGAAGGATAGAGAAATAATGGACAAATTGCTTAGCCTAGGAAACCTTGTGGTGTGTCCAGAGGGAACAACTTGCAGGGAACCTTATTTGTTAAGGTTTAGTCCTTTGTTTGCTGAACTTACAGATAACATTGTTCCTGTGGCTATTGATGTGAAGGTTAGCATGTTCTATGGAACAACAGCTAGTGGATACAAATGTTTGGACCCCTTTTTCCACTTCATGAATCCAAATCCAACGTACTTAATAAAGTTTCTGGGGAGGTTACCACGATCCCAAACATGTCAAGGTGGTGGAAAATCCAAGATTGAAGTTGCCAATTTCGTGCAAAATGAGATATGCAATGCTTTGAAGTTTACATGTACCAACTTGACCAGAAAAGACAAGTATTTGGTCTTGGCAGGTAACGAGGGTGTGAGTCCACGTCATGATGGCAACAAGTAGTCACAACTACAAGCTTTTGTGTTTCACTCCATCAACAACCGGAAAATTCTTCATTGGGATTATGACACTGGTATAGTGAGGAGTCTTAACATACATTTTAACAGTCTTTCTGATGTATGTTAATAATTATCAGAATGTAATTTTAAAGGTATATTTCAACAATTACCGATTTTTCTAATGTATTGTACTATATTAATAATTATTAGAATGTAATTTTAAAGGTATATGTTAATAATTATTAGAATATAATTTCTAATGTTACTTTTGATATATTTATGATGTGAGAAAAGGAATATAGTTAAAGAGTATTAAATTTATTTTGTAATACTAATTTACTTTCAATTTTAATTTTGTTTTTTTACTTTAATAGTTTAGTCCTCCTTTAATTTTCACTTATATATATTTTTTATATTATTGCTTTTGTATTTTTTTCATATTATTTTTTAAAAAAGAATAAACTCAAAACAATATATATCTATTATATTAATAATAATATCTTCCTCATTTTTTATATTATTATTTGTTTTTTTATAACATTGTGATTAACTTTAACAACAAATAAAAGGTGAAATATGGGTACACCCAATTGGCATGTTTGTCATCATCTTATTCCTCTTTAGTCATAACTATTTGATCTACATGCATCAATCCTCCACTTCGGAAGCTCTTATAGAGATTACAAATAGGAATTCTCCCAATCTTTGGCTCTCGGTTCTCTAGTCGAGACAACTACGATTCTCTCTTGTCCTCCACCATCCTCATTATCTTAGCTTTAGTAGGCCTAAACCCCAGACCACATCGATTCTTATTCTCAGGCAACTCCAATATCTTTGTGATTCCTTCTTGGTTTTTCCCTAGCCCACGACCCATTTGGTATCCTCTGCTCAACATCACCTTTGCTGCCATTAAGGTAGCTCTAGAAAGTTGTGAATTTTTAGGTAAAGACTCCACATAGGCAGTGCTAATTATTTCTAAGGACTGGAAAGAAGTCTCGAGGGCTTCTTCAGCTGCCTCAATATAACGAGTAGGAGGAGGGCCACTCACCAGCACATCTTCTTCACCTGAGATTATTACCAACTTATCATCCACTATGAATTTCAACTTTTGATGTAAGGTAGAAGGGACCACTCCGACTGAATGGATCCATGGCCAGCCCAATAAACAACTATATGCTGGCTTGATGTCTATGACCTGGAAGGTGACTTCAAAAGTAAAAGGCCTAACTTGAATTGGAATCTCAATTTCTCCCGTCACTTCCCTACGTGATCCATCAAAAGCTCTCACAATCATAGAGCTAGGTCTTATATGAGTACCATCATAAGGTAATCGATCCAATGTCGACTTTGGCATCACATTTAAAGAGGACCCATTGTCAATCAATACTCTAGCCATGACATGATCCATGCATTTGACTGAGATGTGCAAAGCTTTATTATGTCCCTTTCCTTCAGTTGGTATTTCATCTTCTATAAAGGTGAGGTAATTGTTAGCGGTAATATTCCCTACTATTCCTCCAAACTTGTCTAGTGTAATGTCATGAGCAATATGGGCTTCATTTAATATCTTCATTAGCAATTTTCTGTGGCTTTCTGAGTTCATTAGCAAAGTCAAGAGAGATACCCTACCCGAGGTTCGATTCAATTGATCAATAAGCCTATACTCACTTTGTTGTATGAACTTGAGAAACTCATAAGCTTCATCATCCGACATTGCCTGCTTCTTCTCATTTTCATTAATTATCTCATTCCCATCAATCCTATTTTCCTCGGGAATCTCCATTTCAGCAATTTCTTTTCCTTTTCTTCTTGGATCATTTCTTTGAATATTCTCAGGAGTGTAGATTCTACCGCTACGTGTCATTCCTCTTCCTCCTGTAATGTTTGTGATGGCAGTTCCTTCGACACAACTCGCGTTCTTTTGTTCTTCACCACCACCGTCGCCTACTTTCACTTCGACATCATATTTCCACGGGACTGCTTTAGGATCCTTGTAAGGGAAAGAGGCAGGAACCTGCACTACAATGGGCTTGGGAGTCTGAGGAGTGGACAGATTGACATTTCTTGTGAAGTGAATCACCAATGGCCTTGGAGCAGTAGTAATTTTCTTTTCTTCTAATTGGGTCATCAACACATCCTGACCTTGTTGTGAATGACCAATCTGGACCAATCCTGAGTTCATTAATCTTTGCAAAGTCTGCTTAAACTCCTTACAATCTTCAACTGAGTGTTTGCCCTTTGAAAGACAGCAATTTCTTTTTCCTTCAACTAGTCCAAAGTCACATAGTTTTTCAAATATGGACCTCATGGAAGTCTTTATGTCTTGTACATCCTTAACGAATGGCTGATCACGCTCCACCTCAATTGCATTTACAGATGAATTGTTGTGTCTTGGGAGCGGGTTATTCCCAATGTTGGGTCTTTCTTCCTTGAAACTCAACATCCCTGCCTCTATCAGATCTTGAACCTTACCTGCATGGTAATCACATTTGGCATTTTGGTCATAGCCTTTTGGGTATGGTGGTTGCACAGGTTTCAAAGGGAAAGGGACCAACAAGGAGTTATGAATTAGATGTGGCAAAAGTTCAGTGTAGGTCATAGGTAATGGGGAAAATATTCTTTTCTGATTATTCCCTTTTTTTGGATTATTATCCGTATTAGGGATCAGAGCTATAGGTTGATTTCTCTGAGGTGTTGAGGGAGGCATGATTTGTGGTTGGTAGGTCATTCTAGATGGATAAGGTTGTGGATATGGTAGTGGGGATACTGCGGCTATTTGTGGGTTATACATGAAGTGGGGTCGATAGTTAGGTATGAAAGGGATAGGATTATAACTGGGCATGGTGGATACAGGCATTGTGGCATTTGTTTCCCCTCCCTTTTTCCTCTCGACAGTTGTTGGAGGTTTCTTCATACTTGTCACTCCTGTCAATACATGAAAAATCTTCCCACTTCTTATTCCCACCTCCACTCTCTCCCCAATAACAACCAAATCTGAAAAGTTCGAAGATACATTTCCGATCATTCTATTATAAAAGGGTGACCAAGTGTATCAATGAACATAGAGACCATCTCCTTTTCGGATAATGGAGGTTGTATTTGAGCAGCCACACCTCTCCATCGTTGGGCATATTCTTTAAAGCTTTCGCTTTCTTTCTTCGACATATTTTTCAATTGAGTACGATCTGGAGCCATGTCCATGTTGTACTTGTATTGCTTTAAGAAAGCCTCAGCCAAGTCCTTCCAGGTACGTATTCTTCCTTGCTCTAAATTCACATACCAACTAAGAGTCCCATCAAGCTTTCTTGGAAAAGTGAACCAATAGCTTATCATCATGGGCATATGAGGCAATTTTTCTACAGTACATGGTCAAATGACTTTTTGGGCAGATGACTCCCTTGTACTTGTCAAACTCGGAAATTTTGAATTTATGGGGAATTACAACATCTGGTACTAGACACAAATCAACAACACTAAAAGCATAGTGGCCAATCCCCTCAATAGCCCTCAAGCGTTCTTCTAAGAAACGTAGCTTGTCGTTGGATTAGATGTCCTCCGACTGTTTGGAATGAATCACAATGGTCGGTCGAGGTGTGACATTTTGATGGTTGGGGAGGTTTTCAAAAGGAATGTTATTATTTGGAGGTGTATAAGTGGGATGTTGAATTGGAATATGGGAATTGTTGGTCTCGTGGTTCAATCCTGGGGCTTGTTTTTGACTCGGAGGTGTGACGACAAATGTGAGAGGGTTATTCTCAGGGTTATTGGCAGTAGGTGAGGTATAACCTAGAGGCAAGCCGTATGGAGGATTTGAAGTAGCATTGGCTTGATTGACCTCTACAGCATTGGTAACCACAGGTGGTGTGTAACCATGAGGCATGCCATAGGGAGGGAAGGTTGCCTTAACATTAAATTGTGGAGGTGGGTTAAATCCAGGTGGGTGAGATGGTGTAGCTTGAGCCTCTTCTGCAGGATTCCCATTCACGCCTTTAATCGCTTTTAGCATTTCTAAAATCTCATTCATTTATTCCTTTATCTGGTTTACCTCTTCTTTGAGGCCTTCATGTTGTTGTTCCAGATCGTCTACAATACCTTCCATGACTCTTGTCTTGGCACGTGTCTCGTAAGGGTGTTATAGGGTTGTCTTCTTTGCTTGACCAATTATTTTTTTGTTTTTGAGATGAATGATATGACATGAGAATTGAATGTCATGAGAATGAAATGATCATGTTTTATTTATTATTTTTTTATTTTCTTCCGTTTTTTAGAGAATCATAAATTTCTTTACTTGATCGCGAATATTTGAGATATAAGAGAGAAATTGTTTCACGGGATCTAAAGTGACACATCTTTATTAATTTTCAACTAGAAAAAGGGGGAGGGGTTTTCTGCCGGCGGCCCGTCTCTGGCGGTTCTTCCGGTGACACCGACACCACCGGAACTCGTTTCCGGTGGGGATTTAAAAGAGAAGTAATTTTTTATCCTATTTTGAATCTTATTTTATTGAATTTTAAAAAGAGTAGTGTAGATTAATACCTGTTTAGCCTTTAAAACTCTCCTTTTTTGCTCCCCCCTCATCTTTTCTTCTCCTTTTCCAAGCTATTTCTTCTCCTCCGAAAAAGTAACTCTTTTTTTAAAAAAATTCTTCCGACAAAAAAAAACCCCTTTCTGCTTTAAGTACCCCCTTTTATAGATTCAGCTTGAACTCGTTTTACTCACTAAAATTTGAAATTTTTATCTCTAGATTTTATGGGATTATGTTAGTGATGTAACTGAACCAAAAAGCATCTCCATTGATTCAGAGAGTTCAAGCATGGCAGTGGTTCAGGTTGACCACTCTCCTCTCACTTTCATCCTCTGATTTCTGTGGTTTTTGTTGTTATTATTTTTTTATTTTTCCATGAAAATTTCTATTTTAAGCTTTCTGGTATTGAAGTGTATTCTGAACATGGTTATGTATGTTGACAGTGTATGGAAATGGAATTTTTTTTTCTAGATTTATTTTTTTATTTTTTATTTTAAAAAATGGTGCGTACAACGATTATTTAAAACCAGTGCCCCGACGTTCTTGAGTTGATTCAACAACACCTTGAGTCTTTGATAATACACAGAGGCATTTTGAAAATCTTCCATGTTTGTATGGGATAATTCTTGCTTAAGAGTGACAACCTCAGCATTCTTATTGTCTTGGAATATATCACACAATCTATTTTATGTCTTCATTGTCGTTGCATCTGGTTTAAGAATCATATGTAATAGGTTGTGGGAGATTATTGCGTGGATCCATTGAAGAATGTGGCATCAAGGGTTGACCACAACTCCTTTTTAGCATTAGTGTTCGACATTGTCTCCTTGCTTGACTCCGATGGAATGATGTGGTGAAGCACCCTGTGAGAATGTGCATGAATCTTGAATAGTTTTGCCAACATTGCATATTGGATGTTTTCCATCTCTAGGGTGATGAAGATATGGTTCTTGATCTTTGATACGGCAAGAGCTGTGTGGAATTTGTTAGAGTCAGTCATGGTGACTGACTCAAGAAATAGACAAGGGAGAACAAGAAAAAAAAAAGGGTTGAGGAAAGGCTATTCCCTAGCTCTGATATCATAAAGAAAGATAATTTTGTAACTATTCAATTAACAACTTTGTGGTTATATACTACATTACATGAAAAATAATAGACTAAAATCAAAGAAATATAATGGACTAAAATTAAGAGAAAATAATAGGCTAAAATCAAAGAAACTACTTATAATATGAAACTGTTTTTTAAAAAAATAGATGTCCTTAGTTTTACCTATGGTAACTAATTTATGAACATGAATATTATATTATATTAAGTATATAATATTATATATTTTGTAAAAAACAAATCTTTACTTAAAGATCTAATCTTTTTTCTTCAATAATCTTATGAAGATCAGATCTTGGTTTCAAAATCAACCTTCAAGCTAAAAGTTGTAAAACTATTTGTCAAAATAGTTGAAATAAAAGAACATAAATAAATAAAATATAATTAATTTTTACCTTGTATAAAAAGATTAAAAAGAAAATTTAATGAAAACTCATGGACAAAAAAAAAAAACATAAAAGAATGAAAATCTAATTAAAAAAAATATATTTACGAGTGATGAACGGATGATGTTATGTAAAGAACAAGAATCTTAAGAAATTTGTTCTAAAAAAACTAAAATTAAAATTGAAGTTCTCTATTATCATTATGTAGGCACTTAACAATTATTTAAAATGTGTGAAATCTGAAATCTGCCTAATGAGTAATGCAAGGCAGATTTATGTCATTGTCCAATAACTATAAGCAGAAGGTTATGACTTATGGAGACTATGTTAAGTAACCTTTTCCGTGTAAAGCATAATGGGCGTAATAATAACACCGTTGGAGACAAGCGTGAACTAGCATTTGAGTTTACGTAGCCGTACCTTATGAAAGGAACACCCGTATTAAGAAAAAATTAATGGGCCAGTTTTGATAAATTTCGAAAATTCACTTTATTAAAATAAAATATATGTTAATGAAATATAAAGATGTAAGATAATTTTTTAGATTCATTTTGTAAATTCTTTAAAAAGAATTACTTGGGGCGAACAGTTGTTTGTTTTTTTTTGTTTGGTAGCAAAATAATTTTATGTTTCTTTTTGTTTAACTTGTATAAGGTAAATAAAACCTGTTTAAATAAATTATTAATTCTTATATTTTTTTTCTATTTCCGTCATTTTGTCTCTCCATTTTTTGTTTATTCTCTAGTGTGACTCAAAGCCCATTCATTCCATTGTTTCATTCCCAATAAAATTCTAAATTTTTTTATATATGTTTTTATTATATTATTTTTTTTTCATTTTAATTCATAATATTAAAAAATTAGGCTTATTTTATAATTTATTTTAAGCTAAATTAGCACCGGTGTCCTCCAATTTATGGGTAGCTCACTTTGTGCCCCTCAATTAAGCTTAATTTTTTCTCTTCCGTTAGATTTATGCAGCGTTAGAAAGAAATGTTGACTTGTATAATTTAATATGTGAACATTGTTATTTTATAATTAAAAGTTAATTAAAGTGTAATTGATGATTAAGAAATATTAATTTTAAGTATTTAGAAAAGTTGATCATGACAAGATTTGAACACCAAACCAACATACAATACTAGTTTTATCATAAATTCAAATTTGTTTAAACTAATCATGTGACAACAATAATTTTAAAAATATAGAGAAGTCGAAAAAGGTAAGATTCAAATGTAGAACCTAGATATAAGGGTAATTAGGTCATACCACTACACCAAAGACCTATTGATTTTATTGTGTCATTCTTTTTATTTTGTAAATACCTTTTAGGAAATAGGAATAACACAAAAGTTACACATACTAAAAGGATAGGAAACACAGTTACGCATAATATGTCTAAATTAGCTTTGTTTATTATAATATGATTAGGATTGAGGAGGTGGCTCTTGAAATCCTTTCTAATATAATTTCTGAGAAGAAGGTCATTTCTCCCCCTCCTGTTTAATTCAATGTTGTTCTTTAAAAAAATCTTTAAGAACCTTAAATAAAATAAAAAGATTAATAGAACCAACACAGAGAAAATAAAATCTTATAGACCCAACACAAAATTTCAAAATATATAAAATATTTGACATATATTTAAGCCTTTAGATAAGTAAACTATAGTGGTGATACATCAATTGTAACCATGTTTAGATATAAGTGCATAAAACAATATATCTAATTAATTTAGAAGAAAAAGATTACCATAAATTCATAAATATATAACCATCTACATAATAGGACAAATGTTTAAATACAAGAGAGTTAGCATTGCGCACTATAATTTTGGTCCATCACATTAAATACAAATTGTAAAATATATTTGACGAGTCATTGTAATTTACATTCCACAATAAGTAAGACCTAAAATTTACTGTAGAAAGAAAGATAAAGCACAAAAAGAAAATAATTCTAGGGACCTATAGCCTACATCATTTACTTTTCAACAAAGGTGTATGAGTTTGAAACAAAAGTTAACATACAACGGTGCTACTTTGTATAACACAAATCTATTAGTATGAATACATGTGTAATATTGACAAAATTGATAGAATGCACTAATAGTTCAAACCCCAGTCATAAGGTTGATATATCACCTTCAACTCAGAAGTCGCAAGTAGGTCCAATAATAATTCAGAGTCAGTTGGATCTAAGTAGTTGGACATATGCTTAAGGACCTCTACCTCATTTTTACCGAAATCGGAGCTAAACCTGAATATCAATAACTGCATATTTTAGAATCCTCAAAGTAATAGATCAATACACTTCTAATTAATTATAAATTATTTCATTTAATATTCATACATAATAACAATAGGGAATTCATGTACATATATTCCAAGTTTTACATAATACATGAATGTATATACTATATTTAAGGAATGTTGTCTTTTAGTCTAAAATTTAAGTCATTCAACTAAGCATACAGTTTAAAAAATTAATTTATCTTCTATCTGAAGATGTGCTTGTGAATATTAATTATTTGTTGATTTTGTAGTTTAGATTAACCTAAAAACACATAAATCATATTTAATATTTTGAGAAACCCACCATTTAAGGATCTTACTAGCATAAGCAACTTTTGCAGTAAAATCTATTTGAAGACCTCCACTTCTTAAAAAATCACGAGCTGCATTTACTAATTCATTATCAATGTCCCCAGGAGAATAACATCGGAGTGCTGGTCCGGATCGAGTACCATATACTAAAGCAAAATGAATAAGAGGTTCAGGAAAAGGGAGGGCCACCTAAGGAAAAAAAAGAATAAAAAGTGAGTATAAAATCAATAGTTTTGCTAATGTAACATTATGGTGAAAGCATATATAGACCAAACACCAAAAGATAAAGCTTTGTAGAGTTTTTGTAGACCTACAAAATGACCTATAAAAGTTAATGATACATTTACTGAAGTCATAGTTGTCAAATTGATAGAAAATATAACAAAAGAAAAACAACAAAGGTTGTAAAATAAGATAGTTTTGAAAGAGAGTCCAGATAAGTTGAAGTAAGATGATGAAAAAAAAAATGAGGGGTTCTAAATTTAAGAATCTCTTAAATATGAATTATAATATGATGACAATAAGATGTTGAATACAAGATGTAAATAATATGAAGACTATGTCTCTCAAAAAAAAAAAAGTCACATGCTAGTCATATAAGTACTTACTAAAAGAAAACAAAGTTGAAAATTCCAATTAAGTATAAGAGTTGTTATGAAAAATGAAATGTTCAAATATAAAGAATAAAAACATAAACTTTGTAAAGCCTTTTTGTGAGTACTTAAAAAGGTCTTAATGTTAGCATCAAGCAAGTAATGCCATGGACAATGAAAACAAAACTTAATCATAAATGATCACCTTATTTTTCAAATATAAGTGAATGAAAACCATGAATTTCTTACCCTTAACTGTTTATCTTTTGCACTAAATGGCTTCATAAGGGTATATGGTGGTCGTTGGTTCGCCCTTAATATGCCATTTTGAATAGTTGAAAGTGAATAGGTGTATCCACCAATTACATATTTAAAGTCTCCAAACAATTTCCTTCTTTCCAATGCTCCAGAAGGGTGACCCCACACTAAGATTGCATGGATGGTCATCATATTATATAGATTAATAAAAAAAGAAAGCTTCTCTTCTCTACATAAATTCCATATTTCTCCTCTTTGTAGCTCTTCTACTATTCTTAAATACCTAAAACAACATTTATATCAATAATCAATAATAATATAAATTCTAGAAATAAGTAAATGTTTTTTAAACATTAATAACACTTTCAAGTTTTAATGTAAGCCTAAAGACAGATAAAAAACCTTGCAAACTCCTCACTTCCATGCATACTTCTGTAGTCAACATGACGTCCATTTTCAGAGACATAAGCTTCAAACATTGCATAGGATAAAAGCCTTAACCTTGATGCAACTTCTGTCATAGGCTTAGGTTTCACAGTTATTATTCCCCTTGGAATGTTGTAACACAAAGATGCCACAGTTGGATCGTCATCCAAAAATCGATATAGGGAATTGCCATCTTCAAACAGATTCTCACTAAAGCAAAACCAAACCATTGAAACAATTAAGAATTTTTAATTATGTTTATTTATTTAAAAAATGGAAACACCAAATGAAGTAGTAATTGAACTCACTCAAGAACATGCTGAAAGAAAAGTTTGCTGGCAAGTTTTCGTGCAAACCCAACAGCCTATACCATCAAATAAGAATAAGATAGAAAACACATTCTAAAGATAGAAACTATATTAAATGAGTTGGATAAATGATGAGTAATATGTTTAACCATGTCCTTGTAGGCATAGGAAGACCAAAACTTAAAAAACAAATAGGTTCTGCAAAAAAACTTAAACATAATACATGTCAAAAAATTTTAAAAGGTGAATTTGTTAATAAAATTAACCTAACTCACAATGCAACTCTAACTTTCGTCTTTTATAAATGTATTACAATAATTTCATGAGTTTTACATAGTGGCTGGTTAAACCAATTAAACTCTAATTTCATTATAGTAAGATTTTAAAAGTTTCAATACACTTTTCCAATTATTTACTCAATTGTAAGTAAGTAACAATCTAGAGAAATATGCTTATGGTTTACAAAGATTAAGTGCATTAGCTAATGTTCAGAACAAAAGGTATCACCACAATGCAAACTCGGTATAACCACCTTAGTTTTTTACCTAAAATTTTTTCTACCATTCTAATCACTACATAGAATAAAGGAAACATACAAAAACATGACACCAATCAATAGTAAGATCATCAGCTTATACATTTTATAGTTTTCATATAGAAACAAAACTCATGGATGAGTAGATATTTGTATCAATAACAAACCATAATGGGAAAAAGAAAAAGAAGGATGAGAGGATAGATAAACAACTCAAAAAAAATTATTATTTGATAAAAAGGATAAATTATTAATCTAATACTTATATTTAAAACTATTTCATTTTATTCTTTAATGAAAAAAACCCTACATTTAATCTCTAAATGAAAATTGTTTTATCAAACTATTATTTACCACTCATTCAAGTTATAACATTGCTTACTTTTCATACAAGGGATAAAACAAAAAAAAAAAATTTATTAGTGTAAAGATAAATATGTACAGGTTTTAGGTAGAGACAAAAATAAATGGAACAATTTTGATAAAAGGATTAAAAACGATGTTAAATATAAAGACCAAACATAATAGTATTACAACTTTGACAAATAATAAAGATCAATTCATAAAAATTATTCCAGACATAAAAATATATAAATTTGCCATATAGGAATTAATAATAAAAATTAAGAGTTTTTAATTTAATCTAAATAATTTCTTCAAAACAAATCTACCAAATACTTAATAAAGATTTTAATTATAAGAATTACAACACCATTGATCTACAAGTTAAACAACTAAATTAAGATAAACCATGACTTTTTTTTATATTTAAAATTATTTAAAAGAAAACGAGAAATTTATATTTTCATTTCCAAAACATTTATTATGTTCAACTTAGTAATAATGTTTTAAATTATAAGACATAACACAAAAGAACCAATTTTTAAAATGCTAATTGCATCCTTATTCTTGTTTGGGGGAACCAAATTTTACACATGTGCGCAATACACTTAAAGGATACTAAAATGTGTTGAAAATTTGAGATTAAGCTTACCTCTTTTCTTTCCAAATATTGATCTTCTGATAAAAAGTCCACAGCTTCATAGCCAAGAAAGCAGTTAGTAAACCTTCGCATTTTGTAAAATCGATCCTTCACAAGAATACACTCTTTCATTTTGCGGACAATTAGAGCCATTTCATCAAGTGCCCCACTACTAGACACATCATCCTCTCCAGAAAATGGTGGAACTGGGCATTCAAATGATGGTGTTTCACTAATAAGGTAGTCAATCTTCTCATCAAGCTTGCCAGACTCATTTAAGGACTTTAGCGTACTCAAGCCTCCAATAAGTATTGCATTGAAGAAAACCTTAGGAACAGAAGTGGATCCAGAATTCTTCTCTAACTCCATCTTTCTACTAGGATAAACATCAATATTGATTTCAACATATCTAAGCCTTTTCATATACAAAAAATTCCTAACTTCTTTACATTCTTGGCACCCTAGTCTTGTATATACTATAATCATTCCTTTCATGGCTATTGGTAATGGTGGACATTCAAGTACAGGTTCATCCCTTTGGACAATTTTATTTTCAACATCAATATCAGATGAATTTTTAATATAATTTAAAGGGTACAAAGTTATTTTCTCCACCGTCTTCTCAGAAACCTCTTTGGTTTCATTACCTCTTGATAAATCTGAAGCATCCTTGCTTGTATTAGTAGACTTACCCAAAACATATTCATCTCTTTTTCCAGAAAGATGACGCATCATAATGGAGACTGCTATTATACTTTTCTCCCTAACAAAGTTTCTGAGAGATATTACCTTCTCAACCACAAATGGAGCCTCTAGATTAGTGTCCAAAGTATGCATAGATGTGTTGCAACCAACCTCGGTTCTATGAACCTCACATCCACCCACTTCAGGTTCCAAAGTATTGTCATTTAAAGTATTCATTTGTGTAGACTCCATGCTTACACTGTCATTCTCCTTTGTGACCAAGCTATGGCACCCAAAATTATTATTTAGGTTTACTTCTTGATTTTTATGCTCAAGATCTCCGTTGTTGTCCACATTAACACCAAAATACTCTTGTCTGGTAATAACTTGAATTTCAGATTTCATGGAATCATTTTCATGCTCCTTTTGAAACAAGTCTTTTGGAATAGTATTGGTCTCCGAGTTTTCACATTGAGATCCACATTGCAAATCACAATTGTTACCTGGACTCTGAATCAAGTAAGATGCTCTTGTCACATTATTTTTTGTTTCTTCTTGATTACTCAACTCTGTATCCATCGCCTTATCTTTCTTGTTTGATATATTATCTTGCTTATTATCAAAACTAGGACCATCTTGACTAATATTTTCAATTTTCAACTCCTTGACTTCCTTTTTGTCATTTTCCCTTTGAATAGTAAAAACATCTTTTTCTGAATTTCCAATAGCTTGAGAAGTTACATTTTCTAATAGATCAATTTGTTTTTTGCGAAACTCAAGGCCATCACTATCTATATTTTCTGTTTCTGGATGCACTAAATGTTTTTCCCAATCTTCTTCACTTTCAACAGTAAAAGAATCCCCTTTCACCTTTCTAATGGATTGAGGACTTGCTTCATTTTTCTCCTCTGGCTCTTTATTTTCCATGGTGAATATACGTAACTAAGATTCATATTCTCCACATGCTAAATAATCTAGGTACCATAATAAACTCAACACCACATAAATTAATGATAGCATGACACTATTGTCTCCATAATAACATGTATGATGAGATTGTCACACTCAAATGATAACCAGAAGCATACCCTGAAAGTTATATGAATTAAAATCCAAAAGGTTAGGGTAAGAAGTGAGTTAATTAGGAAAGAAAAAATTACTACAAGAGTCATAAAAACTCCTATGTATTAACACAACAACATATGACTTTCCAAATTTGTTTTCACAATTCCCAATTACCTATTATAATTAAGTCCCATGTGCATTTTTCCTATGACAACTACAAGGGGCTATAAATTGCAAGTCATTGAAAATGTAATATGACAGCAATACTAGGAGTTGTTAAAAAATAATAGCGTAACCTAATTTATTTTATAAGCTTTGTTATACATTAGAACTTAGACATAGTTTTTGACTATGAAAAAATAATGTAAAAGGGTTTTATGGAAAGGTATTATAACAATGCACATAAAATGTGTAAATTTGTGATTCAAAAGTCTTCATATGAATTAAAAGAAAAAGAGAAAATGAAAAGAAGAAAGAAATAAGACGAAAGGACTTACAGATCTGATGGGAATTGGTGTAGAAACGTTGGTGAAGATGGAAAAGGGCTAGGTTTGTGTTACGGAGGTTTGAGTAGAAAGTTGAATGGGAAAAATGATTTAGGCAACCAAGATCGAGAGACGTTTGTGGGTTAAAACTTAAATTCCCATGAAAATAATTGTATTTATATCATCATTATGTTACACATTCTATTGTATTATTTTCATATTACTATATAAATAAAAATTATCTTAAATATATTGGTATAAGTTAATGAGTAGACATAGTAATTTATATTTAAATAATAGAATCAATATACTTTAATTATTTTTTCTATTAAATACATTTTCTTCTGACAAAATATTAAAATAAAAACAGCATAATAATTTTAACTTCCTTTTATCAAATATTAAAATAGTACATAAAAAATAAATATTAAAATTAGTGTCTATAAATATATTGTTTAACTATTCTAATTCAAGGATAAGAAATGAACATGTAAACTAAGAAAGCAAGAACAGTTTTTGTTTATTTAAACTGAAACTACTAGCTGCGAAATACATAAGTATATGCATGTAAACTTTTTTAAATGGCAATTCTTTGTAGTTCGTACTAGTATTATTTAATAACTTTTTAAACATAAGAATCACATAAATCTAAATAACATTTTTAATTATATATACTAAATTTATGAATATTTTTTGTATTTTATTTACAAATCCGCAACTACTTATATTTTAATATAATATATTTTATCAAAATAAAATAATACAGTAAAGTATCAATAACATTTTTTTTATAGGATTGAAGGAAATTACAACAAGTCATGCACCTCTCAATTACCTAAGCTAAATCTTTTGATAGTTTTTGGTTTTTTTTTATTATTTAGACATTATTTAAACAATCATTTTAATAAGTATTTGTAGAAAAATAAAAAAATAAAATCGAGTAAAATTTTCTGTTAATTAAGTATAGCTTAAAAAAATCTTTCTGAATATATCCAAACAAAATATGAGTTCATAGGTGGAATGGAGTGTCAGTAGGTTAACCCACATAATTCAGTTTCTA
The DNA here is from genome assembly GCA_037954015.1 of Psophocarpus tetragonolobus. Taxonomy (NCBI): domain Eukaryota; kingdom Viridiplantae; phylum Streptophyta; class Magnoliopsida; order Fabales; family Fabaceae; genus Psophocarpus; species Psophocarpus tetragonolobus. The sequence continues at coordinate 31,407,949 of CM075695.1, read as the reverse complement.
ATAAAAAAGTTACAAATTTAATAATACCTTGACTTACATATAAATATAATTCTGCCAACTTATCATTAAAATTAATTAACATAAAAAAATAAATAATGATGTAAATTATATTTTACTTTAAATTAAATAAATAACAAGATAATTTACGTTTTTTTCCTGTTGGAGGAAGCAATTCCCCAACTCAAAAGAAATCGCATAAGAAGTTTGATAATTTCTTTTTACATTTCCCATTTTCTATTCACACCACCTACAATGTTTAAAATAACTTGAAAACCCCAACATACTCTCAAATTTATCTTGAATCAAATAATCTTGAATATAAATTTTAAGGTATTCTAGATCAGTTAATCCAGAATGTCTAAAATTCATATTCTGGATCCATTGATTTGGATTACATTATGTTAATTCCAAATCAATTGATCGGGAATGTAGTAGTAAGACATGATCAATTGTATTTCAGATTGGCTTATCTGAAAGTGTAATATCATATTTATGTTCCAGATCAATTGATCTGAAATATTAATTATTTTGTGTTTTGGATTGATTGAGCCAGAATACAATTAGTCATACACTGTTATTGCATTCCGGATCACCTGTTCAAGAACTAACATAATGTATTCTAGATCAACTGATCCGGAATATATATTTTAAAGCATTTTAGATCAATTGATCTGAAACACATTAAAATATATATTCTAAATTAGTTGATTTGGTAGATTAAAATAGGGTGAGGGTATGGTGGAGGTTTTCAAATTATTTTAAATGTTATGGGTGTGAATTGCAAATATAGGAGTGTCAAAAGAAACTACTTAGGAGTTTTCATCTTGAAAAGGCCCATCAAAATCAAGTATAGAGGGGGAATTTGAATTTACATTTCCCTTGAATTCACATCTACTACCATAAAAAAATATTTATATGCCTTTCATTTTATCTTTTCTATAAAAGTATTTTTTTTTCTCCTCCTTCTTCTCCATTTCTTCATTTTTTTTTCTTCTCTGATTTATGTTGCGACACCTTTCTTCTATAAAAGCAACATTAAAAAAGTTTAATAATAACTTTGGGCTTGATTGATTTGGTTTTGATTTTTAGTTTTTGAAAAGAGTTTTCAATAATAGTTTTCAAAAACTCTTTTCGGGAAGAAAAAAAAAAACTTGTTTGACAAGTTTTATTTAAAGACTGTTTTAAAAATGTAAAAATGGAAAAACGTGTTCATATTTATTAGAATTTCGTTAATGAAAAGCAAAAAACAACATATTCTGATTGTATTTTGAGTTTTGAAAACAAAAATAGAAAACTGAAAAATAAAACTCCTTTCAGCTGTTTCTATTTTTTAGTTTTTAAAAACTAAAAATTCAGAACTGTTTTCGAAAATTGTTTTCAGAAAACATTATCCAAACGAGTTTTTTAGTTTTTAAAAACTAAAATACCGAAAACAGTTTTATAAAATTGTTGTCAAACAAACACTTTATGTCTAAAACAATTTTAGTCATTGTAAATTATTTAATTTGAAATAAATTTATGTATAAAATTTAAAACAATTTTAGTCAAAATTTTTTAACTCTTGAACAAGATCTCTACAGGTGAGTTAAAAAAATTGCAGTTAGAGAGTTAACAAAATTTGCTAGAAAGCTAAAAAAAAATTTGGTAGAATATTTAAGGGAAGAGAGAAAATTAAGTTTAGAGATAAGATGAGAATTTGAGAAAAAAATTTATAATAATAAATATGAATTTAAAATATAATAAGTGTTAATTTAAAATATAATAAATATGAAATGTGAACAATGATAATTTTTAAATTCTTCATCGTTAGATTTAGATATATTTACTTTATCTCTAACTCTAAAGTTACAATGTCACTTTAGAGAATCGTCATAAAAAAAAAATTATCAACACCTTTAACTAGATCTTAAATATTAATAGTTAAGTAAATATAATAATTACGAACATGTAATTTAATTTCAAATTTAATATTTTAGTTATTTAATTAAAAAATATTTTTTATTCTATAAAATAATTCAAACTCAACTAAATATGTTAAATTTGAAAACTATTTTACCGGAGAATTAATATAACTTTAACTTTAACTTTAAATATGAAAAAAAAAAACTTGATACTAATGTTTGGTTCGATGAGAAAAACCTAAAAAAAAATGTTAATTAAAAAGATACGAAGCTAAAATCAATTAACCTTTAAAATATTAAAATTTGAATTTTCTTGCCTAAATAATATTTTTTTATTCACTATTATAAGTTTGAAAGTTTCTATTTTTTACATAGTTAAATTCTGATGTTATAAATCTATTAATATCCAATTATAAAATCTATGGATTTCTGAAAATTTTGCAAAGTCAATACAGTTATATAATTTAAAAAGAAAAATTACATGAACCTGTTTCTTTTTTTTAATTTTTAAAAATTAAAAAATACGAACAATTTTTGTAAATTATCTTTAAAAACTTTAATCAAACAAATTTTTTAATTTTAAAATACTAAAAATAGTGTTATAAAAATTCGCACTTAAAATTTAAAGCTTACAATCTAAATATATAGAAGATTATTTTTTATTTTGAAAATAAATAACTGAAAGAATATATTTTTAAATTTTAAAAATAAAAGACCAGATAAAAAAAATTAAATTTAACGAGCATGATCTTATGATCTTATGATATGAATCCTGTGTTGTGAATATTTATTATTTACGACGGAAAAGGGAGACGCCACAGGGTGCGTGTCCATTGCTTCCTCGATCATCTTCTTCGTCTGTTGTGTTAGGGTTTTCGAAGTTTCACTTTCCGTTCGTTTCTTCTCACTCATCTCATTTCTTCACCGTCAATGTGTTTCCGAAACCGATAATTGACCTCTTCAACGCAAAAATCGCAGTTCTTCCGTAGTTTCGTTTTTCAAACGCTTTATCGACACTATTGTTTGGCACAGGACCAAGCACTGTTCCTTTATGAGAAGCTGGAGATGGCGAGAAAACCAAGCAACTGTGCCATGTGCGAGAATTCGAACCAAGCTTCCATTTGTTCCATCTGTGTCAATTATAGGTATATATACTTTAATTAATTAATTATTGAATTACTTGAATAACTTATGCTTTAGGTTTTGGAATTGAGTTAATCAAGCTCAACATGCTACCTTCATAATTTGTGTATTTTTTAATGCGTTTTTGTATTTGATTGATTGATTTGTGTATTTACTTTGATTTTGATTTTCATGATGCTTTTGTCTTGTGGCAGGTTGAATGAATATAATACTTCCTTGAAGTCACTGAAAAACCGTCGAGATTCTTTGTACTCAAAATTGAGCGATGTTCTTGTCCGTAAGGTTTGAATTATTGCTTTTGGCCATTGTTGACTTCTATTTAGCTTTTAATTACTCATGAAGTGCTAGTGTACTACCACCTTATACTTTTACAAGGCACCTTGTGAAATTGGTATTCAATTGAAGTAATTCTTTTGTGCATAATGTTGATAAGGGAAAGGGAGATGATCAAGCAAATTGGAGAGTGCTTCAACATGAAAAGCTTTCTAGGTTGAAGGACAAGCTTCGTCACACTAAAGAACAAGTTGCTCAAGGTTAGAAACCTTAATAACCAACATGAATTTCTATAGATTTTCAAATGTCACTCTATGAACCTAAAATTATGAGTAAAATTACAGGAAGAGCTAAGATAGAGACCATGTCTGCCAATCTGAAAGTTAAATATGGTTTGCTCGAATCTGCCCTTTCTACGGTACTTCAGCTACTGTTTTTGACATTGCTGTCCTAATGCTATTGCTTTGGTCATGGCTATTAATGGTCAAGTTTAATTTGAATGTATATGAATATACTGGATGATTTATTTTATTCATTGCAGTTGGAAAAAAATCGAGTCGAACAATTGGAGAAGTTCTACCCTAATCTTATATGCACCCAGAGCTTAGGACACGTGAGCACTATTTTGTTTATGCTACTCCCAAATTCCAATATGTTTATATTGTTTTCCTCTGCTATATTCTAATACTGGTTTTTCCACATAAATCAGTATGATATAAAAATAAGTATTCAAAATTAATGTCTGTCTCCTTAATTTTCAATCATATGTCAATGATGAAGATTTCCTTTGATGCTTTTTTTCTAAAATCATATGTGGAATATCTGTTGTATGGAAGCTCAAAATTTTCATTATATTTTTATTTTTTAGGTGGCTATTACCTCTGAGCGTCTCCATAAGCAGTCTGTGGTCATAAAACAGATATGCAAGTTGTTCCCACAACGCCGGGTAATATAAACCTATGATGGTCAATGTTCTATTTGTTTATCTTAATGTTTTTTTTATAGACCAAATGTTAATTGTTAATGTGTTAGTTTTTGTTAATGGAGGAATTCAATTCCGCGACTTCTCCCTACCACCTTCTCTCTACATGTAGACTTTACTATTAAACCAACCTTATAACTCCTTGTTTATCTCAATGATAAAGCTATCAAAATGAGTTTTCTAGTCTGGCTTGTTGAGCCAAGCGTAGAAAACGGGCCGGTCCAAGCTAAATTCTTTGTGGTTTCCATTTTCATGCCCATCCAAGCCTGGTGGCCCTTTAGGTCGAGCTCATTTGGTTTGTTTTCCTTTATTTTGCCTAAATTTTATAAATTTAAAAGAAAAAATAGAATAATGTTGCACCCAAATAGGCCTAGTTCTATATGAGCCTAGCTTTCTTTAGCCTAACCTGACCCATTTCATCGGGCTTGAGCCATTTTGACTGCTCTACTCAAGTGAATATGTGATTGATTTATGAAATTCAATTTCCTTTTGTGATTCTCTGGATATTGTGCTTACAACTGCCTATAGGGATATAATGTGATGGGACCTTACAGACTCCAGCCTATCTTGAGATCCCTCTGTTAAACTTACAGACTCCATCCTGGACCTTAACTCTTCTAACTTTTCCTCCTACCATGCAAATAACCTCCTTCTCCAACACCACTTCCAAACTATGCAGGCAGGTTAAGACGAATATGTATGACTATTATTTTTTCACTGGCTTAGGTTTGAAGAGAGCATTATTTATTCCTAACTTAACTTTTCCATATAGTTTAAAGGTCAAGTTTAGTTCATTGAAATGATTTCTGAACCAGGAATGTAATGTGATCATCATTAACCCTTATCATATTTTGGTATCTCAAGAAAAATTATTACATGCATTAGAAATTGTTTGATGTTTTTGAGATTTCTTTTTTTTTTTTTCTTCTTTTGTGTCTATTTGCTCAAGGAAATACTGAAATAGTAGTTAATACTTAATATTACTATCATTCTAGAAAAAAATGTCAAGATTAGTGTTTTGACTATGTAAAATAAAGATGTAAAAGATTTGTTTTATGTGCTTAAAATTTAAGAAGAATAAGATTCCCTTTTGAAGAAGCATGAGAGATGCAAAACATCTGTTTTCTTTATTGGTAGGTTTTTTACCGAAAGTAGTGTATTGTTTCACAATCATTCTCTCATGTACCACGTCATATGAAAGAAGTAGACTATAATGTTATACTGCTCTATTATTATGCCCCTTTCTAACATGCGTATGCTCATGTCCTTCTGGTGTCAGGTGGTCATAGAGGGAGAAAGAATGGATGGTTGTAGCGGTCAATATGATCAAATTTGCAATGCACGATTGCCCAGAGCACTTGATCCCCACTCCGTTCCATCAGAAGAGCTTTCTGCTTCTTTGGGGTAGGCAGTCTTTTGTCTAAGGTCTTATATACATAGATGATTCATTTTTACAGGAGAATTGTTGGGGCAGACAACTTTTTCTTAAAATTGTAATATAAGTCCATGTAAACATTGATAAGTACATATATCATATCCTATTTCAGTTATTTCATCCAGTGGTAAAAAAAACCTTTTCGCTCAATAAATTAGAAATTTGAAAATTTTGTTATATTCAGTTGTTTTCGTGTTTGTATTTTGCAAAGCAGATACATGGTACAACTCCTAAATCTTGTTGTTCACAACTTGGCTGCCCCAGCGCTTCATAACTCAGGTTTTGCGGTAAGCATCACGTCAGTGTCCAAGTAATAGATTAATGCTAAATATAATATATTCAAAATATTCAGGTCAAGCATGGTTATCTTGGCCACTATCATTTGATTTCCGTTTAATGTTAAAACAGCATTGAATGTTTATATGATTATGATGTTAACTTGAGTACTTGCAACCCTCATTAATACATTCCTAATACTCTTTACTATTGCCAAAATTTTATCAAAGTTGTAAAATCATGAGGGGAACTCATTAAATAAGTGAGACACATAAAATTTTGTGATTTTCAATAAAATTTAATTAATACTAAATAGTGTGTTGTGTGCTCAATTGAGTGTATTGTTTGGATTTCACTTTTAACTTATAGGGTAATACATTGCTGCTGCTATCCAAATAAAAGTATTCTTTTTAGCAAATTATAGAGCTTTTTCCAAATGCTGTCTACTTGGTGTAAGTGTTTTCTGTTGCTTTTAAATGCTTATAAGATATTTAAGATTTCACCTTGCTGACTGTTGACAGGAGTCTGGCAAAGATAATTTGTTTAATTTTTTTTTTTTACCATGTTTTCATATCTTAAATTTAATGCACTATGATCAGGCCCGAGATTTTTCCTAATGTTTAACATATCACTAGGTTTTGAAGTATGCAATTTAATTTTTAAAATGTTTAACACTATCCTTTTCCGTTTATCCTCCAATTTGTATTCTCATTTACTTTTGCATATTTGTTAATGATACACTTTGTAATTTTTTTCCCTCTGGAATGGAACACAATAATGTAAATATGCAATTGTAATGAATATTTTCTTCTTTTAACTTTAACTCAGGGTTCTTGCTCTCGGATATGGCAACGAGATTCTTATTGGGATGCACGTCCTTCCTCAAGGAGGTATTTTGGTTGAAATTATATTTGCATGATTTATCAGGAATAACTACTTTAACCCGGGATACTTTCTTTTCTTAGCAATGAATATCCCCTTTTTATACCGCGTCAAAACTATTGCTCTACTGGTGGAGAAAACTCTTGGTCTGATAGAAGCTCAAGCAATTTTGGAGTTGCTTCAATGGAATCTGAGAGAAGGGCTCACCTAGATTCATCTGGGAGTAGTAGCTTTAACTATTCTTTAGCTTCTTCACATTCTGTTCAGACACACAAGGATTTGCAGAAAGGAATTTCACTTCTAAAGAAAAGTGTAGCATGCATTACTGCTTACTGTTACAACTCCCTATGTTTGGATGTCCCTTCTGAGGCATCAACGTTTGAGGCACTGGCAAAGTTATTGGCCACACTCTCATCATCGAAGGAAGTTCGATCTGTTTTTTCCTTGAAAATGGCTCGCTCTAGGTATTTTTATATTTCTTTCCCATGCCATAAAATGGTCATAAAGTGGCTCGCTTTAGTTATAATTGCAACAACAGCCGAATCCCACTAAGTGAGGTCGATTACATGGACCACACAATGCCTAAGGGCAAAATGTTTACAGATATTATTCTTATCCTTTTCACATGACAAAAAGCTATACAATCTACTTTCCCCATTAGTGCTTCTAGTGACCTTTTATGTGTCAAAACCTCCTTACTGAGTTTCTATCATCTTCTCCTCCAGTGATGCTACACCAATATCTCTTTGTATACAATCATTTCATTATGAAGAGATAATTAATTCATTAAATTGTGTAACTATGTAACATGTCTTAATTATCACTTTACTACCTGTATTCTATAAAAGTATATTTAGCTGTTTAATTGAAGCCCTGCCCTGCAGTGATCTGGGCTGGGCTGTAGTTTCTAACTTCTCTTTTAGCTCTCTACTTTTGATGGATTATGAAGGACTGTTTTATCTGATGTTTCAGGAGATGCTCCTGGTTATGTTATTTTTTTTTTTTAAATATACTTGGTATCTAATTAGTTTCTCTTAACCACCCTTATACATCTAGTTTCATTTGCTATTGCAACTGGCTCAGAAGAACCTTGTAACTAAGGTCTTCAAAAGTTTTCCATAATGTCCACTTGTATACAATCCAGATGCCAGATAACATTGTGCCTGAATTTCTCTCTCCCTTTTCCTTTGATTCAGGACATGCAAGCAAGTCCAACAATTGAACAAATCTGTATGGAATATGAATTCTACTATTTCATCAACTACTTTGCTAGAAAGTGCTCATTCTGTACCCACAACGGTAAAGGTTCTCTTGTCACTTATAATTTGGAAGAAAATGATTGCAATTTTAATTGATATTTTTATGCTTAAGTGTCTTTGATTCATTACTCTACCAATTAAAACAATTGTCTATCTTGGGGATTTCTCAGAAATTCTTGAAAAGGAGTATAAAACATTCTGGGTGAAATTATTTCCTTCTATTCTTTTTAATAAAAGTAATACTTCAATATTCAGTGAAGACAAGTTTGTTCTAAGCCGTTTAAAGCCCCTTTTAGACCTGCATCTGTATTTTCTAGTTACACTTCTGGGTGAAATTATTTCCTTCTATTATTTTTTTATAATAAAAGTAATACTTCAATATTCAGTGAATTCAAGTTTGTTCTAACTGTAAGCTAACTTTTAAAGCCCATTTTGAGACATGCATCTGTATTTTCTAGTTACACTCTAATTTTAGAACTAAAATGTTTATGTACAACAGAACCAAGCAGGCTGTAGTTTGCTCTCTTCCTGGACTTACTGTTACATAGCTAGATTGATCAATATTTGTTTATGTTCAACCACCATTGTGTTCAACCGTTCTTGTTTTTTCCTTTTCAAGCCATCCTTGGCGAGGAATGCTGATTTGGAAATTCTCTAATAATGTATGTTTGAACCAAAACTAGAAATAGGTAAGAAAAGAATATTATTGAATTGAATTAAAAGAACAGAAAACAGGACAGTTAATTTATGTCTCCCCCGAGGGTTTCCCCTTCACAAAAAGCAAAATTCAATTGTCTATTGAATCCCCTTCAAAATAGTGTATGTGTTGGGAATTAGAATAGGAATGGGAAATAAAGAAAAATGTATTGAATTGAATGGAAAGAACAGAAAACAGGAGAGGTATCTCTCCTCCAAGGGTTTCCCATTCAAAAAAAGCAAAGCTTAATTTCAAATGATACCAAACTGAATGAATTCCCTTTCCCTACATTCCACTATTTATTTACCTCACTCTGCGTCTAACTAACTAATCAATATGCTAATTTCTTGACAAAAAGCTAACTTCCTACCTCCTAACGTTATGCCTTTCTTACATGCACTTCTATTTGGTTTTATGGAGCAAGACTGTATGTACAATAGTTAAATCACCGTCCCTAAGATAGGGCTTTTGCAAGCAAAATTATTACTTTCAACTTACAATATGTAGTTTCTACTTGTACAGAGGATCTACGTATCTTGCAGCATAACTTATCGTTGTCCAATAATGGGCATTTTCTATTTTATTATCATTGTCCATTGAATAAAGTTTACGTATTTGATGGTTTTTATACATTCCCCTTCGTTTGCAGAGAATTGAAAATTATCTGCCAAGTTCTACTGCAAGTTTTCTTTATGCCACTGATTTATCTGACGGCAAAAATGAGTGCCTAATTGAAGGGTGGGATATTGTTGAGCATCCAACTTTTCCTCCCCCACCATCACACAGTGAGGATGTTGAGCATTGGACCCGGGCCATGTTCATAGATGCTAAAAGGAAGTGATCTTCATCTGCAACAGACTTCTGGTTTGTGTATGCCCCCCTATTAGCAAAATTTTCTTTGCAGAATTGCTACTTAATTTTATTTTCTTTCAATAAGTCTAGTAGAAAGCTTTTGATTGATTGGCCCAAAGTATACTCCAAATGTGTGTTAAACAGCATTAATATTTATTCCTAGTTTACACAGTTGGGTTCCAAGTGGTGCTTTGGTAATCGAATACAGTCATGGAACTAATTGTTTACATTTTCATGCTTCTCTCGTAAAATACCTCCATCCCATTTTTTCTTTCGGGGTAATTTTCTCACGATAAATTGGCTTAAAGTGCATGAAAGAGTTTATATGTTGTTAGGATGCATCTGAACTGATTTAAGTTTAACTTTGAAAGGTTCAAGACTGGTGGATTCAAATTAATAAAAAGATTGATCTTGGCCTGAGTTTTAGCTGCACGCAACTGAGTCATTTGATTAAATTTTTTAACTGAGGACAGCTGCCAGCTTAGTGTTTTACCAGTATGTATGGTGTTTCTGAAGTCTTTTAACATTTATTAGCAGACACAATTTTGCTTGGCATTTAACCATTCAGCATCGTTCCTTATTCAATCAGTTCTTTCTTACTATTTTGTCTTACAATAAAAGCTTATATTTAGGTTCTTATTCCTGGCTGATTGGAATTGCTTTTATTCTTGTCAGGTTGAAGGCAGTGACGTTATCTTGTCTGGTAGCATGGAGTGAAAGTCGACTCAAGATTGTTCAGGATTAATTCTTAAATTGGAATAATTTATTCCACCCTTGTTTGTAAATATAGATTATAGACTAATGATAATCATGTAAATATTTATAGGCAAGGTTCATTGAATTCTTTAATTCTCCAAAATCTCATCAATAAGCTTCATGATTTGATTGGAGTTTGACTCTTCACTATTATAACGGTTAGCTCTGAATATGACAGCTGATGTAAGTAAGCACTTATACTTTCTCTAAACTCAAAAAAGAAAAAAATACTAAAATTTACGCATGTTAAGGAAAATAACTGTCATCATTTAATATCATTGGTTTCAAGTAAAATATAAAGATGTTTTTAAAATGTTTTTCAAAGGAATTTGATGTAATTACAATTAAATAAAGACGATTTAGAAACAATATCATTAAATAGGATAAAATTAATTGAATTTGCTTATATTTTAATATAACATACAATTTTGTTCTTTGAGTCTTAGAGGAGTATATCACGATCAAAATTGTCGTATACTAGTAATCAGATGATTTGAGGTCAAATGAATGTTAATAAATTTGAATTGGTCATCAACTCAGTCGGGTATTGCCTCATTGTTTCAATTGGTAAGTTACTAGTTGACATCTATTGACAAAATCTCAAAAAATTTACACTGTTAGATTTTTATATTGCAAAACGTTACAAAATAACAATAAGGTAGAATATAACAAATAACAAAATAATATGTTTCTATATGTTTGTGAATTTTCAAGTAGGTTGAAAACACAAAATTAATAGACACTTGATAATGAAGAACCTCCAAATTCGCAATGTGTTAAAATAAGATACTAAGTATGTGAATTACAATTTAAATGTTGAGGTATTAAGATAATTTTTTTATTTGACAAATACTCCTCAATAGCACTATATTTGTAAACCTTAACGTCCTTAAGTTAAATAACATCATACCGAAGTAGTACATATTTGTGTTTTTTTAGGAGAATCCCATTATGCAATAGTGACTATAATATTTTAATATAAAAATATTGGAATCTAATTATGTAATAATGACATGTAATTCTAAAATTAAAATTAGTTGTAAGAAAAATTGAATTTATAACAAAACATTGGCTTTAAATTTGTAACAGATTTGTGAGGATAAAAGGAATTCATTCGTTGATGTTCACATTTTGAAGAAAATTACTTTTTTTTTATTTACAAATGTTAATTTGTTAATGAAAGGATTTGAATCTATAATTTCTTATTCTTCATATGTGAATTTTATCACTAGACTAACTTTATAATGTTAAAACAAAAAAACTACTTTAAAGCATTTATGTTCAACATAGATAATTATTCTATTATCTATATTATTCATAAAAAAATCTATTATCTATACTATTAATCTATATTATCTATACTACTAATAAAGATAATTCTTCTTTTGATATTGACTTTTCAAAATACATATTTTACCCCTATATCTATTTAAAAATTAAGAAATAAAATATTTTGTGAATGGAGATCTTCAGACCTAGAACTTCTCATCCCCGAAATATAAACTTTATCATTATATCAATTTTATAACTTTAAGAAAAAAATTACTTTAAAACATATACATCTAACATACATAATTGTTCTACTATCTATAATATATAATATAATACATATATATAATCGATACTATTAATAAGAGGAATTCTCCTTTTGATGTTCACTTTTCAAAATACCTATTCTATCCCTATACTTATTTGAAAATTAAAACATAAACTACTCTCTGAATGGAGAGATTTGGACCCATAATCTCTTCTTCCTTAAATGTAAACTTTGTCACTAGATTAACTTTATAACCTTAAGAAAAAAATTATTTTAAAATAATTAAATGCAACATATATAATTGTTCTACTATCTATAATCTATAATATAATATATACATAGATACATATATATATATATATATATATATATATATATATGTGTGTGTGTGTGTGTATATACACAATATATATACTATTAATAAAGGAAATTCTCCTTTTGATGTTCACTTTTCAAAATACCTATTCTACCCCTATACCTATTTAAAAATTAAAAAACTAAACTACTTTGTGAAAAGGCGGATTCAAACCCACAACATCTCACTCTACAAATGTAAATTTTGCCACTAGATCAACTTGTAATCTTAAAAAAAAAATACTTTAAAAATATTTATATCTAACATACATAATTGTTCTACTATTTATAATCTATACTCTATAATAGATAATACTATTAATAAAAGAAATTTTCTTTTGATGTCCACTTTTCAAAATACTTATTCTACCTATTTGAAAGTTAAAAATAAACTACTTTGTAGAAGGAGAGATTCGAAGGCACAACCTCTCTCTTTCCAAATATTAACTTTGCCACTAGATCAACCTTATAATCTTAAGAAAAAAATTACTTTAAAACATTTATATCCAACATACATAATTGTTCTACTATTTAATCTATATTCTATAATCTATTATATCATATATCATATAGAGAGATTCGAATTCACAGTATCTCTCTCTTATATATATAGACTTTGCCCCTAAGTCAACCTTATAACCTTTAAAAAAACTAATTTAAAATATTTATATTTAACATACATAATTTTCCTATCATATATAATTTATATCTATAATATATAATATTATATATATCCAACATGTTATTACAAAACATTGATGTTTATTTATATATATATATATATATATATATATTCTATCATGTTATTACAAAACATATTAAATTAAAACTCTAAAATTGTTATAACATATCAAAATAAAAATGTTAATATACAAGTGTGACAATGTCTGTGTTTTCGCAAGTTTATTAATAAAGGAAACTAGCCCTTTTGGTGTCTAAATTTTGGTTAACAATTATGCTTCTTAATTATAATAATAGCTAACATGCTAATAAATAAGAAATATATTGTAATTGTACACACTCACATATAGTTTATTTTAGAAGTTTCATTTTCTTCAACCAAAATTCATACAATAAAAAATATGAATACATAGGCGTGACAAAACCTCTTGTCCGTTTTTTAACAATAAACATAAATGTTTTTTAGAATCCTACATGGAAGGAGACCAAATTAATTCACAGTTGTTTAAAATTAATTAGGTTATTATATAAGCATAAGTATAAAACTTAATATTTATTTTTATGAAAAAAAAATAGTTGTGCACATTAAATTAATATTTATTTTTATAATAATTAAATTAAAATTTTAAGTTGTTAAAATAAGTTAAATTTAAAAATTATAAAACTTGGGAATTATAAGAATTCAAGTAGCAAAACTTGTAAAACAGTAGTGCGAGTTTTTTATGGTTATGGTTGACCCATTTAAAAGTGAGATAAACACTTTAGTAAAATTCTTGTAAGTAACTAGCATTGAAATTAAGAGTGTTTGGGATGAGGTTTAGAGCAATTTTGGGTCTAAAATTGGTCTAACTTAAACTAAGAAAAAAGTGCAATGTTGTTTAGTTCGATTTAGATTAATTACAAAATTTGAATCAAATAAAACCAATATTTTGTAGTTTGATTTAATTTGATCTTATGATTTAAAATTCTATTATTAAGTATTTAAAAATACATTAAATATCTTTATTTCAAAATTGTATGAAAATTTACTAAGTTGCTTATTTTATCTTTACTTACTCCCAACAAAATTATACAAAAATAACAATCATTAAAATTAAAGTACAAACAATCAATTTGTATAAATATTACATATTACTTATTATAATTGTATCCAATGAAATTAAACCAAATAGTTTTGCTAAAATATCAAGGAATGTAGCTAAATTAACTAGTGAATGATCCTCGGGTGAGGAGCACGAATGATAAATTAAAATTTTAATTAAAAATACTAAGGTTAGGACACATGACCTCATGCAAACTAGCCGCATCATCTTCAATATGCTAAACTTAATAGGTTTGCAAAAAACATGATATCAACAAACAGATAAAGACACTATTTGGGGTCTATTAGTTAGGGTCACGTATGAGAGGTTTAATGATATATTATACATTAATAGAGGAGGGCCAAAAACCTCTATTTGGTGGAGGGATGCTTGGGTTATTGACAAGGATGCAACTTTTGTCCTGGGTTGGTTCTCTAATAATGTGAAGAGTTTATTGGTGTCGGGTTTGAGACATTGTTTTTGTTACATAGTGGTTGGGTCTGAGTCAATCTTTTCCTAGATTGTTTGCTTTGGTATGTATCAGTGGAGGTTATAAAGGACCTTTCGACGAGGTGTCCTAAGTGGAAATGGTTTTGGTGTAGGGAATTGTTTATATGGGAGGAGGAGTTGATGTCTTCAATGGAGGATCTTTTGAAGGATGTGAACTTAGGAATCCATTCTAGGGATGAGTGAATTTGGATTGCTCGGGCTACAAATAAGTTTATAGTGGCAAATGCATATAGGAAGATTAATGCAGCTTTCAGGTTGGGAAGTTCATTCAATGTTCACAATCAAGTAAAGTGTTGGCGTTTTTTTGGAAACTATTGCTTAATAGGCTCCCTACTATTGACAACTTACAAAGAAGGGGTATGATCTTCCGGGATAATATGTAGAGTTGTGTTTGGTGCTTGGATCATATAGAGGAAAGTAAACATCTCTTTTTTTTCCTGTTCCTTTTCTCAATCTATATTGTACAGGGTACTGCAATGGATTGGAATTCATTCTCCTCTCCTTGATGATTTGTTACAACTGTTTAATATGATTAGCTTTTTGGATTGTAGATAGGATAAGGAAACACTGTATATATTTGTTTTTGCATGTTGTGTATTCAGAGATATGGATATCCAAAAACTCCATTGTCTTTGAGAACAAAAAGTTGGAGTTAGTGGTATTTTGTCCTATATTTGGTTTATATCATGAAATTGGGTTCAGTATAGGTGGGATGTTAATAAGGGGTACTCTTTTGATGATTGGTGCAATAATCTTTTATTATGCCTTTAGATGTTATAATGTTTCTCTTCTTATTTTGGTGGTAGGAGTCGTTGTGGGATGGTTGATCGTGTAGTAAATTATAATGTCTCTTCTTTTGGTTTTAATTTTTTGGTGGATGTATACTTAATGAAACATTTTGTTTCATTATTGATATATAATATATTGACAGTCATTGTTGTTAAAAAAAACAAATAGACATATTTTTTCACTTGGTGATTTATATATTATTATGAATAAATAAGTAAATAAATAGATTCTAAGTATGCTTTTTTTTACTGTCATATATTATTTGCTTATTTTGTCTTTTTCTTTAATATTTCATCATTTTTATTTATTCTCTTCTAGCCATCATCACAAACCGTGTCTTGGTGATTAAAATATACATGATATTAAGATAGATGTGATAATGGTGACATGAATTACAATTAATTAACTCAATATTAATAGAAATTACAGAATCAATTATTTACTTTTAAAAGATAATTAATTGGAATGAAAAAATAAAACTATAATATGAAATCAAGTTAATTTGAGGCATTTACCAAGACAAATTCAAATAATAACTAGAATACACATGAAAATATTAAATATATTAGTTACCGTAAAAATTTTGTTCTGTCAAAAATTAAAATAAAGTGTAATAAAAAATAGAGTGAAAATTAAAATTGTAAGAAGAAAAAATTATGCGTAGATATTAACCCTTCTTTAACATAGTAATAAACCAAATCCTTGATCTTATAACATCTTTGGCTACCTTTGTTATTTCTTTGATCAGGCACTCTACAATGGTCAATGGGTGGTTTGTGCTCTTTAAGGACAGAAACTGCCATACGAAGAAGTCTTTGCCCAAATTTTTGTGCATATTTTGTTAAGTCGATGACCTTATTAACTTCCTCTTCTAAACAAGATTGAACTTTCTAGTGAGTGTTTTTAGTAGTGGGTTTGATGATGGAAATGATTTTTCCAAAAGAAGATTTCTTCTGTTCTCTATAATAAGCATAATATTTGTGTACATCTGCACACAAAATCTCCAAAAATTGAGAGCTCATGCCAAGATGAGAATTTTGAAAAAGGGGTTGGTAAGACCTAAGCAGCGATGTTGGTGACTATAGCTCTAACTATGGTGGTCTCCTTTCTACACATGCTGACCTGTAGATGTTATATAGTGGTCATAATTGTGGAAAGGAGACCATCACTGTTATGGCTATAGTCAGGATGACATTACAAATGATGGTAACAAGACAAACGATGACATGACAACAAATGATAGTGGAAAAGTAAATGACGTATGAGACTTAAGCGAAGGACAAAAATGACCTAATGTTGTTGATAGAGGGAGAAAGAGCACCACACCTGATTTTTTGTGGGTCTAGAAAATTTTGAATAAGTTGAAGAAAGTAAGTTGGATGCGGAAATGAACTTTGATGGTGGAACTCACTTTTACAAACAATGAAATTTTAAGAAATGAAGCAAACAATTATATCTATAAATTTTAGTTTAATTAATATGTGTTGACAGTGTAAAAGAGAGTTGTTTTACATTGACTTTTAATCATAAAATTCTTTATTTATGACTTTTAAACTATTAATGGATACAATCAACAAACTTACTTATATGAAGAGTTGTGATTAAATGCCAATAGAAAATTTTTTATAATTGCAATGCACAATCCTTTTTTTCGAGATTTTTAACATTAAAAGTTTAACATAATATTTTAAAGAATAAACATACATTACAATTGTTCTCCATGAATTTTTATATTTTGAAAAAAATGAATGATTTTTTAATTATCAATATTTAAAACATATCTCTATGTATAAGTAATTAAACAATTTTTCAACCATTCATCTCCCATTCGATATTGTATCCAATTCTTGATAATATTCATAGCAAAAAAAAAATAAAATTCGTTGATGTTGTTGTCAGTATAGTAGTACGAAAGCTAACTCTAAAAACAAATACGCTAAATTATATACGACATGTTTTTTGGTCTCCACAAACTCATGGAATGGTCACTAATTCTTTTTAATTCTTAAAAATGTGCCATCAAAACAACATCATTTTCAAGTTGATTATCTAGTGTCAAAAGGTTCAAAAGGAGAAAATTTTGTAGGATAAAATTGAGCAAAGTGAATCAACTTCTCTTATCAAATGCAGAATATGAATATCTTGGATTTAAGCATTCTACACAAAGAAGCAACTCAATATTATCCTATTAGAACAATTATTCGACTCTTGAAGTTATCGGCCAATCACTTGATAGAATACTTCAACTTAATGATGTAGATTAGTAACTTTCTCCATTTTGCCCATTGAGCTTCCTTATGCTTCAAAAGTATCCTTCATATTTGGAACCACAACATTATGTTTTTCACAAAATAATGAAAGATCATTAGCAAAAAATGTCAATCATCATCCCTCATAACCTGTAACGTTTTTTTAGATACAATAACTAACTTCATAGTATTTATAATGTCTTACTTCTTTTTAATGCTTGAGATAACTCATGAGTGATCCCTAAAATATTTAAGTGAAAGATGAAAAAAATATTAAAAAGATTGCATAGAATTCAACAACATGGAAGAAAACATGGAAGAAAACATAGAAACTAGACTAATTAATGTACCGTAGTGTGAGCTCAATCTAGTATCTCTTGCCTTCTTGATTATAGTTTTTTTATTCAAGTCACATCCACTAGAGATATCTCCTTTTTACAATGCTTCTTTCACATTTGCAATTTGACTTTCTCAAAGAATATCTCGATGCTTACATGATGCTCCAACAACATTAGATAATAATATTGAATATAAAATGTAGGAATATTCTCTTTCAATATCAAGCTTTTGAGACCATTAAATTTTATCTTGCATATTATTTGCTCCATCATATCCTAGTTAACACAATCTTGATAGCTTAACCAATATTTTGCAAACAATGATTCCAAAGCTAATTTCAACAATAGAGCATTAGTACTAGAAACATGAACAAGATCAAGAAAACACTCTAACATGCCTTTTTTTATTCACATATAGTATAACCACAACCATATTTGCTCCTTAATTGATATATCCTAAGATTCATTAATCAAACCATTACCTCGAAAAGCTAATCCTTAGCATAATAAAACCTGAATGTAGTCAACTATTGCAATTAAATGAATTTGGTATTCCTTTTTAATTTGTGCTTACATATGGCAACTTCAATGTGTTGTTTTTATTTCATAAAATCTTGACAATTTTTCCATACTTGATTATGAAAACTATTTAGGTTCCAACATGAACTTGAAATTTGTCATTTTTTCCCAATTTGTAAAACTTTCTATTATAAATGCATCATCACTACCTTTATGTTCCCTAACTAGTGATCTCATAAGATAACAATATAAACAATATATTGTATCCTCTTTGTGGCTATATTCTAATCAATTGTCATATTTTATATACTAACCTGGATTAAATTTACGAAAAGTGTCACCAAGTTGTCTTTGTTGAAAATTTATCTCCTTTGATTGACAAGGCCCCTTATACAAATAATATCTTCTAATTTCATCTCTATCAATTGAATGATAATCTAAAGTTTTTTGCCTTAAACCAAGATCATGATGAAGCTTTTCCAAATCAAATTCCAAAAATATTTTGGCATACTTTTAGAAAAAGATGGTTTAGAAAAAGAAGATTGCTTCGAAGATAATTATCTCTCCATTCCTAGAACTACGTTAATATATAATAGTAATTAATACATAGACTTGGTCATGAAGAAAAATTACTTAACATATACACATGAATATTTCATATTCATGACGAAAATTTTTAAAATAAAAAAATATAAAAATCAAAACATTACACATGTATACTTAAAAATCGACAAAGATGAGACAAAAAATTGAGATTTGAGAAGAATAAAATCTTCACCAAAGAGATTATAAGGTTGTTCTAGTGATCAAGTCCAAATGTAGGGAGAGAGTGGTTGTTGATTCGAATCCCTCCAATAACAAAACTAACATATTAACAACTAGCATTTGCTTATAAAAAATTAGAACCGATAAATATAATTTAATTTATCTAAAAAAAAGTTATTATGAAGGTAAAAGAGAAGCAACCAAAGAAATAAAAGAAAAAGGCAAATCAATGTTTTGTTGAAAACCAAGGAAAAAAAAAGAACAAAATTAATACAACAATGAGCTCAAGTTAAAACTTGAAAATAGTAATCTATAGAAAGTTTAAAATATTAACTAATCTTTGTCAAAATAAAATTAATATTTTTTAAAATAAGAATTATAATATTGTTTTTAAGTATATATTAATCTATATAAAAAATAAAATATTAAATTATCTTTTAATATTTTTTAAATTAAAAACTGTAACCACCCTATTTTGAAACATATATATTTGAATTAAATTATTTTTTAAGTTTAATTAAAAATTGTAACAACTGGATAAAAAATAAAATATTAAATTATATTTTAACATCTTTTAACGTATATTAACCAAATTGTATTTTAACCTAACTAATACATATATATATATATATATTAATAACTAATACGTGATTGAAATGTATATTGTTTGTTAAATAACTAATACATTACATTGAAAAATAAGTGGTAACTACACTCAATGAAGTAGTCAAGTCTAGATATATGGGACAAGATACAAATTGACTGGTGGGGATGAGAGACATGGGTTAAGAATGGAAACCAGGATTAGATACGTTGAGCTATCAGTAAAAGCATAATTTCTTAGAGATAAAAACTATTTTACACTAAAATTTACCATTAAAGAAAGTTATCGAGAAGATAAAAATAATAAAGTTTTCATTGGTGATAGGTAAAAAGGAGTATACCTATGTGACTAAATACTCCGGTGCCCTATATATTATATGTTGAGAGAATTTTGATACCTCCGGAGGTGACCCAATAATTTTCTTCTATTTAATTTTGTAAATTTTATTTACAATAACTTTAATTAGTAATTTTAATAAAAATAAATTTAATTAAGGTAATTAGATAAATTAAATATTTTACCTAGTATATTAATCTATACACTGATTTAAATATTAAACGTAGATTCTATAAATAATAACATAAAGTAAGTTTTAGTTTGATTTAATTATTCTTTAAATTTTTTGAAAAAACAATTATATGCATTTTATAATAATTAAAACATTATTTTCTTATCATAATTTATATAATGGTTATATATATTTTACTTATTTAATTTATAGGTTGCATAGCATAACTAATATAATATGAGTTTAATTGATATACACTGTAAAAAATTTTACACTAAAAATGTATACCAATTAAACTCATATAATATTTACTATTTGTTATATTTTTAAGGTTGTCATACTTAAATAATAAATAATCATAATCCTATGTAAATAAAATAAAAAATTATCTTGATATTATTAAAACTACTATATTTTAATTATTTAAATTAATTTATAACAAATATATAATTATTTCTTCTATTATTTAAGATGAACCTATATAATCTTTTATTTTTTAACTTACAATCCATCCTAACATACAACTCTTTCTATCTTAGTATCTCTTAAATGCTTTTCTCATACCATCCTAATCTAATCTCTCCACTTCATGGGATCTAATGACTAACATTTGAACGTTTTCTCCATATAAGTAAAGAGTATAAAAATTGAACATGTCACTTATACAAGTGAACATAAAATAAAACTCTCCATTTAATACAAAATTTTCCTAAAGACTAAATTTCATTTATAGAGAGAAAAACTTAAAATGGTGATACTTATACAAATCAAATGGATAATTTAACCTAAAATATAAAAAACTCAATTATAATAAAAAATCTGTAAAATAATATGAAATGTTAAAATATTTACAGACACTAAAAAATTATTTAAGGAAAAAAAGAAATTTCTAATGACATGCTAATGGCATCGACCTTTAATGGTGGACATTTCTGCATCTTTTCTCATAGTCCTCCGTAAGCTTGCCAATTTTGTGTTATGAGCAGTTGAATCCACCAGAACTACTCGATAGGAGTCCCAACAAAATCATAGACCCATTATTGTTTTTTTCAAATAAATGTGAAGATAGGTGATGCACGGTAAAAAAAATTATATTTTATATTCTCGTTTAATCACAAATCATAATTTATCATCTATGATTTTTATCGAAAAAATCATAAACAAATAAGCTATGATTAAACAGTAATATAAAATTATTTTACCATGAATGAATAAAAGAATCAATGAAAGATGAGATGAATCAATGACGAAATTCTAAAATGTGGTTGAACTGGTACGCCTTAGTTGGTATCTTGGAGTGAGAGTTGAAGCTGATAACTCTGCATCTAATTCCTGACATTTTAATATGAAGAACAATAAGTCTCGATATAATATTATAACTGAAATATAATTTGAATAAAAAAATCTATATAATTACTGAAAATTGGCTAAGAGTTCATCATTTTTTTTAATTTTTTATATTTAATTTTTATTCTAGTTTTTAACTCTAATTTGCTAATCACTTACCTCTAATTGGGGCACACAGAGCTTCATTAAGGCAAAAGCATGCTATGGTCTGGTTCGTTAAGCAATTTTTGCTCATTCTTCTTTCCATTCCTAAAATTAAACAAAGCTTGAAGAGAAATATCTTAGGTAATTGCCATAACCGAGCTACTCTCATAAAACCATCCAACTACTAATAAAAAATTAAGCTTCTCAAGAAACACATATCTTATTAAATTTAATATTTATACAATAACAATATAAAAACAGTTTTACACTATTTAAATCACAACCTTTCATATATAATAAATCTATTAATTTTATTAATTAATAGTTTAAAAATCATATCAAAAAATTGTGATTAAATATTAATATAAAACTCTTTTACACGTGCATAAGTTTTTTCTCTATCTTAATATTATATTTATTTTTCTCTTTATTGCTAATTTTCACTGAAAAAAATCATTTCAGTTTTATGTATGTAACTCACACTATTAATTTTTTCAAAAAAAATCCTTAACTTACAATTACCTAACATGTTTTAGGCAGGATTTTGTTGTTGCATCACCATATACTAATATTTTATTTTTAATTATAAATGGGCTTATTATTAAATTATATTTATTTTAAAAGGATTTTGAAGAACGGTTTCAGCCTTAGGGACATGAGGCTCATAGTCGTCCACTCCATCTTAGCTCCAAGATGAATAAAAAGGAATAATTAAATATTTATTTGACAATAGTTTTATAAAATTATTTTTAGTATTTTAGTCTTTAAAAATTAAAAAAATTGTTTGGATAAATATTGTTTGAAAACAGCTTTCGAAAACAGAAAACTAAAAAACAGAAACAATTAAAAATAATTTTTACTTTTCAATTTTTTTTTTGTTTTGAAAACTCAAAATATAATCAAAATATGTTATTTTTTGCTTTTTAATAATGAAATTTTAATAAATATGACAAGTTTTTTTTCTATTTTTACTTCTTTAAAAGAATTTTCAAATAACACTTACCAAATAAGTTTTTTTTTTCTTTTCTTTCTGAAGAGAGTTTTGAAAACTATTCTTAAAACTCTTTAAAAACTAAAAAACAAAACAAAATCAATCAAGTCCTAAATGTTTGTTTGACAACAGTTTTATAAAACTGTTTTTAGTATTTAAAAACTAAAAAACTTGTTTGGGTAGCGTTTTATGAAAATAGTTTTCAAAAACTTTTCAGTTTTCTATTTTTGTTTTGAAAAATCAAAATACAATCAAAATATGTTGTTTTTTGTTTTTCATTAATGAAATTTTAATAAATATAAACAAGTTTTTCTATTTTTACATTTTTAAAAGAGTTTTCAAATAACACTTACCAAACAAGTTTTCTTTTTCTTTTTTTCTTGAAAAGAGTTTTTGAAAGATATTCTTGAAAATTCTTTTCAAAAACTAAAAAACAAAATCAAACTAATCAAATCTTAAATATGTGAATCTCAATAAAATAAATTGATCAACACAAAAGGTTGTAATAGAATATTTTACTAACAAAAATAAATAAATAATTAAGAAGAATGTTGACAAGCTATATATAGCTAGGAAAATATTTTGTTGCCATTAGATCCACATTTGTAAACTAAAAAACGATTTTTACTTTACAGTCATGAACTTTCCGATGTAAAATTGTACATTAATGATTATTTTAATAATAGTATTGTAATGCTAGTTTAACTATTTTTTATATTATTAATTCATTCGAAATCATCTTAGATATACTTTATAAAATCATTATAAAAATTAGAGTTTAATTAGTATGCATAGCATAACAAATTTTATACTGACATTAAATCACAATCTAATTTATAATAAGTTTATTGACTTTACCACCTAATACTTTAAAAATCATAAAAATGAAGAGTTAAAATTGAATATCAATGCAAAACTCTTCAACATTAGTGTAGAACTCTTTTCTAGCATCCCTGCATAATAATTATTAGAGTTTAATTGGTATTCACTGCGAGTGTAAAACATTATTCTTACATTAATATTTAATTATGACTCTTCATTTTTGTGACTTTTAAATCAGTAATGAGTAAAGTCAACAAATTTACTAGGGTTGTGATAATTGAATATCAGTGTAAGAATCTTTACACTGATAAAGTATATCAATTAAACTCAATTTATTATACATAATAGGATAATATTATTATATTGTTTTACATACAATTAAACTCGTACATATTACAATAATAATTATATTGTTTTACATATAATTGAATATCAATGCAAAACTCTTCAACATTAGTGTAGAACTCTTTTCTAGCATCCCTGCATAATAATTATTAGAGTTTAATTGGTATTCACTGCGAGTGTAAAACATTATTCTTACATTAATATTTAATTATGACTCTTCATTTTTGTGACTTTTAAAGCAGTAATGAGTAAAGTCAACAAATTTATTAGGGTTGTGATAATTGAATATCAGTGTAAGAAACTTTACACTGATCAAGTATATCAATTAAACTCAATTTATTATACATAATAGGATAATATTATTATATTGTTTTACATACAATTAAACTCGTACATATTACAATAAAACCCCAAACAAAAATAATAAGTATTACTTCTACATTAAGTATGTGACCAAAGATTCCCATATTTCATAGGGATTGAAATACTCCGTTCTAAATCATTGTCTCAGTTTCTGTTTCACTGACTTACTGATTTTTCTAATATCTTATATAACTCATTAAATAATATAATATTTATTTATTAAGATAGGGTTCGAGACATCAGTACATAAGATTTTCTTCCCATTTTATATAACCTTAGATATTTTATTTGGCATAGTGTTTTGCTAACAGCCCACAACACATATCTTCCACATACCAGGAATGGAATAGAATGTGTTTTTATTTGTATTTTATCTCTTGCATCCAACTTTGGATTATAAAAATGATAAAAGAATGTTATTTGGTTAACATAACTATGTGTAACACTTACACATATATGAATAATATGCTTATGCTTCTCACAGGAGATGGCTGGGTTAACTAATAGTTCCAAGACTATATTTTGGTGCACTATTTCCCATTTGGCATATTTCTTTGGTCTTTCTTGTAATGACTTTGCATGTCATGTACTAGCCTTGGCTACTACTTGGGCTGTCTTCAGTTAATAAAATCTATTTGCTTATTACCAAAAACAAAACAATATTGCGATGCAGTCATGCAGAGTTTTGATCATATAAATTAGGACACAAACATATATAACACAAAAATTATTTTTCCTTGAAAAATAGTTTGCTGAGTGTACCTTCAGCTTTTTGAGCCAGCTATTCATTTTCTGCAAGCGACACTTCTCTTTCTCTAACCTATTTATGTGTTCCTTTGAACCACATGAGAAGAAGAATGATATAAATTTCCCTTGTGAAGATACCTTGGACTAACTTCATGCATGCTTGATGAATCATTGTACTAACCTGCTTCTTTGCCCTTGATCTTGCAGCAGATTCCCTGTTCTTGGCCATTCTCTTCTGCCTCCTCTCAATAGTCTTTTCCAGCACTTCATCTGAGTACTTGTTTTTTCCAAAAACAGCACTCTTGGAATCTGAATATGTTGGTGACATTGAAATCCCCACTGAATTTTCTGAATATCCCATTTCCATAACAGGGTTCTCGTAAAATGACTTAGAAACATTGAAATCTGGACACCCCCCAATATTTATCTGTTGATGCTGTTGCTCCTGGTGTTGCTGTTGCTGTTGATGGTGGTGCATGTTAATAGTAGGGATCTGCATTTGCAACCAATGTTGTTGTTCCTGCTGTGAATGCATCACCATTGGATCCATTCCCATCAGAGGTTGAGAATCACCAATAACATTAACATTGTCTTGATCTCCTACACTAATCACACCAGAACGAACTAGAAAATTTTCCAATATCTGTGATTCCCCAAAACTAGGTTGTTTCAAAGGGGTATCCACAGACCTGTTCACATGTTCTTGGTGAACAATCCCCCTCCAACCCTCACTTTTGTTGCTCAATCCCCCATTGAGACCAATGTTGCCAAGA
The DNA here is from genome assembly GCA_037954015.1 of Psophocarpus tetragonolobus. Lineage (NCBI taxonomy): Eukaryota > Viridiplantae > Streptophyta > Magnoliopsida > Fabales > Fabaceae > Psophocarpus > Psophocarpus tetragonolobus. The sequence continues at coordinate 31,382,025 of CM075695.1, read as the reverse complement.
ATAAACGAATGATCAGATGAAGGGTCTTGCACAAATTGGCCACTTTCTGAGATCACATTTTTTTGAAGCTCATCCAAATTCATACTATGGAAAGGCTTCCCTGTGTTTCCCAATTGGCTCTCAACCTCATCAAATGTGAGGTTATACAATGAGCCTTGTCTAATCATAGGTGGATACTGTGGACCCTGTGTTCTATTAGGAGAAACCATTCCCACACCCCTCCTAGCCATCATTCAATAACAGTTCAGAAATATATATATATATATATATATATATATATGTATTTAAACAAAACTCCTTTTTTGAAAAAATAACTTGAAGAACAAGTTAACAAAACCAATCCCTTTACTACACAAAAAACTGTTCAACAGAATACATAACAGATAATTTAAGTAGGGTTTTGCTAAAGTATACAATGATGAGGAGGGTGAGTGATGTTAATTTATAGTGTTTGGTTAAATTTGAGCAACTAGGCTTGGAAACAAGAGTTGAAAAATTAGTTTAAGGAGCGAAATCTGAGCCGCCACATAAGATAGAAGAGTGAACAAACTTACGGGGATAGTGATATTTTCTCAACTACCACTCTGAATTATATGCTAAATTGGTGGTTTAAAAGGTTAAATATAAATGTAAGATCCAACTAACCAAGAAAAATAAAATAACACTCCAATAATAACCTCCTCATGCTCAGCACTAGAATGTATTTTAAGTTAATTTCTTTTTTTGTCACTTTCCTTTTCTGTTGACTTGACTCTTGAAGAATAGGATATGACATTAGATGACGGTTATATAAGGTCGTCATGGCCTTCTCATGCTTTCATATTTGGGACATATGTCATATATACATACTTCTTTCATAACTTCCAGCCCTAATCTTTCTACTTGCTTAAACTCTGCATACATTATCCCAACCAATGCCGCGAACCAATGCTGAAAGAATTCTTTATTCTCAAATGTCTCCGACTTTTTATTCTTATGTTATGTCATTTAATAATTTTTTATTTTTTATCACCGTGTCTTAGTTTTTTTATTTTACTAATAAAAAAATATCTCATCATTTAATAATTTTTTAATTATAAATATTCTATCTTTTATGTATCTAATTAATTCCTTGATTGGTTAGTAAAACAGAAAACAAAAAATACGATTTGGAGACAAAATATTTATATCCTCCCACTTACATGTTCACCCGCCCAAGTGCAGGTACGTAAGATGTAAGGACATATCTTCTATGTACATTATTTATAGTTTTACATAATTAAATATATAGTTATAATTATATTATTTTATTTATTTGATAAGAGTTGTTCTATGCTCTGTTTGAGGTTTTAATTGTCCTTTTAATAATCTAATTCTTGATTTTTTTGTCACCTGTTGGATATTAGTGGACTAAAGTAATATTTAGATTTAGGAGATAAATGTTTGGAAAGATTCATTGTGATGATAAGACCAATTATTTTTATCTATTTGTATTTTTTAATTTATAATACATAAATATAAGCTAACTAATTTTAATATATTTTTTACGGGTCTTGGAAAGTCCGGTCACATAATGATGTCTAAGTTAAATTAATTTTTGAGTTTTTTTGTTAAACGATTAGAACAATTTAAGAATTATTATGTTTAAGAGTTTAATCAGAAAATTTATACTGAAATTACACTAACATTACGTACTATTTAAATTATGTAATTAAATTAAATTATATGTTTAATTATTATTTTTATAATGCTTATTTATGGCTGGAATTGAATCCGGAAGAATTAATATTATGTTTCTTTGTTTCTAATATTATATGTGAATATTTTTTATATTATATTTATTTGTTTGTAATAATATTGATTGATTTATTAACTCTACGTAAGAAAATTGCACGAACCTATTTATAAAAAAAAAAGAAATGAAAAACTAGATAGTTATAAAAAAATAATTAATATCAAAAGAATATCTGAAAAATAAGCGAGAGTACTAAAGGAGTTCCAGGATTTGATAAAAGGAAAGTTTAGGTAAAGTTGTAAAAAAGATATGTATGAAAAGAGAAACTGAAGAATAGGTGAGTGTCACTGTAGTTACAAAAAATCTCCTAAAGACAAATTTTAGGTGAAGTAGATAAGGAGAATAATGGAGTATATCCGTTAGTTAAAATGATAACAATAAAATTTTAGGTAAAGGTTATATGTGGTAAAACTGGCAAGTAGTTCAAGCTAATACTACTTCAAGTAAATTAACAAGGTTAAAAGGGATAAAAAAAAGTGGCTAGATGAACTTCTCCAAAAGCTCTTTTAAAAGAAGAAAATATAAAAAAAAGTCGAGTTTTTTCATACTTTTTTAAAAGATGTGAAATATTTACAACCTAATTTTTAAATCGCTTATATGCTGAGCACACCAGAGTAAGATGTTTTATGAGATAGAGGAATAAATTCCAACCGTTAAAATAAAAATTAATTGTTAAAATTAAATCATATAAATTTATTAATTATTTCTTCTATTTATTATCTGTTATTCTTTTTTCTTTCTCTTCTATCAATAACTCTAGAATATTAATATATATATATATATATATATATATATATATATATATATATATATATATATATATATAAACAAAGAGAGATAAAGAATTTACTTCATGTAAGTATAAAATACTTACTCTTTATTGTAACTATATGGTTAAAACTAGTTACTTATTATACAACAATTAAATTTTAATAAAATAAATTGTAAGGATAGATAGTAACTCTCTTAAACTTACTTACTCTTAAAGTAAATAGATCCATCCTCTTATATATTGAAAAACTATGAGTTTTTACATGTTAACTTATGATAAGGTAATTTTAGCTTATTGATGCCTAAAGTATGATTGTTCTAGGACAAATGTATCCTACGCAATAGTTATAGTGGATTTAGACTAAGTTTGGATTTAATAGACTAAAGTCTACGATTTTGATAAGCCAATTATGGATAAATTAAAGTCAAACATCTTAGAAAATACACACTACATAATATAAAATGAAAAAAGAATTATGAATGATGTTATGCACTATGCTTCTCTCTAAGTCCACTACTCCTTTGTTGTCTGTCACTTTCAATCCATAGATTTTTTTCCTTATTCAAAGCCAAAAATCCAATCCATTCACATTATATTTTCATTGTACTTATAACAAAGAGGATAAATTAATGTTTAGCAGAGGTGTGCTTAAGTTAACATGATTGTGCTGTCTTGGCACACTTCTTATTGTACTATTCAAACATTTAACCCAACATTTCAAATAGTACAATCATGGTTATAATCGATATGTCTGATATAATGTGCTTGACAAAAGGGTGGAGACGAGGCTAACAAGGCCCAATTGTACTTAAGATGAACACAATTGTGCTCGACAAAAGGTGTGACACCCTTCTTTAATTATGATATATTAGACTTGTTAATTACAAAATACTTTATTCTTTAATTATAAAACAATATAGAAATTTGTTAATTTAAATACTAGACTTGACACTTACGTAAAATAATTCACACGCTAATATTCACTTATTTCCTAAAACTATGATATAAAAAAATGTAAACATATAAGTAAACATGTTAGATTCTAAACAACCTAGGAAGACCTAGTCTAGAGCACCGTATAATGCATGTTCTCTTAGGTGCACATCTGAAGCAGTCATCTTCTACACTAGTAACACGTAGGTACAATCATTTGACCATAGGTACACCGAAGTAAATCCTCTTCTAGACCAATAAAACGTAGGTATAACCGTGCAAAACAACTTAAGAAGACCTAGTATAGAGCACCACACAATAGATGATCCTTACAAAACTTCTTTGATTGTCATACTCATACATCATGTTATCAATGACATAAATTACCACTTCAACATAATAGTGTCATCACAATCCACCCTCAACTGCAACTAGGATTGCACTTTCTCAAGAACATTTTGACCATCGTCATCAACACAATATACGTTCAATTGTAATCAACATCAATACCATATAGTGGGACAAATCCCAATTCATGCTCTTCAAATAACTTTTAAACATTCAATCATTCATCACATTTACAATTATAAGATACATTACAATAATTTAATAATGTCATCGCAATCCACCTCAAACCGCAACTGAGATGACACCTTGTCAAACACACATCGACCATCATCATCAACACACTACATGTCTAATTGTAATTGACATGAATATCATATAGTAAGACAAATCCTCAACTCACGCACCTCAAATAAATTTCAAACATTCAATCCTTCACCACACTTACAATTATAAGATACATCACAATATTCACACAAAAACAATCAACATCATAATAACTTACAAATTATCCCTTCTTATCCTACTTTTCTATTACATTGTGTAGTCTAAATACAATATCTATAGTTATGTTAATGATATAAGGGAGATACAAATTTTATTAGAAATAAAATACATTATCTAAACTTTTTACGTTGATGTCCAAAGTTGATTTTATCATTCTCTATTTTTAAAAATTACAAACGCACAACTATTAAACCCAAATTTGATAGCTTTGAGAGTTTTTAAACTTAAGTTATATATATATATATATATATATATATATATATATATATATATATATATATCCTTTTGAAGTGATTCTAAATCCATTGGAAAGATAACATGCAAGGGTACAACTTTCATGAAGAACATGAAACCTAATAAGGGTACAACTTCTAACTCATATAAGTTGATCGATTCTTAATATTTTTTATATGATTCTTGAGCTTAAACTGTAGCTCTAGATGTATACTTTCTAAAATGACAAACAAAACTTGATTTGGTTAAACCAACATAAAGATATTACAGAAACATTGAGGTAAGTTCGTACAAAAATTTTCAAATAATAAGAATTCAACTTATATAAGATTCCTAAAATATAACTCCAACTCCAAACTATCAAATTAAAACATGTTATCAGCATTTGTTTTGGGTGTTCATAACCCTTCAATATCATACATGAAACTAATGCTATCAAAACGGACCCAAACCCGTGGGTTGGCCCAACCCACTACGGGTCGGACTAGGTTCAAAAATGAAAAGGTAGGCTTATTGTATTGCATAATACAGGTTGACCCACTTACAACCCAGCTCACCCGGGTTGAACCCATGGCAAGTTGGGCTAACCCACCAATCCACCAAAATTTCATTTTCATTATTACATGAATATGATTATTTTATTTTATTTTTAAGTTCTAAATTATTATGTTACTTATCTGACCTATATTTTATTATAATATATTTTTTAGTTTATTATCATTTAATTAATATTTTATATTTTAAAACTAATATTTAACATGTTGTAAATGTAGATTTTTAGTAGAGAATATCATTTAAGTATTTTTGTTTTATTTTTAAATTTATTAAATTTAAAATTAATGTTATCATAAAGTATTTAAATTTTAATATTTTTAAAAATGGTTAAGAAAAATTCCTAAAAAATATTTTTTTAATTTTCAGTGAGTTAGTGAGCCGACCTGTTTAACCCACCAATCCATGGTGAGTCGGACTCATTTTTTTAACCATAAAAGAATGGTGAACCGGGTTGAGCCAACCCGTTTATTAGATGGATTAAGGTGGGTCAAACTTAATGAGCCGGACTGACCCGTTTTGACAGCTCTACATGAAACATTGAAACCTATAGAAGTTTACGGGTCACTTCAGTACGCATTTTCTCTACACATGTCACACAAGAGATAACTTTCTATTCTTCCTTACCTCGAATGATAATCTTGGATGCAAAGGACATGGTCTCAACTCTCCAAATGTTGTTCTTCAAGCTCCCCTGACAATGTTTTCTCTGTAGTTTTTTCGTAAACCCCTTTGAATTCTTCTAGGTTAATCATTGGATTAACCCTTTTTAGCATAGACAACTTAACCTTCAGGTTGTCTTACTATTTACACCCATATTTTTTTTTATTTTATAAAACCAATTCTTAATTTATTCTAATAAATATAAATATTAAATTAATTTAAGTCTACTAATATAAATTACACCTTTTTATTAATATATTATTTTTCTAAAAAAATGATGTTGCAAAATGGCGTAAACATGGACAACGAAGCACAACTATGCTTAAGCTGAGTATAATTGTGCTTATTCTAATTAAATTTTTAGACTTTGTTAACTTAGAACAATCGTGTTGTTTGGGAGCACAGTTGTACATATTCAAATCTTTAACTTATTCATTTTTAAGCCAATTTTGTTGTCATTTTATCTTGTTTTTTAACTTCCTGTCCAAGGTGAAAACATATTCCAAACCATGAGTTTTGCTAATAAATATGCATTTTTTTCTTTACTCATATGCATCAAACACCACAAAATTATAGTTTAGAAATCGGTTTATCACTTATGGAATTTTTTTAAAATTTTCTCTATATTTTTTCTAAAGTGTTTTTCAAAAAGTTCATCCAAAAAAGTTCATAATTCACTCAAATAAGCTCATATTCCAAATAAATTTATTTTGGTTTAGCGTATAAACTAGTAAAAAAAAACTTATAAAATATTTTACCAAATACACCAAGTTGAAAAGGATATATAACAAAAGAAGAACTAAACAACAAGTGTGTAGTTACAAAATTCACAAATAAGATTTAAAGAATAAGTGAGCATACTACATAGTTTGATAATTGCAGTGTATTCGTGTAGGAATATAAATGTAATTATTTACACTTTTTATAGTTTTGAAACTTAAAATTAAAATTTAATCTACAAGTTAGTTTAGATTTTCTTTTCTACGATGTATGCTGTTTTTTTGGAAGAAATGTGTATACAGGAACACATCTAGTCTCAAGGAAGAACACTTGAACAATAATAAAAAATCAAAAGAGTATCAAATTATTTTTTGTGTTTACTCAAACAAGTCATCTGGGTGCTTAAGACCTGAACAAATGAAAAAAAAATTATCTTTGTACTAGATTGCATTGTAATTTAAGCAACTTTTGATTCTCACTCTAAATTGTTTAAAGTTTATTTGTTTATTTATTTTCAACCAAGCGAGATTTTATAACTTTTAGTGACTATTCGTGGATTACTTCTCTTTAAATATGGTTTCAAATTAGAAGCGAGTATTCCATTTTTTACTAACATCTGAATACATTGAGAGAGAGAGTTTGAGAGATAAGGTAGATACTTTGAAAACTTTGCATCCTCATCAATATTAGGCGTTTTTCTATGGCATCCACGAAGAATTAATCCCTCTTGTATGTTTTTAAATTGATCACCATATCATGAAATTATTAAAATTATTAATTTGATTTTATTTCCAAATATGATTTTGAATCGATAATGATTAGGAATTTCTAATAAGTTTCTTTATAAGTCAATAACATCTAATAGGTTATATGCCCCTTTAAAGTCACTCTTGAGTTTGAATTAATTATCAATATATTTTTTTCAATTTTTTATGAGTTGAAGAATTGAAAATAAGATTGGTAAAATTAGACAAATTGTTCCAGAAATTGACGGTAGGATAAAAATAAATAATATATTGAATACTCTTCTCATGCATTATCACAGTTAAAACTATCTCCACCAACTGTTTACAAACTGTTTCATTAATTACTAATTAGACTTCTTGCTTTGATGCTTTCTAAATTTAATATTATATTTAATTTTCTGCATAAATTACTTATACTGATACTCCAAAAAATTCATTAAAATTTATTTAATTATTACATAAATTACTTATACTCGTAGTCTATCCTTTATCAAACTACTCTAAATTCATAACTGCTTACATTTTGCCCAGTCAGAAGTTATGTTTTTCTTTAGTACACTTGTCAATTATTAACTGCAGGTGATTTTGTAGCAAGAAGTTTATTTCTCTCTTTCTGTTTTAAAATATACTTATATATTTTTACGTTGGATATTTCTATATCATTAACAGATGAAATATTTTTAGGTTGACAGTTTCTTTATCTATGATGTGCGCGGCAAGTTTAATTTATCAATTTCGTTCTATTTTATTAAAACTATCTACTTTTTAAAATTTAGTTATCTCTCTTCTTCTTTTTTTTTTATTGATTTTATTTCCACCATGTTAATTTATTCTTTTTCTCCTCTCATTTTATCCATTATAACAACGAACGTGTTACTAAAATTATAAAGTATATATCAATTAATCAAATGTTCGAAATAATAAATAAGATAAAATCACCCACATAAAATGCCTATAAGTTATGAGTAGAATGTGGATATAAAGTTATACCAACAAAAAGTATTTTCTGAAGAAATGAGAGGATTTAACAACCCAATAAATCAATTAATATATTTTCAAAAATTAAAATTAAAATATTTAGTTAATATGTAAATTTTTAATTAAAATTAAGATAAAATATAAAAAAATAAAAAAAGGTTTTGTATCTTAATATATCAACAATTTTTTTTTAATTTGAAAAATGGGAAGTTTTAACTAACAAATTAGTTAATAATATATTTTTAGAATCTGAAAAATTAGAAGATTTGATTAATACATCAATTTTAAATTAAAAATAAGGTAAAATAGAAGAAATAAAAAGCCTTTGCATCTTAATATATCAATAAAAAAAATTAAATCTGAAAAATAGGAGACTTTAACTAACAAATTGGTCAATTAATATATTTTTAAAAACCTGGAAAAATAAAATATTTAATTAAGACGTAATTTTTTAATTAAAACTAGGGTTAAATAGAAAAAAGGTTGGGTATCTTAATATACCAATGAGAAATATTTTCTTAAATATAAAAAATAGAAGTCTTTAACTATGGTTGATTAATATATTTTTAAAATCTGAAAAATTAGAATATTTAATTATTACATCAATTTTTTTTTATTTTTCAAAAATACTAACAAATTGATTGATTAATATAATTTAAAATCTAAAAAATTAGAATATTTTATTAATACATCAATTTTTAATAAAATTATGGTAAAATAGAAAAATTAAAAAAGGCTTGGTATCTTAATATACCAAAACATATATTTTTTTTAATCTGAAAAATGAGAATATTTCACTAACAAATTGGTTTATTAATTTTTAAAATTTAAAAATATTAGAAGATTTAATTAATACGTAAATTTTTTTTAATTAAAATAAAGGTAAAATAGAAAAAAATAAAAAAAGCGTTGATATCTTAGTATACCAACAACAATTTTGAATTAAAATTAAGGTAAAATAGAAAGAATAGAAAAGGTTTTGTATGTTAATGTGGGTAGTGTGTCTGCTCGTATATGGGATTTGGTGATCTTTGCTGCGATCATTAAGGAACTTTCCTGTTTGGTTTCCTATGTTGGGGGTTTCACAAAATGATGTGTTGGTCTGACTCTCACGACATGGTGAATATGGTTTTTAATGGTATACAGTATGCATGCATTTGCAAGTTATGCATGCATATGCATGTGCATGTGCATGTGCAACATGATCTGCTTGTGCAGGAGTGAGAGTATTCAGTTAAGTTCTCTGGGAGGCACCTGCTTAGGTTGAGGGTCAGCTGTTGTTAGACTCATAGAAAATTCCCTATTTGAGGGATTAGTTTTCTGTTGCTTTTTCTCTTCTTCTTTTTTTTTTGCTTTTTCTTTCCTGTTTCTGTTTTCTTCTCACATAATGTACCCAAAAAAAAACATCATCAACACCAAATGTTTTCTTAAATCTAAAAATAGGAGGCTTTAACAACTAAATTAGTCACCTGATATATTTTTTAAAATCTACAAAGTGGAAAGATTTAATCAATATTTAAAATTTGAATTTAAATTAAGGTAGAATAAAAAAATAGGTTTTATATCTTAATATACTAATAAAAAATATTTATTTTAAATCTAAAAATGAAAACTTCATCTAACAAATTGATCAATTAATTAATATATTAAAGAGATTTTTCCTTTAGCTCAGAAAACCAAGCCACTGGTAGACAGTATTGACTACATAAAACAAACGGACAAAAGATGCAATTGAACTACATATACATACGTAAAGCAAAAAAATAAAATAAATTAATTGGATATAAATTTTCAGAAAAATTGCAATATAACCTCACATAATATGAGGGACGTTTTTTACAAAGAAATAGAAAGAATGATTGAAAAGTAATATTATTCGAATTTAAATTCTTTTCATTTAGTACATCTTTTTTCTTTAAACTAATAATTACAAATATATTCAAATTTACAAGAAAGGTTAAAATTATTTTAAATTGTAATTATTATTCAGTCTTTCATTAAAGAATATTTGATGATTCCAGAAACATGATAATAATGCATAATTAGCATATGTATTTTGTTTTTGTATATTTTATTATTATGGAGAATTTACTATTTTGCAACTTTGTTTTTTATACATGATATAAGTTTTTTTATATATTACAATAAAAATTAAAATAGTACACAAAATTATATAAATATTATATTATATAATTAAATGTTAAATTACACATATACTTATTGCTAATAAAAATAAAGACGACTTAATACTTAGTAGTTACAAAATCTAATTTCAGGGAAAAAGATTGTTGCAATTTCAATCAACAAGATCAGCATAGTTACAAAATCTGATTTTATACACTTTAGATAAAGTTGCGACAAATAATATGAACAGAAGAACTGAATAATATATAAGTGAGCATGATAGTTACATAAAATTTTATTTGAGAAATTTTAGGTACATAATACTTTATAAGATATTTGTTTGGGAGGCAGTGTACTATTTCATAAGATGATCACTTCATTAAATACAAATAATTAACTTCGATCACATAATAACGTGATCAAAACAGTAACTTCAGATATTTTAAAATAAAAATAAAAAAATAAAACCAAATATCACTAATTTTAGAAATCGAAATATATGGAAGCTAGCTAAAGTCTATTTCATTTATTCCAAATATGAGACAGTGTAAGCAGGCCAAAAGAATATATGAGAATATATGTCACTTTTTAGCATAAGGAATCATGTTAAACTTTTGACTAATTTGCACATATCATTGGCTAGCCTTAATTTGAATATGTCGATATAATCTATATTAACTGTGTAGGAGAAAACTTTTCTTTTATATATATATATATATATATAATTTCTATTGAGTACTCCTTTTTTAGAAACACTCTTTTAAGAAACAAATTTAGTAAAAAATTTATCATATAAGATAATGATTATTTTAATTAAAATTTTATTGATATTTTTTGTTTCAAAAATTAAAATTTAATTTTTAAAAAAATATGGAAGAAATGATTCTAACATAATTATTACTAACAACTCAATTTTTGAAAAGGTATTTAATTTTAAAAATATAATTATCTAATTATTTTATAATAATTAAATTTATGAATAACTAAATTTATATAAAACATTTCATTTCTTATTTAAATTATTAGCATTTTCCTTGTGTAAGTTGTTTAAATTTTAATTTACTAGTTTAGTCTAAATGGTTATATGTAAAATATAATAGAGTAAATTACAATAATATTTCCAAAGTTTAGTGTAACTACACATATACTTATTATCTTTTTAACCATTACTTCTGCATTCCTAAGAGATGTTTGTTTAAGATTTAAGAGAGATATTATTGTAATATTTTCAAACATATAAAGATATTAGTGTAATATTTTTAAACTTAAATGGAGGTTAGTATAGAAAAATTAAATAGAGAGAGTTATATATAATTTGAGAAAAATTAAGGGTGTATCTATAATTTTTCAAAATAATATATAGCAAGAATTTATATAGATAATAATATTCATAAGTAATTCGTTTAACAGATTTATTCTGCATAACAAAATTTAAAATTATTCTTATCAAATTATAGAATTTGATAAATTCAAAGTTTAAAATATTTCATAAATGTAAAATTTAAAATATGTTGGTGAGATTATGAATATTTTTATTCAACTTTAGGATATAAAATTTTCACTGTCTTTAATTACTTTGGATTTTTATGGTCTTTATTAAAATATTTTCTTCAATGTTGCGACAATAATAGTTCTATTATTGTTACTTAGGAACGTTAGGTAGGGAGATTCTTTTAAATTATTTAGAAGTTTTAGGCCGGAAACGGATCTATAAAGGTAATATTTATACTCATATAAGTTTAACAATAAAAATCCAACATAAATTTTTTAAAGTATAAACGTTGCATGATTTGTTTTTAAAATTTTTTATCATGTTCTGAAAACATTAAATGTTTTTTTATTATCAACATTATAAAATTCTCTCAATATATATCTAGATAGAACTTTCAGATTTGAGAAAATAATCTTCACATAAGTAAAAACCTGTGTAATAAAAATTTAAAATATTAACTTATTTATTTAAAAAAAAATACCTTATCATTCTAATTATTTAAAAACAAACTTACATTCTTTTAATTGATTTTAAGTAGTTGCGTTATCAAAGAAAACAGCATGAAAATATTTGAACAATCCATAAGTCTCATCTATTTTTCTTTTCACTTGAAACACACATTAAAAAGAAGAAATGTAAAGAAAATCTATGTTTCTAAAATTACTCTTATTTTCCTTGTAGAGTAATACATGTATGAAAAATTTTATAATTATAATCACTTTAATTTATAATTTTCCTTCCTTTTTATATCATTTTCTTCTCAATCAAAAAATTTTAATTTTCACTCTATTTCATTATTTTTTCTTTCTTTTTTATTGTTTTCTTATTACACTTTCTTTCTTGTCCATTCCATACAACCAAACAAAAAAATATTAACTTTGTAACTACATAAATTTGTAGAATAAATAGTGAAAAAAATTAAATTTAAGATTTTACTTAAATTACTAATTGATTGAGATTTGATGAATTTAATTGTTGCATTCACTTGATGGTAAAAGGATGAGGAAACGAGAATAATTATTATTTTTATGTTTCGGGAGGTTTTAATTGAGTTTTGAAAAGTTCATCGTTTGAAAGAGAGTTGCATTTAGTAAACTAATTTTACTAAATACACCATCGGTATTATATATATATATATATATATATATATATATATATATATAAATAAAAGAACTCTTTCTTTCTCCTCCGAAGGTTTCTTCTTCTTCCTTAGTGTGATTTCTTTCTCCACAATTTTCTTTCTCTTGGCCTGGGAAGTTTAGCTTGCATGGTCAGCTTCTGGTTGTCAGTTTCGAATGCGATCTCTTTCATAGCTCTTGTTGCCGAGGGTGATCATATTATAGGCAAATCTAATTAGGAATCATTGAACCTTTTTCCGTTCATTTTCGATCCTGTCGTTCCCGTTGAAAAGGGAATTTCTTAAGAATTCTAATTTCTTAGGTTTCTATTGAAATTGTGTTTCCTATCAGGTTCCTATATAATTTCTTTTGGTCAATTCTTCCCTTTTTTGTTGCATAGGCTTTTGAGCAGAAAAATAGGCCAAGGAAGCTAAATCTATGCTTTCAAGTTAAAGAATTATGGTTTTGGAGGTTGTGATGTTGTTAGAAAATAATTTATTGAACTTTTGAATTGAATATTATAATTTTGTGAAATTAGTTGCGTTGAAAATATTGATGTTTGAAATGTTGTTCTTTACAAATGTTAAGAGATAGTTATTATGATGTAGATTTTGATGAAATTGATAAATTGGAGTGTTGTTGTGTATTATGAGAATTTAATGTTGGTTGTTAATATGATGTTAACCATAGTTGTGTTTAATACATATTTTGAAATGCATGATGATGTTGGTTATTGATATGATGTTGATCATATTTGTATTATAATGCATGATGAGGATGAGATTTTTAAACCTGTTGAATACGGGTGGTTACAGGTGGTAACTTAGTCTTGGTTGTGCCTCATTTGATAATATGGGTATTGAACATTGAGTTAGTGACACTGATAAGGTCAATGTAAGTACTCTCTTATGAGGAGTACACCTATAGTCTTACATTGTGGTTCCGATACTCTAATGTAAGTGTTTCACAATTAGGAGTACACCTACAATCTTACATTGGAGATACCTAAGGAATATGCTTGTACAACAGTTGTGTCATAAGGGTCAAACAAACTTTAGGCAACAATGTTGGATGAGTATGCTACTGACTTTAGTTGGTTGTCAAAAGGGCCACTTAGACTCTAAACTCCAATTATGAAAGGTCTTTAGCCGTCTTGGTGTACTACACAATAAAATCTTTTCGGAAAATACCAGTTGTATGTTGTGATGGCTTATGTTCAAGGGAACATGATTGCTCTTGTTTGCTTTTAGTAGATATGCATTATACTAATTAATGATGTTGTGTAACTTTTATGTTTTATGCTTAGTTTGATTATGATAAGCTTACACTTACATTGTTTGTGAATTATGTATACTGTGATGATCGTGCTATGCATGAGAACAAATGACAGTAGTAGTATCTGAAGACAAAAAGAGTTAGACTGATGAGTATGCAGATTTCTCAAGAGTTGGAGATTTTCGTTTGTACTTGTAAATGTAAATTAAAGAATTTTATTATGGTCTAAGTTAAAGGAATTTATGTTTTATTGTTAGCATTATGTAATACTCAAAGAATATGTATTGCTTGAAATGTGTGGATGGTAATGTTTAAGAACTAAGTATATGAGTAGAATATATATATATATATATAAAAGAAAAACACTTATACATTGTCCGTGTAAAAGAGTTTTACACTGACAGACAATCAAAACACTTTGTGTATGCTAAGTTTGTTGACTATATCAATTAATACTTTAAAAGTCATTTAAATAAAGGGTTGTGATTAACCGTCAGTATAAAATTCTTTTACACTGACAGTATATAAGTGTTGAACTATATATATATATATATATTGGATAAGTGAGTGTGCTAGAATTAGTTGTAATGCATGCTTGTTGTGCAGGTAGACCTATATGTATGCTGAGATTATAAGTAGAGCTTTTGGGCACCCTACATAACCTTGTTGGGTGGTGGGTCTCGCCCAACGAGAATTCATTTAACCCAAAGTTGTCTCGAGTTGAATTTATATAGGATTTGTACGTAGCGAGATGTTTTACTCAGTGCAAATTACGCTTTGATTAGAGTTAAACAAGGTTTTTTGTCCAACGACGTGTCTTTATGAGTGAAGTCCCTTTACTAAGACAGTTTAATACAAGATCCTCACTGGTGACGGCTATTGTTGAGCGAGCTACCCTAGATTTTGTTAGGCAATAAGGTTCGTTGAACGAGTGGCCAGTGTGTGATTTGTTATATTTAGTTGATTTTAGTTACACTTAATTATGTATTATGCTAGAATGATTGCATCATGATAAATTTTTACATTTTAGCATTTTTAGGTTATAATTTATATGAGAAATAAATTAGATTATATGAATAAAAAGGTATAAATAGTATTAGAAATTTGGGATGTTATAAATTATCTTTTAATTGATTTTAAATAAACTCAAATAATATGTGATATATTTGAAGTATTGTTTTTAACAATTTTGAAGTAATTATTTATTTGTAAAGTAATTTTTTTTTAATAATAACTATTAAAAAACAAATTATTTTTTTAAGAAAACTAATAATCTGCAAAAATCATAATTAGCTACTGAAATAAAAAGAAAATAATTTTTTAAGTAAAAATAATAACTACTTAAATGATAATAACTAAATTTTATTTTGAAGTGAGATGTGAAATAATAATTTTTACAAACATAGCTACCATACGAATGTTAGCTGTGAATTCAAATGTTAATTCAGTTATTCGAATGTTATGTGCTGCTTTTTGGAAAGTTACTGTGAGGACACAATTTATAATTTTTTAAAAAAATAAACATTTAGTGGAGACAAACGGTAGAATTCAAATTAACCCAAAAGGTATAAATGTAAAAGCAGAAAGTGAGAGATGATTAAACAGAAAATGTGCAGTTCATAACTCATTCTCAAAAAACAAAATAAGTTAGTTGAGTAAATAATCCCACTATATTAGATACATCCGTCTAAGTTAAAGTTTCATGTTTATTTTAGCACAAGTATTTAAAATACGGATCGAAAATTTCAAAAAATTATTTCAAAATAAGTTTCTCCCTAAAATTTTGTCTGTCATGAAAAGGTTGCCAATATTTTCATCATGAGAATTTTGTAATATATAATTAGGTATCTCATTGTCATACCAAACATATTTATATCATTTTTAAAAAATATAATTTTTAAGGAATATGCATGAATCCCAAAGATGATAAAAGATTTCTCATAAATGTCTTAAAAAAAAATTTTTATTTGTATTTCTTGTTATAAAGTATTATTATTTATCTTATTTTATAACAAAAGGTAGGTGAATTAGGTTAAAAATATCGAATAAATGTTATTTAAGATAATGAATGTGATTTAACAAAAAAAAATTATGTATTCTTAGCGTAAAAAAATTTAAAGTAACAGTTAATCATAATTCTTCATATAAAATAATTTTATCAATTAATATTTTAAAAATCATATAAATGAATGATTATATTTGAATGCCTTATATTTTTCATGTTGTTAGTACATAAATATTATAATCTTTAAAAAAAATGCATCAATCTAAGAAAAACCATAAAGACAATAAAACTTTCACTTTGGAAAGGTAAAATATTTGGTAACATTTTAAGAAAATGTTTTCTATTTTCATTTTTTATTTTTATTTTCTAAAAATTGTTTTTATTTTCAAGGTTTCAACATTAAGAAAATATGTTTGTTTTTACTTGAAATTTTTTATTTTAAAAAATATTGTTAAATTTAATAATTTTAGTAAAAATATTATATATATAATTTAAAATACATTTACATATAGTTTTTTTTATAATTACAATGTTGTTATTAAGTTTTTACATAGTTTTAATTTTTCTGAAAACACTGAATATGTGTGTGTGAAAGGTTGCAATTGAACAACAGTGTAAAACTATTTTACACTGCATAAGTCTTTTTCTCAACAAAAAAATTAACAAAATAATTTCAACATTGTTTTACTATTTCTTTCATTTTAACGCTACTGAAAATTAAAAATAAATTAATTTTAATGTTTTTACTTTATATTTTTAATATTTGGATATTTTATTTTAATTTTTAGCAATATTAAAATAAAAAAAAGTAAAACAACATTAAAATTAATTCTTTTTTTATTTTTTTATGTGCATCAAATAAAATATTAATTAAAAATATTAATAGATATTTTTTATTTAAATAAAAGAAAAACGCATTAATTATTATTTAAATAAGAATAAGGCACTTATTAACTATAATAATAGTAATAAATAATCAACATTTTTTTATAAATAAGTGTGAAACAAAACAATTGTAAAGAAGAAGAGATTTAATTCACTGACATCTATTAGTGGTTGTAGTTGATTAACTTAGTTTTAAACTAAAACCAAAAAGAAATCTAATTCATTGGCATCAATTTACTTAATTTAACTATAAAACTAAAACTAAAATTCTGCAAATGAGCCTAATGTTAGTAATTCCTATGGTGTTAGCTAAAAGCATAAGAAATAACTAATAAGAACAAGTTTCCCAAAGAGTGATGCTTTCCACATGTGTATCACCATGTTTTGCAACAGATTTGTAGAGGCATGACTATTCTCTCTGTAGCTAAAAGTAGTGTTCTACCTTCTAGATCTTATATATGATTATGTGTCGTGATGATACACCTATTATGGTACTAGGGGCAAAGGAATGTACCATTTTTTTTATGATCAAATATGTATTAGGCATGTATTTTTAAATTCATCATTTTGTTTTTATATTTTAAAAAATATATAAATCTAGTCCGTATCTTTAAGGATGTTAGTGTTATTAACCTAATTCATATTAAAAAATAAAGTTTTTGATAGTTAACCCCAAAAACATAACGTTTGTTAAGCGATAATATAGAGCGATAAGAAAAGTTTTTGTTGTTACAACTCGTGATGAAATATATACACATTATTTTGTATAAACAATTTCTAATAATCTTAAACTATTAAAAAATTTATACACTTTGTGATATATGATAGTAATTAAAAATTAAATTTTTAAAGTCATAATGTGAATTCTGATAACAACACTATAAGAGAAAAAACTTAATCCATATATTTCTTAGAGGAAAAAAATGATAAATTAAAAAATATAAATATGGAAAGAAAAGTAACTTTTTTTTAATCCTTTTAAAATTTGAAACAATAATTCTTAGTTACTTTAGAATGAATGAGTTTTGGTTTTAGTAAGGTAAATAAAATTTAAAATAAATATTTGTTAATATTGTTTTAAAATAGATAAATAACATTTATTTTAATATTAAATAAAAAAAGTGTCACTTGCTAAAATAGTCATCTAAATATTAGTGAGTTTAGATGGTTACAGTTAACAACTAACATGATAAGGGCTAAAAATAAGATTTCATATTTGTGAGATATAAAAATAAAAAATTTATAAGGGTTAAAATAAAAATTTAATTGTTGATCTTATAATTAAAGACTAAATATATATTTAATTTTATTGTTCTACTTTTTAAACCCTAAACTATTTTTATAAAATAAAAAATTAATATTTTTATGTTAATAAAATAATATATAGTAAAAAGTTTTATTTTATATAAAAAATATTTTAGATGAAGTATTGTTTGTTTTCTCACTCAATCAACTACAGAGAATACTTAATAACATATTTATAGTTTTTTTTTCATTCATCTCCTTTATAATTTTATTCTTTTAATGGAATACATGTATTTGCATAAATAAATAAAGGAACTGGTTGACTAGGTCTTTGTTAGACTACTAACTAAGGAACTAAAAGAAGAAAATTCTCTTTTTTATTTTTAAATTCCAATAAAAATGTAATTTTAAGACATTAGTTAGTGTTTCTATAAATAAAATATAATTTGTATTTATATTTTAAATTTATCAAGATTTTATTACAATACAAATACAGAAGGAATAAAATTGTATAATGAGATATGTACTTACTTGAAGAGGGAGAATGTAGATTTCTCTGAAAAGTCAATTACATGATATTGAGGAAAGACCACTAAAGTGCATGCAAAAGGACTAATAATGTAAGTAAAAAACTGCTTACCTTAGAGGTGTAGTATACTACGGAAATGACTGTTTTTAATTATTATATGGATATGTAATGTTCTTGATTATACCTTTATTTTATTTTTAATGCTCTATGATTGCCGTATACGGTTTGTAACTTCACATGGTTTTCGTAATTTCATGTGTGATTTAGTGAAGAGTGTTGGAACACCATAACTTTTTGTTTAGAAAATGAGAAACTAAAGTCTGACATGAAAGATGGAAGAGGTCGTAGTACAAGATAAATAATGAAATAATTATAAAGAGATAATAACAAATATAAACTCTGGAAAAAAAAAGTATGAAAATCTATTTTTATTTCTAAACCAAAAAATTGTTTAGTACTAAAAAGTAATTAATAAAGTTATTGTAACCCACATGACACAACTAAGACTCGAATCAGCTTATTATAGTGGAGAAATTCTTGTAAGGTGGGGTATGCAAAAAAAGCTTAACAATGGCATTAATTAGCTAATGACCAGGGTATCATGCAGCACCACTAGGCAAAGTAGTTATGTCTTAATTTACTTTTAACTTTTCTTTTTATGTATCTTTAAAGCAAACTTGACGTAATCCAACCTTCCATATGTCTTAGCTGGTACTCATAATACAATATTAATATGTACTACATTTAGGGTTTTACTAGAAAGTTAGCAGAAACAAGAATGATCAAATATGGACACCTTAATATGAATCAATGATCACCATTTTTTTATTTCAAACTTTGTAAAATCTTTATAATAAGATAAGGTATGTATAGTTTAAAATATGCGAGACACGTAAGGTGGAGGAGAGGGCCGACTGGGACATCAATTATAAAAGATTTATTAAATTTGGAACATAAAGGTTATAATATACTCCTACTTATAAAATTTTAAAATCTAATTGCATAGTTGGAAGCATGGAGGATGATTTATATATTAAGCAACGTTTCGTTTAAAAGAAATATGTTTTAATATTTTGAAGAAAGTACATGGATAATGGTATGAATTAAAATAGAAAACGTGTGTTGTGATTTTCGGTTTGTTTATTGCTATATTAATGTATCACTTTGCTTATAAAAAAAATATGAATTAAAATTCATGTAAAAGATTATATATTTCTTTACGTGGTATACCACATATATATAT
Source organism: Psophocarpus tetragonolobus (assembly GCA_037954015.1). Classification (NCBI taxonomy): domain Eukaryota; kingdom Viridiplantae; phylum Streptophyta; class Magnoliopsida; order Fabales; family Fabaceae; genus Psophocarpus; species Psophocarpus tetragonolobus. The sequence goes on along the minus strand of CM075695.1, from coordinate 31,361,885 downwards.
ATAAATAAAGTATGAAGTGTATTAATTTATTTTGCTTTAAAGATTAAATATATTTTTGGTATAATAAGAGTAATGAGGGTTTTATTTATAGATTTCATAAGTTTCTCAGTTAATCCAATTTTAGAGGCTCTAGCTTACATATATTGCCAGATGTTTCTTCATTAAGTTTACATTCTAAAAAATAATGAGTTGAATATATAACATTTTAATGTTTCTTGAGCATTATTATTCTCAACAATTCATTCTCATGAAGAAAATGTGGATATATAATTTATTCTCATGAAAATGATTGAATAAGATTGGGTAGTGGGTGGTTAATTAAAAATATTAGTGAAAGGAAAATAATAATTTTTTAGGACGATTCTTTCCTATAATCACTCATTGTTAGAAACAAATTTTTGCATGATACAACATATGAAACATAAATACAATATATTTTCAGAAATATCATTTCTGAGTATCTTATTCCTAAAGAATATAATATGATTTACCCATCAACCAAGGTGCAAAAATAAAATAAAGACTGCATTGATAGCTACCATTAAGATTCAGGATCACACGCTTAAAAGCTTCGGTTCTTTTGCTGCAATTGTGTATGCAGGACTTGGTGGCAGCAGATTAAAGGATTGTCTGGTACAGATATATTTACATTTACATTCACATGAAATGCATGAGATATGAGCTTGATGTCACAAAGGGACATTATTGGTTAAGTTGAGTTCACTGTAACACTTTTTTTGTGATGAAAAAGAGGTAGAAAAAGAATGAAATAAAGGAGCAACCTGTTTGTAACTTTAAGTAAATCTCTTATCTTCTTTACAAAAAGCATTTTGGGATGTCGTTTGTGAAGCACAATATACCTTTTCCATGTGAGGTGGAAAGGGACAACTTCTAGCGAATCTACGGCTTGATCATTTGGAATAGGTATGATCAACAAGACAATTAACTCTACTTTGATTTTATTATCAAAGTTGAGGTGTAATATCACTTTTGTTAAACAAATTAATTAGCTACTTTTCCTTCATAACCTAACTTGATGAGGTCCTTAATAATATTTGATTATATATATATGATTCATTCTTTGGATTCTCAACAATACTTGTATATATGGGAAGAATTCAATTTCTATTTGTGGTAATTTATTTACCCATGAGTACCATTGCTAGTGGTGGTGGATTTAGTTCAATTGTTATTTATTAATGAGAAATGGCATATTCTTGGTAAATTGGTATTGTTTATGTAAATGGTAATGAAAATTATTCCTTTGGTATTAAAAATAAAGTGTCTAAAACTATTGCCTGTGAGATGGGGAAGATACCTAATCACACAAGTTTGTGTGAGGTTGAGTCTGCTGTATTGAGAAAATATATTTTGAAGTGATAATTTAAGGACAGATTCGTCCTTGACTTAAAATGAGTTAATTTTACGAAGTGATCACTTTACCCTCTGATTGGTATGGTATACAAAAAGAAGATTGGGGAAGGAAAGAGAACATTTGAAAATTTGAATGGATAAAAAATTATAAGAAAAAATAATTATTTCTAAAAGTCATTTTTCTTCAATAAAATAAAATCATTTATTTATTGTATAAAACATGAAAGTAGAAGTAATATCTTCACAACTCATGTTAGTCAAAGTCTCGAAGACCACTATCAACTGAATAAGAAAAGCTGTGGACTTGGTAGTTTCTTCTCAATTCTTTCCTTTTGATTTTTAATGCACTGCTGAGTTTTCCTAGACCCTAGTGTTTCTCAGAGAGTGGAAACACAACAACTTTGCATTAGCAAGTGGACACATCAAAGTAGAGTTTCTTAAACCCTGTAGAAAAAGAAAAAAAAAAGTTGTGTTATACTTAGAAAATATTTTGTTTATTTTAGAATTAACTTTCATCTGTTTTCTTCAGTTAGTGCGTTGCTTTTCATAGTTTGTTGGCAAACAGGAGAATAATGGTAGTGTGTATAAAATTTCTTGAGGATTCATTTTATTTGGATCTGTCATGGACTAATAGTATTATTGATGGTTGCAGATTCTACCAAGCTAGCTAGCTACCTATTCTGTTCTCAGCTGTGTTTGTATTGGTCAGGTTTGGTTCCCATTTCAACTTACCTAACTTGAAAGTTGTGGTTATATTTGCTTTCTTCTATGTTAAAATTATAGGATACAACTACTGATACTATTATTCATTAAGTATAAGTCCTCTCTTCCTCTTTTGCAATTTATTTTCGGGATATGAGAGAGAGTGTTGCATGAGGAGTAATCAAGCTTCTGACTTCTGAGTTAATGGAGTCATAATAAATCAGCTTATGCCTTTTGATTGAAGTTCGTTTATCTTGTCAAATTTTGCTTATAAGAGACATCAAACATATGTTTTCTTTTATTTTTTATTATTATTATTTTAGAGTCTAATTATTTCCTTTGGACAATCCTATAGATAATAGAACATTAACCTTGTGAAATCTTCCCCATCTTGCTGCTTCTGATGTTGAGATTTCATTCAATTTTCAGCAATCCCAGATTCCAGTTTCCCAATCAGTTGCCAATTATATAGGAGATAAAGTCTAAATTTTCCCATTTTATATCTTGTCTACATTGCATTAAATCTCCAATTTGATATATGAATTTTCTTTTTGCATGGTCTATAGTATATGAACTCTTCATCAACCCAACTCGTCCTCACGAAAAGGATGGGTATATATGATCCTTTCCATCAAGTGAACATGTGGGGAGACAGCTTTAAAATTGATGGAAGCTTGAACTCAATTGCTCCCCCAATGTTAATGAGGAAGCCTACCATGCAGAACAAGGTAAGAATGTAGGAATTTGTCTTTTGTTAGTGAGTTAACATTGTTTTATGGGAGACCCTGTTTACAAAATTCTTTTGAATTTTGTTTGTCCAGTCTGAATGCACTCCTCATGAATCAAGAGAACCTTCTGGAGATGATCAAGAGACAAATGACAAAGCTGATAGTAAGGTGATGAAAATTCATCACTAAATATGTCTTTTTATTTTCTCATAATCTTCCCCATGTTTCTTTTTAATCATTGTCAGTAACTTGGAAGGGTACAAAATAGGTTCTATTTTCACACATTATATGTTTATAAGAAACAGAAATTAATGCTTTGGAGATCTGATAGAATGCTTATTATTTTTAGTCTCTGACATTGTAGTTGATGAATATTTATGTGTAGGCACTGAGACGTCAAGCTCAAAATCGTGAGGCTGCTCGAAAATGTCGGCTGCGCAAGAAGGTTATAAAAACTGAATTCATAAAAAGTTAGACAGTGTTTATAATCTGATTCTTACTTATGTAATTCATAGGCTTATGTTCAACAATTAGAAACAAGTCGTGTGAAGCTGATGCAATTGGAGTTGGAGATTGAGAAAGCAAGAACGCAGGTGATCCTAACTTAAAAATCATCATCTTTATTTTTGCCTTCTATTTTAATGTATTGTGTTTGAGGACATACTAAAATGTCTACTTGCAGGGTATATTCATACGAAGTGCACTAGATGTTAGTTATATGGGATCATCTGGAACAATTAACCCAGGTTTATGATTCGTAATTTCATTTTTAAGCTTCTTCAATATGTTCTTCTTTTCTAGTTATTTGTGCATTACTTTCTTCTTGTGTTTTTAGAAGTAGTTGTAGTTTGATTTATTTTGGTTTATTTGTATGAGAATGCATAGATTAAATTCATACCTCAGTTCTTTCATGGTCATACCTCAGTTCTTTCATGTAATGATATTTTTATCAGGTATTTATGTGATTATTCTTAGTATGCAGCATGCATCAGATACAGATTTGGTTGAAGTCAATGAAAATTTTACCATTTTTTTTATCTATTTTAATTCAAGCTAAGCTTACTTGAGTAAAGTTTTCAACCACCGGTGGAAGAAAGTTTACTGCTACGAAACCAATTTTCTAGTTTCTTTTTTTTTTTTTTTCTTTCTAAATCATGTTGAGGAAAAATCTCTTTAAGTTTTATTGTAAAAGGGTCTGAGCTGATCTTGCCACATATTTGTGTATGCCTCAATCATGACCCTTCCCTCTTATGGGATTATGCTTAGTCTTGAATTTCACATCTATTGCAAAATAAGTTGTCAATATCCTTTTACCAGAAGTCAAATTGTTGTTATTTTCATAACGCTAAAGGTGAAGTGTCAAATATTGCACTTTGGATGTGTTCCTCGATTTTGTATCCTCTTTTGGATAATTATCCTTCATAAACCCTTTGTTGTTTTTTAAAGTCTCGACCTCTCACATGAACCACAAGGTTTCATCTTCTCTAAATGGCATAATCTGGTTTTTTATGTATGTTACATTTCTACGTAACAGATTGTCAGCAACCTTATTTCTTAAACTGCTTAATAGACACTTCCAGAGATAAAATTAGCATATTGCAATTAAATTTCTGTTGCATTCTCCTCTGTGATCCAAATATAAGAAATTCTAGTGTTTCATGTTGGACAGCAAGTTGCTTTCATGATTGAATATTCATAGAATAATCAAATGTCACTTATTTTGTGATTACATGGCCACTTTTTATTAGTGTATGAAGCATTAAACTTATAGCATAGGGCATTATTTAATATGGTGCTCCTGATATGTAAAGCAGGGATAACATTGTTTGAACTTGAATATGGACAATGGATTGAAGAGCAAGATAGACAGAATCAAGAGCTGAGAAATGCATTACAAACTCATGCATCTGATATGCAACTTCATCTACTTGTTGACAATTGCTTGAACCACTACTCAAATCTTTTCAAGATGAAAGCAGAAGCTGCAAAGGCTGATGTCTTTTATTTAATATCTGGTGCATGGAAAGCATCAGTGGAACGCCTTTATCTTTGGATTGGAGGATCCCGTCCATCACAGCTTCTAAATGTAAATGTGACATACTCATACCATTATCTGATTCTAACCACTTTTATTTTATGTTCTGTTCATTGATTGTGCAAAATAGGAGCTCCATATTATCTTTCTTATTTTCACATGTTGCAATCATATTGAATTTTTGTTATTTGTTAAATTCTTGATAATTCTTTAGTGGTGGTTTCTTGAAGATTTTAAAATATAGAAAAATAAGTATCCAATCATAATTGTGTGGTATATTTATCAAGTGGAAGAATAAAGATTAATTTAATGTGTCTCATTTTGAACTTCTATGGAATTAAATCATACTAGAGTGATCTGGAAGCCAAAAAAGAATATAGATTTTATGATGCAATCTAGAGTGATCTGGAGTTATTCGGTACTTTTGATATGATGCAGTCTAGTTTGCTGTTGAGAACAAAATATCTTCTATATATGATGTTCTGGACTCTGTCACTAATTAAACATCTTTTCTTTTGGATGTTACTATTTATCAATTTTCATAACACATTTTTTGCATCTGGTTAAGACATTATACTGTACAAACCTCAATACCATGACAACAAAAATCTTATCCCTATGTGAAATCCTCAATATAACCATGTAAAAATCACTTGACCTTTTCTTTCAGATCATTGTACCACAGCTTGATCCCTTGACTGATCCACAAATTGTGAGCATTAACAACCTCCGGCTTTCATCTCAGCAAGCTGAAGATGCCCTATCACTAGGATTGGACAAACTCCAGCAGAGTCTGGTCCACAACATACCATCAGATCCCTTGGTTGTAGGACACTATGGATTTGAGATGGCTGCTGCCATGGACAAAGGTGAAGCACTAGAAGGTTTTGTAAACCAGGTAATAAAAGTATATAACATCAAATTTTGGGCCTATTTCAAATTTGTTGTTAGCTACTCACCATATTATGGGAAACTTGGGACATTGTGTGTACTCAACAGTTCATATTAGTAACCTAACCTCACTAGAGACAACAATTCGAATTAAATAGGCGTAACGTCAATTCTGGTCTATTTATTATAGTCATATCTAGAATTTAGTTTCCCATTTTCTTTCTTTGGCTAACTTGATACATACTATTTCAATAATACAAAATTTTAAACAGTCATCCGATCACATATTATACTTTTAAGATATTTATCATAAAATACGACACATAAAATAATAAAACTATTTTACATTGTCAAAAATACTAATGTGCAGTAGAGTATCACTTTATCATTTTCATTAAATATTGAATGTCAAGCTAACGGATAGATCAAAATCACATTAAGCAAATTTGAGAAATGATGATAGTAGGAGAATTACAATTACAATTAAGTCATTCAAATAAGACCCCAGATTAGAATACTGAAATTCTGGTGTATAAGATGGTTCTGCACTGCTGTTTATTGCTAAAGAATGCAGCAATGTTACTGAAGGGTTAAAACCAATAACTTGAATGTATTCCCCTCTCCACAGGCAGATCACCTTAGGCAACAAACACTGATTCACATGTCTCGTATCCTCACAACTGGCCAAGCTGCTCAAGCCTTGCTAGCTATGGGAGAATACTTTCATCGCCTTAGAACTCTTAGTTCTTTATGGAGTGCTCGTTCATGTGATCCTCATCATTCCTTTCTCACTCAACTCTCAAACTGAGATCACTTTCTGTGAACCTCAACAGTTATGTGGTTGTCTGGTTGACACAACAGAGGCTCAAATCTTTGTTTTGTTTAATATGTATATGTATATGATGGTAGTTAATATTAATGGTGCCTAGCTAGTACCATGAAGGCTGAAGCAAAGTTTATATGATTTGTTGATCTAGAGAACATGTGAACCACACTTTGTACATAACTATTGTACCATCTTCCACATGGAATCGTGAAAAAGGATTTAGGCCAACTTTAGATAAATTTCTCCATGCTTATCAAAGAATAAATATAAAAGAAAAAACAAAATAACCAACTTGTATATGCAAAAATGGTTGTTTTTATATTCAAGCTTATAACCAACCAGACACCGAGTTACAATCTTAGCATTATATATCAGGGTTTACCAGTTATGCCTCTAATGATATTAAATAAAATAAATAGATAAAATGTATGAAACTTCTTTCATAAATTAAAATCAAGTTATACACTTCCAATTTTGGAAAAAAAATTAAATAAGAGAGTTTCTAAAACAGTTAACACACATTAGATTATTACTTAATCGGAGACATTTGATTCATTTTATCATCTGCTTTTCTTTTCTTTGGTAAGGGAAAAAAGTTACTTTTTTGGAATAATATAATATCCATCTTTAGTGTTAAAAAAAGGAAATGAAAAAAGAATAATATTATTTTATTGGAAAAAGATATGGAGCATAAACCATTAAAATTTTAAATTTGATATTTTTTATTTTTTATCAAAAATTCGAGGAAAGTAATAAAAATAAACATCGTATGTAATATGTATTATTAATTGACTATCAAAATTAAAAGAATGAATAGAATAAACTAAAAACTCTTATAATGGATGATGTTTAACAGTAAAACATTATGATTTATTTGGCAAGACATTTTCTATGTTTTACTACAGAAAAGTTTGTTTGATGAGTGTTTTTTTAACACTAATTTCTAGTTTTTTATATTTATTTTTTTATCCTCGAATACTTGTTAGATTTTCTGTTTTAATTTTTTTATAGGTATTAATTTGTTATATTTTTTATTCTATTATTTTATATTTCTAGATATTTTAAAAAATAATTCTATCAAATACTTATAATTTAATAAATTAGCTTAACAATTTTTAGTTATCAACTTTTAACTATCTTTTTTTAAATTTTAACTAGTTTAACAAAACATAACCTTTATTTCAAAAACTTATAAGATTGAAAATTCACAAAGATAAGTCCAAATTGAATACCTTATTGAGTTGTAATGGCCTTGGGCTCTCCATAATGATAATTTTAAAAAAATTGTATCTACTTAATTTTAAGTGTACATAAATATTTTTATGTTATAGGCGATTTACATTTTCTTTATACATCTAACAATATTTTTTAGTGTATAGCAGCAACATTGATTTGATTCCAATATAAAAAATAAAATTGTTTTATTCGTTAAATCATACACTATATATCATTTTCAATATTGTTCTTGTAAGTTGTTATCTATGGAAATATGTATAGTTAACGCGGAGTTGCCATATAAAATATAAGGATCAAATTAAAAATATTATAAAGTATAAGCTACAATCTTTGTACATGTGATTCATTTTTTATTTCGTGCTTTAAATTTACTAAATTATAATTATGATTGACAATATTATATTTGACAGATCAAAATGAAAACAAGTACGAATTTCTTTTATTGATGAGAGATAATCAAACAACTCTTCGATAAAATATAACAATAGTTTTTTTGGTTACGAATATAAGAATACTTTAAAAATAAGTATCGTGTATAGGGAAAAAATATCTTTTTTAAGTTAGATTGTTTTCACAGTAATCGAGGATTAAGTTAGGTTGGTTTAAAAATTAAACTAGTAAATTTTAACTTAGTTAAAATAAGTTAAATAAACTTAAAATTATTTTTAAAGCCTTTTTTTAATTTCATTTTTTATAAAAATAATAAAAGAAATGTTTTTGGTAATTACCATAAATTTTACCAATATGTATTTTAATTAAAAACAAAAAGTTATGAACTTAAAATTGGCATTATCTATTCTATTCACCTTAAACATTTTGTGATGATAATAATATCTATGTGAATAAACCCATAAAATTGAAAGTATCTATATCTCCTGTAATGAATCATTAGTGGTATTTTTCTTTTTGCTAGAAAAATGGAACGAATCATGTTAGTTTGACTTAAACCCATCAAATCCATGAGGACTAAAGTATGATCCATGGTTGTAGATGTTATCCCACTCCTACCTAACATGACGAAACGACAGACCCACAAAAAATGTCCTTTTAGGTTTTTTGTCAATCCCCTCAAAAATGCCCCTGCGTCACGCACTCACGCCATTCCTAAAACCTTAACTAAATACAATGACGAAACCCAATTGACCTACAAAGGCCCATTCACTCAAAATGCGAAAACCGAAAGACAAAAGCGAATCTGGGATTTGAACCCGACGTGAATCGAACACGCAACCTTCTGATCTGGAGTCAGACGCGCTACCATTGCGCCACGGATCCGCTCTTTGTTCATTTTGCATTCTAAATTAATATAATTAATTTCCTTCTATTACATGTCTCTTTCTTCTCGAATAAAAGTACCACCTTCAATTTTTTAGGAAAACAAGTAGTGGACAACAAAAAGTTTAAAACCCCATGAAATATTCTCCATGAAGCCCCCTCCAACAAAGGTACATGTAATGATGTAATTATAGAAGAAGTATTTTTTTATATGTATATATACAAATCAGATACATATCGAGAATTTATAATAACTTATGCTCAACCACATGATATGTAAAGGTTTACCACAGCTCATTGTTAAGGACCGTTATTTTTTATAATTGACAGTCATTAATCTATATGATAAGAAAACCAATAATAGTACATATTAGTGCGTAGGTTATTCTTCCTTAATTTAATAGTGAGGTAATTATAATTCAAGTGTTTATCTGCATTAAACAAAGAAAGAAAATTATTAAGATAATGGAATGGTGATTAAGTTGAAATGTATGCATTGGTTAAATTTTGGTGACTTTATTATAGAATTGTCGTTTTCAAGCCATTTTGAAGAGATAGGCATGATGGGAAATGGGAAGGTACCGGTGTGTTTGATTGGTAGCCCTTCGAATGTGTGCAGGTTGTTCTTCCCTTTTTATAACTCCCTAGTTTGTAGTTTCTAGTTTCCATATATGCGGCTATGGCCTGTGAAATGTTGTTTAGTTATCATCCACACTCGCCGCCACCTTTACAGTTAAAGTCATGAAGCCACAGTGCTGTGAATGAGTGCCCCAAAGACTTTAAACAACCCACAACGTGGGCCTATGGCCTACCCAAATTCGTATTGGGTTCAATTGTCTGCGCATGAAGTGCAAAAGCCTACCTATTTGAGACCCATTAAGGCATTAACTATTTATATGAAATCAAACAAAGTTTGTAGTAATAGTTGCTGTGCTAGTACTAGTACCTCCTATGCTTATTGCCATCAAATTATTTTGTAGATTAACCCAACTTGGAAAAGAGGCACAACACAAGATGTGCATAAAGGAAAATGAAAAGAAGCTTCTTTTCTTTTTTAACAAAAAATAAAAGAAAATGCCAAGTGCTGGCTCCACTTGGGATTAGATTTCGGCTGAAAAATAATATGGAAGTCCCTTTCATTTCTCCGTAGTACTAGTGTCGGCTGAGAAAATACACAGTAGAGACTGGAACATGTACCTCCAGTGAAAACCATTAATATCCCTCCCTCAAACACTTGAACTGTGCATTTATATGTGTGGTAGATACATGCACCATGCACTATTATATCATGGTAACAGTGTTTATCCAGCTTTTCGATCTGTTTTTCTGTACCCCCCCTCCATGTCAAATTCTATGTAAAAATATTCAACCAAGAACCTAGCTAGATTAACATCTTTGATGGGTCTTAGTTCTTCACTAAAATATCTTAAATTCTAAGAAATAAAAAGTGAACATTAATCTATTGTTTAGAGATTATATATCTTCCATCAGACAATCATATTTATGTTAGATAAGACTATCATGAACAACAAAATTATTAAGTTGATTAAGATTAGAGTTCTGCAAAAAAAACAAAAAAAAAAATTGAACAGTACCGTTTATAAAGATATATATTTTGATTTGAATTGAACATTTTCAGAGAGTAGTTTCATTCAGTTTTTATTCAATTCAATTCTGTCTGGTCCGATTATCTGTTTAACACCTATGCATGTTTTGGCTTTTCCTTAAAATGGTTGAGTTTTTTTATTGAGCTTTTACAAATTGTATGATTCAGTTTGGTTATATATATACATTGAGATGAAACTTGAAGAAAATGTTATATAAATAGATTGGCAAAGAAATATGATTTCTAAGAAGGCATTAAAAATTAAAAAGATTTTTACAGCATAATGAGGAATACAAGTACAATAATCTGGTGGCACTTGTCCTTAGTAGGAACCCATAAAAAGGGTGGTGTTTGTGTTTGGCGCATGGAAAAGCAACACATCTTATGTAAACGAAAGGTGGGTTGTCCAATAGTGATTGGGCCCCGTCCTTATCAGGATCAGCTAGACTGTCATCTATCAAAGTTTACACACAACAAAGTGCACCGCAGCATCTTCACAAGCCACAACCCTCTCCTACTTCCTCATTGCCTTTCCACAACCATTACTTTTCTACTTCTGTGCCGTCATCTCATCACCCATTAACATAAATTATAAGCTAAACAATTTCAATTTTTTTTTCTCACTAAATTATCATCATAAAACTTAATTACCCTTTTCGTGTATTCAATTGACACGATTGAAATACAAGGAATTAAAAAATTAGAATTCAAATATTTGAAACAACAAAAGTGGAATTAAGCATTGTAATAAAAAAATTATTTATTTTTATAGTGATTGTGATTTTAGTGTGTAGCGAAAAGTTTGTACATGTATGATTGCGGGTTATTTTAAGTTGAAGGTGAATTGAGATATCAAAATCGCAATCATGAAAAGGGGGGAGTTGGAACACTCTCCACATAAAAAGGTTCCCGAAGATGCCCCATTTATAAAGCCTAAGAGCACTAGCATGACATGCATTACCATAAATGCTTAGTTCATGGTTTTAAGCTTTGTTGCAAATCTATATATATAATTATAGAAGCCCCCCTCTTTAGGGGACGAGAAAAGGACTAAAAGGTAGCAATAGCGGGAAGGAATCCCGAAGTGGGAGAGGATTTTGCTGCCTAGTTGAACCAAAAACAAAACACCCTTCTAAACAACTTTGTGTGTTGAAAAAACTAAAACAAAAACAACACCCTCTCACCATCAATCATATATTTTATTTATTGCTACTCCAACAAGGCTATTACTTACGGTCCAGTGCTAGTGTTTAGATTCTTTTAAATCTAAATTTTTAAATTCAGCTCCTGTTTCTCAAATATGTATTTCTCTTCCAAGTGTATTTGGAATGAATGAAATCATGTCATATATGATATCCACGTTTCTAAACAAACAAAATTAATAAATAAAACTGGTACTAATTTGGTAGTTTCTGCATCTTTCATCACACGATTTTCTCATTTTAGTTTCGGTACATTTACCCTGTTCATTTCAATTTCTTTGGTCCACTAAATATATCATCATTTACTTTTTTAAATATTACACTTTGTTCATTCAGTTTCTCATTTTCTAAACAAATTGTCACACTTACAGATATTAGTGTATTTAGGAAAGTTGAAAAAACTATTTAATTTCGATAATTGCCTATATTAATATAAAATTTTATTATTTTATAATCATTTTTAATCATAATTAATTTTAGTTTGGGTAAATTGTTGAAAAGTGCTTTCAAAATAATTAATTTTATTTTAATTTAAAAATCAAATAGAGTAAAAGAGTGTGAAAAAAAAGTTAAAAAGAAAAAATAAGCTGTTGAGAAATAATCATAAGATATAAATTTTTAGCTTCTTAAAAACAATTTATTTTTTTAAAAAAAAAATATCTTAATAGAATCTAGATTTTCAAACATCCAATTATTTTTTTTGAAATAGCTTATAATATAAAAAACAAATTATAATTTTATTATAATCTTTTAATCTAGATTCTATTTTTTATCAAACACCATCTTTAATTCCCTATCGAAGAATGTCTGAATTTATCGGACAAAATGCAGACATTTAATGGATAAAACAAATAAAAGGACCCATATAATTAAGAAAATATTATGCTATCGGAAAAACTCATAATGAATAAAAAAATAATTAAAGAGTTTAATTAGTAGTGTAAAAAGTTTTATATTGACATTCAAATTATAATCTTTTATTTGTTGTGAGTTTGTTGATTTTAACCATTAATATTTTAAAATTTATGTAAACGAAAGTGTAAAATAATGCAAACTGATTAAACACATAATTAGATTAGAAGTGGAATCAGTAGTAAATGATATATATTAAGAACGTATTTTAATATACTCTTGAATGAGTTGAATATGAACTCATTCACACCATTTGAAAAAAATTAATAGTAGCAAAATTAAAGAAAGTGTAAGTTACTGGATGAGGAGCATATATAAAAAACATTAGAAACAGTATGCAGATGCAATTATCCTTATTGATTGGTTATGTCTAAATGACCGAAAGCTGAGGCAAACAGATCCAATTCTGATGATGAGGTTATGTATAATAATTTAAAAACATGTTTACTAGATAATGAATTAGTTGTTGTAAACGAGGGATAGCGTAATTAGTTAAGGCTTAAAGAAGGAGAGGTTGATGGTAGCTTTTTTGGGTGTGTGAAGTTGGTGTCTCTCACACGCGTTCTCAAGCACAGAGGCAGAATTAGTCCCACAAACACAAAGGGCCCTTGTTGATCAACAAGGATAGGTGCTACTTGAGAGGTATAGAAATGATGGAAATTTAAGCATTTATTAATGTTTAAGAAGACGTGAGAACATATATGGATGATGGGACAGCCGCATACAATTATTCAATTATCTCCCTCTTTATAATCTTCTCTAATGTCTTTACCCTTAGGAAGCCCACGCCATCTTTTGTTTAATTCAACATTCTTTATAAAGTAAAACGTTTCATTTTTAGTTCCTATTATACTCTACTGCCTTTTCTTTTACAACTCAATTTTAATACAACAAAAATACAAAAGTCAATTTTACAAATCCAGTTTGCAAAATTAAATCTATTTTAACTTCAGTTTGCCAGCTTAAATATTTTAAATGTACTTTTAATAATTTCAATACAAAATTCAAGACAATAAATTGAAGAAAGTAGGTTGATGTGAGAGTAAAAGTACCTTGAACTCTCAATCTCTTATGTCCTAGGTACAATGTTTGAATGTATATTTTTTTTTTTAAAAAAAAAGTTAAAATTTATCGGTAACTCAAATTTTAAATTTTTCATATTCTAACTAAGTTGTTCTTATAATTTTATTTTATTTTTTTGTAGTACTTTAAAATTAAGCTAATTTTCTCAAATTTTAAAAAGTTTTTTAGTTCCTTAAATTTAAAAGAGTTTAATTAATATATTCCAATTACAATTTTTTATTTATAGTAAATTTGTTGACTTTACTAATTAATACTTTAAAAAGTCATATAAATAAAGAGATATGATTGAACATTAACATAAAAATCTTTTACACTATCAGTGTATACTAATTAAATTTAATTTAAAAATAAATTATTTTATTCTTCAAATTTAAAAGTATTTGGTAGATTTGCACTTATATATGAATCATTCAAACACTAGATTAGCTTTTTTAAAAGAAAATTGTCACATTAGGGATATAGTTGAAAAAACTTCCCTAGAAGCACTTCTATGAAAAGAAAATACTAAGAAAAAACTTCAAAAAACTTCTCCATAATTATTTTAAAAGATGTGAGACTTTTTTTCAAACTAATTTTATTTAATATCTAGAAGTTTTCTTATTCAAATTTTTTAAATGTGGGATATTTTTAAATTATCTTTCACATCATTTAAAAACATATAGAGTTGTTTGAACATTTTTCTTTGTATTTTTTTTGCTACAAGTGTTTCCGGATAAAATCACCCAACTTTGAATTTTTTTTCTATAAATTCTTTTGCACAAGCTTACCCAAATAAGCTTAAGTACTTCTTAAAAATAATTTAAATTTTAAAATAATATGTTTTAATAAATTATTATTATTACTATTATATTATTATTATTATTATTATTATTATTATTATTATTATTATTATTATAAACTTAAAATTTTCTTTTTAGTTCTTCAAATTCAAAAAATAATTTTTCAATCATCGATATATAAAAAAATTGTCACAAATTATTCATCAAAATAGTAAAAAAAAATAGTCAAAATATTAAAAAATAAACTTTAGAATTTGAAAAATTAAAAAATATTTTCGTTTGAGGAACTGAAGAAATAAATTCAAAATTGAAGGACTAAAAATATAATTAAATTTTATTATTATTTGAAAAAAGTAGACTTCTTTTAATATTATGATTATTATCTTATACCTTTATATCTATTTAAAATAAAACTAATAATAAATCTTCAAGTGGGTTTTTAAACTTTAATGTTATATGGGTCACTACACAAAAAAAAATTAAATTATTTTTTAAAAATTAAAAATCATCACAGTAATTAAACAACGTTGTTGTTAAAATATTTTTTTAAATATTTTTTAATGCCACTACTTAAATTGATATATAAATATATTTAAATCAAAGAAAAACTAACTTTCTTTAAAAAAGAAAGAAAAACTAATTTTATGATTAAATAATTAGAAGAATTAATATGATGACATATTTATCTTCAAATGGCTTATTTAATTGTAAACAAAAATAGGAAATTATATACCAATGAACATATATAACTTTTGAAACTTTTTTTTTTCAGAAAGAAAAAAAAAATTAAACGTAATTATCAAAGAATTTACTACAATTCATGTACATGCATCATTTAACAACTAACTCAAGTGAATCGATTTTCTAACTTTGAAACATTTATTCTAATATTAATTGAAAAGTTAAATAGACACTCCATTTTTAGGGTGCACGGATGGAAGGAATATCATACAGAAATAAAAAAAGTATATGTTTTAATTAATATAATAACCCAATATTAATATAAGAGAATTATTGAGTTTTTCAATTTCTTTAATTATTTAAATATTTAAAATAGGTAAATAACAATTAAGAACTTAGGCATAGGAAGGAGCTAGCTACAGCAGAGAATCGAAATAATTGTACTACATGATTGGCTGCAGAATATTTATTATGGTTTTCATTAATTTAAACTGTTCCCAAATGAATAAGAATTGAAGTTTGATAACGAACGTCATTAGGTGGCCCAGATGCAAAGAAATATTTACTTTAGAAGGTTGAGAATATAATGATCATCCAGTTTAGATTTGTGGGTGCCACGTGCCCCACTGTGTTAGCATTTAGCAATATATATATAACACTTAAACTCTTAAAGTGATTTTATATTCCTTTTTTTCAGATTTTTTTTTAGGAGTAACCCGTTGGATACTAAATGTAACTTCATTTTCAAGGTTTTTTTTCTATGTGAAATTCCATGGAGACAGTTTCACGCTATGATAATTAAGGACTATATCTCAAGGTTTCCGTATCCATTAATTTTTATGTTTGTAATCATTTCACTTTTATTAATATTTATATTAATTAAAAATAAAAAAGTAGAAAATCCTTAGCCCATGGTTTCATTAAATTTTAGAAATTTTATTATCTTTCATATTATTAGATCAGTAGGGTATGATTGTGTGAATAGACTCTCGGAAGCCACCACCTACCAATGTAGGGGTCATCCTTAAGATCAGTTTGGAATCTAAAGAAACCAGTTGGAAGGATGACAGAGGGAGAGGAAAAATAAAAAAGTGACATTTGTGTTACTTCCACTATTTGTTACCTTTATAAAAGGTGATAGCAAAAATGAGAGATTCATGGATATTATAATTTATCTAGTTTTGATGGAATGACAAAGAAATGTGATTTGACGTAATTAAAAAAAAACCTTTTATATTTTTTTATATTAGAGATATATTTATGTTAATTTTTTTACACCATCAAATCAGAGAAGAAAATTTTTCTTAATTAATTCATTTCTCCTTCCTTTCTTTTCTAACAAATTAATAACTTATTTAGATATTTCATTTTGTGCTTTATTTTTCACTTTTCTTCGTAAACTAAACATTCTCTTGATTAAAATTGATATCATTGCACGGGATAGAAATATTTAGCAGACAAAAGGAAGGAAGAAAACAAATTAATTTTTTTCATTTAGTGAAAAGAGACAAAGGGAGAACAACGCCGAGTGGCTTTTATTGCCTTAATTTTTATTTCATCCACTTAAAGATTAAAAAAAAAAAAAAAGGGAAGGAAAGTGTTTTTCTAAAAAGACAAAAACTAATATTATTTATAGAGTTTAATGAATTAGTATATAGTCTTATTATGAAAAATATTGACATTATCAATCAATTAAAAATAAAATTGAGGGTAAATTATAGAAGGCTTAAATAACTTTTATTAATGAGAAATAGTGTGTTTTGATTCTTTAAAAAAAATTTTATTGTTGATTTTGGTCATTAAAAAAATTATGTTTGATTTTAATTGATGTATTATCAAATAATTAATAAATTTGTTTTCAGACGATATTTCTTAACAACAATGTTAAATCAAACGACTTTTATAATCTAATATCTTACCATATTATCAGAAAAGAAATATTTGTGTGTAATTTTTAAAATAATATATATTTTTAATATCTTATTTGGTCAAAATATTTTATAACATCAAAAAAATTTATAAATAATTTAAAACATTTAATAAAAAAGATCGAAAACACATTTTACTAAAAAAAATGCTATCTACTAGATTCTCTAGTGACGTGATTAATTAGTTGCTGAATTGTCAATGTTATGTCTCAATTAAAGTTTTTTTTCTAGAAAATGGGACAACAAAATAAAAAAAAAAAACTTTAAATAATCAAAACAAACAAATATTTTCAAAGAACAAAATGTTATTTAAACCATTTACTGTTTTTAAAGTCTTTAAAGACCAAACTAAAAAAATTTAAAAAACCAAATTATAAAAAATTAAAGAACTAAAATCATATGTGCTATTTTCATACAATATAATGTTATTTAAGTCTTTTTATAATAATTACTATTAAAGTTAATAAATTACTATAGACGATAGTTTTGATAAGATGAAAGAGTTATTTCTACTAGCTAGCGCATGTCATTTTTTTCTGTATTTACATAACTTTTCATTCTTTAATTAATGAATCTTACATATATTTTCTTCATCTCATTTTTTTTTTTTCTTTCACTTCCTTGCTAATTCGATCAAACATATTTGAACTAATAAAAGAATATCTTAAAAGGAATATTATAGGTATGATTCCTCGTGAACCCTCTCATGCTGGACTGTACGGCCAGCCAGCCAGTTACAAAGAATTCAATTCCAAAGCTTGTGCAATGTGTAAGTTATTGAATTGTTGATTTTTTATTTATATATATATAATATCAAATCGATGAACACATGCCAAAATAATCTTTCTTAGTTGCTTAGGATCGAACTTTACTCTTAAATCAATAGTATACACAGGAACAGTATATGTGCAAGGTTGATGATAACATGTGGGCTTTTTATCTGAATTTCTTCAAGCAAATGATTCATGGAAAGGGAAAGGAAAGAACCTCATTGTAATGTTGATGATGATTTCATAGTGTTACAAGTCAAGCTCATGTCAGTTGCCAGTTGAGTCTTTTTTCCGTACTAGTTTTGGTTTCTATTTTATTTATTTATTTAGACCTTGACCATAAGAAAAATTGAAAAGAGAAGAGAAGAAATCATTAACAATCATTCAAAAAACTGCTTCTCTTGACTTTCTTATAGCAAGTGCATGAAAGAAGCTACCACACTTTATTTTTCAGGTTCTTTTGCTTAATCCTATTTCCAAGAATTGGCTCCATCACCATTTCTAATACCTCGGTCAAAATTCGAATAATATCACCTTAATCATATCCCTCAAACCCCAAAACTCAGTACCCTTTTTAGGCTTGCCCTCATCATATCCTTACAGCCAGAATTTTTCATTTTATGTTTAAAAGTGATAGGACGGGGAGACACTTCCAATATTTTCTGAGAAAGATTGCTCATCAAGTGAAATTTTGATTTTAATGCTGTCATCATTAACAGAACTCGCATCTAGGAAGAGGATACAAATTAACTTCATATTCTTAACCATTTATATTCAGGGCATATATAAAAGATAAAACAATTAAACCTTCAAGTTCAGGTTCATCAGTAAAACAATATTTTTTATTAATTTTTAAAAGCTAAATTATCATGTATTTAATTATAAAAAGTTTAATAATTATGTACAAACGTATAAAAAAATTTTATATCTTCATTCAATTGTGATCTTTCATGTGTCAAAGTATTAATTAACAAAATCAACAAATTTAACATATATTAAAGCAAGGAGTGTGATTAAATGATCGATAATATCAAAATTTATTCTAATTCTTACTTGTTATTAGATGAGCAGCTT
This sequence comes from Psophocarpus tetragonolobus, assembly GCA_037954015.1. NCBI lineage: Eukaryota > Viridiplantae > Streptophyta > Magnoliopsida > Fabales > Fabaceae > Psophocarpus > Psophocarpus tetragonolobus. The sequence goes on along the minus strand of CM075695.1, from coordinate 31,342,783 downwards.
TTGTCAATTTATATTATTAACATATTTTGAATGAGTTTAATAATATAAATAATTTTATATTTTTATTCAATTATAAATTATTTTTTGAATAGTGATAAATAGTTAAAATAAATAAATTTATCATATATATATATAATTTGTTATCAAATGATATTATAAATTATTTTATAAGTTTAATTGGTATATATTGTCCGTGTAAAGATATTTACACACACTGACATCCAATTACAACATTAACTCATTACTATTTTAAAAGTTACATAAATAAAAAGAAATGATTTTATGTGAGTGTAAAAAACTTTTACATTAACCGTGTACACAGTTAAACTTTTATTTTATATTATTATTGAAGTAAAGTATCATTTTATTGTTTAAAAATTAGTCAAATTAATCTTCCTTAAAACGTTAGAACTTAGGTCTTGGAAAGTTGATCACATTCATAATAATTTTATTTTTGTGAAAATTAGTTTCTAAAACGTTATGTAGACCACACTTTTTAAAATGTTTTTAAGTGCTAACGAAAATATTTTAACTAATGTGCGTAACAAAAAAATCAATAAAGATTCATTTGTGTAAAAATTATTTTAAAGATTTAAGTATTAACACTTGTAACTTTCAAAGATTAAAACGATAATTCAGCATAGTATTTTTTCTGTTTTGAAGTTATACATTATGATTTTAAAAATATATAAATGAATTTTAGTTCACAAGTGAAAGAAAGAAAAGTAGTTTGCAAATTAATGATGGTTGAGTCTTTGGTGGCAGGAATTGAAAAGAATACACACATTAGGAAGTATTTTAGGTTTGCTTTACCATACCCTTTATAATCGTCCTAACTGCTAAACCAAAGTGGGCATTTAAACAAATCTCCCTATCAGAGAATTTAAGACGAAGAAGAATGTAAGTAAGTGCTGTCGGTGGTCCCATAGAAACCTAATTTAATTGGGAATTAATATGGTAAGCAACGTGTCAAGATTAGACTTACCAAGCTATATCCTCCTCACAACCCCTCCCTATTATATTCCCTCACCCACCTAGCTTTCCTCAACTCCTTCCATAATAGTTACTATTTTTATTTTGTCTTTCTTTTCTCTTTTAAATCAACCTCCAATGAATAATGTTTCTCATTTACTCATACTATATACTATTTATCTAATCATCTCATCACAATCCACCATTTAATTTTTATTAATTTTAATAATAATTACTTAACAGTAATTATTCCTAAAACTCAACTAAAATATCTCGAAACAAAAGAATAATAATTATTCTCATATTCACATCTTCTACCATTAACCCAATACAACCATATAATATTAACAAACTAATAAATTCATCACATCTTAAATCATTTAGTAATTTAAGCAAAAAATTTAATTTAATTCTCTTAACTATTTATTTTACGAATTTATAATCTATTAAATAAACAAGTTTTTACCAGTAGTAAAATGGAAAAATGGAGAGGGAGAAATCAAATCCTTCCACAAACAAAATTAAACACTAATATTTAACATTTACTTATATAAAAAAAAACTTACCTATTCAAATATGTTTGATGGGTCTTGGACTCTTTAGCTTTATCCAACTAACTAATAATCAAATAATATGATGATAATTAATTTTTGGTTTCTTATTAATTAATTCGTTGTGACATATAATAAAGGTACCTATTATAGAATCTCTCTTTATCTCTTTCGTGGTTTCTTGTTAATTTGTTGTGACAAATTTTCTTAATTTGTTAAGTGGGGAGCCTTTAACTAAATCTTTTAAAAGCTACATTTGTTTAAACTTGAAACAACAACAAATTTGATAACTAAATGTTTGTTATTTTGGCATATCTTCTTTCAACAAATTTATAACGTTATTATTCTATCTAACAAAATTATTATACAAGATTTTGTTAGAGATAAAATAGTTTGTCAAATTTAAGTATAAAGAAATGATGTCATAATTTTTTATTTTTTTATAAACACTCGTCTTCTTTTGTGTGGAACTATCTTGGACATTGTATTGTATACAAATAAGTTTTTAAGAAAGATGTGTGATAAACATCACAAGCTATTTTTATTTCAAATTAAGTTGTGTTGTAGGTTATGATACACCATTCTTTGAGAATAAAAGATTCAACGTAGGTTGTGTGTGATTCTCAATGGTTATAGACAACAAAAAAGACATAGATAACCTAAATTATGCAAATTGATGTTTATCTCTTAATTACTTTTATGTTTGTGTCAAATTCCTCTAGCATTTTTTGAAACTCATCTTAGTTGAATACTTCATGAGTGTTTTGTATAACAAACACAAGGTGTTAAATACTCTTAGGGCATTCGGTGTAGGTCATGGATGAATCTCTTATAATAGTTCCTCTTTCCATGTTATTGCATACCTTCTATTTGTCAATTTAACCTTTTCTACCGCCAATTCTTTTGAAAATATTTATTACCTTATCCGTTGAATATTCTAGGAGTTACTTTATATACCACAAACTTATTATATATTGAGTTTTAATTGAATGATGGTGTAAGTGCAAGATCCATTTTCTCACCTTTAATAATATGAAACATAATATCTTTTTGTTTTTACTAAGAGAAATTTTATAATAACCTTATTAATTAAAATAAAGAAATTATTTAATGAAATTTCATCTAATAAAAAGAATGACCTTCGAATATGTTGCTTAAGAATAATTGTTATTTCTTACGAATGATATTTGTCCTTGGAAGCTGAGAGCCATCCATGTTGCGTACATATAAATGTAATTAGCAAGAGGCATTAAGAAGAAAATGAAATATCGTTGTGCAGGGACATTTTGGGCAAAATTCAGGAGGTGTATGACAGGACCAAATCCTTTCCCTCGAATGTGTTCACTATCTCACTCACTGAGTCAATGATATGGGCCTACAAAAAGGTTCCCATCGTACTCATAAAATATTTCATTGTTCCTTTTGGTTATTTTCATCGAATCCCACATGAATTATCAGACTTTGCTGTTGTTATCCTCTGGAGAAAACGGCATCTTTGGTAACTGTGGAGTGTGGATGAACACCAAACAACCTCATTCCTACCTTCACAGCTACCCCTTCTGACCAATCAATGTTTGGATCTCGCTAGATGTTTTATTTCACACACAAGAATGGAAGCTGTCATGAATTCATGCTGTTTAATGGCAATGAAATTATGTTTACACGAATAGCATTTAATTAACATGCCGTGGAGTTTTGAACCTATATGGTAGACTTTAACAATAAACTATCTATATATATAATAATGATGTGTATATAGTACCTACTAGATGATACTTTTTTGGCATATATATATATATACCAGCATTAATTTTAGAATAGATTTAAAATTCTATTCATAAAAAGCTTAGTAGACTCAATTTAGTTCTTGAAGATAATAAAAACTTATTAAATAATAAGTTTTTGTTGTTACTTATAATAGTGGTGCGTAACATCCACTAACTAATTTTGTTGATGATCAATTCAATGGAGGTTTCTTTTTTAATTATTTTTTTTTATCCATAAGATTTAAATCCAAGATTTTACTTAAAGGACCGAATCTAATAATACGGCTCAAATCAATACTTTGTTGATAATAATGAGTTTAATACTATAATATTAAACATTTTATTATTTAATTAAAAATATTGTTAAAATAACTATTATAATAATTATTATAAAAATTATCATTAGTATCATTATGATTTATTATTTCTTGAATAATTTTCAATATAATAATTATAATAACTTTAGTTTTTTAGTAGCGAAAACAATTTATATATTATCATCTAGGTACAAATTAAATTTATAATAAGTTTGTTAATTTATATACTATTCACTTTAAAAAATTTATATAATATTCACTTTAAAAATTATATCTATCATGATTTTTTATTGTTAATAGTATTTTTTTTTTTTTTACAATGATAATGTATTCGAACTAAATTCATAGTTAATTTCTGAAATATTTAATGTATCACATTAATTTTTTAAAATTATTTATAATCCATATTAGTCCTTAACTCATATATTATATTTTAACTTTTTTTAGTTAATTCATATATTATATTTTAACTTTTTTTAGAAAAAGATAACAGTAATAACAATCAAATTTTATTCTCGTGTACTCCAACCCTTAATCACTAGATTGCCGTAGTTGGTACGTTTTAACCTATTCTAATACATGTATAAGTTAAGCACTAATTGTACTAGTAAAGCATGGAAGAATAGAAGAAGGAAGAAGGTTAAATTAATTGTGTTTCTAAAATTTTGGTAAGTTTTTTTTTAAAAAAAAAAAAAAGAAATTGATTTAATATCTTTCTAGAAGTATCGTTCAACAAATGATAGAAAATATTTGTAAATAAAGCTTTTAAAAAAACGATTTTAACAAAATCATAAATTTGTTGTTAATTCAAAATAAAAGGGATGAAGCCCAACATATTTTATACTAGTTTATATTTATTAATACTAAGATTACGTTCATTACTATGAGTGATAGGAACCATCTCTATTATGTTTTAGCTTAATACCATAGTGATGGTGTTAGGGAGAAAATTATGTTTGATCTATATCCCATATTATTGACTCATGCAGGCACGCAATAGTGAAACTCTTAAGTGTTTTGCATGTAGCTTGACTTTCTCATGCTTATAGGGTCTTTTAATGATATTCTTTTTGTTCTTAAAAAACCAATTTCATATAGTTACAATCCTTTTGTTTTACATTACATTAATTATAATATATGCATTCAAAATTTATTTATAAAGTGTTATTATTACATTAGTTATATAATATTAATGGTAAATGAGACATGTCTTGCTGTTAAAAAAAATTATTTGGATAGTATAATAATTATATATGTTGGGGATATGTTTTGAGAGCAATTTTTTTTTTTTAATTTTTAAATGAGTAGTGATTGAAAAATGATAAAAAAGTTATATTTTCATCATTATATATATATTATATATATATATAATATGATAAAGCTAGTATTAATTGATTTAATAATTACATTACAAAAACAATGATTTAAAAATTAAAATTTTCGATTTCTGATTTTATTAGGAAAAAACTACTGAATAGAATAAGGGTCTAAAATTGACTTGTGAGAAAAGTAAAATTGTTGTAACAATTGTAACAAGTGACTCGTTAAAAGGAGGAATAGCCCAAATGTTCCCAATCAATCGATCAAGAGAGAGAGTTGTAGAACAATAGAGACATGTATTCCATCAAAATTCTTGGAAAAAGTTGTACATTCTCCCATACTCTGTACTGCCCCATAAACATGTCTCGTGGTGGCATTCCACTAAAACATGAAATATCTCTCTTTCCGAGTCATTGACAAGAATGATCATTAATAATGCACATTTGATCTAAAGTAGACTTTGATGCGAGCAAGCATGGGTATATATTATCTTTGCCTTTAAGTAGAGCAATTTTTCAAGATTTTTTTTTCCTTATTAGAAAATATTTATAGGTCGTTGTGATTTTGGATATTTCGCTTGAGTACCTTTTTAGGTGAAATTTGGCATCATTGCGTTTATGTTACAAGAGAAACAAAGAAATGGTGGTTTTCCAAATAAAGATCTCATTCATTTTATATTGTTATTTTATTCTAGTAACACCATTAAAAAATAACTTCAAATTATATATATAATAATTATAAAAAATTACATTTCCTCTATCCAAAACGGTGTCTCAAGTTTTTCTATACAAATTCAAAAAATTACTTATTCCCTTCCTTTTCTTTTTAATTAAGTGTCAGCTTTTTATATATTCTTTTAAAAGTTTATTTATGTTAGGGGTATTCACTGTCCAGGTTGGTTTAGTTTTAGAGGGAAATGAAAATCAAACAAAGTAATTTTAATTGGATTTGGATGATTCAATTTTTTAAAAATTTTTTTATTGGTCCGAACCAATCATAATCGGGTTGATTTTGTAACATCCCAAATTCATTTATTATAATTATACTATTAATGCTCAATTATTTATTTCACTTTTTAAAATAAATTTTCATTTTAACTTTCCAAATAAACACTAAAATGCCCATAATAAATTTTACACATCACTCTAACATTACTAACCAAGTTCGGAACCCTACATATCTACTCACTCTCACAACATAACTCATGCAAAATGGATACATAACATGACATAGCCATTAACTTCAGTTAATCCATACATTTAACCTCCTTACAAGTGTAACTTATATACACATACATGTTCTGGTACATAAATTTTTCTTATGTACACATAAAAACAAAATATCATCACTATTCTCCCAAGCAATGTTTGACATCCTCTACTTCGTTGCATTCAAATTCTCAGTATCATCGTTGTGCATAGCACAATCATCACTGTCATGCACAAACAAGAATGCAAATTGCAAGGGTAAACTCATGCACTAAAAGCCAACATAAACATGATATACAATTACATTGATAACCACTCTTAATCACAACAATGATAACTCAACCAACCAATCACCCTTATGTTCCACCTGAACATAAGCAATCACAACCAATCAATCACACTTATACTCCACCTAAACATAAGTACTAACAACGAATCAATCACACTTATACTCCATCTGAACATAAGCGTTAATAACCAATCAATCACATTTATGTTCCACCTGAACATAAGCACTAATAACATTCAACTGGCACTTTTCGAAAATACTTTATTGAGTGGGACACCAAGGCGACTAAAGACCTATCATAGTTGGAGTCTAGAGTCTAAGTGACTTTTCTAACAACCAACCGAAGTCAAATAGCATACTTATCCAACACTGTTGCCAAGAGTTTGTTTGACCCTTATGACACACAACTATTGTACAAGCATATTCATTTGGTACCTCTAATGCAAGACTACATGTGTATTTCCCAACGATAGAGTACTTACATTGGAACCCCCAATGCAAGACTGTAGGTGTACTCTCCAACGGCAAAATACTTACATTGGAGTATCGAAACCACAATGCAAGACTATAGGTGTACTCTCTAATAGAGAGTACTTACATTGACCTTATCGGTGTCACTAACTCATCGCTCAACGCTCATATTATCAATATATGGGTCACAACCAAGGCTAAGTTACCACCTGTAATCGGGTATACCCGTACCTGTTCCATACCTGCAAAAAAAACTATAATAATATTTTAGTATAAGATAATTTATTTAAATAGAATGATATTAATTCAAAATTTATCTAATAAATGAAAAATTTATAATTTATTAATTAAATATAAAACCTTTCTTCTTCTTTTTTAAGATAAATGAATATTTTAGTCATTAAAATAAAAGCGGGGTGAGGCGGGTACGGGGACGGGTGCGGGTATAGGGTGGGTATGTATATCCTCATCCTCATCCCTGACTTAATAAATCGGGTATTCCCCATACCCGTACCTGTATCCGGTCAAACCGGAGATTCCCTGTCAACTTCGGAGCGGGTTCGGGGATTACCCACGGATACAGGTTTATTTGTCATCCTTACTCGCATTCAACAAGTTCAACAATATCTCATCATCATAATGCATTACAAAACAACTAAGATCAACATCATATTAATTATCTCTTAACATTTGCAAAGTTCAACATTTCAAACATCAATATTTTCAACACAGCCAATTTTACAAAATTAGTATTTAATTACCTAATCATCATCAAACATCAATTTATCACCAAAATCATTAAACCTCCATCATCACCTAAATTATCAATAAATATCAAATATAAGCAAAGTCTTCAACAAATAACAATATTATCAAAATTATCATTTTCACTACGTAAACAACTTCTCACAATAATCAAATTCATACATTAATCACCTCAAATTATCAAGTTCACATAACATCCAAATTCAGCTCAAAAGTTAAACCAACCACAACCTGTTAATATTAACACCCTTAAACTGTAATATTTCAAAGAGTAAATATTCCAAATAATTAACTCCACCAAACATCCATATCTCTAAATATTCCCAAATTACAAATCAATCAATTCAATCACAACTCATTTCAAGAACAAAACTCAAATCCTCAATCACACAAGACACCCACCTTTGCATAACACTCAAAGCATAATCAAAAGCTCATTTTCTCAAAATCAATTAAATTCTCATCCATTAAACCATAATTTCTCAAATTAAAATCAAATATTTAGCTTCCATTACCTATTTCTCCCTGATTGGGCTGAATTCGACAATTATGGAGAAATCATATTGAAGAAATCACTTTGATATCATCAACAACTCCAAATCAAATAGAAACCCAAGAAATTAAGATTCTAAAGAAATTCCCTTTTTAACGAAAATGATAGGATAAAAAATTATCGAAAAAAGGTTTGTTGATTTAATATCAGACTTACCTGTAATAGCTCACTCAACAACAAGAGCTATGAAAGAGACCACATCCAAATCCGACAACCAAAAGCTAACGATGCGAGGTAAACTTCCCATGACCAAGAAAGAGAAAATAGCGGAGAAGAAATCGCAATGAGAAGAAGAAAATTTCGAATGAGAGAGAAAGAGTTCTTAAATATATATCGCGTCAGGGTGTATTTATAAAATTATTTTACTAAATGAAACCCCTTCCAAACAACATACTTTCTGAAAACTTCCTGAGACTCAACTAAAACCTTTTGAAACAAAAGAAATAATAATTATTCTTGTTTCCACATTCTTCTTCCATCTACCGAATACAACAACATAGTCTCAATAAACTAATAAATTCATCAATCTCAAATCAATTAGTAATTTAAGTTAAAACTTAAGTTTAATTCTCTTCACTATTTATTCTTCAAATTTGTAACTATTAAATAAATAGGTCTTTATAGATTTGGTTCAATTTTAGGGAAAACAGATCAAAAATTAAAAAATTATTTTTTTCATTAAATTGAAAAAAAATAATTGTATACCTGAAACTAGCCAAATTCATTAGTCTACTAAATTCATAATTTTATAAAAAAATATCAAGTGTTTCATATATACTAAATTAGTCAAATTAAAATATTAAAATAACATAATATGATACAAACAACAAATTGTATAAATTTAAAGTATAAAATAAATTTACTAACTTAAAAATATAAAATATAAAGTAGGGTTGGGTCAAGGTTTTGAAATGTGAAACTCTAAACAAAACAAGTTACTAAATTTACTAACTTAAAAATATAATATATATATATATATACACACACACACACTTTTGGGTTGTTCAAGTTTGGTTAGGATTTTAAAATGCGAAAAATGCAAACCAAACTTGACATGGTCGATTTGAGTCGGGTTCAAATCCAATTAAGTGAAAAAATCAAACCAAACTAATTTGTCCAATTATCTGTGATTTGCAAAGTTCAACACTATATTAATTATATTTTTATCAATTATACTATTACTCTTTGGTGGAGAGAGAAGAAATAGATGTTTTATTACAAAGAGAAGATATCTTTTTGTGAGTGATTTTCAACTGAGAAAAATATGAAAGCATAGGGGTATTATTGGAAAAAACTAATAAATTCATAAATATTATTGTTTTTCTTGGTATATGTACAAAAATTTTAAGATTTCGTTCAGTTGTGAGGAAAGAAAAGAAAAGAAAGTATGAGGAAAGAAAAGGAAATAAAGAGATGAAGTAGAGTAAAAATCAAAATTTTTCGATTGTGTTGAAAAAAGTGGAAAAGGAAGTAAAGTTGTAATGTAAAATTATTACAATTATAAAAGTACCTATAATTTATTACTTGATTTTTATGAACTGTCACTGAGAGTAAGGATAATTTTGGAAGGTCTTTTTTTTACATTTTCCTTCATTTTCATGTCTTTTTTGAGTCAAAAGTAAAACATATGAGACCACAAACTTTCCTCTCTTTTTCCTACTACTTTCTACTTTATCGAAAAAGAGAAAGTGTAATTTTTCTCTCATTTTCCTGTCACTATCTATGCCACTTCCCACTCAAACAAACAGGGGATAAATGCCATAAAAAGGAACGATGGGTATGAATAACAAATAGATAAATGTGAGTAACGTTATTATCAAATTAATCTTCATCTTAATAATAAGGGTTTTTTTAGCTATGCACTAAGTGCATACAATTAGAGCTCTTAAAAGGCTCTTTCAATTGACTAACATCTTGAAAATACAAATATTTAAGTGATATTTTTACTACAATTAAAATTTATTTTAATTTGATATATTTTTTCATTATCACCTCCCTTTTACAATTTCCTACTATTTTTTCTTTTTCTTTCTTCCATTATAGTTGTTAATATATCTTATAATTCCTATATTTCAAATTGAGTTTAATAGTTATGTACTACAAGTGTAAAACATTGATATTCAATCACAATCATTTGTTTATATGACTTTTAAAGTATTAATAAGTAAAATAAACAAACTTACTATATATAAATATTTATAATTAAATATCAATATAAAACTTTTTACATTAGGCATAAGTATTATAGTTATTTAAAGTTAGTGTAAATCCATTAAGAAAACAATAATCAATATTTTGGTAGATTAAAATATCCTAATACTGTGCTTTGTTCAAATCGCGATTGATCATCTGGTCATTAATTTAGGTATTTGTAAAATTTAATACATTAATAGATATAAACAAGGATACAATAAAAAAATGAATATAGTCCTAAATTAATAAAACAACTGTAATTTTGCAATAAAACTAAGATACTAAATCTGCTATAGTTTGAAAATGGATAAAGTATCTTTTATATTAATTAGACTCTCTCTTATTTATTAGCACTCTTTTTTAACCATTAGAAATTGTCTAATGGCTTAAGATAATATGCACAAGTTTGATATTTGGTATATCGTAATTACATTATATTTTAAATGATAAAAACAATAAGTATTGTTTCAGGAAATATATGCAAATACATAAATCCTACCATTAAATCCTTTATATAAGCAATAAATAATCAATTTATTATTACAACGAATAAAAATATTAATAATAAATTAATATATACATCTATTTATATGAAAAATAAGAGATTGTCTCAGTAGTTTTTTTACTGCTAGGAGTATCTCATTAGTAAGCCTTATAATAAAATATTGTAAAAGAAAATTATGAATTAATTTTAGTTTTTTAGAATTTAATTAAAAGATGTTACAAATATTTACATGTAAGGTGAGTTGGTTATGAGAATGTAAGGAAGAGAGTACAAGGGGCGCCCATCATAATAATAATAATAATAATAATAATAATAATGTTTTAGAGCAAATTTTGTTTAGCTTCGTTGCTTCTTCCTTGTTCACTTTCCAATGAAATCTTAGAAGACCAACATGCTTCTATGATGTCCCATTCTCCGAAAACCCACGAGCACTCGTCTTAGGCAAATTGTACAACTTGTTACAAACCCAATGCATAATTAATCTACATTGTTTGGTTGGTAATGGTCCCCTATTCCCCACTCTTCCAACTGCCCCGAGAGTGAAATTCTAGAAAAACAAAAAAAAAAAAAAAACATACATATCACACTGTACTTTGACAAGAGAATAAAGGGAAAATACTAACGGTATCTTTTCACTACTAAACAAACCCATTTTGTGGGCATCATTTAGTTAGAGACTAAAACCCATGATTCAATTAAAATTAAAACGCGTTTGTTTAGACACGTATTATGGGACCCAATTCCAATACTGCACAATCACTAACCAAGCTTGCACATACACTTCAAAAATCGATTTTCTACCCATTATCTCTATCTATCGCTTTGATGGGGTACTAATAACTAATAACACCTATTCATGTTCAACCTCATACTCCTGTTTATTTGTTTATTTTGTCGTATGGATAATATACAACCGCAATGATACTTCTGGTTTGGATTACACTAACTTTGAAGCACCATCTTGGAATTAATTAAATATATATATTCTAAAGCTGGGACTATATACTAATGTGGGTAAGGAGTGTGAGGAAAGCTTTGCTCTTTGCTTTGTCCTAAAATCGAAGATAGTGGAATGATTAATAATTAATTTAACTGCTTTGCCTTCAAAGGACTTGTTTCTGCCACAAAACTTGGTAGATTACGATAGTCACAGGTATACGTAACGTCATTATTTAAGACTTTTGTTTTAATTTTCATGGAAACCTTAAAAAATTTAAAATAAGTATTATATTTAAAAAAAATTATTCTAAAATAAAGTGTTAATTTAACTTTTCAATGTAAATAAAATATTAATTTCGTGTATACATTTATAGTAAGTAAAATATATCATTTTAATTTTTCGATATAATATTAAAATAAGATTAATTTTGTAATTCACTCATATTCATATTAATTTTTTTTTAATACCTATGTAAAATAAACTAAGACAAAAGATGGAAGAAGTATGTAATTTTTTATTTAAGGTAAATTAAAATAAATATACATATGCCACTTTTTCAGGAGAACGTGTATAATTAGGAAGAAAAGAAAACAGTTAGTGTTTAGCATGATAAATAAGTCAGTTTATACTGCAGAAATATCTTCTTACAAAACGGATAATTACTTGTAGATTATGTTTGGGTGCGGGAGAAAGTTAAACTCGAAAGATTATAATATAAGTTGGTGGAAGCATGAACAATAAAGTAATAAAAATTGAATTATTTATTTATTCAAAGAGTTTATTTATGTTCTATTAGTAGTTTTACTTATCATTTTAGATAGTCCAATTCATAATTTTTTTCTCTGTATTGCTTTCTATTGGTAACCAGTGGATGGTACCAAATATGTAGAGTTGAGAGATAAGTGATCACAAAAATACGAAGAAGAAGTTTCTGGTAATGTCAGTTATTTTATTTATTTATATTTTTAATTATAGTGTGTAATTATAAACTAATTAGTTTTAGTTTGTTTTTCAGGTCTTGAAGAATACTATTATCATCGCATAATGATTGCTTTCGAAGTTTAATTATTTTTGTTAAATAATTATAATATAGGGTTTATGAATTATTAGGTAGATTTAATTACGTGAATTTAAGAGAAATTCTTATTGTTTCTCTTTGTTTGAGTTGCAAGTAGTAGTGAGTAAGTTTAATTCTTTTTTATTGAACCTTTTCTCTCTTTTTGGTTTAATTATTCCTATTGAAGGGAAATCCACCTTAAAATCTCAATATATTATGTTCCTTCTTGATTTTGGAAATTTTGTTAAATTTTTAGTGATTTCTGTAATTGAATTTTTCTCTATCTTTGAGTTTAGTTTTAAAAGGGGAAAAATAGGCAAGGAGGGCGTTATATTTGTTAAATTTCAAAGAGATTTTGATTTGATGAGGTAGAAACCATGCATGTGATTTATTTATGTTTTGAATAGTGATTTGAACTTGGAATGTGTTGATGATATGATTAAGCATATGCATGATTTAAAATTAGTGATTCATTGATATAATGATTATGAAATAATGTAATATGGGTTGTTACGAGGAGGTAATGAATCCCTGTGTGTAGAACATTGAGTTAGGGATACCCGTGAGGTTTTTGTGATCATGGTGTTAAGTTGTGTAAGGTGAGAATACACTGGGAGGATGTACTCAAATAGCAACTGGATGCCAGTATTGGATGAGGTAAATGTCAAATACCAGTTGAGAGTTAGCTAAGTGTTAGAAGGGTCCTATGGATGTCAGACATAAGTTGGAAGTATCAAATGAGTATTGCCTAGACCTAGTCAGTTATCGGTATTGGGTTAAGTAGACACTAGATGCTAGTTGAAAAATGAGGTTTGATGGGTCACCTTTGTATCTGAACTCAATGTATGTGTTTTCCAAAAAACGTCAAGTCAGAAGATTATATTGTAATGATTGCTTATGTTTAGCTGGTAATCGAGTGAAATACCAAAGGGTTACTGAAAGATTGAAGCGTTTGCACCTGGATCCCTGAAAGAATTTTAGAGACATCTAGATCCTTGAATCATTTTTTTGTTTACATACTAGTCCTACGTTACTAACATCATTTAATAAGTGTTTAGCCAGTTGTTAAGTGTCACACTGTCATAGTTTCTCTCTTGTATGTGGCATTCAACATCATTATTCACATCACAGGGATCTAAGTCATCAGAATGAAAGCATTGTTTCAGTTCTCAAAAGATTAAAGTTGTCGCATCTAGGTCATTAAAAGATTTTTACAAGCATTCAGATCCTTGAAAGATTTTTAGAAGCATCAAAGTCCTTGATATATTTTTAGAGGCATCTAAGTCCTTGAATTTTTTTTACATTTGCACATATGTCTCTCAATTACTAACGATATTAGACAACTATATAGTTAACAACTGATTGCTATGTTGTCAATCATTCTCTCTTATATATAACATTCTAACTGCTTATATATATATATATATATATATATATATATATATATATATATATATATCACCGCAACATGGACCGTAACATAATCTATCAACAACCATCTGTCATATTCTCAAAACATACATCAATTCAACACATTATCATTATCACTCACAACATCAACATGCATTTCATCATAGTTTCAATCAAATCATCATAAAAATTTGATTTATCACCGAAATTATTAATAAACATCTATCATACTCCAAATCATCAATAAATATCAAATATCACCAAAATCTTCAACAAATAACAATACCATCTAAATTGTCATTTTCACTACATAAACCACTTTCTCACTATAATCAAATTCATATATTAATCACCTCAGACTATCAATTTTCACATAACATTCAAATTCAATTCAAAAGCTAAATCAACTACAATTTGTTAATATTAACACCTTAAATCATAATATTTCAAAGTTAAAACATAGATTTAACTTCCCTTACATATTTCTGCCTTTAAAAGTCGAATCAAATAGAAAGAGAAGGATCAACTCAAAGAAATATTTCAGAACTTGACAAAAATCTCAATTTCAACAGGAATCTAATAGATTAGAATTTTCAAAGGAAATATCTTTTTAACGGGAATGAAAGAATAAAAAAAAATCAAAATAAAGTTAAAAAAACTACGATCAGACATACATATACTAATCACCTCTCAGAATTAGGAGCAATGAAAAATACCGCATCGAATTTCGTCAACATTCGGTCCACCATGCAAAAAGAAGAATAATCGAGGCGCGAAGAAAGGCACGACAGAGAAAGAATGGAGAAATAAAAGATAAAAGGAAGAAATGGAAATTTATATAACATCAAGGTGTATTTAGTAAATTTAGTTTTCTAAATGCAACCCTCTTTGATAATAGATTATCCAAAAACTACCTGAAACTCAATTAAAAGCTTCCGAAATAAAAGAATAATAATTATTCTCTTCTCCTCATCCTTCTACCATCAATCAAATACAACCACATAATATAAACACACCTAATAAATCAATCACATATCAAATTAATTAGTAATTTATGTAAAAACTTAAATTTAATTCTCTTTATTATTTATTTTATAAATTTATAACCTTTTAAATAAACCGGTCCTTACAGGTTCTATGTATTAGTTTGGTAGCATAAGAATTTTGAACAATCAAGTTATTATAATATAATAAAGTTTCTGCTTTCTATTAGTTTGAAATTTTAGTTTGATGCTAACAAAACAACTTACAAATTCATTTGGTATTGATTTTATTTTCTTTCCTCTAATAGTAGATGGAATATGAAGGGGAGAAACATAAATTGGGAGATTTTTTTTTTATTTTCTAGTGGTTAAAAACCTCCACAAATATCTTTTAATTTAAAAAATAAATAAAAGAAAAAGCGGGTGTCATATAAGCAGTTGAAATGTTATGTATAAGAGAGAAGGACTGTCAGCACAGTAGTAACTATTTGTCTGATATTGTTAATAATTGAAGGATTTATGTGCAAACATCAGAAAAATTTAAGGACCTAGATATCTCTAAAAAATTTTCAAGGACTTGGATGTTTTTAAAAATCTTTTAAGGACTTGAATGCCTGTAAAAGATCTTTTAAAAACCTAAATGCTACAACTTTAATTTTTTAAGGACTAAAACGATGTTTTCACTCTGATGACTTAGATCTCTGTGACGTAGACAATGATGTAAGATGCCACTGAGACAGAAACTCTGTCAACGTGACACTTAATAACTGACTTGATACTTATTAAATTATATATGAAATATAAACACTAATATCCAAACAGTAAAGTTGTTCAAGAAAGATCTAGATACCTCTAAAATTCTTTCAAAAACCTAGGTGTGACTGTTTTGATCTTTCATATACCAGTTTGGTATTTCACTCGTAATTAATTTTATCATATTATTTGTGATTTTTTATATTTTGAGAATTATTAATTAAGTAAATAGATACAATATACTTGTGAATATTATTATTATTCGTTAGTGCTGTTACAATAATGGTTGAACAATTAACATTTAGAAAAAAAAAAAAAGTGTCGTGTATCAGCATGAAAAATTAGACACATTAGAAAAAAAACCTTGAACTAGAGGGACGAAAGCCTCAATTCCATTCAATCGTCCACTTTCCACTTTGACATAATAAATATTAAAAATGTAATAATTATTGTGTTGTAAAAAATATTAAAATTTGTGGTAACTATAATATTAAAAATGTAAAATTTAGTAAATTTGTTTTTGTGCGAAATTTAATAAATTTATTATAATATTAAGTTGAAATTACGATTTTAAATAATTAATCTATAAGTAGATATACTATTTATTCTATATATTTTATAAATATAAATAATTTATATTATTTTTCTTTATATATTAAACAGAAAATTTTAAATATTTTTTTTGTTCTTTTAGTTTCATTTTTAATTTAAATTTGTTTTAATTTAGTGATGTAACAATAAAATATATATTAAAAATTAATATAAATTATCAAAAATGATAATTCTAATTAAAAGTAGTAACACTAAAAATACTCGAAGACAGGAGAAATTCTTTGTTTAGACTTTAGAGCTACACAGAACCACACAGGAAAAAAGGGAAAAACAAGATGTAGCAGCTAAAGAAGACTTTGGCACATTTAATTGAACAACTTAATTATTTCTTATTTTATAAATTCTCATGACTTTATAATTTATTCATAAAATGTATTGATATAATTTTGAAAAATTTATTGAGCTCACTGACTTTCGCTACCCCTTTCAGAGTGTCCTCTCCTAAAATAATTATCTTCAGTACGTGTATATATATATTTGTTTTATTTTTAAAAAACCTGCAGTCTCTTTCCATTTTCATTTTTACCTCTGTTCTCTGTGGCCATTTAAACAATGAAAATGGCATATTACCAATCATCCTTTCCCCTCTGTAGGAAACACCCATCATTGCCCCCAACAATCCTTTTCAACCTTAGAAACCTGAGCTTCCAAGATTATTCCCTCTCTTCTATTCTTTCCACTTTTCTCTCTCTCCTCTCTCTATTCTTTTTTTTCCTTCTTTTACTTATATCCCATAGTTCCATAAATTCCATCCTTTTTTTAACTATAAGAAAACTATAACTATATGTTAATCACCCCTTTACTTTTATTTTATAATTTATCATGTCTATCAACATTCTTAGTTACTATATCAAGATAATGTTTAAAATTAATCAAAATAAATAATAACTTAAACTTTTGTGATCACCAATTAAAATTTTTTTCTTTTTTAACATTATTCTATTTATCATGCAAATTATAAATATTTTCAATAAAATGGTTCCAGTCAATTAGAATCATTACAAAATAAGCAGACAGACAGTAAATTAATTAATTTTTTTTTAGTACCTAATATACATAGTGTAAAACAGTGATATTAAGTATAGAAAGGAATGTAAAGTAAATGAGAGAGAATGTTGGATGAATTAATGTAAAGAAGGGTACTTAGGTTGTAGTTATACAAAAGCTAGAAAATGAGTGTAAAAAAAGATGATTTGGTCCGTATTAAGGTTCCCAATTTAAATATCTCCCTCCTTGGGCATCCCACACTCCCAACACAAACAACAAACACATCAATCTCTTATTCTTCTTTCTATTCTATTCGATATGGAACCTTGTCCTTCGTCGAACACCAACACGAACACGGTGACGGGGTTCTACACGTTCGTGAGCAGAGGAATGGAGGAGTTGGAACGAGCCTTCATGGCCAACAACAACATGATGTCAATCCAGTTTCTGCAAAGGGTCCTCTCTCTCCTCCGATCCTTCCACACCCAACTCACTCTTCTTGTTCACAAACTCCACCTCCCTCTCGGAGACAAGTGGCTCGACGAGTACATGGATGAAACCTCTAAGCTTTGGGAAACTTCTCATCTTCTCAAAAACGCTATCTCCAACTTCGAACCTTACTACTCTGCTGGATTCAACCTCCTTTCTTCGCTCGACTCTCACTCTCACCTCTCCCCACAGGTCTAACTTTCTTTTTTTCCTCTCAATTCCTCACTTTCAAGTCCACACACATTGTTTCTTTCCAACAATTCCATCACCAATTTTGGCTCAATTATCAACTTGCTAATGTTTTCTTTTCTTTTTTTTTCACCATCAAACTACTACGAATGTTATTGGTTTATTGCCCTCAATCACTTAAGAAAATTAAGGTTTTAGAAAATGGTTATAAAAAATTCGTTTTTAGGACTTTGTTTGCAAGCTTTTATATTTTTATAATATGGAGAATCACGGTGGAATTATAATTTTTTCGGACTTTGGTTAAACATATTAATTATGGTTTTCAATTCGGGTGGGGTGATTATGAGAAAACAAATGTGGTTGAAGCAGGGTGAAAGAAAAAAGTGTTTTTTGTTTTTTTTAAGAATTGGTATTAGTATGATTGTTTGGAGAAATTAAAGGCATTTGGGGTGTGAAATTTGAGTTGTTTATTTGTTCAGGTAGTGAGGGCGATATCAGGGTGTAGAAGAGAGGCGTTGGGGTTGGAGGAGCAGAACCGTGCATTGATGGAAACGAGGATCCACACTTTGTGTCTGCGTTTGGACGAGAGGGTATGCGTGGAGTCAAAGCTGAACGGTTTCAACGGATTCAGGGGAGTTCTGTACGCAATGAGGAACGTGAGTTCGATGCTGCTGATGATTCTGCTGCACGGTTTGGTCTACTGCTGGCCGGAAACCTCGGAGTTTGTCGCGGGAGGGTACGATGGGGGGAGGCTGTTTGTGGGGTCGGGGGTGATGGTGTCGGCGGCGAGGCTGCGGCAGAGGGTGGCGGCGGAGATGGGGGGCGCCGGGGCGGGAATACTGCTTTATGAGTTTAGAAGGGCGAGGGTGGCGGTGGAGGAACTGAGAGGGGAGTTAGAGGGAGAGAGTGGGGTTAGAGAGAGAGTGGAGAGTGTGAGAGTGTGTTTTGGAGTGCTCAGATCTGGGGCTGAGAACATTATTTGCCAGCTTGATGATTTCTTTGATGAGATTGTGGAGGGGAGGAAGAAGCTTTTGGATTTTTGCAGTCATAGGTGAAAAAATTAAAATGGTAAATAAATAGTTTTGAGAAGGAGATAAAAAAAAAAGGGGGGGAGATGGTCTTGTTGTCATTTCTTGTTTGCTGATTAAAGAGGGGCATGTGGTTGAAAAATGAAAGGCAAATGTTCTTTTTTTTTTTTTTTTTTTACATTGGTGTTTGTTCACTTGTTACCTTTTTAATTGGAGAGCAAGAAATGAAACGGATTATTTTGTTTTGTTCTTAGTTTGTTGCTAATTAGGATAAACTCGGGTGCTTGATGAGATGAGATGAGAATGTGAGACCGCAATGGCGGGGCCAAGATATTTTCTAAAGCTAAGATGTTGAGAGGTTGACCTCGGTTTGAATTTTGTGCAAGTAAACGATGAGGGTGTTAAAGAAACAAATATGAGTGAGCTGAAAAGATGTAAAATAGAAAAAGAGTAACTAAACAAGGCGGAGTAGGTGAGAGAATCAGTTAGTTATTCACTTAGTTGTTGAAGAATGTTTGTATTTTATGATATTTTCACTATTTGAAGCTTCTTATATCAAGTCTGTGTATAACTATTAACTATAGAGCAGATAGCCAATTTAATTTCTGAATTGGTATCTTTCTATCTTTTAGTCTTTGAAATTAAAAAACCCTACCAAAAATATTAAATGAACTCCTTAGTCTTTTAATTGACATGTTGTGCTTCTTTTTCTTTCCATTTTAGTTTCTAGACTTAGATTTAAATGATAATAATAACATAAATTTAAGGATAAAAAAAAGACAAAAGGGTTAGTCTGGAAATTTAGATAAAACTTCAAGAAATTCAGAAATTTATTTAAGTTTTTTTTTTAGTTTTAAAGACTACAAATAAATACAAATTCAAAAACTAAATAAATTGACTATTTACACATGATAACTTTTTTTACCTCACGTAGATCCATAGTTTGCTATATCATTTGAACTTTATTATGTATAGCATTTTCCATAAATTTTTACCTGTTTTACAATTTTTCTTTCTGTCTGTCTTTTGTGGTCTTTTTCTTTTGTTGATTACCGAGTTGGTACCGTAATTGTACTCCAAAATCGAAAGGTATTTATCGTTGTTGAAACTTTGGTGGTGCTGCATAAGCCCAGTGAAGATTCTTTAATTGAACACAGTAAAGATTCTTTAATTGAATGAGGTTATGGGTTTAAAAACAAACCGACAATAGATTAACATTGGCTAGCACGTAAACTAGATGTTGACATGTTGTGCTTCTTTCTCCAATTACAGCCAAAAACATGGAAGGTATTAACCACATAAAAATGTAGAAAGAACCCAATAAAGAAAGGTAGGGAAACTCAAATGACCAAAGAAAGAAAAGATGTCAGAGAAATTTAAAATTCCTCCAAAATATTGAATTTGAAAGAATGCCGTGATGAGTTGTTATAGTAATGATTAATCATTCTACTACTGAAATAATAGAATGGAAAGCTAATGGCTGTAAGGGGCACTTCTGAGATTCCTGAGATGCTTTAACGCCAAAAGCAAACTTCTTTTGCTCCTAGGAAGCTTTTGTCTGATTCGGTTCGCTTTGAAAGCAACGGAGATGATGATGAAAAATGCTCACATGTCATGATATAAGTCTCTCCTCTCAGAATTGTGAAAATTCTTCTACTTTTTTTTTTGTGCTGTTTAATATTTCACATAATTTTTGCTGTCCCTTTCTCATTTGTAACCTGTAGCTCATGCTTTTTGTCCCTTGCCAGAAATTCATGGCTTGCCTCCTTAGAAGGGTTCATATGAATGTTGCTTTAAAATAACACTGAAGGAGCAAGCATTCATATTGCAGACCAAAAAGATGTTTAATATATCGGTGAAAGTCCAGCATGCCAGATGTCAAATATGGTGTTCCTGCTCCCTCTAATTAGGCAAGGGCTGTCGTAAGATTTATAACTATTCTCCCGCGTAAAAATGGTCATCATAGTTATTGTACAGTAACAGTAACGGCTGAGGGGTAGAATCCAATGGTGTTCTCAAAATTTAATTCATCTATACTACAAGAAAAAATGAGCCCGGAAACAGCAGTAAGCAGAGAAAAATACCCATATGCATGGCTATAAAATAATCTCAAGCATTTTATAAAAAATAAAAATAAATAATCTCATAAACACATGAAATGACAGATCAAAGTCAGATCAAAGTCATAAGCATTTCTGAAACTTTTGTGTACTATAACATGCACATGTACATACAGAAGAAGGAAAAAGTAGGGAAATCTTAGTACAAAATCAAAGTCAGAACTATTGAACTAAGAAATAATGTTACTTAATGTGATGTGCGGCTATGGCTGTATGATCTCACTTCTATTTACATATAGAGTTTACAGAAGCTAACTTTGTACAAATATGAGCTAGGAACAAAAAACCCAACAGATTACCATACAATATGTGATAATAAGCCAAAACTTATCGTAAATGTAACGGATGTATGGAGGCAGCTGATTTTACAAGTTCTGATCAAATACAGACTCCTGGCATTGCAAACTGGAAGCAGATGTGTCAACTTGATTTCTGATCTCAATATCTTAATTCCAAATGCCCCCAATGGAGGTGCTATGGGCAGCCCTAAAATAAGAAGAGCCTTACCAGGTCTTAAAATAATAGGAATCATTATAATCCCTTGATCAACCAGTTAACAATAAAAATATAAGAATAGCATATATCAAACTGAAGTAAATAAAACCATATGAATTTTCAATAGTAACGATGTGGACAGAAGTCTAAATTCAATTATTTTAATACTGAACCACTTTATATAATTTTTTGCATTAAGACTCTTTCTTCAACTTCCCATTTGTTCACTTTAAGTAGAAGTCTTTCCTGCATCTGTCTCCACAAATCGACAATTCTAATTCGTTTTCCCTTGAATGGGCCAAGACAAGTATCCAAAAAAAATCAACAACAGCCATTGTTTATACAAACAAATCTTCTGTTATAACTATAAGAAGAATCCTCAACCCCCAAAATTTGGTCCTTGATCTTCAAATACCTTCCAGGCCACCCCTGTTTTAAGACTTTTTTTTAGTAAAACCTCAATCTGCCAAACTTTAGTCTTAACCTAATCTTAAATTTAAAACTCTCACTCAAATTGTTTAAAAACAGAGATAGCTCCTTTAATTTTTTTGACTTCAATTAAGCATGTTAGATTAGGAGAAAGTTATACAAGTGAAAAGTTTATACGATTTTGGAAAATAAGACCCCAACTCCTTTAATTTTTTTACTCAAATTTTGGAAAATAAGTCCTAAAAATGGAATGTTACCTAGGAATTTAAAAACATCAACTATTATGAAGTTAATTTAGGGTGTAATCCCAATACATTTCCACCTTAGTATAAGGGGTTACCATAAGCTTATTCAGCAAACAATTGTAGAAAAAAAGCAAAGGGATTATTTGCTAACAAGAGGAGCAAAGTAATTTTAAACCACGCATGGTCAAGTAAAAACAAGCCAAATTAGAGTTATTTGAACATTCAGGATTTATGTCTTTATGAAGTTGAAGATTGTCAAATTGAGGCTTTGCCGCTTTGGGTATTAAGAAAATTCCCAATTTAAGGTTGTCCAAAAAGTCAATAGTTAGAGCATTGATGGCAACAGCAGAAAGTTCTTTGCTGAAATCATCTTATCATCTACAAGTTTCTTGTTAAGGTTCCTAGGAAGCGGTTGTTCATGGTTGTGTTTTATCTCACAACTGATCCTTTCTACGAGCTACTACAAATGCAGTAGTGTTGGGTGTTCCGTAAGGATGCATGAGTAATGGGATTCCCTCAAGAGAGAAAATGACATTACTACTATTAGAGGAAAAAACACAATCATGAACAGCCACTCCCTAAGAACCCTAGCAAGTAACATGTAGATGATGATGAATAGAAAATAGATCATGCCAACGACTTATTGCTGCTGTCAATGCTCTTTTGACTTTTGGAATACTTGGTGTTGGGAAATTTCTCAATACCCTTAAGTCTGCATAATCTCAAATTCACACTCTCCAACTTCGTAATGACAAAAGTCTTAGGGTTGTAAGAAGCACTTCTGAGATTCCTGAAATGCTTTAACACGAAAAGCAAATTTCTTTTGCTCCCAGGAAGCTTTTGTCTGATTTAGTTCCCCTTGAAAGCAATGGAGATGATGATGAAAAATGTTCACCGTGTCATGACAAGTGGAATTTTACTATTCCAAAACAATTTGATTGGATGAAAGATAAGAGTCAACCAAGAAAACAAAATAATATTTGTCTGCCATCCCCATCCCAGCCCCTAGCAAACTAACACAGTAAAACCTTCTACAAATGCTTCGTGAAAATAGCTTCCAAAACCAAAAAAAAAAAAAAAAATAGAGACAGACGAAACAAACATCTTGTGCTTGCAAAAGTAACTACCCCATTTAATTCAAGCCAGAATTTTGTGCAACACTTTCCAAGCCTATATCCATAAATTTTATCAAAAGCTCATATTGGATTAAGATATATAAGATTTCAATACCTCCCAGTGTTATTTAAAAATACGGATTGGTTGAAAATAAGTTTACTTGAGTCTAGAGTTGCAACAGCAGACATACCAGATCTAACAATAGCAAGAATCATGATATATAATCATTTAATCAACCAGTTGGCAATAAAAATATAAGAATAGCATAAATATCAATCTGAAATAAGATAAAACCATACGAACTTTCAATAGTAATGATATTTAGCAGAAATATGAAACTTAATTAATTGAATTCTTAACCACTTTAAATATTTTATGCACGAAGCATAAGCTACTTATCCCCACTTTTTCAACTCCTCATTTGCTTACTTTAGTTTTAAGTCTTTCCTGGATTTGTCTCCATAACCAAACAATAATAGAGGTTTTTGGTTTCCAGCTATAAGACACTAATGTGTTTTTACTTTAATAAGGACCCAAAAATAATTACCAAGAGCCTACATTATACCACCAAATATTTTGTCATAAGAAGTATTCACAGCTCCCAATCTATGGTCCTTAATTTTCAAATATCCTCTAGCCCACCCCTGTTTTAAGACATTTTTACTAAAACCTCAATCCACTGTGTTTCTTTGTTTATCTTAAATTTAAAAATCTCACTCAAATTGCTTAAAAACAGAGAAAGCTTCTTTAATTTTTTTACATCAATTAAAAATATTATATTAGAACCTATAAAAGTGAAAAAAAATTATAAGAGTTTGGAAAATAAGACCCCAACTTTGTACTTTTAAAAATACAAATACTACCTTGGAATTTAAAAACAACTATATTAATTTAGGATGTAATCATAATACATTTCCACCTTAGTGTTAGGTGGTTACTTCATCACAGGCTTGTTCAGAAAAAAGAAAAAAGTTGAGAAAATAACCTAAAGGGATTATATGCTAACAAGAGGACCAAATTCATCTGATATATATATATATATATATATATATATATATAATATAGAGAGAGAAAAAAAAAAGGATTCACTCACTCCAAGTTTAAGGGATTTACTCTTCATCCTCAACCTCTATTTATTAAAATCTAATGGTTGTAATAAGTAACTAATCTTAACCATTAGATTTTAAGAAAATGAATGGTTAAGATGAAGAGTAAGTCTCTTAAATTTACTCTTATTAAGTGAATCTCTTTTCATATATATATATATATATATATATATATATATATATATATATATATATATATATATATATATATAACAAAGTAATAAGGTGTTTAATCCTTGTAATCAATACTATTAAATTAATCGTACAATTAATATTAAATCAAACCTTATTACTTTTAATAGAAGGTCACCTTATTACTTTTAATAAATAATGTAATCAACATCGTTAAATTTAATCTTACGATTATGATTAATCTTCTCATTTCTCATAATAATCTTTTTTTCTCATTTGATATGTTATATATATATATATATATATAGGGAGGGGATCCACTAAGAGATGTACTCTTGATCTTCCTGTTTATTTTTCTTGAAATCTAATGGTTGAGATTAATTCGTTATTACAGCCATTAGATTTCAAAAAAATAAACGGTGAAAATCAAGACTATGTCTCTTGTACTTACTCTTAGAATAAACAGATCTCTTCCCATGTATATATAGCGAGACACACACATAAATGAGAATCCACTTACTCCAAGAGTAAGCTTAAGGTTACCCCTCATCTTTATCATATATTTTTTTCAAATCTAATTTATAATAAATAATTAATTTTAATCATTAGATTTTAAAAACAAATAAATGGTAAAGATAAGGAGTAACTATTAAAGTTGTCTTGAAGTGTATGAAGGTTCTCCAAAAGAGACATGAGTAACTCTAAGCTCTTCAAGTTTAATCCTCAACATTTATATTCTTAAAATCCAACAATTCTACCATTAGATTTCAACTAAATGAATGGTGAGGATGAAGAATAACTTTACTCTTAAAGTAACCTCTATCTCTCTCCCTCTCTAGGGTTTGCTAACTTACACTCATTAGGTTAGTTACACTTACACCCATTTGTTTTTTAAAAGAGTAAGTTAGAAAATTATAACTAGCTCTTAACAAAACAAACAAATATGTTTAAGTTAGCTAATATACATATATAGGAAAATGCTAATGGTTTGGGTAAGTTTTTCTAGAAGAAGAAAATACAAAAAAAATTCCTAAAAGCTTCTCTATAAGATTTTTTTAAAATATGAGTAACTTTTTTCAAGCTAATTTTATATAAGATGTAAAAGCTTTCTGATATAGCTTTTTTAAAAAATGTGAAACTTTTTAAAAATTTAGCTTGTAAAAAGTCACACATCATTTAAAAAACTTATGGAGAAGTAAGTTGTTTTAACTTTTACTTTGTATTTTTTTTCTCTTACAAGTGCTTCTAGAGAAAATTATCCAAACAGAATACTCTCACTTATTTATTAGTATGAATATGTTACCATCCTACACCAAAAATCCTAAACAAAAAAACCAACAACCTCGTGTAATTTAACATATTCTCACTTAACTTAACATAAATTATTATATGAAAGTTATGTTTAAAATAAATTAAAAAATTTGAATTACATAAAAAATTTACAAATCAAATTTTATTTGTGTAATTTAAATTGTATAATTTATTTTAAACATAAATTGATTTATATTTTCATAAAAAATTTAATTTATTAATTGGATTTAACTAATTATTTTAATAACATAAAAAAATTAGTTTTATAGGAGAACTAGTCCGTTTAAATTACATTTTCAATTAAAATGATAATAAGTTAATGTATATTTAACATAGAATCATCACATTGAATTAAACTAGATTGTAAATTAGTTTATGTTGAATTTTTATAATGTGAAAATTTCATTAAAAAAATTGTAAATTATGAGTATAAATTATAAATTTTATTGAACAATTATTATAAAATTTTAAAAAATTAAAGCTAGTAGAGTCGAGAGATAGAGAAAAGTTAAAAAATTTGATGATGATGATGATAATTGCTAGAAGAAAGAGAATGACTTAAAATGATAGAAACATAGTTAATTATTATTTACTAAAATATTCCTAAATTAAATTTATTTTTCACCACCAGCACACTAAATTATAAATTAAATTTTTATTATTATCAAAATTCGGAATAATCATTTCAAATTCTATTCTAATTTTTAAAGACATTGCAAAATGTGGAAGCAGAAAATCATGAGTCTCATTTGCCACTAATCTACGTTTTGTTTCCAACAAGCAGGTGCTAATGCATTTTAATTTTTCTCAAGTGCTGCCATATATACTTTGTACACTCGAACTTTACCTTGTTTTAAAACAATGGCCAGAGCAGCAATGTGATTGTTGCAAGGTCCCCATTGTAACGATGGATGCAAAGAAAAGGTTGAATTCTCCTAAAAAACACAATTACTGTGATCTCCATAGCTTGGATCCAAGCAGTGCTTCCTGAGTTTAGTCCCTCTTCTGTGAATTGCATAGGCAAAAAATCACAGCAATCAAATGGACTGGAAATTTTCTGAAAAAAAAAAAAAAAAAAACAATTGTCAATATATTTAAAACTTAAAACCATTCACAGAACAAAACTAATGAGCCGAAGTGCAGAACCCTTGGCATAAAAACATATCAAAACTGGAAAAGAAAAAAACAAAATCAACAATTGTAACATAGGTCAAAGTGAAACACATCCAATCTCTTGCATCAACAATATCCCATATCCAAGCCACCATTTAAGCTGGAGTATAAAAATTATAAAAAAGAATAAAATAAAAGCACATGAAAAAAAAAAAGGAACAAAAACCCTAAACAACATATAAATCTCAAATTAAAAACCCTAAGTTTAAAATAAAAGGTTAAAACTTTGGCGAAATAGAGAACCTTTAACAGTGTGTGTTTTTCCCATAGACGATGATGAGGCAGAATTGATGGTGTGGCAGCGGAAGTGGCTGTAAATGTTGTTCATGTTGGCGTGTGTGCAGCGATTGGAAGAAGAAGGTGCAGTGAGAAAAAGGGGCAGCGTTGATGCACAGGTTTAAGGAAAGGAGTAGAAACAGCAGAAGCAGCGACAGCAACGTGTGACGAAGGAGCAGCGGAAAGAGCGGCGTGGAGGATTGGTTGCTGAAGTAGTTGTCTCCATGGAGAAGTGAGGGAGTGGTTGGTGAGAGGAATGAATGAATGAAAGGGAATACGAACAGAGCAAGTGCTTTCAAAACTTGCAAATTCTAATGCTTGCCGTGCAATTCACGCCACAATCTTTAATTTTAATTTAATGAAACCTCAAACATTTATTGTTCTTCATTGATTTTTCTTTTTTAACTTTTACTAAAAATCATTTTTCATTTTTGAAATTTAAAAGTATTTGGTTAAAATAGGTTCTGTTTTAGAATTCAGAGGAGAGTGATTTATACATAAAAAAATATGTTCTGATTCAATTAATTATGTGATTAAAAATGAATCACAGATAAAAAAGTATTCTTTTATTTTAAAAACTAAAAATGATTTTTGGTGAAATGTTGGAAACCAAAACTTAATTAAGCCTTCAATGTTTAAGGTTATATGTAATATAAAGCGTGTTCATGTCAACAATAATATTAAAAGTGAATAAATATTTTTCTTAAAGTTTAATTAATATGCACAAACAGTATAAAAAGTTTATATTGTCATTGAATTATAATTATTTGTTTATGGTAAGTTTGTTGATTTTACCAATTAATATTTTAAAAGGTCATATAAATAAAGAGTTATAATTAAATAGTGTAAAAAAAATCTTTATTATTATTAATGGGAATTAAATTATTCATATTATTATTATTAATATTCTATCTAGTAACATTTATTATCCTTAATTAAGAGTAAGAAAAATAATTATTCCTCCCATTATAGAAGTTGCTTAAAGTTGGTATAAAATTTATTAAGAATAAATATTTTTATTTAACAACTACGTGTTGGAACCACCATTTTTTATTAATCTTTATTAATGGATAGCTGGTCATTAACTTGGAATTTATAATATTTAATGTATTAATAAATATAAATAAATTTATTTATTAAATATTTTTAGTCGTTTCCGCAAAGAGAAAAATATTCTTCTATATTGTCAGTGTACAAGGTTTTACATCGACATTTAATCATAATTCTTAATATATTTTAAATTTGTTGATTTTACTAATTAATATTTTAAAAAATCATATAAATAAAATTGTGTGATTAAACATCATTATAAAACTCATTTACACTATCATTGCATAAATTACAAAATTTATTCATGGTTAATTATGTTATTAAATGAGTTCTAATTTGAATAGTCATTAATGCAATTTTAGTTTATTTAAATGACAAAAATCTCATCAATATTTTTAATTGGTACTTTATTTCATGTCAAAAAATTAAAATTAAAATCATTTTAATGTTGATTTACTTTTTATTTTATTTTACTATTGCTGAAAATTAATCAATAAATTAAAAATAAAACATCAAGAATACAAAGTACAAATGTTAAAATTATTTATTTTTAATTAATATAAAGTAAAAATGTTAAAATTATTTTTTTTTATTTTAATTTTTTTTAAATTTTTGGTTGTGTTAAAATGAAAAAAAAATAATATTAAAATTATTTTTTTAAAATTTTTTAAGTTTTTTGTGTTAAATAAAATATTAACTAAAAATATTAAATAATATTTTTGTCCTTTAAATAAACTAAAAATACATTAATAACTATTTAAATCGGAACACATTTAATAACATAGTTAACTATAAATTGTTAATTATCCTTAACCAGTGACCTTAGAAAGAATCAATAATTAATTTTTTTTTATTTTGATGTAATAGTATTTAATAGGATTAAATACATTTTATATTCTCAAAAAATGTACCAAAATTAGTTTTAGTCATTGGGATACATAATTGAGCTTCTCGAGTAAGTAATTGATCTCTCATACTAATTTATTAACATTTTACTCCATGTATTTTTTTTAACAGGAAAATGTATTCATTCATTTAGTAATTATTAATACCCTCTTGTCATAAGCAATGACTAGAAAGTATCATAAGCTACATAGTCAAAACAAAATAATAGTTTCATAGTACATTCAACTTTCCCACCCTTTAACCCAAGGACAACAATAAAGGTAAAACAATTGAAAATAGATAAACTATCTCAACTTACTGAAACAATAATCAGATTAAACAGACCATTCATAGAAGGTAACATATGACTTTTTGAAGTACCTTCTTGTCTATAACCACAAGCATTGTAAGGAATCTTGCCAAACCTTTTTTCCACACAGAAAGGAATCCCTTTGAACATCATTAGAGAGTTTCAAGCTAGATAAATATTCCACAGAATAAACAGCTAGATTATCCTAAGTATTTGACTTGCCCTATTACCTCCAAATTTATAAACTTTAATCAATTGCCATAAATGATCCTGGCAATCAGGAGACAATACACTTGTAAAGTCCAACCACAAATAATAACTCATCCAAATCTTGTACACCGATTGATAGCAAAAAAGAAGATGAGCCACTAATTATGGCTCAAATCGACAAATTAGGTAGTCAACACCACTAGCAAGAGCAATGTTCTGTTTTGCAAGTTCGAACTTTGTAAGGGGCTTGTTATGTGCTACAAGAGAAGGCAGAAACCTTGGAGAGAACCTTTGTCTTCCAAATAACCTAAAAAAATTTAAAGTCAGATTCATAGTTAGTAACCTCCTCATGGAGTAATCCATGTGCATCTTTGACTGAGAAATCCAATTTATTTGAAGTTGTATCACCCTAACTCCATTCATCCTTTAAGTTTTATTTTAGCTGCACCCTACCAAAGCACCCACAAAATCCTTCACCCATAATTTCTCCCAACTCTCTTCTCCACTCAAATTGTCACTCCCAATTATAATTATACCACCTCCCAACCTTGGAGACTAAAGCATTTTTTTGGGAAGAAAGCGCATACAGTCTAAGGAATACTGACTTCAACTTTCCAAACTCCCCTCATTCCCCTTCCTAAAATTTGAACATACAGCCATTAGCCACCACTGGCTTAATGTGACCAACAAACCAATCTCCCTCTCCCTCTATTGGTGTCACCCTTACAATGTCCTTCCACCACTGAGAAACACCCATCCCCTTCTGCAAGATCAATATACTATTAATATCTTCTCAATATTTTTCTTTCAAAATTTTTATCAAAAGAGCATCACCCCTTAAAGAATTCTCAAGCCACCATGGTTTTTTTATTTTCAAATTGTGCCCCATTAAATATATTAAAAAATG
Organism: Psophocarpus tetragonolobus; assembly: GCA_037954015.1. Lineage (NCBI taxonomy): Eukaryota > Viridiplantae > Streptophyta > Magnoliopsida > Fabales > Fabaceae > Psophocarpus > Psophocarpus tetragonolobus. The sequence goes on along the minus strand of CM075695.1, from coordinate 31,311,660 downwards.
ACAATTCACTATTGTACACATATTTTTTTAAAAATGAATACAAAATACAAGTATGAAAAATACACATTAAATCCTTGTAATATATGAAAGTGAAGGAAGAAGTATAACACATTTAAGATATCAAGTAGTAGCTTAAGTTACATTCACACCTCCGAAGATATTTACGTAGTTTTATGAAATTTTATAAATGATTCACGTAATTTACTTAGGTCCTATTTGGAAGAACTTATAGTATAAACTTTTAAATTCAATAAATTATTTGTGTTTATATATACAAATTTAAAAAATCTTATATGAAAACAAAGTATTTGAATATATATATATATATATATATATATATATATATATATATATTATATGGAGAGGGAGAGAGATGAGAGAGATAGGGAAGGGGAAAGAGAGAGAGGGAAAGGGAGAGGGAAAGAAGGAGAGTGAGAGAGAGACTTGGTAACAAGTTTGAATCACGTGAAAGACAAAAAAGTGAGAGGTGGAAGTCGAAGGAAATGCGAATTTTTAATAAGCTTAAAATTGTTTTTTTCATAAAGCTACTCTAGATAACTTATTCAAATAAGTTTAAAACAACTTATAGACACTATATAAGCGTTTTTATAAATTTATCCAAACACTTGTATAAATGTTTATATAATAAAATAAACTCAAATAAGTTGTAAATAAATTCTTCCAAATGAGACCTTAAACTTTTACCCTGCAACTGCATAAAAGGGATAAAGCAGACAATTAATTGCTTAATGATGTAATATAAGAAATACTCATCTACACTTAAAATATAAGAAAAAATAACTAAATTTACATATTTTTTATACAAATAATAGTTGTTAATATGTTAGTTTTTTTAGTAGAGAGATTTGAATCTAGACAACTTCTTACTCTGGCCATACATAGACTTTGACACTAAACTAACCTTGTAATCTTTAACTGAATAACTTCCCATTAATCAAGAAAATTGGTTAATATCATTTAATTTAACTAACCTAATGAAAAATAAAATTATTTTAAATATAATTCATTAAACTTGATATTATAAATAAAAAATAGTTTTTATAATATAAACTCAATTAATTAAAGAGTATTTTTTAATAATATAATTAAATAGGAAAAATAATTAAAATTTACTTTTATTTAAGTCAATAAATTATTATTTATATCACGATCCAGAAGGAGTAACCATTATTTTTAAAAAAAAAACTAGAATAATAGACCTACTAGACAGGCAATAGAACACAAACAATGTTGTGTTTTATCTAAATACAAAAGAAAAATATAGATACAAGGATCGTAGAAGAAAAGTTTTTAGTTTCTTGAAAATGTAAGATTGGAAAAGTACGTTTTTTATGATTAATATCTATTTTAAAAAATCACACTCCAGGTAAAAAATGCTTCCAGAAATTGATTTTAGTCAGGTTTTTTACCACAAAAATTTTACAAAAGAAGATGGAAATGTGACTTTTTAAGTGACTAAAATTTGTAACTAATTTTCAAAAAAATATTTATATTACTTTATAATAATTACATGTTTCAATAAAATTATAAGTTTAATTGGTAAACACTACTTGTAAAAAATGTTTATACTAATATTCAATGATAGTTTCATTTATATAACTTTTAAAATACTAATAAGTAAAGTCAACCAATATAAAATATCATGAAGGGCCAATTGAGTCCGGATATATCAATTAAACTCTAAAATTATTATATTAATTTATTAAATTATTTAATAAAATAGTGAGTAATTATATAATTTGGGGGTTGAATGGCGAAAAAAGTAAAAGTTGTACGAGGTAAGGTTGTTGTTGGAGATGGCGTCGTGGTTGTCTTTCTGGGATTACACGGTGCTTTTCCTTCTGCGTCCCCTCTTCGCTATAGCCTTCGTTCTCTTCTTAATATCCCTCGGTAATTCATTCATCTTAATTTTTCTCTTCTCCCTCTTGATCGATGATGTTGAATTGAAAAGAGCACACGTGTGATATCATAGGTTGGCTTGTGGCGTGGAAACTGGTGCTGGTTCATGTGCCTCTGGTGCAAGAGCTTTTCGGCCTTAAGAAGAAACCTCCCAGAGTCAAACCCCCAATTGGTCGCTTCTCCAAAATTTACAGCAACCTTCATGCCCAAAATTCACCTTCCACTTGGTAACTCATTTTTTTATTCATAAATTGTTTTTTTTTTTCTAATTCCACCTCCACTGACAATTTTATATGGTGGGGTGCTTTTATTTTGTGTTGGTCATTTAGTTTGATAAGTTTAGAAAAATTTGTGCTTTAGAAGTTGTGATTGAAATTTTGGATCGGTTGTGTTTTGAGAGTAAAAGGGGGAAAACATTTTGTAATTGTGAAGACTTTATATGTTAATCTGTTCAATTGAAAATTTAGAATCACCAAAAAGTGGAATGGAGTGTATACTAGGTTGTAGGTTCTGCTGTTTAAATCAGGACGGAATGGAATGGATGCAATGCAGTCCAATTCAATCCAAAATCTCCCTTTTTCTTCTACCTCTACGATTTGGGGATATGGGATGAAACTAGTCTTTTGGTTTCCTTTAATATCATAAAATATCAATATCTTAACGATGAAATGGTAAATCCATGTTTTCCCTTACATTACAGTTCATTCTATTGTATTCAACTCATCATTGGATATCTAAATTTAGTTTAGTTATACATTTGGTTAATTGTTAAGTCATTTGTATCCTTCCACTTTTGGTTGCATGTTTGAGAATTGATTCGTGTTTGAGTTCACGTTTTTTGGTTTCATGTTTCATAATTGATTTTACATTGTTTGGTTATTGGTTTCACCTTTTAGAATTGATTTGATTCCTCGTTTGTCAATTTCAGTGCATGTTTGTTTTAGTTTCACGTTTCAGACTAAATTCTGGTCCAGGATTGATTTTAAATAAATTTTGATATGTTGGTTCTCGTTAGAAAAGAATTCAAAATTGTCTCTAGATCCATAATTGATTTTGTATTGAACTTGAAGTAGTTTTTGCGTTGAATAAAAAATTTTCCACTAAAATTTACTCTCTTTTTTTTTTTTTTGAAGACAAAATCTAATTCACCATAGTGTGATACAATTTAGCCACAAGAAATGACTGTAAAGTATAAGATATTACATAGCCATAACAAAGAAACAATACATAGTAGTTCCTCTCCCATTTATCCAAGTACAAATGTAAATCCAACAATAAACCCAAAAATCCTATCACAACTTACTAAAATAATACTCAAGGTGAACATACCACTCATAAAAGGAACAAAAAACATTTTGAGTAACATTTTATCCATAATCAAGATCTTTATAAAGTATCTTGTCACACATTTTCTACACAAAAGGGTACCCCCTTTGAATAACAGGGAATTCCTAGCCAACCATACACTCCACAATGTAGCCAACCAAATTATACTAAGGACTTCCTTTATCTTTTTTCCCTTTGACTTAGGAGTTTCTAGCAACCCTTACTTTCCGAGAACAGAATACAAGTATACCCCCAACCATCTATAACAAGTCATCTAGACAAGGTATATTTTGATTTACAACAAAGAGTAAATGTGAGACTGTTTCTGATTCATTTTTGGCAAATTGGACAACCACACACTAAAATTTACTCATTGAAGTAACTCATGTTTATATTAAAAACATCCAAACATAAATCATATAATCTCAAAATCAATTTTAACCAAAATCAATTATATTCAAAATCAATTTTGTTAATGTTCATCTAAACACATACATAATTAATTTGTAAAATCAATTTCTTTCAAAATCAATTTTGCCAACACTTCCAAATGTGCACCAAGTGTGTGTTTGGATGAGTAAGCAAAATTGATTTTTGAGTATAATTAATTTTGCAAAATTGATTTTAGATTAGTGATTTATATTTGAATGTTTTTATCCTAAACATGTATTAGGAGTAAAGTCTAGTGTAAAATTTTTAATCCAACATAGAAACAACTCCAAGTTGCTTAATTCCAGGTGTAATTCTAGATCCAAAATAAATTTTGGATTCTTTTTTAATGTGAAACCAAAATACTTTGAAATATGGGTGCTGAATCAATTTTGTAACATAAAACCAAATATGCACTCGTTCAAACTCAAATGTTTTAATTTTTTAGAATCTATAATAATGTAATAATTAGATTAAAGTATTAATGTTAAAATAAATTATGGGTGCTAAATCAATTTTGTAACATAAAACCAAACAAGTCAATAGGTATTCAAAAGTTTCTGTTCTGATTCTGGGTACAATGAGTTTTGTCATACAGTCTATTTTTTCTAAAAAGCGTGGATTTATCTTTACTTAGCGCTCACACGACTAACAAAATTTAAGGATTATTTAAATTTATAAAATAGAAAAGGAGAGATCCTTGTAAATGTCATGTTCCTGGTATTATTCCAAGCAACCTTAATGTTCTGACTTGTTTTAGTATATATAATCTCTTGTACATGTAGTTTAATCTTCTGTCAATCAAATATTTGAAATACATTCTAGATACTATGTATCACTGATAATTTAAGATGTAAGATGTAGAAAGATCATGAATTCTAATGATTTGTTTCTTGTTTTGTCATCAGATGAGATTACTATACTGTGAAGTGACATTTTGAGATGGTTAACACGGATATTGAACAGGACTATTTCAATAAAGAAGATTCAAACAATTGCAACTGGATATTATACACCTTGTACATAACATTAGAAAACTAAGCCATGATTGGTCTTAACTCCAAGTAGTGCTCATTGAAGATAGATTATCTATTTCATTTGAATGTGAATTATGACTTATTTGTATCATATGGAGGAGCTGTAAACATAAGATAACTAATTAAAAAGAGTTGGGGTTAGTATAGGTTCAATTACAGGCTTGTGGACACTTTGATAATGAAGGCTCAACATAGCAGTCTTTAGAACTGTTTTTGGTTTTTTTATGTGTAATTATATAAATACCTTTTAACATTAATAGTGTCCATTCGGAGTATATTGATTTCTAAAGAGTTTATTCTGGTTCCTTCTTTTTTCTTTTTTTGCTTCATCTTGCATGCTGTCTATTTTTGGTTTGAACTTAGAACCCGAGGATTGATCATTAATTATCTACAAGAATGAATGATGGAGAGATGTGCATTTAGTATGTTAGTTGCAGTATTTACCAATCCCAAGATATATTAATTTAGAGAAAAATACTTATACGTTATATGTGTAAGAATTTTACACTGACAGATAATCACAATCTTTTATATATAGTAAGTTTGTTGACTTTATCAATTAATATTTTAAAAGTCATGTAAATGAAGGGTTGTAATTAACTGTTTAAAACTCCTTTATACTTATGTTAAATTCTATTAATTATTATAATAACTTAAATAAATAAAAATAATTATTTTAGGTGAATTTGAAAAAAAAATCAATTAATTTCTATTCAAAATGCTATGTGCAAGGATAAATTGATAATTTTGTTTATTCTTTCAAAATAAATGAGATTTAAAAATATTTGTTAAGCATGTATTTTCTATTTTATATGTTATAAAATTATGTAATCTTTGTTATTGTATAAGTTACCCCACCTCATATTTGAAAGTAATAAAAAGCGATTTTTTACAATAAATGTAAAACCAAAACAAACATGTTGAAGAAAATTATAACAATAAATAATGCCCTTCAATTTAATTTTTTTAAAGAAAAAAGTATATTAGTTATTTATTAAAAACATGTATATACAATTTTAATATGTTATAGTCCAACATTAGAGATTAAGCATTAAGCTGTTAATTTATTTATTATATCATTGTTAAGGAAATTATGGTCTTTATTCAAAATTAATTTTGCAAAGCATGATTGTAATTCACATTTGTCTCTCAACTGTCATGTTTGTCTATTCATGAATAAGTATAAATTTAACAATTTAAAAAATTTAAGACACGGTAACATAAATTAAAAATCAAAAGACAAAATGTTAAAAATTGATAAAATAATGAGAGACAATTTAATTAAATAAAACATAACATATATTTTATTTTAATAATATAATATTTTTATACATAAATTATAATATCTATAAATTGTTTATTAATAATTAATGTATTTTATAAACAACTTAATTAGAAGGCTTAAAAAAAATTATTAGTTATATATGAATTTGTGAAGTCTTTATTTTAGAACTATGACAATGAAACAATTAAAAATCTAAATAAATTACATATATCAGAGATATAATTATGTCTTTATTTCCGGTAAGTTAATACCTTTTTAGTTTTAGTCAGTTTTTTTTTTTTCATTTTTGTCCAAATAATTCAATGTTTTTTCATGTTTGATTCCTAAATTACTTTAGATAGTGTTTTTAAATTTATAAATGCATCTAAAGTTATCAAGTGCCCAAAAATAAAAAAACGTTGAATTGCAAAGTTTAAAAATGAAAAAAAAATTGAAGGATTAAAATAAAAAAAAATTAACTTGTGGACAACAAAATCATAATTAATCATATATTAAATGAATAAATAATAAATAGAGTACTTAAATAATAAAATAAAATAAGTTAAAAAATGTTCCTTTAATTCCTTTTCGTAATTTCATTTAACAATGAAAGTAAACTAAAAACATTATTTGAATGGTAAAATTCACATTATTTATGTAAATAATAAGATTAATATTAATTACGTGAATAGTAAAATTGATGTTAATTACGTGAATAGTAGAATTCATGTTAATAATATAAATAGTAAAATTCATTTTAATTATATGATTCATATGAGTCATTTATGTATAAGATTCAAAGTTGTTCAAGATACATTTTAAGATTTATATAGGTAGATAATTGAATTATATCATATCGTAGTAACCAAATCATGATTTCTGATAACTATGCATCAAATTGTACAGTGTTAGTGTGTTCCTTCAACATTGTTGTAATAGTTCCTCACTTTTTAAATAGTCTTTATAGTCACTCCATGGCATTAGGATCACGATAATTTGTTTTGGTAAATTTTTCTAGAAATATTTAAAAAAAAAATAAAAAAATTCAAAAAAACTTTTTTAATATGACTTTTTAAAAATTAGCATTTAAAAAAGTTACCTATTATTTAAGAAAATTTACGAAAAAGTTTTTTTTATTTTTTTAGTATTCTTTTCTATCAACCAAGCAGACTTCGAGTAGTAATTCGAATTTGCATAATTCTCTCCTATTCTAACCCAAAATCTTCTCCTACTACATGTGGGAGTAGATTTGCTACTACATTTTGGGCTTAGGTGTAAATCTAGAAACATATGTACGAATACATGGTTGTAATTATATAAGGGAATTGACTGCTGACTTAGCAAATGAACTAAGGAAGAAATTAATAAAATTAATTTTGATTATAACTGATTTTAGAGTGATATGATTTATATTTAAATGTTTTTCTTATAAATTAAGTGCTAAATCCATAGGAAATTTTGGTATGATGTAAAAATTACTCAAAATTATTTTACCTAAAAAATTTAATTAGGATGTAAAAAGATTTACATTTTCAATCACAACTCTTCAACTTTTAAAGTATTAATTGATAAAGTTAATAAATTTATCGTAAATAAAAAATTGTGATTGAATTTCAGTAAAAGTATATATTAATTAAACTTTTAACTAAAAATTAACTTTGGATACAAATTAATTTTAGCCTCTTCTTTAATGTAAAACAAAAGTACGTATAGAAAGTAAATTTTGGACTTAGAATTAACTCCCTAAAATGCGTATACATTGAAATAACTTATCGTTAAAAACCTTGAACCGAATAAGTTTTATCTTAGATACTCATAATCTCAATTTAAAAGCTTTTCTTTCTTTGAAACATTTTTTTTTTGACTAAAAAAACTAATATAAATTCAGGAAAATGAAGTCCTACAATTTTCATTTAGAAAATATTATTGATTGAGTAAATTCTAATGATATTAAAACTCGACTAATCAAGACTAGTTAACAGATCAGCTCCTGATCCAATTAATCAAACTAACTAATTAGTTTCGATTTAATAAGCAAATAATATGTACTCTAACTGTCTAGCATATCTAATTATAAAATTCTATTTTTTTAGCCTTTTTTATAAACTGCTAATGCTAAATAATAAATTTGTTAATTCGTAATAGTCATTTTAAAAATCATTAATAATAATTTTTTATTGACTGTAAAAACTTTTAAATTTACAATGCTTAAAAATTAAACTCTTTGATTACTACAATCCTTTGCAGTTTGCATCTCAATGGTTGTCCTTAACATATATTCAGTTATCCTGAACAGTCATTGTAACGCAGTCTAAAATATAAAACGTTTAACTTTATATCATCTTTTTTTCGCTTACCTTTCTAATAAGAGTTAAAAATAATAACACGATGAAAAACAATGTCAGAGGATTTATAACAAAACACAAATACTTTACTTAACCAATTGAACTAAATCTTTTGACTTTTTTTTATACAAATATTTAAAAAAGTAAGAAAATATTTTAAAGTTATTAATTTTTTCAACACAATTATTAAACATTAATCACACAAAAATTGAGGAAACAATTGCTTTTCTATTTTGAGTTTGCAATCAAGAACAACCGACCTGTTCAATATACTTGATCCCAAAGAATACTACTCCCTTCGTTTTTACAAATACGGTGATTATCAATTTTGTTTTTCTTTTAAAATATTTAGAAACGATTTCAACTTTTCACCTAAAATTTTTACAAATAGACAAATAAAAAATTGAAATTCTTTTCTATTTTTTTTTTTCAAGATCTTTAAAAATGAGATCACAACATGAAAATCTATCGGGCGAATCAGAAAATGACAATATACTAAAAATTAATAAATTTTTATAAAAACTAGAATCAAACTTCAACCCATTTTCAGTGACTAAAGCATTAAACCAAAATTCAATCAGGGTAATCTTCAATCCTATTGTCCCATAATCAAATAAGGGAAAAAACGAATAAGCATTTGAAAATATACAAACTATGTCAGATATTAATATCATACATTTGATATAACGAATTCAATTCATCATTCAAGTTGTTATAAGACCAACATAAGATAATCCGGAAACATTACTTTACCACTACAAAGCCAAATCATTAAACATCCCCTCCTGTTTACTGCTCGCTTTGTCTGCCTGCAGTTGAGGCAACAACAGTGAAGCAAAAATTAATTGACAACAAATCAGAGTGCCATTTAAATGAAACAACAAATCAGATGGCAAAATAAAAAATTATTTTCATCAGATGGACAAACAACGAACCAATTCATGAATCATAATACTAAGTGCATATTTGGTTTCAAGTTCATGAAGTGATTCTGGATCAATAAATGATCTAAGACAAATTTTATCGTAGTTTCGCACTAAAGCATTCAGAATTGATTAAATCTAAAATTGTTTCTATGTTAAAGCAACTTATGGAGATTCTGCGCTGGATAAAAAATTTCATACTAAACTTTATTTCCAACTTTAATTTATAATAAAAACATTCAGACATAATTCTCGTCATCTCAAAAATTCTATAAAATAAATTTAGTAATATTATAATGTTCATTCAAACACACGACTTTAGATTATGTATTATATATAATCATGCTGCGACTATCATGATCTAAACAAGATGAAAATTTCCCATCAAGCTTTCCACTCTATAATTATTGCCAGGACCAATTATCCTAAAGTTCAAATTCATTTGATCAAAATGATAAGATACCATTGTATAAAAAAAAAATTAAGATCCCATGTTTTCAATATCAAGAAATTTTGAAAGGGTAATCTGGGTAAGCTAGACAAAAAATATATATTAATTGAAGTCAATCAAAACTTTTACTATTGCAAATATATCACACAATTGGTGGGAAATATAAGATCTATGTTATCAATAAATCCACTTTTAAGAATATACAAGGAATCAAATTACCTAGAACTTAGTCAGAAGTCAGAACTACCCCTCCATCATAAATTATGGTGTACATTGAACTTGGATTTGAGACAGTTGAATGAAAGGCAGAGACAAATAATCCATTTCTTGAATACAAACTTCGTCTAAGAAACACCAATAGCTGGTTCTATCATTGAATTAGTGACAAAAATTCAATCAGATCTATTAGCATACCTGTACAAGTATTTATATGCTGCGTTGACTACTTTCACAAATAGCATGCCTCAACTATCTTTATTTTCTTTGCTGCCCCTGCAGCCATCGTGTTCCATGCAATCAGCATCATGCACATCACTTTCAGCAGGCTGTATGATCTTACCAAATAGCACAAATGAACCAGAACCAATTTTCGTGTTGGAGTTACGGGTCCCAGTAAACTCTGTGTCAAAGGAATGAAAACTACTTTGGCTCTGTGGTGACAAGTCATCTGATTGAGAACTGCTAATGTTTAGCTCTGTTGACACAGTACTCACACTTTGCACTGTATTGCTCCCGAAGGAGCCATGGCCCATATACAGATAAGTGTTATCATTTAAAAGGTTGGGAAAACTAGATGCAGAAAATAGATCATGCCTGGCTCCCTGCATGCCAGCAGGAAAAGTATCATAACTCAACAATGTTTTATTCATGTATCCCATTGTTGAGTTAGGGAATCCTGTCATAGGAAAGAAGGGGTCTCCCTCCCTATCACTTAACAGCCCAGAATCCTGGTCATCTCTAAACCTTTTTGTAGTAGGGGAAAATACTGTATGAAATGCAAGTGTGGGCGAAGCAGGTTCAACCTGCCAAGGACTGACTCGCTTTGCATTCTGCAAGACTTCAGGTTCATCCCAGTTAACCTATTATATTGAGATCATATCATCATAAAAAATGGTAAGAAGCCAACAACAGTCATTTGAGATAGATAATAAATTAAAAAGTAAATATTCTGAGGCAGGTTTCATATCAATTAAAAGAGTATTACTCACAAATAACATAATTGATATAAAATTACATGAAAGAACGAACTTTAATAATAAAAGGAGTTAATTGCTATCTGTATTTAGAGAGAGAGAAAAAACTACCATTGAAAAACAAACTAACCAAACATTTTCTAATGTTTTAATCCAAAAAATATATGTCACGCTTCCATTCTCTCTCTTCATTATTACTGAACAAGCTATATTTTCTGCATGCCCATAATATACTAAAATTATCCTCTTGTAGCCACAAGTACTATTATTCAGAATCCATTATAAGATAATGTGTAATTCCCTTCCCTCTGTAAAAAATTAATAATCCCCACATGCATTGGGTGGGACTTGGGAGACTAATCCCATTAGGCACAAAGCAACACAGTTAATCCTAAACCCTCTCCAACATTAAAAAGAACAGAAAAAAGATGGTTGTCCCAATCAATAAGTTAATAAGTTATCTACATTTCAGAATACTTTTCTGCTTCATAAACCATACACATTAACATCATACTAGTTGATTAACAAAAATTTGAGAGTCATGTTAACAAGTTTCTAAGAAACATTTAACACACTTTAGTAAATACTTTTAATTATTCAAAAAAATAATTATTGAATAGTTTTATATTATTTACATGATAAACACACATCTTTTCTAATATAAACTTATTTTTGTTTTCCAAATACATCACAAGGAGAACTTGTTACTATTTGGCAAAACTGTAAGAGCACCAAGCATCCTCCTATCCTTTCTTTCTGCGCAAGAAAGCCTTGTTTGGATGAATTTAACTTATGGAAGCCTTTTAACTGGGATTAAGTATTTTGATTCCTAACTTACAATACAAGTTTATTTTACAGGTCTACATTCTTTACATGAATTAATTTCCAAAAATGCTCAAGTACACAAATTCATTTTTAACCTACACAAACATTTAATTCATGCTATTTCACCGATAGATTTTCTTTTCTTTTCCACCAAAGTCTATCCAAATTGGCTCAAAGACTATGTAATTCATCAATCACACACAACATGACGCAAACAAAGCATATACCTGAAGCATGCGCCAAGGTCCATTATCAGAGTTACTTGCAGAAGACACCGTCCCTTGAAACCACGTCATTCTGGAAGAATCTTCGGTCTCCAATCCTATCTTCACTCTCATTCCACTAACCCACGCGCACTTCATCGCTTCCTCCACAACCTCAGCACTCACCACAAAATCCGCAAAACCAACCCTCGGATAATACACAACCTCAAACGGCACGTTCCGCGACGCCGACTCGGCAGCCGCCGCCACCTCCTTCGCCGTCACTCTTCCCGCGGTGCACCGCGAAAACCCCTCCCCCGGCGCCGCGGCCGGAGGATCCGCCTCGAGGAGAGAGTTCGCGGCGGCGAACCTCGCAGCGCGGCGGATCCCGACGGAGACGTTGCCGTCGGAGTCCTTGACGAAGACGACGGAGTCGCCGGCGACGAGCTTCTTGTGGTTGACGAACTTGCTCCAGCCGGTGGTGAAGAGGTGGCGGCGCGGCGTGCCGCGGTAGATGTGGCGGAAGCGCCACGCGACGCCGTGGACGTCGGTGACGGAGAGGAGCTGGACGGGCGGATCGGCGCGGAAATTGAGCGGAGGGAAGACAGAGTCGGCGCAGAAGCGCGGCACGGAGAAACCGCCGCCGTTGTTGGCGTCGGAAGGGGTGAGGATCTTGGAGAAGGAAACGACGCCGTTTTCAGTTTCCTTCTCGTGGTCGTTTTCTCCGCTGCGGTTGTCGTTTTGCTGAAAAGCGCTGAGTACAGGAGTGAGAAGAAGCTTAGCGAAGACCTCGTCGGAGAAAGGATCGGCGAGCAAATCGATGGATGACACGTGGCAGGGAACAAGGGGAAGGGAACGTAGCAGAGGGGAAAGTGAATAGTGTGAGGAAGAGGCTTGTTCCATGTGGCCCTGGGGGAAGTAGTAAACCCTAGAATGGAGCTTGGGGATGTGGACGGCGGCGCCGGCGCAAGCCCGCCAGATTTTGGGGTCGACGCGGCGAGGCTGCGGCGGAGGCATGAGGACGCGAGAATCGGATTGGACTAGCTGTGAGAAAGAGAGAATCGACTAGGGTTTGTTTATATTTTTAGACATGAGAATGTGTGTGAGAGTGCAGTGCCAGTCCCAATATACGGTTATCGCTATTGTTGTGACTATGCGCGCTTTTCTCGCTCGCTCGACAAGCAGTTGTTGTGTCTGTTCAACTTTTGCCAAACAATGTGCTGGTCCGTTATGTTTTCATTTTTTCCCATTAAAATAACAAATAATATATTTTATTCAGGACACCTTCATTTATTATATAACTCATTCTTTTAATCTAACGTAAGATAACTAATCTAATAATTATGGCAAGTTAATTTCAAATCCTTAGATTGTATAAGACAATAAACAACTTTCCTGATATCTAAAATTATTCTTCCACTCAATTGATCACTCTTCTATCATTTTTTTAAACAACGCCAAAAGCAAAAATTTATTAATTTTATTAATTGTCCATGATTAGAATATCCACTCCTCTATTTTATTTGACTTTAATAAAATCGAAAATATAAACATAAATTTCATGTTTAATTATTTATTGATATTTAAGGTTGGGTATTTTATAGAATAAATTTTATTTTTAACATTAAAAACTATAAATAAATATTTTATATAAAATAAAATATATTTTATTTTTTTTTATGGTGAAGTACTTATAGTATAAAATAGTGTTACCTATAATTTATTCACCATTTTAAGACGGTAATTATAAAAAATTATAAACTTATTATATATGGTGATTGGTAATTGGAAATTAATATACTAACTTTTCTTAATTGAAATTTATAATAAATAATTTATATCGTGATATAAAGTGTTTATTAATACTTAATTTAACTTAAGAGCTAAGATAAATTATGAGAGATTGAAAGGCAATGATGGTTAAGTAGATCAAATACATAAATACATATATGATATAAATTAAGGTAGTTTGATAAGGCTAAGAAAGATTTTGTTTAGCAATGAAGAGTGATAGCAGATAATGTAACACTTTCATTAAGTATCTTATGTCCTGTTTTGGTATAGGTACACTTTTATTCATACAATATTTTTCTTTTTTCTTTTTACAAACAAATGTATTTATTTACCTTTTAAGGTTTAATTGATTCGTTAAAAATTAATAAATATTTATTGTCTTACGTTCAATTTTAAAAAAAAATTACCTGACATAAGAAATTAAACAAATGAGATGACCAAAACAAAAATTGATAATTTTGTTGACGTGTTCAAAAACATATATATCACATTATTTATATTTGTATTTAAATTCACATCATCGGTTATCCACATTATTATTTTAAAATTACAGTATTTACCGGTTAAAATAATTTTTTCATCTCATGTATGTTTAATGCATATTATCTATTATCTAATTTATATATATATATATATATATATATTATTTTAAATTTAAATTATATTAAGATAATTAATATCAAAAGTATATTTTGATAAATCTAATATTATTTAATTTGTTTTTTTTATTATAATTAAATAACATAATAATTACAAAAATTATCATGTAACTTCAATATTTATTTTGTATTTTCTTTCTTCTTTTTGGAAAAAGAATTTGTAATTGAGCTCAATAACGATGTAGTGTTTACATTCTAATATAATTACAAATTACTATTTAAATAATTTTAAAATAATTATTGTAAAAATCAACAAGTGTATCCTATTTAATGATTTTAAGCGAGATTTTTTCACTTGATACTTTATTTGGAGAATATACTAATTTATTATATTCTATTTACGCACTTATTTTGAATCAAATCTCTTTATATTGTATATTTCTATTTCTACCTATTTGTCTAGCGATTAAACATGTATATTAAGTCCACCAACTTACTAAAAAAATTTAAAATGAATTTGAATTAACACTTTTTTTCTAATTTGAATAGAATATATTTATGATAAAAAACTTATGTGTAACTCATTTATCTTTCCTATACTCTCCAGCAAACAGTGGGTTAAGAGTAATAGGAGATATAAAAAAATAATAATTATATTAAAAATTAATTTATTAAGAAATTAAATTATTATACTAAAAAATAAAAAATAAAATAAATATACTATACTAGCTAAATATTAATTAAATAATTATAATAAACACGTAATTCATTAAGTAAATTAATATAATAAACATATAATTATTATAATAAAAAAATAATGAATTAAATAACTATACTAAAAACAAAAAATTAAGTAAATTAAAAATTAATTAAATTATTATACTAAAAAAATAAAAAATTATACTACACGTAATTAACTACACTAATCAAATATTTAATTAAATAATTATACTAAATGTGTGATTTATTAAGTAAATTAATATATTGAACATGTATTTATTATAATAAAAATAATAAATTAAATAAATATACTAAAAATAATAAATTAACTACACTAAAAATTAATTAAATTATTATACTAAAAAATAAGAAATTAAATTACTATACTAAAAAAATAAGACTACATGTATACAATAATCAAGAAGTGAGAAGAGAGAAAAGAAGACAAAAAATAAGTGAGGAGACAAGAAAGAGAGTGAGAGTGAAAAGTATTATGTAAGGGAGAAAGGAGAAAAAATTACGAATGAGAATTTAGAAAAAATTTTGAAAAAAAAAAAGATATGTTAATTTAAATTTTTTTGATTTAAATTCATAAAATCATTAATTTTTTTTTATGGATTGCTTTTTTATTCAAAAGAATCAAAACCACCTCCGTATGTCTCCACTTTTTCAAGACTTTTATTTTTACTAAATAAAAAAATACACATTTAACAATTATTATTATTTCATCTCTACTTCTATCGAAATGCTTTCTTCTTCTTCAACCTTTTCTTCCTTCGTATTCAATAATACTTTTTAACTATATCTTTTTCTTCCTCTGTATTCAAACTTCTTTTTCAAGCAAAATTTATTGAATGATGGTAGGATATGTTGATTTTCTTTTTATTCATAATTGTTCATTTTCTTTGGCACGTTGCTTTTCCTTCAAAATCACTTGGTTTCTCCATGTTGCGTCCCCAATCAATTTGCAAGAGTGATTTGGGTATTGATTTTTCATATTAGTTACTTGGTTAAAAGAGGTAGATGAAAACTAATTTGTGTCCTGTTTTTTTATCTTTGTAAATTAAAAAATACCATGTTATTTAATGATTTATTATACTTTTTTATCTTTTATATAATTTATTAAATGTTATAACTTTTTTTATTGGTGATAAAAAAATAGACTCATACGAATGAGATCATGAAATGGAAGGATTTTATATAAGGATTTATATTTTTCCATTTTCTAGTTAAACCTAAATGCAAATGGGCTTTCAATTGGGCCATCTAAAACTGACAAATTGACTTTTTATAAGAAATTAAAATTCTCACCTACTTCTTTTACAAAAAACAATCACCTATCTTTTAAAAACAAAAATTCATTATTTCCAATTACCCTAATTAAATTTCCACCAAACCTAATTTCTTCTCTCATTTTTCTTTTCTCACTCGCCTAGCCTCTTCTTTTTCGTCAACTAACTCATTTCTCCCTCCTTACTTTCCACCCCATCTCCCTTCTCAGTTTGTTTACTAAAAGTCCTTTCTGTCCCTCTCTCTTCTTTTTTTTTTTTTATCAAGCTTCTCTTCCATTTAACTCTCCAACAAGACCTTTCAGAAGGTTTTAAAAAATTTACAAGGATTTTTTTTTTTGAATTTTATAAAAGGATATATAAGTTTTTTTATGTAACAAGAAGTGTGAATTTAAAATGTGACAAATGTTAATTAAAATTCCCTTTTTCTTACCGTGTTTGGGTCCACAAATTGGGCTGAAAGTGGGTAGTGAACCCAAGCCTAAATAGAACCAATTAATATTAGTTTGACATATAATTAGTATCATTAATTTTCAATTTAGTTCCTATACTTAAAATTATTAACATATGTGTAAATATTATTAATTTTGTCTTTGTTACAATTTTTTTATGACAAATGTTAATTTTTGTTAATAAAAGAAATTTAAACCCACAATTTCTCTTTCTCTTCATGCAAACTTTATTACTAAATTAACCTTATATATTTGTCTCGGTTATAGTTAATCTTTTTTTTTTTGTAACTTCGGTATTGGTACATACTATTCATAGTTAATAGGAATGATTAATATTGTGGGGATGCTAAGCACATACAAGATGAGTATTTTCCTCTTAAATCTTAACCATGTTTATTCATATCCACAATAACATAACAAATATTCAAACCATAGACCCCTTAGTAATCTACATGTAAAACATTTTTAATTTGGTCCTTGTTTGTAGAAACTAAATTAAGAATGAATTACATGTACATGAACAAAATTAAATCGATATTTGTATGTGTAAATGTTATCAATTTCGCCTTTGTAATGTTAATCCCTTTATGCATTCTTAATTTAGTATCTCGTCATTTAACTTGGTCCATGTTTGTAAGAATTAAATTAAGAATGTGTTATACGAATATGAATCAAATTAAAAACGCGTGAGAGTTAATAGTCAATATTGGAAGATAGACACCAAATAGATAATATTTGCACATATAGAACCAATATAATACTTATATGTATCTACCAATTTGAGAATTGACAAACAATAATTATATGTTTAACTTATTTGTTTTGCCAAAATATCTGTAACAAAAACATATATATATTGTGTATCTTAATAGATTTTTGTAAGATAGACAAAGAAATTATATTTTCATTTTGATAAAGTTTTGTTGATATACACAATTAAAACATATTTTCATTATGTATATCAATAACATCATATTAAGATAACCAAATCAGTTGAGATTTAGTTGAGTTAATTGATATACTTATATCAATGAAAAGATAAAGATAAATTAACACTACTAAATATAAAGTAAATAAAGTGTAAAAAAAAAAAATAGTTACAGTATGAGAATTAGTTGAGTTTGATTTCACTATATTATCTCATAATTCTCGTCCAATATATATGTTCTCATCACCCATAAAAATATTCTTAACATCGATATCTTGAAAGTAAGGAACTAAATATTTGAGTATTAAATTATCCATCTCTCACATCATCTAAAGTCAAACAATTTGCATTAAGAAAAGAAGTTTAAGATGATCAACATGTTTTACTCTCTCAAACAATAAAACCCATTGAGAGCTATTATAATTTTACAAGTCAAAATCCTTTCTCGAATTCATTCCATAAATAAAACCCACAAAATATATAGAAACAAAGTATAAGGTATTAATTTTATTATAAACTCTAGTTTGCCACTAATTAAAAGCAACCTCTTGAAAATTAAACAACTATGAGAAACTTGTGAAATAAAAGTTAGTTTAAATTAACCTAGATATTGA
The DNA here is from genome assembly GCA_037954015.1 of Psophocarpus tetragonolobus. Lineage (NCBI taxonomy): Eukaryota > Viridiplantae > Streptophyta > Magnoliopsida > Fabales > Fabaceae > Psophocarpus > Psophocarpus tetragonolobus. The sequence continues at coordinate 31,293,348 of CM075695.1, read as the reverse complement.
AGTTTTGCATTGCATAATTAATTCAAATGTACAATAACAAACTCTACGAATATCAGTTCAGATTTGGATGTCTAAATAGGTGTTTTTGATTTATTTTCTATAACAATAAAACAAAAAAGGGGTGATTAGTCAAGAAATAAAAATTCATATACTAAATTATAAAGGAAATAATAATTTAAGCACCCAATTAAAAATTTTAATAAATGTTTTTAATGCTTTACTAATTTTGCAATAAATGGAGTAATTCTTTTGATTAATAGTTCTGTTTATTTTATTTTGAGTTTAATTAGTATGCAACGGAGTGTAAAAGAATATTACACTGCGTTTATTGATATCTTTTTATCTATATGACTTATAAAATATTAATTGGTAAAGTCAACAAACTTACTATAAATTAAGAGTGAGAATTGAAAGTATTCACAATACATACTAATTAAGCTCTTCTATTTTTAAATTTGATTTTACTTTTAAAAGATAAAATTTATAAATATAATAAATGAATGCTTAAGAAACATTTAATGAATGAAATAAATTAAATAATCATTAATGCTATCCCCATCTAATAATAAATGTCCATTTAAAATTCATTTATATTAAATGTTACACCATTTAATATGATTTATGAAATAAACAAAACATTAAATAATCATTAATACTATCCTCATCTAATAATAAATGTCCATTTAAAATTCATTTATATTAAATATTACACCATTTAATATGATTTATGAAATAAATAAAACATTAAATAATTAAAAAAGTTGTCCAAAAAGTATTCCTATTTTCAGCTCCAAAATATTGCTTAAAATTCTTTTATTTTATAAAACATATACATATATAATCCCACTACGTGACTCTAGTTATTTTAATCATAAACACTACTTGGTCACTAAAAGTAACCAATACTAATGGCTCTCAAAACACCCATTCATGTTCTATTAGTTTCTTTCCCATCACAAGGTCACTTAACCCCTTTACTAAGACTAGGCAAACACCTTGCTGCAAAGGGTTGCTTTGTTACTTTCTCCACCTCAGAGAGTACCGGCAAGCTCATGCGCACTGCCAACACCATCAACGAATCCTCACCCACTCCTTTTGGCAATGGTTTTTTCACCTTCGATTTCTTCGACGATGGTTTGGGTGACGACGACCACCCCAAAAGGTACAACCTTTTCGAATACACAACTTATCTTAAGCTTGTTGGAAATCAGCTCATTTCCCAAATGGTGAAAAAACATGCCGAGGCAAAACGCCCCGTTTCTTGCATCATTAATAACCATTTCCTTTATTGGGTTACTGACATAGCTGCTGAACTAGGCATACCTAGTGCACTTTACTGGGTCCATTCTGCTGCTACCTTCACTGCATGTTATCATTACTTCAAAAAAATATCTCCTTTCCCCACAGATTCTGAGCCTTACATCGAAGTTGAATTACCAGGTGTGGTTCTTAAATACAATGAAATCCCTAACTTTTTGCATCCCTTTAGCCCTATTCCATTGCCCAAGACATTGGTGATGCAACAATTTGAGAGCTTACCCAAAACAATGTGTGTGTTGATGGACACAATTGAAGAGTTTGAGCATGACCACCTTAATTATTTATCACAGTTTTATCTTGTTAGGTCTGTCGGGCCATTGTTCAAGAACCCACCAGGATTAAGCGATGAAAAAATCATTGGTGATTTCTTCAAAGCTGATGATTGTATTGAATGGTTAGACTCAAGACCTTTTTCGTCAGTGGTGTATATTTGCTTTGGTACTATTATGTCCCTTTCTGTTGAACAGATTGGCGAATTTGCTTATGGGTTGTTGAATTCTGATGTATCATTTTTGTGGGTGATGAGATCTTCTGAAAGGGAAAAGGTGTTGAGGGCTAATGTTATGCCAGATGGGTTCTTTGAAAAAACGAGTGAGAGAGGGAAAATGGTGCAGTGGAGTCCACAAGAGGAGGTGTTAGCACACCCTTCAGTGGCGTGTTATCTTTCACATTGTGGCTGGAACTCAACTATGGAAGCAATAGCTTCAGGGGTTCCAATGTTGACGTTCTCACAATTTAGTGACCAAGTTACAAATGCGAAATTCGTGGTGGATGTTTATCGAGTAGGGATTCGGGTGGGTGGTAACGAGTTTGAAAACAAAGAAATAAGTAGAGATAAGATGAAAAAGTTCTTTTTGGAAGCTACCATTGGGGAAAAAGCTAAGGAGTTGAAGAAAAATGCTTTGAAGTGGAAGAGCATAGCAGAGGCTGCAAGGGCTGATGGTGGTTCCTCTGACCAAAACCTTGATGCATTTGTGGAGGATATTAAGAAGCTAGCTAGCATGAGAAGGAATCTTTAGTAGTTACCTTCACATTTCTCTGCCATCTTAAATTCCTAACTAATTTAGTTCATTAAATAAGTGAAAATACAATAGCACACTCTTTAAAATGAGGAATTATTGTATAGCACATAACTATGAACAATTATCCTTCTACAATGTCCAATACTTTCTTCTTTAATATTCTATTTTAAATACCTTTTATTTATTTATTTTTAATTATAATTTATTGGAAATTAAAATTACTTTCCATCTTCGACACCTATTATTTTAAAATATAATTGTTAAAATTAATTGCACACCGTGTATGTACAATTAACTTTTAAAAAAATGAATAATCTTAAAGCTTAAGCCTTCATCCAGAGGCATGATAAACAAATTCGTATGCATGTGTAGCACTTGTCTCCACCTTAACTTTGGTGGGTAATATTCACTTTGACTAGGTATAGGTATAAGTAATCACCAATTCTTTTTACACAAGAATAATGATATAGGTATTTGTATAAAATTATACTGGTTCATGTATTCATTGTTTTTATAATTTTTTTCACAATATGTGTATAAATAATATAAATATTAAAGTTTCTATTTATTATAATTTTAAAAAATATAAATCAGTTAGCATTAAATAATTCTAACTATTTATTGTAATTCTATCAAGCCTAACTAATACTTTATAGTAATACAGGTAGCATAATTCTTGATCATAAATAAATAATCACATTTTATTTGAATATTCAACAACTTAATACCTGTGCAATAAGATTTTGAACCAGCATACGATGATAAAAATGAAGGTGAATATTAGCCTTGATCGCAATTACATTCGAGCTCTCATCTCAAAATAAGCTACAATTTGCTAATTGATAACAGAGGATATAAGTATAAGTGTTTTGGAAGAGAAAGGAGAAAGGATAAGTGCTAAGAATATCTTTCCTTTTAATGAATTTCTTCCTTTCTGATAAAAACAGAGAATACAATATCATTATATAATATAAAAATACACTGTTCAAATTCCTTGACTGTGTATATCATTAATAACAATATGTAAATACTATAAATGACATTTAAACAAATTAAAAATAGTAACTCTCAGCCTTTCAAATTCCTACTAATTAATATTCTCTATTTAATCAATCGTTTATTTGAGTTTAATGCTCAACAAATTCCTCCCTTAAACTCAAATCTTTTTTATCCTTCATTCCAATCATCATCTTCATGTTTTCAAACAGATTAGTTGGCAGAGGCTTTGTAAGAAGATCTGCTACTTGGTCATGACTAGTAACATGCACCATTTTTACTTCTCCATTCTTCACATGATCCCTAATAAAATGAAAACAAGCATCAATATGCTTACTCCTCTCATGATAAACAGGATTCTTTGCCAACTCAATTGCTGATTTGTTGTCAACTTGTATTTCAGTTGCCTCATGTTGTTGTAAATTTAACTCACCAAGTAAATTTCTTAACCAATTATGTGACACACACACTAAGATGTTTCCACATATTCTGCCTCACATGTTGACAAAGTCACTATTGGCTGCTTTTTTGACAGCTATGTGAATGTTGTATTCCCAATGTAAAACATATATCCTGCTGTACTTTTACGATCATCTATATCTCCACACCAATCACTATCAGAGTATCCTACTAACTTGAAATCATTTGTCTTTGAGTAGAGTAGTCCAAGTGATTCTGTTCCTCGGATGTATCGAAGAATTCTTTTAATAGTTTTGAGGTAAGAGCGTCTTGGATCCTCCATGTATCAACTCACTATACCAACACTATAAGCAATATCAGGTCTTGTGCATGTGAGATACCGTAAACTTTCCACTAAACTACGATATTCACTTGCATTCACTTGGTCTCTTCCCTCAAATCTAGAGAGTTTCATACCGGACTCCATTGGTATTGTTACTGGATTGCAATCTTCCATCTTGTTTTTTTTTCAAAATATCCTTCGTATATGCTTCTTGTGACACAAAAATTCCAAAATTTCCTTGTCTAATTTCAAGACCAAGAAAATACTTCATCAATCCTAAATCTGTCATCTCAAATTCTCGCATCATTGCATCTTTAAAGTCTTTAACCATTTTATCATTATTCCCCATGAAAATGAGATCATCAACATAAAGAGCAACAATAAGTAAATTACCTTCTTCTTTCTTTACATACAGAGCATGCTCGTAAGGACATTGTAAGAATTTGTTCTTCTTGAAGTAAGTGTCTATTCTGGTGTTCCATGCTCGGGGTGCTTGCTTTAACCCATAAAGTGCTTTCTTAAGCTTTAACACTTTGTCTTCTTTTCCACATTTCATGTACCTAGGTGGTTGTTCGATATAGACTTCTTCTTCAAGGACTCCATTTAAAAATGCAGATTTCACATTCATTTGATAGATTGACCACTTAAGTTGTGCAACCAAGGATAAAAGAAGTTGAATTGTCTCCATTCTTGCAACTAGAGCAAACACTTCATCATAATGAATTCCTGCCTTCTGTTTGTAACCTTTTGCAACTAAACATGTCCTGTATCTTTCAAACTCACCTTGAACATTCATCTTCTTCTTGTATACCCATCTTACACCTATGGGTTTATATCCTTTTGGCAACTCCACCAAACTTCAAGTTTTATTTCTTTCAATTGCTTTTATCTCTTCATCCATTGTAGCTCTCCACTTCTTATCTCTTACTGCTTCCTCAAAGGTAATGTTCTCTGAATCTGCTAGTAAACAAATTAGATGTACTTCTTCAGTTGAGTCATATATATCTTGTAGGCTCCGTTTCCTGGGTGGATGCATCTCTTCTTCTTCATTCTGATCTTGAGAACTCATTGGAGTGTTTATTGGCATAACACTCAATGACTCTCCTTGGTTTGCCTTCTTTTGATTTTTCCAGTCCCACAAGCTTTCTTCATTCACTTGTACATCTCGACTCACGATCACCTTTTTGTCAATTGGATCAAATAACTTGAAAGCCTTCGTCTTCTCGTCATACCCAATGAACACATATTTCTTACTCTTATCATCAAGTTTGGTTATTCTTTGATCTGGTACATGCACGTAGGCCACACTACCAAACACTTTAGGATGTGAAACAAATGGTTTATAACCGCTCCAGGCTTCTTGCGAAGTTTGACTCTCCAATTTTGTATGCGGACATCGGTTTTGCACATACACAGTCCATTGTACTGCTTCTGCCCAAAATTCCTTCGGTACATTTTTGCTTTTCAACATTGATCGAACCATATCAAGGATTATTTAGTTTTTTCTTTCTGCAACGCCATTTTGTTGAGGTGAATATAGTGCTGTCAAGAATCTTTTTATACCTTGTTCCTCACAATAATTCATGAAAGCAGTTGACATGTATTCTCCACCTCTGTCCTACTGCAAAGCCTTGATGTAAAAGTTGGTTGTTTTCTCCACCATTGCCTTAAATTTTTTGAACACCTCAAATGCTTCTGATTTTTCTTTCAAAAAATAAACCCAAGTTTTCTTTGTATAGTCGTCAATGAAGGTAATAAAATATTTTTTCTCACTGAAAGACTTTGGAGCGGTTAGGCCACATATGTCTATGTGTATCAAATCAAGGGGTCTCCTTGCACGATATTTTGCCTTCTTTTGAAAAGTTGTCTTTGTATGCTTGCCAAGTATACAACCTTCACAAAATTTCTTGATGTAGTCTATATCTGGTAACCCAAAAACCATCTTCTTGTTCACTAACTCTTTTAACCTGTCATAATGTAAGTGTCCAAACCGTAAATGCCACAATCACGCTTCGTCCTCCATGTTTATTTGCAAACACTTCTCTTGTATATTCTTCAAGTTGAGTTTGAACATTCGATTCTTTGTCATTTCCACATGTGCGAGCACTCCACCATTTTTGTCCTTTAAGTGCAACATTTGGTCTTTCATAAAATCGAACATCCTTTCTCCAACAATTTCCCCATACTAAGAATATTTCTTTTCAAGTCAGGTACATAATAGACATCTTCCATAGTACCTTCTTTTCCATTTTTTTGGAAAAAACATATTTTTCCTCGACCTTTGACTGGAACCTTTGTTGAATCTCCAAAAGACACATGTCCATCTTCTATTTCTTGTATATTAACAAAGAGATGTTTGTGCCCACACATAGTACCTTCTTTTCCATTTTTCTGGAAAAAACATATTTTTCCTCGGCCTTTGATTGGAACCTTTGTTGAATCTCCAAAAGACACATGTCCATCTTCTATTTCTTGTACATTAACAAAAAGATGTTTGTGCCCACACATATGATTGCTAGCACCTGTATCCAAATACCACACCATGTCGTTATCCAAAGTGATGCCTCCATGGGTCATCATTAGAATGCCATTATCTTTTGCTTCATCTTCCTCAACTAAATTCACATTTTCCTCCACCTTCTTCTCGGAGTAGAAATCCTTTGCATAATGTCCATATTTTTCGCAATTGTAACATTCAACATTTAGATGATTTGAACGACTACCTCTTCCACGATCGCAGCCTCACGCTAGTTTTGTTGATTCATTTTTCCTCTCTCTTCATTCATATCTCCATGACCACAACCTCGGTTACGACCTAAACCATGACTTCCACATCCATGTCCTCTTCCTCGGTTATGTTGCACATACATAACCTTGTCTTCCTTGACGGTCATCTTTGTTTGTAAGGCTTCCTCCAATACTTCTTATTTCTTTTTCTTCTTTTGTTGTTCATGTGCTTTAAGCGAACCTGGGAGATCATCAATGATCATCTCTTCTAGATTCCTTGACTCTTCAATTGCACATACAACATTTTCAAAATCATTAGTCAACGACCGAAGAATTTTCTCCACAACCCTTGCATCTGTGAGAGCTTCTCCATTGCTTTTGAGTTGATTAGCTACTGTTTGCACACGAGTAATGTAGCTAGATATATCTTTTGACTCCTTCATCCTCATGGCCTCTAATTCACCTCTTAGAGTTTGAAGACGCACTTGTTTAACTCAGTCAGCGCCCTTGAACACCTTTTGCAAGATGTCCCATGCCTCCTTTGAAGTTGATGCATCAGCAATCTTCTCAAAGATCGACTCATCATTAGCTCAATACAACATGTATAAAGCTGCTTTATCTTTTGACTGCGACTCTTTTAGAGTTTTGGTTTGGGCTGCTGAATATCCCGCAATAGTTTATGGGTTCTTGGAAACCATCTTGGACCACCTCCCAAGCATCTTGAGATCTAAGAAGAGCTTTCATTTGGATACTCCAATTGTCATAATTTGTCCCTTTTGTTAGTCAGGGCAGAGGGAGATTATTTACCAGATTCGCCATAAGCTCTGATACCAATTTGATAACAGAGGATATAAGTATAAGTGTTTTGGAAGAGAAAGGAGAAAGGATGAGCGCTAAGAATATCTTTCCTTTTAGTGAATTTCTTCCTCTCTGATAAAAATAAAGAATACAATATCATTATATAATATCAGAATATATTGTTCAAATTCCTTGACTATGTATATCATTAATAACAATATGTAAATACTATAAATGACATTTAAACAAATTAAGAATAGTGTCTCAGCCTTTCAAATTCCTGCTGATTAATATTCTCTATTTAATCAATCGTTTATTTGAGTTTAATGCTCAACACTAATACATGAATACCTCTATTTTTTTCTCCAACACTCGTTATCAATAAGAAAATAATATATTGGAATAGAATATAAAAAATGAAGATACGTAGCCATGTTACAAGAAGACACATGAAAGGCGTAACCACCGAGCAGTGACAAGCACAGCAGTTAAGAAACTTAAGCAGCAAGCTTCAGCTAAAACACAACAAGAAATATCAAATTTGATTGAATTACCATCATTTTTAGCACCAACTAGCAGTTCTGATTCTTCTCCAGCTGTTATCACTGCATCATATTTACACGAACAAAGAAATCCAATCCATTATCAAACAAAAGAAAAGGATGAATTATGAATCCAATTTGTGTGCACTGGACAGAAAGATTTTTACCTCTTGCGCTATTTTTAGGAAATACAATTATTTTATCAATTCGTGGAGCAGAAGGGAAGGTCCCATCACCAAAGTCTTGGACATCATCACCAACAATGCCAATATCACTTGATTCTTCAGTGGTCTCCACAGGATCATCCGAGTCTGACTGGCACCTAGCAACTAACAAGTAGATAGAACCACATCTAATCACGGCCATGCACAAAAGCATGAAAAAATTCCTATCAACTTATTTGATAGATCCAATAGGGCCACCAAAATACTAAATAACAGAGAGGAAAAGACACGCTGAATAGATTTGCCAAGTAAACAGATGCTGAATTTAACATCTGTGAATCCTTGACGAGTGCAGGAAACAATACGAGATTCCAGATAAACATAGCATTGATTGTACGTTTTTCACCCCTATGATATAAACAAGCAAAGCAAATCTGTGCTATAGTCTTTCACTTGATCTAAGGAAAGTTATACAAATTCGGGGTGCCAAGTGTCTATCAAACATTTGGCATATTCTCACCCAACAAATGAATTCAACAATGTAATTCACCTCAATTTTGGTTCTTGAAAGTGTGTTTAGTTCTCAACTTTTATTTCCCACCCAACATTACCAAGTCTGATTCCAAAGAGTTGGAGCTGCAACCAAAATTATTCACAATAACACACTTGGGTGGTGCAAATTAAAATAACCAGTTATTGCACCACTAAATAAATGAGCTGAGAGGAAAAAGAAACTACCTGCCCAAATGGCAAAATAACTTAAAAAATTCTATAACCTTTCTATCCTGAGAGAATATCTGCTGCATATGCATATATAGAAAGATTAAATAATCAAAACAAAAATACGAATACACAAATGCATTTTCATGAATTTTATATAATTCATTATAAACTGCACAGAATGTAATAATAATTGTAATTATTTTTGGATTAAACTAAAGTAGGTTTATTGAAATAAGCCAAAAGACCAACAAAAGGAGCATTAATGTACGTGGTTGGTTCTGTTTCTCCAGGATTATAGCGCGAGTCTTGAAAAGAATCATTTCCAGCAGGTCCTCCAACCACAGCTCCTGTTAACATATTAAGATTGGGCTTGTCTGATTTAAAATATTGGTCTCCATCACGACATCCAAGGTGTTGCGGGTGCATAGCCATAGATGGTAAGGTTGAACCGCGATGGTGTATCTTTTGAGGAAACTTGGCTCCATACCCCACCATGTATGACATTCCTTGTGGGTTCTTTCCTAGTATGTAATCCACCTGCAATTATATTATATTATATTTACAAAACTCATCATTCCAAAAACGCACATCTATCTTATATGCTTTTACTTTAATAAATTAATTAATCCTCAAATTAACAGGAATATGAGTTTATAAATTATCAAATATACCTGACTTTTTGCAAGTTTTATGAGCCTGGTCGGGTCAGCAACCTCGTTACTACAATGTATTGTTTTCTTCACGGCATGCATGTAGCGCGCGTAAACAACTAGAAGAAAAGACAAAGCTGTTGTGCATTGTAGGTTACTTGATGCTCCTTGTTTGAATAGAAGCCCACCTATTATTTCATTCGATCTTCTACGTCAAATATATGTTTTTTTCCCAGTTTAATTTATAAGAATCGTTATGGTTTTAATTGAATAAATTTTGGAATACATATAAAGAAAAGAAACCTCTAATGATATAAATGAATTAGACACACCTTTAGTGTAGGAGACTGATTTAGTTGACGATGTTGGCAACAAAGAGCATATAAAATTATCTGCGTTACTAATGAAAGGAGACGCGCTGGATGAATCATTCATCGCCCACTGTGCTACGAATAGTTGAATGAGATTAGAAAAAGATTTATGCATGTAATTAAGTTAGTTAGTACAGGTAATTGAAGAAGAGTGTGAGTAACCTGAGAAACAAGGATATTTATGCCAGCATTCTTGGATTCCCATCCAAATTCAACAAAACTGCCCAATGATTGCACGTTTGATTTTACAAAATCCCAATAGTAAGCCGTTTTAGTGGCCTTATATAACCACGCGGCTCCCCAAATCAACTCATCCTAAATTTGGTGCATTAATAATAATTATTATTATAAAAACTTGATTAATTAATACCATTATGATTATGAGCATGAAAATCATACCATGTAGCCACTTATATCACAATAGAAGGGGCATGCTCCATCACCTACGCTGTTATTATAAGATCCACGATATTTATTTGCAAAGTCAAACACCTAATCATATCCACATATAAAAATTAGTAATTTTCACCAAGAATATCTAAGGGAAAAACTTTTATATAGTGTTCATATAAAAATTTTATACTAATAATTAATCGTAACTCTTTATATGTAATAAATTTGTTGATGTTATCAATTAATACTTTAAAAATCATATAAAGAAAGAGTTTTTATTAACTATCAATGTAAAATTCTTTTACAATAACAGTGTAAGTATTGAACTCTATCTAATATATTATAAAAAGAGAAAAACACATATATATTATCAGTGTAAAAAGCTTTTCGATGTTAATCACAATCCTTTATATATGATAAGTTTTTTGACTTTATTAATTATTACTTTAAAAGTCATTTAAATAAATAATTTTAATTAATTATTATTGTAAAACTCTTTTATACTGACGTTGTATATGTATTAAACTCATATAAAAATCTATAAATAAAATATTTTATAGATAAGAAAAGTATTCAAGGACAATTATAAGTTGAGTACTAAAATTTTGAAATACATTTATACCTTATAAGCTCTAACGAGAAGAAGCTTGGAATATTGAGCATCAGTTTTCCTAAATGCAATGGAAGATGCTGCAAGTGCGGCTGCAATCTCAGCTGAAAGTTCTGAACCTGGTTTCTGTGGAGTAAGATAATATGTGGTTCGAGGAGTGTCCATATCTTCTGGCCTCTCCCAACAATCATGATCTTTATTAGGATCACCAACTTGTGCCACTATTTTATCAGGACTATTTGTGGCTTTAAGAAAATAATCACTTCCCCATCGTATTGCTTCCAATGCATGCTTACGCTCTGAACCCATCAAATCTCCAAATTCTAAGACACTCCAAGCTAGCATTGTTGTTGTGAATGCCATAGGGAAATTGAATTTCACATTATCCCCAGCATCATAGTATCCACCTACCATATCCATCTGAAATAATATAACATACTTTTCCATTAACAACTTCATATTTAAGTAATCATCTTGCAATACTTTTCCTAATATTTATTGTTTATCGAATACACAAATTATTCAAAATAATATTAATTAGTTTCATGCAAGAATAATTTCAAAATGTTATAAAACATGCGTCAGTTTCCCTAAAAAAATATATATATAAAAACAAAATAATAATATTATTAGTTAATTTATAATCTCAAAATATTTCAAGATATTAAAAATATAAATTAAACAACCGCATAGAGAGGGAGGAAGTGCACATAATTACATTAATATCATGGCCATCTTGAAGTGCTGAGTTTTTCCGCCATTTCATACGTTGAGAATGTGGTAACAAGCCAGATCTTTGACCTTCATAGAATAAAATGCTCTTTGCTAATGCGTCTGAATAGTTAATTGATGTTGCCTTTGTGACGCTGATTATCGCCATCATTGCTATTGTTACTAACAGCCATACTTTTGACATAGCTATCAAAATTTGCTATTGTATTTTACGTGTAATGATAGGTATACTTTGTGTATTATCTGAACATATATTCATTCACCTTTCGAGCACTATAAACAAGCATCCACTTTCCCTGATGATATCTAAAATGAAAAAGACACATTCTTGATATAAAAAAATTTACACTAATATTTACTTACAGTCTTTTATATTTAATAACTTTATTAATTTTATCAATTAATACTTTAAAAATTATATAAAAGAACTATAATAAACAATAAGTTTAAAATTTTTTTACGCTCACCGTGTGTGAAACTCATATAAAATTGAAAATAACTACAACACTACCATTAACGTAGACTAATAAAGTGAAGGTAATTAATTAATTTGTAAAATAGAAATAATAAATATAATATTTGATACCACATGAATATTTATTAAATGAATTTTTGTAATAGTAAAATATTTATGAATCGTGATTTCCACAATCTACTGTCCACGTGAAATGTGAAGGAAGTCAAAAAGTGTCGTGTCTTTTAATAGCAAATTTTTATCATAGAAATTATTATGTTGATATTTTCGGTTTATATTGGTCAATATTTGGTAGAGGAAGCAATACTAAAAAAAGTCATTTTTAGAGGAATTACGGCACTTTGACAGATAATGATAGATTCTGTAAAAAAAATTATATATATAAGTTTAATTTCTATATATTTTATAGTGTAACCAATTATACAATTTGTTAATAAAAAAACGTAGTAAGTATAAAATTTAAAATAATTATTATAAAATCAACTTTAATATAATAATAATTGTATTAAATTTCTTTTATTGATCTATTGGAGAGCAATAAGAAAAGAAATAGTTGATGAAAATTGAGAAAATAAAAAAGAGAAAAAAATAAAAAAGATTTAATTAGTATGCACTATCAGTATAAAACTTTTTACACTAACATCTAATCACAACCCTTAATTTATGATAAATTTGTTAACTTTACCAATTAATATTTTAAAGAGTTTAAAATATTGACATTCAATCATGACTTTTCATTTATATGACTTTTAAAGTTATAATGAGTAAAGTCAACCAATTTACCATGAATGAGTGGTTGTGATTGAATCTCAGTGTAAAAATTTTTACATTGATAGTGTAGACCAATTAAACTCTATTTTAAAAGTTATATAAATAAAAATATGTGATTAAATAATATTTTTTTAGGGTCAATATATATTAATTAAACTTAAATACAAAATAGGATAAAATTTTAGATTTATATTTTTTAGGGAAATCGAAAGAGTTGAACAAAAATAAATTAAATTATACTTTTCTAAGATTTCCTTGAATTATATTTACGTTTTTTTACTCTTACGAGCCTAATTAAGTGTAATATTTTTAAAATTTAAAGAGTGTGGGTAAAGTAGAAAGGGTATCAATGTAATATTTTTTAAATAAAAGAAAAAATTATCCTGAAATCTAGAAAAATAACTCAAGAAATGCCAATGTAATTTCTCAAAAAAGAAGGATAAAATAAATTTTTTGTCCTTAAAATATAATGTTTTTTTTCTTTTAGTTAATTTTTTTTAATTTAATCTTTTAAAGATATTTTTATTTGGTTGTAATTTTTATTTTGAAGAAACAATATTAACTGAGATAGTACTTAATAAATCATAACATCATTATAGACTCTAACGTAGTTTTTTAATAAACTATATTTTAAATCTTTTTTATAAGTTGTAAAAATTATTTAATAAACATTTCTTTATTAAAAGTAAGGACTAAAATATTGTATTAATGGGATGTGACCCATTTTTATTTTGACCAATATTTGGGTTTTGTTATGACTATCTTACTTGTGTCTTTTTTTTATATAAATGAAAACATATTTTGTGTTTTCTTGATTTTTTTTTGCTTATAAAAAATAAGGACTAACATAGAAAATATTATTTGAAAAAAGCATATCTAGATGTCCAATTAAAAAAAATAATTTTCTTGGATGAAAATTTATTTAAGTAGAAAAATAATGTCATTTGGATAGACGAAAAGTAAAGAAAATAGATTAATCATGTAAGCTAATTATTATTGTTTATTAGTTCAATTTTAACCATTGAATTTTATATTTTTATTAATAAGATTAAATTAGACAAAATTTCAATAATTGTTTGGTAGCTTATCATTCTACTTAATTTTAATGTATAATATAATATTTTAAAATATGTAAATATTTATTATTAAATAACTTATATAATAGGTCTAAATTATGTGAAATTTGATAAATATGATCAATTAGATATATTATAAAGTTTAATTGTTGGATTGATTAAATTTTAATCATAAAATTATTAAATATGTAGTTTGACTAAGTTTTGTATGTAATATTGTAGGGAACATATTATATGAGAAAAAAATTATTATGAGAAATGAGAGAAATTAACAATAATCGTAAAATTAAAAATAACGACTAATATTAAAATAACAATTCAGATTAAACAACTCACTTAAGAAATTAATGATGGAGATAAAGAGAAAGTATTTTACATTCACTCTCTTAGAATAGGGGGGATTTACTTACTCCAAGATTAAGTATAAAAATGGATCCCCAGTATGTATATATATATATATATATATATATATATATATATATATATGTTTGATAAAAATAATTAATACAATTGATGGTAGAAAATAAAATTAAGTATCAGTAAAAAAGCTTAATTAATTGTGCATATATAATTAATTATTTTCTCAATACATGATTATTACCTGTAACACAATAATAATATTATAGTTTAAATTTAAGATCTTGTGAGTTCAATTTTAACCTTTTATATAAGTAATCATGCTGTTTATATAATTAACTCTAAATAAAGATAATTAATTGTTTTATCATATAATTAACTATTAATAAGTCAAGGGTATAAAGATATCTATTACTTTGTACATATAATTGATGAGAATTATTTTTTATTCATCATTAATTTTTTTCTCACCACATTCATCTTTATTTATCATTATTTTTTATTTATTTCTTTATTCACTAATTTTACATATCTGCGTCTTTTATTTATTTCTATTTCCACATTATAATTTTTATAATTTGTTGTTAAGTGATTTTTAATTAAATTACAATAATAATAACTATTTAAAGGCAAATAATTAATTAACTACTTATGAGGTAATAAATTATGATATTTATATATATGTTTATATTTATGATTTTTTAATAATTTTTTAAGAGTATTCTTGAATTAGAAGTTTAAAATTAATTTCTAGTCTCTCAAAATTATTCATATCCATTGATTGACATTTTCAACAACTACTTGTTCATTAGCATGTATCAAGGGATGAAACCTTTGACAACTAAGAAGTAAAATTATCTACTAACCATGCTACACTATATTTGTAATCATGTTTATTGTAAAGTTAGTTGGTTTGTAGAAAATGTGTTTGAATCTAGGTAAGTAAACTTTGAATGGAGATGAGGTGGGTGAATTTACTAAAGTGTATGAGTGGTAATATTTTAAGGTGAAATTTTGAACTTGCTTATAATAGAAACATGTTAAATAAGATTGAAGTATGCTCAGCAGAAAATGAAATTACAATACGAGCCCTCCCTCGTTTTTTTTCTCATAATATATTTTCTTCTTTCTTCCTTAAACTTCCCTGTCTCCAATGCACACGTTGAATTTTACACATGTCTACTTTATTACAACATTGATGCACCTTCTAAACTCTCAAATTAATAGCATATAAAAGAAACACTCAAATTAATTAATAAAATATACATTAAAGATATTGTTAATATACCAATTTTAACATACATTTATTTTTAAAAAATATTATTGATTTATGAATTTTATGTTCATCTAATGCTTCTCAATATATATGAGAATTTAAAAGATGTAACAAAACATTTATAAATGTTTTATCTAATTTTTTTTAAAAAAATACAAACACTCCCTGTCTATATTAATTAGAAAAAATAAATAATATTTAACAATATTTTCAAATTGTTTTAAAAAGACCAATAATTTCTTTAAAATTACACTTTATAAAAAGATAACGTTTAATTACATTTTTTGCACTCGTCTTTTTCTATATTGTTGATTTTGTTTTTTTAAATTTTTAATCAACGTTGTTAACTTAATGTTCATTAACTATTGATATATAACAATAATTGATATATCTTAATTATTTTCTAATTTAAAAGTAATTTACATAATATTTTTTTTTATAATTATTTAAATCACCTTTGAATAATAGAATTATAACATATCATGTTATTAAGTATCTACTTATATATCCATTAACATTTATCAATTAATCATCAAAAGATCAATTAATTATAAATTCAATTATTTTAAAAATTAAAAAGTATAATGTTAAAAATTATAAGCATAAAGTATAATTAAGTCAAAAGGAAAAGATGAAATATATATTAAATATTATATATATATATATATATTAATATAAAGCTTCAATAAGTTTTTTTTTCTTAAAATTTCATAAAAATCATTTTTAGTCCTTAAAATTAAAAAATATATTTTTTAATCTCAGATTCCCTTTTAGTCTTGCTTCTCCATTTAATAGTTAAAAAATTGGACACAGAAAATATGTTTTGTATTTATGAATCACTTTCTTTCTTAATCCTAACCCCTTGAATCTTCAATTTCATATCCGACACCGCCAAATATACCAGAACTTATAAAAATACGTTAATACAAAAACCAAATTAATTTTAAGGACTAAAATAATATTTTTGAATTTCAAGGATCAAAAGTTATTTTTGGTAAAACTTTAAGAACAAAAAACTTATGTAAACCTTAATATAATTAAAAAAGAATCAAAGTAAGACAACAAATCATGAATAAAAACATTGAAATAGGATGGAAATTCAATGTCACAAATTCGTTTTTCATTTCTTGTTCTAATCAATCAATAATCACCACATTATTGAATGGATTTTCTTCTATAATTTTTTTATATCTGATGTAGCTCATTAAGTGACATGACATTTATAGATCGATTGACACAAAGAATGAAACACAAATTTGGAATAGAAGATTTTTATTTAATTGACATAATATTTTTTATTACATTCTTTTAATTAAGCTCTTTATTATTTATTTATTTATTGAATCTTTTTAAAAAAATGACAAGATTACGACTTTTCATGTTATACGTGGAGGAGAAATTAATCATTGAGAACTACTTTTCATGATAATTAGCTTCTTAACATCTTCCACAAATGCATCAAGGTTCCTATCAGAGGAGCCACCCTTGACCCTTGCTGCCTCTGCTGCACTCTTCCATTTCAATGCATTTTTCTTCAACTCCTTTGCCTTTTCTCCAACCATAGCTTCCACAAAAACCCTCTTCATATCATCTCTAGTTACCACTACTTTGCTCTTAAACTCGTTATGTAACACTCGGATTCCCACCCCGTAAACATCCACCAAGAACTTTGCATTGGTCACTAAATCACCCCATTGTGCGAACGTTAACACTGGCACCCCACAAGCCAATGCTTCCATAGTTGAGTTCCACCCACAATGTGAGAGGAAACAGGTCACAGAAGGATGCACCAACACCTCCTCTTGTGGACACCATTGCACCACTTTCCCTCTCTCACTCGTTCTCTCAAAGAACCTTTCTGGCATAACATTACCTTTTACTGCCTCTTCTCTCTCATGGGGTTTCAACACCCACAAAAATGAAACTTCAGACTCCAATAACCCGTGCGCAAACTCACCAATCTGTTCCACAGAGAGGGGCACAATGGTCCCAAAGGAAATGTACACCACAGATCCATGTGACCTCGAGTTTAACCATTCAATGCAATCATCAGATTTGAAGAAATCGCCACGTATGTTATTGTTGTTGGTTAACTCAAGTGGGTTCTTGAACAAAGGCCCAACGGGTCTCACAAGGTAGAACTGTGATAAATAGTTAAGGTGAGTTTGTTCCAGCTCTTCAAACGTGTCCATCAACACGCAGAAGGTGTTGGACAGATTCTCAAATTGTTTAATGGTTAATGTCTTGACAAAGGGAATGAGACCAAAAGGGTGAAGAAAATCTGGAATTTCATTATATTTAAGGACTATGTCCGGTAATTGAAGGTTAATGTAGGGGTTGGAGTGTGTGGGGAAAGGTGAGAGCTTTTTGAAGTAATGATGACAGGCGGTGAAGGTGGCAGCAGAGGGGATCCAAAAAGCAGCGCAGGGAATGGCGTGTTCGATGGCAGCATGGTTAACCCATGAAAGGAAGTAGTCGTAGATGATGCATGAAACGGGGCGTTTTTCTTTGGCGTATTTGGTTACCATTTGGGAAATAAGTTCTTTTCCAACACGTTCAAGTTGTGGTGAGTAGACTGAGAGTCTTCCGAGGCACGCCTCGCCCAAACCGTCATCCAAGAAGTCGAAGGAGAGAAAACCTTCACCAAAGGAAGTTTGTGAGGTTTCGTTGATGGCGTGCATGAGTTTGCCAATGGTGGCTGCAGTGGAGAATGTGACGAAACAACCCTTTGCAGCAAGGTGTTTACCTAGTCTTAGCATAGGGTTAACGTGACCTTGTGCAGGATAGGAAACAAGGAGGATGTGAATGGGTGTTTCAAGTGCCATTTGGAGTGCTTTTTTTCAAAAAGGAAGGAGTGTATATTAAAAGAAAAAATGAAAACACTCACTGATACCAGGATTGTGAATGAAGCATATATATATATATATATATATATATATATATATATATATATATATATATATATATATATATATTATTTTAAAATTTAACATCAATCCCATTAAATATAAAAGCTATTTAAAACGAAATGCCTATACATGGATCACTAAATATATCAAAGTAATAAGATACGTTCATACCTTGAATTAACCGACAATAAATTATCACATAGCCTCAATTATTGTTTAAGTTGATGATAACGTATTTTTAAAAAGTTATATATCCATTAAAAATCAATCTATGTGTCAACATAAGTTTATTAAAATAAAATGAATTTTTTTATAAGATATAGTATTTTATAATTAAAAATTCATTTGTCAACAAATACTGATTAATTATATTAATAATTTTATTTAAAGCTTAATTAATTAAAGATATAAAAATGTCATTTTTTAACTTCTTTTAACAGTGAGAGCAGTGGAGATGCCATGAATATCAACTCACAAGCCATTGATACAAGTTGTAAAGTCATACTACAATTCTTTAAGTAACATCTCATATAATTTAGAACTCAAGTTTTATAGATTAAAAAGTATATATAGTACGAAGGGAATACTCAGCTAGAAAAAGGCTAGCAAAATTTCCCAACAAATATAGAATTTGTTTCATGCCATATAGCATTGCAATTAAATAATAGTGTTTAAATATGTAATCGAAATTGTGAATATCTAAAAAAATTGTACACATTCTACGTAACGATAATTCATCACTGAAGACTTCATAAAACAAGACTCACCGAATGTTGCACCAAAAGTAGAGCACCACATGTGCATTCTGCGCAAAGCAGTGAGGTAAGCTAACCCGCCATGCATACTATAAAGTATAAAGCACCCTCTGCCCAGAATTTGATCTTTCAGGTTAATTTCAGACGCATAATAAAGCCAAAACAAAATAACTGATATGTCATATGAATGTGCCGCTGTACCATACTGTCGTTTCTTCTATTCTTTATTGCCATATATGCTAAATCAAGACTCAGGATATGACATCTCGAGGCAAAATAATAAATGCATTCTCTTAAATATATTTTTTTTAAAGTCTATTCAAAATAATCATGTTCGAGGATTGTACAATTATTGCCAAGACAATCCTTTGTCAAGAATTCAACATTCAAATTTTACATCACTGCTTAAGTTCTAAGAGTATTTTTTATGTAAAAACTTAATTTCATCCTTAATTATCTTTTAGTAACTCCGTCGTTACTGCTTACCACATAGAATTTAATATCACTTACTAGTTTTAACATAATAGTAAAATCTTTATGAGTTTAATGTGTATACTATCTCTGAGTAAATATTTTAATATTTAATCACAGTTTTTTGTTTATTCATATTAAATTTTTTAACTTTATTTATTAATATTTTAAAAGTTACATAAATAAAAAATTATAATTAAATGTCACTGTGAAATTTTTTTTCTTATAGTATATACTAATTAAACTCAATCTTTATTTGTAAATTGTTTTTTTATTTTTTTTAGTAAAAAATTTATTTTGGAATCTTGAAATATTTTGTATAGGTTGTACAATGTATTTATTATTTAAATTTTATTTAAAATTTATTTTTTTTATAGAATATAAGATTTATTTTACAAAATAAAAATTAATTAATTAAATTTAATTATTAAAAATAAAATAAAATATTAATTACATTTTTTTAATTTTTTTATTTTTAATTAAGAGCAAATTTTATTAAGTTACAGTATGGTGTCTTTTAATTAACACCAAATTTTTATTATAGAAATTATTATGTTAATGTTTTTTGTTTATATTGGTCAATATTTGGTAGAGGAGGCAATAATAAAAGAGTAAAATATCACTATTTAAGGAATATTATTTTTTTTAGAAGAATTAAGGAACTTGGACTAATAATGATATATTCTGTAAAAAACATTAATGATATATATAATTTTAATTTCTATATATTTTTTACTGTAAAAAGTTGTATAATTTGTTAATAAAAAACGTAATAAGTATAAAATTTAAAATAATTATCATAAAAATTAACAAAAATTTACTATAATAATGATTGTATTAAATTTCTTTTACTTATCTATTCGAGAGCAAGAAAAGAAATAGTTGATTAAAATTGAGAAAATAGAAAATAAAAAAATACAAAATAGGAAAAAGTTTTAGGTTGTATATTTTTTAGGGTTGAAAAAAAAATTAAATTATACTTTTCTAAGATTTTCTTGTATTATATCTATATTTCTTTTCTTTTTTTTTACTCTTACGGTGACAAGCCTAAATTATTGTTTTTAAAATTTAAAGAGTGTGAGCAAACTACAAGGGGTAATGTAATATTTTTTAAATAAAAGAAAAAATTGTTCTGAAATCTAGAAAAATAACTCAAGAAATTCCAATATAATTCTTAAAAAAAGGGATGGAATAAATTTTTTGTCCTAAAATATAATGTTTTTTTGTCTTTTAGTTAGTTTTTTTAATTTAATATTTTAAAGTTTTTTTTTGTTGTAATTCTTATTTTTATGAAACAATATTAAAAAAGTGACATAAGTAAATAGAATCATTATAGAGTCTCACATAGTAGCCTAATGTAGTTTTTTAATAAACTATATCTTTTCTATAGGGTTGTAAAAATTGTTTAATAAACATTTTCTATTAAAAGTAAGGATTAAAATATTATATTAACGGGGCGTGACCCATTTTTTACTTTAGCAAGTATTTGGTTTTTGTAATGATTACTTTATTTGTTTTTTTTATATATAAATAAAGATATATTTTGTGCTTTCTTGATATGTTTTTTTGTTATCGAAAAAAGTAAGACTAAAATGAAAAATATTATTTGAAAAAAATATATTTGGATGACCAAATTAAAAAAATAAAAGAAAATATTTTTCATTAAGGAAAAGTTATTTAAGTAAAAAAATAATGTCATTTGGATGGACGAAAAGTAAAGAAAATAGATTAATTATAATAATAATAATTTATACTTTATTAAATTTTCCTTTTGATGTACACTTTTCAAAATACCTATTTTACCATTATATCTATTTGAAAATTAAAAGATAAATTATTTTGTCACCAGAGAGATTCAAACTTACAACTTCTTTCTCATTAAATATAAACTTTGTCTCTAGATCAACTTCATAACCTTAAGAACAAAATTACTTTAAATATTTATATCCAATATACTTAATTCTCTTACTATCTATAATCTATATGTATGATAAATAATCTATAATATTATATTTTATATTATCTATACTATTAATAAAGAGAATTTTTCCTTTTGATGTCCACTTTTCAAAATATCTATTTTATCCTTATATCTATTTAAAAATTAAAAAAAAGTATTTTGTCGTAGGAAGAATTCAAACTCATAACCTCTTTCTGACCAAATGTAAACTTTTTTATAATATTCTCAATGTTTCATAAGTTGCAGCACTAATTTTTTGTGATGTTGATTCTGCCTCCCCAGAGACATAGTAGTAGAAAATAAAAGTGGTAAGCTTCAAAAAATAGATGAGTTGCACACAACTTACTTAGGATTGCAATATCTATTATTATTTCCTTATGGAGAGGACAGTTACTGACATAATGTTAGTCATCAAGACACTCCATTATCCATAAATCGAAAAAGGAATAGATTGACTATAAGATAATGGTTTAGTTTTTGAATTCACTCAAGGAAATCTGAGGCAAACACTATTTTGAGATCTAGAAGACTATTCTAACAATTTGTGGTGGTAGACGAGTATACAATGCTTGAATCAGAAAGACTATAATTTGTGAGGAATAATCAGTCCAAGTTGAGAGTTGATAAATGTAGCAATCTTACTCAACTAGGCACTACTTTACAGATTGAAGGAGCTAACAAAGGAAAAAGAATTGTTCTTCAACTTTTGTTGATAGCCAAAGATATATGAACCATGAACCAATTATATTTTGATGGAATGACTATTTGTAGCCATGTAGGCTTTCCATACCTATTTGTAACTTTCACTTGCAATCCTAGCTAGCCAAAAATCCAAAGATTACTAGGTCCAATGAATTTGAGAGCATCAGATCGTCTACATGTTGTAGCAAGAGTCTTTAAGATCAAATTTAAAGATATTTTGGCAGATTTAACTAAAAGACATATTCTAGGCAAAGTTATTGCATGTAAGTTTCAAATGATTCCAACATATAAATTACATATATACTAATTGATAACTCTTTATTAAAGATCTCATATATTTATTTCTATGTAGATATACTATAAAGTTTTAAAAGCGTGGTTTGCCACATGCTCACTTGCTTATTTTTCTCCATCCATCTAGCAAATATCCAACTCCAAATGACATAGACAAAACAATCTCAACAGAAACACCAAGTGAAAAAGATAATCCAGATTTGTATAATGAGGTTAAGACTCATGTGATTCATGGTCAATATGGACTAACTAACCAATCGTCTCCTTGCATAAAAGATGGAAGATGCTTTCAATTTTTTCCTAAAAGATTCCAAAATAAGATAGTGGTTGATGAAGATGATATCTTTATATAGAAGAAGAGATATTGGTGTCATCGTACTAAAAAATTATATAATATTATACAACCAGAATGTGGGGTGGTTTTTGGTTTCTAGTTTTAAAATTTCTAAAAACAAAAACTAGTTTTGGTTTTAAGTTTTCAAAATTTTAAAAATAACATTGTTTTTGTTTCCAAATTTAAAACATTGGTTTCAAATCTTAACCAAAACACTAGTTGAAGGTAACGATCGAGACAGTTGTTGAAGGTGACAGTCGGTTATTGGCGATCGCCAGTCAGAGGTGTGATTGGTGACCGTCGGTTGGAGGTGGTGGCCGATGACCGTTGGTTGGAGGTGGCGGCCGATGATCATCGGTCGGAGGTGGCGGCTGGTGACCGCCGATCGGAGGTGGCGGCCGGTGATCGTCAATCAGAGGTGGGGTCGTGACTACAGATCGAAGGTGGCGATCGGTGACTGTCAATCGGAGGTGACGACCAATAACTGTTAGTCGAAGGTGGGGGTTGGTGACCGCCGATCGGAGGTGACGACCGATGACCGCCAGAGTGGCGGTCGGTGACTTTTGGTTAGAGGTGATGGTCAATGGTGACAAATGATGTTAAGTAATGAACTTAAATAAAAACAGAAACATAAATCTAAAAACCAAATTTTATTGTTTTTAAAATTAAGTAAAAACTGTTTCGAAAATAAGTAAAAAACCAAAACAGAACCATTTTTTCCGAACAGGTTTCTGTTTTCAAAATACATTTCAAAAGCAAAAACCAGAAACTCAGAACCACCCCCAAACAGGGCCTAAGATTTTAACCTATGGTCAATTTGTTTTCCAACTTTGTCTATGTGAAAAAGAATAGATGTAGGAAGCCAAGGAAAATAGGTTATATACCATAGAGAAATTTATGTAAGTAACACCGAGTACAAGTGACCTTTTCTATTTGAGAATGATGTTAACAGTAGTAAAATGACCTTTATCTTATGAAGACATAAGAACTATTGGAAATATATTATATGCTACATTTATATAAGCATGTTTTGCATCTAGGTTTCTAGCAAAGGATACAGAATATGTAGAAGCTATCAAAGAAGCAAAAGATTGGGGTTTTGGACACTATTTGAGAAAATTGTTTGTTACATACTTCTATCCAATAGTGTAAACAAGCCAGAAAAGGTTTGGAAAAAAACATGGGAATGAATTTCGAATGAAATTCGTTATAAACAAAGAAAAATAGTCTATATGTCAGGTATAATCTTTTATAACTATATAATTTCTACAATAAAGAACTAATTTAATTTTTTCATAAAAAAAAATTCTTTTTTATAAAATTGTAGCTTACAGTTGAGGAGCTACAAAATTTGACTTTGTTATAACTAGAAAAGCTACTGCAAATAAATAGAAAGAGCTTAAAAGACTACCCATTTATGCCATGTCCAATGGTTTTGTTACCAGTCACTTAGGTAGTAGGTTGATACATGCTAAATTGGATTATAATGTAGCTGATTTAAGATGTCAATTTCAATCATACTATAATTCCCTTACAGGTAATAGTATTAGAATTTATACATTAAAGAGCAAGTTATGCTATATTAGATTAAATTCCTAAATTAAAATATAACATTATCTAATATCTTTTATGCAGATGAACAAAGAAATTTTTTTAAAAAAATCATCAATGCACAAACAAGCAACAAGGAGCAATGTTTTTTTATATGACTATGGAGATACGGGGAAAACATTCATGTGGAAGACACCCGTGTCTACCTTAAGATCTCAACACAAAATTGTGTTAACAGTTGCATCAAGTGGAATTGCATCTCTTTTGCTACTAGGAGGAAAAACCACATACTTTAAATTTAAGATTCATATTCCAACAATTGATAATTTTGTTTGTAACATTCACCAAGGAAGTCAACACGCTAAATTATTAAAAAGAACTAAGTTAATTATTTGGGATGAAACACCAATGACACATAAATTTTCTTTCGAGACACTAGATAGAACTTTGAGAGACATTATGGTAGTGGAAAATTAATATAACTCAATATTTGGAGGCAAAGTCATAGATTTTGGAGGAGATTCTAGACAGATCTTACTTGTCATTCCTAGAGGAAATAGATTAGATATAGTCCATGTCACTATTACTGCTTCCTATCTTTGGGATCACTGTCAAATTTTAACATTAACAAAAGATATGCATTTGCCACATGAGGGATTAGAGGATATAAATGCTTCAGAAATTCAAGAATTCTCTAACTAGATAATAAAGATAAGAGATGTGAACTTATTAGACTGAATGATGGTTTAGCTGAAATAAAAGTTTCAGCCGAATTCTTGATTGTAGAATTTAATGATCTGATTGATGTTATAGTCAAAAGCACATATCTAGGATTACTTCAGTTGTATAAAAATGAAGAGTTTTTGCAATGTCGAGCTATATTAGCAAGTACAATTGAAATAGTAGAAGAAATAAATTATTATATGCTATCCTAAACTCTTGGTAATTTCCTTATATATTATATCAATTTAAAGTATTTTTTTAAAGAGCTAATATGATTTATGCTTACCATTGCAGGTGAGGAGAAGGAATATTTCAATGCGGATACCATAAACAATTCTCAAGTTGGTGCAATTGAAGCTTATGAGTTACTTACACCAGAAATTTTAAATTCTCTATGAACATCTGATCTTCCAAACCATAGGATTAAGTTGAAGATTGGAACTCCAATCATGCTTTTGAGAAACCTAGATAAAGCAGATGACTTATGCAACAGAAGTAGATTGATAGTGACAAGGTTAGCAAATGATGTTATTGGGGCAAAGATCATGACAAGAAAAACCTGTGAAAATTATATATATATATATATATATATATATATATATATATATATATACACACATACACCATGCATGTCAATGTTTCCATCACAATCATCATGGCCTTTTAAGCTTTTTAGAAGACAATTTCTCATCATGGTCTCCTGTGCAATGACAATTAATAAGTCACAAGGACAATCACTAGCATTTGTTGGTTTGTACTTACCAAGACCAATATCCAATCATGGTCAATTATATGTGGCTATTTCTAGAGTTCAAAGTAAAAAAGAATTAAAGATCCTAATTCATGACTAGCAGAAAAGTCATTAAACTAATGTAGTTTTCAAAGAGGTTTTCCAAAACCTATAATGAGTAAATATATCAAAATCATCTAATTAAAGACTCGTACGATGTGTCTAGATTTCTATAATTAATAATGTTTTATTTGATACACATATTTTATCACTTAATTTTTTGTTAAGTGCAAAAGATTGGATTATCCAACTATAACTAATGTGCAAGCTAAAATGACCAAGTTAGTATTCAAGTCTATAACTTCTCATTAATAGATTGTATATTACATTTATTCTTACCTGTATAGCTAGGTCAATATAAGAAAAACACTAAATATTCACCTTATTTTGCACTAGAATATCTATTATAACTATTGATAATATTTACTTCTGCAAATTAAAAATATTCTATTTCTCAACTGTTTTGTAAAAAAAATTAATATTCAGTGAACACCAACAACAAAAAAAGATAATCACATATTCACCCAAGTTACTTTGAGTGTTTTTTTAAGCAGTTATTGCAAACAATATTTGAATTCAACTAAAAACTTTACATAATGTTACAAATTATTTACTCTAATCAGTAATTAATAATTTGTAACCTTATACTTTGTCTTACAGTAAATATTAATTATCATGATACTTATAGTTTTAAATTATTTTGTGACTAAGTATAGTTTTATATTTATGTTGATTATAATTAAAGTCTTCGTTCTTCTTTACCTTTAAATTGTTAAATTAAATAAATAATAATTTTTGTATTCTAATTATTAGTTAAATATTAAGTCCATACCAACAAATTCGACCGTGCGGACGCACGGATTTTTCACTGGTTATTATTAAAGGAGAAAAAAAAAAAGAAGAAAAAGGCAAAGTAGCAAACATCATCAATAAAGGTGACTCTTGAAGGACATTTAAAATAAGATTGATCATGTGTTTGATACCGTGTTAGAAAAATTATGTTAAATGAAATTGGTTTTAGTTAACTTAATTTTGAGATTATAAATATATAATTTTGGTTAAAGTTAGCGTAAAATTTTATATCAAACACACAAAATTATTAGAAGCTCTTAAGGCAACTCAAATAAATAATTAGTAAAATCAAATGATGTTTAATTAGTTTGAAACTTAAGTTTCAAATATCTTACCAAACACAACACGTACTAAATGATTGAGCTAGGTTTGGTTCCAAAATATTTAATTCAATTTTTTATTTATCCACGGAAACCGAAATATAAGATTTTTTTATCATTTATCCACCAAATATATGAATTAATTCACGCAGGACTGTTTGAACAGTATTAAATATTTGAAGGGACAAATTCAATTTTAATAATATTTGAAGAAAATACCTCCAATTACATGATACATATGATTTAAATAGGTTTTTTTCACAGATTACTTCTTTTTTACAATTTAAAGACCACTTCCTTCTGTCTTAATTTATAAGAAAAAATTAAATAAAATTTTATTTTAAACAAAAACAAAATAATGTTTTATGACGTTTTAAGATTTTGACATAAACATTGAACAATGCAATTAATAATTTGGATTTCATATAAAATATGAGTTTAATTGATATACATTGTCAGTGTAAATTTTACATTGAGTAATGAATAAAATTAACAAATTTACAATGAATGAAAGATTGTGATTGAATATCAGTATATACTGATTAAATTCATAAAATATTATGAAAGTTTTTAATATATCCATAAGCTCTTTAATTAATTAAAGTATAATAATCTTAATACATGGAGCATTAATTAAATATATTATATCATAAAAAAATATTTAATGAATCATTTAATTTGTAAATATAACTTTGAAAAATTTTAATTTTTTCTCTAAAACATAATACAACATGGAAGGAAGAGAGTTAAAGGAAGTTTTTCTATCCCAAACATTAATTAATTCAATGAGAACAATTAAGTAGAAAAATAAAATTTGCTATTTTATTTTTTTAAAAATACTAACTTAATCTAGTGACGATAAAATTAATTAGAAAATTAATAAGGGGTATGCATTATGAAAAGACCATTATAATAAAGAATAGAAAAAGTATTTTCAGAAAGTATTGCTTTTCATGCTGATATTATTAATTCTATGCTTAGTATATTTATATTTATTTTAGTTTAATTGGCATACATCGTCATACATTCAATCACAATTTTTCATGGTAAATTTATTGACTTTACTCATTATTACTTCAAAAGTCACATAAATAAAAAATCATGATTGAATATCAGTGTAAAAATCTTTTACATTATATGAATTAAACTCTTTTTATTTACCTTTTTAACGAGCATAACTATTGATATATTATAACATTATATAAATGAGTAGGATGTTTGGATGTAAAAATTTTTATAATTATTTTAATTTTTAAAAAATATAATTTATAACTATTTAAATTTACATTAAAAATATAATGTTTCCAAAAATGTAACTTCTCTTGTGTTCAGAAAGATGTAACTTTTCCTACATCACGAACAGTACATTTTGAGTTTATTCGATTCCACTTCTTTCTTTATTTTCTTTTTAATTCATTGCAATACGAAAAATGTGACACACTAAAATAGAAATAAGATATAAATATAAAAATAAAAAAACAGAAAATTAAAATAAAAATTACATATCAAAATAAAAATATAAATACATAGTGAGAGATGCATTTGGGGTAATTTTATATAATTACATTATTATAAGTTTTGTAGAATGTAATAATAATTGTAATTATTTTTGGATTAAACTAAAGTAGGTTTATTGAAATAAGCCAAAAGACCAACAAAAGGAGCATTAATGTACGTGGTTGGTTCTGTTTCTCCAGGATTATAGCGCGAGTCTTGAAAAGAATCATTTCCAGCAGGTCCTCCAACCACAGCTCCTGTTAACATATTAAGATTGGGCTTGTCTGATTTAAAATATTGGTCTCCATCACGACATCCAAGGTGTTGCGGGTGCATAGCCATAGATGGTAAGGTTGAACCGCGATGGTGTATCTTTTGAGGAAACTTGGCTCCATACCCCACCATGTATGACATTCCTTGTGGGTTCTTTCCTAGTATGTAATCCACCTGCAATTATATTATATTATATTTACAAAACTCATCATTCCAAAAACGCACATCTATCTTATATGCTTTTACTTTAATAAATTAATTAATCCTCAAATTAACAGGAATATGAGTTTATAAATTATCAAATATACCTGACTTTTTGCAAGTTTTATGAGCCTGGTCGGGTCAGCAACCTCGTTACTACAATGTATTGTTTTCTTCACGGCATGCATGTAGCGCGCGTAAACAACTAGAAGAAAAGACAAAGCTGTTGTGCATTGTAGGTTACTTGATGCTCCTTGTTTGAATAGAAGCCCACCTATTATTTCATTCGATCTTCTACGTCAAATATATGTTTTTTTCCCAGTTTAATTTATAAGAATCGTTATGGTTTTAATTGAATAAATTTTGGAATACATATAAAGAAAAGAAACCTCTAATGATATAAATGAATTAGACACACCTTTAGTGTAGGAGACTGATTTAGTTGACGATGTTGGCAACAAAGAGCATATAAAATTATCTGCGTTACTAATGAAAGGAGACGCGCTGGATGAATCATTCATCGCCCACTGTGCTACGAATAGTTGAATGAGATTAGAAAAAGATTTATGCATGTAATTAAGTTAGTTAGTACAGGTAATTGAAGAAGAGTGTGAGTAACCTGAGAAACAAGGATATTTATGCCAGCATTCTTGGATTCCCATCCAAATTCAACAAAACTGCCCAATGATTGCACGTTTGATTTTACAAAATCCCAATAGTAAGCCGTTTTAGTGGCCTTATATAACCACGCGGCTCCCCAAATCAACTCATCCTAAATTTGGTGCATTAATAATAATTATTATTATAAAAACTTGATTAATTAATACCATTATGATTATGAGCATGAAAATCATACCATGTAGCCACTTATATCACAATAGAAGGGGCATGCTCCATCACCTACGCTGTTATTATAAGATCCACGATATTTATTTGCAAAGTCAAACACCTAATCATATCCACATATAAAAATTAGTAATTTTCACCAAGAATATCTAAGGGAAAAACTTTTATATAGTGTTCATATAAAAATTTTATACTAATAATTAATCGTAACTCTTTATATGTAATAAATTTGTTGATGTTATCAATTAATACTTTAAAAATCATATAAAGAAAGAGTTTTTATTAACTATCAATGTAAAATTCTTTTACAATAACAGTGTAAGTATTGAACTCTATCTAATATATTATAAAAAGAGAAAAACACATATATATTATCAGTGTAAAAAGCTTTTCGATGTTAATCACAATCCTTTATATATGATAAGTTTTTTGACTTTATTAATTATTACTTTAAAAGTCATTTAAATAAATAATTTTAATTAATTATTATTGTAAAACTCTTTTATACTGACGTTATATATGTATTAAACTCATATAAAAATCTATAAATAAAATATTTTATAGATAAGAAAAGTATTCAAGGACAATTATAAGTTGAGTACTAAAATTTTGAAATACATTTATACCTTATAAGCTCTAACAAGAAGAAGCTTGGAATATTGAGCATCAGTTTTCCTAAATGCAATGGAAGATGCTGCAAGTGCGGCTGCAATCTCAGCTGAAAGTTCTGAACCTGGTTTCTGTGGAGTAAGATAATATGTGGTTCGAGGAGTGTCCATATCTTCTGGCCTCTCCCAACAATCATGATCTTTATTAGGATCACCAACTTGTGCCACTATTTTATCAGGACTATTTGTGGCTTTAAGAAAATAATCACTTCCCCATCGTATTGCTTCCAATGCATGCTTACGCTCTGAACCCATCAAATCTCCAAATTCTAAGACACTCCAAGCTAGCATCGTTGTTGTGAATGCCATAGGGAAATTGAATTTCACATTATCCCCAGCATCATAGTATCCACCTACCATATCCATCTGAAATAATATAACATACTTTTCCATTAACAACTTCATATTTAAGTAATCATCTTGCAATACTTTTCCTAATATTTATTGTTTATCGAATACACAAATTATTCAAAATAATATTAATTAGTTTCATGCAAGAATAATTTCAAAATGTTATAAAACATGCGTCAGTTTCCCTAAAAAAATATATATATAAAAACAAAATAATAATATTATTAGTTAATTTATAATCTCAAAATATTTCAAGATATTAAAAATATAAATTAAACAACCGCATAGAGAGGGAGGAAGTGCACATAATTACATTAATATCATGGCCATCTTGAAGTGCTGAGTTTTTCCGCCATTTCATACGTTGAGAATGTGGTAACAAGCCAGATCTTTGACCTTCATAGAATAAAATGCTCTTTGCTAATGCGTCTGAATAGTTAATTGATGTTGCCTTTGTGACGCTGATTATCGCCATCATTGCTATTGTTACTAACAGCCATACTTTTGACATAGCTATCAAAATTTGCTATTGTATTTTACGTGTAATGATAGGTATACTTTGTGTATTATCTGAACATATATTCATTCACCTTTCGAGCACTATAAATAAGCATCCACTTCCAATTATGATATCTAAAATGGAAAAAACACTTATATAAAAAAAATTACACTAAAAATTAATCACAACATTTTATATTTGATAATTAATTACAAGTTTAAAACTTTAAAAATCATATAAAAAAAATTGTAAATAACTGCAAATTTAAAACTCGTTTACACTAACAGCATAGATGATATGAAATCGGAAATAACTACAACACTACCATTAATATAGACTAATAAAGAGAAGGTAATTAATTAATTTGGAAAATAGAAATAACAAATATAATATTTTATACGATATGAATATTTATTAAATAAATTTTTGTAATAGTAAAATATTTATGAATCTTGATTTCGACCATCAATGAACATTGGATTGCCTTTATTGGCCTTAAATGTTACGTATGTCAAAGTGTTGTGTCTTTTAAGAGCAAATTTTTATCATAGAAGTTAGGCTTAAATTTGTTTTCTTAGTTTAAAAATATTTATTCTTAGTTTCTGATTCACTTTTAATTTTTCTTCTTCTGTTAACGTCATTGAAAAATTGTTAATAGGTAGCACATTTTTGTATTCGTAAATTGTATTCATTTTCAACCTCCTAACCTCCTCAATCTTCAATTTCACATTTGGCATAGTCAAATACACCGAAATTTATAAACGGACAACATTAATATAAAAAACAAATTAATTCAGAGACTAAAAAATATTTCAAATTTCAAAGACAAAATTTTTTTTTTTTTGAAACTTTAGAGACAACAAATTTATGTAAGCCTAGAAATTATTATGTTAATATTTTTATTTATATTGATCAATATTTGGCAGAGACAATACTAAAAAAATATCACTATTTAAGGAATATTATTTTTTAGAGGAATTAATAAGGAACTTTGACAAATAATCATATATTCTGTCAAAAAATTAATTATATATATATATTTATACAAAATTTTAATTTCTATATATTTTTTAGTTTAAAAACTATACAATTTGTTAATAAAAAACCGTAATAAGTATAAAATTTAAAATAATATTATAAAAATCAATAAAACCTTACTATAATAATAATGAGTTTAATTGGTATACGCTAACAATGTATTTACACTGCCGTTCAATCATATCCCTTAATTTATATGACTTTTAAAGTATTAATAGGTAAAGTTAACAAACTTATCATAAATTAAGAGATATGATTGGACGCCAGTGTGAAATTCTTTACATTGTCAGTTT
This sequence comes from Psophocarpus tetragonolobus, assembly GCA_037954015.1. Classification (NCBI taxonomy): domain Eukaryota; kingdom Viridiplantae; phylum Streptophyta; class Magnoliopsida; order Fabales; family Fabaceae; genus Psophocarpus; species Psophocarpus tetragonolobus. The sequence continues at coordinate 31,260,276 of CM075695.1, read as the reverse complement.
ATATCATTAAACTCAATAATAATTGTATTAAATTTCTTTACTTATATATTCGAAAGCAAGAAAAGAATTAATAGTTGACGAAAATTGAGAAAACAGAAAAGAGAAAAAAAAATAGGATTTTAGGTTGTATATTTTTTAGGGAAATGGAAATAGTTGAATAAAAGTAAATTAAATTATACTTCCCTAAGATTTTTTTAGATTATATTTACATTTTCTTCAATTTTTTACCTTATAGTGAAAAGGGTAAGTATAATGTTTTCAAAATTTAAAGGGTGTATGTGTGAGTAGAAAGAGTATCAATGTAATATTTTTAAAATAAAAGAAAAAATTCTCCTAAAATCTAGAAAATTAACTCAAGAAATGCCAATATAAATTCTTTAAAAAAAAGGATATAATACTTTTCTTCCTAAAATATAATATTTTTTTGTTAGTTTTTTTAATTTAATATTGTAAAGTTTTTTTATTTGATTGTAATTCTTACTTTCAAGAAACAATATTAACTAAGGCAGAAAACTGGCATAAGTAACTTAATAAATCATCACATCATTATAGAATCCACACAATAACCTAATTTAGTTTTTTAATAACCTATATTTTTAATCTTTTTTATAGATTTGTAAAAATTGTTTAACAAACATTTTTTATTAAAAAGTAAGACTAAAATATTGTATTAACGGGGTGTGACTCATTTTTTACTTTGTCCCGTATTTAGTTTTTGTTATGACTAACTTACTTGTACTTTTTTGTATTTAAATAAAAGTAATTGGTTGTGCATATATAATTAATTACTTTCTCTATACATGATTATCACCTAATAATAATACTATAGTTTAAATTTAAGATCTTGTGAGTTCAATTCTAACCTTTTATATAATTAATTATGTTGTTCATATATTTACCATAAAAAATTATTTTATTCATATAATTAGTTATGAATAAATATAATTAATTATTTTACCTATATAATTAACTATTAATAAAGACATTTATTACTTTGTCCATATAATTGATGATGGACATTAAAAAAAAAGTAAAATTTATGTCTCACTACATTTCATCTTTATTCATCACTTTTTTTTTTCTCACCACATTCATCTTTATTTATAATTTTTTTCATTAACTAATATTTACATATCTACGTATTTTATTTATTTCCATTTTGGCACTCTCTTTATAACTTGTGAAACATTATAATTTTATAATTTGTTGTTAAGTGATTTTAAACTAAATTACAATAACAACTATTTAAAGACAAATAATAAATTAATTACTTATGAGGTAATAAATTGTGATATTTATATTTATGTTTATATTTATGATTTTTATTTTTTTTTAGATTATTCTTGAATTAGAAGTTCAAAATCAAGAAACAATATTAACTTATGCAGAAAAGTGACATAAGTAACCTAATAAAGCATCACATTATTATAGAATCCGATTCAGTATCCTAATTTAGTTTTTTTAATAAACTATATTTTTAATTTTTTTATAGTTATAAAAATTGTTTAAACATTTTTTTTATTAAAAGTATGACTAAAAAATCGTATTAACGAGGTGTGACCCATTTTTTACTTTGGCCAGTATTTGGTTTTTGTTATGGCTACCTTACTTGTGTTTTTTTTGTATATAAATGAAGAAATATCTTGTGTTTTTTATATTTTTTTCTTATAAAAAAATAAGGACTAAAATAAAAAATATTTTTTGAAAAAATATATTTGGATGACCAAATTAAAAAAATTTATTTTTCACGGAGGAAAAGTTATTTAAGTAGAAAAATAATGTCATTTATAGATAGACAAAAAGCAAAGAAAATGGATTAATAATAATAATAATAATAATAATAATAATAATAATAATAATAATAATAATAATAATAATACAGTTTCAACCATTGAATTTTATATTTTTATCAATAAGAACAAATTAGACAAAATTTATTAGAATCTGAAAATTGTTTACTACTTAATTTTAACGTATAATATTATATTTAAAAATATTTATTGTTAAATAACTTATCTAAAAAAATCTAAATGGTGTGAAATTTGATAAATACGATAAATTAGATGATATTATAATATTTAATTTTTGGATTGATTAAATTTTACTTCCACGTAAAATTATTAAATATGTAATTTGATTAGGTTTTATATGTAATATTAACTGTTTATATATATATATATATATATATATATATATATATATATATATATATATATATTTATATTTATATTTATATTTGTGGGGCATAGTATATGAGAAAAAAATTATTATAAGAAATGAGAAAAAAAAATAATAATGGTAAAATTAAGAACAACAATGAAAATTAAAACAAATTACTTAAAATAACGGTTTAGATTAAACAATCCACTTAAGAAATTAATGATGAGAAAGAAAAAGTATTTTATATTCACTCTTAAAGTATGTGGATTAATCAAAATTTATGAATTATATTTGTGTGCTGCGTGTGGAGGTAAAGAGAAAATATTTTATATTTACTATTAAGGTAAGCCAATTAATTATATTTTATGGATTATATATATATATATAATTCATGAAAATAATTTATAAATTGATTATAGAAAATAAAATTGAGTACGAAGAAGTTTAATTGGTTGTGCATATATAGTTAATTATTTTCTCTATACATGATTATCACCTAATAGTATAGTTTAAATTTAAGAATTTGTGAGTTCAATTCTAATCTTTTATATAATTAATTACGTTGTTCATGTATTTACCGTAAAAAAATTATGTTGTTCATATAATTAGCTATGAATAAAGATAATAAATTATTTTACTCATATAATTAACTATTAATAAATATATCTATTACTTTATCCATTTAATTGATGATGACATTAAAAAAAGTAAAATTTAAATCTCACCACATTCTAAATCTCACCATATTTCATCTTTATTCATCATTAATTTTTTTTCTCACTACATTCATCTTTATTTATCATTTTTTATTTATTTCTTCATTAACTAATATTTACATATTTACGTATTTTATTTATTTCCATTTTCACACTCTCTTTATAATTTGTGAAACATTATAATTTTTTATTAAGTAATTTTAAATTAAATTACAATAATAACTATTTAATTCAAATAATCAATTAACTAATAAATTGTGATTTTTATATTTATGTTTATATTTATAATTTTTTAATAGTTTTTTAGAGTATTCTAGAATTAGAAGTTCAAAATCAATTTCTTGTCTCTCAAAAGTATTAAGATCCAATTTAGAAAAACAGTTTCTTTCAGCATCCTATTATTTCCTATTCACACTATTTCGATATTTACAATTTTTTGTAAAAATCCAAAACATTATTGGTAATTAACATTCTTGCAAAAACCCTAAACCCTAAACTATATTTAAGAAATTAACATTTTTAACAACTATTTGTTCATATCCATGGATCAAGGGATCAAACATTTGACAACATGTTTAAGAAAGTAAAACTATCTACTAACCATGTTACACTATATTAGTAATCATGTTTATTGTATAATTAATTGGTTTATAAATGTGTTTGAACTTAATCTTTAAATGGAAATGAGGTGGGTGAATTCACTAAATATGAGTGGTAATATTTTAAGTTAAATTTTGAACTTGTTGATAATAGAAACATGTTATATAAGATGGAAGTATGCTCAGCAGAAAATGAAATTATTACAACAAGAGCCCTCCCTTTTTTGTCCTCATAATATCTTTTCTTCTTTTTTCCTCAAAACTCCCTTTCTCCGATGCACCCATTGAATTGTACACACTTCTACTTAATTACAACATTGATGTGCATTCTACACTCTCAAATTAATAGCATATAAAAAAAATCAAATTAATTAATAAAATATACATTAAATATATTGTTAATATACTAATTTTAACATATATTTATTTTTAAAAATATTATTAATTTATGAATTCTATCCTCATGCTTCTCAATATATATGAGAATTTAAAAGATGTAACAAAACATTTATAAATGTCTTATCTAATTTTTCTAAAAAATACAAATACTCCTTGTCTATATTAGAAAAAAATGAAACAAAATAAAATTTTTAAATTGTTTTAAAAAGACCAATAAATTCTTTCAAATTACATTTTATAAAAAGGTAATGTTATAATTACATTTTTTGGCCTCCACTTTTTTTCAATTGTTGAATTTGTTTTTCTAAATTTTTAGTCATGTTGTTAAATTAAGGTTCATTGACTAATTTAATGGTATATCTTAATTATTTTATATTTAAAAATAATTTGCATAATAATTTTTTTATAATTATTTAAATCACTTTCAAATGGAATTAGAATATATTATGTTATTAAACATCTACTCACATTCGTTAACGTTTACCAATTAACCATCAGTATCGATTTAAAATCAACTAATTATAAATTTATATTATGTTATTAAATATCTACTCACAAAGAGTATAATGTAATGAGTTAAAAATTATAAACATAAAGTATAATTAAGTAATAAAAAATGAAATATATATTAATATTATATACATATATATATATATATATTAATATAATTAACAAAGAAACTAAGAAAGACAAGAAATCATGAATAATAACATTGACATGATATTTTTTAAATTGTTATTATATTCTTTTAACTATGCTCTTTATTATTTATTGATTGATTTTTTAAAAATATAAAAAATTACGCCTTTTCATGTTATATGTGGAGGAGGAATTAATAACTAAGGACTATTTTTCATGATAATTAATTTCTTAATATCTTCTACAAATGTATCAAGGTTCCTATCGGAGGAGCACCTTTGGCCCTTACTCACTCTACTACACTCTTCCATTTATATATGGAGGAAGAATTAATAATTGAGGATTATTTTTCTTGATAATTAGCTTCTTAACATCTTCTACAAATGTATCAAGGTTCCTATTGGAGGAGCACCTTTGGCCTTTGCTGCCTCTACTACACTCTTCCATTTCAATGCATTTTTCTTTAATTCCATAGCCTTTTCCCCAACTTAGCTTCCACAAAAACCCTTGTCATCTATTCTCTACTTACCACTACTTTGCTTTAAAACTCATTTGAAGCACTTAGATCCCCACCCCATAAATGTAATAGTTCAGTTTTCATAAACGAGGTATTTTAGTTATTTTAAGTTAATTGAATTAGTTAATAGGAATTTAGTCATTTATTATGAATTATTTTAAAGAGACTAAAGTGTATATATATATATATATATATATATATATATATATATATATATATTTATTGTTATTATAAAAAATAATAAAATAAATATTTTTGGAAAAAATAATAATAAGGAGAAGTATATTTATATTATTAGTATGTGTTTGCATATTATAAGTTAAGAGGTTAAGTGTGAAGGTAAATGAGTAAGATGAGTTAGGCCCATTAGGATTGTTATACATGACCACTCCTATCTCATTTTTTTAGGGAAAAAGAAAAAGAAGTCATATAGAGAAAAAAGAGAGAGAGAAAGTTATTCCACACAAACCTTGTATAGTTTTCATAATTTCATTATTGCAAATTTTTTAACCGTTGGATTGGCTTGAAATGGACAGTAGGTTCCAGATGTATGACTCTCAATTCTGATTGTTTAGATCTTCATTTGAATATCTAGTTTGGGAGAAAACAGCAGCGCAGTAGTAGCTTTATTTTGGCAAGGGTTTGTTGGATTGAAAAAGGAAAATTTTCGTTTGTCCTTGTTTCTTCATCGAGGTAATGGGGTGAGAAATTATCTCACATGTGGTATATGTAGGGATATGGGTAGTGAAATTATCTCTAAACTTCAATAGGTTTATGCATATCATTAAAGGATTATGAAATCTGCAATGAGTACAGATAATATGTTTTTGTGCGTCATTGTGTAAACATATTGTCCGTCTCAGTTATCATTATATTTTTTGTATTTGAATAACAAGAATATTTTGGTTCTTCTAACTCACTTCTTTGTATTTGGCGTTCACAAATATAAATAATAAAGGTATGTGTTAATTTTGTTGGATTGATGGCTTTAAAGTATATTTTTTATACCCTAGAAATTAGTGTTCTTAAATATGTATTAATTATAACCATTTTAGTGCTCTTTTGTAGTCTCTTGCTATTAGTTATAACAATTGGGTTAGTTGGAGATAATGTTTTCATTGATTAATCATTGTTTGGTGGGTGATTTTACCATTGTATTTGGTGTGTTGATTCATACGATTATGGATTATGGAATAAAATAGACTAGGTATAATGATTATTTTGGTATTGAGGTGTTCCCTTTTATATTTTAAAGGTTAACAATAGTAATGGGTGCCTGTAGTTGTGGCTTTTTGGTTTCTTGTGATTGCTTATAACAATTGGGTTAATTGAAAATGAGGGTATCATTAGTTTATCATAGTTTTACATCTATTTCATCTTAAGAGTTGATTGAGAATAATTTAATTTCAATTTCATAATTTAGAGTGTGCTTTGAAAAATTAAGAAAATCTTAGGAGAAGGAAACAATGGAAAATCATAGTACATATTTTGCTGTCATATTCATGATCTTCGGACGAGAAAACCAATAGGAAAACAATGTAATTTTAGAAAGCGATCTTCATAGAAGTTGTAGCCCTAGATGTTATCTAACTAATACCATTTCTTTCACCCTAATACCTAGAGCTCAATTTATGATTAGATTCGTGACTGAAGGTCGAACTGCCAGAATTAAGCAATGAATTCATGTTTCCTCCAAGTTTTAACATAGTAAAGATTTGTTTGAGCCCTTGAGGTCAGCATAAGAGTTGTAGAGAAATATTCTATATTTCAAAATAGATAAGAAACAATATCATACGATGAATAAATCTTTGGATACGTGTTTATACTTCACAAAGGTCATAGAGGCTTATTAGAAAATAAGTGAGGAAATATTCAAAACTTAAAAAATATTTTGGTGAGTTATAAATGTAATAATTATGTGCATATGTGAGAAAGTGAACGTTAAATTGTATAAGAGTGTTGTTAATATGTTTTCATATGTTATTATATATCTATATGTGATTGAGAAATTGTAAATAGTCTTGTAATCATATAATATATGGTATGTAAGAGGTGGTGTTATTCCTTGCATGTCTTAATATATGTGAGTCAAGTTCTCACCCATTTGCTTGTTATGTTGTTTGTTTTCTTTTGGGATTGAACGTCCATAGGTCAAAAGGCAGCAAAAAAGGTAAGAGTTGGTATCGAAGGAGAGACATGAGTCGTTGGATTACTCTAATATGCATGTGACATTGGGACAATGAGTTATTAGGATGTTTAATTTTTTTTAATTAGTATGGAACCTATTTATTATAAGGATTTTTTTTAATTTTTGTTTTGGTAATAACAATTTATAAGAGTTTTATTCGTTCTTAATTTTGGTAGGAGAAGTATGATTTTATAACATTTAGTTTTCTGAGAATTATTAAAGTGAAGTATGTGTTCATGTGAACTCTTTACCCGTGTTCGATTTTAATTCCCTCTAATTTTTACTATTAATATGTTGGGGTAGAAGGGTATCACATTAAACATCCATCAAGAGAACTTTGCATTTGTTACTAAATCACCCCATTGTGTGAATGTTAACATTGGCACCCCACAAGTTAATGCTTCCATAGTTGAGTTCCATCCACAGTGTGAAAGGAAACACACCACTGAAGGATTTGCCAACACCTCCTCTTATGCACACCATAACACCACTTTCCCTCTCTCGCTTGTTCTCTTAGAGAACCTTCTGGCATAACATTACCCTTCACTGCCTCTTCTCTAGCATAGGGTTTCAACACCCACAAAAAGGACACTGCAAACTCCAACAACACGTGTGCAAACTCACCAATCTGTTCTACAGAGAGGATCACAATGGTCCCAAAGGAAATGTACACCACCAATCCATGTGACCTTGAGTTTAACCATTCAATGCAATCATCAGCTTTGAAGAAATTGCCACGTATGTTAACATTGTTGTTGTTGTTGTTGCTACTTAATAGGGGTAGGTTCTTGAAAAAAGGCCCAACAGGTCTCACGAGGTAGAACTGTGACAAATAGTTAAAGTGAGTTTGTTCTAGCTCTTAAAAAATGTTCATCGACACGCAGAAGGTGTTGGACTGATTCTCAAACTATTTAATGGTTAATGTCTTGACAAAGGGAATGGTACTAAAAGGATGAAGAAAAGCTGGGAATTCATTATATTTAAGGACTATGTCAAGTAATTGAAGGTTAATGTAGGGGGGTTGGAGTGTATGGGGAAAGGTGAGAGCTTTTTGCAGTAATGGTGACAAATAGTGAAGGTGGTGGCAGAGGGGATCCAAAAAGCAGCACAGGGAATGTCATGTCTAGTGGCGGAATGCTTAACCATGAAAAGAAGTAATTGTTGAGGATGCATGAAACGGGGCATTTTCCTTTGGCATGTTTGGTTAGCATTTGGGAAATGAGTTCCTTTCCAATATGTTCAAGTTGTGGTGAGTAGAGTGAGAGCTTTCCGAGGCACACCTCACCCAAACCGTTGTTAAAGGAGAGAAAATCATCATCGAAGGAAGTTATGAGGTTTTGTTGACAGCGTGTATGCATTTGTCGATGGTGGCTGTGGTGGAGAAAGTGACAAAACAACCCTTTGTGGCGAGGTTTTTGCCTAATCGTAGCATAGAATTGACGTGACCTTGTGCAGGATAGGAAATAAGGAGGATGTGAATGGGTGTTTCAGATGCTATTTGTAGGGTCTGTTTTTCATGGAGAAAAGGAGAGTATATAAAAGGGAAAAAAAATAGTGAATGATACAAGGGAGAAAGCACTAATATATATACTATCAGTTTATAATAAACAAGAGATTTTTTTTAAGGGATTAAACCGAAGATTTATTCTAAACTTTATAGCAAAGAAAAAATTATTCTATTTAATACCAAAATAATAAGAAAAGAGTCATAAAATAATTAACATACAATAACAGAAATATGATGAAAATTCTCTAACTCTAAATTTGTTTGGTCCCCACTAATATCAAGAAATGACATGACATTTAATAAATTACATAAAAGATAAAAGAATTTATAAAAACACATGTCATTTCAAGATAGGTGAAGACAGAAAATGAGAGACGATATAGAAAAAAGATTCTCATCTCACATCTTATATAGCCTCAATTATATCGAATTGTTTAAATTCAAAATATTGTGATTTTTAAAAGTTATATATTTAATGAAAACCCATTTATGTGTTAACATAAGTTTCTAATTAATAAGATGAATATTTTTAACAAGATATGGCTTCTTATAATTTTTTTAATAATGATTAATCAATTATATTAATGGTTTTATGTAAAACTCAATATGAAAATGCCACTTTTTAACTTCTTTTTTTTTAACCATTAGAGCCCGAGTATCAACCCAGAAAAGTAACTGATACAAGTTGTACTACAATTCTTTAAATACCATATCTCATATAATCTAGAATTCAAGTCTTAATAGATGAAAAACTCAACTAGAAAAGGCTAGCAAAATTTCCAAACAAATGTAGAATTTGCTTAATGCCATATAGTGTTTAAATTAGAAATTGAAATTATGAATATCTAAAAATTCTGTACATGTTCTACGTAATGATAATTCATCATTGAAGACTTTATAAAACAAGATTCACCGCATGTTGCACCAAAAGCAGAGCACCACATGTGCATTCTGCTTTAAAGCAGTGAGGGAAGCTAATTCGCCATGCATACTTTAAAGTACAAAATACCCTCTGCCCAGAATTTGATCTTTCAGGTTAATTTCAGACACATAATAAAGCCAAAGCAAAATGACTGATAAGAATGTGCAGCTAGTTGTAACATACTGTCGTTTCTTCTATTCTTTGAGGAAAATAATAAATCACATGCTCTTAAATATAATTTTTTTAATATATAGTGTTTTTGGTTGAATTACAGTGTATTCGAAACAATCATGTTCCGTAGAATTATTATGGATGACACCTTTATTTCCAACCTTCAATACTACTTAAGTCCTAAGAGTATTTTTTATGTAAAAACTTTGTTTGATCCATAATTATCTTTCAGTAACTTCGTCGTTACTTCTTATCACATAAAATTAAAGATGGCTTACTAGTTTTAACTTAATAGTAAAGATATTTTTATTGGTAGATATCGTTTTGAGATTTTGAATTATTGTTTTGTGTCTCACAATGTTATGTCACCGTGAAAATCTATTTCATTATGGATATCTTCTTTCACCTCTAGTTTAAGTTATTTAAAATAGCTTAACTTAAGATCTGAAAATAAATATACTATAATATCCAACTTCGATTCTTACTTATTTTTAGTACATCGATCATCTCTTATCTCTTATTCTCGATTAGGCGATTAGATAATTTGTAAATAAGCACTTTGTTTTTATACATTTAGATTAAAAAATTCCGTAAATCAGAAAATACAAAAAAAAAATGAAGAATAATTCTGGAATTTTAAAAATTATAAAATGAAAGGAGGTGTGGAATGATATGTATGAATTACAGAAAGTAAGAGTCCTATTCGAGTATGGGATCCAAGTTGGACCATTGCTCTAGCCCAGCAAACGATGGATCTGAGGTGCATAGATATGGAGTTTTCTTTTCACATCTACCACATTTCTTTTTCTGCTAACTAAATTTAATAAAATTTTAAAAATTCCCAAATTGATCTTACCATATTTTAACATGAGTCACATTTATCCAAATTATCCAGAACATTATAAATGGAATTTCCGGATAACATGATCTGATTGAAAAAATTGTAAGTTTCAAATCACATGATCGAAATCTACAAAGTTAACTTCCGGGCCACCTTATCCCAACTAAGTCTCACTATTTTTTTCTTTTGCTAGATGCACAAGGAGAGATGGATATTTGCAAGGTTATCATGGCCAAATGTCTTGTCTCTTTATTAGGGTATCAATGTCATATTATTAGATATTTATCATTATAAGCCACATTAAAGTTTACTAGATACTATTTTAATATTTGAAATATTGTAATTTTTTAATTAAAATTACGAATGTCTTCATCAGAGACAATACTATTTATTGTCTAGAATGTGTATGTGATAAGTATTGGATTGGTTGAACCGAAATGAAATAATTATGTTTATATCATTCGGTCTCGAAAGTTGTATTTTTTATATCTGGACCATTCTATTCATAATAACAAACTGCAAACACCAGATGGTTTGATTCAGAATAGTAAGTTAAAAATAACCCTCAGTTCATGTAATCCGCATTTGGACAACGTATTATTCTGGGTCATTCTATCCATAATAATGACACCAAATCTCAAACCAGATCACCTCTTATGGACATTCAATGAAATCCAAAAGCCTTTAAGAATGAAAACTTAACCCAAAAAAAGTGGTTAAACATAAAATACTTACTTCTTAAATAAAACGGCAAGAGATATTGCCTTAGACGACTACTAGTTGCTCTCACAGGAAAAATATTGAGGAAGACAAAAAACACTAAGGAAGGACACAATAAACACAACGTCAAATAACATTTTGGGTAGTTTATACTTTTAGTGGGTCACATTAGCAATTTGGTAAGTGTTAAAAAAAAATTCATATGATAATAATAGTTAACTACAATATGGGTCAGAGATTTTGACATTGTGTTTAGATAAAAAATTTTACAAATATAAAGAATGTAAAATGCATTGAATTTAAAATCCTTTCAATTTAAATGATTTTATTTTTTAAATGTTTTTCTTTGATAAGATAACTCAAATTTATTGAATTTTAATTTTTTATTTGCATAGAGTATTTCAATTCTTACTAAAAATATAAATTTATTTTATTAAACAATAGTAAGAATTTCATTCAAAAATAAATTTTTATTTTCTCAAAAAATTCATGCTTTTAAAAATTAAATAGAAAAATCACAAAACCTAAACATTGGATAATTAATTCTATTTTTTTACAATATTATGCTTTTACATAAATAAATGGCAAATAAATTCATCACAACTTTTATTTTATTTTCTTAACAAAATCATTTTTATAAATTCTACTTAATAATTTATTTTATATTTTAATTATTATAATTATTTTATTAATTTATATAAATAAAATATAATATTAGTGGACCGGTCCACCCCACCTTTAATCTGTTAAATTGGCAAGGTAAGCGAAAATAAGCTGTGCGAACTAAGAACACTAGTCTGGCTTGTCAAAATAAGGGTGGGCTGGTGGGTCAGTCTGCTTGGCCCACTCTATCTTGCCAGTCTTAGCCGATGTCAAGTAAAAAATAATTTCATCCAATTTTTGTAAAAAATATGTTTGAAGAATTTCAAATTCTTACTTTTTTTAAGAAATTTGAAATTCTACAATTTTAACTAATCAAAATGCTTTCCAAAATAACTAGAATTTCAAATTCTTTTAGAATTCTTTATCTAAATAAGACATTTCATCACAAAGTATTTGAAATTCCAAAATAAAAAGAATTACTTTCTTGAAAATTTCCATCCAAAGCGCCGAAAGCTATGAAACTCTACCTATTTTTTATTAATTCGTGGCTTAAAAAACTGTTTCTTTCCTAAAAATACAGCAATTTTACTTGGAATTACCTACAAATTATTTTATTTTATTTAAGTCTCTATAAAATGTTTGTTATTTAGTTATATTATAGTTTTTACTATTAAGAAACAATGTTTATTTAGCGACTTTTTAACAATTTAATGATTGACTGACTTATCATGTTATCATGGAGTATAATGTTAAATTTTTAGAGTAAATATTGTTTTTAATCTATGTCTCTTTAAAATAGTTTAAGTAAAGTCATATCATAAGTGTATATTTGATAATCAAATCCTAACTCTTCGTGGTGTAATAAGTCATTAAGCTAATAAAGTCGCTCAATTAATGTTATTTTCTTAAGCATGCATTAAGATCGATAATGGAATGGAATAAGTGGGGATAATTCTATCTAAATTGCGACACCGAATAAAAAAAAATTGAAAATCTAAAAAACCGAAAACCAAAAAAATAGATTTTTTTTTTTTGCAGTTTGTTTGATTTTCAGTTCTTGTCAATGAAACCAATCTGAACCACATATTTATTTAATAACACCTATTTTATTTTACTATTCTACCCCCAATTATATATATATATATATATATATATATATATATATATAAAAGATAAAGATAAAATTAGTAATAGTTTTTTTACTATTATTATGAAGATGAAGGTCAACAAAAAATGTGGATGTGTCTACAGACTCACAGCTATTATTACTGAATAATGAATATGTTTTAGACAAAAAACTGAATTAAATTTTGTTGTTTTGTTGGTAGATTATTAGACAGTTTAGCTTATAAAAAAATCAAATATTTGACAATTTTGATTTTATAGTATGAAATATAAGTGGAAATTATGTTTCCTGTGTTTTTAAGAAAAGAGGTTTAGCAAATTATTTTTTTTGAAAAAACCGTACCACTGATCCAAACCAAACCGCAAATGGATTGATTTTATTTGGTTTGGTTCGGATTTGGTTTTATATTCAAACAGATCTACACTAAATCGCATGTTAAGTTTATGTGGAAATTTTTTTCCTAAAAGCAGAACCAAACCGCACCACGAACACTCCTACGAGTAATAGTCACTTGTTACTAGTCTAGTAGATAAATATACATCACATACCCGCTATTAGTACCTCAAATTTATGCAAGTATGTGCACATCTTTTAAAATATAAAAATAGTTTAGAAATAATTCAAAGAATTATGTAATTGAGGTTTCACGATTTGTAGAGTCTCATTGGACGAAGGTCTCACCCAGCGAAAATTTGTCTCTATTAATGAGACTTTTTGACCTTGCACCCAGCAGGATGTCTCACACAGCGCAAAATTGTCTCTATTGGGAAATTATTTTGATTTGCACCCAACGAGAGGGTCTCGCTTACTGTAAATTTTGCCCTATTAAAAGTTAAATTAGGTTTACGTCCAACAATGTATCTCACTGAGTGAAGTTCTTTCACTAGAATAGTTCATCTCAAGGTTCTTGCTAGACGATTGGTTGTTGTGCAAGCTACTTTTTTCCTCATTGGCGCCCTGTTTCGCTTGGCAAGTTTGTGCGGTGCATGTCACAATTTATTTGGTTTTAAATTTTTAATGTTATGACTAATGATGGTTGTATTGATAATTAATAGTGCTACGTATATTACAAATTACTTTAGGATGTTACATGTATTGTGATTAATTTTTTTATTTCAATATTTAGTTTTAAATTATATGAGAAATGAACTTTATTTATGAGTAATATTATAAAATGTATTAGGAATTTCTGTGAGGTTGCACCGATGATCAAATCCAATCCAAATATATTGGTTTGAATTTTTTGTAATTAGGTGAAACTTAACTTCAGCCCAATTCTCCACAGGTTGGGTAATAAATTCTTTATGTTGAAAACAGAACTTAACTCCAATCATAATAATTAAATTTAATAATAATAATAATAATAATTACTAATGAAATATAAAACATACATTAATTTAAAATACTAATTACTAAATGTTTATAACTAAAATACATTAAACTATTTAATAAAAATGTACTAAAAAATCTAACAAAAAAGCTTCTAAAATTTCATATTTTATTACTTTTTAAAACATGTGACTTAACTCAATCCAACTTATTCAAGAATGGACCAAGTTCAACAAAAAAAAAAAATGAAAATCCAATTTAATCTCACCCAATCTTTCTTATTAGGTTGGTTGTTAGATTTCTAAACCCGCACAAATCCACATACAAACGAATACATGTACTCATGTTAATACCCATAAGATATATTCATATTCTATTCTAGGTATATTTTATCTATGAAAATTTGTGGGTGTAATTTTATTTCCTTCCCTAATTTGCATTACAGGGACCACCTCCTAATTTTAAATTTAACTTAAATATATTATTTTCTTTTTTTAAAATAGTTTTTTAAAGTTGATGCATATTCATGAAAAAACATTATATTAATATATTTATAGACTAAAATATTTTTATTTAATGGATCTTGTCATGTTAACATCATTATTGATCTGGAATATTTTTATTGATAGGTAATAATCATTAACTTATGTACTTATAAAATTTAATATATAATTGAAAATTTTATGAATATTGTCTTAAATTTGTTTACAAATGTAAGGAACGATTTATTTAATAAGTTATAAATTCATAAAATAAATAGTGAAGAGAATTAAATTTAAGTTTTACTTAAATTACTAATTCAATTTAGGTGTGATGGTTTTATTGATGATGGTAAAAGAATGGGAGAAGATGAGAATAATAATTATTTTTTTGTTTTAGAAGGCTTTAGTTGAGTTTCGATATGCTTTCAAAGAATACATTATTGGAAGGGAGAGAGTTGCATTTACCAAATTGATTTTACTAAATACACCCTAATGTTATATAAATTCATTTTTCCTCTCTCTTTTTTAAAAATTCTCAATTCTTCTTTAGCGTTTCTTTTCTTCTATTTCATCCTTCTCTGTCTCATTATCTCCCTCTATCGTCCCTTGCATGATTAACTTTTGATTGTCGTATTTAGATGTAGTCTCTTCCATAGCTGTTGTTGCTAAGTGATCGTTACTATAGGTAAGTCTGATCATGAATCATTGAACCTTTTTTTATCATTTTCGATATTGGCGTTCTCATTAAAGGGGAATTTATTTGAATATCTTGATTTTTAAGGTTCCTATTTTAATTTGGATTTTTTGTCAAGTTTCTGATATTTTCTTCTAGTCAATTCTTCTCTTTTCTGTTGAGTAGATTTTTTAACAGAGAAGCAGGTAAAAGAAGCTAAATTTGTGCTTTTAAGTTGAAGAATTATGGTTTCGGAGGTTGTGAGATTGTTGGAAAATAATTTATTGAACTTTTGAATTGAATACTATGATTTTGTGAAATTGGTTAGATTAAAAATATTGATGTTTGAAATGTTGGTCTTCGCAAATATTGAGAGATAGTTATTATGATGTTGATTTTGATGAAATTGATGAATTGAAGTGATGTTGTATATTATGAGAATTTAATGTTGGTTGTTAATATGATGTTGATCATAGTTGTGTTGTAATGCATATGTTGTAACGCATGATGATGATAAGATGTTGTTGAACCTATTGAATGTGGGCGGTTACAGGTGGTAACTTAGCCTTGGTTGTGACTCATATGTTGATAATATGGGTGTTGAGTAATGAGTTAGTAACATCAATAAGGTCAATGAAGTATTCTCTATTAGGGAGTACACATGTAGTCTTATATAGGAGGTTCCAATGTAAATACTCCATTGTTGGGAACTACACCTATAGTCTTGCATTAGAGGTACCTATGGAATATGTTTGTACAACAGTTGTGTGTCATAAGAGTAAAATAGACTCTAGACAACAATATTAGATAAGTATGCTCCTGACTTTGGTTGGTTGTCAGAAGGGTCACTTAACTGCCTTGGTGTCCTACTCAATAAAGTTTTTCCGAAAAGCATGAGTTAAACGTTGTGATGACTTAAGTTTAGGGGAAGATGAATGTTGTTGTTGCTATCAGTGGATATGTATGGATTGTACTAATTAATGATGTTATGCAACTTTTATGTTTTATGACTGTTATGATTGTGCTTTGTGTATTATGTATGCTTACCCTTGTATTGTGTGTATTTTGTATGATTGTGATTATCGTACTTTGCACGAGAGCAGATATCGGTATGGATAATGGCAGTTAGAATTAGAAGGCATGGTGGAGGATGTGAGTCGGGAGCTGAGTTACTCTTTTGTAATACAAATAGTTTATGTAAAAGTATTAAAGTTGTCAAAACGGGTTCGGACCCGTGGGTTGGCCTGACCTACCACGGGTTCACAGGTCCAGGCCGGATCGGGTTCAAAAATAAAAAAGTGGATTTATTATATTGCATATATGGGTTGACACACTTACAACCTAGTTCACCTGGGTTGAACCCGTGGTGAGCCGGGTTGACCACCAACCCACCTAAATTTTATTTTTATTATTATACGAATATGATTTTTTTATTTTTAAGTTTTAAATTATTATGTTACTTATTTGACCTATATTCTATTACAATAAATTTTTAGTTTATTGGTATAATTTAATTAATATTTTATATTTTAAACTAATATTTAACACGCTGTAAATGTAGATTTTTAGTAGAGAATATCATTTAAGTATTTTTTTATTTTTAAACTTATTAAATTTAAAATTAATGTTATCATAAAGTATTTAAATTTTAATATTTTTAAAAATAATTAAAAAAATTCCTAAAAAATATTTTTTTAATTTTCAGTGGGTTGGTGAGCCGGCCCGTTTAACCCACCAACCTATGGCGGGCCAGGCTAACCTCACTTTTTTAACCATAAAAGCATGGTGAGTCGGGTTAGCCAACCTGTTTATTAGGTGGCCCGTTTTGACAGCTACAAAAAGTATCTATTAGAAGTTGTATATGCAAATTAAAGATTGTTTTAAGACCAGAGCTAAAAATGATTGTGTTTGGTATTAAAGTTTTTTCTATGTTTGAAGAATATGTAATGTTTGAAAAAATGTAGATAATGATGTTTGGAGACTGAAGTTGATAAGTAGTTTATATATATATATATATATATATATATATATGTGTGTGTGTGTGTGTGTGTGTGTGTGTATATATGTATATATGATGGATATGTGAATGAGTTAGAATTGGTGAAAATGTATGTTTGTTATGTTGTTAGATCTACTTAACATGTAGTATATAGCGATATGTTCATGTTAGGAATGTTGCATGGAGTAAATCTTTGAGTTACGTGATATATGTTGTGATTATGCAACAAGAATCACACAGGGGTAGATTGATACAATAAAACCTCTAGTAAAATATCCGGCGGATAAAGTATATTACATAATCCATTTTAGGGATTAGCGACTTACCCATTCAATGACTTTGGCACCGGACGTTTCCAAAATGGATCGGTCAGCAAGTTTTTGTCTTTGTTAGACCTGTTTTTTAGCTTTGTGCTTAGCGAGAGATCTCTCCAAGCACAAATTTGTCTCAGATTGATTTTTATGCCCAGTGAAAGGTATCATTGAGCGAGATCCTTATTATTGGGATAATCGGGTACAAGGTTCTCATTGAGTGACTACTATTGCTGGATAAGCTACCTTAAGTCTCACCAAACAACAAGGTTTGTTGGGCAAGTTGTTGTTGTGTTTAATATGTTATATTTTGTTTTTCTCTTTTTGGAATTATTGAGATGTATATTGTAAGATTGCGTGTAATGTAATGAAAATTTTATATTTCAGTATTTTGAATTATAATTGGTATGAAAAGTGAATTAGATAGTTAAGCGTTAATGTTATAATTAGTATAAATAAATTTTGGATGTTACAACAAAAATATTGTCTTAAATTTTAAAATAGCTATAAATTTAAAAAAAAAAAAAGATTTTGGATGTTACAACAAAAATATTGTCTTAAATTTTAAAATAGCTATAAGTTAAAAAAAAAAACTATAGTTTTGAAGAGAGGACTAATAGATATTATTTAAATTAGTTTGGTCAAATTCATTGAAAAAAATTGGTGAACGTCTTTTTCATAAATAAATCTTGGAATTTGTCGGAGACTTTTATGGAAACGCTGTAATATGACCAAATAAAGACCCTTCGAATCTGGGAAGGAAATGCCCACCCTTTTCAAGGAAGCATGTACGAGCCTTTGAAAACATTTAATTTATAACTGGTCTTCTAATGAAAATTCACGTATGTGCTTATAGTTTAAAATAAATTTATAATATTATTTATTATAACATATTAAAATTGGTATATTTAATAATGAATTTAATTAGTATATATTATCGGTGTAAAAATTTTTACATTGAAATTGAATCACAACCCTTCATTCACGGTAAATTTGTTGACTTTACTCACTTAAATGAAAAGTCATAATTGAACGTCAGTATAAAAAATTATTAATGTTTATAATTTTTTTTTATTGATGGGTGGTTGAGAAACATTAGGCATAGTCTAGGGAATGGGAGTGAGATATTATTTTGGAAGGAGGTGGCTTGGGAACCAAAAGTTATGTATAGAGTTTCCCCAATTGTATAGCTTGCAATTGAAAAACATGTGTCTCTTAAAGTCATAAGAGAGTCAACGTTAGGTTGAGAGTAAGCATAGTAGTGAAGGAACCTATTTGCATGGGAACAAGAGTTGGTGGATGAGTTATTTTCAAGGCTGGCAGAGGTAGTGGTCAAGGAGGAAGGATCAGGTCCATACTCAATGACATCGACATATAAGGAATAGGTTGGAGGATTTTGAATGCAACCTAATTCGTTCTATAAGGTGCTATGGCTGAAGGAAGTGCCTTTAAAGATCCAATTTCTGGTATGGTAGTTGGATGCAAACAGACTGCCAACAAGGCATAATTTACTTGGACAAAGAATTATCTCATTAGGACAAGATCTTTGCGGGTTGTGTGGTGTGACAGTGGAATCTAGTGTGCATCTGTTTTTAAATTGTAGCATCTCCTATCAAGTGTGGCAGACTATCTACTCATGGTAGGGCTCTCTTCGGCTTTCCCAATTGAGATTAGAAACCACTATTATTAGTTTATGGGTGGTTTAAAATAGGTACACCAAGCTTGGTCATTTGTATGATCCACATGAATTTGACAAATATAGAGGACTAGAAATGTTGCAGTGTTCAAAGGGAAGAGGTGAATGTACAAGAAGTGGTGTGCTTTGGATTCAATTAATGTCTTGGAAATGATGTTTCTCATCTAACTCATTTCTCATTCTCATTCTCATGTAGAGTGGATAATGAACCTATTATATTGTATTGATTAGTTGTATTCTCTATATGTATAAAGGTCATGGTTGTGAAACTATTATTGTGTGTATCTTTTGTTGCTTGAAAATGTCATAATTTATGCGCTTGCCTGTTACATGATCAATAAATATTTTAGCTTATAAAAAAATCATAATTCTCTTGTACGGACAAAAATTCTTAGATAACAAATTCTTTTGTACTGACAAAAAATAACCATTCTATTTTAATATGAGGATTTAAAGTATGAAAATCGTCAACTACTAATTTATAGAATTACTCATTCAAGAAGTTGTTCTTTTCTAACATATTTAAAAAATAATATTATTTATTAACCGAAGTTAATTTAATATTTTGTATAATTAATTAAGATATATTTTTATTAACTTAAATTGATAAATAATTTTTTTAGTGAAAAGGTAACATAAAAATTATGCAAGGCCTAAAGTATCAACTATATTTGCTGTAGAGTTAAACCCTGTTGTTAACCATAATACCATATTAATGGTAGACTAAAGTGAGTATAGCTGTAAGTTGAATATTTAAATTATTAACCTAATTATTAATGTATTTGGCTTTGAGAACAAATGTATCATACAAAGTAATAAAATAAATAACAATAAATGAGAGTGTTCCGATATCGAATTAGAAAAAAACTATAATTCCGTATTAAATTAATTATACTTTGATCTAAGTATATAATAATATTTGTTTTGTGATGAAACAAAATAATTAAAATAAAGTAAAAGTTGAAGTTATAATTAATTGAGAGGTCCGATAGACTAGGGTTATAATATGACTAAACTTATAAATTTCCAAATTCAACAATTAATACTTGTTTAATCATAATTCTAGATTGATATTAAAAGGTCGTAGAAAAGAAGAAATTTAAGTTCAAATATGTAAGTTGTAAATTTTCATAAATAAATTATTTAATTATGTAATTCATTTAAACTCAATTATCATCAATGAGTTCTGAATTTATCCTTTCAATTTAATTAACAAGATTTTTATGGATAATTTCTAATGACAATAAACGTACATTAACATTTTCAATTATAAAAGAAATAAAAACTCAATTAAAATCAAATTTGGATCCACATGAATAAGCTACAATATGATCTTAATCTTAATTTTCTCAAAATTTAGAACTCTTACATAACTCACAATCCAATCTAAATATGAAAAATAAAACTAAAATATGACTCACAATCATGCTTTCTTTAAAAACGTGAGTCAACCTAAATTTCAATTGATCAAGATTAAAATAAAACATTTGAGATAAAGATTGTTGCATGAAATTAAAAACAAAAAATAATTTATCAATGGCACACCTATGAAAATGATGGAAGAAAACCCAATTGACAGATAACTAGTTGATCATGACAAACCCATGAACATATCCTTCGTCACTGTAGCTGGCTTTGTACGAATAACAATTGAAAGTTAGTGCAGCCAAACACCCTTCTTAAAATGGAATTTAAATGGGCACGCAATATAATTAAAGTATAATATACTGGAAATGTAAACGATAATTGTACTAGCGGTAAATTACGATTTTTCGTTTATATAATTTTAAAAAAATAATTAATTAATAAAGTGCCATACATAAAAAGTTAAAAAATTGTGATTGAATTCATGCATATAAGTATTATACATATATAATTAAGTGAAAAGGAGTAAATGAATGGAGGTTTTGTTTCCATAAGGAAACTTCATTTGCTTCAAGTGACAGAGTGGAATGAAGGAGGAGCACACACTTAAGGCGTGATTGGCGAGACATGACATATGGAACGCCATTTCTTACTGAGTCCAAGTCGCATCACGCATCGCAACTTTTCCTAACAATCTCAACGACTTGGTCAAATTCACTAAATAACATTCTTACACACTCTACACTCATTTATTTAAGAGAAAAAAAATTCTGTAACATAAGGATTAAAAGTTTTCCACCCTCATCTCATTTTTATGATAAATTAATTGATTTTATCAATACAACTTTAAAATTTATATAAATAAAAAATTGTAATTACTCACTTTATTTTTATCTATGTTTTATTTTTCAAACATATTGGATGCACTTGAATAAGTTCACCAAATGTAAACGTTTGTTACAAATTGTTTAAGTATAAAATATTGTATCTTCAAAAAAATTGATCATTGAGACTGATGTGCTTAAGAACTGAGTTACTGACAAAGTGTGTTTTTTGAAAACAATATGAATAACTTTTATAAGATACATAGAATGAAAAATTTATTTTTCAACAATAATCAATTATTTATATTAATGATTTTATTTTAATTAATTAAAAAATAAAAATTTAAGTGTCTTTAACTTTTTTAACCAGAGCTAACATAACATTGTATTTTAGCTATTGAATGTCTTATTATTTTAAAAAAAAATCTCTTATTTTAATCAAGTAAGTAACTTTATGTTTTTAAGGGTATTTTGTTAAACTTTTTTGCATTAAAATAAATATAAAATTATTTATTTTAAAAAGCAAATTCTATTTGCTTATTAAAAGACACTTATTTCATAATTTTTTTTTAATTTATTCAAATGCACAATTATTGAATGTTTTAAAATTACTCAATGTTTGGATTAGTTTAGGATACATATTTAAAAATATAATATTGACGCAGTAAATGAGTATATGTTTGGTTTTACGTGTTACACCATTGATCCTGTAGTTAAAATTGATTTTATATAAATTTTAATCTAGTTGGTTTTATGTTGAAAATTTTTTAATACTTATTCTAAGTGCAAAATTAATTCTGAATTGAAGTAGCTTTTGTGTTAACAAAAAATATTTATCGAATCATAATTCATGTAATCTGAAAATCAATTTTACAAAACTAATTTCATTAAAAATCAATCCTGCAATAGTAAATTTTTTAACTCAAGTTCTTTATGCCAATAATTTCCAGGGATGAATGATTAAGAAATAAAAACAACTTTCTATCGAAAAATGCAACAACATACTTCGATTTCCAATACAACCTCTGACATTACTTTTTAATAAAAACATTTTTCTTTAGTTAGGTAGTTGATCCTTTTTTTTTTTTTTTTTTTCTTTCTTTCCTTAATCCTCTGTTTGGAATGAGAGAAAAGAGCGGAGAAGAAAAGAATTTTTTTAAAAAAGGAAAGTGAAAAAAAATTTTAAAAAATTAACTATAATTTACTGTTTCTTTTTCTTTCACTTATTCCTATGCTCCAGGAAAATATCCAAACAGGTATTATTAATTTATCTGCCAAGTTAATAGAGATAAAAAAATCTGCCGAGTTAATAATTACCTAAACATCTTGATACTAAGTTGGATGATAAGATAAACAAATCTGTGAAGTTGCATAAACATCTTGACTTGATAATAGTTACATAAACATTTTAAAAATCAGCATAGATAAAAGAGAGACATGTTTGCCTTAAAAAAAACCTCTTGCATACCAATGAACACTATATTTATTCATAAAGTATGATATAATCTATATGTACTACCATTTTGCTCCATTCAAAATTCAAATTGTTTACTACTGGATATTCTAATATAAATACCCACGAATGTCTCTGTTATCATTATTACAACACAAATTCTTTGTTGTAAACATAAACACACAGAGTCCGAGGACCAATATGAAGACTCGTAGCTCTACGAAGATCTCTGCAAAATGGGTTCCTATATTCTCTGTATTTTCCTTCCTTCTTGGAATGCTCATAACAACCAGGTCTCTATGTCTTAATATCTTAACCAATTTTCTTAAGTGATTCATTTCAGTTCTGGATTGGGTTCTGTTTACTTTCCTTTTTTATTTTGTTCTAATGAAACTGAAGTGGGAAACTTGGGTCTGTTGTTGACACTTTGTTATTCAAAGTTCAAATTTTTATGCCTCGTGTAGTGCTGATTTCTGAACAAGAACATCGTTGTTATTTTTCAGGATGTGGGAACCACCTGAATCCAACGGGGTGCTTATGTCAAATCACCGACATGAGCAAGAACTGCAAGTGGTATCAGGGGATTGTGCTCCTAAAAAGGCATGCTTTACACTCAGTGAATTTCTCGGTTCCATTTTCTCATGTGCTTTGAATTATGTTCAGTGATTTTGAAATCAATGGGGGTATTTTTGAATGTGTCACATGCAGCCGAAGGATAAGGATGTAATGAGTGAAGTGTACAAAACCCATGAGGCCATTCGGTGAGTGCTACGAGGAACATTTTTCCATTTTAGTTAAATTTGTGTGCAAGTATATATTTAAGTGTTTGTTGAATGATTGGTGTTTGCTTTTCTTTGGAGGGGTATCAGATCTCTAGACAAGCAAGTTTCTATGCTTCAGATGGAGCTGGCAGCAGCAAGGAGTACTCCAGAACATGAGATCTCGAATGGTTTGGCTAACACCTTGGCCTTGGGGGTCTCTACTGAAGACCCTCCCACGAAGAAGGTGTTTGTAGTGATTGGCATAAACACTGCTTTCAGTAGCAGGAAGAGGCGTGATTCGGTTAGAGAGACTTGGATGCCTCAAGGTATTTTGTATTTCTGATGGAAACTGTTATAGTCTAATCTAAATGGTGATGGACTAATTTGTAACAAGTTGTGGTTTTGACTCCTTCTCTTGATCAGGTGAACAGCTTCTTCAATTGGAACGAGAGAAGGGAATTGTCATCAGATTCATGATTGGTCACAGGTAATTTCTTGTGAGATTTTGATTGTGTTAGTGAGGTGAAATTATCATCAAAATCAACTATGGTGTGAATCAGGAGAGAGTATAATTGCTTTATAAAATGTGACTAAGGTCAGCAAATGAATGTATGGCTTTATCCATAATTCCATTATACAATGTGAAGCCATCTGAAGTTTCTTTTATTCTTTGAAAGGTATTTACTATTTTTTTAATATTATAACACAAAAAGATTGTTCATGTTTTGATTAATCTACTACACTCTAATCCAACTGCTGGATCCTAAAATGAGCCACAAATATTGTAATTTGTAAGTGATCAAAGATCCTTCACACTTGACAGCGTACTGTTTAGAGATACCCCTTCCTTTGAAGTTTGTTGCATATTGTTGTTGCTTATGTTCTCTTCAAATATAAACACTCGGTAATGTTAGGGATCACGATTTCGAAATATTGCATGTCAGTTGCACTATACTTCTCATGAAAGTTTTCCTAGGAGTTGACCTTGTTGACCATGGATTATATCGAATATTGTTTGTGTTCATAATAGCCCCAAGGAGTAATGGTCCTAATCTTTTTTATTACACTGATCCATGTTCTAAGTAACTAGAAGGTTCCCTTTTTTGCTCCTCATCGTCATAGTAACTAGAATCTGAATCACTTGCTTCATAAATTTTATACTTGTAATGCAATGTCAAGAGTTTGGGTTTGGAAAGCATAAGCTAAAATTACCTTTACGATACAAAACAAATTGTGATATGGTTGGGCTTATGAGGTCTTAAATGTTAATAAATTCATCTAGAAACAAACTTGTTTAATCTAGACTATTCTGAAGGGAAAACGGTAGTAATTAAAAATTAAATTCAATTCATTTACCTACTACAATGAAAAAACCTACTTTGTGATAAAACCCTGTGATGGCAGTAGAAGAGGCTATTGTTAGTTTGTTACCTTTGTCAAGAAAATTTGTAAATAATATATGGAGTAAGTTCTGAAGTCGTTGTAGGGATGTTCTGATTCTTTTCTCCAAATCAACATTCTTAAGAACCCAACACTGCATGATCTTCTTATGTTCTTATTACTCTAATTAAAAATAGACATGTTTAAATGGGATGCACAGTTACTATTAATGGAACTGACATGAATGATATTGCCATGGTTGTCCCAGTGCAACTTCTAACAGCATTCTAGATCGAGCTATTGATTCAGAGGAAGCCCAGCACAAAGACTTCCTTCGCCTGGTAAAGCTTTTAACAAGAACTATTTAAGCAAGATAAATTCAGATAGTCTAACAGGATTATGAATATGATGTTGTTTATTCATTTTGTAGGAACATGTTGAAGGTTATCATGAATTGTCTGCAAAAACAAAAATTTTCTTTTCTACAGCAGTTGCAAAATGGGATGCTGATTTCTATGTCAAAGTGGATGATGATGTGCATGTCAATTTAGGTATGTGCTTTCTCAATATTCTCAGCATTTTTCTTGTGTTTCCATGCCACTTTTTCCTTCATCACTTTCCCCACCCCATTTCCCTCACAAGTAAGGTTTGTTCTAACAACTGCTGTCTGCTTCCGTGTAGGTGTTCTTGCAACAACCCTTGCTCGTCACCGTTCAAAACCCAGGGTGTACATTGGATGTATGAAATCTGGACCTGTTCTTTCTCGAAAGTAATTCCACTGGACTTATATTTTAGAATGAGGTTGTTTCCTTTCAATGCTCCTCATTGTGTCATTGAAGTTGTCTGATTTTGTTTTTCATTGTAGGGATGTCAAGTATCATGAACCTGAATTTTGGAAGTTTGGAGAAGAGGGGAACAAATACTTCCGACATGCAACTGGACAGATATATGCAATCTCCAAGGACCTAGCCACCTACATTTCCATTAACCAGTATGGATATAGTTTTAGCTATCTATAGTTGGGAGTACAAGAGTGGTTAATCTTGACCATACAATTGTAATGCATGATCAAGAGTAGATTTAAGTTAATCGATTTTGACTATTTAAGCATAGTTGTATGTATGATCAGAATTATATTTTCTGCACTCTCAATAGCTAGTTTTCCCCATATATGAAGAAGCATTTTTAATCTGAAATTAAATGCAATCATAGGTCTGCCAATAAAATAATTAAAATAAAATTTTCACTTAGCTAAGAGTGTTTCTATTTTGGCTCATGGATGAGTCCAAGTTTCACGTGAATCCTAACTGTGACTGCAGGCCAATATTGCACAAATATGCCAATGAAGATGTGTCACTTGGTGCATGGTTCATAGGTCTGGAAGTTGAGCACATAGATGACCGCAGTATGTGCTGTGGAACTCCTCCAGGTATGGCATAAGAAAATGCTGAGAATCTATATTTTAAGTGCTAAAACTAGTTTTGGTATTAATTATGATGCATTTTGGTGTCTTCCTATCAAACTTTATTCTTAACCAAATGTTGTGTAGACTGTGAGTGGAAGGCACAAGCTGGTAACATATGTGTTGCATCCTTTGACTGGAGCTGCAGTGGAATCTGCAAGTCAGTAGAGAAGATCAAATATGTGCACTCAAAGTGTGGTGAAGGGGATGGAGCTGTTTGGAGTGCCTTATTTTAGGTTTGTTGGTTCAACAGAAAGCCAACTAATTCATGTGTTGGCATGTAAGCATACCTTCCAATCTAGTTTTTGGGTGTGGGAGGATATGATGAAATCACTTGGCATTTATGTAAAATAGGCCTCTTTTGTTACATGTATATTTTTGTTCCTTTGACCCCTTTGCACAATGCCTTTGGAGGTAGTTGTGCGAGGTCAATTTTCAGTGTAGCATACTGAAGAGCAATGAAATGAATTGATTGTTGATTTGTTCAATGATAATATGAACTATGAAATCACTTTATTTTTCTCGACTAATATGAAATCAGAAGTTTCAAAATAAGTAATATTTAGATTAAATAATAAATTTATTTATCTGAACTATTTTAAGGACTTAGGGTCTAATTTTACTAGGAATAAATAATGTTAGTGTATAGAAATGGTATTTAGATACTTATGCAAAATTTTAATTTCAAAATACATAAGTATTCTCTCTTAATTAAATTTTTTGGAATTCAAATTTGTATATTACTTCGGGTGCAGGGAGCCTTGGTCCATTGGGGTCCGGACTAAGTGAGTTGGGCTTGACAAAGCCTGCTTTTTGTCGGGAACTCAAAATGCCACCTTCCATTTTATTTTATTTTTTTAAAATTCTCATTTGACTCTTAGACTTAATTTTCTCTCTCCTTAAATATACTTCCTCCACCATTTTCTTACATTGTGCCGCTCCCGCTAACTTTGTTATTTCTTTTTTCAAGTTTTTTTACTCTTTGTAAATATCTCTCTGGAGAGTAAAAGAATTTAATTTATTTTTTTTTACTCGTTGTAGATATCTCTAAAATTTTTAAATTTTTTTATTCTCTAGAGAGATCTCTTCCTAGAGTAAAAAAAATTGAATTTTTTACTCCACAGAGATCTTTACGAAGAGTTAAAATGATTTACAAGAAAAATTGTAAAGGGTGAAGTGAAGGCATGTAGGACTTTTTATACTCTAGTAGTTGTGAATTCAAATTTTAGGGATGTTAATTTAAA
The DNA here is from genome assembly GCA_037954015.1 of Psophocarpus tetragonolobus. Taxonomy (NCBI): domain Eukaryota; kingdom Viridiplantae; phylum Streptophyta; class Magnoliopsida; order Fabales; family Fabaceae; genus Psophocarpus; species Psophocarpus tetragonolobus. The sequence continues at coordinate 31,232,189 of CM075695.1, read as the reverse complement.
TTCCCCTTTTTGTCTCCAGCCGGATCCTAAGATAGATTTAAATCAAAATGAATTCCAAGAAAGAAAAGAGTAAAATAATGTACTTACTCCCCTTTAAAAAATAATAGAGTTAATTACGCATATATCCCTTTAATATAATTATAGATATATCCCTTTCTTTTTTAAATTATACATATATCTCTTATTTTTACCTACTCATTATAGTTATATCTCTTTTTCCAAAATAGTGTAATATTATACATAAATTTATTACACATGTACCTCCTAAGTTTTGTATGATATTATACGTGTATATCCTAAGTTTTGTATGCTATTATATACGCACTCCCAATATTTTTTCAAATTTTATTTGACATTGCTCTTACTTTCATTGTTACACTGCTACGAAAATTAAAAAAACAATTTATATCACTCATATGAAATAAAACATAATGCAAAAACAAAACGGATGTCTTTATAGTTTGGAAAAAAGCAAGTCCATTTGCAACCAATACCTAAAAGTAAGAAAAATATGTATAATTTAAAAAAAGAGATGTGGTTGGCAATATTTGTACTAAATCTACCGGGTTTGTCTTAAATGAATGACAATTACTCTCAAGACTTATCTTCTTCCTTTTAACTTAGGATCGAGATATTTAAGGTTTACTTAAAAAACATAAAAATAAATAAAACAATTTTAATTATTAAGAAGAAAATCAACATTTTACATTATATTATACATTATAAATGTGTTAAAAAATCAATAATTCTTTTCAATAACCATCTAAAACTATTTAGTTTGTTATTAATTACCCACTTTTTTTAGAGGAATTAATTACTCAATTTAGACAAGTCAAATACAATCTTTGGGTGAAAAGAAATTATGCATCATGCATATCCCATTCAAAGTGTGAACTTTCATGGAGTTGTTTCTTTCCCATGTTTTAACTCAAGGAAGCTTGATTGATATAGACTTGTTAAATCTTGCCAACCACGTCAAGAAAATAGCTCATGCTTCTTTGACATGGGTATGTAGTATGTACTGGATGCCTATATATCAATAAAATAATGCAACTATTGTACTAGTCATGGAGCATCACTATTTTCACCGGTCATCACCAAACCACATAAATTAACTAATATTTATGTTAGCACGATCAGATTTTGCTGTAATATTATTTTATAAAAGAATATTAGTGGTTAGTTTGTAAGTGGAATTTTTTTTTCTCTCCTCCTTCTCCCTTTGTATATTAAGACTTCTATCATTAGGTAAATTTGAGGATGAATATGTTTGATAGTTTCTGGAGATAGTTGTTTTCACTATATTTTTTTATTTTTTTCTTATGTGTTGTTAAAAATTATCTTCATAATTTAAAATGTCATTATAAAGTTTCTATAATATAACTATCATCATTCCCTCTAAAATCATGTAAGTTACTTTTACTCCTACAATTAAATCTCAGTAAATATTTTTTATGTAAAAATGTTTAATTTTGACCCGACAATGTGGGCATAATTAAAAAATCTGCACGTAAGCTTCATGCTATGTGTATAGAATAGTAATAAAGAAAGTTGATATTATTTCAATCATGAGTACATATTATTTATATAGATGTTGAATATAAATGGATAAATTAAATAATTATTAGTATAATAACAAATTGATAATTATTAGTATTATTATAATAATAATAATAATAATAATAATAATAATAAACTAATAAAAATAACAATTGAAAAGATAATAAATTTAAAGAAATAAATTATTAAGTTAGTACTCCTACATGTCCTCACAAGAAAGTATCTTTAATAATGTCAATTTTAGATTTAAGAAAGTGATGTCGTGAAGATGAAAGTAACTTTGTGAGTAGGTCTGGTGACCGGTAGAAACATGTGAAACATTGAGCTTCTTCTTTGCAACTAATTTGGGAAACAAAGTTAAAGTTTATCTGAAAAAATTGTTGATGTAGAGATAGAAACTTTAAGTTTGTGGAGTAATTGTTTGACTCTGGTACTTCACATCACATCACCAATGACCTCAACAATCTCTCCTTAACGCCTACCTATATTGGTAATGAGTGGCAAGCAATATGCCCCTTCCCATCACATATGTTGGTTTTACTACTCTTCACTCACTTACACGTCCTTTATCACTCACCAATGTCTTGTATACCCCTCGAGTCACCCAAAATCTTATATATATGTCTTAATTATGCAATACTAATGACATCTCTATTGAATTTTTTTCCCTCCTTTTTTGAGGTAAAGAATCTTAGCATAGGGGCAATTCTTCTTTGGGATAATTGGAGGAGTTTAGTTTGATAGGGAGTTGGGTGGTGGTATTAAATTTCACAAGATCGTTTCGATAGGGTGGAAAAAGGAATGACGGTGAAGGTGGACAAGTGAAAGATCGTTAGATTGAAAATAAAGTTTATTAAATAATAGGTTTTAATCGGATACCATATAGAATAAACTCATAAGTTATATAATTATTCTAATCATTAATTAAAATACATAGAGACTACAATTATATAAATATTAAATATAAACTTATAAGTTAAATAATTATTAGTATAATAATAAACTGATAAAAATAATAATTAAAAAAATAACAAATTTAAAAAGATAGAATACTGAATTAATACTTTTACGATGTGATCAACCATATATATATATATATATATATATATATATATATATATATATATATATATTTAACATTGGAGGAATCAATTGAATTGGATAGCTTAAAGAGTATGTGTGGTCTAGTAAATCCTGTGGACCTCGTTCACAAAAAAGCCTGTCCTCTTATTTGACGACAATCTTTAGAAATAGCTATGCTTATTAAGAGGTTCATTCCATCACTTTACTAATGTGTGCTTTGTATAATCATCTTTTTCTGCACTTTCCATTTACCTCCATGATGCTTCCTTTTCTCTTCCAAACTTTTCCCTAGGCAATCACATTCATTTTTTTTTCCTTTTTTTCTGCATGATTTTACTTTATACTTTGTGAGACTATTTACTATATAATTAAATAGAATAGTTTACTTTTAAAATTATTCAATGTTTACTTTTAAAAGTATTCAATGTTTACTTTTAAAAGTATTCAATGTGATTTTAAAAATACTAATATTAAGTATAATTGAATAGCATGGTTTAAAGTTAATTAAATAATCATGTTTAAAATAAAAGGTTTTTTACATCGAAAGTTTTAATATTAATATTCAATTATAATTTTTTATTTATAATAAATTTATTAATTTTATTAATTAATATTTAAAAAATCATATAAATTAAGAGTTATAATTGAACCATAGTTTAAAACTCAGCTTATACTAAATTAATAGAATATTTATAATTGAAACAATAATAGTTGATAGGAAAGGAATTTACACGAACAATTACGAAGGATACATGTTTAAGTTTTATTGGATAAAAGTAATTAATAAATTATAAAATTAAAAAATATATCATGGTAATTATCAATTATTCGAACATAATTTCGTGTATAAATTTTCGTAGCCAAAAAAATATTTTTATATTTAAACGATGATATTTATTAGAATAAATTACAAATAATTTTTTTAAAATTTAGTGTAATTATACCTACCGAGTTATTATGTGAATTTTATTTTTCAGTTACATAGAAAATGTTTATGTTCTTTTATTTTATTACAAAATATTTTTATTTCTTTCATTATATTTGGATATTTTTCTCAAATATTTTTTTAAAAATTATTATCTTGTCTTGTTAATATTGATAGTTCACTGATTATTTTTCAATCAATATAATTTTACAACATATTTAATAATCAGTCATTATTAGTTTTATTAAATATTGCTGAAGCTGATTTTATGTATTTATATATATCATATAGATTTTGTATTGAACATTATTTTTAACTCAAGTAAATTTAATATGACTTTACTTAATAATTGATTTTATTTTTCTATATCTTAAGAAATATTAGATGAATAATCACTTTTTGACTTTACTTATTAAATATTTCTAAATAGTTATAATTATTAGTTTAATAAATTCTACATTATGATTTTATTATTATTTTATAAACAATAGTTAATATGCCTTATACTAATATTGGTATTATAATAAAATGTAATAGCAATATTAATACTTTTTCTTGAAGTATTTACTAGTATATATTTGTCTGAATCAAAGATTAATAATATGTTACCAAGTATATTTTCTAATTTCTCAAAAAAAGAAAAGTATATTTTATAATTGCTTTAATAAGAATGAATGTACATTGATCTCTATTTTTAAAAAATAAAAAATAAATATAAATATAAAAAAAATTAAAAGTTTAAAATATGAAAATTAAAGTAAAGTATAAAGAAATAAAAATGATAAAGAAAAACTTAAATTAAAATTTAATAAGAATATCTATGTTATTTTCAACATAGATTGTGATATTAAGTTTGGGCTAGGTTACACGCTTCTACGTCCCTTTATACAACAATTCAGAGTCATTATTGTCAATTCATGGACTTAATAAGTGAGAGACAGATATAATCTTTCACTTGATTTGCTGAATAAAGACATATTTGAAAAGACACAAATGATAAAATATTCAGAAACAAACAATAAGAGATTGATGATGTAGTTCAAACAATCCAATTTTGAAGACATGAGAATGATGTCACGCAATAAAAATGTCATCACACTTATATGTTGAATGGGTCCTAAACCACATACTCTCTTTTTTGTAATTGATAACATGTATGTTAACTTTTTTTTCTCTTTTTTTTTCTATATAACATGGTAGGCAAGTACTACCTATGTTTCTGTTTAACAATTTTTATTAATAATACTCTTTGGCTTAAAAAAAAATTAATAAGAATATAGTGGTAACATTTTTTGTTTTATATAGATTTAATATGCTAATTATAATATAATTTTTTTATTGAAATGTATTTTAAATCTTATAATTATGGTAAAATAAAATTATAATTCAATATTTTTCATTATTTTTTATTTTTATAATAATTTTAATTTTACACATTTTTTATTTATTTGATAATAACATAACATATGCATCGGTATTCTATACATGTGACATGAATAATTATTATATGGTATTTGATATGATATATTTGTTCATATCCATATGGGGTGTAACCATCTTCATTCTTGAAAATTCTAAGTAGTATAGAGAATTGGTGATAAGAAAAATTAACATACTTGAACTTGATTGATTTAGTTTTGTTTTTTAGTTTTTAAAAAAAAATTTCAATAATAGTTTTTAAAAACTATTTTCAGGAAGAAAAAAAAAACTTGTTTGGCAAATTTTATTTGAAAATTGTTTTGAAGATGTAAAAATAGAAAAATTTGTTCGTATTTATTAAAATTTAATTAATAAAAAGTAAAAACAACATATTTTGATTGTATTTTGAGTTCTCAAAACAAAAACAGAAAACTGAAAAGCAAAACTACTTTCAACTGTTTTTGTTTTTTAATTTTTAAAAACTAAAAAATCAGAAATGTTTTTGAAAATTATTTTCAGAAAACACTATCCAAACGAGTTTTTTAGTTTTTAAAAACTAAAACACTGAAAATATTTTTATAAAAATATTGTCAAACAAGCACTTAGAATCCTCTTCATGTGTCTCTTTTGAAAATTTTAAGGAAAATACACACATCAAATAAGTGATAGATAGATACTATTTTAAAAAAAATAAAATTCAAGAAATTTAAAACTAATAAAAAAATTACAATAACAAAATCAAATTTAATCAAGTTTACAAATTTAAAAATATATTTTACTTTATAAATTTTTACAAGTTAAATTTTGTTAAACTACTCTCAATAGACTGAGTTTATCTACAAACTACTAAACAGGCTTTTTCTCTCCTCCTAGAGAAGACCCCAACTCATCAAGTTGCACTTTTTTAATGCAAATAAATAGTTCTAAGCAAATGTAAAAATTAAGAGCCCTTTTGAAATAAGAATGAATTCGGTTCATTGAATTCTAAGCAAATCAGTTAATTACCTTGTGCTTTTATTTATTTCTACAAAAATGGGAAATTTGTAACTTTTAGTGAAATTTAATGTGTGGTGAAAATTAAAACTAAAGTTGTTATATCATGTTTGCTGTTCCCCATGGGCAAACCACAGTGTCTAAAATGAATCTGAAATAAAAGAAAATACATTTCATATAAGCCAAACCAGAAGATACCAAAATTGTTGGGTCACGTGCCCCCCACGTGAAGATAAAGATGGCGTGTCGACTGCAAACAGATGCATCATACTGTTCCTATTTCTCTATTTTATTTGCATTTCATTCGTCATTTGCATGTGATTGGTTCCCCATTTAGATTTTACCAAACCATTTTTTTCTATTTTTGGTAAAATATTTTCCAAGATAGTATGTCTCATCAGGTGAATAAATAAAATAAATAACGTCAACCAACCTGGTTTTGTTAAGATTTAGAAATTGTTTTAGGGAGACCAGTTGTTGCATTGTCCTGTCCAACAAAGGTCTTTGATAAATTGAATGTGAACTTAGTTTTTTCATTTATCATGTTTATATTTATGTTTATGTCTATATATACAGAATTTATTATGTTTTTTAAGTTAGAAAAAATTGGTTAATTATCTAGATTTTTTGTTAGAGTTAGGAAATAAGTTCATTAATGTATAAAAATGTAAGAACTTTAACCATATTTAATTAAAAATATAGGTTTAAATAGTTATTTGTATATATTTGAAAAATTATGTTGTTTCGTATGAAATTTAATCAAATTTAAACTTGCTATTAAATTATTGTTGTGTTCTTTACAGCTTACAGATGAAAATTTATTGAAAAATATTGTTGTTTATGTTACTGATTTCATATGTAGTTTAATATATACTGTCTCTGTTTTTTTTTTCTTTAAAGGTTTTTTTTTTTATTTATCTGTGTCATTTTTAGAATTCAAGATATTATTTTTCATGAGGAATTCAAGATAATATTAATATTTTTAATAATGTACAATTTTTTAACTATATTGAGAAAATTTTCAAAATTGATTTTAAGCATACTTATTTAATCAAATTATTTTAAAATGGTAAACTTTAATGGCTTCGGTCTAACAAATTAAAATTGGACAGTTAAAAGAAATGAAAAACAAGATTACAAGTTCTAATATTATATCCTTACATTTCATCGTAAAACCCTAAACATGAGTTAATGTATTAAATATGTATAATTCGCGCGCCAATAGGTAATGATGTAATGTGTAACCTTCCAACAGTTTATGCATGAAGCATTTCATAATGAATTTAAGTAATATTCATGCACGAGGTTTTATGTTTAATTCTCAATTTCTAATTACTAATTTACTGCGTTTGTAGAAAAAAAAATAGTCTGACTAAAAAAATTTAAATAATATTTTTTTTATAGATAAAATGTCATTGTCGTTAGTCATATTAATTTTTGTTAGGGATAAAGTTTGAATTCACAATTTTTTTTCACTTCATCGTTTCTTGATTAACGAAATCATTTTATATTAAAAAAAACTCAAATAATATTAAAAACATTGAAATCTAAGTTTTAAAAAATATCAACCATATGAAAAACTAGCTTTCAAATATCAGATTTCATCACGTTTATATCTATATCCCGCGAAAAATTATCCAAACGAAAAAGGGATATCTAAAAATGAATTTTTCGGAATTATTAAGCACTAATCAGTAAAGTCACTTAAAACAAATAAGGATTGTACAACTCGTGCATAGAAAATACTCCTCCCATTTCTTTTTGACAATAATGTAAGAACAAGATTTGATATTCGAATGTTTTTATTATAATAAACCTGTTATGATCAGTCATATTTCTACATAGCTGGCTTGTATCATGGAACTCCACAAGTTTAATTTCATTTTCTTTTCCTTTTTGGGTGACACAAAATAGCTAGGTTAAGGTTCTCGTTCACGAAGAGAGAAATTGAAAAGATTATTATAGTGCAGAAATATTATATTATTTATAATCACTCCCAATCAATAATAATTAATTGTTCATAATTTGAATAAATATAATCTTTATAAGTGTATTCCTAATTATCTTTCCAATGCTCGTGGCCAATGTTATTAAACTCAAAATTCTACATATATTCATAAAAGTTTAATCAATTTGATTCATAAACTCGTAAAATTTTATTTTATATATAAATAATAAAAATTATTTATAAATAATATACAATTAAACATTCAACCATATAATAAATCAAAATAATAAACCATAAATTATACACTACTTACATAACTAAGTTTAACAATCCATTACTATTAAAAATAAATTGCAATAATGATAATAATGGTAGAGCATGCTTATTGATGTTTAATATGGTTAGAAAATAAAGATTTGATATTTTTAGAGGTGATTATTCTTGGATTTAAGAACGATACATACAATAAAAGTATATTGAACTTTAAATGTGTACAAAATAATTCAATTTGTTGATTCAATAACTCGATAGTAAACTTAAGAATTTGCATAGAGTCTACTAAGTTTACTTAGAGTTTACTAAAAAAAGAGTTTACTTATGAGTAAACTCACATAAAGTAAGTGGACTTGTAAACTCGCAAAGAGTTAACTTGAGAGTTTAATAATCATACTCGTGGTCGGCTAGGAGACTATGTGCTCCTAGTTGCCCTACACCAACCGACCTCTTTGCTTATAAGTTAATTTTCTCTCTTCAATGCTCATGGCTAGAGAGGCTATGTACCCTTAATCACCTCACACCGACCGATCTTGTTTGGTCCTTCAAAACCTTTAGGTGACCATACGCTCGCCAAGCACCCCATAAGGCAATATCACCTCTATAGTCCCCGCTCCTGAAATCCTATCTAAACCTCCTCCGAATCCACACCCCCAACTACCTTATCATAACTGAAAATCTTGTAATCATTGTGTATTATATTTTATCTAATTCAATGACATTCATGACCTATAATTGTTTAAATCATAATAGCATCCACAAAGGGAAAACGAGTAAACACTCCTTAAAATTGATATTTTTTAGTCTAAATATATTTTCATTAGAGTTTACTTGGATTCGAGAATAATAAAATAAATTGATTATTATTTAAAATTTTAAATAATGTAGATATTAATCGAATCACATAAATAAAGAAACGACACAATGGTCCGAAATAATTTTTTAAAAAATAAAGACTTTTATAAGGTTATGCCGACACAATCTCACTCTCAACCACTACACGACCCTGCGCTCTCGACAACAGAACTAAAACACCGACTCTGCCTTCAAATTCAATATATTTTTCGGTCCACCTTCAATTTTCAAATTAATGTGCCTAAACATGATGGGTCCTTCTCTCAAAGCACGATATATGGTCAGATTATCACTCTTTTACTGTGCAATTAAATATGGTGTGTTTGGTAAGTGAAGCATATGGTGTGCCTAAACAATTTACTCATCGCTCGTCGCATTTGATTCATGAAATTAATATCTTAAACCATTAATTTGAAGTTTGTGTAGTGGACAGAATAGAAGAGTATTAGTATAACAAATAATTGTAATTATCTTTTCTTATACTACTATCATACAATCAAATTAAAAAAAATTTTAAAGTACATGCACCAATAAAAAGTGATGAATTTGTTTATCCATATTTTTAGTAGTTTTTAAGTTAATTTACATGTTATTTTAAGTATCTTATGAAAATATCCTAACAAGTAAATTACGTTTACTTCTTGAGATTATTTTATTACATATATATTTTTTACATTACTTTTAGCTTTTTAAAGAGGTTGATGTGGTATTTTTTTGGGTCTGAGAGGAGGTTGATATAATGAAAGTGAAAATTTAAGAAATCAAATGAAAATCAAAATTAAGAAATCTTTACAGGTTTAAAAATGGGAATAATAGGTGTAATTTAACCAAATCTAAAAAAATTGTGTGATTTACTTTAAATTAATTTATAAACTTTTAGTTTTATTTCATTCTCACTAATTCATTTATTTTTTTTACCTTAAATAACTAGTTTATTAGTTAATTTAATCATTTTTAAGACGAGACATATATGGTAGGTACAAAGGGGAGTCATAGCCCCTCAATTTTTATATACATATATGCATAATTAAATAAAAGTTGCATAATAAAAAAGATCAAGTTCTATATTATCTACTTTTCTTCCGTTTAATAAAACTCATGTTAACTTCGATAGTTTTTACTTTTTACGACGATTACTAAAGGTTTCTTTTCTATCATGAACATCATCAAAATTAAGCTTTAAAACAAAATAAAAATTAACTCTTTAAATTATGGTCTCATCATCTTTATTAGGAAGAAATTAACCAGAATTATAAATAGATTTTGCAGGAAAAAAAAAACACCAAACTCTTTCATAATGCAATACTTTGAATTGGTTTGTTTTTTCTGTTTAATTATTTATCTTTATTTATTTATATAGCAATAATATCTATAGTCTAACACTTCAATTTACTAACTTTTTTTTAACCAAACATTTATATTTGGTCCCGACTGAAAATCCTGATTTCTCCCTAAATTATTTAGCCACTTAGTGTTACCAAAATCAAATATACATACACCCATTTTTATTAATTTTACAAGAATAGTCAATATTTATGTTATGTTTAAATAAACTTCTCTGTAAAGTTCGCTTTTGTATTTAAAATATTGGTTATAGGATAAAGGAGGAGTAAATTTTTATTTTTTATTTTTAAAAACTAAGCATATATTCAAAAGGAGAAACAAAATGTTTCTCAAAGTACAAAGTGCTTACAAGGTCATCGGTATGCTAATAAAACAGATCATGACATATTCCTCTATCTCATATTTAATAGGCACAATCTAGGATTAGCATACCAATCCGAGAATACACACCCCTTATTAAAACCAATAGAATATGCCAGCCATTTCCACGAGATTGTCTTTATGAACATCAAAACGTCAACAGAATCCTTCGGTATGTTATTAAAAATAATCCGGTTTCTAGTGACCCAAATTCCCCAACACCCCGCAAACCAGAACACATACCTGCACTTCTTCTTTCGCTTACAAACCACCCATGCTGATGAGGACAGGAACAATTGGTACAGATCCCCCGGAATAGGTCCTTGAATCCCCATCCATCTAATAATACCGTTTCACACTGATTGAGCTTTGGCGCACGATAGGAATAAATGATTTCTTGCCTCACTAGCACTGTTACAAAATACACACAGTGCATCCTGACCTGGAATGTCCACACCTCTCTTCAAGAGATTATCTCTGGTTGGTAATCTATCTAACAATAGTCTCCATGAAAAAGCAATCACCTTGGATGGCAAACAATCTTTCCACATTCGTGTCAAATCTCTGGCTTCCATCTCAATTAATCTGGGTGTGGTATGATGAGACCGCAAAACCCTATAGGCCTCCGCCACTGTGAAGCCCCCATCTGTACTAGACGACCAGCTCCATCTATCGGACCTGTACTCCACTATTTCCACTGACTGCACCATACTTTGTAAAATACTAAGCTGGTCCTGTTCCCATACAAATAACTCCATTCTCCAAACCCATATCCACCCTCCTGATCGACCCTTTTTTCCGCTAATAGTGTTGCCTTTATCTAACGCTAGTCCATATAACCTGGGAAACTTTAGGCTAAGAGGGCTATCTCCTCTCCACTTCTGCTCCCAAAAGAAGGTATCGTTGTCATTCCCTACTATTCTGCTGACGTTATTCCCAAACCAGTCTGGTATCCGCGCCTTCGGTCCGTCAATAGGCCATACATCCCTCCACCATTGAGATGCTGTAGATAACTTCTCCGGTGTTAGATTGACTTGGTATGACTGACCATATCTGGCCTTCAGCAAACTTGCCCATATGGCGTTTTTGTCTGATAAAAATCTTCACCTCCACTTTGCCAGTAAACTCAAATTGAAATTCCCTAGGCATTTTACCCCCAAACCCCCCTCTTCCTTTGGCCGACAGACATTTTCCCAGCTAACCCACGCGATCTTGATCTCCTGATCTTTCCCTCCCCATAGAAATGCTCGCTGTAATCCTGTCATAACCTTTAAGACTTTCTTGGGCACCTTGTAAAACGAGAATAAATACAGTGGGAGGCTAGACAAAACTGAATTTATCATAACTAGCCTTCCTGCGAAGGACATGTGTTTTGCCCTCCACCCTGCCAATTTCCTCTGGAATTGATCAATGACTGGTAACCACATATCAATCTTTCTAGGATTCGCGCCAACCGGAATTCCCAGAAATTTGAATGGCGGAGATGACACCACACAATTCAAGAGATTATCAACAGCTCTTTTAAATGAATCGTCTACATTTAGCCCATAGAATTTGCTTTTGCTGTAGTTCACCTTTAGCCCCAAAGTCAACTCAAAACCACGCAGAATCACCTTCAAATACCAAATAGATTGCAAATCAGCCTCCCCCATCATAATCACATCATCTGCATACTACAGTACTGAAAACTTTGCCTCATCATCAATATTGAGCTCTTAAAATACCCCTTTCCCTATAGCTGTTCTGAACAATCCCGATAAAGCTTCCGCTACCACTAGAAACAGAAACGGAGATAGCGGATCTCCCTGCTTCAAACCTCTCCCCGACCTAAATTCCTCTGTTGGGCTCCCATTGACTAATACTGACATATGGCTATTCCTGACAATACTCCTCATCCAATTCCTCCATGTACACACGAACCCCAGCCTAGCCAACATATAGTCCAGAAAATCCCAATTTACCGAGTCATACGCCTTCTGGAAATCCACTTTAAACAAGTAACAAGGTTTCCTTTTCCATTTAGCCCAATCTACAATCTCATTTGCTACCAGTACCCCATCCAATATCGATCTGTCTGGCAAGAATGCTGACTGGCACTTAGAAATTAAAAGCCCCATTACTTTCTTCATTCTTAGTGACAGCAATTTGGATACAATCTTTTGAATTCTAGAAATTAAAGAAATTGGTCTATACTGGGCTAACCTGTCTGGCCTTGCCACCTTGGGGATGAGAGTAAGAAAGGATGATGTCACGGCTCTAGGTATCACTCCTGATCGGTGGAATTCTTGTACTGCCTTTACGACGTCTTCCCCTATAATTTCCCAACATGATTTGTAGAAATGGAAACCAAATCCGTCAGGGCCTGGACTTTTCCCACCTTCACAGGCCCAAACTGCCTCCTTTATTTCAGCCGCTGAAAAAGGCTCCTCTAGCCATTCTCTCTGCTGATCGTCCAACTGATTGAAGACAACCCCATCCATCTTCGGTCTCGTCTGATACTCCTCCTCAAAAAACCCTTTGAAATGATTAAACACATGCTCCCGAATATTCTGAACTCCCTCCACCCAACCGTCATCTGTTTTGACTGTCAGAAGGGAGTTTGCATAGCATCTCTCCTTAAAACATTTATAAAAGTAGCTTGTATTGCTATCCCCGTTTAGAGCCCACTTAACCAGAGATTTTTGTAACAAGGACTGCTCCATTTGCCTTGCCTTCCCCCAATAATCTGATAGAAGACCTTGTCTCTGCTGACCACTTCCGATTACTCCTTGGCCTAACTGCTGGTCCAGCAACTCTAGTTGTAATACCTTGTCTCTCAGGAATTTCTCATCTTTACTCCAATCTTCTTCTTTTCACTCTTTAATCTTCATCTTCAAACCTTTTAGTTTACTTGCCAGCTGATACATCCTCCATCGATGACCCTGATCAGATGACCAGAACTCTTTTACAGAATCCAAAAAACCTTGCTCCTTCAGCCAATGATCAAAGAATTTGAAAGGTTTAGGGCCCCAATTCTGTTTATTCACCTCTGTTAAGATCCAACTATGATCTGAAAATTCTCTAGTACCCACTCTTTGAGCTATAACTCCCCATTCCTCCATCAAATCCGGAGAGAATAAAAACCGATCCAACCTGCTAGATGTCTCTCCATTCGGGGCTATCCACGTGGCTCCTTTTCTGATGACTGGAATATCCAACAATCCCATTGATTGGATAAAGAATTTGAAATCCGACATCTCAATTGTAGAATGAGAACTAGGTCTCCCTATGAATTCACTCCTATCCATCACCGCATTAAAATCTCCACCAAGTACCCAATTAACCTCCGGAAACTCTCGTTTTGTCATCATCAGATCATCCCATAGTTTCCTTTTCCCTTGCATCGTGCATGGAGCATATACATTGACCACACAGTTAACTGCCATTGAACTCTTTCCTCTGAACCCAATTCCAAGGAAACCCAACCCTTGTATTACCCAGACTACCTCCAACATATCCTTTTTCCAAATTGTCAGACACCCTCCGCTCAGTCCTATTGACGGTATCATTCTCCAGTCACTCCCTATCGGCCCCTAAAGCTTCTTAACTTCCCAGTCATTTATCATGCTATATTTTGTCTCCTGTAGCAAGCAAATATCAATATCGTTACCATTTAGCAATCTCTTGATCCTTCTTCGCTTGGTCCGATCCCGGAACCCCCGCATATTCAAAGAAAGAATCTTCATTTAGTTATTCCTATCCCTCCTTGTTACCCTTCTTTCCTTCTCCTCTTTATCCCTTGTTTCCATCTTCCTTAGTGCTTGTATAAATGTATTATCTGATCTGTTCCCGGATATTCCGACTTCCTTCATTGCCTTCCATATTTTTTCCGCTTCTTCCTCGTCATTAATCTGTCGTTTCTGTTCTTCGCTTGGCTCATCCAGTTGCCCTCTCGTCATTATTTTATTTCCATCACAACTATTCCTTCTTAATTGCTTCCATATGGAGACCTTCCTCGTATTCCCTTGTTCACCTCCAGACACTACTTCTCCGCCTCCTAGTACCCATTTCTTGTGATCGTATGGTAGTGTAGATAACGATTCATTTATTCCGTAAATAAAGTTGCTTTTGAATCCAAAGATTGAGTAGTCTCTTCAGAGGGTTGCTATTACTGAAATTGCAATTGCAAGTAGTGAATAATGTGTGGTAGACAAATTAAAGTGCGCATCAACTCAACTTGCGTGTCCATGTCCAATAATTTCAGTGAGATGGTTACAATCGTGGGTGCAAGCGTGACATAGAGAAAATGTTTGTATTCGTCCATTTTCTCTCATTTTATTTGGGATCATGTTAAAGGGTTAGTCAATAATAACTTCATAAATATATCTTCCTAAAATTATATGGCCTTGCAAATGACACTTCTAATTAATTAGTTAAAGAGTTGTGAAAAAATAGTTATTAATAGAAATCTTATATAAATGGAGTTCAAAATTATACGTGAATATATATTTTTTATCAAATATTTTCTTTTTATAGTTCGCATAGCTCTGGGTACTGGTTAATATTTTTCAAATTATAAGTGTTGATTTGTGGTATTTCCCAAATTATATTAACAATAGATAAAAAAAATAATCAATGATATCATTGTTAAATCACAACTTTAACATTTATGATAAATGTATTGAAATTGATAATAGTTATCTAAAAAGTTATAGATTATTTTGTAATTAATTCATCGTGTAAAATAATTATAAAAAATTGAAATAAAATTATTTTCATTCCATCACAATCTAACATTCGATGAGTTTGTTAAATATTACGATAACTAACATAAAAGCCAATACTTTTAGTTCTAATTATAAACAACATATCCAATTTTTCCTTATTTATAAACATCCATCACCAATAATTTTAGACTCATTTAAGGTTAAATTTGTTTTGCTCCCTTTATTTATTGTTATTTCTCTTTCTATACATTTACTTATTAAACATAAGTAAGTAAAAAAGATTAAACAAAATGTCTGAATTATTGTAAACATTTGACATATATATTCAATTTTTATTGGAACACAAGAAATATTTATATTAATAAATAAAATCTTAATTTTATTGTCTTTCTACCTATAACACTCACTAATAGGACTATGAAGTATGATTTATTATTAGATTCAATGTAACACCATTAATCTCTTAATTAAATAGTTTTATCTATTTAAAAATATGCTAGGACGTGAATTTAACTAATTATCTATGGTAATTTTATTTTTTTTACAGGGAATATCTATGGTAAGTTAGTATAAACAAGTTTTAATAGTATTAGTATTTAATTTGATACAAGTAAATCTAAAAAAAAAAATTGATATTAGTATACATGAAAGAAAATATTATTAGAAGACATTAGTCTCTTAAAAAAATTTCAACGCCTTAAGAAACTCGACCTTAACTTCTGGTTGGGTTCACCCAGAAAAAAAATGTATTGCATTTTTTATTTAATGCTATTTGATGAACATTTAAACCACTTTTTATGTAACTGTTTTCTCTTATGTGAACTTTTTCTGTTTGTAGATGATGACTTGTAGAAGCTTTAAATAAACTATTGTGTTTGTGTTGTTTCCTTTTACGTTTTGTTTCTTCATTCCCCTGTACCAAAATAATAATGAACTATTGTGTATTTGACATCATTAATATACGAATAAATCATTTTTCCTTCATTAAAAATATGCTAAATACTAAAGAAGAATTGGACATAAAGACAAACACAGTAACCATCATTAATTATAGTTTAGGAAACTTCACTTGATGATATGTGCAAAGACCTGCCCTAAAATATTGGCTTCTTGGGTGAACGTGACTCTACCTCATAATATGTTCGCCACTATTGAGATTATTTGTTTTGACTTTTGACTATTTTACTCATAAAATCTATCTTCAGAAATTTTATTGCGAGCACCATAGTCATAATTATTAGTCTTCAGTTTAGTAGAATAGAAAAGCTGCACCAGTTATGGACCAACAAAAAAATGCACCAGAAACTCGACTAATCTTGTTTTTTTTGGTTGTTCCGCAAGAGTAGAGATTCAGGGAATGAAGGATAATGCTTAATTAAAAGTTTACTGTACAAATTTTCAATGATGATAGTAAAATATTTCAGATTACTTACTATTCAAAATAATATATACTCTAGTGGAAAATAAGCACCATTAAGTAATTAACTATAGTGGACCCTTTGGGGGACAAAGGGTTGTTCAACCTATGATTTAACCACTAGTAGCGTGTATACTTTAGCATGATCAATTGGTTAGGATTTTGATCTCTGCAAAGAGGCACAGACCCAGCTACACACACACAAGGATGCAAGTCAAACTCATTAGTCCTTTCCTCTCCTAAATTTGTATTAAAGAGCTTAATCACATTAACAAATTCTTATCTGAGTTAGACTCCAGATAAAATCAAAACAATGGTCCATAATTGTCCTTGTTCTCTTCGTTTG
This sequence comes from Psophocarpus tetragonolobus, assembly GCA_037954015.1. Lineage (NCBI taxonomy): Eukaryota > Viridiplantae > Streptophyta > Magnoliopsida > Fabales > Fabaceae > Psophocarpus > Psophocarpus tetragonolobus. The sequence goes on along the minus strand of CM075695.1, from coordinate 31,214,960 downwards.
TTGTGTGTATCAGTCTTCGATGAGGCTTCTTCTCTGCAATGATTCCTTCTATTCCACTTTGTCATCTTGTTAACTGTTATTTATTTCTTTACTCTAGAGGACCAAGTAAAAGGGTCACAAAATCACACATGATTTTCTTGTATATTTGGCAAGCTCAAAGTCACAAGTTAAACCACCCAAAACTTAGCAAATCCATTCACATCTTAACAAATTCACTCGCATCTTAGTGAATCCATTCACATCTTTGCTCTACTCCATATCTGCTGAGAAGCATGAGCAGTGAAAATCATCACCATCCTCATCATTACTTTTACCATCAGAACCTGCACATCCATCACAGAAGCACATTCCTGCCAATGCTATGTTCAAGGCCATCCATCAAAGATGTGAGTCTTCCACAGTGGAGAGACCAACCAGGGTCCTTCTCTAATGACCCTTTGTCCCCAAGAATTGGTTGCATGGGTCAGGTGAAGAAGCACAACAAAATAGTTGGACTCCTCACCACCAAAACTAACACCACCAACATCTCCATTTCCCCTAGTGCTAAGTATTCCAAGCTCAAAAAACTCTTCTCTGGGAAAAACTTAAGCACCAGCACCAATGCTACTGCTCCTACTGCCTCCAGCTGTGGAAGTAGGCCACCACGAGGGATGGGAAATAGTGCATATGCTCCCAGGAACCACAGGCACAGGTGTAGTAGGAATGAGAATGTTGTTCCCTTAAGCATTGAAAATATGGATCCTCCTCTACCCGTGATCAAAAGACTGCAGAAGCCAGAGGAAGAAAGACAGGTGGATAGTCTTTGGAAAAGAAGGTCAGGTGGGGCTGCATTGAAAAGTTTACAGCTTCAACAGATTCATCACTCAAGACATTATCCTCAGCTTACAAGTGTTTGATGGGTGATCAGATAAGACAGATATGCAAATTCTTCTCTTTTTTTTTCTTTTTCACTTCAAATTTTTCCATCAGATATGATCTAAATGGCATGTAGTTCTCGTGCTGTTTGATTTCCTGGAGTATCTCACGAAGAGGTGATGCAGAATTTCCTAGTTATATCGTATACAATATATCAGAGAATAGATTATATATCCAGGCTTCTATGTGTTACATGATTAACCAAAAAAACCTACAATTGAGGTTTCTTTGTAAAAATGGGAGGTTTGAGGCTTTGTGCTATGAAGTTAGCGAAACTTTTTGATTTGTGAACATTCAAATTGTGATCTGGAAAACACCATGAGTAGAAACATATATCAATAACATAACATGCTGCAGACAATTAATCATATTACGATCATCACTGTCTCACAAAGGAAAGCCCTTGTTCTTTAATGCTATTAATGATTTATTATGCTGCATAAAGTGGGAGGATCACTCAAAACATAGAAGATTACAGGTCAACAACATCATGCAGTAGTAAGAACAATATTTAATGAGGACAGGTCAACCATGGAGGAAAGTAGAAACGGCATGAGGTAACAAAATGCTACTGAATTGAATATTTAATCTTCAGGAGAAAAAAGCAATTATGTCAAGCAAGGAATTGGTTTCTCAATGGTCACCTCCTTAAGTAACTTATCATAATATTGTTTGAATGCCTCTAGCACACTGCCACAATATTGTTTCTTAAGGATTCGAGCTTAATCCTAAAAAATTGACTTATAAGATGAGGGCAGTCCAAGCATTATAACTTTATAAGTATTGGTCATATCTCTAGTTGATGTAATATATCAGCAATGTTCAAAGAAACGTGAAATTCATCAATGAAAATTGTGGACTTGTATTATCAATTCAGGTTCTGAAGCTGATAAAGGGCAATGCAGATCACAATTTTCAATTCAATGAACACGCTGGCAGCTGTCACTAGGTATGCTACACAATATCATAACCTTAATTAATTACCAAACAAAATATATGGAAGGCATATAGGATCAGCCCAAGGCAAAGGAGATACAGGTGTAGTTCAACTTCAACACATAGAACACTAACCTCAATCCTTAATCCTTATCATACAACCAGCAATGAGAAAGAAGTACACAGATATTCATCATGCAGTTTAAGTAATTACCTGCAAAGGAAATTTTAATACTGATGAAATTTGAGTGAAATTGAACATGCACTGTAACAATATATAACAAAATGGAAGATGGAACGTTAACAATTTATATGCTGAGTCCAATTTCTTTCAGAAAATATATGGCTTGTCGAATATATATAATATATAAGCCTTACAGAAAAGCAGGTAATACCCAAATTTTTCCCTTTTATAGTTGCAAGAAGTAATGCTTTAATTCCATTCTTCTAAGAGTGCTCATAAACCGGAATGGAAATAATAATAATAATAATCAAATACATGCAAGAAACCCTCTTCCAATGTACAGATTACCCTCACAACAAATGTAGAACTATGTTAGCAAAAATTAAACCCACCCCACAACAGAAAGCAACTTTCTGCCAATAGAGACCAGAGCTATTTCGCTGGATACATCTTGCATACTACATGAATGACCACTGACCAGACACGGCAACTTGAGTAAAACGGCATCAGAACTAAAACAAAAATTCGATTCAACAATCAACCAATTATGTTCAACTTGCTTATACATCCAGGTTAGACTACATGTAATTTGACATAAATGCATCCTTTAGGTAACATTAAATTCTTCGAAATGCCTCGTGTAAAGTCATGACAAGCTCTTTTCGTAACGTCTCTGCAAGCTGAAAATGCAAATAAAGCACCAGCATTTGTCCAACACAATATTCATCCACACACCAACTAAATTTCAAAGATACTACACATTGAGTAGAAGAAGACCATAATAACCATTTTTATCTCCTTCCACCAAACACCATCATCCAAAGACCATGTGATGTGCTTCAAGTTCTATGAGGAATTGCTTGCAACAAAATTGCACCCTTCTCCAGAATCTTGTGAGATAGTGGTCATGTAAAGTTGAGCATTCATCATGCAATTTAGAGTCAGTGTCAATATTTGGACTGCTTCATTACTTGATCTATTTCCCTTTGAATTCTCTTTATGGAACGTTGAAGTTTATTCTAAACTACCAATGGTAAGGAAGAAAATGAAACAACTATGATCCTTTATATATCTTGTGAGTAAAAAACCAAAAAACCAACTCCCGCTATGAATATCCAAACTACCAGAAGTTAATTACAGATACGACTATAAAGTCAGCAATGAAGGTTAAATAAAGCCAGATATGCAAAAAATCTGCACTCTAACTGTAATTAAAAATATGGGGGAAGAAGGATCTCAGAACATGGAGAGAGAGGTCATGCCCGTACTTAGCAGATTATTAGAAATAATGTTAATATTAACCTCAAAATATTTTTCTTTTAATGTAATAATTATTAACATAAATTTTTTATACTAACCTTCAATCACAAAATCATATAAATAAAATGACATGATTAAACGTGAGAATAAGATTAGTGTATACAAATTAAACTCTAATTATTAATCTAACTTAACATACATATTAAACTTCCATTCCAATAATAATTTTAAAACTAAATATGATTGTTAATATGTTATTTCAATTACTTGAAGTAAGTATAACTCATAATTCTCAGATTTTTTAATCTATCTATCGTAATAAATAATAATCTTTACAATTAGATTTTAAATATATTGTACTTAATCTTCCGTAAATGGATTTTTTCTTTTATTTATATTATATTATATATTAGAGAGAGGACATATAGAAAAAAAAATTATTATGAAAAATAAAAAGATTTAGTAATAACTGTAGGATTAAATTTAATATTATTGATTGCATTGTTTATTAAAAGTAAAAAGATGATATCTTATTACAAGTAATAATGTCAAATTTAATAAAATTGTAAGATTAAATTTAACTATGTTGATTATTCTATAAGATTTATTTAACTCACTTATTAAAAGATGCAACCAATTATAACACCTTGATTTAGTAATAATTACAAAATTTAACAGTATTGATTGTCTTGTTTATCAAAAGTAACAAAACGACTTCTTATTATAAGTAATAATGTTAAATTTAATAAAACCATGGACTAAATTTATCGATATTGATTGTCCTATAACATTTCTAAACTTAAGAATGTGCAATCTTAATCTCAAACTCATCCATCTAAATAATAAAAGTAGGGATAACAAAGTTTATACTAACCCAATAGATACACATAACCTTGTTCGTATATAGACGGGATACACATAACTTTATCCGTATGCAGATGGATAATTACCTGCATATAGTGTTTGGATATGAGGATGAATTTGTACCGATTTGGGTATAGTATATAACATGTAGTTTCCTATTCACAAACACAATAGAATTGAGGTACTTCAAAAATAAGTATAATAAACTTAATCTTTGTCCTTATTATTCAATTTTTAAAATTTAATAATCATATATACACATATATATTAGAAGTTTATAAATTTTATTTATTAGTTTTGAGACTAGAAGTCTATGAATGAAATAATTAGAAAGTTTTTTGCTCTTCTTATTTTCATTGTCTTATGTCAATATGTCGAGATTATCCTTCCCCTTCATACCTAAATATAACATTTTTTTAAGTAATTTATGTGTTTTAATAAAGTTTGTTAACTTAGTTAATAATATTAAATTTGTTAACAATTTGTTAATTTAGAAATGGTGGCTTATGTCGGATTTAAATACAAACGAAATTTTGGATAGGAAAACTAAATTGAGTATGAAGTTCTAATTTGTCTTGATATAGTTTATGTGATTTCTTATAGTGCAAAGAGAATTACATCTAGATTGTGAATCAGATCATCATTCTAAGAGCATCTCCAAGAGTGGTTCTTGAGCACTAATCTTGATGCCTAGATTAGTTCTTGCCAAGAACACTCTTTGTAGGGAAAATAGTTGATCTCCACGTGGAGATCTGTTCTTCTTCAAGAACACCCAAGATCAACACAAATACCCAAAAAAACTCATTTTTTATTTTCTCTCTCTTTAACAAGATAAGGCACGCACCAACAAATTTATGACCACATGAGAAAGGAAAAATGGAGGAGAAGCAAGATTCAAACAAGAATGAACATGAACAGGTCAAGAAAAGTAAAAATCATAAACAAAATAGAAAATAATCAAGAGATCTGGAGGAGCTCACGGTAAAGAGGGCCCCCGATTGGGAGGGATCACGGTAGAGAGGTTTTGCCAGTGAAAAGAAGGGAACGGCTAATGAGGAGGGAGAACGGAACGGCTATTGAGGAGGGAGAAGGGGTGGTGGCGCTTGGGTGAAGAGAAGGGAGAGGAGGAGGTTCCAATGAAGAGAAAGGAGAAGAAGGGGAAAGAAATCGTGGGTGAAAGAGAAGGGAGAAAGGGTGGTGACACGCAAGTGAAGAGAAGGGAAAGGGTGCGATTTAGTGAAGAGAAGGGAGTAAAGGGGAAAAGAAACAGGAAGAGAGAAAGAGGGAGGGAGCGTATGAAAAGAGAGGAATGGATGGGAAAAAAAATCAAAGGGAGGGAAGAATAGGGATGGCAATCATGCCCACTCCCACGGGTACCGCCCTAGTTTAACAGAGGACATTCACATTGTTGGTCCTCGTCCCCGCTTAAGATAATCAAGGATGAGAACAAATGTGGGTTTGTTAATCCCCACACTCGCCCCACTTCTACTTTTACATATAATTTATATGTTAAACAAAATCTCCAATGTTTGTAAACTAATCTACACCCTTATAAACTATTAAAACTAAAATAAAATTAATAACTTAAATATAATTTATTTAATAAATTATAAGTAAATTTAAATATAAATTATAAAAAAAATAATATAACAATGTATCCATAAAAATACATGAACCCAAAAATATTCAACATTGATAGAGACAAGAATTAAAATTTCATATTTGTCTTGCTTACACCCATCCCACACTTTTCAAGGACAGAAATTAATAGGCAAACCGCCCCACACTTCGTTGCCTTTACTAAGAGAGAGGGGAATGTATGTAAGAGCGAAATGGAGTGAGAGAAAAAAAGATGAAGTGAAATAAGATGAGTAAATATTTTAACATTGGGAAAGTAGTTTTTGAACCTTAGAATGGAGTGAGATAGGTAAAAGTAATTATTTTAATTTAAAATTAAGTCATTTTTTCTTATAAATTGAACTATAAGGATTTAAAATTTTTCACACAATTTTCATCCTCCCTCCATAGTCATTCTCTTTTCCAACATAATAATTTTTTATGTCATATTCATTTTTTTTTTCTTGTCGAATGAATGTTAAATGTATTATTCATAAAAATAATATATTAATAGTTTTTTATTGTGTTATTCATAAAAATTTATTTTGTTCTAAACTTATTTGATAGTTAAACTATATTTATGTAAAAAAATTGAGTTATTAATATTTATTTTGTTCTAAATTTATTTAATAATTAAACTATATAATTATTTAATTTAAATTATTTTAAAATAAACTAAAAATAAATATTAAATTTGATGACATTGCTCTGCGATGTCCATAAAAAAGTAGGGAAAAATCAAAGAGTTTGATCTGGCATTTGAGATGCTCTAAAACAATGGAGGCTTCCAAAATAATCATATCAACATGCTCTAAAATTAAAAATAAACTTTTAATTTTCTTTTTTTTTTTGTAAAATTGACCAAAAACAGCATAAACTTTATCATGTAAAATCAAACTCTCATGAAAGAAAAGAAACGGATCAAAATAACCCCAAAAGATGCAATGGCCCAGCACCTTTCCACTGCAGACAAAATAGCCCCTACCTACCAACCTATAACTTTTAACCAAAAAAAAAAAACAAAGGAAAAAATTTTCCCTGTAAATCAGGCAGGATTGAGGCACCTGTAACTTATTGCAATATTTGCAAAATGCAGGGTTCCAATCAAAACCCACCCCTCTTCTTTCACTCTCAAATCATTGACCTTCAGAACAAAAGGAATGGAACTAGCATCTGCCATCAAAAATTGAAACTTGGATCTAACTATCATTAAAGAAACAGTACATCAAGCTTCAGATCCCGGATCAGAAGAGCTCAATTCAGCAGAAGATTCACGCAAGTTAGATGCATAAGACTCAAACAACTTGGACAGCTTTGGTTGCATGCCCTGGCATAGCTTGAATGTAGTGGGGTCCAATTTCTTGCACTGAAAAACAAAATCCAACTAAAAAATAAGTAGACAAATCCCATATGGACACAGCACGCTCTATTAAAATCTAATTAGTACGGCAAGAAAATGACAGCATAATAGTTCAGTCATGCATGCAATTTAGACAAATCAAACATGAAATTTGAACCCATTTCGTTAAAAAATCAAGGCATTTTAACTTCACAAGGGTCAAATTCATATAACACATCACATTGATGAATGGAAAAATCAAGCAAGTTTAAAATTTAATTATCATAATTACAAGTCAGGATTAACATAAGAGATTATCACCTCCTGATAGAAAGCGTTGATTTCCTCCTCTGTAAGGCCTTCATCCTCATCTGAGTTCTCCTCCCAGCCAAGAGATCGAAGGAATGCAGCTTCTTCCTCATCTGGATATATTGTAGCACAGGGATTTGATTCTTTCTCTTCATTATCAGAAAGTCCGTGAACCTCTTCATGAGCATGGGTACCATTACTAGTCAGTTTAGTACCATTTCCAAGAGACTGAGGACATGCAGAAGGGCTGACTATTTCCCTGTTTACTTCATCAGACTTCTCCATCGCTGGGGATGAAACCATCGAGCCGGAATCTGGAAGAACTGCAGAGGAGTTCATTAACGTTTTCTTCTTAATGAGATTGAAGAAATCATTTCGGCTCTGCACTTGAGAGATGGATTGTTTCTTATCCAAAATGGAACCTAATTTCAGATCCAAAGAAGCTGGTTTCCGCTCTGTGGGAGATTTTAGGTTATTGGGGTTCCTCAAAGGTGCAGCAGCAGCTCCAGAAGCAACAGCATTGTGATTTCCTGGTTTGCTGTTGGAATAATTTGTTGAATTCGGTACATCCTTGGAGGTAGGGGATGCACCATTTTCCCACACTACTGATTTAAGATCAGTAAACTTTCCAGATGTTTTTGGAGTATCAATTTTGGCATTTACACTGCGAACAGATTGGTTTGCAATGTGCAATGCAGAGGGTTGCTGTGGCACATTCTTGGTAACAACATTCATCTCAGCATTTCTGATAGCTGTTTTGGGCTTTGATTTCTCAGAATTAAGAACCTGAAAAGAAAAATACAATAAATCATTAAAGAACAAAAATAAATAACAGATGATCTTTATCTTTTATTGAATACAAGAAAATAATACACAGATAATGCTAGAAAATATACACTTCCAAAGTTTTGGAAGTATACCGAGAACAACAAAACATTCAATATTGATATCATTGACAAAATTTTATAACAAAAACACAATTCTTATTCCTCCACAGATTTCCATATATACATGGGGGGGAAACGGAGCTTTATACAATTAAAATCACTTTCGATAGTAATGAAACATTAAGACAAAACCTGCATACATATCATAATAACACAGTTCACACAATCAATTTTATGTACCCTCTAAAGAAATCACAAATGTCATGTACAACAGACATCCATAAAAACCAGAGTAAGCAAGGAAAAACAATTTAAGATTGCAAGATCTGATTACATTTAAAAGGGGCATTGAAATACTTATAACTGAAGCAGGGAAACATCTGTCAGCTTGTCATGACATAAACTAACCATAACAAGATGGTTATACACAAAAATGAGTATACTGTCCACAGCATTTCTTTAGGAATCTTTTTTACAAATTTGTGTTAAAAAATGTCGCCACAAAAAAGATTAAAAGGATTTTCCTGAGAAACTGATATCAAATCATGCAAATTCTTATTCCTAGTAACCACATTATCCCAGCATACAAGTCCACTGTACACCACATAAGCTATGTTTGAGAGATAGGGAGTCCAGAGTCCAGACCACATGAACAAGAAAATTCTTGGGTAACTGAACAGTACCCCCCAGACTAGCACAATAGATCAAATTAAACAGCTTTAGAGAATAGACAGTTGATGACATTTTAAGATTTAGGTCCCAGCATGTAGGCTGTAGTATTTGTAAAATGAAATGTCATATTTGTCCGGTGCACAACAAGCATACAAAGCAACACTATATACTTGACCAATTTAATCATTCCTATTACTAATGCTAGTACATAACAAAATTCATTCGCACTTCCGAACTCAAATTGCTACTAATATCTTTTCAAATTTAGGTGAGAATAGAAAGACAGGATTTTCATATAGCAATTTAAACAGACTTCAAATGATATCTGCGTATATATTATACAACAAAAAGAGTCTTTATCCCTTCAAGTGAAGTCAGGCTACATGAATCACAAGCCACCATTTGGCTCAATAGAGGGAGGTCAGCTTAGAGCCTACGAGAGGATAATAACTAAAACATGTGACTTTCATAAACACCACTCTTGTATAATTCATGCATTGCATAATGAGGATTAAAACAAAATTGAAAAAACAAATCTATATGTGAAGTGCCAATTCCAGTTTGAATTTCACATGCAAAATAAAGAATAGACACTAACAAATACTCATTAAAATAAGCCGAGGAATAAATAGAGAAATAAAGCAATTGTCCTATACTTATGTTCATTATTCCTTTTATTTCACTGAAATATAAAGAGAAGAAAGCAGAATAGAAATAACAGGCTTAAGGATTAAAAGTTAAAATTATTCTAGAAATTGTTTTCTATAATATTAAAACATAAAATAGTAAAGTGACTTAGTTTGTAATTAATCAATATGTCACATCACTATAATATCTGACCATCAGTAAACGATACAACAAAACATGGTGCAAAATAATTTTAACAAAACCCTTTTTTATCTACTCATTTCATTTATGCTACATCTTATATCTATATATCTTATATCTATTTATCTACTCATTTCATTTGTTGTTATTATATATTAACTTTTAGAGTTATTATCATTTAAAATAAAAATTAGTTTCAATTTATTTGTGTAAAATCAGTAAATATTTTTGGATATAATATATTATTTTAGAGCAAATATTTAAACTTCTATAAAAGAGGTAGAAAAAAATTAACTCCCCTCAATTAGATTTCTGGATCCGTCCCTGTACCTGGTCATTCATTAAATGACACAAATAATACTAGGAACAAAAGAAAAACAAAGGTTTCGGTCCGATAGTTGCATAGCCCAGAACACCACACCCTCAACCATAAAAAGAATTCCACGCCATTCAAAACACTAATCAAATTGTCAACGTCAACTAAGTTGTTTACCACTAAATAGCACTCCAACAACAGCAACAACAAAGCTATACCCTAGCACTAAATATCACTCCAATGCAAAAAAATAAATAAATAAAGGACCGAAGTGCAAGTCTAATCGAACAAGTTGCAGTATAAGCTAGTTATACATTCATACTAATTAAAATTACCACAAACATAAAATTTAACAAACAAAATATAAATTAAAAAGATGAGCTACATAAGTGTATCAATAATTGTGTGGGGTAAAATTCTGCTATGCAATCTAAAACAGAATAAAGTTGTCAAACAAACTATAAGCAGTATTTCACAAGGTAATTCTCTTACCGAAGCTTTAGGCATTGAGGGTGTTACTGGAATCAACTGTCTTGACTGCTTGATAGCCAGTTCCTCAAGCCTTTGGGTTTTGACAAGCACCTACAAATGATAAGGGCATTATTAGTTCCTCATGGATCTAAATAAAATCATTATAATTGATAGATTAAGAATAAATACGCTAGTTAAACAGGCAACTGGATTAACTTACCTGCGGAGCAGAGCGAGCTCGAGATGGTATCTGTGTCAATGCCTCAGCCATATTAAGACCAGCAGTTGTACTTACAGAAGTTGTATTAACAGTTTGTTGCGCTGTTAGAGATCCAGTATTGCTGCTCCCAATTATAGTTGGTACCTCCGCTAGTGCAGATGTCCATCCTTCCCCTCCAATCAAAGCTGAACTACCAACAGGTAGACTCTGACTAGCAGCGGCACCCAAACCAGGAGATGAAACCCTCACCACTTCAGTTATTCCCTGTTTCTCTTCAATACTAAGAGATGGAAAATCCTTGTCAAATACAGCTTTCTGAATGCTACTACTAACATTACTTCCAGAGAGTATGCCATTGCTATTGTTCTGATGGCTACCACCAGATTTTGCATCCACTGCAACTCTACGAGGTATAACCTCACTCTGTTTCCTGGAAACCATTGAATGAGAACGTCGTAATGTATCCCTCTCCATCCTTCCAGAAAAGAGATTGGCCAATGGGTCAGAACCATCACAATCCCAGTGATCTCCAAAACTGGATCTATCTTTCTCTCTGTCACGGTCCTTGTCACGATGACTTCTGTTGAAACTACTGTAGGCATGCTTGGCAGAACCATTTATAGAACTCCTCCGGGAATTAGATGAGGATGTTCGATCAAGAAACACAGAACGAGCACTATCAAAATCACTAGCATTCTTAGAAGATCTATTCCTTGCTTGATGGACTACGGAAGGAGAATCTACACAACAATGTCAAGACAGTTATTATTTACCAACTTTTCAATGGATAAAACACAGTAATAAACTTCATAGCCAAGGTTTTAAATTGCATAAACATTGCACAAGTTTAGCTAAAACTACAGTCAACGAGTCCTAAAACACTGAAGTTGAGTCTTTAAGCGTTATTTAAAACCTTGATAATACCACTTTTTATACACATGCACATCTTAAATGAGAACATGACATTCCGAATTAAATCAAACAAATGCGTTAACAAATGCAAATAATATAATATAAAAAGAGCAGTGAAATTACCAGTGTGAGTTGACATCGAGGAGGCAAAATGTTGGGCTGAACTGCCAGCCCCGGCAACACTTCCAGCACTTCTCAGCCATTCTGGTACTAATGTTGGTTCACCTCTTTCCATAACTAACACTGAACATCATCAGAAATACAGATCGCGTGCACCACTTCACCAACTCCACCCAAAGTAGCACTATCCCAATCGTTTGTATCGTGTAGAAATTCCCCTCCCTTCCCTACCTTGCACCACTCATCACCCTTCAACAACCAAACCTAATCAATTAAAACCTGCCTGGCGCGAACCAGTTCCGATTCCAAAACCAGAATGGAATAGTAGCAGTTCCACAGTGAAATTCAGTTACTCCACAATTCACAATCCTCCAACAGTTATCAAGACAATCCAACCTTCCCAACCAAACAACCCAGTATCTAATCTACAAAGACCACGGCAAATTCAACAACCATAACAAATCGCTATTTACCCTAACAAGAAGCATGTGTCTTCAAACACGAGACAATGTTGCGAAGGACGAGCTTCTCTAAGCTACGCCTCCCTCGTCAACCTAAACGCCAATTTCCACTATAAACCACTCACAGATTTTCCATCTCTCCAACACAATTCGAGAAAACGAGGAATCAGGAAAATCGAAGCACAACTATGGCAACAATGGCAGAACTCAACAAATTCAAAACCCAACCATATCACCAAAATTAAAAAATAAAAATAAAAATAAAAAAATAAAGCCCTAAAGGGCAGCGATGTATTGAGTGTGGAGTGCGGAGAAAAAAGATAACGGAAAATCAGAAAAGCCAAGAGAGAGAAGACAAAAAGCGCACGTGATTAATGGATGCGTGCGGAGAAAAGCTCCTCCGGAACCTAGGGTTACAGAGGAAACGTGGACGTTCGATTGGGAGAGCGAGAGGGAGGGAAGAGGGAAGAGGAAGAGGAAGTGAGAAACCCTAGAGGCGAGGCAGTGATTGATGAGGGAAGCAAAACGTCGACGTTTGAAGGATAACCGCCAAGGCTTTATCGGCGAATGCGAAAAGCGAGAGAAGAAAAAGAGGAGTGAGTTGGTTCGTGTTTGGTTCGGAGTTGGAGAAGGAATATGAAAATGAATGAGAAGAAGAGCGACGAGAGTGTGTGTGAGAAATAGAAAATAGGGTTTTGTTTTGTTTGTGTAGTGCGATGTGTGAAATGAAATTGAGAGGAGGGAGGCGAGAGAGACAAGGTATAAAGTTTCTGTTAGTTTCGGATACTCAGAAAAGCAAACGTATGAATTATGACCAACACTCTCTTTCTTATTATTTTTTTCTTCTAATATCTAATAAATAATAAAAATTAAATATTTTGTTTGTGTGCACATTTTCTTGTCATGTGTTTTGTTTTTGTTACGTTTTCTCTTTCTAGGCCTCTCAATTTTTGTGTGTGCCCATACTGTTACGGGTTTATTCAGTTCAAAAATAATCCATCTATTCAAGCCTACTTCTTCTTTTTGAACGGTAGGGTTTTGTTTTTGTCATTTTTTGGTTGCTTTATTTTTTTTTTCATTTTTATTTGTGATATTTTTCCAAAGTTGATTCTTGACCATAACCACATGCGTGCGTGGCATCCAGCCCTGGCGGTTCACCTTCGCAGTATAATATTTTCATTAAAAAGAGAAAAAGATTTTCTTAACGATTTTTCCGATGAGATTACGATTTTTTTTTAAATTGATGGTGATTGTAATTTTATTTATTCAAATTTTAAATAAATTCATTCAAACGAAATATTTTGAGTGGATTTGGAGATAAACTGAACAGATCTAACACTTTTTGAAATTCAGCACTGAATTGGAAATTTGTTATTTGTTAGGTCAAGCAGAAGACTGTCGATAACGCATCAGTGAAATGTGGTTTTACCGGGTAGATATGCATGATAAAAAATTAGTTGAAAAATATATCATAGAGTGTTTTAAAATTTGAAAACAAAAATTAAGAGTATCTCAGAAAATACGAAAAAGTTAGATTTTTTCTATTTTTCTGATTCAAAAATTAAAAATAATACTTTTTATTTCAAAACAAAAATAAATAAATAAATCTTCCCTATTTCAAAATTTGAAAATAAAGATTTCTCTCATATTTTAAAATTCAATATGTAAGAGTGATTACATAGGTATAACATATTTTGAACTTTCAAAGTTGTGGATAACTTGATCATTCCATCTTGACATTCAAAATTAAGAAAGTTTATCTTAATATTTCAAAATTTGAAAATAATATCGTTTATCTTTTTCTTATATTTCAAAATTTGAAAAAAACATATTTTCGACGTGAGAAAACAGATACCTTCTCTTTCAAAATTTGAAACGAAAGCGTTTTCTCCCTATTTTTTAAAAATAAAACAATAACATTTATTTTTCTTCCTTATTTCAAAATTTGAAGAAAACAATTTTCCATAAAAACTACATAACTACCATATATCTTGAAGATGGTTAATTTAAAATTTATTATAATATTTATACTAAAAATAATTTAAATATAATTAATTAATAACGTCATAAATTAAAATTAAAATAGTTAGTTAGTATCGGGGCATATATTATTTATGAAAAACAAAATCATGTTAAATACCATTAATTTATAATATTTAATGTAATTATTTTAAATATAATTATTTAATAATAACATAAATTAAAATAGTTTAATTATTATATAAACTACAAATATTATTTACAAATTTACAAAAAAAAATTACTCAAAAATCATTAATTTTATATTAATTTATATTTTTTATTAAAATATTTATACTAAAAATAATTTAAGTATAAATAATAATATTATAATAAATTAAATTAGTTTTGGTTAAAGACTGCAAATATATTTAACAATAAATATATAGAATGAAAAAAGGGTCTCACCACCAATCAAAGGCTTGTGAGTTGTGATATAACTTGTTTAAGGTTAACACATACGATACGTTGTGACGTAACTTATTTAAACGTTAACTTGACTTGACTCATTTAATAAAAGATATCAAGTTTAAGTTTTTTAAAAAAGACATTTTAGATAAACAAAACTAAGTCATGGGCTTTAAAAAAACTATAAAGCTAAATTTTTCAACCTATTTAACAATAATATTAATTTAATAAAAATAATATCATCAATATGATATACAGTATAATATAATAATGTCAATAATATTTTAATAAAATACAAATAAATCATCTTACTACTAAATTTATCAATTTCATATGTTTTCTTATGAATAATCATAGGTTGTCATGTTTTAGTGTTACTTTTATATAAAGGCTATATATATATATATAAAATTAAAGCATAAATACGTTGGATCACTCCATGAGTTTTAATTAAAATATTTTTATATTTGAATAATTAGGTCATTATTCGATGTTATGTCTGTATTTTAATTGTTTAAAAAATATGGTTTTAGGGGATTGTATTTAATACTCATATTCTAGTTTATACCACATATATTTAACTTTTTTACTTAATTTGATTGAATGAGGGTAAAACAAGTTAAAAGAATTTAATTTATTAATGCACTCAAAAGAATTTGTGATTTTTTAATTTGATTAACATGACAGGTTAAAGTTTTTTCTTAACGTCAAATAATTAAAACTTATTTTTTTCTAAAATTGTGACAATGATGTATATCTCAATCTATGTAGTTAATTTTTTTATATGCATTAATTTAAATTTTATCCTCTATACATTTTGATCATTTCAAAAACACACGTATAACTTTTGTATTTTTTTTATAATTCAAGATTTATTAAAGATAATAAGAAATATATGTACAAGATGTGTTTGTCCAAAGCAAGTATGATCATAGTTGAGCTAAGAAAAATATCTTATTCTTCTTACACTTTTTGTCTTTGAATATAATTGCATTTTGATCTTTCCATATTAGCTAAAAACCTACAAACCAAACAAATGACAAGCTCTATTCGAGTTTTTATTCCCACTTACCAGCCTCAAATATTGTTGACAAAAACTACAAAAGTCACTATGTAGCACCTCTGAAATTCCTCGCCAAGCATATAATTAAGCTCATATAGCAGATACCACAGGACACGACACAAATAGATGATGACTAGTTTCCAAAGGCACTTCATGAAAAACAAAACAAGTTTTCTCCTCTAGGTTAACTCCTCTTTTAAGAATATTATCTTGTGTAGGTAACTTGTTAGTTTCTAGTTGTTAGACTAAAATTTGCACCTTAGGGAGATACTCTTGGCCCACACAGTATAAAAAAGCATATATGATAATAAGTAGAGACCACTGAATATTCCTCTGTCTCCTTAGTTAACCAACATTATTTGTCTGAACGTTCTTCCAACAAAACAATCGTCCTCAACCTTGTTGACAACTCTCCTAAACATTTTTCCTCTCATACAAAAAGTGGGTGTCTACAATTCCACCTCCACCCAAACTTTTCACTATACATCTTGTTCATTGTAATGTTTTTGTTGAGCGCGAGTCCAAAAAAGTAACAATACTCATCTCGAATACGGGAATATCCTAACCACAGATCATGTCAAAACAAAGTTTGATCTTCATTTCTCAAGTTCCTTTTAACATTTTGGTTCCATCACCCCAACTGACCCTACACTGCCTCCTCATTTAACTACACATCCACCTATCACTTGGAACATTTTCTGTCTTTCACTACCCATGTGCCATTATCCTTAACATATTCCATTGACTGTTGTTTCCCGTTAACAACTTCCACTTCCACTTACCTAAGAGAGCTAAATTAAACTTATGCAGATCTCTTAAACGAAGCTCACCTTCCTCCTTATTGGCTCATTTCACTCGATCTCACGCCATCTAATGAATGTTCCTAATTGGCTCCTTTCACCCTTATAGGAAACTTTTAAAGAGAGACTTGATTTTAGAAATGATGTCGGATGAAGCTTTGAAAAAGGACAAGAAATAAGTAGGTAAGGCTAACAATGCCGACTTTAGAAGCATAACTCTACCTGTTAAAGATATATACTTATTTTCCCACAAAGCCAGCCTTTTTAGCACAACATCCACTACCACCTGACACATCACTCCCCTTGAGAGGGTATAACTTTTATATGGAGACTCGAGTATTTATTTTGTCACAAAAAAAGAGACTTCGAAATAAAATGTAGATTTTGAGCTTCAAAAAATTTGTTTATGATGGTAGTGACGATAATGTTAGTAAACATTCACTATGTCTCATCATCATAGACACTTTCATTTGGATGATTGACTTTGTAAGAATTTTTATCAATATTTTTGCTCTTATTTTTTCAGATGTTACAATTTTACAAAGAGTTTAATAGTTATACGCTTTTAACCACAAATTTTTTATTTATATGTTTTTTAAATTATTAATTGGTAAAGTCAACAATTTTATTATATATAAAATATTGTGATTAGATGTCAATTTACTCTTTATACAACCATGTATGAGTGTTTTTTATTTTATTAAATAAATGTTACATTTTCTCTGTAGTGGGTGGAATTATTAACAATAAAATAGAGAGGCAACTAGTTAACCTATCATTTGAGTTTACAAGATCGATCTACCACTAAACATGTAGATAAACTAGCAGGGATTGTTCTAGCTTAATATTAGAGTATTTGAGTTTGAGTCTTGGATATACAAATGTATTAAATACTTGAAGGAAGAGTTTTGTTGAAAAATAAATATGGTCTAAAAAAAATACACACAAGATCAATGTGCCATTTTCATATCATGTTTTCTTCATATATTTTGTTGAATAATTTTTCTCACATTTATTTTAACTCTTACTCTCAATTTTCCCAAATGTAATAGAATTTTTTATTTACTTGTGCATAGAAAGGGTAAAATACGCATTATTCAACTACCTGATGTGTTACAATGATATTACATATAATATGCATATGTGCAATGAGAATTGTTTTTAAGCATTCAATTTTAATAAAACATTTTTAAGTGTGTTTTTTATGGCTATCATAGCATGATGAATATTTTGTGTTTTTGTATGACTTCTTTATTTAAGTTTAAGTTTACATGTCAAAAGTAAGAAAATTATACATGTATATTTACATGCTATTTCACACTTAATGAGAAAGAAAAAAAAGGTATAATAGGATTTATGATATGATACAAGGAGAGATAGAAAGAAACAAGGGATGTTGATGAGCTATATAAATTAAATGGATGAATTTGTGTTATCACTTCAAAAGTAATTATCTTGATTTCAAATATTTACTTCAATATGTATATATTAAAATTTTAATTGAACTATTCAAAAAATATGTTTCTAGTTTTTTTTTATCATACTTTAAAGTCAACAACTCATATGAAGAAGTGGAATATATAAAGGTTAATAAAACAATCTCAAATGAATGGACAACAAATTACACTCTATAAATAAATTACAATAATAATATTATAATATATATTTTTTTTTACTGTTTTTTTTCACATGTACAAAATCAATTATTGTGTGTGAGAGAATTAATTTATTATTGCAGATAATTAATTTACTTAATTTTTTTACAAATTATTAATATTGTTATTCTTGCAAGACTTTGAATATGATAGAAACATATACAATGTTTTAGAGGCGAACAAAACTAGTTACAATAATTGCATGAATATAAGATTTTTTCATAAGATCAAATGGGTGCACAAAGAAACATGTTTCAACTCCCAAAATTCGAAACCTATTACTTCTTTAAGTGCAGATGACGTTATTGACATGAAATGAAGGTTGTTATACATTTTATTGAATGTGTTATTACACCTATGATAGCAACTTCACCAAAAAGTGATGTTTTAACACTTTCACTAAAAGCAGATGTTATAGGACCTTCATTGAAAAGTAATTCATCTTCAAATTACGTTAAGTTAACCAAATATATGATGTGTTCATTTTTATCTTAATGTGAACATCTCTTCAATTAACATCAATTACTTGAAATGGTACATTACACGTATATGTATTGTAGTCTCAACTATAATTATTAAGTTGATTTTATGTTTTTAATACATCATGTTTATTTTACTTTATCAATAGTAAGCAGATATTGTGAAATTCATCGTGTTTTTTAACATTATTAAAAACCAATTTGCTCTAGTGGTTTGATTTAGATTTTTTTATGAAACTTTAAGTTCATATTTCATTATTTATTTTTAAAAAAACTAAATAATTTCACACTTATTATTATTATTAGCAACAAATTTTACTGTCAAACTCTATTATTTAAGAAAGAGAGAAAAAGAGGGAGGTGTTAGTTTATTATGAATTAATTTTAGCATTTTTTTATCTTTTTTAATAAATCAACAATTTTGAATCTTGTACTATTTCTTAAAATTACTAATAAAGAAAATTTCCTTGGTTTTTTTGTTAATATCAATTACAGATAGGGGTAAAAATTATAAGTTGGTCAAGTATGATGTTTGAAATTTTGTAAACTATTTAATTTCTTTGGCTTTTTTATTATTTCACTTTGTCTTTTCATTTTCTATATGGGTTGTAGACAATGATAAATGTGTATTTGAACTTTTCGAGTTTTTTTTTGTTTTTTATTATTTGATTTCATCTTTCTATTTCTATTTGGTTTGTAGAAAATGATGAATGAGTTTGATCTTACAGAGACATTAATTCATCTCGTAACATAATACATGTGTATTTGAACTTTTGGAGTTTTTTTTTTATTTGATTTCATCTTTCCATTTTTATTTGGTTTGTAGATAATGACAAATGAGTTTGATCTTACAGAGACATTAATTCATCTCATAACATAATACATGAAGGTAAAATAATAAATAAAAGATAGTATTATTTTATTATTTTAAGTAACTAATAAGTGTTTTCTTATGAGATTGTCATGTCATTGTGTAAATAATATTTAGTCATTTTGGAGTATTATTTTATTAATTTTAAGTAACTAATAAGTATTTTTTATATTTTTAAATCTTCGTAAATTTAAAAGCATTGTATTAACATCCTAAAAAAAAAGTCAATGTAACAGTTTAAAAAAGAAGTTACTATTGTAATTTACTCTAAATTTAGTCCTTTTGTACTTATATATTATTGATTTTAATTATATTAGTTAAGAATTTGTTATTTTAATTATGTAAATATTTCTTTCTATTATTACTAGTAAGCTTAACTTGTATAGTTTATGTAAGTTATTATAAAAATTCTCACATGGGTGATTTGCTTAGATACACAAAAAATAAAATAAATAGAATGGTTGAATAACTCATGCATTATGTTGATCATTATTAACATAAAAATCAATAAAAAAATTATTTGTTAGTAAATTTTAAGTAACAACACTATGCAAAATTGTTTATTTGTTAAAAAATAAAACCAAACACTAAAATTAATTCATAACAAACGAACCCTTCCTTATTTTCTCTTTATATTACGTAAAGATCTTAGGTTAAAACTACTTTTTTTCTCTCTAAAATATGACTAAATATTCTAAATTAACCTTATAATTTTATATAAAATTATATAAACTGCATCATTAGAGCAAACTATTTTTTAATAATGTCAAAAATATCTTAAATTTCATAATTTAAATTACAAATAAACAAAGTAAAACTAACATAATGTTGTAAAAAAAATCAACCTAATAATTATAAGTATTACTACATACATATACATGTGATTTACCATTTTAAGTAATTGATATTATTTGAAAAGATATCCTACATTAAGATAAAGATAAATAAAAAAAAATATTTGTTTTACTTTAATGTTGTAACATCCTAAATTTCTTTTTTTATTATTTACACCATAAATTCTCTTAAAAATTATTTAAATTACTATTATCTATAATCCAAATATCAAGATATAAAATTTTTATTATATTATACTTAATATTAAATCATACATTACAACACTCTCAAAGTTCAAATTAAAATATAACAGAGTACACACAATTTTAGCTCGCCAGCGAACCTCGTTGCCTGACGATACCCAGAGTAACTCACCCAACAACAACTATCGTCCAACTAAACCCTGCAGATAGCAAAACTTGGGCGATAGTATAACCTCTACTCCAAAACCAACCAACATGTTGACATATAATTCTACATTCTTATGCATTCATATCGTAATTCATCTATCTTTTTACACGATATTCACACAACTTCCATAATAATATAATAATCACATAACTTCACAACAATGCCTCTAAATTCAAATAATATTATTTCTACACAATTCTCTTATATACATATTGAACAATAGAATAACATCCTTTGAAACTTCCAGCCATAATCCAACATATTTCATTTCAAAGCATCTTGCCTTTCTACATCATCACTATTATCTGCTCCCGTGCAAAGCATGATCATCACAGTCAGACAAAAACACAAACAATGCAAGGGTAAGCTTACATAATACGCAATGTACCATTACATCAATCGTAAAGCATAAAGGTTGCACAACGTTTATATTTAGTATCATTAATACACATTGACTAATAGTAAACAACAAGACAATCATTCTTATATTCCTCCTGAACATAAGTATCCATGATTAATCAATAAAATATTAATTAAATATCATAATCAATTAAATCAAACACACTTATATTTCTCTGAATACAAGCTTTTCACATAATAACATGTTCAGACGTGACATATTCTAGAATATCTACATTGAGTTCGGACACCGAGGGGGCTTAAGACCCCTTCCAATTGGTGATAAACGTCTAATCTGCCTATGTTACCACCAATTTAAGTCTAAGCAATACTCATCTGACAACCACAAATTGATATCTAGTGTCTACCTAACACTTTGTGACACACAGTTATTGTTTGAGTATGTCCTTTAGGCACCCCCTTGCATATCTGGTACCAGGACCACTGTGTAAATCATACAAATATTTTCTTGCATATCTGATATTCTGGATTACATTGACCCCGACTGTGTCTCTAATATCAATGTACTCCACCAAGCATATCATTTAAGGCTAAGTTACCCAACTGTAACTGCCATAACCAACAACATCAATAAATAAATTCTCATCATACATTCCAATCATATGCATTACATTACAATTTCAAATAATACATTGTCATTCCAATAATTCAATTCTAGTAACAGAGAGTCAATTCAAGCGAAACTAAGTTACCATACCATAACTATCACATCCAAACTATCCAATAATCATCCAATTTCAGATCAAACATCATTCATATAATAATCAATAACCTCAACTATGAAATTTTAATATGTCAATGCATCTTCCATATAAGTAGGAACTAAAAAAAATAAATAAATTATATAGGCAAATGAAAATTTAACAAATTAGGTGTAAGGCTCATGTACTACATAGTTTAAAAAATTAGACAAATAAAAGAAAATAAAAGGAAAAAAAAATACTAATTAATACAACATTGTGCATACAAAGACACGTAAGAAAAAAACTAATTACAACAACTTGATTTAATAACTTTAAATCTTAATTTTTAGTTTATCAATAGTTACTTTTTTCACTTTATGACAATCTTCTACCCCTAAACACTTTATTAGTTAATTACAAAATAATATAGAAATTTGTTTATTTAAAATACTAGACTTTGCACTTAGGTAAAATGATTCACATATCACCATATACATTTATTTTTTAAAACTATAATATAACAAAATGTAGCATATGAGTAAATACATTAGCTTTAAAAATGAGCTTCACAAGATTCTCAATTACTAAAATTCGTTGTAATATTAAATAGTTCATCTATATAATGAAAACTATTAATTAATTCTCTCTAACCTGATGTCACACTTAATCAAAGCATCTCAACAAAGAATGTAAAGAAAAATCGAAGTTTCATCACCATAATACCATCAAGATCTTGCATATGTAAAAGTGGTATTCAACCCAAACAAAATGCAACAACAAATAGCAAAGGTTGAGAATATGTCTCACACATGTTAAGACACATATAGAGAGAATAAACACCCAATTCAAGCATCAGAATTAAGCACATCACAAACACATATATGCATGTGGTACCATAACTCTTAGCACAAATTGCACATATTGTTTATAAGTGAAGCATAAATAACCAAGGGCATCCATTTTTAGATCAATGCAAACCACAAAGGGCACACCAAACATTGAGTCCCACATTCACCTAGTCACCCATTACAAGTTAGCTCAAGTCATAAGGGAACCAAAAACATACATTGGGTCACGCAACTTCCTTAGACACCATTTCAGGACAACATAAGCCATAAGGAAACCTAAAACATACCCTGAGCCATACAACCACCTTAGGCACCTATTACAGGTCAACACAAACCTTAAAGGACCCAAAACACATCAATGCATCATGGACTCTCGCACAATGCATCACATATATAGATACATGACTATGCAAAACAGGACTTAAACATTGTTAGACAAAGTTTAGACTTCACAAATGATTAAGCAAATAAGAGTTCACACACTGTTAAGCAGCAACTTAGACTTAACTATTGACACAAATAAGTTAATTGATTCTAATTACTAAAAGCATAGATTCTTATGACACAAAATATCATTCATAATATTTAATACATTCAATTTCTCACATATACACATAAGAATATTACATCCAGAACTCACAAAGACCTTTTTCTAAGTTTTGAGGATTTTCTTATTCATTTTCTAATAAGTCTCTATGACTTTTGTGGAGTATAAATGCGATATTTAGAGATTTATTAATCATATGACATTGTTTCTTATCTAGTTTGAAGGCTGTGACATTTATGTACAATTTTTATGTTGATCTCAAGAGGTGAAACAAATGTTTAGTATGACAAAACTTGGAGGAAACATGAATCTGTCATTTAATTATGACAGTTTTACCTTCAGTTACTAATCCGATCATAACTTGAGCTCTAGACATCATTTTGGAATGAAACCAACAAAATTAATTATAAAAAATCTATGGCTACAACTTTCATGAAGACCACTTTCTCAAATTGCATATTTTTTTCTATCGTTTTGTTATTCGAAGATCATGAACGTTGATAGTAAAATATGGTTAATTCTGGCAGTTCAACCTTTAGTCACTAATCTAATCATAACTTGAGTTCTAAGTATATTTTTTGGGTGAAACAAACGAAATTGGTTAGATAACATCTAGTGACACAACTTTCATGAATACCACTTACTCAAATTTAATCATTTTCCTATTCGTTTTCTCATCGAAAGCTTATGAACATTGATAGTAAAATAGGTTTAATTTCGACAATTCGACCTTTAATAACTAATCTAATCATAACTTGAGTTATAGGTATCATTTTGGGGTGAAACCAACAACATTAGTTAGATAAACTAACATCCAAAAATTCTAATATAATCTATATCATTATTCATATAATCTAATTCACTTTTATTGCAATTTATAACATAGGTCACTGAAGTATAAACTTATCATCACAACACAATCAATTTAACATTATAAACATCTCAATGTAGTCAAAATTGGAAACAAAACATAACAAAACACATACAGCAACAACTCACTCAGTGAACCTCGTCGCTTTGGCAAGACTTAGAGTAGCTCGCCCAATGATATTTGTCACCTAAGGAGAACCCTGTATCAGATTGTCCCAATAGAGAGACCTTGCTTAGTGAAATACATCACTAGGTGAAAACCCAGTTTAATTCTTAATAGATAGTAAATTACGTTGAGTGAGATTTTTTGCTGGGTGAAAATCCTACCATAATCCAACATGAGTCAACTTTGCATTGGACAAGACCCCTGGCTGAATGCAAAGCCGAAATATAAGTTTAACAAAGACTAAAACTTGTTAGGTGAGACTTGCTCCAGTGAGACCCTATAGATAACAGAACCTCTACTGCTAAGTTCCACCAAACTTGTTCATATAATCAATTCATTCATACATTATGCTTTATTTCGTTCAAGTGATTGTTACCATAGGATTTACACATACCATATACTTTAGCTATCTTTGTACAATATGTTCATGTAAACTTTCACACAAAACATGACCAAACATTTAAAAGCTTAACCAACATGAATTCTAACATGACTCTTTTATTTACATATCTAACAATATTATAACTTCCTTAAAACTCCCAAACATTGTCCGACATCTTTTACTCCATTGCATTCTACCCTTCAACATCTTCACCATTGTCTGTTTCCGTGCAAAGTACAATCATCACAGTCATGTATAAACAAAAACACAAATTACAAGGTTAAACTCAATCACTAAAAATCAACATAAACATAAACCAATGATACATTTACGTTGATATCCAATCTTAATTGAATTAATGATAAATTCAACCATACTTAACTTTACCATAAACTTAAGCATCAGCACGTGATAAAATGCTTTTTTCGGAAAGACTTGTTGAATTTGGATACTAGGTAGCTTAATGATCTCTCAACTGGTGTCTAGCGTCTACTTGACCTACATGACAAACAACTAAAGACTAAGCATACTCATCTGGTACTCAACTACTGTCTGATGTCTTCCAACTCCATATCAACACCCAACTGCTACTTGAGCATATCCAATACTTGTTCATCCTCGAAAACTATAGTACCAGAATCACAACGACCTTATATATATCCTTAATTCAATATAACACCACTAGGCTACATTACTCTCTCGTAACAGCCCATAATCACAATTCAAATACATGTTATCAATTTCAACATACATCAACCAATTTCAAAATGAAGTATCTACTCAATCTTTCATCAATATCCGTATATTCCCCATCACAATTAATTACATAAATCATTTAATAACTCAATCAAATAAAAAAATTTCAATATCATATAATACTTAATTCCAGTTCAAAAACTCAATCGATCATAATATTACCTTTACCATTCTTAAATCATTAATCCACAAATTAAAATCAAAGGTTCAACTTTCTTTACCTATTCCTCCCTTACAAAGCTAACTCAACCAACAATAGAAAAATCTACTCGAAGAAATTATTTAGGAATCTAACAAGAATCTCATATCAAACAGGAACCTTAGAAATTAGGATTTAAAGAAAATCTTTTTTCCAAAGAGAACAATAGGATTGAAAATGAACAAAAAAAGGTTCAAGGAATTACGATCAAACTTATATATATTGATCACCTCATAGAATCATGAACAATGAAAGAGATTCCATTCGATTTCATTGCTAAAAAACCAATCATGCAATAAGAAGAAATTTTGAGAATTTAGAGAGAGACGATAGTGGTGAGGAGAAGAGAAAGAAAAGAAAATTGAAGAAGAAGAAAGAGGGTGGATGTGTGTTTAGTAAGTTCAACTTGCTATTTACACCCTTTTTGAACAAATTTTTAAAAGTTCCTCGAAACTTAATTAAAACTATTCGAAATCACAAAATAACAATTGTATCTCGTTCTCTATCTCTCAATTAGCCTCTTAAAATTAATTAGCTAATATTGATATCATTACTAAAATCAACTATCCTCCCCACTATATTAATCTGAATATTTAATTTTCTGCATTATTTATTTTCTCCCGCTAATAACCTATTTAATTACACAGGTCCTTATGGATAAAATCTAGAGCTACAAGTTTCACGAAGATCATGAACGCTGATAGTAAAATATACACTACGATTTTCCATTGTTTTTCTCCCTCAAGATTTCCTCAATCCTCCAAAATACACTCTAAATCATGAAAATTGAAATCAAATCATTCTCAATCAAATCTTAAGACAAAACATATATAAAACAATGATAAATTAATGATAATCTCATCTCAATTAACTCAATTATTATAACTAATCACAAAGGACTAAAAAATGCATTACTCCAACAATCCAGTAAATTAATACCTACAACCATTACAGTGTTTAGGGACACTAATCTCTAGGGTGTGAAAAAAAAAAAATATTCAAAGTCATCAATGTAACAAAATTAATAAAAAACTTCATTAGTTATATTTGTGGACACCAAATACAAATAAGTTAGAATAACCAAAATATTCTTTTATTTTAGTACAAAAAATATGATAATAACTAAGACGAACAATATATTGATATAACCACATACAAAAATATATTATCAATACTCATTGCAGGTGTTCATAACACATCAATGAC
Source organism: Psophocarpus tetragonolobus (assembly GCA_037954015.1). Taxonomy (NCBI): domain Eukaryota; kingdom Viridiplantae; phylum Streptophyta; class Magnoliopsida; order Fabales; family Fabaceae; genus Psophocarpus; species Psophocarpus tetragonolobus. The sequence goes on along the minus strand of CM075695.1, from coordinate 31,188,032 downwards.
ATACATAAACTTATTGAAATTTAAGGATCGCTTCACTACCCATCTCCTTACACATGTTCCATGTGAGATAATTTCACTCCTTGGTACCTTAAATGATGATCCTGATTGTGAAAGATATGACATCAACTCCCTAAACGTTACTCCTCAAGCTATCTCCCTTGGTAGAGTTATCTTTGTAGTTTTCTCTTAAACCTCCAGAGTCTTAAAACTGAAGCACAATAAGCTAACCCTATTGAATTATTTTAGGTTAACCATTGGATTGAGTTTTCTAACTATAAACAACTTAACCTTTCTTACTATTTAGGCCCATATTATTTTATTTATTTTATAAAAACAATTATCAATTTATTTTAATAAATATAAATAATAAATTAATTTAAGTCTACTAATATAAATTAAACTTTTTATTAATATATTTATGTTTCTGTAAAAAAGGGATGTTACACACTTGATTTGATAATTTAATTTGAGACTTTGAGTAACTTTTTAGATTTGACTTGGTAATTTTTAAAACTTAACATAGTTTATCAAGTAATCTCCTAAGAATTTGATTTTCAAATAATACCTTTCAAGTTAAATAGACATTAAAATATGTTAAGCCGTACTATAATGTATTTCTTATATTTTCGTTTTTACCTTTATAATTTTTTTAAAATTATATTTCTATAATATTTTTTCAGGTTTTTATTCTTATGTCACATTTGACATGACATTTTTGCTAATGTAGCAATGTGGCATGTCTTTTTATTCTATAATCAACAATCATGACATGATCTCGTTTCTAAATATAAATATATTTTTCTGTGTATTAAAAATAATGAACACATAAAAATATAAAATTAATTTTATATGAATAAAAAAATTCATAAAATATGAATGTAAAATAGTTTTATATTATTATTCAATTATAACTTACTATATTTGTTATTCAAACGGTAATTTTTGATGGACTAATAATGTAACATTATTTTATGTCTCAATGTATCAACTTAATTTTTTTTTATATTGAACCAAGAAAAGTTATTTGAAGTATATAAAAATTAATCTCCTATTGTCTTTTTAAATGTTAGATTTTTTTAAAAAAATATATTTCTATTTATCTTTCCTTTGTAAAGTTGGAAATCCTATTAATTTACACATTTTTTTAAATAGAAAATAAGAAGAGTAAAATGTAAAAAAGGACAACTATTTATTAACTTTTAAATAAGAACTCTAAAAGATACCTTAAGGACGTTTGGTAGAAGAAGAACTTTTACATTTTAAGGAATTTTAAATCACAAAAAACTATGATTCATGAAAATTAATTTTAGTTTGTTTTTCACAAAATTTTCTGGAGGGATGAGAATTCAATTTTTATAAGTGGAGAGATATAAATTATGAGTTAGCATGTTGGATGTTTCAAAAGATAATGTAGTTTAATGATGGAAGCACTTGATGTGAATCTCATAATCCTATAAACATACATGCCTATAAGTGTTTTTCTCTTTTTTTTTTTAGCCAACCACAATTCTTTGAGTTTGTTTATTACTTTATGATTCACATTCAATAGAGCTTAATTTGTTTTGGATTAGTGTGTAAAACATAACATTGTCAGTTTGTCCAAGACTTTATGGTCTGTTTTCAGTATAGTTGATAATTTGCATTGAATCCGTGTAAAAGAACAGAATGTCCACATCTTGGTTTGTGTAACATAGTTGGTTGATAATTTGCTTTGGATTAGTATGATGCACATGTTATAGGTTTTTATATGTAAATTTATTAAATTTTAAAGTTAAATTCGGAGTTGAACTTATAATAAAAAATAGAGTAAAAAATATTTATTAAAACTAATTTAAATTAAGAGTATATTTATAAAAGTTATAATGCATCTTGTTGGAGTCGAGGAAATTAAAATATTATCTCCTTAAAGAGATATGTTTTTATATAAACCATCTATGCAGTGAAGGATCGATGGAGATTGAGGCTAAAACAAAAGTGATATTAAATGGTTTGAGAGTAGGACATCTCAAATTTAAAGAAAAACAAATCTTGATGTAAATTATATAGAGTAGATAATGATAGAATTTGATATTAAAGAAATAATTCAATATTATCTTGAAGTTAGAAGATTCTAAGAAATGAGTAATTTCAATTGTTTTGAGATTACGAAAGGAAAGTTTTTTAAGATATTTTTTTGAAAGAAAAGAAAATTAACGTGTCAACAATTCATTAGTGATAGTTTTTTAATTTATTTTTAATATTTTCTTGATATTGGCAATAATGGGACACATAAACGTCTTAAGTTGCTAAAATCATGGTTGGTTATAATTTAAAAAATATTTTTAAAAAATAATTAAAAATAAATAATAAAAAATTTATTTTCAAAAATAAAATATATAAAAATTTGATAACAAAATTATAATTATAAGAAAAATTATGTATAAATATATTTTAAACTATATGCATAAATATTTTATAATGTTTTGATTAAAATTTATTAAATTAATAATATTATTTTTCAAAATAAAAAAGTATTAAATAAAAACAAACATGTTAAGAATTTGAAAATTTAAAAAAATATAAAAATAGAAAATATTTTGACGAAACGGTACCTAAACATCTCACGTATACCTTCTGTTGTTTTGAATAAAGAATTAAGATGAAAATAATGTACTCATTGATTCGGTTTTTACTCATTACATATGTCACCGCAAAAAGTAACCAAGTATAAAAAAACTTTAATTTTCAAAAAACCATATTAAGATATGATGAAATGTATTTTATAGATGGAAATTGTGAAGCCCTAAAAAGAGAGAAGAGGAGAAAAGGAGAGAGGAAATAAAAAAGAAGTGTAGATTTAAGGCGGGCGGAGGAGAAAGTCGAAAAACAAGTCCAGTTGGGCAATCCGAGTCAGGCATGGTTGTCCACGTGGCAGCGCGTTTTCTGTCTCTTTTTTACATTAGCGTTTACCAGCTCTTCTCTCACGCTCACTTTGTTTCTTCCCCTTTCCCATTTCAATCTCCGTTCCTCCTTCTCTAACCGCATCAACTTGTTGGAAGGCGAAACCCTGCTTTTCAATCCGACGGCGTTTTTAGATGGATTTAGTGAGCCATGAATCACTTACCTCGAATATTCGGCCATAGAAAGCAAGCCCCCAACATGGACCCGAGGAAGAGCAGCAAGGCGCGAAGCAAGCGCCAGCAGCCCAAGCTCGAGCGCCGCAACGCCGCCAAGAACTTCGAATACGACGCCGGATCGTCCTCCTCCTCCCGCGGTGATGACTCCACCGCTTCCTCCTCCTCCTCCTCCTCCTCCTCCTCCCTCATGCACACGCGCTCCATGGAGTTCTACGACCGCACGAGCTTCCGCATCGAGGGCGTCGAGGGCGAGTTCGACCGCATTTGCCGCAGCCTCGGCCTCTCCGGTCCGGAGGACTTCTCCATTCCGCCGGCGGTTTGGGAGGCCATGAAGCTTCGCTCCTCCTCCGACATCTTGCCGCCGAGACCGAACCTCGCCCTCCAGGAGAAGGGGAAGGAGGATTTTGGAGTGGCGGAGAGTGACGATCGGGCTAGGGTTTTGGATGAGTGTGTTGTTCCTGCTGAGAGCAGTGCTTGCTGCGGCGGCGGTGGAGTTAAAGGTTTTCGGCCTCCGATGCTGAAGCCGCCGCCAGGGGCTAGGGTTGTGGTGGTGGACGACGACACGTGTTCCACGTGGGATTTGCTTCGGGATTTTGCCCCAAAAGAGGAAGACGGGAAGGGGAGTTACGTGGCGTTGAGTTATTCCGATGGTGAAGATGATGGCCGAGAAGAGAAGGTGGAGGAGGACAAAGAAGTTAGTGGAGTGAGGGCGAAGATAGAGGAAGAGGTAAATGCGGCGAGGATTGCGGAAATTGTGGGTGATTTTTCGGGGTTTTCTACTTCGAACGAGGATGATTCTTCTAGCACTACCACGGGGCCTAGGTCGAATAATATATCTCCTAATGCTAGAATCAAGCGTGTGATTACCGCGGGTAATTGGCAAAAAGGGGAGCTTTTGGGGCGTGGTTCGTTTGGTTCTGTGTATGAAGGGATTTCTGAGTAAGTGCTTTCGTACCCTTCACTTCACTTGTCCTTGCTTCTTTCTATTATTAGAAAGGATAATAAATAAGTCTTCCTGTTTGTTTAATTAATAATTATGGGTTCTGTGCTGTTATTCTTTTCCTTTAAGGGAATCAGACTAGGGATCCGGATTCTGTCTGTGGTAGCAAGTAACATTAGAATGTTGTGTTAAGACCTAAGAGTGAGAGATAGAAAAACAATTTTAGGGATCCTATTCATCTATCTTATTCCTCTCTCTCTCTCTCTCTCTTTACTTACTAAAATAAGAAATCCTAATAGCATACAATGGTTACTTTTAGGATTAGTAGATTAGGAAGGTTAGTTTTATAATTCTGCTGGGTGGGTTTGAATATGACATATGAGAATAAGTCGGAAAAAGGTTTCCCCACTTTTGTGAATGTCATTGTCAGGTATCTGTCTAATGAAAGAGGGTAGATAACTATTCTTTTCAACAGAAACAGTAGCTACTTTTTATGGTGAGTGAAAAAGGAACTGGAATGATCCTGTTGAATTCTATAGGCCAATGTTTATTCAATTAATAAAATTGAAGCTTTAAGTTTGTATACTGAAACAGGACTGAAGTTGTTGGGTAAATGTCTAGCTTGTAAAATATAAGGTCAATTGCTTCGTTTCTTTTCAAAGAAGTGTAATTTTTTTCACAGAGTAGGAGTGATAGGGTTCATTGAGATGAAAGGAATGTTTTCTTGCTAGTTTTCTCATTAATTAATATTTGTGTATGAAAATTAAATAAATTCCTTAAGTTGAGGAATTATGATCAACCTATGTAAGAAAACTAAATAAATTACGGAAACATGGAAATATAATCTGGGTAATATCTCAACATACAGTAACAGTGCTTTTGAATCTTTTTGTTCTTTTGTCAACAATCCACTGAAAAAGAGTATTTTGGCTCATGCCTCTGCCTCATGGTGTGTTGATTTTTATGCAGCTTGAGAATTATAGTTTGAAGGGCATCTTACTATTGGAATTAATTTTTTTCTTGGCCAAATGTCTAGACTCTTTTCTTTTACCTTTCGTGGTTCTTTATGATTTGGATTTCCCTCTAATGCAAACTGTTATTTTGAATGCTAAAAACATATTTGTTCTGTTGCTCATCCTTATTGGGAAATGCATGTGAGCATTATGCAAGTAATCTTTTGCTCCCCCTTATTGAATGGTGAAATTAAGTTCATTTGTTAAGTTATTATCCACTATCTTCTATATATCTTATGTTCAAAATGCTTTATCTTTTGGATTTGTTTATCTACAAAGCCCAGGAACAAAGCTCTTAATAAATGAAGTTTTGATATTTGAACCTGTTATGTTTTTCTTTTCTTGTTACTTAAGTTTTAAGTGCCAGTATTTTGCTTTTGTTATTTTTTAATATCTTCTGATTTCCACTGTAGAGATGGATTCTTTTTTGCTGTAAAAGAAGTTTCACTACTTGATCAAGGGAATCAGGGAAGGCAAAGTGTATATCAACTGGAACAGGTGAGATGAGATTACTCTTTCTATTGCTTTGTAATTTCTTAATGTTCTGTACGATGTTTTGTTTGAGAAAAATGTTTCTCATTTCATATTCTACTTTCACTTTTAATTACACAGAAAATAATGACTTGTTTTTTATTTGATTCTTCATTTCAAAAGTTTGTATAAGGAAGTGGAAACAATTTTTTATCATCTGTTTTCATAGTTTCCTGTACAAATTTTGGAAGCAGGAAACAAAGAGAAAACAGAAAACATTTTCTCAAACAAAATAGTCCAAGAACTTTTCCATTGATGAAAAGCAAAAAGGTTCTCTTACCCAAATATATTGCCATCTTTTGCAGTATCTTAAATTTTTTTTGAAAGTTGATTAACTGTATCAGTCTATTTACCTTATTGTTAATATTTCCCCCTCTGTACTTCTTTCAATAACTGCTTCTTTCTCCCTCTCAGGAAATTGATCTTTTGAGTCAATTTGAACATGAGAATATAGTTCAATACATTGGCACTGAAATGGTACTTTTCTTGTCTTATCCTTTACACTTTATGTTCAGTTTGATATTTTCTTATTATGTATCATTGTTGAATCTATGCTGATATTTTCCGTCACAACTTGTATTAGTAATTAAATGTAATTGGACACCTCTGAAATATTTTACTGGATGCTTTCTGTATAGTGGGTGAGTTGTAGTTTGAGTCAGGATTAGAATGTATGCTTGACAGTGCCTACCCTTCTGATTTCTAAATGAAAAATGAGAGTATTTGCATTGTATTTTATATATAAATGATGTCACTTTAGTCCATAAAATGTCTGATGTTTATATAAGAGGATCCACAAAACTTTAATAGCTAAGAATGTAAAAACCAGATCACCTTGAAGTTAGGAAGTACATAATTTTTGTAATATTATAGGATTTTCTAATGATAAATTGAGATCATTGCAAACTTTTTATTCCAAGTGAGTGTGGTGTATAATCTATATTTTTGTATCCAACTGAGTAGAGTATATAATTCAAATTCAACTGCCAGAGTGTTGTGGCCTTGTGGGCCTGAGTGCAATACAAAGTGATAAATAACTGAACATAATGTGTAGTTTGGGAAACTAGTTTACATTTTCTTAATAAAAGATTAGGAACCGACATTAGAATTTATGTTTTCAAGTCAAAACTTTGGATACTGTAGGATCCCATCTATTATTCTTGTTAGTTATGCTGCAATATTCTGGTTGTATTCATATTTTGTCAGCTGTAAACAAGTTTAGCTCCAGTCAATCTCTGTTTTCTAAGGCTTCACACTAACTGATGTCTTATGAGAACTGTAATTTACATTCTGCATGTTTATTGCAGGACGCATCAAATCTGTATATCTTTATTGAGCTTGTAACCAAAGGTTCTCTTCGGAACCTCTACCAGAGGTACACTCTTCGAGATTCTCAAGTATCTGCCTATACAAGACAGATTTTGCATGGTCTTAAGTATCTTCATGATCGAAATGTTGTTCACAGGTGACCAATTTATTTTTTTAATCTTGCTTTCCTCTGATATAGACCTCTTCTGGTAGTCTCAGATAAGAATGATGTTTATGGCTTCTTGTTTACCTTGCATAAAAGAAACTTTCATTTGCTATCTTATAATTGCTATATAAATATCCCTTGACAGTGACTTCTATTGTAATATTTTTCTTGTTATTAGACTCTGTTGTTTTGGGCATACATCTCTTCATTTTCATTTAATGAATGCATTTTACATATTATTGGGGACATAGTTCTCTCATCTGGAGTTTTCACGTGACCTTGCCTTGTAAAACTGTGTCATACTGTCATGGTTCTCTCGATAGACATTAAATAAGTGAAGCCTTCTCAACATTCTTAAATAATTAGGAGAGGTATGTAGAACATGTTTTTCACTTGACAAGGTCATGTAAAAATTTCACATGAGAGGATTCATTCCTTGTGAGGACTTTGAATGTGTCCATATATTAGGCAATAAAATAGACTAGAGAGGAGTATAAAGTAGAAAAGTATACAAGGGAGAACTGGATTTCTTATCCAATTACTGTCCTTGCTATCCTTTTTTTGGTTCAAACAAACACCAGTTAATGGCAGTATATATTCTGATATTTCTATTGTGGAGGGCTTTTAATGTGTTTTTTTCAGTTATTTATTATTTCAGAATTGTTAAATGTGATTTTTCTTAAAAAGGAAAGTAGTTATTGGAGTTTGAGGGGTTAAAGGATTCTCTAAATCCAAAGGTAAAGATGAGAATTACCCCAAGAAAAAAAGTACTTAAGCTCTAGATGTAGAGTATAAGGAATATATTTCCTTTTGTCTATGGAACTTGAACTGCTTAAACCGTACATGTCTCATGAGGGTTCAGTGTTGGAAATTATAACGACTGTGTTTTCTGTTGGGGTCGTGCAGTATTTGCAGTATGCTCATAATTTCTGTAACATATCATTTTCTGTATTTAAGCTTCCTGTTTCATTTATGTAATGTCATTAAACAATCTTTGTTTATATTAAATTATGTCCTCTCCCGTATAGGGATGTTAAATGTGCAAATATATTGGTGGATGCAAATGGATCTGTTAAACTTGCAGATTTTGGATTAGCTAAGGTGACCTCTTAGTTTATGTCTTTCTTTTGTTTCTGTAAAACTTTTATTTCAGAACAATTTTTCAGTTGTTTATCTTTCGATTTTCTAATATTGCCTTATTCCTATTGTTTTTCAGGCAATCAAATTGAATGATGTTAAATCATGCAAAGGAACAGCTTTGTGGATGGCCCCAGAGGTTTGCCTTCTGTCGTCTCTTCTAAAGAAAGTTATTGAAAAATGAGCAAACATAGTCTATTAATGGAGTGGACATGGTTGTTTGTAATTAACAGTTAATAATTAAGTTTGTGGCTGGATTCATGGTTTCTAGATTGAGTTTATACTTTTCTTCAGCCATGGACTTGACATCTTTTAAATGAAGGGACAAAACTTACATACAGTTCCATAGGGTTTGTATGTGTTGTTTAATTAGAATAGAATTGGAGTTTCACTTCTGTAATATGCATGGTAATATGCATAGTCCTTTAATGCAAACCTTGTTTCACGTATTACCTAGTCAAAACTCCAATTTTAATTACACACACTGCATCTATGGAACTGTATCTAAGTTGTCCTAAATTAAATTAATTTGCCATACATCTGCCAGAATGATATAGAGTATGGACCCATTTTCTGGATCAAAATTCAGCATCAAACTCTCAGAGCGGAATCTCAAAAGGTGAAGAAAAAGTGTAAAATCAGAAGACAAGAAATGGAATTGACACCACAATTGAAGGTTGATTGATAAATCAAGGAGGATTTGCCACAAAGAGAAGTTTCTTTGATAAGAATGGAAACGGTTCAATTCAATAATTGTTGGAGATCTCATATCGATTAGTGATATAACTAAACAAGAGTGTATAAAGAGATGCAAACCTCACCTTACAAGCCGGTTTTGTGAGGTTGAGTTAGACTCAATTTCACAATTTCTAATATGATATTAAAGTTTATCCAAGCAGTTTGTTGTTGTTGGACTTATTATGTCACCTGCTATTGGGCTGCTATCGGACCACCCACAAATATTAAACTCCACGCTTGGCGAAGCCCAAATTAAAAATGTTATTCTAAACTACTATTCTAAGAATGGACTCCACTTTAAGCTTTCTGGTCCTTCATCACAAAAGTAATATGGATTTAAAATTTTACTGATCTAAATGCTTGCTTGCTCATTTGTAAAGTTATTAGGAGTCCCACCTAGAATCAAAGTTTATTATTGGTTCATATGGAATTCTATCATACAGAATTGATTATGAAACAATGGGTTATGTTGTATTTTTATAATAGGGTTATTTGAAAAGCTGAAACAATGAAAATTGAGTGTTGAATGGACATCAAGTTGCAATATAATATGGTAGGGTCCAACCTGTGGATCAGAGAAATGGACTGGAAGCTTGGAAAGTCTACAGTAAGGGAAATGAAAACTTGAATTCGCAAGGGACACATGACTTGTTATTTTGTTGTGTTCTTTTTTCTGCATGATTTTCATTACGGAAAAGGGTGATAGTCTTAGCAGGGGAGGTGTGTAAAGAGAGGGAACCACTTAGTATTCTCATTGTTTTTCTCTTTTGAATTAGGCTTCTAGCAGAGAGTTTCTTCTCTATGGAAAACTTTCTCTGTGAGGGGAGGCTATAGACCTGTTGTAGTGCTATAATTCTCTCTTGTTTCTCTATGTTCAATAGTGCAAGTTGCAAATTTTTGTTCTTTGGTTTCCATTATTGGTCTGACCATCCAATGTCCGCAACTTCAACAACTTCTGTCTTGGGGATCTATTATACATTTGACTACAATGTACACAACTTCAACCTCAAGGGCATGGCTGCCTTTATTGGGGATGACAATGATAAAACCCTACGTGTTGATTGGGAAAGTGGGCCTAAGGTCTGGAGAGTCTACACTAGGAGAAATAAGATAGTGATTAAGTAGAAATGGAGTACCTGATATTTTATTCTGTTATGTTTTTATTGTTTTCAGCATGATTATTACCAAAAGGGATGGGAGTTATATTGTTATAAAGAGTTGTGGAAGCAGAGTACATCTCTCGGCATTCTCATTGTTTTTATCTCTTAGCTTAGGTTTGTGCAGTGAGTTCCTTCTCTGCCACATTTTGTTTGTGTGGGAGAGGTTATAGTCTTGTAGTAATTATCTCTTATTTCTCTATTTTCAGTAATACAAGTTACATGTTTCTGTTCCTTGAATTCCATTATAATACAATGTTTTAACTTTTAAGTGTACTAGCAATAATAAATTTATAATGATCAAGTTTTTGGGTTTTGTTGAGTGGCTTAATTATTATCTTCTGGGTCAGCCTAAATTATTGATTCTTAAAGTGAACACCTATTTTTTTTATCTATTCCCATTTATTCACCATAAATCTTAATCAAATGTAATAAACTGGTCAATTAATTGAGATGAGCAAATTGCTTAATTATATATAGACAACCGAATCAAATCCCTAAGGTTTTGGGATTGAAATCAGTAACAGTCTAAACTATTTAAAGAAACTATCGAAACATATATAAAATAAAAGAATAACAAGTCATTACAATTGACACAATCAACAGTAGTTACTTATGCTTATTTTCAAAAATTCATTACAGGTTCATGAGTGGACAGAAAAATCCCCTTACCTTTGAACTATAAACCTTGAACTTCCAAGACTTCAGCAGTCTCCGTAATACCCAATAGCTAGAAAGAAGAGAAACTTTGCAATCAAAATGATCCAACTTTTGGAATGTATATTATGATTTCTTAATGGCATAGCTAGTGGTATTAAGCTGTATTTCTCTAACTTGCAGGTTGTAAGAGGGAAACAAACAGGTTATGGACTTCCAGCTGATATATGGAGTCTGGGATGCACTGTGTTGGAGATGTTAACGGGCCAACTTCCATACTCTGACTTTGAATGTGTATGTATTCTATTATTACTACTTTCATTCATTACAGTTTCCAGGTCATAAGGGTGTTGGTTAACCCAATTTGTTTCTCCATTTTACCATGTGTTCCATCTTTTGTCTCAAATGTTCATCATTTTTCGCAATTTTACTTCAGGTTTTAATTTGAATCTCTCGTTAAATGAGGGACCTTTTTATGCAAGTTTGAAGAATAATAATTGATTATTACAATTTACATCTTATCATGAATGATGATGACCAATATTAAAATGCATAATAATGTGACATTTTAAATAGTCGCAAAATTTTAAACTATCATATAACTTAAACTTGTTGTCCTACATGAAAATAAATCTAAAAACTTTTAACGTTGACCATTTATGTATGGTTCTATGACTTAAATTTGTTTCTGACTCTTGCATAAAAATTACCATCTCTTTAAATACATCCCGTATATGTGTTATATATACTGTTATTTCATTTCCGCTGGTTTTGACTTTTGAGTTTTTATGAATCTCTCTGGACAACAGATGCAGGCTTTGTTTAGAATTGGAAGAGGTGAGCCACCTGTTGTGCCTGATTCTCTTTCAAAAGATGCACGGGATTTTATTCTCCAGTGTCTCAAAGTTAATCCGGATGAACGTCCCTCTGCTGCTCAACTCTTAAACCATACCTTTGTCCAAAGACCACTGCATTCTCAGTCCTCTGGTTCTGCATCTCCTTATATTAGAAGGGCTTAAACTTGTCACCTCCAACTTGAAACATAATGAAGGTACATATTGTTACAAAACATCCTATCTCATTTTCTGCTTTATTTTTCTCATTTTATCTTGATATATTCATATTGAAAACTGTGTCATGGCTGTCTATCCTTTCAATAATTTTTATTCATAACTAATTACGTATATAGGATGGACACAGTTTAAAAATTTTGGAATGTTAGTTTCGATTGGATTGGATGAGCATATCATGCACTAGCATTCAGTTAAGTTAGTGGCGTTCAAACTTCTAATATAGTGCCGTTCTTATTTTGGGGGTGAATATTCATGCTAATACTATATTTCTGAAATAAGAGGAGGGGGAAGAGGAGAGCTAAACCTTTCTTACAAGTCTCTGGTGGAACTCTGAAATAGCAAATTACCTTTAGGTTGATCATTGCAGCATGGCTTGATTTTATGTTCACTGGCTTACTTGTTTCTTTTCTTTTTCTGACAGATCTGTCATTCATTGGATATAAAATATCTCCAATGTTCAGTCTTCAAGTTGCTAGAGTTGGTCTGAGGTGCATTGTTGTAACAATAGTTGGTTGTGTTATGCCCTCGGAATTGAGAGTTTGTTTGCTTGTAACTTTACTCAATTTTTTAACCAAGGCTTTGGATCTAGCTATTGATATGGCACTCCAGAGAGATAGCTTACCCTCTGGCTTGAATGTCGTATTTGAGAATTCTGGTCCACGTGTTGTCTAAATACTCTGTTGTGGTGATTTGTTTGTCATAGGACATCTTTATTGGGAGTTTAACTTGAAAATTATTATTTTAACGTGGGTTTCACAAGTTGAGTTGCTAGTGAGAGTTATTTATTTTTAAGCAACTCATCTTTTGAGATCCACATTAAAATAATAATTTTCTCATTAAGTAACTCCCATTAAAGATGCTTTAAGAGCTTAAAATATCAACATCTAGCTGTAACAGGTTGTCCGAGTCTTCCTCTTTTGTTTAGTTAGCTAGGAAAGATTTCTTAGGCTAAACCTCCGGGAGCTGTAGTAGTAAGGATTGGATGCCATCCCATTGTACATATTACTTTCATTAGCAAGCAATTGTTTGTATAAATCTTTGTGTTATCCCCCAACTTGTTCCCATCCTTGTTTCTTTTATCCTTTCATGTTTAACGTTCTGTTACGTATTTAAATTTTAAACAAATGATGTAATAAATGGGTGTTTTATGTTCTCGATCATTGGTAGCATAAACTGAGTAGTGTTTTGAGTGGAATATTGCAAGGAAACAAGTTTATTCTTCTGTGGAACAGAACAATATATCTGCAAACAAACCCAATCGGCCTATCTAAGTTGGATATCTACTTTTGCTCATTGACATAAAGTTGGTTTTTAAAACTTTTTATGTTTAATATTTGACTTGTAAATTATTACATATTGCCTGACTTCACACAACCCGTGAATATGGCAAGCCAAATGCAAATGATCAAAGGTAGAAGACACCGAAATCAACTCACCATCATGTTAGAACTCAGTCTCCCTAGAAGCAAGCCATTCTTAGTAAGCTTCACCCAACACCCAGTCATTACAACTAAACCCCGAAATCATGACATCATAAGAAATCAATAGATCAGTACTAAATTGAAATTGGCGGATCAATAAATCGAGAAAACCAAAGAAATCGATGTTCTACGACAATAACAAATCAAACAAAGAATGATACAATCAATAATCTCGTCATTAGATCCCATTGGGAACTCAAATCCCACTTGCGATGTCACACCAAACAAAATTGTGGCTCCTTAGTCATAACCTTCATCAACGTTCTGCTGAAGTGGTGCTCAATGTGGGGGTTCTTCGAGTCTCAGATTACGTCAGATGCACTATGCAGTGTGGTCAACAAAACAGAAACAACTGATGTATGAAGGGTAGAGTAAGACAATTTTTAAAAATAAGTCATTAAATAACTAAAAATAACACATGGCAATTGTTGAGACCATCACTATATCATTTAACGACACAATCTAATGGTAAAGACTAAAACGTGTAACATGATAAAGGCATAGGGACATTCATCGGCTAACGTTAAAAACTAAATTAAATTCTGAAAACGTTCAAGAACTAAAAATGGATAGTAAATAAAAAATCTAACTACTTGTAAATAAAAAAACACCAGCAAACTATTATTTCTCGTAAAAAGAAAAACGGTGGACAGTAAATCATATGATGGCTTTCTACTCTTCCCTGTGTTTTAGTTATTTAAGTCCTTAGGTGTGGATTAAATAGATCTTAGAAGTAGATACAAAAGCCGCAAAGAACAATTAATTTACCTTTTGAGGCAAAAAAATATAAGGCAAGGACAAAGTTGTGAGACTTTTCTACAAAATTCATTTAATTGATGTAACAAATGTATTTGAGACATTCGGTTTATACATGACAGTTGAATTGATCATCCATTTTTATTATTTCATTTTTCAATCTCTTTTTCTTTCCCTTGGATCGATATCAGGTTCAGATAAGGTTGGCAAGAAGCACTGCAACTGCAAGTTCTGTCTCATGATCACAAGGAACCTTAGGTTTGTTAAGATCTTGTTCATACGTGAAATTAAGAATCCGAAAGACATGCGTTTTGATTGATGTGATGGATGTGAGATGGACATGGTTGTCACTGTTTTTGTTTTCCAAATAGAATGCAAATGGTCAAATTTTAGAGTTCTTACGATCCCTGTTTCGTAGGTATAGGAGATCAAGATACATTGGATTCAATCCTGAGCATTGAAAGTGATGCTTTATTTTTCTCTGTTCTAATGATTTATTTATTTACAGGATGAATTTTGTTTAATTATTCATCTTTTCTTTCTGCTGTTTGGTAGGATTATGAAATGTGTTTGTACTGAGTTGAATGCCTTGAGCTCGTTAAATCTTTGGGTTAAGCAGTGGCAGATCTTTATAGAGGGGAGTCATGGTCCCCCCATTTTTTTTCTTTTTTTAGTAAATATAGATTTTCTTTTAAAAAATTGTATTTTTTTAAAATATATCTGTTTTATTATTGTCCCTCAACACTCTTGGTCATGATTCACCACTGAGTTAACTGGTCTAATTCCTTACCATATTGCGTTCGATCCATTCATGGTGGATGTAAATAATGTAACCACCAATATATAATATGTGCATTGAAGTCCTTACCCATCTAGACACACTGTTTGACTGACTGCATAAAAGCTTGTTAGGTTTAATACTTGAATGAAGGAACACATCTTTTATGCAAATTGGATGTTTTTATTCAACGACTATTTAAGAGTTTTCTAGCATTCAACCAAACATGCACCAAATTATCTTTCAAATTCTACTTTGCAGTCTTCACTATGTACTGTATAGCAGTAGCAGTGTGGCTTCAAGTCTTTGGATGAGGTTTGCTATGATAAAATGCTATAGATGATCATGCTGATCTGCTACCAATCTATGTTCTGTTTTGAATTTCTGACACGTTTTCTTTGTAGGGTGTAAAACACAAAGTACTTTCTGACATGTTTTGTTTGTTCTTTTAAAAAAATTGACCTTTGTGAACTTTAAAATGAAACATTTCAATTTATTCAAAATAATTTATTAAAATATGATTTTATTTGAGAATTTTCTTGAGTTTTAAGGATGAAAAGTACTTATAATTAAAAATATTTTTCATTCAATAATAAAACTAAATGCATTTACAATAACTCAAGCATGCTTAACCAACTATTTGCAACCAATATTGATACAAAATCAATGAAAATTTTTTTATTAATAATTTTTAAGTAATATCACAAGAAGTAAAATTTTTTATTTGTTTAAAAAGAAAAAAAGTACTAAAATAAAATTCATTAAAAACTAATCCCTCCCTATTTTCTCCTTTTCTTAAGTAATAGTTTTTTTACAATAAAATTGTAAAGAATAGTAGTAAGCGTGAAACCACTTAGTTTATTTTTATTTTATTTAGAAAAGGATGGACTAATGAACTATGAACTTAGAATTTCATAAAAACTATCTAAACCACACCATTAGCATAAACCATTTTTTAGTAATGAATAATGATAAAAGATACGTTGAACTTCATAGTTTAACTTACCATTACATAAAGTAAAACCAACATAATGTATTAAAAAAAATAAAATTAACTTAAAAATTATAGGTAAGACCAGAGTACATATGTCTACCATTTCAATAATTGATATTAATTATTTGAAGAGATACCCCAAATTAAGATAAAGATGAAAGCAAAAAATATTTTGTTGACTTGAATGCCATTTGAATTGCTTTTTGGTGAAAGTGCTGGAGTATAACTTTTTGGTGAAGGTGCTGGAGCATGAACTTGTGGTGAAGGTGCTAACGTGGGTGCAACAACACCTTCACTAACAAGTATAGCAACTTTCATCCCATGCCAACAATGTCCTCCTCCACTTAAGAAATAGTAGGTTTTGAATTCTGTGAGTTGAAACACGTCTCTTCCTGCACCCCTTGATATGTTATAAATAAATCCTGTGTCTATGCAATTCTCATAACTAGTCTTGTTCACCTCTAGAACATTGTACAAGTGCCTTTCATACCCAAAGTCTTGCAAGAATAACAACATCAATAAGTCATAGTCATAAGATTAAATAAATTAATCTACAATAATAAATTAATCCACATTTATGTCTACCCTTTTCATAACCAAGACTTATTTTCTTCCCTTCTCAATTTCTCACTCAGTACACTTGAAAAGAAACAAACCTGAGTAAAGAAATGCATAACACCTTACTGTTGTAATTTATTTATAAATTGTGATTAGTGGTCCATCCATTTGAGATGATTTTATTTAACTTTTATATTTCACTTATTGGTGTGTTGTTAACTTTAAAATATGATAAAGAAACTAGAAACATGTCTCTTTAACAGTTAGATTGATTTTTTAAATCTATACATATTATTGAAATAAATATTTTAACCAAGATAATTACATTTAACATATCAATTTTAACTTAAACAAAGAAATCATACAAAGGCATAGATTATGAATCAGGTTTGTAAAAAAAAGTTGGATGGAATTGCATAATAGCCATGAAAAACACTGAAAAACGTTCAATTAAAATTTAACACTTAAAAAAAAATTCTCATTGCACATGTGCATATTATTGTTGGGCAGATTTTGACTAGTTGAATTTATGAAATTGGTATTTTATTAAAAAATATTACAAAGATAAATATTCAATTTTACTTTCTCTGTGCGTATAAATTTCCATATACACTTAGAAAAAAATGAGTCGACAAAAACATTGAAAAAACAAGATATGAAAATGGTTAGATTGATCTAGTACATATATATAAACTCAAATGATGCGGTTAACTATTTGTCTCCCCACTTTATTATTAACAATTCCACTCATCCACCATAAGAGAAAATATAACACTTAAAAAATGAAGAGCAAAAATATGGATAAGAAATCTTACAAAGCCAATCACCCAAATGGAAGTGCTCATGACTAGACCATTCTGTGAAGTTAACGTCGGGTTTCCAACTAAACTTATCTCCTCCAACATAGTGAAGTTCTGATTTGGCCATGTTTACCAACGTTATGGTGATTACCATCATAAACACAACTTTTTTTAAGCTCAAAATCTCCATTTTATTTTCAAAGTCTCTAACTATTTTATCCGACTCAATATAGAAGTTATACTGTGCTACAGAAAGGATCCAAATATATAGAGAATAAAATTTGAATTAATATAAGAAAATCTCCATCATTGTCACAATTTTAGAAAAAATAAAGATATTTACAAATTTGTTTATTTAACAATATATGTTTGGAAAGAACTTAATCAGTCAAATTAATTAAAGTAATTGCTTTGATTGCATTAATCAATAATTATTTTAATACTATTTGTACATTCTTTTCACCCATGTATCAGTCAATCAATCAAATTAAGTATAACAATTAAATCAATATATTTTCTATGAATTTGAATATCAGTATTAAATTCAATACCTAAACACCTTAATTTTAGACCGTTAAAATATAAGTATAATAACTTATAATTAAGGATATGTTTAACCAAATACTTTTAACAGTTTAATATAACGTAAAAGACTTTGATGCTAACTTTTTTTAACCATGTAATTTCATTTATATAATTCTTAACGTATTAATTAGTAAAATAAATAAATTTATCATAAATTAATTGTTGTGATTAAATACTAGTGTAAAATATTTTTTATATTGTAATTAAACTCTATTTTTAAATTCAAAGTTTAAAATAAGAACGTTTATTAAAATAAAAAATAAACAAAGAAAGTTTAAAAAAATTCAATATCAGGGAAGTCTAGGATCTAGTTAAGTTGGTTAAACAGATTGTATGAATTATAAAACTCCGACACGGTCTTTAACTCCTTAGGAGATCAACAAAATTTTTTTAAAATAATCATTAAAATCAAACAAATTGATTTTGTAATTTTTATTTCTTTCAGTTTTTAAATTTAAATTTATTTAAAATTGAATGCTAATAAATTTTTTTGTACAAATAACAATTTATATAAAATTAATTTAACCATAATAAATTTATTAATATTTACTTTATTTCTTTAATTAAATTTATAAATTCTAATGTTAAAAATTTTTAAAAATATTTTAATTAATAAAATTAAATTTCAAAGATTTTATAAAATAACTTATCATATTCTATAAAAAATAATGTATTATGCGTAATATTAATTAAATAAATTCAATTGTTAATTGAAAAAGATAAAATGTTCTTCAACCCTGCTTTTAAGATATAAAATTAATAATTATTTAAATAAATTAAAAATTCCAAGTTATATTAAAATATATTTGAAAATTAAGTATATTTTTTTATAAGTCAAATATTAGTTATTAATATGTTAGTTTTTGTTAATAAAGGGATCCAAACTTAAGACCTTTTCCCCCCTTTCTTTCCTTGCATGGATTTTGAAACTAGAACAATCTTATAATTTCATAATTATAAAATAGTTGATAAATAAATTATTGTAATTAAAAATTTAAAAACTTGATACCAAACAAAAAGTTAAGAAATTTATGAAATATTGATTAAATTTTAAAATTAATTTATTTAAATATATTATTTCTTATTTCATGATAGAACTAGAGGAAATTAAAAAATAACATAATTTTAAGTTTATAAAATATATTCTATAAAAAAAGTAACACCTCATAGTAAATAAATATAATTTAATAAAATAAAATTTGGTATTTAAAATAATAAATTGTTTATTTTCATTGGGAGGTTAATGAAAATCTTTTAGAAAAATAATATTTTAATACAAGCTTGGATTTAAAAATAGTGTGCGAATGAATGAGTTTCGTATAACCCGTGAAAAAGATGAGTGGCAACGCTTTTGGAGGGAAAAAAAGTGATTTGAAAAATTAGAGAAAATGTTACCAATATTTATCTAGGAAAATATTAAAAAAATTTAAAAGAAGAGTGATATGCAAAACCAAATGCATGAAAAGTATTAGTACCTTACAACGTTAATCTTAAGAACAAATACTTCTAACTAACTGTATAAAATTAAATAACTCTAAAAATATTTATTTCACCCTTAAAATATAAAACTAATTTTATTTTTATTATTGGTTTTAACATTTTAATGATAAAAATATTATTAGAATTTTTTTATAAAAAGATTATTAATATTTATTGTATTTATTTAATTAACTTATTTTATTTTTATTTTTTTGAGGCTCGATAGGAGTGAATTTTTACTTTTACGTATTTTCATATGTGATGAAAAATAAGAATTTACGTAGTTCTTGATTTGAGTATCGAAGACTTTTGATTTGAGTTTTTAATTTTAATATTTTTGTGTTTATTTTGAAATATTATTATCACGATCAAATTCGAAATGTATCCAAAGTTGTCATGATGACTTTTATTATTTAATATAACTATCAAATCAAAAGTGTATCCGAAGTGATAATATTAAATCATGTAACTTTAATAATGACTAATTCAAAAGTGTATATAAAGTATTCATAATTAAATTTTCATTTTATGATTTTATATTTTAAAAATTAATTTCAAAAGAGTTTACGATGATCAAATTAGAAGTGCATCTAAAGTAATTGTTATAAACCTTTTTATAATTTACCATAGTCAAATTAAAATTAAAAGTGTATTCAAGGTGACTATGATTGAACTTCTTCTTTTAAATTAAATAATTTAAATGAAATAATAATAATTATAACAACCGATATTTTATAAAAAAATCAAATTATAAATGCATCTAAAGTGATTATTCCAACTTTTAGTTTTTTGTAATAGTCAAATTAGAAGTGCATCAAAAGTGATCATTATTAAATTTTTTAATTTGAATTTAAATAATTTGAATGATATAATAATAAGTATAACAACTAAAATTTTTTATGATATCAAAATTAGAAAAGCATATAAAGTGGTTATTCTTAAATTTTTATTTTTTAAATTATTAATATTATTATTATTATTGCTGCTATTGTTGTTGTTGGTTTGCTAGATTTAATTGTCATCTTATTACTTGCTATTTCACATATTTATAAAAATATCTTAACTAGATAAAAATAAAATATGTAATAAAAGAGAGAAGGACAAAATAGATAAAAAAATATGCTTACTATTTACACTCACATATTTGCTAAGTATACTACTATGAAAGAGAGTGCATCTTGCACAATTGGTGGTGTAAACCCAAAATAATCTAGAAATATTTTGAGCCTTAAAGCGAAAGTGGGTGCGCTTAGTGGAAACAAGGGTTCAAACAGCAAACAGACAACCCTTGGCTATTTGGGTTTGGGTGTATTTAGTGAAAATGGGTTCAAATATTAAACGTATAGCCCAAAAGGATTTGGGTCAAGGATGTTTGTTTAGCAAAAATGAGGGTGGAAATAGTAAATGTAAAGCTTATATAGTAAACACACAACCATAAAGATCTAAGTCGAGAGGTGTATCAAGTATAACATGAGGGTGCAAATACCAAAATGGAAGAAAAGAAAATAAAGTGCGTGCGTCCTTGCACATTGGAGTATCATCTAACAGGGATTTTAAATCCCTAAACAACAATGAGATGCATAAGAGAGAATGAAGAATGTCGAGAATGAAGAAGCAAGGGAGGCTTTTTGCGCCATCAATGCCTCCACCTCCATTGCCAATGACTTCTTCGGTGTCTCTTTTGGTGTCCTTTATCCACCAACTGAGTTATTTCCTTTTCTTTTTTCTATTTTTTTATTGAGTTAAAAAAAATGGAAAAAAGAGTGTAAGTTAATATCTGTTATGATTTTTAAATCTCTTTTCTTTTGTTTTCAACCTTTTTGAAAATGTTTCTAACCCCTTTTGCTAATTCAGATACATTCTTTTATAGACTTAATTTGTAAATTTTTACTAATGAAAATTTTAAGTTTTTTTGGTAGAAATATTGCATATCCAGAATTTTATGAGATTATGTTGGTGGTTACAATTGAGTCATGAGTTCTAAAAAAAAAATTTCCATTGCTTGCAGAAGGCATAAGCATGATAGTGACACAAATACCTTTTTCATTTTCATTTTCTTTTTCTTCCCATTTTATTGTTATTATTTTTTATTTTTACCATTCTTTTGTGTTGGAATTCTCCGTTGAGATTCTCATGGATGGTGTGTATTCTGAATGTTGTTTTATAAGTTGGACATTGTATGAAAAAGAAATGGTATTTTTGTCTTTTTCTCATATTTACTATTTACACCTTACAACATGATAAATGTACCTCTTTTACTTAAAAACAAAAAAAAATTAATATACTATTTATATATTCACAAATTTTGCTAAATACACTTCATTGGTTGTTTTTGTCTTTTTATTTTCTTTTTTTATATGAAAAAATAAAAAATCAAATATCAATAAATTATAAAAAAGTCGGATAAAATTGAGTGTCTACAATATTTTTTTTTTATAAATTTTGTCTTTTAATTTTTTAAATAAAACCTATTTGATGAAACTAACATTAAAATATTTTTTGGCCCAATTTCCAAACATCATTTTGGTTTGTTTTTAAGACCAAAACAAAAAGTTTCTTACCAAAAGGTTTAAGGTTTTCGTAACTTCGCTAAAGGATATGCTTCCTTCATCACTTCAGAACTTACAAGAATTATCATTGTCAGAGTAAATCCTTATATGCTTCAGCTTCAATTTAATATAAAATGCAATATATCTGTCTTTTCAAAATTCAATTCTTTTGCCTATTATTTTTTATTGTTTTAGTCCCTAAAAGTTTAAAATGTATTGTTTTTGGTCCAAACATCTAATTTTGTGAATCTGTGAATGGGTTATTTATGTGACTAATAGAGTACGTGCCACGTTAATCCTGCACATGTGGAGATTTTGAGTGATATCATGTGGCAAGTGAATCTATTCATCCCACCCAGAAAAATAAATAAATTAAAAGTTTAATTTTATTCTCTTTAACTTTTGTTCCTATAAAATTTAATCTTTAAGCTTTATTTGTAAGAACTTATTTATAATTTATTTAGTCTTATCTTATCGTATAAATATTTATATAATTGATTGAATAAATTTATAAAAACGCTTATATAAAATCTGTAAGCTGTTTTAAATTTATTTGAATAAGTTATTTAGAATAATTTTTTTGATAAAAAACTGTTTTAAACTTATTAAAAATTTGCACTTCGACTTACACCTTTAACTTTTTTATCTCTTCTATGATTAAAATTTGTTATTGAGTCTTTCTCTATCTCTTTTCATCTTTCTCCCTTCCTCTCTCCCTCTCCCTCTCTCTTCCTCTTCATTCCTCTCCCCCCTCTCTCCCTCCTTCTGTCCCTCTTTCTCTCTCTCTCTTTATATATATATATATTTAAACACTTTATTTTCATATAAAAACTTTTAAATTTATATTCAAACACAAATAACTTATTAAATTTAAAAACTTATATTATAAACTCTTTTGTAAGAAGATCCAATTGAATAAATTCTTATATTATAAGCTCTTCCAAACATTTTTCATAAAATTCGTAAGTTTGATTTTAATCTCATAAAATTAAAATGATTGATTTTATTCATATAAAATTTTACTTTTTTATTTTTAATATAGTAATATATTAAAAAATACTGAACACAAAATAAAATAGTATTCATAACTTAATAATATTAGGTAGATGATATTTATACCTACCGTCTCTACTAACTAGGGATGAAAAACAATTCTGCAAATATAATGGATAAAATTTATTAAAATATTTATATGAATAATTTAAATGAATATATTGACCGCTTACGTAACTATACGGATTGTGAAACTTAGAATATATTGTAACACCTCAAGTAAAATAAAAGAATATAGAAAAAGCTAATTTGGAAACTTGTAATATTAAGAGGATTAATGATCATATAGCGCCAGATACTACATTATTAGAGCAAAACCAATGTGTTAGGAAACTATGGTGTGTCACATGCTGTGTTGTATGCCATTTGTGGTAATAATACTATGCTTTTAATGAATAGTTTATTGGTGGGGACGTTTCATGAGGTAATTTGAAGGTTGGTGTCGTATTCGAATATCAGTTAATGTCTTCGAAATTGATATTTTAAATGTATGACTACATAGTTTAAAGGTTAGAACTGCAAATAGAAACTAATCTCATATCTCAAGAGGATAATTAATTCTTTAAAGCTATGACTACATATGTCTCTTAAAAAAGAAAAGGAATCATCTCATGTGTAAATAACATGTGCAAACATTTTAATATAGTGTTTATTTGATATCAGTTCTTTAAAATTATTTTTAATATTTTAGTATTTAAAAATTAAAAAACTCGTTTAGTTAGTGTTTTTTAGAAACAGTTTTGAAAATTGGTTTTTAGTTTTTAAAAACTAAAAAAACAGAAACAACTGAAAGTAGTTTTGTTTTTCAGTTATTTTTTTTATTTTTAAAATTCAAAATACAATTAGAATATGCTGTTTTTTACTTTTTATTAATGAAATTTTAATAAATATGAATACGTTTTTCTATTTTTACATCTTCAACACAGTTTTCAAATAACACTTACCAAACAAGTTTTTTTTTTCTTCCCAAAAACAGTTTTTGAAAACTATTCTTAAAAACTCTTTTCAAAAATTAAAAAATTAAATCAAACCAAGTCCATAATTTCTCAAATTATGTAAACAAGTTCATGCTACTTTATTTACTCACATGTGAAATATGGTGTTGCAGAAGAAAGGCAAAACTTGTGCAATTGTAGAGTAACATAGCCTTGTATAAAATGTATATAAAATGTCTTTTGGTAACCTATCTTACACATATATGAAAACAAAATAAATGGTATTTTAAAACAAAAATATCATATATAAAAACTAAATAAAATATTTTTTCCACTCTTTTTTATATTGAAAATAATTAAAGTGAAAAAAGGGTATTTTTACTGTTAAAAGTGTCTAAATTTATATAATAATTTATTATTTGAATTTTAGTTTTATAAATGAAAACATCATATAAAATTTGACTTAATTATGTTTCTAATCTCTCAAATTTAAAATATATTTTTGTCCTCAAATATAACTTTTTTATTTTCTTTCTCTTTCAAATTCATAATGTTGTTTTTTTTCTCTTAATTGATTTTTTTTTAAGTTTTTATAATTGGAGAGACTATATTTTTTAAAGAAGGATAAAAAAGTACTAGAGTTATAGAAGTGGGTTAGGTCCTATGAGTTGACTCAATGAAATGGGTTAAGATGTAAATTTATATCCATATAAAACCAGACTTATATGAGTTTATCTTATTGTAAGATAAGATTAACTTAAGAAACTCAACTTATATAGATATAAATCTATTTGGAGTTACATTATTCAATTTTTTATTTTTAAATATATATAAATTTAATAAAAATAGATAAAAACAGTCAATTTAAGACCCATTTGTCTTAAAATCTCTCACTAAAGAGCTTATACTAGAGTAAAAATTAGTTTTTCACAAAAAAACTACTAAGATTCCTTTTAAAGTAAAATATATAAGTAATGTGAAAGTATGGAATAAGAATAACGACATGAATCTTATATATTATATATTATATATTATATATTATATATTATATATTATATATTATATATTATATATAATATATAATATATGTTTTAAGGGGACTATTATGTTTTTGCTAGAAAAGTTATATGGGAGTAATTTCATTTATTGTAATATTATGTATTCTTGCAATTTTTTTTTTCAAATCATGTCTTGTGATTGAGATTTTTTATTTTGCATTTTTTGAATGAATAATTTTTAGATAAGATCTTAACCTTCGATAAGAATACTCAATGATGAATTTTCTATTATGGATGCTCTAAGAATTCTTAGATAAGATCTTAACCTCAAGATCTTATTATTTTCTTGAGAAGAGAAGATGTCCATGTGAAAAAAGAGATTTGGATCTTTACAAAAGATATTTTAATATGAACTCCTTCTGATAATTATCTATTAAAAATAATACTTGAGTTATTAATTTAAAACATAAATAAATATTAAAATAGAAACACAAGAATAATTTGAGTTCATAATGAGTTCACTATTAAATAAAAAATGGGTGGAATTTTTGGAAGTGACGTCAAACTATCAAAAAAATAAAAGAGTTTAAGTAGTTTCTTTTTTACTTTGGTCCTTTAAAGGTATTTTTAATTTGATCATATGAATGTGTTTTTTGTTTGGTAGTACTTTTTATTATCAAGTAATAAATTTGTTTTTAGTCTTTAGTTTCAAGCGACAATGATAATTAAACATGTCATCACAAAATCTAAAGGAGATAGTCTTATATAGTTTTTAGAACAAACTATATTTTTAATATTTTATTTGTTTAAATAATTTATAACATCAAACAAATTTAAAAGTGATAAAAACACATTTCATTGAAAATAATTATACTAGGCTATCTTGTTACACTCACTCTTTTAATGACATAATAAATTATTGGATTATTAATATTTGTTATATATGTATAATGGATTAAGTTGAGAAAATTAAATTAAGAATCTTGTTAAATTTTTAATCTTAAATGTCTTTAAAAAATATCGCCAATCAAACTAAACAAATTCTAAATTAGTGTTTTGATATCACATCACTCAAAAGAATATATATCATGAAACTCAATATGAAGTGGGCGACACAATTATCAATTGTAATAAAAGAGTTTAATACTTATATATATATATATATATACTAGTAGAATAAAAGAATTTTATATTAATATTTAATCGTAGCTCTTCGTTTATATGATTTTAAGATCGTTTATATGATTTTAAGATATTGATTGAGTAAAGTGTCAACTTATCAAAGATGACACATGTGAAAGATTGTGAATGGATGTGTGTAAAACACTTGAGGGTGCGTAACTCTTTTTCTTATAAAACAAACACTAATAAATGTAATCTCATTCAATATCAACGTGTAATTTTTTTTTTTTAATGCAAAATTTATTCAAAGAAGATAAGATGTCCACATATCATAAGGAAGGATAAATAGTAGTTTGCAAATTATAAGAACATAATAAAAAAAGGAACAACTTACCGGGACCGACCGAAAATAGCAGCTTAACATAACCCCCCACCCCCAAAAAAAAAAAACATACATCATACACCAAGGATAGTTCTTTTGTATTTTTAATTCTTTTTTTATTTTTATTTCCGTCCTATGACTACTCGTCTATGCTTATTCTTTTTTAAACTATTATATTTTAAAATTTTTATATCACTATTTTAACTATATAAATTTATTTTTTTACTAATAGTTTTAAGTTCTTATTCAATTTTAACTCCAAAGATAACCATAAAAATCCATAATATTTATTTTAGATAAATTTCAATTTTGAATTCTATTTATCCCGCTATCTCTTATTATAAACATAAAATTTAAATATTAAAATTGATCGATGGAGTGCACGGACAAAACTACTAGTTAAAAACAAATATGTATGTTAATTTCAATAATTATCATAAAATAGCTAGACTATGGTGGAAAAATCTAAAACAGTAACTAGAAAATGATAGTTATTAAATTAACTTAATAAATTATTAAGTATTTGATGAAATTAATAAATTTTCGTCTTACATTGTGAAAGAGAAATAGATATGGAATGACAAAAGAGAAATAAATATAAAAAACTAGAAGTTAGCATTGTGAAAAAATGACTTAACATACCGTTTCATAAATGATTAAAAATTAAGTTATATTTTATAAAACTATCTCAAAAATTTATTTAAAGTTGGAAAGCTAATTAAGATAGTTGTTATTAGATAGTTATTGACCTAATATTTATTGATAAGGGTGAACTAGTTGAGGAAAATTTATTTTTGTTCTTATCAGTCTAATAGTTTACAACATCTCTACCACAAGATTAAGTTTTTTTATTTTAACTTATTTTTTTGACTCTACAATTTAAATATTTATTCTACAATGGACCTATAATTTAGAACACTTTTGATAAATCTCATAATATTTGTTCTTAAAAATTGGGTTGAGGAGAGAGTCAATAAAAAATATTATTTTTTGAATAATAGGTTGATCTTGTTTGTTCTTGTAGACGAACAAGATCTTTACTTAGAAATCAACTATTTTTCTTCCATTGTTGATATTGCCAAGATAACATCTTCACTTCAAGATCAGCAAGACCCATCGAAGATTTCAAAGTCAAAAATCTTAGAATCATTTACAAGATCTTCAGGCCAACCTGATAAGACTTCCAACAGAAGATAAAGTTGTTTTATTATAATTCATTCTTTGGCAGACCCCATGATTTAAAGATTTATTCCATTATTTACTCCAATGGAAGATCACGTTTTTTATATTAGAGCATCTCCAAGGATTGATCTTGGACAGTGATGTTGAAGCCAAAATTAGTTCTTACTAAGAATACTAATTGGAGTAAACGAGGGTAATCTCCACGTGGAGATTTGTTATTTTAAAAGAACACTCAAGATCAACAACATTTAAAGAAACGTATTTTATTGTCTCTTTTCTTAAATTTCAGTTTTAAATATTTTTTCATTCTTTGCAATTTTTTTCATAATTAAACTATATAATTTAATTTATAGTTATTTAATTAAAAATATTTAAACTATACAATTATTTAATAAAATCATTTAACTTAAATAACATAATTGTTTAATTTAATTAATATAATTATTTAATTTAAGTGATTTTACAATAACTGAAAATAAATATTAAATTTAATGACATGGTAGTACGAGGTCCAAAAGTGTTCCAAGATCACAATTTGTGATCTCCTATTGGAATAAAAAATAGAATTGATCTTCAAAATGACATGGGAGTGTGAGATCCACCAGAAAGTTGGGTAAAATAAAAACCTTGATATACCCTTGGAGATACTCTTAGAACACTTTTGGTAGACCCATAATGTTTGTTCTTAAATACTGGGTTGAGGAGAGAGGCAATAACAAATTCTTTTTTTAATAGTGAGTTGATATTGCTTATTCTTGTAGAAGAACAAGATCTGCACTTGGAGATCAACTATTTTTCTTCAATGTTGATCCTGTCAAGATCAAATTTTGATTTCAAGATCAGACCTTGACTTCAAGATCAGATATTGACTTTAAGATCAACCTTTAAGAAAACCCATCAGAAAACTTTAAGATATATTGGACTGAAGGTGGACCTCGACAATCCAACTTGCATGATCCCACAATATCCTACCATTTAATGACAGTCACCACTAATACTTGAATCAGTATAAAAGGAAAAACTACGAAATCCTAAGAGGACAACTTTTTGTTACTTGCCTAAGACAAATACCCTAATTCTACTTCGAAATAAACTCCCCAACATTTGGCAACCACAATGGGAGTCAGTAAAACTAAAGCCATAGAAGAGAAGAGCCATAGAAGCATAAAATGGACCATGCATGAGTAAGACTATTTGTTTCAGATCATATCGATGGAAGACTCACGTATCTACATGCTGATAGTGGTTTGTCCAGATCTCTCGAAGATCGGATGCTAGTAGGCTAAGATCTATGTTATAGAGGTAATGGAAAATTGATGAGAAAACGTAGATCTACCTCAAGTCACTATTGTTTTCTTAATTGTATGGAATGATTGTGTGAGATTATTCATGATTCTTGTTGTAAATTTAATTTTATTGATTTCATGGGTACGCTTGCATAACAAGTCAAATAAATCTTAATAGAAAAAGTTTTATTGGTTTTGAAAAAGATCGCAAGGAGTAGCCCAAATTTCTCCTTCATATGATATGTGTCTTGCTCGTTTTCATCGTTGTTTTATATTATTATCTATTTATTGCTCTACTCGACTCTAAATCAATTTATTATCAAAATAGTTACAGTTTTCAATTTTATATAATTAGACATGTAAAATCAAGAAATACTTATTTTAATAATGAGGTTTACTTATTATAGAAAAACAATGTATGGCTCACTCGGTTTGTGCTGCAGGCCTGAAGTTCCGTATTATTGGGTCTAGTACTTGCTGGAAGAGAAGCCTTTGTTTTTCCCGTATCCTTCTTATCCAACCTCACCAAAAAGTCGGAAAGGGAAAAATTAAGTTTCCGGGAGCAGGTAAGACTAGATTCCTGTCAGGATTTCTTGCATTTTAAATTTTTCATTCTTGCTTCAGCTGATAATTTGGTTGACTTAAAACAATTTGTTGAATTTTTTAAGTTTTAAGTTAATGATCCGGTAAAAAATTCGAGATTTTATTTATTTTTGTAAATTTTACTTAAGAAATATTTTAAACTTTTAAATCTAGACAGAATAATAAAGTATTTGTTTAATAATTTAAACAATATTTCTATTTTTTGAATCTAGACAAAATATTGTTTAATAATTTTTTTATGCATGCATTGGATTTATTTAATTTAAATTTGATTGACTACATTAATTATAATTTTGGGGTTGTTACAAAATTAATTGTTTTTATTGTTAGTGATTCACATTCACATTAACTTTTTATAGAAATAATTATTGTATTTCTTTTGTTAAAATATGTTTTAAGTCATATTTATTATTTTATATTTGAATTAAAAAGATGTTTTAAGTCAGGAAGATATATAATGGACCGACGAGTAAAATAAATTAAAGATATAAACAATATCATGTTCGCCTTTATTAACAAAATAATTATTAATGTGTTTTTAAGGTATATGATTTAATATATATTACTTTTTATTTAAGGTATGTGACTTAATATTTTGTTTTTATATATTTATATGTTTTTAAAACAAATCTGGAGTAACTATGGTATATAAATTATTACCTTTTATCAATTTTTAACACAAGAACTATAATATTATATATATATATATATATATATATATATATATATATATATATATATATATATATATATATATAACAACAATTTAGTGCTATTTAATGCTATATTAAATGTTTGAAACAGATTAATACTATATTTAATATATATACATATGGATTAATACTAACCGTACATATCTAAAAATTAATGCTACTCAATTAAATGGATTAATATATTTATATACTATATTTAATTAGCACTGATTAGTTAAATGGATTAACATATTTAATGTTTTATAAAAATTTTAAGACATAGAATAGTAACACACATATATTAAAAAATTGAGTGTTTTCCTTTGACAACCAGATTAAATTCTTTTCATTATATAATTTAATTAAATAAATTAATAAACAATAAAAATATTATTTCATTTCACTTTACTCTACTTTCTTACTTGTTATTTTGCTATATCAAAAGAATAACAAAAACTACAAATTTTCTTTAATGATAGTTAACAAAATGATAAAATTGAAATGTATGACTTGATTCAAAGTGGGTTATTAATTAAAGAGAAAATTACATGCACAGAAAGAGAAAATTATCAAGTCATTAAAATTGGGATGATTAAGAATTCAAATATTTTGAAACAAGTAATATGTTTAAATCTTATAGTTAGTTGGTTTATTAATTAAAGAGAAAATTACATACACATAAAGAGAAAATTATCAAGTCACTAAATTTGGGATAGCAAGAATTATTTGAATCAGGTTATATATTTAAAACGTATCGTTTCATTAACTATCGTGAAAGAAAATTTGTAATTTTTATTATTTTTTTGATATATCAGAATAACAATTATATTGGTGAGAGAAAATAAAGTAAAATGGAATGAAATGAAGAAAGAATCTTTTTATTGTTATTAATTTATTTAATTAAATAATATAATGAAAAGAATATAATTTGGTTACCATAGGAAAAAACCTAATTTTTTAGTTTATGTGCATATGTATCTTACAATTTTTTTATAAACTAAAACATTAAATATATTAATTCGTTTAACTGATTAGTGGTAATTAAATATAATATATAAATATATTAGCCTGTTGAATTGATTAGTGATAATTTTGATGAACATTTAGTATTAATTTATATATATATATATATATATAATATAATATAATATAATATAATATAATATAGTATTAATATGTTTTGAGTATTGAATATAACATTAAAAATAACGTTATATAGATTTGTTTGTGCATTAAGAATTGATAGAAGGTAATAGTTCATGTACTATGATTACTCCGAATATGTTTTAAAAATATATAAATATATATAAATGAAAAATACTAAGTCACATATCTTAAATAAAATATAATATATACTTAATCATATAACTTAAATAAAAATGTATTAAAAACATAATATATTAATAATTACTTTGTTAAGAAAGGTGAACATAATTTTTTTATATTTTTAATTTATTTTACTCCTTGATCAATATATAATATTCATTAAGTATTGATCTTTTTAATTTAAATATAAAACAAAAAATATTGTCCCGACTTAAAACATATTTTAGCGAAAGAAACATAATAATTATTTCTATGAAAAGTTAATGTGAAGAAATCGATTACATGTATGAATCACAAACAATAAAAACATAATTAATTTTGTAACAACAATATTGTTTTATCAAACAGCTGAAATTATAATTAAATGTAATCAATTTTAAATTTAAACCACATAAATTCAAGGTATGAAAAAATAGATTTAAAAGTTCATTAAACAATATTATATCTAGATAATAACAATATTATTTAAATTATTAAACAAATATTCTATTATTCTGTTTAGATTTAAAAGTTTAAAATATTTCTCAAATTTTTTTGAATAGGTAAAAATGTGCAAAAATGGATAAAATCTTGGACATTTTACCCGATCATTAGATTAAAACTTAAAAATTGAGCATATTGTTTTAATTCACATTAACTTGAAATCTAAGGGTTAGGATTTGTCTGCCAAAATTTATCTATTGATTTTATTTGTGTAATTATGTAAACTTGAAAACTGTAACCCTTTTGAATGTAAATTGATCTCAAGTCGAAATATCAAGAGAAGCCACAAATAGATAATAATAAAAGACACAAGAAAAAGGAGTAGAACACACACATCAGGGAGAGATCCGCAACTCTCGTGCAATTTAAGATTGCAACAAGAATCATGAATAATCTCACGCAACCATCCCTTAGGATCAAGAAAACAACGACTTGATCAACCGGTAGATCTACATTTTCTCATTGATTTTTTGTTGTACCTCTTTAATGTAGATTTGAGTCTCCTAGCATCCGATATGCGAGCGATTTGGATAAACCACCATCGACATGTAGAGATGTGAGTCTTGGACCTATCTTTCGAATTGTCCAAAAGACTAGTAATTGTCATCTTTGAGAAGTTTAATGGCAAAGGTCGTTGACTTTAGTCTTACCAGCTCCCACTGTAGTCATCAAATATTATAAAATGTATTTTTATAAAGATTAGGGTATTTATTTTATGCCGCTAGCAAAAAGTTGTATCTTTAAGATTTTGAAGTCTTTCATTTTATATTGATCTAGGTATTTCCTCTCCCTCTATGTCTGATCACCATGGATGATCTCTATATAATTCTATCTTTGTTATTAACACGATTGTCATTAATGAGTGAATACTGTAGACAAATATTGTGGAATCTCACGTGTAGTTGAAGTCCACCTCGAGTCTAGGAATAAAAATAGAATGTTCCCACCTTTGCCATCTTAATGTCAAAATCTGTATGTGAGTTCCAACGGATGTAAGACAAGGCATTTAATTTATGGTTAATACTGTGGTACTCTTTAGAGGATTTTGATACTTTTGTAACGTGGTATTCAATCATTTTATTTCATTTGTGTAATGATGTCATTTCATCATAACATTTTTGAAAATGTTCATTTTTATTTATTTATAAAATTTAATTAAGTAATTTTAATAGAATAAATTTAATTAAGATAATTGAGTAAATTAAATATTTTTATATTTTTATAATGGAGTTGAAACCATAGAGAATTTACAATAATACACACCCTATTCAACCCACTGAGTTAGACCGTTAACCTAAATATTTTTATATAATGTACTACTATGTACAATGATTTAAATATTAAATGTAGATTCTATAAATAATAAGATAAAAGTAACTTTTATTTGATTTAAATGTTCTTTAAAAAAATTTATATGAATTTTATCATAATTAATACTTTATTTTTTAATTGTTGTTTATATGATGGTTATATATATATATATATATATATATATACTTATTTAATTTATAATTTATATAACATAACCAATACAATATTTACTATTTGTTATATTTTTAAAGGGTGTCATAAAATTTTAATCCTATATGAATAAAATAAAAAAATATGTAGGTATTATTAAAAATACTATACTTTAATTATTTGAATTAATTAATATAAAATATATATTAGTTGTAAATATTTTTTTGAAGGAAATTTTAGTAAAGATATATAATCCATGCATATTTCCTTTATAAGGATTATCTTTGTTTGAAAAATAAAACTCTAAAATACATTATTTTAGTTTTAGAACTTCCCTGGTATATATTAATACATGTTTCTAAAAATATTATTTTTACATGTTAAAATATATTATTATTATTATTATTATTATTATTATTATTATTATTATTTTTTAGGAGACATAACCATTTTTTTGTAATTTACAACTAATATAAATTTATATAAATTAATTAAAATAATTAAAATGTAGCAGTTTTAATAATATCAATATAATTTTTTATTTTATTCATATAGGATTATGATTATTTATTATTTAAAATTATATGACAACCCTTAGAAATATAACAAATAGTAAATGTTGCATTAGTTATGCTATATAAATTGTAAATTAAATAAGTAAAGTATATATAACCATTATGACTAAAAAATAATGTATTAATTATGATAAATTCATATAATTTTTTTATTGAAAAATTAAAGAATTTTAAATCAAAGTAAAACATGCTTTTATCTTATTATTTATAGAATCTATATTTGATGTTTAAAAATCAGTATATAAATTAATATTGTATATAAAAATATTCAGTTTATTCATTTACCTTAATTAAATTAATTTTTATTAAAATTACTTAATTAAGTTCCCAAAAAAAATGAAAATTAAATAAGTTTTAGAAAAAAAAGCCAACTTCTGAATATTTTGATTAGATAATATCATTAACCAGGTGGAAGAAAATTATAAGGTCACTTCACAAATGATATTAAAACCCTCTAAATATAGAAGATACATAAGTATTAGCCTTAATATGTAAGAGAAAAATCGACAAATAAAAGATGAGTAGTTATATAATTTCAGGAACATTTATGAGTGATTTCTAAAATATATTATTTTTATTAAACAAATAAATAAGAATTCGTAAAACTCATTTTGGTAATAAAAAGTATTTTATCAATTTTAAAACAATAATTATTTTAGCATTTTAGTTTTGTTATAAAACTATAGTTACTTTTCAAATTTAAGAATACATTCATAATTATTTTTCAATTATAAACTTTTTTTTTTACATTTACAAATGAATCAATAAGACAATAACAAACACCCATTAATAAAAATATTGATAATGATGATAATTTCAAAAACACAACAAAACCGATAAGAGTATTTTAGGTTACAAATATACTAATTAATATATTTTAATTAATATACATTGTTTCAAATATAATAGTTTTAAATAATTAATTAATCTCAAAACACTTGTTAACACATTGGACAAAATTTTAAAAAGGTAAGAAAGTACTACAAGCGATAATAAAAGGAGCCTTTGAGATGTGTAAATATATACACGTAAAGTTTAATGAGTTTTATTTTTTTATAATTCAAAAAATTTTATTAAAATAAGAAAAAAAACACAAAAGATGTCTTCTAAAAGTACAAAGAATAAAGAGAAGAAAAATTAATTATTTATTCGGTATACAAGTATTATGATGCCCCTAAATGTAAAATGAAAAATTCATTATGCATTCGATATGAAAGTATATTGTGAATGTAGGCATGTGAGACATCATTCATATGAACTTAGTTATTCTGCTGGGATAATATGCTGCATATTCAATTTTTACAGTAATATTTATAGTCTTTCACATTTGTCAGACTCCAAAATCAAATAATAGACCATGTTTGCTTTTTGTTCAATGAGTTATACTTCAAAATACATATACATAAGAAAACTTCAACATAAATTACCATGTTGCTGTTTAATCCTACCTCTATTCTATAGATTAGAAACTAATGATACTTGGTTAGAAAATTTTTTTAAGCTTAAAACCTAGTTGAGTAATTGAGTAGTTGAGATCCAGTAAACTTATTTATAATTTGTTTTTACATTAATTTTTTTTTAATAAGCCTCTATTAACGGCTCCTACTTCATTGGACATTCATGGTCATTACATAAGCACAATACATGGATGAACGTTTTTCTCTCCCTTTTTGTAACCTTCCAAATCATGGATTAGGAACCACCGAAACCACTAACGACGATAAAATTATACGTGTCCAACCGTTCCAAAAAATAACGGATCTACTAACCATTCTTCCAATTCCAACTAATCTAGCTAACGCATATAATTATATTCACTTTTACATTTTTTTTCTTTTTCTTTTTTATTTTTGTGCTCAACAGTGTTATTAGATTACAATAACTGAAAGGACAAGAACTCGGAGCAAAGAGTGATCAACACCCAAAACAAAATGATGAGTTTCAAGACAATGGGAAATAAGAAAGGAGACATCAATGAATTGAAACAATTAACTGTCCCAAAAGTTTATTCTTCTAATTTATTACCACACAGTTTCTTTACATGACAATTGTTTCTGAACATATTCCTCATTTACCTCCGTAAAAGACAACAAAAGAAAACTCATAAGTCATAATCAATGGTAGTACTATCACAATGTAACAAACAATAAAACATACAAACCACAATGCTTAAATGACATGATATATTACCAAAACCATGCAACACTTATTTCCTTTGCGGTTCATTATTTCTTCGTTTCCTTTGTGTTCCTCTCACAAACTGGGTATTTGAGTTTGGTAACATTTGGGTTGAAGGCAAGCATTTTCCAACCGGTTCACCCAACAATAATCTCTTCTGCCAAAATTAGCAAAATGGCAATAATTTCCCTACTTATTTTTCTTTTTTGAGGAAAACCAAGAAAAGAAGGAACTTGCCCTTATTCTACGCCGTGACTGATTGTGGGGCAATTGAATTTCAACATTTTCTTGTGACCCTTCATTTTGTCGTAGTTGTCTAGAGTAAGCAAGAAGTTGAGCCCTACGATCATAACCTTGTGATCCTGTAGTTTGTGACATTCCGTAACAAGGGTGTGGCTTAGTTTTCTTTGTGTGATCCTGATCTAATGGTTTAATTGAGCGAGTTCTCGGTGATTCTACATAAAATGTGATCAGCACCGCTCTGTTTGTAACACTGTTTTTGTTTTGCATGTTTTCACTTTGAGCCTCCGCTGCCGTTACTTTGGTTGATGCGGTAAGTGTTAATGGAATGGGGTACCAAATTATATGTTGTTTAAACGACTACGAATCAATCAAGGAATTGGGGAGATTGATGATTTTTTTGTCATTGTCGTGTGTTGTTTTGAGAACATATAAAAGGGTGAATATTCACAAGATCTCTCTCCCTACTCATAGATCGTGGATTGCTACCAAAACAATCAAATTGTGAATGCCACAACGGATTTTAGAATAAAATATTAGTAAAAGTCAAAATTACTAGAAAGGAAACTAACTAACAATGAATCAATGATCATCCATTGCGGTCAAAATTGATTTTTATCATACACATTTATATAATTTAAGTGATATTTTTTTCCCCGTTTTTTATTCTTATTTTTAGAAAAAATAGTAGTAAAAATATATTTGGTTATAATTTAAAAAATATTTTTGCTAAAAATATTTTAGAAAACAACTAAAAACAGAAAATAGAAAAAATTTTTGTTTAGTATTTTCAAAAGTTAGCATTATGTGAAAATTTAATAATAATATTGTAATTATATAAAATATAATATATAAATATATTTTAAAATATATACATAAATAATTTATAATGTTTTTGTTTTAAATTTAACTATATTATATTTTAAAAATAGAAAATATCAAATGAAAACAAACATATTTTTTGAATGTTAAAACTTTAAAAATAAAAATCATTAATAAAAATAAAAAATAAAAAAAGAAAATATTTTTTAAAACCAAATTTCAGCTTAGATATTCCAACAACTTTATTACTAGTGGGTTTTTTTTTTCATAAGCATTTTACTTTTAGGCTTAATGTGGACTTTTTACTAATTATTTATTTATATAAAAATTAATAGGCTACAATCTTAACCCTTTTTAATTTTAGACATGTGTGACATTAAAGTACTTTTCAAATTTTTTTGAGTCTCTATTTTGTCTTTTCTATCTATCTTTTCATAATTTTTTTCTATTCTTTTTTAATTTTTCTATTTATATTTTTATCTATATTATCGTTTAAAATCATTTTCAGTTAAAAATCATATAAAATAATTTTAAATATTTCCATTAATATTTTTTTTAAAAAATATAAATATTATGTGATTCACAGTTCTAACATAATCTACTATCTATATAAGAAAATAATAGGCTAGCAATGTTACCATCTTCACTTTTCTTAATTTTTTACACATTTCAATTACAATGACGTTTTAGTTCTTTCAAAGTTTTATCTCTCTTGTTTCCCAAATTTTATTTTCCCAATTTTGTGTTCTGTGTATCTCTTTTCATAATTTATTTTCTTTTCTTTTCATTTCTTTTTCAATTATTTATTTACTTTTTTATCTATTTTATCCTTTAAATCATTTTAGGTAAAAAAACATATAAAATAGTTTTAAATGATTTCGTTAATAAATATTATTCTTGAATACAAATATTTGACTATGATTACTTTATAATTTATTTTTAAAAGAAAATTCTAAATATACTTATTTATTGGAAAAAAAATTTATATTTATTAATACAAATATCTTTTTATGGAAGAAAAATTCTGAGAATGTTAATTTATATAATTGATTATAATTAATTTATAATTTATTTTTAAAAGGGAAAAATTAAATATAATTAGTTAAATATCATAAATTAAAATAATTTTACCTAGAAAGTAAAAATATTTTTTATGTGAGATGAAATCCTTCTCAAGAACATTATGTATATACTTTACTGTAGATACTTTATAATTTATTTTTTTAAATAATTTAAATCTAATTAGTGAATAATATTAAAAATTAAAATAATATTATTTATAGAAGATACAACTATTTATGACCAGAGATAAGTTTGTGCTAAAAAGTTATTCTTTATAATTTATTATAATTACTTTATAATTTTTATTGAAATATTTATAAAAAATAATTTAATATAAATATTTCAAATGAAAAAAATTATTTATGTTAGAGACTAAAAATATCATAAATTAAAATATTTTAGTTACGTTAGAGAGTATAAATATATTTCAGAGAGATAGAATACTATCCAAAAATATTTATTTGTATATTTCATTATAGTTACTCCATAATTTATTTTTTTCTAAAATTTATAGTAAAAAAATTAATCCTAATTAATAAATAATATAATAATAAAATGATTTTAGTTATTATAATAAATACAAATATTGTTCACTAGAGATAAAATCTTACTCAGTACTGTTAATTTTTATAATTTAAATATTTAATATTATTTTTTCTAAACCCTAAACCGTGAAAGACCCGTGGGTATGCGCGGGTTACATAACTAATTGAATTTAATAACATAATTCATAAAAATGTAAAATATAGATGATAAAAAATACAATTAAGTCTTATTTTAATTTCATCAAATGACACAATCATTTTATTAATACTAAAAAATATCGTATACAAACAGTGAACATAACTAAGGGCAGACATTGCGTCAATTGATATGGTTTCATTAATAAAAATTAAAAAGTCGTGTGCATATTTATTTATTATGGAATCATTAAGTCAAAATAATAATTATAATGTTTGACTTAATTTATTTCATTAAAATACTGCTAAGTTATAAATAAAAAAGTTTAAAAGTAAAGATGTTTTTCATCTATTAAAGTGAATAAGTAATTTGTTATTGTTTAATTAGATTTTTTTTGTTTAAAATTGTGAAGCTCCATGTGACAAATTTTAGTTGTACTTAGAGTTTCAAACAAATAAGCATTGCAACATGTAGGATTATGTCTTCAAAATCAACTATCAAGTGGAGTCCTTCCTTTATTAGTTTTATAATAATTTTTAGTTAAATTTAACCATAACATTTAGAAAAACAATTAAGACAAAAATAATTAAAATTTTATAATATTCTGTTTTTTTATAGGTTGGTGGATCAATTCAAGTCAATCCGAGAACCCAACCCAGTTTGTTTCTTGTAGGGTAAAGGAGGGGCATTTTCTTTTAACACCCCTCCATTTGCTATTTTCACCCCCAAAGTTTATATTTTTTATTACTTCCTAATATACCCTTATCCTTATTTGATTTAAATTTTTTGAATTTATTTTTTTCTTGTCTTATTGTGCTTTATCTTGCTACTCTTGTGTGCTAAACTCAAATTCTCACATTCTGCCTTATTGTAAATCCCTAATCATTCTTATAAGTCTTTAGGGTATTATTTGTTGATTTAAGCGCTATTTGAAAAGGAAAACACAATTTTATTCAGGTATAATTTTATTGATTTAAAGTTTGGGGTTTAGGGTTTTGGGATTTATGATTGAGGGTTTGTTTGTGTTTTTATTCATACTATGTTGAGTGTTATAGTATTCCGGATCACCTAGTCTGGAATACACATTTGATTCACTTCCAGATTAGTTGATTCAGAATGTACATAATACATTTCTGATTAACTGATCCATAATATACATAATACATTCCGGATCAACTGATCCAGAATGGACATAATACATTCCGGATCAACTCATCCGGAATGGACATAATCCATTCTGGATCATGTTGTCCGAAACATACTTGTTGAATCTCATTTGCCTTCTGAATCATGTGGTCCAGAATATACTAGCTGAATCCCATTTGCCTAATGGATCATGTTGTCCAGAATGTACTTTGTTACGCAAGTAGGGTAAGAAAAGGGGAGGGTATTTTTGGTTTTGAAAAAGATTGTAAAGCCTGGGGGGTGCGAATAGAAGATGGGGGTATTAAAAGCAATTACCTAAAGGAGGAATTGTATCCCATTTGATATCTCTATCAAAATGGATCGTGTAAGATTATGCAAAGCATGATTTTGCTTTTCGCACCTTTATTTTCATTGATATCCCTATCGAATTGTAGCCCATTTGAGACGCTATCGAAACAGACCATGTGTGATTATCCAAAACTCATGCTCATTATTTTGGATAGATTAATTTGAACACAGGTTGTGAAAATCGAACTGGACTGGACAGTTTAACTAGTTGAACTGGGAATTAGACCAGTGTCCAATACATTATTTCTGAAAAACTGGACATGCTAGCAACCAGCTAATAATCGGTTAAAAAGTGGGTGGACCGGCCAAACTATATAAGAATTGGCTAGTTCAAGGGTTATCCCACTTTATTTTTGTTTAAAAAAGGAAAAAATATATAAAAATTGAAAATTTGTGGTTTTTAAAATTTTAGGTAAACAAATGAGAGATATTCTAATAAGGTATTGTGAAATAAAAAATATTTAAAAGAAATTTTTGCAAATTATGAAATGTTAATTACAATTTAAAATATAAATATTTCTCAAAAAAACATTTTAGACAACATGAAACTTTACTTCTTTGTAATATTATAAAGACAACAATACTTAAATTTAAATGTTGATTACAATTTAAAATATAAATATTTCTCAAAAAGTCATTTTAGACAATATGAAACTTTACTTCTTTGTAATATTATAAATATAACAATATTTAAATTTAATAAGATATATTATAAATCATATATAACTTATTTTTTGCTTAATATATTGCTATATTAATAAAAATAAATATAAAAAAATAATATTTTACTAAATCTGGTTCAATCCTAGTTGAACTTTGAACCTTGAATGTATGACTTCACCTGCTCAATCACTAGTCTGGTTTTGAAAACTTTAATTTGAACATATTAAATATATAATTCAGATTAGTTGATTCAGAAAGTAAACAAAATTATTCCATATCTTTGGATTAATTCCATGCTCACTTTTTTAGGTAACTTGATTTGGAACATACTAACTATATATTCTAATCCAATCAATCTAAACAAGTGATCCAAAACTATGCTTACTACTCTAAACATTTGATTCAAAACATACTAACTAAACTCTGCTTCAGTAGATCTAAAATTTAAAATGAATATTATTATTCCTTCTTCGAATCAACTGGTATAAAAATATACTCATTATTCTAGATTGTTTGATAAAATATACTAGTTATATATGTCAATTCAGAATGTAAAAAGAAGCAAAATGATTTATCTAAAATAAAAGAGACTAAGATTAAGTACAAATACTACTCAATAATTAATAGGTAATTAAACAAAGTATGACTTCATTTTGGTATTAATAAAAATTATTCAATCTCTTTTGGTGCAATTCTCTCTCTAATATGGAATTCTAATACAAATTACAAGCCTAATTTACACTCTAATGTGCAATTTTCTCTTTTGATGCACCCAACCAGATGAAATAAAACTTAAGTATGATGAGTCTCACATCAGAATATACCAAATGTATTATGGTAAAACAAGTAATTAAAAGAATTTTTATTAGAAAGTTTCAAAAGAAAATTTTCATAAAAAAACACCCAAACCAAATTTATTGAGTGGATTAAACCAAATACTTCCTTGTAGTATAATTTACACATTGGTTTTGTAGGATGAAACATATCCTTTCAGAAAGGGAAGAAGAAAAAACCAGTAATTTGCACTCAACCATACTCCTCGTACCAAAAACATTCCAACAT
This sequence comes from Psophocarpus tetragonolobus, assembly GCA_037954015.1. Lineage (NCBI taxonomy): Eukaryota > Viridiplantae > Streptophyta > Magnoliopsida > Fabales > Fabaceae > Psophocarpus > Psophocarpus tetragonolobus. The sequence goes on along the minus strand of CM075695.1, from coordinate 31,145,916 downwards.
AATACTAACAACTAATTTTTTTCATACCAAGAAATAAAACCGTACTCCTCAATCCTCATCCCTACCAAAGATATAATGAATTGATACACCAGGATCACCATTGTCATAAAGTTAAGCACCCTTTTGACAGAATTATGTGTAAAAAAACCACTACATCCAAACAATCGTACCCTTTTTATCTATATTCTTTATTGATTCTTCCAATGAGCCAATGAATTTAGGTACTCATCTGATAACATAATAACATATTTATCTGCTTTAGTTTTAAATTAGATATCTAAGAAAGGGATTTAATGGAGTCCATCAATTGTACAAAAGCAAATGAACCTTACCATCCTTTTCATAATGTTTAACCTTAAATATATTACGTCTTAATTCGAGTTACTTTTTATCTTCTTATCTTCCTTAATCAAGAAAATTAGTAAGGAAAAAAAAAGATTAATAAGATGTACCATAATAAATCATTTTGATATCTGTGTAACCTTTGTTCTTAACTATATTTTGACCAGAAAAACACTTGTTTTGTGATTTCGGTAAACTGATTAATTTCTAATCTTTTTTACATCTCCAACACTTTTCAAATTCAAATAGGAATCATTCCTTCCCTCACTTTTCTCACCCATGATCTCTCACCTCCTATATATTAATTAATTGGTAGAACATTAAACACCATTAATTCTTCTGGGCAAAAGGGGTGATCACAATAAAAACATTGAACAGACTATTCGCGATTAATTCTCATCTCCATAGCTCCTGTTTTGATCTTAGGATTAAACGATAAACATGGTTTTTAATTCATCTTATTTTCTTTAATTTCTTATGTCAATACTTATTGAGAAATATACATGGATGAAAATAAATAAGGTTTCATCAATAGGTATTTCCTTTACAATTTTAAAAGATATATAACCATACTAATTATTCTCGTACTGACAACAATTTTGATACTGCCATATAAAATCATAGATTATGCAATAAACATAATATAATACGCTTGAACAGATGAAACAAGTTTGTAGCTCAAATTAGTAAGAGTTGGAAAAATAATCATCGCCCCCCTTTCGCCCAAAAAAATTATATAGATTTTTACTTGTGGACCAAGTTGCTCGTGGCTCAAGTTCTAAATTTCTAATTTGTCTTCATTGTAGTGCTTTATCTTTTTCTTCAAACATACATACTTTGGAATAATTGGAATATCAAAATACGAACACATATTTTACATCTTTACAGTGTCACCTCGTACGTAGTTTCCCTTTACATGAGAAAATGAGATGTGCTCAACAGATAGAAAAAAAAAATGGACATAAACTGGAGTTCTTTTAACGATAATCATTGAAAAAACTAAAGCAAATAGTGCATGGAAACTAGTGAACTTTTTTCCTTTATGCTCTCAAATATATATCAACTAATGATATCTGAAATTATAATTTGTATCTGTTTTCGCCAAAATGAGACAGTCTCAAATATTTTGGACACCAGTCAACTATCGACATGCTTGCTTTAATGGACTATATATTAAGGAGAAAGTTTATTAGTTTTCTTCGATAATGGCCCATAATTTGTGATTCAGACATTGATAGAACACACTCACCAGATGGGAATGACAGGGTGAACATGCGTGACCACACAAGAAGATTTGAAGGGACAAGGGTATATAAAAAATCTCACGCTTATACCAAATTGATGAGGATTCAGTGGCACGGTGTTGTGTGGTTTTGAAATTCTTAAGTAATGAAATTGACTTTTAACAGGAGTAGCAGATTTAATTTGATTGGTACACTGAATAAATCTTTTGGTTTGATCATGGTATGTTTTATTGGGAACAGTTTTTTTAAGTATTACATACTTTCTAAGAGGCAAATACGAAACAATTGGTTAAATTGAAATAATATAGTGAGAGTTGATTTTCACGTGCAGTAGATTGATACTTTGAATAAAGAAATTACATTAAAATACTTTCATTAGTTTTTTTAATTATTTTGAATAAACTTTTAATATATTCCATACACACTCGTAAAATAGAAAGAAAAACATAAAATTTACCTATTACATAAGCTAAAATTAATTTATAGAACTTTCCATGCATGACAAAGATGTATTGTATTTTTATGTTGGAGATGAAATAATAATATTGATAGGCAATGATAGGTCTAGGGAAGTCTAAGAAAAATTTAAGTGGTTAAAAAATTTTGTATATTAACTTTAAAATATTATTGTATTTATCTATTAATGTCAATTTATATTATTTTTTAAATTGATAGATGATGACACCATTGTTATCCATTTGTGTTAGTATTTATAGGCTATTTAAGATACTGTGTTGGTATAACACAGATGTATGATGAAATAAATAATTTTTCCTTTTCTTATATATGATTTTCATTATCTAGATGAATAAGTATGAGTATTCATATTTCTGTTTTGATATGTTATAATAATTTTAGAGTTTTAATTTAGTATTTTTTTAGTGATATTATAAAATATAAAGTATTCACCGTGTTATTTTGTGTACAATAAGTTTATTTTAATATGTTTTTAGGGTTTACATAATGAAAAAGTTTATGTTTGGAAAGGTAGCGGTTTTGGATTAGAATCCCTCTTTTGGCAAAGTAGTCTATTTTTTAATTTTAAAATAGGTATAAGGGTAGAATAAATATTTTGAAAAGTGAACATCAAAAAGAAAATTCCCATTATTAATAATAAGTATAAATAATATATATATATATATATATATATATATATATATATAAATATTATAGATTATTGATAGTAAAACAATTATGGATATATTGGATATAAATGTTTTAAAGTACTTTTTTTATAAGGTTATAAGCTTTATCTATTAATAAAGTTTTTTAATTTTCAAATAGGTATAAGGATGGAATAAGTATTTTGAAAAATCGACATGAAAAGGAGAATTTTCTTTATTAATAGTATAAATAATATATATATATATATATATATATATATATTATAAATTATTGATAGTAGAACAATTGTGGAGGTTAAATATACATGTTTTAAGTACTTTTTTCATAAGGTTATAAGCTTAATCTAGTGGCAAAATTTATGTTTGGGGATGCAGAGGTTGTGAGTTTGAATCTCTCATTTGACAAAGTAGATTATTTTTTAATTTTCAAATGAGTATAAGGGTAGAATAGGTATTTTAAAAAGTGGATATAAATAATATATATTATAATATTATAGATTATAAATAATAGAATAATTATGTATGTTGGATATAAATGCTTTAAAGTATTTTTTTTTGGGAAGTTATAAGGTTGATCTAGTAGCAAAGTCCATATATGAGGAGGGAAATGTTGTGGGTTTGAATCTCTCTTTTAACAGAATAGTTTTTTTCTTTTTGTCTTTAAAAATGGTAGAATAAGTATTTTAAAAAGTAAACATCAAAAGAAGACATTTCCTTTATTAATAGTATAGATATATAATATATAATATAACAATTATGTATCTTGGACATAAATGTTTTAAAGTAGTTTTTTTAAGGTTATAAGGTTGATCTAGTGAAAAAGTTCATATAGGGAAGGAGAGGCTGTTGATTCGAATATTTCTTTTAACAAAAGTAGGACAATGATATATGTTTGATATAAATGGTTTAAAATAGTTTTTTTCTGAAGGTTATAAGGTTGCTCTAGTGGAAATGTTCACATACGAGGAAGAGAGAGGTTGTGGGTTTGAATCTTTCTTCCAACAAAATAGTTTTTTCTTTTTTGTTTTTTAAAAGGGTATAATGGATATTTTGCAAAGTGGACATAAAAAGGGGAAATTTTCTTTACTAATAATATAGATAATATATACTATAATATTATAGATAGTAGAACAATTATGTATATTGGATATAAATATTTTTAAGTAGTTTTTTCTAAAAGTTATAAGGTTAATCAAGTGGCAAATTCCATAAATGGGGAGGAAGAAGTTGTGGGTTCGAATCTCTCTTTTAACAAAATAATTTTTTCTTTTTGCTTTTTAAAAAAGGTAGAATAGTTATTTTGAAAAGTGAATATCAAAATGAGGATTCCCTTTATTAATAGGATATATAATATAATATTATAATATTATACATAGATGGTAGATAGTAGGGTAATTATATATGTTTGATATAAATGTTTTAAAGTAATATTTTTCTAAAGGTTATAAGGTTACTCTAGTGGCAAAATCTATATACGAGGGAGAGAGAGATCGTAAGTTCGAATAGACAAAATAGTTTTTTCATTTTGTTTTTTAAAATGGTATAATAAGTATTTTGAAAAGTTGACATCAATGGGGAAAATTTTGTTTATTAATAGCATACATAATATATATTATAATAGTATAAATTATAAATAGTAGAACAATTATGTAGGTTGGATATAAATGTATTAAAGTAGTTTTTTTTTTTTCTGGAGGTGATATGGTTGATCTAGTGTCAAAATCCATATATAAGGATTGGGAGATCATGTGTTTGAATCTTTCTTTTAACAAAATAATTTTTTCTTTTTATTTTTTAAAAGGGTAGAATAAATATTTTGAAAAGTGGACATAAAAAAAGGGGAATTTCCGTTATTAATAACATAGATAATGTATATTATAATATTATAGATTATAGATATTAGGAGAATTATGTATGTTGGGTATAAATATTTTAAAGTAGTTTTTTTTATGGTTATAAGATTGATCTAGTGGAAAAATCTATATATAGCGAGAGAGAGGTCGTGAATTCAAATATTTATTTTAACAAAATAATTTGTTTTAAAACTATAGAATATATTTTAAAAAGTGAACATCAAAATGAAAATTCTCTTTATTAACAGTATAAAGTAGGTTTTATAACAGGGCCGACTTAACTATCAAACATTATCTCTTATTTTTCTTTGGTATTATTTTGGTTATATCATTTTAGCAATAAAAAATTATTTTATATTATATCTCCAACTTTATTTTACATATTTTTATTTATTTTTTTTAAAAAAATTAACCTAAACAATATTTACTATTTACATTTAAAATTTTAAAGAACTTATTTTATAAGGTAAAATTTTATTTTGTAAATATTTTTTATTAGTCGATAAAAAAATAATTTATCAACAAAAATTTTTAATTTAAAATAAGTTTTTAAGCTATAAAAAAAGTTTGATGAACAAATTATACTTATTTTAAATTCTAGTTTTTTACTAAACTTTAAAATATTTTAAATTAAGAATAAGTTGGGTAATCGATACAGTAAGATATCTTTTGTATATGATAAGTTTTTTTCAGCATGTCTCACTGAATTTTAAGAGATTAATAAATTATCACTTATTCGATCTTAGAATAATTTGGGGAAATTATTAAAACAGTAAAATTCATAAACAAATTCAGTTAGTTTTACTTTTCAAAACACTTACCCTAGAACAAATATATAAAACTAGTGTTTCTACTCCTGCAATATGTATATGTGTAGGATAATTTTTAATTTTTACATAGTTATATTGCTGCCAAAAAAATGTTATAGTTATGTTTATATAAATATCTTGTACAATACTATATGATAATTGTTATCTGAATTTTAAATTATTTTAATTTATTACTCTATTTAATTTTAATATTTTACTTATATTTTGTCTTGTATTGAGACAAGATTTCCTGTAATAGAATGTACATGTGATCTACATTTATAGTAATATATGCATGCTTGAAATTTACTCAGTTGGAGATTTTAGGGGTATTTATTGAGTTAGATGACTTAAAAACTCAATTCGATTCAATCTAACCTAAATAGATTATGTTGAGTTTGGTTTTTTTTATGATTAGGGTAAAACCCAACCCGATTCAAACAAATTGAATCCACTATGGATTAGGTGATAGGTTCTGTAAGTTGGATTTGAGATCCAACCCAACCATAATATTAAATTATTATATATTATTCTTATTTGAAATTATGTGTTGCTTTTGACATTATGTTTTTATCAATTTAGAAAAATTATGTAATTTTATTTATATGGTTTGCTAGCTTAGACAAATTGTGTTTACTTTTATTTTGGACAAATGTTTATTTAGTTATTATTGCTTGAAAATTTAGTTATATATTATTTTAATTTGTTTTAGTTTTAATATATAATTTGTAACTATAATATATTGTTTATTTTTATATTATAACAATGATATAGTTTATTTTTTAAAAAATATCCTAAAAAAGCTAACAAAACAATATTCTAAAATTTATTTTGTTAAAAATATTTTTTAAAACTATGACCCAATTAACCCAATATAACCAACAGGTTCAAGGGTGGGTTGGGTTGGGTTTAATGAAAAAAAAGTGAAAGCTCAACCTAACCTAATATTTTATAATTGAATTGAGTCTTGAGTTTGCCTAAACCCGAACAAACCCAACTCGTGTTCACTCCTAGAAGATCTCACTATGTTTACACGTGGGAGGAATAACTTTAGCCAAAGATATTGTGTTCGGTTTTCTCTATTGATATTACATCAAAATGACCCTAAGGTAAGACCAAACCTTAGCAGAGTTGACTTAGCAACAGATTGAGGGGTGCCGAGTATTCTTGGTCCCCTCTGTAGTTGAGGTGTATCTAGTGACCTTAGTCATAATCAAAGCTTAATGCAAAATATTTAGATTGTCCTTCAAGGTAACCCTAGGCAAAATGCTCAAATTGTCCTCCAAGGTCAAAATCCTATTTAGCAAGTCCAAGGTAAAACAGGATAAAAGATAGCATAAACTCAAGTTTGACTCCCTCATTATTATATCGTTATTTTTTCTGACACACCACACTTTTAAACTATGTTCAAACTAACTTGAGTAAGAGTGTCACTACAGATATTGATTTGTGTTGATTAAGACCACCTGTTTGGATCCTGGAAAGACTTGAAGATCTCAATGAATATCCTAGTACCTAGATACATCGGTGATATTATAGATAAAATTCTCCTTGGTAAGTGACAACAAAAATTAAGGTTGGGAAATTTTTATGACATAAAAAATTGAGAGAGCACTTTGAATATCATATTTATGTTTGAAAGATTAAAAAATAGAATTTACTATCTATACATTATCAGTGTAAAAGAGTTTTACACTGGCGATTAATCACAATCGTTGGTTTAAATGATTTTTAAAGTAATAATTGGAAAGGTCAACAAACTTACCATATATAAAGAGTTGTGATTAAATCTCAATTTAAAACTTTTTACACTAACAGTGTATAAGTGTTTTTCTCTAAAAAAATAACAATTTCTAGATAAACAATTACTGTGTTCTAAAATACGTTTCTTATGTTATTTTACACATCAATCTTTTTAGTAAATAGATAAAAAGTAACGCTTTTATAAAATTAATATTAATGAGATTTTTTTTGACACGTGAAAAATAATTTAAAACGAAACTTTTTTTAAGACACAAAGTAATTATTGTGTTTCTCTTATTTATAAACTATGTTATTTTTTACTATTAATTTGAGTTTAACTGGTATGTACTACTAGGGTAAAAAATTTTATATTAGCATTTTAATCATAATTCTTTATTTATGATAAGTTTGTTGATTTTAGCAATTAATACTTTAAAAATCATGAAGAATTGTGATTGAAGGTAATGTAAAAATTTTTTACACTGTTAGTATGTACTAATTAAATTCTTAACATTTACTATAAAAAAATTTAATATTAATATTGTATTAAAAATAAAGTAAAATTATTAAAAATTTTAGTAAAAATATTTGATATTACATTAGAAAGACAAATGTAATACTTATTTTGGGAGGAAGAGAGTAATATATATTATATGAATGCCTATATTTATAATTTTTTTAATTTTTAGATTAATATAAATAATAAAATAGGATTTTTACCTACCTTTTTATAAATAATATGTTTTAAATATATATTTATTTTAAAGAATAACTCCGAAATATTTTTAGAATTAAAAGTTAAAAAATGAAAGGTAAAAAAGATATACATGAAAAATAATGAAAACTTAATGATAAATAATTAAAAATAATTAAAGTATCCATTAAAAAATAAAGTACCTTTGTGGGTAACTTTAGTGGAAATTTCAAAATAAGAAAATCTTCAGTGAAGGAAATCTACTATAATATATATTAGCATTTAAAGTCTTCAAATGTATTGAATAAATATTTTTATATTATATAATTTATTAATTTAATTATATTAATTAATATTAAATATAAAAGAGTGACATTTCATTTTATTTAAATTTTAAAACTATATTATAACGATAATAGAGTATTTTAAAAAAATAACGTTTAAGCTAAAAAAAAATTCATTCAAAATTGAAGACAATATCACACATAATAAAAAAATTAAATTAATAAAATTTAATTTAAAATTAATTATTATAATTTAAAATAAATTATAGTTTAATCTAAATCCGAAGATAATAACATATTCATAATAAGACTAATATATAACTTTGAATTTAATTTTCATAAAATTTTAAAAAAGAACTAGCTAGGGCCATTCTTGGATTGTCAGTTTTATATAAAAATTAAAAAGAAAGGCTACTAAAAATTAGTTCATTGATAGAGTAAGAAGAATGAAAGTCTTACTAATTGCTAAAGACAGTAATTGTAATTAAATTTACTATATAATAATAACATGTGCTGTATTTTATAGTTGTGATGGTATATATATTTACACAACATTATTTTGAACATTTTCTATAATATTATTTCTTTTTATTTTTCATCAAACTAACTATCTATCTCAAATTTTCTTTTTTCTCTATCTCTTTTCACCTCCTTCTATTGTATATGATTGCAACATTTTTAAATTTCAAAAAGAATTTTTTATGAAACTTTAGAAATAAAAAACTTATTTAAACTAAAAATAAAATAATGAATTTAGTTCTGCAACAGAAGTGCCCGTGGACAGACAGCATGCATGCATCTCGACCTTTCGTGAATAAAGAAGATAAGATAGAAATTAACACAAAAAGAGTGTAACATTGTTAATCATTGGACCACTACGTATTTCCATTAATTTTATAATAAACAATTGACTACTAAAGAACAGACTCATCAGATATACAATTCAAGGATTACAGCTTGTGTAACTGTACCTGATTTTGCATCTAAGAATTAAAATGTTTGTTGTGTTGTGTACTACTACTTTTCCAGGAAGGAAAAAAACCTTTTGCATTGGAAGACAAGAAAATTAACAAAAGCGGTTTGAGCCCTGACTAAAAAACAAAACAAAAAAAATAAAAGTGACAGAGAGTGGAAGGAGCCACCACCACATACACCAAGGTGACTCCAGGGTTCACCTAAGAGCCAACCTTGTTTATATTAACCCCAACATCAGTAACGTACCAAGTTGCCTTCCCTAGTTGTTTATTGTGTCTCTCTTTTTTTCTCAAAACAGTTGCTAAATTGTAAACCACAACCTACGGACCTCACTCGTTGCTTCGTTACTTGGCTGTTGGGAGCATGATGCGCCACTTCCCCCTTTCAAATTGCCCCTTTTGTTACTGCTCTTCCAAACTATTCAAACTTTGCTTGCTATAGCGTGGAATTATTCAACCCGTTTGTTCTCTTTTTTCAATTCTCTTTTCGACTTTTACCCTCCTTTAGTGTTTAAATTTTATTCTACTACTTAAGTGTAATCATTAACATATTCTTGCTATGGATTTCCCACTAATGATTAAATATGTTTTCTAAATGATTAATAGTAGGAGTATAATGAAGTTTTACATTGAAACTTCTTAAAAAAACAACTTCACTTTATCTCACAATTAAGCTCCCAAGTAGTTAATAACAAATAAATGTGGGTATATAGTTTTCAATTTGTATTTGTGGCACTAGTGGCTACTGGCTAATAATTAATGTCTCACAAGTAATTGACATGTTTATTGAAATATTTAGTGGTAGTTAATTCATTTGGCCTCAGTGGTTAAGAGCAATTGAATAATTTGATCGTGTGTATAATATGTATTCTTGGCACTAATGATTAAGTATTTTTTATGAGTAATTAATAATATAATATAATAAATTAATGGTAATTTATTATTTCTTTTAATATATTATTTGGATTATAAAAAAGTAATATAATAAAATATATTAAAATATCTCGTGGTGATTAACTTTACTGAAATGTATAGTAGGAATTAATTAATTGGGCCCTAAAAGTAGAAAACATGTATTCCATGAATACTGGGTGGTACATTTTCAGCTTGACAATTACTATGATTTTTTATTCATTATTTAGATAATGGTGATTAATTATGTGAATCTTGTTGCGGTTTGACCCTTGTTGCCTTACTTTTTGAAATTATAAAAAGCTTAATATAGGGATCAATCAGTCAACCCACTCGTTGCCACGAGCATTCGAAGGAACGAGTTGGATAAAACCCACTGGCGCCTCTGAATTGTAAATTACACCCTCCATATATATATTGACTGCAATATATACCTTTACAATTAAAAGTTATGTGTTGCTTAAAAGTATAGTTAATCAGTGTATTATAGTGATAATCTGGATATTCAAGGCTCCCGCTTCATTGGTATCAGAGCCTAATATGCACCTATCTTATTTTCTTGTCTTCCTTGAAGTCGGAGCCATATGATGATATGGTAGGAGTGAGTAAGGAGAGAAACCTTAAACACATGGAAACCTCAAACACAAACCCTGTTCAACCAGAACTAGTTCTTTTAAACTCTATGCTTTCTCTTCCAAGCAATATTACAAAAAACTCTTTCTTTTAAGTTAGAAAACCTCATTGAATACTCTTATGTTCCTGAGGATGCTCATATCACTGCATCCACAACCCCCTTGCTAAGTCTGTACAACATTTTCCGTCGACAAAGATCTACTCTTAGATTTATTGTTGGGTTAATTTCCACCAGAAGACTCAGCGAAAAGGAGTATGTCCAAGCCTCCAAGCTGGAACAATGTTCTTTAGTAGCCACTACTGAAGAGTAGTATGTTACCATAGAGATTCCTAATGAACTCATCAGATATTGGACCACTGAAGGCTACACCCATTTACACTATGGGGTTGTTTGCCTAATTTTCACTCTCCATGGGAGGAGAGGTCTTCCTGTCTCTACCAGAGTCACTCTGCTAGATTCCAGCTATCTCCACTATGAGAATGCTGTGATAGGAACGATGCTGACCACTCTGCATGCTAGAAGTGTAGTTCTCACTATATTTCCAAACTATACCATTAGTCTAAGGGATCCAACTCTGTCCCATAGACTAAAAGTGCAAGTACAGATCACTGGAGTTGACCAGGTATCTGAGGCCTTGGCTGCTACTTTGCACCACTAAATCATCTATCGGTTGCAAAACCATGCTGTAAACCTGTCATTACCATCCTGTAATGATGGGACACTGTTTGTCCTAGCCAACACCAAGAGGAGAGTCCCTCTATCGTACAAGTTCCTAGAAATATTACCAAGAAGCAATTGAAGGAACTTATCCCATTACAGTAGGTAACCAATTACGAGAGACTGCATGAAAATCAAAAGCCCATCCAGTCTACCAAGGAAACTTTTAGGAGATATATTGATGGGACAGTCAGAACCATCTTCAGACAGCCTGAAGCTAACCCCACTAGCAGATCAACATCCATCTTCCAATCCATGATGCTACAATCGGTCACTAAAGAAAAAAGAATCCCCATATCGGCAGTTCATCCAGATGGAAGACCCATATACACTGACAAGATAGATGGTCATTTCATATGGGATGTAGATCCATCTATGTGTGACCCAGGGATGTGATTGTTAGCAAAGATCTGGAGACCCTAGTGATGAAGAAGAAGAAAACCCTGGATACTCCAGCGATTCCAGTGATGAAGGAGATGAGGATGATGAAGGTTGTTGTAAACCCCTTCCTCCTCCTCAAAGAAGACATAAACCTCCTCTTTCTGCTCAAAGGAGACCTGGTTTTCCTTCCCAAAGGAGACCTACTGACCCTGTCCAGAGACCATGGGTAAGTTACACCGTAAAAAACGACCAGATCCTTCTTGGATCTACAAAAGGATGGAAGAGATTCTAAGAGAAGAAAAACTTCCACCTTCTCTGAAAAATGAGAGAAATCACTCTCCCGTTATTCCACCAACTCCATGCAGACAACCAATTCCCTGCATGATGTTCATCGAAACTTCTTATGAGCAAGAATTTCCATCTCTGGAAAGGAAAATAGATCCGGTAAGTTGACTACAAAGCCAAATATCTCGTCTTCCGAGATAGGACCATACGGCAAGTCTAAACCTCTCACTCAAGCTGAAGAGGTATTAAATTGGCAATCCGAGAATGCTAAATCCCAGAACACCATTCTCAAAAGACTTGACCAAAAGATGGATAGAATTTCGGCTCATTTGGAGAAATCAGATGGGAGATTAAATTATCTTTCTACAAAGATGAAGAGGTATTATCAACAATCAACCTCTGAAATCTCTCGCCTAGAAAAGGAATGGAAGGAGACTACCTTTGGAAAAGCATCTCATGCAAAAGAAAGAGAGATAAGGCAATTAAAGGCTCAGATCAAGGAATTGGATGATCAGATTGAACAAAAAATCAAAGAAAAACAAATGTAGCTGCTCAAAGGGGAAAAGGAAAAAAGAGTCATTTAAATTCCCTTAGAAAAAGAAGAGGAAGCCTTTTAAATTTTTCAGAAAGAAGAAAGTAAGAGGACGATCCTCTGGTTCAAGATGTTTCGTCTGTGGGGGAGAAAGGACATCTCTCCAGGACATGTCTTAACAAATCAAAAAAGGCCATAAATCTCATCTCATATTTAAATATAGGAGATGACGAGGTAGAATCAGTCTACTCAGAACAAAGCTCAGCAGATGAGGAGACTGTCTTTGCCCTAAAAGAATCCTCAGATGAAGAAAGTTTTTCAGACTCTGAGTCTATCCCGGTCTACACTATACAAGAGATAAACAACAGCAACCTCTCTTCACCTCAACCGAATTGTGAGGTCCACATTATGCCATCCAAGTTTGAGAAACCCATAAAGGCAATTGCATTCATAGACACTAGAGCTCAAAAGACCATGATGAACCCATACATTCTCCCAAGGAGATATTGGAAAGAAGAAACTTTTCATTTTGTAGCAGCCGATGGAAAGATGTTCAGAACAGACTTAGTCACCAAGACACCCATCAGAATAAAATTCTTTCTAGATTGTATAGTCTGGTCAAAAGTCATTGGCAACAAATTACCAAACAAAGATATTCTCATAGGGATGGATGTATACTCTGCCTCACATAAGCTCCCCATTCATCCATTTGGCCTAAGGTTCAAAAGAGAATATAAGCCCTTCGTCGACACTCCAAGGCTATTCTCTATAGCAGAACCTCCATGTGAGCTTGAAGGCATAAAAAGGAAAATGCTCTCCCTATATGCAGATAATCATGAAGGCTTTAACCATGCTAGTCCTCTATGAAGAAATGAAGAATTCTTCATCCAGCTACCTTTCAAGCTGAATGAGGATGTCAATCCAACTAAAGCTACACATCCAGGAATGACTCCCTCAAATCTACTGTTAGCCAGACAAGAATGCCAAGAACTATTAAAACAAGGCCTTATTGAGCCCACTCAATCTAATTGGGCTTGTCAAGCATTCTACGTCGAAAAGAGGTCGGAAAAAATTCGGGGAAAAAAGATACTTGTGATCGATTATAAGCCTCTTAATCATTTTCTCAAGGATGATAAGTTCCCCATTCCAAAAGCCTCCTCATTGCCTGTCTTGTTGAAAGGATCCAACGTCTTCTCTAAGTTTGATCTTAAATCGGGTTTTTGGCAGTTAGGAATCCATCTAGCTGAAAGAGAGAAGACTGTCTTCTGTATTCCTAATGCCCAATACCAGTGGACAGTTCTTCCTTTTGGACTCAAAGTAGCCCCGTCTCTTTTACAAAAGGCTATGACCAGAATATTTGAACCTTTCTTGGAAACTGCAATCATCTATATAGATGATATATTGTTATTTTCTAAAGACATGGATACACACAAGAATCTACTCAACCGATTCTTTGAAATATCCAACCACTATGGAGTAATGCTTTCAGAGAAGAAGATCCAGTTGGGCCAAACAAAGATTGACTTCTTGGGGATGCAGTTCTTCCAAGGAGCTTATAAGCCACAGACACATATTGCAAAAGAGCTCATAAATTTTCTTGATGAGCTCATGACTACCAAGCAGATTCAACAGTTCTTGGGGATCCTAAATTACATCCGGGATTTCATTCCCTATGCAACCAAGTATACTAGTCCTTTATCCGAGCTGTTGAAGAAAGACCCCCCTCCGTGGGGACCTGAACAGACCATGACAGTCCAAGAGATAAAGAAGATTGCCCAGAACCCTCCGGCATTAAAAATTCCCGGAGAAGGAAAAAAAATTATCCAGACTGATGCCAATGATCATTATTGGGGAGCAATCTTGATTAAAGAAGTCGATAATAAAAAGTTTTACTGCGGGAACATTAGTGGACAATTTAAAGAAGCTGAGAAACATTACCATACCACCTTCAAAGAAGCTCTGGCAGCAAAAAATGGAATAAAGAAATATGACTTCCATCTAAGAGGATATCAATTCGTGGTACAAATGGATAATTCATCCTTTCCAAGAATCCTCGAATTCAAGAACAAAATGCCTCCTGATCCTCAGATTCTTCGTCTAAAAGATTGGTGCTCTAGATATGACTTTATAGTAAAGCATATTAAGGGCAACCAGAATTTGATACCAAATCTCTTTTCCAGGCCAGGAAAGTTGTTACAAATGATCTCGACCACCCATAGCTTTCCTCTCATATTCATGGTCAAGCCTTTGCCTAACCAGGATAAGACTCAGAAACAATATCCTCCAGGTTTGACTCCAAGGACTTTCAATGATATCTTGCACTATGCTGAATCCCACTACTTTTACTTCCTTCATGAAACTTTAAAGTATAAGCACACCATACCTTCCTCCTTTGATCCCAATAATATCTATGGAGGTATATTTGAATTATTTTGTGAAGTGGAATGGAATCTATGTGAACCTACAATATGGGCCATCTGGTACAAAACAGTCCAATATTCCATTCCCATTGCAATCCGGACCAAAGAAGCTTATGATATCTTAAACAATCCTGATAAGCAAAACTACTTGTTCTGGACATTATTAGAATGGTATTCTCCCCTAACTTGGTGGAGAATAGAGTTAAGAAAAATTCTGAGACTCCAAGAACTCCGGGGAAAGACTCTCTACCTAACCTCTGTTATTATTATCCATCGACCTTATTTTCAGAATCAGGCAGGACAACTGGGATCACAAAATACAGCCTATTTCTGGGGAAGCTTTGAGGAATATCCTCTAAACCAAAGTTATCAATACCAGTTGGCTCGTCACCTGGTAGAAATCAATACCATCAAAGATGGTCAGACTAACTTTTTTCCAAATAGGGTTATTCCATCTACTTCTAGTGTTACTCCATCTACTTCTAGTCATCCTGGGATAAAATCCTTCAAGAGCACTACTGAGTTCTATGTCCCAGAAGAGTATTTTCCATCGACCTTATTTTCAGAATCAGGCAGGACAACTGGGATCACAAAATACAGCCTATTTCTGGGGAAGCTTTGAGGAATATCCTCTAAACCAAAGTTATCAATACCAGTTGGCTCGTCACCTGGTAGAAATCAATACCATCAAAGATGGTCAGACTAACTTTTTTCCAAATAGGGTTATTCCATCTACTTCTAGTGTTACTCCATCTACTTCTAGTCATCCTGGGATAAAATCCTTCAAGAGCACTACTGAGTTCTATGTCCCAGAAGAGTATTTTCGGACAGCCAAAGACTTAGCAAGTGACTATGAAGAACCTTGGATGGGGACGACTATGATGGTTAATGACTTGGACTTTTCTGATCCTAATCTCTCTCCGAGTCACAAGCCTATCTCCAAAGATTAACAAAGGACCCCTTCACTCAGACTGTAAGAACAACCAGAAACAACCAAAGAAGATAATGTAAGGGCTTACATAACAAAACTGGTCGGTCCTCAACAACCATGTATTGATAATTGATGAGTGTCTGTAAAGTAAACACTATTGGCTAAGTGCTCGTTTTTATCCTTATCTTTATCTTTTTGTCGTGTCATGTATATTATTGAAAGGAATCTTATCTTTTCAATAATAGAGTCTGTAAAAAGTCTTGTAAGGATTGTAAATCTTATCCTCTCCCTGCCTATATATAGGGGAGTTCTGCTTGTATGAAGGCATCGAAAAATCAATAGAAAATATGCTTTTCTATAACATGAGTTTCTACACCTCTTTCTCTTCTCTCCTGAAAACTATGATCTATGTCATAATAGTCTTCGAGTAAAAGGGAAGATAAGAGAATAAGGGAAGGGTATTTTCAGATGCAAATATGCTTTGTACTCGCCTCCTCATGAGGATCTTGTACATCAGAAAACTCTGAAGAAGATCCATAGTTGTTGGTCCTTGTTATTCAGATTGTTATTATGGTCACACTGTAGGGATGGAAAGAAAAGCTATGGGTTGCTTAAAAGTACAGCAAATCAGTGTATTATAGTGGTAATCTGGATATTCAAGGCTCCCGCTTCATTGGTATCAGAGCCTAATATGCATCCACCTTATTTCCTTGTCTTCCTTGAAACCGGAGTCATATGATGATATGGTAGGAGCGAGTAAGGAGAGAAACCTTAAACACATGAAAACCTCAAACAAATATCATTAATTTAAATCTACGCAACTATCATTAATTTTTAATAAAAAAACAAATGTGGGGGAGGGATTTAAATCTAGAGTCTTGTATTATCTTTTTTGTTGACATTTAGATTAATCTTGTAACACCAATTATCACTGAATTTTAAAAGTTAGTAAATGAAAAAAATCATTAAAAATGATGATAAAAAATACATTATTAAATATTGTTATATATATAAATATAAAGTATGGTTAGATAATTTATAAAATTCCTGGAAATGTATTAGAATTAATTATAAAAAAGATTCTTTCTCTTTATTGATTGACAAATGCAACCTGGTAATGTATTAAAAGATTAAGGTAATTATAAGTGAGACAGGTATTGAATTGAGGATAAATTTTGCCTTTAAAAAATGTATGTATATATAATCTCTTGAGTCTTGATTGAGGAATTTGGATGATGACTGTAATCAGTTAAACTTTTCTTATCGATATTGTAGTAACGAGAGAGCAGTTCGATTAATTTGTGACATCCTTACTTACAAGTGCTACATAATTTTACTTTTACTGATTAGTAAGAATGAAATATCCCTTTGTAATAATGTATAATTCTGTTTATAGTAATATCAATTGAATCATTCTAGGCTTCTTTTTCTTCCTATTCTTATAATTAATATCACCTCCATTATTCCCTCTGTTATCTTTTAATTGTGATATAAATTTGTTACGTATAAATCAAGTAATAAAATAATATCTCTTAAGTGTCATATAAATTTGTTACGTAGAAATCAAGAAATAAAATAAATTTTCTTGATTTCAATAAAATGATTGTGAGATTTTGTATTTTTTTATTTCATACCACAATAAATATATGTATAAATTAATTAAAGAAAATCTGATGAAAATAAATAAATAATTAATATGATCTTGAATGCGGTGAAAGATGGTTAAATAGAAAAAAAATTTAAAAAATATGATACTTAAAGGAAACAGGAGTATAAGATTAAGAAATTAGAATTTTTAACAATAAAGACATGTCTTAAATTTATATTTGTTTCCAAAGCTACATGTCAAATTTAATGTTTCCAAAACTTTTTGTATTACAAGAGAGAAAATGATATTATTTATATTTCATTAGAATTATGCTGATACAGATTTTGAAACACAAAGGTTATAATAAATATAAAATTCCACACGTTGATTGTTAACTCTAGGAAAAGCACATAAGGTCGTATTTAAAAAGCTTTGTTGTTATTATAAAAAATTGTATACTTTTTATTTGTATAACAATGGTATAAAATTTAGCTAACAACTATTAAAAACAAGACAAAGATAATATTATAAAAGGATAAAAAAAAAGTTTTTATATATATTTAGAACTAGTTAAGATTTAACTTCACAAAATTAACATATTAATAATTAACATTAATTTTCTTATAAAAAAAACCTTCACCCATGCATAAAAAAAAATAATTATGTTTATTACTCATGTTTCCATCACCCATAAAAATACCTTAACTCAATCCCTTACAAGTAGAGTTTAAGGTCATTTGAGGTTTAAGTTATCACTCTTGCATAACCTAAATAAAATAGTTTGTTTTATGAAAATGAGTTAATGATGATCAATCATTTTTATCCTATTCTTAGTAATAAACACATTGAGTACTCTTTTTATTTTACGAGTCAAATACATTTTGCAATCGCATTGAAAACATAAAATAAACGAAAGATAACAGAAATAAAGTACAAAAAAGAGAATAAACACAAATATTAAATAATAAACTTATATTTGAATCAAATTAATATAGATGAGTTAGGTTTAGTTACAATAATCAAACCCCTAATAAGGAAAAACTTAGTCACTCATGGATGAGATAAGCATCTCAAAGGATGAAGGAAAAAAAAGAAAAAGAAAATGGAGGTTGGAGAAAAAGCAAGCTTTGGAACATACCCTAAGTAAGAGGAGTTGAAAATCTTTTTTTCCATGTAACAACCCCTTTTATAACTTAACTTGTTAGCTCAAACACTACTGTCCAATGGTCATAACAGGACCGCTTAACGTGCTCAACCAAAATGCTAAGTAAGGATATCACAGTTGGTTGGACGTCCACATAATAGGAGTTGAGTGATGGTGGTTCAACTATTCATTACTCTTTATCTTTCACTATTGTGTGCTCTCGAGTTGGGTGCTATAGTACTTAACATAATCATGCAAATCTTCACATCTTCAATCTGGAAAATAGCACAATAAAATCATTCACTAAGTAGATTGCTTGATCATTTAACCTTACTTCAATCCAACTCCTAGCTAGACCTTATGTTTATTTTCAAAAAATCATAGTAATATCTAAATTAAATTATATATAATTTAAATTCCTAATTATATCAATTTTCTAGGTAAAAAGAATAAAACAAAGCATTAAAAAAAAGAATTAAGATAATTCTTTTAATATTATCTTATAAAATTAAAATATGAAACCATTGTTATTAATAAGAAAAGGCCAGAAGGGAAGGACAACTACCAACTCAATTGAAGTGCAATTCACTTTTAGTGAAAGTTATTAGTTACTTAAACACTAGTTGATACCCATTAAGATTGGATTGTAGTCACATTTCTTTAAAAAATGTTGTTTCTTATTACAAATGTCATGCTTTTAAAATTGAAATGAATTATGCAAGTGACGCTATGCGTAAATAAAATAAATTTATGTGTAGACTTACTATTTATCTTAATAACTTATTTTCGTGAAATTTAAGTTAAAATTAGTTATTTATTATAACTATTAAATTATTTCAAGAAAATAAATTGTGAGATAAAAAGTAAATATCTTAAACTTATTCATAAAATAAGTAAATCTCTTCTAAAAATTAGGAGTGTTCATCGATTCGGATCAATTTGATGAATTAGGTAAACAGAATTGAACCGAACCAACTTGATCGAATTTGGACCTAACCCAAACCAACCAAAACCGACCATGTTTGGTTCGACTCACGGTTTTTGCATTTCAAAACTTTGACTCAACGCAAAAGTATATATATTATATTAATTATTATATTTTTTAGTTAGTAAATTTAGTAACATATTTCAGTGTTTTGTTTAGGGTTTCAACATCTAAAGAATTTCTTCTTTACTCTTTCACATTATTTTATATTTTTAAGTTTATAAATTTTTAATTTATTTTATATATTTATTATTAAGTTTGTATTATATTGTATTGTTTTAATAGTTTAATTTGACTAATTTAGTGTATATGAAAAACTTGATATTTTGTTATAAAATTATGAATTTAATAAACTAATATATTTGACTAGTTTCATGTATAAAATTATTTTTTTACAATTTAATGAAAAAAATAATGTTTTAATTTTTTATCGGTTTTTCATGAAACTGAATAGAAACAACTTGATTATCATTGATTTTGTTTGGTTCGAGTCAGAAAAAAATTTCTAAAAAATCAAGTCAACCCAACCCAACCCAATTAAACTTAATTGGTTCGATTTTATTTTTTTCCAAAACAGAACCAACTTGAACAGTGAACACCTACTAAAAATATATATTAATTTCAATGTTGTCTATAAAACTTAAGTAAGAAGCTTTTTCAGCATAAGTTCAAATTCATCTTGAAAATCTTCTTCTCAAGGAATTTTATTCAAATCAAACTCAGACTTTACATAATTTGAGTTGAAATCCATTGTGGTTTTCTTCTTAATTTTGCCATCTTGCAAGCCTTAGTCAACATCATCTTCAATGTTATCAAAGGAGTCTGTAATTCTTTTTTCTTGTACGTTTTCAAATGAATCTTCAAGAGTCTCTACTATAATGTTTCAAAGGAGTCTTCAATTATTTTTTCTTGTATGCCGCTTTATGAATCTTCAACCCTTTTTACTTGCATGTTTCCAAAGGAATCTTCAGCTCTTTTTTCCAAACAAATATCATTCTGAGTGTCTTTTAGTTTATCTTTCATAGAATCATAATTTGTTTCCATTCTTATTTACTCGGTATCTTTGTTTCAATTTCATGTAAAGTTTTTCCTTTTAAACTTAGATTAAGATTCACAATACGAAGCATTAATTAATTTTTTAAGTGGGAAGTCAAGTGTTCAATTTTATGTGGAAATAATAATGGTAACAATTCACATTCTTTTGGTGAGTGAGAAATAAATGTACTCTTTGAATTTTTCATTTATACTGTATACAATAATTAAAGACAGCAAGGGTATCTAGTAGAGATAAAAAAAATCAATATTACTTTGAAATTTGAAAATGATATATATAAAAAGAAGAAAAAATGCGACATAAAAGGAAATGAAGGAGTAATAGTTAGCAATAAAAAATGAAAATGATAGAATCATTTAAAAAAAAATCATATTATAATAAGGAGGAAAAATAATATATATCGTTCATGAGATTTTTTCTTTTTCTAGCCAAAGTCTTTTATGAAGAAAATCAATTCACTCCCGTCTCAAGTTTGACTGTCCATTTGAGTAACTCATCCAAGTTGGTCCAACTTCTATCTTAAAATTGATTTTCTAGTGTCAGATATTGGTAGAGTAACACATGTTTAATTTCAAAATTATCATAAAACTTTTGAATTTTTTTTAAAAATATTTATGGTGTGGAAACCATCCAAAACTATTTTAAAAAACAGTTAATGACGTTTAAAACTTTTAAAATTTTAAGAAGGCACAAAATTATTTTTAAAATAAAAATATTGAACAAATAGTTTCAAAAATCAAATGGAAAGGACGTGTGAATTATTAAAGATCTAGGACACATGTTCAATTTGTCTGTAAACAATTTTTTAATAACGTGTATTTATTTGAAATTCCTAAACATAAATTTAAATGGGAGTCAATATTAATAGATAAAATATATAAAATATTAATTTTATGTTTTTGGTATTGATTTGATTCCTCTAGATTGATTTAAGTTGGTGTTGACCATCCTAGACTCCTAGTGTGTAATTTCCCTTGAGCACAAGTGTGGACTCATGTAAATCAATTTGTGGCTAACAGGTTGAATTCTGCTGGCCCAAGTTAAAAGAAATAAGCTTTGGTTAAATATAATTTTGTTTGTCAAATTATGTTTAACAGAGTTACAAAATAGAACTTACAAAAATAAGTTTTAATTTTAGAGCGATCATTAATAAAAAAAATTAAAAATATTAATATTGTACATATCTTATAAAAACTCAACATATTTTATAAAAAAAAAAATACAAACACAACTAAAGTTTAAGAATTAAGAAACTACCGTTAATTTAATATTAAATTACTTTGTTAGTATAATTTTTTTTTAAAAAATTAAAGCCATAGATAATCTTTCGGTTAAATAGTGTTTTTTTTTTCTTTTGGTTTTTAAAAGGTATATTTTTTTTAATAGTATAATGATTTGTCACGTTATTAAAGAGTTGACGAGACAACATAGTGTAATATTTTTAATAAATTATATTTTTAATTATACATAAATTAGTTTAATGTTATAAACTATTTTAAACATATTACGTCTTTGTTCTAAAGGGTTAAATAATGTGTGTTTTTCTTTTAGACTTTTTTTTATTATTTTGATTCTTAAAAAGGTAGAATTTTGTTTTAATAGTCTAATGATTTATTAAGGAGTTGATGAGAAAATATAGTGTAATGTTTTAATAAATTATGTTTCTAATTATACTTAAATTATTTTTAAGCATGTTGGGTCTTTTTTTTAAGGAGAATATTTTATACCACCTTCAATAAATTAAAAATCTTAAGTCAATAAGATTTGTATGTTTTTCCCATTTTTATATATAGTTATCAAGTTTTCCATTTTTAACAAATATGGGACTCTCCTCATACTTGAATTCCAAAACAAATGAGATATTAAAAGCAGGCAAAGATCTATTTATAGGAGAATGGAGACAATTGTCTCCACAAATTTTTTATCATTTCGTAACCTAATAATTATAAATTATCTAAAAAAAAGTAAAATATAATTAAAAAATAAATTTTGTTCCCACTAACTTACATAGAAAAACATTATTCTCACAACTAAAATATCCTAG
This sequence comes from Psophocarpus tetragonolobus, assembly GCA_037954015.1. Lineage (NCBI taxonomy): Eukaryota > Viridiplantae > Streptophyta > Magnoliopsida > Fabales > Fabaceae > Psophocarpus > Psophocarpus tetragonolobus. Next base: position 31,123,222 of record CM075695.1, on the reverse strand, counting down.
TTCGATTATTGATTAAAAGTCCAGTTTATTCTAAAAAATTATATAGAATTGTTTTTGTCCTAATAGGAGGAGTTATAGATTTACCATGGTTTAATTAATGAAAATTAAAAACTAAAAAATATTAAAAATAAAAATAAATAAGTACTTAAAAAGTTATTTTTCATAGACTAAAAGAATATTCAAGTCAAAAAATCAAAATATCTATATTGAAGGTTTAAAGTCAATTTGGTCGTTATGCATGTGGGGAGAGTACGTTGGTCACTTGGGAGGTTCCCATCTGGCCAGTAAGTATCCTGACCTTTTACTCAGGTGCATGCATGTATTAATTAATTAACCAATGCATTCATTTTATATTTATTTAATAATAACACATTAAATATATATATATATATATATATATATATATATAATTATAATTATAATGAATTGAACAATATGTTAAGGGCTTTAGTTTAGTTGGTTCAACTAAGTGTGTGAGGTAAGGTATTATAAACTTTTTGACATGGATTTGACTACTATAAGAAATACAAGAAAAAATCTATTGAACAATACCTGTTTATATTTAAAATGGTAAAAACAAAATTAGAACCGAAAGACAATTGAATTAAAAAAATAAATTTAAAGAAAATGTCAATATTTTATATTAAAAGAAAACATTTTATCTTCCATTTGTTCTATTTCTTCTGTAATTAAAAGAATTATAGTTACTCATATTTTAATCATTATTTAATTATTCAAAACATAACATTAATGCTGCAGTTTATTTTAGTATAATTAAATTATTCAAAATAAATTTTATATTAAAATTTAAAACAATGTTGGCTTGAGAAAGTAAACAAGCTTTGAAAATCAGTGGGACAATTATATTTGAGTTATCTCAAATAAAATCCTTGCCAATTTTGAATGCAACGTATATATAGGCCTACTTTGGATGGTTCAAATTCAGCCAAAATTCTATCCATGATAGCATGATGCTCGAAGAACCATTTTCTATAGAGGAAATAAAGGAATGTGGTTGTGTGAAGGGGCAGAGTCTAGGTCTAGGTGATTATGATATGAATTTTTACAAACCATGAGGGAATATAATTGGGAACGATTTGATAAAGATAATTCAAGAATTTTATGGTGCAGTGAAATAATTTTTTATAGCTTTGGTACTGAAGGTTGGAAGATCTTAGAACCTCTCTCAATATAGGTCAATTCGTCTTATTTTCAATGTGCAAAAGATAATTTTTAAGGTTTTGGCCTATAGATTGAAGCGAATGCTTAGGGGGCATCTTTGAGCTTTAGACAACCTTTCTTCTAAGTAGATAAATTATGGATGGGGTACTAGTAATTAATGAGGTTATTGACTGAACTCATCGGTACAAGAAATTTGGCTTTCTTTTTAGGGTGGATTTTGTGTAAGCCTATAATTCAGTCAACTGAGATTTTTGGAATACATGTTTAGCATATTGAGATTTGGTCAGAAATGGAGGGCTTCAATCAGCCATAATCTTAAATTCTAATACATTTATCCTAGTGAACAAAAGCCCTACATATGAGTTTCAATTAGGGAGGGGGATAAAACAATGGGATCCACTTTCGCCTTTTCTGTTCTTAGTGGTAGTAGAAGGTTTGACGGGCTTGGTCAGATCAACTACCAGGTGATTTAGTCAATTATCTAATTCAGCTAGTTCTTGGGTGCAAGATAAATATAAATATAAAGATATGTGTTAGGGTATATAGACATCTAGAAACTCCTTGATTTTTGAAAGTAAAACCTTAGAGTCTCTAGATATCTCTGTTTGTATTTAGTTAGTGTCTTGGAGACTGGTTTATAAATTTAAGCTGTACAAGTTTTGTGGTTTATCTTACTGGTGTATCAATCCCTTGATGTGCCTTTAGAAGGGGTAGAACAATCACAAATGCTTATCTTTTTTTGGGATAGAATCTACTAATGGCAAGATGGAATTATATAAGCTTAGGTTTTCTAGAAATAGGTAGCAGAATAGTAGTCTTTTGTTGTCATTGTAAAGGTTTGAAGCATTTTGTTTCTATGATTAATATACAAGATTTTGTTGTCTTTCAAAATATATATATATATATATATATATATATATATATATATATATATATATATATATATATATATATATATATATATATGAGTAATATTTTTTTATAGCTCAATTTCAATTAATAGTGTATTATCTTTTATTAATAGAAAAATTCAAATACACAATCTTTTTCTCATCCATTCTTTCACACGTGAGTTTTATAATTAAATTATCCTTATAACTTCTTAATGAGTTGATATTAACTTTAATTTATTATAAATGTGTAGATAATAGTCTATTATAGAGATGTTTACAATGCAGATGATGCGGTTTTAAATCTAAAAATGGTATGAGCCAAATTAAAGAAATAAATGTAGTACGGTTTGATTTGGTCTAAATTAATTATAAAATTTAAATCAAACCAAATCAATCTCTTGTGGTTTGGTTCGATTTTGTGCTTTGACATTTTTGTTCTTGTGTATCAAAAAATTCATTGAAAAAATTTATTTTTAAATTGTATAAAATCTTACTCACTCCTAACAAAATTATATAAAAACAGTAATGATTTAAATTAAAGTATAAACAATTAATTCATTTAAACATTACATTTTAGTTGTTATTGTCAAATTGTATCTAGTGAAATTAAATGAAATAGTTTTACTAAAATATGTATTTATTAATTAATACATATTAATTAAAAATCTTAATTAAATATTAAGTCAAAATATTTTAAACTTATAAAATAATAAGTAATTGTATATGTCTTTTTGGAAATTTGCTAAAATAACTAAGGTTGAGTGGTTTGGTTTGCTGCGTTTTTAACATCTTAAACCGTGAATTGAATCAAATTACGCGAGTTAAAAATATAAAAATGAAATTACCTAGAACTAAAACAGTTTTTTATGATTTTCAATTTTTGCTATTTAATTTTCAGTTTTAATCACTCCTAACCTATTATACGCGTATACACATTCGGACCAATTAATTAAAAGTATATTATTAATCCATATAAATTGTACCAAAATTAATTGGTTTGGATACTGAACATACTCACGCAATGAATTTGGTTGCCGGTAAAAACTAAAAAGTAGAATGGAGTTAGAGAATGAGTAAAATAATATTATTTTATGATTTGTTTAAATAAGATGGTAACCGATAGAGTGTATATAATAGAATAAAGTTTTGATTATATAAATAAGATAATATTAAAAAATAAAAAATTATAATATATTATATTCTATTTTCTTTTTAAACAATAGAATGAAATTTTTAATCTATTTTATTTTATTTTATTATATTCTACGTTATTTCTTTTGATTATCGATCTACTATTAATCTCAACGTAGTCTTGTTCATTTTTTTAAAAATTAAAATTTAGAATTAGGCGTGTGTTCTTTAACGTACCAAATATTGCGTGGATTTATAGTAAATAAAAAAGTAATTTTGAATTCAGATTCCTTAAGTACAATTTTAAGTTTTTGTTGCAATAGTAAAATTTTAAATTTGAATATTATAATAAAATTTAATTTAAAAAGTCTACTCAAAATAATCTTGATGTCCCACAATTAAAATTAAATTCTAATTCATTTGAAATGCACATGTAATTTTAAATAGATAACTATTTTTTATGGATTTAAAATAAAAAGTACTAATATCTTTAGAGCAACTTCTTTTTTTTTGGGAAATCTTTAGAACAACTTTAAGGCAAGTTGTTTATGGGTTGGTTTATTCATAATCAACTGTTGTTTATAAATATAAAAATATTTATTGCATCTATCAACATCAATCATTAGTAAAAAAAAAAAGGAAAACATGGAAGAAAAGTATTAAATAAAACAAATTACAATATTAAATAACACAAACCGCCAAATAATAGTATTAACTATTAAGAAAATAATTGAATGATAGAAGGGAGAAGAAAATTCTCCAAAGAGAAGGTCAAGCTTAAAAAACAAAGTGATTTGAGTGAAAAGATGTAAAAAGGAATTGCCTCAGTAATAAAACAATTTTATAAAAACTAAAAAACACAATTAGCTATAAGTATTTTTATTTTTTAATTTTTTATTTTTGTTTTAAAAATTCAAAATAAATAAAAATATATTATTTTTTTATTATAAAATTTTAGTAAAATATAATTTTTTTATATCTTTAAAATAATTTTTAAATAAGTCTTAGCCTTGATGTCTAGTCTGCCCTCCTAAGACCGGCCTTTTAAATTGGCTTCCTATTTTTACAATTAAAATATTTGTATGAAGACTTGCCATTGGTGTTGTTTTTTACTTTTTAAGAAAAATGCTAGTTTGCTAATTTATTAAACTACATTTATTTTAAGATATGATTTTCAGAAATATGTATTTTAAAAATATTATATTTTTATATTTGTTACACGTTTTATAAAAATATTTTTAGAGATTAATGATTAATTCCCCCGAAATGTAATATATTAACAACTATTTTACTTTTGTTTCCATGAAAATTGGAAAAGGTATATATATATATATATATATATATATATATATATATATATATATGTAGGTAATAGAAGATACTCATTCCATTTTTTCTTTTATATTTTTTCACTTTTATTTTTTTCAAAATTACTTTTGCAAAACAAAGGGAAATAATATTATGAAATGTAATAGTTTAGGTAATGTAATTACCAAAAGTACAATTTTAGTTAAAATAAGAATTTAATTTATAGACACTATTGTGTAGAAAATTTTTATATTAATGTTTAAATTTAAATTTTTATTTATATAATTTTTAAAATAATAAACAGAAAATCAATCAACTTACTATAAACAAAAGATGTTGATTAAATATTAATATAAAATCTTTTACATAATAATTAAACTTTTAAAATAAACGTTCCCTCGTTTGATGATAGAATTTAAATTCATAATTCTTTTTTTCTCCCATTTTTTATTATTAAATAAATTTTATAACTCTTGCATATTGAAGTTATCATAACATTAACTTATAATTTATTTGGACCAAAATTAAGCTAGAATAACTGTATGTTTAGTTAACAAACAGTAAAATTCATTTTGAATTCCCATATGAAGTAACCTGTTGTTAAAATTTGCATAGTTTATTTTTCTTAAAATTAAAACAATCATCGAAGTAGAAATAAAATTTTTTAGCGAAAAAAATGACGTCATGATGAAGAAAAAAAATTGAAGATAGGGCAACTCTTTCCGTAAGTGACTTCTTCTCTATGATGCCCGTGGCTCTCCATAAATAAGCCAAACCACTTGCTTGGAAGACCAGTTTCCTTTTCACTTTCCCACATAAAGTGAAAGAGAGGAAGGTAAAAGAAAAGCAAGTCTAGTGTTCCACGAATTCTTGAATTTTCTTCTTCTCGCAATGGCGGCTTCGGTTGATAACCGTCAACAAGGCAGCCACATAGACGGCGTCGTTAGCGGTTGCGGTCAGGACCTCAAGCCCCCGCTGCCGTTGGATTTCGATCTGGACTCCAGCAGCGACGAAGAGGAAAACGACAACGTTTCGTACCTGAAGCGGCTGGTGCAAAAGGCGAACGCGGAAATGGAGCCCTCGTTGCTGGATCCGCGTGACGAGGGAACAGCGGACCACTGGGTCGCACGGAACGCTTCCATGGTCCGTCTCACAGGGAAGCACCCCTTCAACGCGGAGTCACCCCTCCCACGCCTCATGCACCACGGCTTCATCACCCCGGTCCCACTCCACTACGTCCGAAACCACGGTCCGGTTCCCATGGCTAAATGGGAAGACTGGACCGTCGAAATAACCGGTCTGGTCAAACGCCCAACCCGCTTCACCATGGACCGCCTCGTCTGCGAGTTCCCCCACCGCGAGTTCCCCGCCACTCTCGTCTGCGCCGGGAACCGCCGCAAGGAGCAGAACATGGTCAAGCAGACCATCGGCTTCAACTGGGGGTCGGGCGGCGCCTCCACCTCCGTCTGGCGCGGGATTCCCCTTCGCCACCTGCTGATGCGCTGCGGGATCCTCTCACGTGCGAAGGGCGCGCTGCACGTCTGCTTCGAGGGTGCTGAGGATCTACCCGGTGGCGGTGGGTCCAAGTATGCAACCAGCGTGTCCAGGGACATGGCCATGGACCCTTCCCGTGACATCATTCTAGCTTACATGCAAAACTGCGAGCCTCTTGCTCCCGATCATGGCTTCCCCGTTCGCATGATCATTCCAGGGTTCATCGGTGGCCGAATGGTGAAGTGGCTCAAACGCATTGTCGTTTCTTACCATGAGTGCAAGAGTCATTATCATTTCAAGGATAACAGAGTACTCCCTCCCCACGTTGACGCTGAACTTGCTACTGAAGAAGGTCAAACTACTATTCCCTCTCTTTTCTATTCTGTTTTTATTTCATTTCTTTATTTTTTTCTTGGTTAATCTTACTCCTATACTTCTTTATTTTATATACTTATTAACATTTCTATTTTTTTTTTATCTCTCTCATCCATCCTATACGTATATTCTCTCTTTTTTCTTTTTCTCATTTGCACGTATTATTTTCCTTTTTTCTTTTCTTCACAAGAAAAAAACAATCCTGTAACAAATGAAGTACTGCTTAAAAGATATTCAAATCGATCCTCGCTAAATTAATTTAGTATTCTGAATTAAAAAAAAATAATTTTGAATTTATCAAACCTTTTTTATTTTGTATTTGTAATTTTAAAGACTATAATGACAAGTATTGAGTGACTAAAACGACTGTTCTTTGTTGATTTCAAGAAATATATTCAGGGAATAATTTAGTGAACTATTCCCCACCTCTAATGATTTTATCTTAACATATATATGATATACCTCTCCCTAGCAATTTTTCATGATAGATTAATTATTATATGTTTGAATTTTTGGTGTGTTCGTGCAGGTTGGTGGTATAAACCGGAGTATATCATCAACGAGTTGAACATAAACTCAGTGATAACCACGCCGTGTCACGAGGAGATCTTGCCCATCAACTCATGGTCTACGCAGAGTCCTTATGTGATAAGAGGATATGCATATTCTGGTAAGTTTTGGTGTACTGTTTTTCATTGTTGTTCCTTTGATAGTAGTACATAATATTAGCACCATTTTACTGATCGATCATAAAGCAAAGGAAAAATATATTTGTACACCCTTTCGGTGTATATACGTTGAGGCAGATAATAAAAGAGGAAGGCTAAATGATTGATATGAAGAATGATATATATTGAAAGAAAGAAATAAAGAGATATAGAGAAATGAGATTGAGAGTATATGTAAATTCTGGTTGCTCAAATATCACGGCTGATTGATCTGGGTTTATTTTTTAAAAAAATTATCAAGATGGTTTTTTTTTATAAAATATTACCAATATGGGTTTGTTTTGGTAGTTGACTTGGTTAAACCGCAACTCTGAATTGCGATTTACTTGCCACGTCATCAACGTGATTATGTGCAAACCAACATGACAAAAATGACTATGAAACCGCAAGTGAGAATTGCGGTTTGACTGGTCTTTGACCAGCACCTCCTTGTTATCCAATGGGTAAAAAAATACAGAAAACAATGCCTGTAAAACGGCAAGTCAGACTTGCGGTTTGACTGGGTTTAATCGGTCCGCTTTACCCAACAATTGCAAAAAAATAAAAATTTCTACTCCTATAAAACCACAAGTGGCATATGTGATTTGAATTAAATATTATTTTAATATAAACCGCAAGTGCTAACTGCCGTTTGTATTTCAGCCCTTAACACTGCGAAACTTATGAATCCTGCCAAGTTGCTTGCATGCCAAAAGACACGTATTTCGCTTGACATCCCTGACCGCATCGTTGAGCAACCTCATCCTGGTTTTGTTGTTCACAAGCGCTTCCCTCCGAAAATAGGCGTCAAACTCTGGCACCCCAATGGCCTTTCGAATCCCCCTCGAGTAGTCCCCGTTTGGTTTGAAGAAGGGTCTCAACTCTCCTACCATTCCACCGCCAAGCATTTCATCAACGCATTGCGACACGTACGAATGAAGCACAGGCATCGACACGTCCACCCACAGTGGACAGCACCATTCGTACCTCCCTACAAACCTCTCCACAAAGGCCTCAATGTACGAGTGTGACCGTCCCACGATTATCGGTATCTTCTCTTGCTGCCTGATACATTCAATGGCGTCTGATGCAATCTGCAGTTTGAATTAAATATTATTTTTAACATAAACCGCAATTCCCACTTGCGATTTAATAATTATTTTTGCCACGCTGATTTTCACGTAATCAAGTTGCTGACGTGGCAAGGAAACTGCAATTCGGAGTTGCGGTTTGACCAAGTCAACTACCAAAACAGAATATTTTATAAAAGAGACCCATCTTGATAATTTTTTTAAAAAATAAATCCACTTAGGTCAATCAACCCAAATATCACAGCTATATGAAACTGCCACAAAATATTCCCAGGATAAGATACTAGGAATATTATTAACATTAAATAAATAAAGTTAAGAAAATAATAACATAAAATTTAAACGTAACAAGGCTAACATTTGGATATACAAATACAACTAATAATAATAAGTACAAGTGTAAAAAAGTTGAATAATGTCGGGTTTCTCTTTCAAACGGCTGTGAATGAATTGAATGAAACCCAAAAGTTTTTGGATTGGAGTTGCAATTTGTAAGGGACTTGGGCTACCATGATGCAATAGGTAGACAATGACTTGAAGAAAGAAAACTGTGTTATGCTTAGATGTAATCTGTAAAGTGAGAATGTCCTCGTACGTGCAGGTGGAGGAAGAAAAGTGACCAGAGTTGAGGTAACCCTGGATGGTGGAGAAACCTGGCACGTGTGTACACTGGACCATACTGAGAAACCCAACAAATATGGCAAGTACTGGTGCTGGTGCTTCTGGTCTTTGGAGGTGGAAGTGCTGGATCTGTTTGGGACCAAAGAGATTGCAGTTCGAGCTTGGGATGAGGGTCTCAACACTCAGCCTGAAAACCTCATTTGGAATGTTATGGTACGTACACATCTTTAAGAAACTTCGTTTTACAAAAATTATAATAATGTTTCTTCATTTTTTTCTTCTATTTTGTTAAATAATCAAGTATAGATATAAAACATAGTCTTCGGGTAAAAACAAAAGGGAGAAAAGAGAGGTCATATATGTATATATCAAAGTCTCTCCCATAATAAAATTAAAAAAATTAACATTTCTAAATAAAAAATTTAATGATTTTGGATTGATAATATATGTTGTCTGTTTCGTTAAAAGGTAAAAATGATATATTTACATCTTCCATGTTATTATATATTTCGTGAGAGAAAAAAAAATAAAATATATAAATATAGGATGAGAAATAAAAAGAAATAAAAAATATTAATAAAATATATAAAATAAAAAGATGTATTTGTATCATGTTTTTATATCTTAATTAATTTATCGTGATTTTATTTTAATAATATTTTTATAATAAGTTAATGGCAGCAGGATAATTCATTTTAATGTAGAAAAGGACAATAGAGACAGTAGTACATCGATCAATTGGCAAATGGTCATTTGCTCCTTAGCGTTTGGACATCAATGCTTCACTTGACGTCAACACCTGTCATTTTCACCGCCACTGAGCGGAGAAATTGTTAACTGTTAATATAAAAGTATAATTCTAATTAAACGCCAATTTGTTACCTGAGTTTTCTTATAAATTTGACACAATATAATTTTGTTATATTTTTATATGAATTTATGCGGATAATTTTATTTATACAATGTTTAATTAATATATATAATCCTTTTAATTATAAACAGGAGATATTAAAGTTAAGAGAGAAAATATATAATAAGATGAACGATGTGATAAAGAAAAATACATAAATTTATATAATTTTTTTTATGAATACGACATCTCATTTATATTATTATACTTTTGAAATGTGAAACTAGATTTTTTCGTTGTGTGGCTGTGAGTAACTTTTGTACAAATAAAAAAGAAGAGTTTCACTCTTCTAAACAAAGGAGTATGTCTTAGCTTTAGTCTTAACCAAAGACGTAAGGATAACTAATTTGATGCAATACGGTACGTGATGGAGAAATTGCCCAATAAACTAATAACATTAATTTTGTGATTGTGTACGTTACTACGATTGAACGGACTTACATAAATACACAGTTGAAAACAATCTTTTTCAAGTCAAATAATATAAATTATTATTTGTATGACTATTAAAATGTATAATCGTTTTTATTAAAATAATATAAATTAAATTGAGCGTGTAATGATCACATTATTTCAGAAATCACTCCATCCAAATTTTATTCAGAAATGGTTGTTAAATTATTTTGAATATGTGAAGGAAGTGTAATGAAGGTTTGTATGTTAATTATGTAATGGGTATGCAGGGAATGATGAACAACTGCTGGTTCAGAGTGAAAACAAATGTGTGCAAGCCCCACAAGGGTGAGATTGGCATAGTGTTTGAACACCCCACCCAACCAGGGAACCAAGCCGGAGGGTGGATGGCAAAGGAGAGACACTTGGAGAAATCACATGAACCAAAACCAAGCCTCAAGAAGAGTGTCTCCACGCCATTCATGAACACTGCCTCAAAAATGTTCTCCATAACCGAAGTCAAAAAACACAGCACCCCCGACTCCGCTTGGATCATCGTCCACGGCCACGTCTACGACTGCACCCGCTTCCTCAAAGACCACCCCGGCGGCACCGACAGCATCCTCATCAACGCCGGCACCGACTGCACCGAAGAATTCCACGCTATTCATTCCGACAAAGCAAACAAAATGCTCGATGATTACCGAATCGGCGAACTCATTACCACAGGTAATCAAATAAACAGACCATGCTTAAGCCAATTACTAATTAAGAAATGCTCCAATTTTTTATTTATTACAAAATTATAAGAACATACGTTTTCTATCCATAAAACTAGCAAATAATTTTTTTTAAATTATTATTATAAAAACTAACAACTTTATCAAATATAATTGAGTCTTAAATAATTATCAATATTCAAGATTATCTAATTATAAAAAAATTATACATAATTGAATTTTATTAAGAGCTTATCTAATTATAAAAGAAAGTATTTTGCACTTTTTGTGTTAAATATTTGTGATTCTTAAGAATATTAGCTGAATGAAATTGACAGCATATAGAAAATGCCCATTTTTTAACAACTAAATACTTAAAATGTGATAAAAAGAAAGTAATAAAAAAACGTGTTCAATAAGGATTTTTTATACTTTAATATGTCTGCCCCTTTTATTCCGAAAAGTGGGCTTAAATATTTATTGAACTATTGGCTAAAGTGTACTTATTCTGCATGAACAGGGTACACCTCAGGCTCATCATCCCCTAACAACTCGGTGCATGGAAATTCCGAATTTACCCATTTGGCCCCAATTAAGGAAATTACCATAACACCACCAAGCAGTGGGGCCCTTAACCCAGGCGAGAAGATCCCGTGCAAGCTGGTGGCGAAGACCTCCATTTCCCACGACGTGAGGCTCTTCCGTTTGGCGTTACCCTCAGAGGATCAACTTTTAGGGTTACCAGTGGGGAAGCATATTTTTCTATGCACCAGCATCGATGGGAAACTATGCATGCGAGCCTACACTCCAACAAGTGGCGTAGACGAAGTGGGGTTCTTCGATTTACTCATCAAGGTGTATTTCAAAGGGGTGCACCCTAAGTTCCCCAACGGAGGAGTCATGTCGCAGCATTTGGAGTCTCTGGAGATTGGGTCCACGATGGACGTGAAGGGCCCACTGGGCCACATAGAGTACAGGGGGAGAGGCAACTTCACGGTCCACGGAAAGCCCAGATTCGCGAAGCGTCTTGCCATGCTGGCTGGTGGGACCGGGATCACGCCGGTTTACCAAGTGGCGCAGGCGATTCTGAAGGACCCAGAGGACCGAACCGAGATGCACGTGGTGTACGCGAACCGAACAGAAGAAGACATACTGCTGAGGGAAGAGTTGGACGCATGGGCCAAGGAACATCGTGACCGGTTCAAGGTGTGGTACGTGGTCGAAACTGCTAAGGAAGGGTGGGGATACAGTGTGGGCTTCATCACGGAAACTATCATGAGGGAGCACCTTCCCCAAGCATCCAAAGATGCCATGGCTTTAACGTGTGGGCCACCACCCATGATTCAGTTTGCGGTGCAGCCTAATTTGGAGAAGATGGGTTATGATGTCAAGAATGATTTGCTTGTGTTTTAGAGCATTGTGTTGTGTGTGTATATGAATAATTCTGTCTATTTTTCTTATTTGTTTATCGGATATTGTTGTGTATTGTTTGGTTCATTCTTTCTAAAGGGTATAGCAAGAGGATGAAAAAGTTGTATATATATTATGAACTGTGTGGTGATTGGGAGGTAACCCTTCCTCCTTTTCACAGTTTGATGTAAACAGGTATGTCAAGAGTTTTTGACTACTGTACTGTAAATAAATATATGCAAGCTATATATATGGCTATCAGTCTGTGCACTCTCTTCATTTCATCCACTATTTTCTTTTCTTTCGTCATTGTAAGATTTTGGACAAATTTTATGGTGTTGTAAAAGCCAGAGGAATTTTGGTGTTGTTATAGAAAGAAATAATTAATTTTGTGAAGAAAAATCATTTATATAATGATAATAATAAAATTTAAATTTAAAAATCAATTTTTTGTATTATGATAATATCAGTCGTGTCTATTGTATATTAATTGTGTAACTTTATTTTTAAATATTTTATTCTGTGCAAATTTTAATTTATCTTAAAATGCATACAGAGAATGAAAAAAAAGATTATACTCATATAAAATTATAATCATTTTAAATTATTTAAAAAATAAAAATCATGTTAAAAACAAAAAAAATCTATTAATTAAGAAGGTTGTACACCGAAAAAAATGACAAAAAAATGCCAGGGTTGATTTAACAGTGAAGATTTAATCAGCAATTTAGATGGAATTTTAAATTCAAAACCTATTGGTAGCATTGTATATAAAGAAGTCATAAAAAGTACGTATTTTACGTGAAAAAGATAGTCAATTATGATAAATAATATTTCACCAAGAGGGTTTTTATTTCACCGTTTTCGTTATAAAAACCTAGGAATTTAAGAAAACTTTTGCGAGTGTATACGCATACTCCCTAAGAACAAAGAAAAATGGGAATAATGAGTTAAAGAATTTTACAAAACGATACTATTTATATTTTTCCAAAATAACAAAACCTGAAAAAACCGAGGAATTATTGAAGCCATCTATTTTTAGTTTTATAAATATTTCGAAAATATTTTAGTATAAATTAATTTAATATTAACAGAAAAATCTAGAGTGGGATATATATATATATATATATATATATATATATATATATATATATATATATATATATTAAAAGCAACCTTAAGGGGAGGGTGGACGACTGTGTGAAGCAGCGAACGAACGATGCATGGCATGGCCTTACCCTTCACCATAGCATTAGGTCAAGAAACCTTATGTGTTGTTTGGCGCTCGGAAAGGCCACCTTACTGAGGAATCTATATATGCGTCCTTTTTCACTCGCTTTTGTCCTATTAAGGAATCTAGCCCCAATGTCTTATTCACATTAATAATATAATAATTTCTTTTGCTTTTCAAGAGAAGAATCTCCGAACGTACATGTGAATGTGATACATCTATTTATATATTAATCAAATTAGCCCTTTTCCTCTGTTCTAGTACTATTCACTTTGTTTATCGATAGTTTCAGATACAAAGATATTTGTGGATTCCTTTCTACTATGTTGCATTTGGTACGTAAGATATAAATCGATGTGATAACGATAGAAAATAGAAATAAATAATAAGTGTTGATGAAGTATGATTTATCTAATTTACTTTAAAAAATAAGAAGGAAAATATTTAAATAATTATTAGTACATTATTTTTTCGATTTCTATAGGCACAATAGATTTTTCTTTTGGAAAACTTTCAAATATTATACTACTTATTTTTTATCACTATTATATACCAGTTATTAGACTCTTTTCTTTTTTTTTACAAAAGTTATTATACTCTTATACTACATACTTATACTCTTCTTTTATTTACACAAAATATGCTTTCTGACATATTTAATCATGTCTTTATTCAATTAGAATGTAGATTCAAAATAATTAGGAAAGCTTCCACTAATCTGGATAAGTTGTGTATTTAGATTATAAATTGTAAATATTCTCACACGTATATAGTTAAAATAAATTAAAACTACTATAAAAAGCATGAGAATAAATAATTTATATCATTATATGACGATAAGAGAAGTGATGTTAAACTACTACATGCTTAAATTGTTTCACCCTACCATAAAAAACTACATGCTTAAATTATAAATTATATATTTCAATTATAAATGATTAAGTTTGTAACTTGACTTGTAGAATAAAACCGTGCCTGCATCATTGAATATTTTGACGGTTTTTGTTAATGAAGGGAAAATTGATCTATAACGTCAGTACATCTAACCAAAACAAAATGCAAGTTGTATGTCATTAATTAATCAAGCAAATAATAATATAATAAATTAAAATCCACACAATTTGGAAATGATCTCCAAGGACGTTGGGAGGAAATAGTCAATTATTTACAGCAGGCACATACTTAATTTTGTCCTTTTTTGCCATCATTGGGGAAAGCAGATAGTTATTAATCTTAAAATATCAAATTCATGTTTGATTTGTTTTGGTGATTGATGACGAAAGCAAATCACTAATTTTAAAGCTATTACTTAAAGCATATTTTATATATTGTGTCAAAGGCGGCTACTTTGAACTTTAATGAGAGAGAAAAATAATGTTCTTAGCAGATTCGTTATTGTTCCACGAGTCCTTCGGTAACAATTTGTTATTATGATTAGTTTTATATTTTCTTACTTTTTATAATTTTCTTACTTTTTCCTTTATCGTTATATACAGCAGGAGATGAATTTAAAAAAAATCTGGGTTTATGTACAACTTGGCAATTAACATAAAGGAGATTAACGTTGCGATGGATGTAATTTTAAGTATCATTTGATGGTAGTACCTGGTTAATGTGAAACCTAAAGCTACTTTTTTTAAACAAAAGTAAAATGAAAAAAAAGAACACACATGTATCCTTTTTTTAACAGGAGAATTGGTTGAATTTATTAGCGGTGGAAAATATATTAAAAGTTTTTGTACTTATAAGAAAATGTTGTTTGAGTTATTTGATAAGTCCATTAAGTGAGTTTTTGAAAGCATGACGTTAAAGATATTTACTAGAAACATTGTGATGCTTAAGTTCGCCAAGGTGTTTTATCTTTTTCTTTTTATACTTGACACATAGTTAATATGACTTTAATAATGTTTTATTGCTCATTAATTACCTCTTTAAGTTGTCTTATAACGGTTGATTTGTGACAGCTGCAATAAGTTTCTTTGAATAGTTATTTGTGCTGGTTGTGTTTCTGATAGGTTAGTGAGGTCTTTTAAATGCTAAATAAAATCATTTTTCCTATTCCCAAAAGAAAAGAGTTGAGAGATGTAGAAAATTTTTATATAACATTAAATGCAAGAGCTCTTATCCTTGTCACACCATTTACTCATTAATTTGGACACACTACTATAAGTTTGTAGTATCCAACTAATAGTTTCTCATTGAAAAAGTTAATAACTTGTGTTCTAAGTGACTGTATTCTCCTTATAAGAGAATATGAAATTGTTTTATCTTATATTTAGAAATAGTTGTAATTTTTCTTCAAATTAGTGAAAATATTTTTTCAGTCTTGTTCATGAATTTTTTTGTTATTAATTGAAAATTTTTCATGTAAATGTATTGTGTGTTAATTTTTATTTTTCTCATATTAATTTTATTTTAGTCATTTCAGTTAAGGGTACTTAACAATTACATCGATTATTGAATCCACCCACAGTGACAATATGAGGATATGAAAAATAAGAGTATAATGATAGAAGAACAAAAAGAAAAACACACACAAAGAGGTAGAAAAACAAAATAATAAGATCAAATTATGGTTTTGAGGCATGTAATAAGATTTGGTAAAGTAAACAAGACATATATATCAAGAAATTTTCATCCATTCTCAAGAGATATCCAACCTAAGACAATCATGAGCAACTTTTATCTTCTGACTATAAATTCATATGATAGCTCTAAAGAAACCAAACATCTAATGGACCTCAAAATATAAATGTTGATTAGCAAAGAGAGTGATGTTTATCTGTCATAAGTCATTTGTGAAAATTGTTAAAAATATGGCACTATTATTATTTATTTTTTATTTTTAAAAGGCAAAGAAATATAATAGTAACATCTACTAAGAACCGTAAGACATGGTTCAAGTAAAAAAGATACAACAAAGTTGTATAAACAACAACATCTCAGCTTATTAACCCCATCACCGCTCAATCTAAGCATATAACATAGGATTACAATAAAATTCATCTAGGAACTATTATCCCTTGCCAAAGCCTTCATCCAATACAAATAATAGCAGCAGATTAACAATAATATTTTCACCATTCTTTCTATTCCTGTGTATTTCAATGATAGCTTAACAGTCTTCACTAATAATTCCTCTCTGCACATGACAACAAAGTTAGTGGTACTACGTTGCGTTGTTGGTCCCCTTTGTGACCGCCCTTGCGTTTGCATCTCCCACGTCTGTTGTGGGTACTGTATTTGCTTCCCTGTATTTGCTCTGGCGTACTGCTTTTGCCACCCTTGCAACCTTGCGTTTGCTTTGTCATAATGTGTTTATCTTCCTTGCGTATACTATCAGGTGATGCATTTTCTACAAAGTATTTGGATAGCTTTTTTTGTTTATAATAAGCTATGATGAGCCTTAGAAGAAATTTGTTACTCAATTTGAAACAAACAAGAGTTAATCAATTGTACCCGTTGCTCTATATTTAATATACAGTAATTCAAAACGAGACATCTTTTAAAGCATATTTAACATGATTCAATCATTTTACAGTACAAGTTGGGGATCTAAATAAGAATACGTTTCTAACAACTTTTATTAAATACCTTTGTATTGAGCAATTAAATGAATTATTAATCCATTAATCGAGTCAAAGCATTGTCATATTCATTAGAGAGTCACATGTATGTGTTAAGGTTGAAGAGATAATGATAATGAAACAAAAAAATTACAATAAATTATAAGAAATTTTTATTGCACACCTATCCCATATTATAAAGCTTATAATAGGAAAATAAACAATGCATAAGGGGCCAGTGATGAGAAAAGGAAGAAATTTTGGAAAAGGCTAACATATGAAAAGAAGAGAGTCATAAGCCCTAGAATATTAGTCCTACAACTTATAAGAGGAAAGTCTTTAAAGAAATGTTTCAACAAATTCTCTTGATTTTTAGCTAGAAAGAAGGTATATCCTAGCTAGCCAGTGAAAACGAAAAATGGTGTGAATAAAATTATTTCACATTGATGAAGCAAATTGCAAAGTTGATAAAGGATAGATATTTGCAAAGATATGTCCAAAAAATATGCCAACGAGGAAACAAGGGAAGAACTTCGACATACAAAGACCGATGTTTAAAAATAACACTCATATAGGCTAGTTTGACAAAAAAAAATGGGGCTATAGTCCAGTTAAGTTGTTCATCGGATCTAACATGCTTTTAACAAGGCTTGAATTGGTAAGATCTAAACGATTCTTTGAATTGGTAAATTGATTTGCTTGAACTAGTACTCCCTTATACCTAAATATAAGCTACAAAAAAGTTGTTGCTTAAAAAACTTGTTCATTTAAACATTTTCTTCCTCATACATTCTCTTTTAATACATTACGACAATCAACTTCTTTTATAATATCCTTCTTTGTCACCCGTCTCTCTTTACTCTCCCATCTCATACAAGGAAAACAAAAGTTGAAACAACAAACTTACAAAGAAAAAAAAAAAAGAAAAATAATATTCCACAAACTACTACGTCAAATATTTTTTTAACGAAATATAAAAATTAAAATAAGTTTTTTTAAGTACTTATTGGATAACCGATCAAAGAGAAATAACTTCTAACCATACCATCTCTAATATGTATTTATATATTTTAGAAAAATACATTTTGGTTTAAGAAATGAATCCTATTAAGTGGTGGATCCATAAATCTTTTCTAGTATTGGGGCAAAAATATAGTTTAGAAAAATTTAGAAAAAAAAAGAAATTATAATTTTTTTAAACTACACAATTTTTTAACAAAAAGATTTTCTTCTTTTTTTGAAGAAAAAAGATACTTAAATTTATATAAATTAAAATCTCTTGAAATAATTTTTTTACATTTATTTAGAAAAAAATATTAGTGTGGGAATAATTATTTTTATGGAGAAAAACTGTTTTTATTAAATGTATTCAAATAAAAGAATTAGCTTGTGGGATCTATTCCCATTGTAGACAAGAAGTGTATCCCCAAGCCCCATTAGTATATAGTTTATCACAAAGAGATAAATATAAAAAATGGTAGAAATGATAACTTTGTGCTTGTTTGTGGAGTTTATAATTCTGTTTTTAATATTTTAATATTTAAAAATTAAAACAACTATTTAGTTATTCTTTTTTAAAGATAGTTTTAAAAACTAATTATGATTAAAGGAAAAAATTATAAGTAGTTTAATTTTTCAGTTTTTTATTAATTTTTGTTTTGAAAATTTAAAATATAAAAAAAATATATGTTATTTTTTGTTTTTTATTAATGAAATTTCTGTTATTTTTTTATCTTTAAAACAGTTTTCAAACAAAACTTATCAAACAATTTTTTTTCTCTTCTTCTAGACAACAATCTTTAAAAACTATTTTTTAACATCTTTACAAAAACTAAAAAATAAAATCAAACCAATAAATTAAAATAAGTTTTTAGGATATTTTGTAGGCTTAATTGGCTTTTTGTGTATAATATTTTTTGTTTTAAAGTTGGTTCTACTGAGATTTTTTTTTTGTTTTCAATTTTTTAAAAATAGTCTTTATCGTTTAAAAAAATTATTAAACAATGAATATCACATTATCAGATGCATGGAAATAAATACATGTTAACTACCAATATCCAATAAGTTTTAGGATAATTACCCGAATACTGCTTGCAAGCTTAAATCAAATCAAACTTGAGATTAAAAAGAAGGTTCATATAGAACTTGAATCAAGCTATAATTTGAACAAACTCTCATGGGATGAGTTTAACTAGGTTTAGCTCAATTTGGTTTGTTTGTAGCTGTACTACGAATTATACTAACAAAACAAAAGTGAATTAAACAGAAACAAATCAAGATTAAAATTTGTTTATTTTAAGCGATATATTTTATTTTTATAAATTATGCTTCTGAAAAACTGATATTTTTATTTTAACATTAAGGTAGCTTTAGGATGATTAAAACTAAATTTTTGTGATATCCACTTCTTTTTAAAATTAATTTATTATCCTAAGTATTTTTTAAATAAAACTACCATATTATATATATAATAAATATAAATCATATTTCGGAAAGTAATTTATGGAAAATATTTTTCTTTTTTAATATTTCAAAAAGTACTTTTTTATTTTTAATATTTCAAAACGTACTTTTTCAAATAAAAAATGGAAAGAATGCTATGGAAAGTATTTTTTTGACAACAAGATGATTTTTAATAATTCAAAAAATAATTTATGGAATAAAAAATTAAAATATTGTTTGCTTTCTAAATTACTCTTTTAGTTTTTGTATTCTGAAACGATAAAAAAACAAAAATACATTTTAGATAGTGATTTTTAGAATATATTTTTTTCTTTTTTTACTTGGCAACTTTATTTATTTAGTTTTGAATAGTATAATAATCAAATGAGAGATAAAAGGAGTGAAAGAAAGAGGAGAGTGTGATGAAAAAGTGGGGAGGGGAGTGCATAGTAGTAATATGAAAGAGGAAGTCAAGTGTATTCTTATATGTTAATGAGGAATGTGTGAGGAAAAAAACATAAAAGAAATAGGTTATTTAAGTAATGTAATAAATAAAAATGTACTTCAAAAATGAAAAAAAAAAGTGCACATACTAGCTTCCTTAAAATTATGTTACATTTGCTAGTTTGAATTTCCACCTATTATAATTTTATTTAAGACTTACTATTTTCAATTTTTTTTAAATACCTATTTTATTCTTGTAGCCCTAATTTAAATTTTCATTACAAATTTTATTTAATACCTACTATTTTCCTCATTGTCGTGGAAGCATATACAAATTGTCGATGTTAAGTATTCATCCATGTTTAATTTTTAGCAGCAAGAAAATAAAACATAAAAGAACGCAAACATAAAGTGGAGCATATTGAGAGTGAAATGAATGATTATTTGGTTACCCCATGAATTTTTTTTTCTAATGTGCTAAGCTCGGAGGTTACGGAGGATGAGCACCAATCGCAATAGCCACAACACACTGTTTAACACTCCGGAGGATCTTGTCGGAGAGTAAAACAAGTTGAACCTTTTTTTACTATCTGACTGGATCTTGCCAGAGACCAAAGAAAATTATCTGACTGGATCTTGCCAGAGACCAAAGAAAATTATCTGACCCTTTATTCATAAATGTATCTTTTCTTTGTCAACTTGCAAAGTAGAACATGTTCTTTTAAAGTTTTTGTCTTTCTCCCTTTGTAGCACCAAATTTGATGACACCCTCTATTTTTTTTTCCTTTTGCATGTTTGTAACATTTATCTCTTAGGTTGTAGGACGTTTTGGTTATGAAGCCTCAGAAGAAATTATCACTGTTGTAAAGAATGTCGGTGTTAATCTTTTCAATAGCATGTGGTGTTTTTATTTAGTCTCTACTGAGATCCAGTCAGAGAGTAAAAAAATTTCAAATTTTTTTTAGTCATTGGCAGGATCTCACCAGAAAGTAAAAAAAATTGCAATTTTTTTTGTCTCTGGCAAACAGTTGTCGAAAAGTTAAAAAAGTGAGAATATATTGATATTTTTGTTAGAAATAGATGTGATTGAAATTAAAGTAGGCAGGAATTGAAATTCCCTACCATTTTTTAGAACTACAACCCAAGACAAATAAGTTTTGAATAGTAAATGATTATGGATCATTGTTACACAGATTAGGTTCAAGATCTTATACGCAAGTAAATTTGAATTAGCACCTCCCATCATTTGAAATCATATCTACTTTTATAATATTTGGTTAAATTCCTATTTTACTCCTAAAATTAATTTCTCCTTTCTCTCCTTAAATTTTGTAGCCGATCTTTGAGTCACTTGCTCCATGTTATAAGGCACAAACGAGTTCCGGTTTTGGCTGCCTACTTAATAAACTTCAACGTGAGATTGTATATTTTTTTTTTATAAGCAAGAGAGATATATGTTAAGGCACCTGAACAGAAACCATACATGCATTAACAAATACATGGAAGAAAAAAACATACATCAGCCAAACCAGTAAAAACCACAAAACAGAGCATAATACAATCATAAAAGGTAAAGGAAAAACAACATTAACCAAAACCAAAACTGAGGGCAACCTTATAACGACACAGCCAACAATCAGAGCCCTACAAATGCGCCATTAATATACCAGAATCAACCAGCCTATTACTTCTATAGAAATACTAATATAGCAGCAGCATCCAGTACCATAACAACGAAAAACCATCACGCGGGCCCGAGTAAAAATGCAGCAAAACTCCATCACCAAAGGTAACGTAATAAGATTGTAGTGTGGCTTCCTAGTAGCACCACTATAGCAGCAAACACAGCAGTAACAGCCAGACTATGAATACCTATGCCAGCACCAATATAGCAGTGCCATCCAGTGTATATTGCTTTGGCTATCTTCATTTCTCATGCTTATGGTCAAAGTCATGTGTACTACTAGTACGGAGAAGTGATGACCATATTAACATGGTGTAATTTATATAATCGTGGCCATACTATACATATGTTGATGACATTGTCGATTCTAGTAAGAAGCTGTGACGGAGAATCCTTCCTTAAAGGTTCATTAGAGATCGAAAATTTGCTTGGTATGATACTTGTAACCTGCCCGTCTTGTCTGATGTGAATGGTTGCGCAACTTTTTTTCCCAAGTTATTGCAAGCAGGATTTCTTATTGACTGATATTCACTTTGCAATTTTTTAGTCTCGGGCACACTTTAGAGTAATAAGAGAGATAAAATAAAAGATATATAAATATTTTTCATGAAAATAAATGTGATTTCAAATTATGAGAGGTGGTAAGTTAAGTTTTCTATACATCATATGTTTTTGGACCTAGAAACAATACTATGAGCTTTAATTGCTCATCACAAATCATTAAAGATATATTTGGTAAAATTGACTGAAAAGTTAGTTATAAATGTTTAGTAAAACTAACATATCAACTAGCTGAAACTTATAAAACAATAAATAAATATATCATTAATCATTAGATCAACAATAAAGTATTTAAAATAATTATAATATATTTTAATAATATAAATTAATTATAAATTATTATAATTATATATTTAAATTATAAATTTCTATAATAACATATTTAAATTATAATTACATATTTAAATTATAAATTTATATAATTAAATATATGAATTTTAAATTATATATTGAAATTATAATTTTTTATAATTATATATTTATATTATAGATTACTATAATTACATTAACGAATGAGATAAAAATAAATGAGAAAGATTTTATAATAGGATGAAAGAGAATTAGTGAAAAAATACATTAATTAATAAACATTATGTAGTAGCTGAAAATTTAAAATTTTTAAAAAATTTTATTTAGAGTAATTTTTTTTAAAAACATAATAACTTTTAAAAAAACTTCTAAATTTTTATTATCTAAAACAAGTTAAAATCATTTTAACTAATTTTCAATTTTAGAGTTTAAATGACAAAACAAACACACTAATGATAATAAGAAAGATGTCAACATGTCACGTTCCAAAGTTTATAAGTCGCGACTCCGAAAGGAAGAAAACATAAAACTAAAAGAAAACAAAAGCTTTGGAATATCAGCTTGTTTAAATTTATCCGTCAAAAAATACTTATTTAAAGTAAAATGAATAGTTTTCTATTTTTGAAGTATTTGTGTACTGTTATGTGAAAAATAAGTAATTTTATATTTTAATAAAGAAATCGTATCTATTTATTAAAATGTACTTATTTTATATTTATTTTTATTTTTTCAAATATAAACAAACCAACAGTTAATGTGCAATGTGTTGCAATCAATGAAATAATAAATAAAAGGTAACTATCTGCAATGTATAGTATATCTAGGAATGTTTTTAATGGGTGCATTCTTGTCCAACCACTTTCATTCAAAACCTTCCAAGTTTCGAAGAGACAAACCCACAAAAAAATTGAGTGATGCTCTAGACCAATGCGGCTTCGACCTCTACCACGACCTTGTTCTTGATGTCCAACGACGACACCATTCAGAATTGTGACCCACCCTTGTCTTCTTCAACTGGGCCTCCAACACACATGTTCCAACCTATTTCCCATCTCTACAATGAGATTCTCGACCAAATCTCCCTTAGAGATGGACTCCTCGATGAAACCGTCTTTGCCACCCTTATTTGTAGGTTCACCACTGTTCATCAACTCCACAAAGCACTTTCTTTATTCTATAGAAGGAAGGACTTCAGCTTAGAGTTGGGTCCTGAAGCTTTTCGCTCCCTATTCATCTGGCTTTGCAATACAACCACGTTCAAGACACTGAAACTTTGTTTCACAATGTTGTCAATTACAATTTTAATTTCAAGTTTACCCTCATTGCAAATATTAATCATTATATTTACTCATTCTAATTGTTTTAGTCTCTATTTGGCTATTTTTTTATGCTTTAGTCCTTATGTCTACCGTCACAAAACTCATAACAACATGGCTAAAACATAAAAAAAAAAAAATTGTTGATATGGTCTAAAATGAAAAGTTTGCATAAGACCAAATGATTAACTAAACTTCTCAATAATGAGGTCACAGAGATTTGGTGATAATTTTCTTTTTAAATTAATTATTGTTTCATTGTTAACTTTAATTTTCTTTTGTAGTGTCAATATAAAGATAAAGATGTGGAACGGGATCCTGAATGATTGATGTATGCTGCCGAACGTGCATGAGGCAACGAGGCTGTGGAGAGACATAGTGACTTTTCCATGCAAACTGGGGGCACATGGAGTATTTTTTTTTGTTAATTTGTAGCAACTTTGAACCGCAATAAATTGTAATAAATTATAAAGAAATTTAATTAATAAAATATCAATAAATAGATTGACACATTATCCTTAACGACTAAAAAATGGAATGATTAAATTGTTGGATGGAAATATATGTTTATATACTTTACTAGTAAACAAAAAATTTATATACAAAAATCATCAACCAAAAAAAGCTTATGTATAAAAAACATAGTTTACCATAAATAAAATAAACAAAAGAGATAAAGTACAAATAAATTCATAGAAAAATCAATATAGGTTAATTTCTTTTAGCACTCCACAGTTATCCACATTACCTCTAACAAAAATATATCTAACATACCATTATATTTCGTATCAATTCATACAAAACAAGTAAAAATATAAATTCTAAATAAATTGTTTCGAATAATTAAAAATATATGTCAAAATAACTTAAAGCTCATGCAATCTGAATAACGTAAAGTTGAAAGCTAGCTACAATCCTATTATAAAATAAATTTTCGTAATTCCATTCAACTATCTCTATTCAAAAGAATGTTTACTATCCTCGCCCTCCATCTTACTAACTATTGTTCTCCTGAATTTCATTATTTATAAATTACTTAAATTCAACCACATTGATAATTAAATAATCACATTTCATCAAAATAAAACTTATATGTAAATATTTCAACTAAATATTCCATAATTAATTTATTAATTACATTTAAATAAGTTATATCATTTTAATAAAAACCAGGATCTTACCGTGGTCAATATATAACCCTTTGAAGTCAACTTTTAAAATTGAGGAGCATTAATTAAATTTTGTTTAATTTGTGACACAATGTTTAAGTTTTATAAAATTTGAAGATACCAATTATAATTAAGCCTTAAAAAAATAAAATATTTAAATTCTTAATTGATTACTTACTGTAGAAATGTAAGTGAGTTTACTTGGTTTGATTGGTAAAATGAATTTTTAATGAGTTTAATACCTATACATTATTAGTGTAAAAGAGTGTTACGTCGACAGTTAATCACAACTCCTCGTTTACATGATTTTTAAAGTATGAATTGGTAAAGTCAATAAACTTACCATATACAAAGGGTTGTGATATGATTAACACTCAATGTAAAACTTTTTAAAAGAATAATATATAAGTACTTTTCTCTTTTGTAATTTTAAAATGTTCACTTTTTTAATTAAAATTTCAATAATTTTTGAAAATGGATGAATATCTTATGAATAAACTTCACAAAGAATTAAAGACATAACATATTAAAAATTAACCATTTAAAAATACTGATATAATTGTTATATTTAAAAATTAAAAAGAAAATACATCTCATTTATATATAAGAATAGAGGTAATAGTTGTATTTCAAAAGAATCGACTCACTTTAAAATCATTAAAAATTAAAATATTTTTTATTAAAATAATATATCAAATTATATAATTAAAAATATAAAAACTATAAATTTATTTAAACATTTAAAAATTTAAACACGTGTTATTTTTAAAAAGTAATATTTCTACGTATTATTACATTATTTGGATAATATAAATTATGCATTTTATGTGTCAATAAAATTAGAAAAAAAAATTAGAAAATTAATCTAACTAAATATTATTTTTTATCATTACAAATTTATCTAAATAATATAAAGTAATTGACGCATAATTTTTAATAAATAAATTTTCCAAATATTACTTTTAAAATCCAAAATACGTCATATAAAACAATAAATATATTATTAATATTTTTATACAAATTGAATCACAAGTTGGAAAAATTTGAAATCATCAAATAAAAATTTGAAGAGATTAACATAGTGATTGGTTAATTTTTTTTAAAGTTTATTCACCTTACTAGGCTGTACATTCTCTTTTCTGATTTAATTATATACTAAAGTTAATAATTTTTAAAAAATTTAAAAAACCATAAAAAAAGTCTTTAAAAAATAATTTTTCTCTTCATTGAGTTAGGAATTTGTTGTCAGATATTTAAGTTGACTTATTTTTCACGGGTTTAGAGTGCAAACACATATTGCTTCCATAGTAGGTATGAATACTTAACTTTGTTTAGTACAATATTTTGCATATAAAATTAATAAATAAAAATAATAAATCTAGAAAAAAATATCTTGTCATTTCAATAACCTGTCAAGATACATAGCAATATTCAAATTATACATTAATTAAAGCTCAAAATGAAATTTCAATGAAAAATAATAAAATAAAAATAATAATAATAACAAATAATGGAGATGCTATTTGTCTCAATTGCAACCATTAACACAATCCCACGAGATCCTAGATTAGTCTTAAAAAATTAACATTTCGAGTAAAAAAATCACAAACTGACTCCATAAAAGGAGGTGTTTGAGTCAGAAAGAGGGGAGAGGGGTTAGAAAAACATTTCTTAGAAAAAAATTTTGAAGAGGAGAAAGAGAGACTAGTTGTAAAGAGACAATATAGAGAGCAAAAAAGAAGAGTTTTAAAAGGTACAACATATATTAACTTACAACAAAAAAGAAGAGTTTTAAAAGGTACAACATGTATTAACTTACAGTATTCTTTTTAAAACTCAATAAAGAAAATAATAGGAATAGGAGAAAAGAAATTACTTACACCGTTCACTATGACTGAAAGAGTGGTGTGGTGTTGCGAGAGGTGATTCACGAAGTCGGAGCCTCGTTGTGCCGAAGGCCCCTTCCCTTTTCTTTTTCTCCTTCACAAACGTTCTACACTTTTGTCTTAAGGTTTTGAAAGTTTAAGATAGTGTAAAGGGGACATTGCATGCGTCCCCATTTTTTAATTAAAAAAACTTGATTTTGAAAAAATTGAACTTTACTAAGTTTACACCCCTATAAATGTTATTTGTATCCTTTTCAAGTCTCGTGGCCAGGTTACTATCTGCACTTTTATTTTCTACTATGCGGCCTGCTCCTCTTACGTATCATGGGCAAGTTACTATTTGCACCACTTTTTGCTAACCGCACCCTCTAACCCAAAACATTATGGCTATCTGTTTTTTATTTGCACATCTGTTTCCACTAAGTGCACCACTTTGACTTTAAGTCCCAATGTCATTTTTAGTTTTTTGTGAGTGTAAATAATAAGTTTTTTTATTTTTTTTTCTATCCTTTTCTTTTATTTACTTTTTTATTATGTAGTAAAAATATTGTTATGAATACGTGAAATATTAAATAATAAAATTACGATTAAATTTGACAACAATAATGATAATAATATTAGATAAAAAATGATGATTCAATAATAACCATTTTATATGTTTTTCTAATTTAAATATCATAAATATTTTAGTTGTTATAATTATTAGTACGAAAGAAAAATTTAATAATAGTCGCTTTGGATGCACTTCTAATTTCACTATTACAAAAATTACAATAATCACTTTAAATGCACTTCTAATTTGGTTTCTTTTATAAGATCTTGTTATTATAATTATTATTGTGTTATTTAAATTATTTAAAATAAAAAATAGTCACTGCACTTCTAATTTAACTATTATAAATTATAAAAAGGTTCATGATACTTTCAATTTTATTATTGTGAATTCCTTTAATTTTTTTTAAAATATAAAAACGTAAAACGTAAAACTTTAATTATAATTATTTCCAATGTACTTTTTATTTAGTTATTATAAAAGTTATCCTAATTTAAGAATGAGTATAATTGGTAAACACTAGATCTTTACCCTGACATTCAATCACACCAACTTTACTCATTACTACTTTAAAAGTTACATAAATGAAAAGTTATGAATGAATGTCAGTGTAAAAATAGATAGTTTAGACTGACAGTATATACCAATTAAACTCTTTAATAATTGTTAGATACATTTCTGAGTTGACGGTTACATTAAATAATATCATGATGACTTTGGATGCATTTCTAATTTAGTTGTGGTAATAATATTTCAAAATAAACTCTAAAATATTGAAAAAATTTATAATTAAAACCTCAACACACAAATCATCTCAAGAACTATGTATACTATAATTCTTCGTTACACATGAAGATCTCATAAGAGCAAAAATTTACTTTTGTCGAGTCCCGAAAAATAAAAATAAAATAAGTCAATTAAAAAAATAAAATATTAATAATATTTATATGAAAAGAAATTTTTCGATAATATTTTCCTCGTTAAAATGTTACAACAAAAAATAAAACAAAAATAATCTTTATATTTTAATGGTGAAATAAATATTTTTAAAATTATATAATTTTAAATGTTTAAGTAGACATACAAGATAGGGTGTTAATACCTTCATGTAGTAAACTTTTGAACTTAATTTAGTTTTATAAACTACTTTTTTTTAAAGTTTTTTTTAAATAAATATTAGTAAAGATTTATAATATGTTTTCGTTCTAGACCCACCTGTCGAAGTGTTTTTGAACCGTTATATATCTGACTTTGTTTAAATTGATGGTTGAATTTTTATTTTCTCATTTTCATTATTTACTCTGTGCCTCAGTTTCCTCCTTATTAACTACCGTCGGAGGTTAAAAAAAAAAAAAAAAAAAAAGAAGAAAAGAAACCACCGTCAGAGGCGATCTCTAGAGGTATCGTTTCATTTTTCTCGATGACATGTTGCCTCTTTTTTTTTTTTTCTTTTTCTTCTTTTTCCAGATTTACAAATTTTAATTTCCCAACCAATTCGCAAACCCTTTTAAGAAACCAGTGGCATTTTGTTTTTCCGACGTCCTCTTGTAGCTGCAGCCGAAAAGGATGGAGAATTCGAGAAAAAGAAGGAAAAGGAAAAAATAAAAAGGGATAATAAATCGGAAAAATAGAAGAAAAAACCTTTCATAATTGATTAAAAATAATTAACTGACGAATCTAAAAATCTTGCACAAGGTGGAAACTACGTAGTTTTGCCAAAATCGGTATACTAATCTCTATTCTAAATCACTCATTAAATTAAAGTAAAGTTTATACTTGTCTCACAAAGTTTGTAAAAAGCTCGTCAACTAACCCACATAAAAAATAAAATAAATTTATTTCATTTTAAATTATTATAAAATTTTAATATATTTAAAGTTGTCGCATAATAAATTACATGTTACAATATAATAGTTAAGCAAAATTTAAGAATAACTTATGACCTGAACTAAATTCTTTATATAAATACTTGTTTTATTTAATCCTTTTAAAACTAATTTTAACATTCTAATTTTTGTTCAATAATTACTACATTAAACAAGTGTGATCACATGTCGTTAATTTATAAAATTCTAAAAAGAAATATAAACACAAAAATAGAAAATTAAAAATATTTTTATCAATCCATCATGATAGTTTATTATTCAAATGTTTATACATTTTTCTTTTGTAGTATCACGTCATATTTTCATTATATTTATTTATAATTCATGAATTATTAAACAAAATTCTAAGTTCCGGTCTTGATTTTATAATTTAAATTAATAAAAATAAATGTACCAAAAGTAAAATTATATAAAGAAATTAAAGTATATTAACAGAAAGTACTTGAAATATATGTCAATTAGATTAAATATGTGAAAGCTTGAACTAGTATAGCTTTCACATCTACACGAAAAAATGAATCCATCAAGCACAAACAAACACACTACAAATCATTATCTTTATAAGGCTAATATTAACAATAGAGTATTTTCTCCCCACGTAAATGCAGAAATTGCCAACGAAGAAGGTATCATTCTTGTACTCTAGTACATTTTAATTTTGTTTTTTTACTCAAGATTTTAATATTGTCACTTCAAGGATATTGCATGAGAGGTTTAAAATGAAGGGTGCTATATTCATAATTTAAGACACGTTTTAATATAAACAATCTATTTTCTTTCAATATCACTTTGTTGGTCTCATTGTTTTTTTTTCTTTTTGTGTGAATGTACCAACTTTGTTGATGACATATAACGCCGGGAAGTCCAATGTTTTTGTCCGTTGAGAAGATATAGAATTATTTTTAATAATCCAAAATAAAATTAATAACACATAGTTGGCCTTTCAAAAAGAAACTTTTATTCTATCCAAAAAATAAAAGAAACTTTTGATAGTAATATTCTAATCAACACATAGTTGGGACAAAGTTAGGTATTTAATAAGAGGAAAAAAGAATAAAATTAATTATTTTTAATAAGTTAAAATTAATTTTTACACTGTAACTTATAATAAAATTAAATGAGAAAACTTGTAGCCCATTTGTTTCAAGATATCACATAACATTTTCAAAAAATAAGCATAGAAATACTACATCATCACATTTGTTAATTAGAACTTTTAAAAATATATTTTTAGGAATTATAGATTCTAGGAATATAAAATACCCATGTTTGTCACATTTGTTATTTTCATTGGTAAAAAGTGTATATGTGACATTCTCATCATAAGGATAGAAGTCACATTTCTTATTTTCACAGTAAATGATATGAATATAACATTTTTATGAAATATAATATTTACATGAAACATTAGCAAATACTTCCTTATACAAAAAGTGTAATTATAGAAGTTGATATGTACTTAAGAAAAATTTTAATTCCTACAAGTACTTTTTAAAAAATATTTAGAATGTGACATTTTAAAAAAATTTAATTCGTACAAGTGTATATGTGACATTCTCATCATAAGGATAGAAGTCACATTTCTTATTTTCACGGTAAATGGTATGAATGTGACATTTTTATGAAATTAGAAGTTATTTCTTACAATAACCAAACATCGTTGATGGAAATATAATATTCCCTACATAGCATTCCATGAAATCTAATTATTACATGAAACATTAGCAAACACTTTTTTATACAAAAAGTGTAATTATAGAAGTTGATGTGAACTTAAGGAAAATTTTAATTCGTACAAGTACTTTTTAAAAAATATTTAAAATCACTTTCTTTTTTAAAAAATCACTTATAAAAATATTTATAAATTTTTTTAAAACAACAAAATATTTTTTTTTATTTAAAAAATAACAGAGTTACTTCAAAAAATAGATAAAAGAGAGAGAAAATAACTATTTTCTCAAAAGTGTTAAAAAATAATTTTATGATTATAACAAAAAAATTTACTTGTAATTATATAAGAATCTTTAAAATAAAATTCATTTTTAAATAATTTTAAAAATTCTTTTTTTAAGTATAAATAACTTCTGGAGCCTAAATTAATTTGAGAAATTATGAAACCACTTAAGTTAGCTTCCAGAATTAAAAATAATTATTCTGACATTGTAAAGAATTTATGGTTTCGTATTAATAATTTTAAAAGACTGAGATGATAATTATTGTGACTTAAATGACTACTGTTTCTAGGTTCTAGAACAGAAATACAAATTTTATAATTTAAAACACTGTACTCATGATTTTGGGAAATAATTCCGTGAGTTATTCCAACTTTGCATGGAAAGTTTTTTCATTGACATAAATTAATTTCACGTTTGTTTGTATATAATATATATTTAACTGTGTGTCCTTTAAGATGGGTGGTACAGTCTGGAGTACTGTGTGTCATCAATGAGGTGAAAATAAACTCAGTGATAATAACCACTCCAAGTCACGAGGAGATTTTGCCCATAATCTATTGGATTACGCAGAGGTGTATGTACTCAGAGACTACGCATATACAGATGAATTTAATTTGGTGTTTTTCAGTGTTGTCCCTTTCGTGGAACAAGAACAAGAGCAGTAATTATCCGCCACAATTTTTTTTCATGGGATAAGATATTAATATGAATATTTTTATTACAAAGCCTCTCATATAGCTAGGTGTATTTATATTTTCTGCGTAATTAATCAAACATTATACAGTACATGTAGTTACAATTGCCAATCTATGCTGTTACCTGTCATATGAGTGTGTTACTGTTTAATATGCCTTGATCCAAGTCATTTGTCGTATGTAGCTGTAATAAGTTCTAATCATTCTATGTGGGGGGTTTTGGGTTGATTTTGTATTAGTTTGAGCTCAAATGCGAGTGGGCATGCTTTATCTAATTCAAAATGTACTTATTTTTTCAAAAGTAACATAAGAAAAAAAATATATTGTAATATTTTTTTCTAATTTAGACTTAATTATATTTTTAATCTGTTTTTTATCTGTCTGATTATAGTTCTCTTAATTATAATTACTTGTATTTGAATGTTCTCCTGTTTCTCAATTGTTAAAATTCGATCACTCATTCTATGTTTTGTTCCATAATTCATAGGAACTTAAAATTGTGGCATATGACAACAGATTATTTATAAACCTTAAAATTATTTTATCATTTCAACATGGTAATTTTTATTTAAAAATATTTGTTCATTTTCTTTAGTTATATCACATATTTTCATCACACGTAAGTATATTATTTTAAAAATATTTAACTGATTTTTTAATTTTATAATTAATATATAAAATTACAGTGTACCAAAACTAAAATAGTAATTAAGGTATTGAAACTGAAAGTGACTTTTTGTCAGATGGAAAGCTTTAAACGAATCATCATCGAAAAATCTGGTTGAATCATGAATCATGTCTTGTACCATTACATTTTTTTTTCTCATGTTCAGAACTAAAATCCAAAATTTTACTTAAAAAATCATTATCTTGTAATAATAAATAATACTAGAGCTCTCTCTCGGCACGTGATGCAACAGAACTTGCCAATGAAGAGGGTAACACTATTGTACTGTAGTTATTTAAAATTTGGTTCTTTTGGCAAGGGATATAGCACGAGAGGTTGAAAAGAAATCACCATGGGATAATAGAGTAGTCTCCTTTTTGGTTTATTAAGAACTAGCCAAGTTAAGTAAGCATCTTTATTGTACTCTAGTGTTTGTGTTTAAATAATGTTGTCGCTTGTTTTGTCAAAGGATATTACTCGAGAGGTTCAAAATCAACAGTGAACATTACTCATTAGCACACGTGCCAAAAAAATTAACACAATTTTTTCGGTGAATAAAAAATAAAATTGAGATGACGTAGGAGATTGAAGAAGAAAATGTAAACGACGTAACGCGATAAGAGTCTGATAGGCATTTAGGGGCAGGCATTTCTTTTATATTTATATACTTCTCTATATAAAGAGCCGAAACCAGTGGCATTGAAGTTAGAAGAAAAATTGAGTGTGGTAAACTTTGTGACAATGGCGGTTTCAGTTGAGAAGGTTCCGTTGGAGAGAATCTTAAGCAATCCGACAAGGGTTCCGGACCCGTATTCTTCAAGCAGCGACGACGAGGAAGAGGAGCACGATTTGTACATCAAAGATCTGATTAAGGATGTGCATAAAGATTTGGAGGAATCAGTGTTTGACCCGCGAGACGAGAATACGGTTGATAATTGGGTGAAACGGAACCCTTCGATGGTCCGTCTGGCAGGGAAGCATCCCTTTAATGCGGAGGCTCCAATGGACCGCATCATGCACTACGGTTTCGTGACCCCGGCCGAGCTCCATTACGTGCGGAACCACGGTCGGGTCGCGAAGGGGGAGTGGGAGAACTGGACCGTTGAAGTTTCCGGTTTGGTGAAACGGCCCACGAGTTTCACCATGAACCAGCTGGTGAACGATTTTCCTCACCGCGAGTTCCCCGTGCTGATCGTGTGCAGTGGGACCCGCCGCAAGGAGCTGAACTTGGTGAAGAGGACTTCCGGCTCCAACATGACCACTGGGACCGCTTCCAACTCTGTCTGGCGCGGCGTCACCCTGCGCCACTTGCTGAAGAAGTGCGGCATTCTCTCACGTGCGAAGGGCGCGACCCACGTGTGTTTCGAGGGGGCCGAGGATCTCCCCGGAGGTGGTGGTTCCAAGTACGGAACTAGCATCACTCGAGAGGAGGCCACGGACCCTTCACGTGATATCATGCTTGCTTTCTTGCAAAACGGCGAGCCTCTCCTCCCTGACCATGGCTACCCCGTTCGCCTCATTCTTCCCGGCTTCATTGGAGGCCGTATGGTGAAGTGGCTCAAACGCATTGTCGTTGCCAACCACGAGTCCCAGAATTATTATCATTACAGGGACAATAAAATTCTCCCCTCTCACGTTGATTCTGAACTCGCCAATGAACAAGGTTTCTTAATTAATATCTTTCTTCAAAATCAACTCTATCTATATAGTTATACTTATATTGTTCATGACATGTCTACCTCTCTTCTATTCGTATTTTTATCATTTAATTGTTTCTTTTTCATAATTTCTTCACTTATTTTACATTTTCTACTTGCCTGCTTGTCAGGAAGAAATTAAAACTTGTATAAAATCATTTCTTTTATTTTTTAAAATACATCTTTAACAATAATGTACTAGCTAATATTTTGTTGGGACAATGTTCTAAATAAGACGGGGGAAATTAAGAATTTTTTATATACTTTATTTTTTAAACAAGACAAATTAGAGAACTTCTACAAAGGTTCTTCTTATACAAAGTTGAAATTAACTTAAAGTGAGAAATTCAACTCATTTTTTATTTTTTTTATGTATAAGTACCTCTTAAAAAGTATTAAAATAGTCTTGTCTTATCTTTCGATTAATTAAAAAACCAATATGAGATTATGAAACATTTGTTATATTGTATTTGTAATTTTGGAGAATAAAATGATAATATATAAATTTTTAAGTATCTCTTTGTTGACTTTAGAAACTAAACTAATATTTTAAGAATTTTAAACGGTGTGCCCACATGAGATAATTTAGTTAATCATTTAAAATTTTGTATGATTTGACATAAAATGGTTATGCAAACAATGTAATAAAGCCCTTTCTTTATTGGGTCCCTGCAGGTTGGTGGGATTTACAAGAGTATTGCCTCTACGAGTTGAATATAAACTCAGTAATAATTAAGCCGTCCCACAATGAGATCTTGGCCATCAACCCAAACACTTTGTCGAAGCCTTATTTACTGAGAGGCTACTCATACTCTGGTGAGTTTTGGTTCTTTTCATACATTCATTCCCCTTAATTATTAATTCCTTAGAGGATTGTGGGGGTAAGATGCAATTGGTAGAGATGGAGTGAGATGAAGAAAGAGAATTGTTTTATGCATGCAGGTGGTGGCAGAAGAGTGATACTTGTTGAGGTAACATTGGACGGTGGAGCAACATGGCGGCTGACAACATTGGAGCGTCGCGAGAGACCCAACAAATATGGCAAGTATTGGAGCTGGTGCTTCTGGTCTTTGGAGGTCGAGGTGAGGGAACTGCTTGTGGCCAGGGACATTGCTGTGCGTGCTTGGGATGAAGGCCACAACACCCAGCCTGAACACCTTAATTGGAATCTTATGGTACCTTTTTTCTTTTCTTTTCTTCAACAACCGATTAACTAAAATTATTACATTTTCTTGCGGTTAGTTAGATTAGAAGTGAATGATATGATTGTTGAAGAGCATGTAATAATTATTGGATGATTAAGGTTGTTGTGTTACATGAAACAATGTGTAGGGCATGCTGAACAACAGCTGGTACAGAGTGAAAACAAGTATGGGGAAGCCAGTAAAGGGTGAGATTGGAATAGTGTTTGCACACCCGTGCTTACCAGGAAACCTACCCGGTGGGTGGATGGAAAAGGAAAAACATATAGAAATATCAGTGGACAAAAAACCAAGCATGAAAAAGAGTGGGTCCTCGCCGGACCTGACAGCAACCGTCAATAAGATCCCCATCACCGAAGTCAGAAAGCACAACCACCGCGACTCCGCTTGGATCATCATCCACGGACACGTCTACGACGCCACCAAATTCCTCTACGACCACCCCGGAGGCCCCGACAGCATTCTCGTCAACGCCGGCACCGACTGCACCGAAGATTTTGACGCCATCCACTCCGAAAGGGCAAGGAAGTTGCTTGAAAATTTCCGAATCGGCGAGATCATCACCACAGGTAATATACATATACCTTGCATTGCACCTTTCTATTTACAATCTCAGAAAAAAAGTTACATGGTTTTCAAATATCTAAAGTTCAAAAAATGTTAGGAATAGCAGAGATAGTCTGTTTGACTGGCCCAGATAATGTCTCATCCAACTAAACTTGATTTTATATGATTATAAGCCATTTCATTAGCTGATGGTCCAATTTATCTTTTCAGGTATATTTTTACAACTCTAGTTATCAATACTCCTCAATTATTTTTAAAATGACACACATATGTATGAGTTTCGTTTTGCTATCACTTCTCATTCAATAACACTGAAAAATATGATTTTTTAGTAATGTAATACATGAAATTTGATAAAAAAGAAGAATGGAATAAAAA
Source organism: Psophocarpus tetragonolobus (assembly GCA_037954015.1). Taxonomy (NCBI): domain Eukaryota; kingdom Viridiplantae; phylum Streptophyta; class Magnoliopsida; order Fabales; family Fabaceae; genus Psophocarpus; species Psophocarpus tetragonolobus. The sequence continues at coordinate 31,086,780 of CM075695.1, read as the reverse complement.
GAAACATGCTAACAACATTCTTTCTGTTCAACATATGAATTTGCCAATTTTTTGTTCCGTGTGCTAAAATTTATTTAATTGTTGACTCAAATGAAGTCGTTAAATTTGTGCGGTATAGCAGGGTAACGATCAGTTTGATGAAGTGAAGTTTTGTTTTGTAAAGAGTTTTATATGGGTTGTTAATTTGCATGAATAGGGTACGAGTCAGAAGATGAGGACTCAGCACCTGCAAAGGAGTCGGTGAAAGAGAAAGCCAAAGCGAAGGAAAGCGATGCAGCAGAAGCAGAAAGCAAGGTGGCGCTCAACCCACGGCAAAAGATACACGTGAAGCTCGTGTCAAAGACGGAGATTTCCCACGATGTGCGACGCTTCCGTTTCGCGTTGCCAAAAGAGAACCAAGTACTGGGATTACCCGTGGGGAAGCACGTTTTCTTGTATGCCCACACCGACGAAAACAACCTCGTCGTTCGGGCCTACACTCCGACAAGTAGGCCCGAAGAGGTGGGGTACTTCGATTTGGTCGTGAAAATTTACTTTAAAGGCGTGCACCCCAAGTTCCCCAACGGAGGAGCCATGTCGCAGTACTTGGAGTCTCTGGAAATTGGGTCCGTGTTGGATGTCAAAGGCCCATTGGGCCACATCGAGTACACTGGAAAAGGCAACTTCATAGCCCACGGAGAGCCCAAATTCGCGAAGCGGCTTGCCATGCTGGCTGGTGGGACCGGGATCACGCCGATTTACCAAGTGATACAAGCGGTTCTGAAGGACCCGGAGGACCGAACCGAAATGTTTTTGGTCTATTCAAACAAAACAGAGAGTGATATATTGCTGAGGGAAGAGTTGGACGCGTGGGCGAAGAAACACAGTGACCGGTTCAAGGTGTGGTACGTTGTGGACAAAGCCGGGAATGACTGGGCATTCAGTACGGGCCGCGTTAATGAGAGTATCATGAGGGTGCACCTTCCTGGACCGTCTGATGCCTTGGCCTTGGCGTGTGGGCCACCCCCCATGATTCAGCTTACGGTGCAGCCTAGTTTGGAGAACATTGGGTACAAAAAGGATGATGTGCTCGTGTTCTAGGCCATCACCAGAGTTAGATCATATCACTCAGTTATATATGCTGTGCTATGCAACTATGTCTATTTCTTCTTCTTGTTTCTCTATCAACTTTCATTCGAACCTCTGTAACGCTAAAATAAAGAGCCATTCACATTTATATAATAATAAAATTACAAAAGTTCCTGTTTTTATCATATTTTATACATTTTCTTAAATGTTTTGTCTCTTTTTATTTGTGAAATTGTTTCACTCACTCTAACCCTAACCCTAACCGCTGTTCTGATTAGATATTATTTTAATTATAAAAAAAGTGTTGGATACATAGTTATATTGGATGATAATTTTAAAATATTTTAGTGTATTATTTTTTTAAATCTTCATAATATTATCATATTCCCTTTATAACGAAACTGCAGTAGTTGTCCTTGTCAAGAAAATTAAATCATACCTATTACTTTAACTTTTGCTGTAAGATCCACACTAAGTAATTTGATTATGCCTGTGTAGGCCATGGCATTTGAACTTGAACCTGTTAATTATTTTTATTGAATCCTTAGTGTAAGATCTACACATTTTATGCTGTAAGATCTACACTAAGTAATTGGAACTATACTTCAAATTATAAATTTCATACATATTGTGAAGGATTGAGTTTAACATGCAATTTCGGATCTTTATTGCGGCTAAGGAGAGAATAATAGGCCTCCAACTTTTTTTCTCCTTTTAATAAACATAGGATTTTTTTTTTTTAAAAAAAAGTATTTTTTTCTCTCCTTAAAAAATATAACTTTTTTAAAAAACTTTAGTATATTTATTTTATTTTATGAACTCCCGAATATCTTTTTGCCAATTTTCGCCACTGCTAGTGGGTGGTGTCTATCTTCCTCTACCCAAATTAATTCACCTAATCCTCAAGTGACCAGTATAATAGGAATACCACTCCCAAACCTAGAATGAGCTGCATAAAATTCAGCCTCTGATGATAACCAGCATATTACAACTAAATATTTCAAACAAGTGCATAATACTTGCTTTTTCCAGTATACCTTATATTACCTAGAATTTAATTAGTCGTCAAATAAAATACCATATCCTCGTTCAATATACCCAGGCTATGTCATGCACTCATGCTCCAGCAATCAAAATATCATATAATTAAAATACTTTCAATTTACTGAATTTATTCACAATTAAATTCCATCTTCATTCAAATATCATTCAATATACACGCATTTAATAGATGACTTATATGAGGTATTGGACAAGTGCCTAAAGATCCAACAATAACCTCTCAATAACTGTTAACAAATAAAGGAGTTTTAATAACCAGGGTAAAATATTAAAATACTATTAATTAAAAAGTTAACAACTCAAAATGTTAATTAAACACCCACGGTAGGTAAAATAAAGCGTAAATACGATCTATGGCAGATTATAAAATTGATTTGTGCAGTGACGAAATATCTATGCTTTAGAGAATACTCATAAAAATGTTTAATAGACAGATACTAAAAACAATTGTACTGTTATTCTTTATAACAGTACCATAAAGAAATACATGTACTATTTTCTCATAGAAAATTAATGCATAACTTAAATTTTTTGAGATGAAACTCTTCCAAAAAAATTATGTTATGGATTAACTTTTTCACTTTTTATTTCAAAATTTATTTTCTAAAACAGTTTCACACTGTTCATCAATTATTCCTCATCCAAAATTTATTAAGTTATAAAAATAAATTTCAAAATAAACGTTTTGATATATAATACTACAATAACTGAATTATTTAGACGATGCTTTCTCACCTTCAATTCTTATACTATCAATTTCATTTTAGTCAACATAACACCTTCCACCGCCTTCTACCAACTAACCCTTTTTAATTGCATTTTGATAACTAAAATAATTTTTAGAAATAGAAATCTAGCACAAGTTTATGTTCACACAATTTATTATTTGGTTTAATGACAAGTTCAGTATCCTATTCTTCTCCGCCATGATAAATGACCCCACTTTTAAAATAAGATCCAGATTTTTTCTTTCAATTTTAAAAATTTTGAAATTTTTTGGCTAGTTGTCCATATGTATTGGAAGAAAAAAGTATCTGAATTTGAAATTGAATTAGTCATAAATTCTGGATGTAAATTACAATTAATCCTTATTGTTTTTAAACGAATAGAAGTTTCCCAACTTTATTCCAAAAGAAAAGGGTGAAGATAAGAGCGAATAAACTTTACTACAACCATATCTGATCGTATTCCTATATAATCTTCAGCTTCACAAAATGTAAAAATAGCATTAATTCGTGGTCCCTCATTCCAATTATTTATAGTTCCACAAAGACACAGAATTAAAAATTAAGCAGCATGGCAGAAGTGGTGGGTTGTCTCTCTTCGGAAATGGAGACACTGAATCAAGTCCTATCCCTAGTGGAGGCATTCAGAGCATTCGACGTGGACAACGATGGATGCATAACACAAGCGGAACTGGGAGGAATATTAAGCTCACTAGGGTACAACGCTAGCGACCAAGAAGTGAGGGCAATGATGGAACAAGGTGACAAGAACAAAGATGGGTTCTTGAGCATACACGAGTTCTTGGAGATGAACACCAAGGATTTCGATGGTGGGAATCTTGCCAACACACTCAGCACTGCGTTTGAAGCGTTGGATGAAGACGGTAACGAGATTTTCACTGGGGAAGCGCTTCATCAAGTGGTGCAAAACTTGGGTTTGGACTTGTCTCTCGAGAATTGTTTGCATCTTGTTACTTCTCTTGATGGGGATGGAGATGGGGCTGTGAGCTTGGATGAATTCAGGCTCATAGTTGATTTCCTCCTCTAACAATATCATGTAGTGAATCATCATAATATTCATAGCTGGGGTTTAAGAGATTAATATGTATTTTCATCTACACTTTTAATAATAAAGATTATATCTAATTTTCGTGTATATATTTTTTTTACTATTTTCTTTCAATTTCTAAAAATCTATATTCTAAAAATCCAATCGGTGTGATTGAACGCATAAAAGTATTGATTCACGGTTAATTGGTTCAACTATTATTCAACCAATGATTAAATAGTCTATATTAAAATAATTTTTTTATTATTAATGTATTATAACAATTAAGATTATAAAAGAAGAAATTTTTTAAGTTAATTATAAAAAAAAAGTATTTTTACTAAATACAACTTAATATTGCTAAGTTATCCTTTATTTTTACTAATTTTTTAATTTAAAAAATGGGTGAACTTAAAAACAAGAAGGTCCATTTAGCAAAATTTGAAAAATTTTTAAAACAATTTATAAACTGGTTCAATTAGTTGAAATACCGGTTTTATCGATTTATGACTTTTTTTTATATTTTAAAATTGGTTCTTTAGATAATCAGTTTTCTGTATTGACTGAATTGGTTAACAAACTAATTCACCAATTATCTAATTAAATCGGTCCGATCCAAACTTTAAACATAACTAAAAACCATCTACAATCGTGATGGCTAATCTCTATATATAAACAAAACTAAAGCATAATTTTTAGTGTACACAATTTTTTTTATTATTTTATCCTTCAATTTTTAAGTTTATAAAAAAAATCCTTCAACTTTTAAAATTCATCGTATAATTATGACGGTTGCTATGAAAAATAATTACTGGCTTTATTATTTTTATTACAGCAATTTAAAATTTATTTTACTTTTTTAAGTTTTCCTCTTTTTTTTTTTACTATCTATCTACGTTTACATCTTCTTTTAAAATTATATTTTTTTATAATTTTTTAGATCTTCTTTTAATATTATATTTTTTATATTTCTTTATAATTTTTTTATTGTCATTTTTTTCTGTTAGTGGACAAAAGGAGACTTCTAGAAGCGATAATAAACAATGATAGTGATAACTGTTTAATTTACCAATTTTTATATAGATAAAATAGAACAATTATCTTAATTTCTTCTCATTTAAGACTTTGTTTTCTTCATATTTCACTTAAAAATAGTTTGAGTACTAAATTATGCAAATCTTACCTTTATTTTTCTATGTTTTAATATTTAGAGACAAATTTTGAAAAGAACTCAAGAAATGTAGATGAATTAAAATTTTTTGTGTTGTAACAATGTTTGAATGCCCTGCGGTCACATTCGAAGTGCTTAGTGCAAGCTGACAGAGAGTTATTATTTTTGTTGTGTCATTGTTCAACGCCCATAAAGTGAGCAGTCAGCGCTGGAGTGACTTGGTCCCCAAGTTTGTGAGCACCCAATGTTCACGGTTAATTGACACCCAAGTTTCTTCGACGCCCAACGCCCATTTTATCACTAATGAGCGATGCTGTTTCATGTTGAATGTCTGTGTAAAGGTGTTTTTGGTTTAGAAAAAGGGTTACACACTCTACTAACAAAGGGCACACTCCAGATCCATTTCTTCCATTCATTCTTCATCTTTGGCTTCCATTTTTCTACTTCACATCTATAGATCATGTTTTCCACCCCATGGTTGGCTGGGTTTCTCATTAATTAGTGTTTAATGTAACTAAACCTGAACTCTTGTATACTTTTATTCTTTTAATAAAAGTTTATTATTCATTGTTGATGTTTTTCCTTACCTTATGCTTATGTCTTTATCTTTTGTAAATTTTACTTGTTGAATGAGCTCAAAAGATGATTTTGACTTCTCAAATAAGAAGAGCTCTCAATGGGGCCCGATTTATTGCTAATAATAGGGTCAAACTCATTGAACATCTTAAGTTCATTTTCTTCATGCAAATTATTTGACATTATATTTTGCAAGGGATCGACGATCTAAATATCAAATAGCTTAGTCCCTTACTTGCAAGGAATTGAGGTTAAACGTATTTTTATGGTTGATGTAAACATGAGTAGTAAATGATTTTGAATTTATTTATGTAATTAAAGGATGATCCAGTAAAATGAAGATGCAATCAAATCCTATCGTCTGTGTAACTAATGAAAAATTTGTCTACTATACTCCTTGCAAGTGCACCGGTCTATGTAGTATTAATAGATGTATCGGGTCGGTCCCACAAAGACTAGATTCATACTCTGAGAATCTTAATACTAATTGCTTGTAAATAAATAAGAAATTAATTTGAAACTAAATCTAAGTTGACAAAAAGTAAAGTGCATAAATAATAAACTAAGATTAATATGATGAGAAGACTAGTAGGGTTCCGTTCTCATTATGTCATCCCTCTAATCCATACATGACTTACAAAACAATGTTTATAACTCATGTTCTCATCATAAAAAAATATCCTTAACGTTGATCTCTCACAAGTAAGGAATTGAGTTATTTAAGTATTAGACTATCACTCTCGCGCATAATTTAAAGTCAAATAACCCGCTTTAGGTAAAAGAGTTTAAGATGACCAATGTATTTTACTCCCGAGCAATAAACCTCATTGGAAGTTCTTCTTATTTTACAAGTTAAAATGTTCTTTTAGGCTCCTTCAACAAGTAAAATCCACTATAAATATGAAAATCAAAGTATAAGGTAAAGAAGAACTCTAACAATAAGCAATAAACATTATATTGATAACATCAACATATATAATAGAGTCATAGTTATAAATGAAACTCTAGCCAACGGAACCTAGCCTTCCATGGAGGTGGAAAGCATGATTGATGGCATAGAGTTACAAAATGTGATATAAATGAAGGAAATGGAGGTAGAATGGTGTTGGAATGGGAAAACCTAAGGTTGGCGCTGATTCTCCATCTCTTCCTTACCTTTTTCTTTTTAAAACAGTGTTTGATCGAACATCAGCGCTGGGTGCTAAGAAGCAAAAAATACACTTTCTCAGGTTGGCGGACGCTAAGCAGTCACTCCTTGCCCACTGGCTCCAGACTTCCCAATTATTCCAATACTTCTTCTAGTCTTCTTAAAAACCCTGACTAAAATAATGGAAAACAAGAAAATAAAAGTAAAATATGCAATTTTTAAATATGTAATACATTTTCCTATATATTTAATTTTTATATAAAAATAAGAAAAATAAGACTTTAAATAAGTTGGAATAAGGATAACTAATCTATTTTATATGTATAAAAATAAGTAATTTATATAGTTATCAGTAACCTCTTACTTTATTTTCTTATGATTTTATTACAAGTAACAAGTATTGAATTTTTTATGGTATCATTCAGATTTTTATAGGATCGACACAATATTTATTAGATAGTACATATGTCTGATACACTTGCGAGAAGTAGTGTAGAAAATTTTTCACCGATAAATTTTGGAGAAAAGCAAACAGTGGAAAAAAGGAAATTTCAAGGTGAAAATTTTGTAATCCCATGTCCAGGTTTTGGTTTGCGTTACCGTTTCTAGCTTTTAATCCTTGTTTGTAAAAGTTGTTGGCCAAAATTTTCACCGACTTTGGAAAAAAGTCGATAAATGCTTTTAGATTTGAAAAATAAGGAGTAGAGGAAACTTGGTGGTGAAAATTTTTAATCCCTTTTCCAATTTATGGTTTGCAATACCATTATCAACAAGCTGCTTGTTTCCTTTTGTTTATTTTTTAACCATAAATCCTTGTTTGCAGAAAGCACTTGCCACTGCAAAGCGAAGATTTTGAACTCAATAAGTAATATATTTGCTCCTGACTAGCTGGTATGCCCCTTATTGGGATGTATTTTGATGTCAACATTACTAGATATATATAATTTAGCAAAATTTTGATAAATGTTTTAAATATTCTGTTACTAACGATTTTTAGTAACATTTTTATATATTAAAAATAATATTTAAAAGAATATTATTAAAATTTTTAGTAATTTTTTTTTCAATAAAAAGATAATATTTTAAGAAAAATTTAATTAATATACACATGTAAAATAATTTTACGCTGACATTCAATCAGAATTTTTTATTAATATTAATTAGTAAAATAAATAAAGTTACCATAAATAAAAAGTTGAAATTTCAAGTTATCGAAAATCATTAGTAACATTTTTTAATAGTCCTAAAAATATTACTAAAAGTATTTAGTAACATTTTTTCCAAGAGACAATATTGTTAAAATGTTATTGATGTAATTGTTTTGTAACATTTAAAAAAATGTCACTTTTATATAAAATTTTAAAATTACACCAAGAGGTGTAGGAAGTGGTGTTAGTCATGCAGTGACAGGAAAATTGTTTAACTTTTAAGTATACATCATGGAAGCAATTGAATTATAAGTATATTTAACAATATATAGTTTGAACATGCTTCAGAAACTTATAAAGACTAATCTTGCATTCTAAATCAAGTGTTTCAATCACAGGAAAAAATCTTAGGGGTTCCCCAATGTAGAAAAAATACATCTCGAGGGCAGTGACCAACATGGCTGATGATGATACGAAGATTCAGGCACTTGCCTTTTAACTTGGAGTCCGTAACGTAGCTTCACCCAAAGGTAACTTTGTCTGGGTAGCAAACATAATTGAGGCAAAAGTTGTTGCTTGCTGCTACATGATGCCTTGCGGTTTCAATTATGCAAGAAAATACAGTGTCTACATTTCTTGAATTTTTTTCATAAACTATTACAGGTATGATACAACCCAATCACAGTTACAAGTCATAACTTGATAAGAAAAAATAACAAACCACAAAAGCAACGTAATATAGAGCAAGATCTCCTTAAGCTTTGTAGAAATTAAATAACGTAGTAACCAGGACATGTAGCTTTTGTTTTCCATGAATATTTAAGTAGTCCAATCCAGTGCACTTGAGAAGATTTGTGTACAATTTCACTGAGTTGTAGGAAGGGATAGAGATCATCACTTTTTTTAATTGATATCTCTTCAACAACGAATAGAGAACAACAACATAGCCCTATTGCAATCCTTCATCTGTGATCTACATTGATAAAGAATATAGTCAACAACTTTACCTTGAAGGCAAGAAGTGGGTGTGCAAGTGAGAAGAGATGAAAACATACAAGTCTTATATGATGCTGGAGAAAACATATAAATTATTTAGCTTTTTTTTGCGTTTTTTTTAAAGCAGATAATAGCCACAAAACAAACAATAAACAAGAAAGCGTATTAAAAAAATCACATAAAGAATGAAATGGTAGGTTAACTTCATAAATGATGTCGTACCTTCATATTCCACATCTGTAATTGCTTATGCTATTCTTATAAGATAAAAAATTATATTTCTTTCATGAGAAAAAAAGACATAAAATTTTTTAATTTAAATATAAGTAAATTGTAACTAAATAAATCCTATTTTAAGTTTTGAATAAATGTTAACTATATCTCAAGAAATGAGTTTTTCTTGAATAAGTAATACTTCAAAATACTTAGTCCTTTCAACTTCTAGTTTATACAAAAGATAATAAAAAATATATGAAGTAAATGTAAATAAAAAATAAGAAGAAATGAAATTATATAATATTAATATCTATTATCAAATTGAATGACTATTAGATATGTTGTGTCTTGCATACAAATTCTCCATACATTTAAAAAAGAAATGATTAAGAATAGTTTAAAAAATATATTTGAATTTTTTATCAAATTAATAAAATTAAATAAAATTAACTAACTTTTTTAATACATATGAAATTAGATTTTTTATTTATATACAACTATAGATTTTGGAAGAAAGCAAAGTAAATATATACATGAGTGATAACCATAAAGATGAGACATGATTGATAATAAATATTGCTAATATCTATGAATAATACAACTGAAACTCAAAGATCATTTTAATAAAATAAATGATTCCTTAAGAAACCTGAGCTCCACTGCTTAATTTGCGATTTGTGAATTCCAAAAATGGAGGAGCTCTTTCTCTGCAGACCGACCTTATTCATGTCATCAGAATCCAACGCTAAATCGAGTACAGGTTAAACCATTTTTAGAGTATTTTTATTGTGTATTAAACAGTTATAAATTTTTTTAATAATAAAATTTATTTAAATTTTTAATTTTAACTTTGATCATCTTATAATGGATTTATATTTTAAATAAGAATTAATTTCTTAGAAAAAATATTTTTTCACTACAAAAAACTAATGTCTTATAGCTATTATCTTTATTATAAAAATTAAAAAATGATTTTCATGATGAAAAATCCCTTAAAATCTCCTGCTAAAGTTGATATGAAAGTTCATTTGATTTTGATGGTTTGGGATAGAAGAAAAGTAACTGAATCTGTTTAATTTTCCTGAGCTTAAATCCATAGATGGCTGAATTGGTAAGATTTGGAGTTATTACATCTAGAGTCTAGCTAGTACATACTGGGATCGCCGGATCCCTACTCTAATAAATTTCTCTTTCTTGGATAATGCTATACAATTCCAAAGTTAAGAGCACAAATCTGAACAAATGCTGTTATTTAATGGGTCAAACTTAAATAAAAATTAAAATCAATTGTGCCAAATATTAAAAAAAAAAGTTTAATTGGTATACATAGTAGTGTAAAGATTTTTACATTCACTTACAACTTTATTACTTTACTCGTTACTACTTTAAAGTGACATAAAAAGTCATGATTGAATATTAGTGTAAAAATTATTTACACTAACAATGTATACCAATTAAACTCTTAAAAAAATTAATTTACAGTAATATTTTTTTAATTTTTATACAATTAATATAAGTTTATTTTTTATTTTATATATATTTTTTAAAATTTTAAAAAATTAAATTAACGTTATTTATATATATAATATATTATGCTAATATTTTTGTGTAACATACACATCAGTAGGATAAAAACATAATAGTTAAAAAATAAAAATATATAATTACACTAACCTTTAAAAAATATCTATGTGTAAACAAAATTCTTAAACATATTTTCTGTTTCAAATTAGAATAGACATACTTTAAATTTATTTTTTTTTAAATTCAAATTGTACGTTCCGGCGTAAATGTGGACAATCACTCATTATGATTTGACGTATTGATTATTCATTCTGTTGATCTGATATTTTTTTTCATCAAATATTAACATTATGAATGATATCACTGTTATATACAAGTCTATATAAGTTATACTCCTCTAACTCAAAAAGAACCATACATTCAAAATCATAAGTCAATTTTTGTAAAAGAAAAGATAACACCAATTCTCAAAACTCCCTTTCTATTGGTGTTGTTTACATGGATATTGAGAAAAGGAAATAGTAGAAAAGTAAAAAATAAAATATTTATATTCCAAAACTGAGAAGTGGAAAAAAATAAAGATAGGAGTATATGACTCAAATTTTATTTTTTCTTTTAAAAAAAAAGACTTCTTAATTGAAGATGTAGTGTGAGAAGTTAAAATTTTGTTAAATCTATTAAAAAAATTAGATGTCATATTTATTTTATAATATATAAATATACTTTCTAAGACAGATTTTTTAATAAAGAGACAAGACAAGTTATATAAATAAAAAACTATAATTTTTTTAATAGATACTAAATTAATAAAAAGTTGTGATTTTATATTTATTTTTAAAAAAATTAACAGAGAGTTGTGATATATTTTTAAAAAATTGTGATTTTTTAGTAAGAAACTAAATTATTAACATGCACCATGAGCCCCACATTATAAAAATCATATTTTAAAAATTATATAAATAAAAAATTATAATTAAAGATCTAAAACTTATTTATACAGGTGTACATTAATTAAACTCGAATGGTGGATTAAAAAAGAGCACACCAAGTTATTAAATATTTTCCATTGAGAAGAACGTAGAAGAGTAGAATGTACAGCAATAGAGAAAGCCAGTGAATGGAAAGCGATACAAACACCATTTGGTCTTTGAAACCAATGTTTCCAATTCACCCTAGATGTTGCATGGAAGACCCCACCATTTCCAGGGAGAGAATGAAAACACAGGAAACGTACACAACCTAAAACTGAGAAGGGAAAAGAAAGTCAAAGAGAAACTACGGTTACAACTTACAACATCAAACGTCGGACCTAATTCCTAAACCTAAATCCCATACTTCAAAAGGTGGGATATGTAGGAGTATGATGAGAGGTAGCTAAAGTTAAGAAGGTTAAGGATTAAGTTCCCTTGTTAGGGAACGAGGCTCGAATCAAACATTGGGATTAGAAACACAGTTTCTTATGGAGTTTCTTATGTATCTTCTTGGCAGGCCCATTACATGAGTTCCCACGTAGGTTGCCTTTATACGCCGATTCAGACCGTCACGTCCTTCGCCAAAAACCATAGGCAAAAAATCTCGACTCTCGCACCGGAATATTTTTTGCTGGAAAATTTTCATAAGAGTGTCTTTACCCTGCACAAGTGAAGTGACATCATTACAGAAAAGTAAGAATCCTCCATGTTTTTTTCACTCCTACTACACCTCTCTACAATTGAAAAGTAACTGAACTCATGATAAATACAATCCTAAAATAGGCTTCATTATCTTGCTTTAGAATTTTTCATCTGGGTTTCTCTGTCTTGTCATAGATGCATATTATAGGATAAACTGTTTCTTATTCCCTTAATTATAATTTGTTTAATAAATTCAATTTAATATATTTTTAATATAAATTCAATATAAGCCCTTAAAAACATAACATAATTTAGTCAATTATTGAAAAGATTAATATTTTAAATAGACATGACAAAATAATCAAATTTAAGTCGCCTTAATAAAGAGATACGAGACTCTTGTAAGAATATAAGACTAAATTGAATGCATTTAAAAAGTTTCAAAAAATGATTTGAGTAAACCAAAACTTTTTAAGGTAGAACCAGATATTAAAAGTTGACTAAACACTAACAAGAGAAATAGTTATAAACTAACTATTCTCTGGCGTTCACCTGTACTTGGAAAAAGTAAAAAAAAACACACACAAATTAATATAGTGTTTATAAAAAAGGCTAATTAACTAATAACTATACGATGTTATTCTTAGAAACAAAAATTACATGTTAACTAAACGGAAATTAATACATTTACCCCTTATATGCTATTTTATATGCTTTTAAACACTTAATGAGAAAAAAAAAATATATAATATAAAATGAGAGATAGAAAGAAACAAAATATATTGATAAATTATTCTGTTTTTTTTATTTTTCACACTACATTGGATTTAGAAATTAACACTATGGCAAACATTAATTCCTTATAATAACACCTACTAATGTCTTGCTGACTCGTATGGATGAAATCCAGATTCTTAGATTGGCCAACATTAATCTTCTCTGGAAGGAGAGGTTCTACTTTCGAATCTCTACCCTATTAACCATTTTTATAAATAAAAAAAAAAAACAAATCTTCTACTTAAGAATATAGTTTTATTGTTTAAACGAACAGTATCCAATCGAATTATAGTACTGTCTTAAAGTGATTTTCGGTAAATAGTTGTGTATGTTTGGATTGAATATTAAAAGTTGTTATACAAAAAAAAAAGAAAAATAACATCAAATTTACAAAATTAAGAACAAAATACTTTATTCCATTGAAATAAGTGTCATGTTATGTTTAAGATAACTTTCATTTCAACTAAAGACATCTTCATACCTATATATACTTGGAACAATTAGTAGACAAAAATTGTTTAATTTAATAAATAAATTATTTTAACTACATTATTGTTACAAAATCCAGTAACTGAGTTTATGATAATTAGAATTTAAAGAATCTAAGATATTTTTAAGTAGATTTCATATTTTATCTCATTATCACTCATCAGAAGCATGTTTGAGGTAAAGTGAATCAATAGTACGTAGTAATAAAATTTGTAATGTGTGGAGATTAAGCTTAACCCACGTTTGAAGTAAATGGAATCAATAGTAAACCAACATTTAATTTGGTGAAATGACAAGGATACCTGATACTGAGCCACGTTGATTTCACAAATCTTCTTGCTTCGAGCAACATTCCACTTGCGACCTTCAAAATCGCGGCAGAACTTGAACGCAGCTGCAGGAGTAGTGAAATTAACAAAGGCGTATCCCAAATTCGACGTCCTTTTCTGTATAGCATGCTTCCTGAAACACAAATAGCATAACACATCAACAACAACATGGTACAAATCAAAACAAACACCTGTTTCATGAACTCTACCTATAATCCATGGGTACATAAACGAAATCAAACTTGCACTGGTTCTCGAGCTCAAGAACGCTCATGTTATGTTGCAAGCAGTACTCGTCCAATATGAGTAGAAGGTCATCAGACCTAACAAATTTAAAGACACAAACATAGCATGTTGAAAATTACATAGGACTTTTGATTGAAGACAGAGAAAGAGAGAGTGGTTACTTGAATTGGTTAGGAATGTTACGAATCATGAGAGTGGTTATAGAAGAGGTCTTGGCTTCTTCAACTGTTTTTGGAAAGGGAATATGGAGACGATAACGAAGAGCCCTAGCTTTCTCTGGAAGCTTATAAAACTTGCGGTGGCAACGCATGTTTCTCCTTGTCCACACTTTGACGTTCTCATACTCATAGGTTGGCGCGTGGGTGGGAAACGGCGCGTGGAAGCAGGAGGTGGTGATATGAGGCACCGCCACGGAACGAGGATAATAAGGTTGGGCATTTGGGTTGAGAGTCTGCTGAGAAAGCATGGTGAAGATTTGGAAGAAGCAAATCGAAGAGGGTTTTTATAGGGAGAAAAAGTAAGACTCGGTGTGATGTGTGTCTGGATTTGTCTAACTTTTTGGGGATATGGAAATATATCTGAGTCAAAATGATGAAAACAGGAATCACGCATTAGCTTTTATAGTGCCGCATTAAATGCAGCTTCTGAGTAATGATGAAAAGAGGAATTACAAATTATTTTTTAATTAAACTACTAAAGCGAATTATTTAATATATTTTATCAATTATTTTTATTTAATCAAATGACTTCTTAAAATTTCGTTGAGTCTTTAAAATTATTTCACTAAGTAATAAATAAGTTAGACAGTAGAGTATATTTACTAAAATATTATAAATTTATTAATTATAATAATTGGAAATTTCACAAATATAATATAAAAAAAGTTTTATTTAATGTAAGTATTTATTAAAATAATACTTAAATAAGTTTATAATGATTACATTGAAAAAAATAAACGTTATTTAATCTAAAAAAATATAATAAAAGAGGTAATACTAACGTGTAAATTTAATAATTTATATATATTAGTTATAAATTTCGGAGAGTTTATATATATATATATATGAGAGGAGATAGAGTTATGAGTTTAATTTTTTTTCACTAACAAAACTTAATACAGTAATAATTAATATTAGTTTTAAAAATAATAATTTATATATTTAAAAATAAAAAATAAATTTAAAAAACTTACTTTTTATTTTCATAATTTATTTTTTTTAAATTTAATAATTAAAATTAGTTATTCATTACCATAATTATTAAAATAATACATGGTAGGATAAAGAATATCTCCCTTATCTTACTCTTGAAATGAACCAACGCATTCTCATATTTTAAAATCAATAGTTATGATTCAAGACCAACCCATTCTCATATTTTAAAATCAATAGTTATGTTTTTTATTTTAAAATAGGTACATATTGCTTTTTTAAAATCTATAATTTAACAGAAAATAGATTTTTAGTTTTTCAATTTTATAAGATCTGATAATTTTAGTGATTTCGTTAAACTAAAATAATTTATTTTACGTTAATGTTCGATATGATATCTAAATTAAATAAATATATAAATGTCATTATAGTTTTTCAATTTATGTTTTTGTGTAAATTTCAAACAATCCTATATGATGTGTTGAGAAAGTGAGTTTGTCAGTATTTTTTTTAAAAAAACCCTGTTAGATTTTATTATAACGTAATAATATTTTTTAGGAGATTATAGTGTAATAATTAAACATTATGTATCTTTAAGCCCAGTTATAAGCATAGACTCTCAATTAGTGACAATTAAAACTTCTTTAAATGAATTATAACATATTAACCATCTTTAATAGTGAAAACAAAACTTACATTTACGACTGATTATGAAACAAAAAAAATTGTTAAAAAGTTTTAACACGATTACCTAAAACGGAATAAAATAATAATGTAAAAGGTTTATTTGAATTTTTAGTTCATATGTGAAAAGGTCTCTTTTTTGGGGTTTGAAATCAGTCATTATATTATAGTTGAAGTCATAATGTTCTGATAGAAAATCCATACACCAATTAATATAAAACAACATTAAATCAATTAATTTTAGTGTTTAAATTAAATTGTTAATTAATAAAAATATAACCAAAATAATACATTTTTATATAAAATAAAAGTTATGATTTTGTCAGATTAATATTAAGTATTGTTTTTGGGAAAGTTACATGATTTAAATTTTTTTTCTTAAGAATGCATTAATGTTAGTTTTTTTAGTTACGATATTTTTTTATTTCTTTTTTTAATCAACTGAATCACTTCATTTTTATTATGATTAAAATTAATTTTGAAATGATTCAATTTATGTTTGGATTTTTTATTAATTATAAAAGTAATTTCAGAATATATTTAATAAAATTTTTTAATATAACACAAAAGTATGATTATTCTAAAATTGCTAGTTTTAATTTAAAATTAATTTTAAATTTAAAATCAATTCTAAATTATATCATCAAAATTTGTTTGAAATCAATTTTTAATTTAAAACCAATTTTCAATCGGAAAAGCAAACACAAGTATATAACTTCAAATTCACGTTTTGAATTTGAAAAATAAAGCTACTCAAAATAGTTTTAACTAATGTGAATCATACATCCAGACTTGATCTGAAATCAATCCATGCACTAAAACTACGTAAGAAGTGTGTCCCCTACTCTTTTACTAACCTTTTCAGTCTTTGGCAAAAGTAAAGACAAATATTTTGGAATATACCTGAAAAGTCAAAGCTTATATACTATAAGGTTTCCGTTTCTGTGAAAACTTGAGACTGAGAAATCTCATACTCTCTCCCATCTGCCTTTTGCTTTTGGTTTTGCTTTTGCATGCAGCTTGCAGGTCAACTATTATTCCCTGTGCCAAGTCTGCGAAAGCCCATTTGACCTTTCTAATTTCTATACAAAGCCATATAAAGAGAAGATATTTCGATCACTTTTAATTATTCTTATATATAATGAGTTTGTTTCTCTTAATAACTGTAAGACTATTCTTATTATTATGAATTCTTGTTTGATTCTTATTATGTCCATGAGGTTGAAGAAACTTGGAACATTTAGTAAGCTTCTTATTATGTTGGCTTTTGAAATAAAAGTTTTCAAACACAGAAATCAGGGTCCCTTCGAATACAACTTCAACTAAAATCAATTTTTAAAACATCAAATAATTTGAAAACAAAATAAAGTCTATAAAACATTCACTCAAACACAATATATTTACATCCTTTAATACCTGGCTCCTCTTTCAAAACGTGCCCCAAATGATTTTCAGTAGTAAATTCCAAAAATTAAAACAGCACTTTATAGGCAAACAGACCTTGTTCATGTCATCACATAAGACCAGACAAACCGAACCAAAGTCATCAAATGAACAAATGCAATGAAAAGAGTGATACAAAGTCCCACATGGACATTCAATTGATCTTGATTTTTGAAAAAAAAGTCTGAACTGAATATGCTTAATTTTACTGATAAAATCCGTGAGTGACTGATTTGGTAAGATATGGATATTATATTGTATAGAGATACTACGAGTCTACCAAGTGATTGGAGGTGTCAGGAGAAAAAAAAGACTTATAAGTTGCGTATAGGTAGGTCTACACTTTTTATTAGTCTTTTTTTCTCCTAGGGAACACCTCCAGTATTAGAGTGTTTACTTTTCGGATAATACGAAATGGTGAAAATCATTTATGTTAGAAAAGGAACGAAACCCTGAGCGATATAATATACTATTTAATAAAATAAGATCATATATATAACAATGGTTTCTTAATCTAAGGAGATAGAGATAAAATACCATGTTTATTCACTAATAGAAATAAGAGTAGTAGCATGCTTGTTTCAATTTATTTTGAGGGAAATAATTTTAAATTAATGATTTTTATTGTATAATTTTTTTCATTTCTATATCTTTCCTTTTAATAAAATACAATATTTTATATTATTTTTCTGTTAAAATAATTTTTTTTTATTTACTCCATTTTTTCCCTCAAAATCAAACATACCCTTTATAATCCAATGAGTATCGTTCTGTTAGTAATATGTTGAATTTGTGCAGGAAGATTCAAATTCGATTTTTATATAATATATTTTTGGAAAGAGATAAAAAACTTTAAACGTATTCTGAAATTTAAAAGCTTTTAAGTAAAATAGCCAAATCATGTATAATATTACTTTTTCCGTTTTTCCCAATTGTTACATACGAACCTTTGTGAAATTTTCACATAATGCAACCAAAACCAACTCTCAACTTTACCCAAAAAAGGAAAAGAAAAATCAACACTCAACACTCTCCCTTTCTAATGGTGTGGTTGTATACTTGTATAGATAGATTTTAATTTGAGAAAAAGAAATAGCTGAGAGGAGAAGTAAAAGAAAAAAGTTTTATGTAGTTCTCAAGGTGAGAGGTAGAAGAAAATGATAGGACTCAAGCATTGGAAAAAAACGCTTTTTAATTAAAATATTGTGAAAATCATAAAACAATTAAAAATATCATATTTAACTTTTTACTTTGTATTATGTAAAATATAGTATCAGAGACAAATATCTCTTTATAATATATACTATATTTCCTCTTCTTTTACTTATTCTTTATTTTTTTAATATAAATCTTAAAAGGATTAAAATTTAGTAAAATATATATATACAAAAACTTTAAATATTTTAAGCTTTACAAGATTTTAATTCATTCAATAATAAAATATCGTGAGTTTAGTTGTCATAGTTAATAAAAACTAATATGATTAACACATTAATTTTACTTATAAAAAAAGTAATATATTAAATATTCTATGTTCACAAGTACATTATCATTATAATCAATTAAACTCACTGAAACTTAAAATATTTTGGAAGTTACCAATAGGATTCTAAATATTTTAAATTCTTAAAGCTATGCTTCCTATTCACTCCAATGTTGCACGAAAGAGCCCACAATTTTTAGGGATAATTAAAACACAGGCTAGGAAGAAGTCTAGACAATAGCCCATGACCTAAAAGGCTAAAACTCATAAGAAAGGAAAGTAAGTCAACACTGAAGATATATGGTTACAGGAACTAAACATCCTAAAAGGCTAGAATCTAAATCTACAATTCAAAACCCTGAATCTAAATCTCGCGCACCAAAAAATGATGAAGAAAAACAACACAAAAGAGGTCTAATGTCACTAGAATAGCATGCACAGCATACAGATGGTGAAGCAAGGGTGGGATATGTAATTATGAATCACCAATATGTACCATGATCGAAGTTCAAGACCAACACCAGCAAGTGCTTCAAACTAAGAAAAAGTTAAAAAAGACGGCTAAGGATTAAATCAAGCTTTGGATTAGAAGCACAGATTCCTATGGCTTTTTTTTATCTTGGTAAAATAATTTCCAAGTAGGTTCTCTGAATTCTTCTGTTTAAGCCATCCCGGCCTTGTGAAAAATTCATAGGCAAAAACTCTTGACTCTTGCATCGGACTATTTTATGTTGAAAAATCTTCGCAATTAGAATATTTCTGCCCTGCACTGGTGAACTGACGTTACCAATAAAAAGAAAGGGACCAAACATGTAAGGAAAATACACCAATAAACTAGCCTTCGGTACCTTGCTTTAGGGATCAAATGAGTTTTGACATGGTCTATCTATCTATTTATCATTATTATTATTATTATTATTATTATTATTATTATTATTATTATTATTATTATTATTATTATTATTATTATTATTATTATTATTATTATTATTATTATTATTATTAAAGAATCATACTTTGTTTTGATATCGATATTTGAAACAACTTTTGGAAACAATAACAAGGGTTGAACGTCTATTATTTCTATGATTGTTTCACATGAGTTTCAATCTTTCTTTTTTTAGCTTTTAGCCTTTAGTATCTATTACTTATATAGGGATATCAGTTAGTTACGTTCTCATGTCGTAAGTCCTACATACATTTTTTCTAAATGTTTTTTTGTTAATACATCATATTTAGGTTCATTAGGTTACAGTTCTCTTTTCTTACTTTTAATTATTGTTTTTGTTTTTGTATTCGCAAATTATTTAACTTTCTTATTGTTAAAAATGGATTCAGAGACTTTACTGCGGGAAGTACACCTTAAGTTTTACTTATTTTATATTATTAGATTAATCTAACGGTTTAGATTGTGCCATGTATTTTATGGTGGGAGCTACACCCTAACTTGGTGTCATCGGCCACGAGGTGATCGAGGTCTCCTCCAACCTTCTCGTCAATGCCTACTACGCTGGCAAGGAGCCACCGAGATCTTTTATAACAGACCCAATGTAATCATCATCGCCATTGATTCTTTACAAACCCCCCATAGAGTCTTTGAGATCGGGGAAGGGCTTGACCTGAATTCTTGCATGGAGAGGCAATGGTCTACAGGGAAGGGCTTGACCTACGATGGCGATGACTTGCTAGGTGCAAAGGAAAAACTTATTTTTAATCACATGGCACAATACAGATAGTTAGATTAATCCATTAACATAAAATAAGTGAAAATTACGGTGCAGTTCCCGCTTAAAGTCACTGAATTCATTCCCCTTATTGTTTTTGTGTGTTTCTGAGCTAAAACATCCAACAATGTTAAATTATTTATATAATATAAATATAATCATAATATATAATAATTATCTTAATATTAAATATATTATATAATATAAAAAGAAAAAAAAATTATTCTATTATATATATTTCATCGCCTTGATTCATATTTCCTTTAGATTAGTCCTTATCTGATCTTGATTTCTTAGTAATTTTCATTCATTAGGATTAAGGAGTTATTTCTTCATGGTGGGGCATTTATGCGCGCATGCATGACTGAAAGAGAATTAATTTTTTTAAGAAATGAATCCTCTTAGACTCATGCATGACCATCATCAATTAAAACTTAATTCACTAACTACAAAAAATTTCACAATGAATTTTCATTCTAATAATTGAGTTTCAAATTTTGAATCTATATAAGTTGACACATCCATTGAAAAGCACGTAAGATGAGAGACATGATAATTTATATAGATTAACTATATGTTTCAATTCATGTTTACTACTAAAAATCTTATGATTACATGCGGATTTTTTTTTGTAAATTTTTTATAAAAATTGTAGGAAATTAGTTTCCTGCGAATTTAAATCCCCAATTAAAACCTTTATAGATAATTGTTTTTTTGAAATAAAATTGCAAGAAATAGTTACGGATTTTCTTGCAAAAAAAATTTGGCAGGAAATGTTGAAACAGTAAGAAAATCGATAGGAAAACTTTCCAGCCAAGTTTAAAACGGCGGATAAACAAGTGCAATTAAATAAATTGGGTTTCTTCGGTTTCTTTGTGTCTCGTCCTCCCAGAGGATGATTTCCGGTGGATGCCGTCTCTCGTTGCCTTCTCTTCACAGTCTCGTGTAAAGAACTGATTCAGTCCAAATTCCAAGAGCAAATGCTAGAGTCATTCTTGATTTTGCGACATCATATTCTTACAGGTTAGTTCCCTTTATAAATATAAAAATTGCCAACCTTCCTCAATGTGGGGCTTAGGGTTCATGCTTTATTGTGTCTTCTGCGTTTTGGGTTTATTGCAAGTTCGAAGACAAGGTGACCGGGATAAGGATGTTCATATTGCCGAAATCGATTTGGTTTTTGAATTGGATTCCATGGACCCGAGCACTACTCATTAGGTTCAGTTTTGATGATTTTAAGGAAGAAACTGATAATATCTTTAGAGATAATTGGAAGAGAAATGTGAGGTCGCATTTAAGAGGTTCAAGAATTGTTCGGCTTCCGGTGATACAAGCTTCAGTCACGAAGTTGAGGTTATTGCCAGTGTTAGGAATGTTAACCTTGTTGCTCACAGAGGTTATTGTTCTGTCACTTCTCGTTTAGAAAGTTACTAGAGGATTATTGCTTGCGACATGGTGAAAACGGCAGTCTCTATGACCATTTGTTTGGTCCCAATGGTGTCAAACTGAGTTAGTCAATTCGTCAACAGATTGCTCTAGGCACAGTTAGAGGGTTGACTTTTTTGCATTATGGGGCTTAGCCTGCAATCATTCATAAAGATATTAAAGCAAGTAACATTCTTTTTCGATGACATCATAATGAGTAGTAGTTAAGCAACAATGGCCCTTGTGGCACATCCACTAATGATGGAAGGTTAAACTGATTGCTTTGGTGGCTGTTTCTGTGTTAATGTTGATGATATCAATGTAAAATTATATGCCAACGTGAGTTACATTAAAGGGTTGATCATGGAGTAGAAACGTGGAACATTTTTTTTCCACATATTCTTTCTACTCTATTTATGTGGCATGTTGCCAAATTTTCCCTTAATATATGTTGTATACGTAAAATTAGGTATCTTGGCTGTTTGTTGCTGGCCCTTATGATGCAGTTGTCTTTTTATTTTTCTTTTCTATTTATAAGTCTCATTTCCATCAACTTTATTAGAGAACAAAGAAGAGCAGATTGTGCCTAAGTTTGTGTCACCTAATATTTATGCTAAGTTATGTATGCTCTTGCTCTGATCAGTTGAGTGTTAAACGGATTAAAGTTCTTGAAGGGGCCTCTTTGCAGATACTTTTTGTGCTAGGAGAAAGATATTGAGTGCCCTTAGAGAACTAGTGAAATAACCATGATAGGGCATTTTTTAAGTAATAGTTTCATACTGATACTTGTTTTAAGTAAGTTGAATCATTTTGGAGTATTAAATGCTACTTAACAGGTGTTGTGCCATAGGGCACTTGTTATTTTGTAGGTGATTTTTTTCTTTGCTTCCGTTATAAAGAAATTGCTGTGCTCATACACTTATATGTATGATTTCCTTGCATATCAATTCATTTTGGACTGTTAATTGCTTCCAAAATTGTTTTCTTAGTAAGGAGAAATAGAGACAAAATGATGATAATTCTTCCTGCCTTGCTTCTTGCCATTCAAAAAATCAATTATTCATATTAAGGACCATGCACGTTTATCTGTTGGAACTGCAGTTAACTTTAGTTTTTCCCTGGATGTACAGAGACACACTTTTGTAGAACAAGAACTTCAAAATGTAAGAAGGAGATTCCAGAGTAGAAAAAACAAGCAGAGGCTGCTGAACAGGAAAATGGTCAAATACTAAAAGACTTGGACTGCACAAAGAGACTAATATGCTGGCAAGGAAAAAAATTAAGAAGAATGCGACTGCAAACATGATGGTCTTGCAGGTCGACTTTCTGAAGTGTCTGGGGAAACTGTTTGCATTAATCAATGCTCTAGACATCAACACTTTCGTGGTGGATTTTTTCAGGTGATTTTTTTTTTTATTATTATGACACCTGAATTTGTGGCCTTGCTTACTGCAAGAAAAAATGTGTTAATCATCTATCAATTTTATTTTCTAGTTGTAGGGATTGGCTAGCGGTGGATAAATTGTTTTAAAACATTTAAGCCCATAATGAAAAGTCTTCTTCCTAAAAAGTTGCTCTGACTATGTTTATTTCTAAACCAAATAAGTTGAAGCTGGAGTGACGGAAACCTAAATGGAAAAAGTTAATGAATACAGAGACTGAAAGATCAAGGAATGACTAAAAATTCATGAACAAAATTGCACAGGAACACAACTTTAGAAACCTTTTAGTACAGCTGTTGTTTCAATTTTCTGATTTTTTGTGTTTTTTGTTGTTAGGTTCAGAGTCAGAACTCGATAGAACTAAGAAGTCTATAATGTGAAGCTATTTGATGTTGGAGTAATAGTTACAAGAATGAATTGTCTTTGGAATACTAATTGTCAGTTATTACCGGCTCAACAATGTCTAGTTTAATGCACTAAATAGCATAGGGTAACAACAGTAAGATAACTTCTATCTATTTCCATTCCTTGTATGTTTTGTATTTATCTCACTTCCATCCAATGTCAGTAAACAAGGTTGTATTTTCACTGTGAGAATGGCTGGTATGGAGTAGATTGCAGCATGCCATCAGTTATTTCTTCCATGAGAGAATGGCCTAGCTAACTTCGTCCTGCTCGAATTGATATTTCTTCCATAAGAAACAGCAGTGCTGTTCTGAAGCTAGTAGAATTGGATTCATCACCAAA
Organism: Psophocarpus tetragonolobus; assembly: GCA_037954015.1. Classification (NCBI taxonomy): domain Eukaryota; kingdom Viridiplantae; phylum Streptophyta; class Magnoliopsida; order Fabales; family Fabaceae; genus Psophocarpus; species Psophocarpus tetragonolobus. The sequence goes on along the minus strand of CM075695.1, from coordinate 31,062,546 downwards.
TGTTATTAAACAAGTGAAGAGTCGTATTATGGAAAAATCTTTGGTAACTTCAAGTGAGGAGAATAATATGCAAATTTTCTAGATATAGGAGAAGTGTTATCAGCAATGATCACGTCCATGCAGCAGCAATAACTAAACAGTTTAGCAAGAAGGTAAAAGGTGATGTGTGTCATAGTAACAAAAGAAAGGGTCATGTATGTATGTTAAACTTTGAAAAACATGGTTCCTATTTAACAAAGAATGAATTATTTACTTATTACTTCAATAATATTTACTAAAGAATGAATGTTAAACTTTCTGCAAGTAAATTCAGTTTTCTTATCTTTTTTTATGTTTTTTTTTTTTTTGTAATTTACATTTTTATGTGTCCACGTATATATGTAAGTGTGAATTAGACAGAGTTAAATTTTATTTAATTAATTAATTTTTATTTTAAATCCAATAATTTTTTAAAATAAATTTTTGTTTTAAATAATAATTATTAGTTTTTATTTCAATTTTTTCATTATATATAATAAAATTATTTATTTATGTAATTTTTATAATTAACTATTTAAAAATATTTTAATTTAATATTTAAATATTTTAATTTTAATTTTTTTTCATACTACAGTTTATTTTTCATTTCTCATACTGACACCAGACATGTTCATCTTAAATTTAACTATTTTCATTCTATAATTTCGTTTTCATTTATAGAAACAAAACAACAGTCATATTCATTTTTTATCAAAGAAACTTATATAACAAAAAAATATGTTAATAATATTGTTATACAAAGGTAATTTTTTAACCCTTGTGAATAACATATTTAGCACGTAATAATATGGAATTTGTAAGATTATTGAGATATAGTATGACCAATAATAATTTTTAAATAATTATGTTTACTTATCTTAAAAATAATAATTATGTTTAATTATTTCAAAGTACGACCAATAATAATTTTAAATATATTGTATTTAATTATTTGAAAATAATACTTCGTTTAATTATTTCAAACTAATAAAGGTATATTTTATTTTAATTTATATTTAAATAATTTATCAAAAAATAAATTGATTATAAATTTAATCACAAGATAATCTATAGAAAATTCTCACGGTTTTTTTTTTCTGCAGGGAAGTTTCCTGCCAATTTCAAATTCCGTAGGAACATTTCTTATCATTTTCAAATTCGCAGAAACTTTCTTGTAATTAATTCTTTAGTATGAAAATCTATAGGAAATTTCTACAAATTATTTACCTAATGAAAATTCCTATAAATTATTTTCGGTAGAAAAATCGCAGAAAATAACTAGTTTTCTAATGCAATAGATCCAAATCTAATAAAAACTATTAATTTTTTTTCTGTGTGAAAATCTCACCTTGATCGTGAAATTTAAGGCATGTCCAAACACACTAACTATACGATTGTTGTAAAACAAGACTATAGAACAAAATTAATGGAGAATTGGCAAACAAGTGTAGTAGGTGAAGGAAGATGGTTATTTATGAATTCTTCTCTACAAGTAAAGATATAAATCCATTCTGAAAGGAAATTTGAACCAACTGGCAGTATTATGGAAAACTGATGTATGACCTATTAACATATTATTTTCTGTATTCTTGAGTCACAAAAGGGTTAAAATAATAAATTAACGATTAATTAAGTCTACTAATTTATAATTTTAAATTATTTAGGATTGTACATAAATAAAATAAAACTGCTTTCATAAATTAGCAAGACTTTAAATATTTATAGGAACTCTAATGCCACAAAGAAGTCTTAACGAAAAAATAAATCTTGAACATGGTAATTAGAAGTCATTTTGAAGTCAAATAACCATCAAATTTAGTTTAATATTTAGAAATACGTCATTTTTTTTGTTATAGTATTTATATATTTTTTTAGTCATCTTCATTTTTAGCTTTTAATCGTACTTGCAAATATGTCACTTTTTTATTCTAATTTTGTAAATATGTGGTTTTATTTTTTAATTATTATATATAAATATATTTTTATTTTATTCCCTCGTGACTCTTATATAATAACACTGATTTAATAGCATGATACGTTATGATCCCATCACCATTAACTTTAAAAGTTTTCAACTACAGATATTTTTTTATAAGTGAAACCATTTTATAAATAATAAACAGAAAACATAAGAGTAATGTATGTGAAATATAAAATTAGTTAAATCATATTTTCGATATACAAATATAAAGTTCATAATCTGTTCAGTATGAGAATATAAAACTAATTTAGAGGTACAATACTACTCCCACCAATGTAATTATATAGCTTAATTATGTCTTAAATATTCACAACTTTTGCTCTAAAGTCGCAACATTCATTGTCTTCCAAAGTCATCAAACTCTTGCAAACTATATTAGAAACCACTTCTATCTGTTCTCCGCTAATCCACCAATTAGGCCTAAGAACTAATAGTAATGATGTCTAACTCTAACTATTAGCCCCATAGAGAACGCCCATCAATTACACACTACATACCACATCGATGCTGAGATTTGGCAAGTAAAAAACATATGATGGTCTATGTGCTACTTATCACTATAACATAACCCCTACCCTAGTCTTAATGATGTTTTGTCTTAGCAACGTGCATTTCAATCAAAAATATATTTAGGTTCTTTTTAGAAATTATATTTTGTATACAAAGTTATGTCATTTTATGTAAAAATGGAATCACTCCTGTGTCGTACAAAACCTATATATATAAGTTATTAATGCCTTTTTAAGTAGGAATTTTAATGCCTTCTAAACTTTTAACAATTGACATCCAAAATGTCCTCCAATAGTAAAATTATCATTGGATTATCCTCGAGAAAACTATCATTGGATTCTTAACCCATTGCACTATAGATATTGGCTTCAACCTGCGTGTTGGTGAAGCACGGTCTCGTTTTGCATCAGTTTTCTAATTCGTTCACCTCTGATTGGGGGTTTCTTCAATTTGAAATCTGATTCATGTTTTATTTTTTTTAATTTTGTTGTATATTTTTATTAATATTTCAAAAGATTAATTTATTTGAGTAGGTATTTAATTTTAATGATTATTTTAATCATTTTATTTATTTTAATCAGTATCAATAATTGATATATTTACTCTTTCTAGATATATTGATTATCCATTCTAATAGGTATTAATAATTAGTTTTATTATCTGTTCTAAATATATTATATGTGTTTATTCATTTTTTATTTTACTCTTATCAATTTTAATTTTTATTTAACGGGTGAATATAAATGATTGATCTAGCAATATAGTTCAAGTGATGAGGAGAAAAAAAGTAGTGAATTTGAATCTTTTATTCATAAAAACTAACATACTAACAACAAATATTTACCAATAATACGTAACATGGATATTGTTTATAAACTTGTTCACTATCATTAAAAATTTATATTAGATGATCTGACTTACAATAACTCTCTTTTTCTCAAAATTGTATGCTGATGGTTAAAGTTATTCAAAATGGAACAAAATCGAAATAAAAACCCAAAATTGAATTGAAAAATCAAAATAACTGAAAATAAATAAATAAGTAAGTAATTTTATTTATTGTTGTTTGGTTCTTGCAATTTTCAAACAAAGTGGTTTGATTGATTTTATAGTTTACCAGGTTGAAACTGCGTTAAACCGAATAAATTGATTAGAATTAGTTAGTTGTTTTAAAAAAAAAAAATCATGAGAATACATATCCATTTATTTATTACTTTTTAAGTTTTTATATATTTTTAGCTTAGTTTTTAAATATTTAATATGTAGTAATTGGTGAATAAATATTTTAACAAGACTACTTATTAATTTTATTGGATAAAAATTAACACCAAGTTATATGTAATATTTAAATGAATTAATTGTTTGTAATATAACTTTATTAATGGTTGTTACATTCATGCAATTTTCTTGATAGCAAGTAAACTTTTATATAGTTTTGAAAAAAAAAATTGATGTATTTTTTTTAATTAATATCAGTAGAATTTTTTAACTGTTAAACTGACCAAACAAAACTGCTAAATATGTGTTTGATTTTGTTTAAAGTTTATAATTAATTTAGTGCACCAAATTCTTTTTAAATTGGTTTAGATTAGTTTCAAGCTCATAAGTGCACAAAAATATACTAATCACACCGTGAACACTCATATACTCTTAGGTTCTATTTTCCTATTAGATATGTAGGCTAGATTTTATTGTATATTGGAAGACTTGTTTAACTGCAAATAGTCCAAATGGACATGTAGCTGTTATGCATAAAAAACTTTTTCATTGTTTTTAGCCTTTTTCGACAACAATTTGCTTCCTTGCACCTCTAATTTGATGTTTCTTCGATTTGGAATCACATTCATGTTTTTTATTTTTCGATTTTAGGTTTAATTTTGTCTAAGAAAATATCTAAATATTACATATTCTAAATCCCATTGAACCAAATTCATATTACAATTAGAATTCTAGAAAAAAAAAAACAATTATCTCCATGTAATTTTTGTATTTTGGTCAGCCACGAAAAGTTGTCTGTTTCTTTTCATGTGGTTTAGTCTGAGCCTGCGAGTGTAATTACTGGGCCCAATATCCTCTAGGGTCAGGTAAGGTCGTCCATTTGACAGATCAAAGACATTGACCCAAATCCTAACATTGAACTTATTAAGGACTGGACCCAATTTCCAACCATCAATAGACTCAAAACTAATTTCAACAATAGACACAACGATGAAGAAAGAAAATATATAAAAGAAAAAACATAAGCATAGACAAGGACCACACTCACATCACAAGGTGCACGAGAGGGTACTTAAATCAAGCAATCATCATGTGAGGTTGCCGACCATAATGCTTTTGATTTTGTCCTTTCATATCACAAAAGCATATCTGAAGAGACGCAACACCAAGCAATAACCTTCTACCACATATATGTACAAGTCAAAGATGATAAATAGGGGCCATTTTTATACATAGTTTATATCAAACATTAGACCAACATCATATTCATAGCAAAAACCAAAACATCCCATGAGGGCCTTTGGATAATGTGTGGATTATTATTTCAGTTGGCATGAACATCAAACTACCAAGTCTTAAAGTGGGGTTCCTTTGTAATCAACTCCAATGAACTCTTTCGTGAATCATCACATTCTTTGTCTACTTAGTGCATGTGTCGTGTGTGTTTTCAAGTTCTGTGGTGTGTACATATTTTCAAATCAAAGGCAGGGACCTATTTTTGGCTCGATGATGATGACTGCCACAAACCATTCTTCATATCCAATATTAATTTCACAGCAATTCCATGTTTGGATCTGAATATATCCGGAAAAAGATTGAAAAAATCCCAGGAAAAAAAAGCAAAGCAAACTATTTTTCTGGTTAGTTTTTAGTCTTCTTTATTTGATGACGAAATGTTCATTCAAGATCTTTTCTTTTTATGCTAGCTAGAGAAAAGGCTCGTACATTAATACTGTAAAGAAGTTTTATATAGTTATTTAATTACAACTTTTTATGTATAGTGAGTTGATTAATTTTATTAATTAATATCTCTTTTTTTTTACATTGACATTATTATTAAATTCTTTTATGTTAATGTACATGCTTTAATTTCATAATGTATTACTTAGCTAGCATAACAAAATTAGAATTTCAGGCTTAACACGTACTAGGAGTATACAGTAATTGTAACAAGAGTACATATTAAATTTTGTCTTTTTAACTTGTTCGTGCATGTTGTAGTGTTAGTCTTTTATTAGAAATTTTAATTATTAATTTAATCCATAAAAAATTAAAGTGTCCCTATATTAAACCTCAATATACTAAGTCAATAAATTAATATTTTAAATATTTAAAATGTTATTATCATCTTTTCACGCACAAGATTAAGTAATATAACATGACAAATTTTTTTATTCTAATTTGATGACAAATTAAATCTTTTATGGGTGATTTAAGTGATAACTTTTCTTTTAAAAAATCATTATGATGACACTTAAATTTTTAATAAAATAATTTAAGAATGGTTTCTTAAGTAAATTATATCAACATTTTCTGAAGTTTCTTTGATTGCATTAATTTATTTTTTTTAAAAAAAAGGAAATCTACAACGACTCTCTTATAAGAAAAATTATGTAATATTTTACAAATAATTAAAAGGAGTTATACAATGTATAAAAATGTCAATATAATGTTTTTCAAATAAAAAATGTGTGCAACTTCATATTTTTTTTCCTGAAATCTCATTAAATTTTATTTTAAAAATTAATATCCTGACGGATAATTTAAAATAAAATTATCTTGTGAATTTTCAGCATTTGAAAAAAAAATCCTCGGAGTTCAAAAGTTCAAACAATAATAAGATTGATTCGAGATATACTAGGTATTAGGGCATATCCCCATTCTACTTTTTCCCATAAGTTTCTTCATAAAAATTTCAATTTCATTTCCTAATTTTAAACTCGAATCGAGAAATATCATATCAATCATTAGAAATATATATGAGGGCTGAGGAACCTTCACAGTTAAAAGTTCTCCATGATTTGGCATTGTCCATCTTTCTCAAGATATGCATAGTGATTTCTAACAGACAGTTTTTTGTTTGTGTTTGTTCCATAAAATAATTTAACTATATATATATATATATATATATATATATATATATATAGTGCGATTCTTGAAATTGAAGGCGATATAATGTAGAGAATTATAATTATGTGGGTTTCATATGAACCTTACTTTTTAGATTTCATATCTCACTTGATTGCAATCCATGTGGTTGTGGTGCGCTAAGTAAGAGCATCATAGAAAATCTGGAAAAAGGATCCTTACTCCACCTACAACAACAATTGCTTTCCTGACATTTAAACCAGAAAAATTGCACTCTCCAATTGCTTTAACTCACCTTCTTAACTCCAATTTGTCTATTAGTGTTTGCCAACAGTAGCCACCACTATACTTAGAAGGATTCCCTAGGACTGCGATTTTTTAAGTCACAAATTAGTTTTCCTTTTTCAATCATTCTCAAAATGGACGAAACCTATATATACCACCCTATGCAAGCTCATCACATGTGACATGTACCAAAAGATTAATTTAGATTTTAATTTGTATTTTTAGTGTTAACTTTTATACATTCAAAGCATGTGACATGTACCAAATGGTTTACATTTCAATCCATTAAAAACTATAATATATATTGCTTTAAAAATTATTATTATATAGATAAAAAAGTACTATATATATATATATCAAATTATAAATTAGATAACTCTAAAAAAAATACACTTCCTGTACATAGAGTATTTTCTCAAATATTTAAAGTCACTACATTCAATATTTACCCTTGGTCTGTTCAAGAGAAAAGAATGAGAAAAAATATAGGTTGAGTTGGTTCTTTAACTAAAGTTTCATATTTTAAACTTTGTGGATAGAAAAAACATTCAAAGAGAAAGATAAAAATTCTCCGTCCCAATTCGTGGTTAATTTCTTATTTCAATCAATTAATAAAATATAAAAATTATAAAAGAAAATTAAGTAAATGACTTATTTATGGGATGAAATACGAATTTGAGATGGAAAATTTGTATCTCAAAGAAAAGATTCTCATGATAAAGAAAAGAAGAGAAATTAAGGTAAAAGAAACTAATAGAAGAAAAATAAAATTTTATTTGTTAAATTTAGCTTTATGCTTTTTTTCTTTAATTAAATAAAAGAGAGTATATTATTGTTGTTTTTTTCTCTTATCCAATAATTATTAATTAATTTGCGCAAATTCGGGGAACTGGGGCTGCCCTAAATGTCATGGCAGAGTTGTGGGCTTTAAAAACAAAAAGAAAGAAAGAAAGAAAAAAACGATGTAGCTAAGGAGATTATGATACTTTTTAGAAAGAAGTTATCTGGGATTTTGGGAGATATTTTGCCTAATTTTTTTGTCATATTGGAATAGCGTGATTCATGACAGTTTATTGGGGGCATAAAATATGGTGTTTTAGACTATGACTTTTCCCAAACCTTAGACAACATAATTACGATTTTTATTATAAAATGGTATGTTAATGATTTTGCAAGGGTTCAATTAGAAGATCGATTAGCTTCTAATCCATCCAATAAACAAGAAGAAAGAGATATATTTAAAAATAACATTGGGGATGGTTGTCCCCTTTTATTGAAACCTCATGTTGGGTTTCATATTCAAACGTTTTAGACCTATCACCACGTATTATATTTTTCACTTGGGACACGACGGCTCTTAAACACTCTGGCATGTTTTTTCAACTTAATTTGGACGTGTAAATTTCTGCTTGCAATGTGCTATGACTTGGACTTAGAAACACAATTCATAGACATGAAAACCCTGTCTCTGAAAACGTCAAATATTTTGACAAACTAATGTCTCTTGTAAGTTGTAACATCATCAATAATATGGCCTTTAGGGTCATTACAAATTTATAAAAAAAAAAAAGAAAAAAAGAATCGGAATGCACAGGGCAAAACAAGTGAATTAATTATAATTGTGAATCTTAGTTGCACGTCTTAACAAAAGTTTAGTATAATTTAAAGGGGGGGAATCAAAAGTAGAGAAGAAACATTGCCAGAGTGGGAAAGACGTGCATGTCTACTATATAGCATATATTCGTAAAGAGACAATGTTGTATTATTTGTTATTCATCAGAAGATTAGATAAAGAGTATTTTAAACAACCAGTTAAGTAAATATCAAATCATTCAAAAGCAATAACAAATATTTAATTTTCATAATATTTTTAATCAATAATTACCATACTTTTTAGCAATTTAATTCATCACGTGTAAGAAAACTTCTGAGAAGATAAAGTTAGTATATATGTCATTTAGGATGGTTAAACTTAAGTTTAGAGTCAGTCAAATTTAATTTTTTATTTTTTTAGCACGCAATGTTTTAATTTGATTTAGTGTTTAAACTTGAGTTTGCCAGTAACTTTTGTGTTGAAGCAAAATTTTATTTCTAATTTGAGCTTATGAAAAAAAATATATAAACATAAATCATATTATCTACAAATCAATTCTAATTAAAATCAAATTTATTTAAAGTTAATTTTAGTAATGTCACACCAAACACGTACAAAATAAATTTGTAGAAATTTAACTTTTTGTGTTGGTCTTGTAAAATGTGTTTTTTGTTGAATGTTAGGTATAAGTAGAAAATTGAGGTTACGGCTAAGGACAAGCAATTGCTTGTGGATAACAAGTTGTCGGCGACGTGTTTTAAATGCACCTTAAACTTTTCGAGAACACCTAGTAATATTAGCCGTTGATATATTTAATTTTTATTTGTTTTAGTTGGAACCGTTGATCGAGAAATTGTGATGACTATTGCATATATGGGCTTTCAGGTAGGTTGCGTAGGTGTGAAGATTGGGCTTTTGAGGTGGATGCATTAACTTGTTGATGGATGATGCGGTTCTCTGTTTAGGGTGAATTCAAAGATTGTAGGAGATTTTCATGGTCCGTTTTTCATTTTAAGGTAATGAATGTGCCAATTGAAAGTGACTTCGTTTTGTTCAGACTCTGAAAATGAATGTTTCTTAGGTGGTAGATGTTTCAGGCATCTTTACAAGATTAAAAAAATATATGAAGAAATTCACCATTTTTTTTTACAAAACAGAACTGATTTTGAAAGCAGAGAAAAACTTGCAAAATAATAAAAGTAAAATTAGAATTGAACTTTCTTTAATGTATATTCAAGATTTAAATTTTAGCCTATTGATCAAATGAGACCATTTTACGTCTCTATACACTTGATAGTCTTAAAAATTAAAATTGTGACTTCTATGAACTAATCATAAATGACAAATATGTATGAACTTAAAAGTTAAAATAAATCTAAAAATAATTTTTTATTAAGTCTATTCTTTTTTTTTTCCGTTGGGATTAGTTCTTGTTTCTATATTTTTATTCTAAATTTTATCAAATTCCATTTTGTAGTCGCATCATAGTTCCTTATTTATATGAGCGTTATAAATGTTTTAATAATATTTAGTGTGATGTTTATGAATTATTTAAAATATTACTAAGATTTTTGTCTTTGTATTCTTGGGAATGAGATTATTTTGATGATTTGTATAAATCTTTTTGTTTAACTATTAACTACTATTTTAGATATATGAATTATTAGGACTACCAGACCAAATCAAATGATTGAGCAAAATTTGATAAGAACTAATCAATAAATTGGAATTCATTTATCAATAGATCTTTTTAAAAAATTATAATTTTAAAAATTTAACTTTATTTAAATTAGTTACCAATTCAAGCTCATTTAAAAAATTTAACAAGACAAATAAAGTTAACATACCATTGATTAAAAATCTAAATGAAATAAATATTTCAATGTATTTAAATACTACTATAGTTATTAAATAACTTAATCTTTTTAAATCCGTGTTTTGAAATATTTATTGAAAAAATAATATGTGAATTTAAATATTAAAAAAGTAATGTATTTGACGGTAAAAAAATGGTAGAAACATGTTTTTTTGATATATTTCTCTTAACACAATCTTGATTATTAGTTAAAATTTATTAAAAATTACAAATGATGTGACTTTTATTATTAAATAATAATTTATTGATTTTATAATTTTGAATATATTTTAAATGATAAGAAGTGAGTTAAGAGGAATGTGTAAAAGAATCACTCCTCTTGATGGGTATTTTAGGAAACATAGTTGTTGTCCCCTTTGAAAGAAGCCTAATGTTGATGAAAGATTAGACGTTTTTGGAGACATGTGGAGGCCAGCCAATTAATGAGTGTTAGAGTTATAAGGGTGAGAGAGGCAACAATGCATTAAGTGATGACCTCACAAACTTACACTTCTCGCCATCCTCCTATTATGCGCAATATAGAATTATTTCTATTCATATGAACCATACTTTAATTGTTGAATTCAATCACAAGGCTACTAGAGTTTTTGCTCCCTATTTTATCAAAATTACAACTACAACTCTTGCCTCCAATCACACCGATCCGATCCACCGGTTGATTTGAAAATTGATTTTTTAACCTGATCTAGTTAATAATTATTAGACCGGTTCGGTATGATCCAATATGAACCAGTAACTTTGTGAGTTTAGACCACAAATCCAATTATCTATTTTGGATCATTCATTTTTTTTAAAATTAATAAAAACTTTAATTTTATTAATTATGACATTTTTCGAGTAATATGTTTTCTTTTTATATTACAAACTTTGTTTTCTTGTTACTATTTGATTTCGATATTAAGTATTTTATTTTTTGTATTTAAAAAATATATATACTTAATTATTTGAAATAGTCTAATTTTTGTTTTTAAGTAGTGGTATCTTTAGTTTATATTACTATAGTAGAAATTTTTATATATTTTTTTAATATAAATAGATTATGCACATCAACTAGTAATTTAGTGATTCAGCCAGTTATCCAGTATATTAATTGGGTCAACCGTAGGGTTTATTTTTAAAATTATGCCTCTAAATTACACTTCTCACTAGATTGAAAAAAAGAAATCAAAATCACTTGTTTAGGACTATAATTTGTAAAGTATAGTCAAGATTATTTATTGGCATATTTCTTGTCACAATTTTTTATAATAAAAAAATGATATTATATCATAATTGAATGAGTGATTAACAAGAATTTATTCAGAGTCAACCAATTGTCTACAAGAAAAAAAAAATTACTTCTTGACATAAAAGATGTGGACTATCAAAGGTGCATTATGTGTGGATTTTATTTTTCTTAAGAATTCTACTTATTAAATATTAAATGTGTGGATCATCAAAACTGTATTCAGAACAAGAAAGAGAAAGAAATTGTACTTTTTGACGTAAAAATTGTTTTGACCTCTACAATAAATTGTGAAATACAAAAGCATAAGGTTTGATTACATGGCGTGTTTTTTAATTTTAAAATTTTTTATATTGTAATTTTTAATTTTTAAAATTATTAAATTTGTATATGCTATATATATTGTCCGGTCTTTTTTAAATGTTTTCATTAATTAGTTGCATCGCTTAGCTTTTTTTGTTTTTTTTTTTTTAGGAACCAAATACAATCTCATGAGATTTTTAATAATTTGGCAACTTATTCAATCAATTAAGCTAGAGTCATCGATAAATGTATCTCTTAGTTTAGTCGTTAACTAATATAAAATTGTTCGATGATCTTTTGCTTTTGTGTCTCCTTCACATGTTCAGATTTTTCATATTGAGAAGGAATTTTTCATATCTTATCTTATATACCCATTGTGAAAGAAGAAGAAAAATTCAAGAACATATGCACACAATGTAGTCTCTCATCTTATGTGTATCTTTGTTTATTTAGTAACTGTAAAATAAACAATTCCATTATTATATAATACTAGGTGAAGGTTTTTTATAGAATATAAATATTTTTGTAGAAGACAATTTCAATAGAATCAAAATTAATGATAAACTCTCCTAATTTTGAATCATCAATGCGCTATATAAATAGAATTCCAAGCTTTGTATGATAAAAATATTATATATTATTAATATATATATATATATAGAGTAAAGTTATTCTGAAGAAATATTGACTATTTATTGAAATATAAATTTTATAATAAAGGTTACATCTAATAAAATTTTTTGACACTAATTACATTTAAAAATAAATAAAATTCTCACATAACTAAGATATTAACATCACAGTTAACGTTGTGTTTCTTTTTATATATACAAAAAGAAAAAAAAATTACTGCAATGAATCATCTCACATTATTTATCTAGATAATCTTTTTTACTGTTCATCTTGAAAAATTTGATGTTGGAATTGATTTTTCCAATGTGTTTTATTTTTTTTATGTAAAAAACCTATAGCAACTATTTTTTTATAGAGATTTTTTTTAATTATTTTAATTTCTTTTAAAAAAATTAAGTTAATTTGTATGTATTTTTTATGTGTTTTATTTTTATGCTTTGTATCTTTTCAGTCATTTAAAATTTTTAAAATGCTTTATATTTATTTTCAGTTTAAATTTTTAAAGATTTTTAAACCTAATATTTTAAATAATGTTGAAATTATTTTGGTAAAAAGCATTTTAAAAATAAAAATTAAAATAGCGAAAAAATATACACAATCTAAAAATAAAATACATGATTAAAAAATAAAATATAAATTAACTAAAAAAATTAAAATTTTAAGTTTAAAATTCATGATTTAAAACAATATACATAAATAAAAAATAAAGTTTAAAAAATTCAAAAAAATTGACTGAAAAACAAAATAAAAAAAAACAATTTATAAAAAATTGGTTATGAAAAATAAATTACATTGAGAAATCGGTTCTCTCAATCAATTTCTCAACATGGGTTATTTAGATAAATAATGTAGGGGTGGAGCATTTTGATAAATATTTTTTTTGGTATGTAAAAATCCGTTGATATAATTTTTATAAATATTTAAATAAATAAAGATTATATTTGATAAATATAATGTAACAAAAATATTTAATAAATATAAAACATTTATTAATTTTAATAAATGTATAAATTTTTATTAAAATCTATATGCATAAAATTTATAATAAAAAATTTATTATTATAAATTCATATATATTAATAATATATTTAAAAATATACTAATAATTACATTTAAATTTATTAGAATAGCTTAGCTAACTTAAAATACAGTTCATGGATAATATATAATATGAATATTTTTTAAAGATTTAATTTTAAAAATACTAAGTATAAATATAAAACATAAAAAAATCAATTAAATGGTGCACATGGTTAAAATTTACTAAAAAAGAAAATGAAACTTTTTTGTTGTTGGTGAAAAAAGAAAATGGAGCTATGATACAATAAATATAGCCCTTGCATATGTTGGTAAAAACAAATATGGAGCAATACAGAATTGTATTGCTTCAATTCTTGCTTTCTAGAATAAAGCTCTTGTTTGAAAACGGTTTTGCTTTGGCTCAGTGTGAATCAAGAATCGGCGTGTCTAAAATGTTCTAGGACACACAGATACAAACAAACACAGTACTATATTTAGCTTATATATGTAGCTTCTATCATCACCACGAGCCTGACCAAAACGAGAACACAACCTGGACATTGTGCTATTATCGAATTCGAATTATTTGACTATCTTCGTTCCTTCCTTTCTATTTTCAACATTTTTTTCTCTTCACAACTGACAATTGACTCTTTTACGTATTTGTACTATTATTTATTCATTCATTTAAAATGGTTCGAAAATTGCCTTTTGGGTATGCCAATACATCTACCACCTAGCTACCTAAAAGTAACAGTGTATCTGTCCCATGTGCCAGGTCTATTCGGCTATTCCAGTTGTCACGGTCTTACAAGAGGACCAATTTTATAAATCAAATACTATTTAACTAACTTCAGTTTTAATTTTCTTAAATCCATTGTAAATAAATATACTAAATAATGTTCCTTAATTCTCTTCATTCAAATATGACACTCACTCTTGTTATTTGTTAATATCGATCCATGTGGACCAAAGTCTCATAGTTTTCTTCCCTTGTTGTTTGGTTCTTCATGGAATGCTATTTTCTTATTCTTCATCGGTTCCAAACAGACAGATCCAGCATCATGAGCCAATTGAGTACAGATCTTTGGGATTTGCTTGTGTTAATATTATTATATATATGAATTCGGCATTCCTACAACGATTGTTTCAATGAAATGAATTGATTATTTTGCAAACTTAACCTTGGATTTGGTTAAGCACTTGTGTTGACTCAATCAAAAGTTTTTCAAAATGTACGGAATCATATTACATATATGCCATTGTTAAAGATTAATATTATTATATGCATGATAGTCGTATTAAATAATTACAACATGGTAGCCTGCAGAATGAGATGTAAACACATGCACTTACTAGGTAAAGCGAGAGGAATTAGATATTACATAAATAAATGGCATTGACATATGAAAGTAGTGAGTGTTGGGAGTCAAGTAAAAAATGTTTAAGGCAGCCATCATTAGAGATTGAAGAAATTGATTTGCTGCGTTACCAAATCTATTTGAACAAAAATCGAGATGAATGGGGTGTTTTTAAAGGTATGAGAAGTGAAGATGGGGATTAATTTAACGAGGGCACAGTAAGATGTTGGTAGCGAGTAGTAGTAAAGGGATTACTTTACCAAGTGTGTGTTGGGAATGTATTTGGTGTATGGGTTGAAATGCACGTGGAAAAAGTGGGGTGATGGAAAAGTACAATGAAAGCCAATTCAAACAACATATGGAGACACGTTGAGAAACCAATTCCGGAATTGTTGTTGTACGACCACTTAATGTTTTTGCCTAGTTCCTGTTTGTTTCTATCAGTATTTTAAATCGGATTGTGGTCCCATTCCCTCTACCTAGGGGCACCTATGCCATTATCAGAATTTACCATATTGCAAATTGCAAAACTATATTTAACTAACACTTAATAGCTTATAGGTTTTTAATTTTTCTCGACAGGTATATTTCACAAATAGTTAGTTTACAACATTTCCATTTTTTTAAAATTAAGCTCAGTTTTACGAATAAATAATACTATCTTAACTTTGAGGACTATTTATATTGTTATTCGATTATAAATTATTATTGCATTAAATATTCGGATAAAAAATTATCGTCCTCGTTCGGTTTACATTAGACTATCATATTATCTTATGTGAGGGATACACTTGGTCTAATCAGAAAATAAAGTTATAGATTGTTATTCTGATAAATAAATTTATTAATTTTAAAATAATTAACTTGAAAATTATATAAAGAAAATTTTTAATTTAGTGATATAATTTTTTATACATAGTCTAAATATATTAAACCCTAATTTCTAGAGGCCATTTTCAAATACTTTGATTTGATAGGACATTGATAGTTATAGTTTCTTAAAATCTTACTATCAATTGGAACTAATTTTAGATAAAATTAATTTTAATGTTATTATTAGAATGAGTTTAGATAAATCAACATGGATATATGTTGTCATTGGCATCAAAGAAGAAAAAACTTTGACATGGCAAATTGGCAATACTTTATATTTTTTTAGAATTAACGGAAAGAGTTTACTACTATTGGAATTTAATTATGCGCATAATTGATAGTGATTATGATTTGGAAGCACAAAAATGAAATGATTTAAAAGGCAAGATGGATAGTAGATGTAAATTTATTGTAGGGGGGAGGTTTGTTTGAATTGAGAGTGGTATGAAAGGACGTGGAAGACACGCCTGAAATCCATAATCGCTAATTAGCTTCCTGAAAAGAGAAACAAATGGCAATGGGGCCAGCCACTCACACTGACGTTACTTCTGAGCCAGCAGACATTACACTACAATGTTCTCAAAAGAGAACAAGGTCAAAACACAACAGTCAATACAGCAGATGCATGCAGTGCTTGCTGCTTGGTGTTTACTGCTACTGCTGCTAAGTGCTAATTTTACAGTGGATAAAGAATACATAATTTTCCATCACTTGACATAATCACAATTTTCACTTGTTACCGTCATAGATTTAATGGAGCAATCAGAGCAGGTTCCACCACGTGATGTGATTACTGATATGGGTACGCTTCGTTTCTTTCTCGCGAACCCAAAAGATTAAATAATTTGGTCAAATTTTACTAAATTAAGATATAATAATAACTGGAATTAGAGGCACATAAACAGTGAAAAGCAGGAGAAAGTGAACAAAATGAGAGGAAAAACGAGAAACGCCAGCACATCTCTCTCTTCCTTTCTCTACTTTTCATGCCCTCAAAACTCTTTGAAGCCCAACGCCTTCGCTTTCACTGCAAAAGGTAACCCAACGACCCGAGTTTTTTAATTTTCTTCAACCCCGCAATGAAGCCCCACTTATTTATGTTTTTATTCATCAGATAAGAGACTTTGGTGTGTGGAAGAGAAGACTTGGACACTCCAACTCACAACAGGGTCTTCAAAATGTCTCAATAATTTAAGAATAATAAAGTGGGGGAAAATAATAATTTCCTTCAACTATCCATCCTTTGTATTAACACTGTACATTTTTTTTATTTCCTACTTATCCACGCATTTTGAATCAAAAGCTCAGGGAAACACACCACGTCGTTCCCTCTTCCTATCTCCCATCATATATTCATATTCTATGTAGCCATAAAAAAATCAACAAGCCCCACCCCATTTCCTAAAACAAAGAAAGTTTAAAAAAATTAATTCCGAAATTCATCCCAATCTTCCATTTACAAGTTTTCTCGTCCTCTTCAGCATACCACCACCATGGCTGTGTTTCTAAAACTAAGCCATAAAAAACCCCAATTCCAGCGACAGCTTCTGTCATCAACTTGACCGTAGAGTGGCATTTTAACCACACTCAACTCCAAGACCTTTGCCACGGGTTTCCAATTTCAACCAATTTTTCCTGCAATGTTATGAACAATCAGGCGCCATGGCCTTCAGGAAAATATTTCAGCTTTGTTCTGTACCAATCAGCTACCTCTCTTCAATGAATATTCTCCCTACGAAATCACGAAACCTCTTTGAGTACAGCTTTGGATCAACAGCAGAAATTGATGTAGGGTCAGCTTGCAAGGACTTGTAAGCATGTTCAAGCTTCTTGCTGATATCATAATCTTGCAAAATGTCAATAATCCCAAAATATAGAATGACGTCATAAGTCTCCCCACAGCGATAAGGGGTAAAATGGCTGATTCCAACAGTGGTGTATTGATCGAAATCACTCCTCCGAGCCATTCTCTCTGCTCTTGCAGGGATATTGGCTCCCAGCCTGATTAATGATTTCCTGAAACAAGAATCCTACTTAATACAAGCCATAAATTTGCAAATATAAACTCATAAATTTCAACAGCCTTGAATGGTTTAAAAAAAATCGCAATCTTCAAATCATACAGTAAATAGAGGTTGGAATTGCGGTTTGTGTTTAATAGTATGAATAAGCTATTGTACCGGGTAGATACAGAAAAATAATGAATCCAGTGAAAGAATGAAGCACTCATAATTGACTCAATGAATCTATTGTCAGGCCAAGAATAAATTAGAACTCCCCTTTTAAATTAATGAATTGGGACCACAACCTGCATGAGACCCACTAACAACAATTGTATGCAATACTATATGCCCACTGACTTGCTAAAAATAATGCAAACTACTTTCAATTATTATGATGAAAAAAATCAACTAAAATGGAGAAATTATTAAACATCAATGCCAACAGAGTTGTAACTTAAGATTGCAACTTGCAAGGGCGTACAGGTCAATAACATCTTAGTTTGTGATGCTTTCAATTGATAACATGATACATATATATTATTTTGACTCTGATAGTAGTAGGACCAATTTTGCTCAAGGACCAACACATCTCCCAAACAACCAATTCTCATTTCACCATGGTTAATATTCCAAATGATTATGGCAATATGCCTATCCAGTTTAACTACGGATTCAGGTGTTATAATAATGAAATCATTTTATGATTAATAACAAAAAAATCCATCAACATTAATTGCAAGGAACTAGATCGTATTACAACATACCTTCCAGATTTAATTCGATCTCTATCCTGTAGCTCAGCTTCCAGAAAGCGATAACCTCGCATTAACTTTTCATTCTGGTAAGAATCCCGAGTGCCTAAAAGGGGGAAACAAATAAAATTTAAAAGCTTTGTAATATAAACCCTCATCTATATGCACCAAAGTGTAGGGAGATCAATACCAGTGCGTAAAAGAAAAGGTGACAATCCCATTTTGTCACATGTATTGTCATCGCGAAAATGAATGCCAACCAAAAGACTGTAATCCATAATTTTCTCGGCTTCCAAGAACTCGCAGTCCACCTCAATTTGTCTGAACACAATATCAGAACCCTACATTTAGCATATTTGTATCTTGTTTTCGCTGCTAAGTAGAAGCCCCTAAAAATATACATAGGACAATCAACTAGCAGCAGAGTAACTTACTTGATAAGTTCGTGGAACCAATTTCTTTGCACACGGAATACAAAGTTGAGATCAAGGTCCTTGAGGGTGGTTGTTTCATCAATGTCCTCCTCAGGTTTATCAGTGGTGCGGCCATGTGAAGACCCTTTCAAGTCAAATCGTCTATGAATAGGATATTCGGAGCAGAAAAGATTGCCCATCACAATGAACCGGATCTGGTTTTCAATAAACAATCAAAAGTCAAGTACTGATGCATGGGTCAACAAAACTCCAACCAGCAACAGCATATCTACCAATCCAATCCATACCTTCTGGCCTCCAAGTGGCTTGACACAGTGCACTCCGTAGAATTTTGTCACGAGTGAATTCTCATAGCGAGACACATGTTGATAGTAACTTCTAAGCATCCGAAGAAGCACCTAAAAGTTGAACAACAAAATCAAGCATCAATCTATGTTACCGAATAACAATAGAAAAGGTAAGAATACATGTTCAATCATAAAAACCAAGGACCAAACTAATAAAACTGGCCTCCATCTTTGCAAAACCGAGAGTTGAACGTTTCACAAATACACTACTAGCCATTGCCCAAAAGTAGAAAACGTAGTTACATGGGGGAGTGTCACACTTTGTGGAATTTAACAAGGCACAACTCTACATTGGAAACATGTATCTAACCTTGACTTCAGCTTTCTTCACGGTTTTTATCATGAATCTATCATCCTGGGTCAAGTAGAAAATGCTTCCACTCTTTCCAGGAGACGAAAGCTCACGAAGAGCATCATCCCCACATATAGCCAGCATGTAATCAGCAGGATCCACCTGAAACAGCTTCCTCAAATGCCTACAAATTCGAACCAAAACAGTCAACAAAAAGCAGGACCACCCCAAAACACTCAACACACCACAGTATCCAAAACAATCCACACCTAAAAACAACAGGGCAATAATCCTTCCAACGAAACTCAGCGGATTGATGCGGTGGCGTAAGCTTCGAACCCTCCGTCGGAAACCTAGTCCAGAATTTCTCCTTCGGATCAAAATCACTCTGCTTAAGCTCCCGCAACGTTGAACCCTCCTTCCCAACAGAGTATCTGCACAAATTACAAGTTAAAAAAGGAAACCACATCTGAAATTCACAATAACAACCAATAACTCTAGAGCTTCAATCACCTTATCCCCAATTGCAGATTAAGCATCAAGTCATAATTCTTATGACCTTTGGAAATAGTTTCCCCGGGTCTCTTCACCTCGGTGGAGAAACAACAAGGGTTCCTTCGCTGGTCTTCACAATCCGACGTCGTTCCGTCGCGGTAAAACATCGACGCCTCCACATTATCAATTATATCGCACGTGATGTCACCGGCTTCACCCTCCGACTCCCAAATACAAATCCTCGGAAAACTCTTATCATTGTTAACGCTCCCTCTTCCGTCAACAGAAAACCGCTTCACGCTAAAATTCTCGCCCCAAAGCAAACGGTGCTGAATCTTCATAACGCCGTGCCCCTTCGGGACCCCGTTCTCCCACTGCCCCTCGTAACGGTTCCCGTTAGTCCACACCAACGCCCCCTTGCCGTTAATCACGCCGTTCTTCCACTCCCCAACGTACTCGTTCCCGTTCTTCCAGACATAACGGCCGTGACCGTCTTGCACGTTGCGCTTCCACCACCCTTCGTACAAGTCCCCGTTCGCGTAACGCTTCTGTCCGAACCCGTGCTTTCTGTCGGAGCTCCACGACCCGCGGTAGGTGTCGCCGTCGGATCCGACGAAAGTTCCGAACCCTTCCATTCGACCCGATTTGAATTCGCCCTCGTAGGTCGCGCCCGAAGGCCACGAGAATTTTCCTTTTCCCGAAGCCTTTCCACGCTTCCACTCTCCTTCATACATGCACCCGTCCGTCCAGAGGTATTTTCCCGATCCGTGAGGGACGTTGCCGGAGAAGCTTCCCGCATAGAAGTCGCCGTTCGGGAGAACGCGCTCCACCGCGGATCCGTCCCCCGGTGAAGCTGCCGGCAGAGCCGCCGGTGTCACTCGACGCGTGAATCCCTGCGACCGGCTTCTCCCCGCCACCACCACCGGCGGCGTCGGAGACGGCGCCGAGCTGACGTCGCACGCTAATGCCTCGCGCATTCTCGTTTTAGCTTTGCAGTGCTGCGAGTGTGTGGGTTTTGCAGCGAAAGCTCTGGAATTAGTGCATTTCGCGGTTGCGCGTGTGGCTCTCAGGCGGAGACTGGTTTGTGCATTACTTCAGTGCTGTGTCGCCGGCGGTGTGGTTTCTCTCTCTAGATTTTGGTTTTTCTCTCTCTACTTTTTCGCTTTTGTTTTCTCTTTTTGTGCTGTTTGGAGGAAAACGAGTGGGAATCATAGAGAGCACAGAAGCGAAGCGGATAGAAAGAGAGAACAGAGAGGCCAAGTCAGGGAGTGCATTTTCTATTTTAATTTTAACGGAAATTAATAAATATATATTTTTTAATAGAATTTAAAAAGATGCGAGGAAGGTGAAAAGAGAGTGTTTAATGAGACAGCTTTGGCTGGGTGAGTTGAGTTGTTAGTAACAACTGGTTAGTGAGTAATTAATTGTGCAAGAAAAAGCATTCTGACGGATATACCCTCTCCCTCTGTAATTGTTTGTCCTACCCCAACGACAGCGTATCGATGTCTCTCTTCTTCTTGCATCTTGGGTTTCATCATGACGTAACGGAATCTCCTAGGTTTGCTAGCATCTGATTTCTTTCTCTTTCTTCGAAAAATATTTAAGAGCCACCATTTTCGGGATCTCCCTTCGGTTAAATTACAATTCTGGAAGCCTAATTTAGTTTGAGGACAAAATTTATGTGTGAATTTCATGTTATTTTTAATTTTAATTAAAATTAACAATTTATTCAATAATTCTTGGATGACTTTTTCATTTGAATCTAATATTAATGTTGTCACTATAAAAATTTTATATTGTCAATTTATTTATTAATAATTACTTTCTAATTTTATTTGTCTTTATTAGAGATATTTATGCTTATTAGTTCCCGTCTCAAAGAGATTATTCAATTTATTTTTTAAAAAAATATTTATTCATATGTTGAAATGATTAGAAATGATAATAAGGTGCGACAAGAGTGACTTTGTACTCCCATTCCCATTTTTAGAAAATGTGGAGCAAGAATATATATAAAGAAGGAAAATATGAAATTTTAATCTTGTTTTTAATTTTGTCGAATATTTTTGAGTTTAGTTATTCTTACAGGTAGTTCGTTATATTATTTTTTATAATTTATATTTAAATTTACTTATAATTTATTAAATAAATTATATGTTAATTTAGTAACTATATTTAATTTATTAATTATTAAATAAATTATATATTAAGTTATAATTATATCTTAGTTTTTATTAGTTTACATGGGTGTAAATTTATAAACAAACATATGAGATTTTGTTTAAATATGATTATATCTAAAACATAGAAGCAAAGCAAGAGTGGTGGCAGGGACCATGTGAAAACGGAACGAAAATTAACAAACTCATACCTATTCTCATTCTCAATTATCTTAGGCGAAGACAAGACAGTACCCGTAAAGGTAAGTATCAGTGTCATTCCTATGAATAATTATTGAAAATAATGTATGATACTTTAATTTTTAATAACTTTATGTCACTCTCAATAAGTTAAATGATAAGTGATAAGGATAAATTGGTATATAATTAATATTTTTAAAATATGAATGAAATTAAAAAATTTATTTATTTTTTTTGGTATGCATAATTAAGTTAAAAATAACTTATGTTAAGGACCAGAGGAGTAAAAAATGAAATTTTAAAGTAATTTTCATAAAAAAGTTAAAAATTTATAATATATTTAAATTTTGTAACTAATAATACGAAATAATTATCACTAATAATAATGACTAATTTGATCAAGAAACAAGATATGTGAATTCCTCCTATATATTTCAAATGATAATATAATCAGAACTTGAACTATAAATCACTTAGTTTAAAAACACAAATCCAAAGTGATATAACATATGGTGATTTGAGATGAAAAGATAATAATAAAATTCTTCACATTGTTTATGTATAATTACATGTAATATTTATTATTTTAATTTTAAAATAAAATAAAATAATATGTAAAATAGTTGATGGCTACATTTATATTGATATTAATTAATAGTAATTTTTTTAATCATGCTTTTTCATTAAAGAATAACTCTTTATTTTGTTTTTAATGTAAATCATTTACTTTAAAAGAAGTAAATATCCAAAGTTCAGAAATTAATTTATCAGGTGTGGACCCCGTTGTTAAAATGAAGAAATGGTTCCTCATCTACAACGTGGATCTGAAATGATCCTGAAGTTTTGGACAATAATAATCTCAGCCATAATTATAGTGCTGTGTTTGGTCACCACCACGTTGGAATCTATTAATTTTGTTTAAAAAAAAATTAGCTTTATCAAATTTTCGTTTTTCCTTTATTTTTGTATAGCTTTTGTCCATTATTAATTTATGGATGAATGGTTGAGATATCTTGCAAAGAGAGATGTTGTACAATAAGAATGATGAAAATAGCAGTTTTCTTTTTGTTGTTACTATTGTATTACATGTGTTTAGCAGTTTTCTTTAAGCAAGTAATAATGAAGCAAATTTGGAAGCAGTAGAAATGAAAATGAAGACTAGTTTTAGGTAGTAATTAACCACCCTCGATAAAGTGTAAAATGATACTTGACTTTATGTGAGCTTCGGGAATGGGGGTGGCAAAATGGAATTATAGAGGCATGGACCTATTTCAGTTGCTATGCCCCACTTTCACCAGTGGCTTCTAAAATCTCTCTCCTCAACACGCCACTTCTTTCTTTATCATCATTATTAAAATAATGACATAAAATTAATCTATTCTTATTTTATGTTGAAACATTACTTTAATGGATAAAAATTTATGTGTTCTTCAACAATTTATATTATTATCCACAATAAAAAGAAACCAACAGTGTGTGCCACCAATTTTTACTGTGTACGTAACCTAATTATCAAACATCTTTCAAGCCATCTAACAATACAGTTCCACCAAAAAAGAAATCTAACAATTCATTGTATGAGGGAGAAGCCCATCTAACAACTTAACAATACATTGTACGGGATTTAACATGACTTCTCTACACGAATATTAAAAGCTAACGTAACGATCTGTAGGATCCAATGAATATCATTCACTAACATTTTTATAATTACATTTAATTTATTTCATGATCACATATTGCTAAAACACTTGAGAGTTGAGATTTTTTTCTTTCAAAATTTTGTACTGACGTCATATTAATTAATTAATATATTACAATCTAGCTATCGTTTTAAAATATTAATAAATTATGAAAAAAACCAATTTTTAAAATTAATATGCAGGAACTGGCATTACGTGCAAGTTATGTGTCATTTTCACGTACGTTAAACAATATTCTTCAAATCAACACACTTCTTTTTCACAGTTCCCACATGATGGCGTAATTAAAGTTTGTTTTTTTTTTCCTATTTTCCCCCGACGTCATTTAAAATCAATAAGCGAAACGCACGAAGTTCTGTGGTGAAAAATCATAGCAATTCGACTGAAATATATATAAACGTGACTTATGAAACTTTTATATATATGGCATGATATTTTTTCTGCAAGGGTAGATATTTGCAATGGGTGTGACAACTTAGAAAATATCTACCACTGGACAAGAGTAACAATAAGAATATCTAAAGAAGCATGCAAGTATTGATGGCGTAGGTGGATGTATGGATTGGAGAATGGTGTATTTGGCTCAGGAGATTCAAGTTGCGTTTGTTGCGCGGTGGTGTGGGTCGCACCTCTGCAACATGGTGAGGATTGGGGAATGGGAATTGCGCTATGTACAGTGAGTAGTGACCAGTGTTGCCGGTGATTAATAATAATTAACTGTGAATATTCCAAAATATAGTACGACTAAGCGCATGAGTCCTAATTAGTGTGGACCAGTTAAGTCAGTGTCACTAATGGTTACTCTGCAACTAGGTTCAGCTCGATTTGAACTCACAATACACACTAGCAGTGGTTTTGAGATGAGAATAATCTGATGCTCTTTGATAGACATAGAAAGCAAGAAACGTCTTTATAGACATGACCCTTACAATTCAACAAATTATTCTCACTAATCAATTAAGTTATTGGGAATGATTTAGAATAGCACGGTTATCAACACATATTTTTCCAAAGCAGAGTATGAATCCTAGTTTTTGTGTTGCGTGATCGGGTTATCTATTGTAGCAAAAGGAATTATAGTTGAGTTTTTATTATTATTTATCGGATAATTGTTGATATCTTTGGAAGACATATTTTGTATTTGTTCATTTAATAAAAAATTTTAACTTATAAAAAAAAAAAATTCAACAACCATAACGACAATAATAATAATAATTATTATTATTATTATTATTAGAATTGGGTTAGGTCTTCCATTAAACATTTAAAATTTATCTCTGTGGTGATTGGATTGAGATTGAGTTTGATTTGATCCATTTTTAGTTTCATAACTAAGTCACCTTAATTTAATGAATACCCTTAAGTGATACAGCTTATATCATAACTGAATCACATTAATCTAGTGAACACCCTTAATTGTGTTACAATTTATAAGTAATTTCATCCTTCTCGGTTTGATTCTTATTATAAGTTATAAATTAAAACTATGATTAAATTTTTTTACAAGTTAAACTTAAAATGGTTCATTTAATCGTTTTTTTTTTTCATCTAAATATTTGCAATTAGTGGTGTCTTTTTTTTGTCATAGTTCATTAATCAATTAGCAGAATACATTAGTTGTATTATTTGAACGATAGATAGTATACTTTTATTTTTATTTTTTAAAAGGATTGAGCAAAAAACCACACATCCGAATTAATTGAGATAGTCCCTTCACCAAAAAAAAATATTAATTGAGATAGTATACTTTTATTATTGATGAAACAAATCCCAAATACCTTAAACGGATTAATTTAAACATATATTTGACTAGTTTTTAATAAGTAATAGTTTAGTAAAAAATATGCTTAAAAATATTTATTATCAATTATGTGTAAAATTAAAGATAAAATTTATTACACAAATTAAATATAATCAACATTAACAAAATATTTTTCTTACTAATATTTTTAAAAAAAATCAATCATACAAAGGAATTAAGAAGAGGAACGGGTAAGGTTACTTGTCTCTAGACATAAATGACTCTTCATATGCTTTTAGAATAATGTGTTTAAAAGAGATATATAACTAATGAATGTTTCTAAGTTTTGTTTTCAAGAGAAAAATACTATATCTTGTCTTATATACAAGAAATAAAAACATTTCTTTGGTCATTTAATATAAAAATAGATCTGGAGGAAAGTTGGTGTAACTAGAATTCCAAATTTCTTTGCACAACCGAAATTTGACAAGTGATTATTGTCTAATCTAATGAGTGTTCAGTGTTACAATGTTTAGGGGTGGAGTCAAACTTTTGGCATCGTGTTAGACCGTTTGTGGTGAAGATGAAATGAATATGTGTTTAAAGGCATGCACTTATGTGTTGATCAGGTGATGACTTCTATTGAGGCTGTTGTCAGAAAGCTTAAAGATATTTATAACATTCGATTCATTATGCAAAATAAGGGTGAGCAATATATTGATTTTGGTGTTCACACAAATCGGAAACCCCCACTCCAAGATCTCTAAAGATAAATTGTGACGTAACAATTCTATTGGTTGTTATGCGAGACCAAATGGGTAACTTTATCCTAGGTTCTCTCACAAGATATCTTATTGTCATGTGGATAAGAGAGAGTTGATGGCCATCATCCAAGCCTTGATAGTGGCTTATGAACATGAATTTTGCTTAATTAGAGTTGAATCTTATTCACTCAATAGCATTAAGTTGTTGGAGGAAGGCTGCATAATAGACAATGTACTCTTTCCGTAGTGGAATGTATCTTCAAATATAATAGGAACACTCAACTTTGCACTTTCATTTATACCCTCGTGAGGTTAATTTTTTGGCTTATGGGTTTGCTAAATTAGGATTGAAGTCTATCCAGGCTACCTCTATTTTTAACTTGATTCATGTCTCCTTATCTACTGTTTTTATAACCGTGACAAAAGATATTGTGGATTATCACTCAATAATAATAATTTATTTATGGTAAGTTTGTTGATTTAAAAATGATTGAATACTCTTTTATATTTTATTCCATCACAATTAATACTTTAAAAGTCATATAATTTAATAGTTTTGATTTTTTTTTATTAATTAAACTCTATAACCATTTTCAAATTCATTAATTATCAATTTTCTTTCATATACGTATTTGGATTTGTTTATTTAAACTTAAAAAATAATTCTAAATAAATACTTTTTAAGATAAGCAAATAGAATTCGGTTCTTAAACTAAACCTAAAATTAGTTATTCAGAAGATTGAAAATTGAATATATTTATTGGACCATTG
The DNA here is from genome assembly GCA_037954015.1 of Psophocarpus tetragonolobus. NCBI lineage: Eukaryota > Viridiplantae > Streptophyta > Magnoliopsida > Fabales > Fabaceae > Psophocarpus > Psophocarpus tetragonolobus. Next base: position 31,035,119 of record CM075695.1, on the reverse strand, counting down.
ATATTTGATAATATAAGTTACGTTTATTTGGTATTGGTATTGATGAATTAGTTAATTAAAATTTTTTAATAAGATAGTTTTTATACTCCCTCTGTTATCTTTTATAAAAAAAAATGGTTCTACACATATTAAAAAATCCATTAATTTCATTAAATTTTACTAACTCTACACTATTTTTTAAAATTATTCTTTAAAAAGTTATGATAAATAAAGATAGTCAACCAATTAAAAGCCTAGACAAAAAAAGAAAGACATTTTATAAAGAATGTCTGAAGTAAAAATTTTCTTATAATTGAGAACAAAAATAGTTTTTTTTTCTTATAAATGATAACAGTGGGAATAATATAGAATTGGAGGTAGTACTAATTCATACTAAATTTAACGTTTTTATTAATTTGTTAAAATTTAATTCTAATAATTAATTATTTGGACTTTAAAATAAGAACTGAAGGGAGTAATTAACATAAATTAGTTTTTCCATTTTTAGTATGGAATTTCATTTTCTATTACAGAATTTTTTATATATAACTTAAGACATTATTTAAATAATTCGAACTAATTTTCGCTTGGATCAACATGAAGTATTAGTATTTTAATATAGGAATTGTATAAATAAAAAATATTATATAACTTAAATTTTTAATAAACATTTTTTAATATGTAAATATTTTAGTAACTTGAGTTCATATAAGTATATAACTTCATATGACCTTTTATTTAATATTATCTATTATTAATAATAAACATAATTATTCTATTTCGTATACACATATATTTTTTTAATTTACTCTTTAACCACTTGTAGAAAATATCCAATAATCTCTGTAAAAAAGAAAAACAAAATCCACAATCACAAATATAGTTAATTAATTATCGGACTGTCTATTTTTGAAATAGTTTATAATTTTATATTATTAAAACTAGTTGGACCAAAAATCATGGTCAACTTTTTAATGAATCGTTAGTCAGTATTTTTTATAGATTGATTCAGCATTTGTAATTCCAACATTTTCTTGTGATATTTTTTATCTGTATAATATTTGTCTTTACTTATTTTGATTGCTATCATAATGATAGAAATTAAAAACAACTGTTTTTTTAAGAGAAAGAAAGCCAAAGGCTAGCAAGAAGGGAACACAATTACATTTCAAGGAAATTCAGGCAGTTAAGGCACCCTCTTAGAACTACAATAACTAATTAACAACAAAAAATTATAAAAGACTATAAAATAAAAAAAATTAAACTAATTAAACTATAAATGTTAATAATTTCTTTCAAACTCGATTAATTAAAAACAAAAAAATTTATGAAAGTACGAGTATATTAACGTTTTTAACGATTATTAAAATAACATCATACATAAATATTTTTAAATTCACATCATATTATAAAAATAAAAATTATTTAATATTTTTAAAATAGTTAAAGTGAATACTTTAAATTAATAATTTGAGATGCACTTATAATTTATCCTACACTGTTAGTTGAATTATACCATCTATTAAATGATATTTTATTTTTTAATTTGACATAATTTTTTCTTTGTAACAATAATGACGACGCCTGTACATGATATGATGTTTTTAAATTTACAGAGTGAAATCATGTTTTTTTATGAGAATGGAAATCATTTAAAAAGGTATTTGATGGATATACTTCACCAAACTTATAGTTATTCAAAATTTAAAAAAAAAAAAAAAGTTAGGAAAACCCTCCTTCCATAAAGTGTGGAAATGAAATGTAGAGAATAAAGTATAATAACAGTTCTATAAAAATTGGTTCATAAGCCAAGTAATATATTAGGTATTATTTTATATGTTATTATTTGATGCTATTTTTTTTTGTTTTAAAAATTTAAATTTAAATTTGAATATTATTGGAAAATTTATACTATTATTGATGAGTTTAAATATTTTTATTTAAATTTGAAAAATCTATAAATATAGTAGTTAGAAATAAAATTATATTTACTTTATTGAATAGTTAATTTTTTTATGATCATATCATTGTTATTTTGAATAACTTAAATACAATAAATAATTATTTGTATAAAAATTTATTATATAAACATTTTACTAAATTTATCATTAAATGTAGTACGTTAAATACATTTTTTATTACTAATTTTCAATAATAAATTATTTAAAATTCAAACCATAAAATAATGTCACTTATTATTTTTAACTTCCAAGATGATTGGTGTGGTCCCTAAAAAAGGATAGTGTAATTTTTTTTTGTTTATAAATCTTATTTTTAACATTTTTGTTTATAAGTACAAGAAAGATTAGTATAATGAAATTAAGAAAAAAAATAGAGAAGGAGAGTGTAATCAAAGAAAAAATCAGTTCTTTTTTTTTAAAAAAGAAAACATTAGTATTTTTTTTTATAGAATTCAAAATCTAAAGAATAATAGATATAATAATGACGAATCTCAGAAATTAATTCAAATAATATTAACAACTATTAAATTAAAATATCAATAAATTGATATTATTAATAAATTCATATTTTTTTTCGACAAAATTGAATCAAATTTTATTATCTACGTATTTAATTTTTTCATATTTCTTAATCTTAGATTTTCTGATCATTAATTAACATTGATATTGTTATTAAATTAAGATTTTTTAATATGTAATTGATTTATCACATTTTTCAATAATTAAAAATGCATTTTATCTACGCAATGCATGTTTTTCTTTAAAATAGCTACATAAATGGTATTTTTTTAGTTTTTAGTTATGAAATGGATTTTAAAAACAGAAAAATTCTTATTAAGAATTATTTTAACAAGAGTACTAACAAGACATTTTTTTTATACACTCTTCTTAATATACTCTTTCTCATTTGATGAAATTTGTTGAAAACTAGTATGTTCATCCGTTCGGGTCAATCTGACGAACCTGATAAATCGAATCGAACCAATTAGTTTTTTTACTTCTCTGATTCCGATCCAAATCAACCAGAATCAATTATGTCTGGTTTAGTTCGTTATTTTTACATTTCAAAACCCTACCCAACCCGAACCAACTCAAATATATATATATATATATATATATATATATATATATATTATTGTAATATATTTATTTTATATTTTTAAGTTAGTAACTTTAGTAAGCTGTTTTATTTAGGTTTCACATTTCAAAACTCTTACCTGATCTTGTTTTATATTTTATATTTTTAAGTTAATAAATTTTTTATTTATTTATTTTATATTTTAAATTTATACAATTTATTGTTTATATTGTATTGTGTTGTTCTAATAGTTTAATTTGACTAATTTAGTATATATGAAATACTTGATATTTTGTTATAAAATTATGAATTTAGTAGACTAATGGATTATACTAGTTTTAGGTAAAATTATTTTTTTAGGATTTAATAAAAAATAATTTTTTTAATTTTTGTATCATTTTTCTCTTAACTGAACTGAACCAACCCGATTATCATTGGTTCAGTTTGGTTTGGGCTAGGGAAAAAATTATAGAAAATTGAACCAACCCAACTAAATTAAAATTAATTGGTTTGATTTTCATTTGCTCTCAAAATCGAATCAACCCGAAGCATAATTTGTTGTTTCGATAAATCTAGAAAATAAAAGGTTAGGTTTTGAGATGGAAAAATAGGGTGGAAAATGTTGGTCGTTGGAGAAAAAAAAGGAGTTTGAGATAAAGATAATGGAGCAGAGAGAGTGGTTAGAGTTTTGAGATAAAAATGTGAGAAAAGGAAAATTGTTGGAAAAAATGGGTGGCTGAGGTTTTGAGATGAGAGTGTGAGATGGAGGAAGGCGAAAAAAAATGGGAGTTGAAGTTCTTAAAGAAGGAAATGGGGAGAAGGAGGATGAGTGGATGACCGAAAAATTGGGATAATGGAGTCCAGAGATGAGACAATGGCTGAAAGAGAACAGTATGAAGAAAAAAGTAAAGGGTTGTGATTTTAATTAAGGAAGGCAAAAATGGGTGAAAATAAGAAGTTTGAGTTTTGAGATGAGAAAGTGAATTAGAAGTGGACAATTAGAAAAAAAATGAAAAGTTTGAGTTGAGGAGATTAACTTGGACAAATAGAAGTGACTAAACAAAAAGAGAGGTTAAGGTTTTAAGATCAGAAAACAGTTTCCAAACTAGGGAACTAAGTCAAGGAATGCGTGGAAAAATAAAGGGCTAAAGTTTTATGAGATAGTGAGGCAGAGGAGTGGCAAAAAGTGAAGAGTTTTGTGATCAGAGAATAGAAGGAGAACATTTATAAAAAAAAACCGGGTTGATTAACTTGTCAAAAAAATGTTCTAATTTAATTTTTTAAAAATGATTAATCTAATTTAGATAAATAAGCAATTCCTTATTTTATCCTTTAAGGATATAACAATCTGGATTTTAAAATATATTTAGAGATAAAATAGCCTCTAAAGTTTTTCTTTAAATATACATCACTGGTACTAATTCAAGCAAATGCATCACTTTATAAAATTACTTAGCTATTTCCATATGATAACTCTTTTTCTTGAAGTAAGAGTAGGGATTCTTAGAATGACCACAATTTAGTTTTTAATTTACCTTTGACTATCAAATAAAATGTAAATAACTCGTCTTTCTCTTTTTGAAACAAAGGATACTTTGGGTTCCTTTAGCACTTGAAATAATTTTTTCTTTTCCATATTACTATATCTCTAGAGTCAATAATTTTATATGGGAAACTATTAAACTCATTTAGTTGCTCTTGTTACTTTTCAGTTTTTTGTTGAGGTCTATTTGATTAAAAAAAGGATGATTTTTTTATTTGTGTTAATGTTTCCAGATTAATTTGACTAATTTGGTAATTCGAATCGAACTAGTTAAATTGGTTCTGTTTTTTCACTTGGTTGAGTTTGACTCAAACCAAACCGATCATAACCAATGATGTTCGATTCACAGATTTAGCATTTTAAAAACCAAACTGATTAAGACTATATATTATTATATTTATTTTATATTTTAATTTACTAAAATCTAGTAACCTAAACTGAATTTCAATTTTCCATTTGTGTTTTATTATAAAATTAGAAATTTAAGATATTAATAGATATGACTAATTTAAGGGATAAATTTATTTTATATGATTTAATAAAAATAATTTTGATTTTTTATCGAATTTATTAGATTCGAATTAAATCAATCATATTATCATTGATTTAGTTTGATTCGAATTAAAAAAAAATCAATAATTTTTACTAATCTGAACCAATTAAAATTAATTATTCGAATTTTTTTCTCTCTCAAAATCGAAACAAGTTCAATCATAAACACCCTTATTCTTTCACAATGGAGAATAAATTTCTACTGTCATATAATCACAAACTGCTATATATTAGTTAGATTTAGATATATTTAAAACTATTACACATGATAACTTATTGTTTATATATAATATAAAAACTATAAAATAATATAATGAAGCTACTCTAACTAATATGACATAAATTTAATATATAATTTGGAAAATCTAGATGCACACTGTTGAGTGCTACTCCAAATTAATTTTAAACTTACTTGCTTAAAGCCTTAACCCTTAAATGAAGAAGCACATGTTAAAAATGTTAATTCCTTAAACTGATATTAGATCTCAATATTCGAAGGTTTAGTATTAAAATTTGGGTGCACATATGAGATATTAAAGAAAAAAAAAAAACTTAAACAATGAGAAAAGCAAAGGCATTGGACCAAAGGAATAGGTGGCACGATGATGGACCCATGAAACCTAGCATTTTTAGCTGTTTTTGTGGACCATAGCGTCGTCCTAGCTTCCAAAATTTCAACCCACTCCCATAGACGTGCCATGCACTAAATTCCAACTTCTCTTTACCCTTTACGGTTTATTTTTCAACATACGACCGAAAAAGGATATTGTAGTAAACTAGCAAATGATAATAAATTGACTAATCAAACCATTATATCATGATAATAAATTGAAAATGATTAATTTGGGACACTATGATTAATGTAATCAATAATAATAGTTTTAATCGTCCTCTAGAATCAGTTGAAATGTTATAAAACAGCGATGACATGTTTTTTATCGTACAAAACATTAACTATTCATTATATAATAAAAGAGATAGAATAAAAGAAAAAATAGTGTTAATAATAGAGGTTGAACTGGAGGACCACGACACGTTAGGGAGCATAGATGCTGAAGCGGGTCCAGTTCCAATAGTTGCATTACGTTAATCCTACAATAGACAAGTGTCCACTGACCTAAATTTTTGTATTTGTTTTTCAAAACAAAAGCATATATTTCGATCAACAGTGTCATACAAAATATACATATTTCAATCAACAATAACTAATAATGAAATGGTGGTCGTCACACCACCTAGGCACGATAGCTCATAAACTTCAGACCAAATAATTAACTAATATATACAACGCTACGTAAGTTTTAATTTATTATTTTTATAAGTTTAGACGCCTAGTATATAGAAAAAAATAAACTCATATCTTTATAGTTTATCTCTTCGGTCTTAATTAATTAAGCTGATTCGATAGCATAATGCCACGTAAGTTTTAACCGTGTATTACACGTTTTTTTTTTTCATTTATTAAATTAGACCATACATTGTTATATATAACGTAATTTTTAATTATTTTTTTTTAAATAACAGAATAATTTCTTGACTTATTTAATTTAAACTATAATTTGAATTTTCTTGAATCAATTATCAATATTTTTAACCTATGATTTTTAAATTTTATTTAAATTAAGTATGACACCTTTTATAATGTTAGCTAGGTTTTTGTTTTTAATTTATATCTATCAAATTTAAAAGGATATATATATATATATATCCATAATTCATCCGATGAGATCATATTTAGTAATTGTATATATGGCTGATTATGTCTCAATTTTAGGTCAAATTTTGATTAAACAGACAAAGAATAGAACCGGCAATAATGATTGAAATATCGTTTATGATTATCATATAAAATCAGGATAATAATAGAAATAAGCATCCCTTACATGTATATCAAGTTTTCATTCTCTCCTTAAAATAAAATACAAATTCGTTAAATTTAAGGTCAATTCTCGATATCTAAGTAAGCGCGTCATGACTCATGATGTTTATTATATTAATTTAATTGCTTAGGGGCAGCTTTCTCGCATTCTTAGCCACTAATTAGAAATCTCGTCAGCTATTGCTAACCTTGTATTTAGATTATGCCATTTTTTTATGCTCATTTGTATTCGGTAATTTATTTGTCTTCTACCTCCACTCCACCATATAAAAAAGTGGATACATATGGCAGGGAAAGAACTTGCAATAATGTCCAATGATTTTTGTTAAGATTGGATCAAAATGCAATGCAAATTTTGTAAAGTTTCGTTTTCATTAATAATGATATAATTATGTGAAATAATTAAATTTAATTTAAGCATAATTAATAAAATAATTACAGAATATTTTATGGAAGGTTTATATATATATTTTATCTTGGTGAAATATGATTATTTACCTATAAATATAAATTTTAGTTAATTAAATAATGTTATATAAGTGATTGAGATTAATTAAGTGAGAGGTGAAAAGTGTGTGTATATATATATATATATATATATATATATATATATATATATATATATATATATTTTTTTTTTGAGTGGAAGTTGTTGAACTAGTTTTACCATATGTTTTATTTGAAAATCTAATTGTGATGGGGTGTGGTTAGCAAATCAGAATTACTAAATACAATCATGCTTTTTTTTTTCTTTCTTTCTTTCCTTTTCTTCTTTCTCTTCTCTCCTTTTCTTCTTCAATTTCTTTTCTTCTCCCTTCACGAATGTCTCTCTCTTTATCTGTTCCACCCCAAAACTTCTCTTTTTTGGTGCCTCTTTTACTAGCGGAATTTGACAAAATTCTTTTTATTGCTCCTCATTTCAAGTGTTAATCATCATAAGTAAGTAATAATTGTATTTCTATGTACCTTTTTCTTCCCCTTTTTCTATTTAATCATTCTCATTGAAGGGAAATCTCCCTTTGTTAGGTTCTTTAGTGGCTTTGGGAGTTTTGTTAAGTTTTGAGTGCTTTCTAGGCCAAATTCTCTTTTCTCCTCAAATTTAACATTAAGGGAGAAATATGTAAGAGAAACTTTATTATTGATTTTTGCTTATGAAACTATGATTTGATAATAGTAAAGTTAATTGATTTTGAATGATTGAGATTTAAGTACTATGTGAAATTGAATGTTTTGTGTAATCGATGAATCCAGTGTTGTTCTTGAAACGAGCTATGATTAAGTTGATTGTTATTTGTAAATGTGGAGAAATTGATGTTGTGAATCTTGGCCTTTGATGTTAAATGGAATTCAGTTGTGGTGATGCATGTTAATTGTCATGCATGTTGATGAAATGATATGTTGGATTGTTGGATATAAGCAGTTACAATTGAGTAACTTAGTATTGATTGAGATGTATGAAATGTATTGAATTAGAAATACATAGTAGTCAATGTAATACAGGGTGCTAGTGCAAATACTAGAGTGATGTACATTTGATCCAGGGTGTTAGTGTGAGTACTATAACACCCACATTTTTAATAACTATGTTATTATATGATCTATTTAAAATGATATAATAGAAGTAGTTTTGCATGTGGAAAACTTAGTAAAATAAGTTAATTATTGCATATAAATCATTTTTACTAAAATTTGCAAATTATTTTTTCTCTGGAAATTCGCTTAGTGGAATCAAATTCTCTCAAGGAAATAAAATTCCCTAAGAGAATTTGGGACAACAAAAAATATTTTTTAAAGAAGAAATTCGCTAAGCGGAGAACATTGCTAAAAAAAACTTATATCGCTAAATGAAAGTAACTAGATCCTGAAATTTACTTAGTGAAGTTTTCATGATTAAATGATGTGAGACAAAAGTACCTGGATTTTGAAGATCATAGTTAAGCGAACCTTTCTTTGCCCAACAAAAGTATTCTACACTTATATTTGCTTAAAGAGCATACCTTCGCTCAACAAATGGGTCTAGATTTTGGTCATAAATAGGAGAAACTATTTATGAATTAGAGGAGGAAAATCAAGTTTTGTTAAGTGCTTGAACTAGGATTAAAAAGTAAGAGGAGAGTGAGATTTATAAACCTCTATAATGTTAATCTCAATAAAATTATACATGTTTACTATTTATGATTATTATTACTTTTGATCTCTTATTATTTAGGCTAAATTACCACCGGTGCTCCCCTATTTAGGGGGTAGCTCACTTTGTACCCCTCAATTTTTTTTTGCGCACCTTTTGCCCTCAAACTTTTTCATAAGTTTAATTTTTGTCCTTTCGTCAAATTTAGGGCATTGGCCGTTAAAAATGAATATTGACTTACGTAATTGAGTGATGTTACATAGTTATGTTGTAATTAAGAGTTAATTAAAGTTTAACTAATGATTTGGAAATGCTAATTTTAAAAATATAAAAAACATGTATCATGGCAGGAATCAAACCTAAGTCTAGAGGAAGAAAAGCGGAAGCTAATCCACTAGACCAAAGGTCAGGAATCAAACCTAAGTCTGGAGGAAGAAAAACAAAAGTCAATCCACTAGACCAAAGGTCAGAGTCTGTTTTATTTTGGAATTCCAATGTATTTAAACTAATCAATAGTAATGTTAATTTTAAAAATATAGAAAAGTTGAGCAAGACTGGAATTGAACTACTCATGTGACAATATTAGTTTTATTGTGAGATTCAAATTTAATTAAACTAATCATGTAACAACATTAATTTTATATTAAAATTGGACAAAGTAAGATTTGAACCTAACACCTGTGAGAGTTTTAACACAATACCACTAGTAAGCCAACTTTGATTTTATTGTCTCTTTTCCTTGTTTTGTTTTACTATTTTTGGTTATTATGTTGTAAATTTTTTAAATAAAGAAATTTTTTTAAATTCTAAAAACTACTTAGCTTGATTTTATGTTAAATATATTTGAATAAGTTTATTTTTTAAAATTTTTAATTTTATATTTAAGTTTTAGTTGTTACTTTAATTTATAGTTTTTAAATTTTAATTTAAATTTTAATTTTTATCTTTTATTTTTAATTAGATTTTATATTTTATTTGTATATTTTAATTTTAAATCTATTGTAGGTCATTTTATGTTATATATTTTATTTGTGATTTTGAAACTAAAATTAAGAATTAAAAGTTGAAATTAAAATTTAAGGGTTAACAAGTAAAATAAAATTTATTTATATTAACAATAATATAAAATTTAAAATCTAATTAAAAATAAAGACATAAATCAAATTGAGAATTAAAATTTAAAATTAAAATTTCTTCATTTAAAAAGTTGTAAATTTTAATATATTTTTAAAATTAATCTTGCCACGATTAGTTTAATTAAATTTGAATCTTATAAGAAAATTAATATTGACTTTCAGTCTAATGGTATAGCTTTAGCATTTAAACTTTTTTATTAGTCTACATACATACATTGGAATTCCAAAATAAAATAGGCTCTGACCTTTGGTCTAGTAGATTGGCTTTAGCTTTTCTTCTCCTAGGACTTGGGTCTGGTTCTTTATTTGTTATTTATTATTTTTAGATACTACTTCTGCAAATTAGAGGAGGAAAATCAAGTTTCTAAGGTGCATGAATCTAGACCCATTTGTTGAGTGAAGGTATGCTCTCTTAAGTGCTTCAACAGTAAATCTCACTTTTATCTATTATTTCTAGATATTACTATAATTCTGTTATTATTTATCAATTGTTCTTTCATTCAACTTACTTTTCAGAAGTTATATTTTGAATGTTTTCGATAAAATTATTTCATCATATTATTTTCATATAATACATTTTGTTTAGTTGATATTATTTATTTCAAATTTTGCTTTGAATCTTATTTTTATCACTCTCCATCACAAATTAAATTATGATAAATTTTGCTTTCTGTAACTCTAATTTATAAAATCACTACTCTTGAAATTATTAATAACTATCTTATAATTTTATATGCATATATTATATGTTACTCAAAAGATTACTAGCTATATGTTAATATTCATAGTAAAATATATTTGTATCTTATACAAGATTCAAAGGATTGTGTGTAAAATTTAGTTAAGAAAATTACATTATAAATATAATAATTCTTAAAATAATAAAAAACAATCTAAGTATGTTTTGTGGTTATAGTCTAATATGATATTTCATATCACAAAGATGTCTTTTGTATTAAAAATATATAAATGTTATAACTATAGTTATTGTTAATTATTATCCATAAAATAGAAATTGAAGACGAGAAATTAATTTATATATAAATATCAATATATATATATATATATTATTGATTTTTTAATTGTTTAAGGATGGTTATAAATGAGTCTGTAAATGATAATAACATTGTTGTACAACTCACAATTATTAAATTGTGAATCGATCTCCAAAATTAAAATAAAATCGTTGCAGCTTTCCAGCAAATGAGAATGAAAGTTTAGATTTATTTTTCCTTTTTAATTATTCATTATATCTCACATATACGTGACATATAGAAAGAAATTTACTATTACGGGTTTCTATTATGCTTGTTTTTATGTACTTGGATTAGATCCAATTTAATATTGATGAACTTGTTACCAAATCAATTTTAATTGAGTGTTTTAAAAAAATCAACTTATCCCGATAACCTAACCCAATAATTCACAAAAATGTAATTGGGTGGTTAGGTGTAACTCACTTATAATCAGTTGATTATTTCTTTTTTATTTTTATTGTTCAATATATTAATAAACTTTAACACAAATAATTAATAAAATTGTATAAAGTTACAAATATTATTGGATCGACACGGTTAATATTCTTTTTTTATAAAACTAGGTAGCATGAGAGTTACATCATTATTATACTTATAGGTTATGAATACAATTTCTTCTACTACTAATCTTTTCCTATGCTTTATCAAGTTTCTGTAACAAAAATACCTTAATTTTTGAAAAGGGGATGTGTCTCAATAACCTTTCAATTCTCATAAACAGAAGAACCACGATAATCAAACCAACTCTTATACCACAGAACATGTGTGGCCACAACCTTGTACCTTCTCCCACACCTTGACAGTTATGACAGTTATTCAGTTACAATTAGTTTTAGTTAGTTTGATCTTTCTGTTTTGGACTTGGCCCTGATGCTCATATTTCATTCTTCCTTTTCCCATTGTATATAAAAACTCTAACTATCTTAATAATACTTAGAGTGGGATTTATGCTGATAGTTGTTAAGCCATTCTTGTTGTTCTCTCTTTTCTTTTTCACGATTTTCCCTTTCACCTTCAGTTTGGTGAGTTTTATATGGTATCAGAGCTTTTCATCTAGAAGAGCTCTGCTGCGCACGCTCTGTGTCGTTCCTCTTTGATTATTCTTGATGGTCGCATCATCTTCCTTGTCTGTAAACGAAGAACTAGATGCAACCGTGAATGCACATAGTTATCTCTACCTACATTTGGGAGAAAACCTTGCTATTGTGCTTGTTTTGCCACTTTTCGATGAAAAGAACTACAATGTATGAAGTAAGGTAATGTCAACAGCTTTGAGGGTAAAAAAAAAACTAGAATTTATCAATGAAAGAGCTCGAGAACCTTATGAAAGAGATAGGTTACATTTGGCTTAAAGAAGATGCAATGATATGGTTGTTTCTTGGATTCTCCATTCGGTGACACCTCAAATTCAACAAAGCATTATATGGATGGATAGGTCAGAAGCGATTTGGAGAGATTTGTGTGTGAGGTACTCTTAGGGAGACAAAATCAGGATCTCAGACCTACAATTGGAAGCAACCTCAATTAGACAAGGTGATTCCATAGTGACCGAATACTTCACCAAGTTAAGAATAGTTGGGATGAATTGGAAAGCTTTAGGCCAAGTCTAGTCTGTAAAAGTTCGATTAAATGTGCATGTGGAGTTGTTAATGCTGCAGTAGAGAAAAAGACCAAAGATCAGGCAATTCAATTCTTGCAGGGATTGAATGAACACTTTAGCAATGTAAAATCCAACATACTGATTATGGAACCTTTTCCATCTATATAAAACATATGTTCATACGGGTTGCAATAAGAAGGCGGTATGAAGGACACAGTTTTGCAGCTGTGGTAGTGAATATGCAAGGTAAAAACACCAACACCAATGGAGGAAGCATTAATCTATTGCGCAACTTTTATGGGAGAAGTGGACACATAGAGAGTGTGTGTTACCGTAAGCATAGGTTTCCATTTGAGAAAGGTGGGAACAAAAGTCAACAAGGCTCAAATGGAAACACCAAGATGTGCACACTTTATGGAAGGACTGACCATACTGTTGATGTATGCTACAAGAAGCATGACTTCCATCCTGGACACAAACTTTATGGGAAGAGTTCCAGCATCAATGTTGTGACTAAAGAAGTGAAAGAAAATGACAAAGTTCAGCAAAATTCTAGTGACGCCCATGAACACATGCTTTCATCCAGAGAGTATTAAGCATTAATGGCTTTAATCTACTACTCAAGTATGGGAAGCTTAGCCTTAACTAGCACCAATTCCACTCATGTGAACCAAATTAGTTTTGTTTCAACCTGCAACACACAAAATGAAGGTATCAATGCACATAACACACAACGCACACTTTCAATTGACTCAAAGTACACATCACATTGAATCTTGGACTCAGGTGCCATAGATCACATGTGTTTGTCATTGAAGTATTTCACTCAGTACCAAAGTATCAGTCTCATCATAGTTAGGTTGTCCACTGGTTAACAAGTTACAACTATTCACTCTGGCATAGTTAATTTCACTAATAATTTTTTTCTTAATAGTGTGTTGTTCATCCTCTCCTTTAACTATAACTTGATATCCATTTCCAAACTTGTTAAGTCTCTTGATTGCAAACTGATTTTTTCTTATTATTTATGCACAATCCAGGTTGTTAGATTAAAGAAGATTGGTATTGGTAGAGAGCAAGCAAGTTTATACACTCTGTCAGCTAGGAATCTGAATAATGCTTTGGCCTTTTCTACTGTCACCCATCCCATATGTACCACTATACCTGTTCGTCTATGGCATTTCAGACTTGGGCATTTGTCTCAAGAAATATTACATGTTGTATTTAACTATTACACTTGTATTTTCGATACAAGTGAAGTTAATAAAGATCTTACTTGCAATGTTTATGATCACTCAAAAGAGAAAAGAATTGCATTCTCACTTAACACTTCTTATGCAATAAAACTTTTCGCACTCATCCATGTAGACATAAATACTGCCTCACAGTGGTCGATGATCACTCATAGTTTACCTGGATTTACTTTTTGCACACAAAAGTTGAAACACACACACACATAATCAATTTTGTAAACTATGCTGCTAATTAGTTCAATTCTTAAATTAAAACGATACGATCCGATAATGGAAAGGAATTTGATATGCAAACCTTTTATCAATCCAAAGGGATAGTGCACCAGACCACTTGCATTGAAACACCTCAACAAAATGGCATTGTTGAGAGAAAACATCAACATTTGTTAAACATCACTAGGTTCTTCCTTTATCAAAGTAATTTACCGCTCTCATTCTGGTCTTATGCATTACATGCAGCATTTATCATTAACTGCATACCCACCCCATTCGTTCAGTACACTTCACCACATGAAAAGTTGTTTGGAAAGCAATGTGATGTAGTGGTAATATGTGTGTTGGCTACCTTTATTATGCCAACACCTTAACAGCTCACAGAACCAAACTAGATGCCTATACAATTTGCACATTCACTAGCTTGAAGTATCATGGAATGTAGTGTTTTATGAAAACCAAATTCCTTTTCTCATTCACCAACACGTAGATTGTATCCTTCCTATGCCAACACCTAGTAGCGATTTATACCAACGCCTGCCCCTTTAACCTGACTCATCATCCCACCAACTCACACTTGTTCCTTTTAGAGCCACCTCGCCTTCCCAAACTACTTCTCTCTCTCACTTATCCCACTCACCACTTCACCCAATTCCTACACTACAAACTTTCCACCTATCTCGCATGAGTCACTACCTCTACCACCTTCTACTCGCTATTCCAATCGCATTAGATTCTCCCTCATCTTACCTCAAGGATTTCCGTTGCATGGCTTATTCAACTATACAAATCTCATATTCTTTGAGCTCATCCAAAGGTGTTCGTCATCCATTAGCTTCTTTCTTTTGTTATGATAACCAGTCTCCTGCTTTTCGCCATTTCATCTTCTCAATTTCCACACAAGACACCTCTTACTCCTATGCTGAAATGTCTAAAATCGAGTGTCGGATTAAGGCTATGAAAGTTGAACTCGATGGTCTCTAAGCAAGTAGCACATGGACCCTTATTACTCTTCCCCCTAACAAGACTGCTATCGGGTGTCAACGGATTTTCAAAACTAAGTTCAATATTGATGGTTCTATTGAGCGCCACAAAGTCGTCTTGTGGCCAAGGGCTACACACAAATGGAAAACCTTGATTTCATCGACATATTCTCGCTCATAGCAAAACTTACCATTGTCTGGGTATTGTTAGGGCTTGGTTCCATCCATTCATGGCACCTGAAGTAGCTGGATGTGAACGATGCTTTCCTCCATAGTAACTTACTCGAAGAGGTCTAAATGCACGTCCCCCCGGGCTTGCCTTCACAACTTGGGCAATTTTGCAAACTTTAGTGATCACTTTATGGACTTAAACAAGCTATTCACCAGTGGTTTGCAAGATTGTCTTCTTTTCTGCTCTCTCATTGTAACAAACACTCTATTACTGATCACTCCCTCTTTCGAAAGTTTTCAAGTTCTCCGGTCACTGCCTTACTTGTGTACGTTGATGATGCTATTTTGGCTGACAATAGACTCCCTAAAAACAACCACATTACTTCTCTCCTTGATTCTATATTTTGGATCAAAGATCTTGGTGATCTCAAATTCTTCCTTGGCCTCAAGGTAGCTTGAACAAAGTCTAGTATCCACTTGTGCCAACACAAGTATGTTCTTGATATTCTCTCTGACATGGGCATGCTTGGTTGTTGCCTAGTATCCACTCCAATGGATTATACCACTCGACTTCATTCCACTTCTGGTGATCCTCTCTCTGATCCATCACCTTATAGAAGACTCGTTGGACACCTCATTTATCTCACCACCACGAAACCTGACATCACCTATTTTGTCCAACACCTTGTCCAGTTCATGTCCAAGCCTACAAATGCTCACCTCACAGTTGCTTTTTAAATCCTTAGGTACCTTAAACAAACCCCTAGTCTCAGAGTTTATTTTCCTAGCTCCAGTTCACTTCAGATCAATACCTTCAGTGACTCGTATTGGCTGGTTGCACAAACACTAAACCTTCTGTCACTGGCTACTTTATCTATATTGGTCATTCACTTGTAGCTTGGTGTTCTAAGAAGCAGGACACCGTATCCAAGAGATCCTTAGAAGCAAAATACGGAGCCATGGCCTCTGCCACTTGTGAAATGTAGTGGCTTACCTACCTCTTGGATGATTTCAAAATCTCCTTCAACAGACCCTCTTTCTTGTTTTGTGGTAGTGATAGTGCCCTCCAAATTGTCTCTAATCAGGTGTTTCATGAGCACATCAAACACATCAATATTGATTGCCACATTGTTCGTGATAAGGTTAATGTTAGGTTAATCAAACTTCTACCAATTTCCTCCACCATGCAATTAGCTGATCTCCTCACCAAATCCCTTCCACCACATGTTTTTCGGGAGTCTTGTTCCAAGCTAGGAATACTCAACATATATTTTCAGCTTGTGGAAGGCTCTCAAAAACCTTCCAATTCTCATAAACAAAAATCGTGATAATTAAGCTAGCTCTTGCACCACAGAACATGGCGACAACCCTATGCCTTCTCCCACACTTTATGATAGTTATTCAGTTACAGATAGTTATATCTATCTGTTTTGGACTTGAGTCTAATGCTCATATTTTATTCTTCCTTTTCCATTGTATATAAGAACTCTAACTGTCTCAATAATACTTAGAATGAGATTTATGCTAAAAAATGTTGATCCATCCTAATTGTTCTCTCTTTTCTCTTTCATGATTTTCCCTTTCACCTTGAGTTGGTGTGAGTTTTATAGTATGAGTGAATGAGTAGTGGTTTGATGTTGGAAATGGAAAGTTTCTAACAATAAATGCTGATTTCTTTTTATGGCGTTTGATTCTTGACAAGTTGCAGACCCACTTATATTTGTTGCGTAGAAACATGAGATCACAAATCTGCAAGACTGCAATGGATGACTAGCATGTTTTCTTTAGAATAATCTTTTAAGGAAAATGAGGGTGTAAATATCACTTATTATTTTTCTTGTGCTGTTTTTAAACAGTTTTGGTTTCTTGTTTATTTCTGATCGGTTGAGACTATCTACTATTCTTCCTGTCTATATACTCGAGTCATTTCACCAACAGGTCTAGCTTAGAGGGAAGAAATTAAGAAACTTCTGTCATATATATTATTTGGCTTTTGGTATAACTTGGTCTATTTGATTAATGCATGCCACAAAATTAGATTTCTTTGAAGAAAGTCACATGGGCATAGTAAGCATATTAGATTTTATTAAAGTGAAGTCGTAGTCATGGGTTACATATAAGCTTATATTTATCTAGAAAAGAAGAAGGTGCCAGTATAAGGATTAATTCTTAGGTCGGTATACTAATTTATCTTTTTGATTTCTCAATTTGTTTAGAATAATTTTATGTATGATTATACAAGAATTATGATAGGATGCATATTGTCTTTGTCCATATATATTCATTGATAGGATGCATATAGTTTCCTAACAAGTCTAAACTACAAAGAAAAATTATGAGAACAATTTTAATATAATGATTGATTAATATTTTTTATAATTAATAACTTGTATAGAACTTTTTTATTTATAAATAAAAGCCATATCTTTGTTTCTAATACGCAAAAATAAAAGACTTTTCTCCTATATACAATATTAGAATAAGTGAGCCAAATATACATATTTAATTAGTTATATAATGATGTACGCAACTTTTTTCTGTTTTTTCTCTTTCTATTTTTAATTATAATAATTAATAAAAATGTATATTTAATAAATATTTTTATAAGCAAATATTTAATAACTCTTTCAGTCCTTTCTTAATATATTACAAATTTCATTTAATGAAAACACAGTTATAGAAATACTTCTGTTGATTTTATTTTATTTTTTATATAAGATAGATAAACTCAAACCATTTCCTGTGCGTAGCTATAAAAGAGTATTCTAATAGCAAAACTCAATGAATTCATCCCTAACAACGTTACGTGACGTATAGAAATTAAAGCAAAAGGGTGAGTATATATTTTCTTGTAGCAATGCATGGTTGTAGCAATTTTGTTACATACTGCTTCTGTTTGTGTAATGCATAATGCATATATACGAAAATAATTGAAACAAAAATGGCTCGGTATGCGTGTGGTAAAGACAGAGGAGCAATTCGTCGGTGCCTAATAACCTCTTTATAAGCAACACTGAGTGTGCATGTGACTGTGTTTCCTCTCAAAAACTCACTCGAATATATCAGGTCGATCCACCACAAGATTTTGTTTCATGAACACGGGATGCCAAATCAAATAATTGGTTCTGCTGGGTCGTCTTTCCTGGAATGAATCAATCGATTTGTCATATTCTTTCTTAATAATATAAAATATCATGAAAATTGTAGCACGTAATAATTGAATACTGATGCTGGACAACATGGTTACGAATTACGAGCATTGTTTGTGGCTGATGTACTTCGTTTTGTCATAGATATGATATGATAACCTACACTTATGTGTTGTCATGTTTACAAGAGCTGCATGAATCTTTTCCAAAATAAGCCTACCTCGTCTTCGTAAGGTAGAAACAAATAAAAGAGTTTATAAGAGATGATTATGAGTTTAAAATGTTAAGGCATTTTTTGACGTACAAGACATATTTATAAACAGATGTTAATTAGTTTTGAAGGACATATTAAAGCCCCACATTAGTTGTTCAACTTAAAACTACATAAATAAGTACATGAACGAAGGAGTTATGAATATACTAAACTATATATATTAAGATGATCTGGTCATTATAGAGTTATAGTTTTAATAAACATCAACGCATAAATAATTTTGTAAGATATTATTACTTACTTAATCATACATAATTAAAAATTTAAAGTTAATGCACACATATTAATATAAATATATATAGTGATGATATAATTTTCCAATTCATTAATATCGAACTTCATAAACTTATCCTAAATATTAAGTTATGCTTTAATCCATTACGATATAAAATTCTTTAGAATGTTCATATATAATTCATTTTCTCTATAAGAATTAATTAATACATTTTTTTTATTATTATACTTTTCAAACCTTTACATAAGGCCTTAGTTTCTCTTTTGGAGCTTATATATATATAAACTATTTAATTATTTATTAATCAGTGAGAGACAT
Source organism: Psophocarpus tetragonolobus (assembly GCA_037954015.1). NCBI lineage: Eukaryota > Viridiplantae > Streptophyta > Magnoliopsida > Fabales > Fabaceae > Psophocarpus > Psophocarpus tetragonolobus. The sequence goes on along the minus strand of CM075695.1, from coordinate 31,015,630 downwards.
AGAAGAAAGATTGTGAGTTTAAATACTTCTACCAATAAAAAAATATTTATTAATTAGTAACCTAGCTAATATTCATATATACAAGCTGTAATTCAAATTACTTAATTATATATAATTAAAAGTTTAAAAATTATCATCGATAAAATTATTTTACACGGTAAATTAATCATAAATCACTGTTGATAACAACCTAACGGATTTATTTGTTGGAGATTTTTCTCGACGGACTATATATATTGCTATGTGTAGGTTATGCTTTTAAGTATTGACTGGCTTGTAACGATGGCTATTAAGCAGTTTTTGTGATTATTTTTGACAAATATTATATAATAACAAGATACATTATATTCTTTATTAGTATACCTTTTTCATCTAATATTATATTTTTATTTTGCTAATAAAAATTTGTTAATATGACTTTTCAACTTATTAATATCAATAACTTCATAAATTTATCATAAATGATGATTATGTGATATCGGATAAGTAGAAAATTCTTTAAATTATTAATACACGATTCACTTTGTATATAATAGATTACTTAATACATAATTTATTTTTATCATAATTTTTTATCTTCCCCCAATACCTTCATTTCTGTTTCAAGCTAATATAATTTATTTATTTATCAGTAACATAGCTAATAATTCATGTATACAAATAGCTGTATTATTCAAAACCCACATGGTAAAAAAATTGACTAGGATATGAAATCATGTCCTTTATTTGGTGTACGTAGAAGGCAAAACAAAAGAAATAATCGTGTTTGATTTGATTTTAGAATTGACCACAAATCTAAAGCCATCACATTAGGGGGACTCTGGTCTGACCTAACAACAGAGAATGTTCTCATCCTCCACTTGGCAATTACAAATAAGGGATCGATGACGTTGGTAACACGAATACGGCTTTAAAATCAATTTATGAATATATTAAAATAATTTTAACATAATTGAGCGATGGAGTATATTATATTGCAGATATCTACACAAAATGTTATTGCTAAGAAACCTAAACACTTGAAGAGTTCCCAAACAAACAATATAATATAGGCGTGTGCGAGTAAATTTCTATTTTGCAAATGAGTTTCTTATTATGATTACATTGTTGTGTAAGTTTATCTTTATAAAACTTTAGATAATATTTGTGCGTGTGCATACAAAAATCTGAGAAAAAGAAATTGAAGTTGAATAGTCATAAAGAGAAGCAAAAGTTAATTATAACCCAAACGCAACCACTAACGATGACAAAAATTAACCAAGAGAAAAAAAAAATTCTTTAAATGGAGAAAAAAAAAGTGGGTTTGCAGAATCGCTCGTTTGATCTATTAATCTAATTTTAGATAATTGTTTTAAAAACTAGTTAGAAATGATTTTAATTCCATTTATATAGCAAAATTTAGAAATTACTAGCTTTTTGAAAAAAGCTACTCTAAATAACTTTTTTAAAAGATATCCTATTTCAACTACTAGCTAATTTTATTTTTATATGTTTATCCTTCACTAATTAAAGCATTTTTCATGAATTTTCTCTCATAACATTATACAATTTTTTTTTAGCTTTTAGTTAGTTTTGTCAATCACACTTAAAATATACTTATATTTAGTTTTTAAATACACTTAGAAGGTAATCCATGGATAAGTTAGAATAATCCGGTGAATTCAATTGTTTTAAAATGATTTCTCTGCTTGATTAATGTATGTACGCTTAGATTTAAAAATATAAAATATTTCTATTTTAATTTTTTAAAATTAAATTTCAACACAAATACTATATATATATATATAGGACTATCCTACCTTTGCAATCAACACTCCCAAAATTTGGAAGTTTTTTATGATCCTATACAAAAAAGTATTTTCTATGGCCTCCCTATTTTATTGGATAGGATCATTTTCATAATTTTGTTTCTATTATATTATTGACAGTTTTTTTTAGCATTTCTCATTTTCTATTCACACTTCTCAATGTTTATAATTTTTTTCAAAACCCAAACACTATCACCTTCTTTTATCCTAAATTTTTTAACAAAACATCACCTAATTTTATGACTGCACATGCAGCACTACTTACCTCTTTGAAAGAGCACCCTCATCTTCTTCTAACATGCATGACAAAGGAAGTTATTAAAAATAGAAGTGAAAAAATATATATGTTTGTAGAGAGTGTAAATGCAAAATGGAAAAATAAATATAATCTTTCAAAGAGATGAGTAGAGATGCACATGCAACTATGAAGTTAGGTGATGCTCTATAAAAAAATTAGGGTAAAAAATAGTAAGGGTATTTTGGAGATTTGTAAAAAATTGTAAACGTTGAGGGATGTGAATAGGAAATGAGAGTGTTAAAAGAAACTTCTTATATTATTTTACTAAATGACATTGTATTGATTTTGAGTATCTTTATATCCAATTATTTAACTATATATTTCTTTGACTTCTAAAATATATATATATACCAGTTTATATCAATAATATACGCTTTACTGTTAAAATTCGTTTTAGTAATAAGTGGATTTTAGTTCTCTAACCAAATTCCTAACTTCGCCCGTGTATATATACCATTAAGAAATAATCAAACATGACTCCAAATTAATTTTTATAATTTTAAAATTACTTTTGATGAAACCTTTCTGCTGAAAAAATGGAAATCAAACATGAACTTAGTTATACCAAACAAAAGAAACACATTTCCATCTTCACGGATTTAATTCCGTCGAATCGTCAATGGTCTCAAACATAGGCTTAATTTAACTGACATTCAAAAGCAATAATGATCGTGAATGCATAACAGTACGTGGTTCAGTAAGGACCATTTTTCTGCAAAGTCGCTCTCACGATAGTAATATATACGTAGTTGTTATACCCATGCATAAAGCATATATAAAAAGCTCAATAATACAAACATGCGTTTAAAGTACCGTCCTTGGAAGCTGAATTTTCTCACGCAACTGTGTACAGGAGAATATGGTCGAAAAATAATTAGCTCTAGACAAAAATACTTTCACAAAACTTACAGTTTATTTGATGAATTTTTTACATCTTAATAACATTTTATATAAACTTCAATCCAAACATGTATCACTTTTTTTTTATCTATTCCAATATATCCAAACGTAAGTTTACAATCTTGTATTTATTCTCACCTACACATAGTCCTCATACTCATACATAATAAAAATAACTACAATTAATTAAGTTAGAGGGACGTATGGCACATGCATCTTTAACGCAACATGGTCATGGTGTATAAATGCTTAATAATTTACGTGGCCCTAACTCTTTATTATACAGCTAGCAGAAGAAGCATGGTTGAACCTATAATAATTCAGGCATTCTTTCGTATCTTACACCAAGAAAATTGGTCACAGAAACCTATAAATAAGAAGAGTTAAATTAATATGCATTAATAATATATAATTTTATACTAACATTTAATTATAATTATTTTTTTTATAAGAAGTTTGTTAAATGTAGCAATTAATATTTTAAAAGTTATATAAATAAAAAATTATAATTTTATGTACGTATATAATTTCTGTTGTACGTAAATACTAATTAATCTCAAATAAACAAAATGTAAGAATATCTGGTATGAAAGTTACTCGAACTTCTTTTTTAATTCTAGGTACTATACTATTCTTTTCAATTTTCTTTCTGTCACTGCCTTAAGTGGCTAGAATACAATAAATAATCTATTAAAATACAGCTAGCAGACGCATATTAATTGATGCCATAATGATCCAGCTATATATTCTTCGGTATCTTATACCACCAAAAAATTGGTTAAAGAGTGACGTCTAATAAGAAAAATGAAAATATATAGTATGAAATGTCCTTTTTTTATTACTCGCTAACTATATGACTATAATACTACCAAGTGCTCTTATTCAGTCACGGGCTTAACCCTATAGCTAACTGCAATTGAGTAATTTATCTAATATATTGGCATCAAATTTTGGTTAAAGTATTAATCAACTAGCTTGTTGTTAATTAATTATTCTTTTTTCTTAAAGAGTTGTTAATTGTTATGTTGCTACATTTAAAATAAGTCTTGGATATAAAACAAATTAGTTATATTTAGATGCTAATCAATTGGTAACCATTTGACTGGAATCATATATATGCGCATGCAAGTTCAAAAGATCGAGTTTGATATTAATTTCTGTTTGCGATATGCACGATGATGGAAAAGTTATCTGCATTGATGAACTGATGAACGTGTGCAAGTCTTATAATAAATTTATATTATACTATATTTAATATTTTATTATTATCATTACTAAAATACAAATTATTCCACGAATAATTTATCGTCAAATACAATATCTTTGAACACAAGTAAATGAGTCAACGTGTTTATGTATATATATATATAAGAAAAAAATTCACTTACTTCTAAAATAAATTACTACTCATTTTATTAAAATATTATGAATAATTAATCTTTATTATTAGATTTTAAGAAAATGAAGGGTTATAAAAAGAATAAGTGAATCTCTTTCCCATATATATAATGTAGTTGTCATGACGCTAATAGCTATATAAAAAAGAATTTAATTATAATTAAAAAAAATAATTATGCAAATATCAGTGTAAAAAAATTTATACTCACATTTAATCTTAACTTTTTATGTATTGTAAGTTTGTTGACTTTATTAATTAATACTTTAAAATTCATATAAAAGAAAGGTAATAATTGAATGTTAATTAGTTTAAAACCCTTCCAAAGTATAAAGAAATTAAATTATTTATAAAAGGTTCTTTCTCCTAAAAAAAAAGTTCATTTACGCTTAAATAAACTAAAGAATATAGCCTAATGTAAGTTTTTAATTAAAGGGTCTTTCCCCATAAAGAATACTAAATAAGGTGCATAATATATATTATTAAATTTTTTAATTATTTAAAAATATAGTAACTTTTATATTTTTCATTGGTAAATATTTTTTTTATCTAGAATTTATAAAGATGTCTATCCGCATGATTAATTTTTAAGACGTAAATTAAATGTATATCATGAGATAATAATGTAATTTACTCCTTAATTATACATTTAAAGATGAACTAAATACATAATAAAACTATTTGAATATATATCTATTAGATATAAAAATACTTAATTACTTTTTTAAAATAATCAATATCGACTTTGAGTAGTTGTCTAGTCCAAATCCAGAAAAAGAAAATACAATGTAATCCAAATCCTACACCAGTTAATTATAAAAATTAAAAAGAAACATTCCATAATCAAAATGAATCTAACTAAAATTAATGAAGTGAAACAACTGATTGAATATGAAGGATAAACCTGAAGCTTCTTCCACAAGAAAAGTGGAAGACCCTGAGAGCATTACAGTGGTAATGATTCTAAATCATAAACATAGTTATTTACTAAAATATCGGTTCTCCATCATGAAATAACTAAAAATACATAAAAAACTTAATGACTTCTATCATTGAACTTTGAATTTACCATATAACCCTTATTATATGAGTGCTAGTTATAGTGTTTTTAAAACCGATTTGTGCATAATTTTTAAAAAGTTGGGATATTAGTATAATATAAGAAAATCTAAGGATTGGTGGAGAGTTTTTATCATCACTCTACTTTTGCCAAGTGCACCAATCATATTGTAGTACATAACTGATTAAATTAAGTCGTCTCTTCAAGGATTTAAAAGATCATTTAGAATTTCAAGTATTCTTTTATGAAAATCTTTTGTAAAATTTGAAATAAAGACAACTAAATAACTAATTGGAAAATAAATTATATTTTTGTGATTTTTTGTAATTATTGATAATATTGCAAAATGATCAAAGGTTTGATTTATTCACAATACCTTGTAATTACTAATTCTTACCTAAGTTCAATCATCTATTTCTCAATTGTTAAAAGTTTCTCTATCCTAATGTCTTAGCAAGAGAACTAAATTATTGGAAATTCTTTTAACTCCTTAACAAGAATGATTCAAATATTTTAATCAGTACAAAACAATTATTAAACCAGACATATAGATCATACCTTATTCCTAAGCGTAGTCACTATATGATGAACTTTCTAGTTCTATAATTTCATGTATCTCCCGATAATAGGAATTAAATAAATTATGTTATAAGTTGTTAAGATAGATTACAAGCATTAAACGTAAGAAAGACTCAAAATAGATAAATGAAACTTAAATAAAAGTAAAAGTAAATTAAAGAATATTGATCAATGTCTCACCTCCTGCCAATCTTGCCTAGATAGATCCCACCATAAATTATTTACAAGGTAAGACATAGGGGAGGAAAAGAAGAGAAGAGAGACAGTTAGAATATGATTTGGGGGATTTATGGGATTTTTAGGGGACACCTTTCTCATTCTCCTATTTATAGCCTTTAGCCAAAGGAAATTTGCTCAGCAAGATGAAATTTGCTGAACGGAACACCTTCAGCGGTAATTCTTGAGAGAAAATTGATCCGCTCAGTGAATTCTTGCTTTTTTCAATTATTCTAAGAGACTTCGCTTAGCGAAATTTTGTTTAGTTAGCGAAATTTTGTTCACTAAGCAACCCATGAAGTCTAATTTAGCCTTTGGCTCAGCTACTTTATGCTTGGTTTGATGACTTTTGGTTGTCTTTAACTTTCATTGGCCAAACTTGGTCTTTCTAACTTGTAAATCTTATGAATCAATTATGGAACTCTGTCGTTAGCTTTACATCGTTGTCTTTTGCTTCTTGTTCCATGCTTATCTTAAGGTGATATTTTTAACAAATCTAAGACTATTTGTTCAATTTCAATACTCTTTTGGAAACAAAACTTGTTTATCAAATATTTTTGCATTTTTGGTAAAAAGTTGGTTTATACAACACATTTTCTTTCATTTCTGATTAGATAAGTGTCCTAAAGATATTGATTTTTACACAAATAAATTGGGTGTCATTATAATTTAGTAAAAAATATTTACTTAAGGTTGACAAAAGTTGAAAAATTAGTTGGTACATAAATTTATTAAACTAGCTTATTAAATTTTGAAATAATTAAAAAATGATAAATATCATGAGATTAATAAACATAAAAAGTTAAAAGTTTACATTTTAAAAAACTACTTAAGTAGTATATAAAAAATGTTAGAATTAAACTACTAAAAGAGGTTTGTTTACTATACATCCACAAAAGTTTTTAATTAGTAAAAATCTAAAAACTAATTAAGATAACTTATTAAGCATAACCTAAATTCCTTGTTTCATGCATATATACATATATGAGACATATTTAGTGAGATAATTAAATTTATATGAGAGTGAGAGGGATAAATCTCCCCCATTGAAAGAGAGAAGAATATCCGAAAAATCTCTCATCCATTAAAAAAGGAGAGAGAAAAGAGTGATAAATAATAAATGCTACAAGAAAGGAAATGAGTGAATATATAGAATTTGATCCAATAATTAATTTTTATTTCAATGGTTGATATTTGTTTCTCCTACTCTCATATGATACGCCTTCCATACATACATATATACATACGTACATGCATATATATATATATATATATATATATATATATATATATATATATATATAAAAGACAACTCAAGTGAGATAAAGTTATAGTGAGAAATGACAAAACATAATAATAATCACATGATTTCAATAAATGATTGAGATTCAATTGTTAATTAACAAGTTCGCGTGATTCTTTCACATAGAGTTGTTAATTTTTATATTTTGAATTTAACAAATTTCAAAGATAAAAAAACATTTTAGATGAGTACACCAAACAATTACTTATTATGTATTGTTATTGATATTGAGATATTAAAAAAGTCATGTCTAGTAAATTATAGGACTTATAAAAAAACATAATGTCTGGATTCCTCTGTAAGGTCTCCACCACCACCATTGTTACTGACGGCAGTGAGGATGACAGGGGGCAACGACACCACCGTTGTCGCCCCCATCATCACTGCTGATACCGCCATTGTCATTGCCGCTTCGACCACCACTACTGGTACATTGTCGTTACCACCACTTCCACGTCGTAATTATCACCGCCAACAATCATGAGTATCGTCCCTCCCTTACTGTTGCTGCAATAGTGATGGTGACATCGCAGAAGATTTGGTAGGGTGACAAGAGAGAGTCACATGTTAAGGTTTTTATAAATGCTAATAATTTACTAGACATGAGTTTTTTAATATCTTATTAACAATAATAATACATAACAAGTAATTGTTTGATGTACTTGTGTAAAATGTATTTTTATATTTGAAATTTGCTAAATTCAAAATTTTAAAATTAACTTTATGTGAAAAGATTTTGTGTGATTGGTAGCGATGATAGTGATGATATTGATGACAATGGTGATGGTCGTGAGCTTACAAAGAATTTCAAGCATTATATTTTTTTTTAAGTCTTAATAATTTACTAGACATGACTTTTCTAATATCTCAATAACAATACATAATAGTAATTATTTGGTATACTTGTCTAAAATGTATTTTTATCTTTGAAATTTGTTAAATTCAAAATATTAAAATTAATAACTCTGTGCGAGAAAACCATATGAGTTTTTTTAATTAGCAATTGAATCTCAACCATCTATTAAAATCTTGGGTTATTATTATATTTTCTCATTTCTTATCGTAACCTTTTTTTTCTCACTTGAGTTGTTTGCTATATATATATATATATAACACCCGCATATATGTATAAACTTAGTTTTTCATAACAACTATTATATTTCATAAAATTACTCTTAGGCTTTGATTTGTTACACAAAAGGAAAATGAAAATGAAGTGTCATGAATAAAAAAGAATGAAATGAAACAAAAGTAGAGATGAGATAAAGTGAATTGTAGTTGTTTCTCTAAACAAATATAGTATTAAAAGAGGAAAATTATAAATTCGATGAACAAAAAATAACTTTTCTTCACCTTATTTGATATATCCTATAATATATATATATATATATATATATATATATATATATATATATAAAATTTTATAAGTAGTTAAAACTAACAATACAATAATATTATAAAAAATGAGTTATAAGGTTAGTCTGGTGGTAAAATAGAGAGATGAGGGAGGAGGAGGTCATAAGTTTGAATCCTTCTACTGACAAAAACTAACCTTTGACCTATTAAAAAATAATATTATAAAAAAATTATATAAAAAATGTGAAGAGCCTTGTGAATAATGGAGCAAAATGTAAATAACTTTTCTTTCACAATTAAACAAAATGTGCAAAGTCTCTTTCGCACTGTCAAAATAGGGGTAATTTTGAAAATGTTAGTTTTCTTTACACTTTTTGTGCTTTCATGTTTATTTTGAATGGAAAGAAAAATAAGTGAGATCCATCAATTGTTTACAATCTTTCTTAACTGTTTTCTTTGACATTGATGAAACTCAAGAGTTAACTAGCTAATTCTTATGAAAATGAGTTAACTAGTTAAACTTATGTATAAATTCTTTTTTCGGTAAACTCTAGGTAAATTAAATAGACTCTTAAGTTTACTATCAAGTCAATAAATTAAATTATTTTTTATATGCATTTAAGGTTCATCATATTTCCATTTAGTGTGTGTTTCCAGAATCATAAAATCAAGTCTTTGTTTTCTAACGACATCAAACATAGATGAAAATTAAATATTCTACAACTACTATCATTTTTACAAGTTATTATTTGATGCATGGCTAACTAGACTTAGTTATTTAAGTATTATGAATTTATTATTTTAATTTATTATGTTATTAAAATAGTTAATTAATATGTTATTTATAGTTATTTTGTTATTCTATTTATATAAAATAAACTTTTACCGGTTTAGAAATCAAGTTTACATATTAAATCTAAGAAACTCTTACCGACGTCAACTAAAAGTCTTTGAATTTGATAACTTTGTAGGTAACTCTCTCTCTGTGTACAACCCACATGGTATTGTAGATTATAAAAGAATATGAAAAGGAAAAACTAGAAGGATGAGGAGACATGAAATATGCAGCATGGGTGAGGAAAAGCAACACAATGAAGCAGACAAAATGGAGAGTCAATTAACACGAACTCGACACTTTCTAAATGCTTATCCATAGCCGTCTCCAACATATATAACCTTGAGTGGCCAAAACAAAGAGGGCAACAAAAACCTAACTCTAACCACAGACCACCTTGTTGTCTCACGAAATGTCAATAATAAGGAAAAGCAAGCTGGATTCAATATTCAATATTTCAAGCTCAACAAAAGTTCTCTATTAACATTGTATATGAATTTAAAGTGATTCTTTTCATAATTAAAATAATACTTTATGCAACGATCCTATCATGAACTCTGTCAAACTATTTCTCCTACAGGCCAGCAAGCAATAGCTGTTCATTGAAACTTGTATATTAATTATCAATCATTTTACACATTTTATATATTAAATTTAAGGAAAAATGCTACATAGTAGGAGACATAGTTAGACGAAACCGGTTGCGCCATTATGTCTCCAATAATTTCTTCCAAATATGCTTTTAATTTAGTGATTAAACGATAAAACTTTACAAACTTGGAACCGTATACTTATTCATAACAAACTCCTTCAATTCGAATAGTTTAGCGACACTTTAAAATTAAATGTTGAATCTTCTTTTATTACGTAATGATGGAAACCAGTTTACTCTTATCAGTACAGTTGTTTTTCTGTTGATGAGAAAGTGCAAATGTTATGGCTAATTGGTTCAGCATAAAGTTTTTTATTTAATCAATAGTATTATAAAACTTAACCCATTATCAGCGAAAAAATACTCTACGCATTCTTTATTTTACATGTCCGGTCACATATTTTTTAGTTTTTTCAATTATAGATATCATTCATCACTAATACATAAATGATTTCTAAAATCGGTTAAAAACGATTGTATAACTATTTTTTAGAAAATATTAGAAGTCCTAACTTAAAAGTAACACTCTTAAGAATAATTATCGTACCTTGAACGACCGTTTTTAAAGTCTAACTTTGTTTTAATTATTGAAAAAAAAAATTTATATCCCTAAATCCTGATATACGAATCACTTTATTAGTTTTTAATTATTACTGGTACATGTTTACGCACGTCCTACTTAATTAGTTAAAATATATTTATTTATAAAATTTAATCATTTATTAAAATAAATATTTTTAATTAATCAAGTTCTTTAAAATAGTAAAAGAATTGAAAAAGAATCGGAAATATATAGAGTCTCATATATGTTTCTAATTTTAATTAAAATAAAATAAAATTATAAGAAAAATTTATCAAAAAGATTTTTCATATATGAATTTACTAAACACAAAGTCAAAATATTATTTTGTGTAAATATACTAACAATTTAAAAAATTTAAATAAATTTTTAAAAGAATATTAGTAAAAAAATATCTATGAAATTATTTACAGTAATTTTATAGGATTTCTAAGAAAAATAATTTGTTCTTTAAAAGTAAAAACATATTATTTAATAAGATAAAATTTATTTGTTCATAATGTTTGATCCACAATAATGTTAACAAAAATTCTCTTTCATGACATTTATAATTTTATTTAAAAATTAAAATTAATATATATCAAGTAAGTAAGTAATATATATATATATATATATATATATATATATATATATATATATATAACTATTTATGTATATAAATAGTTCACATTACTACATAAATACTAATCAACAAAATTTTAGCGTAAAAGTTTTTAAGCAATTCAAAAACTATCACGTCATAGATAAATTGTGTACTTAAATTTAAATTAATTTTTTAATTTAAAGTATTCAACTACATAAGAGTAATATTTAATAAAATATGTATGCATACAACTATTTTTATGGTTTTAAAAAAAATATTAGATTTTAAAGTATAATTAAATAATATCATTCTGTTAGTCAAGTTGTGATATCAATTATCTCATGGTGGGGTCAAGTCATAGTCGATTCGTGATGTTTGACCTAGGGATGGTAACGAGACAAGACGAGTTTGAGTTTGACCCTCCTCTTTCTTGCAAAGTGTGGGAAGGGTTTGAGTTCTTGTATAAAAAAAGCAGTTATGAAATTTTAATCCTCATCTCTGTCCCTGTTAGGTATTTTTGGGTTCGAGTATATCCACGGGTACCTATCATATTATTTTTACAATTTAAATTTACTTGTTTATTATTAAATAAATTATATATATTAAGTTATTAATTATTTTACTTTAAAAAGTATATAAAGAATAATTAATAACAAGAAATTATAAATTAACGTTTAAGAATTTTTAATTAAATATATAAATTTAAACTTATTATATAATCATTAAAATTATAACGGGACGGGTACGAATTCAGGTACAGGTGAGTAGTCACATACCTATATCCGTACCTAATTTAATACATTGAGTAATACCTGTACCTGTACTGTACCCATACCCCGTGTAATACCCGTCAAAATCAAAACAAGTTCAGGCAGATACCCTACCTGGTATGGATATTTTTGTCATCCCTAGTTTGACCTCCTATAATTAAGTAGAAAGAAATGCACTTTGATTATCAAGTGTAGCTTTTGATCTAGTGGTAAGTATTAGATCCTTTTGACATAGTGATAAACACAAGATCGAACAAGATCTTTAAAATGCAACTTCGTTAAATACTTATGAAAAAAATTTGAAGTTTATAGTAATATTGCTTTATATCTATTTCAAAATAACTATCTTTCATAAATAATGCTTATAATATTTTTTAGTAATTAAATTACAAATATTTCATCATAAAAATATTTTTAAAATTTATTTTCATATATGTATCATATATCCATGAAAAATTAAGATTATTATATAAATATTAATAAAAAATTATATTATTTTCTAAGAAATGAAATTATATATTTTAATAATGATTTATATATTATTGAGTTTTTTAAATGTATTTTTAAAATGATAATAAAAAAAGCTTTGTCAGATATAATAATATAGAGTAGGATTGTCTTCCGTACATAATATGTGTTTTTTTTCATAAAAAAACTAATTTAGTTCATGATATTAGTAAAGAAATAATTTAAAACTATTTAATCATAAAACATATCTAATAAATTAACTTTAATATTTTATTTTTAATTTATAATATTTTTATCTAAATTAAAAATCACAGGTGACTATTTCTCAACCCGTTGGATCAAACAATAATATCCCTTATATATGCTATGTGACTATTGTTATTTCACGAAGATTTTGATTATCAAAAAAATTGAACATGACTTCTCCCGCACGCCATGTTAAAAAAATATTATTCGACCATGATTTCTTTCACTAATTACTTGGATTTAAATTGACTTTTGTATAAAGAGTTTTATTAGGCATAATAACTTTGAGTAAGATTTCATTCGCAAATAATATTATGGTTTATACTTAACCAAATTAAAAAGAAATTTAGTGGGTGTACTTGGCCCATTACTTCAAGACCAATCCATCATCATATTTATGGTTTATGTATGCTATTGACCTGAAGAATTTTAGACAGAGAGAAAATAAAATATAACTTCTACCAACGTTAGAAAAATATTAATTATGAATATTAGTCAAGCATAGTTTTATTTTTACTGTAGAATATTAAAATTAATTTAATTTGAGATAATTTTGATAAAGTAAATTAATTTATTTATACTTATAATATTCAAGTAAGATTGGATCTCATTATTATTATTATTATTATTATTATTATTATTATATATATATATATATATATATATATATATATATATATACATACATATATATATTATATTTGAATTTAAAGTATCGTTTAATAAATCAGTAAATTAATACTAAGCAAATATAGGTTCTTCTACTAACAAACTTGATTTAAATTAGTTTTAGTATAAGTACTTTTATCATTCATAATAATTTTGACTAAAATTGCCACTTATAAATTATATTATGGTTTTACGCTATAAGTAATTTAAATAAATTTATTTTATACCTATAAATAATTTTTTAAAAAATTATTTGTACCTGTAATAGTGTTAATTAAAAATTTATTTCATAAATTATGTCTATTTGAATTTAAAAATATTATTAAATTATAATTTATAATATAAAAATAAAAATCCTAAGAAAACCATGTATTTGAAATTAAAATTAAAAATATTTTTAAATAATATTATAATATAAAAATAAAACCCTAAAATTTTAAATAATAATTTATAATATAAGAAAATAAAAAGTAAGAATATTAAAGAACCATGACATTTTATTTTAAAATATTCTAAAATATAAAATATGAGGCCTAATAAAACTAAACCAAAAAAACTAAAATACCAAATTTTAACCTTGATATATATATATATATATAAGAGTTTAATTAGTATGCATTCATAGTGTAAAAGAGTTTTACACTGACATTTACACATAGTTGTAAAAATCAAGTTGGACCGAGACTTGGTCAGATAATCGGGCCAGTAATTTCCTCAACAAGTCATGCATGTAGTTGATTCGGTTTGAATTGACCATTTCAAGAAAAAAATTGGTGACTTGAGTTGAGTTCAGTTTTGTTTTTTTTTTTTTAAAAAAATTACATGATGTCATTTCTTACTTTTTTTTTATTTTTTTTTTCTTATACAACTTGTGAACGTAGGAAGTGAGAATTGTGATGTTACATTTTTATATTTATATTTTTTTATATATAAAGAGGTTAAACTAGGTTAACCGGTTCGACTACTAACCCATTGACCCAATGCTTTGATTGGACTATTGAGAAAGTTGGTTTTCACAATTATATTTATATGATTTTTAAAATATTAATTAATAAATTCAACAAAATTATCATACATAAAAGATTAAAATGAAATATTAGTGTATATTAATTAAACTCTTATATATATATATATATATATATATTAATATTAGATTAATAACAACCACAATTTGGTCTCTTAATTTTTTTGGTAACATCGTTCATACTTACACTTCAATATATTAGTTTTAATATTCTTAAATTTAAAAATTAAAAAAATTATATGATATTTTAATTAATAAATACAAATTCTTTAGTTTAGTATCCTTTAATTGCTCTAGGTCACTAAAGAAGAATAGTAGAATAGTCTAATATTGTATCTATCTAGATCTAGTTATTGTTATTATTAGGAGGGAAAAAAACATGAGGGTTCATATATAACCTTATGCAGATAAAGATATAGATAACATTATTATTCTTTGGGTGTGCAATAATAGAATACTATATTTGTATTGTTTTAGGAAAATATTATTAGGTTTGAAGAAGGAAAACTAAAGTTTGATATGATGGTTGGATTCAGAGAATTTTTGGGTATGAGGAATGGGCATATATGATGGGGCGGTGTGAGTTGGTGGTAATGCCAGGAAATTGGAAAGGATTCTTCCATATAGGGTCGGCATAGCTTTACTGCACTATGTTCTACGGAATATGGATATGGTGGCTGCCTATTAATTATCTTTTCAATTTTGATGTCCAACATGCATATCTCATTCTTTGCGTCACCACATAAAATTAATCTGTTTTTTAAGTTAGATTGAGTTAATTTTAATACAACTATTTTAATACAAAGTTGTCAATGAGATTTCAGAATTGAACAAATGTTTTCTTAGTTTTTTAAAACATATTATTGATTAGGTAGAAATATTTATTTGACTGATATTTTTAGTTAAAAGCTCATTCTTAATCATGCTTTTTTATATATAATACTTGAATTTTAAACCTCATTTAAGATAATCCATTATATTAAATTTTATTTAAGTAGAACAAATTATAATAAAGATTTAAAAAGAGTTTATTTTAGGAAGAATTTAATTATTATAATCTTTATTTATATAACTTTTAAAATATTAACAAGTAAATTTATAAATAAATAAAAAATTATGATCAAATTTTAATGTAAAATTATTTAAATTAATAGTGGATACTAATTAAAAGATACGATTAATTAGTGATCTATATCAATTCAACCAGCATAGTTCCATTTTTAACACATTGTAAGAATGGTTTGATTTTATTCTTGTAGCTCTTATAGGCTTTCGAAGGTTTATCATTCTTCTTTTGTGATATATATATATATATATATATATATATATATATATATATATATATATATATATAGTTTAATTAATTGGTGTCTTTGAAGATAAGGACTTTTAGCAAATTTGTAATAGAAACAGAACTAGAAATGGAAATAGAAGAAAAACTACAATATAGTTCAAATACCCACTAAAAAATGTTTTTTTATAATTTAAATATTTATAATTTATGATTATTTTGTAGCACTTTTTTTCAGCTTTTTTATACTAATTTACTACGTAAAAGTTGATTTTTTATTATATACATTTCAAATAAAATTAATTATTTTAATATATATAAAATTTCAGTAAATTTATCAAAATAAAAATTAATTTCGACTATAACATTTGAGCTAAATATGATTGGAGTATGTTATGATAGGCACGAGCCTTCATAGCGAATATTTTAGATATATATGATTGGAGTATGTTATTTACAAGGACAAAGCTCAAGTCTTTGTTGGGCAGAGTTAAGAGGTGTGGTACCTATTAGCAAGATGGGATCTTTTTTTGCCTTTCAATGTTTTGGTCAAAGTTTCTTCCATTTTCCTACACTTAGCACTGAAGTCTAAAAGTCTAGGTTGTCCAATGCAGTTATCAACTAACTGCTAACCTGTCAAATGTTGTTTTTACTTTGCAAAAATTAACTAAACATTGGTATTTATATGCATGAATCTAGAAGCTAAACTCAATTTAAACCATTTTCTTTATTAAGAAAATATATCCGTTGGTTTCATATTCACTTAACTTTTTCTTCGAGTTTTTGTTAACTAAAATATGATTTCATCAAATATAAATTATCAATAGACCTATGTATAAAAAAAACATGAATTCTGCATGCTAGAACAAGGCCTCATGTCATTAATTTGTTGATGTTGGGTGTTAGAAGTTATTACTAAGTGAATCAATGTACAAGGAATCAACAAAGAACCAGACATATACTCTAGAAAGAAAGAAGTCGAAAGTAAGTAGTATTTATATTTAATTACTAATTATTAATTTTTGCTTTATTTTTTTATAGATGCCAGTTTTTTTGTATCTTTTTTAGGACTGAACTTTTATACCTTGTTAATTGTCATCTACTTGAAGTTATGTTTACAAATACACTGGTTCAGTTCTTTGGTTGTTTTATGCTCCTCCGCTTGATGAAGGTGTTTCCTTTTCCATGAAAAATGTGCAATTTATGAGTACATACCTAATCAGACAGGAAAATTTTTATTAAAGTAGAGTATCAAAATTCAAAGTTCCTTAACTATATATGATGTTGTGTTTACTACAAACTACTCTCAACCTGTTAGTTTTATGATATTATAAGCTTTGGAATCATCCAAATCCACTTGATAGCCTTGGATGGAGAAAAGGGCAACTATAGAAGCACATTTGAAGTTTAATTTTTTATCCTGTTCTGTTAAACACTTATCAGTGAATAGTGATAAACTTTTCTGACATGCAATTTTCAATTGACTGTTGCCATAATGATAATGCCACAAATATAGTAGTTAAATTGGTGATTTGGTGTCACAAGATATCTTGACAGCTGTTAGTAACATTGATTGGTGATGACCAACAAGTGACAAAAAGAGTACAATAACAACTGTTTTCACTTTTCACAATGCCACAGAGGATATCAGATAACACCATCCTATTGATTGCGTGTGGTTAGTTTCTTAATTGCTGCTTCCTTTTTTTCTCCCAATGTGGTCTTAATGTATTTTTCCGAGGTCACACTCTCAATTTATAGGCTTAATTTATTTTTTTGCATTTTGCAGTTATGCAAACCCAAAAAAATTGAACAATGTATATACCAACTTGTAAAATGCAGTCTAATTTTTTTTGGGGTTGAAAGTATAAACTCATTACTTTGGAGGATATTGTTAATTTGTTTATATTGTACTTGTTACATTGTATTTGTATGATTATAGATGGTGAAGTGCCACATTTTATAGATGGTGCCTATATTGCTATAGAGTACATAGATCTAGAATAAGTTGTCAATATAACTATTTAATTATGATAACATCTACTTAAAAGAAGCAATAATGTAGCTTAGGCCATTCTAGTGTCCACAGATTTTCACTAGGGAAGACTTCCTATTCCTAGATCAGCAGCAGAAAAAAGTCAAAATATTGAGAAATCTTATTGAAGAAAATGAAAAGAACAGCACATAATTGGAGCTTTCCTGCTACAGACTCAGTAGGCCAATTGTTCCCTTTGAAATGGGTAAGTCTCTGAAATACACGAATGAAACAAGTGTAGCATGATGAAAACAGATAGCTATAGTGCCTTGTCTGACAGATAGACTAGGGCAAGTAGCTGGACGTAGTGTTCCATGTGCAACAAAACATTATGTTTCTTTTGAAGATTTGGAGGGTAAAAAATAAACAAAGTTATATATGCTTATGCATGTTTCATTATGAATGAATGAATGAAACAGACACAAGAAGCAGGCACAAAACAAAACTGAACATGAATAGGACAGGACTTACTGGCATAAACATCCACAATATATAGAAGGAATGGAGTGGAACTGTGGAAAGGAGGGATGAAGTAACCATTAACCAAGTACGGGGGTAACTCATAAGTTACTACTATAAGACAATTAAATTGATCAAATTATTAAACTCTGTCATAAGTTAATTTTTAACTTATAGATAAAAAGTAAAAGATGTGAATTTTTCGCAAATCAACTTATAAAAAAATTATTTATTTGTTCTTCTTATTTTTTTCTTTTAGAAATAGTTGTTCCTGGATATAAGTTATTCTTTTCTTTTAAACATAAGTTATTTAAAATGATTCAAAGCTTTTAAACATTTTTCTTTGAGAAAAATAGCGTATGATATTGATTTTATATATTTCGTCATTTAATTTTTATATAAATTTGTTGGTTTTGATAATAATTATTTTAAAACTCATTTCAATAATAATTTATTATGAAGACCATTCTAATATATTTTCTAACACATTTTTTTACATACACATTTTATTATTGATTAAAATTATTGAAATTATAAAACGAAGAAAAAAACAATTAAATGAGGTGTAAAATTCACTAAAATTTATATTTTATTAATAAATTTACAATAATACTAAAATATATGTTTAAAAAAGTGTTTCAGAATATTTTTCTATTATTATTTTTATTTGATAATGTAAGAAAGTTTATACTGATCATATATAAAATTAAATTATTTTTCTCGTCATTTGTATCTTCTAAAATTTCATAGTGTTTGATTAGTAAAAAAAAAGAAAAAAAAGAGAGGTGAAAGATTTTTATAATTTTCCTTGTTTAAAAAATTTGGAGAACAAAGGAGGAGCCAAAAAATGAGAACAATTTTTTCCTTTGAATATTGAAATTAAGAGAAGGAAAAAACTATTCCTTCACTCCATGTTCTTCTACAAACATGTAAAAAAAGTATACACATCACCAAATAAAGTAGATAGTCATCAAAACTCATAAAAATGCATTAGAATCTTTTATAGTTTTATTTGAAGCTGGATCCTAGATTTTGTATTAGAAAATCTGTCATTTCTTGCTCTCCAAAATCACCACGACATGGAACCCTATTCATGCATAGGAATTCGTCTGACGTACTTGCTATATTAAAACAAACCACTGTTGCTTCAAAAACCAAATTACTAAACAAACATTCCATAATTTGTTATATCCGTACATGCTTGTTTTTTGAGCTTTCAACACATACTCCATTTTATTAACTCAAGAAACTTTCGAATATTGACAGGAAAATGAAGAAATACAGCTTTAAGAAACTTCCTCTTTCACAAAATGAATCAAACAATAGAAAATTGTACTCAGAAAAATACGTGTTTGATCTTAATAAAATTTAATAAGTTCTGTTTAATTTTTCTAAAAAAAATTATTTTCCCTCTCTAATTTTAAATACATCACTTTTAATCTTCTAAGCATCATTTAAATTACTTTTTATCTCTTTAATATCTATACTAAAACTAAAAGTAATGCATTTTAAAACTAAAAATGAACAAAATATTAACTAAAACGAAATTTTCTTAATTTTAAAAGAATAAAATATATTTTTACCTTTTTCTGTACAGGTATCTTCATTTAGACGCGTTCTTCTTATGGCACTTTCAGGAACTAAATTTAAGACCACACTTTACAGTAGAGTTTCGAACCTTGACTTGCTGCATAGAGCGAGGAAAATTAGTCCATTCTATTATATCCACCCAACTCCACACACTCTTTTAAGTATAATTTTTACTATTAACTAAAATTTATTAAAAATTAAAAAATTTAATGATTCTTACTCCTTATTTACTTAATGAGGAGGACTCTATTTTGTAATCTATATAATAAATTTTAATTAATAACGAAGAATATATTAGAATTGAATTTGATATGTTAAATAGTGTGTTACTCTGTTCTACATTTTTTATCACCTCGTTAGTATATGGATGTGGTCCCGTGGTTGGGCTAAAAGCACCAATTAAAATGAAGCCCTGTTAGAATTTAAATTAGGAGCAATAAGGGCTAAGGCTTTGTTAAATTTCGAAGGTTATATAAATTGGGCTGACACTTGGTCTTTGAGAAAGGGATAGTGATACCTTGAAAAGTTAAAGCAGATAGTACCATTTTTTTCTAACTTATGTGATATGTATTATTCATGCCACAAATTTTTTTGACACTTTTCACTATAGTGACAATACTACTTAAGAAAAAATTAACTTTTATAGAAAGCTTCACAAAATATCATATATAATATTTTTCTTACGCTAATTTATTATAGAAGAACATTGTCACTGCATTTTTAAACTGATATTACTTTTTGTTGTCTCTTCCCGTCAATTATTTTATTATACATTTTTGTCATCTCTACAAATTTGTCCAAAAGATTGTATAAATACAAATTCTATTTTCTAATAAGCAAGTGATTAACATAAATATACAAAAATCAGTAGAAGACTGAATGAGAAACTGAAAACGAAAAATTACACAAATTCTGCTCACCTGCATCTGCATGTGGCTACGTTTTGATTATATTACGCATTCATTTGGTATATTAATTATATTACAATATTACCAATCCCAAAATCTTAAATTACATTAATCATTATAATAACCTAAATGAACAGGAATGCTTGTTTTTGGCGGATTTGAAAAAAGATCAATTAATTTTCATTCAAAATGCTATGTATAAAAAAACTTATAATTTTTTTTAGAGTATAATTAGTATATATTTTTTACAATAACATTCAATTATGATTTTTTATTTATGTGACTTTTAAAGTAGTAATAGGTAAAGTCAACAAATTTACCAAGAATTAAGGATTGCGATTGAATGTCAGTGTAAAAATTTTTACACTGATAGTGTATACCAATTAAACTCTTCTTTTTATTCATTCAAATGAGTTTGTAAATAGAGTTTAATTGGTATATACTGAAAGTGTAAAAAACTTTTACACTTATGTTCAATCATATATCTTAATTTATATGATTCTTAAAGTATTAATCGGTAAAATCAACAAAACTAACATAAATTAAGATTGTGATTAAATGCTAGTCTAAAATTTTTTACAGTATCCCTACATACCAATTAAACTCTTGTAAATATTTGTTAAACATTTATTTTATTTTAGAGTTTAATTGTTAAACTTTTCATTTATATAACTTTTAAAGTACTAATTAGTAAAATCAACAAACTTACTATCAATGAAGGATTGTAATAGACTGTTTATACCAATTTATGCTAGTTTAAAGATTTTTACACTTACAGTGTATACCAATTAAACTCTTTATCTTATATGTATTGCAAATATTATGTTCTAAGGTTTTAACATCTATTATTATTGTTTAAATTTAAATAGATGATTAAAATTTGAGCGTAAAATAAAATAAAATAAACATAAAACCAAAATTCATCGGAGAAAATTATTACTGACGATAAATAATACCTCTCAAATTTAATTTTTTTTACTAAAGGAATCGTATAATTTGCATAATTTTAATTAACTAATAAGTGTCTCTCACTTGTAATATATTCGAGTTAATTCATGTGGGTCTAATGGAATAAGATATATAGTTATTAAAATGTGAAATCCCACCCAATGTTAACGTGTAACGGAAAAGTAAGTGGGTAGTAGCAGCTTTGATGCACCAAACACAACACACACTTAAGTCCTAATAGGAATAATAAAATCAATGATGACACAAAATGAGACTTGAAATAGAGAAAGAATTACATTATTACCTGCTCATATTTTTAAATGATTGACTATCATGAATTTTCATGGGGAATCTTAACTGCGACGTAGCAGTCACAGACCCATCGATAAAAAAATTGGAGGAATAAACTACAACGAATATTATTAACCTTCATCTGAAATATGATCAGAAGGAATTTGGCCAAAAATGTCAGGGCAGGAGTTCCAGTTTCCTTGTTGTCGGGCCTCCCAATACCCTCCTAAGTAGCGATAGGCACCACTTGCTTTATCCTTCGCAAACCACCGTGGTTCCCAGCCACTCTCTTGCATTTTCCGAGCCTGAATCCCATTCCAACAAATCATCAAATAACAAACATAACTAGTGAAGTTGACTTACAAAATAAGATTTCATTTCTCTGAAAGTGCAAAGTGCGTTGAGATTTGCAATTTAATTAATTAAAAAACGTATACAATACTGTTTGGTGGCTGCAAAGGAGATTTATGGGTGAATGGTGAACGGGGAGAGACATCACGGATTTGAATATTTTTCACTTACATTTTAATAAAAATTAGCCAACTAACATTTAACTGATAAGAAAACAAAAATACTACTTGATCTGAAAGATTAGCATTGAAAATTTGCCCAAACTGATAGCTGGGCAGATAGTTGATAACACATAAAGAGCAACTCGGCCAAAAGTTTTCTCATTAAAAGGAAAACTGTTGGTGGATATCTAGTTTCCTATTCTAAAATCTACCTAATGCACTCTTCAATGCTAGCCTACAAGTGAAACCAACAAAGTAAACACACACAAGTAACATGAAATATTTACCTGGCGTTGACGCTGTTCAAGACGCAACTTTTCTGAATTTGCCATCTCATACTCCCCATTTTCCAAATGCCTTTGATCTGGTCTTAACCTGGAATCAGTAGGAGGCAGCTTTTCCTATGCATCCACAAATAAAAGTGATAATAAATATTGAGCACAAGTACTCACACAATATGCAAAATATAATTGATAAGGATGTTTGGTCGTTTTATGTTAAATTTAAATTATTTCCATACTGAATGCAAGCACTAATGATGGTGGAGAAAAGGTGGAAAATACAGCACATTTTCCACTATAAAGAAAAAGAATAGGAAGATAAACTAGCAACAAACGGAAGTATCAGTTAAGAAATAATACTTTTAATCCTGGGGTAAGTTCATTCAATGTGATGGCAAACCGAGTGAAGTTATATCTAGTGGGAAACTTGGGAGGCTTGCTCCGCTTCCATAATAGATGAGCATCTGACATCGATTCATAACCCTTCCCCTTCCCACTATAGTCACCATTAATATAATACATGCTGTCATCCCATTTTCCAAGTAATGTAGACAATATTTTCCCATTTCTATCCTGAACAATACCTTGAACCTGATACAAATTCACATGTCAAGTACTATATTAAACATAAGTTAAAATCATTGAAAAAAAACCCTCTGCGAAGATGAAATCCATGAAACAGATATAGAGCACCTGGTGAGGATTTCTATCAATAATAGATTGTTCCTTGAATTTCAGTTTACAGAAGTAGTCTTGATTTCCCTGTATACGCATTGTACCATAATGATCACAATACAGCTTTCCCAATATGAGATTGTATATTGATGTAGTAACCTGAAAGAAAAGCTACATATCAGTGTAGAACCAAATTTGGACACAGCATTTTCTTTGTGGCCATTGGACACATGGTAGTAGAAGCAGTAAAATATACCTTACTCCACTGGAATACTTCACCATCATCAAATTCCAAAGTCAAAATGCCAACAGGATCAAGCTGAATTGACCGACCCCAAAATTTACTCTTTAAGTTGCTATCTCCCCAAAATTTCCAACCTGTACCCTCACAGTGACAGGCAACTATCATTGGGTGATGACTGACCTGAGAGAAAGTAGAAATATAATCATTTCAAAACAGAGCATACATATTCTAAAAAGCATAATCATATCTATTATTTTTAATTGGGTTCTATGGAATTTAAGCACTCCATCCAATAATTTTTCATTCATCAAATTAAATGGAGTGATTTTAAGATTCTACTTGAGTTCTTCCCTCAAACTGTGTCTTCATATTAGGAACACTTTTTCTTTTCCTTTTCAAAAAAGCTGTCAAGACTTCAAATAAGCATGATCAATGATTACTGATATATAGGAATTTAAGCAAATAAGAAATTCGAATACACCATATAACAACAGCAAATAACGAATCACATTTCACCCACATAGACCTTTCAATTTTTGCAGCTCGCCTTTCAATGGTAGGTTATATGTATCACACTAAGCACTTATTAACCTTGGAATTGCATAACCTCCTAACATAGGAACATTCAAATACATTCCTTAACAGTTTGTACCAAAAGAATAATACGAGGCTTTCACTTTCTCTCCGCTACTTTTTTAAGGTTTCAACAATTACATGATAAATATATACGTATATGATAAATAAAAATCAAGAAAAGGATCATCTATCTATCAATCATATCAATGTCTAGGAATAGATTAGACCTTCTCTGAGAAAAATCGAAAGCCTTTATCTGGAAAGTCAGCCTCATATGTTTCCCCTAGTAATGGGTTAAATGGTTTGCAAATTCTCCCTTCTGTTGAAGCATAGGCAGATACAGCAAACGCAGCAACATTGAGAATTCTCATGAGGCTATTACCCTTATCAATGAGTTAAAATAGTTAGAACATTGCACCCAGTAATGTATTGAAGAACGAGCAGCAAAGTAAAACTTGGGTGCCATCTCCAGACTTACCCTTCTTCCCCATTCATATGCTCGGTCTAAAAGATACGAATATTCCATTTCTTCACAACATTTTTGCAGAGATGAGAGAGGCTCGTTAAAATAAACAGGAAGGCAAACTTTAGTTAGATCCTTCCCAATATTATCCTTAATCATTGACCAAAGACTGACACCTTTCTCTTTTTCAACAGGGTCAGGCAATTTCCTACGCCGCTTAACATAAGGATAGTTAGCTCCAACAGATCTAATTGAAGGATCTACATCCTCCTCTGATTCAACTGCATAGAGTCCTTCATCATCTGATGAGAAAGATGAGACCCTAATATCAGATCCAATGCTTTTAAAAGAATTGGTTGATGATAAAAAGTCACGGGTGTCAAAAAAAGCGGCGTCATCTTCATCTGTTTCTTCCTCAGCTGCATCATTCCTCTCATTGTCATCCTCAGACTCACTTGCACTTGCTATCAAAAAGTCAAAATGAAAATAAAATGGAAATAGTTCATAAAAAATCAGATTATCAAAGATAATAAGCAGCCATTTAAGCACTTTCTATTGTCAATAAAATGCACAATCAAAACTGAATCAAAGATTCACAGGATAGCTTTTAACCATATGAGCAGGTGCCATTCAAACACTTACCACTAGATTTTTCCTGCCTTAATCTAGAGGAAGCCTCTTGATCATTCAACTGTCTTTGGCTTTCGTCAACAACAGTGTTCTCCAGATCAACCTTTTCTGTCTACAAAAATGAAGCACGAACAAGAGTTTTTTACTACACAAGGAGCATAAACTGCTAACCTTAATCAATATGCTAACAAATAAAAAGAAATCTACCTTTCGAATTTTTGGCTAACAGATTAAGGCAAACAAGTTTATTGGATAAACAAAAATATAAGAACACTCAAATCTAGGTATAGCATTTTATGATAGTCAATCCACTGCACCTTTGCATGCATGGCCACCATTAACTAGTTGAAACTTTTATAGCAAGATAAATAAACACAACCCAGAAATATATCTTGCAGGTGTTTCATTTCAACCTATACCTTTTTTTTACAAAGAACATTCAGTTGTGCATATATATCATAAACCCAGTTGTCCAAGGAATAATTTCTAGCAGAATTCTTCTACTAATATGTGCAAACATCACCACAAGAAGTAAGAGAGAATAAAAGAGCCTTGAGACCCACTAACAATAACTTCATTCCTTTTGGAGTAAAGATTTATATCTTAGAGATACTATGATTCTAAACCCCTACTTGAAGCACCTAACTAGTTAAAAAAAGACTCAATATGAGATATGGAACTAATTGTTCGTCATAAACCTATTTAACAAGAAAAGAAAAAAAATTGACACAAGAACACTGAATATTATAAATTAAAGTTGCACCTCTGTCAAGTGAACTAAAAAACAAGCCATTAGAATTCAGGTCTAGGTTGTATACAAGAGTACAAAAATATATGGGGGGAAAACATGAGAAATTACACATCTGACATTTGACAGGAGGATGATACATAATCCTCTATTTTTATTTTTTTTTCTTTTAAATGAAAAGGAGAAAGACATGGCCCCCTCCCTTCTTTGCTGCATATCTTAAGGGTACTACTAAGAATGACCAGCTTTCTGTGCAGTAGTAGAAATCCACCAAGAATAACCAGTTTCTTTGGCATGAACTTTTCTACTTTTCATTAAATGTACCTCTAATTGCCGCAGGGTGTCGATTAGCGTCATCTGCTTCTGCTTAAGCAGCAGAAGCTGGTTTTGCAGTGCAGTGTACTCATTTCTCATAATTTGTTCACTGTCCTGAATGGCAGCCTCACTTACACCTTCCTCCATAAGCCGATGCCTCAGTTTCTCAGTGGAAACAGCCACATTGTCCACAGGTGCCATCAGCTCACTGTTGGAAATCCGAGGAAACATATCTTTCACGGCCTGCAAGGCCTCCATCCACGCGACTCGATCCTCTCGGGTGTCAGCCCTCAAATGGAGTCTCTTAGTCCCAGTGAACACAGAAAACCGCTTATCATCCGATCTGCTCTCACGAATGCTCGAAACCTACACACACAAACACAACTCATAACGCTAAAAACCACAAAAACAAAAAAGCACCATGCCACCACACAAAGTTTCTATTCATTTATTAACATCCCATCACTTCAATGTTCTAAAAATCGGTCCACGCCCACCATGTCAACATTTTTACAATCTCCGTTGCATTTTGTCTTCAATTTCCACAATATCAAGGCCTCCATCCACAACTGCAATATAATTTATTTTTTTTTCTTTTTAGATACGAAATTACACACATCCTCTTCAAAAAGCAAATCCTGTTCAAAGCGAGTAAAACTTTCGTACCATTATGGACGATAAATTATCCATTGTGTAAAATTTAAAACTCCGTTAATAATTAATCCATCGATAATCACTAAAAAGAAAAAAATTAGATAAATCGGATAATCCAATTTATATACGAGTAATTAAAACGTCTGAATTTCTAATTTCGTAACCAAAACTCTCCCAGCGTCATAACCGAAATGAAATTAAAACGGAAAACAAATGGAAATAGAAATAGAAGTTAAAAAACAAACAGAAGAAAAAGGACGAAAACAAAAATGATGAACGGACCTTGAGATGGATTTCGCCGACGGGTTTCCGGTGAGTGTTGAAGTGATTGGAATTGCGATTGCGAGAAATCATGCGCGCGGATTCGTCGCCAATGACCTTAGATCCCTTTTCGGTTTCGGAGTTTACGACGATCTTGTCGGGGCCGTGAATCTTGTAGTAGGAGAGGACGCCGTCTTGGAGCACGAACCAGCGCGGCCTCCATCCTTTGCCGTAGTTAACCCACTTGTGGAGAATTCCGGAGATTCCGTTCCCGACGAGGTCGTTGATCCTGACGTCCACGGCCACCGCCGGAGACGGCGACATGCTGGAGCGGCCGGTGTCTCCGCCGTTGGAGACGCAGAGGTTGCGGGGAGCGGAGTCGGACTTGGCGGCCCCGGGTGGAGGCGGCATGGCGAGGCCAGGCTTGGCCGGATGGGAGTGGTCGGAGACGCAGCAGAAGGGATGCATTAACGGCGGAGAGAGGCGGCGGAAGCGGGAATGAGGGTGGCGAGTGAATGAAGAAGGGTCATTGTAGTGTGATTAGAGAATGGAGAGAACGAAAATGAAAGAGTCAAGAGGGAAAAGGGAAGGGAAGGGAATGGAAAGGAAAGGGTGAGAGGGAGTGCAAGTTCGCGTCAAGGATCCGGACATTAAAAAACGGTTACGTTCTAAGTTCTCTCACTAAAATTATTTCATTTTATTTTTTGTCCATTATTCATCTATTTTGTTTTAATCCTGTATTTTTTAATGCAGACCATTTTATTTAAGTTAGATTTAACATTATGGACAACAAACATATTCCCTTGTGTATTAGTTTTTTAGCTAAATAAATTATTTTTTTAACTAGATCTCTTACATAATTTTATATGCTTATTTTTTCACTAAGTTACAAATTGATAATTTGATATATATCGTTGAAAAATAAAATAATCACAAACATGTTGATACATAATGTTATTGATATGTATCGTTGAAAAATGAAATAATAACAAATATGTTGACGGTGTAATATATTTTATACTTTTTTATCATAATTTTTTTATAAGATTCAAGATAAAAATAATGTTTGATTTTTTTTATAAAATTGAATCCCTAGTACCTTTCAAATTAATTATTTCTAAACTTAAATTTCTTAATAAAATGAAAGATTGTGGTAAAAAATAATTTTAAAAAGTATAGAAACAATGGTAATTTAAAAAAAAATTAAGACTAGTTTATTGCTATCAATTAATCGATCATTCTTTTTTAATCTTGACGAATAATTAAACGATCAAGTCTTATAAATAGTATATCATTATTTATATAAAATTTTAATTAATATAAAAAATTTTACATTATTAATTTTGTTTGTTTACTTTACTAATTAATCTTTAAAAAATTATAAAAAATGTAATTAAACACAAATGTCAATTTTTTTAAAATATCAATATATACTAATTAAACTTTTTATATGGTTAAATGAAATATGAAATAACCTAAAATAAAATCTTCCTAAATACTTAAGTATATAACGGGCGGGTAAAATGTATAAATAGCTAAAAGTTAGGAATGAAATTAATTGTATGAAAGAAGCCGCTCCATAAAAGACAATTTGATAAATAAACAAGAAATTGGAAAAAATGAGCTAAAAAATATAAATATAAGGAGAAAGTATATAAAACTTTTACATGCATTTATAAATGTTTATTTTATGATTCTTTTTTAATTTAAACAAACTAATCCTCCGTCATTCCTAGTAATTCTATTGCCACGGTTGAAAAATATAATATGTTAGTTCACTTTAATATTTTTTTGTGAAATTAATATTTTATTTAATCACAATATAAAATGTAGTTGAAATTGTATAACAATAAATTATAGTGGGTACTGGGTAGGAAAAAAAGCACTATAAGACTGTTGAAATTGGATTCGAATTGGTACACCTTTCTTGATGGAAAAGTTATTGAGCAGCACAATATTTGTTTTTTTTTTTTTTTTACTGGAATACCGAAATAATATGATAAGGTGTGTGCCTCTATCTGTTTAATTTTCGACACTGTGTATCAATATTTAATCAGTGTGTTTTTAATTTTTAAAATGATTAATTTGTACTTAATTATTAGTAAATTAGTGTTAAGTGACAAACACACATGTGATATCCTAATTTTATTATTTAAAAAAATTTAATTATTATAACTATTTTTTTACTATAAATTAGAAAATTATGACCTATTAGCTCATATGTTAGTTAAATATTTGTCATAGTTAATATCAATTTAATAATAATTCAACATAAATTTAACAATTTAAAAATTGAGAATACAATGTTATAATTTAAAAATTAAAAAACATGTGTAATTAAGTCTACGTTAATATATACTCATATAATATTTTACATAAATAAAAAAGAAATAAATTTATACGTAAAATATTTTACATTATCATCCAATTATAATTTCTAAAATATTTTAATTATTATAATTTACTACTAGATGATAATTGCCTAAGTAAGTCTAAACTAAAGGTTTTATGTAATGTATAATACGATATGGATATATCTTCGAATAAAAAAATACGTGTTTTTTTATATTTTTATTAATATGATGTGAATATATATTTCGAATAAAAAAATTATTTTTATTATTTATTCTTAAAAAATTTAATATTTTTTTAATTTTTTTTACTTGTTTAAAGTTATTTTAGAATGTGAGAAAACATTACCACTGAACTCAAAAATAAATACTCCTATAAAATACATGAAAGATGTAATAAAACAAAAGAATGAATTTAAACTCTCTTACATAATATTTTTTATAAATCCTTTTAATTAATAAATGATGAATCTATAAAATATATTTATATTTGAAAATTATAATTTATCGGTGGTTTGCTTATATATTTGGTATATAATTTCAAATAAGAATATAATCTCATATTATTTTATTTTTATAAAATAATATTAAAATCCTATGTATTTTTCACACAAAATTTAGAAACAATAATAACATGTGTATGGCTTGTATTGTTCTCCAATAATATGTGAAATAAAAAACTCAAATATCTAAATATAAGAAATATTATAATTATAATACTCTCTTATATATCTTGTGATTTTGATTGAAATTTATAAAAAATATAAATTTATTTGAGTTTCACTTGTTTTAAATGAAAACTAATAATTAATAAAATATGCTTTTAAAAAAAGTATTATTAGTTGAAAAAAAATAATTCAAAAGTGTATTACTTCGGCTTTTCATCTCTAAATTTGATTAAAAACATATCTATTTTTTTTCCATTTTGCTCTCTCTTTTTATCCTACTATTTTTTCAAAAATTGTCACAATAGTAATATTAGCGATCCATTATTTGACACACTTTTTTTAACGTATTCAATTTCTTTTTTTTAACATTCTTTGGGATCTGTTAAAGTTTTTAACAAAAACATAATTTATATAGATATCAAATGGCTAATTTTTAATAAATTTTAACTAATAATAAAATATATATTAAAGAAATATATTAGAAAATGTCCTGTTGGACATCTTACGGCAATATTCTCATTTCCCAAGCCTATCCTTTGATCTATATGGAATTTTGATATATGTAGATGTGGTTTTTAAATTGTAGCAATCATTACTGTTGCGGACATCGAAACTGTTAGTTATTGCGATGTGAATTTTATTGCTACATGAGATTATTGTATGTTTGTACTGAATCTAAAAAATAATTTTACAAATACTTTAATTATTATATTTTTATTTATAAGATAGTATAATTTTTTATTTTAAGATTTAATATATCACATTACATATGACAAGATAGTAATAGCTTCTCATTAATGCACCAAAGAAACGTGGAATTTAATGAGTGACAGAATGTATTTGATGGAAACGCTGCAGAAAACAGTGGCTTCGCTTTCTACGTTTTCGAGGCCATCAAATACAACTAACTCCTACATTCAAACCTACCAAAATTTAACTCTTCCAGACTAGAATAATTCTAATGTAAACAGTGTATAAAAATACGAAAATTTAGGTGAAATTTCAAAAATATTTTATTGACAAAAATGTTAAAAAAAACTTGCAACTAAGTCACTAACACAAACCACAACGGTTACAAATTAAGCAAGTCTATCTTCTTAAAAAAAATACCATGCTTAGCATGTTTTGGAAAGTGTGATTTTGAGTTGAATTGAAACTCAGCTACAAATTACACGTTTTTTTTAAGGTTAGTAGTGTATACTTATTAAAAAAATTAATTAATTAGTGTATTTATAGATTAAAAGATTTTAGTTAATAAATTTTGTGTTGTTATTAGAGTTATCATTAATTATTAATATTTTATTTATTATAAGCTATTAATATTAATATTTTCATTTATACATGATTAGTCATTAATATAAATATTTGTAAAACTTAATACATTAATAAATATAAATAAAAGACATAATTAAAAATATTGAAAATTAATCTTAAATTTGACAAACAACTATAATTTTTTAAATGGAACTAAAATACTAAAATAATTATAATTTTAAAATAAAATTAAAATATTAAATAACTATATATAATTTTAGAAAGAACAGATAATCTCTATTTTTAACGTTATCCTGAGAACTCTTAACTCCTAAGTCCTAAAGAAGGTTGGAGTATTTTATTTTTCATAAAAATAGTCTATCATTAGACAGATTTTAATGTGAAAAATCTTAACAAGAATTTTTATTGGTGTTTAAATCTCTCTCATTTATAATCAATTTATATTTATTTTAGAATGACCAACAGAGACATCACACAATGTAGTTAAAATAAGAAATTTTTGCTTAAATAAACAATTAATACAAACAAAAATTATGTTAATAATGGACTTACTTAACTTAAATAAACAAATTTGTACACCATTAGAGAGAAAAGTTACTTAAATTAGATAAAATAAAAAATATCAATGTGTGAAATATGTAACTAACTTAAGCGACTTGTGAGAGATGTACTTTTATATTAATTATTAATTATTAATTATTTGTTTGTTATATGGGATGCCACTATATTACTAACTGGAAGTGAAAATAGCAAAATTTTGGATAAGGTGTTGTCATCATATCAAGTTTTAAAAGGAGTTCCTGTATTACTTCAAGGGTAACCCCTACAAAGGCATGCTTATGGGGACAAGAAAAAGTAATAAATCTTGACTCAAATGGGAAGATAAGCAAATGACTAATTCACGGACGTGGGACAAGAAAGTTCAAAAATAAAATACATCCTTAGTAGCACATGTAATTTACTTTGGATAAAAATAATTATAAAACATTGTATGATTTAATTTGGAATTACACCGTACAAAATAAATTAACCATTCAAGTAGTTAAATTTGTAAATTTGTAAATAGAGTATCTTTTAAACTCTCTTACCACGTTACAAAAAAAAAGACTCTTACCTTGATAGATTTAAATAATACTGTTTCTGTTTTCTTGGTTTTCTAATTTACAAAAAAATTTCCTTTAAAAAAGAAAATATACACCACAATCTCCAACTTTTTATTT
Source organism: Psophocarpus tetragonolobus (assembly GCA_037954015.1). NCBI lineage: Eukaryota > Viridiplantae > Streptophyta > Magnoliopsida > Fabales > Fabaceae > Psophocarpus > Psophocarpus tetragonolobus. The sequence continues at coordinate 30,982,492 of CM075695.1, read as the reverse complement.
TTCTATAAAACTAATAATTTCTATTAAAAGAATTCTTTTTTATCACTGGAAAACCATTTGTTAATATATTTGTGTATTTCTTTACAAAAATATACGTCATTGCGTATTTTATTTTCATAATATATCTCTGGTCATATATTTTCTCCACTGCACATCATTTCTAAGTTCTAGCCTTTTAATACACTATTAGAAATAATTTTGGTTAGACATTTTATCACTCCCAAGTTGCAACTCCTTAGCAGAAGAAACAATGTCACGTTGATATGTAAACAAATAAAAAAAAAACAACTAAGTTTTGTCCAACTATTTTTTATCTTTTAATTTTGGTCTCTCGAAATTTGATTTGTAACATCTGTTATAAATAAATTTCGAGAAGCTAAAATTAAACAATAAATTAATTTTAATTTTGTAACATTTTGTCTCTCTTTATAAAAAAAATTATTAATTTAGATTCATTGTTAATTTGAATTATTGTTGAACATAAAATTTAATGTTTCCAGGCAAGAATTTTAAACTTCTTTTAATAAAAGACCATTATTTTCTTTTTACGTGGATTAGTATAGTGAATAATTGATTATATCTTGTTTGTTCTGAAAACACATCTTCCTATTCTATCTTTTCTTGAATCTCCTTTAAGGGATAAAGAAGCTTGAGAAAGAATATCAAAACCTAATTTACTTCCCAGCTCAAACTGAACGCAAACTTATGGTTGACGCTTTAAACTAAACGCAAACTTATAATTGACATCATAGAGAATATAAAGCGCATATGCGAAATGAAAAAAGTACCTCTATATTTTGTATAGACTGCTTTGTTTTTTCAAATTTAGGCATGAATTGTTTATACTTTATAATTCAACTCATAAATACTTAATTATTATAAATAAATAATTAATTAATTCGTTAGATAAACTATCTATAATCTTAGTCCACAAACAATTAATTATTACAAGTGAATAATAATAAATTATTACAAGTAAATCAGGATGAGTAATAATTAAAAAATTTTGCATTTGAAGGTTAAATTTGGTGAATGTAACTAAGTTAATAAATTTGGTAAATAAGAAACCAATATCACAATAAAATTTTAGGAAGATGAAAATTAAGAAATAAAAAAGTAGGACATTTTCAGTCAATGGATCCCACACACAGCCATCGTTATGTTTGTGTCACTAAAAAATTTTAATTAAAGGAGAAGATATGGTTGTTTTCTGGAAAAAATGAGCATGGACGAAAGGATGGAACAGAAACAGGTGTAATGTATATGGTGTGTGGTGTGAGGAGACATAGAGGATCAGAAATGAGTTTGAGGAAATTAAAAGAGTCAAAGTAAAAGTGTAGGTGAGAAGTGAGAACACGTGGTGGTCCACGAGGAACATCATTTACAGCACACAAAGCAACAGGTACGTAGTTACCTTGTTGCAGAATGCAGATGCGTACCTTTTCTGTTTGATACGTATTATGCAGATATGCGTACCTTGTTGTCTGAACTCGGATTCAATTGTACGTACCCACTTTCATCCACCAGAACCTGACCTAGATACTCTTACGTAATTTTTGGCATTAACAAAAAATCAAATAAAATCATGCATACTCCTTTTCCTTTATTAACTTCTTTTCTTAAGAACTCGATTCAAAAAAATAAAACATCTCCTGTACTCAAGCTTACATATAAATGACAATTTTTTTCACTAAATATAAAGTTAAGAGAAAAGAACTGGAGGAGAAATAAAAGGTATGGCTTTTTAAGGATAAATTTTATATGTATTTAGGGTTTATGTGGGTAAATTTATCTACTAAAAAAATAAAAAATATATAAAACAACTTTTTTATAAAAATATATAATTTTTATAACTTAATTTTTAAAAATTCTAAAGTTTTACTACTAGTTTATAAAAAGTTAATTTTTAACTCATGCAAATTCTTTTTAACCTTTTTTCTTAATTTTCTTCTTCTAGAATTATTTTTAGAGAATTTAATCTAAACATATCTTATTAGATAAAAAACAAAGAAAAGACATAAAAAGATGTTACAATATATTTTTTTTATTCCCCTAGTTTTTTTATTAACTTTTATTTTTATTTTATTTCTTACACTTTTTTTTTTTACTTTTTATCTGTTTTTTTCTTATCCAATAATGAACCCTTTATGCAGTTTCAAGTCCAAGACATGTAGTTAAACTGAACTGCAAGTAAACCAATTAAGCACTAATTGTTTCGTGTAAACTTTTCTTTTTTCTTTTCTGAGTAGTATGAACTTTATCCTTATAAACTTTTCATGCTACATTACATATTTCATCACAACTTTCCTTTTATAGTTTGTAGAATCTATAAAGTATGAATACATATAAAAAGTATGGTGGTCAGCATTTTAGTTTTAATTTGATGTTAATTATTAATTTGTTTTTGTTACTACTATATCATCTAACCATATATAATTTTGAAACCACCATAAAGTAAATTTATTATTATAATGAGAAGAATGTGATAATAGATAGTTGAAAATGGTGAGTATAAAAAGAACTCTTGCGTGTGTTTATTTTATTGTGAGTAATTCTTTTGTTGTTGTCTTGTTTCAATATCTCTCACAAGATGCTTCACAAGGATCCAGAAACAGTAGTTTCATGTGATGGAATGGTCCAAAATGGTGCAAAAGAGCAAAAGGCAGTCCTCAGTGTTCCAAATAAAACTGGATAATGCGATTCTTTTAATTATGACATCAATGTACCCACCACCACCGCCCTATCATTAGCATTGTACTAATCTTTATACAGCTGTCATCATATTAAGGACATATCTATTTAATCTTCTCCATAAGTATTTTTAGGGGAAAAAAATTAAAACACTTTTTTTTATAAATTTTCAGTTGATATAATATTTTTTACAAACTAATTTTTAAAAAGTGTTATATTTCTAATAAATACTTATTAGTTTGAAAATTTTTACATCTTTTTGAAAAAAAAAATTGATTTTTTTATATTTTCCTTTTGTAAATGATTATTATAGAGAAAATTATTTAAAATGTTAATAAATAATCTTAACAGTCCTATCGCATCCCATCTCAAGTACGTCCCAACCAAACTTAAATTAACACTAATTGTGTGGGTCTCCTTTTAGCGTTCAACAGATTGGCAGAAAAAGAATATGGAGATTAGTACATTAAAAAGAATATAAGTTGAAACATCTCTTAATTAATTAGATTTCAATTATTGGCAAAGGTAGCAATCATATCTGTTTTTGATAATAAAGAAGGGTGGAAAGCACACTTTTATATTCATGTTACTTCTTTAAAAAAAAAAAGAAGTATCCGTGTTACTTATTGTGCGGATAAATTGGTAGGGGATTATTTTAATTTAATTAGATATTTCAAGTTCAGGTTCTAAAATTTTTAGAAGGCTCGAATAAAATTGACTCAAATATACAAAAAAAATATCTGTAATTAAACTAAAGAAATATTCATACTTTTTTATTGATAAATTTTAATTATTAGTTAGTTAACATTAATAAATTTATTAACTTTACTAATTAGTACTTTAAAAATCATATAAATAAGAAGTTATAAGTGAATGTCAGTATAAAAGTTTTTTTTTATATATTCATATTTATTTGTAATATTCTTACCAACTTTATTAATAACAAATTTCTACCTTGAGTCCTTTAATGTATCTTTTTTTCACTTTTTTCAACCTTAAGATTCAAACATTAAACCTTACTTAAAATAACTAAGTTTAGTTTACCTCAATCAACAAGTTATCAATTATTTATTTTTTATATATATTAATACAAATTAATTTTTCTATAATAATTAAAATTTTATAATTATATATAGTTTAGTAACTTACTTCTCCTTTCTTAAAAAAAACACTTATTTCTACTAAAAATAATTGGGTGTAAATGTATTTTCTAAATACATATTTAGTTTTCAGAATGAATATGTTAACAATTTTCACTTTAGTATATTTTAAGTTAATTACAATAAGACAAAAAGGATAATTTATTAGGTAGACACATATTATACTTCTATTTAACTATTCAATTTTAATAAAATTCAATAGTTTAAAAAAAACAAAGAGAAACCGTTATGTGTAATAGTTAATCACAAACTATTATGTAAGTAAATTTGTTACCTTTTATAATAATTATCAGAAAAATTATACTAAACTATTTTATATTATTAAAATTATTGTGTAGTTATATATATATATATATATATATATATATATATATATATATATATATTTATTTATTTGAGAAACAAAAAGAATCTTATTAAAGAAAGAATCACGGACGAAACCAAAAGTTTCTTAACCCTGATACAACAAGAAAAAGGGAAAAGACACCTAAAAAATATTTCGGCATCCAACCTTCTAAAGAAAACTACATAGTCATCATACACAACTGAGAATTATTATACTAATATGAGTAAATACACCCTCTATTAAAACCAAATCTATAAGTCATCTATTCTAAAAATATAACCTAAATTTATTTAAAGATATTCATCACCTCTAGACTGGTTCCGTTAAAAGCTTTTTTTATATATAAATGCTTTATTTGAATCGTGTTTGAAAATTTTTCGATAACGAGAGCACACTTTGGCTAAAAAAAAAGTTCCAAAAATACATAAATTATTCGGAAAGCATCAAAGTTGGAACATTGATAACGGAAATTAGAATTGAAGTCCTTGGGTATATTAAAACCACGCATGCTTAAGGTGTCAATAAAAGAGTGAAAAGAAATGAAAATAACATCTCATGCAAGCTTGTAGCCAAAACCTTTTAAACTAACTGTTTGGAGTCTCAACCACGTGGTCCACCAAACCATGCTTTCTCCTCACGTGATTATCCAAAGGATCTTTGACTAATCTCTTTACGTTTCTTTTTCCATTAATCATGTGTTGTTATGATTCACAGATTTGCATACACACTGTAGACACTGTTCGTTTTCATGCTCATCCCGTGCCTTCTCTTTGTCTTCCACCTCAGATGCTTCTTAACTTCGCCTATATATATTTCATCTTTCCTTTGTCGTCATTCCTGTGCCCATGCAAAACCATTTTTTGTGTGTTTTTTTTTTTTCATTTTTGGACTTATAAAGGTCGAAAATCACAAATGCTTCTCAACCTATTTGATTAGAGATATTAATCCACTAGCAATATAGTTGATTTCGTTAGTTGAAGATTTGCATATATAAAAGATGAAACACAAAATCTTCTATTAAATAATAGATCTTTTCTTCACTTGTAAATCAACATAGTTTTAGTCTGTTGGGTCAACCATACGAGTTATTTTATTGCAGAATTTATGTTTTAGAATTATTCTATTTTTAATATGATACAATGTATAAATGTAAAAGGTTCTATTTTAATATTCAATCATAATTTTTTATTTATAGTATAACTTTATTGATTTTACTGATTAATACTTTAAAAATTATATAAATAAAAATTTATGATTAAAATTTTTTTTACACTATCTATATATAAGCGATAAACTATATTTCATTATCATATTTGTATTTCATACTTTCTCTTTTTTTTTAATCTATCTTTTTTTTCTAAGTATAAAAAGAAGTTATGGAAAACATGAATAGCAACATAAATTTTGTTTTATAATATTGCATATTATGTTATCTTAAAAAAAAGGGTAAAAATGTGTGAATGTTAATAATTTAAGAATAAATTACATCACATCTTTTAAAAGTCATACAAACTTTTTTTATTTAAAAAAAATTACACTTACATCTCTTCTTACATTACATATACTATTTCTCTTATATTTTAAAAATATTTCACTTAATCCCTTAAGAAGGGTAATTGTAAAGTTAATAATTAAAGTACACAAGAATGTAGAGCTAATATATATTATTCAATGTTTCACAACAAAATGTAAAATGAAAATATTTTAATAAAATATTATTATACATTACCAACAAGAAAATATGTGATGTTCAGCTAGAAATTTTTACTATTTGTAAAACCTATCTTATAATGATTGCTAAAGAAATCATCAACAACATAGAAATGGGGAAGCACATCACAATAACATTACAGAGCACACTCAAATAATTAATAAAGTGAAAATAAATATCCTTTGTCTTTCAAGAATCTATAAGAAATAACAACAAATGTACAATAATAGTCAATAACCAGAATAATAAAATAAGACATCAATATTTTAATGTAGAAAATGACTCAAAATAAGGGTAAAAATTGCAAGTCGTCTAGACTAAAAAAAAATAGTTCAACTATTATTAACAAAGAATACAAAAGAGTGTCAATCAAGTACACAAAATAGTATTAACACCAAACCACACAATAAAGAAATAACAAGGAAGATGCAAAAACCCCAAATACACTTTTGTTGTACAAACTGAATATTTTTCAACTTAGACATAGTTTTAATGATCCAAACGTTTGGAATGAAGAACCAGATGTTTTGAACCTTCTATCCAAAAACAAGTCTGACCAACGATGAACGAATATGCAATGACAAATTTACAATTGCGACACTGTGTAAAAATGGAACTGACTTTCTCTCTTCTTCTCTCTCAAACTACTGGTATATTTCACTTATTAGTGAGCTTCACTTTCTCTATTCCTCTTCAAAACACCTTCTTCAATTAGGTTAAATGACACATCATGTGACCTCAATTTTAGCTTTTTCTCTACATAGGAAAAAATCCAATAGTTTTTTAAGTTTCATTACTTGACAATACCAACCTAAAAAGCCTAAGCCATAACAAAAATTTAAAATGAAAATTCGATTCATTATACACTAAAATTATTTACCTCTTTATTAAGGTTAGTTTATTTGAAACAAATAATTATCAATAATAACATTTTTATAACATTTAAAAAAACATCATTTCTCCATTTAAATTCAGTCTGTTCTTTATATTCCTATTAAAATTTAATTATTTTTTAAACAAAATTATAAGATTTTTGTAATAACAAAATTTACATGTAGGAGAACAAAAAGTAATGAATTCAAATTCATCTACTAATAAATTAAAACTAACATATTATCAATTAATATTTAACTTATAAAAAATTTACATCTTTGAAACACGTGCAACAGCAACAAAACACATTTAGAAAATGAATGTTGCTGTAACAAAATTGGTTGGTTATTTTATATAATTTCAAACTACTAATAACAATATTACATCATCAAGTGCTAACATAAATAAGAAAAGAGATTAATGTTATCTAATTTCAAACTTTGAAAGGCACACTTGACATCACAGTTGACCGTGTGATGGTGACATGCACCTACCATATTCGAAGTACTATAAAGAACTCCATGGGGCTCGAGAAAATGGTAACAATTAATAGCTAATTGCTACAAATTACAACCAGCAATGGCAAGTCACAATGGCATTGTCCCCTATAATAAAGAGCAAGCTTTCATTCTCATATAAACGTTTAATAAATGAAACTTAGCTAAACAATGCAGCTTTGTCTATTTTGTGTGCTGGCAGATACAGTGCTCAAAAGGAACACACAAGCTTTCACCAATCACAAACATGGAAAATGCTATTGCTTCTTTCACTTCCCTATTTGTAGCCTTTCAGTACGTCTTGCATTAGCTTATTTCAAAAGAAAAAGCTTCTACTTTATTTTTAAAATATATAATCATATATTTTTTCTTTGTAACTTCATATAAAAAACACAGATCGGTAAAAAAACTTCTTACAAATTATTTATTTAAAAATTAATTGAAACTAATCATGCAAAAAATTTAAAAAAATGGGTTTAAAAAATATATGTTCAAGGTCCTTGAAGATTTTCTTTTGTTTTATAATTTCTTTGCTTTATTGAATCATTAGAATGTTCACCGTTATTTATATTGGTTGATCTTTTGTGAACTTGTCATTAACAAGTTTTACGTTCCTATAAATATAGCAGCTGTTTTGATTTATAATTATACAGATATAACAATTTTGTTTATAGTTCATAACTTCATATCATTTTATTTTTTGAGATAAACTTCATATCATTACTTTCAACTGTTCATGTAAAATAATGAATTTGATTATTTTTTTTAATTTCTATTATTAGAGTTGTGATCAAATTAAACAAGTGATCACTGCAAATATTGTGAATTTTATTTTTAATCTGATCTATTTATCAAAACAAATGGTGCCAAATATATAATGAAGAGATAAAAAAAATTAAATATATATATATATATATATATATAAACAAAAAATATTATATTTTTAAGGTAGTATAATTAAACCATTTTTAAAAAAAAATCAATTATTGCTTTAAATTAATAATTTTCCAAACATGTTTTCAGCGTTATGATTACAGCACGATAGAGACAGTGGTGTTACATGGTCATGTACCATGCTTTTATGGCATCGATCCACACTTATCGGTTAATCATTTTCCTGAAACTAAGGTAGGCGTTCCATCACTTCATTGTCTGGTTGAAGATGATGGGATATTTTGTTTAACAGCAATATTTCTAACAAAGAAAGACACATATCAACAAAGAAAAAAAAAAAGAAGAAAGAGTAAGCATAGTATGTATTATATTCCTCAACCATAGAACATGACACCAATTTTCCCCTTCACCCGCGAAATGATTAATTATTCTCTCCTTATAGCCCAAGCAAAATTAAAGATGCATTTGATGTAGTTGAGGGTGTGTGCAATTCATTAAATGTTTAAACGAAGTTACTAAGAGGATTAATATTTAAGTATTATTTAGTAAGTTGCAAAGTGATATACGAATAACTATATATCTTTCTTTACTTAGAAGCCAAATACCAAAAAGAAGAAAAGGCATTATTGGATGTTTAAAAGGAAAACGATTTTGTGATCATAGCATATAGATGAGTCCAATTTCATAAAGGGGTGTCACTTCGAAATATAACAGAATATATGATAACTTGGTGATAATGGGGATAGAAGTAGATGTATGACAGTCAACAAAATCTGATTAAGCATCTAATTTGAATTGAATACACTTTATTTGGAAGCAAAGGAGAACAATCAGCACAACATTAGTGAATCATTAAAAACCATATTTCGAAATCATTTCATAGTTGTCTAACAAAGAGCAACCATATAGTCCCTACATTTGATTGGGTAAAACGAATCATGAACTAGGTCCTAGCTAGAGATGGAAAACGACGGATAGTAATGTTAAGATTTTTTTGTATGTTCTAAAAAACCCAATTAGAATACTTGAGAAACTCAATTATTTATTATTATAGCACTATGTTAGTGAATGATGTTAAGTTTGGTAGGTAGCCACATATTCAAATCTAGAATAACATTAATTTAATTTAAAATTGTGTAATTTATGTTTGGCCATTCGAATGTATGTGTATGAGAAAGAAATGGCATAATGTGAAGATATCTTGCTTGACCTAACAAGGAAAATGCAATGTAAGTTTGAATGAAATTTACAAATGGAATATAATTACCATGCGTTTGGATATATATGAAGTTTTAGGAATTTAAGAAAATTGAAATCCATTAAATTTGAATATTTTCAATTTAAATAATTATTTGGATAAGGTAATTTAAATTTATTAAATTTTATTTTTTTTGTTAGGATAGTATTTCTTTTTACATTTTTCACCAATATAATTATTTTAATATTGAATAATTTAAAAATATTGATCGTGATGTTTTTTTATCATCCAATGTTTTTATAAAGGTTTTTTCAATTAACATCAATTAAAAATCTATTTTTCGACTAATGTAGATTAGAGCTTTTTTTAATTGACATAAGTCAAAATTATTTTGGCTAATATAAGTTAAAATTATTTTTCATCCTGCATTAGCAAGGAATGTTTGTTTACCAATGTCAATTAAACAATTCTCCCAATTATATAATAGTTTTGCATGTTACACTAGGTTTTAAGGTATCTCCCATATCAACGTAGAATAGACCACAATGTTTCAATTGACATATATTAGAACTTATATACTTAGCCCTACAATATGATGGGATTAAACACAGGAGTGTGTACCAAATCAAGTCGTCAGTATAACCCTTATAGTACTATGGAACAAAACATAATCATGTGGCTAATACACTAGATCTTAGCATACCACATTGATGTCGAATAGGACGCAATTTTGTAACTAACACACAAAAGCTCCATATACCTCATACGTAACTCTCACAACATAGTGAGATTAACTAGAGAAATGTGAACCTAAATTTTGTCATCAGCGCACCTTCCACAAAACTATGAAATATGCCATGGTCTTGGGGGTGATTCTGTAGAGATATGTCATATTGAGGTTTCAATGAATCTCACATAACAGTGCATAATAAACCACAATGAAGTTTCACATACTTCAAAATAATGTGTAACTTTTAATCAAAACTATAGATATAATTAGAACAACTATTGTATATGCTTTATTCTAATTATTATTCCTTGATTATTATCTACTTATACAAAGTTCATAAGCAAAAAAATAGTCTCAACCTACATTAGTAAAAAAAAAAATTGGTCAACATATGCTAAAGCCAATTAGAAATTTATTAACGATAAAGCCAAGTCTTATGGATTAATACACAATTCGGAAGTGTTGGTAGCATGTGAAGAAAGTGATAAGGAATCTTCTTCTTGTCAAGTTTCCTATTCTGACGATTCCTTTGAAAATGCCGAAGCTATTGTTATCTGTTACCGTGAAAATTATTTTGAATTTCATGGCATAACATGTTTGAAATGGTTCTTAATTTATTATTATAAGAGACAGACCCATTCTAACAGCAGATTCCAAATCAAAAGCATAAAGGCCCAAACCTTGCATTGTGTCAGAAGTGTTACGTGGATGCTTGGGAATTAAATATATGCTAAGAAAGAGACCGTTTCTTAGACTCTCAAATTGCATGTCATATATATAAATTAATATATGAGAAATATAATCTGTGAGAGAGGAAGAAGGAATAGACAATTTTCAACAAAAAAAAAAAAAAAAAGAAGAAGAATAGTCAATAGACAATCTTAATTATTCCGAGGATGGAACTCACAGGTTTGATTGTCGTCACCGACAACTAAAAAGTATACTCAAAGATTAAATAATAGAAATTTTATATCACTTTCCAGTTTCCAGCAATAGAGACAGTGTAAACCTACTCAAATACAATCAGGCGGGGTTGGAAGTTGGAACCCCCATTGAATAGGAAAGGATTCCACCAAAAGAGAGGAAAAAATAACACACTTTTTTTATTTATTTATTTTAGATTAATTATCTATTTGATATCTAAAATTTTAAAATGAATTAATAATAAAAAAACATGTAAAATCATTTAGTAAAGAGTTCTGTTACCATTTATTAGGAATCTTCTTTCTGCGTAATTTATTCAAAACATTGTTAGTTTGAAAAAGTAGAACAAATATATTATTTTACTGATTAACTATATTTATAATTAATTATAATTACAATTCATATTTTTCCGAATAAGTTTACTAAAAATAGTTTGAAAATAATTTATCTTGTTTGAATATCACAAAAAATATTTTTTATAGAATAAAAGAATATAAAAAGATTTGAAAGAAAAAATGAACTCTTGAAAAATAATCATCAATTACAAATTTACATCTTAAAAACAACATTTTTTTTAAAAAGTTTCTCCAAATTTAAGCAGAATTTTCAAACATCCTTTATTTTCTTAGAAACAATTTCACTATTCAAAATATAAATGTATTTTAAATAAAAGGTTATATATATATATATATATATATATATATATATATATGTAAAATGTGAGCTGTTAAATTAAAATTATATGTGGCCTTTTTGTTTGTATTTAATTTTTTCAATTTTAAGTAATTATAAATATACGATTAAACTATGTTTTTTATTACATTTTTTTTATTTCTCTTTTTGATATATACACTTTTCATTGATCAGTTGAAGTATAAGTTTTAGTACTTTTTGTCTATCTCTCCATTAAATGCTTACATGTCAATCACCAAATCATTTAGTGAAAATACAAGATACTTTGAAAATACAAGATACTTACACACAAGTGTTTAATGAAGATATAGATAGAAAAAACTAAAAATAAGACAAAAAAAATTAAAAGACTTTAATCTTTGAAGGGAAAATTTATGTACCAAAAACAGAAATTAAAAAAAAAAATCATCTACTAAAAACCTAGTTTATCCATATATAATAAAAGAGCTCTTGTTTGTATATATTTCAAAAATACATTTTCTTTTGTCAAATTTAATATTACATGCTAATGAAATATTAAAAAATATATTAATATATTTTGTAGATATAATTTATATAATAAGTTTTGAATCATTTTATCTCAAGTTATCTTTGGATTAAAATTATTATGTCATTATTTCATATAACTTATACCAGTTGATCCCTCCCCACCACTTGTTTTTTCAATTAATGGTTTCCTGGTCTATATTACAGATTTGGTGAAATGCACACAACACCAACACAACCTATAAAGGTTGTCAACCAGGCCCACCTGAATACAATAGAATTAGCCACAATGGGCCTGTTCAAACCTAAAAACAAACTCCACTTTAGGCAGGTAGGATGGCAGTTGTATATTACCTGAATCAGATGGTTAGTCCACGTCCAAACGCTTCCATTTTACAATATTCAAACATTGCAAATCACGTTCACCTCCCCTGAAATTCACCACCCTTCATTCTTTTCGTTTTTCATAAGCAATATAATAGTGAACTCTTCACCTTTTTAATGTTTGAAAATTCACCCTAACTTTACTATTTCATAACTTCATTTGACAAACCATATATTTGAATATTTTCCAACATACGCTTCATATGGCACCTTTTAATTTACACTTACATTATAACACCCGAAAAATGAGGAACACAATTGAGGGAATGTAAAATATCATGACAACAATGCTCTATGCCTTCCTTTTCTAGTAACAAGTACATTGAAGAAAAAAATCGTCGGATAAAAACTACAGGAAGCTGAAATGAACAAATTAGAAATCACTATCTTACATCACCTGTGAAGACGGCTTTTCACATTAGTTTATAAATTCCCAATATAAGCTTAAACAAAACAAGCGCCTATTGTTTATTAGTATTTGTCAATCGTTGCTGTAGCTGAATACAGAGTTCTGATATTCGGGACAGAAATTTACACTGTTGGTCTAGGGAATTTAATGAATAAATACTTGTTAAGTTTATTGGATCGCCGAGCACCTGTTGGCGATGACCACAGAGCTGCGATGCTTCTGGGTCATTTATGCAAGTTTCAGATATAAGTTGCAGCAATTTAAAGGTTTGGTCTTGGGACACAGATGGATCAATTGGAACTGGGGGAACTAGAAAAGGATGCTGGAGCAGCTGTGGAATTCTCCACCTTTCGTTGCGATCCCATGCGAGACACCTTTTCATAAGATCCAGTAGCCAAGGATTTGAAACTGGTTCGTATGTAATTTCATGATTTGGATCAGTTATAACTTTAAATTTGGTCCAAAATGTCTTGTAATCAGCAAAGGGTGTTCTCCCATATACCATTTGGTAAAGAATGCAGCCAAGGGACCAGATATCTGATGGCCTACCACATTTTATTATGTTTCCAGTCGCATCACTCTCGTTGCACATAAATGCTTCTGGTGACATGTAACTTAGAGTACCAACCTGCAGTAGTTGAAAGAGAACTAAGTAAAAAATTAACATTTTTAGATATAAATATTTTGTTAAAGCTTAGAAAAATAAAGATAACGTATTCACACAACTTTAAGAAGTTAGAGTTTGAAGACTATGAGGCCCCATTGTTCAGTTGGTCCAGTCCATCTCAATCATATAGCAGCAGAAATAAGAAGGGGCAGAATGGGAATTAGAGAGGGGAATTAATTATGGGAGAGAAAATATTAAATAATGCCTTATATAGTGGGAGAGGGGAGAGAAAAGGTTAGCTTTTGCTCTGCTGTTAGTTTTGGACAAAGACGTGATTCTTTATAGGAGCACTTGCTCTGGGTATTGCAGAATTCATTGTGCAGTATTTTGTATCTTTTTCCGCCTAGGTCTCTTGGCAAATACAATTTATAAATTAAAATTAAAATATTAAATAAGAGTTAGTATGTACATCGCTAGTATACATAGTGATAGCAAATTAACAGTGCAAGAGATACATCAGTCAGGCATTGCTATACTTTCCAAATTTGGATGATAAATTCAATAACCTTAAGAAAATGACATCTCGTAGAGCCACAATAACAAAGTGTGAAAAACGTGCATTTTAATGAGAGTATTTTCTATTTTGTACAAGTGAACAAAATGACAGAAAAGAGATAGAAACATAGTAGTCGATGATAAAGTGTGAAAAACGTGCATTTCAATTAGATTATTTTCTATTTTGAACAAGTGAACAAAATGACAGAAAAGAGATAGAAATATAGTAGTCAATAGTGCACTGTAGCAGAGTATTGGAGCAGTTTTCAATATCTCTATTGTGAGACATAAGTTACAAAAAATCCCTTTTACCCCTTGGATATTGTTTATGGTTTTTTCAGATAAAATTGTGATTAGTCACCCATTTTCTAAAGCATCTTTTGCTTCAAAAACAACAGAATTTGAAGCCTTTGTTCCTTTACCAGTCCACAAAAAGATACCTCTGTTTTGACATTTGTTCCTTCAGACTTTACAAGACTATTTTTTTCCTGTGTACTATTCTTTCTACCTGTAGACTTCCCAACTCACATTCTGCTAATTTTGTTCCATAATTTGTTCTGTTCTTTTTCTATCAGTACCACCATCATCTTTCATTTTTTTACTTCATTATAATGTTCTTATTGCTCCTAGATTCATGGTGTAGTACAAATTATTTAGTTTGTATTCTAAATTTCTAATATTTAAAACAGCGGCCATCCTACTTCCTGCTACACACTGCTACCTGAGATTAATATTAATAACTATGGATAGAAGTATGCAAATACCTGTGAATCACGTTGGATGTTTGTTGTATCGCTCATTATTGCTTTGGCTATTCCAAAATCAATCAGCTTTAAGGAACCTTTGACAAGGAGGAAGTTAGCTGGCTTCAAGTCAGAATGCACAATACGTTCTTCATGAATTGTGTTGACAGCTTGAAGAATTTGCTGAAGGTATCAACAAAACAGTTTCAGATAATTGAATTAGACAGAATTACAATATTATTCCATTCCATCCAGTAAATAAAGACAATGAAGGGGAAATCAAGCCATCAATCATGATCATTTAAATAAATTAAAAAAAAAAACTGACAAAGCGTGCAAGTGTAAATTATTTGATTGTTTCAAAAATGATTATTAACAAAATGTTGAATAAATGAGCTTTTTGTCTGACACAACATAAAAAGAGGTTACTTTCATATCATGTGTGAAACAAGAAAACCAGAGCAGACTAGACACCAGAATACATAAAAGTCCAAATTCCAAAACAAAAGGAAGTGACACTTGCATTCTTTTGCATAACTCAAACACAAGATCTTGTAACCACTGAACCGACAAGGCAAAAAAGTAACTATGCAACATGCAAATTCAGATAAATGATAAATATTTTCAAGGTTACATTGCAGCTTAAACCTGCCAATAAAATCGAAGCCAGTTATCATCTATGGTCTTGTTGCTTCCGTCCAGTTCCTTCAACTTTTGAGACAACATATGAGCCAAATCAATTTCCCCGTATTCAAGTACCATGTATATGTATCCATCATCCCTGACTCTACCATTCTTATTACTGAAGGAGCCATTTATGACTCCCTCAAACAAAGCCTTGTCAGTCACCTAATTTACAAAGAGTAGGTAACTTGGTAAAAATGACTAACACTAGAACACAAATAAAGTAATCCTTACACATTTAAATCAAGTTCCATCACAAAACAAAACCAAGAAAATTATCACAAGTAAAATATGTTAGATACAGATCAACCAAAAAAAAATGTATGTCTCTTGTTTCTAGATGCACATGACCTCTCAAAGATAAATGACCAAATGCATGTATGTAAACAGTAAACACACCATGCGCACACAAATAGAATACTTTTTTTGCTGAATCTTTTTTTTTTTTTTTTGCTGAATACAAATAGAATAGACTTAATACAAAGAAAACTGAATAAAATTCACAAGCATAATTTCATAATGATTTTTCTTTTAAAATGAAAAATGGTCAAATCCCTAAGAAAAGGGACATGGGACACAAGAAAAAGACTGAATTCATATGTGGTAGGGGTAAGAGAAATATAAAACAGCAATACTTCAAAGTAAGAACTGCTATGCATCATATTTGAAACAGAAATACGTTGTGAGTACCTCATAATCTATAAGGTGGATAATATTATTCTTTCCTTTCAGCCTATGTAGATACTCAATCTCTTGACAAAAGCTATATGCAGTGGCATAATCACGACCCTTTAATTTTATCTTTTTAAGTGCATAGATTGTACAGTCTGATGAAATTACTTTGTGTACCTCACTGCTTCCACCACTACCTATCTTGCCAAGCCTTTGATAAAGCTTTCCATTGACTTTAAAAAACAATTCAGGGTCATAGGTCCTCTTTCGAGTGCCTGATGATCCTTTGCAACTTGCATTTTTCTCTTGCTTTTCTAACTTAGAAGATTCCAACTTCACATCTGAAGATGAAGTTGGTGCCTGAGGCTGTATGTTGGTAACAGCTGCAGAGGCTTCTGATTTACTTGACATGTCATCACGACAGTAAGTATACTTCGAAATACTAGTTTCCTTTAGCATACACCCTTGCTGCTCCTTAGATGGATCACTCTGGTTAAATGTCAACTCTGCATCAATTAGTGAATTGCAATCTTGAACTGCTCTTGCCACATGATCAATTGACATTTTATTGGTGTCTTTCAGGGAATTATTTGGTGATTTAACATTCGCTTGAGTTATAAGATGAGGTTTAACATTCAAGTTCCCACAAGGATCTGCAGCCACATGTGAGCCACTATCTATGAAGGAATTTGGACAATGAGTTATGGAATTCAGCATGGGAGCTGAACTTGAATGGACTGATGTAGTTGTAGGGCATGGCAATCCCAATACAGAAGATTGTGTAGCTGGTTGGCTCAAAAAGTTTTTGAATTGCTGCAGATGATCTTGAGTAACTATTGTTCTCTTTGGCAGCAGACAACTCTTACCTCCCTGACATATCAAACTAGTTTCAGGCTCTGCTTGCTGCACATTTTGGTGCTTCACATGTTGATTGAATTCAATGGATGCTTCATCTGTCAGACCCAAAATCCTAGTTAGTAATCATATTTAATTCAAAGTTAAAGAATTAGAGTTGTAAATTGTAATTAATACAAAAAAATGGGGGTTGCTTATTTTATTCACATTGTACATAAAACTACTTCATTAATGATCTCATAGCCAGTCCCGAGCCTATGTAATGAAAGAGGATTGTATTAGGCATTCAAGAACCTATGTAAACCTTTTTGAAAACCCAAACATTGATCACTCACCACAGACTATGTGTAATAATATTAAATTGTGGGTAAAGAAGCCAATCCGGGAGAGCCTAATTGAACAGCTTTGATACTTGGGACAAGGCTATAGTTATTGTAGTTATTATAATTATAATCACCACCCTTCGTATACGGTAAGTTTGTTACTTTATCAATTAATACTTTAAAAGTCAGATAAAGGATGGGTTATGATTGAATTGCCAGGGACATGAGCTTTTTTTTCTCTATAACTAAACAAACTATTACTAACCGCAATAAAAAACAAACTTATCATTCATGGTAGTTTATAATCGGATGACAGGATAAAACAGTTAACAACCAATAGTGCATAAACCTATTTCTCTAAAAAAAAAAAAGGTGCAAGTTGAGTATGGAATGTGCAGCACTGTCTATTAAAGTAGAAGAAAAGGTGTAGTAATAGTGAATGCAAATAAAGGTAGGAAAATAACTTAGAGGGTGTGCAGTGGCAGTGTTGGTCTGAGTTGAAAAATGAAGCTTCTTGCGTGCAGCGCCTATGGTTTGCGATTCCTCTTGCAAAGAGGGTTCGTTTTTGCAGCCTTCAGCGGTGCAGGTGTCGGAAACGGAGTCTTGGGACTTGGTCGGGATCTTTGGTTGAGCCACCATGGATCGCTTGGGCCTGACGCCCTGCAATTGCGTTGAAGCTGAGAGAAAGTGAAAGAGAAAGAGGTTAGTAAAGAGAAACGTGAAGTTGAGGGGCAAATGGGGAATTAGAATACCGAGAGGGCGATGGCGCTTGAGATCGGCTTGGACTTGTTTGAGGAATTCTAGTGAGGAAGATGGAGTGGGAGGACGGACTGATGGGTTAGGGTTCTCGTCCATCGAAACCTCGCATTTCTATTAACCCCAAATGGGAATTTCATCATTCATGTTCGTGTTGGCCGTTGCTGTTGCATTCCACTGCTACTGCTTGCTACTGATCAAAGATCAAGAGTGACTTTGAAACGGGAGAGAACCTCCTTCGCTTTACCGCTTCCAAACACACCTTTAATTCACTCCCACAGGCTTTGTCCATTGGATTTTCAGTAATTTCTTTTGTCATCCTACTTTTTTCTTTTAGCACCCTCATA
Organism: Psophocarpus tetragonolobus; assembly: GCA_037954015.1. Taxonomy (NCBI): domain Eukaryota; kingdom Viridiplantae; phylum Streptophyta; class Magnoliopsida; order Fabales; family Fabaceae; genus Psophocarpus; species Psophocarpus tetragonolobus. Next base: position 30,963,954 of record CM075695.1, on the reverse strand, counting down.
TAATGAATTGAGGTATTCACAAAATCACAATCACTGCTTCCCGCTACTTTATTCGGAATATATTAGCTATATAATTATAGATTGGTTAATTTTAAATTTACATAAAAATTTATTCAGTTTCTTTTAACACCTTCTAATTTTCTATTTCATCCCTTAATATCTACAATTTTCTACAAAATTCTAAAACACTTTCATCATTTTTTATCTTATTTTTTTTTACAGAGCATTACTCAGTTTTATGATTGTATACACGTTTTTACTCACCTCTTTAAAAGATAACATTGACTTTTCTATTTTGCACTCTCACTATCTTCGAACATATATTTTTCACCTCTATTTTTAGAAAATTCCTTTGTCATGTATGTTTGAAGAGGGTGAGTGTGCTCTTTCAAAAAGGTGGTAAAGGTGAGTGTGTAGCCAAGAAGTTAGGTGATGTTTTATCAAGAAACTTAGGATAAAAAAGGATGAAAGTGTTGGTGCATTCCTCCCTAGCAAGGGCCCTTGGCTAGGAGGATTAGAGAGAGGACATGATTAGGAAGGAGCTTCATGGAGACTTTAGGGTCATAGTCTCAAAACTATGTAAATAAATTGTGTAGTTTATGTAGTATTTTGAGTGGTGTAATTTCGTAATTTCAGGCCTTGTAATTTGCCTATAGGTTTTATTTTCTCTAGGAGGTGTATTTAGTCCCTTTAAAGGAGTGTGTTAATTAGTTGGGTTTGGCCTAGAAGAGTTTAGATGTGTGATTCTCCTTTCCACACCCCTAATTGCTTCTAAAATTCATCTAACCAACACATGAAACATGTAGGAGATATGTGGGGCCCTTTGTTCCCTCATGAGTGGTCCCACATCACCTTCTCTCTTCTACATGTAGGAGATATGTGAGGACAAAGTGGTGACCAACATACCCATCCTTGATTTTTTGAAATGGGGAAAACTCGAACCTGACTTTGACATTAGTCAATGCGACTTTTTCCCATCAACGTTAGGGCGAAGACGGGTTGGTACCCACAAGGGTGAGTGTGATTATCATCTCTAAAAGAACTCAAGCTTTTTAATGAAGGGTATTTTGGGAAATCACATGGTGACGAGTGCATAAGCAAAGGAATGAGTGCAAGGAGCCACATGCAGGAATATGGGGCAAGATAGAAGTTGAACCCCACTTTGACACTAGTTAATGCGAGCATTCCCCATCAAAGTCAGGACAAGGACGGATTAGTACCCACAAAGGTGGGTGTGATTGTCATCCCTAAAAGGAAGTCAAGGTTTTTAATGAAGGGTATTTTGAAAAAATTGCACATAATGATGAGTGTATGAAAAAAGGGATGAATACAAGGAGCAACATCTACAAGAATATAGGGCAAGATATAAGTCCACTTTTCAAACACAGATATAAGAACAAATACTACAATATCTTACTCAAACCCTAATTATAGTCGTCCCTATTACCGCCATATGCACTGCCCTCATATGAAATCTCATAATTGACATGAAATAGGGATATTGGTAATGTTTGTCTAAGAAATCACAACGATGGCAACACTTGGGATTTTTTGCAAAACAAGAAGCTTAATGGACTCAGAGGGGTAGTGATGGTCAATTGTGATAGGAACAGGGTTTTTGCATTGCAAGGGAAGAGGATAGAACAAAAATTTAGAGAAATATGGAAGTGTTAAAAGAAAATATGGAGTGCAAAAAGAAATGGCTTGGATTTTGCTGCGAGGTACACACAAAGGACTTCCTTTTGGACCATTCAATTTGCAGACACCTTTTGGGTATATTTTTAAATTGATGTTTACAACATCTTATATTTTCTATTTTCCATCTTCTAACTTTTTTAGATTTCGAAATGCCTCAAATATCCTCGTCTTTTTACCCTTCGGCTCTTACGTTACGAACACTGATTTTTGTAAAACAATTACAAAATAAAAAAATTGGCTGTATTGTTGGTGTGTCCGTTGTAGGAAGGTCTCTATCTAGCTTGTAAGAGGGGGTTTGCTTATTTGGTATGGTAACTAGAGAGTTAAATTGAATTTCACGATTTTCTAGTATTAAATTAGTCCTGACTTTAAAATTAGTTTAAGAAAAATCATTGTCTTCAGTACTTAATATTCGTGAAAAAAATAAAGAGAAGGAACATAAATGACTTCTTCAAGAGTAAATAAGTGTTTTATATATATAAAAAAAAAGAATTTATTCCGTCATGAATATGATTATATAGATATAAATAATAATTAGATGTGGGACTGCACTACTTATAAAAATAGAGGGAAAAAATGGATTAGAGGAGAGAGCGAAATAAACAAATAAATATATATATATATATATATATATATATATATATATATGAAGTTAATTTGTATACACTATCATAAAGATTTTTACACTAATACTGAATCACAACTCTTTATTTTTGTTAACTTTATTAGTTAGTACTTTAATATAACATAAATCAAAAGTTATGATTGAGCGGCAGTGTAAACATCTTTTACATTGACCATGTATACCAATTAAATTCTCTCTATATATACAGTCTTAAAATAAGGATTTTTATTTTATTTTTTAAATATTAAGTTTAATTGGTATATACTGTTAATGTAAAGATTTTTACACTGGCAATCACAATCTTTCCTTTATGTTAAGTTTATTAACTTTACTAATTAATACTTTAAAAGTTACATAAATAAAGAATTATGATTGAACGTAAGTATAAAAATCTTTTACACTTTAAACTCTTAAATATTTTATCTTAATCATTTAAAGATATTTTTAAATTATAGTCTCTACTTCCACTTTTAATAAACATCAAGAATATAATAATATTAGAATTTAATTGGTATTTAATCATAACTTTTTCATTTACGTCACTTTTAAATAGTAATGAATAAAATCAACAATTTACATAAATAAAGAGTCTCAATATCAGTCTTTACCCAACCATGTATACCAATTAAACTCATCATATTGGTGGTTCAAATTATTTATTGTATTAAATGTGTACTATTGTTTATTGACTTGTCTGATGTTATACATGTTTTTATATAAAAGATAATAAAGAATGTTTTTCTTAAAAAACCACAAGATTTCTTCTATTAGACTCTTGACGATGTAATTTCGTCCGTACAGAGCCATCAGCTTGATCTACTAATAAAAAAACATTAGAAACAAAAAACCAACTCAATTTAGAGTTCACTAGTCTTATGTTATACTCAACTGTCTTCATTCCTGTAATTTTAACCACGGATTCTTGCTACACTGCATTACTAATTACGACTAAAGAAATTCAGTTACTGTCCTGGCTGTCCTAACTCATTAATAACCTTCCCAAGGATCATTAAGCGCTGAAATTATGTTAATAATATAAATGAAAATAATATACAGAAGACATTAAATTACAATTTTGAAAGCATGGAAGGGAGGAAAAACACAGACACTCGTCCAAAGGACCAAGAGGATCTCTCCCTGACACTGGATCAAAATAAAAATACTCACTAACCCAACAGATTACAATAAAAATACAAGCCTAAGAATTTTATACAAGAAACAAAATGTGAATTGTAATGCAGCTCAAAAAACATTTATCAGAAAGGGGGAGGGGAAAAAAAACTGACTCTGAGTTTTGCTATACCCTTTGGTAAACACGCTGAAGCAGTGTTCTCCAACCTATAAATTGGAGGCTAAAAACTGTCCCACTATGTAAAATAAGTAATATGCATACAAAATCTTCAAGTCGCAGCAGCCAATCATAAAGTAGAAATCTCTCCTGTTGTCGCTACAGGAATGGCCACACCTTGTCAAACAAGAAAGCAACTTTCAAAGGCAGCAGAAAGTGAAGTTGAAGCACCAAACCAATACCGTGGAATTTGTAATGCTATAAACTGATGACCGAGCTGCGATGTCAGAACAAATGAAACATTTCTTCCATTTAAGCTTTTGTTCCGTTGTAATAATTCTCCAGAATGTCAAGTTTGTTGTCAATTTGATTGGCAAGAGACTGCTGTAGGCACCTACATTCTGGTAAGGGGTATGTGTAGACGGAAGTTTTTCTGTTTATTTTTCTAACTCTAGGTACCATGATTCCTTTACGATCACTTTCACTGAGCATGTCTTCCATCTGATCCTTGAAAGCTCTCCAACTGCAAAATCAATGCACAAATATTTCCCATTATCTAGTGTTTTCCGGTGATTGCATAGTATAAACTATACATAAATGTAACATTCAGTGAAGGATGGACAGCTACAGTTAGAGACCTATTGGCGGTTTGATTCAAGCCAATCAAAAGTCAATAATTAATAAGTATGACCGTAATCATACAAAAAGTTCAAAAAATGAACTGCAAAATATGGGGCTAGGGAGCAATTCTTCTAACAAATCAGAATTTATTAGTAATAAAAACAACTGAGAATTGCATTGTTTATAAGACCACCGGTCCACAGCACAAAACCTGGTAGCCCTGAAATTAAGAGGTACCATTTTATATGATTAATAGACAAAAGTCTATAATCCCTTCCATTAGCAGCTATGAACTTCAGCAAAGAAAAAAATTATAGACCAACTAATGTTTTTCACTATCATGTATTTTACTTTGCTGTGACAATGTGGCATGACTGGATAATAGTTCTTATACAGTTGTAGATTCGTATCTGATTACTATTAGTCCTCTAGCAACATAATATGGTACAAAAATCGATACTCTTCAGAGGTAAACAAAGTTAAAGTGTTGCAAATATCATTTTTAAACAATAATCGGGTGTTTGGGAAAGGATTATTTCTGGAAACTAGTAGCTTTTCTTATTCAAAAGCTCTTATAAAATGCTGATAATAAGCAATTATTTCTCAAAAATAAGTTTAAACCAAACATCAACTTGTATCCACTGTTTTAGTTAAAAGAAAGTATATATTAGGATTTAGTAACAAATTTCAGCCTTTGAGTTTTATTTTATATAAATCATAAGATACACTTTCAAGTCTAGGGGAAACTCATACTCCAATCAGTTAAAACATTATTTGGTAGAACAGACCATACCTATTATGTGAATCCCACAAAAATAACTCTTATCAGTTATCACTACTTATTTTTTATTTTTTATCAAGACAACCTATGATGCATGGAACCAAATTATATTTCCCCCAAAATCATTTGAAATGTTTTAATGGAGTGAATAGTAGCTACAAATGGAGCATGAGAGAGAGAATATACCTAATACTCACGTCATCCAAAAGAACAACAAGCTTGCGCTTATCTGGGATAATTGTCTTGGCATGGCCATCATAGAGGAATCTTCTATGGCCCATCAAAAAATGAGGGAAGTTACCACCTTGAGTTGTTACAAAAACCTCACTAGACAAGCATACTGTGTAATCCAATGCAGCTAATTGCGAAGAAAAGCCCTAGAAAGTTATGAAACTAACCATTAGAGCATATTGGAAACTCCCACAAATATTAAAACATACACTATGAAAAAATATTATTAAATTAAAGTTGTACGTAAGATTTTTTTATTTTTGTATTTTTAACCTCAGAAAAGTTTGCACCAAAGATTAACTTCCGAGTTATAACCAACCATCATTAAGACACAAACTATGAGAATGAGGAGTTGATAGAGAACCACAACATAAAGCCAATTACATTTTCTTTATGCTTTTAGAATCGAAACCCAGTTACATCCTTTCACATGCATTCTTGTAAACTATAAACTATAAAACCAAAAAATGTATAGTATAAACTATAAACTATAAAACCAAAAAATTTAATTTCAGCAATTTAAGTTTAAAACTGCTCATTATTTTTTCCACACTGACGATCTTTAGTTCTCAGGTCCAACCCAAATTCATGAACTTACATTTGAGAATTTTAGTGAATGGTCTATGGCTTAAAAATTTTGAAGCTCAAAAAGTGAAGTTTTCTTGTACTGCTACATCACCAACTATACTATGGTAGTAAATGTTGAGCTTTAAATGGACAAAATGGGAGCAGCCTAAATGAATATATTAAGATGAATGCATGCTCACATAAGAAAGACCAGGATAAAAATGACTATGAGAAGATATTGCAGTAACCACCTATTAAGGAGAAGATAGATAATCAATTAAGGTGATTTGAGCACAGTACAAAGGGTTACTAGAGGTGCCGGTGAAGAGAATAGATCGCATTTTAAGAAAACATCAATAAGAATGGCGTGTTTCTTGCCATCAAAATTACTTTCATGGTTATATAGATAATGCATTTATATATCAGATGCCAAATATAATTTTTTCTATTAACTTTTTAAACGTGTATTATTTTTATATATATAATCACTGCAAGGATATTGCTGCATGAAATGAAAAATTGGTTCTGCAGCAGAGCTGATGAAAACAAGACAGATCTACTAGAATCAAGTTAACATTGAAGTCTACAGGTTGCTATAAGAAAGAAATAAAAATTAAAGCAGAAATTGAAGAGCTTTGAAGCCATCCAGTTTCATTGAATTAATCATGACATTTGTTATTGTTCTAGACTTCTAGTTTCCAAGCAGTGAAGATCTTTACCGTAAAAGGAGCAAGCTCATCTGATTTTGCAAGAGACTCCTTTGTATAAAGATTTGGAAACATCTTTATCAAAGGAGCCAAATATCTCTCTGCATGGTATATTTTCCCAGCAGCTAAGTATATTGAAGTATTGTTATCAAATCCCATGCCCCGCAGCATCATACCAACCTACATAGTTAAAGAAAACAACATACAACTAACATCAGTACCGGTGCTACCGCTGAGTGCATAGTTGGCTGAAGTTTTATAAAACTGTTTTTAGTATTTCAATATTTAAAACTAAAAAAATTATTCAGTTAGTGTTTTCTTAAAATAATTTTTAAAAACAAATTTATTTTATTTTGTTTTTAAAAACTAAAAAAAGAGAACAACTGTCAGTATGGACAAGTGAATGTTGTTTTTGGTTATTCATTATGACACTTCTATAAATATGGACAAATTTTTTCACTTTCATATCTCTTAAATAGTTTTCAAACAATACTTACCAAACAAGTTTTTTTTTTTTCATCTTCTTACAAAAAACAATTCTTAGAAACTATTTTTCAAAAACTAAAACAAAACCAAATCAACCAAGCCCTAAGTCTCTTCCAAATAATAACAGTTTTCTGCACAATTTCAAACTGCAGATATTAATTTGAGTTTCTTCTCATTATACCATTCTTTCAATAAAATTAATTAAAAGTTAAAATAAAAGCATGTAGATATAGTGAGGCCAAAATCTAGTATGAGGAACAGGTTTTACTCAGAAAATTGATGGAATCGCATTTGAAGTAAATAACATGAGCATTTTAGACTGGTCAGATTTAAATTAAGACATGATAAAAATTAAGATCTGACCGATGATCAGCATTAAAAAGGTAAAATAAGTACCTCTAGAGGGGTTAGTGGGCATTTTCCATCAACCCGATTGAGGTCAGGTAAAATTATACGGTCTTTTTTTTTAAATTTCCCCCTCCACCCTTTTTCTCGAACCGAATCCATTTCCAACTTTTCTTCCTTTCCTCCATCATATACACAACAGGAGAATGCCACCATATCCTGCAGGTTGAGTCAATCATTAGATAAAGTTGTTTCAGTCCTGTACTCTTTCTCCAGTCTCATATATTGACACAAACTGCCAGTTCCAACATGATTGAATGAGTATCAGTACCTCCTCAAAACGAAGATGAACAGCAATGTATTTTCCATCTGTCCTAGAGCTCTTCTCAATCATTCTGTAAACTAATTTCTTAGCTAGCACAGATATTGAAGAAGAGAACTTCAATGCTTTATAATTAGTAAGACATCTTAGAAATTGAATATGTGGAGGGACACTCATTGCCAAACGATTGGCAAATGGAGCTATTCGAATTACCCTGCATAAGAAAATAAAATTCATTATATCAAATTGTTCAAATAAAAAATCAATTTTTGTCAAGTACCCAAACTCATTGTACTCATTTCAGAGTTCAGTTTCACCTAAAATTTTTTTCCGAAGGGAAATAACTGATTCAAATTCCAGTTTAGTCAAACATTTTTCATTTCAAAAAATATCAAAAGGATGAATAAAAGATGAGGAGAAAATGGCTCAATACCTACCCTTCCTTTTGCAAGATAGGAGAAACAACTCCAAGATAATAACTGACAGGAGCCCAAGCTTGAACTTTGATGTTAGTGATATTACTCATATTGTAATTATGCCGCTCCATTAGTGCCTCAGGCAGTTCTTTGACCACCTTCACATAACCATCAAGTGTTGATATGAAATGATCTTCATCATATATATCCCCAAATTCACTGTAAGAGAAATGTTCTTTTAAATAGAAGTAATTTTAAAATAAATAAGAACAGTCTAAAAAGAGTCATAATAGTGTTTATTGCATTTCATATTTAGTTATTAATTTCATCACTAGTAGGTAGTTAAAAATTTTAATCAAATATCTCTTGACCAATCATATCACAAATGTAAGACTGAGACATACCAAAAAAGGCTACAAGTACTAATTAATATGGTTCAGCAAATTATTTTGCAGGAGGATCTGCTTCTCGTCCTGGGTTGTATGGGCTGTGTAAAAGGTTGAGTACAATCTACTATAAAAGTTAAATAGTAGTACTACTAACATAAGATTCAGAAAGTTTCTTTAGATTACTAGATATTTATCACTTAATTTAGCATTTGGTTTACATTCCTGTTTACGCAAATAAAACACATAAATTTTAAACAGGCATTTGACTTAAAATTAAGACACAATTTATGTAAACCAAACACAGAAATTAAGTGATAAACATATTCCTTTTTCCCAATCACATGTTACTGAGTTAAGAAATTCAGTAACACTTCGAACATTACTAAGCCAAAAAATGAAATCATATTGGACCACAATGTCTTTTCAAAATTTCTCAAGCACGAAAGCTAAGACTAGGCTGACTAGGATTTGAACAGACCACATCAAGTGATGTTGTAGCTGCAAAATCTTGGTTGCAGCAACAGCCACAACAGCTTATCGGTCTGTCGTTGCAGGCAGCAACAGCAACTACTACTGAAATTCAAACATTGGTCAAGACCTATCTTCTATGTTTCAAAGCTAAAGATAATAAGTAAATTGGTCACCTTGGATCTTTCCATACATTGTGAAACTCAAACTGAGGTACAACTAGTATCGCGTTCAGGAGTCCAGCCACAGCCACAGCATTGCAAATCTAACCATTTAAGAAACAAAATGGTTAAAAAACAGATCATTTTCAAATTTAAAAAAAAAAAAAAAAAAACAAAGAAATGGAAGCTTTTGCCTCACCGCAGAGCGTTGCTGGTTAAGACCCCCATTGGCCTCCACAATCAAAAACCCATTCAGTCCAGGCGACACTGAAAGAAACTACCGAATTAAATTAACGTCCCACACAACCTTTCCTTTTACGCCAAACTTAACATTAACCATTTAATAGCTTATTTCATTTACGAAGTAATCTATCTACCCGCATACCAAAATGATCACGACGCAAAGCCGTCATATTCGGACAAGGCTTCTGCTCTCTCAACTTCCTTTTGTACTTCCACACAGAAGCCAACTGCAAAAAGACACAAATTAAAAAAAATTAAAATAAAAATAAGCTCTCTGTATAATTCTTAGTTAACTTAGTTTTTGTTTCTTTCAGCTATCTTCCATCGTACAAGTGTTCCAGTTATTTCATCTTCCATAAGTGGTTATACTAAATGTGAACACTTATGAAATTCAGCGAGTTGTGATAGATCATCCATTTCTATCAGTTTATTAATAAAATAAGTGAATAAAAAAATAAGAAAAATAAAAAATGTTTTGAGCACATGGCTTATAGTTATGACGCAATACGGTGTCGTTGGTTCAGTTACGCACCTCAACGACCGAGGAATTATCGGTCTCGATATCGTGCCAGAGGTTGTGAAAGATCTCGTGACTGCGGTACCGGGAACCGGGAAGAGGAGTGTGGCCAATGAGAGAAAAGAACGGTCCCACACACATCAAGAGACCGGAGATGTAGACTACCGGTAGCAGAAAGAAGAACCGGAGGCTCCGCCGCGTCATGATGCCGGCGACCAAGCGCCGACTCTCCGAGGAGTCCTTCGCCGGGCGCAACCGCCTCCGGCACCGCGGCATGCCGGAGTGCCGCCGAGGTGACGGCGGCGGACTCGGAGAGCTGCTGCTCCCGCATCCTCCGCCGCCACCGCCAATGGTCTCGTTTCCGTTTCCGTTTCCGTCGCTTTTGGATTTCATGATTCTCTCTCTAAAACAGAGAGAGGTTGTTCAGAGAGAGAATGACAAATGAAAAATGATCTCTGTTTAGTGTAGTGTGTGTGAATTGTGGAGAGTGCAGGTTTTTGTTGCTGCGTATGGAAACAGAGCTTTTTGTTTTTGTCGTGTGTGGCAGAGAGAGGAGAGAGAAAGTGATGGAAGAGAGAGAACAGAGAAGTGACAGTGAATTGAGTTGCTTCGGTGCAGAAATGATGAGAGAGACAAATGACAATGGTTGAGGAAAAGGAAGATGGAAAATTAAAGGGAGATGTACTGTGCCATGGCGCACTGTAAAAGTTCGCAAGCAGCTACTCCAAGAAATACAATCTAATACCTATATTTAGAAAATTAATAAAAATTAAAACAGCTAAATATATTTTGCGTCTGCAATTTAGATATTAGATAGATCAATATATACAATGGTTTTTTTTTACATAGTAATTATTCATAATTAATGATAGGGCAAAATATCTAATAATTTGTATTTAAATAAGAGTAGAGTATGATTTATTAATTATGGTTTTAATACTTATACGGTATAAAAAATTTTAGACTGAAAATGTATAAATAGTATATTTCTCATTAATTATTGTATTTTATAGAAGTACAAATACAAAATTAAATACACGTGTGTATGATTGTGTGAATTTTTGGTTTATCATGTTGGCATTAATTAAGACAGACAGAAGCCTTAAAAAAATTAAAGATAGGCACGTTTTTTAAAAAAAAAAAGAAGACTAAGTTAAAAGTGAATACCTATTCAAGGTATTTTTAAATCTAAAATAAATCTTAAAAAGAATAAATGATTAAAAAATATATGACTAAAATTTATAATAAAATTAAATTTATATTGTTAAATCTAAAGTTAATAATTTTAAAAATTAATTTTTAAATAAATGATTATTGATACATTTTATTCTCCAAAACACCAAGCTTAATCCAAATATTAATTATTTATGCTTAAGATGTAATTAAGACATGTAATTAACACTGAGATGTACAAGTAGACCTTGTGCATATGAATTTTATAAACTTATTATCAAGTAGTTTAAGTAGATTAATTAGAGAATTCTCAAATACCTCTTATTAAATCTTTTATTTATTTTTTATTATACTAAATTTAAAGTTATTTATAATTTTTAACTATTTAATATATTTTTTTCATTTCATTTCCTTAAACATTACCACGAAGACATTTTTGAAATCAAATTTCACAAGATAATAGATGGAGTATAACGTTATTCGTGTTTCATTGTCTTTATTTATGAACAACAAAAGAAAACTTGGAGCAGAAGAAATAAAACTTTGATAAACAAGATTTGAGTATTCCTTGCTGAAGAATAGGACCACTTGAGAATGGCAGCAGTAAGCAAGGAATAAATAACATAATCCGTTTAGTTTTTTGGTCTTCGTTTAAGATGAAATAATAATAAATTAGAATGAGTAAGTCTTGTTATTTTATTGAACTTGCATGTTAAAACTTGAGATTGTTTGATTATTATATGATTGATATATAATTACTAGCTATATGGTATGCATGTCTGAAAGGGCATAGAAAACAACATGGGGAGCGTAAAGTAGGTAGGAACGTTCCAAATCCAAATATTGACTTGATTTGCGATTCTAATCATTAAAGTCAGCGATGCGGATAGATATGGTTCCACACGAACAAGCTAAGGCACCATCCTTATCAAATTTTCAACTTAAGTAGCTACTTCTAATTCTTATGACTTAATGAATTCACTTGACTAACTTCTGCAAGTTATTTGTGTAAACTCTTTTTTTAATGACCTCCAGTGGATTGAATAGAATATTTGTAAACTCTTATTGAGTTTACTAAATAAATTATACCATGATAATATTTTAGATTGGTTTTATTGTATTTAAGAACCAACATCTTTCCTGTGATAATTATTGCTGAATTAAATAATTTTTTCTTATATATATTATAGTTTTTATAATTTTTTCATAATGTAAATAAGAGTGTCAATAGGAGGAGGTAGATTTAGTCTCTTTATTTTTACTTCCAACCTAGATTTTTGTTAAGGTAAAAAAATTTATCTCAATCCCATACTTGTACCTGACTTGGAATTAGGTTTTCCCACCTTATAAAATACAATAAGTTTACCATAAACTTATTTGATTATTTTATTATAAAATATTATCTACCATTTAAAATATAATAAATATTTAATATTATATATTTATAAATATCTTAATTATATAAATTTCATATGCATAATAATTAAAATAAACGTTTAATACTTAGGTATTGTCAATGTTAAAAAATATTTACAATATTGTTTAATCATTATTGATATATTTATATAACTTTTAAGACATTGATAATAAAATCAATTAAGTACGATATATAAAGAATTGTGATGGAATAAATATGAAAAAAAATTACACTAAATATTTTTTTCTTAAAATAATATCTCCTGATTTAATAGTTAAATTGGTAAAGTTATCATTTTGAATAAATTTTTTCAAAGATATATAGTTTATATAATTTGATATTTTTTATTAATTAATTTTAATCCATTTTCATTGAAAATATTTTAAATTAAATTTAATAAAATAAAGAATTGTTGAGAGGTGGTAACCTATATTTTTCAATACAACACTTCGTACACAAAACAAAATTAGCATTGTTCATGAACCATTTTTTTTTCTAAAACGTAATACATATAATTGTTTTATTAGACACTTGTTAGTATTTTTTATTATATATTTCAAGTATTATTTATATACATTTTTTAATTATTTTAAATAAATAATTTTTTATCTTTAGAAGAAGTAAAAAAATTATTTGTTAAACTTATGTCAATTCATAAGTATACTAGCTAGGATAGAGAAGCCCTTTGCGCCTCTTTATCTATTTTACATTTTAAATACAACAAATAAAATAAAAAATGTTTAAAAGTTAAAAAAATTAAAAAATCAAGACTAACAAAAAATAAAGTAACTAACATTTCAAGGACAATGACATAGTTACCAGAAGAAAACGGTGGAAATTTAAAAAGAGGATAACATTTTCTAATTTATTAGTAGTTAGATTAAGAAAATTTTTAACAATACTGTTTTTTTTAAACAAACAGAATTACTGCATTTCATTCATAAAAAAACATTGTTAATACATTTAAATAATTATTACACAAATATAACTAATAAAAGACAAAAAAACACTGTAAAATAATTATTTAACAAAAATTTAAATAACAATTATTATGTATGTAAATAACATTAAATCTATTTATTCCTTCACGAGAATATTACAATCTCATGATCTACGAATCATGATATCATCTACATTATGTGTTTCCTTAGTAATATATATTGCTGGTTGAGACAAATTTAATATCTCAATTTGTAATATGTTCATGTACATTACAAATAAAAAGATCTCTAATATATAGTGGATCAACACTAGGGGTGGGTAATGAGTTAGGTAGGTCGGTTCGGGCCATTTGACTCAGCCCGAATTAATCCCTATTTTATATTTTTCACCTGTTTTTGACTATTTATCTTCGTAGGTTAGGTATGTTTGCATGTTTTAGGTTTTGATTTATTATAATTTTTAATATACTTTTTTATAAAAATTATAAACTTTTAAACCAAAATTGGTTTATAAAAATAAAAAAATTATGTCATAATTTTAAAAAATGTTTTATATTGAAAATACATTTATATATATTTTAATTAAAGAAGATAAATGTTAAATAATTAATGTTTCTACAATTGGTTGAAAAATAATTACAAAAACAATATATATGGGTTTTTCTACGAGTATAATTAATATAAATTATATTAATTATTTAATAAAATAAAAATAAAAATTTATTATTGATTATAATATATATATATATATATTAATTATAGGAGTTTAAGTCAAATATCAATAAGTTGTAAAAACCAAACTTACACTCATCCATTACAATTCATTTAAAACCAAATATTAATCTATTTTAACCCGCTAACCAATTGAAAATGAACAAATATCAAATTGTTTTAATCAATTAATTTATCGGGTTGGGTCGTATTAAGATTTTGTGCTACCTAATCAATTGTAAAAAAACAAATCAACAATTTCTAAATGTAAATCTAAATGTATTTTTTCACCTCAAACGAAGGAGATATTGAAATTTATGTAACTATTTTCAGCTATGCTAGTAAAAAGATATATTCCTTTTCTTGATCCATAGAATTTCTTAATTCATGAGATTCCAATGAAGAAAGATAAAAAGTTGTACGACATAGTGTACTATGTAAGCAAGATACCAATTTTATTTAATATGTGTACATATGTTTATATTAATTTTGTAAGTTGAGAACCTAACCATATTAATTTTGTTATCATAACATGAAAAATAATTAGTGTCTATAGCTATAAAACCCAATTATTTTAAAGTTTACATCTATAAATTAGTGTAAAAGAGAATTTTACACTGACATAAAAAATTTTAAACTAACGGTTAATCATAATTTTTTATTTATATATCTTTTAAAGTATTAATTGGTAAAATTAAAAAATTTATCATATATAAAGAATTATGATTAACTATTAGTGTAAAATTTTTTATACTAACAACATATAAATGTTTTTTCTTAATGTTTTAGTGAAAGTTATGTTTTAAAATATCTAGACTTATAATATATCTTACTTTTCATATTAATGGAAATTACCTTTTCATGTTAATAGGAATTTTGGAGGTGGATAGAATATTTCGATGACTATATTTGTGACATGTATAACAATTAAGTATCCTAAGATTTTTCCTAAATTCTCTTTGGTAAGTACCGGTTTTTAAAAACTCAAGGATTTTTTGGCTTTAACATTAGAATGTACACAAAGTTTCGATAATTTTTTTTTATTTATATAACTTTTAAAGTATTAATTTTGTAAAATTAAAAAAATTAATAAAAAATTATAATTTAATAACAGTGTATATTAATTAAACTTTTAATATTATTAAAGTATTATTCATTATTAATTTCACTTAGATGTGCATCAAACATTAAAAACCAGAGCCACTGTTTAGTTGCATTTCCAAATTGCAGAAAAAATAAATACATTTACTAGGAGTAACAACAACCACTATATATTAAATACATATAATTACAATACAATTACAAAAGGTTATGAAAGAAATTAAAATGAGTTTAATATGACCAACCATATGAACATATCTATCTAGTAGTTAAAAACATGATTTTATGGGAAGCTTTGAGAGAGAAAATAAAAAAGTTCAAAAGAAATTTTTAAAGATTCATCAAACGCGTATGCAAGAGGACGAATTGCACTACATCTACATATATTCATGAAGCCCAAATTTATGTATATACAAAATTTCTCCTTTTTACTAATTTTTTCATCATGCCTCCTTCAAAATTTAAAATATATATGTTTCTTAAAAACCTATTTCAAATAATGAGACTTTATTGATTTGTAGTGTTAGAAATTCTTTCACAACATTTGCACGATCATCTTGATGTTGAAGTCAGATTGTGTAGAATTATCTACAAACTCTGAGCTACCTCTTAAGCTAATTGGGTATGGTGTTGATGTTTGAGGTTTTTTCTTTTCTTTTAATAAATAACCCTGATAAGTAATAAAATAATTAGAGATTTTATTTCTTTAAATATGTGTACTTATTTTAATTTAGATTAAACACAATTAAAAAATTATTTAAATATGGCCTTAGCAAATTAATACAACAACAATAATAATGTCATATATATCAAACACACGAGTAACTATATTCTCATATATCACTCAATGTGTGAGTCAAATAACATATTTGTTATTATATCTTAACCATTGATATTAAAATAAATTTGAGAGTTTTGAGATCTATTAAGGATTACCTCTACAAAAAGATAGTTGTGATCTATAAAAAAAAAAAGTCAACAGTTTATTTTGGAATATATATATATATATATATATATATATATATATATATTTACTTTTTTTTAGTTTATATATTATTTTCTTAGTTTAACTACTTATATGTTTCTTATAATTATACAATTTTTCTTTCGATATTGTTTATCTAGAAATTACCTGTTTTATTTTCTACAGATAGATTTTTTATTCTTTGTTTTACTGCTTCAGTTTTTTAGTCTTTGCTATTAGGTGTGTTTTAACTTTAAAAAATGGGTAGTATAATTTTTTTAATATAATATCGTCATAAATTTTTTCAGAGTCTTTGCTATTAGGTGTGTTTTAACTTTAAAAAATGGTATATAATTTTTTTAATATAATATCGTCATAAATTTTTTCAGTATAAAATAGTCATAAATTTTAATTTTTCTATTTAGTACAAATATTAACTTAAAACAGCCAATTACACAACAATTTAAGTAAAAAAATTACTTCCAATAAATTAACGTCAGTTAATTATTTCTCTTTTTTATTTTATGTGAACAATTTGTCGAGATCTACTAATAAAAAATGACAATTTTACACAAATACGTTCTATTTTGTAGTAATTTCATCTAATAGAGTTAAGATTGAGACTAAAACAATGTATATAAAGATTAAAACAGATTATTTGTGATTATAAAGTATGAGTATCTTTATAAGAATTACTTAAATACATTATCTAATAATAAAATTATTATTTAAATAATTATCTTCTATTTTAAACACTTTAACCTTGTAGGATTCACTAAAATAATAATTTATTATTACACAATTTCATTTAAAATAATTTAAACTTTAAAGAATTTAGAAAAAAGAAGAAAAAAAACTATAAAGAGTAAAGACCACAACACAAGCACTAACTTAGAAATTAATTTGATTTTCTTTTAAATTGCATACCATTTGGTAGGTCCAACATCACTCAAACGTCTAATCCTTCAACAACGGTCAGCAAAGTGTGTGAATCTTTTCTGTTGCTCTAATAATGATGCAATGTTTTGTTTTGGCACTGTAACTTAGTACCACTCTTGTTCCTATTACTTTTTTCTGTCTTATGTTATTACCTTTTATGTATGCTTATTTATACTATACGTATTCTTTTTTTATTAATTTTAAAAGTGATTTGATAAAAGATAAATTATAATAATTAAAACATTATTACTTATTAAAATAAGAAAATTAGTTTTATAAAATTATCAATGTAATTTTTCAATGCAATAATAGGACACTTATATTAGCTTTATAAAATTATCATTGTTTTTTATATATTTATTTATTATACGTATATAATACAGTATAAAATGACACCTTTGAGATAAAGAAAATATAAAATAAAAATAGTATTATTAAAATGGGTTTTCGTAATGTGTGTATTATTATTTATATTTAAATAATATTAAATGTTTCTTTGGTGGAGCTTTATCATCTATGCCTTTTCTTCCGCAGTCTATGCCGCGACCGCGAGTGCTACTAAGTACTAACGGAAGTGGAGAGTTGATTTGTCATTTAATTACTTCAAAATCTCTTAAATAAATTTTTATCTTTAAAATTCATTAGGCATAGAGGTAATTTTATTCTTTTTTTTAAAACCCTAATTTTAGTATTTAATTTTAAATTAAAAACATTTATCTCTTAATTTTATAAAATATAGAATTTTCATGTTGAGCAAGTAGATTGGAGGTTCTTAAAATCATTTAACTGGTACAGACATAAGTTTAAGGTTTAAAGGTTCAACTTAGATGAAATAAAATATACTTTTTTGTAAAAATTTTACTACTAATATAGTAATATATATTAAGCAAAAAAATAAGTTATATAAAATTTATAGTACATAAATACAATACATCTTATTAAGTTTATATATTTTTTGTAAAATATTTTTTTAAATATTTTTTTATAGCCTTAAGTATTTATTGCAAAAATTATTTATAAATATTTTTTTATTATTTTGTAACACCTTATTAGCATACATCTCATTTGTGTGCCTAGAATTTCAAGAACCACTGTTTTTACATTTTTTTACCTATATTTTTTATAAAAAAAAAAAAAGGGATCAACCAATAAACCGACAAGTTCTAGTTTTTGTCCTATTTTGAAAGCTTCAAGCTATTAGAAAATAATGAATCTCACATTGGTTCGGTTCAATTCAATTGGTTGAACCGACTGGTCTAGTTCAGTTTTCAAAACCTGGAATAGACCCAACTCAACACAAAGCAAATAAAGAACTTTGGATGATTTAGTGTTTGTTTGACGGCAGTTTTTTAAAAACAGTTTTATTTTTTTAGTTTTTAATTCTTTTCAGTTTTCTGTTTTTGTTTTGAAAATTTAAAATACAACAAGAATATGTTATTTTTTGCTTTTTATTAATGAAATTTTAATAAATATGAATAAGTTTTTCTATTTTTACATCTTCAAAACAGTTTTCAAATAACACTTGTCAAACAAGTTTGTTTTTTTTTTCAAAATCAATTTTTGAAATTTATTCTTAGAAACTCTTTTCAAAAGTTAAAAAAAAAAAATCAAACCAATAAAGACTAAACAAATTTTTTTAGGTTCAGATCAAGTAAGAGAGAAAACGACATACTTCTATTTGGAACCACGTATAATTTTTATATGATTTTTCCACTCATAATGAGGCCATGACATTAGCAAGTATAAAGAAGTTTTCAATTTTATTAATTCACATTACTAATTACTAATATTTTTTATGCTAAAGAGTGATACAACTAGAGATACTTCTAATATTATCGAATAGATGCTAATGATATTTTTCATCATTATTAAATTTAAATGCTAATGATATGCAAGGTTTGTGAGAATAAGTCCATATAAAAAATTATCGAAGGGAAAAATTAGAATTACTACTATGTAACAATGCACATGAACGTTTTCATTGACGCTTTTTTTTTTCACCAAAAGACCACGAGTTCATTATTAAGATTTTATATTATCTGGATACATGTTTCGTGAAATGATTCATGCGTGTATCTTGTCTCATAACTGCATCTAATTAACAAGAAGTTTAAGTGGTATATAAAAAATTTTTATACTGATATTCAATCGTAATTTTTTTATTAATTGTAAATGAATAGTTATAATTAAATATAATATAAAATTTTTATATTAACCGTATATACCAATCATAATACGTTATTATTTAATTATTGGAAAGTATTCAATAATTTTTTCACTAACTGATTTTTGTAGGAAAACCATGTTCAACCATCTTTTATAACAATAAATAATTATGGATACAAGGGAAAGAGGAGACCTCCTCCAAAAGCTTTAATTTTTTATATATGTTAAAAATAGAAAAAGATATTATGCGTTTGAAAATCTTAGTTTCAATTTAGTTTCAATTTTCTGTTATATATAATATAAATTATGATTTTTTTAAAAAAAAAATATTATGTTAATATTTCTTTCTAACAATAAATTTTATCTAAAATTTGCTTAATAAAGCAACAAGGTGATTTGGACTGATAATTGAAGGTCATTTTAATTTTTTCTTCTTCTTGTTGCATACTTAAATATACAAAAATCAAATCCGATTGGATAGATACAAAGAAAAAATATTCCCTTTTTTTTATGATTTGTGTTCGATTCGATTGTTAAAAATCTAATGATATTAAATGAGAAAAAAATACTATTCAATCTTGGTGTGAAAAGTTTTTCATTAACATTTGATCACCATATTTTATTTATAATAAATTTATTAATTTTATTAATTAGTATTTAAAAATCATAAATAAAAATTATAATTAAACGTTATACTAAGATCAATACCTACTAATTAAATTGATTAAAAAAATATCAACTTTAATAATTTTAATTTCTTATGTTCTGTTAAAATTCTTACTTAATGGATATTGTATAAGGGACGTGTTAAATTAAAAAAAATCTAAAATTTATTTTTAATTGAAAAAGTTTGAAGGAAGAAAAAGTAGAAAATTTCTTTTTTATTAAAAATCTAAATTTTAATTGACATTTGATGAAAGTATAAGAGAAATAATCCATCTTTAAAAAAAAAAAGAGAAATAATCAATAAAATGAGAAATAAGAAAAACTAAATAAACAAGAGAGACAAAGAAAAAAGTGGAAGTAAGTTAAAAATAATCCAACATCAATAACAATTTTATCTTTCTGTTATGTGGTATTTGTTTTGACTGTTTTATATTTATATTTTCAAAAAAATAGTAATAAAAATATGTTAACAGTAGAAAATATAAAAAAATTATTTTCAATGTTTTTAAAAATTAAAACTTTATAAAAATTTAATATCTTTTTATTTATTTCTTGGCGTGGGCTTAAATTTCTTTAGTTACCTTTTTTTTTTCTCTTATATCACTTGTACAACTTTTCTTCTTCTTTTTTTTTCTTTTTAAATTACATAGTTGTTGCATCCTAATAAAAGTGTTTTTATGATTTGCCCTTTTTTATAGTTTTTACAAAAATATGTTTTTTTCCTATTGAGAAGACATTTTTTTTAACAACTTTTCAAAAGGTTACCCGATTGTCATAAACATGTCCGCATTGATTATTTAATTTAAATTTTTTTTATGGAACACAAACAAACAAGTTAAGCAATAAAGCAAATTTTTTTTGAGTTTAGATTAAAATCCTTTCAAGCATTCACACATATATAAATAAATCGATGTTTCTACCATTTAAGCAACATTTTTTATACTATTTTAAAATTGCTTTGACCAGTAGATGTGAAACTTAAAGTTTCTTTACTAATAATATACTTTCACACGTTCAATATTATTAGACTTGATATATAGATAATATAGTAGATAATCCCTTTTAATGGATCTAATCCAGTGGAGTGTGATATATGGAGGGAGGTAGTTATAACCTCACCTTGTAAATTATTTGAACTTAGAAGAAGAAAAATTGATCGAAGGACAAGGTCCATAAATGTTATGGGACCAAAGCAGTAAGAGTTATAGCAACCAGTTTATGATATCAACTATTTTTGTTGGATATTGAACCTGAATGCTTTTGTCTTCACTTCTCCTAACTTCCCGGTTGGGATGTCCATCAAATATATAATCATGATTATGGCTCTCATGGCCCATACTCCACTCAGACAGAGGAACATTTTGTAATGCTTTTGAAAAAGCAATGACAATTGCCATACAATGTATTCCTGTTCGTATCCCTCACCGAATTAAAGATTAAATCATTGAGGTATTCCTTTCAAAAGTTCAAATGTAATGTATTCACATTGTGAAACAGTGTTTGAACACAGAATTATAGTTTATACGACAATATAATACTCTTCGCACTTATATATATTTTCTCTCTTAGAGAATAATTTAAATTCAAAATTAAATAAAACTCATGGAAATTCAAAAAGGATTATTTCGGAATTTTGTTTTAAATCTTAGGATATGATTTAGATTTAAATATTTACTTAGTTTGTTTTTAAATTAATTTAAGAATTAGTCTCATGGTTAAATTTGAATTTTTTATTTTATTTCTCTATAGAGAGTCAATAAATAAATAATGAAAATTAACGAGATGTGTCCCATCTAAGATCCATGAGATGAATGGTTAATTTTTTGTGTGTGTTCCATCCAAGATACATTGGATAAGTGGTATCTAAAGATTTTACAATGCGAGATGCATCTTTTCATGTGGGGCCTGTGTCCGTCATTTGCCATTCAAAATTATTTTAGTACAATAAAATCTAAGGATGTTAACAGTTCGAGTTGACTCGATTTTAGGAGAAAATGAAAATCAAACTAATTAATTTTAATTGGATTGGTTAGTTCCATTCTCCCCTCCCCCTGATTTTTTTTTATTAAATCGTAAAAAAATAATTTTATACTTGAAACTAGCCAAATCCATTAGTTTACTAAATTCATAATTTTATAACAAAATATCAAGTGTTTCATATATACTAAATTAATCAAACTAATTAAACTATTAAAAACAACATAATACAATACAAACTTAACGATAAATATATAAAATAAATTAAAATTTTATTATCTTAAAAATATAAAATAATGAAAAAGAGTAAAAACGAAATGCTTTAGACGCTGGAACCCTAAAAAAACACTGAAACAAGTTACTAAATTTACTAACTTAAGAATATAATATATATATATATATTTGAGTTGGTTCAGGTTGGGTCAGAGTTTTGAAATGTGAAAACCACAAATTGAACGTTGTTAGTGCTTATGTTAAGTAGTCTTTAGTCATCTCGATGTCCTACTCAATAGTTTTTCCGGAAAGTGTTAGTTGAATGTTGTTAGTGCTTATGTTCAGTAGAACGTAAATATGATTGGTTGATTGTTAGTGCTTATGTTCAGGTAAAGCATAAGTGGCATAAGTGTGGTTGATTGTGAATGTTTATGTTTAGGTGGACCATAAGGGTCATAGATTAATTGGGTTATCATTATTGCAATTAAGATTGGATATAAATGTAATTATATGTTATGTTTATGTTGATTTATAGTGCATGAGCTCATCCTTTCATTATGTGGGTATTCTGTATGACTGTGATGATTGTGTTTTGCACGTGAATATATACCAGTAATGGTAGTGGAAATCAGAATTAGCAGTATTGGTGGTGGATTAGTGATAGTAGCGAAGTTACTATGTTTTGTATAAAAAATAATGTAAGTTATGTAGCAGAACATGTATATGTATATAAGTTAGACCTCTGAGAAAGCTAAATGTATGGATTGACTAAAACTAGTACTATGATCTAAGTATGTACAAATTTTACTAAAAATGACTAAGTTGTTATGGTTGAAAGTTATGTTATGAATGAGTTTTGTAATAGTTAAGCTTTAATTGAGACATGTCATGTTGTGTAACTATTTTGTATGAGCTATGGTTGTATGTATCATTGTATCTTTTGCATTAAACTTTGAAAGTGTTGTAATGTATGCTTTAATATTGAGTATAATGTAATAGAAATTTTATATCTCACTATTTGGAAATATAGATAATAGTAATTTAAATAATTATTAAGAAAATTTATGGTGTATATAGGATATATAAATTTGAAATGTTACAATAACGATAAAGTAGATAAGAAAATTAATCATGAATGACATTGAATTATAATGCAAAATGCAATGGGAATCACAAAGAGTTATATCACAACCCTAGGAAAAAAAAGGTTTAGCTATACATGAGTAATGTATAATCAAACATCTTATTAATAATACAGTATATACGGAGCACTATGAATCACTTCAATCCTAAAGATTCCTTGTCGTTCTTCCCTCTAGATCCCAAATCTATCTTTTTTTCGAACCAAAGCAGGTTCCTTTTTGTTTCTCATCTTTTAGTATTTATATTTATAGAAAGAGTTTGAGTGTTTTAGTACGAGTGTGCTGGTATGAGCCATTGTGCTTGTTTTGACATCATTCTTGAAATTCAAGTAACACAATTATGTTTTTTTTTTGCTCTTCAATAATTGCTCTATAAAGGTCCGATTTGTCTCTTTTTCTTTGTTGTTTCTTAAGTACCTATTTAAAGGAAGAATAAACAATAAAAAATTAATTTTACTAATAAATATACAATTCTTTCCTTAAAAATAAATATTAAACATGATAAAATATAGGTAAAAAATTGCGTTGTTAAATAGTGACCATGACGCTATCGCGTTGCGGAATTTTCACAAACCGTAATGATATTGCGGTTGCGATGCAGGTTCCACATTGTGGGTCATGGCGTCTATGGCAGAAACATTGGCCATGGCGGTTTCAGTGGGGAAAAAAACATGTTGGGTTAGACGACCCAACCCACGAGGGGTAACTAAGGGCTTTTAACCTTAAAAAATAACTTATAGTCTCTCTTTCTCACCTTGTCAAGCGAACGAGCGAGCACCCCATGAGAGAGCAAGGGCGAATGATCATGTGCAAGTGAACGAGTCCTATGCAAGAGTAAACCATTTTCGGCATGACGAACTCCGACAACCATCTAACCCTTTCAGTAAACTTTCAACGAGCTTTCCAATGAGTGAGTCTTCTCTCCTGTATGAAGTTTTTCCAGTGAATCGCGCAACCCTCTCCAGTGAATCACACGACCCTTTCTAGTGTCTCGGTGACCCTCTTCGGCGACCTCTGTGATCCTCTCCGATAACTCTGACGGTAGAATCAAGAGACTCCCACATGGTTTATAGTCAATTTTGATCTTTTATTTTGCTTTCTTTTTTACTTGTTTTTACACTTTGTTCATTCATTAATTATTTTATCTTATTTTTTATTTTTAAAATTATTATTTTGCTGCTAAAATTATTTTTATTTGTTTTTTATTTTAGGAAATTATTATTTAGTTATCAAAAAATTATTTTTAACATTCTGAAAATTATTATTTTGTTTTTGAAAATTATTTTTAGTTGTTTTTGCTTTAAGAAATTATTTTTTATTTTATAAAAATTATTTTTGGCATTTTGAAAATTATTATTTAGTTTCTGAAAATTAGTTTTACTTTTTTTTCTTTAGGAAATTATTATATTGTTTTCTGAAAATTATATTTATATTGAAAAAATATTTAGCTTCTAAAATGGTTGAAAACACACTAACTGACTCAAGGTCTAGCTGTAGAAGTGCAAATATGTTTTAGCTTCTGAAATGGCTGAAATATTATTTGGTAAATTATTATTTTCTACTATTTTTATATTTATATATATGCTGTTTTTATAGTTTTTATTTATATTTACTGTTATATATTCTATTTTTTTAGTTTCTTAATTTATACTTATTATTTTGTTAATGTTTATATATATATATATATATATATATATATATATTTATTTTGTTTTTAGTTCACCATCATATATGTCATTTTCCACATCCTCATATGTCATCGTCATGTGGTGGTTTTTTGGTAAACTGCCATGGTCCACCGTCTATCATTGATACCATTGCTATTGAGGAGGTGATTGTTAAATCAAAATGAATAATAAGATCAAACAATGTTTGACACTTTGAATACTAACAGAAAGTTCGATCATTATTTTAACTTGGGGAATGGTGAAAAAATGAAGGTTGAAGGTATTGGGGCTGTGAGAGTGAAATTTCACAATGATATCATCCAAACTTTTCAAAATGTGAGATTTGAAACTTTAATTAAGGAGAACTTGTTAAAAAATAATTCAAATTTTAAAAATAAATAGAGTCCATGGAAATTCAAAATGGATTGTTTAAAAGTTAGTTTTATTTCAAATATTTAAGATACTATTTAGATTTAAATATTTGATTAATTTTTTAAATTAATTTAAGAATTTGTTTCTTTTTTTAGAGATTAGTGTGTGGTCAAATTTGAATTTTGTATTTCTATTTTACTCTATATATAAAGTCTACAAATTAGTGTAAGGTGTTCCATCAAGATACATTGAGTGAGTAGATAATTTTTGTTGTATGTAGCGAATGATCTTTTTCAATTATCTCTTTGCATGTTAGAGTGGAGTTTGACTAATTTGTCAGGGTAATCAAAATATATAAAATAATGTTAATGAAAAAATATTTATCTTTTATTATTTAAAATTTCATATGTCAAATAATAATAACTAGATAAATTTATAATTTTTGTAATAGTTTCATATACAATGTTAAATTTGAAACATTTTATAGCACAATTTTGTATTTCAAACCACACCATTACTTTTTATTTCTATAAAAATACCTTCCCTAAGCGTCCTCACCAACTTGAGATATAGAAAAATGTTTTTCATAAGTCTTGAAGTTGAATTACAACTTATTATAAAAAAAAAATATTTTTATGACTGGTTAAAGTAACCAGAATATTATATAATATATAATAGACAAAACTTTTAAGTAGTATAATAGGATTGTCTGTTTTTTTTGTTTTTATTTATTGTCACTTTGTAACCGTGACTATTTGTTTTATTTGGAGTTTACAGAACTATGCTATATGTCTGAAGTGTGTAATATATATATATATACTAAATATTACTTTCTTTAAAAAAGATCTAAAATATTGGTGGATGTTGTGAGCACAGACTCCTTACAAATGAACGGATAGCTCACCTATGAGTCCTTGCACAATTTTTCTTCTCAATTTCATCACAGACTATCAAGTTAATTTGGTTGAATACATTTTTAGTACTTATAAAATATGAAATTATTGTTTTTATTTTTATTGTCAAAATATACCTGCTAATTGCTTAATTGTTTAATAGAAGATTAATTAAACATCCTAATTAATATATACTATTATCGTGGTACCATCATATCAATATGTGACACTGCTAAATTATTAAGATTAATTCAAATCATAAAGAATTAATGTTTTTACCAAGATCAAAATCAAAACTTATTTGTTTTATAAAGATTAAAAACACATTTACTCCCGCAAATTTCTAAAAGATACAATGTCAATTATATTTTTTAGTCTACGAATGATAAAGTTTACACCTGTGGGTCATACATGTGTGTATTAGTCTATCAAATTTGTCCTTGAACGCGTGGTGCGGAAATAAATTAGTTCCATATATAATTTTTGAACTAGCTAGCTTAATTGGCCATTAAATATGCATTTAGTCAACAAGCTTGTTACTGTACATGTGATTCGTATATCAATTTAGTTCATGATATGTGAGAGCTAATTTGATGGAAGAAAATAAGAAATGCGTAAAATTTATAATTTTAACGTAATCAATAAGTGTACTTAGGCTGTCATTTCAGTTATCTAAGCTAAAGAACTATCTTAAAGGGTATTGTGAAATGATTTTAGGAGTTTTTTTAAATAAAAAAAAACCTATGAATTTTTTTAGAAGTGACTAATTTTTTAAAGAAATTTATTTGAATTAATTTTTTCAAAAAAGTTAAGTCAAGTTGTTTTTTTAAAAGATTTTATATTTAGCCACTAGCTGATTTTCTTTGTACAAGTTTAACATTTTTTATTTCATGCATTGTCTCTCAATAATTTTTTCTCATCACATTATATAACCTCTCTTACCTTCATTTCTCTCTCTTTAATTAGAGTAATTATAGTAATTTATAATATAAATATATATTATAGAAAATTATAATTTAAAATTTATATATTTAATTATAGAAATTATATTTAAATATTAATTATAGTAATTTATTATTTAAATATATAATTACATAAATTTATAATTTAAATACACAATTATAATTTAAATATCTTAATATAGAAATTTATAATTTGAATATATAATTATAATAATTTATATTTTAAATATATAATTAATTCATATTATTAAAATATATTATAATCATTTTAAATACCTCATTATTGATTTAATTATTAATTATGTCCTTATTTGTCATTTTACAGATTCTAGCTATTAAAATATGTTATAATAATTTTAAATATCTCATTATTAATCTAATTATTAATTATGTCCTTATTTTTCATTTTACAAATTCTAGCTAGTTGATCAAGTAGTTTTGTCAAACACTTATAATTAGCTTTTTAACTTTTAGCTTTTAGCTAGATTTTTAGCTTTCAGCTAACTTTTCATCTTTCAATAAGCTTTTTAGCTAATTTTGCCAAACACACCCTATATATTATCAAGCACTAGATTTTTTTTATATGAACTAAGATTTTATTAATATGAAAAAGTGGACGAAAGCATAAGGAGTGTCTTCTATCAAAGTGTACAAACCTCTACTTAGAGACCATAAAGAGAATATACATAATGAGAATTAATATATTAGAAGAACCGACTTGCCACAAAGGAGAGCAGGTTCGTGACCCATTTTGTAAAAGAATGTGTTATGATCTTTATCGCTTGACACCACTCTCAAAAAGACAATTTACTGTTTGAACTACCTTATAGACGTCCGAGAGTTTCTCTTTGAAGATTGCAACATTTCTTATCTTATGACTCGTTATTTTTAACCCCTCAAATTGTCAAAAATGACTTTTCACATTATTGAACAGAATTGTTTCATACTCCACCACTAATAGAGTTGTTGCCACATCTCGTACATAGAAGATTGTGCAACTAATAAATAAATGCATATTTGTTTTCACTCACTACAGATCCCACATGTGTCGTGCCCGATTCGAAAGAAGAATTTTACTATGTATAAAATTAGTTCTAGTAAACAACCTATTTACTTGCGACCGCTAAGCCAAGAGCTTAGATTTACATAAATAAAAACGATTGCTAGAAAACGAAGAGGATGGAGATAAGTAAAACGAGAAAAAAGTTATAATTTTTTTATAAAAAAATAATACTAAATAAAAGTATTTCTAATTTAAACATGATCAATCAACACCTTTTAGTATTGGTTATGTTTATTGGACATGGTCTATCAACAACTTATTTACTTAACTAGATTAGATAACGAAACAATCATTGATAACCTAAAATCTATCTTAAAAAATAAAATTTTAAGAGAAGTTAAAAAAAAAATAGACCAATTAAAATATTAAAATATTAAAATAAAAATTTAATTAATTTATAAATAAATATGAATTTATAATAAAACAAAATATTAGATTTGATAAATTAAACATATTTATAAAAATTTATGAATGTAATGTCAATTTTCTCCAATAAAGTTCTTTGAGGAAGATAAAAAATTTCACATCAGCTTATCCTATCAATATAAGTTATTTTAAAAAAAATTAATTAAGCATATAAAATTAGAATAAATATTTATTTTATTTAAACAAAGTTATTTTTTCTTATAATAAAACTTTAAATAAACTCAATATCATGTGTTACATATATTTATTTGTCACGTGGATATGCATCTTATTAAGACAACACTACTTAAAACATCTCCAAAAAGATTTTTACTCGTTTAACATTAAAAACATTATTTTAATCAATCATGCAAAAGAGATACACGACACATGTCCATGTATGGTGCTGCAAATGCACATGCATGACGTTATGCGTAGCCCATATAGATTTATATGTTACACATGAGAAATTGCCACGTTACTCTGAACACTCTTTACTTATCAGCATTACCATGTCTAATTGTGTAGTTCCAAACATGCAGCAACCTCCGATCCTCTCCCTTTCCAAGGACCCATCATTTTCTTCACCATCTATTTTTGTGTCCTACCTCCAAATCAAGACACTGATGATATGGAGATATCCCCTCTCTTTATTAGTTTTCATTCTTTTTCCTTTTTCATTATTCCACATATTTATTTTAAACTCAGCACAAGTAATTCTTCTTCGATCATCTTTGTGGTTTCTCTTTTCATCCATGTGCTCTTACTAGTATATTGTTTTTATTTGTTAATTTATATTTACCGACTTGGGAATGAGTAGTTTAACTGTTCAAGTAATGGTAGCTTACGTACCCTTTAATCTCACAAATTAATTATAAGCTATCAACATTTCACACTCAGTCTCAAGCTTCATAAATATCAACCCAACAACAAATTAAGAGCAAGTAGATATAAACAATCAAACATTCATAAAAAAATACATATTAATTTGTACTAATTATAAAGGGAAAAGGAAGAATATATGAGAAAAGGAAGCCAACTTGGATTCATTATTAGGAGTTAGGCAAAGGTATAAGAGAAGGGAAGTGGTGGATCCTCAAATTCTCATGGTAGTGGGGAGATGAATGAGTTTTTCTCCTTTATTGGTCACATGAGTGTGGTGGATGTCCCAATTTACGGGAATGAATTCACGTGGATCTCATCTGATGGTGCAACATCTAGCAGGTTAGACAAATTTCTTCTCTCTCAAGTGTTGATTGATTTTTGGAAGATTGGGTCCCAGTGCATTGGATCTAGGGAGTTATCAAACCATTGTTGGATTCTAACTAAAGTTAATGACCTGAATTGGGGGGCAAAACCTTTCAAATTCTTTGATTACTGGATTCAACATCCTTCCTTCTTTGAGATGGTAAAAAATTACTGGATGGCTCAAAATCCTCAAGGATGGGAGGCTAAAAAATTTTTCATAAAGCTTAAGGGGTTAAAAGGTGTCATGAAGGAGTAAAGCTATGTGGTTTAGAATAAGGATGAGGAAGAGTTGCAAACTAAGGCTAGGGAACTGGAGGAGTTAGGTTAGAAGTTATTATTAGGAATGGTCAGTGAAGCAAGAAATAGGAAGATTTTGTCAGCAGAGTATTGGAATCAAGCTTGGAACATGGAAAGAGCTATCCTTCAGAAGTCCAGAGTTAATTGGGCAGTGTATTGTGATGCAAACTCTAAATACTTCCATAATCTTTTTAAGCAAAGGTGTGCCAAGAACAGTATCAAGGCCGTTCACACGGAGCAAGGATAGGTGGAGTCAGTGGAAGGTGTAAAAGACGACATGGTGAGGCATTTTAAGGAAGCTCTTTCAGAGAGAGGTGAGTTTAGGCTTACACTTGATGGGGTTAATTTCAACCAGATATCTGGAGAGGACAACATTTTTCTTGAAGCTCAGTTCTCGGTGGACGAGATTAAGGCAACAATGTGGGATTGTGAGGGAGGAAAAAGTCCTAGCCCATATGGTTTTGGCCTGAATTTCTATAAATCTTGTTGTTGTAGGGGAAGACCTGGTCAGGGTGGTGCAAAAATTCCATGGATCAGGGAAGCTTCCTAGGGCCATTACCTCCTTTTTTATCACGCTAGTCCTGAAGGTAGCGAGTCGGGGTAAGTTATCTCAATATAGACCCATTTCCTTGATCTCGAGTGTTCAAAAAATTATCTCTAAAGTCCTTACTGAGAGGATGAAAATGGTGATGGGTGGAATTATTCAAGAGTGTCGAACAGCTTTTCCTTGCAGGCAGGTCCATTTTGGATAGGGTGTTGGTAGCTAATGAAATTTTGGACTGGGCTCATAAGTCTAAAAAACCTTATTTTTTGTTTAAGATAGATTTTGAAAAGACTTATGACTCAGTAAATTGGCAATTTCTTAACTATATGCTGGGAAGGATGGGGTTTGGTCAAAGGTGGAGGATGTGGGTGGTTAATTTAATGCGAAATTGCCATATCTCGATTCTGCTCAATGGTAGCCCCACGACGGAATTCCAACCAGGTAAAGGTATCAAGCAAGGTGACCCCTTATTGCCTTTTTTGTTCCTGGTGATTGTTGAAGGTTTGGCGAGTTTGTACAGATCATCTATCCAGCAA
The DNA here is from genome assembly GCA_037954015.1 of Psophocarpus tetragonolobus. Classification (NCBI taxonomy): domain Eukaryota; kingdom Viridiplantae; phylum Streptophyta; class Magnoliopsida; order Fabales; family Fabaceae; genus Psophocarpus; species Psophocarpus tetragonolobus. The sequence continues at coordinate 30,932,692 of CM075695.1, read as the reverse complement.
CGAGCTTATAAAGAGATTAAGGTGAATGAAGACACTAGTTTTTCTTTAGTCTAATATGCGGATGATGTTATCCTGATGGGAGAGGCAGATTTCCAATCAATATGGACAACGAAGGTCATCCTTCGAGGATTTGAGATGGTGTCTGGACTGAAGGTTAATTTTTGGAAAAGCCAATTCTACGGTCTGAATGTGGATCCCGGATTTGTGCAGCGATGAAGTGTATTCTCAACTGTTCTGTTGACTCTCCTCCTTGTAAGTTTTTGGGTATTCCAGTAGGGGCAAATCCTAGGAAGGAGGCCATGTGGAAACCTTAGTGGGTATGTTTAAAAACAGATTAGCAGTCTGGAAAGGAAAAAATCTGTCTTTTGGTGGTAGGTTGGTAATTCTAAATTCAGTCTTATCCAGTCTTCCACTTTATTTCTTTTCCTTCTATAAGGCTCTTGTTAAGGTCCTGAGGATTCTAAAAGGTATTCAGAGGAGATTTCGGTGGAGTGAGAATGTTGAAGGTCAGAAAATCTCTTGGGTAAGCTGGGAGAAAGTATGCTTACTAAAAAGACTTGGAGGCCTAGGGGTTAAGTGTCTGTCATTGTTTAATCTGAGCTTATTGGCAAAATGGAGATGAAGATTATTATCTGAGAAGAGTTTCTTGTTGACCCCCCTTCTAAGGAGTAGATATGGTGATTATCAGAATCTTCCTTATCAGTTAGTCTTGACGACAAAATGTTATACTTGGTGAAAAGATATTTGGGCAATTGATTGGCTGTCGACTCAATCCCCCAGGTGGTTTGAGACAAATATTAGAAAGAGGCTAGGGAATGAGGGTGATACTTTGTTCTGGCACCATAGGTGGGTAGGGGAAATCCCGTTGAGAGACATGTTTCCTAGATTGTTTTCACTGGCTTCGAATAAGTATGCTTCGGTCCAAGCTATGTTAGATGGTGAGTTGGGCACACACTGGTGAAAGTGGGAATGGAGAAGGAGGTTGTTTGTCTGGGAGGAGGACTTACTCATGTCACTGGAAGATCTGGTAAATACTATCCAGCTTGAACCCTGTCTTTGGGATAGGTGGACTTGGATGCCTGACTGCTCAGGGGCCTTTACAGTTGCAGGTGCTTATAGGATCCTGCTAGAAGTCTCCTTCAATGCCGTTAGATCTTCCTTGGCTCCTTCGTTGTTAGGGAGGCTTTGGAAGGATAAATTATCGTCTAAGGTTTTGGCTTTCTCCTGGAAGTTACTTCTGAATAGACTGCCAACGATTGACAACCTGCTGAAAAGAAGAATCCCCATCCTGCACGAAGAGCAAAAATGTCAGTTGTGTAAAGAGATTCAAGCAGAAGATAGTAAACATCTGTTACTCACGTGCCCGGTAGCCCAATCCCTATGGTATAAAGTAATGGTCTGGATGGGGTTTCAGTCCCCTTTACCGGATGACTTACCTTTATTATTTCAAAGTGTTAGCTTACCTTTATTATTTCAAAGTGTTAGCTTATGGGTGATTGGTAAATGGAGATCAAAGTGCAGGTTCCTTTTTGACTCGGTGGTCAGCTGGTGTATATGGGAAGTTAGGAATTCCATTATTTTTAACAGTGCCTCTTTGGAGGAATTGGATATCTTCGGTCAAATACAGCTGACCTCTTGGAAGTGGTTGACGTATAAATGTGGTTTTAATAAGGAGTGTGTTTTCTCAGATTGATATAATAACCTTCATTTGTGTATGCAGAATATGTAAATTTTCAAAGGGGTGGTTGGAAGGCCTGGTGACTTGTTGATTTTTCCTAATTATTCTTTAGTTTTTATGTTTCTTGTATCAGGGTTTTAGAAACTATTAGTTTCACCTGTTTATTGCTTTTTAATACATTATCTTTGCCTTAAAAAAAATAAAGTAAAAAGAGGGATGAGGTGACAACAAGAGATCACTGCTCTTTTGTTATGAATATAGTAAGATGTTTTCTTGGTTTGGGGATACAAGTTGTTTTACTCAAATATATATATACTTCTCAATTGTACCATCAACTTCCACCTCTCAAGGTATACGTAGAAACTTAGTTGGTTTAAATTCTTCCTATGTTTTGGTTGACCAGGGTTTGAAATATTTGACGTATTAGGAATGATATGTTAATATAGAAATTAGGAGAATGTAGATTTCCATAAAAGTTTTGTTATGGCAATGAGTTTACCGAGTGAGTAATTAATGTACAAATTAGAAATCAAACAGGAAATATTTTATTCTTTTTAGTATGTAAATTCACTGGATTGTTTTTTATGAATTTTACTTTTTTTTTAGAAGGGGTGGTTTCAGTATTTATTCTGTAGTACTTATACATCATCTTATGCATGACACATTTTGGGTTTATCATATTTATTTGCCTTTAAAAAAAGAAAAAGTGAGGGTTTCCAGAGGTGCGCTGAAATTATAGTCATCATTAAAAAGTAGATAATATAATTAGTGATTTCATGATACACACGTGTATATATATATAGAGAAAGATAAAGAGAGGGGTAATAGTTTATATTATCAATTACGTATTTTTCAATTAGAAGTTATAACTTGTAACACCCACTTGAGAGGAGTTAAAAACCAACAAAAATGGTGGGGTGGGAGCGGGTGAATGCTAGTAGGTGGAGAGTTTAAGCATAGGAGTCGAGGTTCTCAAAAAAAAAAAAGGAGTCGAGGTTCTCAAACATAACAGGTAAATTTTCAACAATTTAACTATATTAAAATAGTATTAAAAAATCAAAAGCAACAAAATACCTACCATATTACTTATAAGTAAATATTTTCTTTATTGATCAATACAATAAAATGTTATATTTATAAATAAACATTATTCATAAAAATTAAAATAACAAAATACTGTATGTAGCAATAATATATACATATCATATGTTAAATTTTACTAAATTTGTTACCGAGTTAATTAAATTAAAGTAAAACCAATTTATATATGATTCAACAGGTTGTGTTTTTTGTTTGTAAATTAACTAGTAAGAATTTAAGATTTAATACTCGAATTTGACACCGTCATGGGAGCCACATGTAAACTCCTTGCAGTGTTTGCACTATTAGAACATACGCGAATAAGGCTACACCTCTACATGTGAAATTTGCGTTTTAGGTGGATGTGACAGCAAAGCAAAAGATATTTCCATCCCAAATACCCGAGATTATTTTTAGTTTTAAAATTTATAAAAATAAAAATCAGTTTTTGTTTTAAATTTTAAAATATTTTTTTTTATTTTTAAATTTAAAATATTATTTTCAAATCTTAATCCCGTACTAGAATCTTTTCTCTTTAAAAATTGAAGATTGACAGTTGATAATCGGCTGTAGGGGCTGATTGGCCCAAGTTGGTTTATTTTTTAAAAATATCACCAATATGGATCTCTTTTATAAAATATTTTCAGTATAGGTCTGTTTTGGTAGTTGACTTGATCAAACCGCAACTCCGAATTGCGGTTTTGTTGCCACGTCAACAACGTGATTACGTGGAAACCAGCGTGACAAAAATGAGTATGAAACCGCAAGTGGGAATTGCGGTTTAACTGGTCTTTGATCAGCACCGCCTTGTTGTCCAATGGGTAAAAAAATACAGAAAACGATGTCTGTAAAACCGCAAGTCAGAGTGACGGTTTGACTGGGGTTTAATCGGCCCCCCCTTTACCAACCAGTTGCAAAAACGATGCCTGTAAAACCGCAAGTCAGACTTGCAGTTTGACTGGGGTTTAACCAACCCCCCCTTTTACCCAACAGTTGCAAAAACGATGCCTGTAAAACCGCAAGTCAGACTTGCGGTTTGACTGGGGTTTAACCGGGCCCCCTTTACCCAACAGCTACAAAAAAGGCGTGCGGATTTTTACGAACGGGTGCGGATATTTAGGAAGAGACGCGGTTTTTTATGCAAGCAAACCGCAAGTGCGACTGCGGTTTGCATTAAATAATATTTTCCACATAAACCGCATATGAGACTTGCAGTTTATGTGGAGTTCGTCTCCTATATATTTGCCCCGTTGCTCCACAGAACTGCACACCCCTTCGCTGCAGAGAATCGCACACCTAGTTGGAGACCACATGGTGATAATCAAAGAAAGCTTTTGTTTTCTGAAAATTATTTCTAAATATTGAGGTTAGTTTTCTTATATAATATTTTAATATATGTTTGTTATAGATTAATTTTATATTTTGTTATATATTATTTTGGGTATTATGTTAACATAATATTTTGTATTAAATTGTAGCAATTGTCATGGCATCATCTTCTTCTCGCCCTTCTATTGATTGTGTTCATTCTGGACCTGTGGAGAATGACGTGTTGTACATGCAAAATCAACACGTTTATCAACATATATGGAATGGGGAGGACGACAGAAAACTCTTAATCAGACGTGCAGTTCCCACGTACAATGGAGAAGAGTCAATTCCTCCTCAAATTGTACGATATTTACGACAAGCGGGATTTTACACGGTCGCGCAGATGAGTTTTCTTCATATTAATGCAGGTTTAATTAATGCATTTGTTGAGCGGTGGAGGCCGGAAACTCATACTTTCCACATGAGATGTGGAGAATGCACTATCACCCTTCAAGATGTTGCAATTTTGTTGGGTTTACGAATAACTGCATTCCTGTCATAGTTTCAACCAATGTTAATTGGGTTGAACTATGTGAAAAACTGTTTGGCGTTTCACCAAATAACGATGAAATTTATGGTAGTTCTATTCGAGTTAGTTAGCTAACTCATAATTTTGGTGATATCGCAAATTTTGAAAATAATGAAGAAAATTTACAGAGGTTTACTAGGGCATATATTTTACTGATGAAAGTTGAGTTTAATTTTTTGTGGTCTTGTGAGAGTGCCGAATTGAGACATACATGATCTCCATCCCATTGAGCAACCGTCCAATTGATTATTTTCCGAGACAAAATTGTCCTCATATAGAATGGACACCCATCTTTATAGTTGGGATATTTGATAATGTATTTTGAACTTTTTGACTCCACAACATGATACGTTTGATGTGTTCGCATTGAATATTGTATCAATGCATTTTTTAGATCTTCTTTTGTCTCAAACTGTAGACCTTTGTACAATGCATCTCCAACATTCCATGACTCATGCAACTCTTGGCCTAAAATATCTTCTTCATTAGGATGCAACCAATTAATGTGTGTATAATGAGCTGCATCAGTCCAAGGTGGACGTTGCCCTGCAAGTGTAACAATATTCTTATTCATGTGTCTCTTATTCAACAAATTAAAGTAGTAAACCCTAAACAAAATAATAATTATTGTTAAACATACCTTGTTCGACATTTCTTACCGACAATGACTCCATATTACGAGTTTCATCGTCATCATTATCAGATGAATTATCATCAATTGAAACATCATTTTCTTCGTCAGATGTTTCCTCACCACATGATTCACCAATAACATGATCATCATCTACTTCAACTATGTCAGAATTCATTATACCAGTGTCTACTGCAGTGCCTGAAATAGTACCAACTGATGATTTCTGAACATACAATTCTATTATATGAACATTATTTTGTTGTTCAAAAGCATTCAACATAATTTCAATATCTTCATCATCAACAATTTGTAGTGGCACATACTTTCTAGAAAATAAAAATCTACAAGTTACAGATGATATAAATTCATTTGATTGCATTTTTAACTTTTCCTGAATTTTGTTCTTTAATGAAGTAAAACTCATAGGACGCGTAATTTTAATTGCTCTTCTACTCCCTTAAAAAATAACACCTTCGTCTCCTTCGTACATTCTTCCATCACTATAAATGAAGGTGACAATTGGAGCAGACATAATATTCATAAATGTACCTACAAATAAATTATAAAGTAAATTTAAACATAAAAAACAGAGTTAAAAAAGCAATTTGCTTTTAAAAATATTGAAAAACACAAAAATTTTATGAATTATGTTTTTTACCTGAAAAACTGGACTGTAAAGTAAAGCTTTGTTTTACGTCGGGTGCAACTACGTGTGCGGTTCTCTGGGTTGAACGGGTGTGCGGTTCTGTGGGGCGACGGGGTTTAAATAGCAACTCCACTTAAACCGCAAGTCTGATTTGCGGTTTATGTTAAAATTAATATTTAATGCAAACCGCAGTCTGCACTTGCGGTTTTGCTTGAGTAAAAAAAAAATAATATTTAATACAAACCGTAGTTCGCACTTGCGGTTTTATGTGAGTAGAAATTTGTATTTTTTTTGCAACTGTTGGGTAAAGGAGGGGCCGATTAAACCCCCGTCAAACTGCAACTTTGACTTGCGGTTTTACAGGCATTGTTTTCTGTGTTTTTTTACCCATTTGACAACAAGGCGGTGCTGGTCAAAGACCAGTCAAACTGTAATTTCCACTTGCGGTTTCATACTCATTTTTGCCACGCTGGTTTCCACGTAATCATGTTGCTGACGTGACAACGAAACCGCAATTCGGAGTTGCAGTTTGACGAAGTCAACTACCAAAACAGACCCATATTGATAATATTTTATAAAAGAGACTCATATTGGTAATTTTTTTAAAAAATAAACCCACTTGGGTCAATCAGCCCGGCTGTCGGTATCGGTGGTGGTGGTAGATCGAAAAGGGTTGGTGGAGGGGATGGTCAATGGTCAACAATAAAAGGTGTGACAATGATCGACGATTGAAGGTGACAGTTTGTGATTAACGATTAGACGTGGTTTAAATTTTATTCTTGTTTGAATGAGAATCACATCAAACCAATTGTAATCAATTAAGTTTGATTTTATTTGCAGATTCGGAATTTAAAAATCTTATCCAAATTGATTACGTGCTATATATATATATATATATATATATATAATATTTTATATTTGATTAATATCTTGCTTTTATGAGACACTTATTCATGAATTCTAGTCGACACTTTTATTCCTATCTCACTCTCTTTGGTGTTGTTGATTATCTTCTTTCTCAACTTTTCTATGCTTTGTCATGATGAATACTTGTCTTTTTGTTTAAAATGGTCAAAGTTTTAAATGTCTATACTATCAACACATTTGCCTAATATAATATGGAAGAAGGACCATCTATTAGTTATAAGTGAAATGAAATTAAATTATTTTATATCCACCCAAAGTTTAAAGCAAGCAGTGGTATAAGTGTTAAACTCTCTTACCAATTAATACTTTAAAAGTTATGTAAACGAAAAGTTGTGATTAAACTATCAGTGTAAAACTCTTTTACACTGCTAACGAATATGTGTTAAACTATATATATATATATATATATAAATTTTAAATTAATATTTATTATGTGAATTTATTTTTATCTTTATTTAATTTATTTTAAAATAAAGTTGTTCAATTAATATTTTATGAAAATAAAATCATTTTGTGAATGTAATAATATTGATATTTGATATTCCTAATCTATGTTTTTTAAAACCGGTCGGATTGATCATCAAACTGAAAAAAGTACTAGTTCAATGTTCATTGGTTAACCGTTATTGAAATGATTATTGAATCGGTTTTAATAAAATAATATTTTTTATTAATAATATATTATAAAAATTTAATATTATAAAAGAAAAAAATATATTAAGAGGTAATTATTAAAAAAAAAGTAGTTTTAATAATACACCTTCATATTTATAAGTTAACTCTCATTTTCATTAAATTATAAATTAAAAAATAGATGAACTTCAAAAAACAAGAATACATTTAACAAAATCTAAATATTTTTTAAAAAATTTATGAACGGGCAAACTGGTTGAACTACTAATTTTATAATCAATTTTTTAATTTTCACACCTATTTTTTGCTAACCAAATTTTTAATATTAACCAAATCAATTATCAAACCAATTCACATTTTTTTTATCGAAACAACAAGTTCGGACCAATTTTTAAAACAATGTTACTAATACGAGTTGATGTTATGGTGGAAGATGTGGTGTGCTCTTGATAAGAAAATAATATTATAATAAAATATCATCTCGTATGGATATTTTCAATCCTATAATTGATTTTCAAAAGTTGAATAATACATGAGAAAATAATTGAATTAGTCGTTGAATCTTATATAGTTACATTTTTTTATTGAAGAGAAATCTAAAAATCTTTTTAAATTCATGATATTTATAAATTTGTCTATAAATTTTATCATAATTATATATATATATATATATATATATATATAAAAGTATGAAGAATAATTCAGAGTTAAGTCATTAAAGGAAAAAAATAATAATTTGTCTTAAATGATCTTAGAATTTGAATTACTTAAAAAATAACTATTATTTTAACTTTATAATGTTAGAAATTTTTAATTTTTATTAGAATAATTTTAGTATAAATTATTTTTTTATTTATTACTAAGTTTTGACTTAACTAATTTAATGATTGTTTCAATGTTGTTCTCTTCGGTAAATATTTTGCATTTAATTAAACGACAAAAAATAGTTTCATTTTAAAGATTTGCTCAAGTTTTTTGACCTGATATTTAAAATTAAAATCTTAAAAGATTGTAGATAGTTTTTTTTGCATGTTAATATCTATTTTTAAATTTATTAGTATAAGAAAATATACATTACATTTTTTCTGAAGAAAAACAATGTAGCGTATATTTTTTTATATTAATTAATTTATAAATAAAATTTACACTACATATAACATATGAGATTGAATGCTTTTAGCACGAAAACACATAGACGTATAAATTACACATTTAATATTTAATCATAACTTTTTTTTGTGAATATTATCTTATAATATACAAATTATTTTTAGATACATTACTTAAGATAGAATTCCATATAATGTAAACAAGTAGAGATAAAGATTGTGCATAGAATATGATAATCTCAATAATTAACACAACAGTGACACTTAAAAAATACTCAACAATTTTATTAAAACTAAAATAAAAAGTTTTTCCAACTAAAAAATTACCGTTATTAATTATTTACATTAAATAGGAATTCACTAATAAAAAGATGACTCGTATAAGTATTGCACATGTCAAGTAACAACCTCAACAATCAAAATAATACTCACTCCTTTACAGATGAGCACTACATCTTTAAAAGATGTTTAAACTTACAGTAATTCTCACTTCTTCTTTTTTTTTAATGTAATTTTTAAAATAATAATAATAAAGTTAACAAATTTATTATAAAGGAAGGTTTGTAATTAAATATAAGTATAAAATTTTTAACACCGCATACCAATTAAACTCTTTTAAAAAAATATAAAATAAGTGCATGTTATATGATTTTTAATATAAAATTAATTATCTTTTTACTGTACTCTAACAAACATCGCTTAAAATTTTCAAATAAAATTATATTACATGAATTTTAGTAAATTATTATTTTTTCAACTATTATTTATTAATTACATCAATTTTTGCGGCCACGGAGAAGGATGTTTAAGTTTGATATACAGTTTCTTTTTTTAAAAAAAAAAAAACAACTTACAAACAACTCATGGATGTATCATGATTCAGCTGCCGATGGGTGCGAGTGTGGCGAGGGTGGTTGCATTTTGGGGGTTCAGTGTTTTGTTTTTCATTTATATTTTTTATCAGCATTTTTTCATTTTTATTTGATATTGATGTGTCTTAATTTTACATTTTATTTTTAATTAATAAAAAAATGAAGAGTTTCAAGTTTCAAACACAGTTTTATATGAACGTTCAAAACAGCTCCACATTGCTTTAAATCTTTGAAATGTTTAAATAATTTAAAATCAACCATTTCAAATCAATTGTAGAAAAACATTTAAATAAGGTTTTAGTTCTAGTATTAAGCGTGTTTTGAATGACGTTAGAGACAAAAATACAACCTTCAAATCAAGATTAATAACTATTATAAGCATTAATATCTTAAAATTATTTTATATAACCGGGTCCTTAAACCATTAAAATGAATATATAACTTCAGCTTAATAATACCATGACAACTAATGAGTAAATTAATCTTAAATAACGTGTTTAACTATGTATTCAACAATTCAAATAAAATAAATATAAAAATTTTATATAGGAGACATTTGTTTCACCGAATCATTCAAGTTGGAATTAAGAAGTTGAATTTTTATTACTTTTTTTTATAGAATAAAAAACTTATATTGATAAAAAGGAAAAAAAGATATGTCTTTCAGCGTATTACCATATAAAGTGACAGAAAATGCCATATGAAACCATAAAGAAAAATAAGAATAAAAAATAAAAAGTACTTACATCCCAAATATTAGTTATGCGACAATTTTTTGAATTGTGAGATCTTAGAATTAAAAATCATTTTCCTAGTCTTCAAGATCTGTTAGAGCCCCATGAACCACACAACAGTCTAGACTTTCCGATGTCCAGATATTAGCCCCAGAAATTGATAGTACTGAGATTTGATGTCACTTGATAGCACTGTGGTGAGCCTCAACAAGTAATATCACTGCAACCAAACCTTGTAGGACATCTCACAAGTAAGGAACAAATGGGCACTTGTCTCCTTAGATCGACCACAAAGCCCACACAACTCGTTTCCTTTTGTTATGATATTTCGTTTCAGCAAGTTCTTCTTTGTTGATAACCTATCCGCTCTAATTTCTCACACCAACAGCTAAACCTTTGGGGGTACACCTTTTTACCACATTTGCTTGCAGAGCACATTTATATCTTTTCCCAGATACAACGAAAGAAACCTATACGCCGAGGATACATAGTACAAACCTGATTTTTCCATAGACCACACCCATCCATCGATTACCTCTTGCTACAAAGTCATATTCCTAGCTCTTTAGCATCTCTTCTTTCCAAACAAATAACCTCCTCGTCCACTTTCATTTCCACCTTGACTCCCTAGAGTGTTTCTCTGCAACAGAAACTTTTTTACCTAATGCAACCCCATAAAACTAAGGAAACTCATCATACAACCTACTATTTCCATACCACTTGTCCTCCCAGAATGTTATGTTTCTTCTTATACCAAGACTGTGTCGCACATTCAAAGACCATAAATCCCTATTGCTAGCCCTTCGCACCCCATGAAATTCAAAACAGCCTACTACGTTGAACACAATTTGCCCCTCACCTCCCACCTCCCACCTCCCACCTCCCATATGCATGCCTTTACTTTGATTCAAAAACCCTCGCCCATAGACTCTCGTGATCAACCTTCAAACATCACTTCCATTTCTTCATCAAGGCTAAATTAAAGTTACCCATATCTCTCCGTCCTAGACCCTCCTCTTCTTTTGTCATACACACTCTTTTTCAAGATACCCAATTAATTTTTTCTCTTACCAAGGATAACAAAAAAATTCGCACGCACGGATATTTGTGATTAAACTTCGCAAAAATATCTGCACATATAGTATAAATGGGTACCCGTTACCCGCGGATACGAGTTTTTTTCTACCCATTCCTTAACGGGCGCGGGTATGGGTACCCGCTACCCACTAAACTAAAATAATATATATATATATATATATATATATATATAAGTTAAAAAAGATAATATTCTTGGAAAACAAATCAATTTAAAATATTAATTATCAAAATTCATTGATATCAATCTTATTTTTTTATGAAAACTTCATAGTTAATAAAATTATTTATTATAAAAATTTTGATAATATAAAATACAGATTTTATTTGTATTAAATATTTTCTTATAATATATTATATTAATCTACTTTTAGATCTAATTAATCTTGTAAAAATTAGTATAATTTTATTTCTAGATTTTTCAAAAAATAAATGATTTATTTGATAAAACTTCTTATAAAAAATATTTAATTTTAAAAGATGTATTTTTTAAAAATATTCATGTTTATGAATTTATTATCGGGGTTGGTAAAAAGTTTTCACAAAAGATTCATAAGTATATTTTAAATTTAGGAGAGCTATATATCCATGATTACTCATATTTTATTTTTAAACTTAGACGTGGAAAATATATATTTCTATGAAAAATATGAGAAGTATTCCTACTTATAACATTCTTAAGAATGTGGTATTAGATAATATAAAATTAAATTTTGAAATATACCCTGTATTGAGTCACATTGAACTAAGTGTTTGGGAGTAAAGCCAGAAAAATGAGCTTAAGCTCACATGGTATACAAATTCAAGTTTTTGAGTCTATTCAACGTGTGAATTTTTTAGTTTGATCCGTTTAACCTTAGATTAAATGTACTAATTTGTTAGCTTTGATGGAGTTTTTAATCGTATAAAATAATATATAACATAAATGGATTGAATTTCGATTTTTAAACATTTTTGTTGAACATTGATTTAGAAATATTAAAAGTATTAAAAAAATAATAGATGATTTTTGAAAAATATCTAATTTAAAATTATAAAAATACTTTAATTATATTAAAAACAAAAAATCTTATTAAAATTTTTTTTAATTATTTTTTGCGGTTTTGTTAAACCTGTGAGTTATGTGAGATAATTCAGATTTAAAAAAGTAAAACTTATTGATATTGCAGACTTCATGGACAAATCATAGGAGTTTCGGACTATGTGATTTTAGTGTAATAAAAGTTATACTATGAGTTACGTGGATTTTAATTTTACTGTCAGTTTGTTAAGCTCTACTTGGATATTGAGACTGTGCTATAAAAATTGTAATACAAATAACTGCGTCAAAGTAGCTGGTATTAATATAGAATCTATTTCTTTTAAAGACATGCTCTTTTAACACAGTTTTTCTAAGCACAATCTTTATGGTAAGTTAAAATTTATAAATATTTTATCCTACCTGTAATTTTATAATTTTGATTAAAATCTATTCAATAATAAAAAATATTTATTACTAGCCTTTCTCAAAGGACATGTTGCAAAATGTGGTTTATGGTCAACAATAAAAGATACTTGGTTGTGAGATTCAAGATGAAGTGGACAATTTTCAAATGCATACAAAATTGTTAATGTTAGTACACATCGGAGTATAACTTCAACCTTAGAAACACAATTATTTATCAGATTATAGAAAGATAAATTGCCTTCAAAAGTCTTAACATTTTCATGGAATTTACTCTTAGATAGACTTCCTACTGTCAACAATTTATTAAAGAGATCGAGATGTGGTATTTCAATCAAATGTGCTTTTGTGTATTGTGTAAGGATCATGCGGAGGATAGTAAAAACCTTTTTCTATCTTGTTCAGTGTCTCAGGTGCTATGGTACAAGGTTCTGAAATGGGTAGAAGTGGAATCATCATTTCCTGAAGATTTACATCAACTGCTTCTTATGTCTTCTAGTTGGGTGAAATATAAGAGTAAGTGTAAGTATTTGTTTTTGCATGTGGTCTGTTAGTGTATTTGGCTATCCAGAAACGCCACTGTGTTTAATAATAAAACAATAGAGTCTTTGAATATCATGTCATCTATTCAAATTATATTTTGGAAGTGGTTAATGTATAACTTTAATTTTAATAGGTGTCGTTTTTTCTCATATTGGTGTAGTAACATCCGATTATTCATGTTGAATATGAAGTGGTAACTCTATGAAGAGTATGTTTTCAAAGGGATTCTTTTTGAGACATAGTCTAAGTTGAATTATATTATATTTGGTAGTAAAACTATTGTTTTTTAAATGGCTTAAAAGTTTGAAATTCTTTGTTTCATCCGCTTCTTATATATATTATGGATTAGTTTTTGCCTTTGAAAAAAAAAATTACTAAACCTTGTATTAGAAGAGTCTCTTTGTGCGTGAGTTATGTCATTTTTTCAACACCCGTTAAAATTTGGTGATTGGTGGGTTGTGTGGTCATGTGGGAAGTACATAAACATATACAAATTACTTAAACTATAATTATTAAAAGTATCTGTAAATTAAAATATTCTTATTTATGGATATTGAAAAGGTTCTCGAAAAAGAAAAATCTATGATGTCTTTGTTAAATTTGTGGGTATCGATACTTTAATTTTTTTTAACCAATAGTTTATTTTCTTAACCAATAAAATTATAAGTTTTATACATATTATCATTTTCATAAATTTAAATAAGTAAAAAAATTATTATCAATGATAAAAGTAGACTTGTTCCCATTACATGTTTTACTTATTATAAGAAAATGTTAAGTCAAATTCAACAGTGTAAACAACTTCTACACAAATTATCTCATAAATAAAGAAAATTTATGAAAATAATGACACCTAAAAAAATTGAAATTTTATTAGTTAAAAAAATCAAAATTATTCATAATTACAAAATTAACCTAATCATAGTATATTTCCGGTGTGGAAAATATCAATAGCCATCAATGAGAATATTGATGGTTAATTAGTTGATTCAAGTATTTACAAAATTTAAAATATTCATGAATATAACTAAGGATGTAATTAAAAAATTATAAATATAATTTAAAATTTATAAACAACTATAGTTTATTGTACATAACTATTCTTGTCAGATTTTTTGGAGGAAAGTCATTCGATTGTTATGATTTCTTACTAACACAGTTATTTAAAAATATACTGTTTACTATAATTTCCAAAAGTATCTTGCCAACAATTTAGTTCCATCAGAACTTTGGAGTGGTTATAGAAGACATTCTAATTTAACGGAGAAAATTATCCCACGTACATAGCACCATATGCTGGAATACTTTAATTGCACGTAGTTACAAGTGTTTCATTTTCGACTTATCAATCAATCATCCATTTATTGCACATAAATGCATCTTTGCACAATGGTAGTTAGTATTTCCTATAAAATTCAAGACCCAAAATAAGTCCTACAACCATAACAACCCATCTCACGAAATTGAGAAAAATTAGTGAAATCATTCCACACACAGGATGGAGGAGCAAAGGGTGCAAACCATAGCCTCTCAGTCCAATGACGATGGCATCGTAGACATGTTTGTTAGGGCAGAGAATGAGCAACCAGGCATGACAACGATCCATGGGGTGAACCTTGAGGTTCCAATTATTGATTTCACGAACCCAGATGAAGAGAAAGTGGTGCATGAGATTGTGGAGGCATGTAGGGAGTGGGGTATGTTCCAAATTGTGAACCATGAGATACCTGATGATGTTATAAGTAAGTTGCAAAGTGTGGGCAAAGAGTTCTTTGAGTTGCCCCAAGAGGAAAAAGAGGCGATTGCTAAGATTGAAGGGTCTAACTCTATAGAAGGGTATGGCACAAAGCTTCAAAAAGAGATAGATGGCAAAAAAGGGTGGGTAGATCATTTATTCCACATTGTATGGCCACCTTCCTCCATCAATTACCGTTTTTGGCCTAATAATCCTCCTTCTTACAGGTTAGTTTCAATTTAGTAAACTAAACTATACAAACTATTTATGAGATTTCCTGAAATTACATAATGCTTTTTCTATTTCTATACCAATTCATGGTTTAAAAGACATACACAACATTTCTTTTATGTGTAATTTCATAAAACTTTAATTAGGAAGAGGTAACGTGTTAGTCCAGATTATTAATGCCATTTATCTAGCTTTTTCTAGATACCACTTCTCTCTTTTTATTTAAATATGTAATTTAAATATTTACAGAACTTATTGTTCCAGTAAAAAAAGTGTTATATTGTAAAGCGAGCTTTTTTTTCCAATAATTTGAACATAAAGATTTATATTAAAAAAAGGATTAAAATATGATTTTGATATCTTTCATGTGAATTTAAGTGGTTTGGTTTCTTAAACTAAAAAAATCCGTTTTGATTAAGAGTTTTTGTTAATTCAAGTTGGTATTTTAATTTAGTACACAAATTTAATTAATTTGGTGACATATCTATTGAGATGAATTTTGAATAATCTAGATGCGTTACTTGATGACCAGCCCACCCCTTAATGAGTAAGATGCAAGACAAAATTGAAGGACTAATTTTTAAAGAAAAAAAAAATCTACACCTCCTAATTAAGTGATTAAAAATTTAAAATTCACTGCCTAAGAATTAAGATAGCGGATCAATAATGCTATATGGTACAAAGAACTTTAGTTTGAAACAGTACTAATACGTACTAGCTACATGTTCATAGCTTATTGGATAGAAGTTAAATTTAGAAAAAATAAAAAACCAAAATATTTTACATTATTTCCTTAAAATATATGATCCATACAATCTTTTAAAAAAAAAAAGCCAAAGGGTACGTCAAACAACAAAAAAAGTTATCGATAAAACACTATATGTGAAGATTCAGTCGAAGGTGTGAATATTGAAACATGTTGTTTCATTAATGAAAGAAACATTAAATTTGAACAATATTAATTAACACAGTTGATTTTGTGGCAGAGAGGTGACTGAAGAATATTGCGGACACCTAAGAGGAGTAGTAAAAAAATTATTGAACAGTATGTTAATAGGGTTGAGTCTTGAAGAAGATGAATTAAGGGAATGTGCAAAGGAAGATGAGTTAAACTATCTTTTGAAAATAAACTACTACCCACCTTGTCCATTTCGTGATATGGTATTGGGTGTGCCAGCACATACAGACATGTCTTACATTACCATTCTGGTGCCCAATGAGGTGCAGGGCCTTCAAGCCTCTAGGGAGGGTCATTGGTATGACGTTAAGTATATTCCTAATGCCCTTGTCATTCACGTTGGGGATCAAATGGAGGTATTCATATCTTTCTTATATGTTCTATTTTTATTTTAATATACCCTTTTTTTTATAAATTCAAATTAACCTATATACAACTTTTATGATAATATGTTAAGAGTTTAATTGATATACACATTCAAGCACAATTTTTTATTCATGATAAATTTGTTAACTTTATTTATTAATATTTTAAAAATTATAAAAATAAAAAATCATGATTAAATATAAATATACATCGATTAAACTCATTTGTTATTACGAAAGTCATGTAATCTTTACTTTATTTGATAAGAAACCAATTAAGTGTTTATTTTATTTTATGTTTGTATATATAGATACTTAGCAATGGAAAATATAAAGCAATTTTTCACAGAACAACCGTGGACAAAGATAAGACAAGAATGTCGTGGCCTGTGTTCATAGAACCCAAACCTGAGTATGAAGTTGGTCCACACCCAAAATTGGTTGACCCAGACAACCCACCAAAATACAAGACAAAGAAATATAAGGATTATGCTTACTGTAAGCTCAACAAAATTCCTCAGTGAATTAAGTGGTTGGTTTTAGTGTTCTGTTATTTAATTTATAAAATGAAATTGTAGCTTGGGTCAACTAGATTATTAATTAAGATTTGTAGCTAATTATAATGTTGGATGTGTGTTTTTTAGGAAAATAAAGATTACAAGAAGTTGTTTGTCCTGTTAATTAAGTTATTATACAATTTTAGTTATTCCAACAATTTTTACTTTTTTTTTTTAAAAGCTAAGCATATATTCATTAGAAGAAACAAATTGTTTCTTGAGATACAACCTGCTTACAAGGTCCTCGGTATGCTAATGAAACCTATCATGACATATTCATCTATCTCATATTTAATAGACACAATCTAGGGTTAGCATACCAATCAGAAAAGACATACCCCCTATTAAAACCAATGGAATATGAAAGCCATCTCCACGATAGTGTCTTTATGAGCATAAAAAATGTCAACAGAATCCTTCGGTATGTTATAAAAAACAATCTGATTTCTAGTGAGCCAAATTCCCCAACACCCAGCCAGCCAGAACACATACCTGCACTTCTTCTTTCGCTTACCAACCACCTATGCTGATGACGAAAGGAACAGTTGATGCAAATCCCCCGGAATAGGTCCTTGAATCCCCAACCATCTAAGAATACTATTCCATACTGATTGAGCCTTGGCACACGTTAGGAATAGATGATTTCTTTCCTCAGCAGCACTGTTGCAGAAAACGCACATTGTACCCTGGCCTGGGATGTCCACCCCTCTCTTCAAGAGATTATCTGTGGTTGGTAATCTATCCAACAATAATCTCCATGAAAAAGCAATCACCTTTGATGGCAGACTATCTTTCCACATTCGTCTCAGATCTCTAGCTTCCACCTCAATTAATCCGGGTGTGGACTGTTGCGAGCGCAAAACCGAATAGACCTCCGCCACTGTGAAACCCCCATCTGTAGTAGACGACCAACTCCATCTATCGGACCTATGCTCCCCCATTACCACTGACTGCACCATACTTTGTAAAATAGTAAGCTGATCCTGTTCCCATACAAATAACTGCCTTCTCCAGACCCATATCCACTCTCCTGATACTCCTTTCTTGTCGCTAATGTTGATGCCTTTATCTACCGCTAGTCCATATAACCTGGGAAACTTAAGACTAAGCGCGCTATCTCCTATCCAATTATGCTCCCAAAATAAGGTATCGTTGCCGTTTCCTACTATTCTGCGGACATTATTCCCAAACCAGCCTGGTATCCGCGCATTCGGTCCGTCTATAGCCCATACATCCCTCCACCACTGTGATGCTGAAGATAATTTCTCCGGTCTTGGGTTGAGATTATATGTCTGGCCATATTTGCCCTTCAACAAACTTGCCCATATAGCGTTTTTATCTGATAATAGTCTCCACCTCCACTTTGCCAGTAAACTCAGATTGAAATTTCGTAAGCACTTTACCCCAGACCCCCCTCTTCCTTTGGCCGACAGACATTTTCCCAGCTGACCCACGCAATTTTGATCTGTTGATCTGTCCCTCCCCACAAAAATGCGCGCTGAAGTCCTGTCATAACTTTTAAGACTTTTTTGGGCACCTTGTAAAACGAGAATAAATACAGCGGAAGGCTAGACAAAACTGAATTTATCATAACTAACCTTCCTGTGAAGGACATATGTTTTACCCTCCACACTGCCAATTTCCTCTGGAATTGTTCAATCACTGGTAACCACATATCAGTCTTTCTAGGATTCGCACCAACCGAAATTCCCAGGAATTTGAATGGCGGAGATGACACAACACAGTTCAAGAGATTACTAACAGCTCTTATAAATGAATCGTCTACATTTAGCCCAAAAAATTTGCTTTTGCTGTAGTTCACCTTTAGCCCCGAGGTCAACTCAAAGCCACGAAGAATCACCTTCAAATACCAAACAGATTGCAGATCAGCCTCCCCCATCATAATCACATCATCTGTATACTGCAGTACTGAGAACTTTGCCTCATCAGCAATACTGAGCTCTTTGAATACCCCTCTCCCGACAGCTGTTCTGAACAATCCCGATAAGGCTTCTGCTACCACTAGAAACAAAAACGGAGATAGTGGGTCTCCCTGCTTCAAACCTTTCTCCGGCCTAAATTCCTCCGTAGGGCTCCCGTTGACTAATACTGACATGTGACTATTCCTGACTATACTCCTCATCCACTTTCTCTAAGTGCATCCGAACCCCAACCTAGCCAACATATAGTCCAGAAAATCCCAATTTACCGAGTCGTACGCCTTCTGAAAATCCACTTTAAACAAGTAACATGGTTTCCTCTTCCATTTAGCCCAATCCACAATCTCATTTGCTACTAGTACCCCATCCAAGATGGATCTGTCTGGCAAGAATGCTGACTGGCACTTAGAGATTAAATGCCCCATTACTTTCTTCATTCTCAGAGACAACAATTTAGAGACAATCTTTTGAATGCTAGAGGTTAAAGAAATTGGTCTATACTGAGCTAACCTGTCTGGCCTCGCCACCTTAGGGATGAGAGTAAGGAAGGATGACGTCACTCCTCTAGGTAGCACTCCTGACTGGTGAAATTCTTGCACTGCCTTTACAACGTCGGCCACTATTATTCCCCAACATGATTTATAGAAATGGAAACCAAAACCATCGGGACCCAGACTTTTCCCACCTTCACATGCCCAAACCGCCTCCTTTATTTCAGCCGCCGAAAAAGGCTCCTCTAGCCATTCTCTCTGTCGATCATCCAACTGATTGAAGACAACCCCGTCCATCTTTGGTCTCGTCTGTTGCTCCTCCTCAAATAGCCCTTTGAAATGATTAAACACATGCTCCCGAATATTCTGAACACCCTCCACCCAACCGGCATCTGTTTTGACTGCCAGAATGGAGTTTGCGTAGCATCTCTCCTTAAAACATTTATGAAAGTAGTTTGTATTGCTATCCCCATTTAGGGCCCACTTAACTCGAGATTTTTGTAACATGGACTGTTCCATTTGCCTTGCCTTCACCCAATACTCTGATAAAATCCCTTGTCTCTGCTGACCACTTCCGATAACCCCTTGGCCCAACTGTTGGTCCACCATCTCCAATTGTAATACTTTCTCTCTCAGGAATTTCTCGTCTTTACTCGATTCTTCTTCTTTCCACTCTTTAATCTTCTTCTTCAAACCTTTTAATTTACTTGCCAACTGATACATCCTCCATCGTTGATCCTGATCAGATGACCAGACCTCTTTTACAGAGTCCAAGCATCGTTGATCCAAACAATTTTTACTTTAAAGCAAAGTTTTTATTCACGTAACAAAAAAAAAAAAAAAAAAAGCTTTTAGAGTCAATATTTTTTATCGTCATTAGTTTGTTTGATTATATAATAGAGAATAATTCGTTTAATCATTCTTAAGTAACGTAAGACAGGTAAAAGAAGTGTGACAATTCTTTCCTCAAGAACGATAATGTTTTTCTTTTTGAAGAATAGTAAAGTCGTTCCCAAAGTATACAAAACACAAATTTTCTTTTTATGTGTTGATATTATATTAGTCAATAATTATAAAATTATTTTCAAAATATATAATAGACAATTTTTATTAAAAATATATTTAAATTACTTTTAAAAACATTTTAAATTAGTCTTTTAAATTTATTTACGGTACGAAACAAAGTATCATTCATGAGAAAAGCTTTATTTTTATTAAGATTAATTTATTAATCTGTCAAATATTAGAAGAAATCATATTCTATTTTCTTTATATATTTCAAAGACTCAACCATATATATAACCTATATATCTTGTCTTATTTATAAGAATAAAGATAAAATACTTGATTCATCATTATTATAAAATCTAGCCTATAATGTTCCTTTTATTAATTACTTTTATATTTAAATCTCATATAATCAAATGAAAGAGAAAAATAATTAGGAAAGGGAAAATAAGTATTAGAGATAATACTAGAAAATACTAGCTGGCTTTAAAAAAAAAGTATTTAGTACCTATTTATTGCGATTAATTAAATTAAGAATTTTTTAAATCTTGATGAATTAAGTAATTGATTCTTATAAATAAGATTGAAGGAAACAATGGTTACAAAATAAGATATTGACTTTATGTTTAATAATTTCATTGACAAAATAATTTTTAACAAAATATTTATGAAAAATAATTCTAAACTAATTACAAAAAAAAAAAATTCACAGATCAAAAATTTTCTCTAGTTTAACCATTGGTTTTGAGTTTGAGTCTTGAGTATCCAACTATGTTAGATACTTGGAGAAAGAGTTTGTCACATATAGTAGTCTTGTAAAATTGCTTCTAATGAAAGATACTTATAATTAGACAAAAAACTGCAAATATCATTTACAACACATAATCTTATTTGATATAATTATGTAAAAAATCATTCTATATGTCAAAGTTTTTCTAAGTATTTAATAAAAATCCTATAAAATAATTTTAATCTTTTCAAATAAAACTCATATTTGTTTAAATATATTTCTTAAAATATTATTTAAAATTAAATATGTATATAAATATATTTAACAAAATATTTTAAGAACAAACTAATATATAAAATCTAACATAGGTGTTAATAAAAAATATTAATCAAGTTATTGTATATGTATTTGACTTTTTCCTTTTTAAATTGGTGTCATTGATAAAATATAAATTTTATTAAGCAAATTTCTCACATAATTCAAATTAATAAATTATAATAAAAATTAAATATATTTAATCAATAGGTTAATAAATTTAAGTAATAAAATATATATGGATTGTGAATTAATGCACAAAAAAAATTAATGCACCAATACAACAATAATAAAATTACTCATGGTATGTAAAAAATTTTATTTAGTTAATTTCTTTAATTGGTTTTATCCCTTTGGAGATTGTGAATTTATTATGTAATTTTCTTTTTTATATCTATTTTTAAAAATTAATTACTTAATAATTAAAAATATATAATAATAAATATGCAGCCAAAAAATAATTAATGCATCAATACAACATCGTCCATTGGATGTAAACCTTTTGATCTTGGAGGTTGTTGAGATGAATGATTTCATTTTGCCGTAGTTAACATATTGTTAATTTACTTAGAATTTTATTTAAATAATTCCCTTAATTGATTATATTCCTTTGGTTATTAATTTACTATACCATTTTCTTTCTTTATCGGTTCTATTTTTAAAAATAATTACTTAATTGGTTATATTCCTTTGGTAGATGTGAATTTACTTTACAATTTTCTTTTTTTTTCTTTCTATTTTTAGAAATAAATTACTTAATTCATTTAAAATATATATAATAATAAATATGAAACAAAAATAATTAATGCACCGATACAACATGCTCATGACATGTGAATCTTTGATCTTAGAAGTTGTTGAGATGAATGGTACCAAAATTGTTGTAGCCAACAGAATGTTAAATTGTTTTACAATTCTATTTAGTTATGTTCTTTTATTGGTTTTGTTTCTTTGGTGGTTGTGAATTTATTTATGCAATTTTATTTCTTATATCTATTTTTAAAAAGTAATTATTTAATTAATTAAAAATACATATAATAATAAATATGCAACGCAAAAATAATTAATGCACCAACACAACATCGTTCATGGTATGTAAACCTTTGATCTTAAAGGTAGTTGAGATTAATGGTTCTAATTTTACCGACAGATCGTTAATTTCACTTAGAATTTTATTTAGATAATTCTTTAATTGGTTTTATCCTTTTGGTGGTTGTGAATTTATTATGCAATTTTCTTTCTTATATCTATTTTTAAAAACTAATTAATTAATTAAAAATATATAATAATAAATATGCAACCAGAAAATAATTAATGCACCTATACAACATTGCTCATAGTAAGTAAACCTTTGATCTTGAAAATAGTTAAGATGAATGGTTCCAATTTTGGTGACTGATCATTAATTTCACTTAGAATTTTATTTAGATAATTTCCTTAGTTGGTTATATCCCTTTCGTTGTTATGAGTTTATTATACAATTTTCTTTTTTTATGGGTTCTATTTTTAAAAATTAATTACTTGATTCATTAAAAATATATATAACAATAAATATGCAACAAAAAAATAATTAATGCACTAATACACCATCACTCATGGTGTGTAAACCTTAGATTTTAGAGGTTGTTGAAATGAATGAGTCCAAATTTACTGCCGCTAACACATTGTTAATTTCTTTTAGAATTTTATTTAGCTAATTCCTTTAATTGGTTATATTCCTTTGGTGGTTATGAATTTATTATACAATTTTTTTTTATTTTGGATTGTATTTTTAAAAACTAATTACTTAATTAATTATATATATATATATAAATAAATATTCAACAAAAAAATAATTAATGCACCAATATTGCTCATGGTATGTAAACCTTTGATCTTGGAGGTTGTTGAGATGAATGGTTCCAATTTTGCCTTAGCTAACATATTGTTGAGATGAATCTTTGCTTCCGGATGAAGTTTGACACCTATCCCTGCAAAGATTGGTTGTGGATCAGAGGGCATTGCAAGATCTCAGTTGTGCCTTTTGCTGAATGGTCCTCAATCTCTACCTTATCTATGAAGTGGATCATGGTCTAGACTGCTTAGTAGTTATCTCTTTAACACATATTATGTTATCTGATATCTCGTTTAGTTGTGGATTAGTTTTAGTTTGTTGTTTTTGTGGGGAGTTCATTCTGATTGTATTCTATTCCTTTTCCTGCTTTTGTATCCCATAACCTTGTGACATGTATCAGATTTAATCTTAATGAATTTTGCCTCTTTAAAAAAACATATTGTTAATTTAGGATGAAATGCTACAAGGTTTTTTTTTTTTTTTTAAAAAAAAAAGGCAAAATTTTTATTCATCAAAAGTAACAAAGTCTCATATGTCACAAGGTGTAATGGAGGGAGATATTATCTGTATTTATGTCCTACAAGGTTATTTACGTGCTCTGCCTTCAGATTATTTATGTGCTTTGCTCTCAGATTACCAATCTCATTTCTGTACAATTTGGGTTTTATAAAAGTTTTGGAGAAAGTATCTCGGATATTCTCTGTATTATTTGGTTAGCCACTTTGTGGGAGATCTAACTAAAAAGGAATTTCATGGTATTTTAAGGGGTGTCTTTCAATGTTGAACAAGTTTAATAGGTTAATTAGGTTTTTCAATGTCTATCAAAGATCGTGGTTGTGGGTGCATGGGTGTTATAAAAATCCTTTCTTTTCCTTTTATGATTGGTCTGTGTAGTCACTATATTGTCTTCCTAAGTTTAGACAATGGAACCTTCTTATTAATTATGGCATTGGACTTTGTCATTATAGTGGAGGAATTTGTATTTATAAGCATAGTTTCCTGATGTTACTGTAACATGATGTAAACATTGTCATGTCACTTCTTGTGACATGAGATTCGATTGAGTTTGACTTCACTAAACCATCACTCAAGTGGATAAATGAACTCAAAACGTTCATTCACTACCCATATTCCCATCACCCATAAAAATATCCTTAACCTAGATCTCTCACAAGCAAAGAATTAAGCTATTTGAGTATTAGATTATCACTTTCATGTATAATCTAAAGTCAAACAACTCGCATTAAGAAAAGAAGCTCAAGATGACCAATGTGTCTTACTCGCTCTGAAGCAATAAAATCCATTGGAAGCTCTTCTCATTTTGCAAGTCAAAATCTTTTCTCAAACTCATTCAACAAGTAAAATCCAAAAAATATATGAAAATAAAGTATAAGGTAAAAAAGAGCACCAACATGAGAAGTAAATTTAGATTAAAAGTACAAAAATACACAAGAGCTTAAATAAGATTACATCAAATTCCAACTAAATAATAATCTAATTAACTATCGGGATGGATGAACGTGAAGGATGGACGACGATGGGTCTGGAGCGTGCTCTAGGCTAGCAAGGTGTGCAACCCCCAACTCAAGTATAACCTCATATTTGTTCACGAGTATTGGCGACAGAGATGTGGGTGCTGGGTACTTCTTTAGACATGTGTGCCCTAATTTAGCACCGAGCGCTGAGCAGCCATGGGTGTAGGGGTTGGGTGTTCATGTTCCAATTTTGGCCGTTGGGTGCCTGGATGTTGCCACACACCAAAAAGCTCAGATTCTATCGTCATTTCTTTGGTTCTTCTCACAACCTATCTCAAACACAACTAAAATAGGAAAATAAACGTAAATTAAACATAAATGAAATCATAAAACTAATTTCTAGGTAATTCTAATTTAAATAGAAAATAAAGGAAAACAAGGCATTGAATAAGAAGAAATTAGGATAACTGCTTTATTTTACCTATATAAAAATAAGTAATTTAGGCAATTATTAGTATGTAAACATTAGATCTTGGAGGTTGTTGAAATGAATGACTCTAATTTTTCCACTAACAGATTGTTAATTTCTTTTAGAATTTTATTTAGCTAATTCCCTTAATGGGTTATATCCCTTTGGAGGTTATGAATTTATTATGCAATTTTCTTTCATTTTGGCTTCTATTTTTAAATTTTAATTACATAATTATTTAATAATATATATAACAATAAATATAAAAAGAAATAATTAATGCATCAATACAACATTGCTCAGGATAATAAACCTTTGATCTTGGAGGTTATTGACATGATTGATTCCAATTTAGTCGCACTAACATTTGTTAATTTCTTTTATAATCTTAGGGCTTTATTAGTTTAGTTTTGTTTTTAGTTTTTGAAAAGAGTTTTCAAGAATAGTTTTCAAAAGCTGTTTTCAGGAAGAAAAGAAAAGAAAAAGACTTGTTTGACAAGTTTTATTTGAAAACTATTTTGAAGATGTAAAAATGGAAAAACTTTAGAATTTCATTAATAAAAAGCAAAAAAACAACATACTCTTATTGTATTTTAAGTTTTCAAAACAAAAATAGAAAACTGAAAAGCAAAACTATTTTTAGCTGTTCCTATTTTTTAGTTTTTAAAAACTAAAAAACCAAAACTGTTTTAAAAAACTATTTTATAAAACTGTTGCCAAACAAGCACTTGTTTAATTAATTCCCTTAATTAGTATATCCCTTTGGTGGTTACGAATTTATTATGGAATTTTATTTCATTTTAGGTTATATTTTTAAAAACTAATTACTTAATTAATTAAATATATATATATATATATATAAAAGAATAAATATGTAAAAAAAAAAAACATTAATGCACCAATACATCATAGCTTATTGTAGGTAAACTTTTGATCTTGGAGGTTGTTGAGATGAATGGTACCAATATTATCGCAGCTAATAGATCATTAATTTCTTTTACAATTTTATTTAGTTAATTTCTTTAATTGGTTTTATCCCTTTGGTGATTGTTAATTTATTATTCAATTTTATTTTTTACATTTATTTTTAAAAATTCATTACTTAATTAATTAAAAATATATAATAGTAAATATGTAACCAAAAAATAATTAATGCACCAATACAACATTGTTCATGTATGTAAACATTTTATCTTGGAGGTTGTTGAGATGAATGGTTCCAATTTTGCCAAATTAATTCCCTTAATTTCTATATTCTTTTGGTGGCTATGAATTTATTATGCTATACTTTTTTTCTATTTTAAAAATTAATTACTTAATTAATTAAATATATATATATAAATAAATATTCAACAAAAGAATAATTAATTCACCAATACAACATCGCTCATGTTATGTAAATATTTGATTTTGAAGGTTGTTGAGATTAATGACTCTCGTTCTGCTGCAGCTAACAAATTGTTAATTTCTTCTAGAATTTTATTTAGTTAGTTCCCTTGATTGGTTATATCACTTTGGTTGTTATGAATTTATTATACAATTTTATTTTATTTTGGATTCTATTTTTAAAAACTAATTGTTTGATTAACTAAAAATATATATAACAATAAATATGCAAAAAAAATAAAAGTTAATGCACCAATACAACTTTCTTCATGATATGTAAACCTTTTATCTTGGAAGTTTTTGAGATGAATGGTACCAATTTTATTATGCAAATTTCTCACATAGTTCTAAGTAAGAAATTATAAATTATAATAAAAATTAAATATATTTAGTCAATAATGTTACAAATTTAAGTAACTTGATTATAATAGATACCATAAATATTATGGAAAATAAAATTTTATTCAAGATCATTTTTTATATTACTTTATAAATATTTTTCTTAAAATATTTTCAATAAAAATTTAAATAAAATTATTTAATAATATTATAATATTAACTATTTTTAGTTGCAGTAGAAACTACAAATATACTTATGTAAATAAATTTCTATGCAAGGCCATTAATCTTTTTTATTAATTTATAATATTTTTTAAATATCTATAATAATCATTTGAACATAATTATTTAATAATATCATAAATTAAAATATTTTTGTTATTTTAAAGGTTAAAAACATTATTTGCGAAAGATAAATCATGAATTTTTATATTACTTTATAATTTCATATTTTAAAATGTTTATAATAAAATAAATTAATAATATTTTAATTACTAAAAATTTTTAATTATGTTAAAAACTACAAATATTATTTATGGAAATAAATCGTATTCAAAACTATTAATTTTAATTACTTTATAATTTATTTTTAATGAAATACTAAAAATTGTTTAAACATAATTAGTTTATAATATCATAAATTAAAATAATTTTAGTTAGCATATAAGTTACAAATATTATTTAGGGAGATAAAATCATGCTCAAGATAATTAATTTCTATAATTTAATGTAACTAATTTATAATTTGTATTTAAAAATAATAAATTTAATTAGATAATAATATAATAAATTAAAATAATTTATTTATATAATATAAATACAAATATTATTTTTAAAAAATAAAATTTCACACAAAACAAAAATAATATAGAAATTAGTGGTCTTGAGTAAACTTTTATTTTCAAAAATAACATTTGCGGTCTTTGTCATAATAAAAAAGTATTTAAATTCATAATAGTATTAAGTATTAACTAATTACATTTGAATCTTTTTTAAAAATATTTCAACAAAAAAATTATAAAGATTGATTTTGTGATTGTTAATTTCAAAAGAAAGAAAAAATAAAATGAAATAAAGGAAAACATATTTAACAATATTAAAATTCAAATTTTGTAAAACTTCTAGGATTGAGAATTTCACACTGAGTTGTTTTTATTTTATAAATAAATCTAGTTGTTAGTGTGTTAGTTTTGTTATTAGAAAGATTCAAACTTTCAACCTCTCTCTCAGTTTCTCTGTTTTACCACTAGATTAATCTTATAACTCTTATACTTGTTGACTTGATTCTTTATGTTTTTAGTGGTCCAATGAAAACAAATTAACTAAGTAAACAACAATTGTCCTCCTTTAAGGTATAAAAATATATCTAGTTGAATTAACTTCTAGTTTATGATAGTTATATTCAATTAAACATATTCGTAAGATTTTTTTTAAATTTTATTTAATGCCTAAGTTTCTCGCTTGAGATTTTAACAATTTCGTCCACCTTTTAATTCATACAGAATGGTTTGTTCATACATAAACATAGAAACTACAACAATAAAGTAAAAGAACACCAAACTAGAATTTGAGAGAGAAAGAGAGGAGGAGTTCTAAGCCAAGCTTTGTATGCATTCAATAACAAAATGTTTGAACCGTAATCTACAATAAAAAACTTATTTTCACTAATGAACTTCATAGGGTTATATATCCTGAAAACAAAATAATTAAACCTAATGATGCAAATTAAGATATACATATTCTTACACGAAGTGCAATTATATGAATTTAAAAAATTAAGTTATTTTCTTCCGAATTACCTATAAAGCTTTAAGTATCCATTATATGAATTTAAAAAATTAAGTTATTTTTTTACGAATTACCTATAAAGCTCTAACTATCCACTCCAATGTCGCAACTCACTCTAAGAACGTCTCAAATTTTGGTAAATTGTGTCTGAAAACAAAAAAATGCCAAAAGTATAACAAGTTCCAAAATAAAATAAAAAACACAAGGCTAAGTCTAAATTACTTACAAATAAATAAAATTCTAATTGAAATAACACAAAAAAAAGTCAAAATATAATGCAATAAATATTGAATAGTTTTAATTACAATAGATACTACTAATAGTAATATTATTTACAAGAAATAAAATTATACTCAAAATCATTAATTTTTTGTTAATTTATAATGTCCTTTTATAGAAATATTTATACTAAATATAATTTAAATATAATTAATGATATAATAATATTATTTTATTAAAATTATTATAGTTAGTATAGAGGCTACAAATATTACTTATGAAATAAAAATCATGCTCAAGACAATTAATTTTTATAATTTAATGCAATTACTTTATAGTTTTATTAAAATATTTATAATAAAAATATTGTAAATCTAATTAGTATTATAAATTAAAATAGTATAATTATAATAGAAACTTTAAGTGAAGGGGTCAATCATCAACTCATATAAGGAGAATCAATAAAAAAAAAAGACCACTATTCTTGACCAACACGAAAGAATAGGGTAAGATTTCTACCTATCCCCCCTAAGATGCTTTCATTCACACAGCTTTTCTCTAAGCATGTTCAACTAACCATTGGAAAGAGCTTTCAGCGCTGCTAGCACAAATAGGGGTCTATCTTTAGTTTAACAAGAAAAAGTTGGCCCCCATTAGGCTTGAGTTAAAAATCAGTTTTAACCCTATGAAATAGAAGGCTAGCTACGTTATCATTCAAAGTATGCCTAATCCCCCAGAACGAGGGTCAGAGCTTTGCTCGGTCCATCACCCCTGAGCCACAAACTAGTAAAGTATCCTATAGTTTATTTGCTAGTAAGGAGCTTAGTTAGGGTATGGAACCACATCTTCACTTGGCATGCTACTTCCATAGTAAGAGGTTCCTTCTCAGTAAGATCCCATGACCACCGGCATGAGAAACAGTTGTTTTCATAGAAACATCAAGTATTATTAACCATAAATAAATTAACCTCAAAATCATCCTAAGATCCCTATTAAATAAAAGCAAATTTAATGGGGATCTTAGGATGATTTGTAGCATAAGAACCATTATTCATAAGAATAATTGTTAGACAAGAAGAACATTGATTAATGAAAAAACCATTCTTTCTGAAAAACCGGTTCTACAGTTAAAATGTGTTTCTATTAAAAATAAGATGAGTTTTACCATTAAAGTAAAACTTTATAAAAACTTCTTAATCATTGGAAACCATAAAAATTGCTTTAAGAACTCATAAATGAATTTGTCATTTGTGGATACTCTAAATTTTTTTAATGAACAATATCGATAAACCGTTTATTTTGTTATTTAGCACAATATCAATAAACAACTTATATTGTACTTTTTTTTTTTTTGCCAAAAAATTGTTAAAAATGTCATTTTACAATATAATCAATCTACAAACCCGTTTGTGTACACACGAGTGTACATATGTAGTAGTTTTCAATCAAAACTTTGGAAGGCATATAGACGACATTCTAATATCACGGAGAAAATTATCCCAATTAAGTATAAGCATAGCACCATTTACGGAGCACGTTAATTGCACATAGTACTCAATTTGTAACAAGTGTTTCATTTTCAACTTCCCAATCAATCGACTATTTTATTGCTCATCAATGCATGTTTGTGCAATATTTGTGTCCTATAAATTTAAGACCCAAGATAAGTCCCAAAACCGTGGCACCCCATGTGACCAAAATAGAGAAAAATTTGTGAAATCATTCCTGCACACAGGATGGAGGGGCAAAGGGTGCAAACCATTGCTTCTCAATCCAAAGATGATGACATCTTAAACATGTTTGTTAGGGCAGAGAATGAGCAACCGGGCATGACAACGATTCATGGGGTGAACCTTGAGGTTCCAATTATTGATTTTACAAACCCAGATGAAGAGAAAGTGGTGCATGAGATTGCGGAGGCATGTAGGGACTGGGGTATATTCCTAATTGTGAACCATGAGATACCTGATGATGTTATAAGTAAGTTGCGAAGTGTGGGCAAAGAGTTCTTTGAGTTGCCCCAAAAGGAAAAAGAGACGATTGCTAAGATTGAAGGGTCTAACTCTATAGAAGGGTATGGCACAAAGCTTCAAAAAGAGGTAGATGGCAAAAAAGGGTGGGTAGATCATTTGTTCCACATTGTATGGCCACCTTCCTCCGTAAACCACAATATCTGGCCTAAGAACCCTCCTTCTTACAGGTTAGTTTCAATATTAATAAACTAAATTATGCAAACTATTAACGAGATTTTTTTTAAATTAATGATTTAAAAGACATAGGCAACATTACTTTATATGTAATTTCATAAAACTAACTTTAATCAGAAGAGTTACATATTTTAGTCTATTATTAATGCCATTTCTATAGCTTTCTCTCGATACACCTCTTTGTTAATTTAAAAATGTTAAATATGTAATTTAAATATTCACAAAGCTTAAAAGTGTTAATTGTAAAGAGACTTTCAATAATTTGAATACAAAGATTTACATTAAAGCAAAAAAGATTAAAATATGATTTTGATCTCTTTCACTTGAATTTAATTAGTTAGGTTTCTTATATTTAAAAAAAAACTTTTGACTGATTAAGAGGTTTTGTTAATTGAAGTTGGTTTTTTAATGAATTTAGTTCACGAAATTGATTAATTTAGAATCCGTGTAATTCATATACTATATGCGAGTTATATGAGCAGTTCACTTGTTTGTGGTTCCAAATCTATTAGTTCAACTCCAACCTTAAGTGATAAAAATTTACTGCCAAATAAATGCGATAAAGGATCAAGAGTGGTATATTAGGAAGCACTTTTAGCATGAAAAAATACAAAAATAGCTAAATGTTTATAGTTAATAAGATAGAAGTTAAATTTATAAAAAAATAAAAAACAAAATATTTATAAGAAATAACAATTTTTTACCTTATATAAAGAGTTCGTCAAACACCAATTCATACTTTACATCATTTCCCTTAAAGTATATTATTCTTGTAGTCAAATCTGTCCAGATAACATTTGTACAAATTAGCATGACGAGAAATGAAATTCACTTTAAAAAAGTATACTATAGATTTTGGAATGCATTTGCTAGCTTGCATGTAACTCATGTTGATTGAGATGTTTTTTCAAATTTAAAAAACGTTAAAGGGACAAACAACAACAAAAGTTACAGCTAAAACACTAGTAAAGATTCAACAATCAAAGGTGTGAATTGAGATGTGTTTTATCAATGAAAGAAACATTAAATTTGAACAATATTAACACAGTTGATTTTGTGGCAGAGAGGTGTCTGAGGAGTACTGCAGACACCTAAGAGGGGTAGTAGACAAATTGTTGCAAAGTATGTCATTAGGGTTGGGTCTTGAAGAAAATGAATTAAAGGAAAAGCAAGATGAGATGATCCATCTTTTGAAAATAAACTACTATCCACGTTGTCCATTTCCTGATATGGTATTGGGTGTGCCACCACACACAGACATGTCTTACATTACCGTTTTGGTGCCGAACCATGTGCAGGGCCTTCAAGCCTCAAGGAAGGGTGATTGGTACAATGTTAATCATATTTCCAATGCCCTTATCGTTCATGTTGGCGACCAAATGGAGGTATCTTTCTTGTATGTTTTAATTTCATTTGGATATTCTTTTCTTATAAATAATAAGTTAAAATTAGTTTATATCAAATAAAACAAACTTTTATGGTAATTTGTTGATTTTTACCTCAATTATTATGATAGTCATGTAATCTTTACTTTATTTGGATGAAAAACTAATGATATGTTTACTTTGTTATATGTTGGTGTAGATACTGAGCAATGGAAAATACAAGGCAGTTTGCCATAGAACAATCGTGAACAAAGATAACACCAGAATATCGTGGCCAGTGTTCTTAGAACCCAAGCCTGAGTGTGAAGTTGGTCCACACCCAAAGTTGGTTGACCAAGACAATCCACCAAAATACAAGACCAAGAAATTCAAAGATTATGCTTATTGTAAGCTCAACAAAATCCCACAGTGAATTAAGGGTGGTCTCAGAGTGTTGTTATTTAACTATCCAAAAATCTCTACTATTTTTACGATGTTAACTTTCCAATGCTCCCATCTCCATTTTTTGTGATCTCTATCTGCAAAGAAATATACTTGTATTGCCTGTGTGTTCATTTGTAATCAAATGAAAAATGTTAGCCTACACTGCTACTAAACTTGTTCAGTCAATATCTCGTTAGCTTCAAACCAAAACCAAAATAAATAAAAAAAAAACAATAACAATAACAAAAATAACAAGTCCTTTGAGACATTCTAAACTATCTTCGTTAAATGCTCCAAAATGACGTTATCTTAGAGAGTTAAAAGCTTTTGTCTTTGTCAACAACAAATAATCTATTTGAGTAGTTGCAGTCTTTTAATATTCATCAGCAACTTCGGCTTCTAATCTTTGTCAGAAGCAATTCAATTTTCTAGTCTTCATTAGAAACTTCAATCGTCTATTCTTCATGAACAATATTTGCTCTTTAATATAGATTCTTCAGTCTTTTGATTTATAGGACTAGACATTCTTATATATCGACAGCAATATATAAGCACCTCCTAACTTGTATACATCTTACTCATCTTACAATTAAAATATTAGATAATTAAACTTAATTTATTTGTAATAATAAAAACCACAGATATAATTAAATGGATCATTTATTTATTTAAACCCTTTAAACCTAACATAGATAAATACTAATATGGATAAAAATAAACAATTAATTAAAAACATTTTTATTCAACTATGTAAATAAGTTTGTGGTTATGTAACTAATTAACAATTAGAGAATATTAAAGTAAATATTAATGTTAATGTAAATAAATAATTTAGAACAATTTTATTTAACTATGTAAATAAGTTCATGTATGAAACTAATCAATAAAAAGTAGATTGGCTCTTCTTAGATATCTTTTACTTCTCTATCTTTAAATCCTGTAGCTTAAATTTTTACTTTTATTATATATCAGCAATGAAATCTTACTTTTACTATACTGACCTTTTTTCAAAACCAAAAATAATATGACATCAACTTTTATCACGCAATTAAAAGTCATTCAAAAATATAATCTTCTTCCATATAAAACACAATAATATACCTTAAAATATTTTGAACAAGTTGTACGCTTATATATCGATCGATACTGTTAATATGAAACTTAGTTGAATTATATAAAAGATTTTATTTTTATTTTTATTTTTATACGATTTTTTCTAGAAAACATTATACTCATAATATACTTTGTATCTTACATATTTTTAAAAATATTGCATCTTATCTTATCTTATATATAGATGACAAACACGAAGCTGTGCCTATATATGTCTTAACAGAATCGTTGTCACACTCCATGAAAGAAAGGGCCGTTATTTCCCGCTACAAACTTACCCGTTAAAACCGTCACACACCCTTTGGTCTCTTTTTTACTAACACCCTTTCATTCATTATTTATTCATTCTTTCGTTCCACAACATTAATTCTTGTTCCAATATTGTTGTGACCTCCAACCATGACAAGCACAAGCGCATTCTCTCCAAGGAGAAGTCCCAGATTGTTCCACAAGTATCTCAAACCAGGAGCCCTAGCCAAACTCAGAGACTCCAAAATCAAAGCCAGACACAACCAAAGAACACAAATGTCTCGTTCTGAAACGTTGTTGTTGACACCATCCTCCCCAACCCAACACTATAACGAGGATAACGGGGTTCCATCCTTCACTTTCCCTGTCAATCGCCCCTGTTGCCTCCGCCGTAAGAAACTCTTTGCAGTCACTCCAACTTTTACACACACCGACACAAACCACTCCTAGGGTTTTTAAATTCTAGTTTTCTTGTTTTTGTTCTGTTCTTCACTTTTAAATGATTCTCTTTCTCTTTCTCTACTGCCATACTACACATAATATATCATACATGATATGATTTATCTGTAATAATATCTTTTTTAATTTTCCTCCAAACATCTTATTAAATCAATTATACATTATGTGTCCTCTTTATCTTTTTGTTTGTCTGCACGATCATCCAAATTCTCCTTTTGTGTCTGGTCTTAACTTAGATGTGTACACTGTACTATATTCATTTATGGGGATGAATAACATTTGGGATTTTTTTTTTTTAAATTTGATATTAAATTATTTTTTAAATTTTTTATCAATATTCTTAAGATATCGGGTTAAAGGAGATACACAAGATTGAAAATATATTTAGAGGAACGTCATCAAATTATATTATATATATTGTGTATTAGCGTATGGTTGGATGATTAATTAAGGATTAGGCTCGGTGGAGTATAAATTTAAGTAAATAAAGTGTATTAATAATTATTGATTTTAAAATTTGATTAAAATTATGATTAATATTTTAAATTTTATAACATATATTTGATTTTAAATATTTGACGCTTTAGACGACAAATTAATTAATTGTTTAATAAATTGAGATATGAGAGAGACAGTATAATCGCGTAATGAACTAATATGATCAATTAATTTAGGTATTTGATTTGCAATCTAATAAAATTGCAGAAAGTTTTAACAGTTGTAATGGTCTATTTTGTAATTTTGCTCTGGACTTAATCTTTTTTTAATTAGACAATTATAAAGAAAGTCAATTTTTTTATACATAAATAATAGTTGTTAGTGTGTTAATTAATTTTATCAGTGAAAGAATTCAAATTCACGTATTTTCCTCCCATTATATACAAATCGTATAACTCTTAAAAGAAAGTCAAAAGTCAATTTGAGTTGAGTTCATGATGCTTTTATTTTATTTTTGAGTTCTTGAAATGAGAATTTGATTTTTTTTAATAGAAGAGAATTTAAAATGAAGTATAAAATAAAAAGAAACTTATTTATTTATGGGAAGATTTTTTATTTATAGAAAAGATAAAATTAAAAAACATGTTTTTCAATTTTTTACAAAATTTTCTATTTTTATGAAAGGAAAGATTTAAAAAAATATTATGCATATTATTTTAAAGTAGTTTATGTTTTTAAAAAATCCTTCAAATGTTTTTAAAGTAGTTTATTATTTCACATCCTTTACGGGATAACAACACTTATCAAGTCAAACTAGATATGGGTGCGTTTAAACTAACAAGATTACTAATCATATATATATATATATACTTTACACTCCAAAGAAAGTTAAAAAAGATATTGATTATTTGATTAATATTTTAGATTATCACATATTTAAATAAGAATTTAAAAGTGCGACGAGAAAATATTTTATTTTGAATAAAATTTGTCTTTTTAAAAAAAATTAATAGTGTAAAGTATTTTTACTGTATTATTTAATCAAAAATATTACTTCATCTGAAATTGTTTTCATGTCATTTCATGATAATTATTTAAATATCAAAATCAAAATAATCTTATTTTATCTACTAAAATATTATTTAAGCTTAAAAAAAATATAATTATTATTATCCTTCTATCATTTTATTTTAAAAATATTTCAACTGTTGTAAATGGATAAAGCGTTAATGATGAAAGTCATTAGAGTAACGTTTAGATATATAAAATAGTTCTATTTAAATTATTAATTTTTATGTATGATTGTATAAAAGAAAAAAATATTATTATTTAATTTTAATATTATTATATGTTATTCATATAATATTTGTATGAAATAAGTTACAATTAATACTTTTAAGTCATTAAATGAAAAATTGTTAACATTAAAAATGGTTTTCATTGTCAGTAAATATTAATTAAACTTTTATTTTTATATTGTTAAAATTATTTTGCAGTGAATATAAATTAAATTCTTATTCTTATATCGGTAAAATCATTTAAAAAAGTGTTTACAAATCTAATAGTAACAATATTATCAAATAAGAAATATCATATAATTATTCATTATAAATTTAAAATAATATATTTAAAAATTATAATTTTTTCATTATTTAATATTAAATTCAATATCATTAAATATTAATTTAATATTATTAAGACTATATTATCTTTATAGGGCATGATCCTCAATACTCAATAGTATTAAAAAAATTATTCTGGTGTTAATTAGATAGTCTCAAGTGTTTTTTCACATGTATTTGTTTTTTTTATTATTAATAACACTTTTTTTTTTACCGTATAAACACCACAACCACCAAATTATTTATATACAACTCAACAAAAACAAAGTTGATAACAACTATAAAATTAAAAACAACGACGATAAATAAAAATAATTTACTAAAAGATATTATGTATCTTCTTCACTTTAATTTATCTACACTCCCCACTTCATCTTCACCTTCACCTCACTCCTACCTCACCACCATTATTGTTGATGCCATCATCACTACTACAACTGCCATAACTATTGCTGCTAGCATTGCCGCGTTGTTAAATATGTTATTAAAAAGAACAATTTCTTAAATCAGTCTTCTTGCATGAGAGTATCAGACTATATAATAATTAGGAGTGTTTATGGATTCGGATTTATTCATGAGTTTGTGAATTCAAACCAATCCAATTAGATATTTGAACCAGACGGATCAAAGATAATTTAATCTGATTAAATCCGCTCATTGACAAATCAAATCACATATTTAAACTTTTAAAAATTTGTTGATTTGCAAAACGATATGTTAAATTTAAATTTTAATATTTTTATTATATATATATATATATTAAATTATATAAATAGAAATTTGACAAGAGAATTTAAAGTTTAAATATTATTTACATGTTGAAGATAAAAAGAATACATTAATATTGCAATGATGGAGATTACTAGTTATTAAATTTTATTATTTTTTAACTTTTTAGAATATACATTTTATCATTTATAAACTATTTTTATATGTAATTTTTTTTATGAAATAAAAAAATTACTATTACGATATTTAGAAGAATTTTATAGAAACAAAGGATTCTTTAATATTTTATTTCAATTTTTAATGTATACTGTTTCATTTTCTATGTTTTATAGAAAAAAAAATAGATTTTAATTTTTTTTTAACTTGTGGATCAATTTTATCTGTTATTAATTGAAGTGATATTTTTTAATTTTTTTACAAATTCAATCTAATTTAATGGATATTTTTTAACTTTTTTACAAATTCAATCTAATCTAATTTTTAAATTTGATTGAATGAAATTTTATTTTACTTCAAATCTAATCTGGTTAACACTCTTGACAATTTTTTGAACTCTCTTTTGCCATTAGTTATAGCATATCTAAATGCAGATATTACCTGATTCTTAATTATAAAAATAATTATTTACAAAAAAGGAAAAGATTAATCATATGAACAAGCATGGATGAATTTGGCGTTAGAATTTAAACCACTAATTTAGTTATTTTATTACTTTCTACCTGGATTTAGAAATGAAAAGTAGGAGAGTGCTAATATTCTTCATAAAAATGAATATGATAAAAAGAATATTTAAGTGCACTGATGTGACACGCTAGGCAATGAAAGAGGGGCGGCGTAAACAAAGAGGAGTAGAAGTTGCCCTAGATCTGGTTCCCGCGCCTTACCGCAGCGAATCCTCGCTCCACGCGAGAATAATGACCCGTTGTTTCCCGCCACAAACACACCCTTTAAAACCCTCTCTCCTCTTATCTTCCACCCATTCACTCTCTCCCTTCTCATTTCTCAATCCTCTGTTGTGATAAGGCATGCCAAACGCATGCATACCCTCACCCTCTCGCCCCAGATGCTACCACAGGTTTCTAAAACCCGGAGCTCTCGCTATTCTCAGAGATTCCAAGATCACATCATCGAGACGAAGAGCAACACAAATTTCTCTCTCTCTGTCTCATCTCTTATCTTCCCCCACCCAAAACCATCAATTGTTGAATCATCATAACGGAGTTCCTTGCTTCGCTCCCCCTATCCTTCTCAATCGCCCCCGTTCTCTCACCCGAAAAATACTCTTCGCAGTTACTCCCTCTTTTACCAATACTTAGGGATTCATCACGTTACGCACACAACACATTTAATGCAACTGTAATAGTTTTATTTTCTGTTTTTGCTTTTATTCCCTCCACAATACAGCAATCGATTTTCGGTTCTCAATTTTTCATACCTTCGTGTTAGGTCTATTAGTGTATGCAATGACCTAATAATC
Organism: Psophocarpus tetragonolobus; assembly: GCA_037954015.1. Taxonomy (NCBI): domain Eukaryota; kingdom Viridiplantae; phylum Streptophyta; class Magnoliopsida; order Fabales; family Fabaceae; genus Psophocarpus; species Psophocarpus tetragonolobus. The sequence goes on along the minus strand of CM075695.1, from coordinate 30,893,455 downwards.
ATCGATCATGTATGTGTACTCTTAATTATGAGTAATCAAATAGTAGATCCACGTGTGTTGAGTGAATTAAGTTGAGAGAGACTCAATCGGAGAACGATCCATGTTTGGATTTGTAATTTAAATCGCTGCGTGAGAAATCGGCCATTGTTTATGCATTTATTGTGCCCAAGGAATCGCGTCTTCTGATAATTGAACACAGGGAAATAATTGTGAATCAAATTCGTTGGATCTTCCTCGATAGATTCGGGTTTTTTGGTGGTTAATTTCTGGTTTGGGAGAAGGATAACTACTCCATATGCTTATCATGCCGTTGTTGGGTGAAGAGGATAACTAATAAGAGCATTATGTGCGGATAGTGAGAAATGGTAGAAATATGCATCATAATCCCTAACCAAATTTGAGTAATAGGAATATAATAATATACATTAGCGAATTGACCCAATATGGATACAGAGAGGCAATGACATGATAAATCTTAACTAAAATGTCGTGATCATTTTATTGTAAGTTTAATAAATATAATTTGTTTCTTCCAAAGTTCATTGATATTTCCTACGTCATGTTTCTTGTGTTTGCAGTGTCTTGTGTGATCTATGGCAAATAAATACCAACTTATTAAGGTGCTCTTCTGCTTCCTCCTTTCTCTATGCTTTGATCTGTTATTTTTACTGCAGTTTGGTGTTTTCCTTCTGATGAGTTTGGATTTATTTAATACTGTTAATACTTAAACATCTCTGCCATGGTTGTTATTGAAGTGTTCTGTGTTGAATAAAATGGTGAAAATGTATTAAAGCAACATAAATTCATAAAATGCTGGAAACTGTATTAAAGGAACATAAATTAGCATTTAGATGTTAAATCCATTGCACAAACAGTATTCTACATCAAATTAAATGTCTTACTAAGAAAAGATTGTGGAAACAAGACAAGTCCAAAGAATTGTTAAGTTAATATCAATTACCAATCTGATAAGTTCAATATGAATAACCATGTCTTTGTTCCTGCATCACGATTCATGGACAACTGTACCTGTATAAAGCATTGATGATTGTTCACATGGAACATTAAATTTGATTTAGTTAAAAGCAAGATATATGATTCCAACTAGAATTTGCTTTCTTCCTCAATATATCATGCAACCAAAATGATTAAATGAATTTCCACTAAGATTCTTCAATTAAGAAGATCTGGATCGTTTTGCTGGATGCTTTTCTTGTTGTATTAGATTTGCTTTGAATGTATTCCGGTAATAGAATGGAAAAAGTGGAGATGAACAGAAACAGAAGGGAACAGTTTCACCTTTAATTTTAACATAGATTTAGGTATAACAGTATAAAACTAACAATGGAAATCTTCCCGTAGCAAGCCTTGATTATTGATAATAAAGACAAAACTGAACCTCATTACCCTGTTTTGGAGATAACTTATGAAGCAATGGCACCGAACTACTGTAATCAACTTCATTACAATTTGCATTTCATCTTATTTCGTCTAAGTTCGGTCATTATGGGGAATATGAATGAGCACCAGGCAGAGTTTCTGTGATTAGACTTGCACATTAATATTAATTAGAGATCTATCAGAAAACTCCTTTACACCTCTATTTGACTCTTGATTGGGCCTATGAATAAGAACAGCAAATAAATTACTGTTTCTGTAGACTGTTCAGTCCCTCTCTTAGAAAAAAAAACTAGGAGGAACTTCAACCAGTGTAGTGTAAAAAAACATGATTTCCTTTCTGTGCCTCCCTTGCACTTGTTACCTCTCAAATCCATTTGTTAAAACAGACACAGTATATTAAGATTCCCGCAGAGAACGAGACACACTGTAATCAGAGCAATAGACATGCTCTACAAGGATTCTTGCTTTTTCAGTTTTTCCTTTTGTGTTGTACGGCCCATCACTTCAATACAATTTAACTTTTAGAACTTCTGCGAATATGATATTACAAGATGTGATATGAGATGAGGATATCATATCCTTATATAGATATCATGTGTTTGATCATCACAAGATAATATTTTCAAGGATTGTACGGGCTAGGTTAATGATAAAAAAAGTGAAAATTTAGTTTAGGAAATTTGAATTAACATATATCTTAATTTGAAGCAATATATACTTTTTTAAAAGTTTTTTCTAAATTTCTATTTTATTTTTTATTTCTTTTATTTTTTTTAGTATAATAATTTAATTTCTTATTTTTTTTAGTATACTAATATAATTAATTTTTAGTATACTTAATTTGTTGTTTTTAGTATAGTTGTTTAATTTATTATTTTTTATATGACAAATATATGTTTATTATATTAATTTACTTAATGAATTACATTTTTAGTATAGTTATTTAATTAAATATTTTATTAGTATAGTTAATTGCATGTAGTGTAAATATTCAATTTTTTATTTTTTTAGCATAGTAATTTAATTAATTTTTAGTTGCTTAATTCATTATTTTTTAATATATTATTATATTAATTTATTTTTTAGTATAGTTAATATATTATTTTTTAATATATTATTATATTTTTTATTTTTTATTATCAAAATTACATGTTTATTATATTAATTTATTTAATTAATTGCGTATTTAGTATAGTTATTTAATTAAATATTTGTTTAGTGTATTGTAGTATAATCATTTAATTTCTTTTTTTTAGTAGAGTAATTTAATTTTTTTTATTTTAGTATAATAATTTAATTTCTTAATGAATTACATTTTTAGAATAGTTATTACATTTTTATCTCTCCAGAAAATGATAAACAGAGAGATAAAAAAATAATAACAATACTGAATATGTAATTCATTAAAAAATTAAATTATTATACTAAAAAATAAGAAATTAAATTACTCTACTAAAAAAGTAAGAAATTAAATAATTATAGTATAGTACACTCACCAAATATTTAATTAAATAACTATATTAAACATGTAATTCATTAAGTAAATTAATATAATAAATAAATATATAATTATTATAATAAAAAATAATAAATTAAATAAATATATTAAAAATAATAAATTAATTACACTAAAAATTAATTAAATTACTATACTAAAAAAATAATAAATTAAATAATTATACTACATGTAATTAACTAAACTAACCAAATATTTAATTAAATGACCATAATAAACACGTAATTCATTAAATAAATTAATATAATAAACATATTTATCATAACAAAAAATAATAAGTTAAACATTTATACTAAAAATAATAAATTAAGTACACTAAAAATTAATTAAATTACTATATTAAAAAAGAAATTAAATTACTATACTAAAAAAAAAAAAAAAAACTATGCTACACACTTACCAAGAGGTGAGGAGAGAGAATACACAGCAAAAACTAAGGTGGGGAGAGAGAGAGTTAGGATGGAGAAAATGGTCTAAGGGGGAAAGGGGATCGGAGATAAATTTAGAAAAAAACTTTTAAAAAAGTAAGTGAGTCTGGTTTGCCTAATTTGACCCATGTTCACCCTTAATCGCAAAAAGATAATGTTCAAAAATCAAACCAAATTGAATTGTAAACTGAAAACAAAACCAAAAAATAAAATAAAAAATCAATTTATTTTTGGGTGGTTTGGATTTTGTAATTACCAAACCATGTGGTTAGGTTTGTCATTTATGATTTTGACATGTTGAAACCACATCAAACCACTCCAAATCGCTTATCCTTAGTTATTTTAACAAATCCGCTAGAAGATAAATACAATTACTTATTATTTTTCAAAGTTTTCATGATTTGGACTTAAAATAAATAGTATTGACAAGTAATATATAATGTTTTAAATTGACTAATTATTTATATTTTAATAGTAGTTATTACTTTTATATAATTTTGTTGAAAGCTTTTATAATTTTTAAAGTAAAAAGTTTTGAATGTATTTTTTAATACTTAATATTAAAATTTATAAACTTCAAAATCAAACTTAAAAAATCAAAAAAATGGGTGGGGGAGGGGGCAAGAGTAGGTTAACATTGGGTTTTAGGGGGTAGGTAGGTAAGGAAACGTTGATTTTTTTTTTAATTATTCTTTTAAAAAGGTTAGGTAATTTTTATCTATAAATTGAGATACGATAATGGAATTTTTCACCCCAAAATTTTCATTTTTTTTCCAGACTCATTCGAAATCTAAAAAGTGTTTTGGGGGGTTGAGGGGAAATCGAAAAGTGGGGGGGGGGGGGAGAGTAGTGAACGTTGGGTTTTGGGGGGTAGGTAGGGAAATGTTGGTGCTTGTTTTTAATTTTTTTTTAAAAAAAAGGTTGCGTAATTTTTATTTATAAATTGAGGTATGATAAATGAAAATTTTTTTTCATCTTCCCTCTAGACTCATTCAAAATCGAAAGAGTTTGGGGGGAGCGGGGGGAAATCGAAAAAGTAGGGAGGGGGGTAGGGTACCGTTGGGGGGGAGAGAGAGTATGTGAATATTCAGTTTTGGAAAATGTTGGAGTTTTTTTTTAAAAAATATTTTTTTTAAAAGGTTAAGTAATTTTTATCTATAAATTGAGGTATGATGGATGAAATTTTTCATCCCAAAATTTCCATCTTACCTCTAAACTCATTATTTATCTCATAATAGTAATTGTCTATGTCAAGTTTAATTTTTTTTTTTTTTGTCAAATGGATCTAAATCAACACAATTGGCAATCCTACTACAAAGATTTTTTTCAAGCACACCAAATTCCATCACCAAACAAAAATAACCAAAATTTGTTTCCTTCAACAACGGTTTTGCCACGACCACAACTACCCACAAATAATAATTCTCAAAATTCTCCTTATTATTTTCCATAGTTTCACAATTGATGGAAATAAAAGGAAACCTTAAATTAATAGATACAATATTATAGTATGTATAGAGAATTAAATATAAAAAGATAGAGGAAAGAGAATTTGTCTACCTCAAATATATTGAATTGAAGTTCTTGATTTTCAAGAACAAAAAAACTTATGAGTTCAATAAGAACTCTTGAGGATTTTATTACCTACTTTCTAGGGGATTATTTTAGAGAATGTATATTGTTGTTGTAATTTGCTTAATGAGATGGAAAATTTATAATCCCCTAGGTAGGTAGAGACCCCTCAAATGGACTTTTTATTATTGACTCAACCCATCACAGAGTCAATCTTACTATAATCTCATTCAAATAATCATAAAAATATTATAAGATATGATTATCACCATATCTTAAATTGCCAGATATGATAAAATATAATTGATTAATACAAATCCACTATTATTTCCAACATTCTCCCACTTGGATGGTATTAATCAATAATACAAAGATAAATCATTAAGCTAGAATGACAATTATAGACAAATCTTATATTAGACAATGAGAAATTTGAGCTACAAAATAATATCTGATAGGGATATATATCATGAACATTAACAAATATTTCTCATAAAGTATATAGAATAATGTAGTTCAATAAAATGATACTACATGGTCTCAAGCATCCAAAGATGCTAAGAGATATGTTACTAAAATGATATTACTTCACACATATCTCATAATAGAGTTTTAGACTCCTACTGATCTAAGACATCAAAACTTAACCAAACCATATGAGTTATAAAATACCAAAGTTAAGTATTTGATCAGTGAATAAAAAAGTATTTAATTAATATAATTTTTTTTACTTGAGTCCGAAAAATTATATAGGTGAGAAAGCATAATTTACGTACATCTAATTATTCATCATAGCCTAATAACATATGTAATTACATATAGGCTACATAAATGCTCTATAATATTTGACATTTAACTAAGCTGAGTTTCAAAAAAGAGTGATTATGTAAGAATCCAAAGATAAGTAGGAAATCCATAAATTCCCTATTAAAACCACATAGACACCTAGTTTATATAAAATGATACTCAGATTATTGTGGCCACAAAATGTCAATTGAGCAAACACTTAGATAATTGGTTCAAACAAAAAAAATCCATAAGTACTTTAATAGTGCAAAATTGTACTCAATAGAAGTACTATCATAATAAGCACTTTTTTACAAAGTAGAAAATCATACTCGATAGGAGTATTGCATCTACAATATACTTATAGAATTTTGACCAAACAAAATGTGAAATTTTGGGTAAAGAAATGCATAATACTTAATTGCATACCAAAAAAATTAATGTGCAATGCCCAACAAAATGCTCTTAACATCCATTAAAGATGTCCATTAAGATACAATGAATTATATGTATCTCAATTAAAATAGGACAAAAATAAATAGTCAAATCCTATAAAGTATGTCATATCATAATTAAATGTGCACAAGAATATATGACAATACAGATAGATAAGTCTCGAGACATGATACAAAATTATATACTTCTAAAATTTTGATCAATTAAAATATGAAATTTGGGTAAAAGAGATGCACAATGCATAACTGTATGCCAAAAGGATTAATGTGCAGTGCCCAACAGAATGACCTTAACATCAGTTAAAGATGTCTATAAAGATACAATGGATTTTATGTATCTCAATAAAAATAGGACAAAAATAAATAGAGAAGCCCTATAGAATAATGTAATATCATAATTAAATGTGCACACGATTATATGACAATAAAAAATATATAAGTTTCGAGAGATAATACAAGATTATATATACTCTCACTAATCCTTAATATACCAAAAAAATATTAGGATTATCATTAGGGTACACTAGTATTAAAAGTTCTAGTGATAGTGGGATGATGACTTTATAAGATAATAATAAAAGTGAATTAAAATTAACTATTATTCTACTTAAGGAATTAGAAAGTAGTAGAATAACAAATGATTAATGAGAGAAGTGGTTAAAATAACAAGAATATGAAACGTACAAATTCATCCATAAGAATAAATAATTCTCACAAATGGTTTCATAATTAACCACATATTAATAAATCTTTACAAAAATATTGACCCCTATGAGGATCTTGAAAAAATAATTACATGAGTGAGAAAATGGATCACTTGATAATTTTACGTAGAATATGAGATCATAAGCAAGTTCTCAAGTAATCATAAACAAAAATCAAGTGCTACAATAAACAATATTTACACACACTTGAAAATAAAATATGATTACACGCAGTGGAAGAATGAGACATATTCTTACAAATATTAAGGATATAATAATAAATAGTCTCTAACTCTCATCACAATTTATAATGGACATAGGTTTATTTATATATCCCAAAATAAAGCCTCTAGCTTTTAAGAGAATACCATTAACAATATTATAAAATATGGTATGGAAAAATTAATCTCTTAAAATTTGGGATTCCTATATTGTTCTTACAAGAATTGCACTAATATTGCAAATCAATAGAGAGTTTGTTATACAAGAAAATATTTTACAAGAGACCAATATAAAATCCTTAATATAGATCCCAACAATGTGATCACAAATAATGTGATAAGAAAAAAATAATTTTATCAAGAACATTTGTTTTTGCACATGTATGATTAATTGGACATTTAAAATAAAAATCTTATATCACAAAAATTTATTTTATAAGATATTAATTAAAATTCTAATATACAAAATCCTTCCACTTGATAAAGAAAAAATAAGTTGACATAACAAAAAAATACCCAGGGGGATAAATAAAATTCAACTATTTTTTTATCAATATATATATATATATATAGAAAATTTGCACCACAAAAAATGCAATATTTTTTTTTTGTTTTGAAGGAAAAATGTCCAATTAAAAGTTATAAGTCATTATGGAACAAAAAAAAATGAGAGTGTAAATTTTTGTTCCATGTAAATAAAATTAAACATGATCAAATGAGGGAAATAAACTGAACATTACAAAAATAGGGAAACATTATGTAATTCTAAAAGTTCAGTTCCTAAGAAAATTACAATACACTATAACTTATATCAATAAAATCCTAATATCGATAGGGTATAAAAAAATCATTAACATAAGCCAAGAAAAGTACATTGTATAACATCAAATTACATTAATAACAATACACCGATAGAGTATAGTTATCATCAATGCAATAAAAAACTAATTATATCATAAAATTCACATAAATGCATCCAAAATAGTGAAATTATAATTATGTAAATGAAAAAAAGAAATTATGCATATTGTCCAATAAATTTGCATAATTTTAATCATATATATTATATGACCAACATACAAAATTCACATTATTATACCCATGATAGACAAGTAATAATAATGCAAATTAATAAAGAAAATTATGTTCATAAGAGAAGTACAATTAAGCTTGTGCACAATTAATAAAATAACCTAAAATAAATTTATAAATGATAATTCAATATTAAAGAGAGTATAGTATAATTCGAGAATACAAATACTGTAAAGAATTATCACAATGAAAATAGGTAAAAAATTCAAGATTATAATAGTAAAAAAATTTTAATTTAATCTTGAATTAATCAAATTTTTTTATACTCAAAAATACCAATAATATAAAAATATTAAATAAATATGGTATTTTTGAAAAAATAAGAATATAAAAAATTAGCAATCACATTCAATGCTTCTGAGAATGAATTTAACACACAAATCATCATACATGATCGTATCAAAACGACAAAGTTCTACCTTGACCAAATCACAAAAATATGGGTATAAAAATGAGTCTATGCAACTCCATTAACACTTTCCAAAGTAAAGTTAATACAAATATATTATGTTGCCCACACAAATGACTCATATTGGTCAAACATAAAAAAAGGAAAACCATTAAGTAATTTTAAAAACAATTTACCCCATAATTATTTAAAAGAAAACTAGGTTTTAAAGGGGTAACACTTAAAAGGAAGTTTCAATATACAATTTACCCATGTAAGAGTAAGGGAATGAAACTTTAACATGTTATTTTAACAATAACAAATAGCGTAAACCTTCATTTTTTTGTTGCGAAAAAGATAATAGTGAACTATATTATAAAATTTCACTAATAACACAAAAAATCTTCAATTCAAATTTAATTTTCTAATAGAAAACAACCATAATTCTCTAATAGAAAACAACCATAATATGTATCTAATTTGGCTCTGATACCAATTGATGGAAATAAAAGGAAACCTTAAATCAATAGATACAAGATTATAGTATGTATAGAGAATTAAATATAAAAAGATAGAGGAAAGAGAATTTGTGTACCTCAAATATATTGAATTGAAGTTCTTGATTTTCAAGAACAAAAAAACTTATGAGTTCAATAAAAACTCTTGAGGATTTTACTACCTACTTTCTAGGGGATTATTTTAGAGAATGTATATTGTTGTTGTAATTTGCTTAATGGGATGACAAATTTATAATCCCCCAGGGTAGGTAGAGACCCTCAAATGGGCTTTTTATGATTGACTCAACCCATCACAGAGTCAATCTTACTATAATCTCATTCAAATAATCATAAAGATATTATAAGATATGATTATCACCATATCTTAAATTGCCAGATAATGATAAAATATAATTGATTAATACCGATCCACTATTATTTCCAACATCACAGCCACCTAAAAATTTGCAAAATCCTTCTCCTCAATTCATATCTTGCCCTGACCACCACCATCAACAAATGATACGCAAATTCTTCAATTTTCTACCCAAATTGGATTAGAAAATTTGTCAACAGATGATGGAGGAGAGACTGCCTCACAAAATAAAAAAGGCGCATATGTTTTCTTTTCAATTGAAGAAGATAAACTTCTGATCAATTCATGATTCAATGCATCGATCGATCCAATCGTTGGTGATGGTCAATCAAATGATGCATTTTGGAGAAGAGTACTTGAGCATTACAAAAAATTTCATGGTAATTTCAATGAAAGGTCAAACAATCAATTGAGATCTCGATAGCAAAAGATTCACCATAGTGTTCAAAAGTTCAAGATTGCTACAACCAAGTTACTGCTTTAAACAAAAGCGGTTGCAATGACAATGATGTCATGGTTAATGCATATCTTATTTGGAAGTAAGATTGTCAAAAAGATTTTGCACTTGAGCATGCATGGCGTATGTTGAAGGAACAACCAAGATGGTTAGGAATGTACAACGAAGGTCCTTCAAAACGAACAAAGTTGAATGCAAGTGGGACTTACTCATCATCATCTAATCCTGAAACACCGATTGAGGTTACTAAAGCTAAAACACTGACACCAATCTCTCATCCAATGGGACAAAAGGCGGCCAAAACAAAAGTGAAAGGCAAAGAAGTGACATCAACATTGTTTACACCAGTTGTGGAATTCACTGGCATTCATACTAACATACACCAAAGAAATGTTGTCAACGAGGAAATTGCCGAAACAATTAAAACTAAAAATATATTAAAGATGTATGAGATCATTATGAAGGACACATTAGATATGACGACCGAGCAACGCAAAAAACACGAAAAGTTTTGCCAAAAGATTTGTAACGACCTTGGACTCGATATGTAGTGTCTATGTCAGTATTTTTAATTATGTATTTAGTTGTGTGTATGTGCCACTAATTTTAATCATGTTCTAGTTGTCATTTTAATTATCAAATATGTTGTAATTACTTTAAAAGTAGTTTAACATAAAATCATTTTAATTTATTTATTTTTAATTAACTTGTTTAAAAACTAGCTATTAGAAGTAGTTGTTAAAAAACTAGTCGTTACAAGTAGTCATTAAAAAAAATAGATGTTAGATTTAGTAGTTAAAAAGTTAATCGTTAGAACTAGTCGTTATGAATTTTGTATATAAATGTTTATATGTCCTCTATCCACAAACATCTTCTTTTGTAATCTTATTGTATCTGTTCATTTCATTTTACTTAGTATTATCATGTCTCGTCACTCTAAGTTCGACAGAGTATGGCGATAAATTATTTATGAAGCACTTACTAACGACACTAATATTCAACTATACTATTATATGCGGTAACTCCATGAAGAACAAATCCAACAACAAGCACAAAGCAAAATCGCCAACCCAGATACAGAAGAAGAATCATAAATCGCAATCGTGAAAATAGACATACTATTAAACGACTATTTCTCTGACAATTGTGTATACACTAAAGTTTAATTTCAGAGGAGGTTCCAAACAAAAAAGCCATTGTTTCTTCTAGTAGTGGATACTTTTAATTCTCGTTATCCATATTTCCAAATGAGAATTGATGCTACTAGTAGATAGGGTTTTTCTTCATTGCAAAAGTGCACTGCAGCAATACGTATATTGGCATATGGATCACCTGTGGATAATATTGATAAGTATGTTTGCATCGGTGAAGGCATTGCAGTTGAATGTTTAGAAGTTTTTATTACTAGTATCAACGAGATATTTAGAGATGAGTACTTGAGAAAGCCTAACAATAAGGACGTTAATCGCTTGCTACAACTTGGAGAGTCACATGGATTTTCAGGTATGTTGGGTTCTATTGATTGCATGCATTGGGAATGGAAAAATTGTTCAGTTGCTTGGCAGTGACAATATTGTAGAGGTGATCATCGCAAACCCACAATTATACTTGACGTTGTTGCATTTCAAAACTTATAGATTTAGCATGCATTTTTTGGAGTTTCAGGTTCTAACAATGATATTAATGTGTTAAATCAATCATTTGTGTTTAATGATGTTTTGCAAGGTCAAGCTCCTTCATTGCATTTTATAGTTAATGGAACCCAACATAATATGGGTTATTATCATGCCGATGGAATTTATCCTGATTGGGCTACATTTGTGAAAGCAATCCTGATGCCACAAGCAGAAAAAAGAAAATTATTTGTAAAACGTCAAGAAGCAACAAAAAAGGATGTGGACAGAGCTTTCGGTGTGCTAAAATCTCGTTTTGCAATTATATGTGGTCCATCACGTAATTGGCAAACGAGTACTATGAAGAACATTATGTTGACATGCATCATTTTACATAATATGATTGTTGAAATGAACAAGATACATACACTGGTAATGTTGATATTGATTACCATCATATTGCCGAAGATAGTTCAAACATTGAAGTATCTCATAAAGTTCATACAACATTTGCTGCATACTTGCAAACATGACGTTACGTGTATACAAAAGGCGTTCATCAACAACTTTAAGCAGATTTGGTGAAACATGTTTGGGAACATTTCGGTGACAGTGATGCTGAAAATTGAGTTTTATCGTTATATTTGTATTTTTGAGTTAGTTTTCCTTATTCAATTTTCATGCTTGTATGTTTGTTATCAATGATATGCTTTATCCTATATTTAAAGTATTTTTATTCATAAAAATTTTAGTTTTAAATATTTTTTTATTCCTTGCATTTTTTTCATAATTAAACTATATAATTTAAATTATATAATTAAAATTATTTAAATGTATAATTATTTAATATAAATTATTTAACTTAAATAACATAATTATTTAATTTAATTAATATAATTATTTACTTTAAGTTATTTTACAATAATTGAAAATAATATTAAATTGAATGATGTGGTAGTGCAGGGTACACTAAGAGTGTTCCAAGATCACAAATAGTGATCGTCTATTGGAGTAAAACATGAAGTTGATCTTCAGAATGATGTGTCAGTGCAGGGTTTACCAAAAAGTTGGGTAAGATAAAAAAAACTTTGATCTACCCTTGGAGATGCTCTTAGGTCTTGTGAGGCGAACACTAATAACAATAATCAAATAGTCCAAATGTAATAATTTGTTGGACGAGATTGAGTATGCTTGCCCAAACCCATTGATGGAGCAAATCTTATCCAACCTCCTAAAAATGGTGTCTCTATTACATCTTCTTTTGGTCAAAGAAAAAAATAGAAGACTTAATTATTTTCAAGGATTTAGTTAAATTTTGTTCCAAAAAATAATGTAAACTTAAAATTTTAAGAACAAAAAAAATTAATTTTAATTTTAAAAGACAAAGAATTAATCAAATTTTAGAATTAAAAATTTAATTAAATTAAAATAAAAATGTATAATTAGCTTTGACTCCAATAGAAACAATGAACAATATTTTATATGAATTTCTAAATGGAATTTCTCAGGGACTAACTAACCTCAGTAAGCGATGATGAAACAAATGTGAACATGCATGTCAAAGCATGTATCATGTACAGAGGGTAGTTGACAAACAGAAATCCAACAGTTAACAGGCTAAAAAAAAGGAAGATGACAATTTTTCTCCTTGCACCTTGTTTTTTTCCTGCACCTCGATAATTCTATGAAAAGTCAAAAATATACTTGATAAAAAAAGTTAAAACATATTATCTCTTTCACTTCTTTTCACTCCACTTCGTCTTCTCACGTTCAAAGTCCAAACAAACCAATCCGAACTTGTAAAAAAAATTGTTTTTATAAGTTCGAACACCTATGTATACTTGTAAAAAAAATTTGTGAAGTTGAAAGGTCCACATGATGCCATTGCACAATCATACAACACCACCTGATTTCTGATTACACACTTTTGCCTTTGCAGATCACACCATGCATTCAATATGTTCATACAAACATCAAGTTCATTCAATTGATTGCATCACCTAACACACTATTACTTCCTTGATTTGCACTGCCTCCACTCCAAATCTATAAAGGCTTAGATGCACAATACAAAGTCTTTTACAAGTCTGGATTACACAATTCGGACTGAAAAATATGAGAGGTGTGAGTGGTAGCAAAATTTTAACTTTTTTATCTAAAGCTATTTTTGTCATTTTAAAAAATTATGGAGGTGCAAGAAGAAAAACTCTAAAGATGATTGCCAAAAATCATACTGGATTAGAATCACTACAGGAAATCTGGCCCAGGCCCTATTGATCAACCTCTTGGTTTTTTATTTTCTTTTTTAAAGTGTTTATGATAACATTTATTCAAAATAGACCATAATCAACCTTTAAATTTTTAAAATTAAAATAAAATACTTATTTACTATCTATAATTTTTCTAATTTTATCTTTTACTCTCTTTATATAAAAATAATTTATTTTACTTTCCATACATATAATTTTAAATTCTTTTAATCCATATAATTATGTTAATTTTATTTTTTATAGAAAAATGTTACCCAAGTGAGTAAAAATGTTTAAAATTGTACACACAATGACTAAAATAACGTATTGTAATACATAAGAGTAAAAGATAAAGTTAACATAGATGGTAAATAAGTAATTTTTTCTAAAACTAAATGTATCGAATCCCATGTTGCATGTAATTTGATTCATTTTTAAAGACCTCGCACTGTAACAACATGTCCACCAAAAAGTGTAGAACATTTTTTAAATATTGGACTGAATCAACCGATTCCATTGGAAAACCAGTGAATCAGTTTAGTAATTGGTTCAGTCAATGTTGAAAATCTGTAGACAAAAAACCGGTATGAAAACCGATTATGAACCGGTAAAACCAGTGAAGACCGGTGGTTCAACCAATGAAAACCAGTTCATAAATTTTTTTGAAAATCTTAAGGTTTTGCTAAATGTACCTCTTGTTTTCCTAAGTCCATCCATTTTTAATTCAAAAATTAATAAAAATGGGGGTTAACTTAGGATTATAAAGGTGTATTTAGTACAACTACTTTTTTCTTTTGTAATTACCTCTTTAATATATTTTTTATTTTATAATCTTAAATTGTTATAGTACATTAATAATAAAAAATATATGTATTAAGACTAGTTCAACCACATTCAACCACTAGTCCAAAAACAGTTGAACCGTGAACCAATACTTTCCCCAGTTTGATGGTGGCCCAATTTTCAAAACATAGGTGTAGAGAATGTTGGTAGCATGATAACACTAATGAAGTGGAAAACCAAGAACGAAACATAGTTGAGCTTGAGTGCTTCACCCAACCCAACCTACAAAAACAAAAATATAGAGACAGACATGGATAAGCAAAAATATTTCAAATTCATTTCAATCATTCACTCAAAATGCATGTTTTGCTTTTCTGGTGATGATGAGACTAATAATTTGTGATCCCCAGTCCTTACTTGTCCATGAACAAAGGAAGTCAAGGTCATATACCATGTCATGTAATCGGTCATCATGAAGCCCAAGAATTCAAATTCTGTAATTTTAGAAAGAAGGGATAAAACTATTGTTGCACAGCAGTCAGCAAGCTCCAAAGATATAAGTCCATGTTCTTGACAAAATTGTCTTGATAGAAAAAAAAAATGAAGTTAGAAATCATCACTAAAAAGCCAACATCAATCGGCATCCAAGGATAAACCCATCTACACACTTAAGAGTTAACATTTTTTTTAACAAACAAATGTTAATTGTTAATATGTTAGTTTTGTTAGTTGAGATATTCGAACCTACAACCTCTCCCTCCCACCTTCTCCCCACATTTGGACATTGTCACTAGACCAACCTTATAACCCCTACTTAAGAGGTAGCATGGTCCCCAATGCTTAATCAAAGTTGGACAATTTGCTTTTTTGAAATAGCATAAAAGAAAAGATAAAAAATAACTTAATAAAAGAGACTTTCCTAAAGTCCTAGTGTTATTGTAACAGGAAATCAGGTTGTGCAGCACACTTCTACCTGTCATAATCTTGCAAAAGAAGCTAAAACAAAAATAACTACAGACAAAGAAATATCATTAAAAGCATTGATAGATTTTCAATTATCTTTTTAATATTTATTATCTAGGGAGGCAAAATAAAGAAATAAAAGAAAAATAAAATTATTCATATTCATAGAAAGAAAGAAAAAAATCCTAAACTTGGTAGAAATTCTAGTCCTTAATATCGTGTCTAGTCCTCAACAATGAAACTAAAAACTTGATGCGTACAAAATACACCTACAAGGCAACCATACCATACATAGTTAATAATAGTAAACCTTAAGTCTAAATATCATATTCGTGGGACTAGGATATGGGATACCAAGAATAAAAAATTCTTGTGTTTTTTTAAAGAGTAAATAAGATAACATTTAAATTAAATAAACAAAAATTAAAATAAAGTAAACAAAATAATGTGTTGGAAAAGAGTATTGTTTTTGGAATAATTTGGAATGTAAAGGTCATGTTTCCTTATGTAATTATTATTATCCTCATGTTCAATTCCAATCAATTGACAAATTATCAACTACCTCCTTTAAAATAACAAATCATCATGGTCAAGCAATACTAATTAACCTTTCTAATTGACACCCTTGTTTGGTCATGTAGAAATCAGAGACTAGTTAGGGTTAAGAGTAAGGAGGTTGAGAAATTTGGTCATACACTCACGTTAGAATTGGAAGCTAAGAAATGTAGTTTTCGCTTTACAATATGTCTATTACCAGTTAGGTGTAGGTCACGCCCTAACCGATAGATACTAATTCACACATCAGAAGTTTGATAATACATAATGCATTATTAAAATAGTAAAACAATGTAATCTTAAAAGAAACAAAACACAATAATTAATTAAAATAAAAAAGACAGGTTCCATACATAGATACATCATCATAATCCAAAACAATTATGAGAAAAAATAAAGAAAAGAAAAAAGGTTCTATAGACAAGGTTCCTTATGAATAACTTCTACCCAATCTTGTATCTCATCATTGAGGCTATTTTTAAATTAGGGTTTAAACCCCTCGAGGACTAACACAAAGAAGAAACCTAAAATTTAAAAGAAAAAAGTCTTTAAAAAAAAAAAAACTTCTTGAAAATCTAATTTCTGCTTTATATTTCATTGTATTTGTCTTTCTCTTCAAGTCCATAAACATTGTAATATAGGTTAAACATTTTAACATGTCAATCTCATTTTTAAGAAGTATAGAAATTTATCATTTTGCTAATTTTTTCACATCATTTAAATACAAAGATCTTATAACCTATAATAAAACATAAAATTGTATAATTTTAACATTAAAACATAATAAAATACATAAAATTTAATCATATATATCCTAAAAAGATAAATAACATGAAATTTATCAATTTATTTTTAGAACAAGTATATATATATATATAATATCAAATGATGTTAAATATGCATATTCAATAGGAAGTTGTTGCCACGTGTCATAAGATAAATATGGCTTTAGGTCTGTTGTAGTGTAGGAAGGGATAGAACCTGCTACATAAACATAAATTACTTGCCGGCATATGTACTTCACCAAAAAACTTGCAACCATGTATTTGGAAAAGAATAACCCATTTTTTTCACTAGATACATGCCTTTTGTTGCTTTGATTCACATTCCTTCTTTCCGCACGTATTCTTTTTTCTGCCTTCTTTTATATTCACATCTCCTTCCTCGCGTATCTCATTATCACACACAAACATGGCATTGCATCTTCAAACTATCTTACAATTCACTTTGCTTCTAGCAATAATTTTATCAGGTAACAATAGCGAATTAATTGTCTGCTCTCGCCTTGTTGCATGAACTCATGCATTCATTAAATATATTGTTTCTTTCCTTACATCTTCTCAACCATAGGATCAATATCTAACGGTTATAAAAAGTTTAAAATATAAAATAATATTTTTCTAGTTTGTTATAATTGGGTGCAACGCTGCACCAGATAATCCGGATTCATTGCCTCCTCTAATAGAAATTAATTGTTGCATGTAACAAAGAGAAAATGACATGACTGTGATCTAATCATAACTCTTACTTTTAAAATTTCTAAAATATTAATTAATAATAACAACAACTTTCTCGGTGATATATATAAATTTCTTTTTTTAAAATAATTGGTATATAAGTATTAAATTCTATAATAAATGTATGAATATTATAAAATTATTTTTAAAATCATATATTTTAAGCAATTAGTTCTATAATTTATAGAAATTAAATTCTAAAAAAACTCGTATTCTGTTATTTATTTACAAACTAAAGTGAAATTTTGTTGATGAGAACAGGGCAAAGAAGATGCGAGTGCGCTCGAGTTTTCACGATAGTAAACTACTGCAAGGAGATCCTGTGGCCGGCAGTGACCCCCGGAGAACACTTCAACGGCGGAGGTTTCGTCCTAAAACCGGGTCAATCAGCCGTGTTCACCGCCCCGGTTAGTTGGAGCGGGCGCATATGGGCCCGAACCGGTTGCAAGTTCGACCAAAACGGAAACGGGAACTGCCAAACCGGTTCATGCGGCACTACTCTCAAATGTTCGGCCTCGGGAAAAACCCCTGCATCACTCGCGGAGTTCACACTCGCGCAATTGGACTTCTACGACGTTAGCCTCGTTGACGGCTTTAACGTTCCCATTTCCATTAAGCCCTTAAACGGAAAGGGAAACTGCACCACCGCGGGGTGTGACTCTGACCTCAGAGCCACCTGCCCCAACGAACTCGCCGTTAGAGCTAACGGCAAGACCGTTGGGTGCCGCAGCGCGTGCGATGTGTTTAACGAGGATGAGTATTGCTGCAGAGGAGTGTATGGGAACGCCGCTACTTGCAAACCAACGTTTTATTCAAAAAAGTTTAAGGATGCGTGTCCCACATCGTACAGTTACGCTTATGATGATCCAACCAGTATTTTCACTTGCTCTGGGACCGATTATGTCATAGCTTTCTGCGCTTCCAGGTCTAACTTTCAAACCTTAATTTCCTTCATTTATTATTTTCTCTTCTTATTTAATATATTCAATTTTATCAATAAAATTCACGCGAATAATTTTGTTATTTTTTTAATAAGATAGTTTTTGGCAATATTATTAACAAAAGTGTTGTATTTTTGGATTATAGGAAACGGCAAGTGTGCAGTTACCATAATAATAAGCTTCACTGCAGCGGATCACAAGGGTTGAAATCGTTGAATGGAAGGTGGTGGATTCTGATGATAACGGTGTTTTCAGGTCTTAGTTTGTGGGTTGGATTCTAAAACGTGATAAAAGTTTATTTCACTAAGAATCCGATTCATTTTAAGTTTGATGAATTTGACGAGTTTGTATAAAAGGAAGCAGTTTTTTTTTTTTTTTTTACTACGAGGATGTTGCTGTTAGGTCTGTGCCCCGTGCACGTCTTTATTCGTAGTGTATACGGGAATGGTGTTGTGGTTCATATTCCTTTCCTTGAATCTAAAGAAAACGGTGATGTGTACTTGAGGTTATTCTCTTCAACAGACACATTTTCATCCTAGCTATTATTTCTCAAAATATTATACACATTTTGTTTTGCTTATAATAGAAACAGGGATGGATATAAAAACTAGTTAAAATCAAATTGAATCGAACCGAATTCAATTGGTTTTTAAGGAAACTAGTTTAGCATTCCTACATACGTAACACATATTTATTATTATAATATTTCAATAATTAAGTAATTTAATAATTTATTAAATATATGAGTAAAATGTTATGTGAAATTATAAAATAGAATAACCATTAAATAATCTAAAATAAATAAAATATAAAGTAAATAAGATTTAAAATAAATAGTTAAAGTTTATCACTTAAAAATATGAAAGACGGTTTTTTTCAATTTGTTCACATACTAAGAAAGTCAAATAACAAAAATTAGTAACAAAATATTTGAATAAAAGATTATAAGTACTTAATTAATTAATATAAAACGAAGACTAAAAATATGACAACGTTATGTTTAGTAGATTTTAAAAATTGTTTGAAGTAGAAGTTTAAATCTGAAAAATTTGTAATATTAAATTATTTAAGTCTTGAGAAATTTAAAAAAGTTATAATATATTAAAGAAGTTGGTTTTATTTTATAATACTTCTTTGAAAACTAGTAGTTATTTTTAGTGTTTTTTGTCTTTGTCATGAATGAAAATCTGTAAATCATACTTGTTGTGTACTCTTGAAATTGTTATATATAACTTATTATGACTAAAGACTAATTTAAGCAAATATATTCAATATTGGCTAATGATTGACCATGTGACTTTATTAATTATCATGGTATATGAGATAATAATTAGAAATTGTCTTCTATTGAGTTTGAAAGTTTATAGAAGTTATGATTGAGACATTAACATTATTGGAATGTAAGTGAGACTTCCATTTTTATTTGAAAATATCATTCTAGCCTATCACATCATGTAAGGGTTTATTGCAGGAAAAATATTCTTTGAAATTGATGAGATAAAAGAATTGAAATAAGTAAAATTTTGAATCTGCAAATTGATTAATTGATTGTAAAAGAACATTGTGATTGGATAATCAAACTGTAAGAAATGTCATTATTGAAGCTAGGTATATGAAATCTAAGAAAGATATTGAATCTTTAACTTTGTTTCAAAATTTGAAATTGTTTGTAAAATCTTAGAGGTAGATTTTAAAGATTTCTTAAAAGAGAAAATTTTTGTTTAAACTTTGATTTTTGAAAAATGAAAATTTCGTGAAATTTAATTTTTGGAATTTATTCAACCCTCTTCTAGTCCCTGGGACCAACAAGATGAGCACCCTAGATGAGAAGATCTCGACCAAGATATTTCATTCTTAAAACGAATTATCTCACCCAAGATGAGAAGATATCAACCGAGAGATTTTATTCTATAAAACAAATTATCCTACCTAAGATAAGAAGATCTCAGCCATGATATTTCACTCAAACAAATTATCTGACTTGAGAAGAGAAGACCTTGATCTGGAAGTTTCATTCTAAAATGAATGATCTCACCTAAGATCAGAAGACCTCAACCTAAAAGTTTAATTCTAAAAAGAATGATCCCTCCTTAGATGAGTACCCGAGACGAGAATATCTCAACCAGGATATTTCATTCTTGAAACGAATTATCTCGCCTAAGATGAGAAGATCTCGATCAAGATATTTCATTCTATAACATGAATGATCCCACTTGAGATTAGAAGATCTCAATCAGGATATTTCACTCTTAAATTAATTATCCAACCCGAGTAGAGAAGATCTCCGCCTGGAAGTTCCATTCTAAAATGAATGATCCCTCTCGAAATGAAAAAATCTCAAACAAGATATTTCATTCTAAAACGAATTATCCAACCCGAGAAAAAAAGATCTCCTCCTGGAAATTCCATTCTAAAAGAAATTATCTCACTCACGTAGCTATTGTTATGAACAACACCCAACCTCATCTCAATAAGTACCAATCAACTCAGTCTAGGTAATCACGTTATTTCGGTCTTACTTCAGACAACCAAATCTAGATCATCTTGGCCTAGAAGCAACAATGAAGTCATACTTTCCACTAGCTAGGTAACCATGTTATTTTGGTCTGACCTCAAACAAACCAAGTCTAGGTCATCTTGGCCACCTTGACAGCGATGAAGCAATACTTTCCAAACATGAATCATACAAAAGAGTACATCTTTGTGGTTTACGTATTTGATGTTTAATATATGTTTATGAAAAATTAATATGTGATTATTCACACTTGGACCTAGATTAACAGTATTGATACTCTCTCCTATCATAGAACCTTAGATCCCAAACTATCCCTAGCCGACATCTCCCAATATGAAGGGATATTGGATGAACTCAACAAAGATTTCACCAACCTATGATCTTTACTGATTCTCAGAAGTAATAAGGCAAGTAGATCCTGGAGAACAAAAACCCTTCACAGCTAACATAAGTTTCAGGCATCTGTGCCCCCTATTTATAGGGATCCATCCCGACTAGCCCAACATTACGCCACATGTTGACCTTCCGAAAGGTGCAAGAATCAAGGTGATGTGCTCCTTAATGAAGAGACTTTTCCAATAGATATTATCTCCATCTGGACAACCAACGAGTATAGAGAATTTCATAATCATCCTGACATGACATCCTGACCACATTAATGTACCATCTTAGAACAAGGACAAAAGACAATATTTCAAGATTACATCATTATTCGAGTCTCAGGGGCTTATGTACTGTGTGAACTAATAGAACCTACATCATCTTGGTATAACCTACATTATTTCGAGAAAACCTACATAATATCAGTATGACCTGCATTATCTCGGTAGAACCTGCATAGTCTCGGTTGAACTTACATCATCTCAATATGACTTGTATTATTTCGATAGGACCTGTATCATCTCGGTAATTGAATCTAGACCATCTCGGCCAATCTCCGTAAGAACTTTATCATCCAACCATTAACCATACTACTTGTACTAGAGGTACTTTGATGAAGTTTGAGATTATCACGTCTCAGACATCTATACCCATTAAATGAGCCCAAACATTTTGGGAAAGAGATGATAAATCATATAATATCTCAGAATGTAAGCACAAAGTTATAAATATGGGGTAGGTGGTATAGGTCACCCTACCTCCACATTGGAAAAAAGACATTTTAGATTGTAGAGAAGATCTACCATCCAAGGAGAACATATTGGACCTCACTCGTCCTACATACATAGTTCTTGGAGCAGGAACATTGGTGTTGTGCAACGGCTCAAAAAAGAACATGACATTCCATATTCTTAGGTGACCTCAACCAATGAATGACCTCAAATCCAACTCAATGCCTTACTTTCACCAATCGCATTTAAGGCTCACACTTCAGCCTGGATGACCTCAAATGAGCCTAGGGGCCTTTGGACTGGCCATTGAACTGAGGTCAACTTGGATGAGACTTTGGCGCTATACGAACATGACGGATTAACAAGGTGAATTAACTTAATTTTATGATTAATTGAACTAAATTAACACGTCATTTGGCCTTTCTAATCAGACTCATAGATCCTAAGCCCATGTCAACACCTATACATAGAGAGGTAAGCGCACAGGTAAGAGTTATTGAACATTTAATACACTTGTACTTACTTTGACTTGACCTCTATTTAAATAGTGACTTGAGCGTCAAAGTGACTACTACAGGTCACCTTCGTCATACCATTGCATAAGCAGAAGAAAAAAGTACCTCAGACAAATAAACTTTATCCCAAACCTCACCTCATTTAAATACTCAGATATTGTTCTTAAGACAGAAAAACATATATTATCGTGTTGTGTATTTCTATTTGATGTCACTTTTTATAACAACTTTAAGATTTTATAAAAGTATTGATTTAATATGTTTTGTAATAATAATTATAGTAAGACATAAAAATTTAGTATATTATTTTGAATATAATAATTTTAATTTAGTAGGTTAAAAAATAAATATTGGTGTATGCTAACATAATAAAAATTTGTCTAATTATTAACATGATTTGATTTGCAATAAATTTAAAAGAAAATAAAAAAATTGAATAAAAGTCAAAGTGTTAATGATGTGAGAAAAATGGTTTTTCCTTCCCATTCATTATTATCACATAAAAGCTATGTCCCTTATCCTACTATCGCACGATCCCACATTTATCTTCTGACAATCCAATCACAAGAATGGTTATTAACTACTTTTATATTTGTGCTGATCAAAATTTTTTGTAAAATGTTTTGAAGTCTAACACGTAGGCATGGCAACAAAACATGAAAGAAATGGATATAACATTTTCATCTGCATCTTTATTTCTGAAATTCATTCTGATTTTCATCGGATATATTCATATCTGTTTTATACCTGTAAAAAATTTATAATAATATTTTATTAAAAAATAATTTATTTAAATAAAATTATATTAATTCAAAAATTATCTAATAAATACAAAATTTATAATTTATTAATTAAATATTAAATTTTTTTAAAAATAAATGAAAGTCATTAAAATAAAAACGAGGTGAGGCAGGTACGGGGTGGGTATATATATCCTCATCTCATCCCTATCGCCCACTTAATAAATCAGGTATTCCTCATACCTGTACCCGGTCAAACTGAGAATTTTCCGTCAACTTTAGAGCGGGTTCAAAAATTATCCTCATGTCATCCCCACACGTACAACAAATGCTCTTTTCAATCAAGAATTCAATCTAAAATCAGTATAATAACAAAATACTTAATATCTTTAACTTTAAAATAATTATTATTAACTTAAATAAATTAAATAAAGAATTTAATCAGTATACAATCATAGTTAAACTCTTTTTTCACTAGCATCCAATTATAATTATTAATTTACAATAAATTTGTTAACTTTTTTAATTAATACTTTAAAAATCATATAAATAAAGAGATATAATTAAACATATAAAAATCTTTTTTATACTTTCAGTGTATACTAATTAAATTTTTATATAAATATAAAATTAATATAATAGATAAAAAAATAGATATGATATAACATGTATGAGAGATATTATAATGGATATAATTTGATGCACAAACATGTATAACTGATGGCCTAGTAGGAAGAAATGGAAGTCTTTGTAAAACTTCTCGATTACTTTGCACATCCAACCCAGAGCTTCACTCGGCCGACTCTACGCAGGTCGTAATGCACAAACAACACCTATGCTTTATATTCCCTACTAATGTAATAAATCCCACTATACTTTAACTTCCTATTAATGTGATAAATTCTATATTGTAAAAGTCACTGAATTATTACTTTAAATGAATAATAAAAAAGACTAAAGATAAAAAATCTCCAAAACTAAATTAAAAATATATTTAAAGAAACCAATATCTTAATTATGCTTTTTAATATAACTTAAATACATATGAATGATTTCTTAATTTTAAAGTTCATGTATTTGGAAAAGCTGATAATAATGAATATAAGCTAATTCAAAATTTTAAATTTTATACTATTATTAGCTATTTATACAAATCTATTCACCGGAAATGTTTTGTAACAACTCGGTCGACATTGCTCAATAATACTATTACAGTAGTAGTATGTAACATAGAAAATAAATTTCTCAGAGAAAATTTACAGTCAACCACTGACAACACTTTTAAGCCATAAACCAGCACATGACTTAAGATAAAATCATAAAAGTTGTGCAGGGGATTATAATTAATAATTTGGTCATTTGGAAACTATAATAAATGTTCTAGTTTTGTTATTTAAGTCTATGCGCACATATAAAGCTCGGAAGTAGTATCTTTGTTTACATATTACACTAGTTCAACACCAGATACAAATCGTAACACATAAAAGGCGTATACACAAATTGGATGAATCTTAACACTCAGCCACAGCAGGAACCACAAGCAGGCAGTGAATCTGAAAGTTCATACAGAAAAAAAAAAAAAAATAAAATAAAATCATTAGCAACTGAATAGTACTATGAGAGTTAAATATCTGAATAATTGAAGATTAAAAGCAATGCAGATTATAGAAACTTACTGTGATCACGTCCCCTTATGCTATCTAAACCACGAACATTGTCAAGACCTCCACGAGGAGGGCCTCGTGGACCGCCACCATATGGTCCGCCACCGCCGCCGCCTGGACCTCCTCCAGGAGCACCACCATCCCATTTCTTACCAACAGTACCTTTTCTGTAGGCATCTGACTTTTCCATCTAAAGTGTGAAACATCAGGAGCACACATCAATATCAATGTAAAACCATAACTCCTCAAATTTTCTAGACCATGAACCAAGAACGTGAGTAAATATTACCGAGAACATTGTTGCGAAAAACACGCCTACGAAGTTAACAATAGCCCAGAAAAAATCAGTGATTGTTTTAATCCGCCATATTGATCGCTTTGCTTTGAGTTGACCTGCACAAAATTCCATCAAGCTCTGGTCACGAATCAATATCAAAGCACAATCATTTCAGTGTCAAGAAATAAATCATCTAAGACCCAAGTTAAAATGAATTTTTCACAAGTTAAAATCAACTTCTAAATAAAGACTTATTACGATTCATACTAACCTCGCAATCAGAATAGATAAACAACATTAAACAGGAAAATAAGCATTAAAAAAATATATCACTAGCTTTGACTAGGAAATGAGCCCTTGCAAGAATATCATAACTGATTTAATTATTTAAAACCGTGTCAGCAAATATCTAGTTATCTACCATATATCTACCATTTCACATGACAAAAAATGGAATCGTCCTCTACATGTTTGGAGAAACTGAAAACTATACTAAGAATAAAACTACATCAGACTCCTTTTTCAATGGTATCAACAACTTCTACCCACAAATTAGGGCATTTCAAGCAAGTAACTTTGCAGTCAAAGGTGTTGAGCCTGATCATCATAAGCTCTTAAACTAACACTTAAAGAGAATCGCCAAAACAAACCCACAAATTAGGTCATTTCAAGCTGGTAACTTCACAGTCAAAGATGTTGAGCCTGATCATCATAAGCTCTTAAACTAACACTTAAAGAGAATCCCCAAAACAAAAAGTAAACTAACTCTTTTAAAATTACAAAACCTCTGATAAAACATCTCCATAATTTACTCCAATACTTTTTTATAAACAACAAATGTAAAAAAAGAAAAAATGAGAGGATAAGAAATCATTCTTGGCAACAAAATAAACATATGATAGAAAAAAGACAAGCCCGTGAACAACAAATGATCCTGAAACAAATCCAAAGAAATTGATCGCAATTGAAGCAACACACCCTTGATTCACCAACAATAATCCCACACAACCTCTGAATTTTATTTACTGTTGTTAACACCAGAACCTCCACTACCCGCTGCATTGGCGAGAGTTCAGTAGCCAAAAGCATCACTAGCTTACGCTCTGACCCAAGTAGAATCAGCGGATGAGTTGTGGTTAGGGGGTGAAACGCTCCCCAAAGTGCGTTGAGGTGCAGCAGTTAACTAAACATCTAGGGGTAAACACTGTTTCGGTCGGGCCGCGAAAGTAGTACAAAATCGAGGCAAACTCTATGACCTCAAAATAACAAGGGTCAAGGTCGGCTAGTGAGATGATTAGGGTACTGGTACACAGAACCACCTTATTAGTATGTAAGACATGCCTACTAATTATACCTTAAACCACACATAGTCTCGTTAGAGACATACTAAGCTGCATACAAATATTTTAAAAAAGAATTTTGATAAATACTTAATGAACCCAGTCCATATTGTGTACACATACTTCAAAGCAGGATCAGGATCATCCTGTTCTCTGAAGTGTGATCATCAATTGATTTGTAGATTCTCTGAACATCTTTAATTCCGCATGATCAACCATTGATTGACTATGCTTTGTACATATTTTCCAGCATTCTACACAGAATTAAGTGAATTCACACGAGCCTATAATATTACTACACGACCATAAATCAAGGGTGATTATGGTTGTACTTTGTTTACTTTGTTTTATGACTTTTATCAACAAGGTCTCACGAGTGAAACTAAAGGTTATTTCCGGTAAACTTCCAAACATGCATTTTGAGATCAGAACCTTCGAATACAGTACGAGATAAATTTCCACGCGCATTAAGATGACTTTGCTCAATTCCTCAAATTTTGTTGTTTTAAGAATTGTATACAGAAAACTGGAAAACCAGGAAATGCCGGGATAAACACGCTTAATATGAAATAATTTTGAAAAAAAAAAAGAAAAACAAAAAATTCTTTGATAAATTAAAAGAAAAAATAAAACATCCAAATGATTCTCAAAATTTAAGATTGTTAGCGATAATCGAAAGGCAAGACTTCTATGAGCATCCACAATCATAAACTTATCCCTATTTTTAAGCATGTACTATTCTTCACGGCGATTATTGTGATTAAAAACCACCCTAATTTTCACATTAAGAAAAAAGAAAGTTGGATCTGAAAGGAAGATAATAGGTTGTTCGAATCGAAGTGACACCGAAACTGAACCTAAACGATAACAAAGGAAAAGAGAATAAAATATGAAGGAGAAATGAGAAGAAGGAGATACCTCGCTCAACGTAAGCCATGGGACACAGAAAGAAGGAGAATGCTGCAATTGAATTGAAAGGGGAAATTTGAGTAATCAACCGTTTTTGTTATGTAGGCATATTCAATTCCACATTGTTCTAGACTCTGAGTCAATTCTAACCGCTACGCAATTTTAACACGTGTCTTGTTTTCATTGGATTATAACAAATCGAGGTCCTACTGTATAAGGGACAAGCGAATGGGCCTAAAGGAAAATTGAGGATATTTTCTTTTTGTACCTACTTTATTTCTTTTAACACCAAATACAAATGTAAATTACCAAAATGATTTTGTTTTTAAAAGTTGAAACATTTAATTTTTTTACTAATATACTTATGTTTTATCCTCATTCGTCGTTTCTCTTCTTCTTTGAAGTTTGTCTTTTTTCCTCAAGTGAGGTAAGTTTACTTTTTTTTATTTTGTTTTACTATCTATGGATTGCATTATTGGTAGTCTTTTACAATAATATAGATCAACTTGTTTAAAAAAAAGTTAAAATCTAATATTCTTTCAATTAGATTGTTCATAGTTACAAAAAAAAATGGGAGTTACAAACTACCTAACCTATAGTAAGTGAAGTTATAATGTATCACAGATAAGACAATATATAACAGGAGATCTCAATTGTTATGCATCTCCTAATCCATAAGTATTTTCAAGTTGTCTCTAGATTAGTTTATCTATGTTGATCAACACATTCCCAGTTATAGACCAATTAATCTCGAAGTATAAAAATTAATACTCCAAATCCATTTATTCTTATTACCTATGTGCACACTTCGAGATTGATGTGTTCAGAGATTAAACAATAATCATAAATTATTTTTTATTTATTTAGAATTGATGATTTGATTTTTTTTAGTTGTAATAAAATTATTAAACAGTTTTTAGATGGAATTAATATGGATAAGGATGGACAAATATACATGTGTCAAAAACAAGTTATTGAAAATGTTATTGACTTCACTAATGCATTAATCATTATGAGGTATAACCTAAATCAGTATTACCTTAATGTAATTTAACTTTGAAAATTATAATTTTATTTGCTTATTACGGTAGGTTTTTCAACTCGAGATACGTTATCAAAGTGAATGAGAAAAATAGTATTTGAAAATGACTTCATGATTGTCATATTAAGGTAAAGTACATCTAATTATATCAAACATAAAGTAAGACTTTTGTTAATTTGTGGTGTGGGGTGAATGATAAATATAAATCATATAAGGACAAAAACAAGTTTGTTTGTAAAATAATTAGAACCTTAAAGTGTGATTATCCATTTAGATTAAGAGGAAAACCCTTAAGAATGGAGGTGGGTGGATATTGAAAGTAGTATGTGAGTTTCATATTCGTGCTTTAACAGAGACATTAATTTGTCATCCAAATGTTGCTTGTTTGGCAAGGTATGGTTCTGATCATCTAAAAGAGATCTTAGAATAGAGATGCAGCATTTAATAAAATTACCTGAATGTGATATGTATATTCACTAACATAAAATGAATGAGTGTGACATCTTTTGGACACACTCTCATTGAGTGACATTGGTTAATAAATTTAGCATCATCATGCTCTTGGACAATACCTATAAAACTAACAAATATCGATTGCTTTCGCCTGAGATTGTTGGTATAACATCCATTAGGATGACATTTTTTTTGTTACTTTTGTCTACTTAGAGACTGCATGACAAAATAACTTCGTTTAGGTATTTTAATGAACTGAAAGTTTTTGTCACAAATATGGATTTAGCTTTGATGAAAGCAATAGATAGTTTTTCCAAAAAACATTCAATTTTTTGTGTGAATATCATTTCCAAAAAAAATCTAAAGGCTAAATTCAAAAAGTATGTTCATCCGTAAGAGGCATGAGACCAAATTATGGAGTCATGGAATGATGTTAGAGAGTGTGACAATAAATATTATTTTAAAGGTTATGTTACCAGATTTAAAATTCTTTGTCAACAATGACCTCTATTTGTTGATTATGTAAAAAGTACTTATGCGATTCCTCATAAGAAAAAATTTGTTAAATCTTAGACCAATAAGGTTGTGCGTTTAAGAAACACAACCAACAACATGTATGATTTATATTAACATAAATTACCATATGTTGCTTAACTTTAATCAAAATTTGATTTGTATTAACAATGTTTAGTAAACTTATTCAGCTTTAAAAATTTTGTTACACACCAACATGAGTTACATTTGTAAATGTTAAAATGTCATGAACAACTTGTTGGAATTGCAACAAATTCAAATAAAACCTTTGTTCGAAAAAAGTATAAATGTCATTGGATATGACTTTAACGTTACATTTACAAGAAGCTGTATGGATTTGTCTTAAGGTATGCATTTAATCTTATTGCATTAGAGCATGGTAGGGTCAAGGTTATTGGCATTGATAGTTCAAAATGTAGATGTGTAATGAGAACTACTCATTGAATTCCTTATGCATATGAATTAGTCACATTTGAGAATATTCCTTTTCGTGTCGTTCATCAAATGTGATAACAACATAATTTTGGTGACGTGAAAAATGATTATTCTAAGGATGAGTTGTTAATCCAACCAGAATTTGATGTTATAATGAATCATTGTAATGAGGTTGACATAGCAGAAAAAATTACTATAAAAAAAATTACACAAAATTGCATACTCTAACCAAACTTGAATGTGCCATCCTACAAAGAAGTCAAGACAAAAAAAGGACAAAAATATCGCTATGTCAACTAAAGATATCAATGAAGCATGATCCATCGTATTTTAAACATGTTGATGCATTTTTCTTTGCTCATTATGGTTGTGGAACACAAATGTCATCCAAATCTTTATTTGTTGAAATGAAACATATTAAAGTACTCTTCATAAACCAATTACATGTCTTCATTTAAAGCATGGTAGATGTTGTAGTCGATGGTCATCATGGCTACCATTTAATTGTTGCTTTATTGGGTATTGGTGAAAAATCTTGACCTCTAAGGCATATACATTTGCATAAAGAAATGAGTTCATTGCGGGATGAGTACACAATCATATTTTGTAGTCATAACTGATTTGAAATGTTATGACATTCATTTTGTCGATAACATGTGTATAAGATGAGTACATTGTTGTCGTCATATCTTTTTTTAGAATGAATAATTTTAATTAAAAATATTTTTATAGAAATATATAGATAAGTGGATGAATGTACTTGACATGAAATATGTCATCATGACTCAATATAATGTTATGTTGATTTGCTTATCTCTTAAGCAATGGGTGACACTTCCTGCCCCCCCCCTAAGGAGTGTTTTTTCGAATGATAAATCACTATATATTTCATATTAACTTACAATGTACTGTTATGTTATTTTGTTCGTATACTTAAAGCAACATTATCCAATACAAATATAGATATGTGGAAAATATATTGTTATTCTGTGGCACAAAATTAGTTGACACCTTATGTTAGTCGCATTTAGGAGTTTTACAAATATTAATTATTAAGCGACACTACACCATTTTAGGTGATAATTGATTTGTTTAGGGTTTAAACATTTGATTAAGGTGTACTTCCATAGCACTATCATTACCAATTGAAACATAAAAATTGATTGTCATAATCATAGTTATCAAAATTGCGAGTTAACTCGTAAAATCATACGAGTTTATAAGCTTCTGACGAGTTAAATAAAAAAAGATAGTAAATTCAATAGAATTAGGTAGAATCCGAGAAAACTCAGTAGAATTGATAATAGAATTAAAGTAAACTCGTGAGTAGACTTATGAGCAAATTTTGTAACACCCCTTATTTCCATAATTAGGTTATTATATAATTTATTTAGATATTATAGTTAGTAACTTAATTATGCATGTGAAAACCTTGTTAATTATGGCCTACAAAACATGTTGTACCAAAAACTTGCAAAATTTCTCTTGTGAAAATTCGCTTAGCCAAATAGAATCCGTTGAGCAAATTTACAACGTTTATTTTTTGAAGAAATTCGCTAAGTGAAGAAGTTATCGCTTAGCAAAACGTAGGTCACTCAACGATACTAGATAGGACCAAAATCTCGCTAGGCAAAGACTTTCATGGCTTAGCTATGTGAGACTAAGTGTTAGGACTTTGCACATCGCTGCTGAGTGAAACTCCCTTCGCTTAGCAAAAGTTCACCGAAACAATGCTCGCTTGGCGAACGAAGTTTCGCTCAACAAACGAGCATAAACTTTGCCTATAAATAAGGGTCACCATATTACAAAATGAGGGGAGGAAAGAAAGTATAAACTTTTAAGAAGGAGAGATGGAAGAGAGGGAGAGAGAAAAACTCTTAGGATGAAAAAAGGAGAAAACTCTTGGAGGGAGATTAAAGTTTTAAAGGTTATACATCACTCTTCACCAAGCTCTCCCTAAGGTAAAAAAGAAACAAAATTTATAAACTTTTATGGTGTTAGTCTTAATAAATTTATGTATGATCACTTTTACTTTCTCATTGATCATTATTATCCTTCAAATATTGCTTCTGTTTCTTTATTATTATTTTCCATATATGACTTACATTCATTTGTTTATTCTTTCCATATATTATCTTTTGTCCTTTATAGATACTATTATCAATCATTTATTTATTTCTTCCAAATATTATTTCCAGTCCTATGTTTATTTTCTTCATATATTAATTAGGGTCTTTTTAATTATTATTTCCACATGCTATTTCTAGTCCTTTATATATTATTTTTGGCCCTTTATTCACTATTTCCATATATTACTTTTTATGCTAAATTATTATATTCAATATATTACTTTTGGTGCTAGTTCAAGCTATTACAATTTGAATTCTTACTATTATTATTTAAGATCCCATAAGATTATTCCATTATATGTTTTTTGGTTTACAGACATCATCTGTCTCAAGTTTTACTTTGAATTGTATTTTATAACTTTTCATCATAAAGTGAAATATGATGGATTTTGGTTTCTACAACTCTAATTATATAAAAAAAAATAAATCATTACTCTTGAATTTATAAATAAACATCTTATAATTTTATATGTATATTCAAAAGATTATTATTTATATGTTGAATATTCATGGTGAAATATATTTATATCTTATTCAAAGGATTTTTGAGAAAGATTGGTTACGAAAACTTCATTATGAGTACAATGTTTCTTAAATAACAAAAGATAATCTAAGTATGCTATGTGGTTGTAGTTCAACCTGATCTTCAACATCAGAAAGATATCTTTTAGTATTAAAAATGTCTTAGTACTATAATTGTGGTTTTTAACCATGAAATAGCAAGTAGAAATGAGAAATTAATTTACATACTAGTTGTATCTTTCAATCTTTTAAGGTGATTCATAAATGACGATGGGAATATAAATACTGTGTGATTTGTGATTGTCAAGTCAAGAAACCTTTATGCATGGGTGTCATATGTTGGGAAGTTATAACTTAACACACTACAAGATGAAAGGCAGAGATCGAGTGTGGTCCTTGGATGATTTTAAATAAATGAATAGCCAAAAGATGTTCACCAAGTGGATGAATATTCAAAATGGGCCATGTTAGCACTTGGATAAAATATTGTGGTTGGTCTGACCAGAAAATTGTGATTGATCAGGGGTCAGAATATTGTGACTAGTCGGGAACCAAAATGTGGGATTAAGTTTAGTCATCAAAATAAGTACAGTTGAATCCATATATTGAGTTAAGTGAGATTGAGTCATAAGCAGGATATTAGGCCTCCATTGCTCGATAAGTTTATTAAGATTAACGTGAACAATTTATAAAATTTTCTCCCCTTTTGTATGTTTCCTTTCATATGTTCTCTTCATACATGTTCGTGGTACGAATAGAAGATGGACCGATTGAGCAAGATATGCAGAAGAATCCAAAGGATTTACTCTAAATATGTGCATCCAGGAACAAATTACCCATTGATGTTTGCATAGTGTTAGATTCATAAGAAGTCCATTACTCTAACTTAAGATTGTGTAAGGAGGGTTGTGGTAAAAATTATTGTATTTTGTATTTTAAGTATTTCATAATGAGGTTTTATGCTAACTACTTTTAATTCACAATGTTTATAACAATGTTATGATTTTTTATGTAATACCTAATTTTGAAAATTTCCCCTATATTTTTATAAATACTTTGATTATGGATAAAAGAATTTTGGATGTTACAAATTTCTCGAGTGGTGTTTTCTTGTGCTGACTTTAATTTTAAATCTAATTTGTTCTTATATTTGAAAAGAATTTTGAAATTTTGAGTGTTTTGACTCTAATTTGTATTTATGTTAAGTAATTTAAACTTACTATGCATTAAAAATTTCAATTTTTGTGTTATTTATAGATATATTTTTAACGAGGTAAACTTTTAGGATTCTGCAAGTTAAGCTCACTAAGTTCTCACGAGTTTACGTAAACTCTCAATTTTGACAATTTTGATCACAAATGATAAAAAACAATGTAGCATAATTGATCTACTTTTAGAAAATTAACAACAAAATGAAAACGTCCTTAATCATGCATTTCTTTCCAATTCTATCAATTTACGTGTTAGGGTTAATGTCGCCTATGTTTCTTCCCAAGCAAGTGTACCTCGAGGTACCATATGAAGCTCAATAACACGTTATAGATGGTTAAGAATCACTAACAATAACCTCTTTATAATAAAATATTCTTTATTCTATCTCCACCAAAGAACAATGGTATAATTGGAAAAAAGATAATTAATGTAGTTTTAAACTTTACAGATGATAGATAAATAGTAACAAAAAGTCTTCTAAAAAACCAACACTTTAAAAGGTACAAAGGGAGTACAAGATAAATCATATAAATCGACTTGGTAACCTTGATTGTTGCTCAACATTGTTAGGACTAATGTAGTTGTGTACACATAATGGGTAGGTAGTTTTTTTTAAGAGTTTAATTAGCATGCACTGTCAAGTCTTATCCTGACATTCAACCACAACCTAATAAAGGACTATGATGAGACTTCAAACTTTTCTTGAAAATTATGAACATTAGACTAAAGTTAAATTAAAATCCATTTTCTATATTTTTATTTGGATTTTCATAATAATTTTATGTAATAAGTTCGTATGATTCTTCGAATGTTTTGGGTCAAATTTATCTTTTCAAGTAATTAAGTGGTTAGTGGCTTTTAATAGTGGGAATTTAACTCTTATTAATCACCAATGTGCTTTTTAGAAATTCTGAGCTATAATTAGGCCCAAGGAAGCTTTTGTAAGAGAGACCCGGAAGAAATCAAATATAACTTTTGATTTTTTTGTGGAGAATTCTTCTAAGTATTGTGGTGTGTTTTTTCCATTTTTTTGCCTTAATTCATTTTTATCTTTTTCTTCTACAAATTTTCCTTTTAACTTTCTTCTTATTAATGTTAAATTTATCAATCTGAAAACAGGTTCATATCACAACCTTCCATTTATAGTAAGTTTGTTGATTTTACCCATTAATACTTTAAAAGTAATATAAATAAAAAATTATTATTAAACGTCAATACAAAATTATTTTACACTCATAGTGTATACTAATTAAATTTTTTTAAAAAATATTATTATAATATGAATTTGGATACCTTTAAGTGGTATACGACCTCTTAAGTACTTGATCGTGATTTTTAACCAATTGAGTGCAGAGGTTGGATATGAACCCATATAAAAGTTAAAGTTTTAAAATTTGTTTAACTTAAAAGTTTAAATAAATGGAAACACTCTCTAATGCATCTATGGTGAGAAGTGAGAATTCATAACTTTTAATTTAATGACGATTTATGATTTTTTAACATTAAACAAAATACG
The DNA here is from genome assembly GCA_037954015.1 of Psophocarpus tetragonolobus. NCBI lineage: Eukaryota > Viridiplantae > Streptophyta > Magnoliopsida > Fabales > Fabaceae > Psophocarpus > Psophocarpus tetragonolobus. The sequence continues at coordinate 30,858,026 of CM075695.1, read as the reverse complement.
CATTTTTTCTTTAATGTTTGTTATTTTGTATTAAGTTTATCAAGATCATAAATGAGGCTCGCAACAACTCCACTATTTTGAAGCTTAAACATCCCTAAGGAAATCTGAGGTATAGTTTAACATAAGTTATTGTTTTACGTGTATGTTGTTGGAGTAACTTAATTAAATAAGCTATTAATGCATTTCTTTTACACGTATGAACAACTCTATCTTAAATTTCAAAAGGCAATGTGTTTTATATGTCCATGACATATTACTTTATATAAGATTTTTTCCATGATTTAAAAGTTTGCAAAAATTGGTTATTGATGTAGAAAAATCTACTCAATGTTTTTCAATTAACAATTATTGTAAGTAACAAATATTTTTTTAAAAGGTAAATATCATTAAGTAATAACTAAAATCCCATTAATCACAAAAAATGACTAAAAAAATTCTAAAAATTACATCTATCAGCTTAAACATTACAACTTTTTATAATTCACCTCAAATTACAAATGTATCACAAATCCAAAAAAAAATATTAAACCTAAAAATGAGACCCCTATAATTACATAAGACAAATCAATTAAAAAAATTTCTCACAATAAAATATTTAAGTCACAACCGCACAACAAACCTCACGCAAACCTATTAAACCTAAAAAACAATAAAATACCAAACCAATCACAATGCATAACCACCACATATTTTCTATATATTTTCTATAGATGTCTTATATATCTAACAATAGAGTATTAATAATTTAATCTTTTAAAAATTCTAAGTAAATAATCAATGTCTTTGTGCATTCCCTAATCGTTAGAATTAACTCACTGTTATAATAAACTTAACCACGGTAAGAAAGAAATAGTACAAAGATATTCTACTATTCTCACAATCCATCGAGATAGGTATAATAAATAAATAAACAGTAATAAAAAGCTCACCTTATTTGCCCGTGAAAATTTATTAAGTCAACCCAATCACGCTATAAATAAAAAGAAAATAAGTAAAAATAAAAATTCTAATTTATTAATTAATTAAAAATTACTTTCTTCATTTTAAAATAGAGATGAATTGGTATATATTGTCAAAATATTTTATATTCATATTCAATCACAATCTTTCATTTTGATTAACTTCACTCGTTACTACTTTAAAAGTCACATAAATGAAAAGTCAGGATTGAATGTCAGTGTAAAAATATTTTATGTGTATATCAATTAAACTCTCTAAAATAAGTGATGTCCTAAGTTATTTTTCACATATAATAAACATTTAATAAATAAAAAAATATAATAATAATTTTATAAAGCTAATCTTAATAATAATTTACTTTAATTTTATTTCTTAACATTAACGTTACATTGAAAAAATTAAAGTGAATTATTAGAATAAGAAATGTTTATTTTTATACTATTTCGAACCTACTATTTATTATTGGTTTAAATCTATTAAAATAACATAAATCTTAATAAACCTCTATCTATTTTAATATTTTTATCTTTTAATTTATAATTATTATCTATAATCTATATAAGACAATTATCTTTTTTAGTGTCCACATTTTTAAAGAACTCTTTATTTAATTTCTACTTATACTTTATTAAATAACTCTTAATCTTTCTACTCACGATTAATCTCTTTACATATACTCATTCTTACTTCATAGCCACCTAATATAATTATATGCAGAAAGATTTCTTTGTTTTATATATTATATAAAATTGGATAATTAAATGTTAAATAAAAATATAAATATGTCATTTTAGTGTATAGAAATGAGAATATTCACTCCTTATGAAGACTTATTCTTGTCCACATGTATTAAACTTCAGAAATAAGTTATTTTGGTGTATGAATTTAGAAGTTAAAAAATTAAATTTTTTTATCTTTAAATAACTAATAAAATTAACCAAATATATGTTATTAACACTTTTTATTGGAGGTATTATTAAAAGATGATCTACATACAATACCTATTTTAAGACAAGTATTATTTATTTCAACTAGAGATTATTTAAAACAAGAGCTTTATATACTGGGATTGTAGAGCGAATTAAAAGAAAACATTTAAAAAAAACAATTAAGAAAAGAAAAAAGAGGGGTGACATTGAAGTGGAGTAGGAAGGAGGAAAGGCAAGAGAGAGAGAAGTGGAAAGAAATTGGGAAGAAAAGAGTGTGAGAGAGAGAGAGAGAAAGAAAGGAAAGGATAGTCGGCGCCCCATGTCCCCGCCGACCAATCATAACGTCGTTTTCATACCCACCTTCTTCTCCTTCTCGCACTCCTAACTCCTCTCTCTCACCTTCTCTTCCAACACTAAATCTTCTTCTTAAATATAAATCTTAAAACCCTATTCCTTTCTCTCCCTCCTCGGGTTCTTCCCATTTATATTTTTTCCAAAACACGGAACCCCTTCTTCTTCTTTTAGCTTAGTTTTCCTCTTCTATCTCCATTCGTTTCCTTTTCCCTGAATTTCTTCTTTCGGGGCATTTTTTTATTTCCAAAAATTTCTTCTTTTCTCTGAGAATTATGAGGGCCACCGCGGTTGAAGGATCCTTCGCCGAGAAGTTCGACGACGGCGAAAAGGAGAAGAAGAAGAGGCGCCGATCCAATCGTCGATCCAAGCAAAACCCTCCCTCGTCTTCAGGTATTATAATTTCACCATAAAAAAGCAAATGTTAATTATTGGGTGTTGGGGCTTTTCTTTCTTGCGCTGTATGTTGCACAATTCAATTATTTTATTAGGTCAATTGTTATGGGGTCTTGTGGATTATGAGAACTTAGTTTTGTGTGTATTGAAGTTGCCGTTTTTTTTTTTAATATTTATGACAAGTCAAATCGAGAGCGAGTTCCCTGTTTTTTTTAAGCAGAAACGGTGTGACGATTTATATTTTGGTCATTTTAATACAGATCGCTGTTGTTTACCCATGGTTCCGAGGTTTTGTTGTGGGTCTTGTGTTTGGTACTGTTACTGTTTTCTTTTGTCGTATATGGTCCTTAAATGGTTCGGTCAATGCAAAATGTTCCGTTGTCGTTTGGTTTTTATTTTTTTTGGTTCCGAAAAATTTTAAGTTAGTTGGGTTTTCAGAGCTCACTAGGGTAATGGCAGGCTTAGGCTCAGTGATTGCTTATAAATGCACATACAAATTAGCCATCATCAACATAACATGGTTTTACCTTGGCAGCATGACTCGCACTCAAGTCCCTGCGGGATATGAGTCCATTGCTTACCAACTAGACCAAACTTTGTTGGTGCATGTTGGTTTGGTTTACCTGCCACTGTGATCTATTGTCTCTTTAATTTTTTTAAGATTTGAGATTTAGGTTAACAATAAAATGGTAATTGCGGAAAAAATGAATTCTCTTTTATGATTCTTGGTGTTTTTTCTGTTATGATAGCATCTGAAGTGAATGAGGCCCAGGGGGTGTCGCCAGATTCAGGGAAAATTGGAACACCTAATCAAGCTGCTGCATCCTTGGGCAGTTCATTGAAGCAAGTCAATGTGTGTGCTTCTACTCAGCAAGAATTATCCAAAGTGTCAAATGTCGAATTTCTTTCAATGCCCCCCATGCATATCAATGAGCAAGTGGAGCCTGATGATTTGCAGATTGTTCCAATGTATGGTGGAGGGATTGATTCAAAATCATTTTCTGAGTCCACTGGTTACAGAGGGTCATTAGGAGTTAATAAAAACAAGGACCCAGTCCCTTATGGTCAAATTGGGTTCTGTGGCCAGAAAAATTATTTTACTCCACACTGGTCCATAGAGTCTGTTGAGAAGGCATTAGAGGTTAGTAATGTGGTATTTACTCACACTTGCATACACAATATAAAGTTTCTTCCATTGTTATGGAATAACATTTGGTTAATTTGTTTTGGATTGCAGAAGGGCGATGTTTTTAAAGCTCTCTTTCATGTCAATGCTCACAATAGAATTGAGGTTTTTCCTAATGCCCATCTCACAGTCTTTTTAGTTGCTGTTTTTCTCATTTATTTTAGGAGAAGTGTGGAGGTAGCTTAAGATACAGTTTGTAGTTCCATGCTGCATATATTGTATTAATATATGGTTAAAATTTCTATGGATGCACATGCAGGCCTACTGCAGAATTGATGGAGTGTGTACTGATGTTCTCATTGGTGGGATTCCAGCCCAGAATAGAGCTGTAAGTATGGACGTCATTGTATTTCCACTTGAGTTTTTAATCTAAAATTTGCTTTTTTGTTTCCTATTGATAATATTCAAATCATTGTGAAGTATTATGCTGATTTTATAAGGTTCATTTGCTTGCTTATATGTCTCATGAGCATTCATCAAGATTTTCTGATTTTCATATATTACATTATTACTTATGCATTGTTGATTGATGTGATTATCTTCCTAGCCTATGTCTGGTTATGTTGATCTCTGGCATTTTGTGATCATGTAGCCAACCTCACCTCATTGAAAAGATTTCTGTTGTTGGTTTTTATGTGTACTGGTTTATGCAGTGGGGTGGGTGGAGGATCAGAAGTAATTATCCATACCATTTAGCTGTTACAATTTTTGCACACATGTTTGGTATAGTGTTTTTATTGATTGTCTCTCTCTACCTTCTAGTCTTCTGCTATGGAAATTTTCGTTTGTAATTGGTATGGATTTTAGACAGAGATGCATTGCTTCTTCCCTAGTTGATATCATAACTGAAATGTGCCTCATTGTGCCATGTATATAGCTGGAGGATGTACATCTAATGATTGTTCTGTGTAGGTGGAAGGTGATATTGTCGCAGTTAAGATTGATCCCTTGCCATTGTGGACTAAAATGAAAGGACCAAATGGGTCTTGTAACAACACTGCAACACTGGAAAGTTGCAACCTTCTTACAGAAGATAATGAAGTGGGTGGTAATACTTGTAAAGGGAATGATAAAGTAGACGCTGATTCTGAGTCTGTCAATTGCAGAAGCTATTCTGGTCAAAACAAGCAGGATGCTGATCAGAACTCCTATAGAAGTTGTCCTTTTCCTGAAAAAACAGTTATTTACCAGGATAATACCTCCCGGGGTTCTATTAACCATTTAGTTCTACATGGAATGGCCAACCATGGTGGCATTAATGGTCATCACTGTGATGCTCCTGATTCCTTAAAGAGTGATTCGTGTATTGGGCAAAGCGGAGTAGTTAATGCAGTGGAAAAGTTATGTTTGTCAGTTGATTCTTTTCCCTCTAAAAGACCAACTGGCAGGGTGATGGCTATTATTGAGAGATCTCCACGCCGAGAGGGTATTGTAGGTCACCTTAATGTGAAGCAATGGGTTTCTTTCAGGGACATAAATAAAAAGGATGTGAAGAAGAATAAGACTTTGATTTCTGACCATGAATACATCCAGCTGACACCAACTGATTCAAAGTTTCCAAATATGAGGCTTCTTGTTAGAATGTTACCCAAGTGCATTAAGAAAAGGCTGAAAAGTGGTGATGTGACAATTGAAATGGATCTGGTAGCTGCACAAATTGATGATTGGGTTGAAGAAAGTCCTTTTCCTGAGGCTCACATCTTGCATGTTTTTGGACGAGGCAGTGAAGTGCAGACTCAATTAGATGCAATTTTGTTTCAGAATGCAATCTGTCTGTCTGAATTTCCACCTGAAGCTCTGTCCTGTCTAGCATGTGTTCCATGGGAGGTACCACTGAAGGAAATTCAGAGTAGAATAGATCTTAGAAATTTGTGCATATTTACTATTGACCCTTCAACTGCTACTGATCTGGATGATGCACTGTCAATTGAGAAGTTACCTAATGGAAATTATAGAGCAGGTATCCACATTGCTGATGTGTCATATTTTGTTTTACCTGACACAGCCTTGGATAGTGCAGCTCAGTTTAGGTCAACAAGTGTCTATATGTTGCAAAGAAAGTTACCTATGTTACCTGCATTATTGTCAGAGAATATTGGTTCACTTAGTCCTGGAGTGGATCGACTTGCAGTTTCAATGCTCGTGGATATAAATCCTAAGGGGGATATTGTAGACCGTTGGATTGGTCGTACTGTCATACATTCCTGTTGTAAGCTTTCATATGAACATGCTCAGGACATCATTGACAAGGATTTTGCTTTTGAAAGTTCAAATTTCATTGGAGATGGATATCCTAGAGTGTACAGCCAATTTGAATGGCCTGATGTTATTAACTCTTTGAAGAGTCTTTATGAAGTCTCAACTGTCTTGAAACAGAAGAGGTTTACTGATGGGGCTCTACGGCTTGAAAATCCCAAAATTGTTTTCTTGTTTGATGACAATGGAATTCCTTACGGTAGTATGCTTTCTGAAAGGAAAGAATCACATTTTCTTGTTGAGGAATATATGCTTTTGGCTAATAGAATCGCAGCTGAAGTCATATGTAGAGCTTATCCTGATGGTGCATTGTTGCGGAGGCATCCAGAACCTAATATGCGGAAGCTGAGAGAGTTTATGGCATTTTGTCAGAAGCATGGTTTAGAATTGAACACATCTTCATCTGGTCAGTTCCATTACTCGTTAGAGAAGATCAGGGAAAAGCTCAAGGGTGATCCTGTTCTTCACAATATACTTATTTCTTTTGCTACAAGGCCAATGCAGTTGGCATCTTACTTTTGTAGTGGAGATTTAAAGGGCAGTGAAAATGAATGGGCTCATTATGCTTTGGCCGTTCCATTTTACACTCATTTTACGTCACCTCTGCGTCGGTATCCGGATATTATTGTTCACCGGACATTACTTGCTACCATAGAGGCTGAGGAATTATACATGAAGCATCAGAAGGCTTTGCAGGGTTCCAAGGAAGTGAAAGTGCAAAAAAGATGTTTCACAGGTATCAATTTTGATAAAAGTGCTGCAGAGTCCAAGGAAGGTCGGGAAGCACTATCAGCTGCAGCTGTGAAGCATAGTGTTCCATGTGCTGAAATACTTGCAGATATTGCTGCTTATTGCAATGAGAGAAAGCTTGCTAGTAGAAATGTCAAGGATGCTTGTGATAAACTTTACACATGGTTTCTCCTGAAGAAAAAGGAGGTATAGCTTTTCTAAATCATTCTCTCAAGTCTTGATGAATGAAAGTCACTTTTGTTAGTTACAACTTTTTTCATAGCTGGTTGGAGGGCTTTTTGTTATTCTGGTCGTGTTTCAGGTTTTCATATATTCTCATTTGCACATAAAATGTTTCATCAATTGTGCAGGTTTTATTGTCAGAGGCCAGGATACTGGGACTAGGCCCAAGATTCATGTCAATTTATATTCAAAAGTTAGCAGTAAGTAGTTTCTGACCATATGCAGTTCAAATTTGCATAGAGTAGATGTGTTAAAGTGTCTCTTCAATAAATGTGCTCTCTATTTTCTTGTGTGGACTAGCTTCTACAAATCACTGGAATAAGAAAATGGCTTATATGATCAAGGTAGTAGGTATTTATCATTTTTATGATAGTCAATGATAACATGTTTTTGAAAATTTTCATTTTAAGAGGTTGTGGTGCTGTTGATTTTGTAGCAGTTTGTCTATTGAAATCACTATATTTCATAAACATTATGGCATCATTTTATGTCCATGGCTGTAGCTCATGGAAACGGTTGTTGTTGGTGTCTTTCATGTTAGGATGTTACTTGAATTATTAATGTTCTGTAATATATTTTATTTATACCATCAGATAAGTACCTTATTCATTTCACTATGGATTTATAAAGAAGCTTAAGTTCTTATCGTAGAAAATTTTGGAAATGTAGGAATACCGAATCTAACTAGGTGCATATTAACTGTCATCCTGGAGACACCAAACCACCACATTGCATATTCTGAATTTTTCACTTCATTGAAAAAATAAGAATTGTATGATGTATGAAGTTTAACTTACGCAAATTGCTGCTTTTCTGTTACAAATGCATCATGCCATTCTTATGATTCTTTGTGCTTGTTCATATTCAGATTGAACGGCGCATATATTATGATGAAGTTGAAGGCTTGACTGTTGAGTGGCTTGAGACAACATCCACTTTGGTGCTTAGCATGTCTACTAATAGATGTGCATTTAGGAGGGCCTGCCCTAACAAGTGGAAGGCATTTGAAGAAGTTGCATTGCTTACATGTCCATGTAACCTGGATGTTACCATGGATAATTCTAACCAAAGTGATGCAATGAAAGTGGATAGTATGTCAGCCATGGACAGGGAGCCAATTTCAAGATCAGGCACATCAGAAACTGAAATCGACCCTGCTGTTTTCCCACTCACAGTGCGTCTTCTTTCAACAATTCCAGTCGCGCTTCATGCTGTTGGTGGTGATGATGGGCCCCTTGATATTGGAGTGAGGCTGTACATGAGCTCTTATTTTGGGTGAGTATAGTTTTAAGGTGGAAGGATCCTGTATGCAATCAAAGATTTTTATGTGAAGGATCTGGTGATATCTGTTAATGGAATGCACTTGGCTCCATTGTGGAATAGTGTATAGTTCGACATAGGTTGGAAAATTACATTGTCTAAATTTGCTAATGTTCTATAAACCTGTTTGAAACTAAGATTTGGCAGTAGGTGTGTAGATAAAAAGCAGGAGGTTCTGTTACAGATTTAGCCTCACTGCCTGTTTCTGACAGAGCCTTCTTATAGGAACTGGCGCTTGTTTTTTGTTGGCCCGTTCCTTCTACTTAGTATGTGCACGTATTTGGTTCTCTAATAGAGGCTGAGGGGTCAATACATACTTTCTATTTTGGTTTGACTGCATCCCAATAAGTTTTTTGATATTGGGTGGCCACTTGTACTAGAAATTGGTTTCTGATACATTTTTGTACGTTACTTTCTGACTTTGGTGATCGTTGAAATGGAATAATCTTTTATATTTTATACACTAGCTGTAGTACTGTTATCCCTGATTGATATTTTTGTTTCATTTGGGATTATTTTAATAATTTTATATGCAAGGATACGTGTCTTTTATCAATTGACCTGGAATACTCATTGTGACTAGTATGATGTGATATTTATCGTCAAATAGTGTGTAAAAATTGTCATTTTTGAACCACAAATTCTTAAAAGAAAAGTAACATTTTAAAGAGTTTTTGGTGGGTAAAAAAATGAGATGATAAGGTAGAAGATAAATCCCACTGTTGGAAGAAATGCTTTGAATTCAACATGAAATCCAACTATTACAATGAGTTAATGGTCATATTGTTTTTTTACTTTTTAGGTATTGAGAGTTTGATTTGTCTTATTTTGTTTTTTAATTTTGAAAAGAGTTGGCAATAATAATTTTTAAAAATTGTTTTCACGAAAAAGAATAAATTTATTTGGTAAGTATTGTTTGAAAATTATTTGAAGATGTAAAAATAGAAAAAATTGTTTATATGTATTAAAATTTTATTAATGAAATGAAAAGTAATATATTTTAATTATATTTTGAGTTTTTAAAATAAAAATATAAAATTAAAAAATAAAACAATTTTTTTTAGTTTTAAAAATAAAAAATATTTTTAAAAAATATTATTCAAATGAATTTTTTAATTTTTAAAAATTAAAATATTTGAAAACAATTTTATAAAATTATTATCAAATAAACAATTAGAACTTAAAAAACCAGTTTTTTAATTGTGTCAGTTGAACTTTTAAAGTTTTCTCATTCATGTATCACCTGCTATCGTGATTTCATCTAATTTAAGTTGGTTTATTGTTTTCATCAAATATTGAATGGAGTTGGGATAGAGAGACTTAGATTGTAAAAAAGAGATTTTTCTTTTTTTTAAAAAAAGATAATAGAATCAAACTAGTCCGCGTTATCACAAACGTTCTCATTGCAATAGTTGATATGTTGGGGTTAAAAAAATTATTTGTGTTCAACTTGAATTTAAATTCACAACCTACTCATCTCAAATTTTTTTCCCTGTCTTATTTATATTCTCTTATTCTAACTCCCAACTTTAGTACTTTATTTTTACGAAATTAATCTATCGCATTTAACAAGAATTCTTTCATTAAAACTTTCAACGAAAAACAAAAATGTCAAAACATAAAGAATCAAACTGATGATTACTAAAAACATAAGGGATTAAAATGATATTTTCATCAACAAAAAACAATCAAATTAAAATGATAAAAATAAAATAAAATTTTAAAGAAGAAGAAATAAATGTAAGAAAAGATTTTTAGGGGAAATATAAGAAAAATTAAAGTTATGTTATATGAACTGTAACTCTACTTCAAGAATACATTTTGAATGATAAAAAGACCACATTAAGATCTTAATATATTTTACTATAACACAACTAAATAAATATGTGAAATGATATATTTTGTTTTTCTATTTTGATAAATTCAAAAATTGTCTCTTTATTTAAAAATTATGCATTCCAATTTAAAAAAAAAAATTATAAAATAATAGTAACTTTTACATAAATTTAATTAAGTAAGGCGAAATGTCATTTAAAAGGTAATTAACTAATTCAGTGGTAACGGTTCTTACAAAAAAAATGACAAAATACCCTAACAACAACGATTGATTTGGAAAGTAATGAGATTTGGCGCGAAAAGAAGAGAAAGCGAAGAAGATGGGTTCAGCAATTGGATGGTACGGTCCTCTCATAGATCTCTACACAGCTTCTTCTCACATCGGCGATTTCGTTCAGCTTCTCGTCTTCGTTCACCGTTCCTTCCCCGTTCAGGTTTCTCACTCTCCGCTTATTCTTCTGTTAACTTTTTACTTCATTCATCGCGTTCCTTTTTCAGTGCAAGTCGCGCAAACGCGGACGCGACCTAACTCGAATCGACATTGAAGTCGGCGACGATACGACGCCGTTTTTCATGGTTTCTCTTTGGCAGAAGCACATGGGATCCACACTATCAGCCGGGGATATCGTCTTGTTACAGAGTATAATCAATCCCTTCTCCTTATGGCTGTTGAAAAAAAAAAATAAAAAATGAACCGACATTGAACTAAAGTGAATTACGCTAAAGAAAAAACTAATTAATCTATTTTGAATAAAAAACTGTTTTTCTTTTAGTTCAGTTTTTTAAAAACTGCTTTTTTCGATCTATTACGGAGTTTAGTTCATTTTGAGAAAATTATTATGCAGTTAAGCTAACTTTTTTTTTCATGTTAATTGTTAGTATTTTAGTTTTGATAGTAGACATAACTTCTCTATTCCTATTTCTTTACTTTACCACGACCACCTTTATATTTCCTTGAATCACAGTTTAGCTCACTTGAATCGTTTTTACAATTAAGAAACTAACGGTGATTTGACACATGGCAGATTTCAAGATTGCGAAATATGGTGATGCTGTTGAGGCTAGAACCGTTCTGTGGTCCTCTCTGCGTTGCTTGGTCCACCCTTATCAATCACTTCTCTCAAAGGGTCAGTTGTTCTTCTGTTATTTCATGAGTAAATAAATCAAATTATATTATCTGTTTGATTGACTTCTTTTGTTAATTATTCATAAGTAAACACATTAATTTTTTTCTTCCAGAAATCTAGTGTTTGTTTTTACATTTTCACATAATCCAAAGCAATTGAATGCGATTGAGCAAATTAGTTGGATTCGCTTAAAATATTATTTAAACAGAGATTCGAACACACCTTTAGGCAGTCAGTGAATTGAACAGTTAAATGAAGATTGGATCTCGAATCTCCAATTTGTATTTTAACTTTGATTTATCAAGATGAAATATTACTCTGATCTTCATCCAACCGTTTCAATTTGCTGATTGCAAGGTTGCAGGAAAAGTCCTAGTTCAGGGAATGTAGATGAATCTTGAAAGCTAAGTTGACTCACATAACTCTTATTTTAATGGCTAATTCAAGATAAAACTTAGGTGCTGTAAGAGCTTCTCCAATGAAAGTTGTTTCTGAGGTTCTTAAACTTGAGAATTAGTTGTGTAATTTCACCATTGGAGCAATTGTCATGATTCTTATATAAGAATTGTCACTTATATAAGCAACCATTGTTGACTGTTCCCAAGAATTGTGAGACAATTGTTGAACCCTTTTTAAGTTTATAAGGATTGTACCGTTGTAGAAAAAAACTTTGTCGAACTACTTAAATTTCTTATGGCATTGTAGGGTCTGTCAAGAGTTAATTCTACCAAGGTTGCACCATTTTAAATGCTCCAAGTATTTTTTATATTATTCTATAATCAATAGTAGAGTTTCATGGTAACTAGGACCGACCTTTACTGTCCACTTTTATTGCATGGATTACCAAAGTGAAACTTGAATTTTGATTGCAAACCAATACCAGGGAACTGCACCTAAATTTGTCTTGCCTATATAAGTATTTTCTTGTGCCAATGGTTAATATTACCTGCACATAACACGTGTTACCTTACATATGCACAATTTTTACCATCTGATTTCAGCACGTCCTGCTAGAACTCTCCACACTCCCTTGTAGATGTGACATACTATGTGATGTGCAACAAGAATTATTGAATGTGGATACAATTTGTAGTTCTGTTTTAGAAATTGTTGATTTTTACAATTTTCTTCGGTGCAGTTGTTGAAGAGCTAGTAACAGATTGCCGTGTTGGGACAACAACAAAGGACAAGCTTAGGAGGGTCATAAAGTGGGTGCAGCAGTCGCGGTCCACCATTTGCAACATCAAGTTGCATTCAAATCAAGTATTCTCTGCCGTGTAATTGTTGCCCTTATTATATAATTTCTCTCAATGGTGCAAGGATATATCATAAAACCATAATTTCCTATGGCTTTAGTTACATTATTTGGCTGAGGGCATAGTCTGTTGCATACCACATACAGTTTAGGGAAACTAAGACTTCATCTGTGAGAAGATTAAGTCACATAGCATAGGTGTATACAAAAGAGATAAGTTCAAGTTCCAAATCTCTGTATTTGTCTGTCCAATTCATGTCTTTGAAGTTGATTAATGTGCTATGTTCTTACGTACATTTATTGTTGTTTGAAACGTCAGGTGCCCTTTGTTGTGCTAGGATGTCAATTCAATCCATTTATCCACTACTCAACCAATTAACTCATGTATAAATCCAATCAATCCATCCACTGATAAAAATAAGAATTAATGGATTGGTTGAATTGGATCACCATTTGTTATTAGGTGGATAATGAATACAACTTATTTTTTGTTATTCATCGATTCGAATAACTCAATGCTCATTGTTTTATAATAGATGGTTGGTGGATGAATTGAATGGTTATATATCAACTATCAAGTATGCACAGATCAGATTTTCTTAGCACATTTTCAATAGATGATAAATGATTTAGAGTATGGTCGTTTTTATGTTTAAAACTCCATTGAACTCCAATCCAACATTTTCTTTCATTCACCTTCAGTTGCATTGGAAAGTTGGACAGCGAAAATATACACTCTTACTTTAATACATCAGTTATAATTCAATTCAAAATTTATCCTTGCATGTGTAAGGGTAAGGCCACGTACAATGACTTCCCTTCATTCCTTTGAATAGTTAGGACTTAGGAGCCCTTGGACACCGGATATGCTAGATGTTATAAGGCAGCAAGTCCTTTTATTTGTATACAAAATGAACATCTGTTTGTAATGTTATTGATTAATAATTTAATATTATATACCTGCCTAGTTTTATTGTAACTCCATTATCTTATAAAGTAATGTGTAAATAGTTGTGGTAATAATTGAGATTATTGTATCATGTCCATTTCATATCTATATTTAAATTTCCTTAACAAAAATGGTTGTCATTGATACGTTGACTTTTTAACTTACACTAACTATAATATGTTTCATCCATACTGTATATTGGTTAAGAAATACTGATGAATCTACTGAATGTAATACACACAGCAAATAGAGCAGCTGCCTAGAAACTGGACGATGCTTGAAGAGGAAAAGCCTAGGGACTGCTTTTCACTCATAGAAGTCTCTCAACTAACAACATCCTGCCAGGCTATAGTCTATGCATCTATTGGTGAAATTGTTCCACTACATATCGCCAGGACTCTTGGTGATACCAAGAAAGAGAAGATTTTCATTAGCAAGAGAATTTACACAACTGAGGATAATAACTTAGTGGATGACCTCTTATGCACTGGCTGCCAGCTTTGTGGTTCACCCTTAGACTCAAAGTACTAGTTTATATGATTTTAAAGCCTTCTTGTTGCGCCTTCCATTATCATCAAGTGACAATTCTTCCTTTTTGTCAGATTAGAGCAAAATGCTGTTCCACTAATCTGTTGGAAAAATTCAAGCCGCCTTCACTCAATTTGTTCTATATATAGGCCCTTCATGGTAATTATATGTTCTCATATCTTGCTCATGTGTTTCTCCTCACCAAGATCTTATCTTGTTAGCCAATAGTTTTTGAGGATTAATGAATATGTTGTATCTAATTATACATTCATAATCGTAATTTATATGAAAGTAGAAAGATGGCTTCTTGTTGTCAAAGAGCAATCCACAACTCGACATAGCTTTTATAAATGAAACAAAACTATCCATAGCCAAACTCATGAAATGTGAGACATTTTTAAAGTGTCTAAATTTCAAGTATACTTGAGTGTGTCAGTTGCCATTTTATCTCATAATTAAAAATATCAGATAGCAAGAGTAAACATAAATCTTTTTGTGCATTTGATATTTAACATATAGATCATTCTTACAAAATTATAATCTTGCTTTCGTTTAACATGGCTTATTGATGCAATTTTTGACAGCTATACATCTGGGACGAATCAGATTACATGCCAGTTCTCGTTAAGCACAAGGCTGCAGAAATTTTGTTTGGAAACATCAAGGCTGGAAAGGTATATTCGGCTTATAAAGAACAAATGCATAACCAAAATCTCGGTCCAAAAAATGAATGCAAGGATAAAGATGTCACTGAAAGACATGCAAGTAAACCGAAATTTTTTGGGGAAGGACTTCTGAGTGCCAATACCTTAGAGGTGGGTGAGAGCTTGCAATTGAAGGAAAAGCATCTTCCTGATAAGTTCAACTATTACCGTGTGTGGTTAATTCTTTTGAAAATGTTGCTGAAACAAGGAAAGAACGGTCCTCTGAAATTTGAGATCATTGTTGATCCCAGCTTAGCTATTGAAAATGGAAAATTTCAAATGGTTTCTGCAACAATGCCTTGCTTTGTAAGCAAATAATTTCATATATAATGAATTTTGAATATTTGCTGGCACATCTTCCTAACTGCAAATACTTGAACATTCCCACTCCCTCTTTTCAAAATTAGTTTAAATGTTGTAAATATAAAATGTTTTTTAATTTTAGTTTTATAAAAATATTAATTTTCAATCTTTACATTGAATAAATAATATACTTTTAGCCTAAACGATTTTTTGTAATTTTAAGGATCGGAACTAAACATTTTCACATAATAACTAAAAACAATTTCATATTTTCAGCAATTAAAACTATGTTAGTCTTGCAAAACTTTAAATTTGAAAACAAAAAAAGGAAAGGATAATCAACTATAGCTCTCCACTTGTTCTGTGAAAACTTTCAGAGGAAAAAACATGGTATGCACGAGTGAATATGCAATCTGACAGAGCTCATGGATATGCATTCTTCAAGAACTAGACACTGAACTGAGAAAAAACTATATGGATATCAAGTCTATAAAAATTGCATGTAACAATTCAATATTGCAATATAGTACACAAAATTGTGACAATGCTCCATGAGCAAGGGTAAAATCTAAGTAGATAAAAAAACTCAGAACACTACTTCAATTATTCGATATGCAGATTGCCTCAAAATAATAATCTTCTCGGGTGTTAAAGCTGTCGCAAAAAGAATCCAATAAGGGCGTTTTTTAATTCCCATAATCCCATTATATAGGAAATACAATGTAAACATCCCTGAAATCTTTATGAATTAACAAAGAATCCTTCATATCCACCTTTATATGGATACACTGCTGGAGGAAGAACCACATAAAGTCCAACAAAAAAGCTTCGATCAAAACAAGGTTTGACCTTAGGCTACCCAAAAAGTGCATTTAGTTTGTTACAATCATGACCAAATAAATCATATAATGCTGACAGACAATTTCAAGATAGGGGTTTATGAATCTATTTGTGTTTCACCCAAAGAAGTTTCAGCAGCAGCATTTTGTGCTTCAAGTAGCTTCATTTGGCGCTCTGCGTGTTCCCTTTCGCAAGCACTAATTCCCATAATAATATCCAACATTGTTCCAGTGGTGCCAAAAAATACAAGGGGTGCAAGAGATTTGCGCTTTATCCCCACTGGAATAGCCAGCAAAGCTCCTGCAACTGAGAATACCCAAGTGCCCAACGCACTGCAAACTTTCCTTGTTCAGTAATATTTCAAAACAAAAAATTCACCTTAAAAAATAGTAAATACTAAATAGGCAAAAGACAAATATAAACATTAAGGAAATGAAGTTCCCCTTGAAGATTTCCAGACAAAAGCAAAACAAACCATTTAGAAGAGGCACCAACCTTCCCCCAACTAACAACAGCTTATAAGAAAATCAAATAATAATAAAGTAAATGATATACAAAGCCCCTATCTGAATGACCATACAGTAAAATGATTAATTTAGAGAAACCCTCAAGTTCATCCAGCATGCTAGTTTATTTTTATTTGGAAAATTTGATTGGAAGCAATAAGGACAAATTTGGTGAGTATTTTATATTGACAGTGTAATTTGGAGGGTTAATATGGTTACTTGTGGATCTTTAGATGATCAGATGGGCCTGGATGGTTTACTCTATAATTTATGAAAGCACATAATGTAGCCAATATTGTTAATTCCCAGTGTTCCTGGTTCCAATAGGTTGATGAATTCAGAATAGAAAAAAGAGGAAAAAGTATGATTCCTAGAACAGAAGCGAAGGAAGGAGAAAGAAGAAGAGGCACCCACTTGGAAACAGAGCAGTCTTCGATATGCTTTACGTTTTCTTCACCTCCCATCTTTGGTTTCTGCTGCCAAAGAGTTGCGATGTTCACATGTAAAGGCAGGAAGGAGAGATCGTATTCCATTAATAAAAAATATATTTTTTATTATAACTAAAGTAATCTATAATATTTAATTATGATAGGAAAAATTAGAGTAAAATTCATTAACATTTAGTATGATTATAAAATGTATCTTTATTTTTTTTTAATTATTACTTTCATAATTTTTAAGAGGATAATGTAATTTTTTTCAATATATAATAAATATAATATTTTTATATTTAAAAGGAAATTAATAAAAAATAAAATAAAAAATATATAATTTAATAAAAATTGAAGACTCTTATGATAATTATTTTAAATTTTATTTTAAAATAAACCTTAGTAAATTATGTCATACATATGTAAATTAAGAGTCAAAATGAATTTTATAAATTTTTATTTTATTTTAAAATAGACTTGGATCACTTGCATCTTTCAAATATCTGTGTTGAGTCCCATAGGTGTAGATAAATCCTCGAAGCATAGAACTATTTTATGCTTATATGAGTTGTGCCACCGAAATGTGGTGCATGTCAAAATAAATTTTATATTTTTAATTTTATTTGAAAATAGGCTTAGACTCACAATAAATTTAGGAATTAATTAATTTTATTTTATTTTTTAGTTTTTAAAAGAATTTTAAAAAATCATTTTCTGAAAAAAGTGAAAAAATTATTTAGTAAATATTAGTTAAAAATATAAAAAAAATCTTTATATTTAAAAATTATGACTACTTTATAGAATTTAATTGATATATATTGTTATTGTAAAAGATTTTTACACTAACATTTAATAATAATTTTTTTTTTATATTTACATGATTAAATGTACAAAAAGTATACTAATTAAATTCTTTTTCATATATGCTAAATTCTAATTTAAAATTACAGAAAGTCATTGACCTACTACCTAATCTACGTTTTAAAATGTAGTTTTTTAATTATGTAACAGTATGAAAATTATGAAGAAGCTTAACGGAGAATTTTCATAATGATTTATAAGATTAAGACAGACAAAAGGTTTAATAATGATTTAATTTCAAAAAAGAAATTATTATAAAATAATTAAGTAAATTTAGATGCTTGTCGGAAAAAAACTATATTAAATTTGAAAATTAATATTTCTGTTAACGTAAAAAATATTTACATTTTCTATCATAATTTTTTTTTAGTTTATCAATTTTTAATAATAATTATAGTGAATTATCCTTAAAATATTTTATTCTCCATTATAAATTAAAATTATGCATTATTTTATACATGATATAATTTATTTTCTTTCTTTTATAATTTTTGTTAGCTTATTTATTTGAAAAATGATGTCGGACTAACTGGATTTACGGATAATTTTTTATGATAGTATGATAGAACAAATATTTAATTATTAAGATGATGAATATTATATCATAAAAAAAGTCATACGTAACAGTGAAGATTAAAATTTTTATAACTAGTACTCTGAACTTGTTTTTAAAATAAAATAAAAAAATTAAAAATTAACAATTAGCTATATATTGAAAGTTTTATGACAAATAATTTAAAAATAAAAAATAAACCAGGATAGTCATTTTTATTAATAGTTATAGATAAATATAAATATATAAAATGTAACGAAAAAATAATTTTAATAGAAAAGTAAGTGCATCCTGTTTTTATATAAAAATATTAAAAATTTATTTAAGAAATAATAATTTATAAAGTATAAGAAATAAATAATTAATATATTAAGAAAAAAATATTTATATATTATTAATATAAAAAATGTTATACTAATAATTAATCACAATATTCTATTTTATCATTTAATTATTGGGTATAGCTATTAAACCGTATAATAAACCCAAAATAAAAGAGAAGTGATATTGAAAGTTGAAAGGAAAAAGAAAGGAAAAGAAAGTAGAAACGCAAGGTTTGGTTGAGAAAAATGTCAATGAGAGGAATCGGAGGACCACTTTTATGCATCGGAGATCTCCTAAACGACGTCGGAGAAGAAGAAGATGATGGCCACTCTCTTCGTCGCGAAACCTCTCTTTCTCCCTCTTCTTCCCTTCTCGATCCTCCTCCCGACCTCACCAAACTCTTCCTGGTTCCGTTTTCACCATTCCCCTTTCATTCTCTCCAAATTGTAACTCTCGTTATGACGCCATTTCTTTCTGTCGTTTCAGGAACACTACCACAACTTGAACGAGGCACTCTCCGGCACCGACCACTCCTGGACCTCTCTCACCTTGAAGGTATCATCATCGTGCTTTTCATCACAATCTCTTATCCCTAAACCAATTCAAACTTTATTAAACGGACTTTTCTATCATTATCACTCTCGTTTTTATCCGAGTTTCATTTCTATGCACCACTATAAAAAAATTGAATAAATTACAGCAACACTGATTAGGAATTCGTATAATTACACTAACATTTTCTAATTTTTTAATCATTACTTTCGTTTCTATGACGAGGTGTATAAGATTTATAGAAATGTTAGTATAATATTTTTAAATATATATATATATATGTAAAAAGATGATAATGTAATATTTTTTAAATTAAAACGGTTAATGTAGTAAAGTTAAAAAGAATGGAATAATATGTAATTTGATAAAAGCTCATGACTTAAAAAAATTTTACATATCAGAAATCATTGTAGGTATGTAGTTATTGTAAAGAGAAAATAGTGTATGCACTAAAAAGAACAATTTGTGAAAGTCAATGAACGTATAACAAGTGACAATTTGTGATCGGAATACCGTGTAACGTAGTGCATAGAATATTTTCTCTCATCATAATTATTATTGGTCAATGAAGGAGAGGAGGGGAATGATATTTTTTTACTATTGTCTGTCTTCTATGTTGAAATTGTTATATATATTTCTTTTTATCCTTTCTTCAGTTGTGCACTGCTCTAGAAACTGCGAACCAGTTGGTTCAATCTACCAACTCAAATGTTACATCATTGTCAGAGAAGGTTGAGGAGCTACAGAAAGTTGTTAAGCGAGGAGATTCTGCGATAGCAGCAGCAAAGGCACTTTATTATGTTACCCCAGACAATCACAGTAGTACCTCAAAGTGAAACAAGGTTGGTAAAATTGTACATCTATTGTGAATGGTAAGAGTATTGTACTATTGTTATTTTTTATTTCTAGTCTAATAGAAGGATGTTTTTGCTATTGGGAAACAAAAACAGCCAATACTGAAAAGTATGCAAAGTTTTGTGGTCGGAATTTTCGGTGGTTACTTTTGATTTGCAGTGCTATTGTTCATTTCAAGAGCCTCAACTGGAACGTAGTGTATCAGTGCCCAATATTAATTTAATTTCACATACATCAGTGGGCTCTTTGAGCAAGCACTCTGATTTTGAAACATCAAAACTGAAGCAAAACAGAAAATATGATTAAATCTGGTGTTATTTAAATTTAGATTGTAGTTGGTCAACAAGGGGGAAACTTTCTACCCAGTCACTTTCATGCCAAATATTATGAAGTCAGTTTTCCCTCTTCTGAGTGCTTTGTAGTTAATGAAAACCACAGTACTACTGAAAATAAAGATAATATATACCATTGTCTCTAGAATTTTAATATTGTATCTTGTTGCTCAACCTACAGATTTTGTCACATTAATGTTTACTCACGAGTTATGAACCAAGAAGCAAATAGGGTCTGGTCTCTGCAATTACTATACTACAGGATATTCAGCTTGGTTGTTGAATTTGTTTTATTAAGAATTTGAGTATTCTGTAAAATTTTCTTTTGATTCTTGGCCTTTTTTGTATCAATTTGGCATGTTAGCTTAAGTGCTTATCCCCTTGTGTGATAGTTGCTAACTTTGGAAAGTTTAATTTAAAAATTCAAGAATAATCTAATTCAGAATAAGAAATAAGTCCATTATCCAACTAGTGAACGGTGATAAGCTTTCCTAAGATCCACAGTTCCACACATGACATGACTATGTCTAATGTTGGAGATCCCACATCGATTACCGATATAACCAAATAATAGTATATAAATGAACTGCAAATCTAATTTTACAAGTCTGTTTTGTAAAGTTGAGTTAGGCCTAAATTTATCATTTCTGAGACTTAAATTTTGATAACCAGGTTAAACCTGGTGAATAGTAATGTTAGGAACCCAAAATTTAAAACTATAAATTCCCAACTATAAATCTAAATCACTGATATTAGAACTAATACAATAGTAGTTAGGAACCCAAAATTGAAAAGAGAAAAAAGTTATATTGAATAGTAAGAAAAGAACAAAAAATAGGAGAGCACTCTCTCCTCCAAGGATTTCCTTTCACAAAGAGCCAATGTTCAATTTATGATGACAACAAATCTCCCACTCCCCTATTAATATTCTAATCATAATAAACCCCTCTAACTAACTAACTTATTCATTAACATTCTAATCATAATCCCTTCTTATATCGTAACAAATGACAAATGTCATCCCTGTTAAACACGGCTTAACATTTAACAATGACAAAGAACCTAGCATTGTTTGCTTCTCCCGAGTCTGAAATTTTGATAGTGAAATAAGATCCAAAGTGGGAAGAATCAAGACAAACCTCCCCAAAAATATCAGTTGGGCACTCAAGGTATACTTGTCCAATGTTCTCAGACTTAGAGCAAAACAAGATGTAGACATTAGGGGAGAATGATTTGTGAGAGCTTCAAAGTGGCACCATATCGTAGGTTTGAATCTTGATTAAAAAATAAAAAACAGTATTACAAATCAAGAATGTCTCCATTGAATGTCATTAACTTCCAAAGATATCTTGCAAGAAGGTATTTTTGCCCTATATAGAGAGTGATTGAGGAACTGAAAATATGATTTACCTCGTAGTTATCAATAGTGTGCTATAGTGGTGTAGTGGTGCAAAGTGGCTATAAGTTGTGACAGAGTTTTGAATAACAGCCATAGCAGTTGCAATCATGGCCAAAACAGTGGCTGAGGCAGTGCTAGTCTGAAGCTTTTTCCAAAACCCACTTTTGCCTTGAAAATGGCATTATTTGGAAGAAATTTTTGGTGGGAAGTTGAGATTTCCCACCCCTTGTTATACTTTAAAAAATTCCTAGATACTAAGTGATGAAGTTTCCTATACATTGTTTGACTGACACCCACCCATCTCTAGTAGTATTTTCTGGCAACACTCACCATCCATTCTTTTCTCTACTCTGTACTCTGAATTACCTCCGTTCTGAATTCTATATCCTCAACCTCCTCCACTCTTTTCTCCCTGCAACACCTACCCTCATTTTAATTCAAAACACTTATGGCTTAAGATGCCTTGTATTTAAATTTTGAAATATAAATAACAATAGCAATAGCCTTATACTAGTAGATGAGGTCGACTGCATAAATCACATAATGCTATTTGGCTCAGTTAAACTATCTTAATTGATTTTTGGTCACATCTTTTGTCCCTTTGAATTTTGTTTGTTTCTTTGACTCTTATTGTTTTTACTTCTATATTTTGCTTAAAACCGATGGTCTTTCGATGTTAATTATGAATAATTGAATGAATGTTGAGTATTTTATTTTATATTTTTTAGCATTTGTTTGTATATATAATAGTATAAGTTATTTAATCTATATATGGAAATTCAGAATAGTGGCCATCTTGCCATGCTACCGCTATAGTGTAGGTTTGGCCACTAAATAATGTTCTCCAAGATTAATAACCATGATTTACAGGAGTAAACATCAAAGGAATCTGAAAATCCATTTTTCTACACCTCAAAAAGGGTGAATTGGATACAGCCTATAATGTTGAGGGGTTCTATCTCTCAAGTGTCCTATATTCAAAATTTCTGAGAACTTAAATTTAAGAAAATTTATAATCCTATAATTAATAAATAAAAACTACAGATGGAATAATCTTATAAGGACCAAAATCCATATAAATGTAAAGGGATACAAAATAAAGGAACCTTCCTTATCTGCATGTCTTTTCAATTTCAAAGTGTTTTGTGAGATGAAAGCCCGTGGATTATAGTGAATCCCATCAACTACAACTCCTTACATTTAATCATTTTGGCTTGACCCATATTACTATATTAGTTTCATTACTTTTGTTAGGGTATATTGGCTTGATGCCATAGTGAAAAATGAAGATTATCTTCGTAACTTTTTAGACAATGTTGTCGCTAGTGTTTTGTAACCATATTATCTGAAGGACAACTAATTGGAAGTAACTTGATTCAGTAGTAGCTCCAGCTGTTTGGACAAAATGAGTAGGTGTTGGAATCTTAACTTCAAGGAAGGAACTACAAATAAAAGAAAGTGACATTGATTCTCCTTGATGTTTCAGCTATGAAAAAAATCCCTTCTAGTATAAGAATTTACGGATTAAATTTAAACCTATTTAAACTGCCAGAAAACAAATAGCTCCGGGGTTCAATTATTATAATTGCATTGAGCCATGCCTAAAAGCTAGGTTGTTAAGGAGGGAGAGGGAGATAACTCTACAAATAACTTTTATTTATCCAAGTACCGTAACCAAAATCTTATTTACCATAGATATTTTAAACTTTTATTATTATTGTTATTAAGTTCATGAGGTCTTCTATACATAAATTTAATTTGTTAGGATATGTTTGAGTTTAGTTGCAAACAGACGTTAGAAGCAAACTTACATTTGTAAAAGTATCCTTATCCTTCCTTATTTGTTCAGTTTGTATTAGATACCCTTTGATTGTCTCGGAATTCATGCTGACTGAAAATTCCAACACACAATTAGTGCATGTTTGGAAGGAGGTTGACAAAATTAATTTTGAGATGATATTATTTATATTTGGATGCTTTTATTGTAAAAGCAAGTTAAGAACAAAAACCTAGTATAAAATTCTTTATCCAACGCAAAAATTACTCTAAGTTGTTTCAATTCAAATTATGGATCTAGAATCCATTCTGAATTCATCTTTAACACAAAACCAAACATATCAATATTTGTATGAAATATGAAATCAATTTTGAGTCTAAAATAAATCTTCAAAGGGGAAATCAAACATGTTAGACACACGGTTTTTTGCTAGCTTACGCCCCATCCAAACACAATCTTGGATTCTCTAATAAACATGCATGGTCAATCGATTTTATTTTGATCCTATTAGCCTTTTTACATTTTCATTTAAACTTAGGCTGTCATATCAGTAAAATATGACACTTATTATATATTTCTATAATTAACATTTTTTAGAGTTGGTTAATATATTGTCACATCTTTTAAAAGAATATATGGGGTACAACGCTCAATATTTGTGTTCTAACAAAAAATTGGTGCCCAATATTTGTAGAATGTAGACTAGTTTCAATTTTGAAGTGATATCCGTTTAGCTAAGTCTGATATCCAACCTACTTATAATTTTATAGCATAAGTCTTGGACTTATTATTTGTTATAAGACTAATTTTTATGATTGATCCAGCCTTTATATAAACTTGATTTGGCTTGTAAAAATGTATTTCATAATTTTTTAGAGTTTAATTGGTATACACTGTTGGTATAAAAGATTTTTTTACACAGACAGTCAATTATGACTTTTCATTTATGTGATTTTTAAACTAGTAATAAGTAGAGTAAAAAAAAACAACCATAAATGAAGGATTGTGATTGAATGTCAATGTAAAAATTTCTACACTGACGATGTATACTAATTAAACTCAATTTTTAAAAATCGAGTAAAAGTTTTATTAATATAAAATTACCTCAACCATCCAAATATTTAAAAATATGTTAAAATAAATAAAAACCTATGAAGTAATCCAACATTTGCATGCCTTTTCTATATATATATATATATATATATATATATATATATATATATATATATATATATATATCTAATTTTTATATAAAGGTAATAATATTTATTATATTATTACTTTTTGTGAAACCATATCAACAAATAATTATTCATATGAAAATATATATAATTGATAAGCAATCAATCTTCCTATAATGTCATTATATTATGGAATAAAAAATATTAGATAGTAAAATTATTTATTTTATAATTTTATTAAAATAAGTATATTATATCATATTATTAATAATATTTTATTAAAAATAATATTATTACTAAATACGTCGGTCTATTAGGAGTCTAATCTTTTCATTAAAAGACCCCAGTTGAGCTAGACCTTACGATAGGTTTCGACAGATTTCACCCATAGATTCCACTGAACCATCTGGGATACTAAGCTTAGTTTTCATACATATGTTGGCATGTTTTGTGCTTATATATTAGTAATATTTTTGGCATATCCGTTGTGTATATATAGAGAGATGTGCACTACAAAGAGGTTTTCTTTTTTTTTTTCTAATAATATTTCAATATTAAATTTGAATATAATAATTACTGGGTTTAATATAATATTGGTCCCTTATTTTTTGAACCTGTAGCTTTGGTGGTTTGTTTTAAAATAGAGACATTTAATCTTATTTTTTAAAATCCCTGTTATGATTTTTTATCTAGAGGTAAATCAATAACACAAAATATAACATATTGAATAAAAGTTTGAAATATTGATTCATATTAAATATATTAAATACTAAAATGGTGTAAAAGGGTTAATAAGCCTTTTTAAACATGTGATCAATGGTTGGATCTATATATACATATGGAGAATCATTGTTAAAGATGTTAACTCTTTAA
Source organism: Psophocarpus tetragonolobus (assembly GCA_037954015.1). NCBI lineage: Eukaryota > Viridiplantae > Streptophyta > Magnoliopsida > Fabales > Fabaceae > Psophocarpus > Psophocarpus tetragonolobus. The sequence continues at coordinate 30,832,470 of CM075695.1, read as the reverse complement.
ATGGATCTCAGTAGCTTAAGGTTGAACTTTCAACCTAAGGATACCATGAAAATAAAAATAAAAATTAAATGAATGGTTAGATGAATTAGGTCAATTGTCCTAAATTAGGACAATTCGAACTTTTTTTTTTGTTGTTGTTTTTTGGTCCAAGCTTAGGGCCCGTTTAGTATTACAATGTTTTTGTTATTCAACATGTGTTTATCATGTACGCTGTTATCGGTAAGTTGTTTTTAATAATCGAAGAGGAAATATAATTAAATAGTTTTCATATAAATTATTTTCATTGGTTATCTTACGAAATAAGCTGAAAATAATTTATAAACATATCATAAATTATTTTTTTACCTGATAAAATAAGTTTAAATAAACTGTAAACAAACTCTTTGAAGTACATCCTTCCTCCATTCAGAACCAATCATAATTAAATCTGAATATTATCAAGTTACTTCAGGTGGGTCTACAATCCATAGAATTACCTAATAAAAAATAGGGGTTGGAACCATTGGATGTAGGACAGGCATAACCTGTCATAATCCTATGTATAGCGAAAATTTTAATAAAAAATCATTTGTCATATTTAATACAATAATTCAAACTGGATTTCTATATACGAGAGGAATTTGATTATTATAATTAATTAACCGTACATTTTTATCCCTTTAAAGTTTTAAAATGCTCTACCAAGCATAGTTTATTCCAAATAATAAGCAGCAGAGGTAAGAGGAGTTTCGCTACTTTAATAACTATTTTAATATTGAGTTCTGTTGTATAATTGAGACTTATCTGAGTTCTGTCAAACTCGCATAGCAAATGCCAAACCAGCAAACATACACATTACACAACACATATATACAAAATTACTTGTTAAAAAAAAAAAGAAGAGAGAAATTTACTAAAATAATGTGAATCCTATATAATGTGGTGTTTCGAATATTTCCAACCATAAGTCTGTGACTCACCTGCTGGTTGTTCCATCAACAATATCCTCCTTATAACACAGAAATTCTAGCGTAATAGGAAGTGCGACCCGTGGTTGAAGAAGATATTTGATACCATAATCTTGGAAGAACAGTTTACTTGAAATAATAAATCAATATTGCTATTTAATGAGTATTTAATACCATGCCATTTTGGACTGTTTTCTGTTTAAATTTTCTTTTGTCAGTTTGACCTTTAAATAATTGGAATATAATTTATTTGTACATTTATACTAAATAGTTAATATGTCACAATTCCATTTATTTAACCATGACATTGATATGGACTAATTATCATCAATAGCTAATAATCACTGACACCATCAGAATTTTAAGAGCATAAAAATAATCATTTTATGATAAATTTTACTTTATATTTAAAATAACATAATCAATATTCTAATCTTGAACCAAGATATACAAACTCCCGTGTTATGTCTGTCAAATCATGTTGATAGTCACACTTTCATGTGTTTTCATTTTGTCAATTTTTCTTTTAATAATTTTGCATATATATTCAACTTTTAACATATAACTAAAAGAAATCTGATCACTTAGAAATTATTTTTCATGTGAGTTTAACACTTATAGAATGATAATGTAATAGAATTTTATATTTACGGTTAATAATAATTTTTTGTTTATATAATTTTGAAAATATTAATTAATAAAATTAATAAATTTATCGTAGATAAAAGCTTATAATTAATAGTTAATGTATTTTATGTTGTGGATATATAAGTGTTTTTCTTTTTTTATGTTTCTTTTTTATTTATCCTTTAACTATTATATATAAATCATCTATAACTTCGATCTGACATCTTTCTCATACATCAAATGCTCAGAATGCCCTTTTTTTTTTCTCATTAGTTTTTATTAAACAATAGATATGTGGTGCATGGCAGGGTCAGGAATGGCTAGCCAAAATACTTAAAATTTTGTACATTTGGTGATGAAGAATCACCACCGTTAACTTATATATCGACAACGGAAACATCAAAAAATGGTTGTTTGTCAATAAATAACTTGTTGGGTTGGTCAAATTTTGCGTCCTACCTGGTGACATATCCACTGCTAAGTGATTTTCTTGCATTCATAACAGTTGAATAAAAAAATAAGAAACCTTCTACCAATATAACATTAAGGAATTTCTTTGCTCGAGATAAAGAACCCGTCTCTCTGTCTATTAAACTTAAATACTTCTTGTGATATACCTTAATCCAAACTCTCCTCACATTTTTTAAGGATAAGATGAAATGGGTAAAATACAATCCTAATTATTTGTCATCTATAATCTCTTGTAGTTAGAGATATTTTGAAATTGATTATTAGTCATTAATCACTATCGATTTTCGATCACTATTGATTTTTTACAATCATCATCAGTTATTGTTTTTAAAGACGGATCTCTATCGATTTTCGATCACTATTGATTTTTTACAATCATCATCAGTTATTGTTTTTAAAGACGGATCTCTAGCTATTGATTTTTATAGAGGAAATATAATGTGAGATTAAGATTTGATAGCAATATTTTAATTTTTTAAAAAAATAGGTTTTTTATAACTTTGAAAACTTAAATTTTTATTTTATAAATTTAAAAATTAAAAACCAACAATTTATAAAGTTGAGTTGAATACTTAAGATTTAAGTTTAATACTTAAACCATGCGTACATGATTGAATTTATCTTGGAAAAACAATTCTTTGCTTTATCAATATTAGGGTAAAAAAGACACTCTCCTATGTAAAATTCAAAATTAATTATATTAGTTTAAAAGAAAAAAGACTAAACTTGAAAAAAAAACAACTAAATACCAAAGGTATTTTTAGAAAGAGTTGAAAGCTAAACAAAATAGTACGAAGATAAAAATATACAAATAAAAAGGACACAAAAGTGAGTTGTTCTTTATATAATGGTCATAAATAAATGTAAATCATAACTATCATTAGTATTGAATTAATAAGATAAATGAAAAAATAATCTTTAAAACAAAAATAAATATTATTTTGTCAAGAAAAAACCGTAAAAAAACAAAAAATAAAGACGGGAAAAAAAAGAAAAACATAAATCTGAAAGGTGGAAGAAAAAGCCATATAAGTTCATAAAAAATATATATATACATAAACACCATATATTGAGGGAATAGAGAGATAGAAGTGAAACCTCTCGCAATCAAGTAAGACTTTCATAAAATTTTGATTGTCTCGTATGTTACTAATTATTAATATTTTTTTCTAATTTTACAAGGTAGACCTTAATTTTGTAATTTAAAGATAATTATAACTAAAATATATGAACAATCTAATTAATATGATTGAAATCTAATGGACTACAATGACGCATTTGATATATCTATAAGATTAATTGGAACAATTGTATATCATTATAGGACTTATTGTATTGTACGTCCTTGAAGGATAAACCCCTTGAAATCACTATTAGCATTACAAAGACAACCCTTATTTTGTAACGAAACGGTTTTCGTTGAATAAAATCATGCTCTACCATTCTTGTTTGATAAAAAATTTGGATATAAATACGCTTTTCTTCATTATCATCTTTCTCTTAGAACCTTACGATACCTCTATGAAAATCCAGATTCAAACCCTTATCTCTCACAGACACCGTAACCATCTAAATTATCTTCGTTACTATTTTTATTTGGAAACAACTAATGAGAATCAGAATCACAAGGGTATAACTGTAATTTGGTCATTGTTACTCACCACCAACCAAGTTACTTATACACTTGATATACTATTTTAAAATCAGAATCGCTTTCTTTATAATGTAATTGATAAAGTTAGCAATCATTTTACGTTAAAATATGGTAAGTGTTAATAAAAGAATTCACCATGATTAATAAAACTCATTGTTTCTAGTTGCTACTCTCTCAACCATACTATAAATCCCCCACTTGTTAATTATACGAGGCACTTCACTTCAAGGTCAGTTTTTTATTCTCTGTCATGACGAGCTAATAGTAATAAACTCATCACCATGGACATTATGATGAACGACCCTGATTTCCTGGACTTCTCCGATCACAGCATCACAACCACTCTTTCCTCCGACGAAGACTGGAACAACCTATGGTCATCTCTTGTGGATTGGGAAGCCCTCACCGCAGGGGAAAACGACTTCCAAACGCTCATTGACTCCATCATCGACGATAACAATGAAAACGACCTCGTTTTGACCCCACAATCCGATCAAAGCGCAACAACAGAAGAATCAGATTCCAACGAGAAGGGCCTCCGCCTGGTGCACCTCCTCATGGCGGCGGCGGAGGCCCTCAGCGCCGGCACCCAGAGCCACCACCTGGCTCGAGCGATATTGGTTCGGCTCAACGAGTTGGTGTCCAAGTCCCACACCGACGGCACCAACATCGAAAGACTCGCGGCGCATTTTAGCCGCGCCCTACACAACCTGCTAGACGGCGCAGCGGGTGCGCACACGCACACGCACACGCACACCGACACCCCTCGCGACGCGCTCACCGCATTCCAACTCCTCCAAGACATGTCCCCTTACATCAAGTTCGCACACTTCACCGCCAACCAGGCCATCCTAGAGGCCGTGGCCCACGAAAAACGGGTCCACATAATCGACTTCGACGTCACCGAAGGGGCCCAATGGGCCTCGTTAATTCAGGCCCTTTCTCAATCCGGCCCACACCTCCGCATCACCGCATTGTCCCGAGGCTCGGCCTCCGGACGGAGATCCCTCGCCACTGTTCAGGAAACCGGACGGAGGCTAACGGCGTTCGCTGCTTCCGTCAGACAACCGTTTTCCTTTCACAAGTGTCGCTTGGACCCTGACGAAACGTTTCGACCCTCTTCTTTGAAACTCGTTCGCGGCGAGGCTTTGGTGTTTAACTGCATGCTGCATTTGCCGCACCTCACTTTCCGAGCCTCAGGTTCGGTCGCTTCGTTTTTAAGAGGCGCCAAGGAGTTGAACCCGAGGCTGGTGGTGGTAGTGAATGAGGAAATGACACGTGTTGAGGACTCATCGGGCTTCGTGGGCCAGTTTATGGACTCGCTTCACCACTACTCGGCGGTGTTTGATTCGCTTGAGGTTGGGTTTCCCATGCCGAGATGGGCCCGGGCTTTGGTGGAACGCGTGTTCTTGGGCCCGAGAATAAGGGGGTCGGTGACCCGGATGTACGAGAGTGAGAGTGAGAGTGAGAGTGGTGAGAGTGAGGAGTGGTTGAGTGCGGCCGGGTTCAGAGGAGTTCCCATAAGCTTCGCTAATCATTGCCAAGCGACTCTGTTGCTAGGATTGTTTAACGATGGATATAGGGTGGAAGAGTTGGAGAGTAACAAATTGGTGTTGGGTTGGAAATCACGGCGTTTGCTTTCTGCCTCTGTTTGGACTTCAAACTCTTAATTCCCATTGTTACACCTTTTTTAGTTTTGTGTCATCCTAAGAATAAAACGGTCTTTTTTCTTTGTTGGCGTTGTCAACCACCAAAAGACCTTGTTCAACCATGTTTTTGTATTCTGTGGTTTGTTCACTTTAATTGGATTCTCTATCTGTCTTTCATTAATTAGAGTTTTAAATTTCACCTCATTTTTCTTTTTCACCTCTATTTGTCCATTTGACTTTTTTTATCACATAGTTCCTCGTGTGATAATAATTATTAAACTATAGTTTTGTAAATATAAATACTCCAATTTATCGAAACATACAATTTTTACTATGATTCACTCATATGGAAAAAGTTTTTTCATAATTATTAAACAGTTTTTCCATATATTGATAGCCAACCAAAGAAGAAGCTGTGGGTAAAAGGGTTTTTTACTCCAATGGCTTGGATCCAGTTTCACCTGGTAGTATTATTGTTTGTCCCCTATGGGTGGATTCGAATGAAAAGAAGAGAGAGAAAAAGATATTAGAAGTGATAGAAAATAAAGAAGACAAAGAAGATCGAATCAAAATAGAATGAAAGTATACAATTATCATTTACTGAGAGATAATTATAATAGTAGCGTTTTAATAATATTTTAAGAATTTAATTAGTATGTATTTAGAGTTTTAGATTGACGTGAAATTAAATGTTAACAAAGTTAATATAAATAAAAAGATTGTGATTAGATGTTATTTTAAAACTTATTATAGTATATTAATTAAAATCATATTTTAATTTAAATATTTTAATATTTAATTTTTGAACCAGTAATTATATATACAAATATGGGTTATAATTTATAAGATTAGTCTAGTCACAAAGTTAACGAGAACGGAGAAGTTGTGAGTTTGACTCTCTTTGCTAAAAAAATTAATACATTAAAAAATTAATATTTATCTATAAAAATGATATTTACAAATTTTCTCCATATAAGAAATTAAGTAGAAGTATGACTATTTTCATTCTAATCTTGATTTTTCAATCCTTATTTTATCTCTTTGTTTTTATTTTACTACATTATTTACCAATTTTATTTTATTATATCACCTATCACAATTCACAATCACTATTATTTTGATTGTGTACAACCACATGAAAAAAAAAACTTTTATTTTGTGTGTGCATGAAATATACAATTAGGATGCTAAAAATAACTATATCCATGAATTTTTTTTATCAGAAAAAATAATTACTATTAATGAAAAATTAAGTATAATACAAAATGTGTACAACAAACTGTTACACCACAATCCTTTAATATAAGATTAAGGAGTGTGAATAAGTTTATCTAAAAGCAATTTTAGAAGACAAAAATGTAAAGAAAAAAAAATAAATTTTCAATAATTTTTATAAAAAATATGAGATTTTTTTAAAGTTAATTTTAGTTAATACATAGAAGTTATGTCACATAGCGTTTTTTAAAAAAAATGTGAGACTTTTTAAAATTAATTTGTAAAAGTACTATATCATTTAAAAAAATTATTAAAAACTTTTTAATTTTTTCTTTTTTACTTTTTCTCCTAAAAGTGATTCTAAAAAAAATTGTTCAAACATAAAATAGTTTTGATAACATAAAATAAAATATTACAAAACACTCACTATGTTACACTATCTATTGAATATTTAAGATAGCTGAATATATTTAGGATTTGAATTTGAGACTTCTAATTAAGTTGAAACAACCCTCTATCAGTAATTGATTTATATGCCCAATGGTACCTATGATAGTATTATACATTTAGAATTAAATTATCTATCTTTTAGTATAAATATTTTAATAGAATAAATTATAAAAATTAAAATAATGTTTGATTTGAAAAAAAATATTTTTTTTTATTTTCTGAAAACTGTTTTTATTCTCAAGTTGTCAACATTTAGAAAATGTTTGTTTTCGCATAATATTTTCTATTTTAAAAAAATAATATTGTTAAATTTAATCAATTTTAGAAAAAATATTATAAATTATATATATATATATTAAAATACATTTATCTATTATTTTTATATAATTACAATATTATTATTAAGTTTTTACCAAGTATTAACTTTTGAAAACACTGAAAACAATTTTTTTTCTGTTTTAAGTTATTTTTTGAAAATATTTTCAGAAAAAATGTTTTCTAAATTACAATAAAACATATTTTTATTACTGTTTTCTGTATTTTCTAAAAATAAAAACAGAAAACATCTAAACCAAATGTTACATGATGTTCTTGAACACGGCTTTTATCTTTGTGAAAATAATTTGTGTTTTTTCAAAGACATAAAAAATATTTATCCTATCTATCATAACTAAAATTATGTTAAAGTATGTTCTTATTAACATATGAGAAATAAATTATTTTTTACTATAAATATCTCTACGAATGAAAATATAAAGTAACTACAATAATAAAGTATAGAAATTAATTACTTGAGCATAATTTTATTTTCTGTGAAAAATATGCATGTCTCTATCATAATAAAATCAATTTTAAATTATGATATTATTAACTAATCAGATTTAAAATATTTTTAGTATAAATATTTTAAAAAAATAAATTATAGATTAATTAAATAAATTATAAAAATTAACATTCTTTTTATCTCCATAAAAATATATTTGTAGTCTTTATCATAATTGAAATTATTTTAATTTATGGTAATAATAATTTATCCTATCTAAAATATATTTTTAGTATAAATATTTTAATAAAAAATATAAAATAATTACATTAAATTATATAAATCAACCATATTTTGACTCCTGTAAATATACGTGTATAGTCTTTATCATAATTAAAATCAATTTAATTTACTATATATGTAGAAAACAAAGGGTAGCAAAATGATTAATTTATCTTCTTTATTTATGAAAAAAAAGTTTATTATAAAATATGAGAAAAATAGATAATAAGCGTAAAATTAAAAATAGATAACTCACTTAAAGATATCACGTACCTCTTTCACCGTAATTTACCTTGCAGCCTCACACCCTATTCTCAACATCACTCATACTCCTCACCACCATTAGTGCTATCACTATATCACCACTGTCACCACTACTGCCTTTATTGTTGCCGCCACCATCTACCATCACCGCCCTGACTGAATTCTGAATCAAGTATTGTTAATAAAAAACACTAAAGCTATATATTAGAGTATCAAACAATTCTTGCATACCAAAAGTAACGATGTTTGTATGACAAAAATTTTATAAAATTGTTTTTAATATTTTAGTATTTAAAAACTAAAAACTCGTTTGTTTGTTGTTTTCTTAAAAATGTTTTCGAAAACAGAAATAACTATAAGTAGTTTTATTTTTCAGTTTTCTTTATTTTGAAAACTCCAAATACAATAAGAATATGTTATTTTTTACTTTTCATTAATGAAAATTTAGTAAATATAAATATTTTTTTTTCACATCTTCAAAATAGTTTTTAAATATTTGTTAAAAAACACTTTTTAAAAATTTTTCTTTTCTTTTCTTAAAAAAAAAACACTTTTTAAATTTTTTTTTAAAAACTAAAAAACCAAATCAATTAATGAAGCCTTAACTCTTTCACTTTCATTATTACATGTTATTATAAGTATTTTCTTAGTTCTATTAATTAACAGTAAGAATTGTAGCATAATGAAAAGTATATAATTAAAAACTAGTTAGGTGAAACATTCATGTGTCAGCCACACTAGGAAGATTCGTGAGAATGTTCCCGTACAACACACCTATTTTGGGTTTGGCATGGGAAATTAATTATGGGACTAGAATATACCCTTAGTATAAATCCTATTTTATTTGTTCTAATGGGATCAGAAGCAACACTTTTGTTTTATGTGTTGTAAATCAACAAGCAGAACCATCGTCACAGCCTACGATAAGCTCATAAATAACACTTGAACTAATATTAATATTCTACCTATAATTTTTGCTATTATAAGACCACACAACCTAATTAATCATGGATTTAAATAGTCTGTCTCAATTTTATGGCTCACTTTCTATTGTACTAATCCACATGTGTTTTTTAGTTAATTTTTTAATTCATAAAATTAATACTTTTAATTAATATCGTAATCTAAACATATGATTAATGAGCAAAAAATGAGACACAACAATAAAACAAGTTATGGATATATATCCATTAATCAAAGCCATAAGTCATACCTTACGATACCTTTTTTGATAAATAAGTATATATTGTTACTTGATTACAAGGCTTCATCTATATGACCGTACCAAATATTGGAATATATATAATTCATGATATATATTTATTGATTGGTTAGGAACATAATGAGATATTAATTTGGGATAAATAATTTCTATGTCATATTATTATTTACATTTTGATATTATGATTAATATGTTAAATAAATCAAAATTGTTATATGATAATATATGCACATTGCATATTTTTAAAAACAGTGTCTTACTTTCTGTTTGGTTCTTCTCTCTCTCAGTCTTTTAGTTTTAATTTATAGCATAATATACGTTATGTTATTTTTTTAAATCTCTTTATGATTATATTTTTTAACATACTCTTCAATTAATGTACCTTTATTTTTAATTTATATATTTTTATTATTAAAAGAGTTTAATTGGTATACACGCTTAGTGTAAAGATTTTTACACTGACATTAAATCACAACCCTTCATTTAGGGTAAATTTTGTTGACTTTACTCGTTACTACTTTAAAAGTTACATAAATAAAAAGTTATGATTGAATGTTAGTGTAAAAATCTTTTACTTTGATTATGTATACCAATTAAACTCTTATTAAAATACCACATTTTATTAAACTAACATAAGTCATCCTAATTTTATTTTATATGTATTATTCTTTAAAGCTAATTTTGTATTTTAAGATATATATTTTTAATTTTTTTCATTATTTTTAAATTTTATTTTTGTACGCTTCTATCTATTATTTATAGTTTTGAGGACCTTCGTGACAATTACAATACTTTCAAAACTAAAGTTACTATCTACTCTAAAATTTACTAGACTAAAATTACATAATTGATTGAAAAATATACATACAATCAAAGTTAAAAGGATAATGATTTTGGGTGGAAATTCTCTATCCCTTTGTATAATTTATTGTTCCCACAATCAATTTTTGTTTTTTATCTTTTTTTTAACTCATTCAATAATATAAGGTTTCTCAATTGGTGGCTAGAAAATAACACATAAATTAGAGATACATCCTACTCTAGTATTTAACTTCTTTTCCATAAAATTACATGTCACAGAATGATATAATAAAAATAACGACCTCACTTTCCCTCTTCCAAAATAAGACAATAACAATTATGGTAAAAAAACTAACTTTATTCATATGTTCAATAATTCAAAATATTCAGATGCAAAGTATTAAATAAATTTAAAATTTTTAATTCCAAAGTATTCGCAATGCAAGATATAAAATATAATATAAATGACTCCATAATCACTTTTTTTAATTAGTAAACATATGTTTAAAAAGTCATAGATTGTAACTAACTATCCAATTATCTTTGTTAGGATAGCCATCATCTTCACATATGCAACCATAACTACATTTACAAATTAAAAGCTTACAACTTGAAGAAAACGTTTTGCACATGGATAATTTTTTTTTATCATTATTTCAGTCTTTTCCTTTTCTTGTTCACTTGTCTAGAACTTGAAATAACTGGATATTAGCATATCTTGTAATAGTCTTGCATTCTCCATCATATATCTTACATGTTTTAAAACCACCATAGGAGTTGTAACGACATGTTTTAAGGTGGGATGAGATGCATCTAAGAACGCGTGGTGGATCTTGCCACTCAGTCCTGTCAGATTTTCAAGCTTCGAGTACTTGAAAAACTTCCACCCAGTCATTATTATATGCATCATAGCATAATTCAAAATGGGTTAAATTTTGAAATTCTGGAACCAAGTCTTGATCAATCTTCATTTCATGATCCATTTATTCAAAATAAAAATACATAATCAACCAATTTTTGAATATAATTGTGAATTAGTATTAATCAATTGTTTTTTATTATTATATGACAATTTAAAAAATAGTGATTATTATATCTTTTATGATTATCTGAATGTAATCATAATAAAATCTCGACTTTGTGATAAAAATAAAATAAAATCTTAGATCAATAGATACAAAATCATAATATGCATAGAGAAAAAAATAAATGAATTAAATATAAACAAGATGCATAATTTTTTAGCTTATTTCATTAAAGTTATTATCTATACATACTATAATTTTATATTTATAGATTTAAGGGTTTATTTTATTTTCATCGCTAACTTCTCTTTATTTATATAATTAATAAGAAAACATCAGAGTAATAAAATATAAAACTTAAGAAAAAGAAAATATAATAGTATTTTGCTCAGATAATTTGCATTCATACCTACATTCACAAGAAGTTTTTGAGATTATTAAAAAATCTATAAATCTTTTTATTCACATGGTTTACATCTCATGTCTATATTATAACTTCTTCTCTCACTTAAGATGATGACCCCTTCTTTAGACTCCCAAAAACCCTATTTGTAGACCTAATATCTTACCTAAAAGAAAGCAAATATCTATTTTACAAATAATATATTTAAAATTAAAAAAATTCTAAAAATAAAACAATATTTTTTTCTAAACTAATATCGAATATTTGAAACTAAAATAATTTAAATTATTTATCCAACAGAAAATTCATGCAAACAATAAAATATTAGAAATCTTCATTTGACTTTAAAATAAAATAAAATAAAAAACTACAAGCACATTAATGTAGTACTTGTTCCATGGACAAAGACCTAGCTTTAGAAACAACTTTCAATGGAATTTGATGTTTATCAAATCGAGCTCTGATTAATTTCGGTAATTTTTTAAACTTGGCTTGAATTGCATCGTCTCTTGACCTAAAAGTAATGCGACCAACATCTATGTCCTCAAGATTAGGACAACTAGAAAGAAGTTTAGCAAGAAGTGAATGTTTTGAAAAAGAAACATGGCACAGACGAAGAATTTTAAGCGAAGGAAGATTAACAAAAGAAAAAGGTTCCACGGATAAGTTGATCAATTCCAACACCACAAGAGTTTTGCAGGTAAATACCACTAAGGGTAATTCAAATCTATAAGGATGACAAAGATGAAGTTGCTCAAGTTTGTTTTGTATAGCGTCAACAATCAATTGGCGAATATATGTTTTTTTTTTTTTTTGAAAAAGTAAAATTTACTAAAACTCATTGTCACTGTTATTCTATGAGAGAGACGCCTTGAATCTTGGACAATCCTTTGAGCCACTTTCAAGAGTTTTGCAGGAAATAATCCCATGAAAGGACTTATTTTTAAACATCACCTCATTCCTAGTACCCCATATACTCCATAGAATTGATAATCAAATAACATTAAGCCAGGAAGAAGCATTAATACCAAAAGAGTCATAGATGCTCAAGAAATTCCAAAAACTCAACTCGCATGAAGCTGGCAGAACAAAGGTGAAACCAAGTCATCTAAAACAATACATCCAAATAGAGTAACTAACCTTACAAGTGAACAAAAGACAAGAAATTGCTCCTAACTCTAAATGACACAGGGGACAAAGAGTGTCTGCCATTGGAAGGATTGATTGACGAGTCAATTCAACCTTTGACGGTATTTTGTTAAGGGCCACCTTCTAAGCAAAAACCACTACCTTAGATGAAGCATTTGATTTCCATAACCTGCTAAAAAATGGTGATTTATCATCCAAGCCCACCTCATACACTAAGTGATATGCTTCTTTAACCAAATATTGATAAGAGATACCCATATTAGCACTCAACACCCATCCATCTTTTGCTTCCTTTCTCACTTGGACCCTTTCCAAGACACCTTATAACTCCCTAACTCAATCAATCTCCCAACTAAACCTCTGACACTAGCCCCTCCTTTTGATTTGACAAACTGTATAATCTAGGAAATTTCAATCTAAGCCCCCAGGCACCAACCAATCCCCCTCCTAAAACCAAAGCAACGAACCATCCCCAAGCCTAGGTTTTACCGCTGCAAGGAACCAGTTGTCCATTCCTTCTTCAGTTGTTGTTCTCAAGATATTGTGCCACCACTCCTGCACCTTACTGACAGGTTTGTTCTAATATCTGCATCATATCTTGCCTCCAATACTTTTATCCAGGGAGCATTACTACCCTGCAGTATCCTCCAACACCATTTTCCCAACAGAGTTTTGTTAAACGCCACAACATCTCTAATTCCTAGCCCATCACTACACTTATCCTTACACACCTGCTCTCATCTGATCCATGCTACTTTTGGCTATGCATCCGAACCTTCCCATAGGAAGCTCATTTGTAGAGACTGAATACGTTTAGCCACCTTTTTTGGAACCTTGAAAAAAGACAAGAAATATAGAGGTAAGGCAGACAAGGTGGATTTGATCAAACAAATCCTCCCCCCAGTGACAGATTCTTCTTTCTCCATGGGGTTACCTTAGCTTTTATTTTATCTAGAATGGGCTTCCACACTCGCTCACTTCGCACATTTGCCCCCACGGGTATTCCTAGATAAGAGAAAGGCAATTATAAAACTCCATAGTTTAGGACCTTGGCAAAGGCATTTACCTCTGGCAACTTCACCCTAACCTCTCCCAAAATACTCTTATGGAAATTAATCTTCAAACCCGAGGCCAACTCATAGCATCGCAGAGCACTTTTCAAAGACAGTACATTTTGAAGCTCATGCATAACTAGGAAAATCGTATCATCAGCAAATTGTTGGAGTACAATTTGAAAATCACTCTTATGTAATTTAATACCTGAAATTAGATTACTCAACTGAGTTGTTCTAATCAACCCTCCAATCCCTCAGCCACTATTAGGAATAAAAACGGCGCCATAAGGTCACCTTGGCATAACCTTCTCTGCATAGGAAACTCTTTCATGTGCTGCCATTTACCAAAACTGAGATCGAGGCAGAGTACATGCAACCATGAATCCATTTAACCAATCTGTCCCAAATCCAAAACGAGATAGCATGTAAAATAAGAACTTCTAGTTTACTGATTCATACGCCTTCTCAAAATCAACTTTAAAAACCAAAAGAGGTTTTTTATGATGCTTTACCTTTTGGAGCACTTCGTTGACAACGACTACACCATCTAGCATATGTCTCTCTTTAATAAAGGTAGTGTGTGATTCCTCAGTTGGTGAACATATGTGAGATGAATTATAGAATGATGATGATCTTAAGGACATATTTAAGGTTAAATAATTGGTGGGAATCATGCGAATGGAGAAAGGCAATCATAGCGTGATGAAAGTGAGAAAATTTAGCTTCAATTTGATTAGGATTTCCAAGATCACAGTCAAAATCAAAGGCGAAAACTGAACGCCAGGGTGGTTGCCATTGCTTAGAGAGAACACAAGTTGCAATAGCAACTTTGGCTGGAAGAAAAGAGAGGATGTGAGAGAGAACATCATTGGGTAAGGTGCTAATACTATCCATGACTCAAATCTATACTTCTTAGTAAGATCTATAATTTTAGATATTTAATAAATTTCAAGTGATAATAAAAATTATATTCAAATAGTATATTAGGAAATGTATAATTAGTATTTATCAAATTTAAAGGTTATTTATATACATTTTGGCATTACTATTTTAAAATAATAATTTAGAAATAAAATATTAAAATTTATTCATGGACTTAATTAAAAAAATAATATTGAAGGATTCAATTAAAAAAACATAACATAAATGGAAACAAGGGCTAAATATTCGCTGTCACCCTAATTAGAGAGAAATAACATGCTATAAAACTGCTTTTAATTGATGTAAAAGGTTACTTCTATATTGGTTATAATTATAAAAAATGTTAAAAGAGTCGATTTTTTTTTTTTTTATATATGCTATAAAGGTTTTATATCAATAGTAGTTATAACTGATGTAAAAAAACAAAACAAAAATGCACTTACTACATTGGGTTTAGAAAATGCTGTAAGCTAATGCTAATTTCCTCATCAAGGGAGGTTTGATTTAGAAAAAAAGAAATAAAAATTATGAAAATATAAAAAAAATATTTTAATTAAAGTAGAGTGAAGGAATTGTGAGATTCACAATGAATAGTAAAAATTTCTCTTCTATTTTTCGCCCTACACTCCTACAAAGTGAAATATTATTTACTACGACCTAATCCTTTTATAAAATTATAATTTTAGCAATGAGAGAATCCAATATAAAAGATGAGTAAAAAATATAAAAAAAATATTATAAAAATCTTAAAGGATTAAATAATAATTTTTTTAATAATTTATAATATATATATATATATAAAACTTTGTAATTTATGATTTTCAATAAATTTTAATTTATTATAAAAAAAATTATATGAAAATTTCCGTAACCATCCTCACGTATACATAAACCACAATTTAGTTGGAAATTATATGTATGGATAATTTCTAATACTTTTTTAGTTTAATTGATATATATTAAAAAGATTATTACATTAACGTTAAACAACAACATTTCATTTACGATAAGTTTGTTGACTTTATTAATTAATATTTTAAAAATTATATAAATAAAAAATTAATTATAATTAATTGTTAGTGTAAAAATCTTTTATAATAGCAGTGTATATAAATTAAACTTATAATTTTTTACTTATATAAAGTTTCTTTCGATCAACAACAAACATATGTCACCATCCAATTAATTTTGAATCAATGAGTATCTTTCCATCAACAAAAAAGCACATGTCCCATGTAGAAAAAAAAAATCCTATGACATAGTTTCGATCAATAGATGGTAGTTGGTAGTTGGATACTACCGCGTGATCATAATATTTGCATATGAACATGGAAAAATTTTTCTACACGTAATAATTAAACTACAAAGTTTCACAGCTTTATTTGGATGGTAGGTTGGGGTGAAAAATGGTGAAAGTACAATTAATACTTAATAGATAAAAGTTGAAAAAAAATTATTATCGAGTAAATTACATCCACCTTGTTGATTTTTTTCTTTTTAAATTCTTATAAGGGCAAGAGTAAACCAACTAACGCATAATAACTTTTAGTTATATAAAAAAAAATTAGAGATTAATTAGTATGTGATCGTAGAGCATAAAAAATTTACACTCATATTTAATTATTTATAGTAAATTTATTTACTTTACTAATTAATACTCTAAAAGTCATATAAATAAAGAATTATAGTTGAATGTTAATATAACACTTTTTTATACTCTTAGTACATACTAATTAAACTCAAAAAATTATTTATTAGTTTTTAATATTAAGCAAAAATATATCATGTATTAAACAAAAATGTTACATGATGAAAAGTTCTCTCTAATAATTAAAAAAAATTTATTCTTTAGACTTCATCTACTCTTAGGTCAACCATCTTCCTATAGAAACCCTAAAAAAAATAATTTATACATAAATGTTAGTTGTTAATATCATAACTTCTCCATCGCCATCTCTTGATTTATGAACTTTGACATCAAATAACTAACCTTATTATTAGGAAAAAGGCCTAACTTATTTTGTTAAGTTGAAGGGATAAGTAAGAAAGAAAACATGTAGAAGAAATACATTAATAATTTCATTTATCTAACAAAAGAAATCAATACCATTTAACAAAAAATAAATATATTGAAAAGATTTTTTATTTGGTCAAAGTATCTCTCGTGGGAGAAAAAACATTATATATGCAGTAACTTATGTGATATCATTGGATGATATAGTTACTCTTCGTAAATGGATTGGTCCGGCTTGTTAACTACAGTTCGCAAAATTTGTGTTTTAAATAAATTAGATAAATGTGATTTATCAAAATAAATGAACTTGAAATTTGTATTTTAAATAAATTGGATAAGTGTGATTTATTAAAATAAATGAAATTCTTTTAAGAGTTTGTATCCGACTCACGAAGCCAATGGATTTAACTGACTGGTCCATGGGCTCACACAAATATAATTTTTAAAAATAATTAAAAAATATAATTTTTTTAAACTAACTAAATTATAATATATCATATTGATTATTTATAATAATTTAAAATTGTAAATAATTTCAATACTTAAAGTCTAAAATATCACTATTTATAATAAAAAAATTACAACATTAACATAAACTAATAATTAAAATGATAAATTTGTCTCTTTAAATACGTTAGGGTCAAGTTTTTGAACCTGCAAACTTAGTTCACAAAATTTGTGAATTTTGCAAATTGAGCTTTATTTTGCCTACAATTCTATTCTTAAAAAAAAAGTAAAAAAATCTGCACAAACTTAAAAGATCTGTAAACCCATATCATATACTCACTCCTAGATATAGTGTAGTATATTTTTTTTATTGAATTACCCTCTCAAATTATCATATCAGTATGTCATCATACTAGTTATGTTAGATGATATAATAAATCTTTCAATTACCAAAAACACACTATTAACACTGTTCCTTGACAATAAAAACTTTTAAAAAAATAATTATCAAGGACTTTAACCAAAAGCATTATTTATTAGGGATAAAAATATATTTATATGAAAGCTAAAAAAATCAATTTAACCATTTTTATGTCTTTTTTCTCACCTGATATAAATCCATAAAATTTATTTTTTATTGATAGATATTAATTATTAATAAATAAAAAATATTGAAATAAGTGACTTCTTCCTCTCTAAAACATAAATTTTTCATAGTTATATTTATATTAATAAAAAGAAATTAAATGAGTATAAATTAATCTATATCAAGGTATATACATTATACGGTTCCGTCTTGTTTATGAAAGGATAGAAAAAAATCGTTTAAATTATCTGCGTATAGTTATGTAAATACTATTTATTTTATTCATGAAGTTTTTTTTATCAAAATTTGTGAATACAATTGTTTTATATCTCCAACAATATTCTATCCACAATAATAATACCTTCCACTTTTTATTTTTTAATTATATGATCTATAGTAAGTAGAAGATCTTTTTAGGAGGCAGAGAGTCATAATCTTTAAATCTTTTTTCTTTTTTTAGTATATTTATTTTATTATTTTTGTTTCCCTCAAACTTGTTTTTTTTTTTTTTAAATATAATTTTTTTTATAAAAAATTATAATTTTCTTAAAGTATATCTATTTTTTTTTCTTCTTGATATTCTTAATCAAAATGTGATAAATGTGATACTACGTATGTATATTATTCTTCTTTTTATTATTTTCATTGAGGGTTCGTTTTTCCTTCTCATAGTAAACTTTACGTTCAACTAGTTTTCACTTTAGATTTAATTTTTTATATAAATAAATATTCAATTAATTTTGAGTTGAGACTTGACAGTTATGATGATTCTGTGAAATATAATAATATATCCTTCAGCTAGTTCAATTTCGACATTGCAAGAAAAGTCTACTCATCAATGGTGTTTATAAAATTATCCAGCATTAATTAATAATATTATTATAAAATTGTCCATTTGTTGACCAAATTGTTTCTGTGGCATGTATAGAGTCAACCATTGCTCTAGTTCTAGGGTTCTAGCTTATTTACTGCCACTTTTTTGTGGTCCATTAGATCGTTCTTATGCATGTTACACTCTGAAATTTCTTATATTTGGATTAGACATGGATATTTTACTTGTTAGGTTCTTAGAGATTGAGTGAAGATTATTTCAATTTTTCAACGATAGATTGTGTTATTATAATTGATTATGTGAAATAAGTTTTATATTTAGATAGGTTAAGTGAAAAGTAATTTTAAGATTATTAATTTTGTATTGTTGATTTAAAATAAGTTTTTATAATAAAATTATAAAATAAATACATAAAGAGAATTGGGTCATGCAAAAACAATGTAAAATAGTTTTTTATCCTGTGGTTTAAGAATAACTTCACAACTTATTATGTATACTAAATTTCTTGATCTTACTGGAATTATTTTAAAAATTATATAATTCATGATTTGTGATTAGATAATTATGTAAAATAATTTCATATTATTATTTAATCACAAGTTCGCAACCTATTATATTCAATAAATTTATTGACTTTTACTATAATTATTTAAAAGTCATATAAATTATAATGTAAAGTTATTTTACAGGATTAGTATATCACCTTTAAACTAATGTATAAATTTTTTTGAAGTAATATAATTATATTTAGATCAATTAATTATTAAAATAGAAAAAAATAAAAATGAGCTAAAAGATAATCTATTAACTTGTCATATAGTTTCCAAAATTTTATATGTTTTGATATCTTGGATTGGATATGGCCTTATGGGACTAAATTTTTTATTTACTCACACTTAAAGCTTACATGAGTTAACATAATTTTTTTTAATTAATTTTTAAAGACTCCAATTATTAAGATTTATTGACAAAAAGATAAATACAAAACTTACAATTGTTCTACAAGACACTACCTCACTAATAACTATTAGTTAGAATTTATTAAAAATATTAATTTTAAAAAAGAAAGTCATTTAATGAGATTGAACCCACCAAAATTAGCTTCTTCATCCAATATATGTTACTACCTCTGATCTTTATTACTACAAAACATCATTTTAAAACTAGAGGTTCTTTTTACAAAATATTTTACAATTTTTATGAAACATTTCATTTTTGTTTTCACTAGTTATTCTTATTAAGTCTTCTAAATAAGTATTTGTACTTCTTATTAATGCTAAAATACTAGTAAAGACCAATTTGACAAATTAATAATATTTGTTTAAAAAATTGTTATGTCCAAGTGCTTTATAATAAGTACAAGAGGTAGTATATATTATTAGTACTTGATTCATGCACCCTTCAAATTCATACTTGCAACCTTTAAACACATTCCGGTAATTAAAAACTGAGTGGAGGCACCAATTAGAAGGGAACAGGAACCAACTACCATTTCTCTCTCTAGGATTGTGACAATGAGCACCATCCAGAATGCATTAGCAAAATGCAAAGATATGAGTAGCAATAGTGTCCAAGGGAAAATTTCATGAAGCTTAAGAGGACGTGTACAAAGTTCTTCCCTGTGCATCCATGTTAAATTTTACTCTTTCTCTACTGGAATTTTTCTCAAGGGCAATTTCATCAAATGTAGCAGATGATACCATGATATATGGATCTTTTAAAGACAGAGTGGTTGGAAAGATATAAAACCAGAGTGCAGCAAGAGATACGAGTGAAGTACAATTTTAGTCCTTAAATGTTATAAATGTTAATATTTAAGTCTTTGAAAGAAATTTTAGATAAATTAGTCATGATGTTTCTATTTTTGTACAAATTATCTTTAAAATGCTATATAAACCACTTTTTAAAATATTTTAAAGTGTCATCTAAAACACTTTTTAAGGACTAATTTGCACACATAGAACTAAATTACCTGAAAATTTCTTTGAAGGACTCAAACTGCTTAGACTTAAAAAGATTAAAATGGTACTTCACCCTAAAAGATACAACATGTAAAGGGAAGGTGGAAAACCAGTTGCAGGTCATAGTCATAAAAACAAATGAAAGTATCAGAGTTCAGAAGACTTGGTTTTTCATGGATGAGTGGAGTAAGAATAAATACCAACTGACAATAACAACATTAATGTCCGCCCAGTAGTGATAAGGCCATCCTCCTTGTAATTCACTCATAAGTGCTATCAAGTGCAAAATGTAAAATAAAAATAAAAAATATTAAAAAAAAGGAAAATGAAATCCTTATTATTTTTAACATATTAAATGTTTTTTCTGTTTTTTTTTTTCCCTTAACCAATACTTATAAATAAGAACTGGTTAATAAAATTCTCTTTTTCTTTCCTTCATAAAACATTTTTTTCAAGTGTCAAATTCAAACCAAAATAAAATCCAGAAAAAAGACCAGCATAATCTTCGAAGCAATGCTGGAATAAATAGCATAACTACTTTAATGAAGCTACTACTTTAGACTTTAGAGTCTATACAAAATCATAAAATAATTCAAAATGACATGTAATAGAAGAGAAGGATCTCCTAAAGTACAGGCTACTTTTCAATACTTCCAAATACAATGTTAATACAATTTTAATTTTAAATTCAGATAACTTTCAACTGGAGATTAATTTAAAGAAAAAGCCTCGGTAAATAACATCAAATTGGCTAAACTGCTAAAGTACTTCCTACTCCATAAAACTAAATAGTAAAGCCATTGCACATTAATACACAACAATGCCCCATAAATTTATAATGAGTGTCAAGCACAAAATTAAACATTCATTTGAAGGCTGAAGCAATAACAAATTTGATCCATAATAATTTTCTTATCATTAATCTTTCATTTGACATTAATCACTAGAATATTAAAAAACTTTCATGAGAAGAAACCACTAGTTACAAACGTAAAATTCTTAGATTTTAGAAACAGAGCAGAATGACAGAGTAAAGAAAAATCACAATTGGGTAAAGTTTTACTGAATCACAGGAGATTGAAGGTGAGAATCTTCCTCAAAGGATTTTCCTTTTAACAAGAGGTTTCCAGTTTCTCAACTTAACCACTTGCTTAATTCCCAAATTGCACTCTGAATGCCTGGCTCCTCTAGCCTCTTCTAGTCTCTCCTCTCTCCTGCTATTCAAGCTATATTCCCTGCTCTTAACTCTAACTGCCTAACCAACCTAGGTAACAACTTTAACTTCCCAATCAACTGTAACTATTTTAACTGCTTTGCTTTTGAATCACATCCCTGTTCTTCAGATACACAGCCCTCACTTTGTTTTCATTCTTCTAGGTTACATAACTACTGTACTCAGATGTACAGTACTAAATCTATAATAGTTTAAGAACCGGGTTGTATGCCTCCCCAAGGATCTTTTTGCTGAACTTTACCTCTTAGCCTAGAAACTCAAGACATTAAATTAAGAAAATAATAAAATCACCAAAGTGAAAAAAAAAAAAAAAAAAAGTTCTGCAGCCAAGTTTATAAAAGTAAAAAGAAAGGAACATAGAGCACATAACTCATTTGAATAAAGGATGCCATCAGAAACTCAAATGTCATGGTCATAAATGGTGTCTGAGGGTAACCCACTACGCTATATCACCGTGACTTTTAACTAACGACAACAAATATGAAATGCATGTACCCCAATTAATCACTTGAGCAGTACTTTTATATCTATTCCTGATTTTTCTTATGGTGCATTAGTCAAAACAAACATATGTCCAAGTTTAAAGATAATTTAATAAACAGGAGTTAATGCTAGCTATGTGTGTCTTCTAACTACATCAAAGATTCAAAGGAGATCAGTGTGTGAACAAAGATAATTTAAGAAACAGGAGTTAAAGCTAACTATGTGTGCCTTCTAACTACATCAAAGGAGCTACTGTGAACAACAAAACTAATTATGAGGGGGCCAAAGCTATGGTATTTGGCTGCACACAGGATTAAGGAAACCATTTCTTCACGCGTTCTCAGGATAAGAAATAGATTTCAGTCTTCCACTCTCTTACAAATTCGCATCATATGTTCTCATAGCTGCAAGGGTAATCTAAGAGTTGTTTTAGCTGTACAACTACCTTTTCAAAAGATCTAAAATTGATTGGGTACTTATGACAATGTGTATAAGCTGGTCAAAGCAATCTTCAGATCCCTATCAAATAAATTTACAAGTATGGAGATGCTACATATATACAGTCATGTGTAATCATCAGAACCATGATAAGAAAAATAGACTCAAAGAAACACATGATTGGATAGACAACCTATTTCAATTTCACAAGTCTGAATTTGAAGCATCAACAGCAAGAAAAGAACAAACTGAGATTTGAAACATAAAATAGTTCAGTTTAAAAGCTTAAAAGTAAAATAACCAATTTGAATAACATTTTATCTATCATGTACTTAAATAATAAATTTTACATAACAGCCACTAAAGTAAATAAAACCCCACATACCAGAATGAATGAATGAATTCAGGGAGAGTGTTGTAAAGAATTGTGAATTAACAATTACAAAAAATGAGAGCATAATCTATATCAAATACCTGTGAAACAAACATACACTTGAAAGAAAATATGGATTTATCCTACATGAAAATAATTTCAGCTTTCCTCCCTTGGTTTATTAACTTCATTATTATTGATGGTGGTCTCTGAATTGACTTGCATCTCAAGCAATTTCTGTTCTTCCTCTTCATTTTCCTGAGCACTCACTTGTTTTTCAGCCTTCGGCTTGCTTGTTGATTGCTGATACATAACCCCACCCAGCATACAAATCAAAAGACCCACTGTACCCACCCATGTAGAATGCTTGTCCCATATTAACAAATTGATCACAACTGTCAACAACTTGTTCACTATACCAAGGACGGTAAACCCAGTTGCAGAAATCGCCCTGCGGCAAGAAAATCCAAAGAAAGAGATAGACAGACCAAACAAACAAGACAATCCCACTGGCAAAATGACTTGGAATGTATGCCAATCAGACTCATCCTTGATCTCATGCTTAATCTTCTTCAACTCACCCATAATCAACAGCTCCAATGGAAAAAGCATGAGAGCCTCAAGATTATTATACAGCACAAGACCCCACGTGTTCAAGCCAATGGTCATAACCACATGCTTAATGTAAACAAAATCTATAGTCATGCTAACCAAGTAGGCCACTGCCCACGTGTAAGCCATGAAAGTAAACTGATAATCCGTGACCACATACAGCACGCTACCGGCAAAGATGGTGGCCAGGGAGGCCCAAGTCTTGCCGGACGGCCACGGCTGGTGCAAGAACAGCGTCTCCCCTACAGCAACAAACAACGGAACAACGGACCGGAACACAATGAAGGTGTCAACATTGGCATGGAGAAGCAACTCACTGTTGGTGAAAAGGGACAGGTAAAATATTATTGCAGCTGGCAAGAAGCGCCACATGGTCATGAAATCAAGGGGGTCATGCTCAAGGAGCTTAAAGCAGCCGAAAATGAACACCCCAGCAGCACTGGTGAAGTACTGCAGGGCAGTTAGGGCACCAGGGTAAGGGAATTTCATCACTGCCCATTTGTTGATTATGGACAGCAGAGATGCAGACACGCAGTACCCAGCAGCCACACCATAGACTGAAACATGATGCAACCATGAATTGTACCATTTTCCCTCACCATCACTCACATTCACATTCACATTCACATTCACATCCACATCCACATCCACATCCACATCCACATCCACATCCACATCCACATCCACATCCACACCCACACCCTTTTCTACAGTGGGTTTATTAATAGGGTTTTCCACATCAGTGTTTTTAGACATCTGACATCTGAACAAATTAGCCCCAAAATTACGCGTTATTGGAGATATTGACACAGATATTCAATTTTTCATGTGTGAAAATGCAGATCTGTTGTGAGTGAGTGCAGAGAAGAGATTGCAGGAATGTGAAAATGAAAGGCAGAATGTGATGGGATTGATGTGAAGAAGTGAGAAAAGGACTTACCAGAATGGAATGGAAGAGAGGTCCGTCGTCGTTTCGGACACACCACAGAAACCCTTCTTCATTTCTGTTCTGTTCTGCTCTGTTTCCACTCAAACTCTTCTTCTTCTTCCTCACTTCTCTTAATCAACGAGTAGCAATGCCATGCTACCCAGGAGTATTAATTTTTATTTTTTTTTTTTTTTCTTAATAGCACATTTTATTTTTTATTTTAACAAATTTAAAAAAATTGTTTTTCTATTTTAAAACTGGAAAATCAAGTCTCTCAATTTTAAAAATTTATAATTTTTGTTCAATATTTAATTCTTTAGACGTTGATTGCTACAAAATAAAATACATGATTAACTTTTTCAAGTAAATAATCAATTATTTATAATCAATAATAGATTATTGTAACCAAATGATCGATTATGTGATCAATTTGTAATGACCAATGTTTGAAGATTTACTGTTGGATAAAATTACAAATTTTTTAAAGTGATCTAGTTTTTTAATTTCTACAATTAGAGGATAAAATGTTTCTTGTTGATAACATATCACACATTTTACTCAATTAATTGAGTAAACTGTCTTGATGAAAAAATGTTTCATTAAAATTGTGTTACAATGTATAATTTTTGTTTAGTGAATTCTACGTGCCACTGCGCTGGATTTTATAGGTCCATAAGACAGTTAATGATGAAAAAATAATAACTACTTTATCTCATAAAAAAATATATATTTCTGAATCAAAGAAAATTCTCTTACCGTGTTTTCTTATCCATGTTCTTGATGAAAAATAGTTACTTAATTTATCTCATCTGGAACAAATCAAATCAAATTTAAGATAAAAAATAAAAATAGTTAAAGGAAATGTTCCTAATATTTTCTTATCTTTTATATATTGCTCTAAACTAAATTCATGTTGATACGATGATACGAAAGAGTAATAGTTACTTCTTTATCTTGTCAGGAACAAATCAAATTCAAGATAAAAAAAAAAAAAAATCTTGTGAATTAAAGGAAATATTTTTAATGTTTTGTTATCTTTTCTTTTATGCTACTAAGCTAAAGTCATGACGAAAGAATAGTTAAACAAATCAAATTTCAAGATAAATGGAAAGAAATATTTTTTACTTTTCTTTTATCTTATATTAAGAAATCAGGTTTAAATTAAAAGAAAAATCCTTTAAATCAAATTCAAATCAAAGTGTGATGATAATAAATACGTGCATATACTGCAATGCTTCGAGGATAATTTTTTAGTTATAATAATATTAGTCAAATATGAGTTACTTTTCTAAATTTTGTAAATTTAATTTAATATTAAAATATGTGTTCAAATGTTTTTTATATTCTGAAGTTTGGTTTTATTTTTAAGAAATCCAATTTATAAGTTATTATCATAATTATAGATTTAAAGTAGTTATTATCCAATATTTGAATTTTAAAGTAATTAAAATAAAATATTTTGTTTTAAATAATATTTTATGTATTTCACCGCCCTAATTTTAATAATCTAGCCACTGCTTATAAGTGTGTATAACATTATGGATTGTCTAAAATGATTTTCTTGACATAGATCTTACCATGTTATTTTATAGTTAAACTTATGGGTTATAAATCTTTATTGTTGTCTTAATCCAAATTTATTTTAGAAGTTTTTATTTTTCATTTTTTAAAACAAATAACTGTACTCTCCTAAAATTATGCCATTTATTTTATAACAGTTCCCATTAATATTATTATATATTTTTTCATATTATTCATTGTGATATTTATATAAATCTTTTATATTTAGATAAAAATTTAATAGCGACTATAATAGTTAATTGTTCTTGTTTACCAAGAAAGTAATAAAGTTTACATAAAATATAATATATTTATGAGTTTCTGGTTTTTTATTTTGAAATGTATTTTAAAAACAAAAACTTGTTCGACAAAAATTATTCTATTTTAGTTTTTTATTCATTTTTTAAACAATTTTCAAAAACAATACAATTTTGTTTTTAGATTTTTTTTTTTGTTTTTATTTACATTCATTACTTGACATCACTTGTTACCATTAACCATCACCTCTGACTTGCTCACCAGCCTCTACTTCTGACCAAAAGTCACCAACCGCCACCTTCGTCTGACGGTCATCGGCCACCACTTCCGGTCATGATCATCAGCCCCCACCTCCGATCAGTAGTCACTGGTCGTAACCTCCGATCGACGGTCACCAATCGTCACCTCCAACCGGCGGTCACTGACCGTCACCTCCGACCAACAATCATCAACCACCACCTCCGACTGGCTATCACCTTTAATCAGCGGTCACTGGCTGCCACCTCTAATCAGCGGTCACTAGCCGCCATGTTCAACCAGCAATCACTAACTACCACCCCCAATCACCGGTCACTTAACCACTACTTCCAACCATCAGTCATCAACCACCACATCCGATCTTCAGTCACCAAACGCCATCTTTGATCACATCGTCACCTTCAACGACTGTGTTGATCACTACCTTCAACTAGTATTTTGGTTCAAATTTAAAAATAATATTTTAAATTTGGAAACAAAAATAGTGTTGTTTTTAAAATTTTGAAAACTAGTTTTTCTTTTTAGAAATTTCAAAACTATAAACCAAAAACCACCTCGAATGGGACCTAAAAGAGTTTGAGTTATCATTAGTTGTGCAACTATTTTCACTAGTTAAACAAAAAAATAATTACCGTGCAATTAATAAATATTTTGATAACTTTTAATTCGAAAAATTAGATGATTTTTTAAAATTTAATTTGTAGCTTTCAATTAATTTATTAGTTATTTTTACCAACATAACCTTCCTAATTCTAAGGTTCAGTCCTAATATTTTATGAATTAATAATAAGGATTTTTTATATCAATATTTAAAATATAAATATATATTACATAAAAATAAAGATATAATTTCTTTAAAATTATGTGTTTTATTAAACTAAAAGCATAATATGATTTTAGGATATCTTAAAAATATGTATTTCATTTTCACTAATTTTCTCACATGTTATAGAAGGGTTGGGATCTTTTCCATTTCTTCTCTCAATTTCTTTCTATTAATAAGTTTTTTACTACATAAATGTTAAAATTTATATCATATATATTTAATTAACTTTTTCAAAAGTATAAGAAATTGTAGAAAATGGACAAAAAGTAAATGGAGAGATCCTTACTCATTATAGACAAAGGCAAAACAAATGTTGTTATGCATTTTTTACAATTAAGATTAACAATCAGCCTGACAGGTATTAAGGTATACCAACAAGAGAAAAATACTTATACCTTGTGTAAAAAGTTTTAAACTCATATTTAATCATAATCTTTTATATATATATATATATATATATATATATATATGATAAATTTGTTTATTTTATCAATTAATACTTTAAAAAATCATATAAATAAAAAATTGTGAATGAACTCCAATATAAAATTCTTATACCATAACAATAACAATAACAATATATAAGTGTTAAACTTTACAAATAATACCTTACACCCTTCGGTTAGAAAATTAATTATACCCCTTGCATGTACACCTACTTAATACCCACATAGATAGTTATTAAGGGATGCTAATGTCATGGATAGTTTCAATATCAAGGGGCGTTTATTGGAAAATAAAAATATTTTTAAAATAAAATTAAGTAACATTAGTAAAGTTTTGTAAAATTATATAAATATTTTCTATTTTGTATCCATTACTTTCACCTATAAACATAAGTACTAGTGCAATACTTTTAAATGTAAAAAATATTAGTGTTAAATAATAAAAAAAGATGAAATAGATAATTTGATAAAATGTTATTTTCTTTAAACTTTAACTATAATTTTTATTTATTCTAATAATTTTTCAAACAATATATACTTTAAAGGTCAAAATTAACAACAAGACGGGAGTTTGAGCTACATAAATTTGAAACTTATATGTGAAAAGATATAAATTTAAGATTTTGTTGTTACTTTTAATTAAAAAAAACAATGTTTTCTACTATTTCACAAAATATAAATTTCAATATTTACTATTATTATATTTGATTTGAATTCAATTATTACATTAAATTAAAACCTTTAATTATATCTATAATTAATTATATTAGTTAATTTTTATGTGAGTTATAAAACTAGTTATACACATAGGTGGGAGAATTTGAATTAACACTCCTCATTATTTGAATTGACACCTGCTCATGTGAACATATACTTATATGTTTTTCACTTTATCTTTCTTGTAAAAAAATTTTGAAATTTCTTTAACTTTCTGGCAAGAAGTTTTAGAAGAACTAAAAAGAAGTTTGAAAATTTTTTTAACTCTTCAGCAAGCTCTTGTCTAAGAGATCTCACCAGAGGGTTAAAATAAGCAAAATGAGATAACAGAACAACTATCTGAAATTGGGGTAATGGCTTGGAAAAACTGAATAAGAAAAAAAGAAGTAATAGAAACAAGAAGAAGAACAATTAGGAGAAAGAGGGGGAAAATGGGTACATTTAAGGAGAGAGAAGGAGAAAATGAGGTAAAGAGAGAGCAGACAAACTAGAAATAGAGTAGATGAAATAATTAAGGATAGAACAGAGAAAACGAGGTAAGAAGAGAAAAGAAATAAGGGATAAAATAAGAATTTAAAAAAACTATAATAATAGATGTAATTCAAATATGTGAGAGTATTAATTCAAAACCCATATAGATGAGATGAAATAATCTCCTATCTCATCTCAACAAATAAAAAGTAGTCATATCATTTAAACCCAAACCAATTCAAATGAGTGCAGCAAGAATAAATTCACGTGATTATGTTATGGAATGTTTAGTATTTTTATTTTGTATCTACTCAAACTTCAATTTTCACCTACTAGTGGGAAAAATATTAACATACCTTTTCTTTTTTATTTTTCTGCAATGCATCACTGAAAAAGTAAAAAAACTTGCAGATTTTTTTACTTCATAATTAATTTTTTTTCTTATTCAAAAAGTTTATTTTGTAAGATAAGTTATTTTATTTTAAAAGGATAGTAAGTGAGGTTAATTTATTATGGTAGATATTGAAAGAGATAATTAGGTTAAATGATATTTTTGCATTTTTCAAAAAATATTTAGGCTGGTAGTGTTAAATAAAAAAAGGGGTAATTGTGAAATGGAAATTTCAATATTTAAGAGTAACAACAATTTAGACTTTTACCAAAACTTTATTATTTTAACTTTTTTTAAAAAAAATCATTGTTTCAACCAATAACAAATTGAACATAATTTTAAAATAAAAAATCATAAACTCCATGATCCTTAAATAACAAATCTATTGACCAGTAACTCAGTAGGGATAAACTTGAGATTCTATTGCATTTACCCGAAATTTATTAAAAAAGCGTTTTCCCAAGTTAACTCTGAAAGGGAAAGTGCACATATATACTTCTAAGACTTCACATGTTAGTTTTACAGTTTAACAACCATATTTGAAATACTAATAGTTTTGTTCGACATCATCTTTATACCAATAGTTTGAATTTTGAATTTTAAATATTCAATTCATATCTAATTGTTGAGAAGAAATATAAAATCAAATGGATTTAGACATAAACATATTTATTAAAATAGACTAGATACGGATTAAAAATATATTAATTTTAAATATATCCATATTTTTTACAGACTCCCAATTAATTAATTAGAATTAAAATATTTGTACTTTCTATTATAAAAGCATTATTTATAGCCACTTGCGGTCACCACTGTACTACTTGACTTTTTTTTAAACCTCACCCCTATTTTTAACTAATTTAATTTAATTTTTTTTTAAAAAAATAGTAATTATAATTAATTATTAAAAAATAACGTTCTCATCAAAATATATACATAACAGATGTCAAATACAATGTTAAATTTAAATGAGAAAAACAGAAAAAAAAAATTATATTTGAACGTGGCACGAATCGATTCCATGAGTAAACAACAAAAGATACGTAGAATTGATCATTAATACAGATTCATCAGATTGGTCAGATGTAGTTTGGCTTTTGCAGTGTTTTGTTCAAGCACCTTCTGACAATACACCCTTGCACTTAAGGGGAAATCAATTCACCTTCACCTTTCACTTTCAAACACGTTCTCCTTCTTGTTATTTTTAACCCACATGAGAATTAGGTAGAGCTCCTATTCTTTCCACATTGTCAACCATTTCTTAAGGTTATTATTGCACACTGTTTTTGTTCCTTTTCCACCCCAATTTTCTCATCTGTCGTTCCCACCATGGCCACTGTTTCTCATCAAAATGGCACAAGCCACCCTTCTCAGGTTCACTCTTATCTCTCTTTCAATTTAAGCTTTCTCCACATCTTTTCATAAAATTTTCAATTTTTTTTACCTTGTTAAATCAACATGTAAAGGAAAAGAAAATTATAAAAAAATTATTATTTTAGTATAACGAAGAATCTCGAATCCAGTTATGCATTTGCATGTGTGTAAATGTAGTTGGGTTAGAGCTTTGCAGCTCACAAGATTCTAGAAACTGTCATTAGGTAATTTTCTTTAAAAATACTTATAAGAGAGGAAAATGAAAAAAAAAAAAATCATAAGATGAAATTGGCTTATGAATAAGATAAAATTGCTTTTAGAGAAGTTAATATGGAATAACTTCTGTAAAAAAGTTAATTATAATTTATCGAGAAATTTTGTTTTATTTTTTCTTGTTATTTTGTCTCCCATAAGTGTTTTTAGAAAAATTTATCCCAAAATAGAATAAAATACTCTTTTTTTTATTCTTTGGATGCAGATGACTTCTTATAGTTCATTTCTTTTACGTTGGTACTTTTTTCTTACTTCAGTGCACTTTAGCTGAATAATGTCTAATGCCAAATCGAATATTCAATATTTTGAGCAGAAATGTTTCCCATTGGCCATGTAGTACTAGTTGCTGGTTTTGAAATTGCGTCTTATTAATTTCCTATTTCTTTAGGATCCATATATCATGATTCAGTGTGTCTTTTACATAGAGGAAGGGACATTCACAGAGTTCCCTTATTGCTCGCTCTTGTTTGTTTGTACTGGTTTCAAGCTTGATTGTCATTTCTTTCTGAATTGTTTAGTTGCATGTAAATTGTAAAATGGAGTATTTGCTGCAATTCTTCAAAGATGATAGTCTATGTAAACTCAAAATTGGGGTAATCACCTAATATAAAATCTCGTTAGAAACAAAGACTTTGGGAGGGATGTTCCAATAATGTATATCTATCTCCTACATATGGCCCCAAAAAATTGCACAAGAGATTTTAGTGTCATCATTAGTGTATATAAACACATTGTTTCTTACTAATTGTTAATTGTCACACGTTTGTTAGGTTGCGAAACGCTTAGAGAAGTTCAAAACAACAATCTTCACCCAAATGAGTATGCTTGCTGCCCAACATGGAGCCATAAACCTTGGTCAAGGTTTTCCTAACTTTGATGGTCCTGAATTTGTGAAGGAAGCAGCAATTCAAGCCATAAGGGATGGGAAAAATCAGTATGCAAGGGGTTGTGGTGTTCCAGACCTGAACCTTGCTATTGCTGATAGATTTAAGAAAGACACTGGTCTTGTGGTGGACCCTGAGAAGGAAGTCACAGTCACAACCGGGTGCACAGAAGCAATTGCTGCAACCATGTTGGGATTAATAAACCCTGGTGAAGAGGTTATCCTATTTGCCCCTTATTATGATTCTTACATAGCCACTCTATCTATGGCTGGTGCAAAAGTGAAGAGCATCACTCTGCACCCTCCAGATTTTTCTGTCCCCATTGAAGAATTGAAGTCCACCATGTCCAAAGACACTCGAGCCATCCTCATAAACACACCTCACAACCCCACAGGGAAGATGTTTACCCCAGAAGAACTCAAGGCAATTGCAGCTCTGTGCATTGAGAATGATGTTTTGGTTTTCTCTGATGAGGTTTATGACAAGTTGGCCTTTGATATGGACCATGTTTCTATAGCTTCTCTGCCTGGGATGTTTGAAAGAACAGTTACAATGAACTCATTGGGGAAGACATTCTCCTTAACAGGATGGAAGATTGGATGGGCCATAGCCCCTTCACACTTGACATGGGGAGTGAGACAAGCACATGCTTTTCTCACTTTTGCTTCTGCCACCCCTATGCAATGGGCAGCTGCAGCAGCTCTAAGAGCACCAGATTCTTACTTTGTGGAACTAAAGAGGGATTACAGAGCAAAGAGGGATATTTTGGTTCAAGGTTTGAAGGATGTTGGCTTCAAGGTGTTCCCTGCAAGTGGAACCTACTTTGTGATTGTGGATCACTCACCGTTTGGATTGGAAAATGATGTTGCATTTTGTGAGTATCTGATTAAGGAGGTGGGAGTGGCAGCAATACCGACCAGTGTGTTTTATTTTAATCCTGAGGATGGAAAGAATCTAGTCAGATTTACTTTTTGCAAGGATGAGGAAACTCTAAGAGCTGCTGTTGAAAGGATGAAGCAGAAGCTTAAAAGAAAATGATCCAAATGCATGCATAGTTTTAGGACTTAGAATAGTAATTTCTGCTTGATTGAAAGGGGAGAAAAAATGGATACCATGTAGTCTTCAAATGTTGTTAACAGACAGAGATTATTATTATTTTTCTCTTCCTGATTATGAATTTTAGTATGATTTCCTATTAGTTTGAATCCTGATTGTGAACTAGTGAATCATGTTATTCATATATCAGAGTTTAATTCACATTTTCTGTTTAGAAATGCAAGTTATTCTATCAGTACTGATCGTATTCTAATTGAAGAATAAACACCTATTCAGTGGTTTTCTTTAATTTGTTTAATTGTTCATTACAGCAAATAAACCAATACAAAAATTGATGAGGCTTTTTATTTAGGTGAGGTTAATGGAATCTAACACTATGCAACGATGAAACTATAAATTGATCTGTGCGTTAGTACTTGTCAGTTAAAATTTTCAGTGACGCGTAAATTCATTTTAGATGTTTACTCTTACGCATTAAAAGACTAAAGTGGATGACTTTTTATAAATTCATAGTCTAGAATAAAAAATTATGAAGTTATAGATCAAATGATGCACGTTTTCAATTTTAGAATAGAATTAGGATGAGTTTGTTACAATGGAAAGAAACAGAGAAGATGGAAATAAAAAAAACAATGAAAAGTAAAGATTTCAATGTGTTAGCTTGAAGTTGAAGAGAAATAAAGGAGATAGGAAAATAAATATGTAAGTTAAAATATATGAAAAATAATAAAATACATCTCACCATTTTTAAAAATATTTTCACTTTCTTACTAACACAGATTAATTTCATCTCTCCTCTCCTCCTATTTCTCTCTTACCAAAAAGGGGTAAAAGACTAGAATGTTAAATAGGGTTTAGTTAGTTTTACTTGAGTTAAATAGTGTTAGTGTGTATATGGTTTCATATTGGATTCTCTAGAATGATCACATTGAAATACTAGTTAAAGCCAACTTAGATAAACTTTACAAGTTTGGTGGTAGGTTGATGAATTCATTATAAGATGAAATAATTTTAGGTAATTTTTCTGTTAGATAAAAAAAACTATTGAATTTTATTATTCATTTATTTTTATAATAAAAATATTAAATTATAAATGCATTACTTTAAAATTAATTTTAAAATATTATTTATTTAAATTAATTTTGTCAAACCTAATCCAAACAAGTATTTGATTACGTGGGTACTTTCTTTAGGTTTAATTAATCATATGTAACTAAATTTTCACTAAAATTCATAATTGGATACCTAAATTTTTATTTTTTTCAACTGGATTATTTTATTCAATTAAGTCATTTTGTCTAATTATTATTATTATAAAAATTAATGACATACACCACATTAGACATCCAAACAACATATAATGCAGTTGGATAGCGTGATAAGTATAACCAAGTCAATTGTGAGACTTCTTTTAAGTGGCAAGTCATTGAGAATCCTATTCTAAAATGTAAAGAAAATATTTTATTTTTAGTAAATGGGAGAAAAAATAGGTAGGTGGAAAAAGAAAATTCCTAACCGAAGTTTCAGACTTTAGCCCATGGGCCAAGTATTTAATTTGATACAATTGATTCCATCTCCAACAAGTTTTTTTGTTCCTGCTAGTTTTCAAAAAGTTTTTTGACTTTATTGGATCATTCGATGACCCCTTTTCTGGAATGATAATTTTTTTGTCAGCTATGGGCAAAAAGGTCAAGGCATCTTGGCTTTTATCATGCTCATTCACACTCACATATCATGAGTCTTTATTTTTATTTTTTTTAAAAAAAACTGTATCAAATTCAAATGCAATCATATTATTTTCGTACCAAATCAAATTAATATTTAAATTTAGTTAAAATATAATTATTTTCATTAATATTTAACTTTCTTCAATAATTATTTTTAAAATCAATTAAAATAACATATCACTCTATTATGATTGAGTTTAATTTGTATAAATGATGTAAATTACTCTTCTCGAAATGATTCGTGATTAAAAATAAAAAATAATATCCATTAAAGAAGGATGAATGATAAAATAATAAGATAAGATCTGAAAATAAGATAAAGAAAATCTAGAAATGTATCGCAGATAGAAATATGAGTAGAATCTGGAGCCACCAGACCAATATGTCTGCTGTGACTGTGACAAGCTTTGAGTAATGCCTCTCTTCTTCCATGTGCACCTTCTCTTATCACACCACATTTTTTTATTCTTCAATCATTATTATTTTTTCTAAAGTGTCCACTTCATAACGGATACTGCATCAATCTTTATTTTACACTTTTATCCGTTTCGAATTCAAACTTCATAGCCTTTAAAAATTTAACAAGATCGTGATTGGTGTAGCAAAACATGTTTCATTAAACATGTTTCTTTGTGTTGTGAGAGGATAGAATGTTTCTGAGTTTTGAAGTAAAAAAGTCATCCAATCTAATCTAATTATTAAACTAAATTAGTTTGGATTGGTTATTTTGGTTTTTATTTTTGAAGAAGCAGCACTTTCTTTTCTGGTTAAAAACAAAAGCTTAATTAATTTGATTAAGAGCTAAGTCTCACTTCAATACATGATTTTCTTCAGCTCTATTTTTTTTTATTTAAGTAATGATACTCATTAAATAAAAAAATCAAATACGTAATAAATACACAAAAACAAATAGTTCAAAATAGTAATCACATCATAACCTACAACTTTTACCTATATCTTAAATCACAGCCAAAATAGATTTTTTAGGGAAGTATTATTTTTTTTTTAAGTACAAATACACTGTCGATAATAAATTAAACAATACAATAACTTTTACATTAAGCCTTATTTGAATATACGATATAAAAAAAAATATATATTTGTAATTTTGATTCAATTCGATTTCAATGTAATAAAAAGCCAAGTTAAATAATTTATTAGTTAATATTTTAGAGTTTAACTAGTACACATTTTTAATATAAAAGAGAGATTTATATTCACAATAAAGCATAATTTTTTGTTTGTATGACTTATAATGTGTTAATCAATAAAATTAATAAATTTATCATAAATGAAATATTATGATTAAATGTTAATATAAAATTTTTT
Source organism: Psophocarpus tetragonolobus (assembly GCA_037954015.1). Classification (NCBI taxonomy): domain Eukaryota; kingdom Viridiplantae; phylum Streptophyta; class Magnoliopsida; order Fabales; family Fabaceae; genus Psophocarpus; species Psophocarpus tetragonolobus. The sequence continues at coordinate 30,796,091 of CM075695.1, read as the reverse complement.
ACATTAATAATGCATACTAATTAAACTCAATGTTTTATTAGTTTTCAATTTAAAAAAAAAAAACAGTTTAAAGCTTTGAAACATCTCAAAAATTGGTTCTTAGTACATCTAATGGGACAAAAAAAATGTAGCTGTGTGGGACAACGTTAATTTTAGTCTACTGAAAAAATCAATAATGTCGTTGAATTTTCACTTAATTATGAAAACTAGTTGAATTTCCTATGTTTCTAGCATAAGAAATTAAGAATATTTTGGGTGGGGAATCCTAAACCAATCCCAAAACCAAACTAACATGAATTTCCAAATTTTTAAATTAAAATATAAAAACAAACTTGCAACCATGTTGTTTAGTGGGTCTCAGGCTTAAGGCCCACAAACACAAATCTCATGATGAGGCCTATCCATTTCGGCCCAGAGATGGCCCACTGTAGCTTTCGGTTTACGCTTTTCGAATTAAGATTTTAGAGGATGTAAAAAAGAATTAATTAATTTAGAAAATAGTGTGTGTATTTTTTTATTGGCCAAGGAGGAGAGTCCTCAACCGTGTGATGATAAATTGATAATGATTGGGAACTTTAACCACAGTCAATAGTAGTTCGCAGTTGCTTTGACGTTTTTAAAATTATCTTCTTCATATATTTGCCGACTTCGTTTTCGTTTTTCTTTTTATTACACAATCTCTTATCCAAAGATAATTCCCTTTTAGTACATAGTCATCGGGTAATACACAAAAATAATATTAATTAGTGTTTGTTTTACAATAATTTCATAAAATTATTTTTAATATTTAAAAATTAAAAAAATAGTTTGGTTACTATTTTTCTAGAGTAATTTCTGAAAACAGTTTTAGATAATAATAGTTGTAAGTAGTTTTATTTTTTAATTTTTTATTTTTATTTTAAAAACTCAAAATATAATAAAAATATATTGTCTTTATTTTTTATTAATAACATTTTTGTAAATATGAACAAGTTCTATTTTTACATATTTAAAATAGTTTTTAAATAACATTTATTAAACAAGTTTTTTTTTTTTTTTCAAAAAGACAGTTTTCAAAAAATTATTTTTTAAAATTATTTTCAAAATTTAGAAAACAAAATTAAATCAATCAAGTAAATAGTCATCGAAAATTATGATTTAGTTTACAAGATTGTGGGTAATGATATAGGAAATAAAAAAATTAATATATTTTATTTATAGACTTTTTTTTGGTAAACTTTATTTATAGACTTAATTAATGAAAATTTAAAAAATAAACTGTAAGATTTATTAGTGAAACATTTTTTTATAGAGACTCTTCTTTTCTTTTGATTGATTAAATTTTTTGAAGATCATCCATTTAGTCTGTACTTCAGCTTCTCTTGTCTTATTTTATTGTAAAACACTAAAACTCATTAAAATTAATTGTTTTTAGTATATTTTAACCAATTATAGGAAAAATTTTAAAATAGAATTAGCACTCTTTTTTATATAAGACAAAAGTATATAGTACTTTAAAATAAGAAAATAAAAGATAATGAATATAATAAATACTGCACTTGAAATTAAAAAAAAACATATATGGTATTATTAGAAAAAGTGTCAATTCATATAAAATAATGTGTTAATTCTTATCAAATAACATCATTAAAATACACTTGATAAAAGATTACAGTCAACATGACAAAATTCCATGATAATATGCATGATAAAATAGTTAAAATTTAAATAGTAAATTAAGATATAAAAGCATAGGCCAAAATAAAAGTTGTTGAGTTGTTTCATTAGTAACCAAATGTTTCACTAATTAGTGAAAACCAGTTCGGACAGGATTTTTTTTAACAAATTAAACATGCACTTGGTCTTTTTTAACCGATTTGAATATATTCGATCAAACAAAAATCAATAATTTAGACTAGATTGACTTTGGACTATTTTTCAAAAAATAAAATAAAATGACGCTATTTTTTTTTATGCAGATTGCAAATGTAAAAAGTAAGAATTACGATATTAGATTTTTATAAATATTTTTTATATATCATGTTAAACTAGACTAATAAATTTGACCAATTATCAAATTAATAACTAAACCAGTTTTCACGACACTAGCTACAAGTGAAGTGTTCTCTGGCCTTTTACTGCATCAATCCACCAACTAGTGAAATTCACTAACAGTAGGCTATTTCACTGGTTGCTAGTTAACCATGCTGCCATACTGATTAACTCAATGCTCAATTTCAATCCAATATCATCTTGAAGACTCAAAACAAGTGTTTTTAATTAATTAAATTTTTATTATCGTAACCAATTACTAATAATTATATTGAATCTTTGTTTTTGTATTATGTTTTTAACGCAAACAATACTTATTGAAGTTATAAAGTGAGTTAGATAATTAAGAAGAGAGGAAGAGAAGGTTACGTGTTCTACTTTTTTTTTTATTAAAAAAGCTATTTTTAATAATTAACATTTCTCTTTCAATATTTTAAAGAAACAATACTTATTTCTTATATCAAATTAAGGTTCTAAAGAAAAGAAAAGAAAACAGGAGAAACTATGTCAAAGAGATAGAGAAATACAAAGTAAAATATTTAATTTTCTTTTATTTATTTTTTATGCAAAGTAAAACCTTCCAATCATATCAAATTATCATCCTTTATCTATCTCTTATATTTTCTTAATTTCAATTTAAAAATAATCATATCAAAATTTATTTTTTATTATAAATATAAGATACAATCTATATATTTAAGATATTGATTCATTAAAAATTATAACTATATATTTAAATATTATGACTTTCATAAAATAAACATTTATCCTACACAATACAAAATTAAAATACTATTTTTTATATATTTTAAAATCACATGTTACGTTCAACTTTAAACTAAAAAAATTAATTACTATACACTGTTATAGTAAAGAGTTTTACACTCTTATTCAATCACAATATTTATTTATGATAATTTTGTTGATTTTACTTATTAATATTATAAAAGTCATATAAATGAAGAGTTGTAATTAAATATTAGTGCAAAATTCTTTTACACATACTAATTAAATTCTTAAATAAATACCTAATGAATTACTAGTTTTTAATTTTTTTATAAAAAAAAGTCTCCATTGTAGAGAAGAAAACCCAATTAAGCAAATTACCCTTTTTCAACATCAGCGCCAAAAGAAGAAAAAAATCCAACGTTGAACTGTTTCCTTGACGTGAAGTGATTAACACTAATTAATTAATTGAATTCAATTAATTGATTTATTTTACCATCTTAATTAGATGACGGAGGCTAAAATGACATGATAGAGCTAATTAACAAGCTAACTACAGATTAAAATAATTGATCAACAGGTTCAATGCACCTATGCATACTTCTGGGTTTACCATTCAGGCAAAGTTCTCTACCATTACCTTTTTTGAATACCGCTGCATAGAAAACAAGAAATATAGTGACAACACCACAAATTTCAAAATAGATGACCTTGACGAAATGCATAAAATGCACGCATTAAAGGTTGCTTGAATGTTAGAAAACTAATTCTTAGACTACATGTTCAATGTTAATTTCGCCTGAAATTAACTTGAAGATACATTGTGACATATGTTCAATAATTATTTTGAGGAACAATTATATTTTCAATAATTTAATTATCAACTTGTTGATATCAACCTTAAATTATCACATGTACGTTCCATACAATAACGGTGTGCATACAAATTAATATATAGTTTGATAGATTGAAAATAAAATAAATACACTTATCATGAGCTTAATAATCATATAATTTACACTAATTCAATAAAAAGACACAGATAGCATAGCTTCTTGAGTCGTTTGTGTAATTAAATAATAACTAATATTATTATATTATAAGGTTGGTATAATATCAAAATGTCAGTTTAGTAGTAAAATTTAAATGTGAGGAGAATGAGAGGAAAAAATTGTGAGTTCAAATCCATCAACTAAAAAAATTAACACATTAACTTTGAAATCTTAGTGGGGAGAATTCAAGGGGCGACGCATTCCATTATAGAAGAGACTTAAACTGCATTTATAAAAAGGAAGCAATTGCTAGATAGTATGGTTATTTTCAACGAATCAATTCATGAGGCAAAACAAACCAGGAAACTTCTCCCGGTGTTCAAGACAGATTTTGAAAAAGCGTATGATTTTGTAAGTTGGCTTTTCCTCTTTTATATGCTTTAGAGGTTTGGTGTTTGTTAAAAATGGATTGGGTGGATTCGAGGATGCCTTTAGTCTTCATCAGTCTCAGTCCTAGTAAATGGCAGTTCCACCCAAGAGTTTGATATATAGCAAGGTCTAAGACAGGGAGACCCCATGAACCTTTTTCTCTTCTTAATAGTTGCGAAAAGCCTTGAGAGTTTAGTTAAAGAGGATGATAATCAAAACCTGATTTCAAGTCTAAAAGTGGGTAGTTAGGAGCTCCAGGTAATCATCCAACAATATGCAGATGATACCATAATTACGGTCACATTGAAAGTCCACAATGTAATTGCTCTCAAAAGTGTGGTGAGGTGCTATGAATTGGCATCTAACTTGAATGTTAATTTCCACAAAAGTAGTATGATATGTGTAGCGATGAATGAACAAAAGTTGCAATCTTTTGGCAGCATTAATTACTAAATTATAGGAGTATGCAACTGTCGTTCTCTTATCTGGGGGTTCCAGTAGAGATTAACGTGAGAAAAGAAAGTGTATGGAGGAGACCAGTGTTGGAAAAAATGAGGGGGAACTATCATCTTGGAAGTAGACCAATTTGTCATTGGAAGGGAGGATTTGCTTAATCAAATCTTCACTTTCTTCTATACTTTTTTCTTTTTACAAGAATCCAAAGTAGTTGTACTATTCAACCCAAAGTATGTAGAGAAGATTTTTGTGGGGCGAATCTCTAGACCAGAAAAAATTACCTTGGATTAAGTGAGAAATAGTATGTTTGGAAAAGAATCAAGGCGAATTGGGAATCAAGGACGTGGAGGATTTTATTTTAACAAAGTTTTTTTGCCCAAATAGAAATGGAGGATCTTAAGTGGTGAAAATGCTTTTTGGGTAAAGTTTCTCCAAGCTAAATATAGGGATATAAGAAGTCAATTTTTTTTAACAATGGGAAAAAAGGTCCATAATGATGGACAAATCTAAAAGTTACATCATCATAGGGAATATGGAACTGGTTTCGAAGAAGTGTGACAATTGTAGTAGGTAGAGCTCTTTATTCAAATTTGGGAAAATTGTTGCAGTGCAAGTGTGAGTTGAAGTCCTACATTGGTAAAAAATTGAGAAGTTGAGTAATATATAAGTGAGAAAGACCCATAACCTAATGCTTTAAGGTTTTTGGTTGAAGGTGGTGTTATATTCTCTTATATATGGGTTCGTATCCTATGGTTATACATCTCCCCGGTGTTTAACCCCCTCGGTTTGTCCCAACAAGAGGGTGAGGGAATAACATCAATCTTCAATCCACTTTTCCTAGGTTATTTGTTTTGTCAGACCAAAAGGAATGTATCTATCGAGGAGGATACTTGTGCTATTTGTCATGCTGAACCTAAACATATTACTCATCTAGTATTTTCCTACAAGCATATTTATCAAGTGTGGATACGTTGCTATCGCTGACTTGTATAAAACAGGTGTTGCTTCTTGACTCTTTTGCCCATCTATGGCAGCATGTACATCTACTTAACGGGAAGTTAAAGAAAAAATTCTGCTTATTATTTAGATGACTTCTTTATGGTCAATCTGGATTGCAAGAAATGAGTTGGTTTTCAAAGAAGTCCAATTTTGTGTTTTAAAAAGTCTAGTAAGGAGGCACTCCAAAACTCATGGTTGTGGGTTACAACTAGGGGTGGGCAAAAACAGGTTTTTTAAAAAACCAAACTGAATCGAATTGTTTCAAACAATTCGGTTTTTAAACTTAAAAATCACACTATTTTACAAAACTGGTTCGAAACCGAATTGTTTTTAGAAAACTGGTTCAAAACTAGTTCGAAACAATTACACATTAAACTAGTTCCAAACTAGTTTTGAACTGGTTTTTTTGTCAGTTCTTTTTTTTACAGTGTTGGAGAAATGACCAAAATAGTGTGAACAACTAGAGGGAGTGTTTTTCTAGTAAGCACGTTTCTCACATGATTGTGAAAAGTTTCATAAAAGTGTGAGATATGAAAAAAAATGTGTTTTTTTATAAACAAGTAAACTAAACTATTTATAAAACCGGGTTGGTTTGAACCGAATTGGTTTAAAAATAATTCAGTTCAAACCGAATTGATTTTAAAAATAGTTCGGTTAATTTTTATTAAACTAGCTCAACTCAAAACTAGTTCGGTTCAAAACCAATTCGGTTCGAACTGTTTTTTTCCACACCCCTAGTTACAACCTATTGTAAAAAAAAGAGTATGTTCATTTCATGAATGGCAAGTGCAACCAGATATGTGTATCACTAGGTTTTGGCAATGGCTAACTTCTTGGGGTCTGTATATTAGTGATATGAGGGATCATGTGTATGTTTATCTTGTGAGGTTTAAATGTGAGGACATTATGCTAATTTTATTGTATTATTATGTACCTATGCAAGTTATTCTCATATATGTTGTTTTGTGATTGAAAACTATCTTGCAAATGTTGAATAAAATATTTTACCTTAAAAAAAAAAACCTCTAAATATATTCACGGCCACATGTAAGTTTAAGTTTACGCTCAAAATTAAAAGTCAACAACTCACTAAGGAGCATCAATTAATATATTTTTAAAATTTAGGATATAAAGTCACAATTTTAAACTCTAGAGACACAATGTCTAAAATTAAAAAAAAAATAGGACAACTATTATTATAGTTAAGTCTTTTTGTTTTTTGTTATTTTTATATTTTTTTCTATTTTTTTTGTGTAGTGTAAGGATTGTTCTTCACTGTTGTCTGCAAAGAGATAATGAAATATGTGCAACATTAGACTTAGGGTGTTTTATTATTTTTTTATCATTTTTTATTTTTTTGTTATTATTTATATTTTTTATATTTTTATTTTTGTTTTTTAATATAGTATAAGGATAATTCTTCACTTTTTTCTACAAAAAGACAAAGAAATCTGCACAGTATTAGACTTGATTTTTTTTTGTTTTTTTATGTTATTTTTATATTATATATTTACATTTTTAAATATTTCTTATTATTTTATATATTTTTATTTGTTATTATTATCATTATTATTTATTATTTGAATAATAAATATACTGTATAACATGATAAGACAGTGTTATCATATCAAATTGATGCATCGAAAAAACATCACAATAGCTTCAGAAAATATTAATGAACATAATCTATATATAAATATTAATTATATGTAATTATTTATACAACAATTTTTTTTAGTAAAGACAATAAATTATAAAAATACAGAAACGGCTTATAAAAAAAAATACGGAGACATATTACATATAAATAAATAATGTGATAAAATTTAATATATTTATAAAATATTATTCATAAATTATCATAGTATAAATAACATAAGCTGTAGTCTTTAATACTATTAATTAATTTTGTGTTGTGAATTTTATTTACGCATATACATAAAGATAGATTTAAAAGATATCTAATATTACATCAAGTTAAGACTTTTTTTATTCTTCTATATATGTATAATCATTGACGTGGAAGTTAGTCACTCTTAACGTGTTTATTTTCTGGTAAATACAATATTAATAAGGATTAAGTATTTCGCTAACCACTTGGACCACTAGATAAAAATTAAATTTGATGTGAAATTCTGGTATTTTTATTATTTGCTGTTTGATGTGTTTAAAAAAATATATTATTTAATTTTATATACAAATATTTAATTATTTTTTCTTTCATAATAATTTATATTTTATCACTATCATTGTCATTGTGACTAACACCCTTAGTAAAACATAAATTATTATGAGAGGAGAAAATTAAATGTTATTGCATCGGTGATAGTTAAAACATCTTTAATAAAAGATAGAGGAGACAATATAGGTCAACTCGTCCCATTTTGATCCGTAAAAAATAGGTCTGCGGACTGACCCGTCATAGTTAGAGCGGGTGCGTCAACCCGCCATAGTTAGGGTGAATCAAATTGTTTGACCCATCCCGCCATTAAGTGGGTTGAAAGGCCAGCGGACCAGCTCGCCAAAATTTTGAAAAATAATTATTTTTGTTATTTTAAAAAAATAATATAAAATTTATTTTAAAAATTAATTTTTATTTTTTTAAAAAAGGTTAGATTTTACAAAAATAAATAGAAAAATCACAAAAATTAAATCATGAATAATTGGTTTTATTTTTTTGACAATATTATGCTTTCACACAAATAAATGACAAATAAATCGATGACAGAGTTTATTTTATTTGCTTAATAAAATTATTTTTATAAATTATAATTAATAATTTATTTTATATTTTAATTATTATAATTATTTTATTCATTTATATAAATATTATATTTTTTAAAAAATAAAATAAAATATTGGCAGGCTAAGCTAGGCAGAACAGTCCGACAAGCTAAAAATACTAGCTGCCCCACCAAAATGAGGGTTACCCAACCCGACGGTGTTGCTATCCCTAATAAAAGATCAAATTTGTGATCTTGACTTACTTTTTTGTGAACTGCATAATGTCACATCACTTTCAAGATTTATCTCATTTTTTATTTTAATGAAGATTAAATTTTGTGATCTTAAAATATTTTTTATATGCTTCACATTTGAGAAAAGAAAGGGAAAATGTTTATTTATTGGAATATGTGTTAATTTTAGCATAAAATTCCTCTGTTTTAAATTGGTTTGTCAATTCTTGTCTCAATCAATTCATAAATATCATGTAATTTAATAAGAGTTATATAAGATATAAAAAAAATTATAAAATAAAATTCATTAAATATGACATGACATTTATTGATTGGTTGTGACAAGAATTTGAGATACAAATTTAGCACAAAGAATTTTGACCCATTAATCTTGAATGATCTTGTACAAAATCTTCACTGTGGAGATAAAACTTTTAACTCTAATAACTTATCTTGGTAACATTAAGGTTAACTATTAGATATACTCTGAGAGTATCTCTAATAAAAAATCAAACTTTGCGATCTTATACTTTCATAAAAAATCAAATTTTGTAATCTTAGTCTATTTTTTGAGGATAACGCAACACCACATCATTTCCAATATTTATATAATTTTTTACTTATAAAATTTTATGATTTTAAATCTTTTTTATAAGTTCCACATTTGAAGAAAGAAAAAGTGAAAATGTTTATTTTTTAGAATAGGTGTTGATTTTACAATATCAAATCTTCACTTTGAAGATCAAACCTTCAATTAATTTGGGTCAAAAATTAAACTTCAATATCAACAATGAGGATGTTTTTTATTTAAAAATTAAATAATATATTTTTTTAATTACATTAAATGCAAATAATAATGATTTAACATAAAATTTAATTCTTATCCAACACTTCTTGTTTGCTTATACCTATTAGTAAACATAAAGATTAAATATTTTGGTTGTTTCCTTTTTATAAATAAAATTACAGTTTAGGTTATGTAAGACAAGCCATTTTAGATAGTTTGTAATTTTTTTAATAGTTGTAAATTTGTTTGACAGATTAATAAACAGTTCTTTAGTAGCTTTTATAATTTTTTAAAGTATTATTTGAAGTAGCGTATATAAATTTTTAAATTTTAGGTTTATTTTTTTAATTCTTAAATATTTTTATATATCTTTTAATTTGTCCATATAAGATAAGAATTTGTTACATTTTTCATATTTAGGTCATTATACATTTTTAATTATTTTAACTAATAATTTTACTAAATACTTATCATTCAATAAATAAATTTATAACTTTCACTTACTGATTTTTTTCAACTAATAGTTATAAACTTGTTACACTATAGATAGGTAGAGGTTCTTCCATTTGGTAAGCAAGACAACAATAGTCGTTCTTCATGTTTTAACTAGTTTAACTTCAAAAAGCAAGACTACACAATAGACACTATTGACGTACAATAATATTATAAAGACGCAAATTATGATTATCCAGGTTGTGAAAATTGGATTTGATCAACTAGTTGAACCAAAAACTAAATCATTGTCCAGTCTATTATTTTCAAAAAATCAAACATATTAGGAACCGGTCAAGAACTAGTCAAACCGGTTAAAAATCAGGTGAGTTGGCCAAAATTGGTAAGTTCAACACTCGTTTTACTTTTAATTTTTTTAAAAGGAAAAATATATAAAAATTCATAAAAAGTGAAAATTTATGGTTTTTAAAATTTCAGGTACACAAATGAGAGATATTTTGATAAGGTATTGTGAATAAAAATATTTAAAAAAAAATTTGCAAATTATGAAATGTTGATTACAATTTACAATATAAATACTTTTAAAAAAGTTATTTTAGGCAACGTGCAACTTTACTTTTTTGTAATATTACAAAGACAACAATACTTAAATTTAATACGATGTACTATATTTATGTATTATAAGTCATATATATCTTGTTTTTTACTTAGTATATTAGTAGAAATAAATATAAAAAATAATATTTTATTAAATCCGGTTCAATTCTGGTTGAACTTTTGAACTCTGAAGTCATGTATTTATTGATTCAATTAACCATTTTAGTTTTGAAAACCTCGATAATTATAGTAAATTTGTAGATTTTTATAGTATTTTTTAAATTATACAATATGATTTATAATTGAATAATAATAATATATAACTGTTTCACATTGATATTGTATCGTCATTAAATTCTTAACTTTATCTTATATAAAAAAATTAAAAACCTTAATTTTATTATTCACGTGCATAGCTAATAAAATTTAAAATAACAAATATATTACTGATAAGATAGATTAAGATTATAGTTGAATTTGTAATCGAAAAGATAATTAAACTGATTGAAATATAATGAAATGAGATGGATTTGAATTATATAAAATAACATAATTGTTCTGTTGTTAGAATATTTTATACTGGAAAAAAAAAATCTTTACATTGTTTGAAAAAATAGCAGCATGGAATGTGTTTACATTTCGAAATTGAAGGAAAAATATCGAGGTTAAATAATGAAATAGAATGCATTATGATTCATCTATCTTTATTATGCTTTTTTTTTTTAAAGATAAAAAAGATATTTTTTTTATTCCATCCTTTTTCATTCTATTATATTTATCATCGTCCAAACATTTCCTAAAGAACTAATAAAATTATTTAAAAAAATCGAACTATCTCTCTCTTTGATGATTGAGATAATTTTAGAAATATATATAAATTAATACCCTATTTGAATTTATACATAAGAAAAATTATATAATTTTACAAAATTAGTTATTATCATTTAGTTTTATTAATTTTAATATAAAATAAATTTATTTTTAAAATACTCTTGGTTGAAATTTGTATCATAGATAAAAAAGTCATTTATAAATGAAGGATATTTTAAGAATAATAGTAATGAAAAATTAGTTAAATAAAATTAATTTTGAAAATAAAATACAATGTATTATGACCGATACAACTTTTGTATGTTTTATTTTTTTTACAAATAAAAAAATTATACAATTTTTTTTCACTCCATCCTTTTTTTATTATATTATATTTATCATAATCCAAACATATCCTAAAGAAATTAAAACTAATAATTTATTCTAAAATTTCGAACTATCTCCTTATTAATGTTTGAGATAATTTTAGAAATATATATAAATTTAATACTCTCTTAACTTATATAAGTAAAAATATTTAATTTCACATACAATAAAGAAATTAGTTATTATAATTTAATTTTATTAATCTCAATACAAAATAAATTTATTTTTAAAATACCTTTTATTGAAATTTGATATTATAAATAAAAAAATTATTAATTGTAACTAAATGAAGGATATTTTAGGAAAAATAGTATTTAATAATATAAAATTAATTAAACTTTCTTATATTTAAGTCCAATAAATAACTCGACTTTTTGTAGTATATAAGAGAGTGAATACTATAAACTTAATTAATTAATCTTCTCTCCTCTTAAGAGATTCTATCTTAATTAGTAGTTTGGGTTACTTCTTTTAAACTCACATGAAAAAAATAAGAAGTTTGTTTTGGACTAAAATATAAGCAAATTTAACTATTTTTAGTTTATTTAATGTTATTTTTACTAAAATATCTTTTATTTAATTATAATTATGATTTTTTTATTTATAATGTCAAGTCAAAGGTGTTTTAAAAATATTCTTATTTTGTATTTGAGATTGGTGAAATTAAATAATGATAATTAATTTTCTTAATATGTAAAATTATATATTTTTACTTATATATAAAAGTTTAGAGTAAGTAATTTTTAACTTTCGTTAAATTCTTTAAATCTTATTTTATGGATAATTTTTTTTTTAATTTTAATAAACAAATAATTAAGGAGGTCTTATCCAAAAAAACCAAGTGAGTATCATTATTATTCAAAACTTTCCTTTTCAAGAAAAAAAATTTTATGTAAAAAAAAAAGTGTACCTAACACGTGTGTAAATATACATTGCACTTATGGATCAAAAGTATACATTACTCTTTATAATTCCCAAACAATTCCAATTTTCTTGCGCACGGATTAAAAAAAAAAGCATCCCTTATTACCTAAAAAAGAAAGACTAAAAGAATTAACCTAAAAAGAATATTTACCATTTTAGCTGCTATTTCACTTAATTAAAAAAGGGCCAGCCAGAAAGGCTCCAACTCATACAAATTAAATGCCCTTCAAAATAATCATAAATTAATTAATAATAATGACTCTTTCAGGTTAATCTTAAGCATAATTTCATAAACCCGATTATAAAACTAATGAACGGTCACGATCGTGGTGATTAACCTTGCGGCTAAAATTAAACTCCACTGAACGAGTCACATGGTAAGATTTTAAAATTTTTTCGTCCAAAAAAAAAAACAAAAATGAAAATATATTAAGACTATCATGAATCATGATCCACACATATCTTCCCGTCAAGGCGTCAACAACAACACCACGACCACTTCTCCTTAATCACACGGCCACAAACTTTCAATCAATCATAACCGTTGATGAGCATCAAACGGCCCTCATCGAATCCCTCTGCCACTCGCCATCTTCCATTGCTCCATATATATAAATTACACTCAAACCGCACCAAAACGCAAAACAGACCATAATCAACAAAAACGCTTCATCGTAATTTGTAACCTGCGAACTTAACATCACTCTCTGGTTCCAATTTTACCATCTCTTCACACAGTCACAACCTCACTTGAATAACCTAAAACCTTCAACTTTGGACCTTTTTGTTTTGAGCGAAGTTGTTTTGTTCAGTTACGATAGCGTTCGCCACCGTGCACGGCCTGCGATGTTGCTGGCGCCACCGGGAGCAACAACCGTGGTGGTGAGTATCTCGCGCTACAGATCGCGCGGCGCACATTGAGCCACGTGGGTCCCAGCGATGGAAGCTCAGAAGAAAACCCAAACCCAAACCCAAACCAAACTCACCCGAACCCAATCCTCGCTGCTTCGGTGTTCCTCTCCCACCACGCGCTCTTCCGTTCACAGCCTCTCTTCGGTCAACGAAGACGACTTTGAAGAACCCTTCGACAAGAGAAGGAACTTCTCAAGGACGAGGCAAGTTAAAACCAAGCCCGGTTCGCTCCGGTTCGTTGTTCGACCGGTTCTTCTGACGCTCTTCAGCGCGTGCGCCTTGTTTTCTTACTTCTTCTACCTCGGAACACGCGCCGCGGTGACCTCAGAAAACGTGTTGGCGGTGCTGGTTTTCCTCGCGGTGGCGCTCTACTTCGCGAGCCGGAACAGGGGTCTGATCCAGCGAACCGTTTCGGTTCTGAAGCATGCGTGGGATGGGAACCTCAAAAGGCTCGGTTTTTCCGCAAAGGGTAGCGACAAGCCGGTTCAGTGGTTCATCGGCGATGCAGCCGCAAGCATAAGGAGGGAAAGCAGGAACAAAAACAAGAGATGGGATAAGAGTAATGGTGTGGGTGGTGATGATGATGTGAGAGAGGGTGTGGAGTTTTATAGTAATGGGGATTTTTATGAAGGGGAGTTTCATGGAGGTAAGTGTAATGGGAGTGGGGTGTATCACTACTTTGTGAGTGGGAGGTATGAAGGGGATTGGGTTGATGGAAGATATGATGGGTATGGGATAGAGAGTTGGGCTAGGGGTAGTAGGTATAAAGGGTGTTATAAGCAAGGGTTGAGGCATGGCTTTGGGGTGTATAAGTTTTACACTGGGGATTCTTATGCTGGAGAGTGGTGTAATGGACAGAGTCATGGGGTGGGAGTGCAGTCTTGCTCTGATGGAAGTTGTTATGTTGGGGAGTTCAAGTATGGGGTCAAGCATGGACTTGGATGTTATCATTTCAGGTTGGTTCTTTTTTCTTCATTGAGGTGTTCAGTGTTCAGTCTTAAAATTTTATAATTTACGGGGTGTGTTTGATTTTCAAAAATTGATGGAGGTGTTGAGCAAGATGAAACTGAAGAAAAGATTTTTTTTTTTTTTATACACAGACAAATTTCAAAATTTAACAAATTTTAGGCAAGAAATTTATTGCTGTACGGTGTGGGATTGTTTTAAGAAACCGTTTTTAAATTCAAAACGTGAGAAGGTGATCATACTTTTAATTTTAAGTTTACTGTGTTAATTTTGCCATCTTGTAGTTTTTTCTTTTTGTGCTTAAATAGTCTTTTGGGGTGTATAGTTTTTGAACCGTGATGCTACAGTAGATTTCGTTGTTGCTTCCCCCAGCCCCACACGCACGTTTTCTGAGTATGTTTGATTGAATTTTCTTGCTCTTTAGATAAAAGAGGCAAGGCTTGTTACAGTTGTTTGTCAATAAATTTAATTGTGTATTGAAATCTTCAAATTTGGTTGTTTAAGTTATTGAACTTTCAACTTTTGACAAGTTAAATGATTGATAAATTGGTTGTTTCTGTTTTCAAGTCCTTTTTAATGTCTGTTGACAATTTTCGATATTAATGGTACGTTGGTGCTGCATACTTGTGTTGCGAAGTTTCTCTTCTAGTAATAGATAGTTAATACGGCAAGCTATGGTCTGGACTATATATAATAGTAACAACCTGTTCTGGATTTTAGTAACTTTACCAAATTAAACTCACATTGTGTTACATTCTTCTGTAGAAATGGGGATAGGTATGCTGGAGAGTACTTTGGAGACAAAATACATGGATTTGGGGTCTACCACTTTGCCAATGGCCACTGTTATGAGGGCTCATGGCATGAAGGTCGTAGACAAGGTTATGGCGTTTATACTTTTAGAAATGTTGATCAAAGATGTGGTGAATGGGATACTGGCAACCTCAAGCTCTCTCTACCACCACAGAATGATGCTATTACTCGCACAGTTCAGGTATCTTTCACTAACATTGTTTTGGCCTTACTAAGGAGTAAACCCCACTTTGCATGTCTGACTTTGTAGAGCGTCAGGTGTGTGTACTAAAGTGAAAGTTTTTAGAGTTTGGAACAAGTGATTGATGCTTACCCTCAGGACTAAAAAGGGGTGGTTTACTCCTTTGGTTAGCATTTAATATAATAACATGTCATTGTTGTGTTCTTCCTGAGAACCTGTTAGAAATGTTGTACTCATAAATGTTTGTTCCCCTTCTTGGTTCAAATTGCAGGCTGCTAGGAAAACTGCTGAAAATGCTATAAACCTGCACCGGAAGGATGACCACGTGAACAAGGCAGTAATTGCTGCAAACAGGGCTGCCACTGCTGCTAGAGTTGCTGCAGTGAAAGCTGTTCAGAACCAAATGGGTGGAAAATTTTGCGATATTGATGTCTAAGAGTTTAGGTGTTAGCTAATAGCTTTTGTTTGGAATTGTAAATTTTTACTAGTACTAATTTTAAGTACTTGGAAGATGCCACCCTGGTGAGCTAAAAAGCTCATTGGAGGTTGAAGAGTGTGTTCTTAATTCTGATGTTTGTGAAACACAACTTTGTACATATACATACTCGTGTATATCAATGAAAGATGCATTTCCAAAAGTACACTTTCTTGATGAAAGATTATTCAAAGGAATCAAAGGGACTACACAGTGAGGGTGGCTGCATCCCGGAAACCTAAGTGAAAAACTTGCATGCCGATCCCTCAAAGATAAAGGCTATTAATGTTATTTTCTCCTTTTGGCCCTGAAAATGCTATTATTCTCAGTATCCTGTATTCGATTAGAACGAGGACTGGCTCTTCTTTTTGGTAACCTGCCACTGCTTTTGGGTGAAGGAAGCCATGTTAGGATTGTAATAATTTTTTTTTTAAACCCACTTAAGATTATGTCTATGGCCAGAGAGAGAAATTTAAGATTCTTGCAAAACTTTTTATGGCTATATAAGGAGGGGTATAGGTAATTTCTGAGATCTTGTGAAAAAAGAAGAGTTAAGGGTAAATTTGCCCATACTTGCATTACACCCAAACTATTTACAGGAATAAACACAAAGTGGATGATCAATCTAGGCACCATAAGACTCAAACTTTGGCCAACTACTCACAATAAAGGGTCAATGCCACCTTCTATCTGCTGAAAATCTTGTCTGCTTATTTTCATATAAGTTGGTTGCATGTTTCTCAAGATTTTATTATGAGATAAACCGCCATTAGTTGGATAGAATGCAAATCTCAAGATATTTTTTTTTTCTTTTTAAAAAAGGATTAATTTTTTCATAATATTTTTTGAAAAAATTATACAAATGGATAGGTCTGATTTGAAGTGGAAGTTGTTTTCGTCAACCTCATTTTGTTTAAAGTTTTAGAAGAGAAAAATATACCAAGGTTAAGATTACGGTTGACAAAAATTAGCTAACAATCAATCTAGGGAGAAGTTAAAAAGTTAGTAAGCAGTTGAAATTTGTTAAATAATAAATAAGCAGTTGAAATTTGTTAAATAATAAATGTTTGATAAAACTATCTAAAAATTTAAAATAACAAAAAAAATATTTTTTTATTAAAAGAAGTTAAGTTAGCATTTTTTAAACATAAAATAATATACAAAACAAAAAGAAATTAATATTTTTGGACTATTAAAAACAACTTTTTTTAATTATAATTTTTTATTTATGTGCTTTTAAAGTAATAATGGATAAAATTAATAAATTTATCATAAATAAAAGATTATGATAAAATATATATAAATAATGTATACCAATTAAACTCTTTAAAAAAACTATTTATACTATTTTTAGAAATGTTAAAAGTTACTAAAAGAATTTTGTCCCCTACAAAATTGGTAAAAGTTAGGTGAAATTTTTTCCTCCTAAATTTATCCTTTGAATCATGACCGCCTTATATGAAGTTGCATTTTAAAATACGACTTTATTAATTTTTGTAATACATTCACTACTTATCCATTTTCTAATTTTAAAAAATCTGCTCCCTTTTGTTTTCGTTAAATAACCTCAATTAATGGATAACATATATGTGGTATTTTGGGTGTAAGACATCCAAATTCCATAGGGTACATAAAAAATAATGTATTCACCTCAGTTACTTGATTTAAATTTCCTTATCACTTGGATGGCAACATAAATGTTCCTTTTATTGAAATCTTATGACCATTCACCATGCACCTTTTATAGCAAACATCCTTGTCCACATGGTAAAAAAGAAAAATAAAACCCTTGTCCACAAAAACTCCATCCAATCAACTACTAACTTGTATCACTAATATTACTCATCCTAACATTATCAATTTTTAAGATAATATCAAGATTACTTTTTGCAAATAGATTTAATATTACAAGAAGGATCTTTCAATATATTTATATCATAACTACCTGTCATGCGAATTTTCTTTGAAAATAAAGGCAACTTCTTTTTTGGTACAACTGAAACCAACTTTTATGTTGTCTTTTGTCAACATCATCAATACTATGGACTCTGTTTTTGGCGCTTCTAACTTCTAATTAGCAACCTCAATTGTAAAACTTCCATGTATTACAGGTTTTTACATGATATTTTCAATGTCTATCAATTAATCAAATTTATTTTTACAAACGGATTACAGGTTTCTTTTTTTATCAGCAACAGAGACATTATGGTCACATTAATTATATAGTATGTAGTACGAATTATCCTTTTACTTTTACTATTTTTTAAACTTCTGTTTAAGCAGAAGACACATGAAAGGTGGTAGAGTGATGTGCGTGGCATAATATATCTTTTTGTCGATTAAAACGAAAATTAAATCGACTTTTCAGCCATCAACAATCTGCAATAATTTAGTTTTTGTCCATTAAACAGATCATACCAATTGTTTTTTTTTTCTCCCTCACTAGTTACTGCTACCTTATTTGATTATTTTCCATTATGATGTGTATTTTTAGCACGTATTTTATAAACTCTATTATTTTAAACTAATAGACAGAATTAAAAAAAAACATATATAAAATTCTAAAATAAACGACACATACTAGGAATTCATTTGGTCCAATTTTCTTAAAACTTTTATTTTGTTAAAAGAAAAAATTGAAAAATTTTAAGTTAAACAAATAAAATTTGACAATTCAATTAATTTTTTAAATTATAACTTTTTACTTCTAACTTAAATAATTTTTATATAAATCAAACCAAATAAAATCATTATTGAATGGCAAAAACATAAAAAAAAGTTACTTAATGAGAGCTTTACCTAAGTTATAATAGTTTATTAAAAATGAATAACTGTGATAGAAAAAAAATAGATACACTTATAGTTATATGGTGCCATTGATAAAAATTTGTCATAGTTTAAACATAATTGTTGTGCAACCACTCCACATGCATGTGAGAAAAAGTGGAACAAGTAAAAGGACTGTTCCATAGGTTATTATTATTAGGATGGGGATACCAATGCTCTAATAAAAAAAGAACTTTAACTATCTTTGACTTGCACTTTTGATGTTTAGAATGGCTCCAATAATCTCAAGATAAAGACACCAAACTCTGAAGCCTCCTTTGCAAACAATGTGCTTTACCACAAGGAAGATGACAGAGGGTAAAAATAAAAGTCTGTGGAGTAGTTACTCTTCACACTTCACATAACAAACTGCATCTCCGGGCATGACACTGTATATAATGTTGTAAAACATCAATTTGGTAAATTAAATTAACATTTTCAGTTTAGTCTTTCATATATTAAAAATTATTAGTACATTATAAGATATTTTGTAATTTTTATATAATATTTCATTTTTGTTTTCACTTATTACCTGTATTGAATATTTTAAATATTTATACTTTTATTGATAGTAATGTATTAATAAAGAAAAAAAATAGTAATTTTTTGAAAAATCAACATTAAATTATTATTGATTATATAGTGTTTGTATTATGGTTGAAAAAACCTTAAATGTGTATGTATTGAAAAATAATAAATTAAGGTGCTTGTTTGAGTTAAAGTTTGGAATAACACATGTTTTTATATATGTTCTGGAGGAGTAGAAATTGAATTCAAAACTCTTCAGTGTCTTCCAACATTAGATCATACATATATTTATTAGTTCTCACAAAACAGAGCATGTGTCTAGTCTTGGTAACCGTAAATCAAACATACATTAAGTAGTTAGTAATTTGAACCTTTCAAAGATATGATAAGCATTTAAAATTTGCATGAGATAAGAGTTGGATTCCTCACTATACATATATAACAATATTTATTAAAAAAAACTTATCCAACGATCCTTCACTTTCTTAAAATATTACTCACATAATATTATATTAAGAAAAACCAAAAAAGTATTGCAAACACTCCTCTTGATTTACTTCAAGAAAACACTCTTTATTTATTATTAAAAAAAATAATTTTGTTTTAAGTTAATAATTCTTAAAAAAAAAAAAAAAAATTCAAAGTTAATATAATCTTTTATATCGGTATCGCTAATCATTTTAGTTTTCAATCAAGTTGATGATTACGGATCAATTTCCAGAGTAATAATACATTTTGTACTAGTAGCAAAAGAAATTAAATTAACCAATGATACGAATTTCAAAATGGAATTGATTTTTTTAGCTGTGGTGTGCGTATGTATGGTTGAATTGTGATTTAAATTGCTAATTATGCTGAACTGGTCGCCACGGTAGGGTTCATGGGTTAAATTTCTGAACTGTATTACTGCAGCAATAATTAATAACTAAGATGATACTATGTCCTTGCTTTGTTTCCTATTCATCTGAAATTTTTATTCTGGTCAAAGTTTCTTGAAGAATTCCCATGAAAATATTTGTACTGAAAACAAAGCGGTGCTGCCACTGTGCCAGAAAATTAACACGAAACGAGGCAATGAAAGGAGCAAAATTTAATTTACGTGCGTCGTTTTACCTACTGAGTTTGACGAACCGTTGAGAACTTCCTCAAGTAATAATGCCGTAAATCATTCTAAGGACATATAACCTCAAGTAATACATTTTTTTTTATTTACAAAAAACAAAACAAAAATTTATCAAAATCGTCCACCATATTATTTATCTAAATGATTTTTTTATTATTCACGTTGATGGATTGATAGTAATTTTATTTTATTTTTTTAATGCAAGAAGTCTATAAAAACTTAATTATGCAATAACCAATTTTTAAATTAGTAGCGTGATTTATAAATTTGTTTTTTAGTTAATTTTTATTTTTTTAAAATTTATTTTTATTTATGTATATTATTTAATTCATGAATTTTAAAATTTATATTTTTTAAGTTAAATTTTTAAATATTTTTTATCAAAATAATTTGAAATATTAAGTGTAAAAAAATTATATTAAAAACTTTAAATTGAAAAATAAATTACAAAATATTTTTAAAAAATTAAAATAATGAAAAAATATACAACATAAAAATAAAATACATAAAAAACGAAATACAAATTAATTTAAAAAAAAATTAAAATGTGTATCTTTTTTGTTTGAAATACTTTGCATTTCATGTGTTTTATTTTTATGTTATATATGTTTTTTGTTATTTTAATTTTTTTAAATGTTTTATAATTTATTTTTTAGTTTAATATTTTAAAATCAAATATTTCAAATTATTTTGATAAAAATAATTTAAAAATTTAACTTAAAAAATATAAATTGAAAAACAAATTACAAGGTATTTAAAAAAAATAAAACAATGAAAAAAGATACAAACGTAAAAATAAAATAAAATAAAAATTAACTAAGAAAATTATAATTTTAAAATTTATGATTTAAAATAATATATATATAAATAAAAAATAAATTTTAAAAATTAACTAAAAAAAAAAATTTTAAAAATCCTAAAAAATATTGCTGGACAATCAATATCTTATATGCTTTTTGCATTAAAAAAATCACGTTTATATATTGGATCTCTAATAATCAATTTAAATATTATTTAAGTAAATAATGATAATTATTTTAATTATTTTCTTTGTATGTAAAAAAAAAAAAACTGACATTATTATTGATATTCTTCATTTAAAATGATTTGTTTGACAGGAACCATATAAAAAGGGGTTTAAATAGTTTCATTTTCGACTATTAATAAAACGTAGACATTTGTATCATGAAGTTTTAGTATGATGTTTTCATCACATAAAATAACAGTGTGACATGCTATATAATTTTAACTTTTATAATTTTATTTAAAATTTTTAATAAACAATCATATTCCTTGTTTATAATTTTAATTTTAAATTACAAGTCATAATTAAATTTTGTACAAATATTTAAAAAATACTACCTCCATTATTCTTATGCATAAAAATATAAAATAAATGAGAATATATTTAAATATAAAAATATATAATCACTTTCAAATGCATTAATTATTAATTTTTTATATTTTTATCATTATGAAATTTATTAATGAGATATTTACTTATTTTTAATAAAATAATTTATTTATTATATTATTGACAAATACTCTCTTTTAATACAAAACAATAGTACCAGTCTTTTTGGATTTTTTTTCAGTAATATCCCTAGACATAATTAAAAGATCAGTTAATAATTGCATTGAAAAAAGATATTTCTCATAAAATAAGTTAGTGGATAGAGAATTTATTTAGTTATTGATAGATAGCGAGATGATTAATTTATAACGATACTATTTGGAAACTCAGAATTTTGTTGTATAAATTAAATTTATATTAATTGGTTATAAGCTTTGTAACTTATATAATAATTATCATAAAAGTTATATAAATATGATTTATAATTATATAAAATTATTTTACATCATTAATATTTTTTTTCTATATCTTATATACCAAGACGGCCCTCAAGTAAGGTCGAACTCTTTCTTAACATTATCATAGACAATCCGATGATAAGTCAGGACATGATCAACATGTATACCAAGGTGACCTTGGGCAAAACAGGACTTTCCTTAGTAGGATTAGAAACAACTTAACAATAAGTTGAGACATACCTAACACCCTAAGCCATGACCAAAGTTCTTGTGGAAAAAGTATTAACCTTAAGCAAAATATCCAGATTGTCCTCCAAGCGGGTTAAAGCCCTAGTTAGTAGGACCAAATCCAAAGTAAATAGTATAAAAGTAGTATTTATTCAGGTATGACTCACTCATTATTGATTTGACACCCTACACACAGTATACTAGGCTGAACTAACATTGACTTGAGCATTAGAGTGTCATATGTCATTGTAGGTATTCCACTTGTGCATATGAGGATTATCAACTTGAACTTTTGAAAGACATGAAGACTTCAACAAAGATGTCGGGTACGTACCTAAATAAATTTGTGCAGGTACATCTTATTTTTCTATCTTCTTTCATTTTCTTTATATTTAAAAGACAATAAAAGAAAACCAATGAATAATGTATCCACTTTAAAAAGAAAACTTATCCTTTAAGATAAAAGTTAAAGAATTTAATATTCATATAAAAAAGTTTTATATTGTAATTTAATCATTGTCTATATGATTTTAAAGTATTGATGGATAAAGTCAACAAATTATATATAAAGGATTGTGACGAAAATAGCAGTGTAAAATAGTTTTATATTGTCCGTGTATGAATCTTTTTGTCATAGTTAAAAATAAAAAAGTTAAATAAGTTATTAAAAGTAGGACAAATTACAGAAATACCCTATCAACTTTTATTAATTATATATAACTCTACTCTTTTTATTTTCCTACACTAGCATTCCTTTAAATTTAAAAACATTACACTAACACCCCTAAATATTTAAAAATATTACACTAGCATATTCTAAAATCTTACAATAACAATTCTTAGAGATGTAAAAATAATGATTAAAAAAGATAGAAATGTATGTGTAATTACACGTGCTAAACTTCAAATGGTATTATTGTAATTTACTTTAAAAAAATATTACCCTCCAT
The DNA here is from genome assembly GCA_037954015.1 of Psophocarpus tetragonolobus. Classification (NCBI taxonomy): domain Eukaryota; kingdom Viridiplantae; phylum Streptophyta; class Magnoliopsida; order Fabales; family Fabaceae; genus Psophocarpus; species Psophocarpus tetragonolobus. Next base: position 30,772,729 of record CM075695.1, on the reverse strand, counting down.
CTTAAATTTTAGTATATCTTTAATATGATTCGTAATAAAAGTTAGAAAACCATGTTAGAAACATATTTAAAAAAATTATTTAATCAAAGTCTTTTTTTTTTGTGGATATTTCTTAAATCAAGTTACCATTTAAAAATTATTTTACCATTTTAAAATTATTTTTCGAAAATTGGTGAACCTCTTAAGCGTGTGTGGCTCCTGGATAATTGCTTCCTTATCCTTTATTAATATCACTTGAACAGTCCCCGCAGGTTAAATTAATATCTCAAGATTTAAAAATCAATTAATATGTGAAATAGTTAATATATTTTTGTTTGGTTTTGAATTTCGAACCGAAAACAACTCTCTGCATATTTAACCAACTGGGTTAAATAATTAATATAAAAATTTAATAGTAATATAATTACATTATGAAACTCATTTACACTATTATTTAATTATAGACATTATTATTCTTTTTAAATAAATAATTATTATTATATACATTTTATGATAATTATTTTAAAATTAAGTAATTCATTATACATGAAAATTTATAACAATGTGTAAAATTATTTTATATTATTAATTGATAACATGTTCTCTTGAAATAAATAACTACTGTTTATTTAAAGCTTTAGAAAAATATATTAACAAGTTTCATATTTAATGCATAAAATATAATAAAAATTTTAAAGAAAATAAGTTTGAATATGACATAAAAATAGGATCTCCTGTAGTTTTAAAATGAACCGTGGGACATGCAATTCCAAATCTCATAACAAATACAATTTATTAAGTTAAATTTCAAGAAAGAAAATCATATATAATTACTTTTGGGCCCGACAGGCTTGATGTAAAGAAAAAGGAAAAAAACTGATAAAAAGGAGGGAAGCCCATAGGACAAAAATGGGAGTTTTCTTCTTGACAATAAATTGGTATGAAAAGAATAAAAAAAATATAAAGTAAATAATTATAATTAACAAAATATTCATATATATTTATAATTGTGCAAATACGTAAAATAAGAGTAATTTTAGAATGACTGTTTTTCTCTACACTTTCTTACTTTCCATGTTAATTTTGAGTTAAAAAAATTATGTCAATTATTAATATATTTTATTTTTTATTTTCTTATACTAAATCAGAAGACTAGATTTTTTTTATATTAATAAATTTTCACTTTTCTACTTTTCATGCAACTGAATAAAGGCTTAAAGACTAGATTATATTTTTTTTCTTCCTTTTTTTTGTGTGTGAAGTATATTAGATGATAGTTTTTACAAACAGCATATGATCTTAAATTCTTAATCCTATCACATCCATATATCTCGTACCAAAGTTTATGAATGGATAAGTCGATCAATAATATATCTGCATTATTATAAAATATTACTCGTGGCTTCTTGTGCATAGTAAAGTGCCTCTATTTTTTATTTTTATTTTTTGAGTCCCATGCCTCTATTATTTGTGAAGGAAAAACATCAACGTCCAAGTGGAATGCTATGATTGCATTGAGATGTTTCACCATAAAATGCGGAAGAAAACTTATCTTTGTATTTAATGATTTTATACAAAAATTTATATAATGACAAGAGAAATAAAAAAGGCAGAAAGATCGTTCACATATATATATGTATATGACGAGATAGCGAAAGGTGTAGAAAAAACAATATTATAAAAATATATTATCTAACAATAAAACTCAATAATATTCATAATTATTGATTTTTTTATAAGCATTCATAATTATTAATTATTTATTTATATTTCTATATTTATATTTTAATAATTTTATATTAAGAAATTCATTTTGATATACTATTAGTATAAAAAATTCATATTACCAACTATTTTTTCATAATGTTTTTTCTTATTTACAATGACGTTTTATGAGAAAAGGTTGTTTCATTCTATAACGTTATACATATCTAATAGTTTCTTAATTTTTTTTTCCTCATAAATATATATGCCCTTAGTTAATACTCTTGTATAAAAAATATTGTAATTGACTAGATGGCGACACATGTTTTGTAAATAAAAAACAATGAAATATAATAAATTGTATATAGGAATTAAAAGTGTAATTCATTTTGCTAGAGAATTGTAAGAGAGGAATTCATTTTATTCAAAAATTTTAAGAGAGTAATTCATTTTGGGGAGAATTTTAAATAAAAAAAATAACTTATGTAATAACATTTAATCATAACACTTTAATAATCATATAAATGAAATGTTATAACTGAATGTTAGTCTAAAAATATTTTCTATTATCAATGTATAGGTATTAAATTTTTTTAAATATCTTGTAAGAAATATGAAATTTGGGTGAAATTTTAAATTAAAAATTTAGTTATTTATAAAAGCATTTTGATTTGTTTAAATCATAGAATTTTAAATTCTTATGTTAACACTTTCTATAGCTTATCTATGCTAACATTGTTTTTCTTCACTATTGTCCTAGATTTTTTTTTGTTGGCGTCAAATTTTCTTTGTCAGGAATAATTTTCAAATGATGTTTGTCATGGTTTTTTCTATTGGAAAATCTAACCAAAGATAGCAGAAGTGAGATTTCCCTTCCGTTTATGTAACTTAAAATAAACTTAAGAGAAAGTAAAAAAAAATTTTAATGTGGAAAACCTCTTCAATGTGAGAAGTAAAAACCACGGGTACTAGCCACTAAAGATCTACACTATCAAAGTAGGATTACAATGATTCTCTCTTAATATAAGAGGATAACATTCAACCTTATTACTTTTCTAGGATGGATACAGATAAATCTATCTCGGCAAATGTGGTAGAATCACTCAAACTCTCTCTCAAAGAGAATTACAAACTCTCTCACTCTTGATTCTTAACTTTCTAGTTGGATTGCTAAACTTCTCTCAAATTCCCTATTTATAGTGAAGGGGTGAGACTTCCATTAAGAAGAAATAATCGGCATTAAATTATTTTCACCTTTCCAAAGATAAATTAGCATTTTCTCAAGAGTCAGCGAATTTTTGAAGACCTTGAATAAATCCGTTTTTTCTTTCCCATAAATGTATTAATTAAGGAGAGATTTCCAATAATCTCCCCTTTCTTGACTTAAATGAGAGGTATTATCAGTCCTACTCCATTCCAACAAAATCTGAGAGCTTCTTGATTGGAATTGTCTTGATTATCATATCAGACTTATTATCATTTTTGTGAAATTTCTTTAGCTTAAACAAGCCATCATTCAAAGCTTCTTTTATCCAGTGATAACGAACATCGATATGCTTCGAACGGGAATGGAAAGTCTGATTCTTAGCCTGATAAATTACACTTTGATTGTCACAATGCACAACATATTTTTCTTGCTTGTGACCCAATTCACATATAAAATTTTTCATTCATAGAGTCTCCTTGCAAGCTTCAGTTGTTGAGATGTACTCTGCTTCAGTGGTTGACAAGACAACACTTTTGTAGTTTTGATTGCCAAGACACAACTCCCCCTGCAAAGGTAATTATATATCCTGGTGTAGATTTTCTAAAATCCACATCTCTAGCCTTGTCATAGTCTTTGTTATATATATATATATATATATATATATATATATATATATATATATATATATGTTATATCATAATTAAATATACACAAGAAAACATGACAATAGAAATAGATAAGTCTCAAAACATAATACAAAATTATATACTTGTAAAATTTTGACCAATTAAAATATGAAATTTGGATAAAAGAGATGCATAATACATAATTGTATACCAAAATGATTAATGTGCAGTAATCAATAGAATGACCTTAACATCGGTTAAAGATATTTATAAAGATACAATGATTTTTATGTATCTCAACCAAAAATAGGATAAAAATAAATAGAAAAGTCTTATAAAATATGTCATATCATAATTAAATGTGCACACGGAAATATAACAATAAAAATATATAAGTTTCGAGAGATAATACAAGATTATATATACTTCCACTAACCCTTAACATACCAAAAAATATTAAGATTATCATTAAGGTAATCTGGTATTAAAAATTCTAGTGATAGTGAGATGACGACTTTATAAGATAATAATAAAAGTGAATTAAAATTCACTAATTTTCTACTTAAGGAATTAGAAAGTAGTAGAATAACAAATTATTAATGAGAGAAGTGGTTTAAAAATGAGAATATGAAACCTACAAATCCATGCATAAGAAAAAATAATTCTCACAAAATGGTTTCATAATTAACCATATATTAATCAAACATTTAAAAAATATTGGCCCCTATCCTCATCTTGAAAAAGTAATTACATGAGTGAAAAAAGAGATCTCTTGATATTTTAAGTAGAATATAAGATCATAAGCAAGTTCTCAATTAATCATAAAAAAATCAAGTGATATAATAAATAATATATACACACTTGAGAATAAAATATGATTCTACGCAACGGAAGAAGATTTATTTTAAGGATTCTAATATGATTATATATACTTCCACTAATCCTTAACATACCAAAAAATCTTATATTAGGACAATTTATTTTATAAGATATTAATTAGAATTCTAATATACAAGATCTTTCCACTTGATAAAGAAAAAATAGTTGACATAACAAAATACCCAAAAGGCTAAATAAAATTCAACAATTTTTTTATCATACTAGAATTATGTTAAGTAATGTCATTCTGATAGGTAAATCCACTATTTCCATAATTATCATCAATGCAATAAAAAAGTAATTATATCACAAAATTACATAAATGCATTCACAATAGGTGAAATTACAATTATGTAAAAATTAAAAGAGAAATTATGTCTGTTTTTCAATAAATTTGCATAATTTTAATCATATATTATATGACCAACATACATAATTTTAATAATAATGTAAATTAATAAAGAAAATTATGCACACAAGAGAAAGACAATTAAGATTGTGCGTAATTAATAAAATATCCTAAAATTAATTTATAAATGATAATTAAAGAATACAAATACCGTAAAGAATTGTCACAATAAGAATAGGTCTAAAATTGAAGATTATAATAGTAAAATTTTAATTTAGTATTGAATTAATATCAAATAAATTTTCATACCCAAAAATTGGTATTTGAAAAAAATGGGTATAAAAAATGAGTAACCTCGTTCAATACTTATGAGAGTGAAAATTTAACACACAAATTATCCTACAAGATCGTTAAAAAAATGACAAAATTCTCACTTGACCAAACAACCAGAAAAAAATATGGTAGATAAAATGAGTCCATACAACCTTGTACAAAAATGAATTTAACACAAATCAAATTATGTTGCCTACACAAATGATTTTATTGGTCAACCATAAAAAAGAAAACCCTCAAGTAATTTTGAAAATAATTTTCTTAGTAATTGAATTCAAAAGAAAACTAAGTTTTAAAGGGGTAACACTTAAAGGAAAGTTTGAATTAATAATTTACCCATGTAAGAGTATTGAATGAAACTTTAATATATTATTTTAATAATAACAAGTAACATAAGCCCTCAATTTTTTATTTTTTTTTTGCAAAAGATAATAGTAAGCTATATTACAAAATCTCACTAAAAGAAAGACTTCAATTCAAAATTTAATTCTCTAATAAGAAAACAATCATAGTTTGTTTCTAGGTTGACTTTGATAACAATTGATGGAAATAAAATGAGTCCATAGATAAATATATACAATATTATAGTCCATAGAATTTGTGTACCTCGTATATACTGAATTGAAATTCCTTAATCTTCATGAATAAAACTCTCTATGAATAATTATTGCAGAGATATAAGTTTAATAAGAACTCTCAAAGGAATTATTGTACAAATGTGTGTGTTAATTTGCTTAGTGCTATACAAATTTATAATCTCCAAGGTAGACAAGGACTCCTCAAACAGACTTTATTGATTCAACCATCACAAAGTCAATCGTACTGTAATCCTATTTAAATAATCATAAAGATATTATAAAATATAATAAGATATAATTATAATTAAATTGTCAGATAATAATAAAAAATAATTAATTAATATTAATCACAATTATTTTCAACATGTTCTCCATAAGTGTTGGTATGATATTTTTTTTATTAATCTCAAATATGGGTTTTTTCGACCAATGTTGAATGGTCTAAAATTTTCAACTTAATAAAAGTTTTTTTTGGTTGACATTGATAGGATTTTTTTTTTTTTATGTTAAGTAGGTTTCTTGATCAATGTGTGCCAGACTTTTGTAAGAAAGAGAAATTTTAAATGACAAAAATGATAATGACTTAAGATTTTAAGGGAGAAGATTTTTCCATGAGAAAACTTAAGTGAAAATTACATATTTGTTCTCTTCTATTTTCACACTAATTTTCTTTATATTTGCAAATATTACACTATTTTTTTTAAATTACACCCCTTAATTTTAACATATTATATTAATATCTCCATCTATGCATCTACAATAGAGGTTATATTAATGGTTAAAAAGAAAAAGAAGTGTTAGTATAATTTCATGAAATCTTTGGAGTAGTATTTAGTGAGTAATTGACTGATATTTTTTTATTTGAATTTATTTCCATTTTCTTAAGTTTAAGTTATATATTGTATCTTTTTAAACACAAGATGATTCCTTCTGCTGCAAGATATAGTTTTTTAAAATTAAAAATTCTTTTTACAGTAATAACTAATTAATTGTATTTATGAATTTAATTTCAACATCGTTAATTAAAATAAAAAATTAAAATGTCAGTTTTGTTTATCTTTTTCAATAATTAAAACAAAATTATACATAAATATATTTAAATTAACACACTGGCTCCAAACACAAGTGTGGTAAAAATCAATTGCTATGCGGTTGTTCTTGGTATCCAGGGTTAGGTAGCGATTGACGGTGTAGTGCATGATTGAGGTACCTTTATCTTTGAGTGCTCTAAGAAGATATCTTACTCTCATGTAGATAAGGCTAAATTGTTGGTTGACCATTCTTCATGCTCTGGTTGTGGTGTATGAACAAGAGTTCTGTGTACTCACTGTTGAATAAGATTATCTCCATAGTATTTAGTTATTAGATGAAATATATACAATTGATAATGAATATTTTTCTATTGTGGAATCTATCTATAGGAGTAGCAGGAAAACGATTCAATGCAATGTCACTTCATTTCCCGGAAAGCGAACTTGTTGGTCAATGAATTTGCTAACTTAGAACTAAATTCCAATTAGGATAGTTATATTTTTAATTTTGTCTCAGATTCACTATTTACTGTCTATAAAAATGATTTGAGTTGTATATTGGTTATTGATAAAAATAATTAATTTTGGGTGGACATTACCCATATCATTAAAAAAAAAACACACACAAAGAACTACAAAAATTTATTTAATATTCTTTAAAATATGAAGAGTATTTTAAACTTTGATAATTAAAAATAATTTATCATCTAAATTTATAACGCATTGGAGTGGATTCTTAAAAATAATCATTCATCTCTATGTAAAATTATTTGTAAGTTCATATATATATATATATATATATATATATATATTCTTATTCATTATTTTAGTTTTTACATTATTGATTTTATTTTTTTCTAATACTAAAATGGAGGAATCAATAATTAGCGTTATCTTAAAATTATAAAACAACAAAAAACATAAAAAATCTTCAAAAATAACAAATAAAATAAATTAATTAGATGTAATAATGATCTTAAACGCAGTATACTTTGAACAACGAGAGTAATAATTACCCACAATTAAACCATTTGATTTCTTTCCATAATTTGCTTGCCATTGATGAAAAAACCATAACCATGTGTAATGGATGGGTAAAGACTAAAAAGAAGACTATTGTTTTAAAAAATGGTAGCTTTTAAAGGAGTGACCCAATTGGATAGCTTGGTTTCTCAATTAGGCAAGGACGGTTTCTGAATTCCAAATCAATCATATACGCTTAGACCCCAAAAAAATAAAAAAATAGCCTATAATATTTTAATTATTTTTAAAAAATTAAATACACAGTTGATTTTAAATAATTTTACCTATCATTTAATCATAATTCAGCTTTACATAACTTTTAAAACAGATAAATTAAATAACAAAACTTAAAACATATGAAGCCATAAAGAACTATGATTAAATCTCTGTATAAAATTCAGTGACTGCAGTGCTTTTTCTCTATTTTTAATGTCTTTGGCCTTAGCAAAAAGAGTATATGACATGTGCAATTACTTGGTTGCAAACTACAATTGCAGTACTATTTCTGTGGACTACCAGAGGCCATTTCTACTGAGAGATTTTGCTAAATTTTATTGCCAAAAATGAAGAACTAATAACTTTTTATTTAAGGTTTGTGTTTGTGGGTCTATTTTGGAGTCTATTTTTGAGCACTTCTACATTGAAAGTTGCATGTGAAGGATTCTCTAGTTCTTGACGTATGTTGTTAATTTTTTGTGTACTTTCTATTATTCTCATTTAATTTCGAGTGCACCTACAAATTTGTTTGTTTTTTTTTTTTACTAGAGAAAGTGTAGGGTAGGTTTTAAAGTCATCAAACGGCAGAAAGTGATAATTAAAGAAATATTAAATTTATATCTTATTATATCAGACTTACTTACTCTGAAACAAGATAATGTTTTGTCCTTCTTCTACAACATCATATTTCACTTTTAAGGTGAGCAAATAAAGGAGCATGTGCTTATTTTTGAGAAATTATATTTGATCAGTCTCATTGATGTTTGCATATATTATTGACACATGATATAATTCTTTTTCCTTTCTAACATATGTGTAGTCATACTTATATGATTTGCATTTGGATCTATTCCACAACAATTATTGGGATTAACTATGTAATAATTGGTAATTTTAATTATCATAGAGTATAGCAGTTTGTTTAAAAAAATTGAAAAAGAAACATATTATTTCAATAATTGATTGTAATGATAATAAATTTTTATCTGAATAAAATTTGCTGTTTCAAAATAAATAATTTTATTGGATAAAAAAATAGTTTTTGTTGAGTAAAAAAAGTGAAAAAATTAAAATAAAATAATCTGTTAAAAATAATCATAAATTTTTTCAACTTCAAAATAATTATTTTTCAAAAAATAATTCAAATTTAAGGTTAGTTTTAAATATCTAACTTGCTTTAGAAACAACTTATCATATAAAAAACAAATTATAATCTTTAAATTTATTCTAAATGAAAGTGTACCTAATAATCAAACAAGAAGAGAGAAGTCAACGACAAAATGAGTGTTGATTGGCTTAATTGAAATTATTAAATTTTGATGACCCAACAAAAGAAAATAACATTTTCTTTTCAAAATTATAATGGAGTTATAAGATTAACTTGATAACTAAATATACAAAGGTGCTGAAGGTGTTGCTCAGTTTCAATGCCAATGACGTTGCATATAATGTTGCACTAACACAATTAGTCATATCCATATTTCATAAATAAACCACTTTGACCTACTAGTGCTTATCGACATTTATGGGAAGCTTCTCTTTTTTTCATTTTAAGAAAAAACAAGCACAAGGACTAAGGTGTAGTTGCCGTAGATTGCAACGCAACAGTTTGAAATTTTACTAAAAATATGCTGTATGAGGGTTAAATTGTACTAAGGATATATTTGTCCCATGCCTAAAAGTATAAGGACATTTGTGGTGTGAACAGAATTTACATACATATTACTCACAAGATATGTAATTCTTCATTCATTTTTTAAAGTTTACATAATAATATGAATAATAAAAATTTGTATCCTTGGTCAAAACAAGTTATTGAAAAGAAATTTCAATCTTTGAAAACTAAAATTCATATAATAAATTATTATATAAATTTAAACACTTTTAATTGAAAGATACCATTTATTTTCACTTTAATAATTTTCAATATTAAAAAGAGTGAAAAATATTTTATTTAGTTTTTATATATCATATTTTTGTTTTAAAATACCATTTATTTTGTTTCTTTATATGTGTAGGTAGGTTGTAAAGTCACCTAAAGGCATCTTAGGAAAGTGATTATTAAAGAAATATTGAATTTATATCCTGTTTGGTACCAGACTTTTACCTTTCTTCTATAACACACCATATTTGATATGAGTCTAATTTATATTTCATATGGACAAATACTCACAAGAAGAAATAATTTACTAAAAATTAAATTAGCATTTACTTTATTAAAATAAAATTATTTAATTTGTTACATTAATTTATATAAAAATTAATACATTTTCTTGCTTATTATTTACTTAACTAGTTTCTTGAAAATTTTAATCTACAAGATCAATATTTTCTTATAAAATAAATAGAAGAATTGAATAAAGTATAAAATTATGATGATTTATTATATAATTTGACATTAGCTTACAAATTTAAGTAGGAAGTTATTCTACTAAACATGTTGTTTTGCTAACTAAAAACAAACGTTTATTACAATTTCATATTTTAAAATAATATATAAGGACATATATAATGACAAATTTAATACTTTAAAAATATAATAAAGTAAATAATGACATAATAAATATTATAAATAGGATAATGTATGTAGGCCACACGAAGAGGGAAGATTAGAAGTAAAGTGTATAAGGAAATTCAATATTAGCTTGCTGACGAAGTGGAGATGGAGATTGCTAATGGAGGAAATGCAATATGGGGACCATTGCTGAGAAGTCAGTATGGAGATGTGCAACACAACTCAGAGAGACCTACAACATTCGCTAAAACGTCTCAATGGTGGAAAGATATTTGGGCGATTAATGGACGAAAGGCGATAATACCAGGGTGGTTCGCCAATAGTGTAAAGAAATGGGTAGGCAATGGAAAAGACACATTATTATTGATTGGTTAGGGGGAAAAACACTAAGAACAGTGTTTCCCAGATTGTATGGAATAGCAAAAGACAAGCATATCTCTGTAAAGGAAAAAGGAGTTCAGTGACAACAATCTCAGGGTGGAAGTGGGGTTGGAAGAGGGAGTTCATTGAAATCGTTGCCGCAGAACGTGAAGCTTCAAGAGCACGTTGGGGACATATGGTGGTGGACTCCAACTACATATGAAGGTTTTTTGGTGGTAGAAACATATGGAGTATTACGAGGAGAGGTGAATCTCCCACAAATTATTGAGGTGGACGCTTAGGTGCTCCCGGGTATGTGTAAGAATAAATTGCTGATTGCGTTTGCTTGGAGGTTGCTCTTAGATAGGCTACCGACCATCGATAACCTGACGAGGAGAGGAGTAGATATTTCTCCAATTGCATCATGATGTGTGTTTTGCAATGGTAGTTCAGAGATTAGAAACCACCTATTTCTAACATGCCCAAAAGTGCAATTGATGTGGTACAAAGTACTCAGCTGGTTGGGGATACAAGGACCACTTCTGAGGGAATTGGTCCAACCTTTTCTCAGATCTAGTGCATAGGCAGCGGATAAACAGAAGAAGAAATACAAGTATGTATTATAGTTTGCTAGCTATTGGAGTATCTGAATATCTAAGAATTCGATTGTTTTTTATAGAGCATTGGTAGAGTCTTTAGACATTTTGATGTCCATAAAGGTATTGTCATCAAAGTGGTTAGGTTATTTTTTTTGTTTCAATAGGGGTGCGTTCTTTCAAATTGATATGAAAACCCTAATATGTTAAATATGAAATAGGGTGTGATGTTTATAGGTTAACGATAGCATGGATGGACAATACTTTAAAGATAAAAAGGTGCAAATGATGAAACATTTTGTTTCTTGACTACATATAAATAAAATACTTTGATTTATCCTTAAAAAAAAAAACTTTGATTCTTAGAAGAACCAAATCAACGACAAATTCAGACTATATATATATGACATAACCTCACATTCATCACGTTTAATGTAAGATTGGTTGCAATCCAAGACTTTAAAATTAAAGACAGGCGAACCTTTCTCACACTATAATTTTCATATTTACAAATGGTACAGTTGGTGCTACTTACTAATAAACTTCTAAAAAAAAAAAAAAAAAAGCACATTCACAGGTCAATTAATTGACTTATTTTACCCACTAAAAACAGCCTACAGTGATATGAGCTGGATTTGATACATAAATAATTCGTTTCTTTCTTTTCAATCGTTGAATTTTTAAATGTTTTTCATTTAAATTATTTTTAGAATTTCAGATATTAATTTATTTTAAGATATATTTATTAGTATGTGATTTTTTCTATTAAAAAATATTTCAAAACTGATTTCATCCATTAAATTTCTTTAAAATAAGAAACTTTAATGATTTTTACTGTAATTTAATCTTAAATAATGTCACTTAATAGGTATCATAAGTAGAATTAATTTATTGTTAGAATATTTTTTCCCTTCCACGAGTGTTTTTGCCACTTTGCTTAATTTTTAGTATGAACCCTCTAATATACGAGTGTACTTGCTGACTATTTACACCGAGTATTTCAATTTTCAATCATTATTCTTCATGCGTACTTTTTTTCTTTCTAGCATAAAAAATATTAACAACCCTTTCTTAGGGAGGATAATAGAAATTCATCAAAGTTTCAATATATTGGTCATGCAACAACTAATCTCACATCTCAATAGGTTCATCAGCTATGGGCATTTAAAAATAAAAAAAGTTATGCACGTCTAATATAGAAAGTTTTATGACAGTATTAAGTCTTTTATCAATTAATAATCTAAAAATCATATAAATAATAAAATATTATGATAATCTAAAAATCATATAAATAATAAAATATTATGATAAGATTAGGATTGAATGTTAATATAAAATTTTCTTATACCACTTATATATAAGTATTAAAATCTTTAAAAATAAAAAGATTATTGATAAATTAATGTTTGTAGGACACTGTTTAAAGAAGTTAACAACTACTAATTTTTTATTCAATACTACTAACACAGTTAGAATTTAGAAGTACATGAGTAACATTATAAATGCTTTTGTAAAATCTTTTTACTTTAATAATACTTGGTTAGCATTATTATCATAATTAATATCAAAGTGCTTTTTTTCATTTATCAATGAATGTTAGAGTATATTTAAAAGAGAGTTGGGTTAATGCAATTTTGAGGAACTAAGTAAAGAATGCATATCTTATCAATTTGTTAACGAAGAGCCAAAACCAAATTTTTAGACTAAAGTTTTTTCTGCGACCTCTGCATGTGCAAATCAAAAAACTATTAGCAAGAGAGAATATCAACAATAAAAACAATTAAAAAATAATATATTATATTTTTTTGTGTGTTAAGATTTTATTTTATTTTTTATTTGCAGTTTGTTATAGATAAGTCTTTAGAGTTAGTTTTAAGCAACTAAAGAAAAAATTATCAGGAAAGAAGGTTTATTATATAAAATCTAAACTATATACATTTTCAATAATTTTTATTGTTTATAATCATCTTCAAAACAAATGTTAACAAAAAATTTATTTAATATTTATTATAAAGCATTAGAAGAATTAACATTAGAATATGACACCAACAAAAATAATTTGTCTTTTTTTTAAAAAAAAAAGTTTTCTTCTTTCTAAAGAAATTAAATTAATAAACACATTTTTTAAGATGTTTTAAAAATTAAATAGCTCACTTTTGTTTTCCCCCTTCTTTTCCTATTTTAAAAGAGAGCTAGTTCTCCTCCCATTCTATTCTTTCTTTTTCCCATTTCTCTTCATATTTTCCCTATCTTTTCCTATTTTCCGGAACATTACTCACTTCTTCCTCTCACTCTCTCCACTATTCTTTTGTTCTCTTGTCTCTCCCCTCACTCTTATCATTCTATAATTTTCTTCATATTCTCTTTCTAATAATTTTTTCAATTTAAAAAATAAAAATTATCAACGAATTTCTATTTTAAAAATCTTACAAAATCTAATTTTAAAATAACTTTAGAAATAAAAGAAACTATGCCAAATTCAATGTTGTTAGAGAACAACCAAGCTTAGATCATAATCTTACTACATTCCTTGACATTGATGAATTTGTAAACAAATACGATCAAATTTGAGCATGATAGTGATTGTGATATCATTACAAACACTCTAGAAATGTTGATGATGCAAAAAAATCACTCACTAGCATGCAAACTTGAAGCGTTTTTATGAGGTTGAGTAAAAGCAAAGAAAGTTAGATGAAACTAAAACATAGAATGAAAATGTTACCTTTCAAAGTAGAGAACAAATGGGACAACACAAATTGTAGCAATAATATGACGACATACAATGAGTGAAAAGATGAAAGATTTGTGAACTAATATGACACAAAGTTGTAAACAAATATGATCATTGATCAAATTTGAGCACGATTGTGATTGTGATACCATTACAAATACTCTAGAAATGTTGGTGATGCAAAAAAATCACTCACTAGCATACAAACCCGGAACATTTTTATAAGGTTGAGTAAGAGTAAAGGAAGTTAGACGAAACTAAAATATAGAATGAAAATGTCATCTTTCAAAGTAGAGGGGCAAATGGGGCGACACAAATTGTAGCAATCATATGATGATATACAATGAGTGAAAGGATGAAAGATTTGTAAACTAATATGACTCTTGTTAGTAGTTTGACCCCCTAGTAGTAATGATTTGCACCGATTACATGCTTAGCATAACGTTAGCTGATGCAAATCATTCCTTAAAACATTTATTGTTTTTCTCCTTCATTCTTCTTTGTGTTATCTGTGTCTCTTCCTTTAAGAAAACAACAAAAAAACAAGATGCTCAACAGGATACAAATATATATTTTCTTTTTTTTTTGAATGTGTGACCGTAGAAGAAATAAAGAAACAATTTTGACTATTGACAGCTTACAAAACTATGTGGATTGTGAAATTCATAATATATTATAACATCACAAGTAAAATAAAAAAATTATGAAAAAAGCTAATTTGGAAACTTGCAATTAAGGAGATTAATGATCATATGGTGACAAATGCTACATTATTAGAGCAAAACCAATATGTTAGGAAACTATAGTGTGTCAACTTGCCAATAATTTCTCCTAGGTGATCACCGTTACATGCTATGCATTTCTGATATATGATGATAATAATAGTAATACTATGCTCTTAATTGAATTGTTTATTGGTTGGGACATTTCATGAGGTGGGTGTCGTATTTGCATACCTGAAGTTAGTGTCTTCTATACAAGGAAGTGAAAATAAGAGGTGAGTATGGTGAGAATAGAAACTACAAATAGAAACATATATCTAAAATCTACATAAGAATAAAAACTAACTAAAATTAAGGAGATAAAAGATATGACATACTAAAACTAACAATATAATAAATCAATTTAAAATTAAACCAGCTATACTAAGAAGATAAAATAAAGTGAAGAATTGTTGCATGATATACTCGAAAGGATCGGTAATTTTGTAAAAAAAATCGGAAGATGGGATAATAAAATACGTGAAAAAAAATAAAATTTAGGGGGTAAAGTTTTTAAAATGATAATAGTTGAGTGATAATTAGTAGGAAACTCATTCAGAAAAATGTTTATAAATTACTAAGTTGGTGTTACATTTTCATTTTAATTTTAAGAGATAAAATTTTATATTTAACTGTAAAATTTTATTATATTTTTTACTTTTTATCATTTTACATTTTTAGCTATTTTAACAAATAATTTTATTAAATACAACAAGGACGTTAAGCTAACAACTATCTCAATTAGTTTTCCAACTTTAAATTAATTTTTTGAAATAGTTTTATAAAATTAACCTAATTTCTAATATTTTTTGAAACTTTATTTTAAGTCATTTTTCCCAATGCTAGCTTCTGGTTTTTTATATTTATTTCTCTTTTGTCATTCCATATTTGTTAAAATATTCACATTTTTTTCTTCTACCATGCTTTTTTTTTTTTTTTAACTTTTGAATTTTTATAAATTTAGTTGATCTTGTTGGATCAAAGTCTTATATCCGAAACTTGACTCAATGATCTCTAACCTCCATTTCACACACCAAAAAAAGAAACTAACTCCGGAAGTCGTGTAAAAGGAATTCTACTATAATTGAGATTTGAGTGATTTAAAATTTGAAGAAAAAAAAACATTGTTTTTATAAATTTGAATTAAAATTAAAATTAATTTACTTTTATAAATTATAAAACTTAAAATAAAAACCACCAAAGAACATAAACTAAAATAACATGCTACGGTTAGCATATGATAGTTGGTGGTAATTATATCCAAAATTTATGCATAACTTATAAACTTGTTGAAACTGAAAAAAGAGACCAAATAAACTTTTGTCCGTAGTTGAATTGAAGCTTTGAGGTAACCGCGCGGGATAAGAACTAAGAAGAATTATGACGTAAACTCGTGACCTTAAAAGTCATGATCCTATACAAACTTTTTTGTGTGGCATCTCCTATTCAAATTTTGGGTCATGTCATTAGGTGCAGTGATTCATCTTCTTTCATCACAGTCATTAATTAATATGGTGAAAGTATGGAAAACCTGTGATTTTGTGACTATTGGGTTGGTCAACTCACCTAATTCGATCGTCTTTGTTGACTTTCATGCACAAAAATAAGTATCTCTATCAATCCCTCTTCTATTAAATGATGTCAATACATTTGGTTATAATGAGATTCACAAATTAAATTCAAATTACCTATTACATCAACAAACACCTTGTCCCGTTTGACCATAGTGAAAGGGTTTTCTTTGTTTACTAAATACATATGATATCATGCTTCACCACACTTGCACATCACGAAAACATAATATTCATCGTCCACTTGTTTTCATGCTTATTTTATTTTTCTTCGTCTTTTAACTGTACTCCTTTTCATCACCGTTCATATGTTCCGTACAACATCATAAACATTTTCTTTTTCTTTTTTTAAGATAATCATTGACCCTGTTTTATATAGTGTACTTGGAAGAGGTTTGAAAGGAAATATCAGTTTTTTCTATTTTATATTGACGGGGTTGTACTATCCTTTTAAAATTTAATAATGGATGATTGAAAGTCAAAAGCTAATGTTTCATTTCATCATTTTGAAAATTGTTTAAACAATAAAATGTTGATTTTAATTATAAAATTAACTCCCCCCTTTCATGTATGACTCCATCCAAACATGTTAAGTGCAAGTTTGAGTGTCTTTCCTATCTATTGTTTTTTGAAAATATAGTAAAAAATGTGATTAACCACATTCAAAGTTTGAGTGTCTCGCACAAGTGTAACTATTTAGCTTTACCAAAATATATACTAGATTGCACAAGTTGTCAAATTATATATTAAAATATGGCTTTATAGATTATAGGTAAATATATACTATTTTATAATCTTGGAGCTTTTCTTGATTTAGACTAAGGAATCATATCTATTCCCTTAAAAATGTTTATGAATGTAAAAAAGAAACGGTCCTTGTTATGAAATAAAGTTGAAAGAGTTAGCGAAAAGAAAATGAATACAAAAGGGACGGTTAGCAACATTAATGTTGCTGGTGATTATGGTGAGGAATAAATCAAATTTATGCCTTACATTTCAAGAACATGAACGGCCATTATTGATGACTTTGATACGTAAGTCATACACCCACTTTAATTTTAAGACGGTTGCATTCAGGTCAAAGTATATGAATTCATCACACATGGTCAATTGAAAAATGGTGCTTTGGCATTTCCTTTCTCAAAACTATGAAAGCTAACGGAGTATTACCTCCCCTACTAACTCAAGAAGAATATTTTGACATGATGGTAGCGAAGGGCCTATACATGGAGGGAGAAACCACACTTAGATGTTAGGGAGCAATTATAAAAGTATAAGTGTGTATAAATATATATATATATATATATATATATATATATATATATATATATATATATAAAATATAATATAATATAATATGATATGTGTGTTTATATATATATATATATGTATGGGAGGGATGATGTGTATTGTGAGAAATAAAAAATTTAATAATAATCATGAAATTAAATTTAACAATGTTAACTGTATTATTTATTAATTTTAATAAAAAATGTCATCAATACCGATAAATTTAATTGTATAATTATTATTAAATTTTGTTTATTTCTCATAATAAATTTTTTTTCTCACATTATATATCCTCCCTTGCAATAGGAAAAAGTAAGGTTGGTTGATCCTCTGTGTTTTCAACTCTAGAAAGTGGGGGAAGGGTTGAGATATAAAACAAGTAAGTATGAAATTTTAATCTCGTTCTCATTGTCAGATATTTTTGGGTTCTGGTATATCTTCAGGTCACCTGTTACATTATATTTTACAATTTAAATTTATTTATTTATTATTAAATAAATTATATGTATTTTAATTATATTTTAATTTAAAAAGTATATAACTACTCATAATACATCTTCCAGAGTAGTATGACCTTGGCCACTTGTGGTTCTTATACCATCATGTTTTAATTATAAACATATGTATAAAATTTTGTTTTTAATATAGTAGTGAGTTGTTCGGGGACCAAAAACCCATGTTCGCCTCCATTTCGTGTTTTCTTAGGCGGGAAAAACCTAAACTCGACCCCAACACCAGACCCCAGCCAACGCAGTTTTTTCTTGTTAGAGTTGAGGTAGAGATTAGTCGGCATCCATAGGGTAGGTGTGATTGTAATTCCTATATATAGCTAGAAGACATATAAGGTTAAATTTATTAGTGTTGATTGTAATTATTATTGTTTGAAATAAGAGAAATTAATATTAATTGTAAGATTAAATTTAATGGTATTGATTGCACTGATTATTAAAAATAATAAAATCTTTAATCCATATTACTTTTAATAAATGATACATTTAGCACGGTTAAATTTAATCCTACTACTATTATTAAATTTAGTTACTTTATTACTTTTAATAAATAATTAAATTTAATCCTTCAATTATTATTAAGTTCTTACTGTAAACTTTTTCTTCACCTAATTTATCATCTCCTTTTCTTTCTAATATGTGTATGTACACATGTGTCTATATACACATATATATGGTAAAAAAAGAAGGTATCCAGATGAGGTCAAGATTGTCATGCGTCGCCCTTCCTTACATGAAAAAAAACTTAGGTGATAAAATAAGTTGCACAATTCATTCAAACTCGTATGGTTTAAATTTATATCACGAGTTTAAATTAAATGTGATTCTTTTCGAGTATTATAATTGAATTTGGATTTTATTAGGAACAAATGTATATGTCCAATATCTAATTCATTATATAATTAATTTTAATTTTTAATAATAAATAATTATTATTTTTTATCATAATTTTTTTACAAATGAGATTATAAGCTCTTTGATTAAATTATAGACTTGTTATTATAATAATACAGATTTAATAATGAGAAAAAAGTCTTTGTTCTTGATATAGGATTATTCAGAATAAGATATGAATAATGTGAATAGATCCATAAATAAATATATATATATATATATATATATATATATATATATATATATATATATATATATATATATATATATATATATATATATGAAAGAATTTTATTAGATAAAGATTAAGAGATAGAAAAGCATCTTTTGATTCTTGTTTCCTGAGTGTATTCTTATATCATAAGTACTATTCTTTATGAAAACTATCATTGTAAGGAGACAATCAATTTCTCATATTGGAAGAACATATTTTTTCTAGAAAATTGATTTTTCATTTAAAATATGAGTCTATTATGAGATAATTTAAAATAAATTAAGAATTTAAATAAGTTCTACCATTGAAATAAAAAACTTTAAAATCCTATGTGGCACTACAGGCCAAAAAAATGTTTAAACCTATGGATGAATCTGTCTTTATGAACATTCTTATTGATTTACATTTATAAATGATACACATATTGATGTGTTTATTGAATTGACTTAATTGAAAATTATTAATAATTAGTACTTACCTTTAATATTTTGTCACATAATTCTGAAGAAACATAATAGTTTTTTTAAACTTAATATTGTCATACTAATGACCAATATATTTATTGTATTTTAATCCAAACACCTAATTATTTATATTAGTAGTTGAATACACATTATAAATAGTTGAATGTACATTAAAAATAGTTAAATACTTGTAAAATTAGCTTCACATACATATACAAATAAATATTTTTTTTATTAAGCACAAATATGTGTTCTAGCTAATCTTTGCATTAAGAAGATATTTTATTGATAATTTACTTAGAAAAATTAATTCAATCAAATAAATATTTTTAAAAATATTTATATTTTTGAAAGATATAAATAATATTTATAAGAAAAAAAATAATGTTTAATTTATAATAACCAAAATTTTGAATTTAAAAGATTAAAAATATAAAGATATGATCAAATCTTTTCCATAAAATAAATTGATTGTTTTTAAATTTGAAAATAAGGAAAACAAAAAAAGATCAAATTATGATATAATTAAATATTTTCTAAAAAGATAAGCAACCTGATGATTCCTATTTAAAGGAATAGGATTCTAGGTTTTTCCTCATATGCTACTCTCTCTCGTGTCAATAAAATGTTCCTTTATTCTGTTCTTCCGTTTTGGACCAAAGATTAGTCTTGGTGTTGGAGTTTTCCACAAAATTGGAGAACTTATACTTCAAGAACCAATATTCAGGTATTTAATTCATTTGTTTTTGTTTTTTTAGGGTTTACAATTTATTCGTTTTTGTTTTTTTAGGGTTTACAATTTATTTGTTTTTGTTTTTAAGGTCTAGGTTTAGGGTTTAATTTATTTGTTTTTGTCGCGATAGTATATTTTTAACCTAAAATAGATTCATTTCATCTATTTCTATGTGTTTATTATGAATACCCCTTTTTAACACAGTGAAAACCTATCCTAAACTCTAAAAAAAGGTTTTTCTTTTTTTAAGATTGATAAAGAAATCAATTACCATTGATTTATCAAATGTATCGTTTTTGTGCCATTAATCATGTTTCTTCAAACTAACAAAATGTGTAAAAAACACTAACAAAACAATGACCATTGAATGAAGAAAATAAAAGATGTTTTATGGAGTGATTTGATGGCATTGTCCTTTGGATCAGGCTTGAGGAAGAAAAAAAAATTGATTTCTTTTTTATTTGGCGAGAAAAGGATACGATGAATGAACATTTTTCTGGGTCTCAGATCCATCCCAATAATTTACCCAATGTTGGGTTCAAGTTTGCAAAGGCTTTCTGGCCCACTAACTTATCTGGGCTCCATTATTGGGCTAATTTAAGGTTAGAGGATGCCAGTTTTTTAAAGCTTTTTATACAAAACAAAATCTTCTAAAACTTTTTACTTATGACCTCCGTTAGAAGGGGACAATCTAAATTAAATCGCACATTTGTTATTAAGTTTTTCACTTAAACAAAGAAATTGCTATCCGAAAAAGTGTCTAATTCACTAACATCAATAAAAATAACAAGTTAGATAATTTTAGTTAAGAATTTATTGATGATGCACTATCCAATTGTAAAAAAAATGTTAATTTTACACTTCTATCCAATTATAAATTATTATTTGCATGAATTTTACAATAATTATTATAAACAAAATTTACAAACTAACAAATAACACCTGTTAACAAAAAATATAATAAATTAAAAGAAAACTGATGTTGACATTCTATTAACGATAAATAAAGATCCATTATTTATAATTATTTTAATATATATTTTAATTTTTCATTCAATTTAGTTATATGCTATTCGATATTAGTAAAATATCAGCCTCAAATTAAATGTATTTTATTTTTAACAAATGACATTGACATGCCTTAAAGTTTCAAAAATAATATTAAACAAATAACAATTGAAATATATTGTTTTATATATATATAACCAGATAATTATATATTTGTATTTTTTTGGGTGCAATAATGTCATCATTCTACGCGGATTCTTAGTTCATATAGGAAATGTCTTACATGACCCACCTGTCTGAGGATTCTTTGTTTCGTATTTTTATATTGTATGTAAAAAAATTAGCCTTAGAAAATAAACAAAAATCTGATTACATCGTAACAAAAGTCCAATTGTTAAAAAGTCCTTCATAAACAAGGAAAGAACAGTGGTACAGTATAGTGATTCAAAGATTACAAATATAATATCTGCATAATTTTAGTCTTCCACTTTTCCAAGTGCTTAGATTTTATTGCTTCCACTGTCGTTTTTCTGTGTTAAAGTTGTTGTTTCCTTTTGGTTCAGTCCCTTTTACTTGTGCTTATTGATGCGAAAGTCTGTGTAGTGCATGTGACAACAGCCACTTGGAAATTTAACAAGAGAGGTCATTACTTAGTGACCAAGGAGCAAACGGAAGATAAATTTTGAGATTATTTGAAAGTTGAAGCTTTCTTCAAAAACAAGCACACACTCTTGGAAATCCATTCTTGTATTCTGGTAACTGGCTAAAACCTTTGTTATATATAGAACTATCAAGTTGAGCATATTTCTTGCAAAGTCATGATGGCAGAGAACGGTGATCAAGCCCAAACCACAAGCTGGTATCAGCTATGCTTTCTTAACGCTGGTTCAGATAACAGTTCAGAATCAGATGATTCAGACGTAGAATCTGTAGTCATAACTCCTGCCACTCCAATTTCAACTAGTATTCAACAAGAATTTTTGTCACTACCACTTTCATTGTCACCACCATTGCCACTAGCACCTAATCTACAATATGAAATTGATTGGACACCACTACCAATGCCGCAGCCTCAGTCAGATTTTCTACCACATTCGGCTAATTCAACTCCAATTAGTACATGGATTGAACCTTTACCACTGCCATCACTACCAAACCCAGAATTTGAAATTGATTTGAGTTTACCACTACCACGTCCACTCCCATTATCACTGCCACCACTACCACCGGTCCCAGATCTCACACCGCCTCCACCTCCACCTCTTGAGAGAGCTTCTGCTAGAATCTTTAACATTGAAGTACAGCAAGATAGTGATGTATTTGAAGGCGATCAAAGTGACAGAACAATGGAAACCAAGAATGGCATTAGCATGGTGACAGTCTCAGACATACAGAAATTCTCCAACTGCCCCATCTGCATGGATGAGTTTGAAGTTGGTGATCAAGCATGCCAGCTACCCTGCACCCACTTCTACTGTCGTGGCTGCATTTTTCGTTGGCTTAACAGCAGCCTAACATGTCCTATTTGCAGGCATCAGTTGAAAATGTGTGATTTTGATGTAAAAAAGGATAACAATGGTTTGCACTCACAATCTGAAATTCCACTGCCACAATCACTTATAAATGATAATATTGGTTTGGACTCTCCATTTGAAGTTCTGCCACCGCAGTCATCAGAATCAAGGTATATTTCGCTGGCACGCTGGTTGGCTTCTATGCAATCCTCTCCCTCTATTAGACCAGATACAGAGAATAGTGCTGGTGGTAACTCAGATGAAGCTGATTATGATAGTGCATGTGATGATGAGCTTGATGATATTCATGAAGGTGGTGCCTCTCAAAATGATCCTCATCCACCTATTTAATCGTTAGTGTAGTCAGTTTATAGCTATGAATAACTTCTGAATGGTGATATATTCATCACTTGTCTTTGCAATTTTGGATGATTGTTAATTTGCTGTTTTGCTTGGGTTGCTGCATATCTTTCCCTTATTTTTGTGGTTTCATTTATTACAATGTAATTTGGAAGTGAACTGCTTTCTATGGAGAGTACACAGTTGAAATTTTTGTTTGGAATTTAGATGCCATGTGTATGTTTGGAAATTTGATGGACTTCAACTTACTTGAGAAACGCAGTAAAGGTATTAGCTATAAACCAAAAATAATTAATTAATCAGCGATATTTATCTAATATGTCTCTACTAGGTTCTAGTTTTAAATGAAAATTATCTAAGTATGTTAGGAAACCATAATTTAAACTGTTTTTTAAAGAAAAAACAAATCTTATTTGAAAGCATTCTTATTATTTAATAACAATTTTTTCCCATAATTTTACTCTTGTTTTCAAGAAGTAAGCAGTTTGTAACAACTAACGATTTATTCTTTCTTTCAACAGTTTTTGCATTTTTTTACTCTATAAAAACTGATATCTTGTTACATTCAAAGAAGATTAATTATTTTCAAATCATTCTTTAACAAACTTACAAAAGAAAAATAATAAATTATACATATAAATTTTTTTAACCTACCGTTGTATGCTTTCGGAATAATTAGATCGGCATTTCAGCAATTTTTGGTGAGACTAAAAGGCTATGCTATTACTACCAATATGAGTATAAAAAATCAATAAGAAAATAAAACGTCCTTCACTAAGTTACATGAAATAGTTATAGGATATCTCATCAATCAAATTAGAAGGAAAACATTTCAGTATTATACATTTTCATGTGTGAATGTTCACTTCACAGTATGATTTGGTGTAATTTTAAATATACATTAGCCAGAACTAAATTGAAAAAATGTTATATATTTTGATTTAATTTAAATTAATTATAAAATACAAACTAAACCAAATCAATCTCATTATTAAATATTAAAAAAATTCATCATTAAATATTAAAAAATTTTATTATTAGGTTTTAAAAATACATTAAAAAAATTTATTTCTAAAATTATAAAAAAATTTACTCACAATAAAATTATATAAAAGTAGCAAGTAGTAATAATTTAAGTTAAAATACAAACAATCGATTGATTTATAAACATATTACATATAACTTGTTAAGTTGTATTCCATGAAATTAAATTATATAGTTTTGTTAAATATTAATTCATCAATTGATACATATTAATTAAAAAGTCTAATTAAAGATCAAGTTTAAATCATAAAAACTTGAAAAGTAATGAATAACAATATATATCTTTCCTAAAAATTACGAAAATCAAAACCCTCTCAATTTAAATAGGTTTTCAATACGGTTTTAAACACTAGATAGAATCAGAAAAGAAACATAATAAGCATTGAACAAGTATGGTGGATGTTTTGGTTTCTC
Organism: Psophocarpus tetragonolobus; assembly: GCA_037954015.1. Lineage (NCBI taxonomy): Eukaryota > Viridiplantae > Streptophyta > Magnoliopsida > Fabales > Fabaceae > Psophocarpus > Psophocarpus tetragonolobus. The sequence continues at coordinate 30,747,823 of CM075695.1, read as the reverse complement.
TTTTACTCGCAATCTGTATATCTTGACTATGTGATCTTCAGAATCGACTAGGTTGATGATGAGAACCAGCATGGAATCCTTCTGTGTATGCTGTGTTCTTAAATATCATCTACAGTGATAATATAGTAATCAGGAACCACGTTTTTTAATATGATAAACACATTACTAATATAGATACTATAGATGATAATTACTGCAGTTGAATTTCATTCCTTTGATTTAATAGCTGGCAGGCATCATCAGATACTTACAGCAAGATTTGCTAAATCTGAGCTCAGACCTTTACGTAGATTGTTGGACACAACAGTTCCCAACTTCTCTCCATGTTGTGTTATAGTGTCTTCTTTGATCTGTATGATCAAGATTTTAGAGGTTTGATGAAGAAAGCGTAGAAGTTTGAAATTGCAAGGCATAATACAGTTCTCTTTACCTCTGAAAGCAATAATCTTGATGTTTTATGCAATATTTCTTCAACAAATAGCTCAACATCTGCAAAGTTGCCTGTTGAACAAGCTTTATTGACTGGCTTCTCCTTTGTATTTTTCCCACTAATAGATGACTTGAAAACTTTTGCTGCATCAGAAAGATTGATACGTTAGCAAGACGTTCACTCTTGTAAACTAATCACTAGGAATCTAGAATCTTCAAGCCACAAACTTAGGGACCCACATAACATGCTTGCTTTTGCTTAATTCTTATACCAAAAAAAAAAAATTGTAAACTTGTTGGTTTAAACATTTCGCAGATGAATCTATGAAAACAGTAAACAAAGTGATGTTTTGGTAATCACTTGTGTAAACAGGAAATGCAAATAGAAAGTGCTTTCTAAACAAGCAGGGCCTAAACTTCATGGACAAGCACGAATAGGACAAGCACGAGTAGCTCTAATTAGTAATTACAAAATTCATAACCAACTCATGCAGATGAAACCAGCTTTTATATTAAGTAAATGGAACCAAGATTTAGTTATAATATGCCATATTTTAATGCTCCTCTATGTGAATACCAACATCCAAGTAGAAAAGAAAGTAGATGATTAAGCAAAAAGCAGGCATTGTAATGTAATTACCAAAAAAATTAGAAAGTGTTGTTTCCATGCTTGTGGTGTGGATACAGGAATGGATCTTTACCTGAAATCTTCGTGGGCACATCATTAACAGAAGCATGGTTTCCATCTGTAGGAACTTGTGATGAAGGTTGCTTTTCTGGTTGGTCAGGCAAATTTATTGAGCCAGATGGAACTAGAGCAGCTAGATCAGGTGGATGATCCTTCCCCACTGGAGGGTTGGCCTGCAAGGGGATGAACAAGATATGATAACTAACAATGACTAATAGGTTAGAAAATAAAAACATGAAAAGAGTGACCTTAAATTTACTCACCTCAAAATCAACATATGAAGGATCCCTTCCTATAGACTTGAGAAATATGTCAAGATCATTAGAGTTTATAGCTGCAAGTGTGTAGAGGATTGGATTCTAATTAACTTATATAGACCAGTGCAATGCATCGATACTGATCAAAGCATAAAGGATCACCATATTTAATCTAGTTGATAGCAAGTGAAATGGACCTGAACATGTGCATTGTATCAAACTAGTTGAGCTAAAAGATATCAGCGGTCACAAAAACTATATAAATATCATTGACCGATGACAACAGACAGATCATAGAGACTCAAGACAGCAGTTATGATATAAAAATTAACATCATTTTTCTAAAAATTTCAACATAAAAAATATAGTAAATGACGAGTAATAAAACCAATCTTCATAGAAACGTTCAGCTATGCCTCCTGTTTAATTCAAATTCTATTCATCCACAAAATTTTCTAAACTAATTAAATGTGCAATTTGGTAGGGTTGACAAACATAATAGGTCTCAGACATGGGATATTTGGTAAAAGCCTGAAATGAATATATACTCAATAGGTCTCAGACCCATGATTTTCTCCATTTCCTTAATCCTTGGTGAAAGTAAGACAACATACTATTAGCTTAAATTGTCAACAGCACTTAAGCATAAATGGACTAACATAAATTCAATAGGAAATACCAAATTAGGAAGGATGCATTTCCATACCAAATTAAGTGAATCACAGAATTCCAAGATTTTGATGATTCATTGCCTTGTGCAGACTAAAGTTATCATGTGTTAAAGCAATAAGTTAAGATATGAGAACTATGGTGCGGGAATATAACTCTATCTCACAAATGGTTTCTTCGTCCTAGTCACCAGATTTATCTTCTTTCTTGATTAAAGCATCAGCAAACCTAATCAGGATTCAATCCCGACCATTCCCTTTATTCAGTATAATTTTCATTCATAGTCACAGTTGGACTAACTAAAATTTAATATTGTGATTGCTAAGGTTACTTCAGAGGATTTTCTACAAATAAAGCATTATCCAAAACATTATAATACCATCCACAAAAAGAGATACAGCAACACTAAGATTATGTAGTTATAATTTAGAGTACACTGATATCATATTCATCTAAACTCTTAAAAAGAATGTCTTCTATTAGAAAACAAAACTTACATGAAAGAAATAGTTATTTTGTAAGTTTCAAGGGTTACTTAAAAATTGGCAACTGGCCTTTGCCCTTCATAAAGGAGATGCTCACTTACATATGGTCATGTCATTTGATAGCGGATGGAAAAAGCAGTGTTCCTGAGTCTTGAACCCTTGATCCAATAACAGTGAAACATCGCTTCAGAAAGGGAAGATGTCACACATATAAGACAAATTAGTTTCTTTCAAATATATTTTCTGTTTAAGTCTAAACTCTGAATATTGTTTGTAAACACACTTTAAAAGCACAACACCACTACATACGACGATCATAAATAGGCCAATGCATTACCATCATCAAATATCAAATCAATTTTTAGCAATGTAACAACAATGTCATCAATAAGCATGCTCCAGTTCATTATTCAATTGAAGGTAATTTTCAAGCTGATTAAAAAAATATCAATAAATTTGAATTCAGAGATATCTTATTTCCCTAAACAGAACTTTATAAGTAGTCATGAATTTCAAAACAAATTATGTTTATAAAATACGCAAATACCTCATTGTTTATGTTTCATTCATTGCCCTTTATATATAATGTATCTCACAATCAGAAAACTTGATCAACGTGTTAGAAAATAACTTCAAAGCAAGGTATCCATTAATGGCAAGCATCAACATTTAAAAAGAAAAACAGATTAGATATATGCAGGAACTACGAAGAATAATAATGATAATGATGCTATATACATACCGTGCAGATTCATTCACTACTGCAAATGGAGTGACACAACCCAAGGGCACCTTGTGAGTAAGGAAAACAAGGACTTTGAATAAGTTAACGAAAATTTGAACCAATTTATTGTATATAACACTAGTACACTACTAAAATATTAAACCAATAATTGGTTTCTGTAAGCAAGGTAGGAACAAATCCATAAACAAGATTAAAACCCCACCAACTCAATCAGAGCATGCCCCCAATAAGAATTAGTGTTCTTGTTCACTATTAATGGATAGCAACAAGCAACATGATAAAGATTAAAAGATCTTTTATGGAAGAATCAAATTTGCTAAGCCAAAAATTGACAGAAACATGTCTAAACATCAGATAGTATACCTCTAAGATATCTCGTTAAATGTTAATTTAATAGTTGAGGGCAGCTTCTTTGACAAGGTAAAACAAACAGAATATCTTCCCAATAATAATAGTACTATTAAGTTAAAGAAGTATTAAATGAATGTTTAAGCAACAAATGGATAGAACAAAGTCACAGACAAACCTGAAGTATTTCACCTAAAGCTTCTGAAGGAGCCATTCTCAGACCTCCTTTTCCTAAACCAAGCCGCTGAGATAACACTGGCTCAGCATAGACACAAGAAATAATTATCATGAATATCCATTAAAGAATGTCCAAACAACACATACCACTAGGAAAGAACAACAAAATTATGCGTACCCTTTATATCTACTTTGGTATTCTTTAAAGCAGAAACAACATAGTACCGTTGTTTCTTGTCCTGTAAAACCACATTAATCAGGCCTTGCTTGCATACTTAAACAACAGAAGGGTGTTCTCTGCCCTCAAATTCTAAACATGCATTACCTTCAAAAACAAACTTTTACTCAGTGCATCCCCCAAATGTCCAACATACTTTTCCTGTAGCAACATGAAATAGAGTCAGAAAACAACAAAACACACACGACCAAAGTATGCACAATCCAGCCTACATTCTTCAAGATTTCATTACCCCTTCCTCAACTGTCAAAATAACAGGATGCTCAATCAGGGAAAAATTAATATGGAGCTCCTGAAAAACACAAAAACAACAACAGTCAGCACAAGGAATGAAATGAAAAATAAAACAAAATCACAAATAAACAGAGCCTAGTTGCATGATCATCATCACAAATAAAAGGGCATTGTTATGGAGTATGGAAGAATTTATAGATTCAAAGATCAATTGCCATTGAAATTAAATGACACGGGAGAATGAAGCACACCCAGATGAAAATAAAGCAAGGCAATTCATAGTGAATAGTCTAAAGCAAGTGGATGGTGGCATTGAATTAACAAGATGATGAAAAATCGAACCTTTAATCGTGCAAGAAGCTGTTCCTTTGAAAAACCCATCACTTTGAGAAGAATGGAAGAGGCGTTTGAAGAGGGAGAGAAATACAACAACTGCACTCAATGGGTCAGAGGGCAACAGCAAAATCATTTTTTACTCCATACATTACATAAAATATTACAAAGCTGAATGTAATTGGTATTACAACTCATTTTCGACTTTTAAAATAATAATGTCAAATTTATCATAAACGATGGTTCTAATTGAATGTGAATAGTATATAGGGTTTAAATAGTATATACGAATTAACCTCTACAACTTTTTAATTTAAATGGATTTTTTGTCTTTATATTTTTATTTTTTTAGTTCTATATTTTTTTTAAAAAAATTACTGAAATTAGTTGTTTTTTTTCAATTTATTTCTTCACGTTAACCGCAACTGACGTATCAATCAGCTATTGATGTCAACATATAAAAAATATCATGTAACAAATCCTACATCAACAGGAATTAAAATAAATTATAAAGTATGAAACAAAAAATTAAAAAAGATGAAAATATAAAATTTAAAACTATAGAGACGAAAAATATAATGTATAGAAACTAAAAAAAGCACAAATTATAATGATCACAATTATATTTTAAGTATTTATTTATGACTTAATTTGATTTACTGATTTAAAATTTTTATTTTGCAGTAAATTAGATTTATTTGAGTGAAGTGTGATTCAATTAAGGGCAATATATATTTATGTTATTATCTTTTTACCTAATCATCATTTTGGTACGTGAAAATTATAGGCTCAAACACTTATGAGACATTTGTTTTGTTTATTTTATTTTTAGAGAAAATAGTAGTGAAAATATATTTAGTTATAATTAGAAAAAAATTATTGAAAACATTTTCAGAAAACAACTAAAAACAGAAAATAGAAAAAAAGTTGTTTTCAGTATTTTCAAAAATTAACAGTATGTAAAAACTTAATAACAACATTGTAATTATATAAAAAAATAATATATAAATATATTTTAAACTATATATGTAAATAATTCATAATATTTTTATTAAAATTAATTAAATTTAAATATTTTTTTTAAATGAAAATATAAATAAAAACAAACATATTTTTTGAATATTAAAAAATTAAAAATAAAAACAATTTTTAAAAAATGAAAAAAAAAAAAAACATTTTCTCAAACCAACTACGACCTTAAAATCTCAAAAAAGAAAATCAAATAAATCTTAACTTTAATGAGTATAATGTGAAAGTTGGTTCTTAAAGCATATTACACAACACTTTAAAAGTGTTAACTAAAATATTTTAGAAACTAATGTGTACAACGCAAAAAATAAATAAAGTATGTTTCAATAATTTACTAATTACTTTTAATATCTTTCAGTATCATTCTAAGAGTTTATTTATTATTTTCCAGATGATAATCATAGTGTGACCATGCTACAAGGATTACACATGGATTAGGTCTATAATGAAAGTTTGGAGAAACAGCAAATCACCATGCTACATACCATATATTATGTAAGTAGTTGTCTTTTTTTTTTTTTTGTGAGGGTCAACTTTCAAAACTATCTCTTCTTATCACAATTGTAACCAACATTCTGATTTATAACAAGACAGACTAAAACATATTATATTAGGCTATAAGACGATCTTGTATATCTTAATCTCTACTTTTTAGACTTGGATCATTTTCAAAACTTAGCATAATTATAAGCAATTTATCAAGAGTTAGCCCTTCAAATTGAACAAGGCACATAAGTATATATTCATACATTTCACACTAAAAAAATTGAAAAAAAAATATCATATTTTATCTTTTTAAGATTAATTGATCTGACAGCTAATATGTTTCGGATCAAGTTATCCAGAACAGTGTATTTCAGATTAAGTTATCTAAAACATATAAAATTATACTTTTTTATTTATCTTTTAAATAAATTGGTTTGGAACATATAATTAAGGTGTTCTAGATCAACATTTTCTAGGACATGCAACTAATATATTCACATTAAGTTGTCTAGAATTTAAAAATAAAATAACTTTTTTGCATTATGGATCAATTGTTCTGAAAAATAAAAATAATATATTCTAAATTCTTTAATCTAAAATTAAGATAATTTTATATAAATAATAAAAGGATAAAGTTTAAAATGTCATAGTTGTGATAGGTAGAGAAGAAAATAAGTAGATTAAACAAGAAAAACTCGAATATTAAGAACATGAAAAAAATATATTAAATTATACATGGATCAGTAAAATTTATTGGTGTTATAAACTTTTGTACCTAAATATGTATAGACTTTAGTTGAAAACAAAATTATCAAGTGATTTTTTGGGGATGGCTCAAGGAAGGTTTCTTTTTCTAAATTCATATATCATTTTCAGTCTCAGTCAATAAACTTCATCTTATTTAATAAGTTATATAAAACATAAAAAACATCATTATACGTGCAAGTAAGGGACGGATTCGTTCATCAAAATCTTTCTATCTCTCATCTCCTCTCTTTATGAGGCAATATCAAAGTTCAGCATGTTGTTTGTTTTTCTTTCTTTGATCGTGGACAAAATAAGAGAGAGAAAGATTATAAAACATAATAATTAAACGATTGTTGATCAGATTCTTTTAAAAGAAATTGTTGATCAGATAAGTGGAGTGATAATTGTAATTTTCACATAATTTTTTCAATTAGAAGATAGTAGATCATTCCATGTGTTAGTGCTAGTGTGATGATGTAATTGGAAAAAGATTTTCAACACAAGCTTCCTTTGAAACTTTTCTGACAATAGGCTCGATAACGCATACAATAGACTTTGATCTCCCAGTAAACGTTATAATAAACAATTTTCTTTGCTATTAAAGCCTATTATTTCCTTTTAAATGTAGTCTATGTGTTGTCATGTATCCACATAGTGAACAAATCCACTTGTTGTTTTGATGTAGCAGAATATCAAAATGTGACGGTCAAATATATCAACGGAGCAAGGGTAGTAGAATGGCGATAGCCATGGAGACGAAATTTATTTGCTATGTGAGGAGAAATTATTGGAAGACATGAATCACCTACAATGAAAAGACACTTTACTTACAATTAGAATCACATCAATTCTCTATTGTACAATAAGCTTGTATTTCATGTTTGTTTATTCACTATTCTCTTTAAATCATGTGACTAATTTTGCAAGATTAGAAAAAAGTTGAGCTTAATACACCTTCCCATTATATAATTATCTTTTTTTGTTACCAACTACTTTTTTTTGTCAGCAAAATAATATTATATATATATATATATATATATAATTGTATTACGAGTTCAATTTACATCTCAAGATTTTGTTGAGTGGATTAACTGTGTATATTTTTTGGTTTGTTGAGGTGTGACGATTAGTAGTAGTTTAGTTTTTGGTATCTAAGTTAAGAAGTATTAACCAATTATTTGGTGATATTCTTTTTTTTATATATATATATATATATATATATATATATATATATATATATATATATATATATATATATATATATATATATATATATATATATATATATATATGTTAGAAAAATTTAAGTATTACAACATGCAAATTAATTAATTTGTTAATGTGATTTTAAAAGCGCACTAAAATGTTTATACTTGTTGGTATTTTTATTATGTATTAAATTCAATTTTTATTATGTATTAAATATAATTAATTTGTAATTACGCAATTAATTACATTAATCCTTTTTATTATAATTTATATTTACAACTACTATATTCATTATCAACTGCAAACTCATAACATTATATATAGGGTATCTCGTTTCCATGTTTATGTTGTTATTTCTATAGTTTTGCTTGAGATTTCCTGTTATATCCTACGAGACTTGTAAAATTACTCAAATAAATATTTTAGGATAGTGTTCAACACAGTTTAGGACGATAATTTTTACATCTTTATATAAGAGTTACCAACAAAGTAAGACAAAAATACATGTCAAATATTAGAAACTACCAAAATATTTTAAAGAAACAAAAAATTGTTTTTAGTCCTTTACCAAATGAAAGTTTTTATCTCACCTTCTTTGCAAACCAAAGCTATAAATTGCATGTGGAGCATACTTGTGCCAAAACCCATGCCTCTGTGATTGATTCAGCATATGACATAGATAAATTTGGAACTAGCTTTTACCACATTCTAGAAATACCTACTCTTATGGGAAAGACACTCCATAAGAAAAAAAAACTACTACAAGGGCACACCACTATTTTTGTGAAAACTCACACTTTTGTGATCAATTTAGAAGAGAGTATACAAAATATCGTTTACCACACACGTATGTGGTAATACCTATGCCTTTGTGGAAAATGTGGCTAGGAGAGGAGTTGTGAATCGCAAACCTTAGTGTAATACCAAAACCACACCAATGTGGTCAAGTTAGCATGAAGTAGACTAATCCAAAAATAGAATTCTTCAAACTTTTTTGTGATTACAAAAAATACTAGTGCAATTGAGTAACCGTGTAGGAGTGTGTAAACCATACTTTTATGTCAATATCCACACATCTTTGATTGATTCAGACAGTAAAAATAATTACACCTCTATGGTAATACCCACACTGTTGTGGACGACCGACAGGAAGAAAAAAATCACATCCTAATATCCCATTTATTTAGCCATAAATTTACATAGAAAACACATTAACGTGTTAATATTTGATACACCAAGATGAAAATAAATATGAAAGCTCTTTTAAATTTTGTTTTAACCACACCCAAATACAAAAACAATATTTGTTCCTTTAAATTGGTCCAATTAAACATTCCATGTAAAAACATATTGGTAATGCAACTTTCATGTCCATCAAACTATTCACTCCCCATACAACCATCTATTATTTTTTGAATTTTGTAGATTTAGTAAAACCCAAATGTTACCAACCTACTTAATTGAAATCAAGAAAATGTAATAAATATTTGCTACTTTATCCCCCATTTTCAATCTTACGTGCTTGGAATAAAATACATGTGCTCGAACACAGAATAGCATGACTTTAAAACAGTTGACAATCATATCGAAATGTGTTTTTCTGTCTTGTCACAGTCAACTAGACATTGCCACACCCTAAAGGCTTAACTAAATCAAAAGCAATATCAAACTTCCTTGTGAAAAATTTGAAAGCTTTATCTTCAATTTTGCACGCACCATATTGTCCGTCATATGACAAGTTTAAGCTTTTAAATGTTCATCAATCATCATAACGTGACTCACATTCACATTTCTACTTCCAATAAAAACAAATGTTCACTTTAATATTGTCCATGTTCTACATACTTTCCTTAATTTGGTGTTTAATTAAAAGCAATTTTTACTTTTTTCTTATTTTCTTCAACGAATATAAACTTAGTCGGATATTTGTAAACCATTACCAAAATAAGTTTTTTGAAATAAATCATTAATTTTCTAAACAAAATTTTAATTGATTTTGTTTATATGAATATCAAACATACGAAAGTTATGTGATTGATATAGTAACTAAATTTACAGGAGGAAAGATATTATGAATTTAAATTTTTTAAAAAAAAACTAATATATTAACAATTAATATTTAACGTATAAAAAAATCATTTTGTTTATATGAATATAAATATATAATAGACTTTATACATTTTCTAGGTTATTTGATATGACGCTTCTTTTGCTTAGATTTTATTTAATTTAGAGTTGAGTAGGGTAAATTTAATAAAAATAAAAGTAAATAATACATATATTATCCTGAGGTAGCATTTTTCTATTTTTGAATCCTACAAAATATCCATCTAATTTTATGACTTTCATTATATTAACCCTAAAGTTTTACCTTTCTTATACCAGTCTCTCGTATTAGGCAAATAAAAATACCACACCAACTTCTTTAAAAAGTTAAAAATAATGTAAATAAATAATAAGTATAATAAAAAAAATTTAGAAAAATATGTGACTAAACATTACTAAAATGTGAGACTAGTCATAATTAAAAAAAAAGGTTATAAGTTATACCAGTAGTATGATAAATTAATATTACTATAATAGAATATAAAACCCTTTATTGAAAACAACTTTTGGGTTACTGGGCCAGGGCCACAAAGAAGCCTCTTTGAGCTGAAAACTCATGGTCAACAGTTCACACATATTAGACTAAATAATTGTTTTTAGTAAAATTCTGTGGGCTGGACGGCGAATAGTGAAAACAATTGTTGTGGGCTTTATTGTTAAGGACAAGCCTTAGCAGTAAAGTCATAATACCAATACCTACTAATAATAATAATTTGCGTTTTGCTATGTTATGTGTAAGGAAGCCACGTGCTAAGGATATTGATAAAGACAAAAGCACCACAGTGTATATAATCGTGGAAATTTATGATACATATGTTTCCTTGATTGAAATCTACTCCTATTATTGCTTAATAACTACTTCACTAACCTTTGCCTTAATAGGGCCAAGCCTCGATCATTAATCCCATGCCCAATGTTAGATCTTGCCTTTTATTTTGTTCTGATGTTTTTTGTTAACCATAATAATGATGCAAAGTATCTACCAAAATTGTTTATATTTTTATAAAAAGAAAATTAATGGAGCCTCTTAACTAGGTTTTCTTCATCCACCTCAGTTAGAACCCAATACTCTGTTTAAGGGAACCATAAATAATAATAATAATAATAATAATAATTATCATTTTTTAATTTATTAGACACAATAATTATTGTGTGAAAAATGAGAGAACCCACATGGAAAATCATAAATAATTGTTTCCACTTTTTGATGTGGCTTGTGTATACGTGACTACACAATCATATCCTAAATGTCTTTTCCTAGAAGTCCTAACATGTTATTAACACAACAAATACTACTATTAAACATAAACTTGAAATGACAAATACCAAGAGTGGCCATTTTTGAATTCCGTATACTAATAATAAGGGCATCTTGTTCCTCGGATTAGCATAAATTGGTACTATCAGCAAATAAACTATTGACATACTTCCAAACGGGGACTAATCTTCAGACAATACCACACTCTGTTGGGTATAGTTGCATTAAGCAATGTAATCCCTTGTTAATATCAACTAAAGAGCCCTTTTTTTTATTAGATACATTACAAATCTTGGATTTGATTGATGGTTTGAGTTCACATGCTGTGTCTCAACATGCAATGTTTAAGTTGTCATTTAGTTATATCATTTTCATGTGCATAAAATGGAGAATAATCAAAATATGTTTAATATAATTCTTACATTAGGGATATAATTCTAAGTAGGCCCAAGAATGTAGATGAACAAAAGCATAGGTTCCCTGATTTTAGAGTACAGTCAAAGGAATGGGGTGGTTGATCCTCTGCCCTTATACATATCTATGAACATGTAACACCAAAAGCATAAAGTTTTTTTCTGTACATTTCCATTGTGAGAAAGCACCCATAAAGGGCACCTTGTTGAGGTCAGATACAATGTAAAAGGAACATGTGAGAATGGGATCCCATGCTCTAGCCCATTTCATAAGACGACAGGTCACGTGTGCTAATCCTCAATTGCCTCAACCCTTATGATTTCAATCAAGTTTCACACTTAGACCAAAAAGCATCAAAGTTTGTCTTTCTTTCTTTTAATTATGTAAATACTATGATTTCGTATATAATACTATCATAAATAAAACACTAACAAAAGTATTGCTTGTATTAAAAGTCTTGAAAGTTTTTTTTTTTTTCTGCTAGATATTGTATGCTACTAAATGCAAATGTAGCTACTGTTGAACATGTGAATTAACTAACATGAAATTGTTTCAACTTAATTTTAAATTTAAATCCTAAATATACAAATGCATCAAATATTGAGAAAAAGAATTGTTCTAGTAAAAATAATAAGTCATATAAAAGAATACCAAACTAAGAAATTACCATAATTTAATTGAAAACTGTGGGAGGGGTAGTAACAACTCTGTTTAGAAGTAAAAAAAACAGTGTTGATCTTGATCAATAGGCTATATATTAAATCCTTTTCTATACAAAATGGAAAGAAACTATATAGGACTTATTCCTATCTAAGTTTCTGACAAGATGCATGCAATACCAAACTTGAAAGAATTCAATTTTAATATGTTATTGGTGTAAAGAGTTATATGCAGTTATCAATTAAAATCACTCTCGTAATATAATTTTTAAAACGATTATTATAAAAGTTAATAATTTTAAATTATATGTAATAATTGATAATTTCCTAAGAAATAATAATTCATTGAACAAGAGTATAACATACTTTATAAATGTATTCAAATGAAATTAACTTGAAAAATTGAAACAAGGAAAAACATAATTGTTCTTTAAGCAGGCAAAAGACTGAGTAATGTTTTTGTCGACTGAGAGTAAATGGTCCAAGAAAAGACACATTTTTCAATGGTTCAATTTTCCACATTTTGTACGAGTATGATTCCCTCTCTTATTGCTGAATTCTTAAGCATCTCTGACATTTTCTAATGAAAATAACAGTTCCGTTATTCGAATATATAAGACTGAAACTTTTTTTCTCTCTTTTTTTTTAATAAGCAAAATTTTTTATTAAATTCACTCACAATTTAATCAGAATATAATGATGCAAAGTGCTATCTATTTTTACATTCTCATTGTATTATAGTAACTTCTTATGATTTTAAAATATATTCATAAAAAAAGTTTCAAAATAAAAAATATTTTTATTTATAAAAAATTACTTTAATGGATTGATAATGTAAATTTTTTTATGGAATGCACGAAAACTAAACTCATAAAAAATACGTTTCAAAATATAAAATCGTTATCCTAATTTTGTGTTTATAAAACGTTTCCTTCATAATAAGATAAACTAATAAAAAAAGAATCAAAGAAAGGAATTGATTATAACTGAGACATTGAAGGCCATATTCTTTCATCCTTCATTTATAAACAGTACATAATAATACATAGAAAACTACTAATAAATTTGACATAACAGATATTGCATCAATAATACATATGAGAAATCCACAAAAGGGAGACCAAAAATTGTCATACTAATTCCTTTTATGAATTTCTTCCCTAGAATATGTAGTTTTAATTTGGTCACTGTCAGTGTTTGATATCTTCATATAACAACAGCTGACAAACGAATATGAATTTGTGAGCAAAAAAAAATATATAATGGGTTGGCTTGAAATAAATCTCTTAGCAGAAACTCCACAAACTGATGTCACTTTCTTCATACAGATCATCAAACAACTGTGTTGAATCAATGTCAAAGAAGGCCCCACTTAGCATTTGATCAACATATTTTGGGGATTGCAAGCCCTCCAAGCCATACCAAGATTCCATCATATCCATTGATTCATTATTTGTTTGGTCACAACTAGTGGTAGTAGTAGTAGTGTAGGCCCCAAATGGTGAAAGAAGTGAGGCATCATCATCAATTTGGTCTGAGGGAGATGATGACATTGATGGTGATGAGGCCAATGAAGAAGAAGAAGAGATTGAAGCAAGAGGAGGAGAAGTTGGAGTGGTAGCATTAGCATTGGCATTAGCAATAGAAATAGCATTGTTTAAAAAATTGTTGGCAGCAGCAGCAGCAACTCTTTGGATTGATTTTGGAGACATGACAGTGTCTTGAGGGATGCAGTGTGATGAGGAGCTTGAAGGGAAATTGAGACTGAGATTGGCTGAGGAACCTTTGAGGCATAGAAGTGCAGCATCATAGGCTCTTGCTGCTGCTTCAGCTGTTGAATAAGAACCTAACCATATTCTTGTTTTTTGGTTTGGTGCTCTAATCTCTGACACCCAAGACCCCCAGCTTCTCATTCTCACTCCCTTGTACTTCTTCTTGTTGCTCTCACTTGATGAAGATAATGGTCTCATTATTGCCTTGGATGCCTCTGTGTGGATCTTGTTCTCTGCCTTAACCATTGTGGTATAGAGTATAGAGTATAGACTATAGACTATAGAGAGATATGCAAAGGGTTAAAGGGTGTTGTTTCTTCAGTGGACTAATTCAAGTGTTTCAGTGAAGATTGGTTGTTCTTTGGTATGAATGAATAAAAGGGTGATTGTTTGTTGAAGAGACTCTTTCGATGTGTTTCTGACTTTTTGGTTTTCCTTGCTGAAAAGTGGGGAATGAAGCATATGGAAGTAGGGAAGTAGGGATGCTCTATTTATAGATAGAGACTTTCGTTTTAAGGTAGCAAAAATATTAAATCTCCATAGTCAATATTGGAAATTTTTGCCAGATGGATTTTTGTTAAGTTAAATTTAATAATATAGAGGACTTAATAAGTTGTCAAAATGACTACTTTGTCCTTTATCTTAGTGAAGCTTCCTTCTAATATGTATTATATGATGAAAAAACAAGTCCAATAATGACCAGCAAATAAAACAATACAGTAAATTAAACATTCTAATTTAAAAAATTGAACATCCTAGTAAACTAACCTACGGAGAAGATACTATATCATCCAGGTTACTCTTATTATTGTTTGGATCTTATTGACTTTGTGCCAAAACGGATCTTCTCTTTCATTAAAAGTTATCACATGGTTGAGAATTATTCCGTATATCTATATTTCAATAAATTTTTATGTAACCAATATTTTCATTTTACAATGAGTTAGTAAAACTAAGTTACTTGACGCGTCCAAATTGGTCAAAGACCATGATAATATTCTGAACTACTTAGAGAGCATTAAAATTTAGGAATTTTGTTTTCTTTTCTTTTTTTTCTCGGGAATTTATATCAACATGCTACTCAACAGTTATTTAAAATATTATGAAATTCATATTAAAAATTACTCTAAAAAAATGCTATTTGCTCTAAAAACATTAATTAGTACTAGTATTTGGCTTGAGTGTTCTTATGTTCTATAGTAATAGAAGTACAGAACCATAAAAGATATGTAACGCTTGTTTTGACAGTACTTCACAGAGCATGTACGACCAAGACTATGGACATTTACGAGTGAACAATTTTTCAAACTATTAAAGCTTTTTTTTTAAGGAAATAAAAATGTTAATTCTTAATTTTTATTACATTTAATATAACATTAATTTCACTGTCAGTTCCAAGTCTGACTTGTCTATGTACTGGTAAGTCATCATCTTCTCCAAATTACAGTAAATATACTTCTAAAAAAACAGTATATTTAAGGAGAAAATGAATCATGTACAGTTGAGTTTACACTCTTGTATAATTAAATTTATTATTTATTTATGATATGTTTGTTGAATTTAATAATAATTATATAAAAATTATATTAGTTATGATTTGTGATTGGTTGTCTGACTAAAACTGCATTATATTAATAATATATTATTTTTTAAACTCTACTAATAAGTATATGAACGAAAGAATGGTCATTAAACCTCAATCTAACACTTTTTTCCATGTAAGATAGTTGAAATCTTAAAAACATTCTTAATGTAAGTATCATCCCTTGTATTAAATCCAGATAACAGTCACAGTCACATGGTTTAGTAATAACTAGGGGAGTTTTATCTAACAACAAAAAGAAGAGTGTGGTATTTCTCATAATATTATATATGTTGCGAGAGACATAAGATTAGAAGAATCTCTCAATGCTACAAGGCAGCTTCCAGGATCCACAGGTGCTCATGATGCTTAAAAAGAAGTTTAGAGGGATAAGCCGTTATGCACAAAAAACTACAGTGAAACCCTTTTGCATATACCAATCACACAGCTGTGGCTTCTCTGTATTCAGCTCCAAAACCGCGTCTTGGGCCCTCATTTCCAAATTAAAATGTGCTTTTTTTTATGTGTCACACCAAACTAGTACTTTACAATATTCATATTTAATGCACATTGCAACGCATTTCAATGCCTTGTTTGCTATCGCCTGCGTTACTTGACTTTTGCACTCTTTCTTTGTCCCTCTTACTTGCATTTACCTTTTCATTATTATTCTTAATTTTCTTTTCTTTTTTTCCCTTTAATTTTAAGGTTTTGAATTGATTCTCTACATGGTACGGCGCAGGACCAAGTAGTTTTGCCTTTTGCCTTTTGCCTTGGAAAAAATGCCACCACACATGCATGGATGAAATGTGTCCAACGCAACTTTATTTTATGGTGGAGAATGTTAAGTGGTGCACTTGCTCCTTAGTATATTGATTAATAAATTATAAAAAAAAAGTTATTGAAATAAATAAACTTACATTTATGTATACTATTTTTATATCTTTTTAGTTTTTAACTAAGATACATACATGTTAACAATATTTTGTTAGAGATATAAAATGAATAAATTGGTTAAAAAATGAACAGTTAAGTTTAATTTTTCAATAGAAAAAATTAACATTACTAACGTACTAATATTTACTATATAAGAAAACAACACCCTTATTTTATTAAGTTATGGGATATATGTATATATACTCCCTTTCCTAAGTTGTATCGCTGTCAAATTCACACGTTGAAGAGGGAAGGAAACACCTGTAAAAACCCTACCAAGAAAAAGGGTGATCAATGACCATGATGGCAAAGGACAATTAGTCCAATGTCGACCAAACAGCAAATCAAAATTAGCATTCCAAAGACGTTATCAAGAAACCAAACAGCCCAATTGATTTAGGTCTGACCAAACACAAGACAATAAAGGTTGTGTTAAAGTTTTTGATAAATAATTAAAATCATACTTTCAATTACAATAAAATAATTAAAATCAACACTCTATAGACTCTCCCTTTACTAAATTTTTGTCACATCAAATTAATTTGTTACAGCAATTGACACTTTCAATTACAATAAAATAATTAAAATCATAAATTTTACAAAATAAAAAACTAAATGTTTCTATTTAAAAAAACATTACCAAAATAACAGGTTTTGAAAAATAATAAGACTAAATGTTTATATTTTAATATAAGAAGACTAAAATTATAGATTTTGAAATATAGAAAACCAAAATTGCATTTAAGTGAATAATATATATATATATATATATATATATATATATATATATGTGAAAGAAAGAAAAAATTGTATTTATTTTTTTAATAGGAGTATATAATAGGATTAAATATATTTTTCCTTTAAAAAGATATTTGATATTATTTTAGTCCTTTGAAAAAAATAATAACTTTATCCATACAAAATTTAAAAATAAATAAAATTTATTTATACCCGTGTATTCATAAATATTTGGGATATTACACTTGAATTTGACCACAATTGAAGCAATTGAAAATGTAATTCCCCAAACTTTATGAGGTCGAGTTAAACTTATAATTTCTAATTTCAATATTATATTTAAGTCAATAAAATATATATGAGAGAAAGAACAAAAAATGTATTTATTTTTTAATAGGAGTATATAAATAGAATTAAATATATTTTTCTTCGAAAATTTATCTAATATTATTTTAGTCCTTTGAAAAAAATGATAATTTTAGCCATAAAAAATTTAAAATAAATAAAATTGATCTATACCTATATAATATTTGGGTCCTTTTGTTTTACCGTGTATTTAATTTATTATTGTACCTTTTTTATTATAAGCTTCCTGTGAGACACATTTCTTTTGCACTAACATCACTCCTCGTCTTCATAATTAGGTTTTATTTTTGTGAGGTTAAATTAGACTTCCAATTTCTAATTTCATAATTACATTTAAGTCAAATAAAATATATATGAGAGCAAGAGCATATATAAATAGAATTAAATATATTTTTCTTTGAAAATTTATCTAGTATTATTTTAGTCCTTTGAAAAAACTAATAATTTTTGCCATAAAATATTTAAAAAAAATTAAATTGATCTATACAAATGTATGTAAGGAAAAGTTATGTTTGTTGTTGGGTGGTATATAAATAGTTATCTTGTTCAAATTATGTAATTACTCATAGGTAAGTCTGAACTAGTGTCATTTTGTGATCTTTTGTGGGTGGTCTGTAAGTAAGTTTGGGTTGATGTCTACGTAAATTGTTTTGTAACATAGATGGGTGTTTGTTATAGTTAGTTAATGTTTGTCATGAATAATATACCTAACCATCTCTTATCCATTCCTTTGTAATTAGTTGGATATTTCTCATACACTTTAATAAATTCTTTGTCTATAAAAAAAGAAGATAAATTTAAATTGTGAATGTACAAAGGTCAAATAATCAGCCTTAAGAAAAATTTCTAAGGTTAATCCAATCCTTCTAAGAAAACTTTAATAGCAAGTCTTTGAATTCAAATCCATAAGCAACCCTCCTTGATTGTTTTACTTCCATTAAAAAAAAAAGGCTTCCATTTAGACAATTATCTTCTTAGTTACTAAATCCCACTTGATAATAACTATAATGTTAATCATGAATCATTTGGAGTTTTCCATTATTTGGTATCACTTCACTTCTTTGTAACTTTGCTTCAATGATACAAAATTATTTGGAGTTTTTCATTATTTTGTAACTTTTTTTCAATGATGCAAATCATCAATAATCTGAAAATCATCAATGGTACAAAATTATAATCGATGGTGCCACTTCACTTCTTGGTAATGTTGTCACTTTTTTATAATTTTGCTTCAATGAAGCAAATCATCAATAATTTGGAGTTTTTCATTATTGTTGGTGCCTCCATATAATGGCAGATGTTCATACGAGTCAAACAAGCTATCATTCTCCAATTTATTTTTCTCCTTCTAGTAAATATAATTTTTTTTCGTATATCTATTTTATTTTTTTATGATACCTCCAAACTTTTTCTTTCATTTTAATAAATATATAATATTTTATGAATAATTATAATTTTTTTAAATTATTTTTTTTTTACTTTTCCAACCTTCTTAACCAATATATGCTACTGCCTTCATCGAAAATCAGAATAAATGATTACTAGGAGTGGAAAAATCTTGTATTTTTTAAAAAATCAAATTGAACTTAACCAAACTATTTAAAACTAGATTTTTTTAAAAAATTGGTTCTAAAACAAAAAAATGCAACTGGTTTAGGAAACAAAATATGAACTAAACTACTCTTGTAAAACCAGTTTTGAACTAGTTTGGAATTGTTTTTAAAACAGTTTTGAATTGAACTAGTTTTTTCTATTTAGTGCATTTTTTACAAGACTGTATATATGAATACAATAGCGTGGGCATTTCTATTCAACCGTTTTTTTTGTTCATATTCTTCTCATATTAACATAAGTGTATACTATGTTAAATTTATTCGCTTGGTGCATTTTTTATATGATTGTGAGAATCAACCCAAAGGATGTGGGATGTAAAGAATTTTTTTTAAAAAAATATTTAGGTTACTTTTTGTTTACCTGGTTCAACTAAAAATCAATTCACTCGGTTCAAATTAGAACCAATTCTATTCATACCAGTTTTTTTTCCATCCATATTATTTTATGTATGTATAAATTAAAAAAATAAGAAATAAAATAAAATAATGTACAAAAGGTTAGGAACAAAGTGGAAAAAATATAGATAAATAATTTGTGTTTTTTTTTTTATTTCTTTTCTAACATCACTTTAATTTACATCTTTCATTTTTTCATGTTTCTTTTATTTTTATTCAAAAAATTTTATTTTTCACTTCTTTATCGCAATTGTATCATTTTTCATTCATTACACTCTTATTTCATCTCATTCCACCCAACCCAAAAAAAATGTCTATAACAACTTGAAACTAAAAAAAGGAATTATGCTTATTTTAGAAATGTAATAGCAAATCGACATATATCACTGTCCAAAGATAGTGCACGTGTGAAGGTAGTAGTACTATCTCTTTCCTCCTTCAGCACTTGTGACACGCTTTGAAGGACGTACACACAGCGTATACATAAAATCTTAAGTAATCCCACATGGTCATTTTTAAAATCGAACTATAATAGTAATTAAATTAATATATACACATGTAATATTTTTAATTTAGTGGCATCTAGGTACGGTCTTTGTCTCTTTGACATACCATTTAATGATTCTAACATATTCTTGCCACACTCTTTTAGTTTATGATGTTTTGTACTTTGTAATTAAATTCATAATATATTCCCAAATAAAGCAAAACATGAATTATGAGGAAACTTCATTAATTTTCATATGAGATTTATCATTTTTAGCCATTGGTGGAATTAGCTGGATCTTCTGGAATTTGCCTTGCTTCAATGGTTTACCTAACATGCATGTGAAGTGGTGAACATCGTCAAGGTGAAAAATTCTTCATTATAATAACGTTGGGTATAGTTCAATCTTGAAAGTTTAAACCTGGAAAGGTAATATCTTTAAATATATTTAATGTTGTTTCCACTTTCAGACCATGGAGAATATTTAGTGTTTTGCGGATGGAATACATTTTTAATCCTTATTATATGACTATTTATTTTTAATTCCTCAAACACCAAACGAAAGAAAAAGATTTTACTCACTTTTTTAATTCTCATATACAATATATCATTATAATAAAAATAAAATTTAATCAGTATGTATTTATGTTTAGTCTTAATTCTTTATGTATAATATTTTTTAAAATATTAATTAATAAAGTCAACAAATTTATTATAAATAAAAAATTTTAATTGAATATTTTTGTAAAATTTGTTATTCTGATACTACGTACTAATTAAACTTATAAAAATATTATACAATATAAAATATTCTCTTCATTGAGCAATCTAAAACCTTAGTACAGCCAAATAGTTAGAATGATTTTTTTATAACATTTATTGGAATAACAAAAGGGTTTTTACGCAAACACGGTATAAACTATTCACTAACAATGCAAAGTTATTCTCTTCATTGTGCTAATTAATATGAATCCAATTCTTATCAACTGATCAGTAACTTTTTTTTATAATAATATATATACACATTTAAAAAAAAAGAAGATACTAAATTGAATGTGAAACAATATTTAGTATGTCAATCAATTTATAATTATTTATTAATGATTGGTGTAATAAGATTAAAAAAAAAAAAACTACTTGTACCTTGACAAGCCCATCATCATTCGTTTCTGCAAACTAATTAATATTGTAGTTGAACTCTTAATTTGATGATTAGTTAGTGAATTAAAAGTCTCAAATGATTCTTTTCAACTTTCCATAAAGTCTAAAATTGGTCAATTTTCTTCCAAAAGGCAAATGATTTCCCCGATTCGTTGTGTTTCAAAATCGATCACACGACAAAAGCTACTATGTTGAAAAGGCAATAAATAGTTCATTTCCCATCACACACACAAACCTTAAATGGACACACTTACAAATTACATATACCAAACAAAAGATTGTGGTTGCGGAAATCAAACCTAAACTTTATTTGTGTGCCCCTTCCTTCACATAGTAGACTAGTGCCATTAATTATTTATTATAATATTAAAACCGTGTAGCCATTGTGCTGCCGAACTCCTTGACCAAAAATGTTAATGGCTTCATGCATGATAGTGCCATTATGATAATAAAAAAAATTTTAATTTTTTTTATACCCAAATGCACATTCTCTTTCCTCACTGGCCCGTACCGACTATGAGACCCTCCGTACTGATATACCCTAGAAAACGACAACCAAATAAATTGTGGGCCAATTGGATTGGATAACTTGCATTAATAGAAGGACACATGCTCTTGAAGTGACCTCACCTAAGATCCATGCATGCATTTGGGAGTTGAGAGTTAATTGAAAACTGTCTAGATAGTGCCATCTCATTCTTATAACATAAACAAATGATTTTTTATTTGAGTAAAGAATGGATGAGTTCAATTCACTAGACTCAAGTTATTAGGACAAATTTTAAGGCAGGTTTACATGTTATAAAATTCATTCTGGACTAAAATTAATTTCAGAAAAATTTAGATATGTTTAAGTTTATCCCGGAAAAGAAATTATAATTCTATACTGATTTTGGATTTCAGAAGAAAAAAAAATGATATGTTTAGGTTTACACTTTAACTCACAATCAATTTTATAAAACTAGGTATATTTAAAATTATAATTCTATACTGATTTTGGATTTCAGTAACGTTTATCACTTATCGAAACACAAAACTTAATGAATGTTACTTACTAAAAATATATGTTTGGGCATCTCGTACATTCAAGTTGAATGAAAAAATTGTACATTCCAATACACAAACAAAGAGTAATATAAGTATATTAAAATTAAGTTAGTTAACCTAAATGAAACTGAAATCCAAACACAGTAACAAGATTCTCACACACATCGAGAATAAGAATTGAATTGCATATATACGTGAAATATGAATGTTTCTTTTTATTTGTGTTGATAAAAGAATACGTCTTTGTCACTTGAAAATTATTAGTAACAATTATTTGTCTAATGACAACAAAATTTTTTTATAATACATAAACTACTCTCGGTAGTTTCAATTAATTTACACTCTTCAAAACAAGTTACTTAACTAAATTTTATAACACTCTAAAATAAGAATATAAGAAAAATTAAATATAAATTTAAAGTGTTTTTGAATATGTAACTTAATACCGTAAACTTAAGTCTATTATATAGTATAATTTATCTATTCTTTTGTTCATCTTATATGATACGAAACTTTTTCAACTTACTTACCTGAGAAGACAAAAATGTAGTATTTTGATATATTCTAACAAGTTGATACATGTTTGTGGAAGATAAACAAGTGATTTATTTTTGTATGTCTTATAAGGAAGTGATATGGTGGAAAGAGTTATGAATTGTGAAGATATTGAGATTGTGATGGGGCGAGAAGAGGTATGGGGGAAAGTACACATTAAATGATTTATATATTTAGAAGGTTGTTGGGTCAGGGGAATGAAGGGGCAAAATCCATGTGGAGAGGAGGGTGTTTGATGAAATATTCCTAAACTTATGAGTATTAAATATCAAATTCCATGTTTGGCTACAGAGAAAGGATATAGAGTGAAACTTCCAAGAAAAAAATGTAGTAGCACTGGATATTGTCAAATCAACAACCATATCTATAGTGATAGCCTGTGTTTGATAGCTGTTTTTATTTCATGCAATAATATGTCTTATGGGGCCAACCACACCAACTTCTTCAATCTTGATCCACTAGCAATAAGTGAGCTTCCTATGCTACTTCGTACAACACAAAATTAACCATTTTTTTTTATTTTAAAATTATAAATCTTATCTGATTCGAACATGATCATTTCTATTAAAAAATTCATGTGATTTAGACCAGAGAAAATATATCATCTTCTTTTCTTGCTAATATCCCACCATTATGGTAGAGAAAAAAAAAAAAGAAAACAATGAAAAGGAATGCAAGATATTTGATTTGCTTAGTTGTTAAAAAACTAATAAGAAGGAAAAAAAATTTAAAGTTGTGGAACCCACAAGTATTTTAATATCTACCTTTCCACTTAATTTTAATCGATTACTTATTTTTTTTATTTCTTATTCATTTTCAATCAAATACCATTTTTTTTTATTTCTTATCCATTTTCATTTGTCTTTACTTTTTCATCCTTCTTATCTCTCACATATTTTTTTCCTTCTTACGAAACTTAAAAAACTAACTTTTAAGTGACTGTTTGATTTGAAAATATTTTATATTTCCTTGTTTTTTTTGAAAATTTGTATAAAATAGAAAAAACAAAAAATAAAGGTTTGAATATATTTCTTGTCTTTAAATTTTTACTAAAAATCACTTTTAGTTCTTAAAATTTAAGAATATTTTTTTAGCCTCTTATTCATTTTTAGTCTTTATTTTTTGGTTAACACGGTTAAAAAATTATTTACAAATAACACATTTTTGTACTTATGAATTACTCTTCCTTTCAACCCTAACTCTATCAACCTTCTATTTCACATTCGACACAGACAAATACACTAGAGCTTATAAATAATTAATAAAAAACCAAATTAATTTCAGATACTAAAAAAATATTTTTGAATTTCAAGAACCAATTTTTTTTTTAAACTTTAAAGATAAAAAACTTATTTAAACTTAAAAAAAATAACTTGAAAGTCACTTTTACTAACAAGATAACAATTTTATAATTAAAAAAAAATAAAAGATGTTTTTTCACAAACTTGGGGGATTGTATCATTCTCTTTAGAATACATGGACATACGAATCCATCCCGTTTAAAGTATAACCTACAAAATCTGTATTTTAAAAAAATAAAATAAATTTTATGCACAAAATAAATAATTTTTTTAAGATTGTGGACTTAACAAACAAGTTGGTAGGCCCGTACAATTTCTTGAGAGAAAAAAAACTACAAAAAGTTAAATTTTTTAAACTGATTAAACTTTACTCTATCATACTAAAAATTTATAATAACTAAAATATTAAATATTTTAATATTAAAAATCTAAAATATTACCGATTTACAAATAAATCACACTATTAACTTATACTTATTGTGCAAATAACAAACTTTTAGTTTATGAATTTGTAAGTTTCCCATTCCTAGACTCAATTTTTTTTTCTCTATAATTATCCTTCTTTAAAATTAATGTAAAAATCGCTCGCAATTTATAAGCTCCGAGAATGGGCCATATAAAAACATCATTAGCAAATAACAATTTAGCATTTAGGAAAGCATTTTACCAATGTAAAATTTGTTCAATGAAACACAAGTTTCACTTTATATATATTAGCAATTCTTGTCATTTATCTGAAAATAATAAGGACTTTTTCTTTTTAGTTTCTTTCTTTTTTTTCATATTCTCGTTATCTTTATTTCTATTTGTCTTCACGTAATAGTGAATATAGATAGATGTACAGGGATGAAAAGACAAGATAATGCAAAGACATGAACAATGACATTTCAACTAACATCATAGATTCTAATTTTTACCAGAAAAATTCATGCACAGAACCAGTCCCAGTTTATTTTTGACATTTTTCTTGAACTATCAATAGTATTAGTTTTATTCGCCATTGTCCCAGTTGAGTTCCACTTTCAGATCCAGAATGAATAATTGAAGATGACAAAAACAAAATGGGGGAACGATTTTTTATGATAAAATACTATTTATTAAATTAATTAAGGTGAACATTGGAGTTTTCCTGATATATAAATGAGGAGTGGGGAGGGGATTCAACAATAGAAACACACTTCTACTAACCCATTCTTTATTATTTGTTAAAATTTATTAAAAATTACAAAACTAAAAAAACAAGTCATTTAAAACAAATATGATCCATATAATTTATGATTTTTAATAAATTTCAATTAATAATAAGAAGTGTATTAGGAAAAATATGTCAAAAGGTACGATGGTAACACTCCTCTTAAAAAATATATGTATTGAAGATTTTTTTTATGAGATGGTGCAGAGTGGTGTAGAGATAAAAATGATGTAAAAAATGCTTTAAATTGTTTCCAGAAGAATGATGGTTTTGCTTAAATATATTTTGACAGTTGAAGAGAGAAAAGAGAATGAAGAGATAAGATGTTCTAATTATTTTCATTAATAAAACTAATAAACTGTAAATTAACATAAAAAAATTATTGCACACATACATTTCCATTGGAACAAAAGAGGATTATTATACAAAGAATTAGAAGGAAAAAAATGTTTTCTAGGTTAGGTTTGCTTCGGTGGAAGCAAAGGAAACTATTTTAATTATATATTATGTTTGGTTTAATATAAAGGAAGAAAATAATTATATTTTTATTTTATTCAAAGAGAGGAAATAAATTTTAAAATTAATTATTTTCTATCTTATTGTATTTCAAAGCAAGAGAAAAAAAAACTCATGCACTTACCGTATAAAAGAGTTTTACGTTAATATTTAATCACAATTTTTTATGATTTTTAAAATAAAAGTACATAAGCATTAAATTTTAAAATAATAAATAATATGATAAGCTCTATAGATATTTCTAAAATGTATGTTCTCTTTCAACGTTTCTTTCACATTTATATGGATTGTGGCACATTAAAAAAATATCTAATTTACTTTTTCTTTTAAGATGTTTTCCAAATCTCTTTGAAATATGTTAATTTCTTATATGTCTTCCTTATCTTTATAAACACAACACTATTTTGGTGCACAACAAAATTACATTTATAAATTTTTAACTTTATATAATTTTTACGTAAATTATTTAAGAGATATTACATGTGAGAATTCATGAGAAAAAGAACATCTTATAAATTAGAAATTACTGAGAACAAATTATTAAAATTATATAAAATTTATTAATTCTCTCTTCTAAATTCCTCTAATACTGGAGGAAACTAAAGCGAGATGAAAAAATATTTTATTCTTTTCCATTTTTTTCTTAAAAATTGAACAAAACAATATTTTTTAAATCTTTCTTTCTCTTCCTTCTTCTTGAATTAAATAGTATGTAACAAAAGATATGTATAATAAAGTCACCGAGCAATATTTCGTATATCTATAAAAATCAAATACATGTCAAAATTTATAATAACATAGTTATGTTATCTTAATCAAATTAAACTAGATCTCTTAACTGTTCATGTACATTCGTGTCAAATACATTTCTATCAATATTTTCTTTAAAAAAAACATTTCAGTCAATATTTCCTTAAAAAAACATTTCTATCAATATTAACTGAAGTTAATTAAAATGAGGAATAATTTGACTTTGGCTAATAAATAAACTTTTAATCACCTTACGAACCATTGAGTTTTTAGTACATTCTAAAAAAAGAACTAAAGTTTAGGTTCGGTCATACAATGATGCAATTTTCCACGTTATTGCAATTTTAATGTGAATTTTTGCAAACTATAATAAGAAAACAGACTTCCAATCTTTCAAGTTTCAAAGTCAAAATAACTACTTACTAGCAATTAATCACATAGATAAACATGTTGAGACAGGTACCTTAGTATTTGTTCTAAGAAATTGGGTTCAAGATGTTAAAAATTTAAAATAATTCACAACATTCCTTAACTAACACAACTAAAGTTTACCTTATTTTATTAGTTTTTTTTATAAGTAAATATAAATTATTAATATATCAATTTTATTAGTTGAGAGATTCTAATCTACCATTTCTCTCTTCCATCTTCTCCTTATGTGTAACCTTATTTTATTAATTAGCGAATTCATAAATCGAGTTAGTTTAATTTTAAGAGAAAAAAAATCCAAATCAATTAAATTTAATTAGTTTGATTTGAATTTTGAAGTTTTTTTTTCTTGAATCAAATTGAATTGAACCATTGTTTTTTTTATACACCAAAAAAGAGAATTGTATTTAAAAATTGAAAAGCATAAAATATACCTTCCAAAATAGAGTTAACAAAAAGTTACAATATAACTTCAAAAATGAGTTTAATTAATATGCATAGACGATTTAAAAGACTTTTGCACTTATATTCAATCACAAATCTTCATTTATATGACTTTTAAAGTATTAATTAGTAAAGTCAACATACTTACCATAAATGAATAGTTGGATTGAATGCTAGTATAAAATTTTTTACACTGATAGTACATACTAATTAAACCCATAAAGAATATACCCTGTTAAACATAAGGGTATATTGTTAGTGAGATTTTAATATTCATTCGACATAAGGGTATATTGTTGAGTTTATTGAGTGACATCACTTCCATAAGCTTAATTGTGTTGTTTGGACTATTTTTTGGAAGTATGTTTTTCATTGAACATTGTTACATTCCTAACTTTACACATCTGCCAAATTTCAACAAACTAGACAAAAGACCAAGTTTGTCATTATTTTTTTTTGTTCGTTTATATGCCCAATAAATTGATAACAATGATTGTGTATTGTATTTGATATCCTCTACCATTGACATAATTCTTACCAAATGCAATAACACACTTTGCAACTATGAACCACACTATTGTTAATTGGGTTAGTGTGATTTGTTTCACCAAAATCTAATAAAAAAATAAATAAATAAAAATTATTTTCAATAATCATAAATAACAATTTTATACACCAAATTAGTCAAATCCATCAATGATTGATCTACCAAATTCATAATTTTATCCTAAAGTGTTTCACACATATATCAAACTATAAATTGTCATATCAAAGCAATCCAATAATAATATAACAAACAACTAATTACACATAATAACCAAACTAAATTGTCAAAGAAAAAATATTATTATTCAACATAAAGTTATAGAACATAAATTGATAATTAAACTAAGTGTTTAAGTCAGATCATAAAAAATAAGATACATACAGATTACAAATAAGTCATAAATTCTCCATTAGACTTAAATAGCAATTTGATTTTTACTATTAAGCAATAATTTTGGTTTCAGTCTTGTTGTCATTAGTCATAAATTCTCCATTAGTCATAAATTCTCCCCAATGAAAAAATAAGATACATACAGATTACAAATAAACTAAGCAAGATGGGAGTTTTTTTCATTGGGGAGAAACCGAGTACAGGAATTCCTTTTTGTCTGAGGTATCGAGCATCAGTTGTGGATGCAAGAATTTCAGGCCTTGAAAGTTTTTCTCCAACAGATGTGATAGCTTGCTTGAAAACTGACCACCATGGATTGGAACCATTAGTTGTAGTCATTATCGGGCATCCCATGTAGTCTCTAAGGGATCCTTTCTCTATAAATATAATCTTCCAAATTTGGTAACCAAATACAAGTTTAAAAAAATTGCAGTCAAGAAATTTATGGCAAACATAATGGCTTTATGTGTTAACAACAGAGCCACAACTGATAGCACAAAGGAATAGAATAGGGCCTCATAGCATAAAAGAGCTTACAAGCTCTTGTACTGGCTATGGTATTCTATCTCAATTTTTATTTTTTTTGTTGATTTTTTTCTTAGGAGTTTAAGACCGTGTCAGAGAGTTTATAACAATTTACACCCTGTTCCACCATCTGAGCTAAACCCGCTTACTATTCTATCTCAAGTAGCACTACAGTTCTGAGTCACACATTATATACTTTATTAGACAGACATATATGCTGAAAAACACTTTGAATTAAACTATTTAAGACAGTCATGATGAAGGATAAAAAAATTAGAATTTGCGAACTCACATGTCAATAACAAGTAACAATCAATATCAAGGTATCAGATAACTGAAATAAGTTTAAGTCTCTAAACTTAAAGCAACTAAGTGTTCATATTCATTTGGGAATAAAATAGCCAATGATAAATTAAATATAAAATAACTGGTAGACAATTTAGTAACTGCAGTGCCACTATTGACTTCTATGACACTATGAAGCATTTAGTTACTGTTCTATGAGTAAATAGATTGTATGTATATCTGTGGCAAACGTAGCCTACTTTAATGATGAGATTTTCCAGCACTAGCCAAATATCCTTTGATGTTTTAGTAGCTTTGAAAACTCTAATGGTGACAGTGACACATATCTATCTTTTTTTCTAAAAAGTCTCATGCATTGAGTATGTAGACACCATCTAATGTTTTCCACCCTATTTGTTGTAACTTTAGAATCAATTGTAGTTTTTTGAATCACTGTCCCATTTATTGCAAGGAGTAAGGACGTTGTAAATTTATGTGAAGCAAGATATTGGGCAACTGAAAAACAACATATATTCTTCCTTTGTAGCATTCAACATGTTCTTCTTACATTGTGAATTAGCACCATGTGCAACAATTCCATTCAGTTAATAGACATGGTGAGAAGCTCTAATACTAATTAATAAAATCCCGAGGAGAACTACAATACGGAAGCTAGACATTGTTGATGAAAAGCTCCAGGCCTGATAAATCCCACACTGGAACACCATACCTGTTAACCTGCCTATAGGACCCTAACAAGTAACAACATTATGAGATACGATAAAGATATGGAGACATTCTAACACTTTGTAACATTATCAGATACGATAACAGTCATACTGTATTATCCTATATAACAGGGATGCAAAACAATCTTAGACTACAGTACCAGATCAAGGTCTCACTACCCAAGCAAGGAAAATCCAAATTTATACTTGAACAATACAAGCAGCCAATGACACAACTAAAAATACTACCTAGTTGATGCCCGAAAACACAGCAGCAATAAAAATAAGAATAAATTAAGAATGCGCCCTCAAGGTTTAGTGAAATTAAGTATATCCTTCTTTTTTTTTAATGTATCTATTATACAGAATTTTTTTATTTTTATCCGGTAAACTACTGAGAACCCATATAGTGCATACTGGATTAATCATATTATGGGCCGGAACAATGAACGTTTTTTAAGTGGCTTATTTTGTAATCTGTATGTATCTTTAAAAATATTACATTATCATCTTTTTAAAATATTACGCTAACACTCTTCATGGAAAAGTAATAATAAAAAAACAGAAATACATATATAATTATATTAAATTTATCCATAATTTACTCTAAAAAGAATATTAACAGCCCAAGAACTCTAGCTCAAGTGGCACCAAATGTCTTTCAAAACCATTCAATTTGCGTTTATCACACCAAGGCTTAAATCCTCTTCGTAATAAACAAATAAAAGAGTAGGTTTTCTCTTTCAGTCTAAGAAATGAAAAAAGCTAACATGGCAGCATCAAATTCCACAAGATAGTGAATCAACCAAATGCCTTTTCTGTTGCAATAGTTGTTAGTTGAGTTGAATGACAATCCGTCTCCTATTTTGAATAAACATTTGTTATTATTACGGATAGAAAACGATATAGACATGAAGATACTTAATATCTAAAATATACAACATGTGAATAATGCTTACATGATTCTAACGAAATAACATATAACTAACATAACAAATTAATTAAATTGTTGTATATTGACAAACAAATAATAATAATTTTTTAATAGGACATTAATTCAAAAGTACATATATGTGTTGGACAAGTGTAAAATTAATGTTTAAAACTTGTTGCACAAGAAGAACATATATATGTTTTTTCTAGTATATATACCTCACAAGATAAAGGGAGGGAGTTCCAATTGAGGGAATTACCACCATTGATTATAGAAGAGTTCATCGGTTTGGGTCAACCTGATGAATTTGATAAATCGGACCCCGAACTAATTAGTTTGGTTTGATTTTTTCACTTGATTGGATCTGGATCTAATCTAAACTAACTAGAACCAATCATGTTTGATTCGGTTAACGGTTTTTGTATTTCAAAACCTTAATACAATCCAAATCAACCTAAAAGTATATATATTATATTATTATTATATATTTATTTCATATTTTTAAGTTAGTAAAAATTTAATAACTTATTTTGTTTAGGACTTTGCATTTCAAAATCATGATCAATCATATTTTATATTTTTATTTTAATAAATTTATTATATACTTTAAATTTATAAAATTTATTGTTTGTAATGTATTGTGTTGTTTTAATAGTTTAATTTAACAAATTTAGTATAAATAAAACATTTAATATTTTGTTATAAAATTATGAATTTAATAAATTAATGAATTTGACTAGTTTTAGATAAAAATTATTTTTTAATAATTTAATAAATTTTTTTATTAATTTTTCCTGAAACTAAATCGAACCAATCTAATTATTATTGGTTTGGATAAGAAAAAAAACCTTTCACCGTACCAATTAAAATTAATTGATTTGATTACCGTTTTCTGTAAGACTGAATCAACGGAACGATGACCTCAGGGTGATTATAATAAAGGATGGAGATATAATGACCAAAACACACCGTTTCATTCAACTCAACCTTGAGCCCTAATCTGGATAGTTTTGCCTTTTCCCAAACCAAGGTCCACGCTGACCTGGGAATGCCATTCAAATTAAACCCGATCCAGCAGCTCCAAGCCAGGATCTTCCCCCATAACGAGACCACTTTCTCTTCTAAACTAGTTGCTTATAGTTGAATGCTATTGCTACTTGAAATTTTCACATTCTTTCTCTATATAAATCGAAATAAGTGAAAACACAATTTTTCTTCCTGCTCGGCTTATCGTTTGTTTCTGCTAAAAAATGGGAGGTGAAGAAAATGTAAAGCATCTCGAAGACTGTTCTGTTTCCAAGTGGGTGCCACACTTCTTCTTTCTCCTTCCTTTGTTTCTGTTGTAGGAATGATAGTTTTTCCTTTTAATTTTACTCTGAATTCATAACTTGATTGATTAGTTCATAGATTAAATAGTCGAAGATAGCTTTTTCCACACCCCATTAAATAATAAAATCAGATTTAATTTTCAAAACTAGTTAGGAACCAGGAAAACGCTTGTAATGGGTCCATAAAGGGATAGTGTATTTAGATTAGCTAGTAAATATATTCTAACAGTTCTACGGCAATTGGTTTATTACAAGAAAGCTTGTTCCTTTTAAAGTTCTGACTTCTGAGTATAGTTTTAGACATGTCAGTGTCACTGGAAAATGATTTGTTTTGTCACCTAGTTCTTGAAAAGTTCACTAATTATGTCTTCTGGACTTCTGGTTCAATTATTCCTCTCACTGTAAGGCATGGCAAGTGTTTGTCTAGCTTGCTTTCTCGTTTATTTTCGTATGTATAGGTATCGTTAGTTAAGTTTTTCTTAGTGCATGTTTCTTAATGAATTGTCGTATGTTTATTCTTGATGATAATTTGGCTGTTCAGTAAGTATAACTTACAATGTAGCAACCAATGAATGTTTAACACTGCAGAAGGTATTGGTAATCAGGAACACTGAGAAATAAGAACATCGGGAAGATGATGTACTTTGATAAATTATAGAGTAAACCATCCAGCTGATCTTCTAAAGATCCACGAGTAACCATATTAACCCTCTAAAAATATATTCCAAATTAGTCTGTTAATATAAAACAGTCACCAAATTTGTCCTTTTTGTTTCTCCACTTTGGTCCTCCTAAGGACAGATTTAATGGTGTTTATATCTTCGAATGATTCTTTTGAAACAAAAATCTCTGGAAAACTGGCATGGCGATGCAGGCAACATTAGAGAATGAACTTGGGGTTTCTATAAATTAATTACTTTACTGTGTGGTCATTCAGATAGGGGCTCTTTATGTCATCAAATTTGCTTACAGTTAAGTTGCCTGTCACTGTACAAACAATGTGTCTTATCTGATGAATTTAGGGCTTCTTAAGATCGTGATGTTCATGATCATGGTTATCCTCTGCTGTGAAGTGACATCTATCTAATAACAAATCCTGTCAGAATAATTTGGAGCTTATGTAAGCTTTGAAGAAAGGTTCTTGACATTTTAGTGCCCTCACTTATTTACCCCTTGACCCCACTCTCATTTATACATCATTTACTTTATGATTATTTGATTTTCTTATAAGCTGTTGTTAATTGGGGGAAGGTTGGTGCCTCTTCTAAATGGTTTGTTTTGCTTTTGTCTGGAAATCTTCAAGGGGAACTTCATTTCCTTAATGTTTATATTTGTCTTTTGCCTATTTAGTATTTACTATTTTTTAAGGTGAATTTTTGTTTTGAAATATTACTGAACAAGGAAAGTTTGCAGTGCGTTGGGCACTTGGGTATTCTCAGTTGCAGGAGCTTTGCTGGCTATTCCAGTGGGGATAAAGCGCAAATCTCTTGCACCCCTTGTATTTTTTGGCACCACTGGAACAATGTTGGATATTATTATGGGAATTAGTGCTTGCGAAAGGGAACACGCAGAGCGCCAAATGAAGCTACTTGAAGCACAAAATGCTGCTGAAACTTCTTTGGGTGAAAAAGAAATAGATTCATAAATCGCTACCTTGAAATTGTCAGAAATATAATTTATTCAGTCACAATTGTAACAAACTAAATGCACTTTTCTGGTTGCCTAAGGTCAAATTTTCTTCTAATTGAAGCTTTTTTGTTGGCCTTTATGTGGTTTTTCCTCCAGTAGTGTAGCCAAAAGGTGGATAAGAAGGATTTCTTTGTTAATTCATAAAGATTTCAGGGATGTTTGATTACATTGTGATTCCTATATAATAAATATATAGTGGTAATTAAAAAACACCAATATTTTATTCTTTTTGGGATATTAACATCCAAAAGAATTTATTATTTTGAGACAAACTGTATATCGAATAATGGAAGCAGCGTTCTCTACTTTTTATCTAATCGGATTTACCCTTGCTCATGGATAATAGTGACAATTGTGTACTATATTACAGTATTGATTGTTGTATGCAATTTTTTATGATTTAATTTCCATGGTTTTTTTCCCTGTTTAGTGTCTAGTTCTCGAAAAATGCACATCAATGAGTTATATGCCAGATTGCCTTTGCTCGTTAATACCATGCTTTTTCCTCTGAGATATTCATAAAAAAAGATTGTATACATACATTTCAATTGGAACAAAAGAGGACGATTATACAAAGAATTTGAAGAGACAAGCACATTCTTTAACCCAGAAATTTATAATAACACATCATAAGCTGCTTAACCAATTAATCAGATATTTCAACCGTTCATGTGTCAAATGATATTTCTATCAATATTAACTGACGTTAATTAAAATGAGGACCAATTTGACTTATTGTATCAAACTCAAGTAAACATTCACTGTTCTTTTCAACTACAACTTCATCTATGGTGGAAGCAGGAACCCAATGTTTTTACTTCTGAAGATTTAACATACCATCGAAGGATGGGACATAGACAACTGAACAGAGTTGGGTTGTTGGCCCATGATAGGCAATCATAGATGGTATAACATCTTGGACCAAATAAAAATGAAGGCGGTCATAACAATTTATGAAGGTACAATAATAAGTATGTACTATCCCCAGTCCCCACCACCAGCGAATCAACAGAGGCCTTTCCTTGTCTTCTTTCTTCAAGGAATCGAGGCTGCTATTTAAGGTTTTAAACCACTCATTATTATTTGGGAGTGGGGTATCCAATCGCTCATATTTCCCCCACAAAGGTTAGACATGGCTTTCCTAACGAGAGAAGCAGTTCAGGGCCCTCTTTGATCAACTGCAGGCATTTAATGTGAAGCTTCTGTAAACGTACTCAAGGAACTTATCAGAGACTCGTACAC
Organism: Psophocarpus tetragonolobus; assembly: GCA_037954015.1. NCBI lineage: Eukaryota > Viridiplantae > Streptophyta > Magnoliopsida > Fabales > Fabaceae > Psophocarpus > Psophocarpus tetragonolobus. Next base: position 30,712,359 of record CM075695.1, on the reverse strand, counting down.
CTGTATTCCCTTCATGAACACGGCATCTTTTAAGTGCTGCAAGTGAAAAGTTAAGGGAGTTAAATAAAGGTATAATAGAGTAACAGAATCTATGGGAATGAAATAAGAATTGCATAATAAAGAATAGGCTTAAATAACAAGTTGGTTCATAAAAATTAAGGGAATTTTAATTTGGTCTTTTTAAAGATTTTTTTTTAGTCTCTGCTCTCAAGAATCAACATTACCTGAGCCAGAAATCTAGTAACTTGTTATGTCATTTGAGGAAATAGTATTGTGTAATTTTTTTGAACAGATAAACAATTAAAATACAGTTTTTGAGAAAAAAATTATATAAGACTATCCTGTGAGACTTTCTAATGATGTAGTAAGTCCACAGAATTGCTGACATTGCTTAGTTAATGACAACCAGACTAAAACCAAAATTATTGCTTAGATAGTAGGGACTAAAACCAAAAAAGTAAAAAAATAAAATCAAAATAAATTTATTTTTAAAAATCAAATTGTTATTTAAGTCTAATGAAGAATTGAAAGACTTATTTGAACCTCATTGTGGTCATGAAGCAAGATGGGAGTATTTTTCATTGGGGAGAAACCGAGTACAGGGATTCCTTTTTGTCTGAGGTATCGAGCATCAGTTGTGGATGCAAGAATTTCGGGCCTTGAAAGTTTTTCTCCAACAGATGTGATAGCTTGCTTGAAAACTGACCACCATGGATTGGAATCATTAGTTGCAGTCATTAATGGGCGTCCCATGTAGTCTCTAAGGGGTCCTTTCTCAATAATCTGTTAAATTTGGAAACCAGAAATCAAGCTTAAAAAGTTGCAGTCAATAAATTAATGGCAAAGACAATGGCTGTGTTAACAACAGAGCCACAACTGATAGTATAAAGTATAAAGGAAAAGAATAGGGACTCATAGCATAAAAGAGCTTACAAGATCTTGTATTATATATGGTTTTCTATCTCAGTCAATTAGCACTACAGAGCGGCTAAACCCAAAAACCATATATTGAAATAATGGGTAATGGGATGACCTCAACTCTACAGTTCTGAGTCACACATATATACTTTATATTACACAAACATATATGCTGAAAAATACTAAAAATTAAAGACAGTCATGATGAATGATAAAAAAAATTAGAATTTAAGAACACATCTGTCAATAACAAGTAACAATCAATATCAAGGTATCAAATAACAAGTAAGAATCAATATAAAATTAAGCAATAGCATTTAGTCACTGTTCTATGAATAAATAGATCGTATGTATCTGTGGCAAACATAACCTACTTTAATGATGAGATTTTCCAGCGCTAACCAAAATTCCTTTGATGTTGAAGTAGCTTTGATTTGAAAACCTCAAATGGTGACACTGACACATATCTATCTTTTTTCTAAAAAGTTTCATGCATTGTATATGTAGTCACCATCTAATGTTTGCCCCTGTAAAACCCCTACACAGTGCAGTTATACGGGTGGAAAAGGGTTTTTGAAACACATCATGCTCACACTAGCTGGCTGTGCACTAGACTTTGAACTAGTTGCAGGAAAACACTACAATGCAGGCACCATCATCTGTGTTGCCCATTGCAGCTGAGAGACATGGTGAGAAGCTCTAATACCAATTAATAAAGAGGAGAACTACAACACAAAAGCTAGCCATTGTTGATTGAAAGCTCAAGGCCTCCCCACACTAGAATGCCATATCTCTAATGTGAAACTCAAGTGCCATATCTGATAACCTGGCTATAAGATCCTAAAAATATTATGAGATACACTAAAGATATTCAAACATTCCAACACTTTGTAACAAACTGCCTTTGAGCCTTTCAAGTTTCAGATTAAAAAAAAAAAAATCAAGTAATAATGTGACCAAATTTACTATGAAAAAGAAGCTCTATGGTTGCTTTGAGAAAAAATCCCTTTTGATAAGAATTCTGTTCAACTCAACTGTGAATTAAATTTACCAAACAAGTAAGCACATTGTTCCATCCTAGTCGAACATCTGTTTGAGTGGACATTACAAATGGTGAAACAAACACACACTTAACGTCTTAACCCATCTCCTATTTGAATCAAACCTGAATATTCTTCACCTTGTTTCAATTAATCAATTCATTTTATTGTTTGCCCAGCTAACATAACAACCAAGTTTGCTAATTCCTTTGCTAATGAACCAGGAGATTAAAACTTTCCTCTCATTTATCTAGACATACAACTTTCTACTCTACTTTCCTTGCAATCTAATAGGAGGTAAAAATCTAACCTCATAGGACATATTCCTAACAGCCGGTGCCCATTCCTCAGCGATTCTCCGCCTCATCTCCTCCGGGTCCGTCGTGGGCGTGAGCCTCAAATCAAACCCAGCCTCTGCCTCCGACGGCTGCACATTCATTGCAAAACCCTGCAGAAACACATACACCGTCCATAAATAAAAATACAATCTTTCCAACAAGAACAAGATGTGATCTAAAAAAACAAAACAACATAGCCTAAAATTCCGGAAACTCACATCTTGAGAAACAAGGCCAGCTTTGAGATAAACAGGATTGACGGACACAACCTCAGCATTGAAAGCCTTCCCGGCCTTGACAACGTTAAACTGGCTCTCCCTAAACCTACTAACAACCTCGACACTCTGCATCAAATTCTCCATGGCGCTCCCATCATACATCCTGGACCCATGCCCGGGTGGGCCCCAAGCTTTGATCTTCAGGTTCCACGGAATCCTATCGGCGTAGAAAACCCTAAACTCGTCGCGAGGGGAAGCCTGGCCTTCGTCGAGCGCAAAGCCGACGTTGAGTGCGGCGAATTGGGGGGAGTCGACGAACTTGGCGGCGCCGTCGAAGCCGCCGATCTCCTCGTCGGGGACGAGGGAGATGTGGAGGGAGCGGAGGGGGGAGAAGGAGCGGGCTTGGAGGTTGCGGATGGCTTCGAGGTACTGGATGGCGATGGATTTGTCGTCCTGGGTGCCGCGCCCGAAGATGGCGCCGTCGTGGGCTCGGTGGGCGGAGAAGGGCGGGTGGAGCCATTTGGCGGGCTCGGCGGGGACGGAGTCGAGGTGGGAGTTGAGGAGAATGGAAGGGAGGGAGGGGTCGGAGCCCGGCCAGGTGAGGAGGAGTAGGGGCTTGTTGGGGGCGAAATAGAGGGTTTGGGCTTGGAGGCCCAGGGAGTGGGCTTGGGCTTTTAGGAAGGAGACTGCGGAGTCGTAGTCCGGGGTTGGGTGGGCCGTGTTGATGCGGAGGTAGCGTTGGAAGCGCGTGATGGGACTGTCTTCTTCTTGAGGTTCGGTTGCTGAGAGAAGGAGAGTGAACAAGAGACAGAAAAAGAGAATACTAGAGTGCGAGTATGACTGCGGAGTGGCCATGGATGAAGAGAAGTCAACTCAGGTACTTGCTTTGCTATGGTTCCACTCACCCTTTCAAGATCAAGGACAATCATAAAGCTACACCTGCACAGATCCAAGTACCCACACTACATTTCACATATAATATATTCTTTTATTCTTACCTTAAATACAATCAACACATTATTTCTTCATATTTTCAAATTATATAATACACATTCATTCTTTTTATTAACTAAATAATTATGTTCAAACTATGTTGCTCATGTGAAAACTTTTTATTTCTTCTTTGTCATGAAATCTGTTTTTCTGGGGGTTGGTGCTAATAATATGTTGGATTTTTGCAGAGATTTTAAGCTTGGACGGACTAACAACCGTGGTGATGGTAAACAAAATTTTCTCTAAATTGGAAAATACCCTTGGATTCTTGTTCTGTTTCTTACTTCCTAGTGAGTAGAACTCTTCTTAGACCTTTTTTAATAACCTTTCAAAACCATTTACACAAAGAATTGAGTTTTTATGGTAAGTTAAAATCAATTTAGACCATTAACTTTTAAAGAAATTCTCTCATCTTACGATACAAATTATTTCAAAAGTTTAACTACATAAGTTGATTATAGCTTACATAGAAATTTAATTTATTTTATATTTTTGCCTATAAAAAATTATTTTATGATGAAAAAAAGTTTATCCAAACATTCCTGAAACATCTAAATACAAATGAAGCTTTTATAGCAGTACATGCTGAATTTGTTAATTATAAGGAGTTGCACTTTAATGATTATGGATCACTATAATTTCTAGATCATTTAGACTGTAACCAGGTATAACATGAAAGTGAATCAATCCTGGTCACTCAATTCTTTTGTATTATATCCTTTGATGCATCAAGAACCCAAATTGAGAAAGTCTATTTAGACAACCTGCAAAATAGTCGTATAGCTTTAGGGTTAACTTTAAGCTTCCTACTTGTTATGTGAAGTACCTTTTCTATTTCTGTTTTTTAAATTGTCTTCTACTTTCAGGCAGCACACAAAGTGAAATGCTATCATGCTCATAAATCATAATAGCAGACACAGACCATCGCAGCATTTTATGCTAATTGCAAGATACAAATAAAATAGAATGATCATTCCTTTTTTCAGCCAAATTCAAGGAGTCCCAGGTTCACTTGTTAGTAATAGCATGAAACAAACAAGTACAATATATATATATATATATATATATATATATATATATATATATATATATATATACACACAATTGAAGTACTCAAACACAATATAGAAAAATAAGATTATGCTAACCTATAAGCAAGGCCTTTTTTTGTCTATGAAAAGTACTAAAATAAGAACAAGCACCTAGAGACAGGACAAATTCATTTATCATGTTTTTTACTACCCTTTCACCCTTCAAAACAAGCACCAAGAGACAGGGACAAAACTCATTCATTATGTTTTTGACTTTTCGTTCATAAACATCAAGTACCCTTGTTAAATCAGGACTAGCTAAAGGTCAAAAAAGAAATGTTATGCATATTCATTAAATTCAAGCACAAAATGGAAAGGAAGAAATGAACTGCAAGAAAGTATGAAAGAGTGATAACTGGCAAGTAAATAACTTGGTTACCAGATAAAATTATATAATCACCTGTACTCCATAACAACACTAGCAAAAAAATAAAATAAAATAAAATAAACATAAAAGTATCAGATGTAAACTTTGAGTTTCAAACGTTTTTCCAATTTCTAGGTAGGGAAAACATGCTAACTAGCTCATAGACTCTGACTCTATCAAACTCGGTTGGACTTAGGCATACTGGCCAGAATCGCAAGCCTAGGAGCAAGTCAATGAGTTTGATAGAGTGCTGGAAATCTCCCACCTAAAATTCTAAAAACAGCTTTGCTCAATATAGGTTTCTTTTCTTTTAACTTATGTCACCACACACTAGAAGACCACACTAAAAAAAACAGACAATGATATCACAACCCATTCACAACAAACATTCATTCCTCCAACGACCAATTCCTAATTTCGTATGGTTAGCTGATAATCTCTAACAACAAAACCCTGCAATTGGTTCTACATGACATGGGCGCTATAACAATAAAGGAAAGAGACCAACATGAAACCGCAACCTGTGAGCTTTGAGGGCAAAGGACAATCTTTGACCACACAAGGTTGAAGCTAAAGGAAGATAATTTTGTGCCGATTCCATTAACAGTTTTATTGTGTGGTTATATACCACCTTACGGGAAAAATAATAGGCTAAAATTAAAGAAATTACTTATAATATAAAAATGTTTTTAAAAAATAATATATATCTTAGGCTATATTTATGGTAACTAATTTATCAACCTAAATACTATATTATGGTTAAGTACACAATATCATATATTTTATTATAACCTTCCAGTCAAAGTGGGAGGTTGGTGTACATTGAGACTGTTCGAAAATTTTCAAACAAAATCAATGGAAGACGATTTGTAAAAATATAAGCAATTTGATAACGCGACGACACATGTAAGACTCGAACTTCTCCTCGAGTAACCATTTCGTAGACAAAATGAATATTCATCTCGATATGTTTGGTGCGTTGATGTTGAACTGGATTTACAGAGACATATATTGCACTAACATTATCACAATATACTCATATAGTTTTCCAAATTAGACAATGAAGCTCTAGAAGAAGGTTTTGTAGCCAATAAGACTTAGAGACCACATTAACAACGCCTCTATATTCCGCCTCCGCACTAGACCGAGATAAAGTAGCTTGTTGTTTAGCAGACCAAGAAATCAAATTATCACTCAAAAACACACAATAACCAAATGTGGAGCTTCTGGTGTTTGGGCACCCACTAGAGTCAGTGTCAGTGTCTGTATAAGAAAGAAGAGTGGATGTGGATGATGGATAGAGATGCAAGTCATGATCAAGGGTACCTTGTATGTACCGCACAATGCGCTTAAGAGCTTGCATGTGTACCTCTCACGAGTCATGCATGTATAAATACACTTGTTGCACAACATAAACAATATTAGATTTTGTGAAAGTGAGATACTAAAGCACCTCTACAAGCCTTTGATACAGAGAGGGATTGACATATAGTGTGCCAACATTACCACAAGCTTTGGTTTAATATCAATCGGAGTAGGAGATGATTTAGAAGATGTCATGTCAACTTATTCAATGATATTGGGGGCATACTTTCACTGGGATAAAAAAAGACCACATGCATGATGGGTGACACCTATATCCAAAAAATAACTTAATGGCCTCAAATCCTTCATATCAAATTCGGAGCTAAGAAGTTATATGATCGATGTGCAGGTAGCAGCAAAAGAGACTGTCAATATAATTTCATCCACATACAAAAGAATGTAAGTTGTAGTTGTACCATTTTGATAAATGAAGAGAGAATGATCAGAAGTATTATGAGAAAACCTAATAGTAGAGACATAATCAGCAAGCCATTGGTACCAAACCCGAGGAGCTTGTTTGAGCCCATATAGAGATTTCTTCAACAGACATACATGATGAGGATGAGTTGATGCATGTAGACAGTCTTTTTGAGTTCTCCATGCAGAAATACATTCTTTACGTCAAGTTGGTGAATGAATCATGCATTAGATATGACTAAACTGAGAATAGTGCGAATAGTTGATTTGACTACCAGACTAAAAATGTTTCCACACTAACCTGTTGAATTTTATCATCACCTATAAGTCGGGCCTTATGCCTTTCAAACATACCATCAAAATTTTCTTTATGAATAAAAATCTACATAGACCGAATTACATTAACATCAGGTGAACGAGGTACTAACACCCATGTCCATATACCATGCTTTATATTTTAAGCTTCTTGGATAAGCATGACACCAAACATGGAACAATATTAAGCTCAATAAAGAATAGTGAGAAAGCAATATTGGTTGTGGATGATGCTAAATTATGTAATTCTAATGGTTTTGGAGATGTGACAACCACACTTAAATTGGAGATGCTACTTATTTCATTTATATAATGTTATTTTTATACGGTACTTACAAATATTAGTTTTGAAAATAGGATCCTACTACAAGTGTTAGTGCCAATGTACATCTACAAACTAAGAATTTGGGAAGGGCATTGGTATGGTTCTATATTAGTTGTCCATTGGGTATGTATCACCATTGAAAACAACCATAAACTAATAAATAATTTCTGATTTGAATGTCATTTTTTTTACAAGTTGTGGTATTTCATCCTCATTTATCAACATTTCATTTAAATATAGCTAGCCATAATATTCTAAAGTTATTTTGTTAAGTTTTCTAGTTGATGATCATAACATATGAACACCTTAATTAAAACTGAAATAAATGTATAAATGTTGTTTAGGTTGTTTGCATCTTCATTACAATATTAAGTAGTTGATGTGTTATAAAAGTATTTTCTTAGTATGTTGAACCTCCTATTAAAGAATTGGTGTCTGTTGTAGAACCAATGTTTTGCTCAAAACCCACACCTATGATTTGAATTGAAATTAATTTTCTTTAAGAGCATCATATTGAAAAAAATTATTAACTAAAGCATATTCTTAATTAACCACATTGTTATTCATTTGTAACCAAAACATATTCCTACAATTGTTGGCTCACATTTTCATGGTTCCAATCTTATTTTCTTTTTTGATTCATGAGATGCAATATAAGTTGAATCATGATATTGATTGCTTCTTACAAATAAATACATCTAAAATGAACAAATTAAGTTTGTTAAAATACACTTAAATACTAATTCATCTCCAAATGACTAATAATCTTCCTTCAAGGTCAATGAAACAAAAGTATCTTGTAGGACGTCATCCTGATTAACATATTTTTTCATGAACATATTTTTTCATGAACGACTTAGTCACACACATGTTCATAGTAAAAAACTTGATATGCCTCCACCAAATCATATTATTTAATAAACATTTCATCATCGCCACAAAAACTATGAACAAAGACAAAGGAGGGAAGTTATATGACAACAAAGATTTGACAAATGAAAAGAAAAACTTCTGGTTATCCACACAGTTCAAATCACCTATTCTAACAACCCAAATAGCATTTGATTTTCCCCTGAAGCCTTTATCTTTATTATCTATATAAGCATCAACTCACACTCATAATACCAGTAGTATACATCGATATGGGCCTATAACAAGATAACATCATTAACATAAATGTAAATTGTTACAAACTCATTATGACTACGGAAAGCATATTCTAAAGCTTTGTGACTCGTTTACAAGAAACTAATTAGGTATCAAAAATCAAATTGAACTTTTAAAGAGAAAAACACTTATATATTGTCAGTGTAAAGAGTTTTTTATTGACATTCAATCACAACCTTTTCCATATGCTAAATTTGTTGATTTTACCAATTAATACTTTAAAAATCATATAAATTAAAGATTGTGATTGAATGTCAGTATAAAACTCTTTTTACACATATACTTACTAAGATAAATGAGATAAAATGTTAATGCCTACTAAGATACATATACTTACAAAGAAAGGGGAAGAAGAACACTTTCTTTTAACAACATATATTTTAGCTAGCTAGTGTATGGATCAACCTAATGCTTATAAGGAAACAAGAAAATGTCTGGTAGGCATGAGATAAAGGAAGTTAAGTAATGTATTATGTATTACTCACACCTAGCTAAGTAATGTACTGTATATTCTCTTCTTAGGTGAAACATGTTAATCATATGGTGTTGTGTGGCACACTCTCGTCCCCTAACAACCCTTATGGATTGAAAGCCTACTTTTATAACTGGACAACAAAAAGGTGAAAAAAATGATTCTTACATAAATAACCATAATAGTTTATGCTTGACAGAATTTTGGACAAAGACCACCCCTTGAAAATGGAAGGGAACTCTAAAATTAGCTTAACACAAATTTGAGTATTGATTTTCAGAAGTTACGATTCTTAATGAATAAGGCTTGTTATATACAACATCATGTGACATAGATTGTTGGCATGTAGAGATATATCATACATCTATTGCACATTGATCATTACTATCAAATCTAAAAGTCATCTTGATGTTTCAATTGGGAATTTTCTCATTACTCTGTCTAAGCATAATTTGACAATTTTTTTCACAAATTATACTAATGAAAAAAGGAAATTTCATTCAGGAATTTCATTAAACATCCAACGTTCATATATTTCATACTCACATTTAGAATGATAATAGAAGAAAAAACTCTAAACCATGAGGGAGATGACAAATGCCTGCAGTACGTGTACTAGTGGTGGAAATCTAAAATTTGTGCAATCAAATAAGATTTTTGTCAAGATAAAAGAAATTAGAATCGTGAATAAAAAAGAGGAAAATATAAAAGAGTTGTGATGTTATGTGACCCCAAAAACATACTTGTTTGCTTTCACAAGAGTTCTGTGACAAAACTAATATTACTTCCAAGAGTGTCTTGTGCTTATGGTGAAAAAGATGAAGAATGGGTCATGATTATAGCTAGTGAAAGAAAGAAAGAAGGTTGAGGAATGAAGAGACAATGAAAAAAGAAAGAGGAAAGATTTTCACTTAAAACTTACAATGGAAAGGGAGAGGAGAAAGAAATAAAAATTTCAAACTTTCTCATAAAATAGATGGAAGAGGAAGAAAGAAGGCTTTCTGTCCTTTAATTTCCAATATATTTTTGAAATTTTTAATTCACTACTTGTTAAAAATAATAAAATATATTAAAAATTTCTATATAGACAAATGTTTATTAGAAATTTAATACTTTTAGATGTATGCCTATCACTACTCATAAGAGAATCCAACAAAATTACCAATTTCCTCTCTAATTAACATTTCAAATGTAATAAAAAAGTACCAATTTTGACAAGTCTCATAAATATTTTTAATCAGTCAATCAAAACTCAGAAAGATAATATTATAAAGAAACATGACATGTATATCTTCAATAAAATTCAGTTAATCAAATACATGTTAGAGAAATAACATTCGTCCTACATATACTACAAAATAAATATCTCAGTAAATATTTTGTGAATATTTGTAAGTATCTACAAATCTTTATAAAAGAAAGAGAAAACAAATAAAAATTTAATAAATTTTGATTTGATAAGTAAAATTCTAAATTAAAATACGAAGACAAATAACATTTATTATAATTCAATGCACGCAACTTATGGTAGACTTACTAAAAGAATCTATCAACTATGTGTATTACATGTGTAGTAACACTATTAATATACAAGTATTTGCTCTATATCTGTATCCGCAAATATTTATTCTATTTTTTATTTATTTAATATCTTTATGAGACTTGACATTTTGTTACCGTAATTTTTTTTACTCATAAAAATACCTAAGTTCCATATCTATATATTTAATTTGGTCTAGTTAATTCTTCATTGACCTAATTAAATGAAAAATAACAGTTTAGGTATATATAAAGGTTAATTTAGAAAAAAATTTATATATATATAAATGGATTAATTAAATCTTAAGAAATATAAGTTTCTTCAGCTTCCAGCTAATTAAGGAAGGAAGAAGGTAAGAAAAAAAAGTTGTAGATTTAGTCATGATATTTTTTTTGTACGGATATATTTTTATTTAGTTGCGAAGAAAAGAGAGTAAAATAAAATAAATAAATTGTATAAAAATATTTTAAAATTGATTAAAAAATATATTTTATTCCACAATATTTTCTCAATATATTTTTTTTATTGTTATAATTTTTATGCCAAACTATAAGAAAATATATAAAATTTGTTTAAAAAAATATCAAATTAAAAAGGTAAATAAGAATATGTCAAATTTTAAAAACTTCTTTTAACGAGTCTCAACAAAAATAGTTTTTCTCATTTTTTTAAATACAAAAAAATATTTTTAATTTTTAGCTCTTACTTTTTTCCGCTACTTCATCTTCCAATCAACCATCATAATGCAGTTTGTAGCTTCTAAAATATATGGTTAAAGATTGAATATTCAATATGTGCACTTAAAATAATATTTATTAACCATGAGTTTTCACGGTTAATGGATAGAAATTAAACTTAATTATAATTTTCGTGTTCAACTGTTGTGTTAAATATTTGAAAAAAAAAAACCTATCATCCATCTATAGTAATTTTACAAAATTTAAATTATCTTTTATAAAAATATCAGTAATTAAAAAAATAATATTTTGTAAACAAAGTTTTGAATTTGAGAATTGTATATTAAATTATTTTTTTTAATTAAGTTTGTTAAAATTTATTAAAAGAGAACAATGAATATGGACAAATTAGTTTTTTTCTTGGTTAGAGAAATCCTGAAGAGAAAAGTCATTTTAATCAAAGGGTAAGTGGTAAGCCATATTATCTACAAGTAAATAGTCACTGTTTGGGTCAAGACCATGTTTGCGTGGCACTTTTCCTTACATAGACTTTGCTTCACAAACGTGATTGGTGAATGCAAAGCCATGTAGGCTTCAAATGCGTCACTACCACCAAATCTCCTATTACATACTATTGTCTTATTTGACCAACATAAACATAACTTCCCAACCTACCCAGGATTCTCACTCTCACACCCAAAAGTTAAACACTTCACATTTCCTCATCCAACGTAAGAGACATCATCACGATATTCATTTTGAAGAATTTTAGATCTAAGTCCCATAATAACACACCGTCTTATTTTTCACTCATGGCTAAGGACTTAACCTATGGAAGTGGAATGACTCTGGTGCTTTTGTTTTGCTTCATCACTCAATTTTATGTGCTGCCATTAGCAGAGGCTGTGTGGTTAACCCTCCCCACTTCGGGCACAAAGTGCTTGTCTGAGGAAATCCAAGCAAACGTGGTTGTTTTAGCAGATTACTATGTTATCAGTCAAGAGGGTGGGAATCACACTGTTTCTGTCAAGGTATGTTTCCTTAATCTTCCCAACCCCACATGAAAAAATCTTGTTTTTTATTCAATTTGGTTGATTTAGACTTGTTTCTGTTAGCTACTTCTCTTGTTATTTGATTGCTTATGCATCCAAGTTGGTCAATTTGATAGTTGGCAATAAGTGTTTTCACAATTTATAAAGAGGAAATTAAAGTTTGCTAATTGAGAATTCTGCTTGTTTTCTGGTGCATTTGGTAAATTTGGGGCTAAGGTAATCAAAGATGTTGGTGGAGGATATCGTTATATGGTTAAAATTACTATGTCTCGATTAATCTTCACATTACACCTTGCCTATTGTTCTTAATTTCTTTTAGTAAATTAAAAAATTAACATTGTGTTAGAGAGAGATCAGTAGAGGCCATGGTACTTATCCATTAACATGGTACTTCTCAATCAAATGAATCAAGTTGATGAGGAATAAGTGGTGTTTGTTTTCAGTTTTTCTGACTGTTGACCATTTTGAAATCAAATTAATTTCTGAGCTGATTTGTTGCTATCCACTTTCCCTGTTGCTGATTTGAGAATTGAGATATTTTTCTTGACTATATTGTGAAATGAGGATATTGGGTTATGGGGTGAGTATAATTTTAAGTGATTCATGTTTGATTTTGTTTATTTTCTCAGGTAACATCTCCTTATGGGAATAACCTTCACCATAATGAAAATGTCACGCATGGTCAATTTGCATTTACAACAGCAGAGAGTGGGAACTATGTGGCGTGCTTTTGGATGGAGGGTACACATCAAGAAACAAGTATAGGCCTTGATTGGAAAACTGGAATTGCTGCCAAGGATTGGGATTCTGTTGCCAAGAAAGAAAAGATTGAGGTAAACCAATGAACTTCATTCATGTTCTGTTGTTGCCTTTGTAATATGTGAAAAGAGTTTTATAGGCATATAATATAAATGAATCAAATAGAAATTGGGTTAATAGCTACTTTGGTCCTTAAAAGTGTGAGACATTGATACTTTTGTCCTTAAAATAATGAAAACTATGACATAATTCCCAAAAACGTAAAAATGTGTCAATTTAGTTCAAAATTAAAAAAAATTTATGATTTAAGTAATGATATTAACATATTTTCAGAAGCTAAAATGACAATAAGTAATTATGTTTAGGGACTAAAGTCATTGTTCAAGAACTTTTTTTGTTGTTTTGTTATTTTTAGGGATTAAATTGACAACGTTTCACACTCTCAAGAACGGAATTGAACATGTATTTATTAGAAATAATTTTTAGCATGACTTTTAGGATAAATATTATAAAAATTAATAAATTTATATACAGAATTTTTTATTGGACATTGTCTTAAAAAAACTTATACTCTTTGCAAATATATTGTTTATTTTGTATATAAATGAAACTTGTGAATGTTTGTGTTTTATTTTTATTTGTTTTATCATCAAGTAATTAATCAATTAATTATTTTTTTCTGCATTGGTTTAAGGGTGTTGAACTTGAGCTCAGGAAACTTGAGGGAGCAGTGGAAGCCATTCATGGCTATCTAGTTTATTTGAAGGATAAGTAAATACTCTCCCCTTACATTTTATGTTTGATTTTAACTTGATTATCAGGGTGCATTACTTTACAGTTTCTCGTCGTTAGTGTGAGCCTGTGAGGCATAGGCTCTTCTTTGTACCTATAATAAAGTGAGGTTCTTTAAAGTTAACACCACTTAAATATGTAACCATTAGTTCTAGAAAATATGTAACCAGTCCATATGAGACAATGTTTCTTTATAGAAGTTGAGTAGTATTGTCTCTTAAAACAAAGGACAGAACTTAGATACAATATCATATGTACTATATTGGTACTTTTCTCTAATTAGATTTGGAATTTCATCTTAGTAATATATAAAATAAAGGAATTTGAAGAACAGTACCAACACAGTACCTATATTTTTGTATCAAAGTTTTTTTCTAAAACAAAAGGGCCATTTGTTTGTGCTATGCTTAGCAAACAAAAAATGACTATCTTGTGTCTAGTCCTGCACAATAACTGCTACAGTTATGCTTGAATGTTAATTAGTGCAATTCAGAAATTCATTTTGTTGAACTGTGTTACAGGGAAGCAAGGATGAGGGAAATCAGTGAAAGAACAAATGGTAGAGTTGCTTGGTTTAGCATCATGTCTATTGGTGTCTGCATTTTGGTTTCAATATTGCAAGTGTGGTATCTGAAGCGCTTTTTTCTGAAGAAGAAACTCATATAGATGCTGCTTTTTTTATGAGGTTTCATAACAGAATATTTTTACTCAAGTTTTGAACAATCTAGGCTGAATCCTATGTTGTATAGTTTTTATTTTTTAATCCTTATTGTGTATCATTAAGGGTGTCCCTGCAAGGGGATGTGTTGGAGTTACATTACATATTTATGCTGATAAGCAGAACTGAAGAGCTGTTCTATTGAGGCTAATTACAAACGGACTATAACTGATTTTTTGTAATTAAGCATCAATTTTATGATTTTTATCTGAGTGTGACAGTGAATATCTGCAATATGTCACTTACAAATAGCAAGCATAATTTCAAACTCTTTGTTGCGAATGAATTCTTACGACCAGTTTGTTATGAATAAGGAATAGACTTGAGTTTTAACTCAACCGTGCATTTGGTTTGACGCTTCACATAAATATTTTGATATGGTTGGTTTTACTTTAAAATAATTTAAATTTGATTTTAGATTATATATAATTGATTCTAGGTTATAACAATTTGTAGTAGCTTTTACATTAGATTAATAACTTTTTACTAGATTTTTCTCTTAACTTCTACAATAAAAACATTTAAATGGAAATCACATAATTTTAAAATCAAATTTTCAAAATTAATATGGTTGGTTTTACCTTAATATAATTTAAATTTGCTTTTAGATTTATATATAATTGGTTCTAGGTTATAAAACTTTTACATTACATTAATAATTTTTTATTAGATTTCTCTCTTAACTTACCTTTATAAAAAAACACTTAAAAATAAATCACATTATTTTAAAATCAATTTTATCAATCTTAATTTATTATACAGGAAGAAAAATAGATGATAGACTAATTTGGGTCCTTTTCAAAAATTGTTTATAAAAATTCGGTCATAGTTTAAGACAAAATTTGGACAAAGTTTCCCATAATTTTTTACATTTCCAAATGAAAAACAAACCAAAAATCAACAATAAACTACCCTCACGAATCATCTAACATGAACTATGGAAAGGGCATTTGATAAGAACAAGCTACCCTCAAAATGTAATATTACTTTCTAGTAATATAGCATGATCATCGAGTGGTTAGGCCCTAGTGCCTAGCTCATTCATGAAGACATTGGGACCTTATACACAGGGTCTTTTACTATATATTAAAATTTATTTAAATTTCAATTGTTTTTAATAAGATATGTTATTTTAAAAAGTTTAATTGATATATATTGTTAGTATAAAAGATTTTTACATTGATATTTAATCATGACTTTTCATTTATGTGACTTTTAAAGTAGTAATGAGTAAAATCAACAAATCGACCATGAAGGTTGTGATTGAATGACAGTGTAAAAATCTATCTTTACACTAAACATATATACCAATTAAACTCTATTTTAAAACTATTTTTTAAGTTATTTTTTATTTGAGTTTTTATATTATTTTCGAACTTAATTTTTATGAGCTTTATATTTGTATTGGAAAGTTTATACAATATAACTTAAACCAGCAAATTTGTCTTACTTGGAAAATTTTCTCGTATTTTTTTTTTTAATTTGTAATGAATAAAGACCCTTAAATTTGGAGGGTTGAAAAATAAAATTTATTGAGTAGTAAAATATTTCATGTCAAATATACAAACACATGAAGGAAACAATCAATTAAGACATGCAAAATGATGACTCCAAACAAAGATGCAGAAACAACTTATAGATGAAAAAATTTATCACGTATTGAAAACCACGCAAGGTTAGCTTTTGCATGCTTATCATATTTGATATACTTGTTTTGCTTTGAAGCAATGATCAGACCGGAAACCGATAATAATATAGTGTTAGATATTCAGTGTTTGTTAGACATCAGTTCTATAAAACTGTTTTCATAATTTTAGTTTTTAAAAACGAAAAAACTTGTTTGGATAGTGTTTTCTGAAAACAGTTCTGCTTTTTTAGTTTTTAAAAACTAAAAAACTGCAACATTTAAAAGTAATTTTGCTTCAATTCTCAGTTTTTATTTTGAGAACTCAAAATATAATCAGAATAGGTTGTTTTTTATTTTTCATTCATGAAATTCTAATAAACATTAAGAAGTTTTTTTATTTTTAATTTTTAAAACAGTTTTCAAATATTATTTGTCAAACAAATTTTTTTTTTCTCAAAAATAGTTTTTGAAAACCATTTTTAAAAATTAAAAAATAAAACCAAACTAATCATATATTTAATAAATTTGATGTGCATCTTACTCAAAATTACCAGTATAAATCCCTGAGTTTTGATTTAAATAAAAAATTCGTGAATACGATTTTTAGACACCCATTGACTCTCATGTTTTTCCGTCTACCACACGTTACGCGCACTTCTTCATGTCTTTCCAGCATGTTCTGCGCGCCTCACTTCTTTTCATTTTCCATCTGCTGCAGTGAAATTTCCACAGGCAAGGGCAAAGCCCCTTTAATTCCCAAAGTCATCAATTTTACTTTTGTAGTTACCAAATGTTTTGATGAACATAATAGTTAAATAGAATATAAAAAAAACCTGCCTCCTATAATTGGAACCTTACACCATTTTCTATAGATATAATAACTTAATTATCACTAAATCAACTTATTTATTTAATAAATTTGTACAAACAGTAATATATATATATATATAATTACTTTTTATAATTTTTTAAAGTATAAAATTATACCGTTAATAAATTATGGGTTAATTAAAATCAAGTAAAAATAATTTACTAAATTTAATTTTATCAAACTAATAATCAACATGTGTTTGGATGTTAAGAAAATCTAGTTTAATTGGTTGAAAACAGAAATTATTATAAATCACGTACATGTTGATTCCTATAATAAATAACAACGAGTTATGCTATATTATAAGAAAAGAATCCCACCATAACTGACGAATTATAAATCAATAATAAAAAAATGTATAAAAATTCAAAGAAAAATAATAATAAAATCATTAACCAAACAAATATATCAAAACACAATATTCGTTTATTTTGTGCAATTATTTTTCGTACCATAAATCTTCGAATCATTAAATAAATCATGTAGATGATTATGCCATTTACCTATAATATATTAATATCAACCATATAAAATTGAGCTTATAATTAAATTTATAGAATCAAGTAATGTTTTATAGGAAGAGAAATAGATACCTATTTGATATTTTTTTTAATATTTGATATAAAATTGAGTTTAATACTATTTTTTTTTATAGATACATTCAATCACAAATTTATTTATATTATTTTTAAAGTATTAATTGGTAAGGTAAATAAATATACCATATATGAAAGGTTGTAATTATCAATGTAATGATTTCACACTAGCATGTATAATTCTTTCTCTCTATTTTTTTTTCAAAATTTGAAAATTACCATTTTATTTAATACTTATTTTTTTCTCTCTCCTCTTTATTTATCTATAATCTTTCAATTAATTAAAAGCATTTAAATATCTAAAAATAATTAATAGACAATATATTATACTTAGATATTATGAAAAGATCAAATACAATTTTTATAAAATATAATAGTATATTAGACATAAATTATACATAATATTAAAACATAAAAATATTATAAATTATACGTACTTCATAAATCATTAGACATAATTTTTAATATATAAAAAAATGAATTGAAAAGATAATTACAAGAGATTTTTTTTTATTAAATACACTTTTATATTTCTAAGTTAATCTTTTATTTTCATTAATTTTTAAATTAAAGAATGTTGATTTAGAAAACAGAAAAGGTGCATTTAACAAACTTAAAAATTTTTCAAAAAAAAGTATGAACCAAACTATTGATTTTTACTGATTTTACCTGTTTATAACCTGTGTTTTTTTTTTTGTTTGTTTGTTTTGTTTTAACACGATTCTTTATTTCATCAATTTTTAGTATTGAACAGTGGGTTACGAAACTGATTTTGTCTGTTTTCTGGTGTAACTGGAGAGTACAAATCATTTCTTACAACATAGTTTATTAGACAGCTACACCATATCCTGATATTACTCTAATTATTTTCTTTAAAGGTAATTGTAACTTGTATTTTTAGGTGTTATAAGCATTGACTGTGGGGTATACGAAGCTTACATTGATAAGACCACCAACTTGCAATATCAAGGAGATTATATGCAATTTGGTGAAATTCATAATATATCCTCAATTCACAACTTTGTCCATGTAAGTCAAATTCAAAAGCAGTTGAACACATTGAGAATTTTCCCTAATGGGAAGAGAAATTGCTACATCTTGAGACCCAAGCAGGGTAGGAACAAAAAGTATATTATCAGGGCTTACTTT
This sequence comes from Psophocarpus tetragonolobus, assembly GCA_037954015.1. Classification (NCBI taxonomy): domain Eukaryota; kingdom Viridiplantae; phylum Streptophyta; class Magnoliopsida; order Fabales; family Fabaceae; genus Psophocarpus; species Psophocarpus tetragonolobus. The sequence goes on along the minus strand of CM075695.1, from coordinate 30,693,552 downwards.
GCATATGAAAACTATGACAACAAAGCTAAACCACCGATATTTGATTTGCATGTTGGAGTCAATTTCTTCAAGACAATAAACTTGACTGGGAATAAGACCCTTATTCGAATTGAAGCTATTCATTTTGCCTCAACAGACACAATAGATGTTTGTCTTGTGAACACTGACCATGGGGTGCCTTTGATTTCACTATTGGAACTGTGGCCTTTGGACAATTCTATTTATCAAAGTTCATCCACTTTATTAACGCTAGATCTCCTCACGCGAATTAACCTTGGTGCATCTGAAGATAACAATTCCTTCATCAGGTGACTTGCTTAAAAAATATATTTCTTTACATTAAAGTGATTAAGTCAGAAAGTTTCTTTAAAAATAACATAATTAAAGGAAATTTGTCCCTCTAGAATTTTCTAATAAAAGTGTATATTGGTATCAAGTTTAATATATAATTTAGTTATGTATTAAAATAACAAAAAAATTTAATGGGCGATTAACTATTAAATTAAGCATAAAAAGAAAACTATCATATCCTTATACAGTCATACTTAAATTAATCTATGTAATGGGATTCTTACTGGTTCAAAAATAAACTAATATTTTATTTTAGATCGCACCATGCTTTGATTTTACAATAATAGTTAATCAATATTATTTGTTGGAACAATTTTTGTAAGTTAGGTACACAGATGATATATATGGAAGGTCTTGGGAAGTACAAAACAGTTATAACAAGAATCAAATGAAAACATCATTAGCTATTGATTTGGATAAACTGGTTGATCCTTACAAACTGCCTGCAGAAGTTTTGAGCACTGCAGTGAAGGTTTTCAAGTCCAAACCATTGGTATTCACACAGAACTATGGGACTGATTCTGAATATTATGTGTATCTTCATTTTTTTGACTTTGAGAATATGAAAAATGAACAAAAAAGAATATTGAATATTGTTATTAATTGTTTTGATGATGATGAAAGCACACTACCCCTCACTCTTTCATACTGGAAGCCCAATAGCATAATTGTACCTGTAAAACAAGGGAAGGGCATTACTAAGATATTGATTGAAGCCACCTCTGATTCTGACTTACCTGCAATGCTTAATGCTCTTGAGATTTACAGAGTAGTAAATCAGTCAGACTCTGCTACTCAACAAGAGGATGGTAGGTTTTCTTTAATTTAATTTCTTGCTTTAGTTGTTACCTTTCTTTTCTTAGCTTCCTTGTTCAAAAGTAATATGATGCATATAATGTGGACTAATTTGGATCCTCTCACATTAGTGTGCAAATAGAAACAGCTACACAAATAATATTAAATTTTAGAGTGAATTAATTTAAAATACTAAATTATATACGCACCCTTTTCTATAAGCGTCACATTTACATATTCTAATAGAGACCAATGTAAAGATGAAAAAAAAAAAGTAAGTGTAATTCGAAAAGATTTGAGGTGTCATTCTAATTTACTATAAATTTTAGTATAATTATTTTCTTATCTAGGAATATGAAAACATTTTATATGAGTCCTAATCTTATATAATTTTAACTCTGGAAATAAGTATGGAAAATATATCTTTTAGAATATAAATTAATATTCATTTCTCAAAGAAGAATGACAGCTTTAATTTACCATTTGAGCAGTGATGTAGAAACTTTTTATAAAATGAATTTGTTATATACTGTGGTTAAATGTGTAAGCATTAGACTTTAAATCTTTACAGTACTTATTAATGAAGTATAAACTTTACATATGTCACATCTCTATTTTTATTTCTGAAAAGAGAAATCCTTGTTCTGTTTTTTTCTCAAGTATTCCTTTGTCTTCCTACTTTAGTGTTTTTTTTATGCATTTTCATTCATTATATGTTCACTATCTGAAAATTTGTTTACTTTCAAAGTTCATAATCTCAATCCTTTCCTGATATTTTGGTAACTACTGGATTAACAACAGTTGATGCTATCTTCCACATCAAAGATTTTTATAATATCTCTAGAATTAATTGGCAAGGAGACCCTTGTGAACCAGAGAATTTTACATGGGAAGGTGTGTCTTGCAGCAGTGGGAACACTCCAAGGATCATTTCATTGTAAGTATTGATATTCTCATAAATGAAGGATGCTTTGTGGAAACTATGGTCTTAGTTACTTATGATCTGCATTGGCCTCTAATAACTGAATCAACATCTGCCATTCTAAAGAATTTAATGAAAAAATGAAATGATTTTGATGAATTAACATAGCTCTTATCTCCATTTATTCATTTTTGAATGGAAAACTTCCGCATCAAATTCAAGCAGAAACCTGAGCTCAAGCCAGTTGTCAGGTGAAATAGATGTCTTATTCTCTAACCTCACATATTTGGAGAGTTTGTAAGTGTTTTCTGTTAATTTTTACTGAAGCCTGTATTTCAATATCAATACCTAAGCACTCTACAGGACCAACATTAGAGATTGTAAACTTGTAATTATTATGTTTCAGGGATTTGTCAAACAATGAATTGATAGGGGAGGTCCCAGAATGCTTTTCAAAACTACCACAATTAAAGATCCTGTAAGCTGTGACATTGAGCATTGCCACTAGAAACTTTCAATGTCAAACACTCTCCTAATATATATAACACATCACACCATCTTTGCAGTAATTTGTCCAGGAATATGCTCACAGGTTCCATTCCTGAGAGTCTAAAGGCAAACTCATCAAACAACTCTTTGCAACTGAGGTTTGCTCCTAGACTACAGTTACATATAACTTTGTTGCAATAAAATAAACAGACTAAAGATTCACACAAAACTTTGCTAACTCCCTTGGTCATCCTTGTTTTTCACCCTCTTATTGTTTCGTTTTTTAAAAATAAATCCTCTATTAATTGACTATTTGACTGATATTTAGAAACAATAAGCAGCAACTAGCAAAACCAAAATTATAAGGATTTTAGAATTTCTTTCTCTTTCTTTCTAGCCTTTGCTAGCTTCTTGTTTTAAAAAGTATTAATGCTCTTCATGATTACATAGTTCATTTCAAAATTCTTCTCTTATCATCGAAATTATGATAACTGACACTTGCTTTACATTCTAGTTTGGATGGAAATCCCCGTCTCTGTCAGGCAGGTTCATGCAAGATCAACAACCACCAGAAGTTTATTATTCCATTAGTTGCATCTATAACGACATTTGTCACAGTGATTCTCATTATATTTACCATAGTCATGGTGATTTGGAGACTTAGAAAAAATGGAAAAGGTAATCCACAGAATAATTTTTATTATATTTTTACATGTCAAGGTCATTATTATATTCAAATATATTTTTTATGGTTGACGACTAATTTTATCTGATTTCTAGTATTTTTTATTAATTAAAAAGTTTGTTTTTCTGTGTAGTAAATAAGCTTGTGATTTTGAGACATTACTTGAAATAATATTTTTCAAAATGCTAGCTTTTAAATTTTTATATTTTATTCCCTTTTTGTCTTCAAAATATTTATTAAATTTTCTTGTTATCCTCTTAAATTAAAGCTGCATTTTATTATTTTTTCCATTACCTTTTGGATATTTTTTAGTACATAGTTTAATTTTTTGTATTAGTTCTCTAGATATCACCATAACTTCTACAATGTAGTCGTATTCTCTGTCAGTTGAATATCTATCTATACAAGCTTTATTTACTAATACACTCCACACAAATACAGAGAGAGATACATTTAGGTATTTGTATAAATTTCAAATAACTAATTGTTGAATTAATACTAAGTGATAACATCATATAAGGATTCAATGATATTTTCCTTGATGATTTCTTTCTAGTATATAATCTGATTCAATTTTCCCAGAGATTTTTTTTTTTCACTTTTCCCTTGCATGCATTATTTGCATTGGGGATATTGATTACAATTTCAAGGATGACAAAGCTCTCATAGAAAACGTGAACCAAAGCCACAATTTCTGAACTACATATTACTTGGAATATAATTGTTGTTATTTACATTGGTCCAGTGATTTCTTCAATACCAATCAAAGATGAGCTACTGAAATCAACAAATCAAGTATTTTCTTACCCAGAGATTATTAGAATCACTAATAATTTCTCAACAATGATTGGAAAAGGAGGATTTGGTAAGGTTTACCGAGGTACTTTAGAGAGTGGCAAAGTAGTTGCCGTGAAGATACTTTCTTTGCCATCAGCACAAGGGTATAAGGAATTTCAGTCAGAGGTAATTGACTGCAACAATTAAATTGGTTCTTCTTTATTCATAAAAATGTTTATAGTACTCATAATTCAACCATGATACTAAACTTCTGAACTTGGAAATGAAGGCAAAACTGTTGATGCATATTCATCATAGAAACGTGGTTTCTCTTGTGGGTTATTGTGACGAAGTTGACATTAAAGCCCTTATTTATGAATATCTCCCAGAAGGGAGCCTCCAACAGAATTTGTCAGGTTTAAGCTTCACTCTCGTAATGGCATGTGTATTTAAAATAAGATGAAAACTAACTTCATTATGATAAATTACTATCATAAAATTCAACATAAGTTTCTGATTCATATTAAGAATGGTTTCTAGTTCCTTTCAATTCTCTCATAATGATAAAGTAACAAAGAGAATCAATACATCTTATCAATGCTTCTTTTATAACAATTGCATGATTTGCTCACATTTGAAAGCAAAAAACTTTGTTTCCATGGAAGAAATTAAGACTATAATGGCATTTGAAAAGGGTTGCAAAAGTGAATATAGCTTATAAATAGTGTGTTCAAAGAAAACTATTAGAATCAGTAAGTATATATCCAAAATGCTCTCCTTTAGTAACCTTTTGTCAGATTAATTATGGTTGTATATATTAGTATGGTGAGTATGTCGTTTTGCCAAGATCATATACAGATCCTTCATTTTAGAGAATACAAAGCCATATCACTTTCCAACATTCACATACTTTTGTTGAATATGATGAAAATATGCTTGCTGCATGAGAATTTTTTTTTTCACAACACTACATGATGTTTCTCACAAGAGCTTTCTGAATATTAACTTCTCTTGCAGATAAAAACCCAAATATGTTAGAATGGATCCAAAGACTTAAAATTGCAATGGATACAGCAAATGGTACACAAATATAGCACTAATTTCACGGATGTTCTAAAGTTATTTTGGTTTTTTAATAGCAATAGCAATTATAGTTGACAAGTATGTGACTGATAATTGAAAATACAGGATTGGACTATTTGCATAATGGATGTAAGCCCCCTGTGATTCACAGAGATTTAAAATCATCCAATATCTTACTAGATGAAAATATGCATCCCAAGATTTCAGATTTTGGAGTGTCTAAAACTTTTGCCAACGACACAGATACTCATGTCACAACTTGTCCAGCAGGCACACCAGGTTACGTAGATCCTGAGTAAGTAATATTCAAAACTTTCAATCTTAAGTTTTCAAGTCTAAGGGAATATTTACCATATAACTATATGATATAAAATGTTGAACGAAACAAAGTATTGGTTAGTAAAAAGTCAACAAGAGGGTAAAAATAACATGGATTGAAAATATTGTTTTGGCCTAGTAAACATACTAGATAATTGTAGATAATATCTATCATAAAAATGGTAGAATCTTGCCTAAGTGAATTGGATTGGGGTAGAGAAGACGTATAAAAGTCTCAGCAAAAAGAGGAGATAAAATAAAAAGTAGCCTCTCAAATGAGGTAAAGATTGAGAAAAAGCTATAACTTTGATTGTTGTTGTGACTAACTTCTTGATCGCTTTACAGATTTTACTGCTCAGGGACTCTGAATAAAAAGAGTGATGTTTATAGTTTTGGGATAATTCTACTAGAGCTAATTACGGGTCAACCAGCACTAAGAGGAACTCCTGACAATCTCAGTTACATACTTCCTTGGGTTAGTAATAAACTGAGACTTGGAGATATCCAAGAAATAGTTGATCCAAGGTTACAAGGGAAATACAATGCTGCTTCAGCATGGAAGTTTACTGGAATAGCCATGTCTTGCCTTTCTCAAGTTCGAATTCATAGACCTGACGTAGGCCACTTAGCCTCAGAATTAAAGGAATGTTTGTCTCTTGAATTATCACTTGAAAGGACTGTGAGCAACGTGAGAGATTCATTGGTCATGAGTTCTAGGCAGATTGAGTTCCATTAGTGTACAAAGGTTACATGCGGTTGGCTGATTTCATTCAGAGTTAGCCCCACATGATTAATTGATTTGGCTTTGTAAACTTGTATGTGTATTAGCTTTATATTAATAATTGATCTTGTCGTCTAAGTTAAGGATACGTTCAACAGTCAATCCATATTCAATTAGTTTGTTTTACACGCTTTTTCTTTATGATAATTTGTCGTTCCATTAGATTATATTGATGAAAAACTCTTTAATTTCCATAAATGATGAAATATTTTAGGAGAAATTTGGGGAAATTTTACTAAAATGGTGTAGTTTTGAAAACTATACTTCATTTTGGGGTTGTTCCAGAAAAAATGACTAGAATGATGGATGTGGTTTGCACGCACCGAAGAGGGAAGCGCCAATCAAGCTGGTGTGACGTGCATAATTTCCATGTGCAACTGTGAGATGACTAACTGAAAAGTGAGTGTAGAATGATAATTTCAATAACAATGAATTGAAATTTAATGATCTGATAGCAACCCAATAATTTCAATAACAATAAAATTAGACCCACCTCAACATTATAAAATCGGATCGAATTGTAAAGTAAAATTTTATTTCATTATATATTCTTGTTTAGCTATATTATTACTCAACGAGATTTCCAAATTTTGATATAATTGTCATTTGTTGAACCACTACTCTTATGTATGTCGATTTTCATCTCTCTCATGTTTTGTGAACCACCTGATATGCATGACACCAACTGATCTCTGGACAGGAGTTTATGGTCATCTAGATTGCAATGGTGTCGTATATGCCATTGCCAATAGCTCCAAAGTTAGTGGCAAAAGTCGTTAATTAACGGTTTTGGAGGGAATGTGATGGCTTAGTGGGGCATGGTAAAAATGATGAAGGGCTATAACGGAGAGAAGGTTATTGTAGCATATTCATCATAGGTTAGAAGGGGCATAGTTGTTCCTTTATATTATTGTTATATATATATAACAATAAATAGTTATGCAAAGTTACAAGGGAAATACAATAATACTGCTTCAGTTCAGATTAATTGATACAACTAACATAAGCCGCATAGCCTAAAAAATAAAGGAGTGTTTGTGTGTAAGTTTGTCTCTTGAATTATCACACTTGAAAGCACTTTGAGCAACGTGAGAGAGTCATTGGTCATGATTTTCATGGGCAAATTGAATTCCATTAATCGTAGATGGGTCCAAATCTAAGGTAGGGTTGTTTAATTCCAAACTGAATTAGCCCCACACTGACATATTGATTTGGTATTAAAAAATTGTACGTGTGTTTGCTTTATTGTAATAATTGGACCTTGTTTAACCTAAGGATTCAACGGTCAAGTAAAGGAGATCTCATGTTTAAGTATTTTGTTTTATGCACTTTTTCTTTTTGATAATTTAGCATTCCACTAAAAAACTAGATTATATCCATGAAAACAACTTTAATTTCCATAGATACAAACTTTTAGGAAATAATTATATTTTTGCTCCATTTAGTTTGGATAAAGCAGAACTTTGATCTGTCATTTTTTTCAAGCTAGTTTTGTTTTAATTTTACAATAAAATTAAACAACTTTAAGTATTTGTTGTTGTTTTATTTAAAATCGTTTCAAATAAATTATTTTATATATGTTCCAATAATTAGTGCTAAAATTTATATATTCTTAACTAAATTATTATAAAAATCAATAAATCATAATATGACAGTTTGTGTAATTGTTAGTATGCATATATTTTTTCTCATAAAACATGAACATGCATGCAATGATCATAAAAATTTAGAAATAAGAATTTTAGTGAAAACTTAACAACATTGGAGGGATTAATTTATGATATTTGAATTATGATTTGAATAGAAAATCACTTTCATCCTGGGTAAAATTTGTTTAGTTAGTGAAGAAAAGATCATCAATTCAATTTATAAAGATTTTGATGAGTAGAAAATGAGAATTTGCATGTGGGTTTTGAATGGAAGTACATTGACCAATTATATCAAATCTAATAAATTTGAAAAATAAGAATATATCTTGGATTGAGAAAAGGTTAAAGAACCACATTAATACATAATTCATATTATAGAGATAATATAAAAAGATGTAACTAACGCTACTTTTAGTAATGCAATTATATATAGCAGGCTACTTATTCCTGACCTGCATGATTTTAGGATGATAAACTCCATCTTTGGAGGTATATATTATTACTTCTATTTTATTTCATTTTCGTGGTCCGTGTTATATCCCATTTATGTTTCACTATTTTAATAATTTTCATAATGGAAAAATTCACATGCTTAATTATATTTTGCTTTATAGTACTCTGAAGTGTTGATGATGGAATAAAGGTACAAGAGAGAACCTTGACCCAATCCAATCGATTATTGTAAAATCCAAAGTTTGAATAGAATTAGCATCTTGAGCATCCATGATTTGAATGTGAGAAAGAGGTTCTTAGTGCTTCTGTGTTAATTAGATAGGTTTTAGGGGCACACAATGCTTAACTTGAAGAGCATTCTCATAGCGTTGTCGTTGGTTATTTAGACAAGTCAATAATTAATGGAAGTTGTGACATGAATTATATAAAATTATATAGTACTTGCTACTTGCTGGACCTGCCAAGTAGTTATCAATTAATGATTAATGCTTGATCTTTTTAAAATTAGTAAACAAACTTATTATAATGATAAATATGTGTACTTTTTTTTATCAGGATATATGTGTACTTTTTCATTCCTTTTAATAATAACTTTTATTAAATTTAATTCCATAGTTTTTAAACTTAATACAAATCTTTTTTTAATTTCTATAAATTAAATTCTAAAATTTTTATTTTCTACTAAAATTGTGAACTACATTTTTTAAGTCATCTTAAATCTTCTTTTTTATTAAAAATTAAAGAAAGTTAATTTAAGTATCATATTTTACTGAACTTTATCGTTCATAATGTTATAATCCATTTCAAAAAAAAAATTTGTCCATTGTGAAAAATATTTGTAATTTTTAAAAAATCTTAAATTTTGTACAAAAAATTGTTATAGTTTACTAACAATTTATGTTTTGTTTGGTACCATGGATTCGTGGAGGACTAAACTATAGAAAACAAAAAGCATACTTTACAGAATCTTTCCATTTATTTGGTATGTTAAATAAAGTAGGAAAATGTAAAAGAAAAAATGGTACCCATTTTATAAAGAAAAGTTCTCACAAATATAAAGAAAAGAGTGTTTTATTTAAAAAACAAAACAACTTATCCTTAACATTTTTTTGTCAACTAGTAAATGACAATATACTTTTTCTCTTTGAAAATCTAACCTAGATAGTAAAAAATGTTTTAAATTTAACTATTTTTTTATTTTCTAACTTCTCAAATTATTTCTTATACCAAATATGTAACACTACCGACATACTAGAATGAAAAAGATTGAGAGATTGTACAAAAGTGAAACTGTAAAATGAAAGATAATTTAAAAGAGTATGCATCTACTTTTCAGAAGTATGTATCTTAACATTTAACTTGGAGTAACTATGAGATGAGCAGTTTTGTTAAAAGTTGGTCAATCATTAATTTTAAAAGTAATTGAACATCTTAAAAAGGATTATCCACAAAAAGTTCTAATAGGTGGATTTTTTAACCAACAAAAAATTGTGTTACATGACAGTATGTGAAGGGTGTGACTAAGATGCTCATCAAGTAAAAATATGTTTCAATCCTCTCATTTGTTCAAATACAAATTTACTATTTGAGGGATTTGTTGACAAATAAAATACAGAAAATAATAGCAATTACATTACATTCAAACATATAAAGGGATTTAATTTCGATTTCAATTTAATCATTATAGCATAAAACGAATACTTATAAGAGAATACATAAATTTCTAACATTCTATTTAATTTGATAATAAATGTAAAACAAACTAATTAATTAAGACTCATATTACTACTCCTTTTATTTTAATTATATTTTTATTATTAATATCCAAAATAAGCATCTACGCCACATTTCTAAGTTGAAAAAAATGTTTTTAATAAAAAAAATCTGTGTTGAAAGAAATTTATATAGATAAGTTTCTTAAACCATAAAATGTTTCATTAGGTGAGTTTTTCATTAAGGGTGACATGATATTGTAAAGATAAAAATACACTAAAGAGTAAAGACAACAAAAGTAATTTGAAAAAGTTTATTTTAAAATCCCATTAAATGCCCAAAATTCTTTAAAAAAAAAAAAGAAAAGAAAAGTTGGTCAATACATAAAAATAATTAGGAATAAAGGAATCAATAATATATATCCAGATAAGACTCCAACATATGAAAATAATCTGACTTAGCAACGTCAGCTTCTTGACCATTTTACATAGAAAGGCATGAAAGCACACACTTGCTTACGAAGAGAGAGGTCTCCTTCACGATTTGATTACTTTCATTGCACCACTAGCTAGTTTCTTGGACAAAATTCTTTTTGGATAATTTTTTACAACAACTATATAAAAGAAAACAAAAGTTAATCAGGTAAAAACATATTAAACTTAATTTTGAATAAACTAAAATCAATTTATATACCATAATATTCGAATGCAAATTAAAGAAAACAATTTAAAAAATTAATCCCTAAATTTATTTTACCTTATATATATTATTGTTGCAGTGTTAGTTATATTACTGAATCAGCTGACTTACTCGGCTAGATTTATAAATGTATGTTAAGAATTTTATCCGAAAGTAATTAAAGTTTCATCGGTTGATTTTTATTGGATTACAAATAGATAAGGATCAATGCTGCATAGTGACCAAACTATTTCAGCAAAAACATGTATAAAAAGGAATTCCACCCACTATATATTGTTTGCACACTATTATGTTACATGTACTGTTCATGCATGCATGCATGCCAGATTCCCTAGCCTTTAATTTCCCTTTCTCTGTGTATTAATTAGAAAACCTTCATACTTAATTCCTTTGTGCAAATCCTGTATATAAATAGAGGACAGTCTTGATCATCCTACAAATTGATATGTACAAATTTGAGTTAAGATGTTTGATATTCATTCTAGTATTACAATTATAAAATTTAGTTTACATCTTTTAAATTTTATATTCTTAATTTAAATTAATACTATTGTTATCAACACTATTCTTTTCTTTATCTTAATTATTTTCCACAGCAATTTTGTTTTAAATTGGGGTCTTAAAGTATAAAAATAATTAATATAACAATTACATATGATTGAGTCCTAATTCTTAAATAACATTAAATGTCCAAATATTAGAGACATGTCAACATTTTATGACAAATTTCTCGCCTTTTTTTATCCTACATTTTTATTTAATTTCATATTAATTAATAAAATTGGATAACTTTTTTTTTTTTCTCAATGTGCAATAACTGTCAAGTTTTTAGTCGGTAGAAGAAACCCCAAAGTTTCGTTGTGGAGGTTTCTTGTGTCACCAAAAAGGGACAAGTGTGAGTAATAATGATAGTATTAAAAGGAAAGAACTTTTAAGAAGGGTAAAAAGAATGAAAAAATTAAATGAATTTCCATTGACCAGATGTATGGACCACAATAATAATGCAAAAGGTTGGTTAGTGATGTTTAATTTGTTCATTTTCCAAAGAGATAGGATATCATATTGCTGCTACCTTTGTATGGTAATCATACACTTGCATTATTGTTGTATGGAACCAGGCTCCTATTTGCACTCTTTGTATTCTTCACGATCTTCTTCCCATTATTTTTGAATAGTCCTTTTTTATTTTCTTTTCTAATTTCATATTTATTTATCATTCTGCTTTTTTCCCCTTTGCTGTCTGATTTGATCTGTGCAATAGGCAACCACGTAACTTTACACATATACTAGTGTTAGTAATATGACCTTTCTTTTGAAGGCAATATACTATATATTCCACGTGTTCTCGATCTCTAACTGATAATTTTACTTTATGGGTGTTTATAATTTTAGGTTATTTGGATTGGTAATGGAAGATAAAGTAGAAAGAAAATTGACTGGATGAGAAAGTTACTTCATTATTAATTTGCTTTATAAAAATAAGAATATATTAGGATAGAAAGGGATGAGACTTTATCCATTTCAACCATTGTTGTTTTGTCTAGTTTTTATTCTTCTCTAATTTGAAGTGTGGTAGATGAAAGAAAACTTTAAAAAAAAAAAATAGAAGCTATTTTGACGGGGAAAAAAATCCTTTCAACAATGGAATAAGATTTAACTAAACAACAAAATGGCATTTTAAATATATTTTATTAGGATTCATTTCATTTTATTCTGTTCCTATTCACTTCACCTAATTCTTTACCGTCAATTCAAATGTAACCCTTTAAATTTATTGAATTTAATTTCTCTTATTTAGTTTTAAAATTAATTAAATATACTTCTGTTTTAATTAAGGTTAAAACTAAAAACTAATAATTTTATATCTGAATACTAAATAAAACACTGTTAGGATTTTTACCGTCTCTCTCCGTCTGTCTGTGATATATATATACTCCAATTGAATAAGTGGAAATTTTGAATGGAAGGAAGAAAATTACGATTATCAAATGAAAATAAAAACACAAATCTCAAAGTACCAACTCAGTTTTTATTGAAACATTTTATTGAATACATGGTGAATTAATATATTCATTGCATGTGTGATGGCTTGCTCTAATATAATAAATATGTCTGTGAGTTTTGATTTTAGCTTTGTCTTTTCTCTCTCGTGTAATAGCAAATAGCTATTGGAGAAGTGCGGGGGGAGGAGGAATTAAAAACACGGGGAGAAATAAAAAAAGTGAGGGAAAATAGTTTTAGAAATAGTTAACTTTTTAAAAATAATTTTTTTAATAATTTTCTTACAGTTGAGTAAAAGACCTAGTAAATAATTGGGGTTTCTAAACCCCTGTGAAATATATGCACGGCTGATGGTTTTGATAATCCCAATTAAAAACCCACTAAATGCATATTTTTGTTAGTGATTAAATATTCCTTGCTTAGCGACAATTTATTGCTCAACGAGATTAATGCTCATTGATAATTCTGAGGCCTCTTGCTTAGTGACCCATGCTTGCTTAGAGAAAATTCTGGTGCTCTGTTATTTTTTTTCCTCAACGGTGATTCCACACTCGGTGAATTTAATTCTTTGTTCTAGAATTGCTTGTGTTTTCACTTAATGCCAAATGGTCATTCAACAAGGAAATGTTACCGAGTGACTAACCTTCGCTGGACAAGGTGACTTTGAGATCTAACACAATTTTTCTTCTTTTTTACTTAAAACTTTCATTCACAATGTATTATTTGTAGGTGGTGATCTAAAAATATGCAAATGATGGCTTAATTTTGCTAAAACTGAAGATTAGTAACATAATTGCGTTGAAAAGTATCTTAAATGTTATGAAATGATATAAAGTTTGAAGGTCAATTTTCACAAGAGTAGCATAGGATGTATAAGGATTAAAGAGTAGGAAGTACATCCTTTTGTTGTAATTCTTAATTATAGGATTATGCACTTACTATTTTCTTATCTGGGAGTTTTTGTGGGGGTTAATGTGTGGAGAGAAAATGTCTAGAGACTAGTGATGGAAAAATTAAGAGCTAAATTGTTACCTTGGAAGCAAAAAAAAAAAAAAAATCACTAGAAGGGCAAATTTGTTTAATCAAACTTTTCATATATTCTTTTTTTTTTCTCCATTGTTAAAAGATTCCAAAGAAGGTGTATTATTCGATTCAAAGTTGTAGCAAAGGAAGTTTTTATAGGAGGGTCCAAGGAAAGCAAAAAGTTGAATTGGATTAAATGATAGGTGGCGTGCATGGAGTAAAAACAAAAAGGTATTGAACTTTAAAATGTAGAAGACTTCAATAAAGCATTGTTAGGAAAATGGAGGTGAAGGATCTTTAATGAAAAAGACGCTCTATGTGTAAAGTTCCTTCAAGTTAAATATGGCAACATTAGACGTAAGTTGTTCTTAGAGCAATGAAAAAATGGTTCTCAATGGTGAAAAGACATAGTGAAGGTAATGTTGAGAGTGGAGGTAGGGGACTGGTTTAGGGGAAATGTGAAGGTTGTGGTAGGAGATGACTCATTGTTTCAATCTGAGAAAGGAGTGGTAAGAAGAAGATAGTCTCAAATCAAAGTTTCCTGGATTATTTGCTTTTTCTTACTAAAAGGAGACTGTTATCTCAAAGGTAGGGGAATGGTGTAATAATATATGTGAATGGAGATTATGATGGAGAAAATCTTTACTTAATTGGGAGAATGTTAGGTGGCAAAATTGGAGGAGATTTTAGAAGGGGTGCAATTAAGCTCTAATAAAATTATAGTTGAAGGCAGGTAACTATTCTAGAAGAGAAACTAGTTTTTTCTGTAAAATAGGAATATAGTATGATTCATCTTAGTACTTATAATTACAATTCCCTTTTCTTTAAAGCTATTTGGAAAGTAAGAGTGGTGACAACTTTTCCGTGGAAACACATTGGATCCCAACAAAGATGAAACTTAAAAAAGGAATGTTTCTTCTCTAGATGATGATACATGGCCTATCTATCATGTTGAACCTAAATCTATTTCACATCTCTTATTCTTCTACAAATTTGTTTACCAAGTATGATGTGTTGCTACCGTTGGCTTGATTATTTGAAAGTTATGCCTTCAGTTTCCTTCCATCATTTATGGCAACATGCTAGTATTGCCCATGGTCAATTCGCTTGCCAGAAACATTTTAATTTTCAATGAAGTTTAGTTTTGTATTTCAGAAGTCTAGTATGAAACTCTTCAAAAGTCTTAGTTATGCATTAGGGTTCTATATAAAAAAAAATATTTTGTTTCTATAGTCTATACAACCAGAATACTGTATTAATAGTCTGATAATTGGATAGTTTATCAAATCTTAATGGATTACCTAGTTAGTGTAAGAAGTATTTCTGTTTTGCTTTTATAATTTCTCTCTTTATCTATGTAGACTCTTTTTAATCATTCATTGTGATTAAGACTTATCTTATTATTACTAAATAAAATTTGTCTTCTTCCAAAAAAATATAAATATCTATAGATAAGGTCATCCTTACATCAATACTGGCCAAGCCTTATAGGTTTTATTTTTCCCATATAGAAAATCAAAGAACACAAAAATTTCCATTATTGTATACTATATGCTAACTTCTACTAAAAGTTCTATATTGTCACATATCCTCTTTTGTGTTAGGCATGTTGCCTCATGTAGTTCTATCTTTTATACTTTGACGTTGATATATTATTTCATTTTGATTAATTATAGAATATATCCGATGATCATATGATTAAAAGTTCTTTAGACTTTGTTGTTAGTTAGTTTGTCATAGGAGTAATATATCTTTAGACCATAATCACATATAGTCTTAGAACAATCCTTACGAGAATATATCTTTCGGGTTAGGCATTGGTCACTTTATAATCCTTGTACACTTAGAGTAAAGAAATTGATGTTCAGTATTCTTATTCATCTAATCACTTTGTTATTCATCAAAATTCTAGGACTGGATCATGTTGACCTTACCAAAACATATCTCAATCAACCAAAACAAATGGCACGACAATCTATCTCCTCCAACAAAACATGAAAAAAAAAAAAACTTTTGTACAATTGTAAACATTTGAGGACGTACAACTTTTAAAAGGTTATATAGGAAATAAGTCATGCATACACGTTTCAAACTTCATTGTAATTTGCATTTTTTTCTGGGGACGATTCTGGAATAAAATTTGTCACGTGTCAGTTACGTGACATTTCTATCAACTTTTAACCGAAATATTAAGCAAGATGTTATTTTGCATATTTAAAAAACATTATAAGGACTATAATACACATTTCTAGTGGTCTACACATATTCTAATTTTAAAAAATGCTATTTTGCATGGTCGCAAAAAAAAGTTAATTATAAAAACATTTCTTTTAATGACGATGGATTAACACCTAAATGAATGAATAATGAGTTTAATTTGTACAATGTTGTAAAAAATTTTATACTAACATTTAATTAGACACAATCCTTTGTTTACAGTAAGTTTGTTAAGTTTATTAATTAACATTTTAAAAGTTATATAAATAAAATGTTAAGATTGAAACTTTTACACTTCCAATATATACCAATTAAATGTGGGAAACTTTAATTACATACAGCAAGTGCGATTGCTTCGTTAATTGCTTGAACACTGAATTTTAAAACAAGATGTTAAATAAAAGATGACATAAGAAAACTTAACCCTTTCTAATGATATGAGAGGCAAATCAACGTGGGTACAAATGAGGATTCCACTCATAATAATGGATCCCATAGATTGTTTATACATCTAATACCTTCACAATAAAATGCACCCACAGCTTTAATTTTGAGTTTTGAAAGTGTATGCATGATACTAAAGATTTTACAAGGGACTAGAGATTTAATCACTGTTGACTGCACTTGAAGGTTAGGAATTAACTTTCACTAATACGAGATATGCTATTGTTACTTTATTTAGCACATATTAATATTAATTAATTAAGATACGTGACGTATACATCACTAATTGCTATATATATAAATATTATTGCAAGCAAAAACTTGAAAACGTTAATGTGGCTGATGAGTTTGTGGTTAAATTAAATGATAAGCAAAAATCTGTGGGTACGTAATGTAAAATTATGATGTTGGTGAAGTGTGTTCTGACTCATTATAATTGATCAAGTTGGTGATCATCAAGGAAACGAGTCTAAGGAGGTATACTATAATCCACCAATTAATAATACAGCTTTTCCTTTTAGTTGGTGGGATGGAACTTTACATGGAAGAGAAATTTGGATGGGGTGATCTTAAATTAAAGGAAAACTTTAAACAGTGGTGTACGACTCTATCTACATGCTATGCGTAGTGGGTTTTGTTTAGTGTTAGTCATTGGTCGTGGTGTTATATAAGGAAGGCCATTTCATGGACAAAATTGCATAGCCTCTTTTGCAACCCTTTCTAGTTTTTCTAGCAAAAGAACATAGCATATTATTTGTTGAATGATGGAAGTACTGTGTGGTGCCAAATTTGGCAACATGATCAATAAGGCCAAGCCATATGTTTTAACTATAGGGTTGCAATTTGGTATGGCAGGGACATACCTCTTCACCATGGCTAGTTTGAATCATGGAATGAGTCGTTTGGTGTTCATTGTGTATCGTAATGCCATTGCTGCATTGGCCCTTGCACCCTTTGCTTTGATCTTTGAAAGGTGCTCCTTCTTAATCATTTTCTGCTACTTTTTAATTTCTTGATTTTGCTTCTATGTATAATCAATGTTCTTCTATAAATGTCGAGTTAATATCTTTAACTATGTTGTTATAATTTTTGCAGGAAAGTTAGGCCGAAAATGACATGGACTACCTTCATACAAATACTAATACTTGGATTTCTTGAGTAATTACCTTAAACTTATGTGTTAGTTTACTCATAACATTTTATCACATGCTTGATAAATTGGAGAAGCAAATGCTAATTTTTTACCTATTATTTGACACCACCACTTCAATACCCATTTAATATTTACGGTACGTGTATGTACTAACATAACTATTTTTTAAACATGGAAACTAACATCTTAAATTTAATATAGCCTGGCTAGGCTATATAGCTTATATTTGATTTCTTTTAATTAAGAATGACTTCATTATTCCACTATTTTTCAATGTTATTTGAAAGAACCCTTTCTTTATACCCTGTTTTAGACTCTAGAAAAATTGTTAGAATAATTGTTAAAGTTCACATAAATAATCCACTTAACATGTCATTCATCACTAGACAAAAGGATTCACGGATCGAACGGATATTTATTCAGCTTATTAATTGCTAATTAATAAAGATTGTGATTACAAAAATTCTTATTAAAAAAAAAAAGAACTTGAAGAGGAAATTCTATAGAGAAACACAAAGGATAAAATTTAAAACTCAGAAGAGGAAAACAATCATTTACATTAACAAAATAAGACAATGACCAATTTTATGCTTCTAGTTGAACACACGACAACTTTTGTGCATGTTGATGATTTTTTCTATTTTATATTGTAGGCCAGTGGTTGACCAAGGTTTCACTTTCTTGGGGATGCAATATACTTCAGCTTCATTTGCATCAGCAGTTATGAACGCCGTACCCTCTGTAACCTTTGTGCTTGCAGTAATTCTCAGGTGAATTCCTATTTATTGAGGATAAAAAATCATTTCTAGTATCACTCATAAAAAATCTTATATAAAGAACTAGTGTTCTTTTGCAATGATCCTTCTTATGGTTAAAAACCATCTTAAATCTGTCACTGAATTACACTTTTGCTTAATTATTTCAATGAAATAAGGTTATCTCTTAACTAATTAATTAATCATAATCAAACATCAGTAGTTAAGCATAATCCTATATTTGACTCTTGAGGGTAAAAAAGAACTATAAATTATGACCACTTTGTGTTGGATCAGGTTAGAGAGTGTAAAAATCAAGGAATTACGAAGCCAAGCAAAAGTGGTTGGAACCTTAGTAACTTTCATTGGGGCTTTGTTGATGACACTTTACAAAGGCCCTCAATTTGACCTATTTCATCATTCAAACACAACCCACCACCAAGGTGGAAGCCAATCCTCTCAGAATCACTCACACTGGGTTGCAGGGACTCTCTTCATTTGCCTTGGTTGTTTGGCTTGGTCTTCCTTCTACATACTGCAGGTAACTAATTAATGCATATCAATGATAACTTTAAGAGTTTAATTAAGATGAATAAAAGAGTTTTAAATGTTGAACCAAGTCTCTTCATTTATATGATTTTTAAAATATATAATTTTACCTTAAATTGAAAAATTGTAATTTAACGGAAGTGTATAATTTTTTACACAGTGCATACTAATATATTAAATTCTAACTTTAATCAGGAATATTTAATCAGGAATATAGGCAATGATTACTGATAAAATATTATCAATGCATGCCCAGTTATGCAGAGTGTAAAATAGCTTTACATGATAACATGTCTTACATTATCAACCAATTACAAACTTATTGTTAGTTTATAATTGGATTACAGTGAAATTATTCTGTTCTAACGTGCAAAAAATGTATTATGCAGTCCATAACAGTGAAAAGATACCCTGCAGAACTATCATTGGCATCATTGATATGCTTGGCGGGTGCATTGCAAAGTGCAGTGGTTGCTCTTATTGCAGATCATCATAACCCTCGTGCATGGGCTATTGGCTTCAACTACACCCTCTATGGTCCTCTATACACAGTTAGTGCCACAATTTTTATTTTGCTTAAACCTCTTTTTCTCATTGCATCAACTTTATACGTGTTCCATTCATAGTTCAAGTTGTTTGCTCATAAAGTTTGATATTAAACTTTATTTTTTAAACTTGAGAAACTCATTTTATCTCAAACTTATATAAATTTGCGTGTGAAAAACAAACATACACTTTATGATTATTGGACTTGTTGAAATGCTGCCATATCTAATTTCACGACTCTTTTAATAAAAAGGAATGAATAGAACAAGTGTGTGGGCTTGTGGGGCTCTTTTTTCTTTTATTTGAAGGGTTGCTTCTACAAGTAACCGCGTCTGTGCACGTAAAGGAGTTTTCTTTTAAAGAAACTCGAGACTGTTTTCAACATTAACAAAAAAAATGTGATTTTTATTTTATTATTATCTAAAATTTAAATTTCAAAATCAAATATGTCCTTAAATTTTGAAGTTTTGGCATTTTATTTAAACTTGTATGACTAACAAATATAAAAATTGCAGGGAGTAATGAGTTCAGGAATAGCATATTATATACAAGGGATGGTAATGCAAAGTAGAGGTCCAGTGTTTGTAACATCCTTCAATCCTCTTTGCATGATCATTGTTACTGCTTTGGGTTCCCTCCTTCTTGGAGAACACCTCTACCTTGGAAGGTACGTATATATCTTACTATTTTATTGCTTTGGGATTTTTTTGTTCCTTATATTGCTTCAATCCAACTTTATATTCTTTTTTTTTGTGTGTGTGTTACATTTTTAATTGGATAGTATGTATATATTTCAATAAAGCACACTGCCATATTTATTCACACACACACCAAAAAAAAAAAAATACATAAAACGCAGAGACAATTTTTTTACAACATCCTGAAAAAGCTCGTAAAACTATATCCACATTAATTTGTGTTGTATCCTTTTACTCAGTGTGTGTCTCTTTTTTCTGTTTGTCATTACTGTATCTAATAGTCCCTTCAAAAAAAAAAAAAAGTTAAAGTAATTGTTAGTATACTTTTTAATATAAATCTATCTTGCACCCTTTAATATTTATCTCATTTGCTATCCACATAACTCCTGAATCTTATCTATAATATACAGTATTTTTATTTTTTGATGCTGACAGCATACAGTGTATACTTTTCTTTGTAAGCTAATATTTGATAATTTTACGTGAAAATATTTTTTTAAACTTAATTTTTTAATTCTACGTTTTCTAAATAAAAAACTAAACCATACTAATTAAATGTTACTATCTAAGGTAAAATGTATTTTTTTTTTCTGAAGCAGTGGTTGTATGATTATTATAATGTTCTTTAGATATTTCTTTAATTTTCTGATCAATGATATCATTGATTTCAGTATCATTGGAGGCATCATAATCGCAGTGGGTCTATACTCTGTGGTGTGGGGTAAAGGCAAAGACTATGTAAATGACACGTCATCACCAGCAACAACAAAAGAAACAGAAACAATGCAGCTTCCAATTACCAATAAGTAACATGTTAACATAGGAAACAAAAAATAGTTGGATCCACTTATGTTGGCGTAAGTGACCGATGATAGAGTAATGTGCAGATCATATAGTGATTTGTGCTTGTGTTGGAACTGTGTTTAGCCATGTTAAGTTGAAACACGACTTTGTTTAAGTTTTTTCTTTTTTGCGAGTGACTTCGTTTAAGTTATTACTAATTGTTACAATGTGTTTTGTTATCGTTAATTATACCAAGACTTTAACTTGTTAATCTTAATCAACGTGCAATTCTATTTTCTTATTAATTTTGTTCTTGTAAGACGTAAGAGAAAGTTAAATTGTGTGTGTAAAATTTTCTTGAATTAACGGAAGTCACGCGTTGCAACAGGGATGATGAATTTCCTTTTCGTATTTTGACATATATATAATTTTCCCATAATTATGAAAATTGAATCTCGACATTCCTTTTAAATCAACTAGTTCTGATCCGAAACCTTATAAAACATTATGGAATGCTAGATCTGATTTCCATTTGCGAGACAGGGATCAAGGAAAACGCAATAATCCATCAACACAATTGTTTTTATTCCAACTTTTTCCAAAAGGAAAAAGGGAAAATGTGATTGAATTGTCGTATCCCCGCATTCTCCTTATACTTACTTAAACAATAAAATTAAAGGATATATAATAAACAATATAAAACAAACTAAAATTGTCAATGTTTTTTATTACAAATTTTAACCAACATCATTTGATTAAACTAAAACGTGTGTCAATAGTGTTGTTAACATGGGCCTATATATAAAAAAAAAAAAAAGTGTAGTTAGCATGGTTTCCTACTCTGCTAAATAAATTTCCCTTCTTTCTGTCTTATTCTTAAATTTACTCAAATTAATTCATTTTTTATCAGCACATTGTTATGAAAATCAAACTTTTAAAAAATATTATGAATTATTTTTGAAAAAGGAGAATAGTTACTTTCTTTTATAAGGCAAAAAAACAAATTATTAAGAACCAGACTAAAATACAATATGAATGTGTTTCTAAAAAATACAACATGTAATATAATTAGGACTAAAAAGAAACCAAAATAAAAAATAATTGTCACAACCACTCATACACGACATGAAGATTTCATCACCTATAAAACATAAGAATATGAGATTAGTTTGGAAGTTCGACATAACTCTTATAAAGTCAATTGTATAGATTGAATCATTTCTTGTATATCAATTGAATCTGTTGTGAATATCACTTTGGACCTAATAACAGACCATACTTTACGTTGCAGCTTTAAACTATGTATCAAACCCAAGAGCGAGTAAGAGTAATTATTAACCTCAATGTTAAATAATGTAGAGATCTACTACCCGTTGCAAATCGCATGTCATGTCCTTGATGAGATATTGCAATTAAGTAAAAGGTGAAGTAGTCTAACTCCTACCCTTGATTAATAATAGTTACTTAGGAATCAGGATTAATCATTTTAATTATCTTAAAATTAATTATAAATGCTTTCTGGGCCTGGTTGCAAACTGTTAGAAGATTTTTTATGTTTAAATTTGCAGATTTATATTTGTTTTTATTCATATTTAAATCGGTCTTATGCTGACCAAGTATTAGGGGTTGAGGGAGTTATTTTTAACTAACCTATTTGTTAGGAAACTGCCTACACAGATTCATGATTACATTCTGAAAGCATTTTTCTTTTACCAGAATTGTGTTCACAATTTGGTATTAGAGCTCCCTCACAGGGGCCTGAACCAAGAAAGCTAACACGTGAGTGAGAGAGAGAAACTCTAGGGAGCTTTGCTTTCTGAAATGGGTTGAGATGAGTAATACACTAGTGAGCATTGGGAAATTTAAAAGTGCTATCAGAAATGGCAGAAACTGGAAAGTACATTCAACTTGCCATTCCCAAGTTTGATGGTCACTACGACTATTGGGCAAAGTTAATGGAGAATTTCTTGCATTCTAAGGAGTATTGGAACTTGGTGGAGCACGGAATTGATGTTGTTCCAGACAAAGCAAATGCATCAGAAGCAGATCTTAAACGACTCGAAGAACAACAGCTTAAAGATTTGAAGATAAAGAATTATCTCTATCAAGCAATAGATAGAGAGATTTTGGACACAATCCTAAACGATGAAACATCCAAAAATATATGGGACTCCATGAAGCAGAAATTTCAAGGCTCCACAAGGTTGAAACGTGCACAGTTGCAGGCCTTACGTAAGGAATTCGAGATATTGCAAATGAAGGAAGGAGAGCCGATGAACGCATATTTTGGCCGCACTTTAAAGATAGTCAAAAGCATGAAAACAGTAGGAGAAAGTATGGAAGAGAGTATCATAACTGCAAAAATTTGCAGTCTATGACTACAAAATTCAACTATGTAGTATGTTCAATTGAGGAATCCAATAACCTGGACACCATGACTATAGATGAATTGCAAAGTAGTCTATTGGTGCATGAGCAGCGCATGACATGCTCAGTGGAAGAAGAGCAGGTTATGCAAACAATATTTGATGAGAAGAATGGAAGAGGAAGAGGAAGAGGGAGAACAAGAGGAGCCTTCCAAGGCAGAGGAAGAGGGAGACAAACATTTAACAAAAATGAAGTTGAATGTTACAAATGCCATAAACTTGGACATTTTCAATATGAATGTCCAATGTGGAAGAAGAAAGCAAATTATGCAGAAATGGAGGATAAGGAAGAACGTGAGGAAGATATCTTACTAATGGCTCTTGCGGAGAGCAAAGAAGGAAAGAAAACTGAGTGGTTCTTGGACTCAGGATGCAGCAACCACATGAATGGCAACAAGGGGTGGTTCTCAGAGTTAGATGAGAATTTTAGAGGCAAAGTAAAGCTAGGAAACGTTACTCATATAGCTGTAATGGGGAAAGAGAGTATTCGAATAAAGGTGAATGGATTGATACATGTTGTTACACATGTGTATTACGTTCTTGAACTGAAAAACAATTTATTAAGTATAGGACAACTTCAGGAAAAAGGGCTGAACGTCAAAATTCAAAGCAACACTTGCATTATTGCACACCCTGAGAAAGGAGTACTATGTGAAATCCCAATGAATGCTAGCAGGATATTTGTATTAACAACAAACATGAGAACAGATACGTGTCTCCAGATAAATGCAGAAAACAACTCTCAACTCTGTCACAACAGACTCGGACACTTAAGTTATGATAGCTTGAGTGCTCTTGCCTCTAAACAGATGGTGACAGGTTTGCCTCTTATCACAGCCCATCAAGAGGTTTGTGCACAATGTTTGGGAGGAAAACAACACAGACACATTATGTCTAGAAAAGGAACATGGAGAGCATTCAGGAAACTGCAACTTGTTCATGCAGATCTGTGTGGGCCAATCAAACCAACCTCCAACAGCAATAAGAGATATTTTTTAAGCTTTATTGATGATATAACAAGGAAAACTTGGATATACTTCTTAAATGAGAAGTCTAAAACGTTCTCCTTGTTCAAAATCTTCAAGGCCTTAGTTGAAAAGGAAGCTGGAAAAAGCATTATTTGGTTAAGAACCGATAGAGGAGGAGAATTTTGCTCAAAAGAATTTGAGGAGTTTTCCATAAATCAAGGGATAAGAAGGCAACTAACTGCTGCCTATACTCCCCAGCAGAATGGGGTTGCTGAAAGAAAAAACAGAACCATCATGAATATGGTTCGCACTATGTTGATTGGAAGACAAGTTCCAAAAATCTTTTGGCCAGAAGCTACAAAATGGTGTTTACATATACTGAATAGAAGTCCTACATCAACAGTATAAGATATGACTCCAGAGGAAGCATGAAGTGGAATAAAACCATTTGTTGACTACTTTCGTGTGTTCGGTTGCCTAGCTCATGTCCACACACCAGACCAACAGCGAGTTAAGCTTGATAACAAGAGCAAATTGTGTGTTCTGTTTGGAGTTAGTGATGAATCCAAGGCATACACACTCTTTGATCCAATCAACAAGAAAATAGTAATCAGTAAGGATGTTGTATTTGAAGAAACCAAAGGCTGGAGGTGGGAGCAGAGAGAAGCAGAAAATCACCAAGAAATTGCTGCAGGAGAAGAAGAAAGCAGTGATTCACAATCTGAATCAGAGGAGGAGTAATCAGAATCACAAGCTGCAGGAACATACACCAGAAACGAATCTCACACTCCAACATGTTGGATCCGAGCTGAAGGGAGGATGAGAAGAAATAGGAGAAAACCAGTATGGATGGCAGACTATGAAGAAGGGGGAAACATATACGATGACAGCAACACCAGTGCTATGCTAGCAGCTGAAACTGATCCAGTAACATTTGAAGAAGCAGTTAAAAGTAAGAAGTGGCAAGAGGCAATGGTAAAAGAGATGGAGGCTATAGAGAAAAACCAAACTTCGGAGTTGACTCATGCTCCCAAAGACGTAAAACCAATTGGAGTAAAATCGATTTACAAAACCAAACTCAAGGAGAACGGTGAGGTTGACAAGTTTAAAGCAAGGTTAGTAGCAAAAGGCTATGCACAACACTATGGAGTGGATTACACAGAGGTGTTTGCACCAGTGGCCAAATTAGATACTATTCGCATTATTCTATCCTTGGCAACACAAAATGGCTGACTCATATTTCAACTAGACGTGAAAAACGCATTCCTCCATGGAGAGTTGAAGGAGGAAATATATGTCCATCAACCAGCTGGATTCATAGAAAAGGGACAGGAAGAAAAAGTATATAAATTGAAGAAGGCACTCTATGGGCTCAAACAAGCACCTAGAGCATGGTACAACAAAATAGAAGCATATTTCTTACAGAATGGCTTTGAAAGATGTTTTTGTGAACACACTTTGTTCACAAAATCAACAAAGGAAGGTAAAATTCTTATTGTAAATCTATATGTGGATGATTTAATTTACACCAGCAATGATAAAGGTATGTGTGATGAGTTTAAGAAGTCTATGATGTCAGCTTTTGACATGATTGAAGTTTGGCAGAATACACATGGTATATTCGTATGTCAAAGAAAATATGCACAGGAAGTATTGGCTCGATTTAATATGGTGGAGTACAATGCAGTAAAGAATCCAATTGTCCAAGGAATGAAGTTATCCAGAACTGACGCAGGACCTAAAGCAGATGCCACGCTCTACAAACAAGCAGTTGGAAGCCTTATGTACCTAACTGCAACCAAACCTGACTTGATGTATGTGGTCAGCCTAATTAGCAGATTTATGGAGAACCTATCAGAGACTCATTGGAATGCTGTCAACCGAATCCTACGGTATATGAAGGGGACTACAGAACTAGGGAAACTCTACAAGAAAGGAGAAGATACAACTCTAGTGGCTTATACAGATAGCGATTATGCAGGTGATGTAGACGATAGAAAGAGCACATCGGGATTTTTTTTTCGTTAGGGATTGGTGCAGTTTCATGGTCATCCAAAAAACAACCAATAGTGACATTATCTACTATAGAGTCAGAATACATAGCTGCAGCCTCATGTGCATGTCAGTGTATTTGAATTATGAGAATTTTGGAGACCATTGGTTTCAAAAGCCAAAAGCATATTCTAATTCTGTGTGACAGCAATTCAGCTATTAAGTTGTCTGAGAATCCAGTATTTCATGGTAGAAGCAAACACATTGATGTTAGATTTCATTTTTTAAGAGATCTTCGCAAAGAAGGAAGAATCAAGTTAAGATACTGCAGCACCCAAAACCAAATAGCTGACATAATGACTAAACCACTCAAGTTGGAGCAGTTTGTGAAGATCAGGAGTATGCTGGGTATGATTGCAGCATCAGAAATAAACTAAAGCCATTGGGCATTCAGTTTAAGGGAGGGATTGTTAGAAGATTTTTTATGTTTAAACTTGCAGATTTATATTTGTTTTTATTCATATTTAAATAACAGTTTTATGCTGACTAAGTATTAGGGGTTCAGGGAGTTATTTTTAACTAACCTATTTGTTAGGAAACTGCCCACTAGTTTCGGCAGAATGGGAGAGAGCAGTTTTTCTTTAACTTGCAGTCTATTTAACATTGTAATCTGATGAAATCAATAACACAAATTTAGGATTACATTCAGAAAGCATTTTTACTTTTACCAGAATTGTGTTCACACAAACTGTACTTGAAGTAAGCTTTCACTTTGTCCAACTTCTCTTATGATTCTTCTGTGCCGGGCAACATTAAATTTTCTCAATCAGAATCAAGAACAAGTGCGTGTCATATATATATATATATATATATATATATATATATATATTTTGAGAAAGCCAAATTTATATGAGAGTGAGATGAACAAATCTCAATCATTAAAATAAAAATTTTATCTCCTCTCTTAGTGGCTAAGATTTGCTCCTTTCACTATCATAAATTTAGCTTTTCTCACCATATATGACTCATATATATATATATATATATATATATATATATATATATATATATATATATTATTCAATGAATTTTTTAGTTTGTTGGGTCTAATTACTTTCAAGATTTCTTTAAGGTGGTATTGATTTGGATATTTTCTATTTTCATTTTCAAATAAAACAAAATACAGTAGTTAAAATATGTTTAATAACAATTTATAAAACTTTTTTGCGGAAAATATTTTCAAAAAATAACTGAAAACAGAAAAAAAATTTGTTTTTAATATTTTCAAAAGTTAACACTATTTAAAAACTTAATAAAAATATTATAATTATATAAAAATAATATATAAATGTATTTTAAAATATAATAAATAATTATAATATTTTTACTAAAATTAATTAAATTTAACAATATTATTTTTTTAAATAAAAAATATCAAGTAAAAATAAGTATTTTATGAATGTTAAAAATTTAAAAATGAAAACAGTTTTCAAATAATAAAAAGTAAAAACAAAAAATATTTTTTCAAATCAAACGCAATATCCATTAATCTCTCATTAGTGCCTGATGAATGTGTATCTTCAAATCAGATTCCGTTTACCATATTATATATTAGTAGTTAATCATTTAAGTTACATTCTTAGAATTTTAATCACCCCGCACTAATGTGACACTTACTTTTACTACATTGTAATTTTACATGTCATTCTTTTCAAAAAGAAAGACGGCAGATTTGAATGCAATTTTGTTCATGCATTTGGATATCAAACGTGATAGTTAAAAGTACACAATCAGATTCTGATAGAAATTCTTTAAGGGTAGAAATCCTATTTTCTAAGTTAGTGTCTTAATTTTTATTTAACTAATCAATAAATTTATATTCTAAATTTAAGAAGATTCAGATGTACGATTAGACGAGTGGAGTTTAGAAACTTATTAGACGAACACAGAAGTTTTTTAGAGAAGGAATTCTCTAAAGAGAAGTTTCAATTTGCAATGTGAGATTGTAAGATCTCCAAAGTTTGTGGCTAGATGGATATAACATGAAATTTATTAAACACTTGTAGGACATATTAAAAGATGATATAAGGAAGGGCATGGTAGAGTTTCATCTACATAGGAAACTACCACAAGGTTCAAATGCTTTCTTTCTTACCCTAATACCAAAAAAGGAGGTCCTAGGGAGTCTTGGAGATTATAGACAATATTTCTTATTGGTTATCTATAAAATTATTGCAGATGTATTAACTCATAAAATTCAGCGTGTGATGCTCAATATCATTAGAAAGACGCAGACTATATTTGTTAAAGGTTGACAATTACTAGATAGTGTTGTAATTGTTAATGAATCTATCCATGAGGCAAAGCAGTTTAAAAAACCCTTATTGGTTTAGGGTTTAGGGTTATGATGTAGTTAGTTGATCATTCCTGTTTTATATGCTTAAGCAATTAGGGTTTGGTGATAAATGAGTTCAATGGATCCATGGTTGCCTAAAGTCATTGTTTATCTTAGTACAGGTAAATGAGAGTGCAACATGGGGATTCTTTATGCAAAGAGGTATAAGACAAGGGGACCTCTGACTCTATTCTTATTCTTAATTGTTGCTACAGGACTTGTCAAGAGGGTTATAGTTTCCAATTTGCTACAATAGGGAGTCAGGATCTATAATTTGTGTTACATCAGTATGCAGATGACACTATAATAATGGTGACTCCGGAAGTTCAGAATGTGTATACTTTGAAGGGTGCTTTAAGGTGTTATGAGTTGACTTATGGCTTAAAGATTAATTTTCACAAAAGTAGTCTGAGAGGTGTACGGGTGAATGATAAGGAGTTGTCATCCTTTTGCTAGGATTCTTAATTGTGGGTTAATGCAAATGTCATTTTCATATTTGGGATAACCAGTGGGGAGTAATGTGAGAAGGGAGAAAGTGTGAAGGCCTTTACTTCTAAAAATGAGAGTGAAATTATCGACTTGAAAGCATAAAAATTTATCATTGGGAGGGTAGATTTGCTTGATCAAATCTACCCTTTCATCCATTCCTCTCTTTTTATTTTTTTTTTGCAGGGTTCTGAAGAAGGTGGTTCAAACCATTCAAATTTTGTTTTGTAGGTATCAGTATATGATTAATAAATAATTCATTTGTTTGTTTTAAAAAATAAAATATAGAAAAATTATAAAAAAATTATTAAATAACATTACATTATTAATAAATTAAACAAAAATTGATACATCAATTGCAAAGAATTTCTATCCGCATTTTCATAGTGATTTAACATGGTATATGCCATATTTAGTGAAATTTCCTACCGCTAAGGACAAGTGTGCAGAAAAAATTGAAATTATTGTTACATATATGGACTGACAAATCACACATGCGTGTCTTACACAAGAATTTGCTTAGTTAACAATGGTACATATGAAGATTCAAAAGCGAGGAAGTGGTTTTATGTTGTTGTATCTGAATGCAAGTATAAAAGCTGCCACAATATTCTATCTTTCCCTTTTTCATGCTTAGGATTCTCGAGGATGTAATGGCAATTATGGCATGTAACACCTGTAACGGGACTTAGAAAGAGTTTTTTTTTTATGTTAATTTATTTTATTAAGATAAATGTTGATTTTTTAGTTTGTCAATAGGAAGATTCATATTTTTATGTTAGTTTTCCTTTATTATATTGTTTTAATTCCTTTGGTAAATAAATAATAATGATGGTAATTGTAGGGTTTATTAAGATTCTCTTCATATATATATATATATATATATATATATATATATATATAATTAAACGGTGATCGAATTTGATAGTTTACACAAGTATTTATTAATTATAATTAAATAATGGAGATTTATTTATGAAATTTCCTTGGAGCAATAGGGTTGGAATAATTAATGAATAATGGAGATTTACACAAGTACTATTGTAATTGAATCTTCGACGAAAGACACATCAAGTTATTAGAAAAATAAATAAATTTGAGAGTTTAGTTATAATTTAAATTTTTAATTTTTAATTAGACTTCTTAAACTTATCATATTTTTGTGACACGTATGTTTATTAATCGGAGCAATATGGTTTATTATTTTAATTTATTATGTTGATGAAATATTTAATTATATATTATTTATAAATATTTTTTATTATTTTATATAAAATAAATTCTTATGAGTTTAATAGTTGAGTTCACAATTTGAGTTTATTAAACTTCCACAAGTTTATGTAAATTCTCAAATTTGATAACCTTAGGTGTCACTAGGGGTGGGTATATGGATTTATTTGGCCTGCGAAACCCGAATTTTAAACGGATCAGATAAATTCGGTCTGCTAAAATAAATTAATTTTTTTTTTGCGAATGTGTATCCAATACGCGAAGTTTGCAGGCTTAACAAACCAGTTCGCGGGCTCGCATATACATATATATATATATATATATATATATATATATATATATATATATATATATATATATATATATATTTTAAATAATTAAAAAAATGTCTAATATTTTTTAAACTAATTAAATTATAATATATCATACTAAAAATTATATCATTATTTATAATAATCTAAAACATTAAATATTTTCAATATTAAAATTGTAAAATATCACAATTTACAACAAAAAAGTCACAACATTAACACAAACTAATAGTCTAAATGACAATTTTGCCCTTTTAAACGAGCTACAGACCAAGCCCGTAAGCCCATAGATTTAGCCCGCGATGTTTGCAGGTTTTGCGAATCTTTAAAAAAAAGGGTCCAAAACTCACACAGGCTTATAAGTCCGCAGACTAGAGTATGTATACCCACCCCTAGGTGTGACCATATACATCCTTCTTGTGCATCAAAACTAAGTGGTGTAGAGTTGATTATATGCTCGTATCAACCTTTCTCTTTTCTAGCTAGTTGGCTCGCATGATTTTTTTCTTCATACACCTTCACTAAGAACATTCTAAGATACGTCACAAAGGTGTGGAGTGTAGAGGTGGGATGGAGTACAAATTGGTACTATCTCATTAATACTATTGCACAATCCAGATCCTTGTGAGTATTATCACTCATGTGTGGCACTTGATCATCTGAAACTTCAGCATATGTCTAGATTTTATCGCATACCCACAATCTTGTGAGTATTTTTACAGAGGTGTGACGCTTGGACTAGAAATTCAACATATATCTCCATTCAATTACACCATCAACATTCAAGTGAGAATTGTCACAGAGATGTGATACTCGCCTGAAGCTTCTGTTAGAAAAACAATTCAAATTATTTTAACTTCAAATCTTTAAATATTGCTTAGAAAAAAATATTGCTTCAAAATTTTTTTAGATTTTAAAGATGTAATTTGTAAAATAGAGATTTGTTTCCTCATCTAAGATTAGAATTTTAGGTTTATAAATAGAGTTCAAAAGATAAGAAGAATCACCCACCTTGAAGAGGGGGGTCACCACCTTAAGTGAGGGAAGGGCTTATGATGTGGAGGGAGGATTTGCATGTTTTCCAATAGTCCTAAAAACTTGAGGTGGATGTAGTTACGGGATGCAAACCACATGAACAAAGTGATGAGGAAGGTTTGCAAGTTTTCCAAAAACTTGTCTTGATATAGGCATGAAGTATAAACCACGTAAACAAAATAACTTTGTTATCTTTCTTTTTGCTTAGGTGGTGTTGTTTAGTTTAAGGTGTATTTTTCTTATCAATATGAATAAAAAGAAGTTTATTGATTATGTGTTTTTTGTCCCAACAGCTTCAACATCCATCTTCATCTAGTAGTGTCATCCACAATTTGTGGTAATCGACACAAAAGTGTAGCGCTTGGTTTGAAACTTCAACACAATTTTCTTCATCCTGTCGTGCCATCTACATTCCTATAGGATTTGCCATAGAGGTGTGGTGTGTGGTTTGGAGTTTTGGGTTCTTTCTTTATTCCACTACATTATCCACATGCCTTACAAGAATTGTCGCAAATATGTGGTGCATAGGTCAGTGTTCTCAACCTCTATCCTTCACCAATATCCACAACTTTGTAGGAAAAGTGGCATAATTGTGATGCTCGATCATTAAACAATTTTAGTTGATTATATGGATGTCCCTTATCGGATACAACCATTTGAGATACTTGTGTTTATTTATTCAAGAATTGGACTTTCGTTTTATACTTATGTTTTGTGGTTTATTTTTGTTATTTTACATTTACATTAAATTTACATGTTAAATATAATATAAGTAGACTTTTTTTTTCTTCTGGTACTTAATTTTTTATATATACATATATTTTATTTTTCCAATAAAAATACCAAATGACACAATATACTGATTGCTTCAACTATATATATATATATATATATATATATATATATATATATATATATATATATTGGAATTTGTTAAAATAAGATAGAGAAATGAAAGGAATAGCATATTCCTTAATTTCATAAAACAAGGGAAACTCAACAAAATTAAAGAATGCTTAAAAATAAGAAAAAAATATGAGAATGAAAAAGGTTACATGCATGTATAAATAACACATACAACCAACGTATTTTGTAATTCCAACATTGAGAGAAAAAAAGAGAAGGATAGAGAAAAAATATTTATAAAAATAATATTCTTATTCTTCAGTTGTACTTGGATTGTGAAACATTTTAATATTTTATCCTTTTATTATTAATATATTTGCATAAGTTAGAAGCTCTCTATTATTCAGTGTTATTATTTTGCATTTATATTGCTTTGTGCAAATTTGATTATAAGAAATTTTGCTAATTTCTCTACAACTGGTATCAGAGACGATTATCATTATAATAAAAATTCAAAGAGATTCAGATTTGAGTGAGAGCAAATTTAAGCAGGAACAATGGCTGCAAATAAAGGAAATGTGAGAATTGAGAAGTTCGATAGTGCAAACTTTGGTTTTTGGAAGATGCAGATTGAAGATTATCTGTATAAGAAAAAGTTGTATCAACCTTTCTCAAGAAACAAACCAAAGGGAATGAAGGATGGGCTCTTCTCTACAGATAAACCCTCGGAGTTATCCGATTGACGTTATCCTGCAACATTACATTCAACATTGCAAAAGAAAATGTCAAGTAGGTCTTATGGAGGCTCTCTCTAATATGTATGAAAAGTCATCAACCTCAATAAAAGTTCATTTGATGATATGGTTATTTAATTTGCGGATGATAGAAGGTGCATTGGCAGCGCAACATCTCAATGAACTCAATATAGTCACAAGCTAATTGGGTTCAATTGGAATTGAATTTGATGAAGAAGTATGAGTGTTGATACTTGTGCCTTTTTTAACAAAAAGTTGGAATGCTACTCTCACAACAATGAATAGCTCTTCAGGAGGCAATAAGTTGAAATTCAACGATGTACATGATCTGGTTCTTAGTAAAGAGATTTGATAGAAAGAGTTAGGTGAACCTTTAACCTTTTCAATTTTGCATATAGAGTCAGGAGGAAGAAACTTAACTAGAGGAAGTGGATGTGGTAAACCCAAGGATAGGAGGCCCATGTCCAAGAATCATCGCAATTTTCATAACTCAAAGACAATTGAGTGTTGGAATTGTGGAAAGACCATGCACTATAAAAATCAGTGCAAGAGTGCATCGAATAATCAAGAGGTGAAGGTAGAGGAAAATGTTTTTTCTACGTTAGGAGGAGATGATGCATTGATTTGTTCTTTAGAGAACAAGGAAAAGTCTTGGGTATTAGACTTTAGAGCATCCTTTCATGCCACTTCACAAAAAGATTTTTTTAAGAAGTATGTCCCTGGAAACCTCAATAAATTTTACCTTGGTAATGAGCAATCTTGTGAGATTGTGGGTAAAAGTGTAGTGAAGATTAAGTTAAATGGATATGTATGGGAATTGAAAAATGTTAGACATATTCCCAACTTGACAAAGAAGTTAATTTCATAAATAAGTCAGTTGATGATAGCTACACAAGAGTCTTCCATGACGATCATTGCAAGATTTCAAAAAGTGCAATGTCAATTGTTCATGGTAAAAAAAGTGATACTCTTTACTACATAACAGGAACATCTCATTTGATTGCAGTTGCAACAAATAAAAATCTTAATCTATGGCATCATAGGTTAGGCCATATGAGTGAGAAAGGAATGAAAATCATGCACTCAAAAGATAAATTACCAAGTTTTCAATCTATAAAAATTGACATGTAGTATACTTAGAAAGTAGAAATGAGTTAGTGATAACTGCCTAAATTACCTATTTTTACATAGGTAACATAGAACATTTATCTCAATTCCTTCTTATTTAAGGCCTTGTTTTTCTCTATTTTCAATTAAAATTATACATAATTAGGAATTTAGTTTTTAGGTTTAAATTTATGAACATTTTATGTTTATTTTTTTGTTTTAGTGATTTGAGACAGATTGTGAGATAGATTGAAGAAATTGCAGTAGATTTGAGATCGTCGGTGTTATGATAGCTTCCAGGCACCAAATGAACAAGATCTGAATGCATAACATTGCCAAGCTAAAAGAGGCAATTTTGGAATTATAGGCGCTTAGAGCCTATTTGGGGGTCACCTAGTGCTCGATGCAAGTATGAGCGCCCAAAATCATGGTCGCCCAAAGCTCGACTCAAAAGTAAGGCTGACATGTCCAAAGCAGCGCTCATCGCTCACGTCTCTGTCGCTTGACACTTGTGAACAGATATGATATTATATATGTGTGTCTTTTGCTCTATGAGAGGGGGCTACACACCTTGTTGACCGAAGGCATGCTCCAAACCCGTCTTTGTCCACTCTTCGCATTCATCCATCCCGATAGTTAGTTAGGTTGTTATTTTGTTAGGATTGAATTTAACTAAGTTTGAACTCTCATGTATTTTTGTTCTCTTTAATCTAAGTTTATTATTCAATGTTGGTGTTCTTCTTTACCTTGTGTGTTATTTTCTTTATCTTTAACAAATTTTACTTATTGAATGACGTCGGAAGAGGATTTTGACTTGTAAAATGAGAAGAACTCCCAATGAGTTTTATTGCTTGGAAGAGAGTAAAACTCATTGGTCATCTTAAGCTCATTTTCTTAATATGGATTATTTGACTTTAGATTGTGTGAGGGGTCCATGATGTAAAACCCAAATAGCTTAATTCTTTGCTTCCGAGGAATCAGGGTTAATGATTTCAAGTTCATTTGTGCACTTGAGAGATGATTTAGTGAAATCAAATCCAGCTAAATATCAAACGTGTAACCATTACTTTTTATTTATTTACGCTTTATTTACTTTATGTTTGGTAGTTTTTGTTTCTTTCTATCTTTTTGTTAGTACAAGTAGAAATCATTAACATTTCTAAGTATCAACAAGTCCCTGTAGGATCAACCCGATATCTATCGGTTGCTACATACGACTAGTGCACTTGCTGGAAGTAATGTAGAAAACTTTACATTCATCAGTTAGCTTTCAAACAAGTTGAAAAACCCCAAAGAAGGAGAAACTTAAGCTTGTTCACTTTGATATTTGGGATCCAACGCTTGTCCATCCATTGATGGGAAGCAATACTTAGTGACTTTTATTGATGATTACTCTAGGAAGGTATGAATATACTTTCTAAAACATTAGTTTGAAGTGTTTGAGGCTTTCAAGATTTCGAAAACTATGGTAAAAAATGAGACAGGATTGAAAATCAAAAAGCTTAGAACTGACAATTGTGGTGAATATGTAGACACCAAATTTAAGAAGTTTTTCTATGAGCATGAGATCAAAATGGAAATGATCGTGCCAAGTACGTCTCAACATAATGGTGTAGCTAAATGTATGAATCGTACATTGACTACAAGAGCTAGAAACTTGTGTTTGTAGTTAAGCTTACCAAAGTAGTTCTGGACAGAAACAATGAACACAACAGCTTACTTAATCAACCAAGGTCTATCAGTATCATTAGAGCACAAAATACCAAAAAAGGTATGGAGTGGAAAAGAGGTAAAACTCTCACATTTTAGAGTTTTCGGTTGTGTAGCATATGTGCACATTAGTGATCAAGGCAGGAATAAGCTTGATCCTAAATCGAAGAAGTGCACTTTCATTAGTTATGGTGAGGATGAGTTTGACTATCACCTATGGGGTAATGAAAAAAAAATATTCATAGCAGAGATGTGATTTTCAATGAGAGAGTGATGTACAAGGATAGGGACAACACATACACTAGCAACTTAGAACAAAGTGGACCAATGTATGCAGAGGTGGATGGTGTCCTAGAACTCTTCTAATTCAGACTCCAAATCATCCTAAGGAATCAATTGAAAATAATAATGATAAACAACTTGACACACCAGAGTCTTCTACTGAAGCTCCTATTTTGATAAGATCTTATCGACCCCATCTGCCTAATAGGAAATATTTAAATTGTATATTGTTAACTGATGAAGAGGAACCTGAAAACTATAAGATTGTAACCATTAGGAAAGATTTTAGGAAGGGAGAATCTAGTACACGCTTTGTGTAGCATATAACAAATAGAAAAGTAATAAATATAACAAATAATATAATAAAAGAAAATGAAAGCGATCAAACATAACATAGAAAAAGGAAATAAATATATTTTCTTGAGAAAGTAACAACCACTTAATCATCATAAGATAATTTTATAATATCCATTAATTATAAAATATTATTAATATGATTTTTATAATTATTATTAAAAAAATAAAACTTAATATATATACATAGTTAATTAATTAATAATAATTTTGTAATCAAATAATTATCTAAAACAATTTTCCACCTCACTACAAGTCCTTTTCTGTCTCATATTTATGTGTATATATTGTCAATCCAGTATACTGTAGAGCTAGTAGTTCTTCAATGAATCAAAGCGTGAAATTGAATTTACAGTGTGCTGATCGTAAGTGGCCACAAACACAATTAACTGATTAAGACTCGAATCAAAATATAATGGATCCATTAGAGACGAGCTGCTGTCACAGCTTTAATTTTAGAGTTTTAAACTTGACACTAAAGATTTTATGACTAGATCGAGAATAAGAAGATAGAATCAATAATTTGAGATGAAAAGAGAATAAGAAGATAGATAAAATGATTTAAATTTCTCATAAACTAAAATTAATTCACGTACTCAATATTTATAAAAATTCTTTCATCTGACTTTTAAAATTTGTATTCTGTGAATTAATTTTAATTTATAAAATATGTTTGATTCATATTACTATTTATATTTTCTATTATATGTAAATATTTATTGAGAACTTGAACCAAAAATTACAAAAGAAACGATCATTAATTAATTGGAAAAATGTCATAAAAATATATAATAAGATTTATTTATAATTTGTAACATTAATTTTTCAAATCTTGTCAAAATTTTTAACAATATTTTTTAATCTTTATAAAAAAAATACTGATTGGACTATTTATTAAAAATAATAAGAATTAAATACTTTATTAAAGGTTACTCTAACCCATCAAAATTGATATATGTAACAAAGAATGTAAGTTCAACTTGTGCTACCAATACAACGACCTTAATAGTGATAGGATGGAAATTTCCAATTCCTTATTCATATTTTATTCCCACCAATTAATAAAGAAATTTTATTTTATTTATTAAATTTTTTTTATCATTTATATAACTTACTAAATAACACGACATTTCTTAATTGGTAGAGCATGAAATGAGACATCAAGTCAACACAAAAGATTTTCATTTTTAGTGTATACATACATATATATATATATATATATATATATATATATATATATATATATATATATATATATAAAGATATATAGTGAAAAACCACATTTATATGAGAGTGAGCAAATCTTAGCTATTGAGAGATGATAGGGGAGAATATATGAAAGATCTCAACTATTAAGAGAGGAGAGAGAAAAAGAAGTGACAAATCATAAATGCTCAGAGAGAGAATGAGTGAATATGTACAATTTAATCTCAACTATTAATTTTATTGCAATTGTTGAGATTTGCTCTTCTCATTCTCGTATAAGATACCTTACTCTCATATATATATATATATATATATATATATAACTTAGGTGAGAAAAAAGGTTAAAGTAAGAAATGAGAAAACTTGATAATAACCCTAAACCCTTATTTTTCATTTTACAATTTTCAGCTAGTTTTACCAAACCTTTACAACTAACTTTTCAGCTACCTTTTCTACTAGTTTTTCCAAACATACCCCTAGTGAGAAAACCAAATTTATATGAAAGTGAAAGAAGCAAATTTCAGCTATTGGGAGAGGAAAGATAAGAATATCTGAAAAATGACAGTCATTAAGAGAAGAGAGAGCAAAAAGGGTGACATATAATATATGCAAGAAGAGATAGAATGTCATCCATTAAATTTTTATTTCAATGACTAAAATTTATTCATCTCATTCTCATATAAGATATTTTACTCTCATACGATATGCCTCTATATAGAGAACGTCTCATATGAAAGTATAGAAGTGTATCATATGGAAGCAAGGTATCTTATCTACAAGGGTGTATCATATGAGAGTAAGATATTTTATATGAAAGTGAGACGAACAAATCTCAATCATTAAAATAAAAATTTAATTATTGAGATCAAATTGTACATATCTACTCATTTTCTTTCTTCCAGCATTTATTATATGTCAATATGATATATATATATATATATATATATATATATATATATATATATATATATATATATATATATATATATATATACGAGTTAGATGAGCAAATCTTAGAAATTGAGAAATGAGAGAGAAAAATCAATTATTATTAAGAAAGGATAGAGGAAAAAGAGTAACAAATAACAAATGTTAGAAGAGAGATAATGAGTGGTTAATCTCAACCATTAATTTTATTTTAATAGATGAGATTTGTTTCTCTCTCTCATATAAACTTGATTTTCTCATTAGATATATCTCATATATATATATATATATATATATATATATATATATATATATATTTTAATTAGTATGTTTTGATAGTGTAAAAGTCAACAAATCTTCATTTATATGACTTTTAAAGTATTAATTGGTATTGTAATTTAATGACAGTGTACAATTTTTTACATTGTTAGTGCATATTAATTAAACCCGCACACACATACAGAGAAAACATATCTAATAAGAAAACCAAATTTATATGAGAGTGAAAGGTAAAAATCTCAATTATTGAGAGATAAGAGAAAAAAATATCAGAAAAGTCTGGGCCGTTAAGAGAGGAGAAAAAAAAAGTGATAAATAATAAATATTAGAAGAGAAAGAATGAGTAAAATTGTACTCATCCATTCATTCTCTCTTTTAAAACATTTATTATTATTCATTCTTTTTTCTCTCTCATCTCTTAATGAATTAATGATTGAGATTAACTACTCATTCTCTCTTTCAACATTTATTGTCTGTCACTTGTTTTCTCTCTTTTCTCTTATGGTTAAGATTTTTCGGATATTTTTCTCTCTCCTCTTTCAGTGGTATATATATATATAAAGCGAAACCTTTTGAGGTTGCAACCAAAAACTAGAAAACGTTAATATGTTTGAGCGGAAAGGTGCATTTATGCATGGTTAGATATATATCTTTTAGAGCTGATTGTGATTGCGAAATTAAAAATTGCAGAAACAGATAATAACTGTGGTTATGACGAGGGTATGCTGCTTCCCGAGTTCCTGGTCTTCCACGCAAATATTCAATAAGGGAATCAATCAAGACAATGTCATGTTACTCCCACAAAACATTACTTTAGTTGTTTAGTGGAAACTTTACACAATGGTGACAATTAGTTAGATGAGAAGTGAGAAAATGACCAAAAGCTGAACTTTAAAAGTGGTCCAAGATACTTGTCTAGTCATTGTGCCTAGTGGGTTAATTTTGTCTTAAAGGATCTTTGTGTTTATAAGGGAGGCCATTTCTTTTACTAGGGAGCATAGCCTCTTAGTGAGTTCATAGTAGAAAAACATATCAAAATTTGTTGACAGTGTTGTTGATAAATGATGAGGGAGAAAATATGTGGTGCTAGTTTTAGCAACATGTTGAATCAGGGAAAGCCTTATTTGTTAACTGTGGGGTTGCAATTTGGGATGGCTGGAACATTCATCATCACTAAGGCGTGTTTGGATCGTGGAATGAGTCGTTTTGTGTTAACTGTTTATCGAAATCTTATCGCTGCGTTTGTCCTTGCCCCTTTTGCTCTTTTCTTTGAAAGGTTCTACTCATTTTGTGATACTTTTCAAATTTCTAAACCATATATTTTTTCAGCACATATAACTTTGTTTATCTTATTATTTTATGATCATTTCTGCAGGAACGTTAGGCCAAAAATGACAATGAATGTCTTCATGCAGATAATGGCCCTTGGATTTCTTGAGTAATTAATTTATTAACTCTCATAACATGTAACATCTTCTTAAGTGTATCTTAATACATGACTCCTAAAGCTTCATAGATTAGTGCAGTTCATACTTAGGAACTTGTAAGTTCATTAATATAATTCTAAGAAAACAAAAATCGTCTCTATCCACATAACGTACTCTTCATTACATCAAAATGATGGGTGAAATGGGGGTATCTTAGTTGCTAAATCAATAATTACGAATGTGATCATTAGCAATATTTTAAAGAAAAATATCATTTAGGGATTAATGACACTCCCTTAAGCACTTTAGGGTTTAGGATGCTTCAAATTTGATCCTCAAGAACCCATATATGTACGGAAAACATTTGTTAAGAAAAGTAAATCATTTAAATAAATGTCATTATCTATAAAACTAAGCACTTCACATATATGGTTAATAGATTACGAGGCCCCTCATACTACAACTTTAACAAAAGAAATGTATATTATATATATTTCACTTATAACTTAACACTTTTTCAACATATTCCCTAACCTATATATAATATTCTATATCATTAAACTCACTAATAAAGTTAACTGAAGAGTGAATTTTTCTTATTCAAATCGATAAAGAATTAAACATACAGCAATTTTCTAGTGCATTGACTGTGTTCTATGATACTTATTCAGGCCAGTTATTGATCAAAGCTTCACTTGCTTGGGGATGCAATACACTTCGGCTTCATTTGCATCTGCTATTATGAACGCCGTACCTTCTGTAACATTTGTAATAGCAGTTATTCTCAGGTAACATTCAACTTTCTTTTTAGAACAGAACTTCAGTTAAGTACTAACCAAATTCCAATTGGATACATCATCCTTTCAATGTAAACCAAAACATCACACGTGCTTTTCCTTTCAGCTCAATACATCACATGCCTTTTCTTTTAGCTCAATTTTACTTTTTTAATTATCTTGATGCTTTTTCTAAGCCATTAAGTACAGCAAAATATATAAAAAAAAATACTATTTGGTACGAAAATTTTCTTATGCGAATTACACAAACCAAATCATGTCATATTAAACCAGTAATAAAATCAATGCATTTAACTTTGAAACAATAACCAATCACCATCCTTCGTGCATATGTTACGAATAAAAATTCTTACTAATTAGTGTTTTCCAATTAAAATCAGTAATCAAATAATTTACAAGTAGTTTTCATAGCATTGAAGTTAGGAAGACAGTTAGCAACACTCTCTCATCACCTATATACTTTACTTTTAGCACTCTTCTAATGATTGAATTATATTAAAAATAATCAATTTTAATGGATCCAACTTTAAATTAAGGCAAACTCACATAAATTAATGATTTTGAATAAAATTTAATCTAATAAGAAATACAATTGAAAGAAAGTATTTTAAGAAATAGAAAAAGTTTTTTTCACTATCTAGCTAAAAGTTTTATACCGTCAACTATAACTCTTCATACATAATAAGTTTAATTCAATATTAATGTAAATTATCGATGTCATTTTAAACTGTGAGTATATATTAATTAAATTTTAAAAAAAATATTGGTATCATTTTTCTTAAACTTGTCATTTTTATTTTTTTTTAGTGAAAGTGTGGAACCGTACCCACTATAATTTCTTCTTTGTAAAGTTTATGTCATGTGATCATAATATGTACAAGACCTAACGTTTTCAATCTCGGCAAAAAGAGTATTGGTAACGAAATCTAATGCAAAATTATGTATATTATTTTGTATTGTATCAGGTTAGAGCGTGTAAAAATCAAGGAGATACGCAGTCAAGCAAAGGTGATTGGAACTTTGGTAACCTTTGGTGGGGCTTTGTTGATGACACTTTACAAAGGCCCTGAAATCAACCTATTTAATCATCCAAACACTTCCCACCACAAATTAGATGCAAGCCATTCCCAACAGGGTCACAAACACTGGGTCACAGGCACCGTTTTTTTATGCATTGGCTGTTTGGCTTGGTCCTCCTTTTACATTTTGCAGGTAATTAATTAATTATACATGCATTCCATCAGATATTTGTATAAAACTTTAGGTAAGTTGAATTTGAGAAACTTACCAAAGAGGGATAGATATAACAAGGCAACATAATACGGTTAGAGTCAAGTTTCTTTATATTTGATTTACCTGTTTCAAGACGATCCGAAAAAAATTCATATAATAAACCTTTAAGACTAAATGAGTGTTTACAAACGTAGTTACAGATTATCCACCTTTCACATCTGTATCAGAAATCGAACTTATGTCTTTTTTACATATAATTCATATAACTTGACCAACCTTTGTTGATCTTATGACATTAATAGTAATGTAAGAAAATGTAACTGTGCAGTCCATAACGGTGAAAAGGTACCCTGCGGAACTATCATTGTCATCACTGATATGCATGGCGGGTGCTTTGCAAAGTGCAGTGGTTGCTCTGATTGCAGATCATAACCCTCGAACATGGGTCATTGGTTTCAACATCACGCTCTATGGCCCTCTTTATGCTGTAAGTAAAGCTATATTCTTTATCTTACCTAAAAGTAACTAAGTTAAACAATTTCATCCTAAATCATTATAGTGCAATCAAGAAAGAAACTTGTAGTAATCATTTTGAAGTACAAATTACATCTACTCTTGACTACAATGAAAGGGTTATTGTTTTTAGAAAAAATAACATTAATTGATTTTATATTATTATTCGGTCACATCTCAACATTTGCAATAAAAAAGTTTTAAAAGTAATGTTTTACAGTATTAATAATTGTTTTTGTATATTTTAAAAATATAAGTTACATAGAATTTAATGTATATTAGTGAAATAAGAATTTTAGATTAA
The DNA here is from genome assembly GCA_037954015.1 of Psophocarpus tetragonolobus. Lineage (NCBI taxonomy): Eukaryota > Viridiplantae > Streptophyta > Magnoliopsida > Fabales > Fabaceae > Psophocarpus > Psophocarpus tetragonolobus. The sequence continues at coordinate 30,650,085 of CM075695.1, read as the reverse complement.
TATTAAATTATATAGATATATTTAATTGCAATCGTTCTTATCCATTGTTTTTTAGAAGTGATCACTTTTGAATTGTCAAGCTCAAATTTTTCGTGTCCGACAAATCGTCAACTCTCTTATTTATCACATGTAATCTTATGTCATTCATGTAAATATCATAATTTTTTTTCGTTTCTAATTATGATAAACATTTGGAAGGCTGTGAATTACAGAAGAGACAAGGGAAAGAAAGTAATGATTTGATTAAGACAGAGATTTTATAACTTGAAAAAGTAAGAAACAAATCAAATTAAACCTCAAAAGCAAATTAAAGTTTTTCTTTTTTGACTGATCCAAAGCAAAATTTTGAAATCTTAAATTTTTTTTTTTTCATAATAACTTTTCGGCTTACCAAAGAAAATAATAGTAATTACTTTTGAAAATTGCAGGGAATAATGAGTTCAGGAATAGCATACTACGTACAAGGGATAGTTATGAAAAGCAGAGGCCCAGTGTTTATGACATCCTTCAATCCTCTATTAATGATCATTGTTGCTACTTTGGGATCTTTTCTTCTAGGAGAACAACTCTACTTAGGAAGGTATAATTGTTAAAATATGTTCTATTTGAATTTGGTCCAACCTGTATATTTGCTTCTTCTCACTGTTCAATCCATAGTTTCATATTTGGTCATATCAAAATTTATTTGATATTGTTCTTCTACTAAGTCGGAGAATATATATAACAAATAAATTCAAATAGAAGAAAATTAGATCATATGTTAAAATGTTTATGGTAATATATTTATGTTAAACAATCATATTAACGTCATTAAAGTTATAAGTTCATATGAGTCATATGTTATATAAACATCACTACTCTATTTTTTTTGTGTGTGTGTAAAACAACTTATTTTTTGAGACAGAAGATACTAAATTTCTTGTTAATTTTCTGAATGTTGTTTTTTGTTTCTCCATATGTATATATCAGCATCATTGGTGCCATCATTATCGTAGTGGGTCTTTATTCAGTGGTTTGGGGTAAAGCCAAAGACTATAAAGTCATCACATTGCCCTCAGCATCAGCAGCAACAAAGGAAACGGAAACACAACAGCTTCCAATTAGCTCAACTCATAAATAGTAGAGACTATTAGCAGAGAAGATAATAAAATCTGCTCAATTATGGATAATGGTGTTGCTGTGGATTTCAATGAGAATCCATAAGTAGGTGTTATTAGTGCATGTTTGTTTTAGGACTTTTTCGAATTGGGACAAGTTCAATGAAATCTCTCTCTCACGAAGTTTTTCATTGAACATGAACAACTCCATAGGCAAACACTGCCTTGTTGCTGTAATCAGAGTAGAGAGAATCCTATTCATATATGACAAAATAACAAATCTTTCGATCTTGTTTCTCTCTTCTATCTTTAAAACATTGTGAATGTTTTTGCGGAATTGTGTTCTAATTAAAGAAGTAGCATAGTCCCTCAAGAGCTAGCTAGCATCATAGTGTATCATCCAACATCCTTGTTGCACAAAATCATGCACCACCAACAAGAGTTTTGTTTGTTCTTGGAGCATTGCCATTGCAAATATATGGTAGGTTATTGAATGGAAGCTTCTTAACATTCCTTCCAGTTATTCATGAGAATTATAACACGCTATTTTCTATAATATATGATTAACATGACTGTTAGTAATTATAAGATGTAACATTAAATTAAATTATAAAAGAACATTAAATTGAAGGTTACATTTATGAATAAGTTTTCATGGAGTAGAACTAGAAAAACTATCGAACCAATTCTTATCATTCCTTAATGATTTTTTTTATATGCTATAATTCCTTAATGATTAAAACTACAATATGCAATTAGCTTTTTTGAAGTAATAATCCATTAACTTACTAATATATTATAGAAGAATATTTGATAGAAACCTTACACCAAATGCTTAAACAAGTTTTTCACTTTATAATGGCTCGAAAACTTTTCGAAGAGGTCACTTGTCAAAAATTATCTTAAAGAAGGAATTCCTTAATTGTGGAAGAAATCTAGTTAACTTCTCTTCAAAGGTCATGGGCATGAATTAAACGGTTGTACAAAATTTTTGTCATTTAATTCTGTGATTGGTCGTCTCATCCGATTATGAGTATTGATCAAATTTCAAAAAGTGTTGCTTAGTGTACGGAGGTAGTGGTTTTAAATGAGATGTAGTTCTTCTTTTGGTATTTCTATCATGTGGGTGTTAGTGGGGAATTACTATACTATGATAAATGTTTAGTCCTATTTTAATTTTGTACTATGACTCTCCCTTTGTTACACCTTGTAACATAAGAGACATTACTTTTCATGAATATCTTTTACAAAATAAAACAACAATAATTATAACAGTAATAGTGCTCATCACAATGATGGTTATAATAGTTGTGGTGATGATGACAACAATGATGGTATAATGGTAGTAGCAACTACTGTAGTAATAGTGGTGGTGGTAACGGTCATAATAGCAGTAGTAGTCATGATAGTTTCAATAATTTGAGATGTTTTAATATGTAATTATCAATGACAAATCCAACTTACTCAATGAATTTCTTTGAGGGATTTAAGTTAAAGCCTCTCTAACTTTTAAGAACCAAAAGGACAATTTATTTGACTTTAAATGGAAACTTTCTTATATTTCTTTGAATGAAGTATCATTTTAATCATTGAAAATCATAGGTGTTGATAATCCTTGAAAGAATTCATTTTTATTAATTCTTAGTGTTCTTTCATTGTACAAATTGGTCATTAAAGTGCTTTAGATTGTACTTTAAAACACTTTAAAAAGTTATTTAAATAGGATTTTAAGTATCAATTTGTACAAAGAAAGAAACATTAAGGACAAATTTTCCTAAAATATTTCTTTTAAGAACTTAATACAAATGCTAATGACTTTCAAGCAATAAAATTGTATTTCACTTTCTAAATTACATATTCAAATTGAATTAAGGTGATCTTTGGTTTCCAAAAAATCATTGATATTGTAAATAATGCTTTTGAACACCTTGGAGATTGCTCAACAAAAGACAAAGTAATAACTATTAGGTTGGGGTGGGTATACGAACTTAAGTTCGTGGATCTCTAAGCTTGTGCGGGTTTTGAACTCTGTTTTTTAAAAGAATCATAACTATAGAAGAAATTTGAGCCCGACCCGTGACACTCGCGGACTCCACAGGCTAAATTTGTGAAGGGTTTGGTTCGTAGTTTGTTTAAATGAAAAAAATTGTTATTTAGGCTATTAATTTGTGTTTATGTTGTGATTTTTTTGTTGTAAATTGTAATATTTTACACTTTTAATATTAAAAATATTTAATGTTTTAGATTATTATATATAATTATATAATTTTTAGTATGTATATTATAATTTAGCTAGTTAAAAAATATTAGATATTTTTTAATTATTTTTTAAAAAACATCTATGTGTATATACGGACTGGTCTGTTAAGCTCGCAGACCGAATATAGACTCGCAAAAAAAGTTTATTTATTTTAGGAGACCAGATTTATTTGATTCGTTTAAAATACGGGTTTCGCGGACCGGACTTAAACGGGTCAGATAAATCTATATACCCACCCCTACCTTTAGTAATTAAAATTGTAATTTTTTGTAGTTTAAATGAAAACTATATAAATTCGATATTCAAATTAAGGTGATATTTGACTTTCAAGAAAAATCAATGACATTTTAAATAATGTTTTCAAACAACTTGGAGATAGTCCTACAAAATAACAACTTAATGTTGATATATTTTATTTTCACAATTAACTAAGGTTTCTAAAATTGGACTAGTCATGGAACCAGTGAAGGCAAAGGTTTGAACTGGATTCAATAAAATATCTTTTTATATATTTTTTACTAAGTAAACAATAAATTATATGTGATTTATAGTATACAAATATGATATATCTTATTAAGTTTAAATTTTGTTGTCTTTATAATATTACAAAGAAGTATAGTCACACATTGTCCCAAATGACTTCTTGAGAGGTAGATATAAATTGTGATTAAGACTTGGCAAACATTGATGTAGTGCAAATCCGTCAATTTTTCCTCTGGGCATGAAAGCAATTAAGTCTTAATTATTTATAAAAAAGAAAATTAAACTTTTTTTTATTTTGATGAGAATATGTTTGTATACCAAATAATTTATTCAAAATATAAGTATACCTTATGAGGAGTTATAACAGGAGCCCTGCAAACTGCGAGTTATCCTCACCCATGTTTGTGTGTGTATATATATGGAGAGAGAAATAGAAATGAAAGAGGAAGTGTTTGGTTTTCCATTTCGATTAGTTGAAATAGTTTTAGCTATGTTTGAATAGCATTAGGAGTTTTCTTAGGAGGTACTAACTGTTTAAAAAATTTCCGTTACTAGCTAGGTTTTTTTTTACATGTTTACCCTTATTAATGAATGTATTGTCCTTATTAATTCTCTATCATTACATTATACCACCTTTCTCTCATTCATTTCTCTATCATTATTAATTTATTAATGTAATTATAGTAATTTATAATATAAAATTATGGTAATTACACAACACTCATTTTCTATAATTTATTATCATCATTTCTTTTCTCTTTCTTATCTCATCACCATTAATTCTTTTAAACCTTTTTTCTCACTTCTCTCTCCTAACATTTATGTATGATAATTATTTTAAACATAACTTTCATATAATAATTTATGTTAGACTAAAATTAATGTTTATTTTTAATTAAAAATAATTTTTGACTAAATATAAATTTCTGTTAATTTTTATAAATATAAATTATATCAATATATAAATTATAATTTATAAAGTATTATTATGTATAATTATATTAATATTTTATGTTGTGATACAGGAGAGAGAACAATATTTGACAAATACAAAATTAGGAGAGAGAGTCATGACAAGGGGAACTCATATAATTTGTTGTTTTTCATAAATGTCAATTAATCTTATAGAGTGTGTTAAAAGGAATGTGTAGAAGAGAGATTAAGATTTCCTTCGAGCCTCCGTAGCAATATTATAACTTCACATAATTAATATATAAATATTTTTATACTTTTTTTTTGTAACATTAAATTTATATTCAATGATCAAGATCATTGTTGTAGGGACAGTACATCAGCAAAGAATCCACATACGTAAAAGAATACGTTTGTAGAGAAAAAAGAGTGAAAACAATAAAGGCTAGAAGAGAAATAATAACTGCATAGGTAAGAGAAATAATTATTTTTCAGAGTATCTTTAAATTAAGTTATTTTCACAATTAGATGATTGACTTTTTTTTCTTTTATAAAACAAATGACAGACTCTCATATTATTTATATAAATAAACTTTTTTACTTTTCATGTTAAGAAACTGATTGTTGGGCAATCAATTTCTTATAAGATGTTTTTTATTATAAATTTATTTTTTTAGTCAATTTTTTATATTTATTTTTTATTTATTATAGTTTTAAATCACAAATTTTAGAATTAAAATTTTTTTAGTTGATTTACATTTTTATTTTATTATGTGTTTTATTTTTATATTTTGTATCTTTTTTCATTGTTTTAATTTTTTTATACGCTTTTTAATTTATTTTTTAGTTTATATTTTTAAGTTAAAATTTTTAAGTGCTTTTAACCAAAATAATTTAAAAGATTGAGTTTTAAAATTTTAAATTAAAAAATATAAATTGAAAAATAAATTACAAAGCATTTGAAAAAATTAAACCAACGAAAAAATATACACAATATAGTAGTATTCTATATATCTCATTTCCATAATAATTCTTTTTATTTTAATTCTAATCTATTATTAATTACAAGGACATAAATTATTTTCTTAATTGGTTTTTATTTGATTTCAATGTATAATTATTCTTCTTCGATTATTTATTTAACTTTAAAAAATAATATTGAAACCACACTTTTATATATATATATATATATATATATATATATATAATTCATATTTGTTACATATTTCTATATTATTATATAAAAAGATAGGGAAAATTTTATCTATATACAGATCTCCTCTTTAGTTTTTCCTACTATAATGATCACAAAACTGATGAAAATATGTTCCTTGAAGAATTTGTGTAATTAGTAGGCGGAATGTAGAAAGTAACAACTAACGGTCCTTCTATCTATCACTATGAGTTCTCCTTGATTGTTAGAAAACACCAAAGTGGAGACATCAATCCCCTTGAATGTAACTAAGTTTTCAATTATATTTGTAATCCAATTGGTCCCAAGAAAAGTGGGTGAAATGACTGCTCAAAAAGGGTTTAGGTAATTGGGCACGTCCATCTTTGAAAAAATAAATGAATTATTATAAACAAATATATATGTATATATATTATATGTGTGTGTGACAAGAAAAATAAAAGAGTGAGAACAAATATCATGTAAATAATAACAATTTAAATAAATAAACATATATATGTATATATTTGTTTATAATAATTCATTTATTTTTTCTTATTTAGAGAAATTTGAATTATTTTTTTAGTGACTAATATCAGGATAAATGAAATTTTTTACCATGGTTTTTAAAGAATATAAGGATATTTTACCTTAAATATTTACTCATTTAAATATCGAAGGACAATCCTCCAACTACAAATTAATTCAAACTTTTAGTTAAGCATTAAAACTTTTATTATAATTAATTTAATTTTTTTATAAGAGTTACTAAGAAAAGAACAATTACCTTTAAAATAAAATGGTTAACTAATAGTTTTTTTTAAAAAAAAACTAATTTAATAACCAAATAAGATTATGAACATCAAATCAAATAATTATGGTTAAAAGTAACATAAAATAATAAATAAAATGAGATTATGAACACCTTACTAAATAATTATAACTAAAAATAACATAAAATAATAAATAAAACGAGGTTAGAAATACTTCACTAAATAATTATAATTAAAAGTAGAATAAAATAATAAATAAATAAGATTAGAGACACCTCATTAAATAATTATAATTAAAAATAAGATAAAATAAATAAGTATAATATTTAAAAGTGATAAGTTTCTCCTCTCTTTTCCTTAATAAATAGAATAATACGAAATTGTTATTTTCAAATTTCTTTTTTAGGTTCTTCCCTCATCGTTTTTTCACGTTACCTAGCCTGTATTTATAGACCTGTGATGATCAAGTACAAAATTTTTCCATCATTACTTAGTTACATTCACAACATCTAATTTTCTCTTTTACTTGCTTATAGATCAATGTTAGTTTGTCACGGATAAGGATGAAGACTTATCCCCCGTTTTTTTTAACAAACCATTAAAAACTGAATCCAATAAATTTGCTTATAATTTTATATCTTCAAATTTATTATAAATTTATTTCTATTATTTTACTTTTACAATATATTCTAAAAATTCAAATTTTTATATTTAATAATAATAATATAATATTGTACTAAAATTTTAAAATATAAAATATTGTAACTGAAAATTTTAAGATATCATGATAATATAATTAAATATTATTTAGATTTATTCAAATTACTAAATATATAAATTTTTAAAATTATATATTTTATTGAAAATTTTGGAAATATTACAATTCTCCCCTGCTATAGAAATTTTGTCCTCAAAATTTTTATGATTAAACAAATAAGGATATTTTTTTTTAATTTTCTCGTCCAATTCTCATGTAGCATATCCTATGACATCATCCCAGATGACATTTACCCGTGAAATTTGTTTGTCTCCCAAATGCTTGGTCCTCTTGTTTGCGATATGTACATGCATTATTTCAAATGTAAGTTTATCATTTAAGTGTATTGTATCAAGCGTTATCATACGGAAATCATCATATATATTTTCTTAATCTAGACACATTAAAGTCATTATGAAGATTAGAAAGAAAAAGAGGTAAGGAAATTTGATAAGCAATAGGACCTATTTTTTCTGAAAATTTGATAAGGACATATAGATCAAGGAGTGAGTTTCTTTGATTTCATTACCCTACTAATTCCCGTTTTTTGTGTAACTGTCAAGAATACATGATCACCTTCTTGGAACTCAAGTGGTCTTCTTTTTTTATGAACATAATTTTTTTGTCTGCTTTGAGTCATTCTCAATTTTTCCTGAATTATTTTGATTACCTCTATGGTTTACGGCACCATTTTAGGACCTAAGATCAAAATTTTCCTAGTCTTAAACCAACATAAAGGTGTTCTGCATTTTCTTCCTTACAAAGTCTCATAGGGTGTCATGCCTATGCTAGAATGGAAACTATTGTTGTAAGTAAATTCAATCAAGGTAAATATCGATCCCAACTACATGAATCTTGTAGCACAGAGACTCTCAACAAATCTTCTAATGATTGTATGATTTTTTCTGACTGCTTATCTGTTTGAAGATGATAGGTTGAGCTAAGATGTAGCTTGGTTCCTAAGGCTTCACGTAAACTTCCCCAAAATCTAGAAGTAAGTCTAGGATCTATGTCAGATTTTATGCTAGATGGGACACCATGTAATCTTACAATTTCCTTTATGTATAAGTTTGTCAACTTTTATAATGAATACCTAATGTTAATGGGTAAGAAGTGAGAAAATTTTGTTAGTCTATCCACGATAATCCATATGGAATCAAATGTGTCCATTTTTTGTGGTAATCCAACTATAAAATCCATTGCTATATTATCTCATTTCCATTCAGCTTTGTATAAAGATTGTAACGTTCTTACTAGTTTTTTATGTTTTATCTTAGCCTTATGACAAGTCAAACACATGGCCACTTATATAATTTACTTATATCATTTTATAGATTCAAATTTATTATAAATTCATTTCTACTATTTTAGTTTTACAATATATTCTAAAAATTAAATATTAAATTTTTACATTTATAATAATAATATAATATTGCACTAAAAATTTAAAATATGAAATATTGTAACTGAAAATTTTAAGATATCATGATAATATAATTAAATATTATTTATATTTATTCAATTTAATAAATATATAAAATTTAAAATTATATATTTTATTCAAAATTTTGGGAATATTACACACAACGTAAAAATAAAACACACAATAAAATAAAATATAAATTAACTAAAAAATTAATTTCAAAATTTATGATTTAAAAAAATATACATAAATAAAAAATAAATTTAAAAAAATTAAAAATTGACTAAATTTTTTTCAAATTTATTTTTTAAAATTTGTTTTGATTTCTTTTTTATGTACATATGTCTTTCTAATATGTGATTAAAAAGATTTAAGTTAATTAGTATTTATTTTTTTATGTGTTTTATTTTTATATTGTATATCTTTTACGTTATTTAAATTTTTTTAAAATGCTTTGTAATTTATTTTTTAGTTTAAATTTTTTAAATTAAATTTTTTGAACCTAATATTTCAAATTATTTTTTATTTATTTTGGTAAAAAGTGTTTACAAAAGTTAACTTAAAAAATATAAACTAAAAAGTAAATTATAAAATGTTTAAAAAAATTAAAATAATGAAAAAGATACAGAACGTAAAAATAAAATATATAATAAAATAAGTGTAAATTAACTAAAAAATAATTTTAAAATTGATGATTTAAAAAAATATAAATAAATAGAAAATAAATTTAAAAAATTAAAAAATTTACTAAAAATATAAATCTGGAAAATAAACGTCCTATAAGAAATTGGTTGTTCAACAACTAATTCTTTCTTATAGGCTTTTTTCATAAAAAAAATCACATTGAGAAATTGGTTCACTAACAACTGATTTTTCAACATGAAAAAAGATCATTCGTGTAATTTTTTTTTTCTTTTTAGTATATAAAAGATAAAAAGCATGAGATGATTGATTATTTTGTCGCAAGATGGTTGATGTAAGATGCTAACATACTATAACTAAAAAATAATAGGTGTGTGTGTCTATATATATATATATATATATATATATATATATATATATATATATATAATATAGAGGATATATCCTATGAGAGTAAGATATGTTATATGAGAGGGGAAAATTTTAGTCTTTGAAATAAAATTAATGGTTTAGCAAATCTCTTCTATTATTTATTTTCATAACTTATTTTCTCTGCATTAATTTTTCAAACTCTCTTCTCTCATCAGTGTATAATAATAATTTTAAAAATAAATTTCATATAATAATTAACATCAAATTAAAATTATTTTATTTTTAATTAAAATAATTTTTAACTAATATAAATATATGTCAATTTTTTATAAAATATAAATTACATCAATATGTAAGTTATATTAACATAAATTATAATTTATAAAGTATTATTATACATAATTACTATTTATAACTATATTAATTATAATTATAATAATATTTTATATTAATTAGAGAAGAGAGAGAATAATATCTCAAAGATTAATGTTAATGAGAGAGGAAAGATAAAAAAAAAAAAAAAGATAGATAATAAATAGTAGAAGAGACCAGCAATAAGATTTTATCTCAACATCAATTTTATTTCAATAGTTAAGATTTATCTTTTCCCTCTTATATAAAATATTTTACTTTCATATATGATCAATATCTTGTAAGTGAAATTATAAGAGAAAAGTTAACACCAATAAACCAACTCAACGTGTCTAGCTGATATCCAAATGATCCCTTTATGTTGCTAATGCCGTGTATTTTTCCTGGCTAAAAAAAAAAAAAAAAAAAAAAAAAAAAAAAAAAACTCATCATGTAATTAGGCATTACCTACAAGATTCTTCGTATATTAACCAACCACAAGTCATTCTATTGGAAGAAACTTATAATGTCTAATGAATTGGCAAGCATTAGCAGAATAAGAAGATATAAAAAAAAAATATAGTGCTGTCATAACTAAAATTAACTTGTAATATAAAAACGACACCGATATTAAGGTTGATTTTTTTCATAGTTATTAAAAAATTTAAAGCAACTATAATCATATGGCTGAGAAGTAATCCTCAATTGCATTATTCTTTACACTTTTACACGTATCTTCATTGTTGATAAGGTTTTTAAATTCATAGAAGATTTAAAAACTCGATTAATAAGAGTTTAACTCATTATAAAATAGTTATAAAATTTAATTTTTTTATATCATAATATATAAATAATTCTTATTTATTAATAAATTTTATCAAAATTTATAAATAGTCAATTTTAAAATGAAATTAGTCCATAATAAAATTACATAAAATATCATCAACAAATTTCATAAAAAAACTAGTTAAATTTATAAAATATCATTTTATTTAAAAATAAAAACAATATATTAATAAAAATTAAATTTATTCAAGTTTATTTAAATTTATTCAAATTCACTCGAGTTTATATACTAGTTGGTTCGTGTTACTTACCTACGTATGAATTAACTTATGAATTTAAAAACTATGATAATAAAGTTATATGTTAATTGAGAAGGGAAATATTATTAAATAACAAACTAGGCAATGATAATGAGAGAAAGAATGATACTTTAATTAGTATGGTTTTTATTATATTAACGAATAAATTTAATAAATTTATTATAAAAAATTGTAATTAAATATTAGATTAAAAATGTGTAGTTTCCAACCTAACATACAGCCAGTCCACACATGCGTAAATTTTTTACTTTTTTATATCATTATATCCTGTATTCTAATGCAAATCATGTTCAAGCCAGATAGGTTTATTATATACATATAATTTTTCTTTTCCATTAATGCAGCGGATATTTACAACTTAATCTTAAAATTAGTTATTAAACTAAAACAATTTTGTGCTTATATGGTCGATGGTGACACATGCGTAAATCACATAAGTTGATAAGCATTTGAATGAAAATATATAAATAATTCAATTATACCTTATAACTATATTTTTGCCCTCCTCAATACCGAAAATATCTCAATCCTTGAAATGCGAATGATATAACGAATTTCTTTTTATCAAATTTCATCATGCGTATGGTTAAAGGTTTTTTTTTTTTTTTTGCCTTATAATATCTCTATTGCACATGATTAAGGGTTTGGTCAATTTCTTTATACTAATATTTTTTTGAAGTTTTGTTCAACTATACAAAATACTTTTGTTTTTATCTTATAATTACCTTCCACAATAGGTAGCCTTATATGTGAATATTGATGCAAAGAGTTTCAATGTAATGTTTTTCAAAACCTTAGACTATATTTAAGATTTTTGTATGAGTAAAAAAACTAATTAAAAATATTTTGAGTAAAAATATTTTGAAAATCTTAGAACAGATTTTAGATTTTTGTAAGGTAAAAAAAAGTAAGAATATTTTGAGTAATTTGACAAAATCTAAGGAGGTGGTCGTGTAATTTGTCTTAAGAGGTTAATAAATAAATGACTTAAATATATAATTTTTTTAGGTTAATGTGGCCAAGTATTGAATTAAATTCAAAAATAGAAAAATAGAAAATGATTGAACATTTGAGTTCAAAAATATTTGAGATTATACCTCACTAAATTCAAGAATATAGGTTTTAGTCTTGATAATTTTATTTCATTGAAGATTCTTGTGGCAAAAATGAATATCTTATTAAAGTGTTGTGTGTGATGGATTTGTGTAAGATGATTCTATGAAAGAGAAATGAAATTTGATGTAAAACTATTTTATTTTTTGTGTGTGACAGAGAATGAAAGAGTACAAATGTGAAAAAAAGAAAAAAAATGGCACAAATGTTAATGGCATATTGACTCAATTTCATGATTGAGTTGATAATTGATTCAAGTCATCTAGTAACATTTTAAATATATAAAGACTTATTAGGTGGTTCAGTTGGTAAAAAATAGAAAAAGATAAAAAAATATCGTTGGTTAAATTCTCACTGCTAACGAAAATTAACTTGCTAACATTACTAATATTTAGTCAATAAAAAAAATTGTCAATATCTACTTGGAGTTGTAAGTGTTTAGAAACCCATGACAAACCTAAGACAAATCCCTAATTGCTTGTATTGTTATTAAACTTAGTGTCGGTCATCTAAATGTCACGAGGGAATTGCTAATAGGCACATTTATAGTAGTGACATTGGGGTTATTACACTTGACAATATGTTTTTTTAAAAATTAAAAGTTTCATTAAATTTTCAAAGATTTTATTATTTTAAAATAAATGTAAAAATGAGAATGTAGAAGCAAACTTGTTATTTTTAGAGTTAATTAGGATTATGATATACTTCAATTGAATCAACAATATTTTTTTTTATTTTATACATTTTATGCACATTTTAAATGAGGAAAATTCTTGTATGTATTAATATTATATATAGTTTAAGCTAAGTAAAAGTTTAACTTATTCTAAAATATTCAATTAAACACAGAATGGGACATGAAAAAGTTATATAAGTGGGAGAATAATTTACCTAATTGAATAAAAAAATTTAAAAACAAAATCATTACTAATCATTAAAAATTACAAAGATCAAATAAATTATATAACATTGAAACCAAATAAAAAAAAAAAAGAAAACTAAATTAAAGAAATAAACTAATAATATATAGAGGCTTGGGCAGTGGATCATCTCCCAGCCCATTAACATGTATAAGAAAACCTAAAACACCAAAAGGCTATATATTGTCAAAAGAAAGCTTATAGCCGCAGTCGCAACATTCATAGAGCTTTATGGAGCCAAGTAAATCCTTCTCATTAGTTTCTACTTTTCTTTTTATTTCCTCTTTCATTCTCTATTTTTTATTCCTTTGTTTATTGTCCTATTTATTTTGAAATAATGGGTCACAATTGCTAGGTCAAATTGATTTTTACAGGATCAGTTGTATTTTGAAATTGATTTTTACATGTCTGGTACCTAGTTGGACTAATTGGTCCAACAGGCTCCAATTGGGTTTGATAAGACTACATGTTGGACTTCCACAAAGGTACAAACCTTTGATGACTCTTCATTTCTCACAAAATTGTGCCATAGCACTTTTCACCTTGCTCCTTTTCCAACTTTACTTGCTGATTGATATTTTTTTACCTTATTTTTTCACAGAATCTTCAATTATAATGGCAATTTATCTTGCTACTCCACATTCTAATTGCCATTTATTTTCTTAGGTAACATTCTAATGGCAATTACCTCCGCCCCAAATCTCATTTCCTCGTCCCTCCCTCCCCAATCTGTCACTTTCTCCAACCCCCTTTTCCAACCCTCATTTTTTCTCCCCTCCAAAACAACTTCCTATCCCACCTCTGTTTATTTTTTTTTAATTTTTAATTTGTAGTGACTTTTAGTCATTACAAAATATAATAAAAACCACTATAAATTTTAATTACTAAAATAAGAATAACATAATGACATGTCATCATTTAACGGCTAAATGGGACAGAAGAAACATTTGTAACCTTGACACGTCAATAAAAAGTTTGTATATCACAACCATAAAATTGAAAAAGTTCACCTAACAAAAACGTAGTTTATCCTAAATTTTTTTAGAGTTTAATTAGTATACAGTGTCATGTAATGACAAACCTTAATTCATGATACATTTGTTGAATTTACTCGTTACTACTTTAAAAGTCACATCTCCATAAATTTTAAATAGTGAGACAATATTTATACACAAATTTTTAATATTAAAAATTTAACATAATATTTTTTTTTAAGCATAGATATATATATATATTATCATTTTTTCAATGAGTTTTCATATTCTAAATATTCAAACATTCATCTTCATGTAATTTTGCATCTGATCATTGAAAAAAAAAAATTAATGTAACAGTGAGTTCATTGAACATAATAAAAAGTAAAAACTTTCCTAATAAGTTATAAAATGTTAACTTATCTACCTCTAGAAAATATTATTTTATCTTGTTAATTTTTTAAGTAAAATAAAACAACAGAAATATTAACTAATATTTTAATTAATTTTAAATAAACTACTAAACAGAATAAAATATTAATTTATCATTTAAATTTTTTAAAATAAAAATTATAACTATCATAATAAGAGAAATTTTTTTTTTCATTGTTATTACTTATGCATAGAAAGATAAAGTTATCTCCAAGTGTATTCAAATATTACATATGTAATTATTTTTTTAACAATTTTGAAGTAGTAACTTATCTTCAAAATAAATAGTATGTTAAGTAAAAATAATAACTAATGAAATCATAATTAGTTTGTTACGAACATGTGGCATGTGAAGGTACTATTTAAAGTTTGTTATACCACTTCTATCCTAAAATAAAATAAAATAGGTCAAAATACATGGCTCCAAAATATATTAACTACACCCTCCAAATTATAAAGAAAATTATGACAAAACAATTACAAATAAAATAGACTATGACCTAAAATATTCTCTCCATGTTTCATCCAGGTTGTGTCTACTTCTAATCCTCTTACCTAAGAGTTAATGCTAGATGAGATTGCATCAGTACTTTAGTACTTTACCAATGTAAATCAGCAAAACTTTAATCCTCGGAGCACTACAAAAACATTCATTAAGCGGATTGTTCAATCATCGTCTGATCTACCTTTATCCAACTCCAAAAGTTATATGTGTATTTCCAAAAAATAATAGTAATCTCTAATCTAAATTAAATATATAATCTAAATTCCTAATTATACTTATTTTCTACATAAAAAAAGAAATATTTGTGTAGCAAAAATCACTTAGGAATTTTTCTTTTCACTTTTTCGTTATTGCTCTTCATGCACATAGGTCTTGTATATAGGCACGAGTTGCATGTAGTCATTGTGAGGTACGATGTGATGCTGCTTTTAAGTAGATAGGCATAATGTGATTTGTACACTAAACTTGCACAAATGTAGATTTCTTCCACGAGCTTTCTTTCGTTCTTTGACATGTTTCTTGCATGCTCTACTTTTCATCATGTATATGTGTGTGTGTGTTTAATTATCGTGCTATTTTTTACTTGATGAGACGTTATCGGGTAGTACGTTTGATGCAATATTTTGCAAATAAATAACTAGCAGAAGATCCTTATAATTAATAAAGATAAACTTCATAAGTTTTTTATTACCACAATAAGGTTTTTACCAATTAGGAGCTTCTCAAACCCTTAGTTTTAGAAATTTCTATGTTGTATATGATCATATATTCTTAATGCTAGTTTAGACACTTTGATGCTACATATGTGTATACCCTTCTAGCACTTATGTTTAATTATAAGCTTCTAATATTCCACTTGGACATGGTCTTGCGTTGTGCTTAGACACTTCTAAAGGCGTTACTTTTAGGTGCTTATGATAAGGTTTAGTACATGTTTTATGTTACGTTGTTTTTATTATATTAAGTGTAGTATTTTTATCCCATGGAAATAGAGATACAATGAATAACACCCCCTTTCGACCTTATGAATTAAGACACTTAATCCTTTATAGCACAATAGAAACAAATAAAGGAAGAGGGGTTCTCCTTGTCTGACCCCTCTTTCAAAATTGATAGGGCCACCAAATCATTCTTTACACTAATCAAGAATTACACAAATTCCACACTTGGCATAATCCATTTGATCCAAACTTCATCAAATCCCATTTTCATGGCTCTCAAAAAGCCCTAATATATCCCATCATATGTCTTATTGATATTCACTTTCAATGTTATGTCACTCATTCTTCTATTTCTTTGACTGTTCATGTAGTGAATAGTTTTAAATATTATGAGTACATTGTCCACGATAGACAATTATGTTATAAACATTAATTACTCTTCAAAAATAACTTTAGAAAAAACTTTTTCTTCGAAAATAATATTAAGAGGTTGATTCCATATTATATGTATAAACAAAATTTTATAAAAAAAAAACTGACATTTTTAATGACCATGTTTTCTTTACAAAAATATAGCGACCACTTTTTTAATTGTGTACTATATTGATATGCCACTAGCTGAAAAGTACTCATGCATCAAAATTTAAAATAAAACAAATAATTATTAAATATTTTGTTCATTAAATATGTGTGATCTAAAATTCAATTATGTTACACGCACATACATATATATATATATATATATATATATATATATATATATATATATATATATATATATATACGGAAAAACACTTTTGAGAAATCTCATTCCCTGAATAAAACGAATGAAATATGAAACACCCTTACCAATATATCATACGTTTGCTCTGCTTTGAACCCTTGAAATTGCATGGTCCATGATGCAAAGATATTGCAATATATTTTTGGTTATAAAAAAATGTTGTTGCGATGAGTCACCCCTTTTAATTCCCTCCCTTGTAAAAGTGTGGAATGGACAGGATAACGTTGATGTTTCGCACTATATTTTCCTAATAATTAAACACGTCATTATTGGCACTTCCTTAGACAAATCTTCACTATTCCCCCCAATAATTGAACACGTCACTATTGGCACTTCCTTACACAAATCTTCGTCACAAAGACATGATGTACGGCTTCTCATGAAATGAGTGATAACTCTTCCATTGTGTTCCCCATTCACAAAGAATGCGAATTAATGTGCCTATGTGGCTTAGTTTTGAGAATATTTATATATATAACCATGTCTTATAATAGGAAGTTAATTAAGATGATAATTTTTTGTTATTATTATGATATTCTCAACCTAGAGATAAGAATCATTGTTTGAAGAATTTAAGAGATTCATCTTTCTCGATGGATACTTCTTTTATTTACGCAAAGTTGATAATAGAATCTTTGCACCACATATTTTACGGACAAAATTAATTGCTAATTACTTTTTAAATTATCAAATATTTACTTGCTTGATCAATAAGTTTTTCAAAATTTATTAATCATCTTAGTAGATTTTTTTAAGGACATTTTTTCTTACCTTAGAAGAATCAAATTTGAAACTATTCTCTTTTGTTTTTAATATTAGCACATATGACATCACATCAATATTAAGAGAAAAAAGATAATATATAATTTTTCTAATTCCATATATTTTTTATTAAAGACAATTTTGTTCGTGGAACTATATATTATGGGTAACAATATTCTCAATCTCTTTTGAGTATTTAACACAACTATATACTCAAAATTTAAACTTGAAATCACTAGTATTGTTAGATAAAGGTAGGTGTTTGAGTATTTAACATTAATTCACGCATTTGGCAGTAAAAATGATAATATATAACAAAATAGTTTTATATAGTCATTTCACATGAGATTTAAAAGACTTAGTGTTAGATAAAGGTAGGTGTTGGAGTGCAAGTGCGAGTTGAAGTCCCACATTGGTAAGAAATTGGGAAGTTGAGTAATATATAAGTGAGAAAGACCCATAACCTAATGCCTTAAGGTTTTGGGTTGAAGGTGGTGTCATGCTCTCTTATATATGGGCTCGTTTCCCATGGTTATACATCTCCCCGGTGTTTAACCCCCTCAGTTTGATCTAACAACTGGTATCAGAGCTGATGGTTGTGATCGACAGGTTGACGGTGGATTCCCTTCATCGAAAGTCCTCCTGATAAAGGTTTCGGGAGGCGTGTCCCCTTGTGTTTAAGAGCGGTGTGAATAAGGGGCCGTCATTAAATATATTAGGAAGTTGAGTAATATATAAGTGAGAAAAACTCATAACCTAATGCCTTAAGGTTTTGGGTTGAAGGTGGTGTCATGTTTTCTTATATATGGGCTCATGTGAATAATTATACATCTCCCCGGTGTTTAACCCCCTCAGTTTGACCTAACAGTAGGTTATGTTGTAACTTTTTTTGGTTTAACCATTTTATAATTTATTAATTTGATTTAGTTCATGGTAATAAATTTACAAAGTGAAAATATGCTATCCAAACAAGTTGAATTTCATTATCTTGAATTCGATTTAATTCAATAAAAAATAAACCAATTTAATTGAATTGATTGATATGAAAAAATTTATCTCACTATCCAAACCGAGAAACAATATTAATCAAATTTTGTATATATTATTATTCCAAACTCAGCATTAGGCCAATCCTAGTAATTGAATATTAATAAGAAAGATGGATGGTTATTGGTAGGTTGTGCAACAAATAAACAACCGTATGTGAGTTGGGGCGAACAGTGAAATAATGGTGATTGTGGAGTATGAGTTCTGAGAATGACAGATGAGTCCATTTTTCTTTGCCAATGTGAGGGAAGTGGAAAACAATGCTGCTAGAACAAATCAAATGGCCTTAATATTTTATTCAAGTGATATCAGCACATTCTTTTCAGATATTCCTTTTTATCAGCTTCGTCATGAATCTGAATCCTTATCATTAAAATGTCATGTAATATGTAATTAGACTTTTTCCCCCTGCTTTTTAAAACGTATATCTTGAATTTTGTGGTCAATAATTCTATTAATACCTTTTAAGTAGTTATTTAATCGTTTATGATTTTTAATTTCAGTCCGCTAATTAAAAAGTTCATTTATTAATAAAATGTCTAGCATTAAAATTATACTATTTTATAATATCTTTAATATTTAATGTACAATGATTTAAATATATATATATATATATATATATATATATATATAAAAGCCTGTGCCATGTATGGATTCTAATTGATTAATTGTAGGGAATTCACGTGAGTTATTGAATAAAAATTTAATCTTCAGGGGAAAATATGTAAAAATGAGGCATAAATCGTTTTAATATGCATAACAAGACATACGTAATTAAAACTAATATTATTCTTGAGTTTAATCGTTTGTATTAACAATATAAAATAGTTTTATAGTACGAGCTAATAATAAATTATCATTTGTGTGAATTTTAAAATAGTTATTATAAAATATATATATATATATATATATATATATATATTAATTTATAAGAATTATAAAAACTATAGTATATATAATAATTTTTACATGTTTACTTTTTTCTTTATACCTTTCTTTATTAACTAATCACTTTTGTTATCATCCTTCAACTTTGTTTTATATAATATAAGAAAATAGCAATAGGATATCATGCATTTTTTACATGTTTATAGATATACATGAAAAAGAAAAAATTATTGGTTAAAAATATTTTTTAAGAAAATATTTCACTGATAATAAAAAAAAACATGATTAAAAAACACCAAAATTTGATTTATTTTTTTTAAAAATAATTTTAAAAAATATAATATAATATTATCTCGTGAGAAAATTGTAATTAAATAACTTTGATGTACTTAACATTTTTTCAAATTTGAGTATTAACATAACAACTAAATTGTAGCTACACCTAAGTTTGAATTTATTACACTTATTATCCTTCAATTTTATGACATTACTTCTAACAATAAGAGGTTGTGTAGTAGTTGTTTTTTCTTCCAATAGAGATTGATGTAATGAAAAGAAAATTGCAAAGATTAATTTAGCAAAAGTAAAAAAAAAAAAAACAAAAGTGTTAAGTGTAATAAAAACGAATGATTGCAAGTTTTATCTTTAAAGAGTAAATTATTAATTTTAGTACTTCGGTTGATTCAGTACTTGGTTATTAATACATTTCATTTAATTTATAAATTATAATATATATATATATATATATTAATAAGTTATTATTATATAAATAGTTATACAATTTTTTAATTATAAATGAGAATTAGGTCATCATTAGTTTTAATTTGAGCATTATAATAAAAACTTATTTTAATATTGTGTCTTTTAAAATAAGTTTTAATCCTACTCAAGTATTGTACGATTAATGTTTCCCCTAAGAAAAATACTTTTTAAATCGGTTGCTATTCTAACAGATGTAAACATTCATATTTTTCTATTACACTACGGCGAGACAAATTTAAAAACAGGTCCGAGATTGCAAATTCCATACTTCAACATCAACTACCAAAATAATCGGTTTCAATTGCATCTTTTACATCGAATTATTATAGAATTTAACAAAATACTAAATTGTGACAGAAAACATTTATTTACAAATTATCGAAGAAGCCCATTCAAGAGGTACCAATTAAGAAAAAGATTTTGATTTACTATTGCTGTCCTTAAGAAAGTTTTGTAGCCAAAAATGCTATCAGCACACCATTATTACTCGAGTCAAATATGTTTGCGAGTAAAATAACTTTATTGTTGCTAAATACATTGAATTATTATACATACATATATCTCTTTAATTTTATTGTTATTAACTAAATAAAAATCTCTAAAACTAACCTAAAATCCACATCTTTATCTTAAGAAATTAACAAAACAACTTATAAAGAAACAATCATGAGTAACATATTATTGTCAATAATAAAGTTAGGAATAATAAATAAACTCATATATGTGGGTAAATCTTGAACTCGTCCTAAAATTGACGGAAAATCTTGGTATGATTATAAGAATATCCAATTTGTTAAATTGAGAACGGGATGAGATATAAATATCCATAATTGTCTTGTACCACCCTTATATTTGCCTTTATTTTAATGATTAAAATACCTCAAAATTTTACTCTTGATTTATTAGACTTAATTTTTAAATCAAATGTTTCTTTAGATTCTTGTTTTACTTTACAAATTACAATTTTTGAATGTTAATAAATGATTTACATACAATTACAAATGTTGTGCTTATCATATAATTATTGAATTAATATTATTATATTCAAGCAATTTATTTTTTATTAAAAAACTATTGTAATGTTTTGCATAGGGACAAGTAGAGATATATCTTATACCAAACAAAATAAGGACAAGACATAATAAATTACAATGCCATACTCATTATTATCCCACTCTGATATCATGTCTTAAAGTAGTATACTAATTTTTCAAACCCGTCATCTCAAATAAAAAAAGATAGAAATAATTAACTAAACAAGTTTCAAAAAATAATAATTGAACCCGAAATATAATCGGTACTCAAATTTGAAAAAGGAGAGAAGAGCATAAAGCTTTGTCGTACTAATCTGATTTAGACAGATGCTAAATACAGATTATAAGCTTTATCTATAAAAATTAATAAACCAAGATATTGAGTTAGCTAGAAAATATCATTAATAGGATTAGTATAAGGGAGCAACGATTCTATCTTGGACTGTAAATAGCTAAACAATAAGAAAATCCCATTAGAAACCCTAGGTCACGGAAGTTCAAGTAACGTTGCAAATAAACTCAGTACTCAGTCAAAGATCGATTTAAAAAATATGAGAGTTTGAGAGGTGGCAGCTTTTGGTTGCAAGCGTTAGGGAATAGAAGTGAAGAGGGATATAACTGGCTAAGAACGGGTTTTGAAGACCGGAACATATATAATACATACTTAAAATCTTTAAGAATATGAGCTTAGTGGTTAAAGTTAGGTGGAAAGGGAGAAGGATAATGGATAGGATGAGGGTTTCAATCCTTCTCATTAATAAAAAATAATTAATTAATAATTAATATTTATTGATAAATATAAATTTGTATTTTGAAATTAATTAAAAATAATTCATACATTGTACCAAAAATAAGCCCATAAAAAATTGTACAAAAATTAACAAATTTATATATTATTTAATGCAATTCAATAAAAAAATATTACAGTTAGATACAACTAATGAACATATTTTTATTTTACAATTTAAAGTATTTTTAAAATTAAATATCCAGAAACACAGAGAGGTTAAGATGTTTTTATTTTGTTTGAGAAAATATTTTTTATCTTTATTTTTTTTCATTTCTTGAAATTTTTTTTCATTTCAAATTTTGAATATTTAGAAAATATATTTATTTTGAATTTTTATTTTTTTTAAAAAATATTTTATTTATTTTATTTAATAAAAAATCATAAAATATTTTATGTATATAATTTAAAAGATATTTATATTTATTTTCTGTTACAATTATAACATTGTCATTGTATTTTA
Source organism: Psophocarpus tetragonolobus (assembly GCA_037954015.1). Lineage (NCBI taxonomy): Eukaryota > Viridiplantae > Streptophyta > Magnoliopsida > Fabales > Fabaceae > Psophocarpus > Psophocarpus tetragonolobus. Next base: position 30,627,326 of record CM075695.1, on the reverse strand, counting down.
ACTTAGTTTACGCTCTATTCCAAACAGGTTGTAGTTTTCAAATTTATATATATTAAAAAAAGTTTGGTTTTAAGCTTTTAAATTTATAAAAACTATATATATAATTTTTTTTTCTAATTTGAAAACATTGTTATTAAATTGTAACCCACTAGAACTCCTTCTCTATGACGACGGGTAGTAGATTGGTAATTAATGATTAATAATTGTGATCAATAATCGATGAATAACAATTGACTAATAATGATTGGTAACAAATAACTGATATAACTAACATAACTAACAGTGAGAGTCAGTGGGTGACCAACTATTAGTGACATGTCATTAAAGATGACGGTCAATGTTCAACAATTAGAAAGGATGGTCGGTGACTAAAAGTTAAAAGTAGTGGTCAACAACCGATAATTGGATAATTGAAAATGGTAGTTGTGATGGGTGACACACAAACTTAAGTAAAAGTAGAAACGATAATCTCAGTCAAATCATAACCATTTTTGTCAAATATGTTCTAATTTTTTAAATACATTTTAAAACAAAAAAAAAATAAAAATCATCAATTGGAACATTAGGTGACGTTTGGTTTGAGAAAATGTTTTCTATTTTCATTTTTTTAAAACAATTTTCATTTTCAAGTTTTCAATATTCAAAAATTATATTTTTTTTACTTTATATTTTCTATTTTTAAAAAAATAATTTTATTAAATTTAATCAATTTTAGCAAAAATATTATAAATTATATATGTAGTTTAAAATACATTTATATATTTTTTTATATAATTACAATATTGTTATTAAGTTTTTATACTGTGTTAACTTTTGAAGACACTAAAAATAATTTTTTTCTATTTTTTGTTGTCAATTTTTTTAGAAAAAAATTTTAAGCGAAAATGTTTTCTAAATTATAATCAAACATATTCTCACTACTATTTTTTCAGAAAATGAAAACAAAAAATACTTAAAACAAACATAATATTAGTTTTTAAGAATATCACATACATTCTTTTATGTTTTGAGTTTATTTTTGAAAAAAAAACCAATAAATTATTTTTTAAAATGTAATCAACATATTTTCATCACTATATTTTTTATAATCTTTTAAAATGTAATCCAATAAATACATTCTTGTAAATGTGTGTGGGTCACACGTCATAAACAATCGAGTTAAAGTACCTCACTTTGCACAATGATAATCTAATCGTATAATCTCTTACATAGTATAATTGCATTCAGAATTTTATGCAAGGGTTTATGAAGTAAAGTGGAACCTGCATGTTACAGATCACACGTGGAATATAAGTGAAGAAGCCAAACTTTGGTAGATATATACCTAAGAAGGTATAAAGAGATCGAATTCGTTAAGATAATGGAATTGACTCTGATCTCTACTGAATAATTCACTTCCAGGCAGGTAGGAATATTAAACTATAAACCAAAGAACCACTGAAGAAACATGTGAAAGCAATTTGCACCACCATATCTTTGCCAATTAGTTCATATACCTAATTAATAATTAAACATTTCAATTATTAGGCTTTTGTCACATTGGCTACGCTAGTGTTTTACACATCTGTATTGTTAATTATGTATATATATTTGTTATTTTTTTTACTTTCTTCGAAGGTGTAATCGAAGAACATCATATAATAATGCATCCAATTGAGTCCGACGCGGAAGGTGGTGTCTGATTATCCAAGTTTTTGGTAATTAACTATCTTCACGTACAGAGTGATTGTACTGATATTTTTAATAATTCATGCATATATGAGAGTTGCTTGATCAAATTTGTCCTTATAATTTTACGTATTTTGATCTTAATTTTTAGTAATTCTTAGTATACTCTTCCTTACATAATGATCTACAAATTATATCTGTATTTCAAAATTATAGTATTTTATTATTTTAGTTTTGTTTAAAATCATAATTATTTTAAAAATTTAAGATAATTTTCCAATTTTTCTAATTATATACATTTATCTATGTTTATTGATGCATTAAATTTTACAAGTACGTAAACAATATGATTGCCTTAATAACACAAGGTCATCAAATATGATTATTTTAATTATAAATAAACCAATTATATAATATGTTTTTAATAAATGTGCAACAATCTCAAACAATTATAGTTTTAAAAGGAAAAAGTATATATCTAACTATTATTAATAATCTTTCGTTACAGTAATAATCCTTGATAAAAATGTGATAAAAACATTTATAGTAAAAAGATGGAAGTCGCTCAAAACTTGAAAATTTCGGGATTCAGTCCATGTCAACGAAGGCTCAGGATAGCCTTTAAAAATCATTCTCTAAACTAGAAATCCAATTAGCAGTATGGGAATGCGATAGTAATAAGAGTTCAAGCCCTGATGGGTTAAATTTTCTATTCTTAAAAGAGTTTTGGCATATCTTGAAGGAGAATATTTTGGATTTCTTCGATGAATTCGACACTAGTGGCAAGTTGGTAAGAAGGTCAAATAGTTCTTTTATCACATTGATACCTAAGAGAAATAATCCATGCAAGATTGAGGACTGTTGCCAGTTGCATTGATTGGTTGTATATATAAGGTAGTGGCAAAAGTCCTTTCAAACAAGCTGAAAATGGTTATGACAGTAATTACCTCACAACTTCAAACTACGTTTTTAAAAGAGAGTAAAATTTTAGATGGATTTTTTATTGTGAGTGAGCTGGTGGTAGATGCAAGAAGAAGCCAAGATAAATTGTTATGTTTTAAAGTGGACTTCGAGAAGGCTTATGACTTTGTTAGTTGGAAATACCTATGGAATGTGATGGATTGTATGGGCTTTAGTCGATTATGGAACCGGTGGATACGTGAATGTATATCAAAGACTAGAATCTCAATATTGTTTAATGACAATCCTATAGAGGAATTTGGCATAGGTCAAGACTTAAGGTAAGGTGATCTGTTGTCTCTTTTCCTTTTCTTCATTGTTGCGGAGGGATTAAGTAACTTGGTCAATACAACGGTGAGGATAGGACTATGGAAGAGGTATGAGATAGGGCTGGACGGAATGTCCATGTCTCACCTTCAGTTTGTTGACGACACATTGCTTTTGGCAAAAAAAAGATTGAACATCTATAGAGGTAATTAAAGTCGTGCTACAAAAATTCGAAATTGTATTGGGGCTTAAGGTGAATTTTCACAAAAGTCAATTGATTGGCATAAATGTCGATGAAGAGTGGATGGACAAAGCATCGATGCTACTAAATTGCAAGGTGAGAGGCAAAAACTTCAAATATTTGGATTTGCTTATTAGGGAGTCTCTTTCTCGAGTTCAGATGTAGGAACTAGTTATTGAAGTGGTTAAGCACAAATTAGATTTGTGGGAAAAAAATATATCTCAATGGAAGGTAAGGTTGTTCTGCTAAAATCTCTTGTCTACATTGCTTATTTGCTTTCTTTCGCTCTTCAAGACTCTGAAAGGTATAATTTCTAAAATTAACTCTTTATTCAAAAATTTCTTGTCTGGGGAAGCAGTGCAGAACATAGTAGAAAAATAAACTGGGTTTCTTGGGAGAGGGTGTGCATGGAAAGGAGTACGGTGGGTTGTGGTTGAGAGATTTGGTGAGTTTTAATATTGCATTGTTAGGGAAGTGGAAGTGGAGATTACTAATGAAAAAATAGTCTATGGGTGAGATTATTGAAATCTCAATATCAAAAGGGAGATAAATTGTGGGAGGTGGGTCGAACAAATTGTTCTCGTTGGTGGGTTGATTTACATTCTATTGAGAGGGAAGGGCTAAACCAAGGTGCTTAGTGGTCCAGTAATGTTAGGCGACGAGTTAGGGATGGCAGGGAAACTGAGTTTTGGATTGATAATTGGTTAGGTGCATCTAGTATGCAAGATGAATACCCTCGACTTGTTGTGGTTGCGTTAAATATGAATTTCTCGGTGATTGAAATGAAGGGGGAAGGGGTGGAGGGGAAGTGGGTTTGAAGGAGGGAGTTGTTTGAGTGGGAGGTAAAAGGGCTAGATGATATAAAAAATAAGTCAAGGACGGTAGCTCTAGTAAAAGGGAAGGTAAATGAATTGGTTTGGCAAGCAGATGGGCCAGGAGTATACTCTATTTCCTCAGCTTACTTACAGATGACAGACACCTTCAAAAGGAGCCTTTTCTACTTTATTTTGGAAGAAGGGTATCCCATCGAAGGTACATATGTTGGCATGGCAATTGGAGGCAGATATGTTACCAACAAGGGGGAATTTACTGCAGAGTAAGATAATTCAACCAAATGCAACATTGTGTTTGTTGTGGCAAGGAGATGGAGGCAGGGGTACATTTGTTTATCAATTGTGTAGTATCTGTAAGAATTTGGCAAGAACTGTATCTCTAGTAGGGTATATCTACAACTTTGTTCAACTCGGTCAAAGTCCATGCATTTCAATTTCAGGGTTTAATGAATAGTAATCACCAAAGGAAGCTTGCATGGTCATTCGTGTGGTTCACAACATTATTACACGTTTGGAAGTAGAGCTAACAATCTGTGTAGCCAATTCCAGCCCATCCCAGCCTATCGGGCTTTCCAAACAAAATGGTCAAAGTAACTCATATTTTGTTCAGACTACATATTTCTAAGCTCACACTGACTCTATATTGGGCCACCGAGCTACCAGGGCAAAACAGGCCTAAATAGGCCTTTTTTAAAAAATCAAATTCAAATTTTTATAAAAAATAAAATATATTTTATAATACAAGTTCAAAACAATATACTTAATGAATAAAAAACACATCATAAATAAGTTTAAAATAACATAAAAATATATTTATATGTATATTTTAATTTAATATATATTTTAGAACAACATAATTTTTATTTGTTAAAAATATATTATTAAATAAACACCAAATGTACTTTTATATGTAATTTATATATATATATATATATATATATATATATATATATATATATATATATATATATATATATATATTAACAGTATGTATAAATTGACTTCACATTAAACATACTTTTATGTGTATATTTTTTATTAATATATTTTTAATAATATATTATATATATTATTAATATGTATTTTTAAAATTTATGTATTTATATTTGTATTTGAGCTGTTTGTGGCCCACCAACCCAAGTTCATTTACCTAATCAAGCCAAATGGACCATACCAACAAGGTTCGCTTCTATTTGGACCCTATTTTTTACCGTCCAGCCTAATTCATTTTGTAGGCTCGCAGGCCGATCCAACAGGTCAAACCCATTTTAACAGCTCTATTTGAAAGTCTATAAACAACACAATTTTTAATTATGCTAGAGTGGATCCGCTTGAAGTCGTCTAGCAAATCCAATTCACTTCATGGAAGTGGTGTTAGAGAGCAAACTTCACAACACACTCTTATGTCGAATTGTTGTTGAATTCTATACACTGTATTTAAATGGTTGTGTTATTATTTGTTTTGTCTTATTCTTTGTTTTGTTTGTTTTAATTTTTCTTTGTAACGATGGAAGACATACTTTGTGTTTTTCTTTCTTTTATTTTAATAAAAAATTTATTTGACCAATAATATATATATATATATATCCAAGTATTAAAAAATATTTTTTTTATTAATTGTTTTTCATGTTCTACATCAATTTTGGTGGCAATATAGAATCACTGTACGTACAAATGTTTAGATTTGCTCGATCAAAATCAATGTAGAGAGCTGCCTTCAAAATTAAGTGTGGCCACAAGTCACAACCTATATCGAAGTATGGTAAAAAGTTGAGAAAAGAGTTAGAATATTGGACGAAAAATTGAATTTCTAGAAGATCAAATGGAAACAAAAAGAAGAAAACACTATGTACATGTTGTAGTAGTCAACTTTTTTTTTTTTCATTTTTTCCTGTATATCAAAAAGAAGAGAAAGCTAGAAGATTCATGATCTCTTTAAGGCAAAAACAAGAGTTTTAAAATATATACTAAGAATTAATCTAAAAAGTTACAAAAACACCAGTAACATTGTAGACTATTTGTACCAAGCTAGAATCAACATAAAAAAAATATTATTTTAGATTAATTTTTAATATGATTAATTTATTTAGTGACAAAATTAACTCATTAACAACTAACATTTACTTATAAAAAACAATTAATTGGTTTTTTTTTACTATTGCATTATTAATGCTTCGTTTTAAAACTTTAAATTTAAATTATATTATTTTAAATAGGAATATGTTTATTATTATTTTATTTTATTTCAAATTCTATCTTAAATATATAAAATTATTATTTCTTTCTAATTTTCAATTTTTAAATATTTTTGTTTTAATTTATATTTTTAAATTTTAATTAAATAAAAAATACATAAAAATGAAATATCTGCTAATAATATTTACACATTTTAAAAAATTATAATAATTTTTATTACAAATATAAATTAATTATTTTTATGGAATAAATAAATTAACTTAAATATATACTTCACTTGATAAATATGTAGTGCAAGTCTATTTTTATTAAAGGATATGGGTAATAAATAATAGGTTTAAACACTTTTTTTCTTCTTATTATTTATTTATTTTATTCATTTTTATTTCATATCATATTAAAATTGGCCGTATAAAATGACACTATGTTAAAAATATTATTTTTAATAATTTAAAAATAATATTTTTATTTAAATAATAGTGATTTTATATATGTTGGTCATGTAACAAAGTTTATATCTCTCAACTAATAACATATTTTTACTTAATTCAAAGAAAAAAAATAATGACAATTTTTTAAGTCACAATTCAAAATAATTGCTCATAGTAAGTTAAATTAAATCATTTTGAAAAGTTGTGAATCGATCAAATTGAATTGTTCCTTAATAACGGGAAGAATTAAATAATATATAATAATATTAATTATGTTAAGAAGGAAAATTCAATTTGAAAAAGGGTCTTCCATTAGACTTAGTTAAACATCTTTCAAATAACTAGGAAGTTATAGTGGGCCTCTTTTATAATTATAACAGAAAATTCTAATATTATTTTTTATTAAATATAAAATTCTGTAAAAGAAATAGAAAAGGTTCTGCTAGAATCAATCATTAATATATTTTTTTGTGGAATTAATCAATAATGTCTGTTTTTTTATTAAAAAAGTAAATAAAACCCCTTGTACATATGTAATTAGAATTATTAATTGAATTAACACTAACCTTCACTTCTTTATGAAAAAAATATACTCTCCAATTCCTATTTATAAATTATAAGACTTACTTGCATAATTCATCAAAATTAACTTATAAAAAAAATGCTTACCAAATTCATCAAAATTAACTTATGAAAAAAAAATTACTCCTCCCTTTATTGTAAGACTTAATTATCTAATTCATTTAAAATAAGAAAAGGGATTGCTGGTTGGTTTAGTTTATAATAATAAAAAAGGATTGCTGGTTGGTTTATTTTATAATAATAAAAGTTAATTATGGATGTACTCGTGTAATTATATATGCATTTTCTATTCTTTTTAATTATTATTTTACACAACTTAAGAAGGTCTTAGTCTAAGGTATGAGAGAGGTTGATAGGGTAATGTTTTCAAACATACATAAAAATAAGGGGTTTTGTGTAATTTAAAAGAATAGAGGGGTGTGTAACATCCCAAGAAATGCTAATATATTTTATATTATCACTCAGCAACATAAATATATTCATGCAATTAATATCATTCTCTGAATTAATACATTCATTCACATGTGAAATCATACTTGGAATTAAAAAATTTGACAAATGGTAACTTAATACATACATTGTGCTCTCGATGAACAAGTAAAGTCACCTAGTGACGAATAACACTAGTTGCCCAACAAGAATTTTGAATTGAATTATTTCAATGAAAAAACTTTGCTTAGCAAACATCATTAGGCACTAACTCTTGACATGGGAAACTTTGTGATGAGCGAGACAGGTTCGCTGGGAGCAAAACCATCTTCTACATAGGAGCAATTTTCCAGGACGAGACATGTCACCTAACGAGACTCTGCAATGTGCAAAACCTCAACTGCATAATTTATTGACTTACCAAAACTCAAACCATACATCAAAATATCATTATCATTCCAACATACTCATAAGCTTTAGTGCATACAAAACCAAATATACTATACCATATCTTATCCACACACATCTCTACAACCATCAAAGGTTCAGTTATACACCTTAATTTATATATTTTAGCTATATTCATCAAATATATACTAGTCATATTTCAAAAGAGACATTCTTGCTTTTGCTTTAGAGTCAACCTTACTTCTGTTAACCTTGACCTCTATCATCTTTACTGCTATCTACTATTGTGCAAGGCATAATCATCATAATCATGTAAAATATACACACAAGCAAAGACAAGCATGTGTGTGTGTATATATATATATATATATACACACACACACACGTTAAAATTACATAATTTAACAATCATTCCAATTAAGTCAAAGCTACTGATATGAAACAATCACACTTATGTCCCCTTAAAATATAAGTACTCATAAACATCTAGTAGACATTCTTCGGAAAGACTTAAGTTTGAATAGTAAGGCAACCTAATGACTTCTTATCATTGGTGTTAGACATCTATCTGACTCATTCTAACAATCAATTAAGTCTAGCATACTCATCTAACAACCACTCCATTGTTGTTTGGTGTCTACTTGGCTCATATGACAAACCAATTGTTGTTTGACTATATCCCTTAAGTACTTGCACTTTCATATTTGGTATCAGGATCACAATTTAAATCACCTATGTACTCTTACTCGCATATATGGTACTGGGATTATATTGATCTTAGTTGTATCCCTTATTCAATACATTTCACACACACATTGTACATCATAATGTAAACCACCTATATACTCTCACTCGCATATCTGGTACTAGGATTGCATTGACCTTAGTTGTATCACTAATTCAATACACCTCACACATACACACACAGACACACACACACACATACATATATATACACATCATCCTAGGCTAAGTTACCTCCTATAACTGCTCATATTCATCAATCTCAATACAATATTTCATCATCATGCATTTAATACAACATCTTATCATCATGTATTTCACTACAATTATAGTTATCATCAAAATCAATTGGCAAAGCACCAATTTCTACTCATTTATAAATACAACACGTCAATCATCAATTTAACCAATATAAACAGCTTCAGATAGCAATCAAATTCAGTTCAAAGCTCAATCAATTATTTTCTATTGATTTAACATCCACCAAAGATATAACTTCTAAATTAAAACCAAATTTCTTTTCCATTACCTATTTCTTTCTTTTAAGAGTTAAGTTTGTTGAACGAAGAAAAATCACTCGTAGGGATCACTCAGAACCTACAAAAACTCCCAAATCAATATACAGGAACCTAACAAATTAGTATTTTTAAAAGAATTTCTTTCAAAAAGTATGACCGAACCCAAATATAAACAAAAAAAGGTTTGAAGAATTAAGATCAGACATATTTATATTGATCAATACTCATAATTAGGAGTAATTAAAGATATTTCATCTGATTTTGCTAATGTTTAGCCAACCATGCATGAGATCAATAAGTGGCAGTAATGGAGAGGAAAGGAAACGGTGGATAAGAGGAAAAAAGGAGAAGAAGGAAGTGTAGTTAGTAAGTTCAACTTGCTATTTGAACCCTTCTTAATGAATTTTTGAAAACTTCATGAAATTCAACCCAAACACCTCTAATTAAAGAGATACTAATTATTCTCACCTCTCTACCCTACTCATCATCATCTAAATCAATCAAATAACATTAACACAATTAATAAAAGGTCCTTACAGGTGTGTTTATAATTTTATTAAACATGAAAGATGCATCTGTAATTTTACTAAACATGAGGGGTGCATCCATACTTTACTCTAATAATAAATATATATGTCCTAAATATGTTTTTTTCAAAACTATCATTATCTTTAATACTTATTTTTTCTCTCTCATAATTATTTGTCACTATAATATTTTATTTAATTAGGAATATTTAAATGTAAAAATATAATTAATGCAAGAAATATTATGGATGGAGTTTTATAAAATTATCAAGTATGACTTTTATCTATCTTATAAACAATGTAGTCTTTGGACTATAAGTAAGAACATTTGACACTAAAATAAGGACTTAGGTGACACTCTCTTGTCCCTAAATAGCTTCAATTAGGAAGCTTGTGTTCATATAAAGTTAAAGTCGGACATAACTTTAAAGTCGAGACTAATAATCGTTTATAATAATCGTCCTCCAGTATCCTACCAAGTCATCTCTTCATAACAAAACCATGATAGAACTACTGAACTTCAAAATGAATAATTTCCTAGACATAGATACAATGACCCTAACAACGTCATCCTCATATAGTAATTGACCAGAGAGTATTCATCTACTATTTTAAAGACACACATTAGTGAAATAGTTAAACAAAAAATCATACAATTGATAAAAATTAAATAAAAAAAATTAATTGCATGTTTGATACCACATTCTACTCTTCTTAGTTTATGAGATAAGAAGAGTAAAATAATTTTTTTTAGAAGGATCTAGTATGAATAAACAAAATGAGTTTAAATATTCTTAGTCTATTGATATACTTACAGCCTTTAAAATTATAGTAATTACATAATATAAAATATGAACCATTCAATCCAACTTCCTTCTATTTTTTTTTTTTTCAATTGTAGGGTTTCTAGTCCCACTTATACGTCGTATAAGGAACTTAATGATCATAAGTGTGATAAGGAATAATGTGCTATCATCTTTAGATTCTTTATATAGTATTTCTCAATCTACTAACACACAAGTTTATGTAGCAATTTGACAAAAAGTGATCTTAAAAATGGAAGAGTTCATCCAACTTCTAATTAAAAATGAGTTGTTTGCATAATTTGCATTAAGTCAGTCTTCCACTGAACTTCCATCTTTGCTTAAGGAGAGAAAAAGATAAACCAAATTAGACGTGAAAAGGAACACATCTTATCACACATAAAAGTGGATAATACTATTAGTGAAACCAAGTTCGAATCCTAATTATTAATTAAGATAAAATTTGACAAAAAAAGAGAGGAAAAACACACATTGGTCTATTGCAAATACCAACCATTTAATACTTAACTATTTATTCTCTCTTGTTGCCACACAACTTCTTGAAAAGTAGAATTAATGCAGTCATCACGCAATTTTTGTCATAGTGGATTTTCGATTAAGCAATTAACAAATTGTTTAACAAGTTACCAATATCTTTGGGTATAAATAGTTAGAAGAGTAACCTCACTCTTGCATTCATTACCACACAAACATAATCATCAAGCACACGCAATCTCACTCCACACGAAACAAGTGGAAACATATTTTAGAGAGAGAGAGAGAGAGAGAGATTAAGATATAGGTGCAATGGAGTGTTGTAAGAGTTTGTATGAGTGGTTTTGCAATTCAAAATCATATTTGATAATATTGAGTTTGCAATTTGGTTCTGCTGGCATGTACCTTATCACCATGGATGCTCTCAATAAGGGCATGAGTCATTATGTTTTTGTCGTTTATCGCAATGTCATCGCCACTATAGCTCTTGGCCCATTTGCATTTTTTCTTGAAAGGTTTATTCTCTCTTTCTAATTTTAAAATAATTAACATGAATGTATATGCATGTTTGCATGTTCCATGTACATATATAGGGATGATAGAATAAGTTTTTCATCATTTTCATGATCATCAATGGATGCATATTCCAGCCACCTTTTCGTTGTTCCTGAATTCTGATCAATGGATATGGTGCCGGTAATGTGTCAATTCTAGTTTTTCTCTTTTCCTTTTGATAGTATGTATAGTTTATATCACGATAAATTATATTACTCTTAGAGTATGTGTTTACAAGAACTAATTTTAAATTTGAATACTTAATTATACATTTTTTTTTCAGGAGAATAATAACTTATTTTTTAAATTTTCTTTGAGAAAATTAAAAAATATTTAATTATTCTCCATATATTCAACCATGATATTTCAACACTTTCCTTCTTTTACATTACTCCTACCATAATATGTAGAAGAGACGTGAAAATTCAATAAAGTTTCAGTCTTTCACTTTTACCATAAAAAATAAAGGATGTTAAAAAGGGAATATGAGAGAACCTTAATTAATTATTATAAAACAAATGTTAACAACATTGTTAAAAAATGAATAAATAAAAATAATTTTTAAAGTGGCTAAATAATTGGTATAAGTATTTTTTATTTTATATAAAAAAAATTATTTTATCTTGATCTTTGTAAACATGAATTTTGTTTTTTATTTTAACTATTTAAATTTAAAATCTTTATTTTTTACATTCTAACAAGTAACCTATAACAATTTGGATGAAAAATAATGTTTTCATATTTTTTGTAAAATGTAGACCAAAGAAAAAATGTCACAATAACTAAAATTAAAACTCATTAACTTCTATGGATACAACAAAATAAAAAAGTCTAAATATTTTATGTTCTATATGTTAAGGTACTCGTTATCCTTATTATTTGATTATAATACATTGAAAGTATTAATTTCAATTACTTTCCACTTGGAGTTGCTAATTAACTAAATGTCTTCTCTTTTTTTCAGGAAAGTTAGGCCAAAAATGACAGTTCGGATATTCTCAGAGATTATGGCAGTGGCTTTTGTCGAGTAACGTTCTCCTTTCCACTTATTTGTGAATAAACTAATGTTTATTTTATTAATGAAAATGTTATTTTAACATTTTAAATACATGTCTTCATATTACTACTCATAAATGTATTAGATCAAATAAATTATCTAAAGATATATACATTTATTAAACATTAATTTTATCAAATTAATCTCTAAGATAAAATAGAATTAATTTTAAAGCCAAAATGATTAAATTAATAATAAATAAAAAGCTATTTTGAAATTGTTTTCAATGAATAAAAGACTAATTAAAAGCGGTCCTAGTGATAAACTTATATCGCATGAATTTAATAGCTGCTGATTTTTATAGCCCTAGACACATGAAAATAATAAAGAAAGTGAATTAACAAAACAACTAAATTGGGTTTAGCAAATCCTGAACAAGTTACTACATGATAATTCTGCTTCATTCCAAAATATACTAAAAAAATTAATGAAAAAACAATTGATATACAATTTTTGAAACTATTATCACTGAACTTTTTGTTACTTCAATATTAATGGAGTAAAAGAAAATTAATTTCTTGACTAAACTCTGTGACTGATTCTTTAATTTTTAATAGTAGTGAACAAAATTAACGTGTTAATTTGATATATTATTATGCAGGATAATATTAGATCAATGCTTCACGTTTTTGGGTATGAAGTACACATCAGCATCATTTGCGTCTGCTGTGATGAATTCCGTACCCTCCATTACCTTTGTACTGGCAATCATTTTTAGGTACGTAAGACATTTATTAATCAAGTCACAAATTAATTAATTGCTTGACCAATAAATAAAAAAAAAACTTAATTAATTATTATTTACAGTAACAGAATATAAACACGTACCCAGTGAATATCCTCCATAGATTCCACTATATCTTTACTTTTTGAGTACCAAAAGCATAGATATTTAATTTTACCCAAGTATTTTTGTAGTGATAGGTCTATGTCATCGCATTTACGCATACCCCATTAATTCCTGTCATTTTCGTTCTTCGCCAAACTAATTAATTAATATATTGATTAAAGTAAACCATCATTTTTTTATCCCTTAAATTTACATGTGTTAACACTTAGATAGTTAAATTAGTTTTCTAATTATTGTATTGGTATGTAAATTACTAAATTAGTCTTTAAAGTGTTTTAGATAATATTTTATTAAAAAATTCTTAGAGTTCTATGTATCAAAACTTATATGACCAAAAGGAATGTTTATTCTATATTACTTTTTTTGCAACAAGAAAAGAATTTGTATTCTTTTAGTTAAATTTGAAGGATAAGGATGTTTGCTGTTTTTTTTTTCTTACCTTCTCATTATATGCTTTTAAATTTTGATACTATAATGTTTTTATAATCATGGAATAGTTTATTTTCCTTAGAATCTTGTATATCTAGAAGTCACAAAACATTGCACTACCTTTATTTTTTGTTTTCATTTACTAAAAGTTTAAAATTATGTAAGAAACAAGTATAGGAACATAATTTAATAGATAGTACTAATCTTATCTTGATTAAACTTCTATCAGTAGATAAATAAAATTATCTTGTAAAAAAAGAAATATAAATATAAATAAAATAAATAATAATCAATTGTGGTTAATTAATTGCGATAATTTATTCTCGCTTCTCATTGTTAGACGCGGTTAGGTTTTGTCTAGACATAGATAAATATTATCCATCTTGTTAGGTCTTTTATGTGTAGTTTTAGGCATCAATGCTTTAATAAAATGTTCCTAATATAAATACTCAAATGTCCTAAAAACTAAACGGTAGATAAACATTTTATCAGAAAAAAAAAAGTAATTAATTTCTAGGTGTAATTTATCCCTTTAAGCCCTATTTGTTTTTATCTAACTATTATTTTTTATTTTGCTACTGACTAAATCCAGAAATTACGAACTTGACAACTGTATAATACTACTGTAAAAGTAGATGAATGATTTTATACCTTCCACGCCTCTCTACAAGATCGAGTCATCTGTAATTGTAGCATGAAAAAAAAAAAGTACAATTTAATAATATTTTAAGAAAGAGATTAAACACCACATCAAGTAAGATAAGCTATTCAATACGGAACTTCTAATATTGCCAATCTTAATTTTAATTTTATTGATTTTTAGATATTTAATTAAAATTAAAATTGATTCAGAAATGTAAATAGCTTAATTACCATCTTCAACAACTATGTGATGTGGAGGTAGTTTAAAATAGTATAAAAAATGAGTGCATAAATTAATATGGTACCTATTGTCTTTATTATTAGTACAGATAGATTATTTTAAAATTTTAACGAATAATAACTTATCACTGAATGATAAAATTCACCTAATTAAGCATTAAACTTTTAAAATAAGTAGGATTGAAAACTTAGACCAAATTGTGATAAAGAAAATTCTAAAAATAAAACAGCATGCATAACTGATATTCTAATCTGAATTATGTCACTAATTGTATTTGAGCAGATTGGAGCGAATGAAGATTAAGGAGCTGGGATGTTTAGCGAAAGTGATTGGAACTGCAGTTAGTCTTGGAGGTGCTTTTCTAATGGCACTGTACAAAGGTCCCATTGTTAACATTGCAGGCTCATCAGCCAGCCACGTGGCAAAGCCTGAGAATGTGAACGACCCTTCTGGCAATCACTGGCTCATTGGTGCTTGCTTTCTCCTTATTGGTTGTGCTGGCTTCTCTGCTTTCTACATTTTGCAAGTAAGTTTTTACCCACTTCCACCATTGTTTCAAAAATTAACAATATGAAATAAGTAAAAATGTATGATTATTAAAAACACAGGTGATAACTTTTTAATAAAAGATTTTTTTAAAACAAAATTATTCAGCAATTACAAGACAAAACCAAAGACATAATATGGGAAAAGTCTGCATAGTAAAAATACACTAACATAATCAAAATTATAGATATTCTCAATACAAACACATAAAGAATTTAATTGGTTTGATTTGCTTTTTAGTTTTTTAAAAGAGTTTTCAAGAATAGTTTTTAAAAACCGTTCTCTAAAAAAAATTTAAAAAAAAACTTGTTTGCTCAGTGTTATTTGAAAACTGGTTTGAAGTTGTAAAAATAGAAAAACTCTTTCACATTTATTAAAATTTCATCAGTGAAAAGCAAAAACAACATATTCTAGTTGTATTTTGAGCTTTCAAAACAAAAATAGAAAACTGAAAAGTAAAACTACTTTCGGTCGTTCCTGTTTTTTAGTTTTTAGAAAACTAAAAAATCAGAACTGTTTTTAAAAACTGTGTTTAGAAAACACTACTAGCAAACAAACAGTAACTCTTCTCAGACACAGATATAAAATTTTCTCTCAATGTCAACCCATTACCTAGTCTGTTGTTACAGGTTGCATTGAGGAGTCATAAAACATTATAACCTAATTTATTGTACATGTTTCAAGGGTAACTTATGCATGATTTGATTTCATTTGATTATTTGCAGGCCATAACATTGAGAAAGTACCCAGCAGAGATGTCCCTAGCCACATGGATTTGCTTTGTGGGTGCACTACAAAGCAGTGCAGTCACTATTTTCATGGAACGCAATACTCCTCATGTGTGGTCTCTAGCATGGGATTCTAGGATTGTTGCTTATGCATACTCGGTTAGTACTCATTATTGGGCCCTGTGGCCCAGCCCATTTTCAGTTTTTTGCAATCTTATTCATTTTTACATGTTTTGATAATTTGTGATGCAGGGAATAGTAACATCAGCAATCCAATTTTATGTGCAAGGCATGGTTATTAAAACCACAGGACCTGTGTTTGTTACTGCTTTTAATCCCCTGCGTATGATCATAGTCACTGCCTTGGCTTGCATAGTTCTCTCAGAGAAACTACACCTTGGAAGGTACTACCCAATGAATTTAATTAAGTGCTACATTTAAATTAGCTTCTCATCACATTTTTATTCGATCAATTAAACATGTTTTTAACCTGCCTATAAAAAAAATGTTTTTAACCTTATATATATTAATCTATTATATCTCATAAAATATAATCTATTACATTTTTAATATTCATTCATTTTAAAACAATTTAACTAATTTTAAAATTCATATATTTTAATATTTTAATACCTCTATATATTTTAAATTAATTTTAATATCATATTTTTTTAAAAATTTAAAATAATCTACACATAACAACCATTATAGATTGTTACCATTATTTATTTCACATCATCATTTAAACCAAGATTGTTTTGAAAAATTAATTATAAAGCTTAAAATCTCTCACTATATAAATGATGATAATTATCTTGAATGAAGATATTTTTATGAACTAGTTTTCAACAAAAAGAAATAATAATAATAATTTCCTTTTATTTTTGTTAACCTTTGGTATCACTTAATCTATCTTCTTTTATGTATAAATTAAATTTTAATTTTTAATAGAAATTATGAATATTAAAAATAAATTTGTTTCAAAATATAAATTTTTATCAAAGTTAAATACAAAACATAATTTAAATTTTCAAAAAAAATTGATAATTTTTTTAACTATAATATAATTTATTTATTGATTAGAAATCTTAGTTATATAAACAAACATTCAACTTGTATATTCTACAAGCTAAAATATTATTAATAAAAAATGAAAATATTAAAACTAAATAAAGTCATATTCATAAAGAGTGAAAGAAAATATATTTTAATATTTTACTCTCTTTTTTCGGAGTTTGTTTTTTTTTTTTACACTGAATTCAATTTTGCATTATGAATCTATATTCACCTTATGTTCCCATCAATCTGACGAATTGTTATGGTGTGTAAATTTATCAGCATTATTGGAGGAGTAGTGGTGGTAATTGGACTCTATCTAGTTGTATGGGGCAAAGCAAAAGAGCAGAAAAATGTGAGGCCACCGTCCCCTGAAAAGGTCACACTGCAACGTCAACAACAGCTGCCAGTTACTGTGGCCAGAGGTGATGGCAATGATAACAAACCTCAATTAGTCATAATTGGAGATAGAATTGAAGATGTTGAAGCCAGAACAACTTTGAATAATGCAGATAACCAGCAACAGTAATAATAAGCCTATACTACACTGTCAATTTAAGTGAAACTTAATTAGATCACAAACTAGCTAGTAGTGACAGTGTGAGACTAGTTCATGCTCAGTGTATTGTGATCATAACTTTACTTGTTTATGAAGGTTTTATTGGAATTCTGAGCTTCAACACCCTGCTTTTTACGACATATGTGTTTTACTAAATTTTATTATCTAGCTAGCAAGTTTTAGGTCGCTTATCGAGCCTTATACTGTTGAAAACAGGTTATTTGATGTGTATTGCTAAGTATATTTTTGGTCTCTAACTCAGAATTAGAGAGTAGTGTTAATTTTAAGGTATTGAAATTTATTTAAAGACTAATATTCCTTAATAAGACACTCATAATACAAAGATTTGGAGTATATACATGTGTTTCTCAATGGCCTTTCTATCTTTTATTTTCTCTCTTATACGCTCTTTAAAATTTTAACTAAATTAAAGTCCTTACAACATTAAGATTGTTAGAAAATCATGACTTAATTCTTCAAATAGATGCCACGCAAATACGAAGAAAATAAATAATCTATTAATCTATCCAAAAAAGAACAGTTATTTTTTCCTAAGCAATTGTATTATTAATGAAAAAATTGGTGAAAAGTACAAGAGATATCTTCTAATTAAGCGTATAATTATACTAAACTAAAATACTAATGAGAGTTAAATGCGGAAAACATGTACATAAAAAACAAAGTTAAGAAAACACAGCAAGAAATAATATTAGAAAAGTTTGGGTATCATAAAAAGAAATGAAATGTGACATTGATTGTGTGACACCATTAGCATGAGAGTGTGTAACAACATTTTTTTTAATTTCTTTAATAAAGTAACTTTCTTAATAGTTAAAAAAATAACAAATTAATATATATATATATATATATATGAGTTTAATTGGTATACGTTGTGATTGATTTTACTAATTTGTATACCAATTAAAAGTTTATTCATGGTAAATTTATTGACTTGACTAATTAGTACTTTAAAAGTCACATAAATAAAAAGTTATGATTAAATGTTAGTGTAAAAGTCCTTTACACTAATAATGTATACCAATTAACTTCTTTATATATATATATATATATATATATATATATATATATATATATATTCTTCTATTCTATTGACTTGACTATTATCATACCTTTATCATACATGCTACTTTAATGTATAAAATATCAAAAGCTAGACTTGACTATTGACTGACCAAAACATATACATTCAAAAAGGTTTAATCCACCCTTCCCGTCTATAGTAAAAAAGGAAAATGTCTCAAACAAAGCTAGACTTGACTATTGACTGGCCAAAACATATACATTCGTTATCAGTCTCATAATCATTATCTATCAATTCTCCATGTGTTTCAGAAGGTCCAATTGCAGATCCAAGTGTTCAGTCAATAATAAGGAAACCAAACTGAATAGTAGGTGAATATAATGATAAAAGATAACTAGGAAATACACTAATAGTGATAATGACTCAAAGTACTATCCATAGATTATAACAGCACATCAACAAAACATTATTAGAAGAAGGCATCCATGTGTAGCCAAAAGCAGAAAAAGTATTCAATATCATATGTAAATCTACAGAGGAAAGTTAAACCATACTACTAGGGTCCACAGGCATAAAATAAATAGTAACTATTCATATAAAAGTATCTAAGTCAAAGTCAATATATAAGTCCAGAATTTCTCATTTTTGTAATCCAGTGACACTCTCAATATAGTTGCAAGTCATGGGAGAGTTATCTACCACTATTCATACAACATTTTATCATACAAAGAAAATAAAACAAAATAAAAGAGATATTTATGATTTTTAACATTTGAAATTATAAAGTGTAGTTTCAAAGTTTCATACAAAAAAGTATCCTTATTTAAGATCACCTATATTATAAATCTTTTTAAAAATGATAATGACCATGTTTTCTAGATTAACTTGTATTCCTTAAATAATTTTCTTAATCCAACTAAACGACTGTACTTTTATTTTTATTAAAATCGTATATTTAGGGTATTGTCCTTAAATACATGATTTGAACATCGTTGTCATGCCGTAACATTAAGAAAGTGCCCATCGGAGATGTCCCTTATCACTTGGTTTTGCTTTGTGGCTACACTAGTTCAATGCATAGCAATAAGTGTTTTCATGGCGCACAATTGTCCTCATTCATAGTGTCTAAACCGGCATTCAAGGCTTTTTGAAGGTGTTTACTCTGTATGCATTGATTTTAGTTTCTGCATTCATAAAATTGGATTTTACATTTTTCAAATGCAATTTTGATTGAACTTTGCGAACTATAAATATGGGTGAAAAAATCAATTTGATGGGTGCCGAAACTAATACCTAGTATGTTGTCAACTCTTTAGGTTGCTAAGCTAACCAGCTAATCAACCCGTACGCATTAGCCCAACCCAAGTTTCTATTGCTATCATTAACTAAAATTTGTATTTGAAAATTATTCTTAAAATTTTTTCTTAAAAAATTAAAAAATCAAACAAATCAAGCATCAAAGTAGAGTGTAAAAAGTGTGGATCTCATGAAATAAAGTACAAAATTTCTCTCTCCATAAAAACAATAAAAGCATGACTTTGTCAATCTGTTCTTATAATTATAAAATAAAGTATAAACAATTTAGAGAGTAAATTCCCACTCTCTTAATTTAATATTTTTAATATTTTCTTCTTCTATGATCTTTTAGAGGTACATTTTTCACACATGATCCTCGCAAGTCACAACAAGCTGAAAGTTAAAAGTATTCACTTTCTAGCATCTTAGACTATCATTCTTTTTTTCTTTTTTGAGATAACACTACCATTCTTTAATATTTATCTGTATGCATGCTATTCATCATAGATCAGTGGGGCTTCATCTAGTTATGGTTAAATAAATATAAAGAACACGAAACCCATTCGCCACATCCTCTGAAAATATCACCGACAAGGCATGCAGAAGCTTCCAGTTCATGTGCCAAGAGATGATAGCACACAGCTCAATATGTCATAAATAATTTTTGTATAATGTGTAGTGATTCAGAGGTGAGTCATCACTATCAAAATAAACAGCTAGCTAGGGTTTCTTTTCTTTCTTTCTATAAAGAAATAACCTTGTGAAACAATTTGAGACATATAAAATAGAGAATCCAAGAATGTCCTTGGAAGCTCAGAAATCGATAAAATGGGAATTTCTGAATCCACACAAAATTATCCAAATATAGCATGAGTTCTGTACAAATCAAAATAAACTGACCTAGGTCAGTGGCCCTATCAATTTGAATGGCAATGGCACATTGGCACCAATATCAAACAAACGGAGGTGGAACAAAAAACTAAAAAGACTTTAATACTTATCATGGACATAAGTGTAGATAGACATAAAACTGTAAAAAAGTTCTACCTAATTTTATCATAACTTTTTATTTGTAATAAATTTATTAATTAATATTTTTAAAAATATATAAATAATAAATTTGTGATAATTGAACGAAATATAAAACTCGTGCACGTGAATTCAATTTTTTTACTAACTTATTAATAAATCAAAATAATAAGATTAAATTATTGGTTAAAGTTTTAAAATTGAAAAGAAAATAAAAGAAAAGAAGAAACAACATATTCAAATCTATTTTACCGAAAGATTTAATGAATTAATAATTAATATTTATTTTAAATGTTTTTGTTTGAAAAATTTAGATTATTTTGTGCAATGAATTTATGTTACCATTAATTATTACAAAAATAAATTTTTATTTTGATAATTTTTCAAAAATTGTTTCAAAATAATTAATTTAGTTTAAAAATAATAAAAAATCAGATTTTACATAATAAAAAAGTATAAAATAACTTAAAATATTGTTAAAAAATAATCATAGCTTATAAATCTTTGAATCATAAAATATACCTTATGAATTCATATTTAATCCTAAATTTATATAATTTTTTTTATTAAAATAAGAATTTATATTTAATAACCAATAATATTTTGAACTATTTATCTCGTACAAAGAAATTTTTTATATAATATCTCAAGTGTTTTGCAACTTTTAAATTTCATGAATAAGATTCTGTTTCACTTAACTTATTTTTAACTAAAAATATATTTTATTAAGTTAAAGTGAAAAATTAGAACTTAAAAAATAAGTATAAATTATTTATCAAATTTTGTCTTTTAATTTAAAAACTTCTTTCAATTAAAAGTTTTTAATAAACTATTAATAAAAATATATTTATAAAATATAAATTTATACTATAAAATAAAATCTAAAAATTTAAAATAAATATTTTTTTAGTTCATTTTCTCTTTTAAGATAAATTTATAATAACATCTAATAATTTTTAATTTTTATCAACTAGTTTGACATCATTATACAACACGTTACACTTTCATCAAAATCTTTATTAACTTTGAAAAGTTATTATACTACTGTCAATGTAATTCAATGCTTTTAGTCGACATGAATGCTAAAATTATTAAGAGAAATAAAGGTGTATATAAAGACAAAAATCTTAAAATTAGGTTAAAAGTTAAAAGTTAAAAGTAATTTTTAGAAAAAACAAAAATATGTTTAATTCTAAAGTTAATATAATCTTTTAACAATTTCGTACCATAACTAGTGCACATATATCAATTTAATATTATTTTATTAAGAGGATATTAAAAAATTAAATTCACGTGCTGCATTAAGGTTTTAATGTAATAATATTGTTCCTGTTGGTCGGTGGAATTTAACATGAATTATGGAACTTAATATAAAAAGACAACACACTTTCACTATAGTCCTTGTATTCCATTTAATAGGGAAATGAAGTATATTACTTTATCTTGTCAGGTTCACCTCCAAGGATGAAACCATATCTCTGAAGGGGCTAATCACAAAAAAAATGGATGGCTTAGTAGATAAATTTAATTTTTCACATTTATAGAGTACATATACAAGAAAGTTTATATAACTAATACATACTTCCTTATGAATGGAAAAAACATAACTGTAAATATAAAAATAATGTATTAGAAAATAAATAGATTAAATATATAATATAACTTTATATATTTTTATAATTAATAATATTATAAAATTATTCGGTAGTTGCTACGTGTTAGTTGTGATATTTGAAAAATAAAATATTTATATTCCTAATATTAGATTTGAAGAAAACACATGAAGAAGAAAATAGACACAAAAAATACAAGTAGACCATGAGAACAAATGTAAGAACATGTTTATTGAATGCATATGGGTATGTTAATTGGTAGTGTTGTATATTTCTAATTAAGTATTTATTTGTATCTATAAATTTTTCTTATTTATTTACATAATACAATGTAAAAATATTTAAGTGATGTTGAAGTATAAGTCAAGTCTTATTCAATTATGTAAAATTATAAGATTAGCACATAAAAAGTGGAGTTTATTTCAAACAAGTCAATAAATATAAAAAGAGACATAAATAAAGTGATTTATATGAAAAAAGTTATGGGTTTGGTTTAACCTATTCACCAAGTGTATAATAGTATTAAAGTTCTTAAATACTTTCTTCAACCGGTAAACGTCTCAAAAAATGTAAAAATATTAAAGTGATGTTTAATTACAATTAAAACTAATTTTAATTTGGTCTATTACTCTATTATGATATTTAATTCTTAATTATAGCATCCACCAACTATTTATTTCCACTTTTTTACTATTTCCCCCCTCTCCCCACCCCTACCTCATCCTGATCCTCACAATTATCATTGTCGGTATCGTCACTACCACTCTTCATTTTCACCACTACTATTATCACCACCACTATTACCACCTTTTTTTCTCCCACCCTAACCCACTCTCACCAACATTATTGATGCCACAGCTACCACCCCCACTGTCATCGTTGCAGTAACTATCACTGCCCATGGTGATAATGGTAGTTATGGCGGTGGCAACAACGAAAGTGGAAGTGGTAGTGATGATATCAAACGTGATAGTGGTAAGGGCAGAATAAGAAAAAATGAAAAAAAAAAATTGGAAACAAGAAATAGATTGTGAGTATTATAATTAAATGTCATTATGAAAAAATACACTAAATTAAAATCAATAGTGATTATAATAGAAATATCACTTAAATATTTAAATTTGTTAGATTGGTTTATTAAAAAGATATTTAATAGCTTTAATCATATGCACGAGGTGCATAGGTTAAAAAACCCCAAAAGTTATTAATTTGTGAAAAACAATTAATTAAGGAAACTATCAACCTACAAACATACACAAGATGCAATTAGGAGTTTTCATGTATTACAACCATAAAAATTTTTCAAGCTACCTCAATACCTAAACATTTTAGAAGATGAAGTAAATTAAACTGTATTCCAAAAACGATATCTTACTATAATTTTGTTGTGCATGATTCTTTGAAAATCTTTTTAGGTTTCCATTCGTTTATGAAAGATTTATATCATTTATATATCTTAAGTATAATATTTTTTGAGTCTATAAACTTTCAAATCTAACAATTTAGAAAAGAAAATGAAGAAGTTTGATATTAAAAAATATTTCAGTGATAGTTTAAAAATGCTAATAGAATAATTACTTTAAAATAAGTTAAAAGTAACTTATATCTTTGGATAACATACTAAAACATTAATCATTGTTAAAGAATTGGATTTAATTTCCAAGTTGGAGACAAACTACAATAAAAATCTTGTTGTATACTATTGACTAACATTGAATTCTTCATCCTTTTTTAAAAGTTTGATAAATTGTGTTTTATGAGTTGCATCTTGTTACTTTAAATTCTTTTGTTGACCTATTTCTCTTTCAAAAAAAGTTTGTGAAAATCTTTGAATACATTATTCAACTCTCTTTACTGTATTTTTACAAATCTATAATGATACTTTTACATCTTTTGTCTTCATTTTTCTTTCTTTTATTTTCTTTTTTCATTAATATTACATTATTTTTTAATTTAAATAAAGATAACAATTTGGGGATAGTCACACTGACCTTGACCTTCCTTTCTCCTTTGATTATTATATCTAAAATTTAAAGTTGTCAAAATAAATCTGGTCTTTTAGGCCTACAAAATGTACAAAATGGATTAGACTGAATGCTAAAAATGAGATTCAAATAGAAATAAGTCTTTTTTACCCAATCTATTTACCTCGACTATGTAAATGAACTTGCGTCATGCTAGCCTGAAGGGTCATAGACCAGCCTAAATTAAAATAAAAATATATAATTTTTTCTGTGCATAATATATAAATTTTAAAAATATATTTAATATATATTAATATATATTAAATAATAATATTAATATATTATATATTGTTAAAAATAAAATAAAATAATTGGGTCTTAAGAAATATAAGCCCAAATTGAATGTGAGTTCCAAATTGATTAATTATATTTATAATCTAGTCAACGTTCATTGGTTAATTATGTTGTTTAATTATTATTATTATATATTATTTTATGGTGTTTACTATTTAGGTGGTTAATTGTTATGATTATTCTTATGTTATCATCATGGATAATGAATTCAATATTTATATATTATGTTTAATTTGTTGTTCTCAAAAAATGGTATGAATTATTTTATTTATTGTTTTTAAAATTTAAATTAATATTTGAGTAATATTACAAGATTTAAAGTTTGAGATTTTTTTGAAAAGACCATTTGATTTGGCTCGGTGGCATATTACAATGTCAAACTGGATTTAGAAAATAGTGATTTGAATAAAATATAAGTGAGTCAACCCAATCTATTATATTGTGAGTCCAATGTTTAGGGTTAAGCAGTCTGCCCATTTTAAAAGCTCTACTAAAATTAATGGAGAAATCAAAGCTAAATATAATTAATGGAAAACTAATTGGTTATTTTTTACTATTGATCCTATAATATTTTTTATTTTGTTTTATTATTTCAGATATGTTATTTTTTCTCTTTAGTTTTTATGAAAAAGAATCTTTTAATCTCCACAAAATATGATAATTTTGATTTTAATCTCTGTAAATTTTCTAATTTTGATTTTAATTCTTAATTACTATATTTTTTAATGTCGCACTTGATGAGGTTATCATGATAACTTCATTACTATTTGTCATATCAATATTTTTATGACTATGAGATATAAAAACAAAACATTTAAAAAATTAAAACGGGTCCAAACCAAAAATAAAAATTATAAAATAAAAAATAAAATTTTATTTTTTACAAAATTTGATATAATTAAGAAAACATATTTAAACAAAAAAATGTAATATAAATGAAGATACTAATTACTTTTTCAGATGTGCATTAATCTTCCATTAAACAAGGCGTCACGGGTTTAATTAATTAAATCAAATTAAGTTACAAGAATTGCAATCATAGCAACAAATAGTATTGGCCTAATCTAGAATCAGCTTATAATTAGAGTCAAAATCAATTCACAATATATTCAAAACCGTAAATGGGTGATTGACCGCGTGATTCATGATTTCTATGTAGTTTTATTTGTTGCTTAATTTTTTATTGTAAATATATATTTTCCAACACCATTTCTTTATCATTTAGTATATATATATGTTACCATCAATCCTAATGTTCACCAATAGATATAGTTTACTCTAATATGAACGTTGAAAACTGTACAGAATATGTTTATTTAATTAAAAGGCATATAATTACGGCTCCACCATCAACCCCATATAAACGACAACTTGTTATATACTAAGTCCATTTTCATATCTCAACTAACATCACTACATATTTGCAGAAAAGCAGTGTCATTTTCAAGTAACTTTTTCATAACAAGTCTTGCAATTTAAAAGAATAAGCAAGAAGAAGAAAAGAAAGGACAACATATAATAAGATAAATAACAATATACAAAGTTAGAAAAATCAAATTATAGAATATGTTGTCAAGAGTTAGTATACATTTAGCATTCCTCTTTTACTAAAATATTAGTATGGTTTATCGGCATCTGTTTTAATTAATCAGTAATGATTGTTGGTATTCACACGGTGTACAACAAATGAAAAAAAAATCAAATTTCTCCTAATTAAAAACTAATAATAACTCAATAATTAATTTTTATTGATAAAAAAAACCACGTGTAAAGAAAGGAGATTTTTCTTAAGTAGTAATCATCTATTAGTAAACATGGAAAAAAAAAGGATAATAGACTAATATTAATTAAAAAAAAACGTACACAAAATACAGATAAAACTAGAGTGGAAGGGTTAGAGAATCAATTTATGCTTTTATTCTTTTTGGTACATATAAAAGTATGATAATTTCTTAATTTGCAGGATGTTAGTTATGGTTCACTACACTCTTTTCATTAATTATATTCTTTTAGACCAATAATATATGACTGGGGTACTAGAGATGATCACTAAGAATACAAGAAGAAAGATATCGATTTGTACAAAGCTAGGGTTTCGTAAAGTCTATGGCTATATCAGGATATATATATTGTTCTTACATTCCCTTTCTAATTCATATAATTTATTGAGTATGTATGTAGTATATACTTTTTTTTAGGGGATATATATGTATATACCCTTGGAAATGCTTGTATTGTCATAAAAAAAATTATCCACGATATAGTGTAAAGTCAACTATTTGTTGAGATTTATGAAGTTAGAGGTATTAATTAGCTAGAGGTGCACACACATAAGATTTACTTTGCAGGCTCAATATGTCTAAATAAACCTTAGTCTTGTAATATTAAATTTATAAAAAGAAAGCATTTTAATTTATCTTTACAGATAATAATGTAAGGATTAGACTAATCTGAAAGAGGGAAGAAGAAGGTCACAACCGAAAAGTTTCTCAAATGGGAAAGAGGGAGGGAATAAGCAAAAATTAAGAATGGATAGTGATGAGAAATTTTGTTTTTCAAAAAAAAAAAAAAAAGTGTAGCCAGGTTGTAAAAATGGACAGATCTATGTATATTTTACTTTTTTTCTAATTAATCAATATATAGTTTCTTACAAATATTGTGATAAATCCAACACAAGGTGCGAGTTAATTAGACAAAGTACGTGCTTAAATTTATTATGTTTGACTTATTAACTAAGGAAAATCTAATCCGCGCTAGTTAGGGTATTACAGGAACTGCACTTAAATGTGTTCACAATTTTAATTTGCATTTGACTTTTTCGAGTGTGTCAAACTTGTTATTAGGTATATTTAATTTGAAATTAATTACTTATAAAAAAACATAGGAATAATATAATATCAATGGAAAGTAGATAGAGAAAATTACTTATAGTGTAAAAAGTTTTATACTGATAATTAATTATAATTTTTTATGTATAATAAGTTTAAATTGACTTTATTAATTAATATTTTAAAAATCATATAAATGAAGATTGTAGTTAACGATTTGTATAAAACCTTTTTTTTACATTAACAAAATATAGATGTTAAACTCTTACAATAAATGACACATGCTTTTCACATTTTTATAAAAAATTTAATTAATATATACAGTGTAATGTTTTACACTGATATTAATCATCATTTTTTATTTATAATAAATTTATTGACTTTATTAAATAATATTTTAAAAGTTATAAAATGAATTATTGTGATTGAAACTCTTTTCCACTGCATACTAATTAAATCCTTTTTATCAATTAATTACTTATTAATTAATTATATAATATTATTTTAATGATTATTATGTTCATCAATTTCAAATTATTCAATTCATATATTTATGGATGAATTTGTAATTTAGTATCGTCTTTATTTTCAAATATTATATCATATGTTAAAATAGTATGATAAAATGTTAATTTAATTTTAATCTGTAAAATATTAAACTTATTTGAATAATAAACATAATATAATAATAATAAAAATTTATAACTCATCAGTTAATCTTCGAAAAAAAATATTTATTTATACATAAAATTTTCCTTTTACAAAAATGATATATTTTGTCCCTAAACTTACTAAAGTAGTATACTTTTAAAACTACAAAAGTTACCAGAAGTAGATTTTGAAAAAACACCAACTTTTGTAAAAGCTGACTTACACCCTGCACCTGCAAGTAAATATTTTAAATTATACTATAATAATTTTTTAAAAAAATATACCACTTTTGTAAGAAAATAAAAGTAAAACCGTCAAATTGTTAACTAGTAAAAACTTATTATAATAATATTTAATTATATTTTTTTATATAATTTTTAAAATATTAATCGATTAAATCAATAAATTTACTTTAAATTAAGAATTATAATTGGATAATATATATATATACTACTAATTTAGCACCAATTTCACATTTGGGGTATTTGAAAACCAACGTCCACGTTTGCCTTTGATTCTGTCCATCGAAACGTGCGGTGCAAAAAGCTTCAAATCTTTTTCCCAGATACACATCAGACATTGTCAACTTCCATTGATATGATTGTTGCTTATTGATCTAAGTGGGTTTATTTTTTAAAAAATTATCAATATGGGTTTTTTTTGAAAAATGTTACCAGTATGAGTCTGTTTTGGTAGTTGACTCGGTCAAACTGCAACTCCAAATTATGGTTTCGTTGCCACGTCAGCAGCAATGTGATTACATGGAAGCCAACGTGAAAAAACGAGTATGAAACCGCAAGTGGGAATTGCAGTTTTACTGGTCTTTGACCAGCACCGCCTTGTTGTTCAATGGGTAAAAAAACACAGAAAACGATGTCTGTAAAACCGCAAGTCAGAGTTGCGGTTCTACTGGCTGACCCCCCTTTACCCAACGATTGCAAAAAAAATACAAATTTCTATTTACATAAAACTGCAAGTCGCATCTGCGATTTGAATTAAATATTATTTTTACCATAAATCGCAAGTGCGAACTGCAGTTTATGTTAAATATAATATTTGATGATGTTAAATATAATAATTTTAATGTCTAAGTTCGGCAAAGTGTATTATTTTTCGTTTATAATATTATTTTTCTCTAATATTATTTTTTCACTTTTTTATTAATCTCTCTAATTTCATTTATAAGCGGAAGAGGTAATTTTTCTCATAAACCTATAATTTTGTCGTCCTTCTACAGCAATATTTTCTGATTTCGTCCTTAGTTTTAATACCTGCCTTTCAGTAACTTTGACTTTCACTCGTTATAATGTTTGAACGATATTGTTTTTTTACACAATTTCAGTAACATTGACTTTCAAACATTCTAATGTTTGAAACCATTTTGCTTTATAAACAATGTAATATGAATTCTGCATATCACTTTAATTCACACTTTGCCGAACTTAGGCATTAAAATTATTATATTTAACATTATCAAATATTATATTTAACATAAACCGCAGTTAGCACATGTGGTTTATGGTAAAAATAATATTTAATTCAAATCGCAGATGCGACTTGCAGTTTTATATGAGTAGAAATTTGTATTTTTTTTGCAACCGTCCGGTAAAAGGAGTCGGTTAAACACCAGTAAAACCGCAACTCTGACTTGCGATTTTACAGGCATCATTTTCTGTGTTTTTTTACCCATTAGACAAGAAGTTATGGCACTTGGGTCAATTGGACTATGATTGTAAGTGAGAAGTTATGGCAAACTTGGCCTTTGGAATGAGATGAATTTCTTTTCGAGTCAATAACAAAGAGAAAAAAGTTAAATTTAATATGGCCCCGAGTTCGTAAATCAAAGGTAGAGGGAGAAAACTTATATAATAACAAGTTAGATGTGATTTAATAGTTTATTAATTAATGTCATTAAAAATCTATATTATTTAATTTTTAGTAAGAACATGTAATTATTTTTTATAATAATTTATGCTTCAGCATTTATAAGTTTTTATTTTTCAAAGATAATACTACTTATCTTTCTTGACAAAAGCAAATCTTAAACTATACATATCATTAATGCTTTCTTTTTTTTCTGAAGCAACTATTTCCCTTCACTTTTATTCTTCGCCTTCATTCTTCTTCTAGTGTTCTACCAATCTTTTTTTTATAGGTAGTTTTACTAAAAAAAATTCAGAAAGAACATATTTAAAAAAAAAAAAGAAAAAAGACAAGAGTACTCATCTCAGTTTAACAAATCTCCAATAACACTATTATGAGTGATTTTTTAAATATTTTCATAAGCACATTCTCTAAATTCAGTCAAAATTTGATAGCTCACGGTGCTTATACTCATCTTAAGGTAGGATCTGTTTGTCCCTAATTAATAATAGACATCTGATTGAATTATGTATTTTTAAAATATATCTTTTGAAAATTGAGAATTATTTAAGTAGAAATAATAAAGTGTAAAAAAGAAATTATATACTACATTTTTGTTATCTAGCGGACGTTTGCTAGCTCTTGCCTGAATAAAAATGATATTTCTGATAAAACTATAAATTTAAAAAATATTTACTAATCTAATGAATTGAGTAATTAAATTTTTTAATTGAGTAGATATTAAATATATATATATATATATATATCAAAAACAACTTAAAAATGTAGGGGAAAAAACAATTGAATTTTAAGGGTTAAAAAAAAACCATAAGAATCATCAACAATTTAATATTATTGTTAAATATTTTTTTATTCTGATAATAAATTAATAGAGTGTCGCAGAATTTATACACTTTATTTAATTAACTGAATTAAACTTTTTAACTATTAAATAGTCTTTGTTAATTAAACATGTGATCAAAATTGAAAAATATATATAAAAAAAATATTTATTGAAAAATGTTGATCTCTTGAATAAATCTTTATATATTAGTTTTCTTGACTTAAGGAATTTCTTAAAAGTATAAAATCCATAATCTTAAACAAAGACTTTAAAACTGCACTCAGGCATCACATGTTGCACCTTCGTTTATTTTAAGGCAAGTGCAGCTGTGTGCAGGTACAAAGAGGTACTACGAAAACGGCAACTTATGCCTTTTCTTTTTAAAAAGAAAAAAGTAAAAACCTACAATGGACCATAGCTTTTAAAGAAAAAGTTCAACAATTAAATAATAATTTTAAACTATATTTGTTGTTCCAAATAAACTTATAGGCTTTTTACTTCAAATAAAATGTGAAATTTAATAACCTCATTTTTTTGTATATAACAACACAATATAACCGAATTATTACTCTAGGAAAATTTGAAATTGTTAAAATACTTATTTTTATCAATAAATATTAGAATGCTAGCTTTTTATTAGTGATGAGATTAAGTTCATGACCTTTTTCTCACTCTTTTTTGCAATCAATTAATTCAATCATCTCATAAAAACCGCTTTATCATTTTAATTAAAATACTCTTAAAAGACAACTTATTAATTTTACCTCTTTTACATTTTACCAAATGAATTATGTTAACAACTTCTTACACATGTATACTAATCCATGTTTGCACGCAGTGTAGTACCACACTACTTGCGCATGTATCCACATACATATAAAAAGAAGAATAGTTAATTTATTGTGGAAGATAAAAGATATTTATATTCTACAATTACCTTATATAATTAAATATATAACGGCTTCATTAAGTTTTTAATTCTGTAACTATTTTACATTTTTGAGTTTTAGTTCTTTTAAAATTTTGTTATGTTTAGTTGTTATTAAATTTTAAATGAAAAAATTTTAGCTTTTCTAAAAAAAAATTGACAATATTTAATACCTCGTTATTTTTATTGCTCTAAATTAATACATAGGTTGAATATTCAACCCTTTTATAACTGTTTTGTTTCTCAGGCAATAATTATAACAATAAAAAAATAAACAAAGGGTTAAATTGCGTAAAAAAATTAGAAAAAAAAACTATTCATCTAAATTTTCCAGGAACTAAAATGGACAAAAATTTAAGAAGTATTAAAAAAATAAAATTTGAAATAGTTAATGGAACGAAAACTAAAATAATTTAAGTCTTAAGAGTCGTTATAAAATTTCATAGCGAGAAGAATTCATGCTTTTATATCTTAAAGGTTTATTTGATGGAAAAAAATTACAATGTGACATTATATATAAAACATGTTTATGTGTGGTAAATTTGTAAATTTTATTAACCAATATTTTAAAATTTATATAAATTATGTTCGTAATTAATTGAGTGACATTGTAAAATTATTAATTAAACTCTATTTTATATGTTTTAAATTTATTCCACCCACTTTTATAAAAATTAATTATTCTTGATACTTAATATGCTTCTTAGGTAGGAGAACTCAAATACTATAATAAACTAAATACACCCCATGACATGTCACTAAAGCTAACAAGATATGTTGGAAACTTCTAAGCATTATATTATATTATTATGTCTCTCAAGAGTATCTCTGTGTGGTAGCTGGAGAAAATAAAGCAAGAGATAAGACATACGTAGAGTCTTTGTTTACCTAAAGATACAAGAAAAAAATAATATTTAAAGAACATTAGTGACGTGGTCCACGATTTTGTATAATTTGAGACAAAATATGATAAAATAATTATATAAACAGGAAAATAAATTATTTTTATACAATGTGTCAGAATACATATGCTTCAGTTTATATGTTTTAAAATTCTTTACGTACATCATCCTTATCTTGCATTTAATTACCGAAAACAGTAACCAAAAACATTTAATTACAGAAAATGGATTATTTTGGAATGAGAAATACAGTACTTTTATTGAATTTATTCGACTTTATTTTGGTTAATTAATCATATAATTAAACACAGCTAAGTAATTTTGAACGAAAATAGAAATAATTAAAAATTACATAACAAACGTCCATGTTTTTTTCTGTTTTTTCTTATTACCACATCTTAAGATGACTTTATGTTCCTTCTTTAGCTAATTATCAAGTATTTTTACAAGTCTACAAAACTTAGATTATAAACATTGGATTTTCTTTTTGATATATTATAACCATTCGATAATTAGAATTTAATCCTCTAATAATTAAAGTATGGACACTTTTAAATTAATTATTATACATAAAAGTATACAAATTTGTCATATAAAACAATTTATAATTGGATGATATATAATATAAAACTGTTTTGTATATGAATACATAATTTACATAATTTTATAATTAGATGATACATAATAAAATGATCAACTGGCTGGGAATCCAAGGACCAATTCCGGAGAATATGACACAACTTTTCCTTTCATCGTCCGCATGGGTCGTAGGAAAGCGAAAGAAGAGGGGTAGGTATGTCTTCTGGTTTGCTGGGTGTTAGGGTATCTGGATTGCTAGAAACCAGATTGTTTTTTACAGGATACTGACAGACTCTGTTGATATTATGATGTCTATTAAAGTAATATCGTAGAATTGATTAATGTATTCTTTCGGACTTAATAGGGGGTGCATTTTCTCGGATTTGTATGTTAATCCTAGAATCTGTATGTTAAATATGAGATAAAGTCTGAATGACGTGATATGTACTATTAGAATGTGCAGTAGTGCGCACCCCATCTTCTGTTATGTAGAAACAATTTGTTTCTTTCCCTTGGAATAAAATCTTTGCTCTTAAAAAAAAACATTCTTTTTTATTTTAATATGAATGTCACATTTAAAAAACAATTATCCCAAAATAAGTGTTGTATTGAATTTTTTAATATAATATTAAATTTTACTTGATTTATTATTTATGATATTTTACTTTTCTCCACAAAAATCAATCCTTAGTCACGTGTAATTTGAATATATTAGGCAATCCATGTCATAACAAAAGAAATGCATGTACTGATAAGTAATTATATTAGGTAAACATCATATGTAAAATATGAACAGCACAAAGTCTCAACTATCATTCACTTGTGTATATATATATATAGCTAGCTGGGATATATACTATGAGAAACACGTACGAGTAACATGTAAATCAATCTAAAAGAATATAAGAATGATGCCAATTTCTCTGGTCCCTTGGTGTTGTATTCATCATGCATACAAGATTTATCCCTTCTAATCTCTCCACACCGATTTGACTTGAGGCAGATTGAAACATGCCAGCATTCTATTCCTTTTATTGGGTGGAAGAATATGAATAAATCCCTCGGAATATATCATATGTTAAAGTGTGACATATCATATGTTAAAGTGTGACGCAGATCATTATTTGAACCTAATTATAATAGTATATGAGAGGCTGTGTATATGGATTTTACACAAAAGGATTAGTAGTAAATAGTAATATACTAACATTCTCTAACCAGGCCACTTGCTAGAGCAAATTAATTAAGGTCTCCATATCTAATAATGAGGATTCCTGTATGTTGTTGTTTGTTACCAAGGTGACCACATTTATTTTTTATTGTTTAATGGTAATGTACGGTATAAAACAGTTTTATAATATAATGTTCTGTAGTTATTTTCTTTTTATTTTTTTGGATATTTTTTAATCAAAACTTTATAACTAGTCCTTCAAGATATTGAGATTTATTTAAGAAGTTAATGAAATCTCTTCTTCTGCCATGTGTTTCTTCATATGCACTTAAAGTGATTAAACCTTTAACCACATGTTTAAAGAGCAAAATTATCTGCTAATCATATACAATTAGTCTTTATCGACAGATGTTAATGGTTAGCTTTATTAATTTAATTTGTCAATGGAAAATATTTAAACTAATGAAATTTTTATTCTCCTTCTCCCTTCTTTCTAGTTTTATGGTTAGGTTACTTTATCATTCCATATAACCATAAATTATTTTGTATAATTTTTAGAATAATTATTGTAAAAATTAACAAATTTACCTGGTATGATGGTTTATAATTTGATATGAATAAATAATTTTTATTTTATGTTTTGGTATATAGTTGCATAATTAAATCTGAGTCACATATATACTACTCCTAAGATATATGTATAGTAAAGTTACTATTTACCAAAAGAGAATGTGGTTTGTTTGCTTTATGCCTACCCCCACCTATTAGTATTTGTTTCAAATCTGCTCTTAGTGCTGCCCAATATTATATATGGTGGATTCCACCAACCTGAACCTAATTGCTTGTTGGAATCCAAACACGAAAACCACCAACTTTAATTCTTGGAGACCATGTCCTCATTTTTATGCCTCATCTGTAATTATTACTTAAATAAGTATACTTAACATTTTTCAGCCTGTAATCTATCCGTAGTATATTATATAGAGAGAGAGAAGGGAGGGAGAGAAGAAAAATAATTAATGGGTATTATCACTGTATTTTTTTATCTGTATTATTATTAATTACCATGTGAATTATCAACCGTTGTTATCATTGTTAATTATAACTATTAGATCCCCTTCACAAAATGAAAATGCGCTCATTTTGATGATGATAATAAAAAAAAAAAAACTTTTTGTACAATACTATCTTTAAATTCAAATATTTGTGTTTCACTATTTTGAATGCGAGAATATATTGATTGACATTTAATCTATCAAATACTTAATTTTATTATATTGTACAAAGGTATATATGACCTTGTCAATTTGTGTATTTTTTATATATATAATAATATATACATAATATTCGTGTCCTAAGGTTTTAATTATAAAGATAATCTTTTACAAAAGTAACATATGGGTGGAATAGGTTCACAATATAATTACAACAAAAAGAAAACCCTAGTTGCAGAGCTAGGTCACATATAAGAGAGAGGTATATATATTGCCCTTAATTTCGTATAGGTTTATCCTATTTTTCAGAGATAGATAGACTTCTTTATTACAGGTTTAACATTTTTTTATTCATAGTTTTGTTTTGATACATAGGTTGATAAATAAGTATGCTCCTAAGACATAAAGAAATAATAAAGTGTTATGGTAAAAAAGTTTAACTAATCTAATTATTCGCAGTGTGAAAAAGACAAAACCTATGAAAACTCCACTTCTCTCATACACATTATAAGAACATGACAACATGTTCGATATATTTAGAAAGTCGTTCTCCATTCTCTGAAACCACACAGATCAGATTTCCAAATTTACTCTTCTGGCAAAGTTTCTAAGTAACTATTTTCAAACCATTTTTTAACACTAGCCATTGATTGAGAATGGAACAAGAATGTGGTTTGTACTATCCATTATCCATTTTCCTTTTACATGCATATATATAATGAAACACATGCAAGTTAGTAGTAATTAATATAAAATAAATAGCAAGATGCTGCACGCGTATAAATTTGAGAAGTTACTCAACATAACTTTAAAGGAAAATTGAAGTGATAGATGAAGATGAAATAATAGGGAGGCAAAACTATACCTGTAAATTCAGTTCTTTTTAGTTTTTATAGAAAGTTTCCCTTAAAGATTAAATGGGTTAAAAAGAAGTTTAAATAATTTTTCTTTTCTCTTGTTTTGGTTTTTATTATTTTTGCCTGTTTTGCTTTAGTTTCTGATGTTATTATTTTAGTTTTTATACAATCATACACTTTTTATAAGTCCCTGTTAAGATTTCTATTTTAGTCCTATTAATTAAATATATATATATTAGACTTGTTTTTAATCCTTATTATAATCACACTATCACTTAATAGGAAGTGAGACAAAAATAAAGAAACTTTTTATAAAAAACTAAAATGAAAAAAGAATATATAAGAGAATAAAATGAAAGCAACCCTATGTGTTGTTGTGATTGATTTTTTTTAAAAAAAATGGAAGAAGAAGTTATTTTCCTAGAAGCAATTTTTCATAAAAAGTTGCTACTAGTTATAAGAAAATTTATTACGAATTATCAAAGTTGAAAATAAGCTTATTTATCTATTCTTCGAAACTTGTCATTTTAGTTCTAGCTAGAAATTTGTTAATTGGATTTAAATTTTAGATTTAATTCAGATAAAGATCAGATAAATCTTATTCCTATTATTTATATCCAAATTTCAAAGATATAATTATTTTATTTTTAATATTAGGATGCTGTGCTTGTTAGTATTTATATTTAACTTTTTATTACAATTTAGCCCCGTATAATATAAATAGACCAAAAATAAGAATTTAAATACTTCTGTCATAATCTGATCTTTTAAAATTATTTTTGAAAATAAATAACATGAGTACTTAAAAAATAAATGATAGTATTTTGAATAGATAAATAAATAGAGTTTGGTGATGAAGTTTTTACATTTCTGTTGTTGGATTACATATTTTTAGAAGCAACAATAATTATTTTGGTGATAAACTCACTATAATTTTATCTACTTGTCCCTCGCTACATGAATTTTTCAAAAATTAACAAAAAACAGTAGCTAATTTGTAGTTAACATAAAATTAACTACAATTTAGTTATAAAAATACTACAACAATATTGATGGTAGTAAGAGATAAGTAGTTAATTAATTAGAAAAATAATTCTAATTAATTTGTAGATGATTTTAAAAATAACTATTATCTAGTTAATTTGTAATAATATTGAATTTTAACTAGAATAATAGTATTGATAACTTTTTTTTACAAGAATAATATTAATAGCTGATACATATAGCTAATTAACTTTAAAATAACTTATATTTTATAGTTAAATGTATAAAAAAATCATGAATATTTTCCATCCAAATAATTATGATCAATTCAACTCAGCATGAATCCAAATTGACGCTATCTCATCAATTCAATTTGTGTTAAAGCTAGGATGGAAAAGCTATTGTATTTTCGAAATACCTTTTGCTTTGACATATAATCCCAAAAATGTCAATTGAGAGAGTGAGGACAAGTTTAGAGGAAGATATTCCATACGCAAATGCCACTATATACACTGGACACGTGAGTGAATAATTTTTCCTTCGGTGGGATCCATAATCAACTGTAATTTGTTGTAATTGAAATCCAAGTAAGGCCAGCAATTAGTTAGCTATATCTCATCCTCAAAGAATCACCCTTAATATGCTCTCTTTCATATTATAAAATCTGTTAAGTTATCATTTTTTGTACATATTGATAGGTGTGTTTACCTCGAAGAATTCCGTAAAATGAAACAAACTAATTAATTTGATTTTTTTTTTTACTTCATCAAGTTTAGATCTAGTTAAACTATTAGAATCAATTAGGTTTGGTTCAACTCACGGTTTTTGCACTTTAAAAATCTAACCAATTCAAATCGATCTAAAAGTATATATATTATATTATTATTATTATATATTTATTTTATATTTTTAAGTTAGTAAATCTAATAATTTGTTTTGTTTAAAGTTTCATATTTTAAAACCCTGACTCAATCTTATTTTATATATTTAAGGCAGTAAATTTATTATATATTTATTTTATACTTTAAATTTATACAATTTTTTTTTTGTATTGTATTGTGTTGTTTTAATAGTTTAATTTGACTAACAAATTTATCGATTTATAAAACACTTGATATTTTGTTATAAAATTATGAATTTAGTAGTCTAATGAATTTGACTAGTTTCAAGTATAAAATTATTTTTTTACGATTAAATGAAAAAAAAATTATTTTTTTATCGATTTTCCTTGAAACCAAACTGAACTAACCCAATTATCATTGATTTAAGTTAGGGAAAAGAAATGCAGAAAACTGAATCAACCCAGCCTCACTAAAATTAATTGGTTTGGTTTTCATTTCTCCCACAACAAACCAACCCGAACTGTGAATAATCCTACATATTGTCATGGCGAGTTTGGATTAGAGATGATCATCACATCTGTCCCTTAGGTATTTATTTATTTATTTTACCTCAATTTTCAAAGGAAAAAATATGTATTAATCGAGGTTAGGATCAAGTTTAAGTTCATACTTTTTCCACTTTAAAACATCGGGAGAAGATATATTGGTCTCTATCCCTCTCCTATCCCGCTTCCACTTCAAACAAAATTTTATATATATATATCCCACAAGTTTATGCACAAAATTATACTCTTGTGAACCATTCAATCATGAGTATGTAAGAACTATAACACTATGTCTAAAATCACAATACTATAAAAGATGCATTGTGATTAATAATGAAACAAGTATGATTGTTGATAACTGTTTAGCCCATCCACAATCTTGTGGAACTTGTTACTATGCATATTTTTTTTCTTTGTTTGTGTGTAGGGATGGTAAGGAGTGAGACAATTTTTTTTTTTTACTTCAACAAGAATTCGAGGTAGAGATGATCTAAGATGTCTTTGACGGTAGGGGTAGGAAGACTAATCCTACCCTATTGTGTTTTGCCCCCACCCCAAAGTTTTGATCAACAAGAATAAAATTTTAAATAAAGTTAATTTTAATTAAAATTATTTTTAAAATTATGTGATTTATAACTTGGGATAAAGGATATTATAAAATTAGGTTTTGAATGAAGTTGATTTGTAAAATTAATTTTGGTTAAAATAAAAAACATCGTTAAATAAAATAAGAAGAAGTAAAATTTGTTGAAAAAAGTATGGTTTTTTTTTTTTTGTTATAATAAATAACAAGGGAGTAGATCTCATCCTCAATTAATCACCCTCAACATGCTTTTTCTCATTATTATGTAAAATAATAATAATAATTGAGTGTGACCCATCTGACGTTGAAACATGTATCAGACCCATCCACTACCATTTTACGGTATCTCATGAATGACTGCACACGTCACTCGCACTAACTTTTCATCGATACATAACAAATATGGATTTTTCCTATTAGTTTCATAGTTGATCATGACTCGTTATATCAACCTTCTCATAGGGACACAATAATTGTGAAATAATTTCTAAACCATACAATCGTGTATTAAATTAGATGTTGAAATGTCTAAGGGTGATTGATGAGAGATGTATGTGTTTAACTCAAATAAGATATCGCACATTAATGATTAAGGATTCTGACATGTTCATATATCTATGGATCAAGATGGTTACTTTATTTTATTTTTACTTTGGAAGAAATACATATATATAATAATATCATATATATGCACATTGTAACCATATAGATGAAAACCCTTACGAGGTAATTTTTCACTTTTCCATGGTTCTAAATGTTGCCACATATATAGCATCTATTCTTACATAACAACCCCGTATGAACATAAATCATTGATTTTTCACCGTCATGACTAAGCACTATCATTTCCCAACCATTAAAATCCAATATCTCCAGTCCCGTAAACAACCATAAAAGAATATATAGAGAGAGAACAACATGATATTTTCTTTCTAGAGATACAAACAACATATCCCTTGAAAAAAAATTATTCCATTTACGTGTAATATTATAAATTTAATATTCGTGCCATAAATTAAACTGTTTTATTTTCTTAACTAACAGCAATTCACTGTTATATGACTTTTTTATTATAAAAATTAATAAATTTAATATAAATAGTATTTGTAATGAAATGATAATATAAGATTATTTTACACTAACTAAACTATTTTCTTTAATATTATACTTTTTTGCATATTGATTAAGAGAAACAAGTGTTGAATCACACTTGTTGTAAGGTAGTTTACTATTATTCTAGTTATTATAGTCGAAATATATGTTTCTTTAATATATTTTTTTTCTTAATGGATAAAGGGAATCTGTGGGAATGAAAAATGAAGTGAGAGAATTAGTGGTTTGAGGTACTGTGAAAACCAGGGCCTCTTAATTTATTTTTTTTTGCTTTGGGGGCCTATAAGAAGGGCATTGCGCATTAGGTCATCCACAACCTAGTTCACATAAGCTAAGTCACAACCAAATAGCTCATTTGGTGAATTTCTGTTTGTGTGAGAGTGCTTAATTTCTTAGTGTCTCAAAAGCTTAGTTAATTACAAGATGGAGGATCAAAATGCATCTAGTGGATTAGGCAAGATGTTCGTCAAGGTTAAACCTTACCTTGCTATGGTGTCCCTTCAGTTTGGTTATGCAGGAATGTACATCATCACCATGGTTTCTTTCAAGCATGGCATGAGCCATTGGGTGCTCTCTGTGTATCGTCATGTAGTTGCCACCCTCATCATGGCTCCTTTTGCATTTGTCCTTGAAAGGTTCCTCTCCTCACTAAGCTTTCTTGTTAAATTTTTGCATGACTTTGTCATGTAAAAATGTTGTCTGTTTTCTCTTTCCATAAATAGTAAAAAAGAACCAATATGTCAGAGTTTATGGGAATAAAAAATAGATATACCATTCTAATTCATCATCACCCCTCTAGGCTCTAACACACAACCAACACAAGTAAATCTTTTTCTCATTTTACATCTTTTAACCAAACATATCAAGAGTTTACATTAACTCACTCAACTTGTTAATTAAACCAACTAACCTATTTTTTCTTTTTGCTCATTAACTTGTGGTGATAAGTGTGTGTTTTTATGCTTCTTTTTTACAGAAAAATACGACCAAAGATGACTCTCCCTGTGTTCCTGAGGCTAGCAGTTCTTGGTTTTCTTGAGTAAGGCTCTTCAAACCTTTCTCCATGTATCAAAATATT
Organism: Psophocarpus tetragonolobus; assembly: GCA_037954015.1. Taxonomy (NCBI): domain Eukaryota; kingdom Viridiplantae; phylum Streptophyta; class Magnoliopsida; order Fabales; family Fabaceae; genus Psophocarpus; species Psophocarpus tetragonolobus. The sequence continues at coordinate 30,585,281 of CM075695.1, read as the reverse complement.
CGAAGTACTACTGCATCGTACATTTTGTTTGTTTCTTCTAAGTCCCTTCATGGGCCCAAGTGACAAATACTTCTGGTACACATGCATGCATGCTTTTCTAGCTATGCCTATGATACCTATACTCATACCCTTCCTTATCCTTTATACAACATTAATATAACTTTAATTATTACAAAATACTATTTATGAAAGACACAAGCCATATATATTCTTCTCCCATGGAAAAACCCATTTATGATTGGAGAAACTATTATATATACAGTTTGAGACTATTACGTGACTATAGTATAGAGAAATCACTTTTTTGCTAGAAAAAACCCACCTATGATTAATTGGAGAACGAAACTATGAAGTAGTAAATACTATCACATGATTATAATATGACAAGTACCTCTATATTATAGTACCCATTTAAACTTTATAATTTTAAAAAAAAATTATGTGATATAAAAATGAACGAAGAGAGATCCTAAATACCTAATAAATTTCTACATAAGCAAACTACTTATATCCTTTTTAAAAAAAAAAACAAATTAGCTTCTGCCCTATAATTGGTTATTTAGTGTGTCTCATTGTTGAAAGCCAAATTGTTAAAGAAATTAAGGAATATTAATTGCATAATCCAAAATATCACACACTAGAAATGCGACAACTCGACAATGGTGATTCATGATATGGGCCCACCATTTCTGGTGGACACATCATAACGAAGGAAGCAATCCACCAGCAAATGGTAAATATATTATAAAATTCTTTTGTGACTCATTTAACGACAAATTAAACATTTAACATAATTGTTTTATGATATAATGTTAAAGTTTTCCACGATCTAATGATTTTTAGGTTTGGTTATATTTTCCTTCTTTCTTTTTCTGATAAGAGTTGAGTTTCAATTACGTGTCTGTCTCTAAAGTTTAAGCAATTAAATTAGTCTCAGCATGATTATTGTTTTAATTAACTTTGCAATGGAAAGGATAACAAGTTGGTGGTAACAGTACAAGGCCTATAAATTAATGCCTCTGGTATTACCCTCTTGAGAAAATCATTTCCCTGTTCGACTAGATGAGCAAAAAACCTGAAATTGCAGGATGATCAACAACATCAAACCTAGAGATTTATATAAGATTTATTCATCTCACCAATACAATTAACATCAGGCAGATAGAAATTTGGCTTAACAAAAAAGTTTTAAAAAAAAAAAGATAACTAAGACAGAATATAGCAGATAGAGACATCTCTTTTTGGACAAAGAATCTACCATCTAGTCTGAGTACTAAGTAGAAGCATCTTTTGTACTTTGAGATATGACTTTATTCATGGATCACATATGACATACTATAGCATTTTTATTTACTTTATGATTTGAATTAAATTTTAATCCAACAATATAGTACTAAGGAGTTATGGATCACATATTGCACACTAGTGTTTTTTTTTTTTTTTACTGAAATTCTGATCTGATAATTTTGTTTGTGATGAAAACAGGCCAGTGCTTGATCAAAACTTGTACAACATGGGGATGAAAAACACCTCAACAACATTTGCATCAGCCACCGTTAATGTTATGCCAGCCATTACTTTTATAATGGCACTTATTTTCAGGTAACTAGATGCTTGATGCTCCAATCTTTTCACCATAATGTTAATGACAGAGTGTGCTTACGCAAAAAGAAAAGGACTTGTTATTATATATACCTATAGGCTTTAATAGCTAGAATCCAAGTACAATAATATGCAGAAAGGCACACTCACGAGATTTTAGTATTCTCTTTGCAGTACTTATTCTTGTTTGTTATCAGTTATCAACCTAGCTAGATTTAACAAATTTCTATCCTCTTTGTAACATCTTTACTGAAACAGAAAACAAACATTTTAAGAAGGAATATATGTTATTTCTTTAAGATTAAATTTTTTTTTCTCCATAGGAATATGAATTTAATTAGTATACATTGACAGTGTAAAAAATTTTAAATTAACGTTCAATTCCATCTCTTTATTTATATAACTTTTAAAAGTATTAATTAACAAAATCAATAAAATTACCGTAAATGAATGGTTGTGATTAAATATTAATATAAAAAATTTTATATTAAAGGTGCATACTAATTAAATTCTAAAAATATTACTGATTTTTATTTTATTTTTCATTCAAAAAGTATTTTTTAATTTCTACATGTTAACAAAAAGGCATAAGTTTTTAATCTCTAATTAGTAATAAGACTAAGCTTAAATAATAAATTTTAACAAATGTAAAGAGTGTATAAAAGTAAATAGAACCTTTAGTTTTTGTGATTAAAACTAAAATTCATAATATTTTAAGGAAAATATATTTATTACCGTCTCAATTCTAATTAATGGAACAGCAAAGACAACAAACATGAAATACAAGTGATTAATTTCTTCCAATATGCTTACACTGATAGACAAGACAATGTATAAGAGACCACACATTGACAATTGTCACCATTCACAAATGGGTCACATTCACATACTTTTAAAGAATATTCATAGCATAATAACATACATTAATCAAGAATTTGATGTAATGCAATCCAACGCAATGTGTGAGTAGATGTTGCGTTAAGCAACAAAACAAGAATAATTTCACAGCATGCATCATGTGTAATCATCTTTTATTCTTTTTCTTAATTATCGCCCAGTTGTTACTGAAAAAAAAATCGTATTCATGATGAAGACAAGACAACTTTATGATGACTCCTTCATATGTGCCTAATCATATTATGTTGTTGCAACGTTGTGACCAGGTTAGAGACAGTGAATTTGAGAAAAGTACACAGTGTGGCTAAGGTAATTGGAACTGCAGTAACAGTTTCAGGAGCAATGGTTATGACTTTGTACAAAGGCCCGGCCCTTCAGTTCATAAAGGGGCAAGCAGCATCCCACCATGAAAGTGGCAGCAGCACACAACCCTCTGAACAACACTGGGTGCTTGGCACTGTTCTGCTCCTTGCAAGTTGTGGTGGTTGGGCTAGCTTCTTTATCTTGCAAGTATGACACACTATATGCATATCCTTTCACCTTTTACACATGCACATTCTTTTATTTTTCACTCAACTTTTTGAGATTTAAATACTATTTAGACTCTATAAATAATCAAGTTGCTGTGCTGGTTTTCAATTTTTTTTTTTAAAAAAAGTTATCTAAATAAATTTGGGGGAACAAAATTAGTATGTTTACATCATTATTTTACGAGTAAATAATCTGACAGTATTGTTAAATCCTTTTTTTTTATGTATAATAAATTTGATGATGAATTTTATCATAATTATCTTAAAAATTATACAACTAGCATTGTTTTTTAATAATTGATAGTGTAATTTTTTTACACTAAATTATGTTTATTTTATGTTAATTATGTCCAGCATGCAAGCAAAGAAAGAATATATATGAGCATGTACTAATAATAATGCGACTTTACTGTACTTTGTGGATTTAGTCTTTCACTTTGAAGATGTACCCGGCAGAGCTTTCAGTCACAGCTTGGATTTGCTTTTTGGGCATTTTTGAGGGTGGAATTGCCACCCTTATATTTGAACGTGACATGAGTGTGTGGTCCATCGGCATGGACTCAAGGCTCCTTGCTTGTGTTTATTCTGTGAGCACCTTTTCATACTAAATCCACCTACCCATTTGTTGTTTTCACCTAATAATTCATTAATAATCAATGATTATCCTTTCAATTATGGCATATTAGTGGTTAATGGATGAACTAATTAACACTCAATTTTGATAAATAGGGTGTGGTATGTTCTGGAATGGCATACTATGTACAAGGAGTTGTGACCAGGGAACGTGGACCTGTGTTTGTGACTTCATTCAGCCCTCTGTGCATGATTATTACTGCTGCATTGGGATCCATTGTCTTGGCTGAGCAAGTTTTTACGGGAAGGTATATATTCAATGTTCAATTAATATATTACTTGTTTGTAGTCTCAAATTGCTTGGAGATGGATTATGGTTCGACATTTTATTTGACCTGACACAAAATCAAACATACACAAGAATTTAACAATGATATACTGTCATTCAATCAATTATGCTGATATAAAGTTACTGAAAATCTTTATCTATGTCAAAATTAAATGTGCCAACTTTGCTGTGTTTTGTTTATTGACAGTGTGATTGGAGCTATTATCATTGTGAGTGGACTTTACACTGTGGTATGGGGAAAAAGCAAAGACAATCTGAACAAAACGGATGCAGAAAAAAGTGAGGGCCAAGAGTTGCCAATTAGAGATGGTACAAAATCAGGATCAGACAATTTTGACAGTATTGAGATCAATGTTTCAACTGGGGCAGGGAAGAATGTGCTTCCATCAGCAAGAACATAGGTCCCTTAATTAGGACTCTACCATAACAGATTTTCCTACTAATTAAAAATGATGATATCAAGAGAGATTTTGTGCTATGTACAAATCTTTCCCATTGCCTACCATAGTGGGTAGTGGCTGCGTTTTGTTATGTACCCATTTTGTTTTGTTTTGACCTTTCTTATGTTTTTTAAATTTGAGTATGAGTAAAATAACGTATTAATGCTTTTGTCTGTGCTTTTTGTGGTTTGGATACTCTTTTTCTTTTCTTATTTGGTGTACCTTTTTTTTAAAAAAAAAATTATCCATAAGATTAAAGATTTATGATAGTTACCTATAACTACATTTCCTTTCGTATTATTTTATGATAAAATGTTGTAAAGTGTTTTTATATCATATTAAAATATAAAATGAGTATCTAAAATATTAAACCAATTCCTAAAAGTAAGTTTATAAACTTAATCTTTACTACTAATTTAGTTTTTAAATATATTTTGATATTATCAAATGAGTCACCTGACTTTTTAAACTTTAGATTAAAGTGATCTACAAATTACAGTTTAAGATTTTATTTGTTTAATTTTTTACTATGAGGTAATCTTTTATACATAAATGTTAGAGGTTAGTATATTAATTTTTTATTATAAACTTATTTTCATGGAGAAGCTAGGTTATTAAATAATATTTATATTTAAATTTTTAAAGAGTTTAATAAAATTTATTTTATAAATATTTTTTATTAACATTTTTCATTCAAAAAATTTTTTAAACCAAAACAACTAAATTTGATAAAAAATATTTATACTTATTTTTTTAAGTTTTAATTTTTTACTTTAACTTAAAAATAAATTTTAAACTAAAAATAAGTTGGCAAAATGAGTCATATTGTCTCTTAGTGCTATGTTTGACACAGAGACACATGGGATGTATGGAAATTTAAAAAAAAAAAAAAAAAAAAACATGAGTAGAAATAGATGTAAAATAAAGTGAAAATTAAAAGTATTTGATTGAATATAAATAAAGTAATGAGGAAACAGATGAAGAGATAAGTGACAAGGTAAAAAATAGTAGATAGTGGGTCACATTAATTTCAAATTAATTCTCCTCTAAATCTTCCTTTAAAAAAAATCCTCTAAATTTCACCTACCAAACACCATAACTTATTTCCATCAACCCAAAATTATTTTCATCCTTTGTACCAAAGAAGATGTACGTAATTGACCTAGTTTGGAAATATTTCCTTAATTTTTTAGCACCATTTTGATTACTTGGACAGGACTTTGTACATTTCCACGTGTCTCGCCAATATGAGTAGTATTCTCTGTTGAAAAGCAGGAAATCATTATAAAGATTTTTTTAGATGACTTGTCCTTGAGTTTGGATTTGCCATATCCATCCTTTTTCTTTTGACAAGGTCAGCTACTTAACACCTTAAAGTGTTTGAGGTAAACTTCGATTTTAATAAAATAAATATTTAAAATTAACATAATTTTATCTAATTTTTAAAACCAAATAAAAGATAGTGTGATTTCTTTTAATTCAAACTAATACTAATTAACATCTAAATCAAAAAGCATGAATGATGATTTAGTTGTTTAGAATTTGATCAAAACATGATTTTTCAATATTTTAATGTTTGTATTAAAAGAAAAGGAATTCCAAGTAGGATGTACTCGAAATTATTTTCAGAAAGTTAATTCAAAAGTAAATGAATGCAAAAAAAAAAAAAGTAAATGAATGCAAAGTAAATATTCATAAAAAAACTTCAAAGATAAATGTAAAAGAACTCAAAGTTAAATGTGATAAAGGCATGAAAGTAAATGTAAAGACAATGAAAAAATTGCAAAAAACATAAATTGCACTAAAAGTTACTGTAAGAACATATATTTCAATCTCTTCACTCATTGTCGTTTTGTAGGTGCACTAATCCCTAATTTCGGTATAAGTAAAGAGTATTTATAGATTTTTTTACGACGCATATTTGACTACATGTGCCAAAAAGAATTATTATTCTATTCTAGACAAAAATAAACTATTGAACCTCAAATAACCACCAATTAGTAACTTCCTCTTGTTTTGACTTTGATCCTTATCTTCTTCCACTTGTTGTCTCTCAATTCTTTCTTCTTATGCTGAGTTTAGAAATATTTTTCTTCTAAGTGTCAAGTTGATCTTTGATCCTCTTTCCTTTGTTATATGCTCGAGCATATTGCTTTTAATCCATTTCTTTTTGAGAAAAAGTTGCTGTAAAAATCCCCTTTTTGGTTAAAACCTCAAGAAGACATCTTTTTCATGTATCCTTGAGACCATATTTTTGTTGAAAAGTGCCTAAGAATCTTTTCTTGTGTAGTTTATCTCAAATCACATGTGTTCTTCCATTACCTGGTCTTCTCGATCTCTATGTTTCATCTTCTTGAACCTTTAAATACTACTTTTCTTAATTCTAGTACTTTGAGTACATTAATTTGGATAGAATTTTCCAAATTACTCAAGTTATTTTTCCTCACTCCAACACTAAGCTTTGATACCAAAATGATCAATGCGGTTAATAACCAATTGAATAAAGTGTATAAGGAATAAAATATATAAAGAAAACATATTAGCATTTTTTTAAGTATAAGGGTTAGATAATAAAATGAAATGAAGATAAGAGAGAAAGGAAGAATACAAAGATTTATATATTGGTTTGTCATCACAACTATAAGAATACTTATGAGTTAAATTTTTCACACTATCACTAGCAAGTACATCAATCATTTTTAGTATCGATAAATATTGTATCGATCCCATAGAGACTTAGATGATATCTCAGAAATCTCAATATTTTTTTATGAACAAAAAGGATAGAAATTTATATTAACAACTAATAAAGCATAAAGTAAATAAAAGAGTAAGAAAATAAAGTAAGCGATTACACATATGAGATTTAGTTGGGTCTTGATTTCACTAAATCATCCTTAAATGCATAAATAAACTCAAAATCACCAATTCACTATCCATGTTTTAATCACCCATAAAAAGTATCATTAACATCAATCTCTTGCAAGCAAGGAACTAAGTTATTTGAGACCTAGACTATCGATCTTTCGCATAATGTAAAGTCAAACAACTTGTATTAAAAAGATGAGCTTAAAATGACCAATGTGTTTTACTCTATCGAGCAATAAACCTCATTGGAAGTTCTTCTCATTTTACAAGTCAAAATTTCTTTCTGGAGCTCATTCAACAAGTAAAATCCACAAAATACACCCCCCGCTCAGGTTGCGGGATAAGATGGCCTGCGTCCTAATACAAAATAGTAGAGGTTTCCTATGTTCGACACAAGAAAATCTAAAAGACGTATAGGAATGTCCATCAATAAACTTTATATGCTTGCTTTACGCGAGCAATGAGGATACGCGTTACTAAGGCTTTAGGCTGGAGCTCTTGGAGTTGCGGGAGTCTACTGTTTCCCATGCTTGTCTTTGTTAGTGATCGAACCATCTCGAAAGCACTAGGATCCGGATCTGTCTTATTGACCTTGGTCGAGCAACCGGAACGACCACAGCCTACATAACTTGTCTCCCAATACGCAACTCGGTTTTCCGCCCGAACAACCGTACAGAAAAGAAAGAAGTAGTCCTATTCGAAAACGAAATTTCAGTCCTAGTAGGTGCGATATTGAAGGCCTTCACGGGCTTACTTAGTGCTTGTGCTAAGGAGTTCAGGGCTAAGGGCTGGAGCGTAGGAAGCATAGGCTCTCAGAACCCCCGGAGGGAACTAACTCCTTTCTTGCAAAGCAACTTCATGAGAAAGAAGTGCAGCAAGTACTTTTTGAGAAAGAAGTTGTCTGTGTATTGGATCCGCTCTTCTGTTAGCATGAACATAAATTAGATTCTATTCGTCTTATTTATTCTTAAGAGAACCCCCCACCCGAACCATTCTTAAGACCACCAAGCTCTCTCGAATGAGTTCTATTTTTTCTGCTTTCGAGATACACTGGGGGCAAAATCTCCTCCTAACTAATAAGTGAAACTTTGTGCCTAGATCGTCCTGAAGACGGATGCGACGGGAAGAAGTGGCATTTGGAAGTGTTGCTGACTTAACATTTAGGTTTCGGCATAACAAAGCTTGCACTATCTTTTCGCACTTAGGCGCACAACGTGCCATTAGTAATAATTCTACTACGGTGCCACAAATTCGCAAACTGATCCTAAGTAATCGTTGTTGTTCATTAGATTCCGGAGGAACTACTTCGTTAGGATTGGGGAATTGCTGCGATTCTAGCGTTAGGCGCTGGTACTACAACAAAAATGTCTCTTTGGCATGGACACTGCTACGACACCAAATAAGTCCAAATCCTTTTTTCACTTCTTCGACCTTTCTCAAAAAATAGAAAAGTAAGAAAATAAAAGTAAATTATGCATAAATGTAAACATAAGACTAACTTTTTAAATAAATCTATTTTTAAACAAAAATGAAGAAAAACAAAGTTTTGAAAGAGAAAGAATTAAAATAATTACACTATTTTACTTAACTAAAAATAAGTAACTTAGGCATTTATCATCTACATCTAATCCTTTACACTGTATAATAGTATGTTACAAGATAGAATATTCTTTCTTTAGTAATTTCTAACTTCAAAGTCCTTGTAATATTTTAATTGCCTTTCAGGAAAACAAACCTAAGTATGTTTTTTTATACTTAGTTTCTTTAGGCTTCAAACAGTTATACAAATTTGGTTAAAGGCAAGGTAATTCTCTTGATTGTCTTAACAAACGAATGTAAGATAAGTTCTCTAACCGGTGCTTCGAAAATTACACACACACATACATATATATATATATAGATGGGCATGAAAAACTAGCCTTTATAGGCTTTCTCGAATCTTGAATCTTAAATCTTACTTTGTCTGAGAGAAAAAATAGTTGTTATGTGTATTAAATACATTCTTTGTCAACTAATCATTTAATAAATAATGCATATAATTTAGAGAAAAATAATTATATACGGTATAAAAAATGTATATTTACACTTAATCACAATTCTTTTTATATATATAGTAAATTTTTGTTAACTTTATCGATTAATATTTTAAAAATCATGTAATGAAAGATTATAATTACCTGTTCATGTAAAACTCTTTTACAATAACCGTGTTAAACTCTATAATTTATTCATAATTAGTAACAAAACTTAATTTAAACTTTCTCTTGAAGACTTTATAGTTAAAATTTCTTGAAAATCATCAAGCGTCCTACGATTAAATTAAGCAAGAGAGATAGAAATATTCATCAAAATTTATTATTTTTAAGAAATTTTAATAATCATAAGAAGAGTTTTTAAAAAAGATTTTCATTATTATTATTCAACAAAATAATACTTTGGATTGTCTTTTTAATCTGGTCTAAACCGCAATGTTTATATAGCTTTAATATTTAGCATGTATATAATACATTTATTGCCTTAATATTTATTTTTCAAGTTTTTAGATTGAGAAATATAAAAGAAAAGAAAATTTAGTGCGTGTATATATATATAGACATATTTGTCCTTATAAATAAATATATTTACATCATACAAAATATAGGATAAACAATTCATTTCATCTTTAATGGATCCACTAGTTTTTTTCTATCCTTTCTTACCAAAGTGATTTTAAGTAAGATAATTTTTTTTTAAATCCTACGAAAACTTTCTGGTTTAATTTCCCTCTTGTCTTACTTTTTTCTTCTTCAAACAAGAAAAAATAGTTTCCTCGTATCTGTCTCTTTTTCTTAAATTTTAAACTCTAAACCAACAAATCAAACCTTCTATAAACCCTGTTAACACCACTGCTAGCGACAACCATAACTGTATGAGTGATGCGTGTGTTCTTATCATGGTTACTTGCTTTTAGTGGTGACCTTATTAATGTTCCCTGTCATCCCCAACTTATGTCCATGATTATCCCTTGAACACGATTCTATATATAATAATATAATGCTCTACACACGTGTCTTCTTTAAAAACAATTCAAATTATTTTAATTTTAAATTATTAAATATTATTTAAAAAAATTTACTTGTTTAGATTTTTAAAATATTATTTATAAATAAAATTTTCTTTTATTTAAAAATAAAATATCAGGTCTATATAAGATTTCTAAAGTAAAAAAAAAAATCATCTAATTTAAAAAAAGAGTCATTATTCTTAGATGAGAGAGAAAATTATGATATAAGAGAAGATTTACAAGTTTTTTAATTACACCTTGAATATCCAGACTAAAATCTTGTCGGAGATATAAACATGAAATATGAATTACGAAAATAAAAAAATATTCTTTTTTTTTAATATGGTTGTTTATTTTATCATATATTTTTCCTAATCGAATAAAGAAAAATCTATTGAATATGTGTTTTTTTTTTCTCAATATATAACAAAAAGTTAGCATAGCTAGATTGAAATTTTACCGAGGCTGGATTAGGCAATCATTTACATATTCTATGCAAGTACGATTTTACCATGATGAATGATTTGTGTGAGGATGTGGCCACCAAAATGAACAGAAAGAAACACGGCAACAAGTTCGGCCCATGTATAGAAAAAATAAATTATTTATTTTAGGTTCCTCAAGTTATTTAACATTAATTTTTTTTAGGTTTTAATATTTTTTGTTGTTTTTTTATTGAAAATAATTAATCATTTAGTTTTAATTGATTAGCTATATAAAAATATTTTTTAATTATTTTTTATCTAATTAATCTAATAAAAGACTATTATTAATTTAAAATTTTTCACTTTATAGACCGATCTCGAAAATGTATACACAATATTGTTGAGAGGTTGACGAGGGAAATAGTGTGGTGTATAAAAACTCATCAATTTGTGTGATGGTGTGGCAAGCACCAACTTTTTTTGTGTAGTACAATTTGGAAGCTAAGAAAGGCCATGATACTTTTTCCTCGGATCTACCTTTGGAATTTTGTAAAGTTTTGTGCAATGCCAATTTGACATCAGAAACAAAATAATCAACTAACATAGTATGATAGAATCTGCATGTACACCTAGAAACAAATAAACTAAGGATAACTTTGTTGTTACATGTGATTAGAGATTTGATTTTGAATATGTACATAGAAAAAAATATTTAATGAAAGATGTTAATCTTAAGCAAATACTTTAGTACTTAGAAAAATTAACCCTTAACTCTTAGCCGAAAAATAACCTAGATTAAGCAAAATTAATCCATCATTGATAATGGTATTACTAAAAGAATTTAATTAGTATGTATTAGTGTAAAAAGTTTTGCAATATATATTTTGAAATATATTGTAAATCATAAAATGTTAAGTAACTGCAACAATTGCTCTGGGTAAATGAAAGTAAGAGTCTAGTCCAACAAAACTATCAATTATCCTTTTTACAACTCAAAACTTGATAAAATGCAAGTATTATCTAAGTCCTTAAGGATACGATAATCTTATTCATTTTAAAACTACTAATGATAATGGTGTGATTGCTCGCCAATCAATTAAAACTTGTCCAACAACACATTTTTTTAGTTCCAAATCTCAAACAATAATAATAATTAAGTGATTTTAATAGCTTATTGACTTACCATGTCATTATGGAATCTAAAAGGTACTCCTATATAATTTTTTATAACAAACTATGTTTTTAATTTATATAATTTATGACATCATAAAGTTTACAAGTGATTAAAATAATTTATGATATTAGAAAATTTTATAAATGATTAAAACATTTTTTATCTAAAAAAAATAATGCAAGTAAACTCACTAATAACATAATAATTAGTCACTTGATTGTAGAGTTGGCAAAAATGAGTCACCCAATGTAGCCCAACCTGTTGGGTCTAGCATGAAAAATGGTTGGGTTAGATAGGTTTAAATTATATGCATTGGATTTTATTTTTTATTTTTTTTTTGTCAACCAACATAATTGTGCGTATACTAAGCCAAATTTGTCTTCTTTTTTTTTGTCTAATTTTATATAAACTTAAAAGAAAAATAAAAACTTAAATAATGTCAAATCCAAATAGATACGATTATATATAGACCTATGTTACTTGAGTCTAACCTTTTATTAGATCCATTTGGTTAGCACATTTTGACTCAGTTTTATGTGGTCAAAATTTCTTAAATTCAGTTTAGTCTTATCCATAGAATCATGATTTGTCCATTAGGTCCAAACCATTTTGCTACTCTAAAACATTGTTAATATCACTAATACATCTTAATTAACATTGTTTCTTAAAAGTATGAATTAAAATTAAACAAAATATGACCAAAATCAAATAAAAAACCTTAAAGAACTAAAAATAAAAAATGAATTTATTTTTTTAGGACTCAATGACTATTTAAACATAATATGAGGGAACACACTACATATGTCAAATAATCCAACTTTAAAAAATTGGTGAACGATACTAATTGATTTATCATTGTTGGAAATATGTTACATTTTACCCTTTCAATTTCAACTAAAAAAAATGGTATACAACCATATGTGATAAAAAGTAGATTAATTTTTATAAATATCAGGAAATTTATTCTACATCTCCATAATTTCTCTCTATACTCCTTTGTTATACTACAGAAAAACTCAATTTAAAATTTTATATATATATATATATATATATATATATATATATATATATATATATATATATATGTGGAATGAGTTGCAGGAGAAATCTAGAATGTGGGGGAGAAATTGCCTAAATATCAATGTTTTACAACCCAATTTGAACTTATTGATGAGACATTTTCTTTTAACACCCAATTTAGGACTTTCAAACCAGTTAATCAAAATTGATTTTTTGACAATGAGCATTATGTTATTCGAATCACATGTTCCAAAACTTATTTTGATATTGTGGCTGTTACAACCTCATCCTCTTAACCCTGGTCTTGGAAAGCCCACGTTCAACTTGATAAACAGTTAGGAAGAGTACAGATAAGAAGGACCTAACAAGCACATAGGAGGATATTTTTTGCATACCAAAACAAATATATATTGTAAATCAACTGACCCAGAACTTGATATTAATTTTGTTTTTAAGACTAGTTTATCTTAAATACATAACAAGACAAATTCTAGATTAATTGATCTAAAAAACATAATTAAAACTCAATTCCATATTATTTGATCCAGAATTTACCTTTTTATATGTTTCGGATCAATGGATCTTTAAAATAAGAATATTTTAGGTGTTTTTTATTTTGTGGGTGCAAATAGTAACTTTTGGTGCTAAGGAAAGCGGCTGAAAACTAATACTTGTTTTTTAAAGACCAAAAATCAATACCAAAACCAGTATTTTTGGATCATTCTTGTCATCGACCTAGTTTAAACCGGCAAATTTGAGTCGATTGCATGTTGAAAAATGGTTTGTGGTCGTATATTTCACATTGTGATCGTCATGTTTGTGAATCGTGCATTCTACTTGCCAAAGCATAAAGCTCAAGGCATACAAGACCGAAGGCAAACAAATGGGATTTGGTTACTCCAACTTTTATTTTTATACTTTTGTAGAGCGTTAGATGTCGTTTTCGTCCAAAGAGTTAGAAAAATTTTTGTTCTTAATATAATAACAACTTATCAATTTTTAGTTTTTATACTTAATAATTTTAATACAATCTAATCTGTTAATTAACACAATTAAGTGATATGTGACATTAAAGAAATATTTAATTACCTTTAGTAAATATTTATTTTCTGTAAAAAATCTTTGACAAAGTATATAATCATAAATAACAATTTTTCCACCTGAACATTGAAACAAATATTATAAAACTTTAAAGTGTATTTTGAAGAATATTTTTTTATGGCTACAAGATACCATAAAATAAAATATATTTAGATATTATTTTAAAAATAATTTTTTTTCTAAATTAAATTAAATTTTATTATCATTTTACCGTTAAAAAAATTTAATTATTGTTTTCAATTAAATTATATTTTATTTATAAATAAAATTTCTTTTTGTTATTATTTTTAAAAACTCAAATTAAAATAATATAACTTCATTAATATATAAAATTATATTTTTAAAAAAAAATTATTTTAAAATTTAATTTTATTAATATTTTAGACGCATAAATTAGATTACATATTATTTGTTAATTAAATTGAATTTATTATTATTCTAATAATTTTATTACTATGTTAAAATTACAATTTGTTATTATTTGAAAAATAAAATTTATATTATTATTATTTCCTCTCTACATTAAATTAAATTTATATATTATTATTTTTATTATTATTTTAAAAGTTTATATTATTATTTTAGAAAATAAAATAAAATAATCATATATCACATATATTTATATTTTTTAAAACAATAAATACAAAATAAAAAATATAATTTTAAAATAGTGATAAATTTTAATTAATTTAGAAGTAAAATAAATTTTAAAATTAATAAATATAAACAGATATACATAAGTAAATTTATGTCACTATTATTATTTTTAATTTTTATTTTAAAAGTAATAATAAAATTTAATTTAACTAAGAAATACAATTTAGTTTAATTTAGAAAACTATAATAACATTTCTACTTTTAAAATTATAATAAAATATAATTACGAAATAATATTTAATTATAAAATAATATAAATATAAATAGACATGAATAACTAGATTTATGTGGTATATGATTATTTTAATTTGTTATTTAACATAGAAATAAATTTTTTTTAATTTGGAGATAAAATATAATTTAATTTTATATTTTTAAAGCAACAATAAATTTTTATTTGAAAATAATAATAAATTATATTATTTTAATTTTCTTATTTAAAAATAATAATAGATTTAATTTAATTTGGAAATAAAATATAATTCAATTTATATTTATAAAATAATAATAAAAATAATTTTCAAAAAATAATGAATTTATCTTAAAATAATAATAAAATTAAATATTTACGAAATAAATTCAACCGTGACTTTTCTAATGGCTACATATGCACTCTCTAACATTTCTAATTGTTACATATAAATCTCTTAGTTAAGCTAATATATAATTTATTACAAATGTACTCCTAGGTTTTGTGATATATATATATATATATATTTCAACCTTTAGAGACAATATCTCTCATTTTCATTCTTAAACTATTACAAACCTTTCATAAAAAAATATTTACAGCACCATTCACATGAAAATAATAATGTTAAAATAAACGAAATTAAATATGATGTAAACATTCAATAGACAAAAGTCAATTTAGAATTTGAAAACAAATGAAGTCTTCTTTCAAAAGAAAGAAAATAAAAACTAGAGATAGGGATGCATAAAGGAGAAACATTTACTTTCATTTATGAAAGTGAGAATGAAAATTTCGTTTTTTAAATTTAATTAACAATCATGTGTCCAACAGGTGACCACTAAGAATGGCAACAGGTACCTGCCACCTGACCCGCCATAAAAACTTGTCACCTGTTATCCGATAAAAACCCGTTGGGTACCCGCTATAGAAATATCCACGAGCTTTTTTATTACTCGCGGGTATCCACAAGTACCTATGGATATTTTAAAAAAAATATTTTTTTTTTAAATTAAAATATTTATCAAATAAATAATTTATTTTTTAGAAAATCTAGAAATAAAATTATACTAGTTTCTATAATATTAATTAAATCTAAAATTAGATTAATATAATATATTATAAGAAAATATTTAATATAAATAAAATATTTATTTTATATTATCGGCATTTTTATAATAAATAATTTTATTATCTGTGAAATTTTCATAAAAAAATAAGATTGATATCAATAAATTTTGATAATTATTATTTTAATTTGATTTATTTTCTAAAAATATTATTTTTTTAACTTATATATATTATTTTAGTTTAGGGGTACTATGATACCCATGCCGTTTAAGGAACGGGTACAAAAAAACCCTGTGGATGACGGGTACCCATTTATACTATAGTATAAATATTTTCGCGGGTTTTATTCACAAGTATCCGTGGATGTGGACTTTTTTGTCATCCCTAGTGACCACATGACTTAATGAAGTTAATATCATTTGGGAATTAAGGGTACAACTATGATAAATGCAAAAAAGTTAGGGGTTCTGTGTAGTTTAAAAAAAATAAATTGAGGTACATTTGTAGTTGCACTAAACCTAAGAGGTGCATCTATAATTTGCTCATGATTAAATTATTAACATTAATATTTCTAGATTTTCTGACTATCTCTACTTCTTTCAACAAGTGTGTGTTAAAGTTGTCAAAATGGGTTCGATCTAATGGGTCGGCCTGCAGACCTACAAAATGGGTTAGGCTTGAACTTAAAAAATGAAACTTAAATAGAAACAAGTCTTTTTGACCCTGTCTATTTGGCTCGACTATGTAAATGGTATTGGGCTGGGCTGGTCCGGTGGGTCACGGGCCAACCCAAATACAAATATAAATACATAAATTTTAAAAATGCATATTAATAACATATAATATATTGTTAGAAATATATTAAAGAAAAAATATACATATAAAAGTATGTTTGATGTGAAGTCACTTTATTCATATCGTTTATATATATATATATATATATATATATATATATATATATATATATATATATATTACATATAAAAGTAAGTTTGTTGTTTATTTAATAAAATATTTTTAAAAAATAAAAATTATGTTGTTCTAAAATATATATTAAATTAAAAATATATAAAAAATATTTTTATGTTATTTTAGACTTATTTATGATGTGGTATCGATTGATTTAATGTGTTGTTTTGAATTGATTTAGGCTTGTATTATAAAATAAGTTTTATTTTTTTATAAAAATTTGAATTTTGATTTTTTTTAAATGGTCCTTTTAGGCTCGTGGCCCAATATAGGAACAAGTTGGGCTTAGAAATATGTAGCACGTACAAAATATGAATTAGCCCAATGTAACCCATTTTGTTTAAAAAACTCGTTTGGCTCGGCTGGATTAGCTACCCAGATACACAGCTCTAGTATGTGTGCACAATGAATATACAATAATAAAAAAGGTAAAATATACTTTAGGTACTTTAAAATTCTTAAAATATTAACAACATCCTCAAAAAACATTACTTGTGAGTGAAAAAACATTTTTACTCTCTATAATACTTTTTATAAGGATATTTTGAAAGGAATTGCCAATCCTTTTATAAAATATTTTACAATTTTATAATGCATTAAATATTTATCTTAATAAAGATTATTAGTATTTCTATTCTTTTTCTTTAGAAATTTTTAGAAGTTATTTATAAATATTGTCTCTCAGCCTTTTAAACTCAAATATTGAATCATTTACTAACTTTCAAAAATATAAGTGGGTTAAATTGATATATTAATAATATCTAAAAACAATAAAGTTAACTAATATAACTACTTTTATTTATGTGTGCAATTTATTCAAAGTGTCTTATTAAAAAGGACCAAATGGAATATTTAAATTGACATGGACAACAAAATTTTATTTTCTTTTTATGGTAAAAATAGATGATGTACAGTAATTATTATAAAAATTCTTTTTGTATACATTTTAGGAAGGGTTTTATATCCATTTTTATAACATGTAAAACCTTTTTTAGCAAGAAAATCATATAACATTACATTTGCATATATTTGAATTTTAATATCTTATTAATGGAAATATACAGTAAAACTTTGAAACTTAGTCCTCAAGGATTAAGTATCATGTATTTGAAAGTTTTTTTTTTCGAAATGAGTATTTTTTGTTTACAAGTAAGTTCATCTTAATAATACTTAAGACATAATTATCTACTATCATTCTTAATGTAACATTTATGGTTTTAGCATTTTTTTTATAAAGTAACAAAAATCATATATACATATTCATAAAAAGAACAGAAAGACGAATAATACCTAAGGAACCACGAACACAACATAACAACATAAATAAAATAAAAGGGTGCATTGAACCCAACATTAATCCTTATATTGTGGATGGTGGCTACAACGGTTGGAGAGCCACCTCTCCTTCTGGTTGGGGAGCTACAGTGGCATCTTCTCTGTTTTGACACCTACAAATGACAATGAAGATTAATCCTATAACGAAGATTAATGCGAGCAAGATGATTCCCATCATTCTTGACGACTCCTTCCCAGCACTAATTTCTCGATCATAGGGTGTAAATGAGTATACCGACATTTGATAGTGTTGATATTTTATATATGAAGATTAAAACCTCCTCATAATTCCATTCCCTATATAATATTATAGAAAATGAAGTTGTAAAAAATAGACATACTGGGAGAAAAGTATCACTAAAAAAATAAAATAAAATAAAAATGCTTATAAAAAATCATGTCTTGTATGGTATGCTTGATGTAAGACCATGAATAGCATTACCTATACTTTATACCCATCAAATTATTTAAAGAAAAAAAAATATATTATTTCATTACTTAAGAAATACAATATTTAATGTCATACATATTTCCTGAGTAATACCATTGTATACATATCTATAGTTGTTCCAAAACAATGGGGCATTATACATAGTATTATAAGGTCTTTGAAAATGTGTAGCACAGGAAGACACACTCAACATAATTCATCGTGACTATATGGACAATGTCTCTGTGAATGGTAAAAGAAGATGCAACATAGTAATTGCAAATTTATGGATGCACCACGCTCATAATACTTCACTTATTCATTCATAAAATATACATATTTGCATATTTAATATTTCAATTTCTATCTTTTCTACTTCATGGACAAATATTAATATCAAAACTTTCACCGAGCATTCCCTATATTCTTATGTGTCATATCCTTATATTTGTATCTTGTCTAATTTAAGGGTATATTGGAATTTAGACCTAGAACTAAATTTTCCATTTTGACTTAGACACATTTAGTGAGCTTGTGAAAATCCAAGGAGAGGAAATGAGTCAATTTGAGTTTCGCATTCTTCTTAATCTTTGCACACTCCCTTAGTCACACCTAATATGTGTTTCATTTTCTCACCCTTTTTTTCTACCACACCCATAATCACATCTTTCTCATGTTTAATGTATGTAGACTAGTTGAACATCCAACTTCCTGGTTAGGTTTCCCAACCATGGTTGGGTTAGCTTGGCCCCCAAGCTAACCTAACTATGATTAACTTAACCAAGGTATGATTAGCTTTAGATCTAAAACTCCCAATATTATGTATACCCTTCCCTTTGCCTCTTTGGTAATGTTTGAACATTTTATGAAATTGAGTTGTTGAGTTAAGAGAGAGTTATCTTCTTGGCCATGTGGTTCCTCTCCTAGAGTGCAACCTCCTTAACTTTTATCAAGGATAGTCTCCTTGTAGCAATCATCCTTTAAGGTTTATTGTCAAGAAGAAAAATCTTTCTCAA
Source organism: Psophocarpus tetragonolobus (assembly GCA_037954015.1). NCBI lineage: Eukaryota > Viridiplantae > Streptophyta > Magnoliopsida > Fabales > Fabaceae > Psophocarpus > Psophocarpus tetragonolobus. Next base: position 30,565,591 of record CM075695.1, on the reverse strand, counting down.
CTCAACAACTAAATTCTATGGACTGTTCAAATATTACAAAAGGGACAAATAGAATGGTAGATATAGTGTTGGGAGTCTTAGAGCTAAAGTTAACCACACCTTGGTTAGGTTAGCTTGGGGGCCAAGCCTACTTAACCATTGTTGGAGCTAAAAAGTCAATTTCCATTTACAAGTCAACCAAAATAAAATATACACAAATGAAGAAAGAAAAGTCTTTATGTATCCTGTAGAGAAGGTCATTGGATAGGATTTCATTAGATAGTAAGTGACACCACTCTAACTGTTGTCTTCCAAAAAAATTGGTACTTTTAATAGTTATACTTCTATTATATCTACAACACTTAATTATCACATGGCGACCGAATGAGTTGTTACTATCTTTCCCTTAAATGATACTTTTTTTACATTCAAACATAAAAACATGGTAATACTAATTTAGAAGTTATTCACTTAGTAAAAGCATGACCTTATTAGTAAGTCAAATCATACTCACTTAGCAAGAGCAGAGCAGTAGTGTTATACTATCAGTAAGTTATCAGTTATCTTCTTGTTTTGGTGAATGTAATGTTTGCTAAGAGAAAAAAAATATGAATATATACAATCAAAGATTTTGTGACTTTTTCATTCGAAAAGAATAAAAGTTTACTTACTAAAAACTTGTAAGATATATACACTTGTCTTCTAAAGGTTCATTTACCTACTAAATTCAATATTATGATGGCATAATTCTACTAATCTATTTGGTCCTATTTTAAGTTTGCATTAGCCTTTACTTGCTCAGCGAAAAAATAAAAGTAGGACTTAATCTTAGTTCTCGTGGCTAAATCACTTAATGAGTGAAAATTCATCAAGCAACAAAGATCGATTAAATATTTTTGCAAATCATGACGCTTCATCGAATGTCATTAATGACTTACCACCAATAATCCAACTTTTAATAAATAACCTATAAATACTCACTAACCCCTTATAAACTTGAAATCAATGCCTAACAATTCATGATTCACACAAAACATATAAAATACCCAATTCTCATATGGTTAGGGTTCAACCCTTAATCCTAACATTCATTTTTGGCACATCAAGAAGCAAATGAATAGAAACGAGAAAATATGATTGGTAAAACACTCACCGAGTGAGTTCAATAATGTATATGGGTGTTGGTTCCTTGATCTCTACCTTTGCTCTTCTCCTTCTTTGTTCTTTTTCTTTCTTTTATTCTTCTTTATTTCCACCTTCTAAGAGAGTAGTATAAAATGGGGAAGATTTTTGTGTTTACCAAGACACTAAGTGTTTATTAGGCCTGGTATGTTATTGGGCCTGATAGGTTTCTCCTCGCTGATCCTAATTCTAGCCCATTATTACACATGTACATAGCAAAAACACATATCATGTTGGACATAATGGAATATAGTTATAAAACTATAATAAAATTTCAATTTTATCTCTCATGGATAACCTATTTTATTGACGTTACACTTTATATATGAATTTTGTTTTTGTCAAACTTTATATATGAAAATTAACCCTTTAAATTTTATTTGTATATGAAAAATAATATAACATTTTATAATTAATATGAAATATGTAAATTAAAATTTTCATGATAAATATATTAATACTATGAATAAATAACTCAACTGTTATAATTACAAATAAATGAAAAAAAAAATAATATAAGTCTCAATCGTATCCATTAATACATGATATCAATTATCTTAAGAACATAAGTCTTGTAAGTAAAATACTGAAAAAGGAGTTTTTCTACCTATAAAATTCCTACCATGGTCAAAATGAATTATTTTTGTTAGTTCGGGTTCAGGGGAATCTAGAAGAGCTTGAATAGATTTACCAGAAATACTTTTCAAAATTTTTTTCTTCAACTGTATCAGAGTAGTTTAAATATGTCCATTTTCATACATTTCCAAAATTTACCTCGTTTTTTAAAAATGGATTTTTCAAGCATTCAACCTTTTTAATGTATTTGATAATAAACTTGATATATAGAGATTCCTTCAATAATGATTTACCATTGCAATTAGTGAAAATAGAATATGAATTACACCAACAAGTTTATCAAACATGGGTTTCCCTTCATTCAATCTTAACAAAATGCAAATCATAGTAACATTTTTTACTATGCAATGCGAGCCTCTTTGTAACCAGTCGGACACGAACTCGTAAAGGTCGAACGCAAACTTGTAAAGGTTGAACATTCCCTAACATCATTCACCTTCCTTCTCTATAATCTAATAATAATCAATGTTGTTTATTCAGGAAGACATAAAATGAGTAGATAAAGAATTGAATCAAGTTTTAAACTCATAATTCTTATTACAATTACCCAAACCCAATATCAAAATAAAAGTATTGTAAAGTGTAATCTGTTGCAATTGTAGGAAATTGTTCTTGCTACAAAAACCCAATCAATGGTTATCCAAGATCTCAATAAAATTCAGAATTAAAGAGTATAGGAAGAGAGAAGTTGCACGGTAACTTATACTGATTCAGTCAACCTGACCTACATCTAGTTTTCAGACTTAACATTCTTCTAATCTGTTTTCCATTCAAATCTAAATACATGCACACCACATATACAGACTTTACATCATAAAGATTTAAACCACACAAGAAGAGACTTCCTCTTGCACCCTACAATAGTTTGCTAAATTGTGACATCACTCGTAACCCTTCACTATAACACATCCCTTGCAAGATTTCACAACAATCTCAAGAGCACCTCAGACTTTGTCAAAGATGGTGCAAAAACACAAAAGAGAGTATAGAACAATATCATCGGTAGTGATGAATACTCAGCAAGATAGATTAAATCTTAATGTAGTCTTTTTGCTTGAATCTTGAATTTCTTGTACTTTTAAATCATAAAGATGGGTATAGTTCTTAGAGAGAATTTGGGTAAAATAGTTAAGAGCAGCAAGCATTCAATGGACCTTTCAAAAGTTAGTTAAAATTAATTTTGGAAATGCTTTTATATGAGTTTTGAATCAGGGTAATCGATTACCTTATTGACTACCTAATATCCTGCTTAAAACTGGTCTAGAATGCATGTTCATGGGATTAATCGATTACTCTCGAGAGCAGTAATCTCAATACCCAAAAAATTCCTTGAAGGGTAATTAATTATCATAGGAAGGTAATCGATTACCTTACCATAGTTTTCACTTTTGAAGATTTTTTAGCACTTCCCCACCTACGTAATCTATTTTTAAATTTCCAAAACACATTTTCAAGCTTATCTAAACCCACAACACAAGTACCACACCTATCAAATATGTTTGGTACCATAAAATTGATTAGAGAAAAACTAAGAAGTAAAATTCAAAACCAAAACACCAAAAGGGATACTCTATGTTTTCCAAAGCCTTTGATTCCAAGAATTTTGAGTGTAGGATACTAGTGATCATGGTAAGAACAATGACAACACTTGTGGTTGTGAAAATAATTATTAATGATAATTGAAAAATTATAAATATGACTTGTAAAAAGTAATTTTTTTAGATATTTATGTTATATAAGATTTTAATTTAAAATAGGTACATGATCCATTCATATTAGTTGTGAATCACAATTAAATCTTAAAAAACTTTATGTAAAGTGGAAATTTAATCATTCCAACTATTAAATTTTATGATATCATCTTATTGATTATGTTTATAAAAATTTATATACTTTAGACTTTTCTAGATATATTATTTAATAATAAATATGTAAATAGTTTTAAATATCATATTATATGTTAAAAACTTAAAATGACATAGTATGATGAACTACCAAATAATTTTGAAGTTGTATGAAAATTTGTGTACCAAATCTAATAATTAATAAAAATATGAAATTTAACAGTTAGATCGGTTAAATTTGCATTTTAAATAGTTATTAAAAGTGTAATTTGACATGTGTATATGTGTGTACACTATTTAGAATGATATTCATTTGGTGACTAGATGAGGTTATCCAATTTTGCAAGTATGATCCTCATTAGTTCAATCAATATGAGTTAGTGGGATTTTTCATACCTAGTCTTAAAAACCCCCTAAGGTCTAGTCTAAATTTGTCATGAGCTTCATAATTTGATGCATGTCACATTTCAAGGCCAACACAGTCTAAATTTTTTTAACGCATGTCATATCTCAAGGTAAGCACCAATCTCATTAAATTGTTCATCCCACACATTAAGTTCATTTTCACATCTCATAAGCTAGGCTACTCACGATTGAGATATCTATCAAGCACATTTTTGTTGTCTCATATTCTTAAGTATTGTTCATTCACAGATATTGTATAGTATATACTTTCAATCAAGTTATATATAAAACAACCATGTTAATTCTATAAAATTTTCTCAACATAACAACCATATACTTAATATTATTAATAATATAATATTAGCTTAAACATATTTTTTGTCCCTAATAAATTAGTGAAGTTTTGCTTTTGATCCTTATTTTAAATTTTTTTTCTTTGTATTTTTTCCCTAATATTTTTTGTTTATTATTCGTCCCTAAACCTCTTTAGACAGCTTTAAAAAGTTTTTAAAATGGTTTAGATAGCATTTTAGGGATCACAAATAAAATAAAAAAACTATTAGGGATCAAATACAAAGAAAAAAATTTATTAGGGAAAAAATACAAAGAAAAAATGTCTTAGGGACTAAAAGTAAAATTCGTTGGTTTATCAAGGACCAAAAACATGCTTAAGCCTATAATATTTCTTAAGTTTAAAGTGTCATCTCTACCATTTCTTATTACATGTCTATGACCTCTATATAATGTAATTGCAATATCTAGATTTATACTAACCTTAGGAAGTTGGTATTTATCTTGTTTGAAAACTCTAAGACAACTAAGACAACTATGTACAACTCATATGTTCACTTTAAAACCTAGTTTGATAATCTATAAAAATCTAGAAGATAGATCTATATAATAATTTAACAACTTGACCTTTGATCACTACAATAATCATATTTTAAGTTCCAAACATCTTTCTTGAGTAGCTAGCATCTAAACTACATTCCTTATGAAGATGTAATCACATTATGCAAAATATATACAAGCATAAAACACAAGGCCAATCATGCATGTTTTAATGTAAGTTTTTTATTTTTGTTGATCATATTTTAATGTAAGTGGTGCTTCATGAAGCATGACCATGCTTAGTTTTTATAGGTTTGCAAAATACAATTTATTGACCATGGATGCCTCCTATACCTGACATATATACAAACTTGGAGTACATACAAACATGAATAAAGCAACTAAAAATAAAATATTTTGCTAAAATTAAAAAATCACAAAATCAAATACCTAACCCTTACTTAACTTTAGTGTAAAATATTTAGTCAGGTGTTATCAAGAGAGACAACCTAATCAATAACATTTATTAGGGAAAGTATATTAGGAGTTGCATACAGTTTCATTCATTCAAAAACATATTTAATTTAATAAATTCTTAGTTGCTCTAGTATATTTACAGACATAAAATTTGATATATAACTCATTAATAATCCTAATCTCCAATCAACATTTGGAATCCATAACCTTTAAAATATAAGAAATGTGGAAAATAAGGTGAACAATTTGAACCATAAAAGTAAAAGTTTGGGAAAAGATAAATGGAGCATTTTATTGAAAAGTACTGAAACAAATTATTTATTCATTTGTTCTCTCTCTTCCTCCAATTTTCCAACCACCAACTCTATTTCCCTTCTTTTCTCTCTTAGCAAGACCTAGGAGGATGAAAGCTCGGGACTATTTAGTTGCATTTTCTTTTTATCTATTTTCTTGAAATATTTTTTAGTCAGTTTTCCAAATTTTTTATTTTCTACAAAAGAATGAAAAATTAGAAAAATGTGTTTAAATACATTTAGATTTAAAAAATTTTCATTTTCCAACGAAGAAAGGTGATGGCAGCAACAAACTGGTGGCAATATAGGTAGTGAAAACAAAAGTGATGAAGGTTGGGGTGGGAGGTGCGGAAGGAGCATGAGAGGTAGCGAATGTCGAAATAGGAGACGCAAAAAGGAACATGAAAAGTGGCAACGACGATAATAGAGAGGTGATAACTATCTAAATTACTTATTTTTAATCAGTAAAATATAACAATTATTCTAATTCCTTCTTATTTAAGGTTTTGTTTTCCTCCATTTTCACTTAAAAATAGATTTACTTAGAAAATTATTATTTGGTTTACATTTATGTATAGATTACTTTTATTTTCTTATTTTTCAGTTCTCTGAGACAGGTTTGTGAAAAAGACAAAAGAAGTGTTAGAGGATTCTGAGCCTACTTGGTGTTGTAGTAGTGTTTAAACATTCAACTAGGGAGCTACTTTTGTTCCATCACCAGCGCCGAACAACGATAATGTGGGTGCCCAATGCTGGCAACCTGAGAGGGGGTAACTACACATTCTATCTACACAGTACCCATCTCATGAGTGTCCAACACTCGGTCTGCGAACAAATGGTTTCTTTTAAAATACAAAGAGTGTTTTCTGTTAGAGTTATGAAATAAGACACCCAGTTGATCTAAGGTATCTCCAAGCTCATCTCCAATCCTTCCTTCACCCTATTTACATCCATTTTTTGTGATCCCTTCCATTGATCATGTTCACAATCCAATGGTTGGCTAGGGTTTTGATGTAACTATACATTAACTCTTTTGTATATTTTGATCTACCAATCAAAGTTTATTTCTCATTATTAAGGCTCTTCTCTACCTTATGCTTTATTTCCATATATTTTATGGATTTTACTAGTTAAATAAGCTCAAAAGAGGATTTTGACTTATAAAATGAGAAGAGCTCCCAATGAGGTTTATTGCTCGAAAGAGAGTAAAACCTATTACCTATATTGAGTTACTTTTCTCAACGGGAGTTAGTTAACTTTATATTATGTGAGAGACCGATATTCTAATCCTCAAATAACTTAGTCCCTTACTTGTAAGAGATTGAGGTTAAGGGTATTTTTATGGGTGATGGAAACGTGAGTGATAAACAATTATTGGTAGTTCATGTATGCATTAGAGGGATAGTATGTGAAAGCAAAACCCAACCAAAATTCTCTCATTAATAACCTTTTAATTTAATTGCTTATGTGTTATTTAATTCTTGCATAATTAGTTGTTAGTAAAAATCATTCCTTTATTTATTACAAGTAATTGGTTTTGAAATTTCCTAAGGTATCATCCTAGTCTTCGTGGGGATCGACTAATATTTATCAGATACTACATATAATTAGTACACTTGTCAAAAGTATAGTAGAAAATTTGATCATCAAGGGTGATAAAGGTCGGAGTAGAAGGCATGGCAGAAACATGAGAGGTGAAAGTGACAATGACGGAGAGCTAATATAGGTTAGGGTGAAAAGAATGTGAGATATGAAGGCAAAGACTGTGGAAGGAGTAAGGAAACTTAATGTAGTTAAAGATGAGACTATGTTTTCCGGTTTTTCCAAATCCAAAAAATTACTTTGAATAGTTTTCTAGTTTTTTAGAAAATCAATTTTCCAACAATTTTTTTTTAAAATTAAGGCCTCGTTCTAGGTGGTTCTGAGTTTCTGGTTTTTTATTTTGAAATGTATTTTGAAAACAGAAACTTGTTTAGCAAAAATAGTTCTGTTTTGGTTTTTTATTCATTTTTTAAATAGTTTTCACTTAATATTAAAAACAATAAAATTTGGTTTTTAGATTTCTGTTTCTGTTTTTATTTAAGCTTATTATTTGATATCACTTGTCACCATTGACCATCCCTCTTACCGGCAGACCCCGACCTCCACCTCTAACCAGAAGTCACCAACCTCCACCTTTGTCTGACAATCATCGACCACCACTTTCGACCGGCGGTCACCGGTCGCCACCTCCGATCGACCGTCACCTTCGACCAGTGATCACGGCCGCCACCTCCTACCGGCGGTTACCTCCAATCGACGGTCACCAACCACCACCTGCCACCGGCAATCTCGATTGCTACCTTCAACTAGTGTTTTGGTTAAGATTTGAAAACAATGTTTTAAATTTGGAAAAAAAAAACAATGTTGTTTTTAAAATTTTGAAAACTTACAACCAAAACTATTTTTTGTTTCTAGAAATTTCAAAACTAGAAACAAAAAATCACCTTCGACCAATGATCACGGCCGCCACCTCCTACTGGCGGTCACCTCCAATCGACGGTCACCAACCACCACCTCTGACCGGCAATCTCGAGCGCTACCTTCAACTAGTGTTTTGGTTAAGATTTGAAAATAATGTTTTAAATTTGGAAAGAAAAAACAATGTTGTTTTTAAAATTTTGAAAACTTGAACATAAAATGAATGAAGTATAGGAGAAATAAAGCATAAAGAAGAGAAGAGACACAAACATTGAACAATAAACTTATATTAGAAATCAAAATATACATATGAGTCAAATTTAGTTATAAAAAACGTTAACTAAGGAGGAACACAACTACTCATGGAGGAGATGCACATCCCTAAAGGATGGAGGAAGCAAAAAGATATAAAATGAAGGTTAGAGAAAAACCCCACAAGCTGGGTTATAGAGGAGGTGGACTTTTTTTTTTTCAAACAAAAATCCCCTTTTATAGTCTACCACCTCGAATGTCATAGCCTAGCGGTCATAACATGACTGTTGGGAGCTAAGCCCAAATGCTAAATTAGGACACCACGACTAAATGCCTAGGTGTTGGATGATGGTGATTTAGTTATTTTTTATATGCTCTTTGTCTACCACAGCTAAGCACTAGGCGGTGACCTTTCACCTATTAATTTTTAATCCAATTAACCTTACTTCAATCCAACTCCAAAATCGGTATGTGTATTACCCAAAAATAATAGTAAAATATAAATCAAATTATACATATAATCTAAATTCCTAATTATACCTATTTCCTACATAAAAGGAAGAAAACTAAACCTTAAATGAAAAAAATTAAGATAATTGCTCTCATATGTCTATATAAAATTTATAAAATTAAGCATATGATGTCATTATCAAATACTAATAATAATAATTGCTCTCATATGTCTGTATAAAATTTATAAAATTAAGCATATGATGCCATTATCAAATACTAATAACAATAGTGTCGATTATAATAATAATATTAATACTAATATATAACAACAACGATAATAATAAATACAATTACCGTCACAACAATATATTTCCTCTATTGGAAAGTTGTCACATACCCACAACAATTTATGTTTTAGTCATATGTTCCTTTCATGCTCAATTCATTGAGTTGTACATGTTGTCTTAGAAAGATAATGTTGTTATTGCTTTATGAAATATTGGGCTCCATTCCCTCTAGTTCAAACAACAAAGTCCTATGTAGTGGATTTGTCTATTTAAGAGCTACTTATATTAAATTATGATAAAGAGATTAATGATTACTTCTTTTATAAAAGTTTCCACCGGTGAGATTTTTGAACAACTTTTTAAGAAAATTTATTCAAGGGTCAAATTACAATTGTGTAGTGTGTTTCAAATTAAGCTCCAAGCACTTTTTCACTAAATTTATTTAGGTGTAAAAATTGTTACAAGAACTCGCTTGTTTAGTTATATTGTTGGTTCATTATTCAATTGGTACTTGGAAAAATTATTTATAAATTTGGTTTTTAGTTTTAAAAATCACATTTTTACCACCACTATTTCATCACTAATATACTATACCACCATCACTATCCTGCTACCATCGTTATAGTTGCCCCACCGTTATCATTATCGCTCCACACTCACTGCGACCCGACCACCACCATTAAAATAAAATGAAGCAATTTAATCATTTGGTTCAACTTTAATTTACAACAAATTTTTAGTTGATTTTAGTTTTTCAAATTTTCAAAACTAAAAATATAAAATCACCTTGAGTGAGACCTTATCTATCAATTATACTAATTTTTTTATTATGTTCTCGATTTTCTATCTTTTTGGCTTCTGGTAATGTATCTTTACTCTTTGATTTCTTTCTTCACGGTTATCCCTTATAATACCTAATCATTCCTATAATAAAAAAAAAATAAAAGAAAAAAGGATTTTAGTTTAAAAAAATTGGTTAAACTATGTTTTAGATTCCTATAAAATATGCAAATAATAATTTTGTCCCTTCAATTTGTTTATTAATATGGTCCATATAAAATTCAAGCGGATCATAGTACTCATTTGTAATTCTCTAATTTGATGTCAACTATTGGACTCTAAGATGGTTTATCAACTATTGGAGTCTAAGATGATTTAGGTTCAAAACTTATTCATTGACTTTGGTCAATATAATTTAAACTTTAATAGATTTAATGTTTCAAAATTCTTGGGTGGTGCATAGTTAATTAGTCATGTTTCTTGAATTACCATTTAACAAAGTTATGTATTGGGATAACAGTTAGAAAGTTGAGTTGAGTTGAACTCAAAGGAAATTAATAAAACAATAACTCATTGAACTTTGTTAACTAAGCTAAGGTTTCGAGTGAATTTTCAGAATGTGAAAAAAATGTCAAACATATTAGCACAATTTTCAAGAAAAAACTAATTTTTGAGGTTAAAGTTTTTAATAGTTAAACCAAACATATTCTTACAAAAAATGTTTATATTTCAAGTAAAAAAATTAATAAAAAATTCTTGAGAGACAAAATTGATATAATTTTACAAATTTTTCAGGATAAAACATAGTTTACCCAACAAGATTTTATGCATAATTTTGTCATTTCATTTTAAAACTTATTTTGATATTTAGTTTTAGGCTTAAATAAATTTTTGACACCAACAAATTCTGAAGTTTTCCCTCTCCTCTTGCTTAGCTTTTGTTTTTGTTGCTCTTCTAATAGGAGTTCAAAACAATGTAAGGGTTTATAACAACTTAGACACCCTAATTAGACCCCTTTATTACTTACCTTTCAAATTTTGTTTTTCATTCAGAACCAACTTTGGAACACAACCTTCAAAATTAGAAAAGTTTTGTGATCATTATTATCTTTCCATCTTAAGAATTTTTGTTTCTGTATAGTTATAAAGATAAAAGGACCTAAATACCCTCAAAGAGGGTGGCAAAAAGAACTTTGAATTTCGGCATGGACGAAAACTGAAGAATAAAATAAGGCATAAAAGAATGTCTTAACAAATCAAGATCAAAAGAATTTCGAATTAGTAATATAAATTGAAGACACCAACAGAAAGGAAGATATAAAGACTTCGGATTTCGGCATATTAAAAACCGATTTCGGCATGATCGAAATATAGAACAACAACCTCCAAAGTAAGAAGTAATGTCAATAATATAAAAGATTTCAGTCTCGCCAAACACAATGGGTAAAATTATTATACAAAGTCAAGCAGAATTAGACATGATAGGTAAAGAACATATTTTTGCTATCAATATTAGGTGTAAAGTCGGAGTCCTCTTTTACAGATTTTCTCCTCCCTTTACTAAAGAAATGAGGATATTTCGAAGAATTCATCATAACAGTATTCAGGTACATTCCGGTAAGAATAAATTCTTTTTTTAATATTATGGATTTGCATTTCAAATTTTTATAGTTACATATATTTAAATTTATGCCATTAGAAATTACAATTTTAAAACTTTTAATGACTAATGGTTGTTTTTAAAATAGCTAAAAATTGTTTTTTAAAAAAATTATCAGAGCATCATGGCCTTACTCACCGGGAATGGATAAGATACAAATTAAAAATATTTTTCAGAAGTAAAAACACAAAAAAACAAAAATATTAGGATCAAAAGAAAAATTCAAAATTTTTAGGGACAACAAAACTTACTTGAACTGATAATTTCTATCGTATTTTTATTATTTTTATTTTGTTTTAATTGATTATACTAGTTGTTAAAAAATTGTACTTTTAAACAAATAATGACGGTTACGAAACCGGCGAAGATCATTTTTAGAATTTTAATAACCACGCCATTTTTAATGAATTTATTAATAACAGAAATAAAAAATAAATAAATTTTCTCAGGATTAAAAAATAAAAAAATTATGAGAAACCAAAAAAAAAAAAAAATGGAGCTGGCCAATCGCATCCCTGGCATATCTAATTCAAATGACATAGTGACAACAATTTAAGATCTAAGAATATGAAAAATGTTTAAAAACAAACAACAAAAGCATGTGAAGCATGTGATAGTTCATAGTATTAGTTGGAGAGTTGTTTGGGTTTCCTTTGTTCCCCCAATGTGTCACTGAGTGCAGTCCCGTGTGGCCTTTATCTTTGTCGTTTTTCTCGGTTCTGATAAAACCGAAAATTTGCAAAAACCTTTGCTCAGGTTCAGTTTGTTGTGTTGCTTGCAACTTAACCAATCAACCTCAAAATTGAAGACCTTAAGATAAAAATAAAACAAAATGGTAATGTGGGTATTTGGTTATGGTTCTTTGATCTCCAAAGCTGGGTTTAACTATGATGAGCGTGTTGTTGGTTTCATCAAAGGCTATCGACGTGTCTTTTACCAAGGTGACATTTTTCTCTCTCTTCTCATCTCCCTTTTGCGCAAGTATTCGATTTTGTTACCCCATAATGCATCAAACACAATCTCCATGTTTTTTTCCTTTGTGGGTTTACCCTTTTAGGCTCTACTGACCATAGAGGGACCCCCGAGTTCCCTGGAAGAACAGTGACCCTGGAGCCTGCTGAAGGAGAAATATGTGTAAGCGGTCCCCAGTTTTGATTTTTTTTTCAGACCCCATTGTTTAGGTTGATTTATTGATGATAACAAGTTCCATACTTCATCTATTTAATTGTTATGTGAAGTTTATACTGTCTTATACTAGTTGCCTTAGTCAATTTTTCTGGGAAAATTATCAATGGGCACCACAAAATGGAGAGAGATAGAGAGAAAAAAAAGAAAGGAAGAGAAAATTTGATATATGTGACAAATGATGTGATTGAAAATGAAAAGAAACAAGTGAGTTGTAAGAGAAGCCTAATGTATGTTATAATAACTCATATTTTGGTGGTGGTGTATAGTTGTTGTACCTTCAATTTTGCTTATTTCAGAAAAAAAGAAAGAAGGTGTTTGGCAAGATATTTTGTTAACATATGTGTTTTGTTTACCACTTGAATCTCTGTTAAGAGATTGCCACTTTGTACTAGTAAGTGTGATATACTCACTAGGAGTGTGCTTAGTCCATGAAGGAAATCAGAACAAAATTCAACTTCCTTGTTGGTTGTAAAAGTAGAATTGCATTTCATTTATTGTTAAATCCTGTTTCCACACTTAACATCTTTTCAGATAATTACTTTGACATTCTTAGTATCCCTTGTTTTTCACTTTTTATTATTCTGTGATTTCATATATCTTATAATGTTCAATTTCTGATGAGACAAAATTATCAAATTCAATCAATATTTGATACTTCCTTTATTTTGCAAGGAGATAGTGGGGAGCTGCTTACAAGATCTCAAAGAAAGAAGATGCAGAAGCTGCATTAACGGTAGTTTTTTCAAATATTTCTATATCATTAGAATATTGTTACGCTGCAACTAAAGTTCAAACATATTACTTTTGTATAGATTATTCTGTTTTCACAATCTCTACATTGACTTAGCTTACAAAATGGATTGTTTGCTGTCACCAAAGTAATTGTGTGTTTTCATCGTATTTTCATTGTCTAATATGCTTATTTTGTACTATTATTTAGATGAATTGAGTTTCTGAAATATATCATCTTAAATAGGTCAAACCCTTAGACAAGAAGATAGAAATCTAGCACTTTGTGTGCTATTGTTAAATGACCTCTGTAAGATTAAAATATTTAAATATGAAATAAAAAGGATAGATCTTTTATTAATAGAATACTACTTTAGTGATTTATGCAGAGCATTTTGCTTTGCTAATACCAAAGTATTGTGGTATACTGTATGCTGTTATTAAATGATGATCAAGATATTTAATGAATTAAATATAAAATAAGCAAACATTTATTTTGTAGCGATAGAAAATCATATAGATCTATGTTAGGACATTATGCTTACAGAGGTGTTGTGACTGACTGACTGTTTGATATATACATGATAAGATAGGTATTTACCTATTTGGCAATTTTTGAAGTATTTTGTTATTCATGATAAGATATACTTATCTGTATACCTTTCTACACAATTGCTTAAATTATTAAGATTAAATTGGTGTTTTGTTAGAGGTTCTACTTCTTAGTTATTTAGATTTCCATATTTCCTACTTTCCTTATTCTGTTGTATATTCTGATGCGATTGGCTTGTACATATTTAGTTTAGGAAATTATAGACAGTTGCTGTAAATTCATCAAATCCCTGAATTGTCAGGATTCAAATTTAATTATGTAGTGATAGAAATGTAAATCAAAAGTCAGAGAGCCACTCTCAAGCAATTCACAAATCAATGGTCAAGTTTAGTTAAGGTTGTAATATTGACTTCTCTCTAAATAAATTGTTCATGGTGCTAGATATAAGCTCAGAAGATGGTCACAAAGAACATCTTATTGAACATCAATAAGAACATCACCATGGACTCATATTGGAAACTAGGAACGGTGATAAATCAAGGTTTGTTAAGTAGCCTTTTGGATGTGATCAATTAGAAAAGAGACTCAAGCCTAATTTCAAGCTTGAACGCTATGCTTGGGTTGAAACCTCTAGCAATGGCTAGGCTTTGTGGTCTTTATGTTACTATATAAATTCTTACTGAATGAGTGTACTATACTTTCACTGTAGATTTGTAATTAGATGACCTTTTGCTATCCTTTTTGTGTTTGCAAATAACTCCATGCCTATAGAAAAAGGAATTTAGATGGATTTCCTGGCATTGTTGTCTTATTACCTCAGCTATATTATCTCAAGGTGCTGCCAAAACCAGTTTCTTTTGATACAGATAGTCTCTGGTTCAAACTCTGTAGTCTGATATAGGAAAGGATTTAGTATACTGAACCAGCAACAAACGGAAAGGGTATGTAAAGTGTTTATTAAAGGGACTAAGGGAGTTAGATTTTAGAAGGGTCCTATGTTAATTGATTAGATAATGTAGCAGGTTGTTAGAATTTGAGTTTCAGGGTATCTTCAGGCGAAGAAAACAGGGTGGATTATATAGTTTGCCTGTGCATGAGAGAATAGGAGGTTCATTTTGGTTAGGTCTTTTGCTGGGAAGCGATAGCATATTCTTCAAGGAGATTTTTCTCAGGGAGCCAGTCATTCCCCTAATATCTATACTCATTAATCTTGTTTTCAGAATCAATAAAGCCTTCATATAGTCTGATTTCTGGTTTCCTACCTGATAACATCATCTATAGATTTTTTTCTTTTCCATCAATGAAAAACCTGCAGATAATCCCCCTTTTTAACATCATCCATAAACTGTTATATGATTGTTTAATAATGGCAAAATATGCTCTCTAAGAACCAGTGGATTTTGTGTATAGGACTGTGTGTGGGGAGGAAAATAACTATATTGTTGTTTGGTTCAAAGGAGAGGGGAGGGAGTTTTTAAAGTTAATTATTTTTTACCCTTATTATATTTTAAAAACATACTTAAATACTTGTATATAACTTTCAGTGTCTATCCCATACCTCTGGATTTTGCCCATACCCCTATATTCGGATGCCTGATACAACTTTCCCTGTCTTGATGAGAGTTTTTGAGGAAAAAGAACCCACATATAATTATAAAAGATTTATAATTATAAAAATGTAAAAATTGGTTGAGGAGGGATTTTACTCCCCTCCCCTCCCTGCTTAAAAATTGAATGAAATACATTTTTTTTTTAAATCCCTCCTCTCCATTCTCCTGGAACCAAACGAGGTATACATATCATAAAAACAGCACTTCACTTTCATATGAATCATATCCCAAGAGACTTTCTATCTTCTTATATATCAAATATCAGTACATTAGATTGATATATTTAAGTATTACTACACAGTATCTGGAAGTGAGGGAGAAGCAATATGACAAGAAGGAATACCTTGATTTTTATACTGTAAGTGCCTCATGCCAAAGTTATTGTTTGGAGTACATTATTTTATTCCTCTTTCTTTTACGAGTTATTCCACTTATGAAAGTAAGTAAACATGTACTGAAATTTGTTTCAGGACCTTACTGCTACATCTCCAGCTGTTTCTGGAGTGATGGTGTAAGAGAAAGAAACAACCTTATAACTTTTTCACCTTTTGCATGATTTGTTCATCGTTAATTACATCAGTGTGAACATGTTACAGATATATAGCATCCGCAGACAAGAAATCTAATGTAAATTATTTGGGCCCTTCATCTGTTGAAGAGATTGCGAGGTATTTATCTTTTATTGAAATTTAGTATTCAAAATTATAGAAGTTAACTTTAGTACTCAAAACTATTGAATATAACTTCAGTATTCTAAATAATACTTTTGTTTGGAGTTCCAGGCTTCATGGGACTTATGAATTAGTCTTTTATGCATGATTTTATAACAGGTTGGGAAGTGAGAAATGAAAATCTATAACTTGATAGTGAAATAAGAATAAAAAAAAAAGTAGTAAAGATGTGTTATTTAAATGGATATAAATAAGAAGAAAAATATCATTTAAATGGATAGAAATAAGAAGAAAAATAGTAGAGAAATTTTTATTTGTGCATTTTATCTTCTAATGGTGACAATTTTGATTGAGCCTAGAGGGTATTTGTGCATTTGACAGAAAGGAAAAGTTGATAGAATAAATTAATAAATTATGAAAAAGATAATTTAACTATAAAAAAATAATATTCTTGCTATATTATTTTTTTTGTAATATAAAACCATTTCTCGCCACTGAAGAGAGAAACTCTCATATTCAGGACCCACAAAAAACTTTCTTCTTATTTTTCTTAAATTTACTATATTAATTTTTCGTAACATAAAATTATTTAGTATTTCTACTTCTATCCTATGTCAGTGTTTTTGATAGATGACTGATCTTTTTAATTTTGTGATTCTAGAAATCAAGTTATCTGAACACAGGATTCAAGTCTTTTATATATGATCCATGAATTATAGTTATGTTTTGCATGCCTTGTGGAAATGTGGACTCATCACTCACGTGCAAGTTTTTGCCTTTGCACTCTTTCTTTTCATTCTACAGGCAAATAGTTCAGGCTGAAGGTCCCACAGGACCTAATAGAGATTATGTTTTTAACCTTGAAAAGGCTCTTCTTCAAATAGGTGAAGTTTTTTGGCTATTTCACTTTCTAATTATCCTCTCTAATCTTCCCCTTTATTTTATGTTTTTTGATCTTGTTCCCCTTTTATTAATCATTCTTTAGGATGCAAAGACAAACATGTCATTGATCTTGCAAATGAAGTCAGGCGTATTCTTGCAGAGGAACACTGAAATGCTTCAGTGCTATTAAACTCAAAACATTCAGAGACATTGAACTACCCTATATTCAAATCCATTGAAAACTTCAGTTCTTCCAAAATTGTTGGTTGGAAGAAAATCAATTCATACTTGATCCGTATCTAATTCAGTTAAATTCATTCTAATGAATTAGTTTCATGTTTAAATATATATATATATATATATATATATATATATATATATATATTTTAATTTTATATTCAATCCAATTAATTAGATATAAAATTATATATCTATTTAGATATTTAAAAATCTAAAATTGAAACTATTATATATAGAGTCATTAATAACATGGTATATGACATTTAAACCCTTAAAATATTATATTATAAAAGTATAACCAAATGTAGAATGATGGTTTTGTATCACTAAAAAAACAATGGTTTTTTTTAAGTCTTTATTAATATAATTATAATAAGTATATAAAATAAATTATATATTTTAAACTTAATGAAAGTTAATGAAACATGAGATGAAATATGCATATAATAGGTTACTGTCATTATTTTCATTAATAACTAATAATGCACAGCAACTTCATGCAAGATGAAGCTTTCAAACGCTTGAGATAAGCTAAAATTCTTCGAAAATATAATTAAATAATAAATAGAAGAAACTAGTTCCGTGTTTGGGTTAAATTTAAGGTTATAAGCTAAGTGTACAAAAAATATTCGAAGTCTTGCTTTTTCTAAATCCAGATTGTTGGCAAAAATTTACTTTCATGGAGAATAACCACACATCACATCAAACTTAATTTACTCTCAAAAATACTTTTATTACTGTATCTGAAATGCAAAATCCAAATACATTCTTAATCCATATTTGAGATCAATTTGAAACCAAAGTTTAGGAATTAACAGTATAAATAAACACTATATTCTTTTTAGATTTAATTATAAGTAATAATTTTTATATTTAAATATAAATAAATTTTAATTATTTTATCATATTTAATCATATTGTTTTTTTAAAAAATAATTATTTAAATTTCTATTTTTAATAACTTTTATTCATAATTAAATTTAAATAAAGGATATTTAAAAATATGTTTATTAAAATTGAAAATTATTATATAATTTTAATTTATTATAAAATTAATCATTTTTATATTCGACCACTCAGAGCCAGATTTAATAATAAGTTTATATTTTAAAAATATTTTATTTTATTAGTATATATATAATATTCAGACAAAATTATTTTCCATCAAAACGACAACCCATAACATATTGGTAATAAGTTAATTTAACCATCTATCCTGGCCACAAGACGAAAACGACGACAACCTGTTCCGTGGGAAAACCGAAACCCTATTGGGATCTAAGAACGAAATATTCCCCCAATCCAAAGTCCCAATTTTCAAAAACCTAACCATGCGAGGCGTAGAGGTGGCCAAGACGGTGCTCGAGGTCGCCGACGTGGCATGGACCGCCGTCGAACACACCCACCATCTCCGCCACCGCAGCCATCCCGTCCCCGCCGCCGCCGCTGATGAATGCGCCTCTGAACAAGAATTGGAGTCTCTGCGATCCGAAAATCGACGCCTCAGAAACCTTCTTGATCAGAATCTGAAACTGCTCCAAAACCTCTCTGAGGCACCTTGCTTCGATAATTGCCCTCCTGATGTATACCCCTTTTTCTCTCCTTCTATCAAATAATGTTGTTTTCTCATGTTTTTTTCCTCTTCTTATAATTGGGTATTTCAATTTTACCAAAAAAGTATTTTTTTAATGTTTTTTTATTTTAAATTTGGGTACTTGTTGTTATTCCTGAATAGTTGGAAAGAAAATTTATAATTCTATAGTTTTATTGAAGGGGCTGATTTTCGACCATGAGCAATTCGCCTAACCTTCTTCCTCAAAGGGGCCAGTTTGTTTTAAAGTTTGATAAAATTAATTTTGGTGTGATTAATTTTGATAGAATGTGGTGTGATGAGGGTCTATCACGAGTTTTACGTTCGAACGTGTATCACAATAGGAGACAAGCATGAATTTGTGTCACGGCAATGCATATGGGAATAAGGGTAGGTAAAGGAAAAAAGGCTAATTTCTGGGGTAAAAGAATATGTTTTTTTTTAATTTGTTGCTAGTATTCTTTTTGATAATTGGAAAAAAAATTATTTAATTTTGTCAAAGAAAATAATTGTTAATTTATTACCCAATATAATATTGGTCGCATTGGGAATGAAATGAACTGAGACTCGACTGGAGACATCACAAAGTGCACTTTAGCTATACTCGTGATAATATTGGTAATATAAGAAATAAAGAAGTTAATTTTGGAATTTGGGGATAAAAGTTTAGTTTTTGAATGGGGTGCTTTTAGCTTCTTAGTAGTTGGGTACGACTTAAGCTACTTTGGGTATTGGTCAATCATTTTCATTTGGTGTGATATTGTTTCACCTACATTTACAACACAGGAACTATTTTCGCAATTTCATTCCAATGTTTTTTAGTTTCGCTGCACTGTGTTTTGGGTGTAGTCATGATGTTGTGCCCTTTCATTTTTTATATTTTGGCTGTATTTGGTTGTAGTTGAATGACCGGTTAGTAGCTACTATGAGGTCTGATGAGTATCTTTCACGGCTCAAGTTCCTACAACAGGAAGCTGCTAGCGGAGGAAATCAATTTCCTTTCAGGGAGGCCACTGGTACATAGTTAAATTTCTCTTCTGTTGAAGGTGTGTCTTGTGTGCATTGAAATACTTGGATATTGACATTTTTTCTGGTTTTTGGTTGGCATTTGACAGAGCTTGATCACCGATCAGCTGACAATTTGGTCAACATTGACTCTCAAGATCCCAGTTGGTGGGTTTGGGTTACGGATGAAATGGATCCTAGTGATGTTGAGGAATGGAGTGGAATTGATGATGAAAATTACTTGGTCATCGGTGAGGAACATGTGGTTGATGGTGTTGCCAACTTTATGGCCAGATGTGCTTTGTCAAATCCAAAAACACTGGTGTGTGTCTTCATAGAGTATACATAATTTATTTGTTTCTTTTGTTGTATCTGACATTATTTGCCTTGTTATATAATTGCAGAATTTGTCACCAGAGGAACTGCAGAAAGGTGAGTTTCCTGTTGGAATTTTGTATCTTGAATGGTTTTTCTTTACGTTTCCTTCACCAAAGTTGTAAGAAATGATCTAGAATTGTAGCTTATAATCTGCTCTTGCGCAAATGAATTCAGTAAGAATTTCCCCGATCCGTTTATTATTTATGTTTGGTGAGGAAACTGCTAGACACAAGGCCTAGCCTCAATAGAATGTTGATTGCTGCAGGTGGGAATTGGATTTTTTTTATTCCCAATGGAATTAAAATCAGGAATCTAGGGATTAGCTTGGTGATTATATTTGTAGCTGGGGTTTAGAAGGTAGAGAAGCCTCAATGTGTAAAAAAAAGTACCAAATTGGTCATAGTGGATAAATAGTCTGTTAGCTGAGATGTCACATTGTTAATTGTGTTCTCCTTGTTCTCTTACTCTCAGTAACAGATATGGAAGTATGCTTCTCCATTCTTTTCAATACTTCGCTTCTCAGCTATTTTCCCTACACCTTGGTCCAGTTATCATATGGGTTTGTATTTCCTATTGATTTGGTCTGACCTGCCAGATCTCCTGTTGGCATGAATGGAGTTGGGGATCAAAGTTCTTTATGTTCCCTGAAATTGCTGAACAGGCTGAATTATGGATCACAATTGCCTAAATCTAGAAAAAATGTGGAAGGAATTGATGGCATTAAGTAACTCAGGCTAATGGATGCTTAAATATGGGCTTGAATTGGAGGATGACCAAACTAATGAACAGCTCATAGGATTATATAATTATATTGTCTACTTGGTGCCAGAGAGTTTTCCTCCAAGTCGGAGTGCATCCTTGAACTCTCATCAAAGCCAAGGTAGGTCCAATCAATGTATGATCTTGTTGCCCTCCCAAAGGAATAAGCATCAAGAACCCGGGGGAGGGGGGGTACTTAGTTAGGGAGCTAGCTATAACAGTAGTTGGGGAAGTCCGGAGGTAAGGAAATTTAAATAAGTGAAAAGTGTACAGATTTGGTCAGATTGGAATAATTGAGGTTTCTAAGTTGTTAGGACCTTACTCTCACAAGTGGATTTCTCCTTGTTCTCACTCAGTAATACAAATAAAAGAATTCTTCTCAATTGTTTGCTTCCCTGCTATTCTCCCTGCACTCTAGTCTAATATTCATATGGATTCCTATCAGAAACTATTGTTCGTAGCAACCATAAACTTTGTTTTTAACTGTAGAGTCATTAAGTGGTGACTATTGTTTAGCATGAATGATTCAAGGAGATGAAGTCCCATTTAAGCATGCTGGCTTTTTTTTCTAAGATAAACTTCCAATATAACGACTTGTTCTATATTTAATGCTTTTATATCAAAATTTATGATCCTTGTAGCTGGGAACCAGCGCCTTGCCTCAAAATATGATACTTGTTCAAAATATGGCTCTAAGGCAGGGAGTAATTTGTAAACATTTTTCATGTATCAACCAAATGTAGAATTTAATCTTATTCATAAGGATTAAATAAAAACATGACATGTTTACTGACCAAATTTATAATTCAACTTTATTTTATTAATTTCCTATAGACATTGACAATATTTGCATTGATATAATTTTGAATGAATTATATGACTACACACTTTGCCACTGTGATTAAGTAACAAAATGCTGGTATCTGTTTCAAATTATCTGATGGCAGCACTATCAAAAGCTTTGTGTGGTACAAGCAAACTGGAAAAGACGTTATATATTTGGGAAGCTGGAAAGTTGTTTTATACTCTGTCTACCTGGGGGCTTGCTTTGGCAGGGTAACCTTCTCTCAACTGTTATTATGCTTTCTAGAACATACTTATATACCCCATCTTTTCCTGGACATGGTAAAGACAGATACATGGCATGATGACAATTGATTTGTTTTCTAAAACAATTTCTATGCTTCCTTTCATTGTAAACTTTTTTTCACGTATCAACTAAAAT
Source organism: Psophocarpus tetragonolobus (assembly GCA_037954015.1). NCBI lineage: Eukaryota > Viridiplantae > Streptophyta > Magnoliopsida > Fabales > Fabaceae > Psophocarpus > Psophocarpus tetragonolobus. The sequence goes on along the minus strand of CM075695.1, from coordinate 30,543,221 downwards.
GTATAATGTAAGTCTTGCAAATAGTTGTTAGTTACGTGCCAAAACTGGCTTTTGCTAGTGGTACGAATCTACTAAGAGGTAATTGTTAGGATATAAGGGAAAGTCAATTATTAATTAGAATATTAATGAATTAGTTAGTCAGTTAGAAGGGTTTTATTAGCTATAAATAGGGGCAGAAGGATAGGGGAGAGAGAGTTTTTGAGTTGTCATTGTAAATTGAGCATTAGCTCTTTGTGAAAGGAGAAATCATTTGTGAAGGGGAAATCCTTGGTGGAGAGAGTGTTTTCCTATTTTCTGTACTTTTCTCACTATTCAAGAAAACTCTCTTTCTTCTTTCTCTATTATCAATTTTTGGTTCCTAACAATTGGTCCGATCTATCGGATCTTTGACGAGTAGCCAGTGTTAGAGATGGGGGAAACACAAATTTGGGTTGCAGAGGAGAAGCTGCCAGCGTTTGAAGGGGTGGACCCATTTGGTTGGATTGCTAAGGCTGAAAGATTCTGAGGTACAAGAAATCCCTTCTTTCAATAAGCTACAATATGCATTCATTGGCATGGAGGGTGTGGCATTTCGTTGGTTCTATTCTCAAGAGAATCAAGATTTGGATTGGAAGTCATTTTGTACAGCTTTGATCAAAAGATTCAGAGATAGCTATGGTAGCCATGTCTTTAAAAGATTGACTACCTTGAAACAAGAAAAAACTAAGACAGCAAACTGCATTAAAGAAAAGGAGACTTCCACAGGGTTCTTGAAAGAGAGCACCAACAATCTTTCTGATCTTAAACAAATGTTGCAGCAGTTGGTGAAGAAACCAAGAAAATAAATTGGAACAAGATGGATGTGTAAAGGTGACTTTGGAGGAAACGAAAAATTCTTATGGGTTGAATGATCAATCTTGCATGATCAACATATCAGAGTTAAATCATAAACAGCTGAAAAATCAAGAAATCGTTCTTGAGGCTAAAAGGGAAGAAAAAGGGGAGGTGCAGTCCTCTAAAATCAAGATCAAGAAAAAGGTTGACAAAGATGTTGTCACGGTAAAGAAAGTTGAAGATGTAGGTGTTAAAGAACAAGATTCAAGATTACTCGTTGAAGAGAAGATGACGGAGGAAAATGCAGAGATGCAGAAATTACATTGTTTTCAAAATCAGGATTTAGCTAACCCAACAACAGAAAAACTGCAAAAGGATCTTGTTACTGCAAAACAAAAACCCCTACAATTAAGGTTGTGTCTATGTCAACATAAGCAATGAAATGCAGATTGACTCATGTACAGTGATCAAGCATGGGTGGAAGGTACGTTTGGTGCCTAGAAAATTTTGTGCCTTGATCAACCAGGTCAGCTTATCACATGCCTTGGGTACTAGAAAAATTACTAGTATGCACTATTCATCCATGAATGCCTTGGAACAAGAAATGGTGGATAAACTATGGGGTTCAAAAAATTTGGCCAGCCTGTTAATGCAACTAGAACAGCAAGATCAAAATCTTCAAATGACAACTAGGAGAATGGAAGTATACATAATCCTAAAGTGCCATTACCACCACCAAAGCCACCAGATGCAAGTTGTTATGCAGAGGTCAGGGGTTTTGTTTTCATCTATGCAGTCATGGGTCAATACTAATGGTTGTCTTATTCAACAGGAATTTTAAGCTTTTGTAATTCTAACCTTGAGGACAAGGTTGATTTTGAGGAGGGGTGTATTGTTAGGATATAAGGAGAAGGGAAAGTTAGTTAGGGTAATTAGAATATTAATGAATTAGTCAGTTAGAAGAGTTGTTTTATTAGCTATAAATAGGGGCAGAAGGATAGGGAGAGGGAGTTTTTTGTTAAATTGAGCATTAGCTCTTTGTGAAAGGAGAAATCCTTTGTGAAGGGGAAACCCTTGGTGGAGAGAGTCCTCTCCTATTTTCTGATCTTTTCTCACTAGTTAATAAAACGCTTTTTCTTCTTTATCTCTTATCAATTTTGGTTCCTAACAATATGATGGACATCTAGCATTTCAGAAATGATCTCCTGTTAAACTTGCATGTATGTGTGTGTGCGTATATGGTTTGGCATTATGTATATGCAACATGGACTACTTGCCACTTATACTAGTTGTAGAGATAAATTACTAAAGTTCATACAGTATAGTATATTATTTTAAAGAGAAATTATTAAAGTTTTTACAGATTGGTCATTAAATACTGTGAAGATGGAAACTATTTAACATATAAGGAACTTACGTGGATGTATCAAATTATCAATGATTTGAAATATTTCTAATTGTATATAGTTCTAAATTGTATGTTTTCTCTGCAAATTTAATGAAGTTGTGATCATGTTGACTTCATGTGAAGGGCTCTGCTATAAAATCACTTTTGGAATTCAATGTCTAAGTTAGGAGTCTTTATTTTGGATCTAGAGTAAGGAGGGTTTCTCTTCAGATCAAGTAAATAAACAATGAATTAGGAAGACATGCAACATCCCCACAAACTTGTTTAGTGAGGGATATCCTATTTTTATTCAAGTTAAACCTGAACCGTGTATGGGTCAATCATTTTTATCCCAAAGTTCCATTACAATCAAGTACTATGTCAACGGCAATTTTTCCGTTACTAACTTTATTATTATTATTTTTATTATTTTGATAACACAGGCTTTACCAAAGTCGTGCAATTTTAAGAGTTGCTGCAAAGGGTGTTCATTCAGGAAGTAAACTTGCTCTCAAGGCTCTCTGAAGATAGCTGGTCCATGACCATGGCTAATGTATAATGAATGCTAGTACATGGTAGCTTACAGTGCCTTGTCTGAATATAATCCTATGTGATAATTGCTTCCCACAAGATCTACCTGATGTACATATTTTGTAAATAACATTGTTCGTTTACTTTATCTTGCTGTGAATCCTGCTCGGGCTTCTAACAATGAAGCTACAGTGTAATTGTATTGAATATTTCATTATTGAATGATTTAATGCTTGTATTTCTGTTACTCCCCTTGAGGACTTATATCATATTGATGTTAATGTTCTTGTTAAAAAGCAGGTGTAAGAATCCAAACATAACCATGCTTACATATGCAGGTGATTACTGACATGCTTACCTCTATTACAATTTTGCAACGTCTTTGTAATGCTTAGGTAGGGTTGAATTCGTTTTTTTTAAACAGTAAAGTTAATGGACATTTTTTAAGGAGTTAATGGCACAAAATGGTTTAGAATGTGTTTGATTTATTAGTAAGCTGTTTAAAATGCAATTAATAAATACAAAGTTATGTTCTTTTTTAGGTAATTACTAACTTTTTTTAAAAAAACTACTAATTTAGTCATTACTTTACTCTTTTTTACAATTTTATCTTTTATTAATTAATAAATTGTTTTTCATTAATTCTCTTTCCTTATATCACACCTGTTTTCTTTTTTTTTTTTCTTTAGGGTTTATTAATGTAATTATGATAATTTATAATTTAAGTATATTATTATAAAAAATTATAATTTAAAATATGTAATTTAAATATATAATTATAGTAATTTATAATTTAAATATATAATTATTTATATTATTAATATTATAATTATTTAAATATCTTGATGTTCTTATTTATTATTTTATAACTTTTAGTTAATTAATTAATTAATTTTATTAAACACTTACAGTTAATTTTTTAGTTTAACCTTCGAGGTGAACAAAATTATAATTGAAATATTACTTTACTTTGAAAGGAAAATTTAAGGCAACATTAACTAACAAAATGTTTACAGTTAACATCTTTCAAGTAATTAGAATACAAATAATGTCTTTTATTCCTTATTTGGTACATTAGAAAAATAATTTAGATACACAGAAAAGTCTAATTGTGATTGGCATTTGGCCATTCAAACTGAGGGCGGCTTTATTCTTCATAGAAAGTTGTGAGGCGTGTTGTTCAATCAAGTCACGGACTTGTCGCAGTAGTGCTTGCAGTTTTAAACAGGCTAACATGTAGCAGGTGTGTGCTGGAGACAAGTTTGCAGTTTTAAACAGGCTAACATAAAGCATGGTTGCAATAGCACTTAATACTGCAACTAGAAGCCAAATAACAGCAAACTTTTCAGCGACAACAAAATTGAATTATAGAAAGCTAGCTCTTGAAAACTGGAATCCCTCTTGAAGGCTAGTTCACGGGCACTGACACAGGAATCACTCTCTTGTCTTTCACTGGTTTGTTTTTACTAAACCACTCCCTTAGTAAACCACTCCATTAAAAATGTTAGAAACGGTTGGAAATGAATTTTTTTGGTTTCTTATTATGTAATAATTATATTATATATTAATTTCTAACAGTAATTTCCAGCCTCTACAGCTCTACTTATACAAATACTAGATCATGATCAACTATATGAATGGCCAAGTTTGATGAAACCTGAGAGCCCATGGTTTTAAAATTTTCACAGATCAGTAACGGCAAGAGAAAGGGAAACCTGTAACAAAACAATGGGACAGAACTGAACCCACCAGAAAATTGAGAAGACTACAAAGCCACAGGGATCATCAACTTTATAAGCAATAACATAAATGTGAACATCAAGGGCAATGGATTCACCAAAGAGGGAGCAGCAGAAGCAATCCTGCTATCAGGGCCATTTGTATGTGAGAATCTAGGAAATGACCCCGTTGCAGGCATGACAGAAGATTCCGGTGCTGTTCGAACAGTTCCTTCTGATGGTAAGGATGACAACAATGGTGATGATGATGACGATGGTAACAACAACGGTGATGGGGCAATGGCAAACACTGATTCCTTTGTTACAGATGTTGGTGGTGGTATGAGTGGAGGGAGATGTTGTGATCCTGCAGCATCATTTCACATATATTTTAGAAGAGATGCCAAAACTAGGATGATTACAGTATCAATTCAGTAAACAAACATGTCATCATATTTCTTGTGTGATGGGGGACAACAGGAATTTAAACTAGGATTTTCCCACCTCTGCTAATTTGCATGATCAAGTTATATGATACTAAACTAAGCCACCTTAGGTAATTTAATTTCAACTGCACGAAAAAAAAAAAAAAAAAAAAACTAACCCACCTTGCTTTTTGAACTAAACACAAGAGATTGATTTGGCGTGTCATACATTAAGATTGTCTAGACACATAGGAAAAATCATCAGGATTTGAATATTTCTCATGTTTAATACATCATCTATCAAGAATTGAAGCATTTTCAAGTAGGATTGGATTTATCCATCTAATGTGATCTAACTTGTCAGAAAATAGATGTGGTGGATTAATAATAGGATTTGCATTCTAGAGAAAGCAATGGTAAAGTAAAAATAATCTTAGTTGTTAATGAAAAAATAATGGTTGGTTTCAACATCAATAATTTATTGTGTACGTCATTCAGTAATTTTAATAATTAATTTTATCATCACTTTACCCTCTAGAGAGCAGCTTGATAAAAAAATGTTTGTTATAGCGAGTGGCAACAGTTAGAAATCACATTTGTAGTTTAAATATACAAAACTTGAAGGGAGAAATCACATTTGCTAAATTCTAACCTGGACATCGAGGCTGAAGAGACAGGGACAACCTGAAAGGAGAAATAAAGTTTGACTAAGCTTAATAACTAGAGAAATATATGTTAGAAATATCTCAATCAGATAAGCAGGTTCACAGAGGATAAACCTACGTGGTTATTATGGTGTCACTAACAAAACCATCATAGTTGCAAGAGGTAACTTTGCAACCAGAACTACTCTGGTGCACAGTAACATTCCCAAGCATAAGATTGCTGCTTTTGCATTGCATGCTAGAGCAAGAGACAGCTAGAGAAGAGGGAACACAGTATAAACTGCAATGTACAGCAACAAACCCAGATGAACAAGTTAGTAATAGATCATTCTATATGCAAGATAAATCTAAATTTACTTAAAAATGAGTGAAAAGGAATAAATTGCAACAGTGATAGGAAAGTTGCTTAGTTAGTACTTCAAATCTCGGGGTCCACAGCTACATTGCACACAATGACCAGCAGCAATGGTATAACTTCCATTAGGGACAAGCAAGCCAAAATCAGAAGCATAATTTGGAAATTTTGATGCACAAGCTGTAACAAAAGAGCGGGATTATAGACACCTTATGCAGCAGAATATTTATACGAAAGGTAGCACAAACAAAATCATCATCCCCACTTTTAGTGAAGAAATCATAGACTTTGCACAAAAAAAGCATCACCAATTTAAAAACTTGACAGTCACACAACAATTGCAAACTTAAACCTGAACAGGCATAAATAACACAGAATATTAGGCGGGCACCTTTAATCATAAGTAGCATACAAAGAAGATTAGGCCTTTTAGTCTGAGAAAATATTCTCTATTTTCATTTCTTGTTTTCATGAAAGAATTATTTGTTTTGGTACTTTCTGTGGACAAATCTTTAACAATAAAAAGGAAAGAAAAAATAGGATAACATTTTTTGTAATTAATTATGATAACACAAAGTGACAAAGAAAAATAAAAACATCTTCTCAAACTAAACATGCCCTCACTTGTCCTACAAGGTGAAATCCTTTTCTTTAAGTAGAAAAGCTAACAAGAAATTACCAGGTATTGGAACAGCAAGAATATCACCATCAGAGATGGTTGTAGTCCCCATGTCATTGACATTCATCAAATCAGTAAGAGTGGTGAAATATCTAGCTGCAATTGCAGCCAAAGTATCAATTGGTTGAACCACATAGGAGAGGTAAATTGAAGGCAAAGAGTTATCACTCTCATTGAAGCAAGTGCATGGAAGGGGCACCAAAAGGTTCTGACCAACATCAAGCACTGAAGGGTCAGCTATGGAATTAGCCTCCCTAAGCTGATCAGGGGAAACCAAACCTCCATATATTGAATTTGCAATGGAAGAGAGATTATCAGAAGGTCTAGTCCTGTAATGGGTAGACACTGACTTTCTAATCCCATCAACACAGGAACAAGTGATAGGGACTTTAAGGAAGAGTTTGGAAGGGAGAATATGGTGCTCTACATCAGGGTAAGAGATGTCAATGGCATTGGCAGTGAGAAGTGCCATAGGGTCTATTTGGAAGAGAGAAGCAACCTCAGAGACCTTGAGGTCAGTGTAAAGTGTGTAGCCAAGAAGAGCATTGCATGAGCCATTGTTGGAACATGGCTCAATGGTGGATTTGCATCTCATAGGAGCTGCATTGAGTAGAACATGCAAGATTAACAAGAGGAAAGTGCAATGCAAACTGGTGTTTTGATTTGGCATTGTGTGGCAATGATTTTCTATTCCTCACCAGGTATTGTGTGTGAAGAATTGAGAAGAATGATTTTTGGAGTGGTGGAAACCAAGAAAAGCTTAAACAAACATGAGTTATTGGTAGGTGGAGTTAAGAATGTTCTTTGGTGAGACTAGAGGAAAAGAAAGGTGAATGAAGATGCTTTCTGTTTGAGCAATGAAGTTTGCTTTGGTTCTCAGAAAGGAATTGATTTAGCCAACAAGGAACAATGTGGTCTTCCTATTCAAACAATTTTTTGAGATGCAATGCTGGAGGGTGAGAGCAAGAAATAGAAGATGAGTTTTTGGAAAGGGAAAGTCACAAAAAACAAGGAAGGAGTTGGAGTGTTCATGGTAAAATCAGGGAGTTTTCAGGTTCAAACTAGCTTCCTGGTTTTGGAGTTGTCCTCTCTAATCTTCTCTTCTCATTTTTTTCTAAAATTAATAATAATAATAATAATAATAATTATTATTATTATTATTATTATTATTATTTTATATTTTAATATTTTAATTTATTTTAAGATCTTATAATAACACTAATTTTAAACTAAGGATATTCTTTTATCATATTAAAAACTAGAGTATATGTCTTAGAATTTAAAGTTCTCATAATTTTTTTTACATTCTTTTAATTTGGAGTAGAACATTTTAAATTATAAAAATTGTAATAAAAGGTTTTAATAAATTAGAGAATTTTTATTTACAAAAAGTTAAATATGTTTTTATCTAGTGTTATTTGTGTCACTTTCATTCATTTAAAATATATAAAAAATAAAAAAAATTAATATAAGAAATGTTTGAGTTTTATTATTTATATGAATTTTAATTTATTTTATTTTAAAATTACAATCAACAAAAAAGTAATAAATATATTGAAAAGTATACGTATACTTTAATTGCTTATTCATTTAAAATATAAAAAGATAAAAATATATTCTTAATATTAGAAATGTTTTGAGTTTTATTATTCAGTTTAATTGGTATACACGGTAAAGGTTTCTACAGTGACGTTCAATCACAACCTTTCATCTTTTTTACGATAAGTTTGTTGAATTTTCTAATTAATATTTAAAAGTTACATAAATGAAAAGTTATGATTGACTGTTAGTATAAAAAATTTTTATACTGACAGTGTATACAAATTAAACTCTTTATTATTTAATATTATTCATATGAACTTTAGTTTATTTATTTTAAAATTACAATAAACAAAAAAGTAATAAATATATTGAAAAGTATCTGTATGCTTTAATTGCTTTTTATTTAAATTTGTTGTATAATCAAATTAACATAAACTTAATTCTAACTAAGTCATCGTTTATAATTCTATACTCTTTTCTTAATTTTTTTTTTATTGAGTATGTATTTTAAATATTATGTTTACATTAAAACATCCATTAAAAAAACAATGTTTGAACATACTTTTTTTATTGCTGCATATCGATTATATGAATGTGAAGTCACTCACAACATTAAGATGATTATATGTAGTGATAATTTTTACGGTTTAATTACTTCATGTTGATTATATGAATGTGAAGTCACTGACAACATTAAAATGACTATGTGTTATAAAATTAGAATCATACATTTGATCATTTAATTGCTTTCTAGTTTTTCACTTCATTAAATGTTAATAAATATTTCTTAAAAAATGTTAATAAACATAAAATATATAATACATAAATTATTTAATAAATATGTTTATTAAATTATAATATTTTATGTATTTTATTTTTTAATCAACTTTATAATAAAATTAACAATTATCATGTTTAGTTTCAATAAAAATATACATAATAACTTAAAAACATTATTACTATAATTTCTTATAATAATTATAAATGTAAAAAAAATACTTTTTAATATATTTTTATTTTTTATATTTAAATAAAAATCCATGCAACCTATAAGAGTATTAAATGTCGTTCTATAAATATTTAAGAAACTAATATATCACCAAATTCATACAGAATAAGATTATAAAAACACAATGCATATCATGAGAAAAAAACTTTATTAACTGAAATAAAATAAATAATTTATAGCATGAAAACCAACCTTAAGAAAGAGATTTTAGTAATTATTATTTACAAATATAAATTTTTACCAAAATATTTTTATTATTTTATCAGTAATTTTAAATCACCCACTGAAATATGTTGTTTATTGTATTTTCATAATCTTAACAATAAATTAGTCATAGATGATACAAATATCAATATTACAGTTAATAATTAATTATTTATATTTCACGTTTTTTAATTAATTAATCATTAGTCTCTGAATTTAAGGGTTAAACGTGTTTTTGTTGTTTAAAAATACATCTTATTTGGTTTTATTTTTTTAAAAGTTTATTTGTTTTAGTTATGAAAATGTTAAAATTAGACAACATTGTTGAATTACCTTTAATATTTAAGATTTTAACGATAATTATCACATCATTTAGTAATCTAATGGTAGTTCTATGTAACTTTTGGGTAGATTATATGTATAATACTTATCAATAAGTAGACAAGACATTAATTAAAGACACAATTTAAAATCCAATGAATTATATAAAAGAAATTATCTTATCAGATTTTCTAACACCCTGATAAGCAAGTACTGAAGTAGAAGATCTCCATGACCTATATGTCTGGCTCCCAGTAGTTTCTTTCAGTAAACATGTATTACCGATGCCGAATAATGACACAAGGTCATTCTAGCTTAATTTTGATTTTGAGTTGGAATAATAGGTATGCAATAGTTTGTTTGCAGTGTCTAAAATGATTTAACAATAGTATCTGCCTTTAATAGTATTATGTTGAGATTTTTTTTATTCATTTTTTGGTTAAAAAATTGAATTATCACAAATGTGAGAGCAATTTGTTTTTTCCTTAATTCTCATTGTCAATCTCTCATATGCCATTGCAAGTAACCTGTTTGATCTAATGTCCCTTAGAAGCTAATTTATTTTTAAATAGATGTTCAATGAAGCTCGTTTCAGATTGCTGCACACATAAATCTTGAAGTGATTCTAGTTGCTTACTTTCAAACAAACACTTTGAATCTTTTCAGGTAAACACTTATCACCTTGTCTTAATTTGGAGTAGTATTTTTTATATAGTTCTATGTTAGTAAAAATGTTAAATGGAACTAAGAAGAGCAGTTAATTTCATCAAATTTTTAAACATCAAAACTAATGATATTTTTTTAACCAAAATCATATTTGTTGCATTTTCAAATTACTAAAAATATATTTAATACTTCTTAATAGAGAAACATATTTAATTTTTCATTTTTATACTAAGATGTAATGAAATATTCCTGTGACTTTGACATGCTCAACAAAATATTTACAAAACTCAGTCTAATAATAAGAGTTTTTAGATTAAAAATTTTTAAAACTCCAATCCAGTTCGATTAAATTTTATTGAATCAAGTTTTATTTTACTTTAAATTTATCCAATTCTATCAACAGATACCCCATGAGTAACCCCATGAGTAATTATTAGTGTATTAATTTTGGTATTATGTAATATGTGTATGAATTAAAATTCAAAAAAGATTTATATTGAGGTAGTTTTAATAGTTGAAACAAAAATAAATATTAGGAAAATTTTACCAGAATTTTTTATTTTAAAATTAATTAGAATTTATTGGAAAGAGACATCCATTTGAATAATTCTTTTATTATAAGTTGTGTTATTTATAGTTTTTAATTCTTTTAATTTTTAGTGATAAAACATTAATTCCTAGATGAATTCTAAGAAAACTAAATCAAATAGATCATATTAATCAAACCTTTCATATTAAAAGTTCCCATTAGAAACCCATTGAATTGATGAGTGGAGGGAAGATATAAAATGTTGAGATGATTGAGTTCCCAAACTTGAGTTGTCTTTGGGTGGTGCAGAGGATGGGAGTGATGATGATGTTTTGTTTCCCGCAAAGTCAACCACACCTTTCAATTCCGGCGTCAAGGCCTCCCTTCCAAGTTCACCCCACCTTCTCTCTGAAATGCCAGCAAACAGGAGACGAAGGCATTCCAGCAGAAGAGGTGAAGATTCTTGCCAAGTTCAAGTCCCGCCACAACTACATCCGTGTTCTGGAAGTTTCCAGAAAAGCTGAGCACCCCTTCCGTGGGTCCAGGCTCCTTCTCCTGGACGGGCCCGGAAACATCCATAGCATATCATTCGTCTTCAAATCCCTCACTAACACCTACTTTGACGTTTTCGCCACTCTTCCTCCCATCGTGCCCCCGGGCCCCATAGGGATGCTGGGCTTCGGGGCCGGCACCGCCGCCCGCATCCTCCTCGACCACTACCCGGAAGCCCTCCTCCACGGGTGGGAGCTGGACCCCGCCGTGATCCAAGTGGGCAGAGAGTACTTCAACCTTGGCAAGCTGGAGAGGGAGCACCAGCAGCGACTTTTTATCTATCTGGGCAATGCGCTCAACGCCACGGTGCCCAACGGCTTCTCCGGGATGGTGGTGGACTTGTTCTCCAAGGGCTGCTTGATTCCGGAGCTCCAGGAGCCTGCCACGTGGGAGAAGCTGAGGGAGCGGTTGAGGACGGGAGGGAGGATTATGGTGAATGTTGGAGGGAGCTGTGTAGAGGCGGAGAGTAAGTTCAGAGATGGCAAGACTCTCATGGAAGAGACACTCAAGGCGATGAGACAGGTTTTTGGAAATCAGCTTTTCGTTCTTAGTCTTGGCAATCGTAAGGATGATAGCTCTCTCGCGCTTACTGGGGATTTGCCTCAACCTCACAAATGGAACAAAAGCCTTCCTGCTCCATTCAGATGTTACCCACACTTGTGGACGCCCTACTCTCCATAACACTTCACACTTCTTTTGCTCATCAAATGTTTGTGTTTATTCTTCTGTCTCTCCTTTTCTTTCAACCAGATTTCAATTTATATACTATGTTCCACCTGCTTTTTAATTTTAAAATGTTACTTTTTTTTTTTTTCATGAAATTCATCCTAACTTCTTATTTTTATCACACATCTTTTTAGAAAACAAAATCTTGGTAATTTGAATAGATATCCACTTCTTGTGAAGTTTTTTTTTCTTTCAACCCTCCCACAACTAGTAATTACTGATACGACATGGTAGAGTGGACCTTAAAATGTTCTTTATGAGTGTAATTATTATTATTTGCCTATTGTACACCTTTAAATTAATTTTAAAATATAAAAATATTTCAATAAATATTTTAAAATTAGAATTTAGAAGAAAATGAAAACTAAATTAACTTTTAAAAAGATAAAAACTAGTTATTATCTTTAAAATTTTCAAAACTTACAAAAATTAAAAAACTATCTTTCAATTATCTTCAAGTGTTTATCTCTTTTAATATATCAAATTTTATTTTTAAATTAAATTTCAATAGTTTTTAAAAAACATGAATAATTAAAATAATAAAATAACAATTTAAAATATTCACTACATATTTAAAACTCATTATATAAAATATATTCATATAAAATTTAGTTATACTAAAATATTTATCATTTATCATATATAAACTAAAATACTATCAACCTGTTGATCCATGGTTTCTTTAAACAAGTTGTAAAGTTTTAATTTTATGAGTAAAGAAAAATTCTATGTAGAAATTGAAACTCTATTAAATGTGGTTCAAATTCTTCTTTAATTTAATTATTAACAGTAAATACTTTTATTAAAAACATAGTTAGTAAAAAAACTGAAACATTAATTAATAAAATATGAAAATTTCCTGAACTTAAGTATCATTTAATAGTAAATTATTTTATACATTAAAAAACCAATAATATATTTTTATCTCTAATTAACATTTTTCTTTATTTTGTTTTTAAGAAAATGTATTATTATTATATATATTATTTATTGATATAATAATACTTTTTCTATTCTTTTTAAGTTATGTTTGAATTAATATTAAATAAGTAAAATATAATATAACATAACGAAATAAAAGATATTAATATTTAATTAAATATAAATATTTTAGGATAAATTATATATTTTTTTTAAATATTTTGTAATTTTTTAGTGCTAACTAAATTTTTTAATTTATGTACTTTATTAACAACTTTAATCTATGCTGTCAACAACAACATTTTTATAACATGACTGAATTTTTCACGCCAGTCAGTTTGAAAAAAATAGTCAAATGTGATTTCTATATTTAATCATCTTTGACTGAATTAAGGTCATATTATATGTTTTATCACACTCCTTAATAACATTAATAACATAATAAATTACTTGAGTATTAATTTGATTTTTTTGAATGAATGTTAATGTCATTGTTGTATCATTAAAAAAAAACACTAAATTTTAATTGAAAGACTAAAATTATTAACACAGAAAATATAAAAATTAAAAATATTATTTATGAATTAAAATAAAAAATTATTAAAAAAGTGAGAAAAAACATATTAACTTAATATTTTAACGAAAAAATTTTATTTTATTTTTTTTATCTATAATTTTAAATAACAAAAATAAGATTTTGTTGTTAACTGAATATCTAGGATCTTGACCATCTATAACTTAACACAGGAGAATCTAAATTAATTAATAATTCTTTACCAATATTTAATAATTATAATTAATTATTTATGTTTCACGCATTACTAAGCACTGTTACATTACTGAATGCAAATCCCAAATTCAAAAACCCTCTTTCATTTTCAACAACTCGGAACCATGGATTCCTGCAATTTGACTCTCACCACGCCCAAGCGCAAAAATGCTGAAGCAAGCAACGATCCCAGTTCTCCTGCTGTAGACAACATTAGAAAGAGGAAATCTCCTGCAACAAAACTCACTCCAAGAAAAAGAGCTTCAAAGGTTTTTTTTTTTAATCATCAATGGTGTTAGTTATTGCATGGTGATGAATTAGAGCGATTTACTGTTTGGTGCAAGTGTTTTTGGTGCTAATTCATCAATTTGGTTGAATTTGAGATATTTTGAAATATGAAAACTCAGGATTTTGTAACTTGTGTTGCATGCATGAGCAGAGTAATACGCCTAAGAAAAATAGCACGCCAAAGAAGAATGGATCAGTCGTTGCTTCCTGTGTTTTGACTCAGAAGATTGATTTGTGGCGGGAAGCTAAATTGTCAGCCGAGGTTAGTGTTGTTTAAAGTTGTGTTTTGAATTGTGTGGAACAGTTATTTGTCCTGAAAATTTGATTAGTGTTATTTGATCGTGTTATTTGTTGATGTATGCAAAGTTTTTGTTATGAGAAATAGTCAAAGTGAGCATGAACTGATCTATGTTGTGTGTTTTGTGACAGGAGGATGCTAGGATGTATGCAGGACGAAAAATACATCCTTTTTTTTCATTGTGGAAGGTGGAGAGGGAAAAACAGTTGCAGGATCGTGTTGATAAGAGGAAGGGAGAAAAAATTGCATGTGGTCCTATTCATGTATTTGAAAATGTTGAGGTATAATTATCACTATAAATGTTTTGAGGGATTGGAAGTTTTTCATTTCAATAAATTTTGTTGGGAATGCAGGATGACGCCTCACTATGTGATTGGAGTAATTGGACATTTTTGGATAAGATGACAACCTGTGCAGATTCTGGTACAGAAAGTTCAGATTTTATGGAGAATTCTGTTGAATCCTTGAATTTTGATCATATATGTCCATCAGAACCTGAAGACACCAAAGAGGTATTTAATATATGTCTTCTTTGCAAAGCGGAAGAGGAAGTTACTGTCACCTCTTTGTCAATTATTTATAACCATTGCTGAAAACTATTGTCAGGATCTGAACTTGGAGGTGAATGAAAATATGTTTTCTTCAAGACATACAGGTATCTTGAGAAAGTCTGACTCTGAGCCACAGAGTAAATTTCTTCAAGAAAGGTTAACATGAACCCTCATCCTAGCCAAATGTTTTGTTATGATAATGTGTACCTTCTTTATAAAACAAGGGAATAAAAAGATTCTAAAATTGTATTTATAGAAAGTAAAATAGTTGTTTTTTTTCCCTATAGGTTTTAAAAACTAAAGTTAGCTCAATTATATTTTTACATTCTTACGTAAAAAATGACAGCATCTCACACAGCAGCAACATCATCTGTCTTTCATTTTTATCTGTTTTCTCCTTGTGTTCTGCTTTGCAGTATGAGGTCTTATTATCAAAGCTGTGAAACTAAGGCCGAGAGCATCTTATGGATACACAAGTACAAGCCAACAAAGGCCTTTGAGGTTAGACATTTTTTCTGGTTCATATTGTTTTTTTTTTTACATAATAAATAAATGTTGCTATGTTGCATGTTTGTACTTCCTATGAATGATTTCCTTGTTTCATGACTTTGTTTTAGGTGTGTGGTAACGAAGAGGCTATAAATCTTCTGTGTAACTGGTTACATCTTTGGCACGAAAAACATTATCAATGCAGAAGAGATACTTCAGAAGATATCAACGAGGAGGAGGATTCCCTGCACAAAGTTCTTTACATTACAGGACCAACTGGGGTGTGTACAGTTTGCCAAAAATTTAGCATACGTCCCCACGGATACATAGTCGTCCTGCCATTTGATTATTTTAAATATATTTTGAAGAGTAAAAATTCTAAGTGGTATAGAACATAAAACTGCAATTGTAAAACTATTTCAGTATTAAATTCTAATATTTTGGAAGCACCTATGTTTATGTACCTGCATTTTTTAGCTATATTTATTTTGTATTATTCATATATAGAGTAGTTTATTTCAAGGTTTCTTATATTTATTTTTTTTAATTTTTTAGGCAAAATCACTTCTATGTTTTCTTTTTTTAACTATTTTTCTCACCCTCAAGAAATCATTTGGTTGGAACATCTGTTTCTATGACTTAAAAAAAAAGTATAGAACTTCAATTTTTTAGGAATGATTTGGTATATTTTGATTAAAGGTGTGTGTATAAAATCTATGTTTCATTTGTTCCTTTAAGAATGCTAATGTAACTATGGAAATGAATTCAAAAAAGTTACATATAATTACTATCATTCATATTCTCTTGGATTCAATATTTTTTGTATTAACATCTCTTGTCTGTAACTTCTTACTGGTTGCTAAAGCATGAACTTGTAATGCTGCAGAGTGGCAAGTCTGCAGCTGTTTATGCTTGTGCCCAAGAACAAGGGTTTGAGGTTTTAGAGGTATCAATATATGAAAATATTTTTTAGATATTTATGCTTTCAATTGATATATTTTTGTAATGATGATATTCATTCATCTCATGCACACTCTAAATACATTTGATTTTTCAAATGGATCAGCAAAGATCAAGCATAAAAATTAATCACAACTAGATTGGGTTTACACATGTTGTATTGCAAAATTTTGTTTCTTCTCTGAATTTTGGAGTTATCCACTCTATTCCATTCCATACCCAATATGTTGTATAAAAAGTATATATATATATAGAGAGAGGAAAGGAGAATACAAGAGTATATAAGAGTGGATAAGTTATCCTCTAAGACAAACCACATACAGGTAACCACAAAACAAACTTTGGATCAAGAAGGGAAATCACTTGCATTCTTCGAAGGCCTTCCTCATCCATATCCATTTTTGTTCTGGCCAAAATGTTTCAACCTTTGACTATCTGGATCAGGAAGAATTCTCTTTCGAGAATCGGTATTAAAAAATGACCTTCTAGGAGACTATCGTCTTCTGTGTGATCATGACAGCCTAAACTTAAATATCATTCATTTGAACAGTTTGTTGCTCAAAAAGATCCTTCCCCAGATACACTCATTGTAAGGACACTCTTCCTCAACATTCTATTGATCAATTTTTTCTCTTAAACCATCCAGAAGTAGTCCTTCATCATCTTCAAAATTAACCTTGCCCAGTTGGGAAATTTGGAAACACAATAAAATTATAACAACCTCAGGACTTTCTTGTTGAAAATCATTCCACTCCTTGTAAGTTCTTATCAATGTCAAAACACCCTGCCTGCTATTGTACATATTTTTCCCTTAATTCATCCAGAAACTTCATCGTCTTCAGAAAAGTAATCAAGATCATTTTCATCATATAAACTCTGCCCACCTGATGGAGAATCTTCTTCAACAGAGTTTGAATCCTTAATTACACAGGCATTGTTAACAACATTGTATAATTTCACGCTATCTGTTTTGTCTATCTGTTCTGTCTTTGTACCTAGAGAAACTCTAGACAGTCCACAACTCTAGAAATTAGAAAATGCTTCAGCATTTATCACTTTCCCATCAGAGTTCTGACCCTTGTCAAAATCTCTTTGGGATTTATGTTGATTTTTTTCAGTGTTGCTGATGTGACCATATGTTGTAAGTTTGTAACTGACAAAGTAAAGCATATTTCCATATTTCAATGAGAATCCCCTCCTAACAACACTGATTCCTTTCACAGATTAGAGAACCAATGACCAAAGGAATATGGATCCTTCACCTACTTTCTAGACAACCCAGCAGCTTCCTTCCCCTAAAGGCATAATAATAGTCTTTGGAAACTATTATCTGTGCTATCATTATACTGGTCTGGTTTCCAATAGGAAGTATTTAAGAAACAGATGTGGGATGCATCCCCACAATCCCATGAACCGCTTTTTTAAATATCTTCTAGTTGTTACTTGTTAAAACTTGTAGTTGTCCTTTCTTTGTTTATATATATATATATATATATATATATATATATATATATATATATCTGTTGTTTATGAAATTAACCGAAATATCAAAGTTTATCACTCATGTTTTTAACAGATCAATGCATCAAATTGTCGAAACGGGGCTGCCATCAAGGAGAATTATGAATCAGCTCTTGAAGCACATCAGTTCAAAAGGTTTGTTAATATGTCCTGTCAATGCTCACTAAGAACTGTTGTGACTGAAATCATTTGTTGTGAAGTTATTTTCATCTTACCATACTTTACCTTTATATGTGCTTTCACTTACTTTCAATATTTTATTTATTTGAGGTGTTACTTTTATCTAACTTATTTGAATCTCTTCATTACATGGTTTTCTCGTTCGATTTTATTTTAATAGAATCAAGTTACTCATGATAAGAAGCCTTTCTGTCAAGCTGATCTGTAGTAATATATCTTATGTGGTGTTTCTCTTTCAGGCTATTGGATCATCCTAAGAGTTCACATAAGAAAACTGATAAGTTGCTTAAAGCTCCAGCTTTGCCTAATGGTATAGCAGCTCAGGAGATGGATGATGGAGTGACAGAATTGATAGTCATTTCCGATCATGAAGCCCATAATCTTGGTGGAACATCTCCAAGAGTACATGGCAAAAGTAATAGAGTGCCAATTTTAATTCTAGTTGAGGATTTGGACATCCTTATGCTTGAAGATCGTGGACATATCACTGCCATAAGACACATCTCTCAGACATCAAAAAGGCCAATTATATTGACCAGCAATAGTGAGATGACTTGTTATAATACTGCATGGTTGCTCAGCATATAGCTTTTATCAATGTGTTCATATTTATGATGATATCATTTCTTCAAATTAGGTAAAAATGGTGGCCTACCAGATAAATTTCCAAGACTACATGTTTCTTTTTCATTGCCATTGCCAGATGAGTTACTTTGCCATACATACATGGTATGTGTTTAAGATTCCCAACCCCTCAAAAAGAAGGGAAAAATTGAAAGAAATTTATATCTCTTATGGATGACCTGCAGATTTGTGTCACGGAAGAAGTCGACATCAATCCTATTTTATTGAAAAAATTTATCCAATCTTGTGATGGAGATATTCGCAAAACCATTATGCAACTTCAGTTCTGGTTCCAGAATAAAAAATATAGAAAAGGTGTATTACATAGCCCACCAATGTCGCATGTATGCATGTTTATGACTTACTATAAACTATGGTTGTTCAAATTTGAACTTATTATTAAGGCCTACTTTTCTTTGTTTGTGTTAGTAATACATTGGGACATGAACACAGAAAAAAAAATCTTATGATATTATTTATTCATTGATTTTGGGGGAAAGATTCAAAAGGTTAGAGAAGTTCTATGTTCTATCAATATCAAGAGAGAAAGGGATTAGCTGTTTTATAATGGTGACCAATGAGACTAGTGGGAAACCAATATAGTTGCATTGTTATTTGTTTATTCATTCTGTTTGAACAATTTCTTCCCGTTCAATGTTCATATATATTAATTATCTTCCTTGAAATTACCATATTAGTTATTTTTCAATTAGCATCAAGATGTGCCACCAGTTTTCTTATTGTGCACATATACACTATCATATATGTCATATTTTCTACACAGTGATAAATAAGTCTTAGAGAGTGAACATTGGCACAGGAAGGTTACTACCTTGTGACTTGGAGGTATCAGAGATTTAAATCCTAGAAACAGCCTCTCCATTGAGCATATATAGATCAATTTGCAAGAGGTTGTTGTAGGCTTCTAGCTGGTTATCTTGAATTCCAGTCCACAAATTACAACTGTTAGAACTTAGAACTGACCTCAATAAAGAGAGTTTTGTCATCCTTCAGTGCTTCTTCTGTCCAACTCAAGCCGGAATAGGATGAATGAAACCTCAAAAGCAGCCTTAATGTACATCACCCTCCCTATACCCCACTAGGTTGGAGCGTTATGCTAGGTTGTCCCCCCTTTTTTAACTGGTCTTTTGGTGAAAACTGACAAGATTTTTCCTCCCCTCCCATCCCTTTTTCCTCTCTTTTTTTTAAAAACGTTTTTAATTTTATGACTTCATTTTGGTGGAATGAAGTCATAAAATTAAAAATGTATATTTTGTGTGTGAATATAAATGTATAGGTAATTAATATTGGCAAAAATATAATGCATTTATTCCCATTTCTTAAACTTATATTTTCTTTCTTTACTTTCCAGATAGGAGAGTGCAGAAGGTGTATGGCTTGCTTCCTTTTGATCTTGAGGCTTTTCACCAGATAATACCAAAGATACTACCTTGGAGTTATCCCTCAGAGTTATCCAAACTAATTGAGAAGGAAGTTGCCAAGTCAATAACAATATTGGAGGAAAACTCATGGATTCAGGGGTTAGTTAATAAAAAAGTATACATTAATGAAAGAAAAAATGATTTAGATGCGCAGTCTATGATGTCTGATTTTTTAGAGTCTAAGGTAGACGGCATCAAGGGATCTCTTACAGACTGCAGTGAGTTTGAAAAACATAGTGCTATTTATAAACTTTCAAATTGTTCTGGATCCCTCGTAACATCTTCTTGGCAAAAGGATTCAAGTAAATTTACATTGATGTCTTCCATGGAGAAGGATCCAAATAATCATTCTCTCCTCATTCCTGAAGAAGTTTACAAAAGACAATCCTTTGAAAGGAATGGCCAATATCTCTGCAAGTTTCAACCTAATCAAACCTACTCCACGACACATAAATCATTTGATTTATCATGTTCTCTGGGATCAATGTCTGGACCAGCGCCTTCTCACTGTCATGCTAGTCCTTCTCACTGTCATGCTAGTCCAGTACAAGTCTCTCTGAATAATGAGCTTACATCAATCACTTTCGATGTTTGTCAGTCCTTAGATTTAGAGAAATTGCCACAAAACCCTGATTCATTGACAAATCCTGGAATTTCGGAACATTCTTCAAGAGCAACTGTGCAAAATATCAGAGTTTGGAACACAGAAACCACAACTATGTCTAATGTGATAGATGAGTGCAGTCAAACTGATTTTAAATTGAAGTCTAACTTGGTTGAGTCCAGTCCATCGAAGGTGATGGATGTGGTACAAAATTTTTGGAAGAAACTTCGTATTTGTCAAAAGGACTTAGGACAACATACCAACCCAGAACAGTTGGGTGTTATGCAAGTAGTTACACTTACTAGTGAGCTGACCAATCTAATGTCTGAAGCTGACTTACTATTTCATAATCACCAACCAAAACATTGTGTAAGTGTCTTAAAAAATTCAAAATTCTTCTTTTATAAATTATAATGTATCATTTCTTTAACTATGACTATAATGAATGTGCAGGGTATCATGGAGCCTACCATGCTCCTTTCTGATGAAGCCATGTTTAGCTGGTATGATGAGCAAACTATGATGTCTACTTTTGCTGTGCATGGATTTTGTTTTTATGCCAAACGTATATCAGATGTGGGATCTAAGTTTGGGCATGAGAATGAGGTAGATCTTACTTCGGAGATTTTGGCTTGCACTAATAATGTTATGGCACTGGGAAAATTGTCTAGACAGAACCAAACAAAAATCCAAAGTATCCACCCAAAAAAACAATTAGAGGTGAACAATCCAACAAATGATACAAAGAGGTATTTGTCCTTTCTTTTGCTTTGATTGTTAGTGCAAGCAATTTGATTATCTTGGACATCATTTTTCAGTATTTGCTTAATGTTTCTTTGACATTCTAATCAACATAGAACATCTTTGTCCAATGCCATCCGGTCCATTGTTCCTACAAGATCATTATTGGCAATGAAAGGTCTTGCATTCAATGAATATATATCTTCACTGCGTCGTATCTCAATTTTGGAAGGTTTCCGTATTTCAAATGGTTCTGAAAAGATGAGAAAACGAAGGTACATGCCCCTGAAAAAAATTCAGTTTTAAGCTCTGATTAAATGAAAAAGCTCCTTCTTAATCACGTAATGCTTTAATGCAGGCGGGTTGCTCCACATTATTTGAGTCGAGGTAGAATGTCGTTGTCTCCCGAACATATTTCATTGGTATGTGAAGGTGATTTATACACAAAGATTTCTTCCCAATACATTGCTAGCATGGAAAGCAAGGTTTAATGATGTGGAAATAAAAGGGATGGTGATTGGCATTATAAGTTTATTTTCACACATGATTATGGTCATTGGCTGAGATTGTAAAATACATTGAAGCGGCATTAGAGATTAGCACAGGAGTTAGCAATTGTAACTGTAAACATGTTATGCTCTTTAGCAATTGTAACTGTAGACATGTTATGCTCTTTAAATAACTTATATTTTAATCAAATTTGCAATCTTTGAGCAAGTTGGTTCATCTATATTCAGTGTTTGCATCTATATCTCTTTTTACAAAAGTAGACATTAGCCATTGATGTCATAACTAGAACTGAAAAGTAAATAATGAAAATTAAAACATATCTAAAGCACGCAAATCTTTAGAATTTAAAATTGATAGTGAAATATTTTATTGGCTTAAATAATTTGGTTCCAGCCAAATAGAGTTTTTATTTGGTTTTCAAAGTTTTTTTATTTTAATTTTTTAAATATTTTCTTGTTATGTTTTTGTTGTCAGACAATAAGGTTTTTTTATTATTATTATAAAAAATGAAGTATGAAACATAATCTGCAATCTAGTCTAACTCTGTTTATTACATAGATGAGGATTTTGTGATTATTCTATTTACTGTGTGCTTGTTAAATTGACAGACAGAATTAATAACAGTGAAATAACAATTTTCAGTATTCCATTTCCTTCCATGTTCATGTCTTATATAGCTTTAACACGTCAAGAACATAAGATTTTTTATCAAATCATAGAAGTCTTGCCTCATGTGATGTATGATGCATCTAAGTTATTGAGTGTGATGCATGATGGAACAAATTAAATGCCTCCAAATTCATAAATACTCTTTCCTAGCTGGTACTTCATTATCTAGTAAAAGAAAAGCTTCATTTAGAATCAAGTCCATAGAGCCAGTGTTAATAATTGGATTGTACCCCAGGATGGGACCATTGCAATTAAGAAAATTTAAAGCACTGTACCGGCATGCAGATCCATATACGAGATCCGTGTACTGGATGTTCCAGCACCAATTATGCATGCTTATAATCATATACAGTACTTTTTTTTTTTTTTTGGAAAGCAATCATATACAATACCTTTGTTGTTGACGACACTAAAATATAAATAATAAACTAGAAATAGTGAAGAATTGGACAATTGATTGATGATCTATAAGCTCTCATAACATTATATAAACAAAATAAAACAGTAATTCTAATTATAAAAAATTCCTAAATTACTTCGGAAAACCTGTGTATTACAACACAAAACTCTTTGTAACATGTGATTTTAATAATGTATTAAAACATTTATAGTAATTAGTCAGTTTTTATTATCATTTAATTTTTACAACAACTATCTTAATTTGTGAGGTGTTGGACGTGCAACTCAGAGATTCCAATGAAAACAGAGCACAGGAACGTATTTACATTTGCTTTTTCTCTTTCTTTCTCCCTTGTTATCAATAGCTTAAGAAGTTCTTGAATTCTACAAAACTTACAAGACCACCTTAGCTAAGTCTTTAAGAATGGCAATTTATGCGTCTAATTACCATCATATGAAGTGTAAGATTTGTACAACATTTAGTGTTAACTCTATCTTCTAAAATAGTATTAGAATCTATCTTAAAAATGATTGTTGTTATACACTAATCAAAACTGTCACCTATAATAACAAAATCCACTAGTCAAAACCGCTGCTCAAAATAACAAAATACACTAGTCAAAATTACCATTCATAATAACACCTCATATTTATCACCACCAATTATAAACACTCATAATAACACCTCATATCAAACAAGCAATAACACCATATATTCATCCCCGGCTATTCACACCCATAATAACACTTCATATTAAACAAGTCATCCACAGTTAAATTACTATATAAATCACTTGTATATGTATAGTCTTATAAATGTTATGTTTTATATATCAAACTTTTTTTCTCATGCTAAATAAAATTTGTTTTTTTCAAAAAGAAAAAATATGTCAAATCTTCTAAGTGAGGGAACACAAAATATATGGGAGATCTCGCTTCAACCAAATCAAATTAAAGGAACTACTCTCATTTTACAATTCGATTTTGTAAGTCAAGCTAAGCTCAAATTCTCATTCTACCATAGCAGGGGAGTTCGTAGCCATTATTAGTTCACTTGTTGGGTCACTTATTATCAAACAATCCATAGATATTTAATTTTGTAAATTTCATACTCAAAATTCTGAATCTTTTGCTTGAAAGATATTTAAAAATCATACGTAGACTAATAAAATAATTAAACCAAATTATATAAATGTTTTAATATACCTAAACTTTTACTTCAATTAAGAGTCGAGATGAATCATAGTTTATAAATTCATTATCCACTAAGATATCATTACTAGACAAAAACAAAATTGTAATAGAAGTAGTGAATTTCAACATAGACAATATCTGATAGTTATTTTCACATAAAGGAAAACAGGGCAAGGGTTGAAATTGAAGGGTGGTTTTCCTTGTTAGTGTTAGTGTGCAACCACATAGCAGAGTTGGTTAATTGGTTGGTTGGGGGAGGCACGAGGGAGCAATTATTTGCAATTACCACATTGTGACTTATGTGTCCCATCCCATAATAGCGCCAAAAACAGAACTAGCCCCTTTTCACAAGGGGCCCCAAGTTCGATCTCTGACAACTCCCCATGATTTCCATACGTAACATCCAATTAAATATGATACTATTTTCCTTATTTTTCTATTATCTCAATTTGCTATAATTATTCTATGTCATGGTGTGTACTTTGCTGATTCCCCCCACCCTTGAGGTTGAGAACTAGTGAATAAACTATCATTTTTAAAATGGGTTGGATTTTAACAGTCGGTTTATTTTTCAGACTGTGCTTAAGAAATTTAGTATAGAATCTATTTAATTGTAAAATTAGACTAGACTCAAGAAAATCAGATTTACTTAGAATTGAACTTATTTAAGTGTAACATCATTCTAATTTTTAAAAAATTATGTAATTTTTTTAAAAAAACTGGTCAAATGTGCACAACCTAATGGGCAATGAGTTCTGATCCGACCATGGATATAGAAATCCATATAGAATTTGAGTTGGATTAGACCGTACATGTTTAATCCATCTTCTAATCTTTTTGTATTTTTTATTTTTGCTTTTGTATATCTTAAGATTATATTCTTACTATATTAGTTGTTTCTTTATCAACTAATATTAGTTTTACTTTATATTTGTAAGAGATTAGAGATAGTTTACATTACTGTACTTCTTTTCTTCCTGTTTTCTTTTGCTTTTTTTATTCTTAAATTCACTCAACTTTGCTAATCTTATATCTCAATATTACTAGGTTTTAATACATTCTTGAAATCTTAATTTAAATTATCTCAATTCTTCTTTTGTGAAGGGAATAGAAAATACCCTAGAATCACAATTTAATATATAATGCAAGTCGTTATGAGAGACCATAGATGATACTATTGGAATAGAATTACAAAAAATACTTGTCTGATCTATGAACAATACTAAATTCACAAACTCATTAGCCAATAAGTTTGTTTCACAAGGTGTGTAAGTGAAGTTAGAATGCAACAATCGTCAATTACATAACTCTCCTCCAACAACTTAATACTATTGAGAGTTTGATTCAACAGTTAGAGAACAAAAGTCATGTTCATATGTCATCATTAAAGTTTGCACAACCGTCAACAATTCAACTTTATCAACAGAACAGTAAAGGATTTTGTGGGAGAACCCCATAAGGAATTTGCCTCCATGATTCCGCAAAATCCCTTCAACATTCGCTTGTCTGTGAGAACTAAGAACAATTGCACCAAGTTAATCTTAATGGTGCCTGGTGTTAGGGCTCTCCAAATATCCTGATGACCAACATCACCGTATTGTGCTCCAGTATCCTTCTTGGTTAAGTGCAAGTGTTGAATATCATAGAGCTCTTTGACAAGGTTTCAAAAAGAATAGATCACTTGGTCCTCTAATTTACAGCTTCTTTTAAATATGTACTCATTTCTCTTTCACCACAGTCAATCTAGAACAATACTGAAAGTTTGACTCCACCCATTCTCCTGCATCAAGTTAGCCACCCAAAAAAATTTTGTTGCATGAAAAAATGAAACTTACCTCCTGCTTCAATTTTCCTCCATAGTAGGATTGTTGTGTAAACACAATCTCGTAAAGCATGCAACGAGAATTTACTCTTCAAGCCACATAGTAAACAAATTGGGTTATCCATCATATGCCTATTAAACTGCAGTTCATTTGTAGGCATGACAGTAGAGACTATCTTCCAAAGGAATATGTGAATGCGTTCAAGACCATCTCACTTCCCCACCACCTTGAAAATGGGACTATATTGTGTATTATTTTGAACTTATAGACTTTCATATGTTGTTTTTGTGGAGAATAATCCATCAACTTCCCTTGCCTAGTGCAGTGCATCAGCATCTCGATCACTTCTAGAAGCCTCAATATTGTAGATATTAGTTACCATCTCGACTGGCAAAAAGGATAATAATTTTTGCACATCTGAGGCACCATCAAGAGCTATAAGGAAACACACTTTTTTACTATGTTGCAAGTACAAATTTTCATTACACCAATTCATCAAGGCATCTTGGCCTGACACCCAATTATTGACCCAAAAGTCAACCTCCATGCCATTACTTATTTGTCATATCATATTCCAAGTAACGTTGCTCTAGGTTTGAGTGGTGCCTTGACAGAAATTTGTGTCCTTCCATGTGGATGCCATGATAGGTCTTGCAGTCCCCCTTCATTTAAACTTGGATTGATAAGTTTGACCCACACATGATTCAAGCTATTGAGAAGTTATCACCCTGCATTTTGTGAGAAAAGCTAGATTAGCATGTCTAGTCTTCCTAAGACCAAGTCGCTCTGCCGTTTTAGGTGTGTAGAGAGTGTCCCAACGTAGCGAGGGAACCTTCTTTGCTCCCTTAGAGTCACCTAGACAAAGTTTTTGCATTTCTTATCCATCAAATTACATACAAACACAGACAAAAGGTTAGTTTGCATTACATAAATAAATCATGCTTGCACCACTGATTTTCCTAGGATAAATCTTCCTGTAAAAGACAAAGCATTCCTCTTTCAATTACTCAAACATTTGTATTCAATCAAATCATAGACTCATGTTAAGTGTTACCATAAATAATTTATGAAAAAATTAGGGTTTAATTAGTTTGGTTTTATTTTTAATTTTTTAAAAGAGTTTTCAAAAATTGTTTTAAAAAATTGTTTTATGAAAGAAGAAAAACAAACTTGTTTGATAAGAATTATTTGAAAACTGACTTGAAAAGGTGAAAATGAAAGAAATTATTCATATTTATCAAAATGTCATTAATGAAAAGTAAAAAATAACATATTTTAATTATATTTTAAATTTTTGAAATAAAAACAAAAAACTAAAAAACAAAATTACTTACAAATATTTAACTTTTTAATTTTTAAAAATTAAAACTATTTTAAAAAAACATTAGCCAAATTAAGTCTTAAAATACAGAAAATAATATTATAAAACTGATATTTTGTAATTTATTTTTATTTTCCAAGTGCTAAACATGGAATCCTTTTTATTAATGGTCCCATATGCCCGTCTCTTAGATCGAATTATAAGGCAATCAATATTATTTGTTTGGGAACGAGGATGCCTCACTGAAACTTCCTTCTTGTTAAAAAACACACGATATTTTTCGACGTACAAAAAGATAACTATAGAACCAGCCAGTGTCGGTTTGGTAAATCAGTGGAATTAATGTCTAAAGAAAAAAATACGTCGGATAAAAAAATAAGTTAATCACATCTGTTTATTTATATTTTTTTAAAAATATTTACAGTTATAATTAATCATTTAAAATTCACAATCTAAAACAATTTTACGGTATTAATAATTAAAAGCTATTATTTTAGACACATGTTATAATTAAATTTAATAGGAATAGTTCAAAATGAAATATATTAAAGTTAATTTATTCTACAGTAAGAACCTAGGCACTTAATCCGTCCCCACTCAGCTCTATTGTTTTACACTGTTTTGTTATAGGATTGCCTTAGATGATAGAAAACATTTATGTCAAGATTAATTCGTATATTCATATTGTTAACTTCCAAAATTGAATAGAAATATATTGATTTTTTTTAAAATATCATCATATAATTTTAGTAGAGACTATTTAATGTTAGAAAATATTAATATATTATTGTATTTAAAAATATTAATATATCATCATTGAATTTAAAATGTTAATAATAAAGAGAATAAATTTTGGATAAAATATATTTTTGGTCCCTAAAATATTTTTAATATATTAATTACATCCTAAAAAAATTGTATTATTTTGGTTTGTATTTTTTAAATATATAATTTTTGTCTTTCAAATGTTATTTAAATAATTTTTTTATTTTTGAAAAGTATTGTCTAAAATACTTGAAAAATCAAAACTAATGTATTTTAAAATTAAAGGGACCAAATAAATATGAATTTTTTTTAATAATATATTTAATATTTCAAAAGAATTTTAAGGATCTAAATCATATTTTAAATTTGTATTCATTACTTTTGAAGAATATACTATTTGTTTATTGACCTGTTATTTTAAAATTTTAATATGGTGTTAATTACTATTTTTCAATTAGATTTATAAGAAAAAAGATATGTTTAACTAATAAATAAAAGAATAATATATTAATAATTAGAAAAAAACATATATATATATATAATAGTGTAAAAAATTTGTTAATTTTAGTAATTAATATTTTAAAAATTATATAAACAAAAAGTTGCGATTAATAGTTATGATAAAAAATATGAATTGTACATAATTTTATTAAAAAAATATGAATAATTATTTTTTTAATTTAATTATATGACCTTCGATATCAAAAACATAAATTAATTGATGTATATATACACGCAAAAAAAAAAAAGTATAAATTTTCCATCTTCTGAAACTCCAGAAATTATTGAGGAGTAAACTATTAAATATTCCCAGTAAAAGCTAATGCAGCAAACCTCATCATAACATACAATGATGTGACATATATTACTATAATGTATAAATAACAACAAAAATAAGAAGGAAGTATAAATTTCCCATCTTCTGTCTTAAATTCCAGAAATTAATAATGGAAGGCAAAGGAGTAAACTATTAATAAATACTATCAATAAATACCAATGCATCAAACTTCACCATAACATACAATGACGTGACATACATCACTACAATGTATAAACAAAAGTATAAATTTCCCATCTTCTGTATTGAATTCCAGAAATAAATTGTGGAAGGCCAAAGAGTTAAACTATTAAATACTATCAGTAAATACTAATGCGTCAAACTTCGTATCATAAATTGATGTGGCAATGCAAGATGACTATGCATGCAAAGTTGTTCTTATAGCCCATAATGGCTTGCAATTGCAACCATATTCTCTGAGAATCTCCAATTTACAGATCTATCTAATGCCATTTAGGCCCTTGGATTTCTATTTTTCATTTCTTTAAAGATGGACCACTTTACATCATGTGCCTCATGTGGCATGAGGTAACCCATCGTTTATGGGTAATTAGTTTATATTATCGTGTACAAAAAATGCTTATGAGTCAGTTTAGTATGACAAAAGATGTTAAACTAATGTTACTAAAGTACAAAAGAATCTGAATCAGAATAGATTAGAAATGATGGTTCAGAAATCCTATTTTTCATCATCAATGAGACTACAACATCATAGTAGAGTAAAGCCATAACAAGCCAGTGATTCCCGTGACACTTAACTCTGCACAAAGCCACAAAAGTTAACAACCCTCTTACCCTTCAACCCTTTTTATGTGTGTCTCTTCTACAATAATAACCTCTGCTTCACTTTATCACCCTACCTTCCCTCTCTTGTTCCATCACTTCTCAGAGAGTAACAGTAACATAGTGTGTAGTTATATATAGTTTTTGGATATATCAGCCAAAGGGTGTGAAAGACACAATGCAAAGTTCAGGTTCAGGGTCATTGTTGAGGCAATTGAGTGTGAAGGAGGCTTGGAAATCAACATCAAGTAGATGGAGTACTGGGAAGGACAAGTATAGCAGTGTGGGGGGAGGGAGCTTTGAGGGGTGTGAGACAAGTCTAAGCCAAATGGAAGGTTTTGCCAAGTATGGAAATGAGGACAATGGGGTGATGGGGAAGAAGAGAGTGATGGTGGTGGTGGATCACACTTCACATTCCAAGCATGCAATGATGTGGGCACTCACTCATGTGGCTAATAAGGGTGATTTGCTCACTTTGCTTCATGTTGTCCCTCCCCATAGGGGTTCTGAATCTTCTTGCTCTACCTATCTTGTCAATCACCTTGGTTCCCTTTGCAAAGATTGCAAGCAAGAGGTAATGTCCTGAGTCACAGTGTATGTCTTGTTATTAGTTTAAAATCTCGTTCAATGAAAAAATACATGTGTGAATGCAAAAAAAGCAAAAATTTGTGAGTGTTTTTTTTAATCCCACTCTTGAGTTGAACTCAATTGATTCCAAACAGCTAATGTTACTTACTCTTGAGTATTAGACTTTAATTTCTTAAGGTCAAGGAGAGAAAACATAGGCCATGTCCTTTCTCTCCATTTTCCTTGGATTAATTGGTGTGAAGGATGGACATTGACACATTGTGTTTGGGAGATCTTGAATTCTTTAATCAAGTTGGCCTAGAATCTTCAGTGTTGTTCATGAAGAGGGAGCTATGAAGTTCCTTACTTTTTTTTCTTTTAGATTATTTTAAAAATTATGTACATTTCTTTTGCCCATAATGTTTTTGAACTTTTTCTCTTCTTTAGAGGGCAAAAGGGTCTGAGATTCCACTATTATTCTGGTATTTTATTTTCACTTTCCAGAAAGAAATCATGAGAATGCCCTGATGCTTCTTCAGCTTTTCATTTGCACATTCTCCTTTTAGAAATAAAAATTAAATTTACTAACACTATCTTGTTCTGACATAGGTGGAAGTGGAAGCACTTGTAATCCAAGGACCAAAACTGGCCACAGTGATGAGCCAAGTGAAGAAGCTGGAGGTTTCTGTCTTGGTATTGGGCCAAAAGAAGCCCTCTTCTCTTCTTAGCTGGTAGGATTCTCATCATCCTTCAATGCAATTTTTCAACCACCAATCTCATTTCTCAAACTTTGAATCCCTTTTTATTCTAATTTGGCTCCCTGCACTGTATGTGGTAAAATGCAGAGTGATAACTGATAGTTGAGAAATCAATAATTAAGATTTTGATTAAGCCCATGAGGATTACTCTTATAACTATTTAAAAGAAAAGTTTGTGGTAATATCTAAAAGTTATCCCAAAGTCTGAATTATGATGATTAAAAAAAATTGATAACTGTGATCTATTATTATATATTAGTCACATGTACTTCATGTTTTAATATTATTGTTTTATACTATACTCTAACTTCTAAAATGCACCGACTCTTTCTTACATTATGCACCAACTAATCTAGAGCAGCCAATATAGTTTTACTATATATATTTTTGTCCTAAAAATCTTTACATTATCACTGTTAAAAATTGTTTTAGATAATATTTATAGAATAACTATAATAAAGTGAATATTTTTACAGTCCATATTAATTATTTTACATCTAATTAAATCATTTAATTTGTTCATAAAATATAAAGTGATAAAACATTATTAACATGTCCTGTTAGTAAAGAAATCAAATCTTACTGGAGAGTATATAAACATATTGTTTTCAAAATTGCTTAACATTTGCTTTAAAATCATTTCACTATTTGAAGTTTGATTCATTAATGTTTGCAGCCTGTGTGGAAGCAACAGTATAAGCAGCTCAGAAGAGTTTGCCGAGCACTGCATCAACAATGCAGAATGCTTGGCAATAGGAGTGAGGAAGAGAAGTCAAGGCAACAATGGCTACCTCATCAGCACAAGGTGGCAGAAGAACTTCTGGCTACTGGCTTAGATCATGAGTTCTTAACTTTAGTTGTTTCTAGCTATAGTTAGGATCTCAACAAAATGGGAAAATTAACACAATAATATTACGTATGTACCTTTGGTTCTAGTTCTAACTACATGGTCATTGTACTCATGAGATGACTCTGTGTTATCAATTTAATTCTATACTATCTGATTATATAATTAATTAAACATGATTGTGACTAATAACTTCTTTCAGCGTTTTTTAGTGCAATGATGTTATTCACCGTTTGGAATTTAAATGAAAGATAAGAGAATGGTTGAAGAAATAACATTTGGGTGAAATCATATCTAGCACGGACCACAATACCACCTATAGATGAAGGACCACATGGCAGGAGGTGAAAAAAATCACTTACATGAGCATTAAATTCCAGCACATTTTCTTTGGAAAGTGTAACACGACACGTATAGAAATAGTAGGAGTAAAGGAGTGTTTGGAAATCTGCATTCAAGGTAACGGCTATGAAACAAAAGTTACTCTTACATTATTTTTATTTTTGTATTTTAATTGATTTAGATTTTAAATTTTTTTTTATGATGCAAACCAATTGTAATAGGATTACTTCCAATTAGCTCACTAGAAATTTGATAAAAAAATAGATATTTTTTTCAAAAATAAAAATAAAAAAATTATTATAAAATTAACAATAATATGATAATTAAATAAATTAAATAACACAAATGTAACATACACCTAAATAAACAACAATTATATCCTAAAATACTAAAATGTATATCATACTCCAAATTAACAAAATCTACAATCATAGATATTTGAATGTTTAACTAAACAAAATCATGTATAAATGCAATCATAGATATTTGAATGTTTAACTAAACAAAATCATGTATAAATGCATTTGATAGTTCAATAATATAAATACAAAACATCTTGATAGTTTATTTAACAAATAATTAACAATTAAAATAATAAAAAAATATAGAAATACATTTAATTGGTTCTATATGCTTTGATTAGGATTTTAAAATCTCAAATGCATGAATCGAAAATTCAGTCTTAATTGAATTAGTTCAGACTCAAAAAAGTGAGAAATAATTTAAGACTTTAATTAATATACATTGTCAGTTTTAAAAATTTTTATACTAACATTCAATCTTAACTTTTCATTTATGTGACTTTAAAGTATTAATTAGTAAAATCAACAAACTTATTATGAACGAAAAATTGTGATTGAATGTTAGTGTATACTAATTAAACTCATAATTTAATTAATTTAATTTAAATTGAATTATTGGATTCATTAAATCAATCCAAACAAATAAAAACTCCTAATTTTCTTCAATTAAACCTAAGTCCAAACAATAAGTCAAGCATATATTAAGTTTCTATTTGATACACAGTGGGACACAATAAGAAGAAAAAAAGCATGACACAACTAAAACTTTTTGTTTCGTGTGTTGTTTGATAAATAATAGATAATACAAGTAAAATAACATAAAATTTACTATAATATATTTTTAATGTTAATTATTTTAATACAATTAATGTTATTATTTATTATTTAAAATAATATAGATTATTATATATAATATATTTATAAATATTATATACATACCTACATATATTTATATATACACACATATACATATATATATATATATATATAACAAATGAGTTTAATTGGTATATACAATCACAGTAAAAGATTTTTATACTGATATTCAATCGTGACTTTTCATTTATGTGATTTTTAAAGTAGTAATGAGTAAATTTAACAAATTTACCATCAATGGAAGGTTGTGATTGAATGTTAATGTAAAAATCTTTACACTAACCGTGTATATCAATTAAACTCATAATAAATAATGATATAGAAATAATGTAGATATATTATAATACAAAATATATTATAGAGTTTAATTGGTATACATTGTTAAGATTTTTATATTAACATTCAATATCCTTCCTTCGTAGTAAATTTGTTGACTTTACTCATTACTACTTTAAAAATCACATAAATGAAAAATCATAATTGAATGTCAATGTAAAAATCTTTTACACTAATAATATATACGAATTAAACTCTATATTATATAGTATAAAATATTATATACAATAATATTTATGTCTATCAGCTTAATTATCTAATATAAAGAGAGTTAGATATTATTATTTTAAACTTTTAAAAATTTGTTCTAATCTATGTAATTATTTACTATGATAAAGGTTTTGTATTTATTGATTTTTTTTTAGATTTCACAGTTTTATTTAAATAAAAATTGTAAGTTGACGAGGGAAGCATGGGGAAGGGTAGGAGAGAGAAGTATTACAATAAAAGATAATTTTGAATTTTCAATGTATTGTGGAGTAAACAAAAAGTTATGCTTCAATTGAGTGGGTTACAAATCGTTCACTTTTTGTTCTATGTTTTTCTTTCTTGTGCTGATCCGAAACTACTTTGAAAATCAAAGCAAGTACTTTTTGTGCTGTATACAAATCAATCGGACCTAAGTAGTAATTATTAGCAACTTGGTAACAAATACAATCCAATAAAATACTCCTACTAATCTTTTTTATACTTGCTAATTACTCTATAAATTATTTAAATCTTATTAAAAAATTCAAATGATTTAATCCACTTCATAATCAGGTAGCCCTCATAAACTTTAGTATTTTATTTAGAGTTTAACTGGTATGTCTTTTTATGTAAAAATATGTTACCCAATAGAAAAACAGGCAATGGAGTTGTTGGAATTAAATTAGTGTTGGTAAAAGATATTGGAATTAAGTGGTTAGAGATATTGAGACTTAATCTTCATTTGGCCTTTATGTCAAAATAATTCAATGCCAATAAATGTCATTTTCTGTTTCCCTAGTGAATCACATTTCAAATAGTTACACACTTTATTAGTGTTGAATACTAGCAAACAAGTAACTTTAAATAAAATCAAACAGGAACATTAACGTTAGTTTTGGCCATTCAATTCACACCACCCCCAACTTCCATTCAATTCATTTGGACTTGAAAAATATATAATTAGAAAAAGCTTTGCTAATTTTGTTTTTTAGTTTTTTAAAAAAATATATATATTAAAAATAGTTCTCAAAAACTGTATTTTAAAAAAAAAAAAAAACTTGTTTAGCAAGTGTTATCTGAAAATCGGTTTGAAGATGTAAAAATGAAAAAGAAAATGTTTATATTTATGAAAATGTCATTAATGAAAAACAAAGAATAATATATTTTCATTTATTTTGAGTTTTAAAAAAATAGAAAATTGAAAAACAAATCATATTCTAATTAATAATTTTAAAAATTAAAAAATCAGAATTGTTTTAAAAAACTTTTTTAAGAAAATAGTAACCAAACAATTTTTTTAATTTTTAAATACTAAAATACTGTAAGTGTAAAAAGTTTTACACAACAATTAATCACAACCTTTTATATATAGTTAATTTGTTAATTTTTTCAATTAATACTTTAAAAGTTATATAACCGAAGGATTGTAAGAAATCGCAAATGTAAATTTTACAATGACTATATATAGGTGTTAAACTCGTATATAATTATTAATTAGAAATACTTATATTGTAATAGAATCTTAGTTAAGGAATTCAAAATATTTTTTATTTAATAATTTTAATTACTTGAAATAACAAATATTGAATAGCTTATGTTCAAATACAATCTTGAATCTTTAATAGACTTAATTACACTTTTAATTTTTTATAATTATGAGTAGAGTTTAACACTTCACACTCGCAGTACAAAAGAGTTTTACATTGTCGGTAATTCCCTACCTTTTATTTATATGACTTTTAATTATGTCAATAAACTTTAGTTTTATTTATATGTTTTACCTTGTCGGTAATTCCCTATCTTTTATTTATCTGACTTTTAATTATGTCAATAAACTTTAGTTTTATTTATCTGACTTTTATTTATATGACTTATGCACTCGCAATACAAAAGAGTTTTATTTACAAAAAAGTACACAATTGGTAAAGTCAATAAACTTATCATATATAAATGATTATGGTTAGCTGACAGTGTAAAATTTTTTACACAGACAATGCATAGATATTTTATTATTATTATTATTTCACAAATTTAGTCCTCCCTTTTTCTTCAAAAACATAATCCC
The DNA here is from genome assembly GCA_037954015.1 of Psophocarpus tetragonolobus. Taxonomy (NCBI): domain Eukaryota; kingdom Viridiplantae; phylum Streptophyta; class Magnoliopsida; order Fabales; family Fabaceae; genus Psophocarpus; species Psophocarpus tetragonolobus. The sequence continues at coordinate 30,507,127 of CM075695.1, read as the reverse complement.
CACTATTTTGAAATGTAATTAGACCTAAACAGATTCATTTTGAAAAAACAAATTAGTTTTGTTTTCTCAACCAACTAGTAACCATCATCACGTGTATGCTGCAGTCATATAAAATAAGGAGGCAAAATAGGAAAATGTAAAAGTAAACATAGGGACAATATAAGGGCTTCAAAAAAGAACTATGTATTACCTTTAGCTATCACTGCCTTTACAAACGGCAGAAACCTCATTCATAGCCTAAACCAGTTATTATTATTAGACCTTATCATCTAATTTGTCATTTACAAGTGGAAGCAACTCCATCTTAGTCCTAGGAGTCCTTGGTGTCCGAGGAGTTCCTAGGACTGGTGGCTGTTGGGATAGCATATGCCTGACATAGCCATAGAATGTACATCCAACAAGAGTCACAGCACATCCAACAGCATTTAAGTATGATATTGGGTTCCTAAAAACTAGCCAAGAAACAAGAACAGCAACAGCGACCTGCACAAAAACCATGATAAGTGTCAATTTGAAAGTGCATGATAACCTGCACAAAAAAAAGAACATAAAACTGCATTTCCAATGAACTATGAAAATATGGCTACAATTTCTCCAGGTATTAAAACTAAATAGGAATATGTGAAAGAGTTTCTTGAGCACTACATGAATGAACCAACTGAAAAAGAAATAATATAACAGCTTGAAGCATTCGAATCAGCCTGATGTATCTCACCTTAAGGTTCCCAGCAACATTAAATGTTACAGCAGTGGTGGAATGAATCACATAAAAAATGGAAAAGTTAAGGCAGAATGCCAAAACTCCAGAGCTGAAAATAATGATCAGGGCAGACCAAGGATATGGATGAGTACTTAGCCACTCAAGAACTCCATTGCCTTCAAGTAACAAAGCTGGTATTGCCAAGATCATGGTTGCAAAAGGGGCCATGTAATAAACTGTATTTATGCTAAAAGTACAAAAAAGAACAATTAGCCTATGTAGTGTAGAAAAATTATACCAAAGCAATTTAGAGAATGAAGACAGTACACAAGCATTATAAAATATCAATGAGGGAGGTATTAGAATCCATTTATCCAATAACCATCCAATTCATCCATGTATAAATCCAACCAATCCATTCAGTTAAAAGGAAAACTAACGAATTTTTTGGATTGGATCACCATTTGTTATCAGATAGATTGTGAATCACCCAACATGTTTTGTAATCCATTAGGTCAAGTAATCAACAGTTCATTGATTGGTATAGGTCTTTAAGAGACGCAGGATTTTCACTCTAAGGTATTTGGATAGAAAAATGTATATAAAAATTTAATTTTATATTGTAAAAAGATTTTTTTCAAAAAATATAATATACTTTGGATGGATGTAGTGGGTTGTCCATCCATATAAATTGTTTAATGGACAGGTTAGATGGCCTTTTATTAAAAGAAGTATACGTGGATTGGATTTTAAAAACACATTTTTAACATACTATTTCATAAATGGATTAATGATTTATTGTTTACCCATCCAGTATAATTCACAATTCAATTTATCCAATCCATTTGTTTAACAACACTTAATTGTCAACAAGTTTGCAGCTCAGTTAGCACTGGGCAATGCTGATGTTGGAGGTCTTACCCCTCCCTAACCAAGGTTGTTGCCCCTCCAATGTAATCCAATATATAAAAAAACAAGTGTTTGGAAGCATAATATTATGAACACATCAGTGGTGCAATTTCATCACCACAGTGGAAGCATAATATTATTGGAAGCATAATCCAATATACAATTAACATGCATGAAATATTGCGTCATATCAATCTAGAGTGCAAAACCATTTCTTTACTTTAATCTTATGATTATTATCATATAATTTAAACAATATTTTTTTACAATTAACAAAGAACAACTTGATATAAGGTTATCACTGATACTACACTCACATATGCACAGATCAAGAGTGGGAGAGAGGAACTTTTATTTCTACATTACAGGACCACAAAACACAACCAATCACGACCATTTTTTTTTTATAAAATTCAGAAAGTATTGGCTAATAATATGCATCAGGTTTCACGCTTGATGAATACTGATAGCAGGTGCCACAATCAAATTTAACGGCAACTAAAAGTTGTATTATCTTCAATACAGAACATTCCCTAGCTCTAGTTCTTCAATCCACCCATCCCCCCTCCCCCAACCCACACCCACTCAAAATTCAACAAAAAGGACCAGTAAGGGGGATTGAAAACCAGAAGGCAACAATACAGACTGATAAACAACTGGGCAGTCTACACACAAAAGAAGGAACAAATACAAATATAAAGTATAAACAAAAAAAAGGCAAAGATTAAAGTCTCCACCTGTCAAATTTGTATCCATGCAACAGAGACTCAGCAAGGATAGTTTTTGTAGATGTAGCCAGACAGCCAAATAAAGCAGCGCAAAACCCAAACACATTAAAGCTAAGCTCTGTGACAGATGTGAGAAGAATCCCTCCAACAATGGGTATAAGAGAAGTCCAAATCCGCCATTCAAAATATTTCCTCCACACTAGCCACTGTAAAATAACTGCATGTGTTCACCAAGATCAGATCAAAATGTCCTTCAAATGACAACATAAAGCACGAGCCAAAGCACGACCAACTATTGAATCTTACCTGTTGTTGCAGGGGTAAATGATTTTATTGTCTGCATAAAAGAAACTGGTATGTATCGTAGGCTCACATTCCCCAGCACAATGTTAATACAAAACACAAATGACATAGGAAAGATTCTTCTCCAGCGATCTGTAGGGTCAACAGTTATCAGTGGTTTAAGCTTCAGCACCTTAATCACCACATATCCTCCAATGGCTGAGCAGATAAAGTGGATGCAGGATACCGACAGTGGAAACTTGAAATCCAATTTCTACAAAAGATAAATGAAAAGAAAAAAAAAAAGTCAAATTTAAAGGATTTGTTACAATCCATAAAAATCGAGAAATTAACAAATGTGAAGGGAGCAATGAAGACAGATATACCTTTTTATCCTCAAAAATGGAAAAAAACATAAATATCTAAACAATCTGAGGATCAACATCATGAAAGGTCCTAACAAATTAAAAGAAAAAAACTTCATTCCACTCATCGATGTCATTATGTAAATTTTCCAAGATGTTTCAGGCCAAAACAATAACAACAACAAAACTTTATTCCACTGGGTGAGGTCAAGTACGTGGATCACACAATGTCATTTGGTTCAGTTAAATACCAAGTTTAAAAGCTTTTTACCATAATATAATTTAATTTGTGCCAAATTAATCACACTTACACCAACCTTGAGAATTTTAATTCATTTTAAGGAGTAGGGAGGACACACTAAACATGTTCTATTTCATAAACAAAGAGCATCATATTCAAGAAAGCCATAGACACTGTTTTACTTCAATACGTAGTGTGACACCAAACCAAACAAATTATGAATTTATATCATTAAAAAAAGGCTTATGTCATTAAGATAATATTTGACATTGAAACGGACCAAGCTAAATGAAAAAAAAAAAAAGTAGAGATGTAGTATGCCACGACAATAAGATGTAAGCAGCTTCTGAAATTAACATTTCAAGCTTCACCATGCTAAGTTGGTAATGGGTGGATCTTATCAAAACTCCATAAATAAAAAAATTATTGAAATACAAACCCCCACACCCAAAAAAAAAAAAAAAAAAAAAAGAAGCTCCTAAACAATTCCCACCCAGAAACAATAACATAAGAAATTAACAATAGTAGTAATCCTCATTGTCTCGAAATAAAATTAAATAATATAATTAGATTTGCCACTAATTTAAAAAGGAAAAAAAAGAAAAGATAATTGTGCATGGATTTGGAACAAAAAAGAAGAGAAGTGAGAACTGTAACATGAAATGGGTAAAGAAAGAAAAGAGAGGAACCTGGAAGATCCATTTGTTGATGATAATGACAGTGACATTGAAAGCCCACCATTGAAGGATTGCCAACAGAGATCTAAACACGCTCCACTGGCAAATAACCCCTTCTTCCATCATCAACGTAACCCGACCCAGATGGTTTCGGAGCCCCACAAGCTAGGATTTTTCAGAGAGAGGAACGAATTGGTGTTCAGCAATGGTGCAGAAAAGGAAGAAGAAGAAGAAGGGTAGCTCTTCTTTCTTCCACTATGAATTGTATGGGTGATTTGGGACACTAATGACTCTTATTTTATTTAATGCAGTAATTATAATTCTTAAATCTTAATGTTTGTTTTCTCTCTTTGCTCCCTCGTATGAGTTGTATGTTTCGTTTTCCTTCCTCCCTACTCTAGTGTCTATGTTAGTAAGTATTTATTTATTAGGTGTGGAAATTTTGCTTCAAATTAAATGTTTAATCCCTTTTTTTTATCGCACCATTTTCTTTCTATTTCTAATACGTGGGACCTTTTAACTTTGGTCAAATCATTCTTTTTTAAACAGAACAAAAGGAAGGAAAGACAGATAGTAAAACACACAAATATGGAAAGGTGGTTTTTGGTTTATAGAATTTAAATTTATAAAAACAAAAATTAGTTTTTGTTTTAAGTATTTAAATTTAAAAAAACAATTTATTTTTAGTTTTAAATTTAAAATTATTTTTTATAGGTCAAATATTAATGTTATTAGTAATATTAATTTTTGTTAGTGATGAAGATAAAACTTTCAACATTTCTCCACTTTCCTTCTCAGATGAATCACCTTATATCCCCTTACTTCTTAGGAATCAAATGATCAAAAGTGGTGACCAAAGATGGATGATTGAAAGTGGTGACTAAAGATAGATAATTGAAGATGACAACCAATGATCGACAATCAGAAGTAATAGTCAGTAACGTTAAAGGTAACGAATGAAGGTGACAATTAATCACTTGCCATTAGAGATATGATCATACAATTAATAAGATATGATCAAATGATGTGTTATCAAAGGTAGTAACCGGTGACTAGTTGTTAAAGATGGTAGTCATGACGCAACCACCATAATTCGTTCTTTCATACTCTCACTATATACGTGAGAATAAAATAAAAACGCTCACTCGTTCCTATGTAAGATTTAAAAGAATATCTTTCGCAACAAATTAGGTTGAATCAAATCAAAATGTGTTAGAGGGAATCATGACCCTGCTAACCCAAGCTTACCCCACTCAACCACCCATTGACTAGGCCAATCTGATATCCTTCTATGTTAAAAAAAAAAAAACTAGAGAAATGGAGTTATAAAATTAGTAAAAGTACTAATAAAATACAATATAAGGATGAGATGTAGTTACTCCAAGATAAGTTTAAAAATAATGAAGATGAAAAGTGAATCTCTTAAACTTATTTTTAGAATAAGTGACTTCCTTCCATATATAATTTGACTTGGTATGTCTTGTATCAACTTTTGAACAAAGCCAACTTTAATGCATGCACAACATTACATTACTTAATTATTATTTTTTATTTTATTCTTTTTTTTTTTTTAAATCATGTCATGCACGAATCTCACATTGAAAAATACTTTTTTTCTAGTTATTTAAAGTTTTTTTAGTCACAAGACATGTTTTTTGTTTGAAAACAATCTTCATTCTTATATGCTCAATGTTCATGTATATGGAAATAATAATATTATAATTAATTCTATGTTTTCTTAAAATAAAAATTATTATTGTTAATAGGCTTAATCAATTTTTGTTTTTCAAAATATGTTTTAGTAAATTACAAAATACCCCATCAACTTTTATTAAATTACATATAACTCTCCTTTTTTTTTTCTTAGTTTCCTACATTAACTTTCTTTTAAATTTAAAAACATTACGCCAACACTCATATATGTTTTAAAACATTACACTAACACATCTCTTAAACCTTACAGTAACACCCTTAGATAGGGCAAAACTAACTGTTAAAAAAGTAGGAAGTACATATATGATGTATGATTATATTAAATTTGAGAGAGTGTTGTCATAATTTATTCTATATTTTTTGTTTTAACTATAGATTTTCAACGTTAATTGATTATGTGACTAATTTTTTGCTATGTCAATTGTTTCACATAATTGAAAGCAACAATATGATAATGATAGTGAATTTTTAAAATAAAATTATTATTAATAATAAATAAAAAATAATGATATAGGGTCAGGGCAAATGATACATTTTTCTTTTTTCTTGCCAAATTCTATATAAATATAAAAGAAAAAAACAAAAACATTGAATAATGTTGGACCAAAACAATATTGGTTCTAAACGAGTCTATGTTTCTTGAGCCTAGTTTGATCGTATAGGAACATTGGACTAATCAATTTTTGTCTAGTTTTATATTGGACTTTTTCTTCTTGTACCTCCCTATTTTCTCTCATCTCTATAGTCATGCAAAAAGAAAAAAATTCTCTTAGGTTAAAAATGCACAAGGTAAAAATTATCTTTTTTTTCCTTCCTCCATTCCTTGTCACTGCAACAACATTGATGCTTGTTTATTCTTCATTTTTTGGTTTTTGCATTTTTTTTCTCTGACTTAATCCAAACTCCCTTTTACATCTTGCTCCATCTCCCTAACATATTTGGTAAGTGTTTGCTTACTTTCAGTTAATCCAGACTTAGCAAAATTAGAAAACACTAAGGTATTTAACAAGTTCGAATTAGCTAATCCAAACATTGAAAAACAAGTTTTTAACAAGTACGGATTAGTTATTCAAACTCCTTAAAAAATGAAAAAAAAATCGTGTTTACTCCATTATAGTGATTCATGTATTACTATTCTAAGCACATATATACATGGTTCAGAATTGTAATGAATGATGATTTTATTAGTAACATGTCAAATGAAGTATATATGGAGTCCCATGTGGAACTTCACACGAGTATTAATCATATTTGAGAAAGTGAAGGCACAATTAGATAGTATAATGCATGAAGACTGTAGTCATATTTTCATAACCGTAAGGGTAATTTTTACCATTATCTTCAATTAACTTAACAAATATGTGTTTATCAAGATGTGTTTTATGTAGGTGTTTGCAAGTTGAGATGATTTATTAAAATGGGTTTGAGCTATTGCATTTAAGTTAGGATTTGTAATGATCATCTTTAGGTCATACACAGTCAATGGCCGACAAGGAAGGAATATATTTGTTTTGTTAAGTTGCAAAAAAAGGTGGAAAATGTATAAAATACAAAAAGGATTTACAACACCCAACGGATGGAACAAGAAAGTGCAATTTCCTGTTTAGGTTACAAGGTAAACCTATGAAAACTCATTAAGGTTTGATGGTTCAAGTGTTGTGTAGGACTCATAATCATGAGTTATCAGAGACCTTAGTAGGTCACCCTTATGTTGGTCGTTTAATGACTACTGAACATGACTTACTTGTTGAGATGACAAAGACTAGGGTTAAATCAGGGAGTATTCTACTCATATTTAAAGAACACAATGAGAAAATATGACAGCTATCAAGCAAGTATATAATGCACATAGGCATCGGTTATTCGAAAAGGGGTCCTAAACAAAAATGCATCATTTGATGTATTTACTTTAGTATGACAAACATATTTTTTGGCATAGAATGAATAATACAACTGAAGTTGTGCATGTTATTTTTTCGACACATCCTGATGCATTAAAGTCATTGATGCTTTTAATATAGTATTGATGATAGATAATGCATACAAAACAAGTAGGTATGTCTCCTTTTATTTTAAATTGTTGTGTGACATCTATAGGGTTGACATTCTTTGCTACTTTTGTTTTGTTGGAATATAAGCGTGAAAATAACTTTTGTTTTGGTACTTGAAAAGCTAAGAAGTCTTTTCTTTTTAAACAAGGAGTCATTTCTTCAAGTATATGTTACTAACAGATATTTAACACTAATGAAGGCAACTAAAATTGTTTTTGCTAAGACTACTAACTTGCTATGTCATTTCCATGTCCATGAAAAATGTTAAAACAAAATGAAAGATGTATGTACATCCTAAAGAGGCACGTGACTAGTCATGAAAGCTTGGTGATGTTATGGATTGTCTTGGAATCGATGATTATGAACAACATGACACAATGTTAGAAATTATATGTTCACTGTAACCTATGTTTGTGGACTATATGAAAGGCACATGGTTAATCCCTCACAAAGAGAGATTTATCAAGGTATGGACAAATAAAGTCATGCATTTAGGGAATATAACAAGTAACAAATTTGTTGTTTCGTAAATAGTTGTATAGTTTCATTACTCCAAAATGCTAAAATTATGGTCATATGATAAAAATGACATGCTTTTGTGTGTAGGTTAAGTTTGCTTATTGGAGCTTGAAGACTCGTTTGAAAATAGCATGAGAGACTTGTGTAGCTATTGGGATGCAATGAACAATTTAATAACTCTACAACATAATGAAATCAAATATTCTTTTGAAAGAAGCATTTGTCATGATAGTCACATGTTTAAGACAACATTGTATGGTTGCATAGTTTTGTTTCAAAACATGATTTAAATCATATTGTGGATGAATGTCAACGAGTCAAGTTTGTTGGTATTGATAGCAATCAATGTGATTGCACATTCAAATACATGTATGGTCTATCTTATGCATATGAACTAGATAGATATGAATTTAGTAGTATACCACTTCATGTTGTTCATGTATTGGATTAGACTAAGCTTCTCAAACATGGCATCGGATGAGTCTTCTGCAGAGTTGTCCATTCAAATAGTTAGCTTATTGGACGTGGGTGAAGAAGATTCATTGTCTTTAGTACATATGAGTTTGAACAAAAAATTTAGTTAATGGCGTGATGAACATGCTTCTTCGTTTAGAAGTTATGAGCATGTTGAACAGTTAAGGAATTATCTTTTTAGGTTAAGTGTCACGTTTATATAAAAACAATCATATACAATCAACTGTCACATACAATCATATAAAAACAATTAAAGTCATTCACACGTTCCACTACTACTACCAGCTTCCTTATTTCCCTTTATGTCTAGCTTCCCTATGCATACTTCTTACATTAAATTTTTTTTTTTAGTTTACACTCCATGTGCTAAATTCAGGACAACTTAAACTCCTTCATATGCATCTATCCCTTTAGTCATCTGCCTAATGTTAATAAGTCATTGTAAAGTTGTGACAATCCCACGACATACTCCTTGAATTGAAATTCAAATTAGTCAATATCAAGATGTAGTGGTTACAAAATTAAACAAAGTAAAATATTCAACATTTACAACTGCTGGATGATGTTGTTGTGAGTTACTGAGCTTTCCTTCATCTGTCACCGATGCCATCTACACTGGTGGTCTTAGAGGGTTTCCATCACAAATGTATGGATGTGATACCCTAAAAAACCATTACATGTACCTGATGATACAATTAAAAGGATTGACTTTTGCACGTGTCAATTTAGCGAGGTTATCTAGATATGGATGTCATGTAAGATCAATGTTGTCAGTCATAACAACAAGTCAACAACCCCAATAACTTCATTTTGTTGTTTATGAATGTCCTGAGCATATCCAAATTGTCGTAAAACTTTCTAAGGTAAATTTGGATGTTTGTATGAACCAACCCTTATGTACCCAGAGAAAAAGTTATAGCAAGTGAAATGTCCTATGAGTTCGATATGCATCATGCAGTGTCTCACATGTTGCATCTAATATTACTTGATCAAGTTGTTTGCAATAACGAGAATTTGATAACAATGTTCTTGGAATAGCCCAACTACTCATAGTCTCATCATAGGTAGACACAAACTCCTTTAAACCAACTATGACAAAATGTTCATAAATTCAACCATTTGACATGAATAAAAAAAAAGTTTAGTGTTCAGGGTTGTGAGATATTAACATTAATATCATAAATGTAATTATTTACGTATTAATTGTACCTACATTAGTGTTGCATATCTACTTGCCTGCTTCATCTTAGCTAGGCAAGTCTCAACCAGATGTTCATACGTATGAGTTAGAGCAGTTGCATCCCATGAATAAACACCACATTTGTTCAGGTGTTGAAAAAGGGTTAAATAACTCACATACATAATTGTGACATTTTTACCAACAACAATTATGCATCCAACAAATGTAACAAGCATGCTTAGTAGCAAACATCCACAACTCTTGCACGACACATGTGTCATACATATCTTTGAGGAATTGCAAGTGAACATTTGGTCCAAGCATGTGTATTGTTTCATTAATTGCTTCATCCTAATTAACACCTAATAATTCCATCAAAATAGGAACATCTTTGTGCTTATCTGTATTGAGATAATTGACAAATCTACCAATAGTGGGAATATGCAACAAAAAAGATACATAATCAAGTGTGATGGTCATTGCACCCATTAGTAGATAGAAACTATTGATCTCCTTATGCCACCTTTTGACAAAAGCAGATAACAATGCCTTGTAAATGATCTCATAATTAGAAGTAATCAATGGCAACATTCCAAAATCCAATACATAATCACTTATTTGCTCATGAAGGGCCTTCAAATTTACTTAACTTGTGCCCATGAGATAAAAATTTAAAGTCTCCATGATCTTACATGAAGTTAAATTACAAATATTAACATTTTAAATTTTATAATAATATAAATTTGAGTTAAAAAACCAATATGTCAATCCATAAATTACAAGCAACATGGTCAACATACAGTGTTAACACAAATGTGTCCTATGAACCACCGTCATAAACCTTCATTGCAGGTGGTGGTTGTTCTGACAGTGACTGTTTTTCATGATAATCGTCTTCATGAACTTGTTTAGTGCTTTGATGTAGTCTACTTCGTGTAGATGCGATCAACCTAATTTGTTCCACATTAGATTTTCCTTAAGTCTATAACTACCGCCTCTAGTTTGTACCATGTGTGGTTACAAATATGAATGAGATAGTTAGAAGATTGAATTTGAAAAAAAATTATAATTTAAATGAAATCCAGACTAGCCATTTTGTACTAGATCTAGATTTTTATTTTAGGATGAGCCTAGATTACCTGTTCTGAATTGAGTTTAGATTGCACATTCTAGACTGAGTCCTGACTGCCTGTTCTGACCATTCTACAATGTTAAGTCTTTTAAATAACTAAATAAGTTATAAAAAAAATTATGTAGGTCAGTATTAACTTAAGTAATTGAGTTTAATTGTTAATAAGTTTACACTTGTTTATGTTTAGAAAAATTATAGATGCATATGTTTTTTTACTACATATAAATCTTTTGTTTTTATGTACTTATTACAGTATAGTTGTACCTTTATGTATTTAAAAACACTATACTATCAATTTTAGACTAACACCCCTTAAGGTGAAAAAGTAGTGATTAAAAAATTGAAAATACATATATAATTATATTAAACTTTAAGAGGTGTTACTGTAGTTTTCTCAAAGAAAAAAAAATTAGGCCTAAAAAATATATATTCAAAAGTAGAGGTATTTATTGGGTAAGATGACTCGAAGATCCAATTCAACCTAGTTCAACTCAAACAGATTGGATTGATTTTTTTTTGCTAAATTATAATTGGTGCCCCCCAATTTTAGTTTTTGTTAGTTTTTTGCTCCCCTTTAAATTTTTGCTTCAGTTTTGTCCTCCAAGTTTAAAAAATGTTAACAAATTGCCCTTCCATGAAAATGAGACCGTTGATCAGGATTAAAAGGTTGACTTGGTAATAGTGACGTAACGTGACAATTTTAATTAGAAAAATGTAGAAAGAAAAATGTCCTTGAACCTCTTTATAATGCACAAAAAATCATAGCACGTGTCAAATTTGATTTTATTTTGCAATTCAAATCTACTTAATTTTTAATTAATGTTAGTTTCAAAATTAATTAAAACATAAATGTAAATATATAGCAGGATTAAAACTAGAAGTTAAAATTAAAAATAATTAATTTATATATTTTTTTAATAATAAATTCCTAGGATTATAAATTAAGAAAAATGTAGAAAGAAAAAAGGTCCTAACATGGTTTAAACTTGAAACCTCTTAATGGTAAACCATAACTCATACGATTACACTAAGTGTCAAGTTGAGTTTTATTTTACAATTCAAATCTACTTAACCTTTAATTAGTGTTAGTTTCAAAATAATTAAAACATAAATATAAATATACAACATTAGGATTAAAACTAAAAGTTAAAATTAAAAAATATTTTTTTAATTTATATATTTATTAATTATTTATTAATAATAAATTCCTAGGGATTAAAAATTAAAACTAATTAAAAACATAAATTAAAATTATTAAAAAATAAAACTAAGAAATAAAATTATTTAAATTTCAATTCTTAATTTTAATTTCTATTTTATTTTTAATTTTAATTCTTCGTTTTATTTAAATTAAATCTTAAATTAGAAGTTAAATTAAATACATTATTCTAATTCTTAATTTAAATTAATTTTTAATTTTTAATTTAAATTTACTTAAGAAAAAAAATTAAAAATAAAATAGAAATTAAAATTAAAATCAAGAATTAAAATTTAAATTAAAAGTTAAATTAAAATGTAAATAGAAGTTAAATGTAAATTAAGAATTAAAATTGTTAAAAAAATTTAATTTAAATTTTAATTATTAATTCTTAATTTCTATTTTATTTTTAATTTTAATTCTTAGTTTTATATTTTAATAATTTTAATTTATATTTTTAATTAGTTTTATTTTTTAATTTATAATTCCTAGGAATTTATTATTAATAAATAATTAATAAGCATATAAATTAAATTTTTAGTTTTTAATTTTAACTTTTGATTTTAGTCTTACTATTGTATATTTACATTTATGTTTTAATTAATTTTGAAGCTAATATTAATTAAAGATTAAGTAGGTCTGAATTGCAAAATAAAACTAAATTTGACACTTTGGGTAGTGGTATGAGCCATTTTATATTTTGAAGAGGTCTAAGGTTCAATCCATGTTAAGACTTTTTTCTTTCTATATTTTTCTAATTAAAATTGCCAAGTTATCAGATTAATTAACTCTAGGGCAATTTGTTAACATTTTTTAATCTTAGGGTGCAAAAAGCTAACAACAACTAAAATCGAGGGGCACCAATTATAATTTAACCTTTTTTTATGACCTTTTTCTTTTTATATTTTTCTAATTAAACTTGTCACGTTATCAGACTAATTAACTCTAGGGCAATTTGTTAACATTTTTTAAACTTAGGGGGCAAAAAGCTAACAAGAACTAAAATTGAGGGGCACAAATTATAATTTAGCCATTTTTTTTATGATTGGGTGAAACCCGACCAACCCAGTCAAACGCAACTCATTACAAATTGGGGAGAATTTCTCCATGCACTTTAATAAGTTCTCCATACACCTCAATAATTTCTCAAAATGGCAAAGAAACCCTTAATGAAAACAATACAAATTTAATTAGCACACACCTTTTTCTTTTCTCTTTCATTTGCACATCTCTCGTTAGCTTATCTTGCATGACTTCATTTTCTTTTGATTAATGATTTTCTCTTATTTTTTGTGCGTTGTTATTCATCCTCTTTACTTTGTTCTTCGAGGTTCAACCTTATGTTTATATTCTCTCGGTACATTAACTTTTTTTACAAGTTCGAACACCTTTATTTGGACTTGTAAAAAATTTGCAAATTTTATTTTACAAGTCTGGATACCCCTGTTTGGACTTGTAAAAATTTGCAAATTTTTTTTACAAGTTCGGATACCCTTGTCCAGACTTGTAAAAAATTTTGCAATTTTTTTTCACAAGTCTAGATACCTCTGTCCGGACATGTAAAAAAATTTGTGATGTTTTTTACAAGTTTGGACACCCCTGTTCGGAGTGAGTCTGGAGCTGTTCGGACTTGTAAAATAATTTGCAAATTTTTTATTAAGATTAAAGTCATTTTTTCACCTAGGTTATTTGAGACTTTTCCTACTTTTATAGAAGTGTACGGAGAAATTATGGAGGTACAAGGAGAAATTCTCTAAATTTGGTTTCAAGTTCCGTAAGTTTAACTCAAGACCCAACCCAACTCGACTATAATATTAAATTATTATTATTTGAAATTATGTGTTGTTTTTTATATTATATTTTTATTAGTCTAAACAAATTATATAATTTATATTTATTTGTAAGACTTAACCAGCCTAAACAAACTCTATTTACTTTTATTTGGATAAATATTTTTTTAGTTATTAATTCTTGAAAATTTGATTTATATTAATTTTAATTTATTTTAATTTTTATATATAATTTATAACTATAATTTATTACTTATTTTATGTTATAACAATGATATAATATACATAAATATATTTTTTAAAAATATTTTACAAAAATTAACAAAACAATATTCTAGAATTTATTTTTTTTAAAAAAAATTATTAAAAGTGTGATTCAATTAATCCCATTCAACAAATCCGTTGAAGAATACTAATATTTTATAATTGAATTAATTCTTAAATTTATTTAAATTCGACCGGACCAACCTGTACACATTCGTTCGTAAAAAGAAAGTGTTTAAAAGTGATCGGAATCTTTCTCTCGATACCAATCCTGGAATCCAGGAATGCCAAACGAGGGAAAACAGATTGCACGGTCGCTCCCTTTAGTTATAAATTTTCGTTTCGAATTTGGTTTTGACGTTTGCGTTTAGTCATAACGCGCGTTCAAACAAAAGCCAAACGTCACTTCCTTTCCCTCCCAAAATTCACTGTTCACACACTCGCAAAGCCTCACTTCATTCGCTCGTGACAACTTATCTCTTCTTCCCCAATCGCTCTTCTCTCTTCGTGGTTCCTCCATGGACGAACCCTCGCTGCAACTCGTCTCCCAAATCGGAACACACCTCGCTCATCGAACTCGTCCCAACAAAGACTTCATCGTCAAATCCCTCGGAGTAAGCTTCCCCTTCCCTTTCGTTCCCAAACCCTCGGCGCTGCTTTTTGCACTTGTTTTTCTTTCGATTTCTGAAATTTATTGTTTATAACGGTGTTTGTGATTTCTATCGTTTGCCTCGGATTTCAAGTGCGTTGAACTAGGTTCTAATGGAATTGGTAAGATATTTCTGAATGCGCGTGAATTCTTATTTCGTAGTTTGAATTGTCAGTCTCGAGAATTAGCATAACAGGTTGTGTTTGGTACTTTGGTTACTTGGCGATTAGTTAGATGGTTGCTAGCTACTAGTTGGATAACAGGTCGCGTTTTCTGTAGACACAAGTTTGAGTGAGTCCAAAGTCCAAACCATTGTTGAGTTCAAAGCTTATAGACACAGGCTTTCTCTTTGAAGTGCATTGAAAGTAGTGATAACTACAAAGCTAACATACATATAATGTGTGTTTGGAGAAAAAGTTGCTTCCAATTTAACTAACTTTTAGCACAATGACACACTCACATCACTTCTCCATTTTGATCTTTGAAAAGTGGGATTTATCATTTTTAAGGGCACAAAATGGAAAACCAAACATAGCCTATATGGTAACACGTTCAACGTGAGTTTTTCATATTCAATTCATGTTGACTGTGAAGGCAACAACTATGTGTGCGTTTGGGAGACTGTTTACATGTATTAGGGCAAATGGGAATTCCCACTTTCCAAACCAAAAAAATGAGAAGCAAAAATATGTAGCTTCTCTATTCGACAGACGATTGGGGGTTTCTAACTGGAAACCAAACACACCATATGTTGCTTTAGCTTTTGTGCCTTGGAATGTGTGTTTTTTCTGCTGAACTTGGCTTAAATGCTTGTCCAAACTCAAAAACATCATATATCAGTAACTCTGTCACTCTATTGTAAATTTGTAATAAATCTTAATTTCCTCTCTACAATGTTTTCCACTGTAAATGTTGGTTGCCTTAGATGCTGGTGTGCTAAGTGTATTATTATTATTATTATTCTGTGCAGAAAGCCGCAAATGCTCTGGCTTTGATCAAGCAGTCTCCTAAACCGCGAACAGCCAAAGAAGTACAAGCTGCTAAGAAACGAGAAGATGCTTTAAAGCCACTTGCAAATGCTGTGGTTTGTGGTGCTCTGCTTCAACATGCAGATAAGGAAGTTAGGCTTCTGGTTGCTATGTGTGTCACCGACCTTTTCAGAATCATGGCACCCGAACCTCCTTTTGAAGACAAGCATTTGAGGGTATCCATTATGTGTAGCTTAAATATCTGAAGCTTTCCTTTTCCTTTTCCTCTGCTTTTTTGCTTGTTATGTATGTAATCCCTTGAGTGCTTGAATTGTAATATTGTATTACTATTTTAATTTAATTATTGTGCTGACTGCAGATGTATTTTTCTTTTTCTTTCTTTCTTTTTTTATTTCAGGATGTATTTAAACTTATCATTAGTTTGTTTGAGGATCTAGCTGATACTGCAAGTCCATTCTTTTCAAAAAGGGTTAAAGTATTGGAGATAATGGCTCAATTAAAGTGTTGTGTGATAATGCTGGAGAATGATTGCATAGACCTGGTTCTCAAGATGTTCAATGTTTTCTTCTCAGTTGTGAGGTTGGGATCTACCTCCCTCTCTGTGCTTAGCTATATTACTGGACTTCAGAACTTGTTACCTAATCGGGGAAAAGTCCTATTATCTTTTGATAGATTCATCAAAGGTCTATTTATACGGATATTGTTCAGTGTCTGACTTGTCAGACAAAACTGATAGTTTTTAGACTATAATGTATTTTCCATATTATCCATTTGTCCATACTGTTAACGTTATGGAATGCATCAGTTGATGGGACTTAGGAGGGGTTGTAGTTTAATAGGTGTAGCTATTATTTCTTGTACATAAGCCACTTCTTAGTAATTGCAGAAATATGCAGTCCATTTATTATTGTTGATTTTAAATTTTTAATGGAAGAGTTGACTAGACCGTATCACTTCACCTTTTTGCAGAGATGAACACCTTTTGATTAAGGCCATGACTTCTATAATGATAGACATTTTGAACGAGAGTGATGAGCCTTTTCAGCAACTATTGGAAGTGATTTTACAAAATCTTGTAAAGCAGAAAAAGGCAAGATTTTTTTAAAAAATTATTTTAATCTTTAGTTTACATATATTTTTCCTGATATTTTCTTCATGATAAACAAGCTATATAGAGATAAGCTTTGTGATTAAAGATCAAACGTTGAGTGTAATGCGTTTTCATTTATTTTCCCGATCTAAAAAAATTGTGCATCATTGTTCTTCTAGTCAATTGCATAGTATATGTTATGTTTAAATCCTTATACTTTTGTTTGGTTTGGTAATACTGATGCAAATTATTGAGCAATTTGATTTTCACTTTAATTACTGGGAATACTATTGTTCATAATTATGTATTAGCAGTCATATTTAGATCATACAAGTTTTTTTTTGTCTATTCAAATGTTTTGGGTTCCAAAGTCACTTCTCCATCTTAAAGAATTGTTTCAAAGTCTCACTGAACAACAGGATGCAAATTTTGCTGCCGACAAACTTGCTGCATCAGTCATCAGAACTTGTGCACAAGAGGATGAGCTGTACCCCCTAGTTTGTGGGTTTTTAACAACTTGTATAGATGACAGAGATGCTATGGGTAGTGAGCTTAAAGAATATTACTACGAAATTCTCTCTAAAGTTTTTCAGTGTGCACCTCAGATGCTTTTTGCTGCCATCCCAAGCTTAATTAAAGAATTATCGGTACACTCTTTTTATGTTAAAATTCAAAATTTTACATAAGATAAAATCAATTGTTCAAAATTAGTTCATTTTTTTTTATATTCTTATTTTGTTTCCTTTTCCAAATTTATTGATATTCTTACCCTTTTTCTTTTGCTAATCTGCAATCCACCTCAGGCTGATGATGTTGATGCTCGTATAAAAGCTGTAAATTTGGTGGGGAAGTTTTTTGCACTTCAACGTCATGTGGCTCGGAATTATCATGATCTTTTTGTGGAGTTTTTGAAAAGGTTTTCTGATAAATCTATGGATGTTAGGATTAGTGCTCTACAATGCGCGAAAACTTTCTATTTAGCAAATCCCTATGACGGAACAGAATCACGTGAACTTATGTGTAAGCTCCTTGATAAATATTCTTGTCCTTTGTTGTTTATTAATATAATCTAGTTTGGTCCCATCTTCAATGTTCAAATGGTCCTGATAATTTCATCCAAGTAATTTGTGATACCTTGCAACTGAGCAGCTTCTCTTCAAGATCGATTATTAGACTCTGATGATCAAGTGAGAAAGCAGGCAGTTCTTGTTGTCTGTGATATTTTTAGTTCAAACCTGAAACTTGTTTCCCCCAAACTACTATCTCAAGTCACTGAAAGACTCCGGGATATAAAGGCATGTGCTGTTGAAATTTTGTATGCTTGCTTAAGGATGGAATGGTGAAAATACAGAGTTCCTAACAATTAGTAATGCTTTTCCAGATAACTGTTAGAAAGAGTGCCTTGCAAAAGTTGACAAGGGTATATCGAGATTACTGCAAGAAATGTTATGAAGGCAGCATGACAATCAGTGATCACTTTGAAGAGATTCCATGTAAAATAATGATGCTATGCTATGATAAAGATTGTAAGGAGTTCAGGTCAGCTTATGAATTCAAGATTGTAGTTGAATCAAAATTATACTTCTCTTGTTAGAAGTGATGGTTACCTTTCAAAAAATTTCAGGTTCCAGAACTTGGAATTTGTTCTTGCTAGTGATCTATTCCCTGAGGATCTTTCGGTTGAGGAAAGAACGAACCATTGGATACGCATATTTTCTCTTTTCAATTTTCCTCATCAAAAGGCACTTGATACCATTTTGACTCAAAAGCGAAGGTACCAATGCCAACATGCTACTGTTAACTGGAAGAAGAGTATTATTTTACAAACTGTTCGTTTTTTTTTTCAGGTTCCAAAATGAAATGAAAAACTATTTGGCTGTGCGGAAGAAATTGAAGGTACAAATATAATGGCTGGCAGCATTTACTCATAATGGCACCTTTAGTGTCTTTTTGGTTAGAAATAGGTGGAATACTTGAATAAGTTGTTAATATATTGCTGACAAAATGGCATATATAAAAATATATTGAGTACAGAGTAATGATTAATGAGTACTGAGTAAAGTCTTGCTACTTATAATTAAAGAGTGACAGATTTGGGAATAGAAAACAGTTTGCTATTACAATCTTATGAATGCAATTAGGATAGTAATAATGATTAATTTTTCTATCAGAAATATGGACAAAATTGATGGTTAATAGAAACAGACTGAGCCTAGATCACTCACAAAAAAGTGTTCAAGGGAGGAGGAGTGTCCAAGTCTTATGAGAAATAGGACATTTTAATACCTGGTAAGCCCACAACTAGATATCCAAATTGTGAAATGGACCAATCCTTATTTACTTTGGAAAACTAGCTCAAGGGAGCAGGATTGCTCAAACCTTATAGGATGCGTTTGATACAGTGAGCTGCAATCCAAGGAGAATAATACATGACAACTATTCAAGTGAATGACACTTTTGTCTTGTATATTGTTTTACGAACAAAACACAACACAAACATAATAACATTAAATTTACCAAATACCCATTTTAATTGGAAAGTCTGTTTTGGTTTTCATCTTCCTTCTGGATCTTAATGACATGACAAACATGCCTCGTAGGACCTGACTTTCTGTTCCTTCAATCGTTCCTAATCCTTTTCAATTTTTTTCCAGTTATTGTTCTCTAACATTTGATTAGAAAAAGAACAAAGACATTAATTAATTAATGTTATTTACTATATGGAAGGAGAACAGAACATTCAATTTGAAAGAGGGGCAATAACACCAATAGATACCTTCTAAGTGGGTGAAATAAAAATTCTAGAAATAAGCATAAAATATGGTGCGACGAAATCAGCCAAATGAATCTCTTCCAGCACCAGGGGCATGAGCATAGAGAAATAATGTTCCAGGAAGAATAAGAGTGTGGAAGAGAGAAAGGGGAAAGAATGATGTGTTTGACATTTATCCTTTTATTAGCCATTGGACAAATAGTTCTTCTATGGTTTAGTAAGTTAAAACTTGTTAGACTTTTGTCTAGTCTCGTTTAGTTGTTCTCTAATTATTATTTAAAACAAACACTAGACAAATGCTTTTGTGTTGTGCAATCCTTTAAAATTTAGCAGATCAAATGCACCTATAAGGAATATGTTGGTCATGTATGCAATGTCTGTCAATGTGTATCTTGGGTGACCACATGTCGCCTTTGTTTATAATGAGAAAATAGGATCAAGTAGGAGCACTATTAATTACATTGAATTACTCAAATAATAATTAAGGATCAATGTAATAATAGGTAATAAGGAGTAAATCTCAATACCTATCTAATCATAAATAAGTAAATAATATGTAATCTTTAACAATATATTTAGCCAGTGTAGGACATCATAGTGATGGTTCCCTTAACAGTGGGAGTATGACCCATGGCGGTCTATAGAGTAGAGGTTTAACTTGTGTATGATTGAATTGCAACCATTACAAGTTGCTCGCCTCATATGTTAAATTTGTTTATTGAACTTTAAACTAAAATTTTTTACTGCTAGTAAATCCTTACTTTTTTAATTTTTCCCGATTGGTAATTAATGATTAATAATTTATTTATATAGTGGAGTCAGCATAACATCTGGGTACTTTGATGCGTTCTGACTATGATTTGATAGCTTGGTAATGGACGTTCAAAATTTTTTTTCCAGGAAATTTCTCCAGAAGAAACGCAGAAGAAGATTGAAATTATGTTTACCAAAATGGCAGCATTCTTCCCTGATTCTCACAAAGCTGAAGAGTGTCTGCATAAGTTAAACCAAATTAAGGATAATAGTGTATTTAAATTACTTGAAAAATTGTTGGAGGAACAAGCCTTCACCACAATTGGACAAATTATGAAAGTATGTTGTTTGTTTTAACATATGGATAGAATATTCTATACAAGCAATTTGAATGCGTTTTAATTGTGTTTCATGCATAGTGTTCTTTTATGTGTACATGCCTGTGTATTAGGAAGTGTAACACTGCATTCTATACTTAAATAGTTATGCCTTACACAGTTCTCTTGTTATTTGAAGTGTTTTTTTTTGTTTGATTGGGGTTGAAGTTCTCTGTAATTGTTCTTTTCATTGCTCGTACTTCCTCCAGTAACTTTGTTTTTCTCTTTCATGGCAAGTGACTTCTGTGATGATTTGGCTTAATAGAGCATCAAAATTGATATTGCTGGGTTATGTGTTTAATTCACTCTGTATTTTGTGAATATGTAATAACTGTTTCATGTGTGAAGTTTCTTGAACTTTTCTATACATTTTGTGCCATGTTCTCTTTACATATTTGTATCCTTTAGTTATTTTTGTTTATGTTTAACTGTACATTTTCACCCATTTTAGGTCCCTTTTGATTTTTGTTTTGCTTGCAGGATAAACATCTGACAATGAATGGGGACATCAATCCAAATTATGAGTTTTTACGTCCACTCTTATCGAAATGTTCATCAAATATTTTCAGTTCGGAGCATGCCAAATGTATCTTAGATTATCTTTCCAATATTGAAGATAAAAATAAGGACTTGGAGGATTCTTCTGCAAATCTTCTGCTGGTAACAAAAAATGGCCTCTTAGTGGATATTAATAGACTTTCTTTTAGTTGGTTAATTGACTTAGTTCTCTCTCTCTATTTTTGGTGGGGAAGAGGAAAGGGATAAATGTTGGAGATTCCACATCAACTAATGGTATACCCAAAATAATGTAATAAGTGAGGAAAGTAGATGCGATCAAAATAAAATAATATACATTTTATTATTAATAGGGAAGTAGGATTTATAGGAAAGTAGAATTAGATTTTGAAGAAACAAAATATTCCCTCATTATTAGTATTTATTGCTGCTAACCTATCAATATAATCATGTTTCATTGTGTAGTATTCCTCTGTTTGTCTTATTTTAACATGGTATCAGAGCTTAAAGAATTTGAGGGTCTAAGACGTTTGTTGTCTACCACCGGTTGGCAGCATGTTGGCTGCCACAAACAACAACTTGTTTAGCAACTTCCCATTTCCTGTGCTTGGCCAGTTGGCCGATGGATCCATTGTCCCAGGAGATAAGAATCTCTTCTTTGGCAAACTGTATGTTTTCAGTTCGCTGTCTATGTGCTAGCCCTTTTCTAACCATCTTCCTCCATTTTTCCAATGACTTTTATAGTGTGCATGGCTGCTGAAAACTTTTATAGTATTGTTTGTCTTGCCTTATTTTCCTCCTCAATTGATAACTTTCTCTGACTTGTTTCTACCTAGATGCACTTACCCTTGTCTTTGTCCCATATGCACTAGCCTTTGTCTCAGTTGCACTAATCCAAACTATGTTCCAATAGCAGTGGTGTTGTCTCTTTCCCAAAAGCAATGGATTTAGTTTTTAAGTTCAAAATAATTTTGGTTCTCCATTAATATTTGTTTAAAGTTCCGGTTGATTTTAAGAAAGTTCAGGCTTTTTGGCTACCTTAAGGCTTTTAGATTGTTTTGGTTGTTGTAGACAAATTTAAGGAGCCCACTTTTTTTTTTATAGACCAAATGTTAGTTGTTAATGTGTTAGTTTTTGTTAGTGAAGGGATTCGAACCCATAACCTTTCTCTCTCCCCTTCTCCCAACATGTGGACTTTGCCACTAAACCAACCTTATAACTCTTAAGGAACCCTCTTTGTTTTGTAGGAATCAGGCAATAGAATGCACAGATTATTTGATAAATTTTGCCACTGTTTTACTTGAACCAGGCTATTGTTCAAACTTTCCCCTCTATGCTGAAGGGTTTGGAAAAACAGTTCAAAAAGTTGATGGAACAGAAAAGTCCTGTTAATGACAGGCTGATTGAGGTCATAGCAAAGGCAAGCTCTCATATGTCTTTCAATCATAGGTAATTTCTTACTTTTTGGTATATGTTTACATAATTATACATCAGAAAGTCTGCTTCAAAGAATGCATGTAAATGGATTTTGTTTTAATTTGAAATAACTTTGTTAAAGATTTAGTTTTGGGATTTTTAGCAGTTTTATCTGTAAGTTTTTTTATGTAAACATTGGCTGTCTTTCTAAACATTTTATACAAATAGTGGGTGTTCAAGATATGTAAGAGTGTGTTTGGTTTGAAGTTAATTCGAACTCCAACCAAGGTTGGGCGAAAAGCAAGGTCTCTCTTGCTTTGGAAAAAATAGCTAGTTTCTTGCTTAAATGTGTTTCCATGTTGAACCCAACCCAAACTACGAATCAAACATGTTATAAGTAATTTGTAGATATGTTGTATTCGTGTTGTCAGCTTGTTAATTTTCAAAGATAGGTCTCCTTTCTCAGAGTGATACTGATTTTTGGGCTTTCCCAAGATGTAAAGTTGGCTCAATGATCTAATAATTTGTTTTTAGGATTAAGGTAATGCATTTTTGGAGTTAAGTTGAAATTTTTTACTTTTAGTTGGAGAAATGTTAATTTTGAAGTAATCCTTTTGATTATAAATTAAAAGTAAACTAATATTTGACCACCTTGCTAATTTAGTTTCCTTGTGTGTGCAGTGATATTAATCCATATCTAAAAAGAATTTGCTTAGATGGAACTCGCAGACAGGCCAAATTTGCAGTGTCTGCAATTGTTGCTTTAAGTTCTGAACAATCAGTTTTAATAAAGTTGTATGAGGTACACATATTTGTATAAATACTACTTTCAACTATATATTTGTAATTTTAGTGGAAGAAAAGAAATATTTTTGTTTAATTGTGCCACCATCTAAAACAATTTTTAGTTTCCTTTTTGCTTAAAATGCAAGTATCAATTGCTTTTGGGTTTTGGCATTATCAAATAAAGCTAAATCTATTTTGATAACAATATTTGGTTTTTCTGTATGTACCCAGGAGCTAATTGACTCTTTATATAGCGAGCGGAATGTCCCTACTATTTTACAATCTCTGGGGTGCATTGCACAATACTCTGTTTCAAATTTTGAAACTCAAGTTGAAGAGATCACATCATACATATGCCAGAAGATCATTCAGGTACTTGAATTTAACAATAAATTTTCTGCCACAACACTGTTAATATTCTGTAAAAATTTATTAGCTGTGGGAACTGTTCATGTTCATGGAATAAGTTTGCCTGTTTGATTAGATGGAGCATTTGGATGACGATCATGATATGACATCTTTTCATGATACTTCTCAATGTAGCAAGTCTTGCCAATTAAAGGTTAGTAGTATAAGGAATCAAATAGTGCTCTTGATTACGATGTTCTCATTTGACTGACTATAAATGTAAATAATTTTTCTAATATGATGTATGCCACGTTTCTTGTATATTGTGTCCATACCTTTCATATTTTGAAAATTCCCAAAATACTCTTTTTTGTGGATTTCCTAATCTGTGATGTAAATTTTTTACCTGTTGTGAATTTTGTAATCTGTGATGTATTTTTTTAACTATATTGTAAATTTCATGATCTGTAATGTATTTTTTTTAAATGTATTGCGGATTTCGTAATCCATAATGGTTTTTAATTGTATTTCAGATTTTTTAATTCGTAGTATACTTTTCTTTTTTTATGTATATTGCATATTTCATAATCCACAATATATTTTTTTTATCTATATTATGGATTTTGTAATCCGTAATGTAGCATTGATAGTTAAGGTGTTATGGAATACAAAATCCATAATATTGATAAAAAAATATATTTTAGATTACGAAATATGCAATATAGATAAAAAAAGTATATTGAGGATTATGAAATTTGTAAAACAGTTGAAAAAATACTTTTCAGATTACAAAGTGTTAAAATTAGAGGAATAAGTTATACACGAGTATAAAATATATGAACCCTATCATCTCAAAAGATATTAACTTTACCTACTATATTTAAAAACAAGATAATATAATATCAAGATAATATTAATATACTATCAAGATAATATAATGTCTAAGATTCTTAACATCCCCCCTCAAGCTGGAGCTTACTAAACATTCAGCTTGTTACAAGAATGCAGTAAAAACTAATAAACCAAAATTAGGTTTCACCATAATCAAAATTTGGAAATACAACTCAAGGATGTTGGTGAAGTTAGAGAATATTGCTTGAGACCACCACTGCTATTAGGACATAGTTAAGACTAATGCAACAAGAACAAATATGACCAATGCATCTAGGACAAAGACAGGGACCAGGACAAAGTTGAGGCCAATGCATTTAGGATAAAGATGAAGTCAATGCATAGTTGGGGCTAGTACAACAAGGATAAACGGGGCTAATACATATGGGACAAAGATAGGGCGTGATGCATCTATGACAAATTCGAGACCAGTGCATTTAGGACAAAGATGAAGTTAGTGCATAAGGGTAGAGGCGAGCTGATGAAAGCCATTATTGAAGAGGAAAATAGAGACAACATGAACAATATCGAAATGAGACCACCATTGCTACTGGAACATAGTTGAAATTGGTGCAACAGGGACAAACGAGGGTGCATTTGGGACAAAGAAAGGGACGAATGCATCTAGGATAAAGTTGAGGCTAGTGCATCTAAGAAAGATGAGGTTAGTGCATAAGGGTAAAAACGAACCAATGAAAGTCATTATTGAAAAGGAAAATAAAGGCAAGATGAACAATATCGAAAACGCTATTTTTTGGAATATGAACAGCAAGCAAAAAAATGTCACAAGGGGCAATGCACCCCTAGTGAGAGGTGTTTTGTTTTCTTTTTTTTAGTATTTCTTCAACTTGGCTTTGATACCATGTTACAATAAGAGGAATAGGTTATATATGAGTATAAAATATATGATTCCTGTAATATGAAAGATATTATTTTTACCTATTATATTTAAAAACAAGATAATATAATATCGAGATAATGTAAGATTCTTAACACAAAGTAATATAGCTAAAAAAAATACATTACTAATTATGAAATCTGCAATACAGTTAAAACAAATACATTGATTACAAAGTCCAGAATATAGGGTATTTTGGAAAATTTGAAATTTTAGGGGTGCAAAAAGAAAAAGCCTTGTGTTTGAGGTTTAGCCCAGCCCAATAATAGTAGGGCCCTGTTAGTTTATACTCGTAGGATTAAGAGAGGGGATCAGTGTAGTGACCCTGATGTCTAGTATAAAGAAGTTGGTAGCAATGGTACAGTGGGGCGGGGGGGTATGTGAATTTACTGTTAGGGTTAGTACATAGAGGTTAGGCTCAGTGAAGGGAGAGTTCTCCCTTGGTAGGAGCGTGTATTCTTGATTCAGTAATAACAAAATCTACTGTCATTCTTTGTTTCCTTTCTTTATCAATTTTGGGTTCCTAATAGATTGATTGTCTTAGTTTTTTGTATGCACCTGCTCAAGGTTAAAATTCTAGCCAACTTAAATACTCATGCTTGTAGAAAGCAGCTTATGTG
This sequence comes from Psophocarpus tetragonolobus, assembly GCA_037954015.1. NCBI lineage: Eukaryota > Viridiplantae > Streptophyta > Magnoliopsida > Fabales > Fabaceae > Psophocarpus > Psophocarpus tetragonolobus. The sequence goes on along the minus strand of CM075695.1, from coordinate 30,480,798 downwards.
TTTGGATTAGCTTATTCTAGGGACCCGAAAAAGAACTGAAAGCATGCCTTTGCTATTGGAGTTAATATTCAGTGTTCATGCCTTCCTGAAGCTTTAACTTAAAAAGAACTAAAAGCAGAAGAAGAAAAAGGGCAGTGGGATATAGAAATTCAAAAGCAATAGAAATACAGATTTGAAGACATTATTATTATTTTTATTAGATTAGATGGGGATCAATTTTACAAAAAGTGATAATTGCACTTGAGCTTGATATGATTACCTAACAACTATTGTGTCTCCCCACTACACTTGTTTTAATCTTACTTTGATCCAATTATGATTATTAACACTCCGCCTCTAGTTGAAGTTACCAAGCTTTCAGTTTGTTATAAGAAAATTTATTCCCAAAAAATAAATAAAAAATATAAAAGAAATTGAGCTCCACCAAAAACAGTGGTTTGAAGAACAACCCAGATGTTGGAGAAGTTGGGAAGTATTGCTAGAAAGATAGCATTGTCGGTAAGTTGGAACCCTCATCAACCTAAGAAAATTCTTTGCAAGCTTAGCAAGGTCTAACTTTCTTAAACTTAACATTTGGAAGCTTCAAAACATATTATTAGTAAATACTCAAAATTATTTAAATGAAGAACATGCTGAAACAGGACAGTGGTAAGATAGGAGACCAAAAAATTCTTTGTTGAAAAATAAGTGGCAACCAAAAGGTGGTAGTTGGAAAACATGTTAGAAAAAAATGAAAGCAGGATACATGATTAGCAAATTCTTAGTTGGACGATGAGAAAGAGGTCGCTGGAAGAAAGGAGATTTTTGTCTTAGGTGATAGTGAGTCCACTAGGCAAGCTTGGGAGGTGGGAAGTTGCTAAAAATGTTGTCGCTGGTGGCATCCAACAAGCTTCCATTTATCATGACAAAAAACAAACTTCTTAGGCCCTCAAACTCTTAAAGGCTTTGATACCATGTCAAAAGAGAGAAAAATGGGAGAAGATTTGAGTTAATTTCCTTTGTTGGACAGTTGTACCTATTTATATAGATTAATTAAAGATCAATGCAATTAATTATAGGAGATATTGTTCCTATAATTCTGATATAATAATAAAGGCATAGTCTAAAACTGATCCTATGTTATCTTATTTTGATTCTTAACACTTACTAGAAAGGTGATGTCTGGCTTGGTGACGATGAGGTGATTCAGTCCACTAACAAGTAATTGATAATTTGATACAGCATTATCGATAACAGGTAGCGGTTCATAATGGCAAGTCCAAAAATCTTTATAAAAATATAAGAATGCTATAATAGGTTACGGTGGAAGCATAACAGTGTGTGTATATATAATTCAGAATTATAATTCTAATTTAAAAATAATTAAAGGCAACCATTCTGATTTAGAGGTTTAGTATATAGAAAATTAGAGCAGAAGAAGTGTGAAATTATGTGTCTCTTAACCCTAATTTTTAGGGATTTTTTTTGTTTGGTTGGGCTTGGGTTTGGTCGTAGGACCCAACTCAGTCTTTATTTTTTAAAAAGCTCATAAAAAAGCTTGGGTCTGATCTGTTTCTACTCTCTACACAAAAAGCCTTAAAAAACAACAAATTGAAGCATGTTTGGACCGGGTTGTGGTAATCTATAAGAGTTTTGAAAGATGAGAGAAAATAAGAGGGAATTAAAAGATAGAAATGAGGCCGAAAGATTATTATTGCACTAAACGAGAAAGGAGGTACAAGAGAGCTTATATAGGATTCAGATACAGCTACAGTTAGTTAGAACAAACACTAACTAACCTCTAACAACCATAACAGAAAAGTTAACAAATCAACTCCAGTTGAATAGAATTGGTTGATTGAATGAACCTATGGCTCATAATACCATATCAGAGTTTCTAGAAAATCAGAGAGAATAAACAGATTGAAGTGAGGGCCAAAGATTATTATTCACCTAATGAGAAAGGAGATACAAGAGAGCTTATATAGGTTCGGGATACAGCTACAATTAGTTAGCACAAAATCTAGCTAACTTCTAGCAATCATAACCGAAAAGTTAACAAACTAACTATAGCTAAATAACTGGATATTTACATTTAATATCCCTAATATAACCACATCTTCGCGAGTGAACCCTAAAATAGGGGTGGCGTGCAATTTTGACTATAGCCATGCCACAACGCCCATATCGGCCATCATGTACTAGGATGAAGAACCCAAGACACAATCGCCATGCCATGGCGGCCAACAGGAATCCTGTCATGATTTCCACCATGGTGATGCCATAATTGTTGTTTGATAACAATGATTTAATATCTTCTTGGGTCTTTTTTAGTTACTCCACTAACCCAAAAGAAGCTTCACATTGGGTCCATAGGTGTGTAGCTAGGGAGATAATCAAGCATACCAGTCTCGAATCTCAATGATAATATCAATGCCAGAGTCAAATTGAGCAACTCAATGACTAATCTTTTTTTGAGAGGACCCAAATCTACCTTTGTAGATTGAACAACCTCAATTGGTAGACTCAATTATCTTGTTGTAAGTGGACTAGACATCACCCTTTGCAGTAAGTGTGGTAAGTCAATTCCTGAATGCCCCTTGTGATAGTTTCTTTTTGTTATTATGATAGTGATTAGGTAGTAAATATTCAGCTTTGGCATTGGATCTGGCAAACTGTATTCAGTTTCAGACATCACGGCATCACACACAGATGCTTTTGCACACATGTTTAGAAAATTGAGTTAATGCGATGCTAAAGTAAGGTGTTTAGGTTTGAATAATAAATAAAATTAAGCCTTCTGTCTTCAGTGCAATGCAAGAGAAAAATGCTATTTAGTAGGATTGCGATATTTCAAATGTTGTACATTGTATGCATGAGATAATGGCTTTATAATTTGTTTAGTTTCATGATCATATTGTGATTTTCAGATTTATGGGCTGAAAACACTGGTGAAGATTTCCTTGCATTATGAAGGGAGCCATGTCAAGCATAATATTAATGGATTGTTGGACATTTTGTCAAGAATGCTACGGGAAAGTTATAATTTTGTTAGTACTGACTCAAGGTATGACTTTTATAGTTATCTCTTTTTTTATTAGGTCAGAGGTAATTTTTTTGTATGCAGTAGTTCTAGGTACAATGCTTTTGCTTTCACTTTCCATTACCTTAAATACTGTGTAACTGTAGGTTGATTTCTTGTTTTTACTTATTAAAAACCGTGACCTTGATTCATAATATTCTAAATTGTCAAAGGATACTAGTTGACATGAAATATAAAATCATAATGATCAGGGATTTGGATAGTTTTTAAGTCATTGATTTGAACTTTGATGTTGTCGTTGTACCAAAAAATCTGATTTATTCTTTGATTTTTTGTGTGATTACAACATCTTTCACTGCTCTTGTATATTAAATATTAACATTGTATCTTTTCAAATTCTCTAAACTTAGTGCAGTTCAATTGCTTCATTTAGCATATGAGTTGCATACTAAGGATTTCATATTGAACAGCCTTCTAAGAGTATGTTTGGATTGGTAATGGTTTCTAAAAATAGGAATGAAACATAATGGAAGATAATAGATCATGATCCATTCCATAGTTTAATCAAGCTTTTAGATTGTGAAATAACTATTTTAGCTTTATAAATTTATTCCTAATCATTACTCTCTTAAAGGTAATACATTTAAATTGTTCCATTATAAAATATTTAAACAGTGGAATGACATTTTTATTTCATTAATTCGAGCCTGTCCTATTACATTATATTCCTTTCTATTCAGCACCAATCCAAACAAAGTCTAAAAGATGCCTAGGTTCTTGTCAACCTTCAGAAGTGCTGTAGTGAATACTGAATAGTGACTAATATAAGCAATGTTCTTAATCATGTCTATCTATTCTATGTGCATTGAACTGTTAAAATTTCATGCATTGAACTGGCTTATAAAATTTTCATGTGTTTACTATGTGTAGTGAAAATGACAAGGCTCATATCAGATTAGCTGCTGCAAAGGCAATTCTTCGTCTAGCTAGGAAGTGGGATTTACATATTACTCCGGACATTTTCCGAATCACTATACTAATTGCAAAGGTATGTATATTGAACAGTCTACATTTGAAGAAATTCAGTTGGTAGAGTATATTGAACAGACTGGGTTCACACTTCATGATGAAGTTGTCATTCTATGTGAAAAAAATCTGGGATGAGTAAACATGCTTGGTCTTGTATTGCAATTTAATTGTCTCTGTTGAGGATCTCATATCGTCTAGTGATATGACTAAATAATAGTATATAATCGAGATGTAAATCTCACTTTACAAGCTGGTTTTGTAAGGTTGATTTAGATCAAATTAGTCAATTCTAATATTGTATTAGAACTTATTCTAGTAATTTGTTGTTGTTAGGCCTATCGTGTCACCTATTATTGGACTATTATCAAAGCACCCACAAATGTTTAATTCTACAAACTTCGTGTTCAAGATGTCCAGTCGTTAGTGCGAGAGGATGTGTTGGAGATCCCACATCATTTAGTCATATGACCAAATAATAGTATATAAGTGAGGTGCAAACCTTACCTAACAAGTTGGTTTTGTAAGGTTGAGTTGGGTCCAAATTAATCATTTCTAATAATCTCCATAAATGATAGTGCGAATAGGCAAAGAATGAGCATAGAAACAGTTCCGTTGTTCTCCACCTCCAATCCCTACTTCATACGACCAATTGACCAAAGGTAGGTGTAGCCAGTGATGCAAGTGACATCCACGGGTGATGATGATAATGCAAAGTGGAAGAGGTTGGTTGCGGTTGACAAGAGTAGAGAGAAGTTAGGTTTGTTGGTTGCAATTGCAAATGAAGTGAGAATGAGAGAATTTGTTGCAAATAAAGAGGAAAAGGATTTTTAAAACTGGATCAAAGACCTAAAAAGCTAGGTTTTCTCACCTTGTTGAGGATCAACAATGTCATAATTTCACAAGGAGGATCACAATTCCTCTTCTATCTTACCACTTGGCAATCCCACAAATGGTTTACACTGCTGTTCATCTCTCAAATTGTAGATCCTACAATTTAATTTGCAATTTTGATAACACTGGGGTTATTGTACAAGTATTCTGTTCATTTATTGCTGCAACTGTATCTTCTTTCTTTCAAAAGTCAATATTTGAAAATTAGTGTTTTATTCTTTCATGAAACAGAGGAATCATGATATTGAAACAAGGTAGCGGTTTTGTAATTATTAACAAGAATATTCCAAATTGATATTAATATTAATATTGAAAAAAGAAAACTAACCAAAACACCCATTGATGTTTACTATCATTTTAAAAGTTAATGGGTTTTAAATTGATGTATATCTTATCTATGTCATTTGCTCTGGATCGTGGCATGTAAGGACAAACATCTTAAGTCTTTGTTATGCCATAATTGCTTTTTCTTATGGCTCTTCCTTTATAAATTATTTACTGATTCTCAATTGATTTATTTGTTCGTTTTTAAATTTTTATCTCTTTCCATATCCCAGGACTCTTCCTTCTTTGTTAGAAGCACATTTCTCAGTAAGACACAAAAGTTGTTGAAGGAGCATAAATTACCAATCAGATTTGCCTGTGCTTTTGCTTTGGCAGTAACAGATGACATTGATGATCTGAAATATCAGGTGTTTTTATGTCTATTTAACATTTTATGTGTGTGATTTTTACAGTTTTTTTTTTTTTTCCATTTTGATTCATGTCAAGTTGCATTATGTTTGTTGGATATGATATTTAATTCTAAATTTATGCAATTGAAATGTTTTATTTAATGTATATTATTATACTATCAACTATTAGTATGATCCCTTAGTTTTATTAACTATTAAGGCTATGCCATATCTAACAATGAGCAAATTATAATGAATTGGAGTGCAATTGAATGAAACAAAGTTACTATTTCATTGTTTTGGTATTTTGATGATCATAAGGAAAAAGAGAATGGTTCCATCTCATGGTTGTGAAATTTGAGGGGAAGAAAGCGATGTAATGAATGGAGTTCCCCATCAAGTTTCTCTCCATTCCATCTTATTTTCAACAATCCAAATATATGGGTTCATCAATCCTAATATAACTAACGGAAATCTAAAATCTTTGTGCCTTTCTTTGTTGAACCTAGTGGACTAAAAATGGGTGAAGTCATAAATTGAGTAAATTCACAATCTTCCATGAGGCTTGTCTTTGTAACCCCCCCCCCAAAATCTTCCATGAGTAAATTCACAATCTTCCAAGAGGTGGGATTGATGTAATAAAAGTATATTAGGAGAGTTTTTGTTAGGTTAAAAAACAGAAGGGTGCTTGGTGTAATAAGGACAAACTTTAAGAGAAGATTCTGTATAATTTACTCTTTTTGAATTCTATCTACAATCATTCTAAACGAAGGGTGCTATATATGTGGGGTTTTATTTCCCATTATAGTCCTACAAGAAAGCCTGCAATTTACTCATATATATATATATATATATATATATATATATAAAAGAAATGCTAGCAACACACTTTATCATTGGTTGATATTTATTGAAAACACAAGTTTTGGTGGGTCATACATCTTATTTAATGTTTTTCTCCTAACTTTGTAGTTTACAATAATTTTCAACCAATAGTGAAATGTGTGTTAAAAAGAGTGAGATGGAACTTCTCATACATTCATATATGTCTTTGTGTATATATATGTATAAAGATGGATCAACTTATTCCAAAGGTAAGTAAAGGAGAGTAGTGACTCTCCATCCTCACTTTTCATTTTCTTATACTTAAATATATGAAAAAAGGCTTGAGTGTTGTATACACTCAGCTTAGAATATTATATTAATAGATATTACACAAGAGTATATAAGAAATCAGAAAGAGAGCTTAACAACCACCCTACCTCTAACATACAACATAAATGACTAACAAAAATGTAGTTCAACTAACTACTAACACTTATTACAACTTATATTTAACGCCGCCACAAGCTAGAGCATATACATTATATGTTCCAAGTTTGGAACTCAGGTATTAAATCTGAGGACCCTTCAAGCATTTGGTTAATAGATCTGCAAGTTGATCATATGAGCTAACAAACTCAGTCCTAATTTCCTTGGATAGTACCTTTTCACCAAGTGACAATCAATTTCAATGTACTTAGTCCTCTTATGAAACACTACATTGGAGGCAATATGTAGAGCTTTCTCATACTCACAGTAAAGTTGTATTGAAGAAATTTCACAAAACTTCAATTCTTATAGGAGTTGTTTAACCCACACCAACTCACACATAGGTAAGGCCAACTTTTGCACCAGATCGAGAAACAATATTCTGTTTCTTGCTCTTCCACGAGATAAGGTTACCTCAAAGAAACACACAATAACTAGTAGTAGAGTGTCGATCTATGTCGGATCTTGCCCAATCAATATCACAATATCCAACAATTTGACTGTTTTCTTTATCCTCAATACAAAAGACCTTGACCTGGAATTTTCTTAATGTACTTGAGAATAGGAATTACTCCATTTCAATAATCAATACAAGGTGAATTCATGAATTGATTCACAACTCCAACTGCAAAGGAAATATCTGGCCTACTAATAGTAAGATATATAAGCTTCCCAACCAACCTTCTATACCTTTTTGGATCTGAATATAAGTCTCCTATATCAAGCACTAACCTCTTATAAAGGTTCATAGGATTGTCAACGAGCTTACAATCAGACATTTTAGTTTCCTTTATAAGATCCAAGACTTACTTCTTCTTGGAAACTACAATGTCTCCTTTGAATTGAGCTACTTCTATTCCAAGAAAATATTTCAGCTGACCAAGATCTTTAGATTGAAAGTGATTGCATAAATGTTGCTTTAATTAGAGATTGTGATGTCATCATTCCCTATAATGACAATGTCATCAACATAAACAACCAAATAAACACAGTTTCCAATAGATTTATGATAGTGGAAGATGGAGTGATCAACTTCACTCTTTATCATTCCAAAACTTTGGACAAAATTGTTAAAATTTTCAAACCAAGCCCTTGGAAACTGTTTAACACCATAAAAAGATTGATGAAGTTTACACACTAGACCAAACTCCCCTTGAGCAACAAATCTAGGAGGTTGCTTCATGTAGATTTCTTTGTCTAACTGATCATGAAGAAATGCATTTTTAACGTCCATATGATACAAGGGACAATGACAAATAGCCGCCATGGCAACAATAAGATGGATGGTAGTGATCTTGGCCACTGGTGAGAAAATATCTCCATAATCAAATCCATATATTTGAGTGTAACCTTTATCTACAAGACGAGCTTTAAAACGATCAATTTCACCATGAAGAACTACTTTAATAGCATAGATCCATCTACAACTAACAACTTTCTTTCCAGGGGGAAGAGGTACCAACTCCCATGTACCTATATTATGATCAAGGGCATGTATTTTATCTATCATGGCTTGTCGCCATCTAAGATGATCAAGTGCTTTACAAACATTTATGGGAATATTGATAGATGACAATGAAGTGACAAAGCATCAATAGAAAGAAGACAAACAATGATAACTCAAAATTGTAAATAGGATACGGGTTTTGAGATGAGCGAATAACTTTTTGGAGAGCAATAGGCCAACTTGAGTTGTTATCAACCATAGAAGAATAATTAGTAACCATTGTACAAGAAACAGATGGAGAAGGTCATGTGCCAAGAGAGTCATTAGGTACGTGGAACTAACTTCGGGTGTCCTACCTCGATTAGTAACAGAGGGTGATAAATTAGTTTTAGTGAAGGTAAGAGTTGTAGGAATAGTTGCATGGTCAGATTGAGAAGAGATGTCATAAGAGATGACAATTTCAAGACTAGAGGTGGAAGTGAGTAGTACCTCTTGTATGGAAATGGTGTCTGATATGGAGGATGAGAAGAAAAGAGTATCCTCAAAGAAGGTAACATTAGCAGACAGGTAATACCGCTTGGTATTAAGAGAATAACATTTGTATCCTTTTTGAAGACAAGAGTACCCTAGAAAGACACGCTTGATAGATTTCACTGACAACTTATCAACACTTGGAGACAAATCATGAATAAAACACATACAACCAAATACGGTGATACATGTTCAGTGGGAAAAAAAGGATTGAATGAGGAATTTGATTATCAAGAGAGGAAGAGAGCAACCTATTGATAAGATAACAGGTAGAAAAAATCGCATCCTCCAATGATGCAATGGAACCTTTACATTAAGCATTAAGGAGCGAGCTGTTTCAACAAAATGCCGATTCATTCTTTCTACAATCCTATTTTGTTAAGGAGTGTGGGGACAAGTTGACTGATGTAAGATTCTTTGAGAGGAAAAAGAAAGAGACTTTAGAGGAAAAATATTCCTTTGCGTTATCACTTCTAAAAATTTTAATGGATTTTTCAAACTGATTTTTGATTTCATGGAAGGATGCAAATGTGGACAAAAGTTCAAATATTTCTTTCATTAAATATAGCAAAGTATAATGGGAATATTCATAAAAGAAAATTATAAAATATTTAAGTCCAAAAGAGGTAACCCGACTCAGTTCCCAAATATTCAAATGAATAGTAGAGAAGGTTGAATTACATCTTGGTTCATCTTGACTAGGAAAAGAGATCTAATATGTTTGTTTTGTTGACAAGTTTCACATTCTAATTTTTGGATATTCTTAATACTAGGAGCCATTATCTTTAATTTGGCTAAACTTGGATGCCCAAAATGATCATGCAACATTTTAGGAGAGGTAGATGCAAGGCATGATACTGAAGGATTATACTCTAGGTAGTTGAGACTGATTGATTTATGTCTTGCGCCAATCTGTCGGCCTGTACCACATTCTTGTATGACAAATGAATCAGAATTAAATGTAATTGAACAATTTAAGGATTTAGTCAACTGACTCAAAGAAAGTAAATTGGCACAAGAGGTAATGGACAAAACAGAAGTTAAATTTAAAGAAGAGGAAATAGATATTGAACCCACTCCTTGAGCTGAAACCTTTGACCCATTGGCTAATTTGACAAGCTGGGGAAATTTAGGAGATGACATAGATGAAAACAAAGAATTATTACGAGAGATATGGTTTGAAGGTCGTTGAGACATTGAGTCCAAAAGAAGATTCAACCAGATTGTTAGACTTCAATTTCAAGCACTCTTAGTATCCTTGATACTCTTCTTTAGATAACTTCCTTTCTTCAGGTTTCTCAGATCTTGATACATGAACAACTTTTTTTGGGAAACTATGTAATGAGTAGCAAGTTCATTAGTGTGACCCATCCTTTTGCAATGAGTACAGTGAGGACGATTACCTCTTCCAACTTGTTCTTTATTTCCACGCCTTTCTCTCCTTCTAGAAGACATTATAACAGAAGATTTTGCATTACTTTCAAGGGAGGTACCCTCATAATTTAGGGTAAGAACACAGAGGAGACGTGTAGTTAAGCTCTCCGTGATGGGAATATCTTATCCTGTTAGAACTGATCATGAATATGATTGAATGCAAACGAAGAACTATAACCATGTAAAGGTTATCAAGTTGTTTGCTTATTTCTTCCATTTAATCAACCTCTAGGATAAGCTTCAACTCTTCTGCGACTGCCTGAGCATCGGAAACCTATGAGACACCATATTTGAATCATCTTGCTTCAATGAGGCTAGTTTCTGAACACAATCAACAATTGTTGAATATCATTAGAATACATATCTCGAGCTTTCTTCCAAAATGAATAACAGGATTTAATGGTTTGAGGTTCCTTAATATTTTAGGTTTCACAGACTGCCATAGAAGAGCATAGATTTGAAAGTTTGGGTTCTTTCACTGAGCTTTCTGTTTAGCTGATCTTTCAGTATTTTCTTCCTTTTCTAAATGTTCATGATGTCCCTAAGGAACCAGAGTTCCAAAGAGCCAGTCATGATAAATAATTTTTACCATTAGGCTTCTCGGTTGTGGTAGCCTAAAAAATAAGAAGAACATGATTTGAGCTAACACCTGAGGAGGTAGAAGAAGACATAGCTGATCTAAAACATGTAAATAATTGAGAGATTTAAGCTAAAGCTCATGAAACTTACTCGAACCAGAAAGTGGAGACCAAGATTGGAATCAACAAGCTCTGACGACCTAGCGACGGTGGAATGATGGCGAACGAACAACGTTTGGCTGACATGTGGAGCTCACGCACCTTAGAAGAAGAGAAGTTCGACGACGCGTGTGGAGAGGCCGTTGGAGAAGCAACTACTTGGGTTGGAATGCGTACGTCGAGGCACATTGAACCCTGAACTTGTGGGACAAAAAGGTTGATGGCGGTGACTGGCCGCAGACAACCTACTATGACTTCAGACTTTAAGAGCGTGATTGTTTTCACTCTGATATCAACTTGAATATAGGAAAAAAAGGCTTGAGTGTTGTGTACACTTAGCTTAGAACATTATATTGATAAAGATACTACACAAGAGTACATAAGAAGTCATAAAGGAGGCTTAACAACAACCCTACCTCTTACATACAACATAAATGAAAGACAATGTAGTTCAACTAACAACTAACAGTTATCACAACTTATATTTAACACTTATGTTTGTAATTAGAGGACCTACTCTCTTAAACTTACTCTTGGAGTATTAGGATCTCTTTCTTTCTATATAGATAATTTTATATGTGTGTGTGTGTGTATATATATATATATATATATAAAATCTAGAATGTGTCCTGTTATTGGGTTATGCATGTTCTGAATAATGTAGTTCAACTAACTACTAACAGTTATTACAACTTATATTTAACACTGATGTTTGTAATTAGAGGAGCTAATCTCTTAAACTTACTCTTGGAGTCTTAGGATCTCTTTCTTTCTATATAGATAATTTTTTTTATATATATATATATATATAAAATCTAGAATGTGTCCTGTTATTGAGTTATGCATGTTCTGAATAATGATTATTGATGCTGTTTCTTTTAGAACTATAAATATATGAGAGAGTTTATAAGGGACTACAGTATAGTAGCTCGTAAACAACAAACTTCCGCTGTTCAAGGAGCCATCGTTGATTACCCAGCCTACATTTTGGTCTTCTTGATTCATGTTCTTGCTCGTAATGATGACTTCCCATTTGAACTCTGTCAAGATGAAAAAGTGTATTCTGACCTTTGCAGGTTATATATTGCAGTTCATATTTTAGTTTTACTAATTACGGCATATGAATATACACCCTAAAGATGGTGACACATGGATTTCCTCTTTTGCAGTCCACTTTTCTTTATCCTGCAGGCATTACTTGATATCAGTTTTGTTGATGGTGATCTGGACACTGTTAATAATGCTGTCCTACATATAGTTAGTATTTTTCGAGCAATCAGAAAGGTTGAGGATGCTGTTGATGCGCAGATGACAACTGTAATATGCTGCATATTCTTCATTAACTACTTTCTTTTTGTTGCATGTGAGTTTTATTTTGAATTTTGTGAAATGCAGAAGCTGCATATGCTGGCTGAAATTGGGATATTTACATTGAATGAATTAAATCATGGGGGAATTTCTGTATCTCAAACACCTGGACAAATTTTATTGCCTTCATCACTATATAGAGTGAGTCTTGATAAGAACAATGTAAGTTTTCTAGAGGGATTATTGTCTTTGATTTACAGAGAAGATTAGTCAGATTATTATTAATTTTATTGTTTAGCTTATGCAGTTAGTTTGTTTGTCTTATTCACACAATTTTTTGCTTTGGGTGAAACTTATAACTGCAGACCAGTTCAAAATGCCCAAAGTCCTTTTTTGATGGAAATTTTTTAAGTAGAATCTTTCACATACTCAAGGAATGTACTCTGCCTCATGGATTTGCTCAAAAGGTATGCTTCATATAAACAAAATTTACAACAAATGTTTTTCATTTCTTTTTAACGATGCCATTCATTTTTATCTATCTTTTTTTTTTGGGGGGGGGGGTGCTATCAGACTGCAAAAACACTTCCTATGCCTGGTCATAAAGGTCATCTTGATGTTAAAAAGTCTAATGTTAATATTTATGGTGTACTGGACTTGGCATCTAGCAAAACGGATGATTTGCCTACAAGAGAAATAGCAAATGCTAAAACTGTGAGGCCGAAAAGGAGGAAATGTGTGCCTATGTCTGGTTCTGGATCTGTTGGTTTGCATGAATGCTCTATGATTGAGAAGCAACAAAAAATAGCATCAGAACATAGTGGAAAGACAATAGAGAGAAACATGCTTCCATCAAGTGATTCTGTGCACTCTAATGGTTCTATGTCCAAATCACAATTACCGCCAACCCACAAATCAAAAAGAGCTGCTGCTTATTCGTCGGAGAATGCTGTAACAAGTAGCAAGCATACTGTTGAATCTTTTAAATGTTCCAGAACCAAAAGGAAAGATACATGTGATTCAAAGGTTGGTTGGGAATTGTTTTGAATATCGAAAGTTGAATGCTGTTTGTTGTACTTGTATGTTCATTAAAGCGCATTTCATGAATGATATGAAAAAATGAATTTGATTAGAAACCACCAACAGTGTAAAGGTTTTTTACACTATTATTTAATTATAGATTGATGTATATCGTAAATTTGTTGACTTTTGTAATAACTATTTTAGAAGTCATGATCCATTTGGGATGATTTCTTATAAAATTTTTTTCATTGCCAATGTATGAAAATGAACTCATTAAAAATAATATATGATATGGCAAAAGCTGTGAAAATGTCTGCTTTCTCTTTGTTGTTACTTACTCAAGCCTTAAGGATTGTTATTATTACTATTAGAGATATGAACCATTCTTAGTCTATCACAGCTTACATTTAGGATGAGTTAGCTGCTTGACATGTTGTGAGAGTCTCTTTGAAAAAGTGGTTGAGATTTTTGTTATCCAAAGCCTTTCCTTTCAAAGTTACTGATGGTATCAAAGTAAGGGCTAGCTTGGAACTTTGGATTAGCTTTTGAATTATGAAATCCAATTTGAAGACTTTTCTTAGGCAAGAATGCTAAGCTTTGTTAAGCTTATAGATCTTATGGAGAAGTTAGATGAGAAGGCTTATGAAAAGTTGAGATGCATGAGTTGTTTAAGCTTTAACTTATTATATCTCTAATTCTTTTTATTTTCTTCCCCTTTTAGTGCTTGTTGAGAAGATTATCCAAACTAGCATTATGCTTTTTGGTTAATTATTGTTGATTTGTTGTGTAATCAAGGCTTACCTGGTGGATAATTGCCAAAATTCTTTTCTGCCATCTTAAATAAATCCTCTGTTTTGAGCATCATTTCAATCTTATGCATCTTTGCCCTTTTACTATGTTGCCAAAGTGTGTGATCTTTTGGAAACAATTCTTATGCATGTCTTTTGATTTTTTGGTGTAGAAACAACAAATACTAGAAGATGTTTCAAATAAAAATCATATCAGCCTCCGGTGAGTTTTGTGATAATTTTTACTTTCTAGTTTTTACCCCCCAATTAAGTTCATTTCTCTTTTAACAGTATATGAAAGAGATATTGAGTAATATTGTTGAATTTAGTAGAGCTGTAAAAGTATCTGTCCAGATTCTTTGGATCTTTTATAGGAGCATCAAATCTGAATCAAATCAATTCAAATATTTTTAGAAATTATGTGCATTTATTTCTCCTGATTTTTAGGATATTTGTTTTCTGTTTATTTCCATATTTTTAGCAGAATCAATCATTCAATTCTGCATAAAATACCCTATGTATACTATCACTTTTTTCCATGATAGAAAAGAATAAAATATTTTCTAAACCTAGATGGTACCAAAGCTTAGGCCCTGACCTCTTTCAACCATGGTGAAGATGACATTGACTGCTTTCACAACCACATCTTGCATCTCAATTTAGGTTTTGGGGAATATTGAGATTGGGTCTTGCACAAACCAATTTGATACTTTCTCTCGAAACCTATTGTGTATAGACTCAATGATCAAAGTTACATTATGTGACCACAATCTGCAAAATTGGCCATAGATTGGAAAGGAAAAGGGGATCTCTTACTGGAGAAGTTGAGTAGCCCTCCAAGGATGACCCTTCTTTCATATAATGGAACTTAGAAAAGTCTCATTACTTCTTGTTAATTGACTCCATGGAACCAACAATAGGAATACCTTATTTCTTCTTACCTACAGCCAAATATTTTTGGGATTCTATTCAAGATGCAACTTTGGCAGTACAAACAGGGCAATGAAGATGCCACGTCATACTACAATTTGATGATGATCCTTTGGCAAGAGTTAGACCAATTTTATGTAGATGATTGGGAAATGTTGCTTGGCTAAGGAAAAGGGAGGAGAATGATCATGTTTATGGTGGTACTAAACAAAACTTCGGTGGAGATTGCACTCCATTTAAGCTTGTTTATGGATGTCCTCCTCCTTCACTTTCAAAGTTGATTCCACTTGAGATGTGAGTATAATAATTTTCAGTCTTTCAAAATCACTCCATTTGAGGTTGTTTATGGATATCCTCCTCCTCACTTACACACACTCGCAAAAGGAGTTTGAAAATGGGTACAATAGGACAAATTAGAGAAAAAGTCTACAATCTATGACACCTATGACCTAACACATCATATAGATACAACATAAATGAGCTTTTTATAGAGTTGACATAGTGCTGTTAAATAACCGCCATGGCGGCACAATAGTGCCATGGCATGGCAGAATTTTTGCCAACCGCTATGCAAAATTTGTGAAGGGATGTTCGTCATGGTGGTCCCATAATGCACAATGGCATGTTCTGCCATCTGCCATTAATAACACTGACTGTACAACAGATAATAAAACAACTATTTTAACAATGCTAAAAATCTATAAAATACATAGCTTGTTATCAAAATGTGCAAGAATAAAAAAGTAGTTCAGACCACTCTGATATTCTCTGTCATATTGTTCAAATTCTTCTATTGTTAACACAACATCAATACACTCCCTCTAATCAAGAAACAAAAGACATTCTAGCAAAAACCTTGTTTCTTTTTTTTTTTTTGGTAAGCCAAAAATTTTCATAAATAATAGATACAACACAAATAATGCTGACCTTAAACAAAATAATACAAAGGTAAACATGCAAAATACTTTAAGTTTGACCTCCTTATGAAACTGGACGACCCGGTCATTCAATACAACTAGTTGGGTTCATAGTCCATTCTGCTAATGTATGCTAAGTTAAATTTTCTGTTCTGCACCATTCCCATGAGCTTACTTGAGTATCAAGAATGATTTGTTGCACCTTTGGAGGTAATTCTTTGAACACTGAAGCATTTCTAGCTTTCCACAAATGCCAAATTGTAGCATTCCACACCAAAGACCATGCTTTTCTTCTTTGCCACAGCCCCGACCAGCCCCCCAAATTGTTCTATGTGATTGCGAAGTGTTATTAGAAGCACTATACTCACCCTTACCAAGCACACACAAAACCCTATACTCTGCCTGCCACCTTAGGATATGAATAAGTGTGACATTGAGTCCATCATTGCTCCACACATCCCACACATAACTTCTTCCCATTGGATAATTCCTTGCTTTGCTAGGTTGTCCTTTGTTGTTAAGATTGAATTATGAAAGCCTAAGAACTAAGATCCTAGTTGTGCATGATTGGAAATTTGGAATCCATTGCTCAGCATGAGGAGTGTTGACCACTACCAGTGTTGAATCAATAATCTTAAGTTGAATAACCACCTTTATGACTATTAGAATGAGAGAGAACTACAACCTCTTGTAATGAGGCCTTTTTGTGATGTTGATTGGGTAACTAACTTTGATGATAGAAGGTCAACTTCAGGAGTTGTTATCTTTGGTGGACCTAATCTAATTTCCTTGTGGTCTAGAATTGTAGCACCAATTAGGAATATGAAATGGCTGTTGATATGACTTCAACTATGCAGAAATGAATTGTTATTACGAAGAGAAATTATTATTGTTTTGATTGTTGGATGGTGGAGCTTGATACTTTGTATTGAACCTATCACAGCAATTCAACACTGTGTCAAAACTTATAACACATTTGGCAATGACCATGTCCATGACTGAAGCATCCATTGTGATTTCCACAGCTAGAGGATCCTCAAGAATTAGAATAGGAGTTGAAATTTGTTTAATTAGGCTTCATATGAGTTCAAATTGGAGTGCACATGATTGTCTTCATCAGTGAATCTATTGTTAGAAGCACTAGTCTTGTTCTACTTTTTTAGATGTAGTTCTTGAGCAATTTCAATGGTGATTTTCGATAAGTTGCTTTTGATGAAAACAATAATAGGATCAAACTCCTTCAATAAGCTTTCATGTGTCAAATCCATATATTTGCAACGAGTAGCAAGATCACTGATAGAGGATAACACATCAACTAGAGCGTTGATGTGAAGAAGATACTCTTCAACAGTGCAATTTTTTAGAGAAACATGGCGAAACTTAGATTAGAGTTATCAAGCCTTTGTTTTGGTTTGGTGAAGAAAATATGCATGTATTTTATCCCAAACTTTATACGAGTGAGTGCATTCAAGAACTCGAGACAACATTGTGGATGAAAGATATGATTGAAGTCATGAGAGAAGCAATTGATCTTGCTTTTCCCATGCACGATTCACCTGGTCATTATCTTGTCATCTTTAGAGAGAAATCACATCAGAATACTAGGAGAAGCCATAAATTTTTTAAGATTGTGAGCTTTGGTGATCCGTTCAATTTGGTGTTGCAGCAAAAATAATAAATTAAATAAGTATTTCCGTGATTAGATGAGAAAATGCTCTTGGAGTAGTTGCTGGTAGGGGTGGGTATATGCTATCTACACCCATGGGTGAAATATACACCCATGTGGGTACTCATGAAGTAATACCCATGGGTATTTTTAATATCCATAGGTATTCGTGGATATTTGCACATTTGAAAATTAAAAAATAGTAGTATACATCAATTACATAAATTTAAACCAATTTAATATAAGTATAGATGATTTTTTTACTATTTTAGGTATTGCAGATATTTAGTGGGTATCCACGGGGCAGATACCTTGCTACCCGTCCCCATTTAATAACGACTATGAGTATATCCATTAAAATACTTGCAGCCTTACAGGTATCCAATTTGTATACCATTTTGTCCTTGTTGCAGATTTTATTTGCAAACCCTAGTCGCTGAAACTTGGATCCATAAGGAATTGCGATCCCTACTCTTTGTATTAATGTGAGAATTATACAAAAGCCAACGAGTCTGATTACAAGGATTTGTAATTGTTTAAGAGAGTTACAGCTACCCAACTAAGCTAACCATGGTGAACAGAGAATCTACGAACTAGCCTAATTATTACAGAGGAGTAAAACATTCATAATGACAAATTGCGTTTAACTAGTTAATTTTACCGTTTTCCTAATATGTTGGAATCTGTGATTTTGTTCTTGATAGAGACAGGATTGTATTTCTTTACTGTCTTTGCTTTGAAATTTGAATTATTATCTACACCCGTTTGTTTTTTCAGAATAGAATTTGATTTTTCTTTGCTTTATTAGGGTCCTGAACCCCTGATTGATGTAAAATATTTCTCTATTTAATATGCATTGTAACCAATCTGATTCAAGGCATGAAAAATATAATTTTGCACCTAGTTAAATTTACTTATTCGTTAGATATCTGGTCGATATTTGCTTTGACTTTGTGTTTATCTTTTGTGCCTGTCCAAATGTCTATTATACAAACAAAATATAGCATTTAATATTTTTGTTCAAGCTTACATTTGAACAAAACTTAACTTGAAAAGAGAGCTGAATATTGTTTGAGGATATTTCTATACAAGCTCTAATCTATATTTATAAGCTAAACTATTTAAAAGAAAGATGGAAACTATGCTTCAGTCTCCAAGTCTCCATAGATCACAGCATCTCAGATCACAATTTAGGTTAACTCCTCAAAACAGAATTCAAAATTCGAAGCAATTAAAATTAAGTCCCAAAATAAATTTAAAGATTAAATGTGGGAGAATGAAGGAAATGGAGCTTACAAGCACATCACAGAGGAAGAAGGCGTTGCCGGAAAGTGTGTCCGTGTGTCTCCACCCGTTACCACCACTGCTCAATTAACTAACCCCAATCACAACAACTCACACAACTCACACCAACCACATCACCATCATAGCACACTGAACCACCCCAATCATGTTGTTGAAATCCCTAATTAAATGGTACAAGGCTATTTTGAGTAATTTAGGACAATAATTCTAATTTCTAATTTGTACACTCTAAATTAGGAAGTCTAATTATGTGCAATAAATAAATTGATTCTTATTTCTAAAATATATAATATATAATAGGAAACAGTAATCGTGATTTATTCCCTCATTAACATCCCCCCCTCAAATTGATGTGGTTGGTTAAAAAGCATCAAATTGCGAACTATAAATTGATGTCGTGGACGAGGAACCACCTTGTTAAGGATGTCTACATGTTGAAGTTGCAAAGTGACATGAGGAAGGGAGATAACATGATTGTCAAAGTCTCCCGAACAGAATGACTATCCATTTCAATATGCTTAGTGTGCTCATTAAAGACTGAATTGACAACAATTTGAATGCTGGTAGGAAGGAAAGCGTTGCGAGTAGAGGTGCCTTTCAAATAACGAATAATCCAACGAACAACAGCCAAATGATGATGATGTAGAGTGTGCATAAATTGACTCACTTGTTGAATTGTGAATGAGATGTGAGGGCGAGTGATAATCAGCTAATTAAGACTATTTACCAACTGTCGATATAGTAAAGCATCTGATAGAAGATCATCCTCATCATAGTGATATTTGACATTAATCTCAAGAGGAGTATGCACTGGATTAGCATAGTGTATACCCGTGAAAGAAATCAAGTCTTCAACATACTTATGTTGATGGAGAAAGACACCTTTGGAGTCTGTAGAAACCTCGAGACCTAAAAAACAATGAAGAGGACCTAGGTCTTTCATATGAAAAGAGGCCTTGAGCTGCTCTTTAAGTCATTGGATGATTAGAACCTGTAATTACCATATCATCAACATAAATGAGAAGAACAATATTGGTGGTTGTACGGTGAATGAATAAAGAAGAATCATATTGACTTTGAATAAAGGAGAATCCAAGAAGAGTGGAGCGAAACTTCTCAAACCATGTCCAAGGAGCTTGTTGGAGGTTGTATAAAGAGTGTTTGAGCTTGCACACGCTAGTGGAAAGGGGAAAACGAGCCTTTTGGGGGGGAGGGGGTCATATAAATATCTTCTATCAGGTCACTATAAAAGAAGACATTCTTCACATCTATTTGATGAAGTGGCCATCCTTGGGAGGCAGCAAGAGAAAGAACTGTTATGATGGAAGTCATCAGAATAGTTTGTTACCCAAAACGACCAATCGGGCCTTATAACAATTAGGATAGTCATCAGAATTCAACTTCACAGAATACACCCATTTGGGGGCTTAACACCAGTTGGGTAAGGAATAATGTCCCATGTTAAATTCTCCTGAAAGGCTTGGAGCTCCTCTTGCATTGCTATCAGCCAATGGGCGTCCTTAATTGCTGATAAAAACAAGTAGGAATAGATATGCCAGATAGAGCAATAGGCCTAAATCCATATCTAGTTGGGGGACAAATAGTTTGTCTTGATCGGTGTTGTGCTGACGTGATAGGTTCAGGTGGAGGATCAACATCACGAAGGGGTAGGGTATGCCAGCGTCAGACATAAACATGACCTAGTTTGAAACAGTCTATAGAACAAGAACCATTAGAAAAATTGGGAAGGGTAACAAAGGCATTAGAAGTAGGACACTGAAAAAAATATTGATGAATAAAAAAAACCACATTTTGAGAAATGAGAAAGCGAGAAGCAGTGGCATCATAACGCAACAAATCATTTGTGAGTAGGATTATAACCACAAAAGGCACATTGGACAGATTAGGCCCCAAGTTTATGACGATCAAGAGGTGGTAAGTGGACAAAACATATACAACAAAAAGGATGAAGATTATGATAATTAGAATGAGTTTTGAATAGATGAAAAAAGGGGAGTCAAGCCCAAGAACTTGAGATGGAATAGAGCATTCAAGTTGTAGGGACTGAGTGACGTCAAGCAAATGGCGATTCTTCCGTTCCGCAATGCCATTTTGTTGAGGTGCATAGGGGCAAGAGCGTTGAGAGATAATCCCATTTTGTTGAAGGTAGTCTTGAAATTGATGAGAAAGATACTCCCTACTAGAGTCAGTGCGCAAGTTCTTAATCTTGGTGTGAAATTGGGTCTCAACAAAAGCCAAAAGAATCTTCAACATGGTGAAAACCTCAGCTTTGGATCTTAAGAAAGTAAATCCAAGTATATTGATTTTAGTCATCAATAAACGTCACAATATTTGTATTGAGCATGAGATAAAACACGGGACACACCCTAAACATCACTATGAATAATATCAAAGCATTTATTTGCACAATGAGCAGAAGAGGGAAAAGGTAGAGTTTTGCTTTTGGTGAGTTTGCACAGAGAACAAGGAAGGGAAGAAGAAATAATATTTTAATTACCCAACAAACCAATATTTATTAAATGCAACAAAACAATAGAATTTGGATGTCCTAATTTTTTATGCCAAGTCATAAATGTGTTTGGGACATTATTACAAGCCAAGGAGGAAAAACTAGGAGAAGTAAAATGCACAAACTAGGAGCAAGAGCGACTAACAATGTCGCTGAATGCACGGACCAGGAGCACGAACTGAAGAGTCACTAATAGCACAGACAAGAGGCACTCACATTCGACAAAACCTAACTCGTGATACCATGTCTGAAGAGTTGGCTTTTGATGCCTTTCTAAATTCATTCTCCCAAATAGTACAAGGCTATTTTGAGTAATTTAGAACAGAATAATTCTAATTCCTTATTTGTACACTCTAAATTAGGAAGTCTAATTATATGCAATAAATAAATTCATTCCTATTTCTAAAATATATAATAGGAAATAGTAACAGTAATTTATTCCCTCATTAACAGGGAGAACTGGATCAGAAGTACCCCAAGTCACAATCACAGTACAGTGAAAACGAGAGTTGTAATAATTACACCTGAAAGCCAATGAACAAAAACAAACGACAGTCTGCCCAATTTTACTCCAAAAGCAATTTTGCTTCTGAATTGACTTGAAAGGGGAAATTGAGACCGTAAACTAGTATAATTCTGAGTTGACTCGCGATTTTTATGACTATGCTTCTATTTGTTTTTCTGCTAGTTGCTTTTATATATTCTCATTGCATAGTATTATCTATGCCTAAATTTTTGTAGTTTATCTGCCAGTACAGTAGTCCATTTATATTACCATAGCCTTGTATCTGCAGTTTCATGCCTATGCTGTTATCTTATATCTGATGTCACTTTTTTTTATTCCATTGTCTTGAGACTTCGTGACCAGCTTATTAGTTATTTATCTTTTTTCCCGTATACCTTATGTTCAACATGCCATTTTTTTGTCATTTAAAAAAAAATTAAGGTTTTGTGTTTCATCTTGCAGTGAACCTGGTGAATATTCTTCTCTCGGTAATATAAAAAAAACTGTGACTAGAAGTCTAGCTGCCAAAGATGGAAAACTACAGAATAAAGAAAACAGTAAGTAGTGCAGCACCAGCAAATGGATCCTGTGGCTGATAATTTTGTATATTACAGGCACGATGTATTAAAAATAGTTATAATATTGGAACACTCCTAAGCATATAAACTTCTCTACTGATATAAACAAAAATAACCTTTGAATATGATGTGTGATCATGCTTCGTAGGTGGAAATAAAATTAGCAAAATGAGGCATCCTAAAAACAAAGAGATGTTGTAGAGGCAACAATCACTGACACACTGATGACTCAGCAATATTTAGTTTTCTGCTACAGTGCTATTTTTTCTTTCATCATGGCTTAGAAGATTTACTTGTATGTCTGGAATTTTGCTTGTCCTCACGCAATTTCTCTCTAATGTGAAATTTTGCTGCAGCAAATGTAAATGAAAATGGAAAAAGTACTGAGACATCAGCTTCAGAAGCTGTCAATACAAACTCATGTGCTGTAAGTCGTGTCCTGCTGTTATATTTTTCTGCCCTCTAGCTAAAGCTGTAGTTGGCGGTTTGAATTTTAGTTGCTTATTTTCAGGTTAGAAGAACACGGCGGAAAGTATAAATATTGTGCGGACCCCGGCTTTAAAGACTGCATAATCTAATCCACGAGTTATTATGCACTAAAAAAAACTGCAATACGTCACTTTCATCTTTTTTCGCATTATCATATACTGAAACATCCCTTGTATAGAGAAAAAATCAAGAGCTTGTGTTTGTACATTTTCTTATAATCCTGTATGCATCTATTCATACTTTTTTAGGTATTAATCTGTTCGTACTTTTTAGTTAAACATTCTTGTCTTTGTATATATTATCAATATTCCGATTATTCCCTTGTAGATACGATGGTATAAAAGCATGCTTGGGCATTATTATAATTTGAATCATAATCTATTTTTTAATCATAAGCTGTTTGAAAATTTAGTTTGAATTTAGATTTTATTTTTTGAAAAATAAGTTTGTAAGAAGCTAAAAATTTGTAATTTATAATTATTTTTCAATAGTTTATTTTTTCTTTGAGCTATTTTCACATTTTCAACTCTAAATTTTTAAAATGGCAAAAATACCCTTAGTTAAAATAGTAAAAATTTAATTACTACACACCTCTCT
This sequence comes from Psophocarpus tetragonolobus, assembly GCA_037954015.1. NCBI lineage: Eukaryota > Viridiplantae > Streptophyta > Magnoliopsida > Fabales > Fabaceae > Psophocarpus > Psophocarpus tetragonolobus. The sequence continues at coordinate 30,457,086 of CM075695.1, read as the reverse complement.
ACCTTCCTTTTTTGTCAGCACTTCTCTCACATCTCTCTTTCTTTTTGTCTTTCACAAGTCTTTGTTTTTCTTTATTGATTCAATCTCTCTTCTTCGTATGTACGTTTGTGTTTGCTTTTGTTTGTATTCTTCATGTTCGAGTTTGTGTTTTTCTTCTTATTTAGTATACTATCTTAATCCTTTTGCATTTTCACGAATCAAGTTTTTTTTACAAGTCTGGATAGAGGTATTTGTATTTTATAATTGTATTGTTTTTTACAAGTTTGAATATTCTTATTCGGACTTTGTAATTGCATTTTTTTTTGTCTGTGTTTGCATGTTCACTCATCTTCAAGAAAAGTATTATAAGCCAAATACCTCTATTCGGACTTGTAAAAATTCGTGAAAATGCAAAAGGATTAAAATAGTAAAGTATTATAAGCCAAAGCTTGAGCTTTGAGACTTTCGTTTTTTATCCAAATTCCTTGTTCTTCCATGGTGGATGCATTTGCCAAATCTATTCTTGAGGTATTTGCTTTCTCATTTCTGCATTTCGCTTCAACTACTACAAACACCAAATCTTATTCATCAAAATGAATGAATGTGTAGGGAGAAGGCATATACTAACAATTGAAATGCAAAGAAGGAGGTGTATGAGAGAATTTGGAGTAGTGATATCTGGAGGAAGAAGGAGGATAGGTGTTAAGTTATTTTTTTATCTAGGGATATTTTAGTTTTTCTTATAGGAAGTTATGAGAGTGTAGGGAAAAATTTTCTAGTAAAGAGATTTGAACTTATGACTTATCCTTCATGCCTTTTTTCTATATGTGAATTTTATCATGAGATTAACCTTATAACTTTATCTAAAGGGAATCGAATTTAAAAAGATAAATGAATAATTTTTTTTTTTATTTGAGGGATAAAACATCTCAATTTAAAAATGGAACATAATATTTGTGATTTTGATAAAATAATGGGACAAAAAGTGCAATTAAACTTTTTTTAAAAGGTAACTTTTATTTTTTATATATTAAAAGAAATGTTGGTAAGAATATTTTGGAAAATGCATTTGTAGTATAATATTTTTTTATGTGATCGATGTGGAAAAAAAGGAAAGGAAGAGGTTATATATTCAAATTCTCTACTAAAAAAAATTACATATTAACAATTAATATTTTTTTATTAAAAAATTACATGTTACAAAAAATTGTATCATTTGTAGTATTGACAATTAATGCTTTTCCATTAAAAAAATTAAATGTTACTAAAAATTGTGTCATTTGTAATATTTGTATGATTTCATGTCAATTACTTATTTGTCAAGTAGTTGAGTAAAAATTGAAATGTGTGATTCCTTCGTAATGGAAAATAGGAAAAATAAACCATGGCCAGTTTATTTAGAAATTGAACTGTAGGACAGAAAAAAAACTTAAATCTAAAGATTATCAATTTAAATAAATAATTTTAAGAACGAATGACCTTGAAGAATTTAAAAGAAATCACTTTTAAAATTATAAATTGAGATTTGACAGAAAACGTAATTTTTAATATAAAAATAATTAATTTCAGAAAGTCGTAGATTTAGAAAAAAAAATAAATGAAATTTCAGTACACCATTGTTTTTTTTAAAAACAAAACCGCTCACTTTTAGAGAGTAAAAGTATGTAAAAAAAAAAAAAAGAAGCAAAAAGAGCAATAGTTTAAATAAAATCCGAGAAAAAGCAAAAGAATGAAATCAACTGTTTTGTTGAACCCGTTAAGGGCTTAAAAGCCAGATTGGCTGTTTCTTCTACGAACTTTCCAGAACACAACTATCTCTTTCACTTTAAACTTAAACTATGACCATTTTCTTTTTCTTTTTCTTTTTCTAGCTTCCTTCTTCATTCCATTGTTTCTGGTATATCGTATGGCTCACAATCACATCGCCACCGATTCACCTCTCTCTCGTCGCATAGTTCGTTCCTTCCTCCATTTCCTCAACTCAGGTATTCATTTCTCACTATGCAACACTACCCAATTCAATTCCCACTGCAAAATTTTTATCTTTGTCGTGTAGTTATGCTTTGCTACTCATTTTATCATCTGGGTCGATTTACATATTCGTGATTAATTGGGTTCGAGTTGCCAATTCTCTAATATGTTGTTAATTTTGTTTGGGTTTAATTTAGGTTGTTAATTTTGTTGCTTGGTTTTTAATTTGAGTTTTTTTTTTCTTTATTGCGATCAATGCATGCTCTCTAATTTGTTTCCCGTGGAATAGTTGAACCGGGTCCTGGGGTAGATGCTGAAGGGATTGAGGTTGCTAGGGAGTGTTTGGCAGAGGCTTTTAAGCTTAATTCATCTCCTGTGGCTGGTGATGATGTGAAATCTGATTCATTGATTGATATATTCAAGTCTCTTGAAGCTAGTAAGCAAAGTGAAACTAGTAAGCCAGATGTTGGTCCTCCCCCGGATTCCCCGGCTGCTTCCAGTTCATTCTCCGGTGAGAATCCTGCTCATTCGAAGAATCATTCTGAGGCGTCGAAATCTACGGTTAATTCACTTCACACTTACCTTCTTATGGTTATGGCCCTTGCATTTGGCCAGTTTATTTGCATCAAATATTAACCTTTTTGGTTGTTGTTATTTACCTTGAAACATAGTTTTATTTCGGTGCCTTACACTTTGATGGATTTAGTTGATGTTTCCCCTTGTTTCTTTAGTTGATTAGAACTTTCTTGTCTTTTCCTGTGCTTCACACTTTTTCTTGAATTGTTCTTATTTGACTTGTGTATGGTGAGCATGTTATACACAGTTTACCCAACCATTCAAGTACACATTGTATAGTTTAACATGTGGTTTTACCATGTATCCAACTATTGAAATTAGGAAGATAAGGAGGAAAACAGAGAAGAAACTTCGAATAATGGAAATGAAATGAATATTAACATCTGGCATGTAATAATGTGTTGATAAAAATAAAAACAATGTGCTAAACGCTATGTCTAATAACATCAGAATCTTAAGCCTTGTTAAGTAAGGAAACAAATATTGACAGGACAAGTTATGTAGGATGATACTTCTTTAATTTAAAATTGTCTTACTTACTGGTCACAGTGTTTACAAACTTGGCATTAATTTAAATTGTGTCTTACTGAATTTGACTCAATTCTGATTTATTTCGAAATGTTTAACTTGACCAGGATGAAGATTCAACACATGGCCCAGTTATTTTTGGTATGATAATCTGTCTCCTTTATTTGTTTGAAATTTGAGTTATTATATATATAAACATCGTAAAGACCAACAGGGGTTGGTCTTAGCGGAAAGACTAGTCTCCCATAACTTGGTGAACCAAGGTTGCAATCCCTGTTGGGACTTGGGAGAGGTGCCTACATTTAGTGCCTGGTTGTGCCTCGAAAAATTGCCTCCAAAGGAGGAGGAGACATGAGGGAAATGAGAAAAGAAATATTTCCATAGAGAATGTTTTATATTATTTATCATTTTGAGGTTTTCGATGAATACATTTCTTTCTGGACAAATTTATAATTTGTATCATTTAAATTCTTGTACCTTGAGCATGTTCTAGGCTGTGGACACCATCAACAAGCATTATTACAAATATAACTAACTAAGTGATTTTTGTTTTCTTTTACATGAGAAGGAGTAAGTAATACTTCCTCAAAAAAAATAAAAAAGGAGTAACTGTAGCACAATACTACTGTTGGATAGTGATATTTTATGGAAGTTAAAATTACAGTTTTGCAACATATTTTGAAGGACAACTTCTTAATGTATTTAAAATATATTTTTGAATGTGGGATTTGGGTTTTAAATCAACCCTAAAAAACCTGTTTTCAAGGTGAAGGTTGCTCCCACTTATATACTCTATCTCTATTTTGGCCATATCATTAGTTGATGTGGAATTTCCAATAGACCCCCTTATGCCCAAGGCTACACGCTACAACTGAGGTAAGCTAGGGGTGACTACAATTAAGGTGGATTTCCAACAATATTTATGATTTATTTGATTTGTGAATGTGTAAAAGGGAAGGGATTAAATTTTTCTTGTTAATTACAATAACAATAATAGCTTTATCCTACTATTTTTAGAAAACAGGTGCATCAGCCCTTGTTGTGGTGCAATTGGCAAGGCTTTGATGGCCCCAGCAGCAAACTACTTTTTTGAACCTCCCTAAAAAAATAAATTTAATATAATGTGGGCCAATGACTCATGTATCAACTATAAACTGTAGGAAGGTGCCATTTTTGCTAATTTTTATAGAGAAATTATTGTTAATCTGGATTCTGGATGTGTCTGATTAGATTTTTTTTTTTTATTTCATTCCTTTGTCTGATAATATTAAGGTTGTCTCTTATTTTTGTTGTCATTTGGATTTCAAGAAAAGTGTCATAGCCAAAAACAGTGATGCCATTTGTTTTTTTCTTTTGAGTTTTTGTTAATGTGCATTCCTTGATCATAGGGTAAGAAATAAAAGATAGGCAATATTAAATGAAATGTGTAAATGCATGTAATATTTTGAAAACCCCTAGAGCATATAGTACTTTTTGTAAAAGCTTATGATTGTAATTGTGTGTATGAAGCACACATGAATTTCTTATTTATAATGAATAATAGGTACAATAAAAGGGAAACAAAATAAATGTAATTAATGATTAAATCTCTAAAGATAATATACTACTTATTTTAATAAAATCATATCTGTAATACTTTCTTTATTAAAGTGAGTAATAAATGTTATTTTTCTGTAACATGTATCATAAAGGAGCACATTTACAAACTTTTTCTTAGGAGAAATTTATTAAGACCAAGAGGGATAAGAATTCCTCTTAGAAAGTGATAATAGCAACCAAGAGAGAGTGGCAGTAAAAACCAAGAGACAGTGATAGTAACAAGTGACAACTATGAGAGTGATTTCTGTTTATCATGCTTGGAGTTTTTCTTTTCCCACTGTAATTTTTAGGTTTGGTAGTTGAGGTCCTCTTTAGGTTCAGTTGAAATAGAATCTTGGCTTTAGTTTTCTCAATAACAAACTTTTATATGGTTTTTCTCAATAACAAACCAAGAGACAGTGATAGTAACAAGTGACAACTATGAGAGTGATTTCTGTTTATCATGCTTGGAGTTTTTCTTTTCCCACTGTAATTTTTAGGTTTGGTAGTTGAGGTCCTCTTTAGGTTCAGTTGAAATAGAATCTTGGCTTTAGTTTTCTCAATAACAAACTTTTATATGGTTTTTGGCAAAATTACATTGATATTTTCTCAATACATCAATGCAGGATCTAAAGATGAACTCTGTGGACAGTTCTTTGCTGCTCTGGAGAAAACTCACTTTTTTGGGACCAATACTGATGGAAGTGATGACCCAGTGCAACTGGAGAAAGCATGTTGTTTGTTCGATGAGGCTTTTGTGGTAAGACATGCATAAGCATATGCTGCATTTCTGGTTGATTTTGAAACTTAAAACATAGAAGTTTCATTTGCTTCAATATTTATATACATCACCTGACTTTGATAAATATAGATATAGTTAAATAATATATGCACATATTTAAAAATTATGTTGCTTACACTGGTTTATGCGGTTCAAGTGTTTAACTATTAATCCATTGATTCGACCAGTAACCCATTTATCTAGTACCTCGACCAAGTCAATATCCAGTCTAGTTTTTAAAAACTGGTTTTTGAACCTTCCTTTGAGCTGAACATGCTCTCATATAAGTCCTCATCTTCTCCATACCTCTACCATCTATAACAAGTTCCACCATCATTTTTCCATCCAATAAATTTCATCAAAAGCGGCATCATCATTATTAGAACCACAATTTAAAAGTAGGCCCAAAAACACCAAAACTACACCAACTTTCTGGAGTTTCAACTTACAGCATCTTTACAAGTTTTTTAAACACCGATTTTAATAGAAAGTTCTATTTTGGGATTCTAGTCCCCCTTTTTGCTCTCAGCACTATGCTCAGAATTTGTGGGGCTGCTTGAGTATAGATTTCCGGCTTTTTGACCTGGGTTCTTGGCCTAGTCCCCCCCACGGTGTACTGTTTCCTCTTTTAATAAACTTAGGTTGGCTTTGGTGTGGGATTAGTAGGTTTTTAGGTGCCAACCTAGTTGGGATATATCCCTTTACTTTGATGCCTTGGCTTTCCTTAAAAAATAAATAAAAATAGAGGGTTCTAGAATCCTTTTGCTTGATTGATTTAACTTGTAAAAATGCTGTAATTTGAAAACTATGAACCCTTAATTTGTCATTCCTGCCAACTTAAGAAACTTGAGGGAGCAATCATTCCATATGGTTGACTTTAACTACACGTCTGTGTTTACTACAAATTTCAAGTTTACCGATAAAGAAAATAAGTTCCCATGTTTGGTTATGTTCTAAAGTTGTATTTCCTATTCCGTCACATGTTGCCATATTACATGAATCAGGGCCTTGGGGATAGTTTTGGGAATTGTAATAGGATTAAAAGAAGCAACAACGGATTTGGAGGAAGGTGAAAGTTGCTCATATATTAGATGATGAGAGACACAGATGTTTGTCTTATGGCAAAAGTAAGATCTAAAGTTAGATCTTGAGCTGCAAGGATGGACAAAGGGGGTGAGAGTTAGTGGGAGTACTTTTTTTTGGGGTGGTAGAGCATGAGGATGATGAACATACACTTGTCAAATGGATGGACAAGGTGGGGGACAAGAAGGAAATTTTGCTGAGGAAGATATAGACTCAGAATAAAATGGTCAAAACCATTTCAAAAATGTACAACAAAGTGACGAGAAACTAGTGAACTTCATATTTCTTGTGTTTAGTACATGAGTTTCAATGATGAGTTCTACTTACTGAGAAAGAAGAACCAGAGACATTGGACTGAAATCGCATGTTTGAATGACACTACGGTGTTGGTTTATATAGAATGGTCATATTAATTACACATTATTAGAGGAGAAACAGTTTCCTCTAACTTAGATATGTTTCCTATAAATCAAATGTAAAAGATTTATTCTTGATTATCAACACTACTATTATTTATTTTAATTCTACAACACTAGCTGCCACATCTTCTACCACTTATGGGGTTGGCTATGTGGATCAACTAATGCCATTGAGCTGATGGGTTCTATCAGCAAATATTTTTCAATATAACTGTCTGTTTAATTCTGATGAAATCTGCTCCTATGTAGGAGATGGAAAGATCTGGTAGTTACCAGCTTAGCTTGAAGAATTTGGCTGAATCACTAAAATCACTAGGTATGATAAGTGACTTTGACTTTAAGAAGTTTAATTTTTTCCTTGGGTGAATGGAAAATATGTCATGCATACACTTAAACTGTGACTGACCATGACATACATGAAGCATGCAACATCCTTTTCTCTATGAATTGAAAATCTCTCTCATGCCCTCACTCAAACTGTGACTGTGACATTCAAGTTGCGGCAGTTGTGCAGTACTTCCTCTATTTGTAAGAATTGTCTTTATATTGCACCTCAGATTGATGTGATTAGATTGTTTTTCAATTTGAATCTACGGAAGTTTTGTTAAAGAATATTTATACTTCGATAGAATTCTGCTAGATGATTTAGTACTTTTTTGACTCAGGTAACAAGGCAATGCAATCTAAGAAATACTCCGATGCAGTTGAGTTGTATAATTGTGCCATTTCACTTCATGAAAAGAGTGCTGTTTACTACTGCAACAGGTATTCCTCTGGTCTATACTGTTTCTAAAATATACCATATTCTTTTTAGTATATCATTGAGTGTACAGTTTAATGAGGCATTAAGAGCTTATTTTAGCGTATGAAAATAGCTTGACACCCATAGCTTATAAAGGTAATGCTAGGATTTTGTGAGATAGAAAATTTGATTAAAAAGTAAGCTTGATACATTCTGTTTTGTAAGTCTTGAATAATTAAGAGAAAAATTATGAGGTTCTAAATATATACGTCTTATTATGGAGTGTAGAAAAAACTAAGGATATCTGCTTTGACTGATCAAGGAGAAATTATGTTGCATGGTTGATTGAAATTTTAGTAGTACTACAATAAATTATATTGAATGGCCATTACCTGTGAAGAATAACTTAAGGTAGAGTGATGGTGGATCACGATACTATATGTCTCTACTTTCAAATCTTGCTTTATTTGGTTCATATTTTGGAATATATTTTTTAGACAATTGTCTGGTTCAGAATACCGTAGGCACCAGTTTATTTAACTGATGAATCTGCATTTGCTGTCTTCATTTTTTGACATATATCAGGGCAGCTGCTTACACTCAGATTAACAAATATACAGAAGCAATCCAAGATTGTCTTAGATCTATTGAGATTGATCCAAACTACAGCAAGGCATACAGTCGTCTAGGTTTGGTTTATTATGCACAAGGAAATTACAGAGATGCTATTGAAAAAGGGTTTAGAAAAGGTTGGTAAAGGCATCGCAAATAAACCTGTACCAGTGGGTAATTCCTAAGCCCGCCCCAAAGTTGATGGGGAATCTCCGGTTTCACCAAGTACGGGTACGGGTATGGGGATATACATACCCACCCCGTACCCGTACCCGTACCCGTCTCACTCTGCTCTTATTTTAATGACTAAAATATTCATTTATCTTAAAAAAAAAGAAAGGTTTGATATTTAATTAATAAATTACAAACTTCGCATTTATTAGATAATTTTTTAATTAATATAATTTTATTTAAATAAATTATTTTCTACTAAAGTATTATTATAATTTTTTTTGCGTGTGGAACGGGTATGGGTATACTCGATACCTGATGAGGATGGGGATGAGGACATAAATCTCATACCCGCCGGGTATGGGAACATAGATGGGATGAGTTTCAGAAGCGGGGATGGGGATGAGAATGTCATACCCATCCCCGCTTCGTGCTGTTGCCATGCCTACTTAAATGTTCATCACTTCATCCCGTTATTTATTCTTATAATGTTTTATTTTATGTTTTTACCGGAAATCATCAAGATAATGTTGACTTTATTGTTATATATGGTTACATATCAAGGTAAATGATGGAGGAGTATTTGTTTTTATACAAAATGATAATGGAAGAGTATCACTTTACTAATGCAATGTTAATCAAAACTTAGAATTTTCTCGAAGTTCATAATTGGTTAACTTCTTTTTGCCATTTTTTGGGTTTCCTACACCTGCAGGAGCATGGTTTTACTGAAAATGTATTATGTACTTATCATAATTATTATGGTTGTAGAATGGCTCACTCTGCAGACTTTAAAATTGTCATTAATGTTATGAATATTGGATCCCATCTGGTTGGAATTTTGAAATGCTAAATGCAGTGCATCTCAAACTAAATTTGTTTACCTTAACATGTTTTGTACCTCTGCAGCCTTGCAGTTGGATCCAAATAATGAGTCTGTCAAAGAAAATATACGGGTTTGTTCTGTTTTTCATTTTCCTTATACTTCTCTTATTACTATTCCAATGTGATTGTAATTTGTAATGCTGTTGTTCACTGCAGGTGGCAGAGCATAAGTTGTTAGAAGAGCTACACCGAGCATATCAGAATCAGGTATCACTGTTATTATCATTATTATTTAAATGGTTACAGTATAGTTTTAATTTGCATCATATGTACTGTGTAGTTCAGGAATACATACCCTTCTTCATTTTCTTTCTTTTATTCCAAAATAATATTTAGTGAAGACATTGTTATTCGTGATATAATTTTTTCCAGAAGAAATACATAATATCGTGATATCATAGTTATTCGTGTCTTCCACAAATTAGCTCTCTTCTGAACTCCCTGTGCCGTAAGAGTCATACTAATGTTACTACTTTCATGTAGTTTAGTTCATTTATATCTCTATTAATTTAAGCTATGAATTTATTTTAGTTGTTGCTTCACACTAAAATGTCAGCAATCATTTTTACTTTCCTCCAGTAAGCAGTGACTTCAATTTTTTCTTCTTTTAAGATAGCTTTAGCATTCTCATACTATATACCACTTTTTGCTCTAACGTAATTTTTTGCCCTCTTTTTGATTCTCTAAAGAATTCAAGACCATCTCAAGAATTTCCAAACCAATCTGCAAGAGGAGGATCAAGAAGCCATGGGGTGCCACCTCCATTTTCGTCTATGCCATTTAACCCCAACGATATTGCAAGCATGTTCATGAACATGGCCTCAAATGCTACAAATGCATATCAGGGATCACATTCTCAGGAAAGGCAAGAAGATAGCAACAGTAGTGGAGCTAGTGAACCTGAAATAAGAATTGGGGGAAACATCAGTGTAAACATGGAGCAAATACCAGAGGATCTAACAGGGGCCTTTCAATCTATGATGGAAATGTTATCTGGGGCTGTACCCCCCAGCCAATCACAAGATCAAATGAATGGAAGAACAGCTCCAAACTAAGCTTTTTCAGCATTCTGAGACTGTAAAGACTCAAAAACTGTGAAATAATTTTTTGCTTATTTAAATTTTTTTAACATTTTTCTGCATTAACTAACAAAGTTCTCTCAGTCTTTACATCATATAGAGCTTTTGAGGCACTATCCTTTTGGAATATCCACAATTCTATATGGATTGGGACGTGTAATTTACTAAAAGGGCGTAGTGTTGTAGCCAAGTTTAGATGATTATTGTTGCGGAGATGTGATTTCTTTCTTCGTCTCATCTGGTGGTTAATTTTTTAAAATATTACCAAAATGAGTAATTTGTACAAAAATAAATAAAAATACTTATATGATTCAGTAGTGTTTTCAAAATACAATTTTTCGTTGAAAGTCATGACTTTGGTTACCAAATATGATAGAGCTTAGATAATTGTCACCAGTTAAGTTTTAAATTGTATTTATGTACATTATATTGGGAAACTTAACCTTGATTAACAAATGTGATGGTGATTATGAATTTATGATCTTGAACGTCATATTTGTGGAGCAAGATAGTCAGCTATGGTCGATCTTTCTCTTGGAAGGACATACTGACACACATGGACATAAAGACACCATTATTCTTCTTCCTTTTTTGTTTTGTATTTTTATTTACCACTCACCAGTTTCAAAAGTTGTAGAAATACTATATACGTCTCTAAGCACAAGGCGGTCGTTGATCAAATTATACTTATTAAAAAAAAAAAGTAAATTTATCTATTAATTAAAAATTTATCTTTCATAATATTGGAAAGAGAATATTATTAAAGATTATAGAAAAAAATACTCTTCATATTTTTTTTATGAAACTGGGTAAATAAATTCTGTAGTAACACAACGAACATGTGTGTCGTCGTCATAGCATGTTGTAGTACCACAAGGCACACTTTTGTTGTTGACTTTGAAATGCATGGATACGTTTTCCCAGGGTTGATCTATTTTAATAGTTGAATTTAGAAATGTGATAAGTTAGCAAGCATTTTCATAAACAAGCTAAATTACGAATTTTTAAAAGTGAAGTTGTATCATATATTGTCTCTTATGTCGTTACAAACAAGAGGGTTAAAATAATTTTGCTGAATTTACTTTCAAGACCTGCACTCCCTATTTTTTCTACTACACCTTCAGATAAAAATGTGTTGAAGTAAAAAATATCCTTAGATAATAATATACTAATAAGAAAAATATTAATAATATATTATCTAAACACTTTTTGTAATAATTGAAATTTATAAATATAAATTTATGTAAATTTTATTATATTTTATAATTTTATAATTTTTAATAAATTCTAAACAATGATAAATGTGTTAAAAAAGTATTTTAAAAAATGTATTACCAAAAATAATGTAAGAAAGGGGGAGAAAGAAAAAGTGTTGGAGTTAAAGGAATTTTGGGAGGAAGTGAATCCGTGACAGAAGGGTGTGGTCCAACACAAACAAATTAAACTGTGTGGCTTTCTCTAATCTAATCAGCATTCACCAACCACGTGCAAACAATTTAATGATTCTTTTTTATGTGTGCAGTACATGTTTGTTAGTTATGTCTCTTCCTTTAAAAGTTACTATACAGACACATTATTTATTTTCACAAACTTACAGTTTATTTGGTTTGTGCTAAATGTTACTTTTAATTCATTATATTTTTAAAGGAATATAATTTTGTGACTATTCCATTAACAACTTGTGGTTATATATCACATTACATGAAAGATAATAAGCTAAAATTAAGGAAAGTTAATAGACTAAAATCAAGGAAACTATTTATAATATGAAATTGCTTTTCAAAAATAATAAATATCCTACGCTATATCTATGGTAACTAATTTATGAACCTGAATAGTATATTATGACTAAGTACATAATATATATATATTCTATCATACCCCACAGTTGATGCGGGAGGTTGACGTACGCAGAGACTGTTCTGAAAATTTTCAAAAAAAAATCAATGGAAGACCTTTTGTAAAAATATCGGCAATTTGATAATATGACGACATATGTAAGACTCGAACTTTTCCTTGAACAACCTTTTTGCTGATAAAATGAATATCCATCTTGATATGTTTGGTGCGTTGATGTTGAACTGGATTTCTAGAGAGAGATATCGCACTGACATTATCACATTATACCCATATAGCTTTCTGAATTGGACAATGAAGCTCTAAAAGAAGGTTTCGTAGCCAACAAGACCCAAAGATCACATTAGTAACACCTCTATATTCCGCCTCCACACTAGATTGTGACAGAGTAGCTTGCCGTTTAGTGAACTAAGATATCAAATTATCACCAAGAAACACACAATAACTGGATGTGAAACGTCTGGTGTCTGAGCACCTACCACAGTTAACATTTGTATAAGAAAGAAGATTGGATGTGGATGATAGATATAGATGCAAGCCATGATCAAAAGTACCTTGTATGTACCACATAATGAGCTTAAAAGCGTGCATGTGTGCCTCTCTCGGGTATGTATGTATAAACATACTTATTGCACAACATAAGCAATATTAGGTCTTGTGCAAGTGAGATACTGAAGCGCCCTTGCAAGGCTTCGATACTAAGAAGGATTGACATATGGTGTGCCAATATTACCACAAGGTTCGGTTTTGTATCAACTGGAGTAGGAGATGGTTTACAAGATGTCATATCAACCCATTCAATGATATCGACTGCATACTTCTGCCAGGATAGAAAAAGACCTCCTGCATAACAGGCGATGACTACACACAAAAAATAACTTAACGACCCTAAATCCTTCATATCAAATTTGGAGCTAAGAAGTGATATGATCGATGTACAAGTAGCAATAAAGTAGACTGTTAATATAATATTATCCATATACAAAAGAATGTAAGCTGTAGTTGTACTATTCTGATAAATGAAGAGAGAATGATCAAAAGTACTATGAGAAAACCCAATAGTAGAGACATAATCAACAAATTGTTGGTACCAAACTCGAAGGTCTTGTTTGAGCCTATATAGAGATTTCTTCAATAGGCATACATGATGATGATGATTTGGGTTCTTGTAATCGATGGGTTAATGCATGTAGATAGTCTCTTTGAGTTCTCCATGCAGAAACACATTCTTCACATCAAGTTGGTGAATGAGCCATTTGTTAGATATGACTAAACTGAGAATAGTGCGAATAGTTGCTGGTTTGACTACCGAACTAAAAGTATCTCTACAATCCACGCCAAGCTGTTGAGTTTTGTCATCACCTGCAAGTCAGGCCTTATGCCTCTCAAACACACCATCAAAATTTTCTTTATGATTAAAAATCCACATAGATAGAATCACATTAACATCAGGTGGATGAGGTACTAACACCCAAATTTTATTTTTATAAAAGCATTAAATTTATCATTCATGGCCAATTTCCAATTCAGGTAATGAAAGGCAAACACAGGGTTACATGGCAAGGGAGATTTAGTGACAACAATGTGAAAATTTAATTGTTATTTGGGTTTGAAAATCCCATGTTGACTACGTGTCACAAGTCGCACGAAACTGCAATGGGTGAATGAGTAGGGGCTTAGCTGGGTGATGGTATGTGAAGAGTGGGTGGGGCAGTGGGATAGGTAGTTTGAGAGGTTAAGTGGTTGATCACGTAAGGAGAGAGACTATCATCCATAAAATTGTAAGTGTGAGGTTATGGATTGTGTAATTTAGCAAATGGGAATTGAGTTTTATAAAAAATCACATGATGACTGAGTATAATTTCATGAGGGAACAAATCATAACACTTGTAACTACAATGATGAAATGAGTATCTTAGAAAAACACATGGAGTGGACCAGGCCTGAAGTTTGTTTATGGTAGTAGAGGGAAATAGTAGATAACATAGACAACCAAACACCTTAGGTTGAGAGTAAGAGGAGTCTTTTTTATAAAGAATCTTGAGTGGTGACTGATATGCTAATTGTTTATTTGGAAGAATGTTAAGAAGATAATTTGTCAGGTGCAAAGCATGATGCCAAAATGAAAGTGGTAAAGAGACATCTACAAGTAGAGTACGAACAATGTTATTAATGGTACAAATTTTTCTTTCAGATTTCCTATTTTGTGATGATGTATGTGGATAAGAAAATTGAAAGACTAACTCATTTTTTACAAAATTTCCAAAATGGTCCATTATCAAATTTCTTATCATTATTACATTGTATGTTCTTTACATCGCATTCAAATTGAGTGCAAAGTAGAAAAAAACTTGAGACTTTTTAGATAGCGAAAATGTCCACAAAAAATTAAAGTACTCATCCAACAACAAAACATAAAAACGATGTCTCGAAGAACTCAAAATAAGAGATGTCCAAATATCAGTATGCATAATGTCAAAAGGCATAATAGTGTAAGACTTAGAAGAAATAAATGGTAACTTAACATGTTTCCCAAGAGAACAAGAGTGACAAATATGAGAACTATGATTTTTATGACATTCAGTAAATTATTCTACTTAAGAGATTCTAAAATAGATGGTCCTGGATGACCTAAATGAGCATGTCATAATGATAGAGCTAAAACAGTAAAAGCAAATGGTGAGGTGACCTGAGTGGTGGTAGTGGTTGTGATTAGATAAAGGTCCCCCTGACTTTCACATCTCATTATATGCATCCCCGTCTTGAGATCCTTCATAGAAAAATCAACAGGATATTCAATAGACACCAAGTTATTAGTTGTAAACTTTCAAACAGATACTAAGTTTTTAATAATTTTAGGTGCATAAATTACATTTTTCAAGTCTAAGAAAGGATTTGGGAGAGGCAAACTAGTATGATCATAATCTTGAATTGGAATTGAATGACCATTGCTGACAAGTATACCACGATTATTGCTCAAATTAAAATAAGGCGTGAGAGTACCTTGCCCAGATGTCATGTGGGAAGTGGCATCGATATCCATGTACCAATTTACATTTAAAGGATTAAGTTGAAGAATATGCATTGCGATTGTGATGTCGGTTGGAGTTTGTGAAGTTGTTGTCGTTGTGTATGCTTGTGGCAATTTTGGCTTGAGGATGCTTGGTTGGTGCTGCTGGTTTTGATGAAACCTGGGCTTAACCCAAGGTGAGAAGAGTGATGAAGGTTATGGATAAGGTGGAATAGCCCAAGGCATCCATGACCATGGCCATTTTCCCATAGGCCACTAGTACTGGTGCCATTATGGCCACCGCGACAGCCACCACCGTCGCTCCTGCCTCCACCCCAATTACCACCATTGTTTCTGCCACTGTTGTTATGGTTTGACCTTTCTTATTACCATGATTGTTGCGACTTTGGGGAGTCTTGATGGGAGAGTGAGAGTCGTCAGTATTGTGAGCCACCATGGCAGAACCCACACTAGTTGCAACCTTCTTCATGAGACCAGCTTCTTCTAAAGTGAGCCTCAAACAAGCTTGATAGGTGGGAAAGGAATGCTTTGGCGAATGAGCGTTGTAACTCCATTGTAAGCCTCAGTAAGGCGAACCACCATTTAAAGAACAAGACAGTTATTTGAAATTAGTGCGCCAACGTTCTTGAATTGATTCGACAACTCCTTGAGTTGTTGAAAATACATAGAGACATTTTGGAAATCTCCATGTTTGTATGGGAGAATTCTTGCTCAAGAGTGACAGCTCGAACATTCTTATTATCTTGGAATAGATCATGCAATCTATTCCATGCCTCCATTGCCGTTGCATCTAGTTCAAGAATTGTATGCAACAGGTCGTGGAAGATTGTTGCATAGATCCATCGAACCGTAGCATCAAGGGTTGACCACAACTCCTTTTTAACATCAGTGTTCGGCACTGTCTCCTTGCTTGGCTTCGATGGGATGATGTGGTAAAGCACCCTGTGGAAACATGTGTGAATCTTGAACAGTTTTTCCCGCGTCACATATTGGATGTTTTCCATCTCTAGGGTGATGGAGATATGGTTCTTGATGTTTGATACAACAAGAGCTGGGTAGAATTTGTTAGAGTCAGTCATGTGATTAATGCAAGAAATAGACAGGGGAGAGGAGAAGAAAACAAAAAAGGGCATAGGAGAGCCAAGAAAAGTGACACAAGTGGGAGAAATTTCAATCCTTAGCTCTGAGACCATAAAGGAAAATAATTCCGTGACTATTTCATTAACAAATTTGTAGTTGTATACCACATTACATAAAACATAATAGGCTAAAATTAAAGAAAGATAGTAGATTAAAATCAAGAAAAGACAATAAACTAAAATCAAGAGAAGATAATAAGTTAAAATTAAGAAAATTACTTATAATATGAAACTGCTTTTAAAAAAAATACATTTCCTAAACTATATATATGGTAACTAATTTATAAATGTGAATATTATATTATGACTAATTAAATAATATATTCTATCATTTAAAAATTAACATTCATGCAAAAGATGAATTAGCTCGTGGATCACACGGGATAAGCCAACTAGTTGTGTATTACGTCTCGTTACTAGTGAGTTCAATCTACAAATAAGGCCACCTTATAGGCTTAATTAATGTGGGTGGATATCAAGTCACTATTTTGTATTTCTATTTGTTCTTGGAGTCGACATTGAGGTAAGGCTAGAAGATCCTTACTTTAGGTTGGGTCCAAAATATTGTTAATTATTAATATAATTTAATTTTATATATTATTAGTTTAATTAATTTTTAATAGTATAAGCTAATATTTTAAACTAATTATTATAAAAAGTAAGTTTACTATACATGACAATCTTTTATTAATAATAGTGTTATACTACAAATTGAAAAGTTAAGTAATATATAAATAAAAAAGACTCTACAAATCTGATGTTTTAAAATTTTAGATTAAAAGTGATATAATGTTTTTTTATCTAAGAAATTTTTCTTACAAGAATTATATATAAATTGAGAAATTAAGTAATATATTATTAGTTTAAATTAATCTTTTATTATTAATATTTTTCCTCATCGTATCGTTGTCCTTGAGCAGTTGAGATTTATTTGATGAGTTGACTTCTCTTCATAAATGTTTCTCAATATGGGTGCATGGACAGAAATCAAGACCAATTTGAAAAACTAATGAACCCAAACCAATCCAAATAAAAAAAAATAAAATTGGATTGGGTTAAAAAAAATTTACGTTGAGAATTTCAACGATCGATTATTATATATTATTATTTTTATAAATTTATATTTATCAATAAAAATCTATACTTTCAGCGTTTGACTTGAAGATTTTGAGTGATAGATTTGTTAATTTTATTTTTCTTTTTAAGTTTCAAATTTTGAACACTTTAACTATATACTTTATTTATACTATTATCATTTATCAAAAACTTGGTTTGACAAATTAGGATAATTCAATGATTACATATCCTGTCTGTTCGTATTAAAACAAAATTTTAAGAAAGATAATATAATTCAAACCAATTCAATTAAATTTAATCGGATAAAATAAAAACTAACACATATTTGATCGAAAGTTATTCAATGTCACATCGTGTTGGTACTAGTCTCTTATTTTAAAAACAAAACAAAAAGGAAATAAAAAAGGACGTGTGAAGAAACATTGCATCTGGCCCGCATTCATCGCATCTCAAACACAGTCAGAAGATTTGGATCCTGTGGCCCACACTGAGCTGGAAATTGAATCGCAAACGATTCTTTTGGACCACAAACGCAAATTTCTTCCGTCACTTTTCTTCCAATTAACTTTTTTTTTTTTTTTTTTGTGAAGTTCTTCCAATTAACTAATCAACCAATAGATGTTAGTCACAGTTATGGTTAATTGTATATGGAAAATATAGTTATTTTATTTATAATGATACAGTTAATTTTGTTTACAAATGGTTAGTAGTGTTATGACTAATTATATATAAAAATAGGATTAAATTTGTATAATAAATTATTGTTAACTTTGTTATACTTATATAATTGCTGTAAAAAACTGTTATTCATGGTTTCTTCCATAAAATTAGCATGTGTCGCCTATATATATTTAGTAAAAAAATATTATTAATGTTGTATTGTAAATTGTTAATAAGCCTGTGAGATAATTATAATAATTAATAATGTATAAAATTAAATTAACAAATTTTATTCACTTAATTAACCAGAGGGACACTCAATAAAAATTTTGAGATGTAGAAATATCCATACCGTTAATTAATTAAGAGTTTAGTTAGTGAATATTATTCATGTAAACATTTTTTATAATTTGCACTAATTAAAAATTATCTTTTATATAGATTTTTAATTTTGTAGAAGTTAATAAAAATTAAGTGTAACTTCTGTATATTTTCACTATAATTTTTTTTAATAGTCAACTGGTTAAATTAAAATCAAAATAATGATCATCAAAATAATTAAATTATTTTGTGGATCCTAAATTATTTGACAGATTTTAATCACACTCCTAAATTATTTTAAAATTTAAATTAGATTATGGAGTTATTTTTTTTCAGAGAAAATTACCGTCCAAACTTTTATCAAATTATATATAACTTTTTTTTTACTCAATTTTCTTTGATTTTAAAAATATTATACTATTACTTTTTATATGTTTCAAGACATTACATTAAAATCTCTTCAAATCTTACATTGATACCGCATAAAAGAGACATAAGTAATAGATGAAAAAATAAAAAATATTTATATAATTAAACAAAATTTTAGAATATATTACTGTAATTTATTTCTAATTAGGATCTTGAAGTTATATGTATTCTTTAATTTGATTATTCATCTAGCTAACCATCTTAAAAGAAAATCATAATAATTTTTTTTTTTAGGAAGGGACACAATAACCTACTTAGTTATTGAAACCAGTTTTATCATCTTTAATTAGATGTTGCCCAGAGTATCTTCAACTCTTCAAGTAAATATTTGTATTTGATATTTTCACATTTCTAGCTGATATTTATTTATTTTTAATTAAATTTCTCATGTGGTAGCAAACAACTCTGGTCAGTATTAAGTATTCTCGGTGTACATAATGTTGAAAGAAGGTTTGAAACAACAACTACATCTTTTTTTTCACATTGTTGTGGGGAAAGGAGTGTCATAAAAAAGTTCAATTTCTGTTTTGGTAGTTATATGTGACCAGGTTGCCAACTAGGTACAATCTATTTAGATGATGAATAATCCACAAAGGAGCTATGCAAATTGTGTGGTGATGCAAAAGAAACATGCCTTAATCTGTTATTTAATTGCATTATTTCATCACATGTATGACATGCGTTGTGTTGTTGGTGGGATCTCTATTGCATTTTTAATTGACAAGGTTATAAAAAAATTGAGATTTTATGTAAACGTGTGGGTGTTCACTAAACTTGATTTGTAGAATCGTAAAAATTTACTTCATTAAAAATATACCTATAAATAACATAAAAAT
This sequence comes from Psophocarpus tetragonolobus, assembly GCA_037954015.1. Classification (NCBI taxonomy): domain Eukaryota; kingdom Viridiplantae; phylum Streptophyta; class Magnoliopsida; order Fabales; family Fabaceae; genus Psophocarpus; species Psophocarpus tetragonolobus. Next base: position 30,437,332 of record CM075695.1, on the reverse strand, counting down.
TGAAAATTTTCAATACATATCAAGTTTAAATCCACATAATAAATCTAAATTATTTCAAATAAATACAAATTGGAGTGAAACACTCAAAATTTCAAAACTTTTGCAGACATAAGAATAAATTATATTTAAACACTAAAGAATGGAGTCAACACATGAAAACACTACTTGAGAAATTTGTTCACAAGTCTATTCATGAGTTTAGTCAAATTCTATTAAGTTTGCTCTTATTCTACCCGATTTTATTGGGTTTACTCTAAGTTTATTACCCTTTTTATTCTTGCAATTTTGATAACTATAGCAATTGGAGTCAGGAATCATGGCTACTAGTTTATGGGTTTGGTTGACAGTTCACAGAAGTATTGAAAGGTAGACATGATAAGTTGTGGGGTTTGCAGGGATATAACAACCATGGAAGGTAATAAATATTGTGGTCTTTAGAGCACAATTGATGGATATACAAGAACTTATTCAAGCTATACAATTGATTTCTTGAGAGTGGTGTCACACATTTATGACTTGATTGGTTTGATTTTGTTTTTAGTTTTTAAAAAGAGTTTTCAAAAACTTTTTTTTGGAAGAAGAGAAAAAAATTGTTTGTTAAGTGTTATTTGAAAACTGTGTTGAAGATGTGAAAATGAAAAAAAACTTATTCATATTTAATTAAATTCCATTAATGCAAAGCAAATAACAACATATTCTTATTGTATTTTGAGTTTTCAAAACAAAAATAGAAAACTACTTGTAGTTGTTCCTGTTTTTTACATAATTGTTTTCAGAATCTGTTTTAAGAAAACAATAATCAAATAAGTTTTTTAGTTTCTAAATACTAAAATACTGAAAACATTTTATAACATTGTTGCCAAATAAATACTTAAATTAGTATCCTATTCTCATGTCGAATGAGTCATGAACCTTTTCTATTGTGTTGAGTAATTAATTGGTTGTGTTATAATTTTTTTTTGTTTGACTTTAGAAAATATTACCTTGTATGTTGGGTTTTCAAAGACACATCTTATGTTCTCAGTTATTTTCTTAATAATTTTTTCATTACTTATTGTTGGTTTTTTTAACGTAGCAGCAAAGTAGAAACAAAGTTTGGAGAACGAATATGGGTTAAATAGGAAGTGTGAAGGAAAAGTGATTTTTTTTTATTCAATTCAAAACGTGCATATAAAGGCTTGAAAGGTAACTGACCACTAACACTATATCCTCTAATCAGACCATGATTTAGTAAATAAAAACTGAACATTAACAAACTCTTGAGAATAAGGAATTTAACTTTGACATATTAAAAATATAAGATAAATAGATAAATTAGAATGTGATAGCAATATTGAAAGCAATTTCTAACATTTTTCCTTGCTTTAGATATTGCAAACTCCAATTTTTATTCTTATGACCTCAGACTTGCTAGTTGGTAGAAGTTTAGTAAAAACATCAGCTATTTGCTCTTCTATTTTGCAATGAACAAGTGTTACAACACCATTTTTCTACATTTATCTCAAGAAAAACAACTTGATGTTGAAATGTTTAGTTTTCCCATGGACAACTGGATTGTGAGAAATGGATATTGTAGCTTGTTTGTCAACAAAGATCTTAGTGTCTTCTTTTTGCTCAAGATTAAGATCACTCAATATCTTTCTCACCCATAAAGCTTGATTTATAGCAGCAGTTGCAACAATAAACTCTGCTTAAGCAGTAGATTGAGTCATTATTTCCTATTTGTTTGAACTCTATGAAAGAAAACCCAGATCTAATAGTAAAGTAGTATCCTTAGGTGTTTTTCATATCACTAATGCATCCTGCCCAATTACTGTCAGAGAAACCTAATAACTTTTAACTCCTTGCTCTTTTTGAACTTGATGCCAAAGTTAATTGTGCCTTTGACGTATCTAATCACTCTTCTAGCAATCTATAGGCGTATTTCATTTGCACAGTGCATAAATCGAGATAAAATACTCACAACAGTCAAGATGTCAAGTCTTGTGGCTGTTAGGTATATTAGACACCCAATCAACTTCCTAAAGTATGTCTCATCCACCTTTTTAGATCCATCTTCCTTGCTGAAGCTTTCCTTTTGATTCATAGAGGTACTCATTGACTTGTAATCTTTCATGTGAAACTTCTTGAGCATTTGCTTTGCATACTTCTTTTGCCATATGAAAACTTCATCCCAACTTTTCTTGATCTCTATTCCTAGAAAATAACTCATTAAACCAAGATCAATCATCTTAAATACTTCCATCATTTCCATCTTGAATTCTTCAATTAAGGCTATATTATTTCTAGTCACCAAAAGATCACCAACATATAGAAAAATAACAAGAATATCAAACTCACAATGTTTGATGTACAAAGTGGACTCAAACAAGCTTTTTTTAAAGCCTAAACTTTGTAAATGATAATCAATTCTGTTGTACCAAGCTCTTGGTGCTTGCTTCAATCCATAGAGTGTCTTCTTGAGGAGATAAACCTTGTATTCTTCTCCTTTCTTTACAAAGCCTTTAGGTTGTTTAACATAGATTTCTTCCTGCAAAAAACCATTAAGAAATGTTGATTTAACATCGAACTGGTACACTTTCCAACCCGTTTGTGTTGCAACAACAAGTAGCAATCTAATAGTGTATAGCCTTGCCACTGGTGCAAAAGTTTCTAAGTAGTCCACCCTAAAAATATGAGCATAAACTTTAACCATGAGCTTCACCTTATGCTTGTTGATGGATCCATCGACATTTAGCTTAGTCTGAAACACCCATTTGACCCAATAAATTTTTCTGTTTGGAGGTCTATCAACAAGTTTCCATGTCTTATTCTTTTCGATCATGTAGAGCTCCTCTTCCATTGCAGTCATCCAATTTTTATCATGTTTTTCTTCTTCAACACATGCAGACTCACAAAGTGCAATGTAGCAAGTTTGATAAATATCAAAAAGCAATCTTGTGCCTCTAACTGGAACATCATCAACCATGTCATTTTTCCAATCATCATTTCTCCATCCTTCAATATTTGTGATAGAAGAATTTAATTGGTTTGAGGGTTGATCTCTCTGCTACCAGTTCCATTCTTTATTTTCCACAAATTGAACGTCTTTGCTTATGATAATACTCCCTTTGTATAGGTGAAAGAGTTTATAAGTTTTAGACACTATGTTGTAGCCTACAAATATACCTTGTATTGCCTTCATATCTAGTTTATCACATTTAACCTCAGGAACATAGGTAAAACACAAATAGTCAAACACTTTTAAGAAGTTAAGAGATAATTTATATCCATACCAAGTTTCAAATGGTGTTTGATTCTTCACAGCCTTTGTAGGAAGCCTATTCTGCAAAAAAAAAAAAAAAATTTGCATTTTTTGTCTCAACCCAAAATTGCTTAGGTAAGTTCTCATGCAACATGCATTTTGCCATTTCCAATACGTATATATTTCTTCTTTCATTAACAACATTATTTTGTGGAGTGTAGGGAGCAGTGAGTTGGTGTTCTATGCTAGCATTTTCACAAAATGAATTGAATTCTCTTGACGTATACTCTTTTCCATTATCAGAACATAGAATCTGAACGTTGCAACCACTTTGATTTTCTACCATTTTCTTTAACTTCCAAAACACTGTAGCCATTTTTGACTTGAATTTTAAGAAAAAAATGCAGTGAAATCTTGTAAAGTCATCTATGAAGACAATATAGTAAAGACTACCTTTAAGAGAAAGTGTTCTTTGTGGTCCATATAAATCAGTGTGGATCATTTGAAGCTTCCTAGTTGCTTTCCTAGTTGATTTTGGAAATGGTTGTTTGTGTTGCTTTCCAAATTGACATGTTTGACAATGAGGAAGATGCTCTTCTAAATTAGGTAACCCCTTCACTAATTTCTTTGTTTGAAGCAGTAGTAATCCTTGATGATGATAGTGATCGAGCCTTTTGTGCCATATTTCTATGACACTTTCCTTAGTAGGAAATGCAGCCTGCTCTTCTTCTAATAGATTAAATACGAAGCTTTTTCCTCTCATATTGACCTTGAACATTTCTTGGTCAGAAGCATATTTTTATTAGACAAAGTTTGTGTTCAAAATGAATTGTGAAACCCTTCTCTATCAATTGACCAACACTCAAAAGATTTTGGTAAGTTTCTAGAACATAAAGAACATCAAAGATGAGTTTTGTGCCTAGAAAACTTTCAATTGCAATTGTGCCTTTTCCCTTAACAGCTATATATTTCCCATTGCCAATTCTGACTTTTGAAATCTCAATATTTCTTAATTCCTCAAACAACTCCTTTTCGTATGTCATATGGTTAGTGCATCCACGATCAATTAACCGACTCTCACTTGAATCAATGCTTGAGAAGCAAGTAGCAACAAAAAGTTGATCCTCTTCTTCTTGATCATCAACTTGAGCATCTACTTCTCGTTGCTGAATTTTGCTTTTGCAAATAATAGCTTCATAACCAAGTTGGTTACACTTGCTACATTTTGCATCAGATCTCCTCCAACATCTGAAAAGAGAATGACCTAGTTTTCTACAGTGTTGACAAGGTGAGTAATCTTAATTTTTACCCTTTCCTTTATTGTGACTAATTGGACTATTTTCACTACTTGCTGGTTGGTTCTTCTTGCCTTCGTGATGCTTGGCTGGCAAAGCACCTTCAATAACACAATCTTGTCTCATCAACCTTCACTGCTCTTAGGGCTGCAAGGCATGTAGTACTTCTGCCAAAGTGATCTTACATAGATCCTTTGTATTCTCCATTGAAGCAATGGATGCTTCATACCTCTTCGGCACTGTTAATAGAATTTTTTTGACAATTCTAGAATAAGAAAAATCATTGCCCAACAACCTTATCTTGTTAGCAATACCTAACAATTTGTTTGAGATTCCTTGATTGTCTCAGACTCTTTCATCCTTTGCAACTTAAATTCCCTTCTTAAATTAAGCACCTGCATGCTTTGTATTTTCACGTCCCTTTCATATTCTTCGTTCAAATAGGGCCAAATTTCTTTGGGTTCTTGAGGGTCATGATTCTAGTGAGAATCATTTGTGAAACACCAGCAAACAAACATGACTTTGCCTTTACCTTCTTTGTTTTTCCTTCCTTGTGATTTTTTTTTATTTGAGACATGGTGAGATTTTCTGGCAGCGGATGAATTATATAATCCACTTTCACGGTCTCCCATAAATCCAATCCTTATAGATAGGGCTACATTCTTACAACCCACATATCATAACTTTCTCCATAAAAAACTGGAAGAATAACTTAAGAGAAACTTGCTTCACCTTTCATTTTTCAAGTCCCTTTCATAACGTAGCAGCATAGTACAAATAGAATTTGGATAAGGAATATGGGTTAAACACGGAGTGTAAAGGAAGAATGATTTTTTTTTTCCATTAAATTCAAAACGTACCTATAAAGGTTTGAAAGTTAACTGACCATTAACACTATATCCTCTAATTAGTCATGATTTAATAAATAAAAACTGAACATCAACAAACTTCTAAGAATAAAAAAATTGACTATGACATATTAAAAATATAAAATAAATAAATAAATAAGAATATTACAATAGTATTGACAGCCATTGCTAACACTTATTAAAAAAAAACTTTAATCCTCTCTACAGACCTAACATAATCACCATATGAGATATTAACCATAAAAATTATTTAGTATATTTTGTCCATTAAAATAGTATAAAGTAATATTTTAAATTAAAGGATGAATGGGATGCATTTAATATGTTGAATGTCATAAGAGAGAATATTCTCTTCTTTGACTAATATAACATTAAAAAATATAAAAATCCATAAAAAAAAATTTAGATAAAATTATTAATTATAAATTATTAAATAATAGTAAAAAAATAAAAATAATTAAATAATATAAATTATTTATTATATCATAAAATATAATTACTTACATAAGTTTTTTATAATAATTTTTATCTTAAAATTTAAAAAAATTTTTTTAGTCTCTAAAATTAATTTGTTCTTTTAGATAATATGGTTGGTTTATAAGTTAGAGTATATTTAACTAATTATTAAGGGAGTTAGACTTGAAAAAAAGAATGATTAATGTGTTTTTTGTCATCAATTATGTTTTTAGTGATGTTAAGTAAAGGAGATTAAGAGTAAATCAGAAACTGAAATAATATTATTTAATTTTAATAATTAAAAGTAATTTTTAATGAAATTTAAAAAAAAGAGTTTATTTAAGTGAAATATAATTATATTAATTTTATAAAATAAGCATTTATTTATAGGAATGGTATGATTATGGAAATGAAGAATTCCCTTGGTATTATTATAGCGTATTCTTGCTGGTGGCAGCGGCATCTAATTCCACGTAGGCAACGCAAGCCATCAAGAGAAACAGTGATAGACGCAAAAATGGTGACGACAAAACAAACCTGAAAGCCAACTTGGGGAACTCCTTCCTCAACGGAAACTCCAACAACCACTTCAATAGCTTAATTCACCATTCTGAATCCTATTTAAACCCCTCTCACACTTTCCGCACCTCACTCACAATCATGAGTCCCTACATTTTCGGAGTCCTTCTCCCTCTCCTAGTCACGCTCCTCGTCACCAACTCCAAGAAGAATCCCAAACACCGCGGCGTTCCAGTCCACGCCGCCGGCCAGCCAGGTCTCGCCGTCCGCAACCGCCGCTTCCACTCCCCGGTCCACACCGCCTGGGACGGCGTCACCACGCTCGCCGAGCTTTTCCAGCACGCCTGCACGGCGCACGCGCAGAGCCTCTTCCTCGGCACGCGCCAGCTCCTGCTCCGGCAGCTCCACACCAGCCCCGACGGCAGGTCGTTTGAGAAACTTCACTTCGGAGATTACCGCTGGCTCTCCTACGACGCTGTGTTTCACATCGTTTCGGACTTCGCCTCTGGATTGGCTCGCATCGGACATGTTAGGGAAGAGCGTGCCGCGATCTTCGCCGACACGCGCCAAGAGTGGTTCATGGCACTCCAGGTTCTGCTTCTGCGTAATTCACGCCTGTCTTTTTAATATTTTCAAATTCGTTTAGGTTACGTTATTCAAAAGATTCTAGAGAAACAAGAATTTAACAAATACATAAAAATTAAAAAAAATATTTAATAATCATATCCTTAATTGCTCTCAATAGCAACACTCTCACCTGCTGTAAGAAACTGTTTCTGTTTAATTAGTGATGTTAAGTTTTAATTTGAATTGTAGTTTAAAAAATTACACCTCAACTAATTGGGAATTATGATTATTCTAAAAGTTTAATTGATATTTTAAAGTAAAAGAGTTTTTAAATTATTTTAATAGTTTCATCGGTACACACTCATTAATTAAACTCTTATTTTAATTATATTATTTCTTTTTAATTTATTATGAATTTGGTTTTTGTTATTTAATTGTAGAATTTTGGTTTATTGATTAATTTATAGAGTTTAATTGATATATATAGTTAGTGTAAAAATCTTTACATTAATATTTAACTAACATCCTTTCATTCATAATAATGAATAATTTTGTTGAGTTTAACTTATTATTACTTTAAAAATTATATAAATAAAAAAATATAATTAAATATCAGTAAAAATTTTTTATATTAACAATATATATATATATTAAACTCTTGTGCTGAGAATATTGTAGGAGAACATGTTCTGATTAAAAACTTTCTTATTTAATATTGGGAAAAGATAATCCCGAGTGTTTTTTAGTACAATGTGACAACACGACAATTATTGTTTTTAACTTTCTATTAAATATTAAATGTGTAATTTACTGCTGATCGACAAATTGCACACACAACTGAAGTAATTACGAATAAAATTTGTGAGAAATGATGCGAAATCAAATTTGCAAAAAATTACAAAAAATAGCGATTAAGCGTATTAAGTCAGTATGTTTTTTTTTTTAAATATTTTTTATTTTTCAAGTAATTAAGTAAGATGATATTCAATTATTCATCATGTAATAATAAAAATATAGGTTTGCGTTGCATTGCATGTTACATTTTGTATTTGCACAAATTAGCTGACTTGCACAGTTTCTTTTTTATTCGAATAGTTCATGTCGTGCTGGAACTTATAATTTTTATATCTAAAATTTATTGATAATTTATGAAATTATATGGGTTACACTCTCTTCTTAACTTGCCTTAATCATTATTTCGTAATTACTAATAATTTTTAACTGATTATAAAATGTTTAGAAAAGAGTCTGAGTTTAACACTCCGTAAAAGTGTTTTGAAGACTTCCTAGTCCACTCTCAAGTCTTGCTTTTCCTGATTTTAAAGAATTTTTTTATTGGTGGCAATTACTAATAAATTTTAACTGATTATAAAATTTTAGAAAAGTCTGAGTCTAACACTGTAAAAGTGTTTTGGAGACTTCCTAGTCCACTCTCAATTCTTGCTTTTCCTGATTTTAAAGAATTTTTTTATTAGTGGCAATTCTAATTTTTAAAATATTTCCACAATCCCGAATGTGAAAGTTAGAGCCAAACCAGGGTCGAATTGATTGTGGTTGTTAACATTCCAATTCTCCCGAATAAAAAAGTCAACAGAGTTATTACCGATCATTGATTTTATTAAGCAGGAAATTTGATTGGAGAAACCCAATTAAGAATGTTACAAGATATTACTTATTTCAAAATTTGTTAATTAGTTAGGTTGTTAAGAGTGATTGTTGGTGTTTAATTACCTTTCCAATAAGCTCTGAATAGAGCTCAAACTTCATATCATTTGATTTGGATCTCTTTTATTATTCTTAATATAAATTTTTTCCATGGGACTCTTCTTCTCTACTTTAAATTATCTGATGCGCATCATAGTCAAGATTCTGATAGAAAAGTGTTCTTTAAAATTAAGTGAGGTTTGAGAGTTAATAGTGCATTCTAAGGTGAACTGGAAACTGCACGTTGTTATTGTTACAACCATTAAAAGATGAATGTACATTAATATTGTAAATTATTAAAACTAAAAATAATTTATTCCATTTTGAAATAAAAATCTCTAACATGTCTAACTGGATTGAAAAATTATTTGACTTGTTTTCTCCTTCCTTACTTTTACTTCTTTAGGGCTGTTTCAGACGAAATGTGACAGTTGTGACTATATATGCATCATTGGGAGAGGAAGCTTTATGTTACTCATTGAATGAGGTTTTTGTTTCTACTCTGTATCTTATTCTTCACACGATAATATCTCTGCCTGGAATGTCTTGCTAATTGCTATAACTTCTTGGGTTTCTGCTCATGCTCCGCTCTTCACAATGATAATAACCCTGCTGATTTTAGCCTTGGATAGATAGGAATGTTACATTTATAGTGTATATGATATGATGTATCAGTTTCTTAATATTAGTTCCCTTATATAATGTGTGAGGAAAAGAAGGAAGCAAGTGTGATTAAATTTTTAAAGCAATATGGTTTCTTTTAATGTCTATCAAATAATAACTTTACTAGGAAATCTACAGTAAGAATGGCGATATGGCAGAGTACTAGAGATGCCATGAAGACAATTCTATGTCACATCAAATGTCAATGTATAAGATGGTCCTTATAATTTTTGTATCCTCTTCAATCCAGTAACCTAAACTCATGTTGGCTACGTGATAGAATATAGATAGCATAATATAAACAACTAACACAAGGCTATAATAGTTAGTTTGTGAGTTTACTAGAGAAATCAACTGAGATATTATCAATTTTCTTGTGTGCAAACTTAAAATCACACAGCTCCTCAACATGTAAGTTTGAGCATTTACAGTTTATTAATGACTGAAATTTGAATCCGTCTCGTTCTCATAGAGTTGTTTAACTTTCTGTAACTGATATGTGGTCTGAATGGTTTGCTGAAATGTTTGTGTTTGCCAATATTTAAGTTTGTCCTCTCTTTCTTTGTTGTGAACTTACTTTCAAAACCTTTGCCAGACAGAGGTTACAACAGTGATTTGTGGGAAAAAGGAATTGAGAACACTTTTAAACATTAGTGGACAACTAGACACAGTGAAACGGGTGATATGCATGGATGATGATATCCCATCTGATGCCACTTCTATTGCATATGAATGGACAATCACTTCCTTTGCTGAGGTTGAAAGACTTGGTAGAGAAAATCCTGTTGATGCTGATCTACCTCTTTCAGCAGATGTTGCAGTTATAATGTATACAAGTGGAAGTACCGGATTACCTAAGGTTAGAAGCATTTTTGAGATGTTAGCTCTTTCAATTTCACTTTTTCAAATCCTTTTACTGAATTCTAATTAGTATTATAGCTTTTGGACTATTGTTTGTTTTCTCTTTTTTATGGCTTTCCATTCTCTTGTTTATATTTTGTGCCATTTCTTTAATTTCTTTCTTTTGCACAGGGTGTGATGATGACACATGGCAATGTCTTAGCTACACTCTCTGCTGTGATGACCATTGTTCCTAACATTGGGACAAAGGATGTGTATCTTGCATACTTACCGATGGCTCATATTTTAGAATTAGCAGCTGAGGTTTGTAGATATGCTTTTCTTGAATAGATTCCACTAATATTTCTTTTTAAGGGCTTTCTATTTCCATTTTCTTTGTAGATATGCTTATTCCTTTATTTTATGTTTTGACAAACTTGCGTACTTGTTAGAATTTGATGGCAGCTGTTGGAGTTCCTATAGGATATGGATCTCCTTTGACCCTTACGGATACATCAAACAAAATTAAAAAAGGAACAAAGGGGGATGCTACTTCACTGAGACCAACATTACTGGCCGCCGTACCAGCAATTCTTGATCGTGTCCGTGATGGAGTTTTCAAGAAGGTACTTTGATTTGTGAATTGTTATTACGGACCTATGTGGCATGCATTGCATCAAAAGTATCATGTGTGTGTTACAAAGCTATTTGTATTGTCTAGATAAACTTCTTTATAAGAACTTATAGGAAAAGAAAAAAAAAACAAAAACTAGCATACCCCATTGCCTGGAGACTTCTTGCTATGCGAAGGTATGGGAAAGGTTATTGTAAGTAGCCTTACCCTTACATATAAAGAGGCTGTTTCCGGATTCGATCTCATGACTAATAGGTCATCAAGACAACTTATTAGAGAAGAAAGCAAGAAGGTTAATGATTTGAGCTTTTTGATAAGCCAAAATTAACTTGCATATAATTTTAATAAAGTGATTTAGCTCAATGCATTTTCTTCTTATTTTCTTTCTCCTTCCTATAAGTATTTATGGAGAACTTGATCCATATATTCTCTAATGCGGCAAGACTGAGGACTTAAAAGCTTGTCAATGCAGGTAAATGCTACTGGAGGATTGTCAAAGAGGTTGTTTCACTTAGCCTATGCACGGAGGTTGCAAGCAGTTAATGGTAGTTGGTTTGGAGCTTGGGGTTTGGAAAAGGCTCTTTGGGATTTTCTTGTGTTCAGAAAGATCCGAGCAATTCTAGGTGGTCGTATCCGTTTTATACTGTCTGGTGGTGCTCCCCTTTCTGGTGATACGCAGAAGTTCATCAATATTTGTCTTGGGTTAGTCTTGTCATTATATATATTCATGTTTCAAATAAGGAATGTAATTTTATTTTATAACAAAATGAACGAAGAAGAGTAGACGATAAGATATTTTCATGTAAGAAACCAGAAACATTAAAAACACAAAAGTCATGCTAAACAAGTATGACTCAGACTCTCAAACCTAGCTCATCATCTCTGCATATCTACAATGGAAAGCCATATAAAATAACAGTTAACTAAGAAAATCTCTATATTCTTTTAAAGTACAAACTACTCAAGCAACAAAGAATTACTCTTGAAAACTCAGACCTTCTGCTCTAACCAGATGTACTAAAATAGAGTATGCATACATATGTCAAAAAGTTAGCCTATCTTTAAGTTTGAAGGTGTTTTTCTGTTTAACACTGCTCAAACTTGTTACAAGCTTCAACCATTTATTGAAGCCTCTCGGCTCTAAACCTAGAGGACCAACTTAAGTATGAGTTATACTTTAGAAATACTATTAGGTTATTGTTCTATCAGCCTTCATGATGATTTGACACAACTTCTGTTAGAGAAATAATGGATTTTATTTGCTAGTTTCATGAGATAGTTTTTTGAGAAAAAGAAGTGATTATATTCTCACATAATAATCTGAGTCAAACTCAAGAATCCTGAATCGTAACTGCTATATGTTATATACTGTTGACCTTGATAATTGACGTAAACAAATAAAACTGACTTTTCTGTGGGTCAGCATTTTTCCTTTTTAAAATTCAATGTATCTGTTCTGTGTAGAATGACCTTCTAAAGGATATTACTTCATTCACTTTTGAGTGAACAACTAAAGGAAATATTACTAACTTTTACGTTTTTTTTTTCTTTTTGCCTTTTGTGTTTCCTTTATTATTTTTTCATGTATAATTTATGGTCATATTCAGTGCTCCAATCGGTCAAGGATATGGTCTTACAGAGACTTGTGCTGGTGGGACATTCTCTGATTTTGATGATACATCTGTTGGCCGTGTTGGACCACCTCTTCCCTGCTCATTTATTAAGGTAAGATCTGTTCAATTTTACATTCATACAATAACTTGAATGACGTGTTTTTTTATTTTGGTGTGGGAAGGCGGTAATGTAATAGCATATGATCCTATGAACTCTTGCAAACTACTCAAACCTCACCTTATACGATAAGATGGACGATTGTCTAGGACTAGGACATACAAGAGTATTTAAGATTGGGAAGAATGAATAAATACCAATTGAAGCTCTAGTAAAAAGAATTCTAATTAGATGGTGAATAACCCAGTAGTTAGATGCAGAGGAAGACCAAGAAAATTTGAAAACGAAACTATTAAAATGGTCTTTAGATCTTAATGGCTTTTCTGAAGACTTTTTGACAGAACATAATTCATTGTTTTAACCATATAACTTTACTCACCTACTAGGAAAATGTATTTGTTGTTATGGTAGCAGTCGTAGAACCTTATATTAACAAAAAATACAGCATCTATGATCTTCTTTGTATGACGGTGCAATGTAAAGGAGGCTTCAAGATTGAGTCATGTATTTTTCTACTATGGTTATCTCAATCACGGCAGTTTACTTTTCTTTGTGGTATCCTTGAAAGAATATCTCTCATACGAGCATTTAATTTGCTTGCTTCAGCTAATCGACTGGCCTGAAGGTGGATATTTAACAAATGACTCGCCGATGCCCCGTGGAGAAATTGTAATTGGTGGTCCAAATGTCACTCTCGGGTATTTCAAAAATGAAGAAAAAACAAAAGAATCATACAAGGTAAGCTTCAACGGTCTTTTCTCTGGTTTTCTTAGGAGGAAAAAGACTAACTGGGATAATGTATCACTTCTGATTTTCCATTGTAGCCGTAAATATTCTCCTTAGTCAATTTGAAAGCTATATCTGCTCTTGTGTGTTTATTTATTTTTATGTAGGGGGAGGAGAGTAGGTAAATGTAGGAATTAAATGTGTTATTTTGTACTTTTGCTGTGAAGGTTGATGAAAGAGGAATGAGGTGGTTTTACACTGGTGATATTGGGAGATTTCATGCAGATGGATGCCTTGAAATCATAGATCGTAAAAAGGATATCGTTAAATTGCAGCATGGAGAGTATGTCTCCTTGGGAAAGGTATGGATATTACTTTTGTTTTTCTTTTTGTATTTTAAAAGAGATGTATTATTCAGAGGACTACTTAAACTTTTATCGCTGGTCTCTTTATATAGAGTTAAAGTGTAACAGAAAATTCAAATACTAAGAGTATTCTAATCTTAAAACAAGTTCATACAAGATTAAAACATAATCAATTTCTAAAAAATTCAAGTTGTAGATATTTAGTCATGTTTTCAACAACTTTGAGCATATACACCATTGCCTATTTAACTAATTTATAAATACAGGTTGAGGCAGCTCTTATTGTTAGTCCCTTGGTGGACAATATTATGGTTCATGCTGATCCTTTCCATAGTTACTGTGTGGCACTTGTGGTGGGTTCTCAGTCCACATTGGAAGAATGGGCTTCAGAAGAAGGAATTTCTTGTTCCAATTTTTCAGAACTTTGCACGAAAGAAGAAACTGTGAAGGAGGTGCATGCATCACTTGTAAAGGTATGCCTTCTTGTGAACGTCCTCTTGACAATTGTGTTGTAATGATTATGAATTAATTTCAATTTGAAGGTACACTTGTCTAAATCATCAAGAGTACATTATAGAGTTAAAAGTCAACTAAGGCAACTTTTGAGATTAAATGATTAACTCTAGAGTTGATGGGAGCTATGACCCCCACATTTTTCTTTCCTTTTAGTAAATATAGGTTTTTTTTTTAAAAAATTATAATTTCTTTTATAGTATATCTATTTTATTTTTTTTTTTCCCTCAAACTTTTTCTTCCTTTTTAAAAAATACAATTTTTTTTAACAAAAGATTATAATTTTGTACAACGAAAAATATGGAATGGTTAAAAGTTGCAACTTGAAACTAATTTACATTCCACCCCACAAATTTTGGCCTCTTTTGTTGCATGAAATTAAGTTTGAAGTTATTGTTTACCCTCTATACTAGGGTCTCTTCCCTCTACTAAACATGAAATAAGTGAAAATCAGAAACTTTTCACCCCATGTAACTTTTACCTTCCTTTTTCTGTCTTCCTTCTGCTTAAACAAGCATAACCTTGATGGATGCGTAAGTGATGTTAGTGAAAACAAGGGAGGCAGCAAGGCGACTTTTGCATATGAATATCATATGTCTCGTTCAATGTCTTAAAAAGCTTTAATCATCAAGTAAACAGTGGTCCTCCTTTTTATACAAAGGGTTGAAATTGGGTTGTTCATTGTGACCATGAGATTGACATTTCATTACGTTATCCTTTTGTTACTGGGATAGCTATGTCATTTCTTAGGCCACTTATTTTTACCGCATTTTCATTTTCTGTTATAGTGTTATGGCATATTTTGCTATCAGGTTACCACGTGGCTTAGTTGTTGCATTTCATATCATTTTAAAAAAACTTGTAAACAGAGAAAGGGGTATGCATGATAACAATCATAATTCCCCATCTCATCAGAAATTTTCCTCATTTTTTTCTCTCCTGGTTTTGATCAGCTCTGGTTAAGGGCTTATCCATTAGGTGCTTTTACACCTTTATCTTTAACTTGAAAGTTTAAATTATTTAAATCAGGGTTGTGCATTTAAACATGAAAAGGATCAATTCAGAAGGAACTTTCTAATTTATGCATAGTCCAATAAAACAATCAATAAGTATGATTTAAAGAGGAAGTCTTTATCGTCTACCATTGTATGTCATGAGGTAAAACCGTAAAAGTGAGAGTAATTGAAAAGACAAGGAGAAGTTACGAAGATTTTGGTTATGACTTATGAGATCTAAAAGTAAGAGATGAAGAAATTGGCATGACTACTCCATAGCTGGCGTTTCATCTTTTTACATTTATGTAGATTTAGTTGACTTATATGGAAAGCTTTTACTCCACATGACATGTTAGTAAGGTGATAGAGATAAACTTGCATCTCAGCAAAAGCCCCTAAAAGACAAAGGGACCTATATTAGGTTGTAAAGCTCATTTCTAACTTGATATTGGTACTTGATTTTATATCTTGTTACGTACGTTACATGAAAGATGTCCCACTTAGTTCCCTATTATTACTTCTGTTCGGTGTAAGTCACAAATTTCTCAATTAAAGGAAAAGGGTCTACATGTTTTCTAATATAGTAATATGCATATATTCTTTGAATCAACATGCCATGTGTTGCCTCTGTTGTTGCAAATGATGCACTATTGTTCCTCTTTTATTGTTAGTTTATGAAAGATTTTGTTATTCTTATAATATTCTCTTCAACCTCAATTTTTCTCTCTTTTTCTATCATACTCATCATATTTCACACTTGTCTTCTCTCTAACTTTTATGTTTTTCACTTCATTAGATAAAATGTTGCGAAAGTATTAAGTAAGAATATAATTTTTCTCCATGATACCTTATGCAGGAAGGAAAGAAGGCTCGTTTGGAGAAATTTGAGACTCCTGCAAAAATAAAATTGCTTTCTGAACCTTGGACTCCTGAGTCTGGCCTAGTCACTGCTGCCCTCAAACTCAAGAGAGAGGCTATAAAAAAGACTTTTGATGAAGAACTTTTGGAGTTGTATGCTTCATAGGCTTAGAACACTATTGATCTTTTTACACCTTTTTCCCATTTGCATCAGGCTGGGGTTGAGGTGAGGTGAGGTTTTGTATTTGTTTGTTGCTTATAATTTTTTTTTTCATTTTAAGTTTATCATGCACAGTGAGGCTTATTTTGCAGAAGGTCAATATGTTGAATTTACTTAATAGTGACAATGTAAAGTCAATAATCTTTTTTAGACATTATCGTTGTATCAATATTTCAAATTACAATGTTTCTTCACGAGTAATGAGAATTAAAAAGTATGAACCCACTAGACTCGGCTTAGTAATAATGTGTACGAATAGGTGTTTTGTCCTTGGCAAGTGCACTACTGTCAGGATGTTCAACTGGTCACAACAATGGTTAGCTACTCTAATCTTAATTATTACGTATAAGATGAGTTTAAGGCTGTATTACCTAATTTCTGATCGATTATGCAAAGTCCAAAGGGTAAAAGTTCAATCCACCATGATATATAGGTAACAGATATCGAATTAAATGAGAGATAATATGTATAAAAATATTGTTCATAGCTTTGGGTCGAATATTACCTAATAGTAAGTGTCGAAGTGTATTTTGTAGGTACTTTACTTCATAGAAAGGGTACCGAAGACTCAACTACACCAAGATTTAAAGATATATAAGTATGTAAAGGATTACAGATACATAATCTGTTTTAACTTTTAATTTTTGTATATATGGTCAGAAATTAGAATTTTATTACCATGAATATATAAGAAAAAAAAAGTATGCATATTTGCCGGTTTTCCCTTTTACAAATAAAATAAAATAAAACAGAATCTAACAAAACCATCACTGCACCCGATCCCCTAAATCAGATTGGAGGAAAAAAAATTGTCGAATTAAAGCTTTAGTTGTGATACTTTGAGTTATTGTGTTTTTTTTTTTTTTTAAATTTGGTTATCATTGGTTCCTTCTAAAAGAAAGTTGACGCCCTGATTAGAAGATTGTAACCTTGTCAAATGTTTGAACCGTCCAGTCTTATCACTAACTCAAAAGTAGCGTAGGAAAGATGTTAGGCCAGTCAAAATAATTCTTAACAATACATTATGCTATTGATGAATATTTTATTTGTAAGAAGCCAATTAAAAAATTATATACCAAATATAAGAACTAAATTTAAATACAATTTTTCTGAAGCATAAAAAAAAAATAGTTTTTTAAAATTATACCGTATGTTTCAGATTAGATACCGTAAAAGGAAAAAGATTAATTTATCTCAGCATGCCACACGGGAACTGTTATTCTCACATCCCATTTATTAAGTTCACCTCTCCTCCTTATTGACAATGTAAAATAAGATTTAAGATGATATAATCATATGACTTTTAGATAATTATTGTAAATGTAAATAAATTTATTATACATCATGAATCATTATTAAATGATTCAAAAATTGGACGTACAGGAGCTAGTGCTATAATTGATTCCATTCACTCTTTCGATTGGATATACTATCATATCAATCCGGTTTAAATCAATTTGACTTGGTTGATTTTACGGATGAATCAATGGAACAAATGTTTATTTGTTTTTAAATGTAAATTTTAATGAAAAATACATTAAATTACACACCCAAAAATCAAATTCAAAATATAAAATTATTCAATAAATTAATTTACTATTACACTATAACAAATCATTAGTAATTTATGACACAAATAACATTTGCTTATGTTTTATGTTATATATTCCAACTCATAATTTTCTCTTCAATAACTCATCAACCTAAATCTTGATTGAATTGATGACCAAATCATTTTTTTTTTAAAACATGGTTGTCAATGCATTTTTTTTTCTTTTTAATGAAAACATGTATTACAAATTTCAAACTTGTATGACTTCACAAATCACACTAAAAATATTTTAACCATGTATTACAAATTTCAAACATCCTTCCATTAATTATCAATATTAACATATTATGAATCTATACTAATCAATTATCAATATCACTACAAAATAAGTTTAACATAATATGAAAAACGCATCATATCTCTCTCTCTATATGAATGGCAACCATACAAACAGTTGATAAACATCTAACGTAAATAAGTTCATCATAACATCAAACAATAAACAATACAGTGAATACACAGTCTAAAAATCCTTAAAGTCGTTGTTAGGTGGTATTTTTCCTTCTTTGATAGATACACCCTATGAAAGTGGCTAATAATAATATTGTGTGAGTGGCTATTATTCGTGTATGATGTTATGGCCATTAGTGCCATTAGGGAACGAGCCTTAGATCAAGAGGGCACTACATATTTAAAGTTATCTGCTCAAACAACAACTATAAAAAAAAGGGAATGTAAATGATTTATATAAAGGTTTGATTATCATTGAATACACACACACAAAAAAGAAGATATAGATATATAATTATCTGGCAATCATATATCTCCTCTAAACTGTGAAATATCACACATGCCTTTGTTTGTCTAAAAATAGCTTTTTCCATACTAACTCCTAGCTCATTCATCAAGATATACTTGGAAAATTTGCTAGACACATGATATATCCTCTAGGGTGATGGTAATTGGTAATCTTCCAGCCCCTATTGGCACACACCGTGCCCTTTTTTTTCACTATACCAATGTACTTATGTACCTTTAGAAAGGCCAACACTTACCCTTCCACGTATGTTTTGTCATATAGATGTTGAGGTTTGTGTGAGATCTTATACCCCTTGACTTACCAACTTCATCTCCTTGTAGGGTTGTCCTTCCCACACAATATGATCCATATAAAACCTTAGTGGAGGCTTATTCGATAGAATTTAAATTGTCCCTCACACTTTTTGTGTTTTATTATATGTAGTAATATGAATTTAAATTGTTATATATATATATATATCTATATTTTAATTTACAAAATACTCTTATTAACATGGTAACTTAAATCATATATCTCCAAGGTGGACTCAACCATACAAGAGCAATAATTGGCTCTTGTGATTCGTTTGCAGGCATTAGTAATTAAGACAGGAAGGGAGGCGAGGGGAAAAGGCCCTTCGGACAAAAATATTAGCCTAAATGTTCATGTAAGAAAATGGGTTGAAATTCATAAGCTGAAACCCAATTGATATATATATGTATTAAATGAACTTTAGAATAATAAATTACACTCCAGTTAAAAACGAATAATGTTATTTTCTCAAATAGGTAACACTCTTCAAATAAAGGTGTTAACTTTTATATAAACTTTATTAACTCACATAACTAAAATATCTTTCTAGACATGCACGTTATTGTAAATAGTATTAGGTATGGGTTTATAACAATTAGTGTCACTCAGCTAAAATCTTCCTCAACTTAAGTCTTAAAGTGTCGTTACAAACAATTCTAACTACTAACCACTGGTTTCTATCGTGCCTAAAAGAACTTCAAAGAGACTTACATTCAATATTTTGGATTCGTTCACCTTACATTATATTATTTTATTACAAAATTTTCATTTTTTGAATATGATTAATTTCATAGCTCAAGTAGACAAAGTAATTAAATAACCTTTTTATTTTTTTATTTTTTAAACAATGCAATAAAGTTTAATAAAAGTAGGTGTATTACATAAAAATTTCTCTGTTGAAAAAACTAATACAACTGTAGGGGCACAAATTAAAAACAAAGTTTACATAATTTAATTTTTTAAATAGTTTAAAGAGTAATTTAAAATTAAATTAAAAATTAAATAAAAAGTCACTTAATTGAATAGTGTATTCATAAGGAGTGAAATAGGTATACTCAAACAAAATTTGTAAAGGATAAACTTGAAGTATCAGTAATTTGTGTTTAAGGATACTAGTTGAAGAGCTTGTAGAACTTGTGTAGAAATTGAGAATACTAAATCTAAAACACACAAAGAAAAAATATTAGGGATGAAAATGAATAGGGTACTATAGTATCGGTTCCCATACTTGTGTTTAAAAAATATATCTATACTTGGCTCCATACTTGTACAGGTAGTAACTTGATCCCATCTTCGTACTCGTTGGATACCTATATATTCATATCTGCATTCACGACCCACACTTTATTAAGTATAAATACAATAAATCAATATTTTTTAAACATATAAGTAAACATAATATAAAAAAAAAGTAAGCATATAGAACAAATTATAAAATACTTATTAAAGTTTTATATGATTACACACAAACCTATGTATTTTTGCCATAATATTAAATAATGTTATAAGTTTATTAAGAGTTATTTTATAAATAACTCAATTTCTTATAAAATTTTTATTTATTAAATTCATATAAACTATATTATAATTATATTACTTATTATAAATTATAATACAAATATATTTTTAGCAATATTTTTTACTCAAAATTATAATTATGTAGTATTATATAATAAAATTATATATATATATATATATATATATATATATATAATATAGTGCAGATTGGGGTGGGTTAAGTACTATATATAGTACTTATATCCGTCTCATACTCATATAATTATTGTGAGTTTAAACTTGTCTCGTACTCATATCCATTTTTTACAGATAATTATCCTATGACCATTTTGTTATCCGTAAATATTAGCTTGGAGAGATAAAAATACTAACACAGAGATGTAAGAATATTTATTTTAGAAATGTAAAAATGACAATTCTAGATTAGAGACAACTTCCAAAAACTTATTACTTTAAATAGAGTTAACTAATAAATTAGTGAAAAAAATTATAACTTTAAGGACTCAATTAAAAAAAAGTAGTTAATAAACATGGTTGAACCTTTATCTTAAATTTGTGGGATCTACCATGCAACATGAATTTAAGCTCTCTACAAAATTCAATAATGCAATGTTTACTAAATTAAGTGCTTAACTTAATTTCTCATTTTTTGTGTTTATTATTTGACTTGGAGAGCACATTTTTTATTGATAAAAAATATTGAAGCAACATTTATTATAATGATCCAATAGGTATTTTTATATATATGTTTATTGTCAAGTTATTGTCATGTCTTGATTTGTACTTTTATATATATGTTTGAAAATTTTAATAAAAGAAAGAGGAAGAAGAGGTGTAGAGTATAAATGAAGGAGACTTAAATCCAAGTTTGGACCATTGAGTGTGACCTAAAGCCAACCAGATCTGAAACAGTCCCTACATCCTCTTCTAGCCATGTGGTTTGTTTGATGTACCTTTAATATTTTTCGGATGTTTGTTTCATGGACACTCCATTCTTCTATCCCAATATTTTCTTCTGTTTATATTTTACTATATACTTTTCCATTCCCTCTCTCTCCGATGGCCCAATTAACGCATCACACATAGTTGGGTTCCATGTATAGTTTTGAGTTCGGAAAACCTTCCAATTTCATCAGGATTTTGAATAATTATTTTAAAGAATTACCATTGTAAAAAAATCTGAGTTCTATACTTTGTGGGTTAAGTTTACAAAGTGACTTGAACCATAGTTAGTTTAAAAGAATAAATGTATTATTTTGATTATTAATTATTATAAATAATAATATAAATTTTAGTATAATATATTATAGTTTAATTATTTAAAA
This sequence comes from Psophocarpus tetragonolobus, assembly GCA_037954015.1. Classification (NCBI taxonomy): domain Eukaryota; kingdom Viridiplantae; phylum Streptophyta; class Magnoliopsida; order Fabales; family Fabaceae; genus Psophocarpus; species Psophocarpus tetragonolobus. Next base: position 30,415,627 of record CM075695.1, on the reverse strand, counting down.
AATATTATAATTTTTTAAATTGTATATATATATACCATAGGGACAGATTTACCAACGGGACCGTTAAATCTTCGAGCTTTACATATCAGCTCTTAAAAAACATAAATTTTAACAGATAAAATTTAAATTATTTATTTAAAATGGGAAGACCAATAATAGCCAGCAGTAACATAAAGTATATGATGTAGAGGATGGTCAATGGTCATAGCTAAATAATAATATAACTTTTGCTTGTAAAAAAAAAAAAAAAAGCTATTGCTGGCCAAAGGAGCATGACATGAAGATTCATTACAATTATTAATCACTGCTGTCATATGAATGACACGTATGTACGTTTTTCACACGCTTTCTACATAATTTAATCGTATCTAGCCTGCTAAATGAATTTCACCTGAAAACTTATTTTGATCATGTCCGTATACTACTAAGGATATTTCTAAAATCAACAACCTCAAAACAAAAACAAATTAATTTTAAGAATTAAAACAATTATACTTACTAAACATTCTGTAAAAAAATTGAAGAAAGTGTTATTATAGTAAAAATAAGAACAAATTATAAATGCACTCTTCAATTTTTATCATACTAACTCTATCATTTTTTATTTTTTTACGCTAACTTTCGGTTGATGATTAATCACAACTCTTTTTTTACTTGACTTTTAAAGTATTAATTGATAAAATCAATAAACTTACCATATATAAAAAGTTGTAAATAATTGCTAGTGTAAAATTTTTTACATTGGCATTGTATAAGCATTTTTCTCTTTAAAAATATTTATATGTTTGAAAACATCACATTAACATCCTTCTCAAACCTTATACTAACACTTCCATAGGGTGCAAAAACAATAGTTTAAAAAGTAAAAGTATATAATATATATAATTGAGTTTAATTAGTATACATTGTCAATGTAAAAAAATTTTACACTGACATTCAATAATGACTTTTCATTTATGTGACTTTTAAAATAGTATTAAGTAAAATCAACAAATTTACCATGAATGAATGATTATGATTGAATGTAATTGTAAAAATTTTTACACAGTATATAGTAATTAAACTCTATATAATTATACTAAACTTTTGGAATGTTGTTGTAATTCTAATTTACTTTAAAAAATAATTATATAGCGTGTCAGATTAATTTAATTAAATAATATAATGTATTAAATAATTAAAAATTTCATAATATTTATATAAATATTTTTAACAATATTGATAACGGATGAAAGACATTTTATTATTGATATGAATCTTCAATCGTGGAATTAATAATTTTAAAAAAATCGTGATTTTTGCGTATGAAGAAACATTCATTGTGGCAAAAAGGTCAATGGGTTTAATTTTCATTTTCAACAAGCTGAATTAAAACACAGACTCAAAATTTGAGTCATGGAGCTGTACAATGTGATTCAAATTTAATGACCTCACTAATCGTTTTACCACACTAAATCTATGCCCACAATTGACTTTATTCCTAAATCTATGACTTTGAGCAATTAGTATTGATTCTATGTTTGAAAAGTCTGTGTGGTGTGGTCCAACATATTGAGTTTTAGTGTTTGAAAAAGGAAATACGTTTTTTTTTTGTGAGTTTGAAAAAGGCAAGATAGTTAAGGTCAAAGAACTATTTAATTTTTTCCCCCAAAAGCTTGGTTCATTGTGTTTCTAGCTAGAATTCAAGGTATTATATTAGTTTAATTATCGTGTCATCATATACCTTATATTAAAGAAATTACGGTGGTGCAAATAAGGATCATAATTTGGACATTTCGATGGGTTCAAGTAATTAATGTTTTTTTTTATCATGATGAATATTTGTTGAAATATCTGAATAATTATCTTAATAATAATAAAAAAAAACTTATCATATTTTTTATCTACAACACGTAAATTTAAGAAATTCAAATCAATTTTCTTCATACTTCAGCTTAAATGATAAAGAGAGATTTATCATTTTTTATTAAGAAATATTAACTTTAGTTATTAGTTTTGTGGATATTTGAATCTGCCATATTTCTCTCCCATTTCCTCTAACTTTTAACTACTAAATTACGAATTAGTTTTAAAAGTTATAAGAGTTAATATTTAGGTATTAAAAATGTTAGGCAAAATAGTATTTAATGTTTCTGTATTCGTGCAAATTAGTTTATAATGATGGAAATAAAAGGAAATCTTAAATCAATAGATACAAGATTATGGTATGTATAGAGAATTAAATATAAAAAGATAGAGGAAAGAGAATCTGTGTACCTCATATATATTGAATTGAAGTTCTTGATCTTCAAGAACAAAAACCTTATGAATGATTATTGTAGAGATATGAGTTCAATAAGAACTCTTGAGCGTTTTACTACCTACTTTCTAGGAGATTATTCTAGAGAGTGTGTATTGTTGTTGTTATAATTTGCTTAATGGGATGGCAAATTTATAATCCCTCAGGGTAGGCAGAGACCCCTCAAATGGACTTTTTTTATGATTGACTCAACCCATCACAGAGTCAATCTTACTATAATCCCATTCAAATAATCATAAAGATATTATAAGATATGATTATCACCAAATCTTAAATTGCCAGATAATGATAAAATATAATTGATTAATATCAATCCACTATTATTTCCAACATTCTCCCACTTGGATGGTATTAATCAATAATACAAAGATAAATCATTAAGCTAGAATGACAATTATAGACAAATCTTATATTAGACAATGAGAAATTTGAGCTACAAAATAATATCCGATAGGGATATATATCATAAATATTTCTCATAAAGTATATAGAATAATGTAGTTCAATAAAATAATACTACATGGTCTCAAGCATCCAAAAATACTAAGAGATATGTTACTAAAATGATATTACTTCACACATATCTCATAAGAAAGTTTTCAGACTCCCACTGATCTAAGACATCAAAACTTAACCAAACCATATGAGTTATAAAACTCCAAAGTTAAGTATTTGATCAGTGAATAAAAAAATGTTTAATTAATATAATTTTTTTTTTACTTGAGTCCGAAAAATTATATAGGTGAGAAAGCATAATTTACATGCATCTAATTATTCATCATAGCCCAATAACATATGTAATTACATATAAGCTACATAAATGCTCTATAATATTTGTCATTTAACTAATCTGAGTTTCAAAAAAGAGTGACTATGTAAGAATCCAAAGATAAGTAGGAAATCCATAAATTCCCTACTAAAACCACATAGACACCTAGTTTAAATAAAATGATACTCAGATTATTGTGGCCACAAAATGTCAATTGAGCAAACACTTAGATAATTGGTCCAAACAAAAAAAATTCATAAGTACTTCAAAAGTGCAAAATTGTACTCAATAGGAGTACTATCATAATAAGCACTTTTTTACAAAGTATAAAATCATACTCGATAGGAGTATTGCATCTACAATATACTTATAGAATTTTGACCAAACAAAATGTGAAATTTTGGGTAAGGAAATGCACAATACTTAATTGCATACCAAAAGAATTAATGTGCAATACCCAACAAAATGCTCTTAACATCCATTAAAGATGTCTATTAAGATACAATGAATTATGTATCTCAATTAAAATAGGACAAAAATAAATAGTCAAGTCCTATAAAGTATGTCATATCACAATTAAATGTGCACAAGAATATATGACAATACAAATAGATAAGTCTCGAGACATGATACAAAATTATATACTTCTAAAATTTTGATCAATATTAAATTTGGGTAAAAGAGATGCACAATGCATAATTGTATGCCAAAAGGATTAATGTACAGTACCCAACAGAATGACCTTAACATCAATTAAAGATGTCTACAAAGATACAATGGATTTTATGTATCTCAATAAAAATAGGACAAAAATAAATAGAAAAGCCCTATAGAATATGTCATATCATAATTAAATGTGCACAATATTATATGACAATAAAAAATATATAAGTTTCGAGAGATAATACAAGATTATATATACTCCCACTAATCCTTAATATACCAAAAAAATATTAGGATTATCATTAGGGTACACAAGTATTAAAAGTTCTAGTGATAGTGGGATGATGACTTTATAAGATAATAATAAAAGTGAATTAAAATTCACTATTATTCTACTTAAGGAATTAGAAAGTAGTAGAATAACAAACGACTAATGAGAGAAGTGGTTAAAATAACAAGAATATGAAACCTACAAATTCATCCATAAGAATAAATAATTCTCACAAATGGTTTCATAATTAATCACATATTAATCAATCTTTACAAAAATATTGACCCCTATGAGGATCTTGAAAAAATAATTACATGAGTGAGAAAATAGATCACTTGATAATTTTACGTAGAATATGAGATCATAAGCAAGTTCTCAAGTAATCATAAACAAAAATCAAGTGCTACGATAAACAATATTTACACACACTTGAGAATAAAACATGATTACACGCAGCAGAAGAATGGGACATATTCTTGCATATATTAAGGATATAATAATAAATAGTCTCTAACTCTCATCCCAATTTATAACGGACATAGGTTTATTTATATATCCCAAAATAAAGCCTCTAGCTTTTACAAGAATACCATTAACAATATTATAATATATGGTATGGAGAAATTAATCTCTTAAAATTTGGGATTCCTATATTGTCCTTACAAGAATTGCATACTAATATTGCAAATCAATAGAGAGTTTGTTATACAAGAAAATATTTTACAAGAGACCAATATAAAATCCTTAATATAGATCCCAACAATGTGATCACAAATAATGTGATAAGAAAAAAAATAATTTTATCAAAAACATTTGTTTTTGCACATGTATGATTAATTGGACATTTAAAGTAAAAAACCTTATATCACAACAATTTATTTTATAAGATATTAATTAAAATTCTAATATACAAAATCCTTCCACTTGATAAAGAAAAAATAAGTTGACATACAAAAAAATACCCAGAGGGCTAAATAAAATTCAACTATTTCTTTATCAATATATATATATATATATATATATATATATATATATATAGAAAATTTGCACCACAAAAAATGCAACATTTTTTTTTGTTTTGAAGGAAAAATGTCCAATTAAAAGTTATGAGTCATTATGGAACAAAAAAAATGAGAGTGTAAATTTTGGTTCCATATAAATATAACTAAACATGATCAAATGAGGGAAATAAACTGAACATTACAAAAATAGGGAAACATTATGTAATTCTAAAAGTTCAGTTAAAAGAGAATTCCTAAGGAAATTACAATGCACTATAACTTATATAAATAAAATCCTAATACCGATAGGGTATTAAAAAATCATTAACATAAGCCAAGAAAAATACATTGTATAACACCGAATTACATTAATAACAATACACCGATAGAGTATAGTTATCATCAATGCAATAAAAAAAATAATTATATCACAAAATTCACATAAATGCATCCAAAATAGTGAAATTATAATTATGTAAATGAAAAAATAAATTATGCATATTGTCAAATAAATTTGCATAATTTTAATCATATATATTATATGACCAACATACAAAATTCACATTATTATACCCATGATAGACAAGTAATAATAATGCAAATTAATAAAGAAAATTATGCTCATAAGAGAAGGACAATTAAGATTGTGCATAATTAATAAAATAACCTAAAATAAATTTATAAATGATAATTCAATATTAAAGAGAGTACAGTATAATTGGAGAATACAAATACTGTAAAGAATTATCACAATGAAAATAGGTAAAAAATTCAAGATTATAATAGTAACAAGAAATTTAATTTAATCTTGAATTAATCAAAATTTTTTTTTTATACTAAAAAATACCAATAATATAAAAATATTAAATAAATATGGTATTTTGAAAAAATAAGAATATAAAAAATTAGCAACAACATTCAATGCTTTTGAGAATGAATTTAACACACGAATCATCATACATGATCGTATCAAAACGACAAAGTTCTCCCTTGACCAAATCACAAAAATATGGGTATAAAAATGAGTCCATGCAACCCCATTAATACTTTCCAGAGTAAAAGTTAACACAAATATATTATGTTGCCCACACAAATGACTCATATTGATCAAACATAAAAAAAGGAAAACCATTAAGTAATTTTAAAAACAATTTACCCCATAATTATTTAAAAAAAACTAGGTTTTAAAGGGGTAGCACTTAAAAAGAAGTTTCAATATATAATTTACACATGTAAGAGTAAGGGAATGAAACTTTAACATGTTATTTTAACAATAACAAGTAGCGTAAACCTTTTTTTTTTTTTTGTGAAAAAACTAATAGTGAACTATATTAAAAAATTTCACTAATAACACAAAAAATCTTCAATTCAAATTTAATTTTCTAATAGAAAACAACCATAATTCTCTAATAGAAAACAACCATAATATGTATCTAATTTGGCTCTGATACCAATTGATGGAAATAAAAGGAAATCTTAAATCAATAGATACAAGATTATAGTATGTATAGAGAATTAAATATAAAAAGATAGAGGAAAGAGAATCTGTGTACCTCATATATATTGAATTGAAGTTCTTGATCTTCAAGAACAAAAACCCTATGAATGATTATTGTAGAGATATGAGTTCAATAAGAACTCTTGAGGGTTTTACTATCTACTTTCTAGGGGATTATTCTAGAGAGTGCGTATTGTTGTTGTTATAATTTGCTTAATGGGATGACAAATTTATAATCCCCCAGGGTAGGCAGAGACCCCTCAAATGGGATTTTTTTATAATTGACTCAACCCATCACAGAGTCAATCTTACTATAATCCCATTCAAATAATCATAAAAATATTATAAGATATGATTATCACCAAATCTTAAATTGCCAGATAATAATAAAATATAATTGATTAATACCAATCCACTATTATTTCCAACATATAATATATTTTAAATAACATCTAATTTGTCTAAAAAATATTTTATCAATAACCTAAGTGCTAGTGTTTATAAATAACTCTTGACTACACCTTATAACTCTTGACTAAAATAATATTTTATTGGCTAAACTACCTTATAACTCGATCGTTGTTTTTCTTAAACTCTTATTATCCAACAATTATTTTACTAATTTAAGTTGGGTTATTTAGATATACTTATTAAAAAAAAAAAAACATTTTATATGACTTTAATATACATACTTCATATACACGGAATTAAAATTCTAACCACAAAGAAACAAAACTATGAGGTAATGATGCAACATATACTGGTTAATTTATGATGGTGCTAACAATGTTGAAAGTAGAGTTGTAAAGTAAACAATTAAATAATTAAAGGTAGATTTTTGATAGAGTACTAAATATTCTACGAGTATGAATTGGTTAGAATATCCTTTTCATGTTGTTTGTTTGGTATGCGTAGTAAATGGGGAAGCAAGACCAATTTGCTCTTGACTTATTCAAAATTTGTAATGTTCTTTGTAGTTAGTATATTATATTTGGTGCATAAAGACAACGCCGTTGTGATTGTGGAGACTAATGATACTATTTTATCACTGAAAGTAATCTTCGATCTTATAACCAACGACATTGCCAGAATCATTGTCGTGCTCCAATGGCGGAAACATAGGAGAATAATAATAACAAATATAGAGCCATTCATGTAAGAGACAAAAAAATAAAAAAAATAAAAATACAAGGTAATCTCCTGTTAAAATTTTTTACGGATTGGTTTGCTAAAGTTCAAAACATATGATATTTTTAAAAAATTAAATTGTCTGAGACTAATGACAAATGCCAGTTTTTGAAAATAAGATGAGTATTTTTTACAGAATATGATTTCTGAGAATTATTTTTTTTAACAACCAATTAATTGTGTTTATCAATTATTTTGTTTCAAGTTTAATTAGTTGAAAATAAAAAAATATGAAAAATGTAAGTTTGTTAAAAATTTTAAGAGTAAAATTGTGCATTAGTATTTTAAAGTTGATAGGAAAATGTTAATTTTTCTAAAGAACACAACAGGTTATTTAATGTTATCTAAGATATTTAAAATAAATATTTTAAACTTCAAACATTAAATGTAGTCTAAGTAAATTACATATGCCTCATTGATTTTTGATTTTATTATTTTTATTATTCTCAATTTTTTAGATTATTTTTAGCTTTATAAAAAATAGAGATGTAATATTAGATGAAAGTCGATCTAATTAAAGTGAATCGGTGTAATTTCCTCTATTCTAAATATAAAAGATGAATGCTAAGATAATAAGAAGAAATTTCATAACATCTTTGTCATTTCCTCTACTTTTTGAAATGTTGAAAAGATGAAATAAAAAATAAAAAAGGATGTACGCACTTGAGAACTCTAGAAGAATGAAAATTATCCATGCTAGGTAGGTCCCATAGTTGAAAGAAGCTTCGGCTTAGCATCAAAGTAAATCTATATAAGTTTATATGTTCCCTTTCTTCTCGTATTATTGCAGAAAGTCAGAAAAAAAATAGTATTTCTAGAAATAATTAATGTTGATAAAAATCTCAAGAATATGCAATATATATGCTCTTATAATTCTTAAAAAATAACTATAGTTTTCAAATAAAGGAGTAGCGTATATATTACTCACAAATAGATCATAAAAAAATTTCTACATGGGTTTCATCTTACATGATTAATCTGCGTAAGAAAAAGGTATTTGACCTTGTTCACCACTCACTAGTACTGAGGTACATGCTTAAACATCTTATACTACGTCAACTCGACATTTTAAATTGAATTTAATTAGTGAATGTAAAAAAATTAAAAAATATTTAATCGTAATTTTTTATAAATAATAAATTTATTAACTTTATTATTTTATTGATTTTAATATTAAATGTAAGACATATTAATTAAACTCTTTTAAATTAAGTAAATCATAAATCCAATATTAATAATATTCTTTACCTTAAAAAAAATATGTCAATCATAAATACAATATTAATTATTTATTGGAAACAATTGCAACTAGTTAGTTGAAGAGTGAGATTGTAATTTTAGTTATCCATCAGAAAATTATAATTAAAATCCTAAAAGCAATAAAGTTTTTCTAATGGAAAAACTAAAAAGCCTATGAAGTAAAGGTGCATGGGGCAGCTTTATTGTATTTTTTCAGTTATATATAAGATTTTCAGCTCCAGTATATATCCAAATTCCATACCATAGAGCAGTAGTCTACACCCACCCTTGCAGGTTAGTACAAACATTATATTAAAATTTTATTAAAAAAATATTTTACAACATATTTTTAATTTTTCTTATATCAACAATTTCATCTAGTATTTTTTTTAATTAGTAGATACTATAAAATAATATTTTATTGTAAAATAATCATAAATTTAGTGACGGAAAAACAGAGTGAGTCAGGTGGACTGACCCATCAACTCATCTTTATAACTTTACTGATTTTTTAACCTACCAATTCATTTTGGTCCATCTTATTGAATTGGTCAATTTAACGAGTTAAATATTGGATGGTTGATCCATTTTGTCATCCTTACACAAATTATCTTAATTTGGTAAATGGTAATTAAATAATGATATAAAAATTTTTATAATATTATTTAGGAGTTTAATACTTATATTCGTGTAGTCTTACACCATCATTCAATTACAATCCTTCATTTATATAAATTTTAAAATATTAATTTTTTTAAGAAAACTATATATATATATATATTTATATCAATTAGTACAACAACTAAAATATTAATTAATAAAATTGACAAATTTAATATATATATATATATATAAATGGATGGAATTGAAGGTCAGCATAATACTGCGTAAATGTTTTCTCTTATTTGTTATGATCATTCTCTCTGTTTCTTTTTCTTATCACTCCTTTTTTATTTAAGTATAAACTAATTGTACAAATACAATTTTTTCAAAACAATATTATATATTGTCTAAGGTCATAGAGTCATACATCAAGGGGTCCATGCTCATGATTTTTCATTCGATTTCCCACCTATATATATTCTCAAGAATACCTTACACTACATTTCTTTTTTTTAATTAATTAGCAGTTCACATCACATTGAGATTGGCTTTTAATTTTTCCTCTCCATTCTTCTTCTTCTTGTTCCATTCTGCCCCCTCTCTTCTCACAAAACATGAATAGAAATGCACACAAGGAGGAAAATTCATGGTGCTATTTCCACCCAAAACAAGTGGTTGTTGGTGTGTGCCCCTCGTGCTTGAATGAGAGGCTCCTCATACTTGCTGCAAAACAAGACCACCATCACCATCACAGGCTTCATTCTTCAACACAGAGGAAGCATTCAGCTTCTATTCACAAGATCTTTGCTTTTGGTTCTCTCTTCTCTCGCCACCAATTCAAATCTCACTACTATGATCATGATGATGTCTCTCCCAGCCCAGAAGGAAAGACCTTATTTTACACATTGCTATTGTCAAATTTTATCATCTTGTGCTTCTTATTCTTCCTCTGTTTATATGTGCTTAATTATAATTTGGATTTTGTTAACCAATGTGTTAGTGAAGTAGAGAGTTTTTTTTATTAAAACTACATTTTTACCCATCCTAATTAAAACTTTTTCTTTTACTTTCTTAATCAGTATTGGGGTAGCAAGTTTGTTTGTTTGTTTTTTTTTTTTTATAATTTATACATAATAATGAAATTAAAGAAAAAAGGAAAATTGGTCTTGAATGGGATTAAACTTTTTAAGTGTTTAGCATTGGTGGGTAGTTTTTCTCTTTTTCATTTTTCCTTGTTTATCATGGAGTGTGAAAAATTTCTATTAATTGTTGGAGAATTAAAATATATGTGAGGCATCTTTATGAGGTAGTTTTTTTTAGTGATAAAGATTTTTTCACAAACTGGAAATTTTTGAGAGAGGTGATTATTTAATGATAAGTAAACTTACTAAAATTGATAATTTTCAATAAAATATAACAAATCACATGTTTGAGTTTAAGAAAGATAGTGACAATTTCCTTCTCTTTTCAATTGTTTAGCATAGCATTGCATGTGAGGGTATCTTCATGTGCAAGATTAGATTATTATGAGGATGAAATTAAGGTCAATAGAGTAGCTACTAATTAATTAAGGGTATCCCAAAACACAAGATGAAAGCTTTCAAGTCTTTCAAACTTTAATTTCTCATCAATTCTTCTTCTTGGCATAGCATGTGGGAGTCACATGCAAGCGACAAGAGCAGTGTGACACTGAAAAAATATTTTGTGTAAGGCTGTAGATTTGCTTGGGTATTGAGTTACAACCAAATTATTGGGCAAGATGTCATTCATGTTTCTGACATATACGATGCTATCATTGAAGATATATATGTCAGTGTCTAATACAGTTTCAAGAAAAAATGCCCCAACTAAATTTGATTATGAACCCGCTTCTAACTTTGATAAAATTCATCTTATAGATGCAGAAGTTGGTGTGTGTATATTATATTAATTTAGAGTAAATCTATCTATTAATTACATTCACTAGTTTTGTTCCTTATTCTTTTATGTAATCTAACAATAAAACTTGTTAATTTGTCTTAGGTGTAATAGTACTGCATAATTTAAAAACTAAACCAAAACTCTGCATACTTTAGCCTCTTTTAACTTTTATTGACTGTAGAGGAAATTATACTATTTACTTTTAGTTTTATGAAATTAGACAAATGTGTCCTGCTTTTATTTACTATTATATTACTTTTTCCTAGTATTTTACTCATCCATTCCCTAATTTTCTTTACATTATTATCTATAATTTTGTCAATTTTATCTTTTACTTCTTACAGGTAAAAATAATTTATTTCTTTTTATTCATATATTTTTCATATTTTCTTGTCCAATTTTAAATCTCTTTTATTCCTATAGTTAGTAATTTTAGGGAATAAAAAAAAGATAAAATTAATAAAACTATAAAGAATAAAAAGGTAAAAGGGAATTAAAATGAGTTAACTTTACCCCAAAAAGTAAGATGTAAAGTTTGTACACAAATAAGTAGTAAATTCAAAATTTTCTTTTCTTTTTTGAATTGTGTAATTTTACAATAAGTGTAATTTACTTCTTAATTAGCTTTATTAATTCTTCTCAAGAACAATTTTTTATGTGGGTGTGATTCTTGGTGGTATCTACAAATTATAATGACAATGTGGAGTTGGTTTGACTTTTCAGACTCATTCATCTCAATCAAGTTTGAAGAAAATGGAGTGGCCTCATGGGAGAAGAACACCGCCATCTCTAACAATAAGGTGTGTGTGGAGAGGCAGGTCCTAGACAAGGACACCAAGAGTGTGATAGAGCATGGGAAGTCAAATAACGCGTTTAGATGGAGAAAGAGAATGGGCCGTTTGGTCCAATTAATCCAATGGAAGAGGTCCAATAAGGGTAGTGTTGTGGGCCATGGTGGTAACAAGGTTGAAGGAGTGAAGGTTAGAAAGGGTTGGATGAGAACTTTGACAAAGAGGAAGACCGTGGAATAAAGGGGTAAAAATGAAAGTCACACAAACACTTGCTTTTTCTCATTCCTTTTGTGGGAATGAGTTACCATCGTTGAATTCTCTTTCAAGGGAGTTTTTTCATTTTCTAAAATGAAAATGTTGAAAGAAGAGCTATGTTGGAGTGACATTCGGGAAAGATTAAAACTAAACCAAACACGTACTTACTAGTTACTATTCTTCTGTGCATGAATGTGAAGTTTTAACAACTTAGTACACTACTATTTAGAACAAGGTAGAGTCAAAGTTAGCTTTGTTGATTGATCTCTTGGAAATGTGCTTTAGATAACAGGAAAGTGAAAAAAGTGAGTGCTTTTCATGCTTTGAGGACATGGGAATGAGATTCTTGTAATTCTTTTTAGTTTTGTGTTATTATTATTATTATTATTATTATTATTATTATTATTATTATTATTATTATTATTATTATTATTTCTTCTAGTTGTTATGCTATGGACAGTACAAGTTAACTGTAAATGAGAGAAACATTTGGGTGTTCCTTTACATACGGCACTGCAAAAGAACCCCATGTTAGGTACTCATAGTGGGAAACAAATTAAGCACAAGGGCCCTTTAACATTTTTTTTTTTTGGTTTTTAAAAAAGGAAAACTACCCCAAACAGATAAGTTGTGGAAGCAATATCAGCTCTAACTAAAAGAAAAATAAAATAAAAAACAATGTCAAAAATTTAAACTGTCATTCAATATTTAACCCATTTTGTCTGCAACTTGGTTAGTTTCATGTTTCGCATGGATTCAAATTAATGTTCCTCCTTTCTCCTCAAAATTAGGTTGTAAGAACAAAACAAGAATGGAAAGACCATTGAGTAGAATTCCCATGGCATTTTAAGAATTGGATAAAAATCCCATGATAAATAGCACAAAGCTCATAGGGAAGAACATTAGAGAAAAAAAAACATTTTTACGCGTAAAACACTTTCTATTGACAAGTTAACTACAATCCTCTATATATATAATATGTTTTTTAACTTTTTTTAATTAATATTTTAAGAGTGATGTAAATTAATGTTTGAGATTAATTATTTCTTTTATAGGTGTCAAACTCTAATAGTTAAGCAATATTTTTTTATAGGGTTTGTCTTGATAGTAGGGAATGTCTTGTTACCTCAATTTTCAAATAAAATTCAAATTGACTTTTATTCATTTGATACATCTGCACATTTTTAAATTTTGTAGTGAGGTTTTATGTTTGGTAATTGTATATAGAGAAATTGAGATTCTAACAAGACTCTTCTATTATTTTACTCCCCAACTATTTTCAAATTTTGTTTTTAATACGAAATGAAAATTTGGACTAGTTTTACACTTCAATTTCTCCATTAATAACATTTTTATTTGCCATCAAGTAATAACATCACTTGAAAATGTAACATTCACATTTATGATTTAATGACTTGTCACAAATTTATGACAATAATTTTTTATAAAATTGTTTTTAATTTTCACTTGCAATTAGTTCACAATTAATTAAAAATAGTTGATAATAAATCTTACAAATAATTGTCCTCCTAGATAACATGACAAATGACTAGGATAGGAACATCATTGTTATGTAATGAATTATCATTGTTAACCTGATGATAAAATTAAAAATATTAGAAAAAAAAACTAAAAGACTGAAAAAAATGTAAATTAAAAAATAAAAAAGATAGCTATGTGGTAGAAAAAATGAATAGAATGTAAGATAGAAATGAAATCCATCCATAATGGTGAAACCGAATTATGATAAGAGCATGCAAATTGGTTTGATGTTGGCATAGTTATGAAAGGTCATTTTGGTAGGACCATGAAAGTTGCTTCATTGGGATCACAAAGGGAAGGGACCAATAGAGAGAAAAGTTTCACCGACTAAACGATATTGACTTGACACGACAAAAACTTCACCCGACTACGTGCATTAGATTAGGGAGAACACACACCACTATATCTATCCTTCAAAAAGTTAAAAAATATATATTATCTTTGAAAAATTATGAAGAAAAGAACCCCAAAGCTTTATTTCATTTTTTTTAGATAAAAAAACATGGTTCTTTGATTCTATTTGATCCGATTTATTTTTAGTTATTAAAATATTAAAATTTAAAAATAAGTATAAATTATTTGTTAACTTTTATTTTTTAACTTATTTTTTTAAAATTAAAAGTTGTTGGGTAGATTATTTTTTATTGTCTAATAAACTCTTTAAAAATAAAAACAAATATTATTTGATTTAATTTTTTCTTAAAATAATTTGAGCAAAAATAAAACCTTAGTTTACATAGTTTTTTAATAATTTAATTCTGATATCTTGGACCTTAAGTGTCATCGCAATTTTATGACATGAGTTTATCTGTATAAAAGAATTTTACACTTTAAAGTTCAATCATAATTTTTTATTTATTTCACTTTTAAATATTAATTGATAAAGTTAATAAGCTTATCATATATGAAATGTTATTATATACTTATAAGAGAGCATAAATTTTTTTCTCTTATAATAAATACTAAAAGTACAATTTAACTATTTAATATTTAAATAATAATATTAAAATTATTTATTATGATTCTTACTGTCAATTTTATGAATTATTTCAATTAGAATATAATTAATATAAAATTTACATGAAAGTATATACACAAAAAATTGAATTAAGAAAGAAAAATTATTCGACTAGTTTTGTATAAGTTTTTTAGACCTCAAAATAAATAAAGGTGCAGTTATATAAGTTTTTTATCTTTAAATTTCAAAAAATGCATTTTTAGTTTTTAAAAAATTCAAAAATATTTTTTAGTCTCTGATTTACTTTTAGTTTTGTTTTTCTAATTAACAGGGTTAAAAAATTGTTGACAAAGAATATGTTTTTGTACTTATGAATCATTTTTCTTCTTAACTCTAACATCTCAATCTTCAATTTCACATGTGACGTAACTAAATATGCTAAAATTTATAAACAGAGAATATTAATAAAAAAGTAAATTAATTTCAGTAGCTAAAAAGTCTTTTTGAATTTCAAGAATAAAAAGTAACTTTTTGTGAAATTCTAATTAAAAAAACTTATTTAAATCATAAAGGTAAGTATGATAATTAAGAAAAAAGAAGAAAAGGCGAGAAGTTTCAAATTCGTCTCTTTTTACTAAATTGAGAAATATCTCTAATGATAAATATTTGATTTTTAACAAAGTATATTGTGAGCATTGTTTTTTCATTTCTCATCCTCATGAAAGTTCATGTTTTTAAGTGAGATAAACTAGTTTTTAATTTCTCTAGTTATTAATTTTATCTCAACTAAACAAACTATATCTTTTATTGTCCTGTCGATAACTTCAATTTTCTCACCCTCCTTTCAATTTCTCACCACTCAGCTATTTTATATCCTTTTTATTTTTTTCTTCTTTTTCATTTCTTATTACATTTATCATTTTTTTTTCTATTCCTCCCTATTTTATACTTGAATTATTCACCTCAACTTTAGCTTGACTCATAGGTTTAATTTTGTCCCTATTTTAGTAGAGTCTAGATTGGACCTAAAACCTGTTTAATTTCATGGTGAGGAGGGCAAAACCCACCCCATTTATTCCGTTGCATGTGGATATTAGTACTATAGAAAGATAAAGAGGAAAAACTACAAACGAAGGTGAGGTGTCCCCAATCATGTGAGAGAGCAATGTGTTTTTCAACTACAATGGGCTGTTTTCACTTTTATCCTCAATGTATCATCCATGGTTTTCACTTTCAAGCCCACTTAGCTTCCCTTTCATCTAATTAGTCTTTTCAAAGAAAGAATACCTTCCTCATGTTATTTCCATGCATATTTTATAAGAGAAATAATAGGTTTCTCTTTAGGAAAATCATACATGTACACTTTATATGCTATTATATATCTAGTGAAAGAAAGAAAAAAGAGCGAATATATAGATATAGGATGAGAGAGATAAAAAGAAATAAAAGGTGTTGATAAGGTGTATAAAATAAAGAGGTGTATGTGTATCATTACCCTTCTCTTTATGTTGAAATAAGTTAAAGAGTTCAATTAGTAGTATGCATTATAAGTGTAAAAATAACATTCAATTCAATCTTTCATTTATGATAAGTTTGTTAACTTTATTAGTTAATATGTTAATATTTTAAAAGTTATATAAATAAACAGTTGTGAATGAAAATCAGTTTAAAACTCTCATCTCAATCAACATGATGTAACATAGCTAGTAACATAATTAACAGATAAAATGAAATGATTTTATTAAATATGTAGTTAAATTGATTTGTTTTTTTTATAAGTCAAACTGATTTTATTATGAAATAAAGATTGGTTGAGTAGCATAAAAAGTACCAACTCAAAAGATACAAAATAAAAGGCCATTAAAAACATAAAATGGGGTTCTTAACCCATTCAGCAAAGGAATGAAAAGTTAATTTTGTTGCATGACACCATTCTCATGCTCTTAGTTTAATAACTTGAATTATATCGTTTGACTCATAAAGTCGACCTTAAAAAATAATCGCATTTCTCGTCTTTTGAATCTGTCAAATTCCTACAAATCAAACAAAAGATCATGCATAGCGCAATGTTTTGGGCTCCTAAACTAATCCCTGCATCTGAGAGTAATGACCACAACCCTTATGATGAAGACATGTGACGATTCCCCATCGGACACATAATTTCACCCACACCACGTGAGCCAAAGGACAATTAAAGAACAAATGATTTCCTATTTCTGCTGCCTCCTCACAGAATACACACACAATAATGTCTTCATCTGCTATAATCTTATGCCTTCTGAGTTGGTAGCCTATTTGCATCCATCCTTAAAACAAGACATTGAACTTTTGAGAGAATTTCACTAACCTAACAGAAATCATAGATCACATCCTTATCCACCATCGGATAAGATGTCAAAAGCTTATATGTAGAACTATGTAAACATTATAGTTATTAGACTTTATAGTTAAGTTGATGTGTATATATGAAAAAGAATATGTTAAAAAACATTAACTTCTTAAATAAATTGAGATATTTAATATTTATTGATGAATGAAATAATACAAGAGACAAGCTTAGATGGAGATAAGGACGCACAGGCAAGACTTAAAGAGCAAGAAGTATATGATACTTGGCTCATTTATTATATATTTTGAAAAATGAAAACTTTGCTTAATGTGTCTCAATCCAAAGTTGTTATGTGCATACTTCTTCTATATTCTGGTACAATCTCACATTTAATGCTTCCTTTTTTTGTCTGCCTTTCTCGTTGATACACTGTATATGCATTATCTCTCGGTTTACCATGCAATGAATTGCACAAACACTACTGATTCCAGTAGTGTGTGTTTGATTTTCAATTACATTTAAAACATTGTTGAACTCAATTTATGTGAGTAGTATCACTAAGTTTGAATACCCATTTAAAAATTTTTAACAAATCAAACACACTCTAATCTAAACGATTATAATAACACAAAGTAGATAGCTTAATAGAATTGACCTACTGGGTGGGGAAAATCATGCATCATGACTATTTTTACAGTTTCCATTATACACTAAAAAGGAGTAAACTAAAAAGTAAGGAATCCCTCAAAGTGGTATATCATCTCATGCGCTTGATAAAGTAAACTTGTTTATTTTAAATCAATGAATATTATTAAGATATACTTTATGTTAACTCAATCGTGAATATTGTTACATTAAAATATATACACGATAAACTGAAATAATTTTAGAAGTAAAAAAAAAAAAAACCTTAATACTCAGTCATGAGAATGGATATTCAACATGTGAATAAGCAATATATATGCACCTAATTAATTACGCTACAAGTTATTAAAACGCTTCTCATTAATTACCTCTTCCAGTCAGAAAAAGAATCAATTTATTTTGTTAATTTGTAGGATATGCTTAATGTAGTGGTTGGCAGAATAAAATAAAAAGAATTTAATTAATACGTAGTTGTACATTCATAATGTAAAATAATATATTTTTATTTATAAGACTTTCAAATATTAATAATAAAGTTAATAATTTTAATATATATTAAGGTTTGATTAAATGAATAAGAATATAAAGTTTTTTATATTGACAATCTATGTAAACTAAACTCAATTAATAGGGGCATTATATATAGGCCACAAGACACTACACTAACACTAGCTAGCTAGGGCTTCTGTTCATATCTTCCCCGTGCCTATGGAATGTTGATGTTCATATCTACTAAATTATTACGTCCAGTTACGTATGGAGATTGTCTATATAAGAATTTATAATTAAAATTTTACTTATTTTACTTTGCACGCAACATTTTAGCACAATTTAACGAGTAAACATGATCAATTTAGTCCTTGAATTTATTTAATTCCAGAAACAAAGAAAAATTCAATTAAAACCTTGAAATTTAATTTTTAGGTTTTCATTTCAAATTTTACTTTTAACGTAACATTAACTTTGGGCTTTTTAGCACAATTTAATGAGTAGATAGGAATAAATTAGTTCTTAATTTGTATGAGTTTGTTTTTTATTTTTAGTAAATAATCATGAGAGATTTGAGTTGATATCCACTGACAGTGTAAAAATTTTTTATACTAGCATCCAATTACAATCCTTAATTTATGTTAAATTTGTTGACTTTATCAATAATATTTTAAAAGTCATATAAATAAAAAGATATGATTGAACCTAAGTGTAGACGTCTTTTACATTTTCGGTGTATACTAATTAAACTCATTTTGAAAAATAGTTTCTAAATATAATTTTTTTAAAGAAGAAAAAACATAATTATTGAGTAAGTGTTGCTTGAAAAATATATATTTTAAAGATATAAAAAAAAAACATATTTATGGAAGTCTGATTGATGAAAAGCAAAAAACTGTTTTGAATATGTGAAAATGAAAAAAATTTGTTCATGTTTACTGAAATTCTATTAATGAAAAGAAAAAAAAACAATATATTCTTATTGTGTTTTGAGTTTTCAAGAAGAAAATAGGAACATGGAAAGTAAAACTACTTAAGATTTGATTGATTTGGTTTTGTTTTTTAATTTTTGAAAAGTGTTAAAAAACTTGTTTGACAAGTATTATTAGGAAACTATTTTGAAGATGTAAAAATGAAAAAAAAATTGTTTATATTTACAAAAATATCAGTAATAAAAAGCAAAAAGCAACATATTCTTATTGTATTTTGAGTTTCTAAAACAAAAACAGAAAACCGAAGAATAAAACTACTCATAATTGTTCCAGTTTTTTGTTTTTTAAGAACTAAAAAATCAAAACTGTTTTTGGAAATTGTTTTAAGAAAACAGTAACCAAACACGTTTTTAGTTTTTAAATACTAAAATACTGAAAATAGTTTTATAAAACTATTGTCAAACAAACACTTATAGTTCTTGTTTTTTAGTTTTTAAAAACTAAAAAATCAGAAGTGTTTTTGAAAAACAGTAATCAAACAAGTTTTTTAGTTTTTAAATACTAAATTGAAAACAATTTTATAAAATTGTTGTCAAACAAACACTAACTTATTATAGTTTTTCTTTTTTATAGTTTAAAAAAAAAATTAAAACTATATTTAAAAACTATTTTAAAAAATACTAAACGAGTTTTGAATTTTTAAATAATAAAATATTAAAAATAATTTTATAAAAGTCCACCTAAAACAAATTAACACTTATTCTTTTTATTTGTATGCGGTTGTCATTATAATTCCCGAAACTATGAAAGATTTAGGGTTTGTTTGACAACAACTTTATAAAACTGTTTTCAGTAGTTTAGTATTTAAAAATAAAAAACTTGTTTGCGTAGTATTTTCTGAAAACAATTTTCGAAAACAGTTTTTGTTTTTTAGTTTTTAAAAACTAAAAAACAGGAACACCTAAAAATAGTTTTGCTTTTCAGTTTTCTATTTTTATTTTGAAAACTCAAAATACAATCAGAATATGTTGTTTGTTGCTTTTCATTAATGAAATTTTAATAAATATGAACAAGTTCTTCTATTTTTACATCTTCAAAACAGTTTTCAAATAACACTTACCAAACAAGTTTTTTTTTTCT
Organism: Psophocarpus tetragonolobus; assembly: GCA_037954015.1. NCBI lineage: Eukaryota > Viridiplantae > Streptophyta > Magnoliopsida > Fabales > Fabaceae > Psophocarpus > Psophocarpus tetragonolobus. Next base: position 30,395,095 of record CM075695.1, on the reverse strand, counting down.
TTTCTTCCCAAAAACATTTTTTTGAAAACTATTTTCCGAAACTCTTTTCAAAAACTAAAAAATAAAACCAAATCAATCAAGCCCTTATTTTGATTTAGTTTTTTAGTTTTTTTAAAAAAAATAGTTTTCAAGAACTATTTTTTAGAAGAAGAGAAAAAAAATTGTTTAGTAAGTGTTTTTGAAAATTCTTTTAAAGAAATTAAAATGAAAAAAAAATTGTTCATATTTACTGAAATGTCATTAATAAAAAGTAAAAAACAACATATTCCCATTGTATTTTGAATTTTCAAAACAAAAATAGAAAATTAAAAAACAAAACTACTTAACGTTGATCCTCTATTTTAGTTTTTTAAAACTAAAAAACCAAAACTGTTTTTGAAAACTATTTTAAAAAAACACTAGCAAAACAAGTTTTTTAGTTTTTAAATACTGCCCAACTAACTTCACTGCAACTCTTATATGTTTTGAGTTATAGAAAGTGCCACGTATAATTATGTAGATGTGTGACTAAGCATTGATTTAAGAAAATATTGTATTTGACTAACGATTAACTTTAAGACGCACTGGTTTCATAACATCCTATAAGGTGTTACATGATTAGAGGTGTTAAAACGGATCAGTCCGATTCATACGGGTTGTCCATCACAGGTTATAAAATAAGTTGGTCGGGTCAACATCAAAATAAAGATACTTGAATTTTCAACTCGGTTTGGCCCACCACGAGATGGTGGGTTAGGTGAGCTAGCCCGCCAGACTTGCAAAAAAATTAATTATTAAATTTAATTTTTGATTTTTTTCTTTTTAAGTTATAAAAAAATACAAATTATAAATAATCTTAAAACAACATACATACATTATGGATTTATGCTAACAACATACAAATTATAAATAATGTTAAAATAACATATATACATAATATTAAAATAACATTCAAATTAGGGATTTAACTTTCAGATTTCAGGAAAAATTTGACTTTGACTTTGGTAGTATTAGGGGTTTCATGTTTGGAAGGAAAATTGAAAAGGAAAAACAAATTTAGAAAAAATGTATACATACTAACAATGATACAAGAGAAAAAAAAAGTTGATTTTTTTTGTGGGTTGGTGGGCCAGCCTCCAAACTCGTAGGTTGGGTGGGTCGTGTTACATTAGTGAGACTATTTCGTGAAACATAAAATTTTCTGGCCCGGCCCAACTTGAACCTGTGGTAGGTCAGGTTGACCCACCAGGCCGAACCCATTTTGACACTTCTATACATGATGTCCAAGGAAAAATGTTGCAGCTTTATTTAAAAAACCTTTATGTAAAAACGAAAGTATTGTAGGATATGATGGTATGACCTACTTGGGATTTTGATTCTCTAACCTTGAGATTTGGTAATTTTAGTGACTTTAATTCATTTTAAAATATTATAATTATTCAATTTTTTATTTATTAGAAAAAAAAATATTTAATTATTATAATACTTTAGAATGAATTAAAGTTATCAAAATTACCAAATCTCAAAGTTAGAGAATCTAAATCCGACTACCTGTCAGCTGTTAGTGTAGTACTTTCTTTTTTATGTGTGGATGAGCAGGGAGGTTTATGCATCTATTTATTGTATGGAGTGTCTTAGCAATATGCTATCTCATTCAATGGCAAAAGGGTGAATAATCATATTGGTTTATATATATATATATATATATATATATATATATATATATATATATATAGTGTTTAAATTCTATATACTATCAGTGTAAAAAGATTTTATACTGGTAGTTAATTACAATTTTTCGTTTACATGACTTTTAAAGTATTAAATGGTAAATTAAACAAATTTACCATATATAAAGAGTTGTGAGTGTTTTTCTCATATATATATATATATATATATATATATACACGTTGAAAAGCAAATATAATTGAAATTTTCATAAGTATAATATTACGTTCAGTAGCGAAGCTTGACCCAAAATTTTGGGGTTTCAAAATAAATTTAATTCATATATCTATTATATAATTTTTTTATTTAAATTAATTTTATTTCTCTTCATTGACATGGCTCACCCCTGTTCCTTCAAAGCTACACCCCTGATTATGTTGATACATGAGAATAATACCAGGACATTTTTCAAATGGTAAAACTATAATTATCTTGGGATGTAAAGATTACAATAAAAATACATTTTCTCTATTTTCTCTTTTATGAGATGGAAGAATGTGATTAAACTACAATATAATTAGTTAGACTGATAGTTGGGTGTCAGATTCTTGGTGAACTGGTGTACTAATATAAATCGAAGTTAGATTGGAGTAAAACCTTACTATTTTTTCTCTCTCGATGGTTCCTAAGATGTTCCAAAACTAGAAAGTTGTTTTCTCGCCAATGTTGTAAGAGACATTTATCAAATTCACCTCCTAGAAGAGATATGGAGACGATGCTTCTAGTTGGGAAAATGGGCTAGATGGTAATTTTTTTGTGAAATCTTCTTACAAGGGTATTCTTGACCAAGCCTTGCTCAAAGGAGACCCATTTTAAAACAGATGTGGAAGTGGAGGGGTCAAAACGCATTATTGTCTTCCTATGGAAGGTGGCATGGCCAGTCCTACCTACGAATCATTGAGATATAGCCGTCGTAGGCAAAAATGAGTGTGTTTTAAAAAACAAAAGTCTATGTAAGTAACAAGTTTTCATGAGTGTTAATTCTATGATCCTTGTAGCAAATTCATGATACAGCCATGTTGAGGGACATAGGAGTAATTTGTTCTAATTTTTTTTGCGAGTCATCCTGAAAACCACAAACTGGGGATGCCCTCAATATAAATTGTGACGTTACGGCATCAAGTTCCCATAGGAATGTGACAATTGATGGAGTGATTTATGATTGTAGAGGTAATTTCATCATTGGATTCTCATGTAAGATTTCATATTGTGTTGTGGAAAAGATAGAACTTATGGTGATTCTTCATTTTTTTAAGGTTGCATGTGATAATGGATTCTAGAAGCTCATAATTGAATCAAACTCTTTGACTATAATTAATCTAGTAGATGAAAAATGTGCCATCCACCATGAGTATTTCTATATCATAGACAAAATCTATAGGAAAAATAAAAAAAACCCAACATTGTTTTTGCTCCCCATGAGTCGAATACAGTAAGTGATAGTATTATGAAGATGAACCTGACCAACTTACAAGATATCAGTATTTTCAATTTTGTTATACATTTTGTCCTAATAATTAATTCTATTTTGGGGGACGCTGCCCTTATCATTAAAAAAAAAAAGTTAAGTAGAAAGTAATTAAGTAAAAGAAGAAAAATGATGATTATTTAAAAATATTTTTAATACATATACTATTTTAAAGGTTTATATATATATATATATATATTATATAACTAATTTTATTATATTAATCGATACAATTCCAAAAATACACTTTATTTTTGTTACTTTTAAAAAATGTATTGCTCACTTCATACAAATTTTCCTGTGATAAAAATTAATTTTCATACTAACATCTTATTTTACTTTTTTGAATGTTACATAAATTACTTTGTTTTTTCCATCCATTACATCGCTCTAATAGTGTTAATGACAAGCGAAAAAAACTAAAACTTAATTAATCATGAAAAAGTCACTTTTATAAATGCCTCTTATTTTCATTAAGTTTTCTTTACATGTGTAAAAATGTTTAGAACTACAATTATTATTATTTGTTAAAAAAATGTTATCAATATATTTTACATAATTGATTGAAATTTATCAAAAATAATAAATTATGTGAATCTTACTTATCATTTAAATAACTCTCTTAAAATAAGGAATTTGTTAGGAAAAGTGTGTCAAATAGTATGTAGCAATATTCTTCTTATAACATTAATATAGAGTATTTACTATATGTTTTATAATTATTCTCTTTCAGAAAATCTAATAGATAATTGGAACATTTTCTTTTCAATCACATTTTTTATGAAACTTGAATCAATATATTACTTAAGGAAATCAATTAATCCAATATTATTTAGATTAATGGCTTATTGGTGTAGACTACAATTATATTATAAAACAAATTATGTATTTTTTAATTCAAATTAATAAAATCGAATGATTTTAACTTCGATCTTTTACATCGATAAGTATGAAATTAATTGTTTTTTTTTCTTATATTGGAGTTTAGAAGGAGTGTGTCATTTAGCTTTTCCAAATCTGATTTATTTTATTTATAAATTAATTTGAACTTATACAGATATTTCACTGTATCTTTTGTTTTCTATATATACAAATTATCCTAACTAGAATTATGTCAATAATAATCTAGAAGATACAAAACAAGGAACTTGATACAGTTTATATACTTCTGACACAAATGGCCGCAATGGTAAGCATATGATGTGAATCTGTGTTATGTCATCATAACTGTATTGCATGACATTTTCAATTCAGTGGGTGGATCAGTGAAATTATTATTTCCAGCAGAGGTTAATTCAAAGACAACCTTGTTAGCTGCTTCAGTGTAGTGAATCCCGTCCCATATCACTCTAGCAGATGGTTTTGGACATGAACCCACCACACTATTAGTACCTTTTACGTTAATGGGTTCTCCACATTCAGCTAAAACGTTGTAGTTGTATTTCCCTCCATAACCGCAACAAGTAACAAGTGGTTGCTCAAATCCTGCACATTAATGCACCTTTCTACTATAGTACTCCACACATAGTATACATACATATGTAATTAATTATTGGTTTCACGTTACAAAATGAATTTAATGTTTATACACTTTGTAAAAAAGTAGGTTTTTATTTATATTTTTAAAGTATTAAGATAAATTCACCCTATATGAATGGCAGTAATTACATGCTAGTGTAAGATTTTTTATGCTTACCATACATAAAAATTAAAATCTTATAAAACTGATATTCTCGGTTCAAAATTGACATCTTTGATTTGTTAATAGAAGGTCTTATAATTAATTATGGTTGAAGAAACTTTGAGTAGCTTTTACATTTGATGTTTTACTTTTAAAAATCCAACTATAAATTTTAGAAACCTTCATAATAGCACGTACTAATTTGAGGATAGGAATGTGATAATAATGGCTCACCATATTTCTCTGGGGTGCTGAAAAGTGAGTACTTAGCAGCGTAGACATCTACATATGTGATTTTAGCCGCAGGAAGTTCTTGGCGAAGTTTAACTAAGGCATCCTTTAGATAGTTGTTAAAAAACATAGCCATTTCATTATATTGCTTTACACAACCATGAGCATCCTTTGGAGATAATGGAAAATTGGTCAAAATTAAAGGGAGGCAACCAATGGGTCCTGTGTTGTGTATCCAAAATGCTCTAGCGCCCATATCGTATATTTTCTTCATTATACAAATTTCGTCAATTTAGCACAAGAAATTAAGAAATCTAGAAACTAGAAATGTATATATCCATTATGCAAGTACCTTGACGTTTGATGTGAGAGCGTTGACTAACTTAGGTATGGAAGCACTGATTACAACTGGAGTCCTTTTAGTGAGAATTGCAGCAGTAAGATCATTTTGACCAATATCAAATGTGTATAAAGCTTTAGCAAAGTAGTCGTTTGGGGGCATCAGTGTTGCAATTGCACCACCTTATAAGAGAATTAAAAGCAAAGGATATCAATAAGGTGAATATATATCGTGTATCTTAGTTGGACACTTGATCATCCCTAGAAGATATCACTCAAAATAAATTCTTATTTTAAGTACCTTGATTTCTAATGGTCTGTGTTTTGGATCTAAAACCTTGGAATTGCTGGAATTGAATTCCCAGGTTGAAAGGACTGAACATGGATCTAAGTATATTATCATCTTGGGATACGATTGTGGATCCGTATGTTGCAAAGTTTGCCCCAGCTGAGAAGTTGGTCCCCAGTGAGTCAAGATATGGACTGACAAAAGGGAGTCCAAAACTTTGAGCTGAAATCACAAAATTAAGGAGCAAATTTAGAATTCAAATCCTTCACTATAGGCAGTAACATATTTATAATTAATTTGCTTCATGTTACAAATGATTCCAGCAAAGACATAATTTTGGTTTAATCCACCAAATAAAGGTGAATATCATGTATATCAAGTCAAAGAAACAAAATCTATGTATCTTATCGCTAGGCGATTCTTAAAATGTTCATGACCAAATGTATGTTACTTTAGTCCTCGGTTTGAGTAGTTTATGTATATGTATGAGACTCGATTTTGATGATTTCATAAAATAGGATTAGAGAAAAAATAAAGATAACAAATTTACGTAGACGAACCATTTGAAAACAATAATTTTATCAGAACCAAAATCAAATAAATAATATACTACAGAGACAAAAGCTTGTTTACAGTATTCATATAAGACTATGATACTAAGACAGCGATCTAAATTCTGTATATGGGAGGAACATATAACATTATAAAAGGAATGAAAATGAATGATACTATGATATAGTGACCTAAATTTGTCTCATGAGAGAGTAATTAACATCTGCATTATTCCATGTATATTTTACCACTTGCTATAGAGAAGAGTTTAACAAAAATCCTATTTGAGATATGAAAATTTTCTGCTTTCAATTCGGATTTCTTTTCTTGTCTCCACCAAACAAAAGATGATATGTTATTTAAATTTTTTTATCTTTTATATAACTCATTAAAGATATAAGACTTTTTTATCGGTAAAAACAAGAAAGAAAACACGAATTGAAAACATTTGAGACAACAAATGGAACAGAAAAAATAAAATGTTACCCATGAAATCAAGAATGATTCGACCATCACAGAACCTTCCAGCGGGTCCATGAAAATAGCTCTCTCCATTTGGTGGTTTTGGTGGACCAAGAGAAGCAGCCATGCCACCAGTGTCTGCGTTTGAGGCACCAAAGCTAAAGATGGCAGGGTAACGACATTGTTTTTGGGCAATTGCAGGGTTCAGTGTAGTGGCAGCAATAGCTAAAAGCAACAGAGATGACACAAGTTTTGTGTGAGACATGGTAATGCTAGGAACAAACTCCATTAGAGACATGAGTTAATTTGACAAAGTAGAGAGGCAAATTGGGTCTTTATATCTGCAAACCAAAAGGGTTGATTTCTACGAACCATTACTAGCTAAATTGTCGCAGGACGTCAAATTTGAAACCAGTAAAAGTTAATCTAAGATTAATATTACTTGCAGCTACTACTCTCACAATATATTTAGTATTTGACTATCGTGAATTGATGACCCAAATTCCAAATTGTTTATAACCGTGGAAATAACTACCAACAGGTCAAATTGCACCTATATTTTAATGAAATTAGTTAAATATTTGTACTAAACATATATAGTCACTATAGTGGATTTTAAAGAAAGATCATAGCATAACTAGAAATTATTATAATAATAATTATTATTACTATTATTATAAGAGTATTTTTAATAGTACATAAAATTATAATATTGAAATCATAAAGTTTTAAATTAGAAAATTATTTCAAATATTTTAATTACAATATTTTGAAACATTATCATTTCAATTATAACTTTCCATATTATAATTCATTAATATAATTATAAATTAGCTACATTTCAATGAAATACGTACGATATCTTGATTAAATATTTTAATAAATATTATAATATGCTCAGCCACCATGTTTACTACTCTTTTTTTTTTTTTTTGTGTGTGTGTATGTGAATAACAGTGTTTACTACTTGTGTCAATAACACAGGCTTACTATTTTTTTTATTTATTATTTTCCCTCAGTTTGTTTTTCTCTCTGCACCTGTCGACAGCTGTGCAAGAACATAGGCCACTAGTTAGTTATTAAAAATTAGAGTTTAATCTAATTATAACTTATACTATACGACTAAGGAAATATATGTTGGAATTCTATATTCTAAGTTTTGAAATTATATTTCTTTCAAAGCTTATAAAATGTTATTTTAGGATAAAATTATATATTATTATTATTATTATTATTATTATTATTATCCGAAAGAATTTTGTAAAATTTGATTATTAAATAATATTTTTGTGGTGGATTTATACGATGTTGAGAGAATTTAAAACATATATAATTATGAGCATTTTAGAAGGATAGGGTTGAGAGTGGGAACTTAGTGAATGCTGAGGGTTTGGATCGTGAGTTGGAGACACGCCTCAGAAGATCCTATAATTCTGTGTTTTCAGCAATATGGCTGGAGTGATCGAAGTCTTCCTACTAGGATATATGTGGCCAAAATTGAGGTATAAATATTAAGGTTTATGGATCCATATGTACGATTATACAAAACCTCTTCTTGTAATTGAATTGATGGTGATTACTTGAGGAGATGGATCCATATATATGATTACACAAATTGAAAATAGTTTAGAATAATTAATGTAGCTATGTATTGCTATCTTTTTGAATTTTAAGGTGGACGGACTATCCTCTAAATATTTAGGATTGTTGATTGACATAAATATTACAAAGTTGGAGATGTGAAAGTTAGTACTCGAGTAGTGAGAGAAGACTTTTATGGTGAGATCATAAATATATGTTAGTAGTTGGTCGTGTAGTACTCTTAAAAGTCGTGTTGTTCACTCTACCCATCTATTTTCTTTCTTTCTTAAGGCTCATAAAGATACTATTTCTAGCCTTCACTCTTTCTTTAAATAGTTTTTATAGGGTAACAAGGAGAATAGTAGAAATGTTTATTGGGTATCGTGGAAGAGAGTGTGTAGGATAAGAGAGGAGGGAGGTTTGGGGTTGCATGATATGTCAAAGTTCAACATAACTTTGCTAAGTAAGTGAAAGTGGAGAACAATGGTGGATTAGGAAAACTTGTGGGATAGGATTTTACAATATGAGTATAGATAGAGGGATAGAAACTAGAGGTGAAAGGAAAAAAGTGTTCCTTTTGGTGGACAATTTACATTCCATTGAGGAAAGGGGGCATGGGCAGCAAAATTGGTGGTCATCCAATGTTTGTCGTAGTCTGAAGGCAAGAAGCGATATTCTAGTTTGGAAGGACAGGTAGATAAGAGTGTAGTCTTCGGGATGCATACCCTGGTTGTATGGGATTGCTTTGGACAAACACATGATTGTTAACCAGAAGCAGGTTGGGGAAAAAGGGTGGAGGTGGCTTTGGAGGAGGAATCTATTTTCATGGGAAGAAGAAGGGATGACAACATGGCGGGGCGGGTGCAAGTTTGGCCCTTCCCGTCCTCGGAAAGTGCGGGGCGAGTTCAAATATAAAAAGGGTATGAAATTTTAATCTCCGTCGTTGTCGGGTATTTTTGGGTTCGGGTATACCCCCGAGTACCCGTTGTATTATTTTTTATAATTTAAATTTACTTATTTATTATTAAATAAATTATATATATTAAGTTATTAATTATATTTTAATTTAAAAAGTATATAAAGAATAATTAATAACAAGAAATTATAAATTAAACTTTAAGAATTAATATTTTTAATTAAATATATAAATTTAAACTTATTATATAATTATTAAAATTCTAATGGGGCAAGTACTAGTTTCGGTAGGGGGGTAGTTACATATCCATACTCGTACCTGTACATAGTTCATCATATCGGGTAATACTTGTACATCTACCTATACCTGGTTAAAGTGCGTAATATCCATAAAAGTTGGGGCGGGTTTGGGGTGATACCCATGGGTATGAGTATTTTTGCCATCCCTAGGAAAAAGAGCTTGTAGAAGAGTTACAGAAGAGGTTGGAACCTATGGTAGTGGCAAAAGGCGTCCCAAATGGGTGGGTTTAGTCTCTAGATAGGCCAGGTGTGTGATGGTTTCAAAAAGCAGCTATGGGTGAAAGGCGTACTTCCAAAAGTGAATATGAACTTGTCCTCACATCCTATACTGGATCTTCATCATTAAGCTTAGGAGGATCTATCCTCTCACAGAAATGAGTCTGGTCCCTACACTAATGGAGATTGGTTAACTATGAAGTCTATCGAGAATGCATCTCCAAAAGAAATCTAGAACATAATGCAGAATCAACATTTTCTACTAAAGAACAAAAGAACGAGTTAATCAACTACCCTAACAAATTTTTCAAGTATAAAGAATGAAACTTCTAAGTATCAAGCGTAAATCCCTGGCAACAACGCCAAAAACTTGATGAAGGGTAAAATTTTCTACACTACTCCTGGGAAGTGTACCAGTCGTATGAAGTATTGATAAATATCGAGTCGATCCATAGGGACTTAGATGATACTACAAAAATCTCAATACCTTTTACTTATATAAACAAAAAGATAGAAATTTAGACTAACTACTACTGAACAAAAAGTAAATATAAACCTGAATAAATAGTTACATAGATGATATTTAATTAGGTTTGGATTTCACTAAATCATCCTTTAAGTGTATAAATGAACTCAAAATCATCATTCACTACCCATGTTTCCATTACTCATAAAAGTATCCTTAACCACAATTTCTTACAAAGAAGGAACTAAGTTATTTGAGATCTAGACTATTGATCCCTCGCAATAATCTAAAGTCAAATAAATTGCATTAAGAAAATGAGTTTGAAATGGCCAATGAGTTTTACTCTCTCGCGAGCAATAAATCTCATTGGGAGCTATTCTCATTTTACAAGTCAAAAACCTCTCCCAAACTCATTCAACAAGTAAAATCCGTGAAAGATAAACAAATAAGTGTATGGTAAAGAAGAACACAATAATGAATAATAAACTTTTATTAAAAGAACAAAAATACACAAGAGTCCAGATTCAGTTACATCAAACCCCAACAAATAACTAACCATCAAGGTAGATGAAGGAAGATAATGAGCGAAGAATAAGTCTAGAGCATGCCCTAGGTTAGCAAGGTTTGTAACCATTTTCCAGATCCAAAAGACACCTATTTACACCTCAAATCTGAGTACCAACACCTAATGTTCACATCATGAGCGATGGGCACCAAAGTAAAACTTGTTGGACAATATTTGTTTGAGCATTGGGCGATGACAATGTGAGCGTTGAGGGCCAAGATGGTACTTTGGAGTGCTCTCTATTAGGCAAAGATGAGCGCTCCTAGCTTGGCCGCTAGATGCATGAGTGTTGCTACAATACCAATTAGCTCAAATCTTCTGAAATTTCTTCGATCCTTCTCGAAACTTATCTCAGAACAACAAAAAAGGGAAATAACGCTAAAATATGCATAAATATAAACCTAATTAATTTCCTAAATAAATCGTATTTTAAGTTGAAATAGAGGAAAACAAGACCTTAAATGAAAAAGAGTTAGGATAACTGCTCTATTTTACCTATGTAAATATACGTAATTTAGGTAGTTATAAGTTATCCTAAACTAGTTTAAGTTTTGGTTGTCTCTTATTATGTATTTTGGTTGCATAATGTCATGCATCAATTTTGGTTGCATAATGTCATGCATCAATTTTGGTGATTATTTGTCTTCCTTTGGTCCAACTTACATTAAGATTTTTCTCTCTTTAAAATAAGAAATTGAGTAATATATATATATATATATATATATATATATATAAATATAAACATAAACTTTTATGCAACTTATTTTACAATGTATAATTTTATAAAATATATTTGATATTACACAATAAAAAACAATTTATCTAACAACTTTTAACTTAAAACAAAATTTTAACATAAAAATTTTGAAGAACTTATGTTTATTCTTTTAAACTCTAATTTTTTACTTTAAGTAGTTTTTAAGTAGTTTACTAATATAAGCTCGTATAGCAAATAAACTTATTTTAATCAAAATGATTTAGAATTAAACTCTTAAAAAAAAGTTTATAAGTTCTAGGGATGACAAAATAGGTTAGTTCGATCCTTTTTGGCTCGACTCACTTGTGGCCTGCCAAAAACGGGATAGGGCGAGTTGATACGTCATGGTAATACTGAACTAAACTGCCTAGCCCACCCCGCCTGTAGGTGGACTGACAGGTTGGTATGCCAGTTTTTCCAAATTTTTCAATTTTAATTTTTTTTAATTTTTTCTAATTATTTTTTTGCCCAAATATCAAAATAAAAATATCTTAATCAAACTAGTCTAAAAATGATAAAGTAAAGTAGTAATATTGAAATAAATTGTTAATTTTTATTTCTAATCTAAACTAAATTTTAATATAATTTGATTAACTTATAAAGTAAAGTAGTAATAATAAAGTTTGATTTTTTAATACATTAACTCTCATACTTTTAATTTTTATTTTTAATTTTAATTGATTAATTATATTTTATATTTATAATATAATTAATATAAAGATTATTATTATTATAATATATAGGGTGACAGGCCGATAGGTTAGCCCGTCACGTCTCGTCTCTGGTCTGGCGGATTGATGGACTAAGTAGAATAGACAAAAACCCCTATCTGTTGAGTCTGACCCACTTTACTATCTCATATAAGTTATCTAGGTGACTTAACAACATATATACTATATAATTAAGGACATTTTATAAAAGTTGATCAGAGCAATTTTTGACAATTTATGTAGCTTTCTATTTAAGCATGTGCTTAACCATTTTTGTCATTTTATGTTTGTATTGGTGTTTTAAAACCTGGTTTGGATATCGGTCGTTGAACTAGTCTCATCGAGAACCAAATCTACCACTTCTTCATATAGATCATTATCGGATAACAAATGTATGACTCATACTAAATCGATAAAAATTGGTTGAAAAATCACTCGATTTAACCCATTTTTGAATAATTTAAATAAGTTTTTTGTCCTTAACATTTTATAAAAATTACTTTTAGTCCTTAAAATTTAAAAATATTTTTTTTAATCGCTGGTTCATTTTAAGTCTTTCTTCTCCTATTAACGTCGTTAAAAATTGATGACAAAAAATACATTTTTATACTCATGAATCACTCTCTTCCTCAATCCCATTCCCATCAATCTTCAATTTTACACCTACTACAGTTAAATATACTGAAACTTATAAACAAAAACATTAATACAAAAGATAAATTAATTTTAGGGACTAAAAATATGTTTTAGTTTTAAAGACTAAAAGTCATTTTTTCTAAAACCTTATAGTGTGTTTGGATGGAGAATTGTAAGAGGGTCATTCATTTCATTTTGGAATTTCAAATGCTTTGTGATGAAATACTTTGTTTGAATGAGAAATTGTAAAAGAATTTGAAATTCTAGACATTTTAAAAAACATTTTGATTAGTTAAAAGTGTAGAATTTCAAATACCTTAAAAAAAGTAAAAATTTGAAATTCTTTAAACCTAATTTTCTTTTAGTAAAATCAACTAAAGTTATTTTTTACTTGACATTGGTTATGGGTGGTAAACTCTGGTGGCAAGCGGGCTGACCAGCCAACCTATCCTCATTTTTACGGGACAAACTAGTGTATTCAACCCATCCACCCATTTTGGCCTGTTATACCTAATTCACCAATTTAACGGGTCAAAGGCAAAGTGGACTAACCTGCCAACCCACTAATATTATATTTTATATTTTAGAATTATAATATTATATAAATTAATAAAATAATTATAATAATTAAAATATAAAATAAATTATTAAGTGGAATTTATAAAATAGATTTACTAAGAAAATAAAATAAACCTTGTCATAAATTTATTTGTCATTTATTTATGTAAAAGCATAATATTGTCAAAAAAATAAAACCAATTATGAAAGTTTTACTTTTGTGATTTTTCTATTATTTTTTTAAAAGTATGATTTTTTTGAGAAGTTAAAAAATATTTTTAAATAAAATTTTATATTATTTTTTAAAAATAATTTTTTTTTCAAAATATTGTTTAGTAATATAAATTTTTATTTTTATTAGGAATTGAAATACTGTATCTAAATAAAAAAATTAAAATTCAATAAATTTAAATTATCTTATCAAAATAAAATATTTAAAAAATGAATTTATTTGAATTAAAAAAATTTTAAATTTAATATATTTTAGATTTCTTATATTTGTAAAATTTTCTATCCAAACTTAATGTTAAGATAAGTTTAACTTATGGAAGTCTTTTTAAATTTGTTACTTTTTAAATGTATTTTTGTGCTTCTTTAAAGGTTGTACACCTTTTTTGACATTCACAGACTGAGGCATAGCTTCACACATTTGTACTGAACCCTGATGCATAGTTGTTACATTTAGGCATTGCATTGCACAACAATAGCTAAGACACAAGCATGTGTTCCTTTTATAAAAGAAGTTAAAAAACACAATGCTAACATGAAGCACATGATTGGAACTTTATTCGATTGTTTAGTAAGTAAGGAATGAATATCGAGTTCAATTTTATTTTAACAATGCAATAAGTATAATATATATTAATTTATGTAGCTAAACCAATGATCCACCGACCTAGTGCCCCAATTACTAGTTTGAGTCTTAATACATTGGTATGCATAATTTTTTTTAATATACAAGTCGTTTTGGTTAGTTTCTGCATAAGATTGACGATCAATATTTTTAAAGAAATCAAATTTTAAATAAAAAATATGACACAATCCACAAGTAAATGTTAAACAAATATCAAAAGAAAAAATATAATAAAAGAGTTTACATTCATGTGTCACATTTTACAAAAATATATTAAGTGTTTATCTAAAATAGTGGTGTGACATGACCCACATGTATGAGATGTGAGAGGTAAGGTAAAGAAAAATGAAACATATGTTCAATAATAAATTTTTTCTAAAAAAAAAGATATATTTTTAAATTCTTCATTTTTATTTTATTTTACATATTATTTTCCTAGGGTATAACATTAAATGTTGTTCTATGACTTACTAGGTTTTGTTGTGCTGTTTCTTGGGTCGTTTAGTATGTTGGGTATAAAACAGAACCTTAATTTGTAACCAAATTTTAAGTTAAAAATAACATTAACGAACACCTTTTATCTTATTTTTAAAAAATTCATTTTAAAATTCAACTTAAATTTTATTTTTGGTAGACCAAACAGAACCCCTTACACTTTATTTATAAATACTGATGACTGCAATCATAAGCATATGGGATTCATTAGTGCAATGGCTATTATCTTTTACATGCCATATTCAAGGGAATTGGTGGATCCGTGAATGCCCCAGAAGAGATTTGATCAAAGACAACCTTATTAGCTGCTTCAGTGTAGTGAGTTCCATCCCATATCACTCTAACAGATGGTTTGTCACATGAACCCACAACAGTGTCAGTTCCATGGATCTTTATGGTTCCTCCACATCCAACACTAATGCTGAAGTTGTATGGCCCACCATAGCCACAACAAGCAACAAGGGGAAGCTCAAATCCTGCACATTAATCAAGCTTTCAACTAGTGGCATTGTAGATAAGGTAGAAGATAGGGTATCTATTTTTGATTTGTCTCACCATATTTCTTTGGGTTGCTGAAGAGAGAGTACTTAGGAGTGTAGATATCTACGTATGTGATTGCAGCCAAGGGAAGGTCCTTGCGAAGTTGAGTTATGGCTTCCTTCAAATTCTGGTTAAAATACTGAGCTACTTCGTTATA
Source organism: Psophocarpus tetragonolobus (assembly GCA_037954015.1). Taxonomy (NCBI): domain Eukaryota; kingdom Viridiplantae; phylum Streptophyta; class Magnoliopsida; order Fabales; family Fabaceae; genus Psophocarpus; species Psophocarpus tetragonolobus. The sequence continues at coordinate 30,379,617 of CM075695.1, read as the reverse complement.
CACCTTTGCACAACCATAGCTATCCTTTTCAGCTGATAGAAACTTGGACAAAATTAAAGGGAGACAGCCAATAGGTCCTGTGTTGTGTATCCAAAATGATCTAGCCCCCATATTGTATATGTTCTTCATCACACAATTTAGCACAATAAATTATGAAATGTACTGACTAGAGATATGGGTAGAAAGCATATTTATTGTGCAACTACCTTGAGATTTGATGTGAAAGTTTTGATTATATCAGGTATGGAATCCTTAACTTGCTGTGGGTTGTTGTTAACAAAAAAGCCAGCTGTAAGATCATTTTGACCAATATCAAATGTGTATAAGGCTTCAGAAAAGTACTCTTCTTTAGGCATCAAGGTTGCAAATACTCCTCCTGTAGAGAAACATTAAGGCTATATATATTAAGTTGAGAGGAAAAAAAGAAAAGAAAGAAAGATGAACCAGAGCGAAAATTGTATATTTTTTCTTTGTATGCGAAGTGGTATAAAAATGTTGTATGACAAGTGTTATAAAAATGATAAAAAATTATAAATTAAAATTATTTTATAAATAAGGATAATTTTGAAAAATTAATTTTTATGCACCTTTTTCATGTTATTTTTTAGTAAAAAGTAATATACGCGAACCTACTAAATTAATTATATTTTCTTGTTAATTCGTTTACTAATGAACTACAAAAACAACAACTATCCTCTTATTTCAACTTTTTACTATCTACTTTTCTTGCAACAGTAAAGGACATAAAATCAAAATATATCAATCATTAAGATGAAAACCATGTATCGTATTTGTAGAATTCTTAATTGAAACTCCCAGTCACCAAAATATCATCAATCAAAATTAATTCTTAATGTACCTTGGTTTCTAATGAACTGTGAAGTGGGTTTAAAACGTTCAAATTGCCAGTACTGAACTTCAAGGTAGAAAGGACTTAATAGTTGCTTTGCTATGCTTGGTGGGGGTCTGATTGTGGATCCAAATGTTGCAAAGTTTGCGCCATGTGAGAAGTTGGTCCCCAGTGAATCAAGATATGGACTGAGAAAAGGGAGTCCAAAACTTTGTGCTGAAATCACGAAATTAAGGAACAAACAAATTTAGAATTCAAATCCTTCACTATAGGGCTATAGGCTTTACTATATTTATAATTAAATTGCTTTATGTGACAAATGATCTGAGTATAGACATAATTTTGTTTTAACCCAAATTAAGGGACTAAGTAACACACATGTATATCTTATAGAAGCTGTCATAGAAACAAAATCCAAATCATGTATACATCTTAGCGCTACATGATTCTTAAAATGTTCATGACCAAATGTGTGTTACTTAGTCTTTGGTTTGGATAGTTTATGCTTTTGGGTTAGCTCTTTTCCTAAAATTGTTTGCAGCCAAAAGTTATACGTATGAAACTCGATTTTGATGATTTTGTTTTTTTATTTTGGTAATGGACGAAGCTAAAAGGCAAAAACATAACAAAGAAAGAGAGGCAGTTTATAAAACATCACTGTCTAATTCAAGCAAAATGAAATTTGGAGGACTCTCCCATGTACAAGATGAGAGATAAGTTTTTCGCAGCACAGTTGGTCGGACCATGTGTTAGTGTTTCGCGGAACGATTCGATAAAATAGGTAAATATTTTATAACAAAAAAAACATATTGCAGGGATTAAAGAAAAATAATAAAGACAACAAATTTACACGAACCATTTTAAAATAATAATTTTATGAGGACCAAAATCAAATAAATAATATACTGCAGAGACGAAAGCTTGTTTACACTATTCATATGATACTATGACAGTGATCTAGATTTCTCTATATGGTAGAAACATATAACATTATAAAAGGAAAATGAATGATACTATGATGTAGTGACCTAAATTTCTCTCATGAGAGAGTAACATCTGCATTATTCACAGTATATTTTACCACTTGGTATAGAAAAGTGCTTAACAAAGAAACCCACCCTATGTGTTTGAGACATATTAGTCGAGATGGAACAGAAAAAATAAAATGTTACCCATGAAATCAAGCATGATTCGGCCATCACTGAACCTTCCAGCGGGTCTATGAAAATAGGTCATTCCATTTGGTGGTTTTGGTGGACGAAAAGAAGCAGCCAAGCCACCAGTGTCTGCGTTTGAGGCACCAAAGTTAATGATGGCAGGGAAATGACATTGTTGTTGGGCAATTACAGGGCTCAGTATTGTGGCAGCAATAGATAAAAGCAAAAGAGATGGCACAAGTTTTGTGTGAGACATGGTAATGCTAGGAACAAACTCCATTACAGACATTAGTTAATTTGACAGAGTAAAAAGGAAAATTGGGTCTTTATATCTGCCAAGCAAAAGGGTTGATCTCTCCTATCTTACTAGCTAAACTGTCGCTCGACGTCAAATTTGATCTTTTGAATCAGACAAGATTTGATGGATAAAAATAGTTCTTGGTTTTTTAGTTAATTTTAAAACAATTTTCAATGAATTTCAAAAACAAAATTTAATTTTAGATTCCTGTTTTTATTTTTTTATTGAAATTTGTCCTTTAATTCATTCAATACCACTACTTCTAACCGTCATGTTACCATCTCTAGTTCGTGGTCACAGGCCACCACTCTCAATTGCTAGTCAATGATTGTCATTCTCTAATCTACGGTCACGGACCATTGTATCCAACCATTGGTCATTATCACATTCGACCATCTGTTACTAATCACTATCTCCGACTGTCACCAATTGTCACCTTTGACATTTGATTATTAGTCATTGACCATCACCTCTAATTTTTCATCACTTCTCACCACTTTTAATTGTTGGTCACTAACTGTTATCTCCAAAGAATGTTTTTTTTTTTTTAAATATTTGATTGTCATAGATAACTGTCATAGTCCTTGCAATCTAACTTAGTTCATGGGAATGAACTCAAGCCGCAAAGTTAACTTATGATACTTTTGCAAAATGGATGATGAATCTAATTGTATGTGTTCCAGGGTCGGGTCTGATATTTTTTGTTATACGATTTTCACGTGTAATTCATTGTGGCTATTTTGTTCCTCAATTTGGAAGACATGTCTTATACTTTCTTAAATTTCTTTTTAATAATAGTGTTTGACTTATAAAAAAAAACTCGCAAAAGAACTTACATGTTTTAGATATTAATATTATTGCAATTATATTTTAATGAAATTAATTAAATATTTTTACTAAACATAGTCACCGGGGGGATAGGGGTGTTCAAAGATTCGTGTCAACCCGATGAAACTGGCCATTTGAACCAAACCAATTAATTTGATTTGATTTTTTTACTTGATTGGGTCCGACTCCGAAACAAACCAACAAAATCGACCATGTTGAGTACGGTTTGCATATTTCACAATTCAAAACTTTTATCCAACCTGAACTAAATAATATATATATATATATATATATATATATTTTATATTTTTCTTGCATTGAATTGTTTTAAATATATATAATTTGTTGTTTGTATTGTATTGGGTTGTTATAATAGTTTAATTTGACTAATTTTGTATATGTGAAACACATGATATTTTGATATAAAATTATAAATTTAGTAGATTAATGCATTTGGCTAGTTTGAGTAATAAAATTATTTTTTATGATTCAATTAAAAGAAATTTGATTTTTTAATTTTTTTATAAGTTTTTCTCAAATTTAAACTGAATCAACCCAATTATCATTTGTTCAATTTGATTCGGGTCATGATAAAAAGAATCCATCAATCTGAATCAATTCAAACTAAATAAAATTAATTGGTTCAATTTTCTTTTTTCCTCAAAACCGAATTAATGTGAACCATGAACACCCCTAATGGAGATTTTAAAGAAAGCATCATAACTATAACTTAAAATTATTATTATTATTATAATAATTACAATAATAATAATAATTACTATTATTATTATTATTATTGTAATTTTAATTGTGTATATTATAATATTAAAATTATAAAGTTTTAAATTAAAAATTTATTCCAAATATTATAATTACAATAGTTTCTAAAACATAATCATTTTCAATTATAACTTTTCATATTATAATTTATTAATATAATCAGAAATTAGCTACATTTCAATGAAATAAAATATCTTACTTAAAGTTTTAATAAATTTTATAATACGTTCAGCCACAATGTTTACTCTTTTTTTTTTTCGAATACAATGTTGACTACTTGTGTCAATAGTTGTGATAGATACAGGCTTACCAGTCTTTATTTATTATTTGCCTTCACTTTCTTTTACTCTCAGTCTCAGCATTCCATAGTCCATAACTGTGCAATAACCTAGGCCACTAGTTAATTATTAGAAATTAGTATTATCTAAGTATATAACTTTATACTATATGAAGGAAATATATATTGGAATTATTTCTACATTCTAAGTTTGAAATTATTACATTACTATCACAGCTTATAAAATGTAATTTTAGAGTAAAATTATTATTATACATATTACCAGAAAGAATTTTTTAAGATTTGATAGCTAAATAATTGTTGAGGATTTATATGATGTTGAGAAATGAGAATCTAAAAAAATATAATTATGGTAACTTAGAAAGATAGCTGGATAGGTTTGAGAGTCGGTTTTACTACTTAGTGAGTGCTTTGGATTATTAGTTGGGGATGCCTCTGATGATCGTATATTTGTGTCTCTTCAGCAATAAAAGAGTGAAGTCTTCCTAGGATATAGATGGCCAAAATTAAGGTATATATTACTATTCAGGTTTATGTAACCAGAGCTATATTTAATGTCAGAAAGTCAAATTTATATAGAATAAAAGGAGCAAGTATAGGTAAGAGAAAAAAATATCTAAAAATTTTCAGTCATTAATATAAAAGAAAAAATAGTGAGTGATTGATCTTAATTATTAATTTTTATTTGAATGACTAAAATTTAATTATTTTACTCTCGTGTATATTTGACTTTCTTACTAGATATATTCCTATAGTTATATATATATATATATATATATATATATATTTATATATATATAATTAATGTTAGGAGTCTCTTCTTGAGTAGCTAACACTACTTGATGCGGTACTTAAACCTTGAGACTCTTTCACCTAATAGATTAGTGTTTTGAGTTGAACTTGTTTTTTGTGCTTAAATCTTAACAATTGATGTTTTCATTGAGAGTTGACGATAAAAAAGACTACCTATAAACTGAATTAAGGTATAAATCAAATACTAATAAATGAGTGAAGCCATATACAATGGACTTAAAGGATTTATAGTTTTTGGGATGTCAAAGCAATGATATTCACTTATCATTCTTGAATACACCATCTAAGCTAATTTTGAGTATCTTGAGACAATGACAAATTCTTCTATCTAGGGATACTTCTTATTATGTATTTTGGTGGCTTAATTTTATGCATCAATTTTGGTGATTATTTGCCTTCTTTTGGTTCAATTTACTTATAAATGCTAAACTCTTTATAACGTGAGAACTTGAGCCAAACAATATTTATATTTAAGCTTTTTAGAATCTTATTATACAATGTACTGTTTATTGTAAAATATATTTTTTATTACACCATAAAAAAAATTTATCTAACAACGTTTAACTTAAAACAAAATTTTAACATAAAAAAATAATTTTTAGACAACTTGTATTTATTATTTTAAACTCTAATTTTTTACTTTAACTGAAACTAGTTATAAGATTAATTTGGTGACAAATTCTATATATGGGAGATGGAGAAATCATAAGTTTAAATTCGTTTACTAACAAACTGACACACTAATTAATAACTAATATTTGTTTATAAAAAAACTAAAAGTCATTTTTAAGATAAAATTAAGCTAGTCAAACTTTTAAGCTAATTTAAGTAGCATTCTTAATGAAAAACTATGATAATGTTTGGTAAAACCAACTCATACGTGAGCTGTAACTTGTAAGCTAGATGCAAAAGTTAAATAACATTAATTAATGAGTTACTTAGATAAATATAAAACGACATAAAATATTTCAATTAAATTTTTTATTAAAAATCATACACATATATCAAATGAATTAATGGAGATGAAAAAAATATATAATAGTTTATAAGCTAACTTGTTTTTATATGTTACTTAAAGTAACTTAAATTGTAAAAGACTTCTATAATTGGTTAAATTTGTCTAAAACTTTAGACTCTGTTTGGGTGGTTTTGAGTATCTAGTTTTTGGTTTTGAAAGATATTTTGAAAATAGAAACGTATTCGGTAAAAATGGTTCTATTTTGGTTTTTTACTCATTTTTGAGACAATTTTCACTCAATTTTAAAAATAATAAAACTAGGTTTTTTAAGCTCATCACTTAACGTTACATGTCACAATTGACCATCACCTCTGATTAGTAGTCACCGACCTCCACCTCTGACCAATAGTCACTGACTGCCCCCTCCATTTGACAGTCATCGACCGGCGGTCACCAGCTCTCACTTCTGACTAGCAGTTACTAGTTGTCACTTCCGATCGATGGTCACCGATCGCCACCTCCAATCGGCTGTTACGACCGTCACCTCCGACCGGCAGTCATCGGCCACCACCTCTAACCAGCAGAGGTTGCTACCTTCGATCGGCAGTAACGACCACTATCTCTGACCGGGGGCCACCAGCCTCCACCTTCGACCAGCTGTCACCAGCCGACACCTCCGACCAGCAGTCATCGACCGTCACCTCCGATCAGCAGTCATCGACCATCACCTCCAATTGACGGTCACCAACCACTAACCAACCACTAACTCCGACCGGTGATCACTGGTTGCCACCTCTAACCAGCGGTTACTAGCTGTCACCTTTGACCAGCAATCACCTACTGTCACCTCCGATCACCGGTCACCCAACCGCTACCTCTGACCACCAGTCACCAAGCACCACCTTCGATTGTCAATCATCGACCACCACCTTCGATCGTGAATGATCAACTGCCACCTTCAACGATTATCTCTAGCGCTACATCTAATTAGTGTTTTGATTAAGATTTGAAATTAATGTTTTAAATTTAGAAACAAAAACAATATTTTTAAAATTTTAAAAACTTAAAACCAAAATTAGTTTTTATTTTTATAAATTTCAAAAGTAAAAACCAAAATCCACCAGGACCTTAATTAGCACCACAATATCACTTTCTTATTTTTAATGTAAAACCCACTCAAATATGGTTTTCAAAAATATTTAGTCAATGGTAAGTTTTTAAAAAAGAGTTTCTTTAACATTCCTCAAATAAGTTATAAACTACTAATATAATCTCACATAGCAACCAAATTTAGTTTAATCAAAATAGTTATAAATATTAAATGAGAGTTGCATTTCTTACTTTTACTATATATAACTTAATTTTTCAAATGATAAAAAAATAAAAAAATATTAATAACTACTTAATTACATATATTTTTTGTCAGGATTTAAAAAAATAATTAAGAAATTCCTTGAGATTTTTAACTAAACCTCTGTCACTAAAACTTTTGTTGGTTATATTCCGGAAGTTATGTTATCATCAGTTAAATATTCTCTATTAAAAACAACTTCTTTTTTTTTTTAAGTATAAAAAGAAATTATAAAGGTGCGAAAAGAAATTGTCGTAACCCAAACCTTTTCACCTAAGTCAAAGTGAAAAAAATAGATTATTAAATGCATTTTTTTGTTCCATTTTTTAAAATCCCAATGTTGATATTTTATTTTAAACTAAAAGTATTTAATGTTTTAATTTTTAAAAAAATTATAATTTTTAGCGTTGATTTTTTTAATAATTTTTATTATTGATTTGTTACTAAATTAATATTGACTAAAAACAATGGATAAAACAAATAACCCCTTGGTGGTTACATTATTAATTAACATAAATTTGGGGCACATCAAATTAATCTCTTACTTTCCATTTCATATTGAAGATTAAAATTATAAATTTTATAAAATTAAATGACTAAATATGTCTTTTTCAAAATAAGAAACACTAAATTACAAATTTTAAAAAATACATGAACATAGACTAGGAATGTTTAGTTAGAGTATGTTTTTTCAGAAAAACTAAGATGAAATTTGGTTTAAGAAAGTGTTTTGTTTTTTCATTTTTTGGTTTCATTTTTTTCATTTTTAACATTAAGAAAATATGTTTGTTTTTACTTGATATTTTTTATTTTTAAAATTTTTAAATTTAATCAATTTTATAAAAAATATATAAATTATTTATATATAAAGTTTAAAATACATTTATATATTATTTTTATATAATTAAAATAATATTATTAAATTTTCACATAATGTTAACTTTTGAAAATACTGAAAACAACTTTTTTTCTGTTTTTTGTTTTCAAGTATTTTTAAAAATGTTTTCTAAATTGTAACCAAACTTATTTTTACCACTATTTTCTTTTTTCTTTAAAAATAAAAATAGAAAATGTTCAAGCCAAACGTCACCTAAAAAAATTATTCTAAGAATATAAGAAAACTGGAAAATATATTCAGACACCAAACTTTTTAAAAGCAAATTGTTGAGAAATGAAAAAATAGTTTTCTAGAAAAACTATTCAAAGTAGTTTTTTTAGATTTGGAAAACAAGATAGCTCAATCTCATCTTTAACAACACCAAATTTTCCTTCCTATTTTGCTATCTGTTATGTTATACCTTCCACTCTAACATTTATTAGCTGTTGGGTGTTGCTCATTTTTCTTTAGAAAATAGAAATTTTAGAAATTTGACTGAAAATTATCATTAAAAAAATAGGAAAAACTAGGAGCGCAATTAAATAGTCCCGTCTCTATTTTAAAAAATATAAATAATTGTAAATTTTGAAAAATAGTGCACTCAAAATTGTACTTAAGCTGATTAATTTTATTGTTTGATTCAATTATTAAGCATTATATATTATTTGTACATTTTTATTATTAACAGAATATTTATCAATTAAAGTAATATTTGACAATTTTAAAAATAAAAAAGCTTAAATATTTTAATTTTAATATTTATTTATTATCACTAAAATATTTTTTTACAAAATTGATTTTGAACAATATTTCATTTTCTAAATATATTTTTTTAAACTAATTACTAGTTTTACGTAAAATTTAAACTTTTAAAATTGTTTAACAATCAACTTTTAGACTCCAGTTAATTTGCAACAAACTATGGCACAAAATATAACAAAAATAGTTGTCTATTGTTTAATTTATAAAACGGTTGTTACATAGAACAAATAAATTATCAATACATAGGATAAAATTAAAGTCAACATTTTTGTTACTAGCTCAAATACATACAAAGTCGTGTGAAAAGCATTGAAATAACAAAATTATCTTTTTATATTTATCACACATCTCATTTCTACACACTTGCACCTTTTTTTTATCTTCTCCTATTTAAAACAAGAGTTATTCCATAGTGTTCTTCTATATACCACTGGAATGTGGGGAATATTGAAAGAATAAATGTATTAGAATTTTATCACAAAAGTGCAACACAATCTTCAAAGGTCTAAAAGGAATACGGAAAGCAAAAATAATGTTAATCACATTTGATGTTTCACATCCACAAAAGTGTATGAGATATATGGGAAGAGAAATTGTCCATAATGGTGTGACAACGCACAGATGTGAGGTGTAAAAGGCAAACCAAAGGAAAGAGTGAAACATGTGTGCAGTATAATACATTTTAAAAAAATATACTTGTAAATTCTTCATTTTTATTTTTTATTATTCTGCAAAGAAGATATAACATTAAATGTTCTAGCACTTGTTAGGTTTTGTTGTACTGTTTTCCGAATCCTTTAGTATGTAGGGTATCAAACGGAAACTTAATTAACTTATAAGCAAATTTTAAGTTAAAACTGTTAACAAACAACTCTTATCTCATTTTTAAAAATTTTATTTTAAAATTCAACTTAAAAATACCAAAAACTAGCTAGACCAAACACAAGCCTCTTATACTTTATTTATAAAAATATAGGTGACTGCAATCATAAGTATGTGGAACTCATTAGTGTAATGTCTATTTTCTTTTACATGCCATTTTCAAGGGAATTGGTGGATCCGTGAATGCCCCAGAAGAGATTTGATCAAAGACAACCTTATTAGCTGCTTCAGTGTAGTGAGTTCCATCCCATATCACTCTAACAGATGGTTTGTCACATGAACCCACAACAGTGTCAGTTCCATTGATCTTTATGGTTCCTCCACATCCAACACTATTGCTGAAGTTATATGGCCCACCATAGCCACAACAAGCAACAAGTGGAAGCTCAAATCCTGCACATTAATGAAGCTTTCAACTAGTAGCATTGTAGATAAGGTAGAAGATAGGTATGTCTATTTTTTATTTGGCTCACCATATTTCTTTGGGTTGCTGAAGAGAGAGTACTTAGGAGTATAGATATCTACGTATGTGATTGCAACCAAAGGATTTTCCTTGCGAAATTGAGTTATGGCTTGCTTCAAATTCTGGTTAAAAGACTGAGCCACTTCGTTATACGCCTTTGCACAACCATACCTATCCCTTTCAGCAGATACAAAATTGGCCAAAATTAAAGGGAGACAACCAATGGGTCCTGTGTTGTGTATCCAAAATGATCTAGCCCCTTTATTGTAGATGTTCTTCATGACACAAGTTTCACCAATTTAGCACAATAAATTATGAAATGTACTACTAGAGATATTGGTAGAAAGAATATTTATTGTGCAACTACCTTGATATTTGATGTGAAAGTTTTGATTATATCAGGTATTGAAGCATTAACTTGCTGTAGGGTCATGTTACCAAAAAAGCCAGCTGTAAGATCATTTTGACCAATATCAAATGTGTACAAAGCTTTAGAAAAGTACTCTTGTTTGGGCATCAAGGTTGCAAATAGTCCTCCTGCTAAGAAACATTAAAATCAAAACATATCAATCATTAAGATGAAATCCATGTATCCTATCTGTAGAATTCTTAATTGAAACTCAGAATCACCAAGGCTACCATCAATCAAAATTAATTCTTAATGTACCTTGGTTTCTAATGAACTGTGACGTGGGTTTAAAACGTTCAAATTGCGAGTACTGAATTCCAAGGTAGAAAGGACTAAACATTCGCTGTCCTATACTTGGTTGGGGTCTGATTGTGGATCCTGCCGTTGCAAAATTTGCGCCAGATGAGAAGTTGGTCCCCAATGAATCAAGATACGAATTAGGATAATGGAGTCCAAAACTTTGTGCTGAAATCACGAAATTAAGGGACAAATTTAGAATTCAAATCCTTCACTATATGCAGTGACATATTTATAACTAAACTTCTGCATGTGACAAATGATTCGATCATAGACTTAGTTTTGGTTTAACATAAAAAGGTAAATATATCATGCAACATAGCTAGCAGTACTGATTAAAATTAATGTTCCTGGATGAAATATATTTGACTTAATTAATATCTACCCTTCGTATATTAGTCCTATTAGTCCTATTTGTATAATATATGGTACTTCATATCCTAAAATCGTTTGCTAAAAGGAGCTTGAAAGTTAGATTTGTGGATAGATCTACCCTACAAAGCGTTGACCAACCCTTTTTTGTTGGTAAAAAGGTGTAACAACCGTGGAACACAAAGAAGCGTTATAAGGAAAAAATAAATGATAGGATGATGATAGTGACCTGATTTTCTCTTTTGTGAGAGTGATACATTTGAATTACTCAAAACAAATATTACCACATGCTAGTTGGTGATGTACTTAAAATGAAGCCTTATTAAAAATGTAAATTATGAAAGAGTAAAATAAATAAGGTTACCTATGAAATCAATAATGAGTCTGCCATCAGCGAACCTTCCAGCAGGTTTATGAAAAAATGTCTCTCCATTGGGTGTTTTTGGTCCAAAAAGAGGAAAGGCAGCAGCCAAGCCACCAGTGTCAGCGTTTGAGGCACCAAAGTTAAAGATGGCAGGGAAATCACAACGTTTTGTGGCCATCACAGGGTTCAGTGTTATGGTAACAATAGATAAAAGAACAAGAGATGACACAAATGGGAAGTGAAACTTTGTAAGGGTAGGAAACTCCATTAGAGTGGTGAATGGAAAGAAACAAAGGTACTTGGGTTGGATCTTCATATATATGCCAACCAAAAGGTTGACTTTGGACTTTGGAATTGGAATGATTACTAAATGAGCTCTGTAAGTTCTATTGGATCTTGTATATCTCAAACTCGTGATTTGTCCATATTGCCTAACACGGACTGAAAATGTATTTATTGTTTTTAGGTGAGAATTTAATTTGATATAATTGATTCCGTGGTGGCTTTCTTACGTGTAAGTTCATCATTTTAAATGATATATTTAACAAAGATGACTTTTTTTATATCACCATTTAAAATTATGTGAGCAAGTTCAAGTCTAATTATACGTATATGTGACATTAAGAAAGTTTCTAAAATTAATGGAGACAATTTCTCCAAAAGACACCATATAGATCCACATCTCTCGACCTAAGAGTAATAATAGAAAAGTCTTTTTGGGATGCATAAAAGTCTTTATCTTATAAGTTTTACTATTATTCATATTATTTTTAATAAATTATTTTTAATCCTTTAACTCTAGGACACCTATTTTAGTGATTTCAGAGTATTTTAGTCATTTTAATTTTTTTATCTATTTTAATGATGAATATGTAATTATATTTATAATTAATAATAAGGATGTTTGTGGTATAGTTTTGTTTAATTTTTAGCTTAAAATAGTCATCACTAAAATTATTGTGTCATGTTTCAAATGAATATGTGATATACTCATAAATTATATGCTCATGTATCCTTTTTTATATATATAAGTCAAACATTAGTACTGTTAATAATGTTAATTTTTTTAGTAGTGAGAATCGAATTCACAACTTTTTCTCACCTTCCCACTCCTTTGATTAACTAAGTCACCTTATATTATGATATGCTATTGTCTCTTGCTTATATGTAATTAATATTTTTTTTAATCTTTTCACTTTTCTTTTTATATCTTTTTAGTTACTTGATAAAAGTAAAACACTAAGTGCTTGTTTGGGTACAATTTTATAAAACTATTTTTAGTATTTAAAAATTAAAAAATTTGTTTGATTATTTCTTTTTTAAAATAGTTTCCGAAAACACTTCTTGTTCTTTAGTTTTTAAAAACTAAAAAACAAGAACAATTATAAGTAGTTTTGTTTTTTAGGTTTCTGTTTTTTATTTGAAAACTCAAAATACAATAAGAATATGTTATTTTTCACTTTTAATTAATCAAATTTCAATAAATATGAATAATTTTTTTTTTATTTTCACATCTTAAAAACTGTTTTCAAATAACACTTGTCAAACAAGTTTTTTTTTCTCTTATTCCAGAAAATATTTTTTGAAAACTCTTTTCAAAAAATAAAAAACAAAATCAAATCAATCAAGCCCTAACAAAATGCTTTTCTGTGTGTATATATATATATATATATATACACACACATGCGTGCATTGAAAAAGAAAACACATCAGGGTTTTCTCACAGTGATGTGAAAGATACACTGAAAGAGAAAATGTATCAGGGGTTTTCTCATAGGAATATGACATAGGAGAGAAAATGTATCAAGGGTTTTCACAGGCTAGAAGAGAAAACACATAAGGGGTTTTCCCACAGTAGTGTAGAACATCCTACATTGGTGAGACACTCTGGAAGAGAAAGTGTATCAAGGATTTTTTTGTAGCAATATGGAATATCGCACAATAATATGGAAGACACGTTGGAAGAGAAAGTGCATTAGGGATTTTCTCACAATGATGTCAAACATTCTACACTAGTTTGGGAGATGCTCTAGAAGAGACAATGCATTAGAGGTTTTTCCATAAAGTTGTGGCATATCCTACAACAGTGTGGAAGACACGCTAGAAGAGAAAGCGCATAAGGGGTTTTCGCACAATTATGTGGAACATCCTAGACTGGTGTTGGAGATAGTCTAGAAGAGAAAGTGCATTAGGAGTTTTCCCACAGTGATGTAGAACATCATACACTAGTGCGGGAGACACTCCGAAAGAGAAAATATATAAAAGGTTTTCCCACAGGAATGTGGCGTATCGTACAATGGTGTGGGAGACACACTGGAAGAGAAAATGTATAAAAGGTTTCTCCATAAAGGTGTGTGATATGCGCTAGAAGAAAAGTACATTAGGGGTTTCGCCACAATGACGTGGAACATCACACATAGGTGAGAGATGTGCCGACAGAAAAAGTGTATCACATTGTCACCCACATGAGTGTGGCACAATCTACAAAGGTACATTTAAACAATACAGTAAAAAACTATTTTTACATAATAATTTTATTTAGATTACTTAAAATTAATATTAAAACTAATACTCATTAAACCTAAAGAAAATAAAATAAACAAATATTCTTAATATGTGAAGTCATAAATTTATGTTCGATCATATTTACTCAAATTCAATAATAGTTTCATCTTTGATATAAAAGTGACAATTGGTTACGTAGGGGGCTAAAACCTTTCTAAACTTAACCTTAGCCCCTTGAATTTGGGGGTGTGTGGGTTGGGGCTAAAACTCCTCATTAGCTTGTTTGACAACTCTGGAAATTATCTTGAATCATAAACACATTAAAATAATTTAATTTGTTGACTTGGTTAATTGATAGTAAACTTAAGAGTCTAGAGTTTTCATAAAGTTTATCGAGTTTACCAAGAGTTTAGAAAAAATTATGCACGAGTTAACTCATAGAAAGTAAGTGGACTCGTAAACTCGTAAGAGTTTACTCGAGAGTTTGATAACATGTGTGTGTATATAGGAGAGAATTCGCTTACTCCAAAAGTACAAGAGACATAGAATTTCATGGTTTGGTTTTGTTTTTTAGTTTTTGACAAGAGTTTTAAAGAACTATTCTCTAGAATAAGAGAAAAAAAAACTTATTTCGTAAGTATTAATTGAAAAATGTTTCGAAGATATGAAAATAAAAAAACTTGTTCTTATTTACAGAAATTTCATTAATGAAAAGTAAAAAACAAAATATTCTTATTGTATTTTGAATTTTAAAAAAAAAACTAAAAAGAAAAACTACTTATAGTTGTTCCTCTTTTGTAGTTTTTAAAAACTAAAAAACCAGAAATGTTTTCAAAAATTGTTTTAAGAAATTTCAACCAAACGAGTTTTTTAGTTTTTAAATACTAAAAAAATGAAACAATTTTATAAAATAGTTGTCAAACACACTTACTTTTCATATTCATCACTCATTTTCTTAAAATCTAAAGTTAACATAAGTAGCTAATAATCTTAATTATTAGATTTTAAGACAATGAATGGTGAGAATAAAGAATAAGGGTTTGATTGGTTTTGTTTTATTTTTTAGTTTTTGAAAAGAGTTTTTAAAACCTGTTTTCTGGAAGAAGAGAAATAAATAATTTGTTTGGTAAGTATTATTTGAAATCTGGTTTGAATATATGAAACTGAAAAAACTTGTTCATATTTATAAAAATGTTATTAATGAAAAGCAAAAATTAACTTATTATCATTGTATTTTGAGTTTTGAAAACAAAAAGAGAGAACTGAAAAGCAAAATTAGTTATAATTATTTTTATTTTTTAGTTTTTAAAAACTAAAAAATCAAAAACTATTTTTGAGAACTATTTTAAGAAAACAATAACCAAACAAGTTTTTTAATTTTTAAATACCAAAATATTGAAAACAATTTTATAAAATTATTGCTAAACAAGAGAGAAAAAAAATTAGTATTTAATTTAGCATTGTCAAATAATATTCATTACAACATCTGAAATATATTTTCAATTGAAATATATGTTTAAATAATATTTATTTACTAAGTTATCATTCGAGAACTTGATAAAGATTTTTTAAGCACTAAATTTGAATTACTGATGGAGATCAATTAGATATACACATTGATATAATAATTATTGAAATAGAAAAAAAGATCCTTATTTTAGTTAACCACGTTTTGTTTGATACAATTAAAAGGATTTCTTAAAAATTCTTTTACGGTAACTTAGAATTAAAAATGTTTTTTTTAATTAATAAAAATATATAAATATGAGTTTTTTAAAATTTTTTTAACTATTACAATAAGATTATACATAAATATCTTAAATATTATCGAAATTGAAGATGATATAAAGTTAAAAAAAAGTTATACAGTACAATAAAATTATACATAAGTATCTTTAAAATAATATGACTTTTTTTAACCTGTAACTGTATTTATTTTTTTTTAGGTTAAATATATGTTAGTTGTTAATATATTAATTTTTGCTAGTGAAGAAATTTAAATCCACAACTTCTTACCCCATCTCTTCATTTTACCACCACATTTATAACTTATAATTCCTATGTTTATAATTCTATTATTTAATTATTTTAGTTATAACGTTAACCATTAATTATAATCTTATTTTAGTTAAATTTTATTATTTAATTAATAAAAATGTTTTAGGAAAAATAAGTTTATTTATTATTAACTCATTTTTCTATAAATAAATATATATTATATTTTTTACTTTAAAAACTATATCAATTATATGTAACTCTTATCTTCTACGTTATAATTTTATTATTATTATAATTTTAATAACTATAATTAATAATTAAATTTAAATTATTTCTATAAATATTTTAATCTCATAAAATTATTCAAAAAAATAAAATATATTAATTAAATTCATTTTAATTTAGTTATTAAATATTATGTAAAAAATTATACAATAATAATATTAAATTAAAAAAACTAATATAAAAAAGAATTATGCAAATTATTAGTGAATAGTATGTTTTTATGTTTTTTGTGCAGAACATGTAAACATTGTAATAATCAATAGTAATGAAAGAGGCAAAGTTTAAAATTTTGGTAAAAATATGAGTCAACAATAGATAAGCAAAATATTTATTTATTTCCAAAAAAACTATCTTTAATTATACAGTTTTTCTATAGTGTTCCCAACACATTTTAACAATCATTAAAAAAATTTAATGCAAATTTAAAATGTATTTATTAAATATATTTAAATATTATTAAATATATTTAAAATGCATGAAATATGATTTTTAATACTTATTTACTCTAATTTTTATTCTTTTCACTTTTATCATATTTTATTTTCTCCTCCCCTACACGGAGTGGTAGTGAAAACAAAAGAGAATAGAAGTAAAGAAGATAGAGTTAAAAATAAAAGTAATTTAGTGTTAAAGATAAGATTTAATGAATTTTATAAGGAATGTATGAGTTGTTGTAAACCGGTTGACACTTTTTCTAACTCGGGAGTAAGAACTACAAAAAAATCTCACATAATAACTAAATTCAAATTTGTATTAAAAATAGTTTTTAATTATAATTAAAATATACCTTAGGACACACTATAAAAAAAACTATTAATTATATAGCAAGAGTTAGTTAAAATAAGATTATAATTAATGTTTAACTTGTAAAAGTTGCAAAAATAATAGAAAAATATTATTGCTATCATGCAATTGAACATCAATTTATTTATGGAGGGTTTTTATTTTTTTATGGTCAATTTTTTTAAAAAAAATACAAAATTAGAATAGTTAGCAAAAATATTATCAAAATAATGTAGTTTAACTATCAAATGTCAAATACACTATTTTGTTTGGCATATTTGAAGATTCTGACAGGAACATGCCATTAATGATAGTACAATAATAATAAAATTATTATTATTATTATTATATAACATAAAATTCATTATATACTCATTATTAATAATAATAATAATATAACAAATTAAATATAATAACTTTAACTTATATATTTTGATAAATTTTCTTATTATAGTTACACCACATTTAATAATAATATTTAATGTTATATTTTAAACAATAACATCTCATTTATTTATTTATTTATTTATTATTATTATTATTCACATCAATTAAATTATTAAATACTTGTTATACAAATATTTTAAATTTGAATATATGATTAATGAATAGTTATATTTTACCATATAGCATAGAAATTATAATGGGGAATTAATTTTTAAAATATAACATTAAATATTATTATTAAATGGGTGTTATCATAACAATAAAAGTTATCAAAATACAAAGGATAAATTTATTGTATTTAACGGTTATGTTATTATTATTAATTAGTATATTATTATTAATCAATTTTATACTGCATAATTATTATTATTATTAAAAAATTATCATTAATGACGTGCTCTTCTCAAGAGCACACGTAATTTACTCAAACAAGAAATGGCCTATTTTGCTAACCATGTCGTTTTGGTTGTTTTTTTCTTTTTTTAAATAACCTCTGATTGGTCAAAAAGCCATATTTATTGTGGGTAGCAATGCATAAAAGCATGTAAGAGTAGGACCACTTTTTATTTCCCTGCTCCCAAAGGCTACTTTCGGAGTGGCAGTTAGTTTTTTATTTAAAAATATATTCTATTAAAACAGTTGTGATATACATTTTATTCTAATTATTTTTAAATAGTTTCTACATCAATTATCAATTAACAATAATAAAATTTGGTTTCAGATTTTGATTTCTACTTAAACTTGTTCGTGCTTATTGCCATAAAATTTGTTTCACAATAGATGTTCTAAAATTGTAAAAAGGCTTAAATAATAATGTGATTCTGAAAATAGTGTCTTTTTTATTTTTATTATTTAATTTTTTTAATTTGAACTTGAATGTTTCTTGTTTGGTTTTATTCCTATTATCAAACAATAATTTTTTTTAACTCTTAATTGCAAACAATAATGTTAATTATGCGACTATGTGATCGATCAACTTAATACATCATCAAGGAATTAATAACATCAAACAAATTTGTAAGTAATTAAAATATTTTATAACATCAGATAAACTTATAAGTAATTAAATATATAGTTAATTTGCTTAAAAAATTATATTGGATTATCTTATTAGGGAGAGTGTTTTAATCTCCATCGTTGATTGAAATCCTTAGGCTATTATTTATTTATTAGAGGATAGTAAGTTTAAAAGACTTATTTTGTATCATAACCTTTCATTTTCTTGAAATCTAATGGGAAATATTAGTTATTTATTACAACAATTAAATTTCAAATAAAATGAATAGAGAGGATAAAGAGTAACTTTCTTAAACTTATTTAGAAAAGTGGATTCTCTCTTTATATATACATATACATGTGTATATATATATATATATATATATATATATATATATATATATACACATGAGTGTGTGTGTGACGGGGTGTCTATGTTTACGTATGTATATGTGCTTGTGCTTGTGCTTGTGGTTGTATGTGTAGGGGGAAGAGTTGTGTGTGTGTGCGTTCATGCATAGGTGCATGTGTGCATGGGTGGGTGCATGCATGTGCGTGCAAACTTGCAGATCGACTTGTTAAGCTTGCGAACTTCGTGAGCTAGATACAGATTCCTAAAAAAATCCATTTATTTTTAATAAATCAAACTTATTTGCTCTAGTTAAATACGAGTTTTGTAGATTGGACCTAATAAGTTCAAATCGATATGTTTACCTACCCCTACTTTGCTTATACATATCCCTCACCATGGGAAGCAAAATGTGTTCTATTAGATATGTGGTATAGTTCATCACATAAAACTCACACAAAAACAATAAGAAAATCAAATGAACGCGGTAGCAAGAATGAAACAGAAATTTTGAGAGGATGAGAGCGAAAGAGAAACAAAGATAAAAGCACAAAACATAGCATAATTGTCATTAATGTTGTGTACTAGAAAATCATTTCAATAGAGGTATATACACGGATACACACATGTCACATGCCATAACTAATAACTAACTAATCCATGTGTCACCTATATATGAGACATAATGCTAAGAATAGAAGTTACTATATATGGTTACAACAAAAACTCTCCTAAGAGCATGCAACATATGGTCTCAACATGTAAGGATCACACAATTCGCTTTAGAAGCTCTTACTAGATATCTCTGTCATACGCTTTCATAAAATGCTCTCTCACCAAATGCACTAATAAAATGGGACTAAAGAGGTCTAAAAGAAGAAAAAATAAGTGGTTGAAGGATTTTATAAGATGGTTTTCAAGTATTGTTATATTTATTTATTCTTGTTCATTTTATTTTAATTTCTTAAAGTATTAGATGATGACAATTGTAGGAGGCAACCGTAGTTATTCGAATATATAGCCTTCTCGTCCATGCCCTTACATGACCTAAAAAATCCAAGTAGTGTCATACTGTCAAGTCCCTTAAATTCATACAAATCATCATGTCACATCCCACTATATTGCACGTAACCATCATCCCACTATATGAACAATCAGGAAAAAGGATGTTATGAGAGATTAGAGGAATTAATAATAGCTTTAAGATTTCAATCAAGTGTGTAAATTAAATTACTCATAGGTGCGTTTATAGTGATAGCACACAAGTGTGAGTGTCTCTTGGCAGGTGGCGAGTGAAAGTTGAGAGTGTTAGGGTGTGAGTATATTCGTTTAGATTACATAGGGAGTGACATACCTATGAGTGAGGAAAGGCACACAAGTGAGAGGTGCGGAAGCAATTAGGATTGCTTCATTGAGGACACACATTCAAGTGAGAGATAAGAGGTCATTCTTGGTGAGAGACGGATGATTCCCTACTGTTGTATATTTACATTTATGTTTTAAGTAATTTTTAAACTAACTTTAATTAAAGCTTAATTAAATTTGAATAGCAAAATAAAATCAAATGAGATATTTAGTCAAGTGGTAAAATGCATGGCCCATCATTTGGAAGTCTCAAGTTTGAATCTTGAGTTGTCTTTACTTTTGTATATTATACATTTGGTCTAATGGTTTGAAGTGTAATTCCTCACCTTTGGAATGTTGGTTGAGTTTTTTATTTAACACCTGCTCATTTTTCATTTCCCATCTATCGGTAGGAAAAATACCATTATGCCCTTTATTTTTTACTCTTCGACGGTACATTGCCAGATAATAAAAAAATTATAAATTTTACTTCTCTGACACCGGAGAAGAATTGGTATGCTATAATATATATATATATATACATATATACATATATATATATATATATATATATATATATATGCAATACATCTAGCTTCGTCCTATTATAATCGTTGCTTCGTCTTATAATAATAATAATAATAATAATAATAATAATAATAATAATAATAATAATAATAATAATAATAATAATAATAGAGAAGAAGAAACAGAGTTGAGACGAAAGAAAATAAAGAAAGAGAGTGAGAGGAGAGAGAATAAAGAAAGAGAGTAAGAGGAGAGAGAACAGACTATAAGATTAAAAAGGATAATATTGGTATTTAAAAAAAATTAAAAGTAGTAGGTGTTAAATAAAATGTTGGTAGGTGTGAAATAAAAATCCCGGTTGGTTTGAATCTTGCTACGATCTTTTTGGATATTTTTCAAATTAAGATTGTCATGTTTTCAGTTAAAGTTTAAATAGATTTGAATTGCAAAATAATATCAAACTAAACACTTGGTCTGGTGGTATAAGTTATAATATGTTATTATGAGGTCCCAAGTTATAAACTTGTTAGGATTTTTTCTTTTCTATATTTTTCTAATTAAAATTGTCACGTTATCAGATTAATTAACTCTAACGGTCTCATTTTGACGAAAGGACAATTAGGGAGCACTAAATATAATTTAGCCTTATTATTACTATTACTACTTGCAAAACATAGGCAATGCCACATTTGTGTATTCATATTTTTATTGTATTATTTTATGTCAGAAAAAAAATGACAATTTTTTAGTAAAATTGTACGTGAGTGTGAGTATCACTGATAGTGTAGAACTTTTCACCATAACATTCCATCACAATTCTTAATTTATGATAAGATGATTGATTTTACCGATTTATATTTTTAAAAATCATATAAATAAAATTAATTGAACTCTTATAATTGTCAATACATATGTCAGTGTAATATTTTTTTACATAGACAAGTGCATACTAATTAAACTCTTATATAAACATTGTATTCCGTATTCATGTAATTAGAACATCCTTTAACCGGGTGCAATCCTCGCCAGTACTAGAAATTTTCAGTAGGATAAATAAAGACACAATGAATGTGTGGGACCGATATACATATGTGGGTCTCACACATTCATGTGTCTTTTTCTATCCTAATAAAAAGTTCTAGTACCGAGAGAGGATATTTTTCACCTTTAACCTTTATAAAAAAAAGGAACATCCTTTAAAAAAATTGCATATAAAACATAATAATTAAATGTAATATTTAAAAACATTTATTACTCAGAACAATAATTATTTTTACCTATTTATCCAATTCAAGAGTACATACAATGATTCAAACCGAATTTCAATTGATTTTTAAACGTAATTAATTATAGAATTTTAATTAAATAAATTATAAAAAAGTAATAATAATTACAATTACTATTCAAAACAAAAGCATAGTTTAACAAGACGTGTCGTCTGAAATGTATGTACTATAACATTTATTTTATTCTTCTCTTGCAACAGAGAGGTTTAGTAAGAGAGAAAAAGACATAACCCTTATCTCACATGAGCTCTATATGTTTCTCTCTCCTATTAATTATCTTTTTTATTGGAGAGGATCCGAACATGTTTGAAAAATAGATAAAACTTAATACACTAATAGAGTTACGTGTGTTGCAGGTCTGAAATTTAAATATTTTGTTATTAAAAGTTATTTGATAAAAATTAATGATTTTATAGGAAGTTTGTTTCAAGTTATGATATTATATTTTCAGAAATCTCATTCTTAAAAATAATAAAAAATAAAAATATTATGTCAAGATAAATTTAAAATTGTGTTCGATTATTTTTTATATTTCTTGAAATGTTTTTAATTTTAAAATAATATAAATAAAAAATAGAAGTTACTTATAGTAACTTCTAATATTCTCATTAGAATATAACTTTCTCACTCTTTTGCCATGAAAATAAAATCTAGAAAAATGAGAAGTTAAAACATTGCAAGAATAAAATATGTTGAGGAATGAAACGGCAAAACTTTTAATAAACATGAGAATATTATATTCCGATGTCTAAATTCCCGTGAACGATATTTTAGTTCATGAAACAGACTCCCTCTTTTATTTATATATATATATATTTTGATAGTTTAAAATAAAAAGTGTGCAAATATGTTTTTTTCAAAAATAAAATATGTAGCGATATAACCATGGTTTAAAGCAATTATTGGGGGGAAGAAAATAGGACGGTGTATCTCTTCAAATTTTTCTTTAAAAATTTTAATAAAAATTAAAATTAAGTTAGAGTTTATTTATTTAACATTTTAAATTATATACAAAACATAGCTATTATTTTTTTTAATCAATTACTTTTATTTTACTGAAATGGTTATGTATGAAGAATAGTAATAAAAAATCTTAGTGGTTGTTTGACAACAGTTTTATAAAACTATTTTTAGTATTTTATTGGGAGGAAGAAAATAGGACGGTGTATCTCTTCAAATTTTACTTTAAAAATTTTAATAAAAATTAAAATTAAGTTAGAGTTTATTTATTTAACATTTTAAATTATATACAAAACATAGCTATTATTTTTTTTAATCAATTACTTTTATTTTACTGAAATGGTTATGTATGAAGAATAGTAATAAAAAATCTTAATGCTTGTTTGATAACAGTTTTATAAAACTATTTTTAGTATTTTATTGGGGGGAAGAAAATAGGACGGTGTATCTCTTCAAATTTTTCTTTAAAAATTTTAATAAAAATTAAAATTAAGTTAGAGTTTATTTATTTAACATTTTAAATTATATACAAAACATAGCTATTATTTTTTTTAATCAATTACTTTTATTTTACTGAAATGGTTATGTATGAAGAATAGTAATAAAAAATATTAGTGCTTGTTTGACAACAGTTTTATAAAACTATTTTTAGTATTTTAGTTTTTAAAAACTAATAAACTTGTTTGGATAGTGTTTTCTGAAAACAGTTTTCGAAAATAGTTCTAGGTTTTTAGTTTTTAAAAATTAAAAAACAGGAACAACTAAAAGTAGTTTTGCTTTTCAATTTTCTATTTTTGTTTTAAAAACTCAAAATACAATCAGAAGATTTTGTTTTTTGCTTTTCATTAATGAAATTCTAATAAATATGAACAAGTTTTTCCATTTTTATATGTTCAAAACGGTTTTCAAATAAAACTTGCCAAACAAGTTTTGTTTCTTTTCCTGAAAACAGTTTTTGAAAACTATTCTTGAAAACTCTTTTTAAAAACTAAAAACAAAACCAAACCAATCAAGCCCTTAATCTTAATATATTATCAAAATAGGTTCATAATGGATGTCTCTAAAAAAGAGTTGAAGGGCTTGATTGATTTAGTTTTGTTTTTTAGTTTTTGAAAAGAGTTTTTAAGAATAGTTTTCAAAAATTGTTTTCAAGAAGGAAAGAACAAAAAACTTGTTTGGTAAGTTTTATTTGAAAACTGTATTAAAGATATAAAAATGGAAAAATTTGTTCGTATTTATTAAAATTTCATCAATAAAAAGCAAAAAACAACATATTCTTATTGTATTTTAAGTTTTCAAAACAAAAATAGAAAATTGAAAAGCAAAACTACTTTCAACTGTTCCTATTTTTTAGTTTTTAAAAACTAAAAAACCAGAATTGTTTTCAAAACCTGTTTTCAAAAAACATTATCCAAACAAGTTTTTTAGTTTTTAAAAACTAAAATACTGAAAACAATTATATAAAACTGTTTCCAAACAAGCACTAAGTGTTTTACAATTTTTAAGTCTTTGACAGGAGTTTACAATTTTTTTTAGTATTTAAAAACTAAAAAACTCTTTTGATTAGTGTTTTCTAAAAAGAATTTTTAAAAATAGTTTTAATTTTTGTAGTCTTTAAAAACTAAATAACAAGTATGGTAGTAAGTAGATTTATTTTTTATTTTTTATTTTTGTTTTAAAAACTCAAAACAAACAGAGAATATATTATTTTTTGTTTTATAAATATAAATAAGTTTTTTTCATTTTCACATATTTAAAATTTTTAAACTAAGTTTTTTTTCTTATTTTAGAAAATAATTCTTAAAAACTATTTTTAAAAACTCTAAATAATTTATGTATTATTTTTTATGTTATCACCTGACACAATTTCTTTAATTTTTTCTAAATTATAATTACAATCTTTAAAAAATATTTAAACATTAATATTTGTACTTATATTTAAAAACTCACAAATAGCTACTTTAATCATAATAATTAAAAATATAATTATGTTTATTTTTATTAAATGGTTACTTTTTAATTTTATTTAAATCTAATCATACTGTTTATCCTAAATAATTTGTAAGAGAGAAAAACTTATGCACTACTAGTGTACAAAACTTTACATTGTAGAGTGGTTATTGATTTTACCCATTAATATTTTAAAAGTTGTGTAAATAAGATTGATAAAAAGTTTATTACCAATTAATACACATTAAAAGATCAATTAATAGGAGGTAGCTTAAGCTATAAATTGATGCACATCCGTGAGGCTAAGCACAGAAGAAATTTTCACCAGCCAAACAAAACATGGACAAGTCTTCAGTAAACTTAGGTTTCTTCCTTGTCTTCATGCTATTTGCTTCAGGTACTGTTGAATGTAACTGTGGATTAATATTATAGAAAAAGACTGTAATGGGTTATTGGATCAATCATTAATATAAAGTCAATATGAGGGATTTCTATGACTCTATCTTTGATCTTTTCAAGCAAATTTACACACAAAATTTTTACGAAATTATGAAAAAAGGAAACAAATAAAGAAAAAAACTTAACAGTTTATGATATAAATCCTAGGTATTTGTTTAAATTTCCTTTCTTGTATTAATTTATTTCATTTTTCAATAAAATGAATCTTCTATTAGTTCTTTAAAATGATATCTAATAAGTCATACTATGAACCCAATATTATGGTGATCAAAGTGAAGGTGAGTTATATTAAGAAAAAAGAATATACATTTTCAGTTTTGCAGTGTGAAGCTGCAGAAGAGAAGCACATGCGACATTTTTGCAGTCCCGGTACTGATGACTGTTGCAGTTCTGGTGTTGATGACTGTTGTTATTGCATTAAACATGAATGTTATTGTACTCCGGAGATGGAAGCAAAACAAAAGCTTAATAGTCTTTTGCACAATTCCATAAACAATCACCCTGGAAGATGAAAATCAATGTAAATTTGTAATTGATTATCAAATAAATGCCATCAGATCACTAATTTTATGCGTGTGAAATTATGTGTCATAGGGACTTTAAGTATTTCATAAATATTTTAACCGTTTTTTTAACGTGTGTAAAAGGACACATTTAATTATGAGTTTAATTGATATATACAGTTAGTATAAAATATTTTTACACTGAGATTCAATCATGACTTTTTATTTATCTAACTCTTAAAGTAAAGTGAACCATTTATTATGAATGAATGGTTGTGATTGAATATCAATGTAAAGATTTTTACATTTACTGTGTATACCAATTAAACTCTTTAACTAGTATTAAAACATGGATTTTAATGCAACTTTGAATGTCTTTATTACCAGATATCTGTATTTAAAAAGCATTAAATATGATTTTTAATATTAATTTTTTTTCATTTTTAACTTTAGTTTTTTTATTTGTATATTCTTTTATTTTCACCATCTTCACTATCACTACAGCCATCACCACCACTGTTGTCGCAGTGGTAGTGGCATGATACATGGTGGTGGTGACAATGGTAGTGATAGTGGTGGTGGTGACAGCAACAGTAGTGATGATAATGGTAGTGACAACAACGGTAATGGTGATATTGATTGTGATGGTAAAGGTCTTAAATATGAAAGAAGATAGAAATAAGAAAGATAGGGTTAAGAATTGAAGTAAATTAATGTTAAAAATCACATTTAATATTTTTTAAATATAATGATTTTCTCACATAATAAATGCATTAAAATTTACATTGGAAATCGGGTTGTATTAATTGTTAAAATGTGGCATTGGATACACATAAAAAATAATATTTTAACTAGGATAAAGATAAAAAATATTCAAAATAATTAATATATAATTAAAAATATGTATCAAATCATAAATATTTATATTTTCATTCTTATTTACTTGTTAGAATTTTTATTTCAAATAAGAATTTTTGGGGTTCTGTTAAAGCCTAACAAGTATTATAAGATACTAGTTAAGAATAATTAATTAATAAATATAAAATTTTACAAAAATTCATAGTAAATTCTGACATTAAATGAATCCTAATATTAATAATTATTAATATGTTTTTATTTTATTTAGAAGACAAAAATATTAATAAATGATGTACACATGTAATTGATATTCTATTTTATGCTACAAAAATTTTTAAAAAATATAAAATAAAATAATTTTAATGTTTTTTTACAATTTATCTTTTATTTTAAAATTTTTATAACTAAAAAATAATTAAACATAAAATATAAAAATATTAAGAATATAAAGTAAACATAAAAACTTAAATTAAAGAGAAAACAACAAAGGAAAATAAAAACCTAAGCAACCCAATTTTTTAATTTAACTTTTTAAAATTTTTTTGTTGCTTTTTTCTTTAAATTAAGATTTTTATCTTCACTTTATACTCTTAATATTTTGATATTTGTATGTCAACATTAAATTCCATGAGATTCACATTTTATTTTTTTTCATTTCACTCATTTTTAACAAAATTTAAATTTTATTTAAAAGAAGACAATTGCATTATAACAAAAGAAAATATGTTACAAAAAAAAAACACATAAAGAAAACTAAAAAAATTCACCTTTTATATTTTGTTATTTGTACTAATTTATGAACCAGATTTAAACTTTATTTAAAAATGACAATTGCATGGAAGAAAATACATAAAGAAAGTTAAAAAAATTTACCTTTTATATTTTCATTAATTATGACCAAATTTATATTTTATTTTAAAAGAACAATTACATTAAAATGAAAAAAAAATACGTTACAGAAAAATACATAAAGAAAGTTCAAAAAATTCATTTTTTTATTTTTTATTTTCACGAATTTATAAACAAATATTATTTAAAAATGACAATTGCATTAAAATGAAAAAAAAAACATGTAACAGAGAAAATACATAAAGAAAGTTCAAGAAATTTATCTTTTATATTTATTTTTATTTTCACTAATTTATAAACCAAATTTATATTTTTTAAAACCACTACAAATACTGTTGTTAAAAAAATTAGCTTATGACGGTTGGATATTGACTAGAGAGTCCTGCAATCAAATGACTGTTATTTTTATGTTATAGTTTTTAATTACTTCATTTGGACTCATATATAAAAAAAAATGGTTCTATTTTAGACTCAAATATGAGAAAATTCAACTACTTTTTTACTTTATTTAATGTTATTATTACTAAACAAATCCTTCATCTAATTACAATTATCATTTTTTTTTCATAATATCAAATCCCAATGGTGATTTAGAAATATCCTTTGATATTTATACTTATATATTAATACCTAGAACTCTATTAAAAATTACTTTGAATGTTAAGAGGACACTCAATTCTAAGAATATATGATTTTAATATCAAACAAAAAATACTTTACCAAACAATCCAAATTTAATCTCAAACAACTTATTGCACTATATAGATATCTTCCAATAATAATAAGTAACTATTGTTTGGATTTAAGAAACTGTAAAAAGTAAGTCTGTTAAAAGATGTTGTAATAAAGACCTTGTTACAATCTCCAAATTTTTATTTTAATCTCACACGCATTAAATTAAGATAAATAATAAACAAGTTAGTTAATAGAATACATTTAAAATATCCAAGTACATTATATTCATAAAACATAATAGAGATAGTTGAAAATTTAATAGATACACTATTAAAAAAATTTAGATGGAACGATATAAAAGATATTATACTTACTTTCTCATTTTATATCTACATTACAATATGTATTATAGTACGTAGCATTTTTATAAAGAAATATATAATTAATTATCAATCAAATTATTCAATTGATAATACTATGTTATGATGGTGTTACAATACAATTTTATAAAAGAAAATACACAATTAAAATGTTCATTTTTTCCCTCTGTGTTATTTTAAAAAGAAAATATAGAATATTTCCTAAAAAAAACTTCCTAAGCTAAAGTCGACCAATAAATTTAAAATTTTATTAAGAATAAAAAAATTTAAAAAATTATTGAAGATAAAAACCTAAATTGATCATATTTTAAAAATAAAAATCATATTTAAGTGATTTTTTTATTTCATCTATAAATGTGCTTCTTTTTTAATATAAAAATCATCACAAGATAATATTAAAGAGACAATTATAAATACACCTCCTTAGGTTTAGTATAATTATATATACACCTCTCATTTTTTTAAACTACACATACCTCTCTTATTTTCACGTAATATAGTACATTTCTAGAAAATAAATATTAATTGAAAAATAAATTATTCTCGAGTTAAAAATGTTTTCCTTGTCAGCAATTTTTTAACAATATTAATTGAAAAATAAGGACTATAAGTGAATTAAGTACTAAAAAAATATTTTTAAATTAAGACTAAAAATGTTTTTTATGAAACTTTAAAGATAAAAAGCTTATGAAAGTCTAAAACTTTTAATTACACTGATAAAAAAAAGATAAAGTAAGGAGAAATAGAGAGAATAAAGGAGAGAGAAAAGAGAGATGAGAATGAAAAAAATAAAGTGAAAAAAAGGATAAATGGAAAATACAAGGAGAGGAAAAATAGAAAATTTTGATAAAAGAAAGAAAGCGAAGTCAAAGAGAAATAAGAGAGTTAGGAAGAGATAGAAAATGAGAAATGGAGCAAACAAAAAGAGAGAAACAAAGGAAAGACAGAGAAGGTAAAACGATAGATTAAGAGAAAATACTTAAAGATTTTTTTATAATAAAAAAAAAGACACAAAGACGAGAAAAAGAGAAAGCATGAGTACTTTTAATTTTCAAATACTTACTTTTTTGTGATTTTTTTTTTCAATTTTAAGTGATCAAAATGTTTCCATAAATTTCTATCATTTTAATTCATAGTTAAATTTTGTATCCAAATAAAATATTTAACCATTAAATATTTTGAAATCTCTAAAAATATTACACTATTGAAATTTAAGGTTTATAGTTTCACTTATTATTAGGTCAATCCTCAGTGGAGTGCAAAATTTAGGAGATAATACAAGTTACAAGGTAATAATATGAATTATCATTATTTTAAACAGTAAAAAATAAAATTTTGATATCTTCCATTGAGTTTATAATTTGATTAATATTTTTAATTTTATTTTATCAATGTTAAATATTATATATAGAGTGAGGAGGTGGGACATAGTCAAGACTACAAGTTAGGAGGTCAAATAAAAAAAATTTACATATAAAAAATTAAACAATAAAAAATTTATTAATAAAAATTAGCATTTATATTACATATTTAAAAAGATTAAAAAAAGTATTTAAGTATTAATGCAATATTTTATATATTTTAAAATATCTATAATATTATTATTAAAAATAAAATTAATAATACTTAAATATTTTAAGAAAACTATAGTTACCTCCACATTGAGAATATATATATATTTTGGTGAAACATAATTTGCATAAACTTAAACTAGGCAATTAAATTAAATTAATAGGGGTTATACAATCCAACTCACACAAGTACACAACAGATAAAAAATTCGGAACACTAAAAAATAAAGACATATCTTGATGAGTGTGCAGTTCTATCTTAGCAAAACCATAAACTAACATATTGACTTCATGTGGAACAAAATTAAAAGTGCAAGCTTAAATATTCCCACTTTTCACGTAAATCTGCTCAACTAGAGAAAAATATCCATGATCTATCCATCCTCTAGAAGTTGAACCATATTGAGCGAGTCTAATTCAATGGCTAAGTTTCGATAACCATAGATGTATGTGACTATTAATTCTTGTAGAATGACCAATAGTTCCACCTTGTCAATGTCACAGTAGGAAATTATGTGAGAGAAGCTAAGAACAAGCTTACTACTATAGTCACAAAACACACCTCCAATAGCTGCCTTCCTGTGGGGATGGAGAACAGTCGCATCGCAATTCAACTTGATGGTCCCGGACCATGGAGGTTTCCAAAAGTACAAATTTCCTGTATATGGTATTGCACCCCAAAATCTTTCATCAGTAAGCACATTTGATGAATCTACTTGAGATCTAGTCAGAGGGATCTTACAACTTTGATGCTTGGTTGGGAGACCACTATTTATTTTTGAAAATGAACTTGTTCCTTCTCTACCAAATTCGATCTAGAATGATACCAAATATCTGATCCCACCATAAACATAATAATTCTTGGAATAATTTAGGTTAATTTAAAACCAATGCTCTAAATTCAATTGAGAGAAGAAATTGGGGAACCTGCTTACACCTATTTGACTCCAAATAGTGCATGTGAAGATGCAATTGCGCCAGACATAAATCATTGTTTCCCTATCACTACCACATAAAGGGAAGTTGGGTTTGTCAGTCATATGCCTACTATATCACAAATCATTTGTAAGTAGGACAAAACACACGACCTTCTAGAAAAGGATCTAAATTTGCTCTAAGTCATTCCACTTCCAAACTATCTCAAATAATGAATTTGCATGGGATCCATGCTGATCCAAGAGAATCTAATATGCAACTTTAGTGGAGAATTGACCATTTGTACTACTCTCCCAACAGGGTATTACATCACCCTATCTCCCCTAGGGGGCTTAATATTGCAGATATCAGTCACGACCTCCACTGGTAGGAATCCAACCAACTTGCATCTATACCGAAACCCATTGATAGTCATGAAGAAACAGGCATTATTGGCACCTATGAGCATAGATCTATTAGTACACTAATCCATCAGAGGACTTCGAACAAAAAATCAACCTCTCATCCATTTCACAGCTGCCACATGGCATTCATTCTCACATTTGGCCATGCTTCCTTGATGCCTTTTTCAGAAATTTGTACCAATCCTTCGTGTGTGAATGTGAAGTTCAGCTTTCCCACCATACTTGTACTTAACATGAGAGATTTGGATCCATAGAACGTGTTTCTTACAGAGCATATGCTACCTGGAATTTGAGATGTGGGCTAGGTTCGCACACCTTATTTTTTTGCAGCCCCATGCCACTCATTTGCTTTGGCTTACATAAATGCTCCCAGTTAATCCAATGAGTTTTCTTTACAGTATACAAATCACCCCAAATAAAATCCTTCATTTTTTATTAATTAAATTGAAAAGCAAATACAGATAGAGGGTTAGTTTGCATAATATAATTAGGAAGAGCTTGCAAGATAGATTTGGCGAGCGTGAGACAGCTAGTAAAGGACAAAGTATTTTGTTTCCAATTACTCAATCTTTGCTAGATTTTATCAATAACAAACTGATAAGACTACTTTGAGACATGATCATGGTGAAATGGAATCCTCAAGTATTTTCTAAGATTACACGTCTTCTCAAACCCCAACTTTCTAGATATTTGCTTCGGTGCTGCCTGGCTACATTAGTAGAGAAGAGAATCGCATTTTATCCTTACTGATACTCTAGCCCAAGCTACTGAAAAAGACACAAGATGTGTTTGATCACTCCCACTTGATCAAGGGAGGCTTCTGCAAATAATAGTAGTCATCAGCAATTGTCAGGTAGGACAACTTTGGACCATCCTTTCAAAGTTGGATTGACTTCCAAAAATTATGATTAACTACCAACTGGATTAGGTGAAAAAGTCATTCAAGACAAAGAACAAATAGATGCAAGGATATGTAATCTCCTTATTTGACCCCTTTTGTTAGAGTGAAAATGTCTAGGGCCTTGTTATTCCATAACATGAACATGGTAAGGGATGGGATGCAATGTCAGACGACATTAATGAACCCTATGTCTTA
This sequence comes from Psophocarpus tetragonolobus, assembly GCA_037954015.1. Taxonomy (NCBI): domain Eukaryota; kingdom Viridiplantae; phylum Streptophyta; class Magnoliopsida; order Fabales; family Fabaceae; genus Psophocarpus; species Psophocarpus tetragonolobus. Next base: position 30,346,696 of record CM075695.1, on the reverse strand, counting down.
TAGGTTTCTTTCACAAAGTCTCAGCTAAGTCGATCATATGCTTTTTCAAGATCAATCTTAATAACCATCCATCCCTTATGCCCCTTTTTGTGTCACATGGTATGAATTACCTCTTGTGCAATGATGATGTTTTCGGAGTTACTCTGTTGAGGAATAAAACTACTCTAGCAAGTGGTGAATCAACTTCTCCATCACAGTACGCAATCTCATGGACTAGCAAATTATCTTTATAATAAACTAGCAAATTAACATTTACTTATTAAAAAAAGTAGTTTTTTTTCTTTAATTTTCAAATAGGTAGTTATTAAACAAATTAAAAGGGTAAAATTGGAAATGAAATATGGATACCAAAATAGTGAATTTCCTTTATATATGTTATAGATTATAGATATAGATAATAGATTTTTTTTTTTGTGAACAATATAGATAATAGATAATAGAGTAATTATGTATATTGGATATAAATATTTTAAAGTACTTTTTTCATTTTAAGGTTATAGCGTTGGTCAAGTGGTAAAATCCACATGTGGAAAGATGAGAAAGGAGAGGTCATAGGTTCCTATCCCTCTACTATCAAATTAACATTTTCCTATAAAAGAAAAGTAGTTTTTTTGTTTTTTTTTAATTTTCAAATAGGTAGTTATTGAAAAAATTAAAAAGGGTAAAATTATAAATGAAATGTGAACACCTAAAGGGTGAATTCCCTTTATATATGATATAGAGATATAGATGATAGATATAGATAATAGATTTTTTTGTGAGCAATATAGATGATAGATAATAGAACAATTATGTATGTTGGATATAAATATTTTAAAGTAGTATTTTTGTTCTAAAGTTAAAAGTTTGTCTAGCTGTAAAGTCAATATGTATGGAGAGGTCATAGATTTAAATCCCTCTACTAACAAATTAACATTTTCCTATAAGAAAAATGTAGTTTTTTTCCTAATTTGTTTTTTGTAATCTAATGAATTTTATTATCAAATAGGTAGTTATTTTTTAATTAGTTTTTTTTAAAAATTTTCAAATAGGTAGTTATTGAAAAAATTAATAAGAGTAAAATTGGAAATGAAATATGAACATCAAAAGGGGTGAGTTCCCTTTATATATGTTATAGAGTTGTAGATTATAGATATAGATATTAGATAATAAATAGATTTTTTTTGTGTGAACAATATAGATAATATAACAATTATGTATGTTGAATATAATGTTTTAAAGTAGTATTTTATTCTAAAGTTATAAAGTTGATCTAGTGATAAATTTTACATTGTGGGGAGAGGTAGAAGTCATGAGTTTAAATTTTTCTTCTAAAAAATTAACATTTTGCCTATAAAAAATGTGATTTTTTAAATTTTCAAATAGGTAGTTATTGAAAAAATTAATAAGGGTAAAATTAAAAATAAAATGTGGACACAAAAATGGTGAGTTCTCTTTATATATGTTATAAATTTTTATTATTATTATTATTATTATTATTATTATTATTATGCTTTAATAAAATAAACATTAATTTTACTGTTTTATATTTTTTTTAATTTATTAATAACATAAGTTTTAATTATATATAAAAAATATTTATCGAATTCATTTATTATAATTAAAATATAATATCATAATATCTACTTTAGTTAACACAAGTTATTACGATTTATTTTTTTTAACCATGCATATTCAAATTCGGTTTACAGTTTTTAGAACGTAGTTATTCTGGCTATTTACGATTTACTATTATGGTTCTAGAAAAAAAAAAAAAAAAAAAAACTAACTGGCGATTCAATTTTAGAGCGGAAGAATAAAAGAAATGTAATCATGTGATAAAAAAAAAAAAGAAAGAAAAAAGTTAGATAAAAAAATGAAAACAAGAAAGAAGATAAACCAAGTGTAAGAAATGTAAACGAAATCAAAACATATAATTTAATAGAATATTAAAGCTCGGGACTTGGTAGACATTATTTGTATTATAAATGGCTACAATTGTAGGAATCTGAAGATAATTAATTAGTATAATCTCAAATTTCTCTAACATGCCATTTGCAAGGTAATGGGTGGATCTGTGAAATTTCCAGAAGAGATTTGATCAAAGACAACCTTGTTTGCTGCTTCAGTATAGTGGATTCCATCCCATAACACTCTAGCAGATGGTCTTTCACATGAACCCACAAATTTATCGGTGTCATTCACCTTTATGGTTCTTCCACATCCAATACTACTATTGAAGTTGTACTCCCCTCCATAGCCACAACAAGCTACATGTGGAAGCTCAAATCCTGCACATTAATCAAACTCTCAAATAGTAACACACATTTTAGTTAAGTTTGAGAATAGCATTTATTAGCTAAGGTCATTTTGATTTGGCCCCACCATATTTCTTTGGGTTGCTGAAAGAGAGTACTTAGCAGAATAGATGTCTACATATGTGATTGCTGCCAAAGGAATGTCCTTACGAAGTTTAGCTAAGGCTTCCTTCAAATTTTGGTTAAAAAACTGAACCACTTCATTATATGCCTTTGCACAACCATTGTTATCCCTCTCAGCTGATCGAAAATTGGTTAAAATTGAAGAGAGACAGCCAAGGGGTCCAATATTGTGTATCCAAAATGATTTGGCCCCAAAATTGGAGATATTCTTCATCATACAAGTTTCAACAAATTAGCACAATAAATAATGAAATCTACTAGCTAGAAGGGTCTTAATTTATCACACTACTACCTTGATAGTTGATGTGAAACTTTGGACTATATCAGGTATAGAAGCATTAACTTGCTGTAGGGTCTTGTTACTCATAAAACCAGCAGTAAGATCATTTTGACCCATATCAAATGTGTATAAAGCTTCAGAAAAGTACTCTTGTTTGGGCATCAGTGTTGCAAATACCCCACCTAACAATAAAAGTTAAAATTAAAACGTATCTTTCTATAATTGAGATTAAGAATTTAAGATGAATATATATATACATATATATATATATATATATATATAGCATAATGTATCTTTCGTCGATAAATTTTAACTGAAACTAACAATCACGAAAAGATATCAATCAAAATAAATTGTTAAATTTTACCTTTGCTACTAATGAACTGTGAAGTGTTTTTCAAACGTTCAAAGTGTGAGTACTGAATTCCAAGGGAAAAAGGACTGGAACCACCTGCGGTTTTGATAGTGGATCCTCCAACTGCAAAGTTTGCACCATGAGAGAAGTTGGTCCCTAGAGAATCGAGATATGCACTGAGGAAAGGGATTCCAAAACTCTGTGCTGAAAATGCAAAATCAAGCAATAAAATTATAATTCAAATTCTTCACTATACAGTAACATATACTTAATAGAAGACGAATATAAACACTAAAAGGAATATGAATACTATGATAGTGACATGAATTTATAATGCCTTTTACATTACTCAAAGTATACTTTACCTTGTGGACGTAAATTATATAAGAAAGAGAAAAATAATTAATAATGTTACCTATGAAATCAAGAATGATTCGACCATCAGAGTACCTTCCAGTTGATCTATTAAAATAGGTCTCTCCATATGGTTTTTTTGGTGAATAAGGATAAAAGGAAGCAGCTAAGCCACCAGTGTCAGCATTTGAGGCTCCAAAGCTAAAGATTGCAGGAAAATCACATTGTTTAGCAGCAGTTACTGGGTTCAATATTGTGGCAACAATAGATAAAAGTACAAAAGATGACACAAGGGGGATCTGAAACTTGGTAAGACTAAGAGATCCCATTAGAAACATTAATTATTAAATGGCTGGTGAGGGACAAAGCTATTTGGTTGGGTCTTCATATATATATATATATATATATATATGGGGTTGTTTTGAGTCATTTTTAAAAATTTATTAAAATAGATTTCTCTTAAACTTATTTATAGCCTGAATCTATTTCGACTATTGAAACTTCAAATCGAATAATTTTTTACTATAGAAGTTTTCAGAGAAATTAATTAAAGTGTTATATTGAATTATTAAAATAATTAAAATGGATTTTCTTAAAATTTAATAAAGAATCTCAAAAAATATATTTCAATATAAATATTTAAACATTTATTGTGTTCTAAACACATGTGTTCAGTTAAAAAAAAAAAAAAGGTGTTCATGAATCCGCATCAATTTGTGAATTCGTGAATCCAAACCGATTCAATTATATTTGTCAATCGGTCAAAACATAATTAAATCAAATCTAATCCTAATCCGATTAAATCTGACTATAGATTGATCAAATAAAAAATTTGAACTTTGAAAAACCACAAATCCATGAGTCGCTCTGTTTAATTTAAAGTTTAATATTTTTATTATTATTATTATTATTATATATATAAAGTGAGTAAATAGAAAATTGACAATACAATTTAAATTTTAAATATTATTTACAGATTGAAGATAAGTTGGAAAAGAAATGCATTAAGTCTTAAAGTGATGATGAAGATCATGAGTGAATATTTTTAGCTTTTCAGGATTTTCATTTTGTCATTTATAAACTAATTTTATATGTAATTTTACTTTTATGTTATTTTGAATAAATAATGTATGTTTTAGTATTTTTTTAAAAAAAATAATGTTTACTAATTTATTTTATATGTTTTATAAAAAACAAATAGATTTTACAAAATTTATTTGTAATCTATGGATCTAATCCAGTCCATTCTTAATCATATTGGATCAAATTTTTAGTTTTTTTTACAAATTTGATCCAATCCAATTCGATTATATTTGATCAGATTGAATTTCAATTTACCTTAAATCCAATTTGATCTGTGAACATCCCTAATCTTAAAGGTGTGTTTAGAATAAATAAAAATTAGATTATTTTAATACTTAATTATTATGTATTTCTAGTATTGTTATAATTAATTATTAAGGAGATGGAAGTAGAGGCTGAAGGTGGAACCTAACAGTGTGTATGTCAAAGTGTTGAAAGTCAAATATTTGTAGTCAAATGGGGAGTGGGAAATGTGAGGAAGAAAGTGCTCTAGGTGGTGGCGCGATTTAAACTCTATAGAGCAGGAGAGGGAAAAGGAAGGTTGGTGGTGGTCGAGACAAGTTAGACATGAGTTAGGGACGATAAAGACATCTTGTTCTGGAAAGAAAAGTGGGTGAGGGCATAGAAGTCTGTGTAATTGGTATCAAAGATTGTATGGGCTAGTTGTAAATCAGGAGACGTCAATTAAAGACATCAGTGGTGGGTAGGAGAGCAATGGTGGAGATGACATTTATTTACATTGGAGGATGAACTGGTGGAGGACCTGACGCAAAGGCTTGAAGACGTCATGTTGATAGAGGGTGAACCTGATAAATAGGTGTGAGATATGAAAGTTTTGGGCAATACACAATGGTGTGTACAAGGGTAATACAAGGAGATGCTCACAACCATCCTCATTCCTTCTTTAAGTTATTATGGGGCAGCTGAAGTTTCTTCAAAATTCCAATTTTTGGCCTGACAACTAGAGGTAAACAAATTGCCAACCAAACAAAATTTGATGTAGAGACAGATTCTACAACCTAGTGATGGGTTATGCGGTGTTTGTAATTGCATAATAGAAAAAGGCTTGCATCTTTTTATCTAATGTACGGTTGAGTATTAGGCTTGGCAAGACTTATGTATATGGTGGAGGATCTCTATGCCAATATCAATAGAGGTTCGGAAGCATTGTTGCCAATTCATGGTCTTATGGACGGATCAAAAGAGATTAGAAGAGTTTGGTCCTTGGTGTGGTTTCCAAGTATCTGGCAGATATGGAACGCTAGAAACGCACTAGTGTTTCAAGATAAAGTAGTTGATGTCTAGGAAATAGTGCATCTGGTTCAGCCGAGTGCGTACCTTAGAGTAATGTCAATCTTGTAAAATTAGGTCACACTACTATTCAAAATGAGTTATGAATCTATTGTCTTGTTTAGAGCAGATGTGTTAGAGTTTGAGTAACTTTATACATACATGCTTTTTAGTTCTTTTATTTTATTAAATCATAGACATTTCTAGTGCCTGCGTTTGGGTTTTTAATAAAACTTTTTTGCTTATAAAAAACTTGTTCGAATAGATTTGCTGAAAGTGATCTTAAAATAATTAACCTTGTTTGAAGTAATTAACAAAAAGAAGCTTTTACATAGTATAAAACAACTAAAAAGAAGTTTAAAAAATTATTATAAAAATAATCATAAGCTATAAGATTTCATATTATGAAGATTTTTTTTAAATAAATTCTTGGCTAAATTATAATCAACATCCCCTGTTTTATCTATTGTACACTTTTTGTCTTTTTTTTTTCTTAGGTTTTACCCCTAAACTTTTTAAAAAGTGTAAATTTTGCCCTTCCTTCAAATTGAGATCGATAAAAAGAAAACATTCTTACATAATTAATGACATGACAATCTTAATTTTGAAAAAAAAAAAAGAAGAGGAAAGACACTCTAAGAAAAAATAACAAGACCTCAACACACACAAACCGATCAAATACTCAATTTGATTCTATTTTGAGATTCAAATCTAATTAAACTGTAATCAATGTTAGTTTAAAAACACTTAAAGAATATACAAGAGAAAGGACAATCCAAGAATCAAACATGGGTCCTTGCACGAACAAACCAAGATTAATACCATTAGACTAAATGTCCACTTCCATTTACCTAACATGGCTAGATTGAACTTTCGCAAATCCCTCAACCCTAGACCACCTTTTTCCTTCCTTCTACAGGCTGTTTCCCACGAGATCCAATGAATCTTCCTCCCTTCCTCCCTACCTCCCACAAAAAGGACTTACAAAGAGCCTCCAATTTAGAAATTATACCTAATGGCGCTTTGTAAAGCGAGAGAAAATATGTGGGCAAGGTTGAAAAAACTGATTTAAGGAGAACCACCCTACCTGTAAAAGAAATGTATATATATTCGCAAAGAGACAGTCTTTTCCTAATCATCTCCACCATCGGTGTCCACATCACCCCTCTTAAAGGCTATCACCCAATTGACGAACCTATATACTTAAACGGAAAAGATCCCCTTTTATAATTTAATATGGTCAGTGTCCACATCACCCTTCTCTTACACATTTACTCCCATTAGAGACTTTTATAAAATTTCACCTTTAGTCCTGATATCCACTCAAAATTCTGTAAAATAGACTTCATTACTTCAATTGTTCTCTTCTTTGCTTGAACAAAGAGTATAGTGTCATCTACAAATTGTAAATGAAACACATGTACCTCACCCTTCCCTACTTCATAACTTTTCCACAACTTCAAGTTCTCAGCTATTTAAATCAATTCTCACCCCTGTTGCTACAATCAGAAATAAGAATGGGATAAACTATCACCTTAACGTAATCTGCGTGTAGTGCCAAATTCCTCGACCAGGCTGCCATTCACCAATATTGACATCCTTGCTGATCTCACACATTCCTTCATCTATGACATCCACCTTTCCTCAAACCCCATCTTGTCCATAACCTCCCAGAGATACCTTTAGTTAACAAAATCATAACCTTGAAACACACCAATTCTTTTCCTTTCCTCCATGCATCGTCCACCACCTCGTTAACTATCAACACCCTGTCTAGAATTTGTTTGCCTTTCACAAAAGTGGATTGTGTTTTTGAAATAATAGACTACATAATTCCTTTCATTTTGTTTGCCAAAACTTTTAAGGGAAATTGGGTGATAGTCCTTAACATATAAGGATTTGCTTTAATTAAGGAGATAAAAGAACTATTAGACCCTATCACCAATTTACTTTTAACATCAAATTCTTCAATAAAAAGCCACAAAATCCTTTTTCAAAATATGCCAGAATTGCTAGATGAACCTCAGGTTGAAACCATTAGGACCTGGACACTTGTCTCTATCGCATTCCCAAACTGCCTCCTTGATTTTTGCCTCTGAGAACAGCTTCTCTAATGCATCATGATCGTATGAACTCATCTTGTTAAACTAACAGGCACCCAACTGAAGTTATTTTGTTCCTTTTCTTGGAAGTGAAATTCACAATACTCCTTTACCTTTACCTTTAACTTTCCTACCTTCTTTATGTTGACCTCATCAAAATTCAAGCTTCTAATGTCATTGTTTTCCTTCTTCGCATTAAAGCATAGTAAAAAAATTTTGAATTGACATCCCATTCCTATAACCATTGAAACTGAAACTTTTGACTTAACATAAAGCACTTTTATCCTACCCACCTTTTCATCTCCCCCATCATTTGGTTTCCTTGAACTATTTCCTCCTTCTTTAACCCCACTTCCTCTTCCTTTCTATCCAACTCACTAACTTCCACCCTTAGTTTTGCAATTTTAGAATCAATGTCACCAAATAATTCTTTATTCTAGATTGAGTCTCCCTTTTACTAATTTCAACTTTTCCTTCAACAAAAAAACTCTTTCGCCCCTGAATCTTCAATTTGTCCCATTCATTTTCCACATACGAAACAAATCTTTTATCATTAAACTAGCAATTTAGGACCTGAAAAGGTTTAGTCCCCAATTTATATAATCCACAATTAACATCACTAGACCGTAGTTTGACATGCCCCTTGGTAAACCCCATTACTCTACTTTTCCCTAGGTTGTTAAAAATGCTTCTAAAACTAGAAATCTATCTAGCCTGTTTATTGTCATATCATTATTCTTAAACCATGTAAATTGTCTTCCATCCATCTGCAAATCAAACAATCCTGAGCTATCAATAAAATCATTAAATTGTTGCATCTCGACCCTTCTGTCATTTCCTATCCTCTTCCTCTCCGTCTCACAATTGATGGAGTTAAAGTCCCCTATGATGCACCAATAATCACCACCTCTGACCTTCATCCAATTGTGTATTTCTTCCCAACATTCTCTTTTGCCTTCTAACGTACATGGTGAGTACACATTCATCACATACGTCTCATTTGGATTGCCTACTCGCCTCCCAAATATGATTTCCTTCAAAACATCCTATTGTTGAGAACTTTGTTGAATCACACATCACCAGCAAACCGCTCAAATTACCATTAACTGATTTTGCAATCTACCTTATTTCTGTGTTTCCCTACAAAATCTCACACAACTCAGTTGTCACTTGATTTATTTTAGTATCCTACAAGCATAACACCCACAACTTATACTCCTTGATCAATGTCTTACCTCTCAGTTCTTTGCCTTTGCACCTCCGCGACGGACAACACTATCCTATTTAGAGATACGCTACCCCTTCTTTTTGTGCCGTTTCGAGGTTTGCCCTTTTCAACGAAAAAGGGGCAAACATGGGGCTCACAAGCATCACCATATTTAGAAAAAATAAATTGCAATTTTTTTTTACTTTCCGACAACCATTTGTCGAAAAGAAAAGACATCTACAATTTTTTTCACTCTTTGGCAATCATTTGCTGGAGAGTAAAAAAGTTTCCAACAATAGTTTGTCGGAGAGTAATAGAAGAAATAAAATGTAGGAAATATAAGTCTTTTACCATGAGAATAAGTATTAGTTCAAATTAGGAGAGATATTAATTCAAATTTTCCTTATGTTTGTTAATCAACAAGTCTTAGTGGCCTACTAAGTGTGACACTTCCGCTCATCTACCATCTCCCGAATGTTCCATGCCATAATCTCCACCAGCATTAATGTCAGGATTCCCTACCATATTCGTACCTTTTGAGATAATTTCCTTAAATCCCTCCGTAACATCAATTATGTTATTATTGATTTTTAATCCCGATTCAAAATCTTAAATAATATCGGTTACTCTATTGACTTCTCCCGGATCTGCCCTTTGGGAAAATTCAAATTCAAAATTCGGCTCCAACATGTCTTCCTCCTACTTTTCCCACCTTTGCCGCCACCACTAAGAGTCTACTTCTGAAGTCTTGGATTCTTCAATAATTCTTCCACTAGACTAATAAGCGTTCACGAAATCAACTAGAGTGAAAAACTCTTCCACCGCATGAATTGCAAAGATTACCCCATTGATATTCACCTGAATTACTTTATTGATCGAATTCCATTCAACAATACTAATAAGCACCTTGGCTACACGAAAGACACTGCACGACCATGCATGCAAAGGTACCCCTTTCACTCAAATCCACACATATCTTTGTTGCGCCACGTGCATGGGTTTCCATTTTGCCATATTGTAAAAATACAAAGATAGGATGTCCTTTGCATCCTTCTAACAGCTCTTCTAATGCTTCACCTTTAAGATGTTTAATAAGCACTGGTCACCACCCATTGGAACCACCGTCAAAGTGGTTAACCCTTCATTATTCAACTCTTCTTGTAACGCATAAATAATTCTAGGTGCATTTACGGATCCAATGTAACATTCTTCCAATTCTTGAAAAACCTCTTGCTTTACATTAAACGATGGACCATGCCATTCTTTGTCACTATTAAACATCTTATCTCACTTTGACTTCATCCTCCACACCTTGTTGATCCCCTATGCTTCCTTTTTATGTAACTTCACCATCATAGTCCGATTAAGATTCTTAGTAATTTTATCTCTCACATTGCCCCTAAACCATTGGTTGCCTTCCCATTGCCCTCCTCTCCGATATCATTTGAGGTTTACCCTTTAGTTTAAACGTCCCGATCCATATAGAGTCTAAAGCTTTTTCCATCTCCACCATGTCTCGCACCCATTCGAAGTGAGAAAACCAAACTTCTACCCTGATTGATTCACCTTTCTTGAAATAAAAACTTCTCGTACCATCCCCCATTTTGAAAATACGTTCCTCAATGCAAATTCTCCGTAATTCTTGAAATTTTGTGAAGTAAAACGTGGCTTGAACACCATTTCCTTCTTCTACATTTCTCCTCTTCGCCTTTCGATTATGTACCGTTGTCCACCCATCCTCATCACCCTCTCCTTTCATTACCCCTAGATTTATTTTTATGTAACTATCATTTCAATTAGTCATATTAATAATTTGGAGATATAAAATGATTCACTTGATTAAGAGAAGGAGAAAGTAAGTATATTAATAATTGTAGACCATATTAATAAGAACTTATGTTGACAACAATCATAATTGTAGGGATAATTTTTTATGGTGAAATAGTTGTTTTTTCTAAAAATTTATTTATTTAAAATGTAGACCACTTGTTGCAATGATTAAAGATAAGTTAATAGCTCACCTGAGTTCTAACACTAGAAAATATTTTTATAAAAATCATACACCAGAGGACCCACAAAAATATTTTAAAAATCCACCAATCAACTTTCCATTATGATAAGTGTTTTACATGCTTTATTTAGTCGTGAAATAAGTGACTAAGTTTTTGTTTCTAAACGTAAGTTTGTTTCACAATTAAAATACTGTAATATTCTTATGTTTGTTACAATTTTTGAAATTTTATTATTTCTTGACTTTTTTTTTTTTTAGAATGTTTTAACTTCCTTTTTTTATATTTTATTTTTATGGTAAAGAGGTTGAAAAGTGAGGTCTTTTTGAAAAATATTAAAAGATACATGTAAATATCTATATAACTTTTACTTTCTTATTTTTATTAAATTATTTTTAAATTAAAAAAATTCAAGAAATATAAAAATATAACCCATTTTTTTAAAATATATTTAGAAATAATATTTTTAGTTTTATTATTGTTAAAAATGAGATTATTAGAAATATATTAAAACAAATCCCGTAAGGTTTCTTTGAGAAGATGGGAAACATAAAATTAATTCACTGAGATATATTTTTTAGAGAAAAAGGATTGTGACTCTTTATAAGTTTGTTGACTTTACCGATTAATATTTTAAAAGTCATACAAATAAAAAGTTGTAATTAAACATTAGTGTAAAACTCTTTTATACTGTTAGTGTCAGTGTTATTAAAAGCGAATCAATTATTAAACCATCAAAATAGTGATTTAATGGTTTAATAGTTGGACCGGATATTCACTAGTTGAGTTAGTTGAACGGGTCTATGTTAAACAAAATTAAACATAATATATTTAACATAATTTGTACTTCAAAATTCAATTAATTACACATTATTATAAATATAAAGTACCAATATCTAAAATAACACGTGAACTATAGTTCAAAAACAAAGTTAATAAGCAATAACTTAATGACATAATTCTTAAACAAACATAACTCATCAACGTTTAAATATTAGAATTTAATTATTCAAAACTATCAATCTTTGATTTAGATTATGGTCAACTATTTCTTTTGTAAATCTAACTTTTTATCTACCAAGTAATACATAATTAAGATGACCTCGTTTTCTTTAATCCATTAAAAAAATTGTTTCAAAACACACACAAAAAAAAAAAAAACAAATGGCTAGGCTCAACCAATTTACGGTTCTTTAACAGAACCAGTCGATTCAACCTGATTTGATTCTGTCTGAATGCATGATCGATCTACGGATCGAACTTGTGACATATTCAACTCACAGTTCGACCGGTTTGATCGAGCTTTCATAACTATGGTCATATCTATGTTTTAAAAACTAGATCGAATCGATCGACTCAACCAGAAAAACTAGTGAACTGGTCTGGTAGATTCAGTCAATGTTGAAAATTAGCCAAGCAAAAAATTGGTTTGAAAACTAGTTATGAACTAGTAAAATTGGTGAAAATAGGAGGTTCAACCGGTTCATAATTTGCTTTTATAATTACCTACTTAATATATTTTTTATTTTATAACCTTAAATTGTTATAGTATATTAATAATAAAAAATATTATTATATTAAGACCGACTAAACCAATAATTCAATAACAGTTGAACTAATTAACCATGAACCAGTACTTCTACCAATTCGATGATTGGTCTAATTTTAAAACTGTACACATTAATTAAACTCTATTTTTTAAATTCCTCAACTCTTCCAAATTCTAATATTTGATAATAATTAATCATATGCACGTACATTCAATGAAAAAAAATTATAAATACATGCCACTAATAATTACATTCAATGAATAAAAGCACGAGTAGATTCTTGTGCATTATCTAAGGAAAAGCAAGTCAACATAGGCGGCTGATAATAGTAACATAATGACGTTATTTTGTTCACTAGCTTACTAAATAAACTGAATTGTTCACTAGCAAATTGCAAAATGCTCATTTCAACATTTACTGTGCAATGTCCAATCCAACGCTTTGAATTTCCCTACTTTCAAATCCTAAAGTCCCAATGCTCGCATATACCATCAATCATGTTTAATGGGACACATTATCATTGTGCTCACTTCAATAAGCCTCTATCAAACATGAATTGCTAGAAGTTATTTATTAATTTTAAAATTTAAAATATATAAACTATAATATCTTTCTTACAATACTTAATTATTAATTTTCGTTCACAATATTTAGTATGATTTTTGGAATCGTGTTCGCCAGATCTTGGAATGTATTGCAATTTGTTTTAACATACCGTGCTGTACTTTTTCTCTCTATGCTTAATAACGTGTTGTTTTTCCACTTATTATAAAATCATTCTATTGCGATTTCGGAAGACTTGCACCATTTTTCTTTATTTAGTTTTTGAAGTGGAAACTTTTAGCAATTGCAATATCTTTGTACAACCGTTGATAGTTATTTTGTATAAATATTATTGTTCAACATTGTTCTTCATTAGTTATATATAGGTGTATTGACAAAAGATAAAATAAAATTATCAAAAAAACAATTTTTTTTTCTCAAAAGACTTTTTCACTTCTAAATTTTTTAGAGCTGTATTCATTGGTTTGAGATCATTTGCTTCACTCAAAAGGATCTATTAGGTTAACGTATCTTGAGAGAGGAATGCATATAAAATTGAAGAATACTAATGCAGTTGAAGTGTTTACTCTCTAAAGACAGCTCTGTGTGTTTCCACCCAGACTACTCTAAACCTTAGCTTATTTAATATTTGTATTTAATGATTATTATTTCTGTTTAAATATTTGTTATGTATTATTATTGAAATGCGAATTTGACAATTATATTATTTAATTTTTTTTAATTAATTTTTAATAACAATCTTAGAGAGTAAACCGAAGTCTTTTGTCTGTTTTAACATGTTTGCAATGAATATATTAAAATCCTTATTTAATAAACCTAAAAAATTTAACCGTGAATCTTTTTTTGCTGACAACAACAAATAAAATTTTGACTTACCAAGTTGGTATATTTTCTATCATTTCTAATGAAAAAATAAAAAATGATTATGGTGTTCTTTTGATTATAATTTATAATTATAAGCTCATTAGAAATGTTCTTTTTCTTTGTATAAATTTCTATGTTCGCCAATAATAGTTGTCATGAAATGTTCTGTATGATTTGAGACAGTATCAGTTATTGTAATGGCAGCCTTAATTTTAGGCGATCAATTATACTTGGAGGGTACACATTAAATTTGTTAAGCATTAAAAGAATGTTGGCTCTGTCATTTTGCATTTATAAATGAAATGACTAAAGTACAGAATTGGCTAAGTGAGTTACTCAATTTTTATTGCAGGGTTATTGGTGCAATTCTAATTGTGCTTGTCCTATATTTAGTCATATGGGGAAAAACCAATGAAAAAAAAGTGACTGTACCATCACTAACAAAGTCCTTGCTTATGTTGGGTCCAAACCGAAGGAGTTAAATATCAGGGAGATATATAACAATAGGACACAAGCTTATATATAAGAGAATATGACACTACCTTTAATCCAAAACCTTAAGGCATTAGGTTATGGGTCTTTCTCACTTATATATTACTCAACTTCCCAATTTCTTACTAATGTAGGACTTCAACTCACACTTGGATTCCAATATAATGATGCATTTTCAGAAGACATTCCATGACATGTCGATCTAGTTCCAGAACATCGTTATATTATAAGTAAGATTTATTATTGCAAAATCTTACCTGGTTATGCTGTTTCTATTGATCTTACCCTCAATTTTCACACACACGTTGCACTTTTTTGGTTCTAATTTAGCTAATGGGGGTTCGCAAGATATATGCCAGATTTAATTTCAAGGGCTAATTAAAACTTAACTAAGGTTCCTATCTCATATTCTAGTAAGTACTAATCCAATTCAAATATGACAGTCTTAATTTACTAATTTTAGGTCCTATTCATTAACTATAGTTATCTTAATTACTACATAGCTTCATAATTAAATTTATAATAATGTATTTAATTATTTTAAATAAATAATTAATTAATTTGAATTTTTATTAAATGATATACATCATATAATTTAAATAAACATCATATAAATATTTTTAAATAGTTATTTACAAACATGATTTTTTTTAAACTATATATTTCCTGCAACAAAATTCGTAGAAAAATTCATGCAATTTTTGGAAACGAGAAGTATATTACTTGCGATTTCTGAAAACGACAGTAATTTATTTTGAAAAAGGCAGGTAATTTTCCTACAGTTTCAGAAAAACTGTAGGAATTTCCCAGAGATTTTCTTGTGCCAAATTCTATAGGTAAATTTGAAAAATATTTATTCAAAATTTTCGTGGTTTTTTTTTAATATCATAGGTAATTTTGCTGCGATTATTTTAGTAAGAAAATTCCTACGAATATATTTTTACTTAAGTAAAAATTATCCACAAAAGGTTTAACGGAAGATTAATTTTTGTAAATAAATCCGCAGAAAATCAATTTCCTATGATTTTTTAAAGAAAATCTCCATCTAACATATGAAATTCTAGTAGTGTATTAAAGAAGAACAACTTATAGTGTCAACCATAAAACAAATTGTTCAACCACCTACCTACTATAATTGAGGATTGAACAAGATAATTAATGTTGATACTTTGATTTGTGCTCCTGGAAATTGCCCACCAATTTAAAATTATCTTATTAATCAACAAGATAAAATTTGTGGAGTGTATACAAAATTTGGACCATATTAATTCTCATGGGTGTGTATCCATTTTCTAGTTAAGATAATTCTTGTTTATTTCAAGCTTGTTGGTTTAATTCTTTTCCTCGGTAGAGTATTTATCAGAAATAGATCTACCTTTTGTTTTTCATGGTATCTATTTTTTAAAAAATCAAGTCCATTTATTTTGAAAGGATTTAGACATTGGAAAAAATAAATAGCGGAAATACTTGTGCATTTTTATCTCACGTGGAAAAGAATCCTAATTCACCTCACAATATTTCTTTTAGATGTTGGGAAGACATAAAAAATCAATTGATATAGTATTATCTAAACAAAATCCGCAACAAATTTTGTGAAATAGATTACATCTATAAACTTCTATTGATGTTGTTAAATGATTGACATTTCAATCTTGTGATTTTAGGGATCATAGTGAAACAGTAAAATCTAAAAATCAATGTAATTTTCTTCAAATGATAAAACTCTTGGTTTCTTATAATTAAAAAAAAAAATGGTTTGGCAAATGTTACTCAAAATGTATGATACACATTACCCATTAAAAAAGAAATTATATTTTCCAGAAGGTGCAAAATGAAATTCGAGAAGAAATTGATATAATGCAAAATTTTTTTTAGAAGTTTTAATTCTTTAAGAATGTTCATCTGCATATTATATACATTATTTTTGCTCATAAATTACAATTCGCTCTCGTTGCTTTAACTGAAAAGATAGTTGATGTACATGTTTTTTTTTTCCCGAACTTAATAATTGTAAATATTGTGTTTATAAACTCAATTATTAGTTTAAGTTGCTTATGCAACTAAAATTGTTTGGTCACAAATGATGATGAGATTAAGACTAAAAACATTAAAAAGAGCTGCTCATACTAGATAGAGTCTCCATTTTAATTAAATTTGTAGCCTTTTACACAAGTACAGTGAGAATATTTCAATTTTTGAACAATCTAATTTTGTCCAATGAGATGATGCTACCTATATCTTTAAAGTATTAATTTCATTTGATTTTGTTTTTTATCTACATGTGTTGCAAGAAACTATGGAATTACTCATAATTTTTGTCGAGCCTTACAAATTAAATCTTTATATATTTTGAATGTTATTTGTTTAGTTTTTAACACAAAATCTTTAATTTAAAAACTAAGATATTTTTGTTAGATTAATTTTTTTAAAAAAATCACATATTTTAATTAGAAAGGTTACATTAAGAGAGTACTTTACATTGCGAAGTGTTGAATCCGGTATGACGAGTTCTAATGTGGCTATTGTAATACATGGCATTGGTGGGGCTATTTTTTTTTTATTGGCAAAAAAAACAATATTATTAAACCAGAAAAATATGTCTTTTAACAATACAGATTACAACTTAGAGTCCAAAATACCAAAAGAAGTTTACAAGAAAACATGATACCTTAGATAATATATCAGGTTTAAAATCAACTCAACCTAAGTGTGCATTATGAATTTAGCTACCCGACACCTTTCCCACAAGTTCATTTGTGTGTTCTAAACAATCTCACGAGCATCAATGTCACTGTTGATGCGTAAAATATGACCGCTTAAGGACAAATGTATCCTCAGTAGTAGTAATAGTAGACCTAAGTTTGGATATCGTACCCAAAGGACTAGATTTAGTGCTTTCATAATTCACTTAGTAAATAGAAGAACACTTTAAGAGAAACAATGATTTAATATAGGCTTAAATAAGTTTTTTTATTCTTAAAGTTTCACAAAAAAATCACTTTTGGGCCTTGAAATTCAAAAATATTTTTTTAATCTCTAAAATTAATTTGTTTTTTATATTAACATTATCCGTTTATAAGTTCTAGTGTATTTGACTTTGCTAAATGTAAAATTGAAGATTGAAGGGTTAGGATTGAGGAAGAAAGTGATTCATGAGTACAAAAATATGTTCCCTATCAGCAATCTTTTAACAATGTTAACTAAAGAAGAAGGACTAAAAATGAATCATGGACTAAAAAAATATTTTTGAATTTTTTAAAGACTAAAAGTGATTTCTTGTAAAACTTTAGGGGCAAAAAACTTATGTAAGCCTTTAATATATGTATGTTCTCGATTGTTCAAATTGTGAGTAGAATGCAAACAAAAGATTCAATGGTTTAAGACTTAGGGTTGTGATTTTCACTATAATGTTCTTACCCCTATTTACTGAGAAATCTCATTCTTTGTTATTCATTGATCACAAATACTTTACCAAAATTGTTGTGGTGTATTTGGTCATACACACTACATTATAACCCTAACTTGTTATATAGTTTAGTCATGCAAAATTTAAAATTAGGATCAATTTCTTTACTAATCCATTGAAAGTTTGTCTAATAAATTTGGTCAATTCTATCAAAACGATGACCTACTTGTTTTCCAAATCAATTATTTAAATATTAATGGTCATGACTATTCAAATAATTAACATGTAACAAATATAGTGGAGAAAAAAATTAATCATTGAATAACATTGAATGATAATGCAAAATGTAAGGAGGAATCACAAAAAGTTTACATCACAACCCTAGAAAAAAGGGATTAGGTAGACATGGGTAATGAATTACACATTACATTAAGTGGAGAAAGAATCATTGTATGAAGGACTATGAATTGGCTCAATCCAAAGTTTCCTTGTCGTTTTTCGCCTCTAAGTTATAAATCTAACTCTAACTCTTTGTCTTAGGCAAAACGAGTTCCCTTTTGTTTCTTATCTTCTAGTACTTATAGAAAAGGGTTTGAGACTTTTAGCATAAGTGTGCTGGTATGAATCTGACTGTGCTTGTTTTGGCGTCCTTCTTGAATAATTTCTCTATAAAGATTCAATTTTACCCATTTTCCTTCCCGTTTTTTAAGTACTTATCTAAAGTGAGAATAAACACTAAAAATGAGTTTTGTAAATAAATATGCAATTTTTTTCTAACAAATAGGTAT
Organism: Psophocarpus tetragonolobus; assembly: GCA_037954015.1. Classification (NCBI taxonomy): domain Eukaryota; kingdom Viridiplantae; phylum Streptophyta; class Magnoliopsida; order Fabales; family Fabaceae; genus Psophocarpus; species Psophocarpus tetragonolobus. The sequence goes on along the minus strand of CM075695.1, from coordinate 30,327,932 downwards.
TAAACATGATAAAAATACAGGTCAAAAATCGATTTATTGACACTCATTAAATATTGCATTATTTAGACACTTTCAAATGTGTCATAGACTTGCAAACCACACAGAAGATCAAGCCTGATTGTGTTGCTGATTACTGTTTGACAACCTTATAAATTGGAACGCATAATTATGAAAGAGTAAAATAAATAAGGTTACCTATGAAATCAATAATGAGTCTGCCATCAGCGAACCTTCCAGCAGGTTTATGAAAAAATGTCTCTCCATTGGGTGTTTTTGGTCCAAAAAGAGGAAAGGCAGCAGCCAAGCCACCAGTGTCAGCGTTTGAGGCACCAAAGTTAAAGATGGCAGGGAAATCACAACGTTTTGTGGCCATCACAGGGTTCAGTGTTATGGTAACAATAGATAAAAGAACAAGAGATGACACAAATGGGAAGTGAAACTTTGTAAGGGTAGGAAACTCCATTAGAGTGGTGAATGGAAAGAAACAAAGGTACTTGGGTTGGATCTTCATATATATGCCAACCAAAAGGTTGACTTTGGACTTTGGAATTGGAATGATTACTAAATGAGCTCTGTAAGTTCTATTGGATCTTGTATATCTCAAACTCGTGATTTGTCCATATTGCCTAACACGGACTGAAAATGTATTTATTGTTTTTAGGTGAGAATTTAATTTGATATAATTGATTCCGTGGTGGCTTTCTTACGTGTAAGTTCATCATTTTAAATGATATATTTAACAAAGATGACTTTTTTTATATCACCATTTAAAATTATGTGAGCAAGTTCAAGTCTAATTATACGTATATGTGACATTAAGAAAGTTTCTAAAATTAATGGAGACAATTTCTCCAAAAGACACCATATAGATCCACATCTCTCGACCTAAGAGTAATAATAGAAAAGTCTTTTTGGGATGCATAAAAGTCTTTATCTTATAAGTTTTACTATTATTCATATTATTTTTAATAAATTATTTTTAATCCTTTAACTCTAGGACACCTATTTTAGTGATTTCAGAGTATTTTAGTCATTTTAATTTTTTTATCTATTTTAATGATGAATATGTAATTATATTTATAATTAATAATAAGGATGTTTGTGGTATAGTTTTGTTTAATTTTTAGCTTAAAATAGTCATCACTAAAATTATTGTGTCATGTTTCAAATGAATATGTGATATACTCATAAATTATATGCTCATGTATCCTTTTTTATATATATAAGTCAAACATTAGTACTGTTAATAATGTTAATTTTTTTAGTAGTGAGAATCGAATTCACAACTTTTTCTCACCTTCCCACTCCTTTGATTAACTAAGTCACCTTATATTATGATATGCTATTGTCTCTTGCTTATATGTAATTAATATTTTTTTTTTAATCTTTTCACTTTTCTTTTTATATCTTTTTAGTTACTTGATAAAAGTAAAACACTAAGTGCTTGTTTGGGTACAATTTTATAAAACTATTTTTAGTATTTAAAAATTAAAAAATTTGTTTGATTATTTCTTTTTTAAAATAGTTTCCGAAAACACTTCTTGTTCTTTAGTTTTTAAAAACTAAAAAACAAGAACAATTATAAGTAGTTTTGTTTTTTAGGTTTCTGTTTTTTATTTAAAAACTCAAAATACAATAAGAATATGTTATTTTTCACTTTTAATTAATCAAATTTCAATAAATATGAATAATTTTTTTTTTATTTTCACATCTTAAAAACTGTTTTCAAATAACACTTGTTAAACAAGTTTTTTTTTTCTCTTATTCCAGAAAATATTTTTTGAAAACTCTTTTCAAAAAATAAAAAACAAAATCAAATCAATCAAGCCCTAACAAAATGCTTTTCTCTGTGTGTGTATATATATATATATATATATATATATATATATATATATATATATATATATATATATATATATATATACATGCGTGCATTGAAAAAGAAAACACATCAGGGTTTTCTCACAGTGATGTGAAAGATACACTGAAAGAGAAAATGTATCAGGGGTTTTCTCATAGGAATATGACATAGGAGAGAAAATGTATCAAGGGTTTTCACAGGCTAGAAGAGAAAACACATAAGGGGTTTTCCCACAGTAGTGTAGAACATCCTACATTGGTGAGACACTCTGGAAGAGAAAGTGTATCAAGGATTTTTTTGTAGCAATATGGAATATCGCACAATAATATGGAAGACACGTTGGAAGAGAAAGTGCATTAGGGATTTTCTCACAATGATGTCAAACATTCTACACTAGTTTGGGAGATGCTCTAGAAGAGACAGTGCATTAGAGGTTTTTCCATAAAGTTGTGGCATATCCTACAACAGTGTGGAAGACACGCTAGAAGAGAAAGCGCATAAGGGGTTTTCGCACAATTATGTGGAACATCCTAGACTGGTGTTGGAGATAGTCTAGAAGAGAAAGTGCATTAGGAGTTTTCCCACAGTGATGTAGAACATCATACACTAGTGCGGGAGACACTCCGAAAGAGCAAATATATAAAAGGTTTTCCCACAGGAATGTGGCGTATCGTACAATGGTGTGGGAGACACACTGGAAGAGAAAATGTATAAAAGGTTTCTCCATAAAGGCGTGTGATATGCGCTAGAAGAAAAGTACATTAGGGGTTTCGCCACAATGACGTGGAACATCCCACATAGGTGAGAGATGTGCCGACAGAAAAAGTGTATCACATTGTCACCCACATGAGTGTGGCACAATCTACAAAGGTACATTTAAACAATACAGTAAAAAACTATTTTTACATAATAATTTTATTTAGATTACTTAAAATTAATATTAAAACTAATACTCATTAAACCTAAAGAAAATAAAAATAAACAAATATTCTTAATATGTGAAGTCATAAATTTATGTTCGATCATATTTACTCAAATTCAATAATAGTTTCATCTTTGATATAAAAGTGACAATTGGTTACGTAGGGGGCTAAAACCTTTCTAAACTTAACCTTAGCCCCTTGAATTTGGGGGTGTGTGGGTTGGGGCTAAAACTCCTCGTTAGCTTGTTTGACAACTCTGGAAATTATCTTGAATCATAAACACATTAAAATAATTTAATTTGTTGACTTGGTTAATTGATAGTAAACTTAAGAGTCTAGAGTTTTCATAAAGTTTATCGAGTTTACCAAGAGTTTAGAAAAAATTATGCACGAGTTAACTCATAGAAAGTAAGTGGACTCGTAAACTCGTAAGAGTTTACTCGAGAGTTTGATAACATGTGTGTATATAGGAGAGAATTCGCTTACTCCAAAAGTACAAGAGACATAGAATTTCCTGGTTTGGTTTTGTTTTTTAGTTTTTGACAAGAGTTTTTAAAGAACTATTCTCTAGAATAAGAGAAAAAAAAACTTATTTCGTAAGTATTAATTGAAAAATGTTTCGAAGATATGAAAATAAAAAAACTTGTTCTTATTTACAGAAATTTCATTAATGAAAAGTAAAAAACAAAATATTCTTATTGTATTTTGAATTTTAAAAAAAAAAACTAAAAAGAAAAACTACTTATAGTTGTTCCTCTTTTGTAGTTTTTAAAAACTAAAAAACCAGAAATGTTTTCAAAAATTGTTTTAAGAAATTTCAACCAAACGAGTTTTTTAGTTTTTAAATACTAAAAAACTGAAACAATTTTATAAAATAGTTGTCAAACACACTTACTTTTCATATTCATCACTCATTTTCTTAAAATCTAAAGTTAACATAAGTAGCTAATAATCTTAATTATTAGATTTTAAGACAATGAATGGTGAGAATAAAGAATAAGGGTTTGATTGGTTTTGTTTTATTTTTTAGTTTTTGAAAAGAGTTTTTAAAACCTGTTTTCTGGAAGAAGAGAAATAAATAATTTGTTTGGTAAGTATTATTTGAAATCTGGTTTGAATACATGAAACTGAAAAAACTTGTTCATATTTATAAAAATGTTATTAATGAAAAGCAAAAATTAAATTATTATCACTGTATTTTGAGTTTTGAAAACAAAAAGTGAGAACTGAAAAGCAAAATTAGTTATAATTATTTTTATTTTTTAGTTTTTAAAAACTAAAAAATCAAAAACTATTTTTGAGAACTATTTTAAGAAAACAATAACCAAACAAGTTTTTTAATTTTTAAATACCAAAATATTGAAAACAATTTTATAAAATTATTGCTAAACAAGAGAGAAAAAAAATTAGTATTTAATTTAGCATTGTCAAATAATATTCATTACAACATCTGAAATATATTTTCAATTGAAATATATGTTTAAATAATATTTATTTACTAAGTTATCATTCGAGAACTTGATAAAGATTTTTTAAGCACTAAATTTGAATTACTGATGGAGATCAATTAGATATACACATTGATATAATAATTATTGAAATAGAAAAAAAGATCCTTATTTTAGTTAACCACTTTTTGTTTGATACAATTAAAAGGATTTCTTAAAAATTCTTTTACGGTAACTTAGAATTAAAAATGTTTTTTTTAATTAATAAAAATATATAAATATGAGTTTTTTAAAATTTTTTTAACTATTACAATAAGATTATACATAAATATCTTAAATATTATCGAAATTGAAGATGATATAAAGTTAAAAAAAAGTTATACAGTACAATAAAATTATACATAAGTATCTTTAAAATAATATGACTTTTTTTAACCTGTAACTGTATTTATTTTTTTTTAGGTTAAATATATGTTAGTTGTTAATATATTAATTTTTGCTAGTGAAGAAATTTAAATCCACAACTTCTTACCCCATCTCTTCATTTTACCACCACATTTATAACTTATAATTCCTATGTTTATAATTCTATTATTTAATTATTTTAGTTATAACGTTAACCATTAATTATAATCTTATTTTAGTTAAATTTTATTATTTAATTAATGAAAATGTTTTAGGAAAAATAAGTTTATTTATTATTAACTCATTTTTCTATAAATAAATATATATTATATTTTTTACTTTAAAAACTATATCAATTATATGTAACTCTTATCTTCTACGTTATAATTTTATTATTATTATAATTTTAATAACTATAATTAATAATTAAATTTAAATTATTTCTATAAATATTTTAATCTCATAAAATTATTCAAAAAAATAAAATATATTAATTAAATTCTTTTTAATTTAGTTATTAAATATTATGTAAAAAATTATACAATAATAATATTAAATTAAAAAAACTAATATAAAAAATAATTATGCAAATTATTAGTGAATAGTATGTTTTTATGTTTTTTGTGCAGAACATGTAAACATTGTAATAATCAATAGTAATGAAAGAGGCAAAGTTTAAAATTTTGGTAAAAATATGAGTCAACAATAGATAAGAAAAATATTTATTTTTTCCAAAAAAACTATCTTTAATTATACAGTTTTTCTATAGTGTTCCCAACACATTTTAACAATCATTAAAAAAATTTAATGCAAATTTAAAATGTATTTATTAAATATATTTAAATATTATTAAATATATTTAAAATGCATGAAATATGATTTTTAATACTTATTTACTCTAATTTTTATTCTTTTCACTTTTATCATATTTTATTTTCTCCTCCCCTACACGGAGTGGTGGTGAAAACAAAAGAGAATAGAAGTAAAGAAGATAGAGTTAAAAATAAAAGTAATTTAGTGTTAAAGATAAGATTTAATGAATTTTATAAGGAATGTATGAGTTGTTGTAAACCGGTTGACACTTTTTCTAACTCGAGAGTAAGAACTACAAAAAAATCTCACATAATAACTAAATTCAAATTTATATTAAAAAATAGTTTTTAATTATAATTAAAATGTACCTTAGGACACACTATAAAAAAAACTATTAATTATATAGCAAGAGTTAGTTAAAATAAGATTATAACTAATGTTTAACTTGTAAAAGTTGCAAAAATAATAGAAAAATATTATTGCTATCATGCAATTGAACATCAATTTATTTATGGAGGGTTTTTATTTTTTTATGGTCAATTTTTTTAAAAAAAATACAAAATTGGAATAGTTAGCAAAAATATTATCAAAATAATGTAGTTTAACTATCAAATGTCAAATACACTATTTTGTTTGGCATATTTGGAGATTCTGACAGGAACATGCCATTAATGATAGTACAATAATAATAAAATTATTATTATTATTATTATATAACATAAAATTCATTATATACTCATTATTAATAATAATAATAATATAACAAATTAAATATAATAACTTTAACTTATATATTTTGATAAATTTTCTTATTATAGTTACACCACATTTAATAATAATATTTAATGTTATATTTTAAACAATAACATCTCATTTATTTATTTATTTATTTATTATTATTATTATTCACATCAATTAAATTATTAAATACTTGTTATACAAATATTTTAAATTTGAATATATGATTAATGAATAGTTATATTTTACCATATAGCATAGAAATTATAATGGGGAATTAATTTTTAAAATATAACATTAAATATTATTATTAAATGGGTGTTATCATAACAATAAAAGTTATCAAAATACAAAGGATAAATTTATTGTATTTAACGGTTATGTTATTATTATTAATTAGTATATTATTATTAATCAATTTTATACTGCATAATTATTATTATTATTAAAAAATTATCATTAATGACGTGCTCTTCTCAAGAGCACACATAATTTACTCAAACACGAAATGGCGCTAACCATCTCGTTTTGGTTGTTTTTTTTTTTTTTAAAATAACCTCTGATTAGTCAAAAAGCCATATTTATTGTGGGTAGCAATGCATAAAAGCAGGTAAGAGTAGGACCACTTTTTATTTCCCGGCTCCCAAAGGCTACGTTCGGAGTGGCAGTTAGTTTTTTATTTAAAAATGTATTCTATTAAAACAGTTGTGATATACATTTTATTCTAATTATTTTTAAATAGTTTCTACATCAATTATCAATTAACAATAATAAAATTTGGTTTCAGATTTTGATTTCTACTTAAACTTGTTCGTGCTTATTGCCATAAAATTTGTTTCACAATAGATGTTCTAAAATTGTAAAAAGGCTTAAATAATAATGTGATTCTGAAAATAGTGTCTTTTTTATTTTTATTATTTAATTTTTTTAATTTGAACTTGAATGTTTCTTGTTTGGTTTTATTCCTATTATCAAACAATAATTTTTTTTAACTCTTAATTGCAAACAATAATGTTAATTATGCGACTATGTGATCGATCAACTTAATACATCATCAAGGAATTAATAACATCAAACAAATTTGTAAGTAATTAAAATATTTTATAACATCAGATAAACTTATAAGTAATTAAATATATAGTTAATTTGCTTAAAAAATTATATTGGATTATCTTATTAGGGAGAGTGTTTTAATCTCCATCGTTGATTGAAATCCTTAGGCTATTATTTATTTATTAGAGGATAGTAAGTTTAAAAGACTTATTTTGTATCATAACCTTTCATTTTCTTGAAATCTAATGGAAAATATTAGTTATTTATTACAACAATTAAATTTCAAATAAAATGAATAGAGAGGATAAAGAGTAACTTTCTTAAACTTATTTAGGAAAGTGGATTCTCTCTTTATATATACATATACATGTGTATATATATATATATATATATATATATACACATGAGTGTGTGTGTGACGGGGTGTCTATGTTTACGTATGTATATGTGCTTGTGCTTGTGCTTGTGGTTGTATGTGTAGGGGGAAGAGTTGTGTGTGTGTGCGTTCATGCATAGGTGCATGTGTGCATGGGTGGGTGCGTGCAAACTTGCAGATCGACTTGTTAAGCTTGCGAACTTCGTGAGCTAGATACAGATTCCTAAAAAAATCCATTTATTTTTAATAAATCAAACTTATTTGCTCTAGTTAAATACGAGTTTTGTAGATTGGACCTAATAAGTTCAAATCGATATGTTTACCTACCCCTACTTTGCTTATACATATCCCTCACCATGGGAAGCAAAATGTGTTCTATTAGATATGTGGTATAGTTCATCACATAAAACTCACACAAAAACAATAAGAAAATCAAATGAACGCGGTAGCAAGAATGAAACAGAAATTTTGAGAGGATGAGAGCGAAAGAGAAACAAAGATAAAAGCACAAAACATAGCATAATTGTCATTAATGTTGTGTACTAGAAAATCATTTCAATAGAGGTATATACACGGATACACACATGTCACATGCCATAACTAATAACTAACTAATCCATGTGTCACCTATATATGAGACATAATGCTAAGAATAGAAGTTACTATATATGGTTACAACAAAAACTCTCCTAAGAGCATGCAACATATGGTCTCAACATGTAAGGATCACACAATTCGCTTTAGAAGCTCTTACTAGATATCTCTGTCATACGCTTTCATAAAATGCTCTCTCACCAAATGCACTAATAAAATGGGACTAAAGAGGTCTAAAAGAAGAAAAAATAAGTGGTTGAAGGATTTTATAAGATGGTTTTCAAGTATTGTTATATTTATTTATTCTTGTTCATTTTATTTTAATTTCTTAAAGTATTAGATGATGACAATTGTAGGAGGCAACCGTAGTTATTCGAATATATAGCCTTCTCGTCCATGCCCTTACATGACCTAAAAAATCCAAGTAGTGTCATACTGTCAAGTCCCTTAAATTCATACAAATCATCATGTCACATCCCACTATATTGCACGTAACCATCATCCCACTATATGAACAATCAGGAAAAAGGATGTTATGAGAGATTAGAGGAATTAATAATAGCTTTAAGATTTCAATCAAGTGTGTAAATTAAATTACTCATAGGTGCGTTTATAGTGATAGCACACAAGTGTGAGTGTCTCTTGGCAGGTGGCGAGTGAAAGTTGAGAGTGTTAGGGTGTGAGTATATTCGTTTAGATTACATAGGGAGTGACATACCTATGAGTGAGGAAAGGCACACAAGTGAGAGGTGCGGAAGCAATTAGGATTGCTTCATTGAGGACACACATTCAAGTGAGAGATAAGAGGTCATTCTTGGTGAGAGACGGATGATTCCCTACTGTTGTATATTTACATTTATGTTTTAAGTAATTTTTAAACTAACTTTAATTAAAGCTTAATTAAATTTGAATAGCAAAATAAAATCAAATGAGATATTTAGTCAAGTGGTAAAATGCATGGCCCATCATTTGGAAGTCTCAAGTTTGAATCTTGAGTTGTCTTTACTTTTGTATATTATACATTTGGTCTAATGGTTTGAAGTGTAATTCCTCACCTTTGGAATGTTGGTTGAGTTTTTTATTTAACACCTGCTCATTTTTCATTTCCCATCTATCGGTAGGAAAAATACCATTATGCCCTTTATTTTTTACTCTTCGACGGTACATTGCCAGATAATAAAAAAATTATAAATTTTACTTCTCTGACACCGGAGAAGAATTGGTATGCTATAATATATATATATATATACATATATACATATATATATATATATATATATATATATATGCAATACATCTAGCTTCGTCCTATTATAATCGTTGCTTCGTCTTATAATAATAATAATAATAATAATAATAATAATAATAATAATAATAATAATAATAATAATAATAATAATAATAATAGAGAAGAAGAAACAGAGTTGAGACGAAAGAAAATAAAGAAAGAGAGTGAGAGGAGAGAGAATAAAGAAAGAGAGTAAGAGGAGAGAGAACAGACTATAAGATTAAAAAGGATAATATTGGTATTTAAAAAAAATTAAAAGTAGTAGGTGTTAAATAAAATGTTGGTAGGTGTGAAATAAAAATCCCGGTTGGTTTGAATCTTGCTACGATCTTTTTGGATATTTTTCAAATTAAGATTGTCATGTTTTCAGTTAAAGTTTAAATAGATTTGAATTGCAAAATAATATCAAACTAAACACTTGGTCTGGTGGTATAAGTTATAATATGTTATTATGAGGTCCCAAGTTATAAACTTGTTAGGATTTTTTCTTTTCTATATTTTTCTAATTAAAATTGTCACGTTATCAGATTAATTAACTCTAACGGTCTCATTTTGACGAAAGGACAATTAGGGAGCACTAAATATAATTTAGCCTTATTATTACTATTACTACTTGCAAAACATAGGCAATGCCACATTTGTGTATTCATATTTTTATTGTATTATTTTATGTCAGAAAAAAAATGACAATTTTTTAGTAAAATTGTACGTGAGTGTGAGTATCATTGATAGTGTAGAACTTTTCACCATAACATTCCATCACAATTCTTAATTTATGATAAGATGATTGATTTTACCGATTTATATTTTTAAAAATCATATAAATAAAATTAATTGAACTCTTATAATTGTCAATACATATGTCAGTGTAATATTTTTTTACATAGACAAGTGCATACTAATTAAACTCTTATATAAACATTGTATTCCGTATTCATGTAATTAGAACATCCTTTAACCGGGTGCAATCCTCGCCAGTACTAGAAATTTTCAGTAGGATAAATAAAGACACAATGAATGTGTGGGACCGATATACATATGTGGGTCTCACACATTCATGTGTCTTTTTCTATCCTAATAAAAAGTTCTAGTACCGAGAGAGGATATTTTTCACCTTTAACCTTTATAAAAAAAAGGAACATCCTTTAAAAAAATTGCATATAAAACATAATAATTAAATGTAATATTTAAAAACATTTATTACTCAGAACAATAATTATTTTTACCTATTTATCCAATTCAAGAGTACATACAATGATTCAAAACCGAATTTCAATTGATTTTTAAACGTAATTAATTATAGAATTTTAATTAAATAAATTATAAAAAAGTAATAATAATTACAATTACTATTCAAAACAAAAGCATAGTTTAACAAGACGTGTCGTCTGAAATGTATGTACTATAACATTTATTTTATTCTTCTCTTGCAACAGAGAGGTTTAGTAAGAGAGAAAAAGACATAACCCTTATCTCACATGAGCTCTATATGTTTCTCTCTCCTATTAATTATCTTTTTTATTGGAGAGGATCCGGACATGTTTGAAAAATAGATAAAACTTAATACACTAATAGAGTTACGTGTGTTGCAGGTCTGAAATTTAAATATTTTGTTATTAAAAGTTATTTGATAAAAATTAATGATTTTATAGGAATTTTGTTTCAAGTTATGATATTATATTTTCAGAAATCTCATTCTTAAAAATAATAAAAAATAAAAATATTATGTCAAGATAAATTTAAAATTGTGTTCGATTATTTTTTATATTTCTTGAAATGTTTTTAATTTTAAAATAATATAAATAAAAAATAGAAGTTACTTATAGTAACTTCTAATATTCTCATTAGAATATAACTTTCTCACTCTTTTGCCATGAAAATAAAATCTAGAAAAATGAGAAGTTAAAACATTGCAAGAATAAAATATGTTGAGGAATGAAACGGCAAAACTTTTAATAAACATGAGAATATTATATTCCGATGTCTAAATTCCCGTGAACGATATTTTAGTTCATGAAACAGACTCCCTCTTTTATTTATATATATATATATATATATATATATATATTTTGATAGTTTAAAATAAAAAGTGTGCAAATATGTTTTTTTCAAAAATAAAATATGTAGCGATATAACCATGGTTTAAAGCAATTATTGGGGGGAAGAAAATAGGACGGTGTATCTCTTCAAATTTTTCTTTAAAAATTTTAATAAAAATTAAAATTAAGTTAGAGTTTATTTATTTAACATTTTAAATTATATACAAAACATAGCTATTATTTTTTTTAATCAATTACTTTTATTTTACTGAAATGGTTATGTATGAAGAATAGTAATAAAAAATCTTAGTGGTTGTTTGACAACAGTTTTATAAAACTATTTTTAGTATTTTATTGGGAGGAAGAAAATAGGACGGTGTATCTCTTCAAATTTTACTTTAAAAATTTTAATAAAAATTAAAATTAAGTTAGAGTTTATTTATTTAACATTTTAAATTATATACAAAACATAGCTATTATTTTTTTTAATCAATTACTTTTATTTTACTGAAATGGTTATGTATGAAGAATAGTAATAAAAAATCTTAATGCTTGTTTGATAACAGTTTTATAAAACTATTTTTAGTATTTTATTGGGGGGAAGAAAATAGGACGGTGTATCTCTTCAAATTTTTCTTTAAAAATTTTAATAAAAATTAAAATTAAGTTAGAGTTTATTTATTTAACATTTTAAATTATATACAAAACATAGCTATTATTTTTTTTAATCAATTACTTTTATTTTACTGAAATGGTTATGTATGAAGAATAGTAATAAAAAATCTTAATGCTTGTTTGATAACAGTTTTATAAAACTATTTTTAGTATTTTATTGGGGGGAAGAAAATAGGACGGTGTATCTCTTCAAATTTTTCTTTAAAAATTTTAATAAAAATTAAAATTAAGTTAGAGTTTATTTATTTAACATTTTAAATTATATACAAAACATAGCTATTATTTTTTTTAATCAATTACTTTTATTTTACTGAAATGGTTATGTATGAAGAATAGTAATAAAAAATATTAGTGCTTGTTTGACAACAGTTTTATAAAACTATTTTTAGTATTTTAGTTTTTAAAAACTAATAAACTTGTTTGGATAGTGTTTTCTGAAAACAGTTTTCGAAAATAGTTCTAGGTTTTTAGTTTTTAAAAATTAAAAAACAGGAACAACTAAAAGTAGTTTTGCTTTTCAATTTTCTATTTTTGTTTTAAAAACTCAAAATACAATCAGAAGATTTTGTTTTTTGCTTTTCATTAATGAAATTCTAATAAATATGAACAAGTTTTTCCATTTTTATATGTTCAAAACGGTTTTCAAATAAAACTTGCCAAACAAGTTTTGTTTCTTTTCCTGAAAACAGTTTTTGAAAACTATTCTTGAAAACTCTTTTTAAAAACTAAAAACAAAACCAAACCAATCAAGCCCTTAATCTTAATATATTATCAAAATAGGTTCATAATGGATGTCTCTAAAAAAGAGTTGAAGGGCTTGATTGATTTAGTTTTGTTTTTTAGTTTTTGAAAAGAGTTTTTAAGAATAGTTTTCAAAAATTGTTTTTAAGAAGGAAAGAACAAAAAACTTGTTTGGTAAGTTTTATTTGAAAACTGTATTAAAGATATAAAAATGGAAAAATTTGTTCGTATTTATTAAAATTTCATCAATAAAAAGCAAAAAAAAACATATTCTTATTGTATTTTAAGTTTTCAAAACAAAAATAGAAAATTGAAAAGCAAAACTACTTTCAACTGTTCCTATTTTTTAGTTTTTAAAAACTAAAAAACCAGAATTGTTTTCAAAACCTGTTTTCAAAAAACATTATCCAAACAAGTTTTTTAGTTTTTAAAAACTAAAATACTGAAAACAATTATATAAAACTGTTTCCAAACAAGCACTAAGTGTTTTACAATTTTTAAGTCTTTGACAGGAGTTTACAATTTTTTTTAGTATTTAAAAACTAAAAAACTCTTTTGATTAGTGTTTTCTAAAAAGAATTTTTAAAAATAGTTTTAATTTTTGTAGTCTTTAAAAACTAAATAACAAGTATGGTAGTAAGTAGATTTATTTTTTATTTTTTATTTTTGTTTTAAAAACTCAAAACAAACAGAGAATATATTATTTTTTGTTTTATAAATATAAATAAGTTTTTTTCATTTTCACATATTTAAAATTTTTAAACTAAGTTTTTTTTCTTATTTTAGAAAATAATTCTTAAAAACTATTTTTAAAAACTCTAAATAATTTATGTATTATTTTTTATGTTATCACCTGACACAATTTCTTTAATTTTTTCTAAATTATAATTACAATCTTTAAAAAATATTTAAACATTAATATTTGTACTTATATTTAAAAACTCACAAATAGCTACTTTAATCATAATAATTAAAAATATAATTATGTTTATTTTTATTAAATGGTTACTTTTTAATTTTATTTAAATCTAATCATACTGTTTATCCTAAATAATTTGTAAGAGAGAAAAACTTATGCACTACTAGTGTACAAAACTTTACATTGTAGAGTGGTTATTGATTTTACCCATTAATATTTTAAAAGTTGTGTAAATAAGATTGATAAAAAGTTTATTACCAATTAATACACATTAAAAGATCAATTAATAGGAGGTAGCTTAAGCTATAAATTGATGCACATCCGTGAGGCTAAGCACAGAAGAAATTTTCACCAGCCAAACAAAACATGGACAAGTCTTCAGTAAACTTAGGTTTCTTCCTTGTCTTCATGCTATTTGCTTCAGGTACTGTTGAATGTAACTGTGGATTAATATTATAGAAAAAGACTGTAATGGGTTATTGGATCAATCATTAATATAAAGTCAATATGAGGGATTTCTATGACTCTATCTTTGATCTTTTCAAGCAAATTTACACACAAAATTTTTACGAAATTATGAAAAAAGGAAACAAATAAAGAAAAAAACTTAACAGTTTATGATATAAATCCTAGGTATTTGTTTAAATTTCCTTTCTTGTATTAATTTATTTCATTTTTCAATAAAATGAATCTTCTATTAGTTCTTTAAAATGATATCTAATAAGTCATACTATGAACCCAATATTATGGTGATCAAAGTGAAGGTGAGTTATATTAAGAAAAAAGAATATACATTTTCAGTTTTGCAGTGTGAAGCTGCAGAAGAGAAGCACATGCGACATTTTTGCAGTCCCGGTACTGATGACTGTTGCAGTTCTGGTGTTGATGACTGTTGTTATTGCATTAAACATGAATGTTATTGTACTCCGGAGATGGAAGCAAAACAAAAGCTTAATAGTCTTTTGCACAATTCCATAAACAATCACCCTGGAAGATGAAAATCAATGTAAATTTGTAATTGATTATCAAATAAATGCCATCAGATCACTAATTTTATGCGTGTGAAATTATGTGTCATAGGGACTTTAAGTATTTCATAAATATTTTAACCGTTTTTTTAACGTGTGTAAAAGGACACATTTAATTATGAGTTTAATTGATATATACAGTTAGTATAAAATATTTTTACATTGAGATTCAATCATGACTTTTTATTTATCTGACTCTTAAAGTAAAGTGAACCATTTATTATGAATGAATGGTTGTGATTGAATGTCAATGTAAAGATTTTTACATTCACTGTGTATACCAATTAAACTCTTTAACTAGTATTAAAACATGGATTTTAATGCAACTTTGAATGTCTTTATTACCAGATATCTGTATTTAAAAAGCATTAAATATGATTTTTAATATTAATTTTTTTTCATTTTTAACTTTAGTTTTTTTATTTGTATATTCTTTTATTTTCACCATCTTTACTATCACTACAGCCATCACCACAACTGTTGTCGCAGTGGTGGTGACATGATACATGGTGGTGGTGACAATAGTAGTGATAGTGATGGTGGTGACAGCAACAGTAGTGATGATAATGGTAGTGACAATAACGGTAGTGGTGATTGTGATGGTAAAGGTCTTAAATATGAAAGAAGATAGAAATAAGAAAGATAGGGTTAAGAATTAAAGTAAATTAATGTTAAAAATCAATTTAATATTTTTTAAATATAATGATTTTCTCACATAATAAATGCATTCAAATTTACATTCGAAATTGGGTTGTATTAATTGTTAAAATGTGGCATTGGATACACATAAAAAATAATATTTTAACTAGGATAAAGATAAAAAAATTCAAAATAATTAATATATAATTAAAAATATGTATCAAATCATAAATATTTATATTTTAATTCTTATTTACTTGTTAGAATTTTTATTTCAAATAAGAATTTTTGGGGTTCTGTTAAAGCCTAACAAGTATTATAAGATACTAGTTAAGAATAATTAATTAATAAATATAAAATTTTACAAAAATTTATAGTAAATTCTGACATTACATGAATCCTAATATTAATAATTATTAATATGTTTTTATTTTATTTAGATGAAAAAAATATTAATAAATGATATACACATGTAATTGATATTTTATTTTATGCTACAAAAATTTTTAAAAAATATAAAATAAAATAATTTTAATGTTGTTTTACAATTTCTCTTTTATTTTAACATTGTTGATAACTAAAAAATAATTAAACATAAAATATAAAAATATTAAGAATATAAAGTAAACATAAAAACTTAAATTAAAGAGAAAACAACAAAGGAAAATAAAAACCTAAGCAACCCAATTTTTTAATTTAACTTTTTAAATTTTTTTTGTTGCTTTTTTCTTTAAATTAAGATTTTTATCTTCACTTCATACTCTTAATATTTTGATATTTTATGTTTTATTATTTTTAGTTTTTAGCAATGTTATAATGAAAGAGAAACGGTAAAACAATAGTTTAAATTATTATATGCTTAATTGTTTTTTAGGTTTTTGTGTGTGCGTAAAACAAAAAATCAATTACAACTATATAATATTAATAAACATCTTTGTCCACTAAATAAAGCAAAAATATATAATACTTATTAAGATAAGAATTTATTTAATTTAACATTTAACTATAAATTTTTGTAAAATTCCATGTTCATTTATTATTTTTAAGAAATGTCTTAAAGGCATCTCCAATGGAAACAACCTTTTTAAGTTGTTGTGTGCATTCAAAATTGTGTTAGATAGTGTTCTTAGTGCATGTCAACATTAAATAACTGAAACAGAAATTCACTCAAATAATATGAAATTCCATGAGATTCACATTTTATTTTTTTTATTTCACTCATTTTTAACAAAATTTAAATTTTATTTAAAAGAAGACAATTGCATTATAAAAAAAGAAAATATGTTAAAAAAAAAACACATAAAGAAAACTCAAAAAATTCACCTTTTATATTTTGTTATTTGCACTAATTTATGAACCAGATTTAAACTTTATTTAAAAATGACAATTTCATTACAATGGAAGAAAATACATAAACAAAGTTGAAAAAATTTACCTTTTATATTTTCATTAATTATGACCAAATTTATATTTTATTTTAAAAGAACAATTACATTAAAATGAAAAAAAAATACGTTACAGAAAAATACATAAAGAAAGTTCAAAAAATTCATTTTTTTATTTTTTATTTTCGCTAATTTATAAACAAATATTATTTAAAAATGACAATTGCATTAAAATGAAAAAAAAAAACATGTAACAGAGAAAATACATAAAGAAACTTCAAGAAATTTATCTTTTATATTTGTTTTTATTTTTACTAATTTATGAACCAAATTTATATTTTTTAAAACCACTACAAATACTGTTGTTAAAAAATTAGCTTATGAGAATAAATATGTGGTCACGGTGGGATATTGACGGGAGAGTACTGTTATTTTTATGTTATATTTTTTAATTACTTCATTTGGACTCATATATAAGAAAAAATAGTTCTATTTTATATTCAAATATGAGAAAATTCAACTACTTTTTTACCTTATTTAATGTTATTATTACTAAACAAATCCTTCATCTAATTACAATTATCAATTTTTTTTCATAATATCAAATCCCAATGGTGATTTAGAAATATCCTTTGATATTTATACTTATATATTAATACCTAGAACTCTATTAAAAATTACTTTGAATGTTAAGAGGACACTCAATTCTAAGAATATATGATTTTAATATCAAACAAAAAATACTTTACCAAACAATTCAAATTTAATCTCAAACAACTTATTGCACTATATAGATATGTTCCAATAATAAGTAATTATTGTTTGGATTTAAGAAACTGTAAAAAGTAAGTCTGTTAAAAGATGTTGTAATAAAGACCTTGTTACAATCTCCAAATTTTTATTTTAATCTCACACGCATTAAATTAAGATAAATAATAAACAAGTTAGTTAATAGAATACATTTAAAATATCCAAGTACATTATATTCATAAAACATAATAGAGATAGTTGAAAATTTAATAGATACATTATTAAAAAAATTTAGATGGAACGATATAAAAGATATTATACTTACTTTCTCATTTTATATCTACATTACAATATGTATTATAGTACGTAGCATTTTTATAAAGAAATATATAATTAATTATCAATCAAATTATTCAATTGATAATACTATGTTATGATGGTGTTACAATACAATTTTATAAAAGAAAATACACAATTAAAATGTTCATTTTTTCCCTCTGTGTTATTTTAAAAAGAAAATATAGAATATTTTCTAAAAAAAACTTCCTAAGCTAAAGTCGACCAATAAATTTAAAATTTTATTAAGAATAAAAAATTTTAAAAAATTATTGAAGATAAAAACCTAAATTGATCATATTTTAAAAATAAAAATCATATTTAAGTGATTTTTTATTTCATCTATAAATGTGCTTCTTTTTTAATATAAAAATCATCACAAGATAATATTAAAGAGACAATTATAAATACACCTCCTTAGGTTTAGTATAATTATATATACACCTCTCATTTTTTAAACTACACATACCTCTCTTATTTTCACGTAATATAGTACATTTCTAGAAAATAAATATTAATTGAAAAATAAATGATTCTCGAGTTAAAAATGTTTTCTTTGTCAGCAATTTTTTAATAATATTAATTGAAAAATAAGGACTATAAGTGAATTAAGTACTAAAAAAATATTTTTGAATTTTAAAGACTAAAAGTGTTTTTTTATGAAACTTTAAAGATAAAAAGATTATGAAAGTCTAAAACTTTTAATTACACTGATAAAAAAAAGATAAAGTAAGGAGAAACAGAGAGAATAAAGGAGAGAGAAAAGAGAGATGAGAATAAAAAAAATAAAGTGAAAAAAAGGATAAATGGAAAATACAAGGAGAGGAAAAATAGAAAATTTTGATAAAAGAAAGAAAGTGAAGTCAAGGAGAAATAAGAGAGTTAGGAAGAGATAGAAAATGAGAAATGGAGCAAACAAAAAGAGAGAAACAAAGGAAAGACAGAGAAGGTAAAACGATAGATTAAGAGAAAATACTTAAAGATTTTTTTATAATAAAAAAAAAAGACACAAAGACGAGAAAAAGAGAAAGCATGAGTACTTTTAATTTTCAAATACTTACTTTTTTGTGATTTTTTTTTTCAATTTTAAGTGATCAAAATGTTTCCATAAATTTCTATAATTTTAATTCATAGCTAAATTTTGTATCCAAATAAAATATTTAACCATTAAATATTTTGAAATCTCTAAAAATATTACACTATTGAAATTTAAGGTTTATAGTTTCACTTATTATTAGGTCAATCCTCAGTGGAATGCAAAATTTAGGAGATAATACAAGTTACAAGGTAATAATATTAATTATCATTATTTTAAACAGTAAAAAATAAAATTTTTATATCTTCTATTGAGTTTATAATTTGATTTAATATTTTTAATTTTATTTTATCAATGGTTAAATATTATATATAGAGTGAGGAGGTGGGACATAGTCAAGACTACAAGTTAGGAGGTCAAATAAAAAAAATTTACATATAAAAAATTAAACAATAAAAAATTTATTAATAAAAATTAGCATTTATATTACATATTTAAAAAGATTAAAAAAAGTATTTAAGTATTAATGCAATATTTTATATATTTTAAAATATCTATAATATTATTATTAAAAATAAAATTAATAATACTTAAATGTTTGAAGAAAACTATAGTTACCTCCACATTGAGAATATATATATATATATATATATATATATATATATATATATATATATATATATTTTGGTGAAACATAATTTGCATAAACTTAAACTAGGCAATTAAATTAAAGTAATAGGGGTTATACAATCCAACTCACACAAGTATACAACAAATAAAAAATTCGGAACACTAAAAAATAAAGACATATCTTGATGAGTGTGCAGTTCTATCTTAGCAAAACCATAAACTAACATATTTACTTCATGTGGAACAAAATTAAAAGTGCAAGCTTAAATATTCCCACTTTTGATGTAAATCTGCTCAACTAGAGAAAAATATCCATGATCCCTATCTTATCCATCCTCTAGAAGTTGAACCATATTAAGCGAGTCTAATTCAATGGCTAAGTTTCGATAACCATAGATGTATGTGACTATTAATTCTTGTAGAATGACCAATAGTTCCACCTTGTCAATGTCACAGTAGGGAATTATGTGAGAGAAGCTAATAACAAGCTTACTACTATAGTCACAAAACACACCTCCAATAGCTGCCTTCCTGTGGGGATGGAGAACAGTCGCATCGCAATTCAACTTGATGGTCCCGGACCATGGAGGTTTCCAAAAGTACAAATTTCCTATATATGGTATTGCACCCCAAAATCTTTCATCAGTAAGCACATTTGATGAATCTACTTGAGATCTAGTCAGAGGGATCTTACAACTTTGATGCTTGGTTGGGAGACCACTATTTATTTTTGAAAATGAACTTGTTCCTTCTCTACCAAATTCGATCTAGAATGATACCAAATATCTTATCCCACCATAAACGTAATAATTCTTGGAATAATTTAGGTTAATTTAAAACCAATGCTCTAAATTCAATTGAGAGAAGAAATTGGGGAACCTGCTTACGCCTATTTGACTCCAAATAGTGCATGTGAAGATGCAATTGCGCCAGACATAAATCATTGTTTCCCTATCACTACCACATAAGGGGCAGTTGGGTTTGTCAGTCATATACCTACTATATCACAAATCATTTGTAAGTAGGACAAAACACACGACCTTCTAGAAAAGGATCTAAATTTGCTCTAGGCCATTCCACTTCCAAACTATCTCAAATAATGAATTTGCATGGGATCCATGCTGATCCAAGAGAATTTAATATGCAACTTTAGTGGAGAATTGGCCATTTGTACTACTTTCCCAACAGGGTATTACATCACCCTATCTCCCCTAGGGGGCTTAATATTGCAGATATCAGTCACGACCTTCACTGGTAGGAATCCAACCAACTTGCATCTATACCGAAACCCATTGATAGTCATGAAGAAACAGGCATTATTGGCACCTATGAGCATAGATCTATCAGTACACTAATCCATCAGAGGACTTCGAACAAAAAATCAACCTCTCATCCATTCCACAGCTGCCACATGGCAGTCATTCTCACATTTGGCCATGCTTCCTTGATGCCTTTTTCAGAAATTTGTACCAATCCGTCGTGTGTGAATGTGAAGTTCAGCCTTCCCACCATACTTGTACTTAACATGAGAGAGTTGGATCCATAGAACGTGTTTCTTACAGAGCATATGCTACCTGGATTTTGAGATGAGGGCTAGGTTCGCACACCTTATTTTTTTGCAGCCCCATGCCACTCATTTGCTTTGGCTTACATAAATGCTCCCAGTTAATCCAATGAGTTTTCTTTGCAGTATCCAAATCACCCCAAATAAAATCCTTCATTTTTTATTAATTAAATTGAAAAGCAAATACAGATAGAGGGTTAGTTTGCATAATATAATTAGGAAGAGCTTGCAAGATAGATTTGGTTAGCGTGAAACAGCTAGTAAAGGACAAAGTATTTTGTTTTCAATTACTCAATCTTTGCTAGATTTTATCAATAACAAACTGATAAGACTACTTTGAGACATGATCATGGTGAAATGGAATCCTCAAGTATTTTCTAAAATTACACGTCTTCTCAAACCCCAACTTTCTAGATATTTTCTTCTGGTGCTGCCTGGCTACATTAGTAGAGAAGAGAATCACATTTTATCCTTACTGATACTCTAGCCCAAGCTACTGAAAAAGACACAAGATGTGTTTGATCACTCCCACTTGATCAAGGGAGGCTTCTGCAAATAATAGTAGTCATCAGCAATTGTCAGGTAGGACAACTTTGGACCATCCTTTCAAAGTTGGATTGACTTCCAAAAATTATGATTAACTACCAACTGGATTAGGTGAAAAAGTCATTCAAGACAAAGAACAAATAGATGCAAGGATATGTAATCTCCTTATTTAACCTCTTTTGTTAGAGTGAAAATGTCCAGGGCCTCGTTATTCCATAACATGAACATGGTAAGGGATGGGATGCAATGTCAGACGACATTAATGAACCCTATGTCTTGTAGGTTTCTTTCACAAAGTCTCAGCTAAGTCGATCATATGCTTTTTTAAGATCAATCTTAAGAACCATCCATCCCTTATGCCTCTTTTTGTGTCACATGGTATGAATTACCTCTTGTGCAATGATGATGTTTTCAGAGTTACTCTGTTGAGGAATAAAACTACTCTGGCAAGTGGTGAATCAACTTCTCCATAATTGTACGCAATCTCATGGACTAGCAAATTATCTTTATAATAAACTAGCAAATTAACATTTACTTATTAAAAAAAGTAGTTTTTTTTTCTTTAATTTTCAAATAGGTAGTTATTAAACAAATTAAAAGGGTAAAATTGGAAATGAAATATGGATACCAAAATAGTGAATTTCCTTTATATATGTTATAGATTATAGATATAGATAATAGATTTTTTTTTGTGAACAATATAGATAATAGATAATAGAGTAATTATGTATATTGGATATAAATATTTTAAAGTACTTTTTTTCATTTTAAGGTTATAGCATTGGTCAAGTGGTAAAATCCACATGTGGAAAGATGAGAAAGGAGAGGTCATAGGTTCCTATCCCTCTACTATCAAATTAACATTTTCCTATAAAAGAAAAGTAGTTTTTTTGTTTTTTTTTTTAATTTTCAAATAGGTAGTTATTGAAAAAATTAAAAAGGGTAAAATTATAAATGAAATGTGGACACCTAAAGGGTGAATTCCCTTTATATATGATATAGAGATATAGATGATAGATATAGATAATAGATTTTTTTGTGAGCAATATAGATGATAGATAATAGAATAATTATATATGTTGGATATAAATATTTTAAAGTAGTACTTTTGTTCTAAAGTTAAAAGTTTGTCTAGTGGTAAAGTCAATATGTATGGAGAGGTCATAGATTTAAATCCCTCTACTAACAAATTAACATTTTCCTATAAGAAAAATGTAGTTTTTTTCCTAATTTGTTTTTTGTAATCTAATGAATTGTATTATCAAATAGGTAGTTATTTTTTAATTAGTTTTTTTTTAAAATTTTCAAATAGGTAGTTATTGAAAAAATTAATAAGAGTAAAATTGGAAATGAAATATGAACATCAAAAGGGGTGAGTTCCCTTTATATATGTTATAGAGTTGTAGATTATAGATATAGATATTAGATAATAAATAGATTGTTTTGTGTGAACAATATAGATAATATAACAATTATGTATGTTGAATATAATGTTTTAAAGTAGTATTTTGTTCTAAAGTTATAAAGTTGATCTAGTGATAAAATTTACATTGTGGGGAGAGGTAGAAGTCATGAGTTTAAATTTCTCTTCTAAAAAATTAACATTTTGCCTATAAAAAATGTGATTTTTTAAATTTTCAAATAGGTAATTATTGAAAAAATTAATAAGGGTAAAATTAAAAATAAAATGTGGACACAAAAATGGTGAGTTCTCTTTATATATGTTATAAATTATTATTATTATTATTATTATTATTATTATTATTATTATTATTATGCTTTAATAAAATAAACATTAATTTTACTGTTTTATATTTTTTTTAATTTATTAATAACATAAGTTTTAATATATATAAACTAATAATTATATATAAAAAATATTTATCGAATTCATTTATTATAATTAAAATATAATATCATAATATCTACTTTAGTTAACACAAGTTATTACGATTTATTTTTTTTAACCATGCATATTCAAATTCGGTTTACAGTTTTTAGAACGTAGTTATTCTGGCTATTTACGATTTACTATTATGGTTCTAGAAAAAAAAAAAAAACTAACTGGTGATTCAATTTTAGAGCGGAAGAATAAAAGAAATGTAATCATGTGATAAAAAAAAAAAAAGAAAGAAAAAAGTTAGATAAAAAAATGAAAACAAGAAAGAAGATAAACCAAGTGTAAGAAATGTAAACGAAATCAAAACATATAATTTAATAGAATATTAAAGCTCGGGACTTGGTAGACATTATTTGTATTATAAATGGCTACAATTGTAGGAATCTGAAGATAATTAATTAGTATAATCTCAAATTTCTCTAACATGCCATTTGCAAGGTAATGGGTGGATCTGTGAAATTTCCAGAAGAGATTTGATCAAAGACAACCTTGTTTGCTGCTTCAGTATAGTGGATTCCATCCCATAACACTCTAGCAGATGGTCTTTCACATGAACCCACAAATTTATCGGTGTCATTCACCTTTATGGTTCTTCCACATCCAATACTACTATTGAAGTTGTACTCCCCTCCATAGCCACAACAAGCTACATGTGGAAGCTCAAATCCTGCACATTAATCAAACTCTCAAATAGTAACACACATTTTAGTTAAGTTTGAGAATAGCATTTATTAGCTAAGGTCATTTTGATTTGGCCCACCATATTTCTTTGGGTTGCTGAAAAGAGAGTACTTAGCAGAATAGATGTCTACATATGTGATTGCTGCCAAAGGAATGTCCTTACGAAGTTTAGCTAAGGCTTCCTTCAAATTTTGGTTAAAAAACTGAACCACTTCATTATATGCCTTTGCACAACCATTGTTATCCTTCTCAGCTGATCGAAAATTGGTTAAAATTGAAGAGAGACAGCCAAGGGGTCCAATATTGTGTATCCAAAATGATTTGGCCCCAAAATTGGAGATATTCTTCATCATACAAGTTTCAACAAATTAGCACAATAAATAATGAAATCTACTAGCTAGAAAGGTCTTAATTTATCACACTACTACCTTGATAGTTGATGTGAAACTTTGGACTATATCAGGTATAGAAGCATTAACTTGCTGTAGGGTCTTGTTACTCATAAAACCAGCAGTAAGATCATTTTGACCCATATCAAATGTGTATAAAGCTTCAGAAAAGTACTCTTGTTTGGGCATCAGTGTTGCAAATACCCCACCTAACAATAAAAGTTAAAATTAAAACGTATCTTTCTATAATTGAGATTAAGAATTTAAGATGAATATATATATATATATATATATAGCATAATGTATCTTTCGTCGATAAATTTTAACTGAAACTAACAATCACGAAAAGATATCAATCAAAATAAATTGTTAAATTTTACCTTTGCTACTAATGAACTGTGAAGTGTTTTTCAAACGTTCAAAGTGTGAGTACTGAATTCCAAGGGAAAAAGGACTGGAACCACCTGCGGTTTTGATAGTGGATCCTCCAACTGCAAAGTTTGCACCATGAGAGAAGTTGGTCCCTAGAGAATCGAGATATGCACTGAGGAAAGGGATTCCAAAACTCTCTGCTGAAAATGCAAAATCAAGCAATAAAATTATAATTCAAATTCTTCACTATACAGTAACATATACTTAATAGAAGACGAATATAAACACTAAAAGGAATATGAATACTATGATAGTGACATGAATTTATAATGCCTTTTACATTACTCAAAGTATACTTTACCTTGTGGATGTAAATTATATAAGAAAGAGAAAAATAATTAATAATGTTACCTATGAAATCAAGAATGATTCGACCATCAGAGTACCTTCCAGTTGATCTATTAAAATAGGTCTCTCCATATGGTTTTTTTGGTGAATAAGGATAAAAGGAAGCAGCTAAGCCACCAGTGTCAGCATTTGAGGCTCCAAAGCTAAAGATTGCAGGAAAATCACATTGTTTAGCAGCAGTTACTGGGTTCAATATTGTGGCAACAATAGATAAAAGTACAAAAGATGACACAAGGGGGATCTGAAACTTGGTAAGGCTAAGAGATCCCATTAGAAACATTAATTATTAAATGGCTGGTGAGGGACAAAGCTATTTGGTTGGGTCTTCATATATATATATATATATATATATATATATATATATATATATATGGGGTTGTTTTGAGTCATTTTTAAAAATTTATTAAAATAGATTTCTCTTAAACTTATTTATAGCCTGAATCTATTTCGACTATTGAAACTTCAAATCGAATAATTTTTTACTATAGAAGTTTTCAGAGAAATTAATTAAAGTGTTATATTGAATTATTAAAATAATTAAAATGGATTTTCTTAAAATTTAATAAAGAATCTCAAAAAATATATTTCAATATAAATATTTAAACATTTATTGTGTTCTAAACACATGTGTTCAGTTAAAAAAAAAAAAAAGGTGTTCATGAATCCGCATCAATTTGTGAATTCGTGAATCCAAACCGATTCAATTATATTTGTCAATCAGTCAAAACATAATTAAATCAAATCTAATCCTAATCCGATTAAATCTGACTATAGATTGATCAAATAAAAAATTTGAACTTTGAAAAACCACAAATCCATGAGTCGCTCTGTTTAATTTAAAGTTTAATATTTTTATTATTATTATTATTATATATATATATAAAGTGAGTAAATAGAAAATTGACAATACAATTTAAATTTTAAATATTATTTACAGATTGAAGATAAGTTGGAAAAGAAATGCATTAAGTCTTAAAGTGATGATGAAGATCACGAGTTAATATTTTTAGCTTTTCAGGATTTTCATTTTTTCATTTATAAACTAATTTTATATGTAATTTTACTTTTATGTTATTTTGAATAAATAATGTATGTTTTAGTATTTTTTTTAAAAAAATAATGTTTACTAATTTATTTTATATGTTTTATAAAAAACAAATAGATTTTACAAAATTTATTTGTAATCTATGGATCTAATCCAGTCCATTCTTAATCATATTGGATCAAATTTTTAGTTTTTTTTACAAATTTGATCCAATCCAATTCGATTATATTTGATCAGATTGAATTTCAATTTACCTTAAATCCAATTTGATCTGTGAACATCCCTAATCTTAAAGGTGTGTTTAGAATAAATAAAAATTAGATTATTTTAATACTTAATTATTATGTATTTCTAGTATTGTTATAATTAATTATTAAGGAGATGGAAGTAGAGGCTGAAGATGGAACCTAACAGTGTGTATGTCAAAGTGTTGAAAGTCAAATATTTGTAGTCAAATGGGGAGTGGGAAATGTGAGGAAGAAAGTGCTCTAGGTGGTGGCGCGATTTAAACTCTATAGAGCAGGAGAGGGAAAAGGAAGGTTGGTGGTGGTCGAGACAAGTTAGACATGAGTTAGGGACGATAAAGACATCTTGTTCTGGAAAGAAAAGTGGGTGAGGGCATAAAAGTCTGTGTAATTGGTATCAAAGATTGTATGGGCTAGTTGTAAATCAGGAGACGTCAATTAAAGACATCAGTGGTGGGTAGGAGAGCAATGGTGGAGATGGCATTTATTTACATGGGAGGATGAGCTGGTGGAGGACCTGACGCAAAGGCTTGAAGACGTCATGTTGATAGAGGGTGAACCTGATAAATAGGTGTGAGATATGAAAGTTTTGGGCAATACACAATGGTGTGTACAAGGGTAATACAAGGAGATGCTCACAACCATCCTCATTCCTTCTTTAAGTTATTATGGGGCAGCTGAAGTTTCTTCAAAATTCCAATTTTTGGCCTGACAACTAGAGGTAAACAAATTGCCAACCAAACAAAATTTGATGTAGAGACAGATTCTACAACCTAGTGATGGATTATGCGGTGTTTGTAATTGCATAATAGAAAAAGGCTTGCATCTTTTTATCTAATGTACGGTTGCGTATTAGGCTTGGCAAGACTTATGTATATGGTGGAGGATCTCTATGCCAATATCAATAGAGGTTCGGAAGCATTGTTGCCAATTCATGGTCTTATGGACGGATCAAAAGAGATTAGAAGAGTTTGGTCCTTGGTGTGGTTTCCAAGTATCTGGCAGATATGGAAGGCTAGAAACGCACTAGTGTTTCAAGATAAAGTAGTTAATGTCTAGGAAATAGTGCATCTGGTTCAGCCGAGTGCGTACCTTAGAGTAATGTCAATCTTGTAAAATTAGGTCACACTACTATTCAAAATGAGTTATGAATCTGTTGTCTTGTTTAGAGCGGATGTGTTAGAGTTTGAGTAACTTTATACATACATGCTTTTTAGTTCTTTTATTTTATTAAATCATAGACATTTCTAGTGCCTGCGTTTGGGTTTTTAATAAAACTTTTTTGCTTATAAAAAACTTGTTCGAATAGATTTGCTGAAAGTGATCTTAAAATAATTAACCTTGTTTGAAGTAATTAACAAAAAGAAGCTTTTACATAGTATAAAACAACTAAAAAGAAGTTTAAAAAATTATTATAAAAATAATCATAAGCTATAAGATTTCATATTATGAAGATTTTTTTTAAATAAATTCTTGGCTAAATTATAATCAACATCCCATGTTTTATCTATTGTACACTTTTTGTCTTTTTTTTTTCTTAGGTTTTACCCCTAAACTTTTTAAAAAGTGTAAATTTTGCCCTTCCTTCAAATTGAGATCGATAAAAAGAAAACATTCTTATGTAATTAATGACATGACAATCTTAATTTTGAAAAAAAAAAGAAGAGGAAAGACACTCTAAGAAAAAATAACAAGACCTCAACACACACAAACCGATCAAATACTCAATTTGATTCTATTTTGAGATTCAAATCTAATTAAACTGTAATCAATGTTAGTTTAAAAACACTTAAAGAATATACAAGAGAAAGGACAATCCAAGAATCAAACATGGGTCCTTGCACGAACAAACCAAGATTAATACCATTAGACTAAATGTCCACTTCCATTTACCTAACATGGCTAGATTGAACTTTCGCAAATCCCTCAACCCTAGACCACCTTTTTCCTTCCTTCTACAGGCTGTTTCCCACGAGATCCAATGAATCTTCCTCCCTTCCTCCCTACCCCCCACAAAAAGGATTTACAAAGAGCCTCCAATTTAGAAATTATACCTAATGGCGCTTTGTAAAGCGAGAGAAAATATGTGGGCAAGGTTGAAAAAACTTATTTAAGGAGAACCACCCTACCTGCAAAAGAAATGTATATATATTTGCAAAGAGACAGTCTTTTCCTAATCATCTCCACCATCGGTGTCCACATCACCCCTCTTAAAGGCTATCACCCAATTGACGAACCTATATACTTAAACGGAAAAGATCCCCTTTTATAATTTAATATGGTCAGTGTCCACATCACCCTTCTCTTACACATTTACTCCCATTAGAGACTTTTATAAAATTTCACCTTTAGTCCTGATATCCACTCAAAATTCTGTAAAATAGACTTCATTACTTCAATTGTTCTCTTCTTTACTTGAACAAAGAGTATAGTGTCATCTACAAATTGTAAATGAAACACATGTACCTCACCCTTCCCTACTTCATAACTTTTCCACAACTTCAAGTTCTCAGCTATTTAAATCAATTCTCACCCCTGCTGCTACAATCAGAAATAAGAATGGGATAGACTATCACCTTAACGTAATCTGCGTGTAGTGCCAAATTCCTCGACTAGGCTGCCATTCACCAATATTGACATCCTTGCTGATCTCACACATTCCTTCATCTATGACATCCACCTTTCCTCAAACCCCATCTTGTCCATAACCTCCCAGAGATACCTTTAGTTAACAAAATCATAACCTTGAAACACACCAATTCTTTTCCTTTCCTCCATGCATCGTCCACCACCTCGTTAACTATCAGCACCCTGTCTAGAATTTGTTTGCCTTTCACAAAAGCGGATTGTGTTTTTGAAATAATAGACTACATAATTCCTTTCATTTTGTTTGCCAAAACTTTTTACAATACCTTATATGCACACCCAATAAGGGAAATTGGGTGATAGTCCTTAACATATAAGGATTTGCTTTAATTAAGGAGATAAAAGAACTATTAGACCCTATCACCAATTTACTTTTAACATCAAATTCTTCAACAAAAAGCCACAAAATCCTTTTTCAAAATATGCCAGAATTGCTAGATGAACCTCAGGTTGAAACCATTAGGACCTGGACACTTGTCTCTATCGCATTCCCAAACTGCCTCCTTGATTTTTGCCTCTGAGAACAGCTTCTCTAATGCATCATGATCGTATGAACTCATCTTGTTAAACTAACAGGCACCCAACTGAAGTTATTTTGTTCCTTTTCTTGGAAGTGAAATTCACAATACTCCTTTACCTTTACCTTTAACTTTCCTACCTTCTTTATGTTGACCTCATCAAAATTCAAGCTTCTAATGTCATTGTTTTCCTTCTTCGCATTAAAGCATAGTAAAAAAATTTTGAATTGACATCCCATTCCTATAGCCATTGAAACTGAAACTTTTGACTTAACATAAAGCACTTTTATCCTACCCACCTTTTCATCTCCCCCATCATTTGGTTTCCTTGAACTATTTCCTCCTTCTTCAACCCCACTTCCTCTTCCTTTCTATCCAACTCACTAACTTCCACCCTTAGCTTTGCAATTTTAGAATCAATGTCACCAAATAATTCTTTATTCTAGATTGAGTCTCCCTTTTACTAATTTCAACTTTTCCTTCAACAAAAAAACTCTTTCGCCCCTGAATCTTCAATTTGTCCCATTCATTTTCCACATACGAAACAAATCTTCTATCATTAAACTAGCAATTTAGGACCTAAAAAGGTTTAGTCCCCAATTTATATAATCCACAATTAACATCACTAGACCGTAGTTTGACATGCCCCTTGGTAAACCCCATTACTCTACTTTTCCCTAGGTTGTTAAAAATGCTTCTAAAACTAGAAATCTATCTAGCCTGTTTATTGTCATATCATTATTCTTAAACCATGTAAATTGTCTTCCATCCATCTGCAAATCAAACAATCCTGAGCTATCAATAAAATCATTAAATTGTTGCATCTCGACCCTTCTGTCATTTCCTATCCTCTTCTTCTCCGTCTCACAATTGATGGAGTTAAAGTCCCCTATGATGCACCAATAATCACCACCTCTGACCTTCATCCAATTGTGTATTTCTTCCCAACATTCTCTTTTGCCTTCTAACGTACATGGTGAGTACACATTCATCACATACGTCTCATTTGGATTGCCTACTCACCTTCCAAATATGATTTCCTTCAAAACATCCTATTGTTGAGAACTTTGTTGAATCACACATCGCCTCCCAACATTCTCAAATTACCATTAACTGATTTTGCAATCTACCTTATTTCTGTGTTTCCCTACAAAATCTCACACAACTCAGTTGTCACTTGATTTATTTTAGTATCCTACAAGCATAACACCCACAACTTATACTCCTTGATCAATGTCTTACCTCTCAGTTCTTTGCCTTTGCACCTCCGCGACGGACAACACTATCCTATTTAGAGATACGCTACCCCTTCTTTTTGTGCCGTTTCGAGGTTTGCCCTTTTCAACAGAAAAAGGGGCAAACATGGGGCTCACAAGCATCACCATATTTAGAAAAAATAAATTGCAATTTTTTTTACTTTCCGACAACCATTTGTCGAAAAGAAAAGACATCTACAAATTTTTTCACTCTTTGGCAATCATTTGCTGGAGAGTAAAAAAGTTTCCGACAATAATTTGTCGGAGAGTAATAGAAGAAATAAAATGTAAGAAATATAAGTCTTTTACCATGAGAATAAGTGTTAGTTCAAATTAGGAGAGATATTAATTCAAATTTCCCTTATGTTTGTTAATCAACAAGTCTTAGTGGCCTACTAAGTGTGACACTTCCGCTCATCTACCATCTCCCGAATGTTCCATGCCATAATCTCCACCAGCATTAATGTCAGGATTCCCTACCATATTCGTACCTTTTGAGATAATTTCCTTAAATCCCTCCGTAACATCAATTATGTTATTATTGATTTTTAATCCCGATTCAAAATCTTAAATAATATCGGTTACTCTATTGACTTCTCCCGGATCTGCCCTTTGGGAAAATTCAAATTCAAAATTCGGCTCCAACATGTCTTCCTCCTACTTTTCCCACCTTTGCCGCCACCACTAAGAGTCTACTTCTGAAGTCTTGGATTCTTCAATAATTCTTCCACTAGACTAATAAGCGTTCACGAAATCAACTAGAGTGAAAAACTCTTCCACCGCATGAATTGCAAAGATTACCCCATTGATATTCACCTGAATTACTTTATTGATCGAATTCCATTCAACAATACTAATAAGCACCTTGGCTACACGAAAGACACTGCACGACCATGCATGCAAAGGTACCCCTTTCACTCAAATCCACACATATCTTTGTTGCGCCACGTGCATGGGTTTCCATTTTGCCATATTGTAAAAATACAAAGATAGGATGTCCTTTGCATCCTTCTAACAGCTCTTCTAATGCTTCACCTTTAAGATGTTTAATAAGCACTGGTCACCACCCATTGGAACCACCGTCAAAGTGGTTAACCCTTCATTATTCAACTCTTCTTGTAACGCATAAATAATTCTAGGTGCATTTACGGATCCAATGTAACATTCTTCCAATTCTTGAAAAACCTCTTGCTTTACATTAAACGATGGACCATGCCATTCTTTGTCACTATTAAACATCTTATCTCACTTTGACTTCATCCTCCACACCTTGTTGATCCCCTATGCTTCCTTTTTATGTAACTTCACCATCATAGTCCGATTAAGATTCTTAGTAATTTTATCTCTCACATTGCCCCTAAACCATTGGTTGCCTTCCCATTGCCCTCCTCTCCGATATCATTTGAGGTTTACCCTTTAGTTTAAACGTCCCGATCCATATAGAGTCTAAAGCTTTTTCCATCTCCACCATGTCTCGCACCCATTCGAAGTGAGAAAACCAAACTTCTACCCTGATTGATTCACCTTTCTTGAAATAAAAACTTCTCGTACCATCCCCCATTTTGAAAATACGTTCCTCAATGCAAATTCTCCGTAATTCTTGAAATTTTGTGAAGTAAAACGTGGCTTGAACACCATTTCCTTCTTCTACATTTCTCCTCTTCGCCTTTCGATTATGTACCGTTGTCCACCCATCCTCATCACCCTCTCCTTTCATTACCCCTAGATTTATTTTTATGTAACTATCATTTCAATTAGTCATATTAATAATTTGGAGATATAAAATGATTCACTTGATTAAGAGAAGGAGAAAGTAAGTATATTAATAATTGTAGACCATATTAATAAGAACTTATGTTGACAACAATCATAATTGTAGGGATAATTTTTTATGGTGAAATAGTTGTTTTTTCTAAAAATTTATTTATTTAAAATGTAGACCACTTGTTGCAATGATTAAAGATAAGTTAATAGCTCACCTGAGTTCTAACACTAGAAAATATTTTTATAAAAATCATACACCAGAGGACCCACAAAAATATTTTAAAAATCCACCAATCAACTTTCCATTATGATAAGTGTTTTACATGCTTTATTTAGTCGTGAAATAAGTGACTAAGTTTTTGTTTCTAAACGTAAGTTTGTTTCACAATTAAAATACTGTAATATTCTTATGTTTGTTACAATTTTTGAAATTTTATTATTTCTTGACTTTTTTTTTTTTTAGAATGTTTTAACTTCCTTTTTTTATATTTTATTTTTATGGTAAAGAGGTTGAAAAGTGAGGTCTTTTTGAAAAATATTAAAAGATACATGTAAATATCTATATAACTTTTACTTTCTTATTTTTATTAAATTATTTTTAAATTAAAAAAATTCAAGAAATATAAAAATATAACCCATTTTTTTAAAATATATTTAGAAATAATATTTTTAGTTTTATTATTGTTAAAAATGAGATTATTAGAAATATATTAAAACAAATCCCGTAAGGTTTCTTTGAGAAGATGGGAAACATAAAATTAATTCACTGAGATATATTTTTTAGAGAAAAAGGATTGTGACTCTTTATAAGTTTGTTGACTTTACCGATTAATATTTTAAAAGTCATACAAATAAAAAGTTGTAATTAAACATTAGTGTAAAACTCTTTTATACTGTTAGTGTCAGTGTTATTAAAAGCGAATCAATTATTAAACCATCAAAATAGTGATTTAATGGTTTAATAGTTGGACCGGATATTCACTAGTTGAGTTAGTTGAACGGGTCTATGTTAAACAAAATTAAACATAATATATTTAACATAATTTGTACTTCAAAATTCAATTAATTACACATTATTATAAATATAAAGTACCAATATCTAAAATAACACGTGAACTATAGTTCAAAAACAAAGTTAATAAGCAATAACTTAATGACATAATTCTTAAACAAACATAACTCATCAACGTTTAAATATTAGAATTTAATTATTCAAAACTATCAATCTTTGATTTAGATTATGGTCAACTATTTCTTTTGTAAATCTAACTTTTTATCTACCAAGTAATACATAATTAAGATGACCTCGTTTTCTTTAATCCATTAAAAAAATTGTTTCAAAACACACACAAAAAAAAAAAAAACAAATGGCTAGGCTCAACCAATTTACGGTTCTTTAACAGAACCAGTCGATTCAACCTGATTTGATTCTGTCTGAATGCATGATCGATCTACGGATCGAACTTGTGACATATTCAACTCACAGTTCGACCGGTTTGATCGAGCTTTCATAACTATGGTCATATCTATGTTTTAAAAACTAGATCGAATCGATCGACTCAACCAGAAAAACTAGTGAACTGGTCTGGTAGATTCAGTCAATGTTGAAAATTAGCCAAGCAAAAAATTGGTTTGAAAACTAGTTATGAACTAGTAAAATTGGTGAAAATAGGAGGTTCAACCGGTTCATAATTTGCTTTTATAATTACCTACTTAATATATTTTTTATTTTATAACCTTAAATTGTTATAGTATATTAATAATAAAAAATATTATTATATTAAGACCGACTAAACCAATAATTCAATAACAGTTGAACTAATTAACCATGAACCAGTACTTCTACCAATTCGATGATTGGTCTAATTTTAAAACTGTACACATTAATTAAACTCTATTTTTTAAATTCCTCAACTCTTCCAAATTCTAATATTTGATAATAATTAATCATATGCACGTACATTCAATGAAAAAAAATTATAAATACATGCCACTAATAATTACATTCAATGAATAAAAGCACGAGTAGATTCTTGTGCATTATCTAAGGAAAAGCAAGTCAACATAGGCGGCTGATAATAGTAACATAATGACGTTATTTTGTTCACTAGCTTACTAAATAAACTGAATTGTTCACTAGCAAATTGCAAAATGCTCATTTCAACATTTACTGTGCAATGTCCAATCCAACGCTTTGAATTTCCCTACTTTCAAATCCTAAAGTCCCAATGCTCGCATATACCATCAATCATGTTTAATGGGACACATTATCATTGTGCTCACTTCAATAAGCCTCTATCAAACATGAATTGCTAGAAGTTATTTATTAATTTTAAAATTTAAAATATATAAACTATAATATCTTTCTTACAATACTTAATTATTAATTTTCGTTCACAATATTTAGTATGATTTTTGGAATCGTGTTCGCCAGATCTTGGAATGTATTGCAATTTGTTTTAACATACCGTGCTGTACTTTTTCTCTCTATGCTTAATAACGTGTTGTTTTTCCACTTATTATAAAATCATTCTATTGCGATTTCGGAAGACTTGCACCATTTTTCTTTATTTAGTTTTTGAAGTGGAAACTTTTAGCAATTGCAATATCTTTGTACAACCGTTGATAGTTATTTTGTATAAATATTATTGTTCAACATTGTTCTTCATTAGTTATATATAGGTGTATTGACAAAAGATAAAATAAAATTATCAAAAAAACAATTTTTTTTTCTCAAAAGACTTTTTCACTTCTAAATTTTTTAGAGCTGTATTCATTGGTTTGAGATCATTTGCTTCACTCAAAAGGATCTATTAGGTTAACGTATCTTGAGAGAGGAATGCATATAAAATTGAAGAATACTAATGCAGTTGAAGTGTTTACTCTCTAAAGACAGCTCTGTGTGTTTCCACCCAGACTACTCTAAACCTTAGCTTATTTAATATTTGTATTTAATGATTATTATTTCTGTTTAAATATTTGTTATGTATTATTATTGAAATGCGAATTTGACAATTATATTATTTAATTTTTTTTAATTAATTTTTAATAACAATCTTAGAGAGTAAACCGAAGTCTTTTGTCTGTTTTAACATGTTTGCAATGAATATATTAAAATCCTTATTTAATAAACCTAAAAAATTTAACCGTGAATCTTTTTTTGCTGACAACAACAAATAAAATTTTGACTTACCAAGTTGGTATATTTTCTATCATTTCTAATGAAAAAATAAAAAATGATTATGGTGTTCTTTTGATTATAATTTATAATTATAAGCTCATTAGAAATGTTCTTTTTCTTTGTATAAATTTCTATGTTCGCCAATAATAGTTGTCATGAAATGTTCTGTATGATTTGAGACAGTATCAGTTATTGTAATGGCAGCCTTAATTTTAGGCGATCAATTATACTTGGAGGGTACACATTAAATTTGTTAAGCATTAAAAGAATGTTGGCTCTGTCATTTTGCATTTATAAATGAAATGACTAAAGTACAGAATTGGCTAAGTGAGTTACTCAATTTTTATTGCAGGGTTATTGGTGCAATTCTAATTGTGCTTGTCCTATATTTAGTCATATGGGGAAAAACCAATGAAAAAAAAGTGACTGTACCATCACTAACAAAGTCCTTGCTTATGTTGGGTCCAAACCGAAGGAGTTAAATATCAGGGAGATATATAACAATAGGACACAAGCTTATATATAAGAGAATATGACACTACCTTTAATCCAAAACCTTAAGGCATTAGGTTATGGGTCTTTCTCACTTATATATTACTCAACTTCCCAATTTCTTACTAATGTAGGACTTCAACTCACACTTGGATTCCAATATAATGATGCATTTTCAGAAGACATTCCATGACATGTCGATCTAGTTCCAGAACATCGTTATATTATAAGTAAGATTTATTATTGCAAAATCTTACCTGGTTATGCTGTTTCTATTGATCTTACCCTCAATTTTCACACACACGTTGCACTTTTTTGGTTCTAATTTAGCTAATGGGGGTTCGCAAGATATATGCCAGATTTAATTTCAAGGGCTAATTAAAACTTAACTAAGGTTCCTATCTCATATTCTAGTAAGTACTAATCCAATTCAAATATGACAGTCTTAATTTACTAATTTTAGGTCCTATTCATTAACTATAGTTATCTTAATTACTACATAGCTTCATAATTAAATTTATA
This sequence comes from Psophocarpus tetragonolobus, assembly GCA_037954015.1. Classification (NCBI taxonomy): domain Eukaryota; kingdom Viridiplantae; phylum Streptophyta; class Magnoliopsida; order Fabales; family Fabaceae; genus Psophocarpus; species Psophocarpus tetragonolobus. The sequence continues at coordinate 30,290,726 of CM075695.1, read as the reverse complement.
ATAATGTATTTAATTATTTTAAATAAATAATTAATTAATTTGAATTTTTATTAAATGATATACATCATATAATTTAAATAAACATCATATAAATATTTTTAAATAGTTATTTACAAACATGATTTTTTTTAAACTATATATTTCCTGCAACAAAATTCGTAGAAAAATTCATGCAATTTTTGGAAACGAGAAGTATATTACTTGCGATTTCTGAAAACGACAGTAATTTATTTTGAAAAAGGCAGGTAATTTTCCTACAGTTTCAGAAAAACTGTAGGAATTTCCCAGAGATTTTCTTGTGCCAAATTCTATAGGTAAATTTGAAAAATATTTATTCAAAATTTTCGTGGTTTTTTTTTAATATCATAGGTAATTTTGCTGCGATTATTTTAGTAAGAAAATTCCTACGAATATATTTTTACTTAAGTAAAAATTATCCACAAAAGGTTTAACGGAAGATTAATTTTTGTAAATAAATCCGCAGAAAATCAATTTCCTATGATTTTTTAAAGAAAATCTCCATCTAACATATGAAATTCTAGTAGTGTATTAAAGAAGAACAACTTATAGTGTCAACCATAAAACAAATTGTTCAACCACCTACCTACTATAATTGAGGATTGAACAAGATAATTAATGTTGATACTTTGATTTGTGCTCCTGGAAATTGCCCACCAATTTGAAATTATCTTATTAATCAACAAGATAAAATTTGTGGAGTGTATACAAAATTTGGACCATATTAATTCTCATGGGTGTGTATCCATTTTCTAGTTAAGATAATTCTTGTTTATTTCAAGCTTGTTGGTTTAATTCTTTTCCTCGGTAGAGTATTTATCAGAAATAGATCTACCTTTTGTTTTTCATGGTATCTATTTTTTAAAAAATCAAGTCCATTTATTTTGAAAGGATTTAGACATTGGAAAAAATAAATAGCGGAAATACTTGTGCATTTTTATCTCACGTGGAAAAGAATCCTAATTCACCTCACAATATTTCTTTTAGATGTTGGGAAGACATAAAAAATCAATTGATATAGTATTATCTAAACAAAATCCGCAACAAATTTTGTGAAATAGATTACATCTATAAACTTCTATTGATGTTGTTAAATGATTGACATTTCAATCTTGTGATTTTAGGGATCATAGTGAAACAGTAAAATCTAAAAATCAATGTAATTTTCTTCAAATGATAAAACTCTTGGTTTCTTATAATTAAAAAAAAAAATGGTTTGGCAAATGTTACTCAAAATGTATGATACACATTACCCATTAAAAAAGAAATTATATTTTCCAGAAGGTGCAAAATGAAATTCGAGAAGAAATTGATATAATGCAAAATTTTTTTTAGAAGTTTTAATTCTTTAAGAATGTTCATCTGCATATTATATACATTATTTTTGCTCATAAATTACAATTCGCTCTCGTTGCTTTAACTGAAAAGATAGTTGATGTACATGTTTTTTTTTTCCCGAACTTAATAATTGTAAATATTGTGTTTATAAACTCAATTATTAGTTTAAGTTGCTTATGCAACTAAAATTGTTTGGTCACAAATGATGATGAGATTAAGACTAAAAACATTAAAAAGAGCTGCTCATACTAGATAGAGTCTCCATTTTAATTAAATTTGTAGCCTTTTACACAAGTACAGTGAGAATATTTCAATTTTTGAACAATCTAATTTTGTCCAATGAGATGATGCTACCTATATCTTTAAAGTATTAATTTCATTTGATTTTGTTTTTTATCTACATGTGTTGCAAGAAACTATGGAATTACTCATAATTTTTGTCGAGCCTTACAAATTAAATCTTTATATATTTTGAATGTTATTTGTTTAGTTTTTAACACAAAATCTTTAATTTAAAAACTAAGATATTTTTGTTAGATTAATTTTTTTAAAAAAATCACATATTTTAATTAGAAAGGTTACATTAAGAGAGTACTTTACATTGCGAAGTGTTGAATCCGGTATGACGAGTTCTAATGTGGCTATTGTAATACATGGCATTGGTGGGGCTATTTTTTTTTTATTGGCAAAAAAAACAATATTATTAAACCAGAAAAATATGTCTTTTAACAATACAGATTACAACTTAGAGTCCAAAATACCAAAAGAAGTTTACAAGAAAACATGATACCTTAGATAATATATCAGGTTTAAAATCAACTCAACCTAAGTGTGCATTATGAATTTAGCTACCCGACACCTTTCCCACAAGTTCATTTGTGTGTTCTAAACAATCTCACGAGCATCAATGTCACTGTTGATGCGTAAAATATGACCGCTTAAGGACAAATGTATCCTCAGTAGTAGTAATAGTAGACCTAAGTTTGGATATCGTACCCAAAGGACTAGATTTAGTGCTTTCATAATTCACTTAGTAAATAGAAGAACACTTTAAGAGAAACAATGATTTAATATAGGCTTAAATAAGTTTTTTTATTCTTAAAGTTTCACAAAAAAATCACTTTTGGGCCTTGAAATTCAAAAATATTTTTTTAATCTCTAAAATTAATTTGTTTTTTATATTAACATTATCCGTTTATAAGTTCTAGTGTATTTGACTTTGCTAAATGTAAAATTGAAGATTGAAGGGTTAGGATTGAGGAAGAAAGTGATTCATGAGTACAAAAATATGTTCCCTATCAGCAATCTTTTAACAATGTTAACTAAAGAAGAAGGACTAAAAATGAATCATGGACTAAAAAAATATTTTTGAATTTTTTAAAGACTAAAAGTGATTTCTTGTAAAACTTTAGGGGCAAAAAACTTATGTAAGCCTTTAATATATGTATGTTCTCGATTGTTCAAATTGTGAGTAGAATGCAAACAAAAGATTCAATGGTTTAAGACTTAGGGTTGTGATTTTCACTATAATGTTCTTACCCCTATTTACTGAGAAATCTCATTCTTTGTTATTCATTGATCACAAATACTTTACCAAAATTGTTGTGGTGTATTTGGTCATACACACTACATTATAACCCTAACTTGTTATATAGTTTAGTCATGCAAAATTTAAAATTAGGATCAATTTCTTTACTAATCCATTGAAAGTTTGTCTAATAAATTTGGTCAATTCTATCAAAACGATGACCTACTTGTTTTCCAAATCAATTATTTAAATATTAATGGTCATGACTATTCAAATAATTAACATGTAACAAATATAGTGGAGAAAAAAATTAATCATTGAATAACATTGAATGATAATGCAAAATGTAAGGAGGAATCACAAAAAGTTTACATCACAACCCTAGAAAAAAGGGATTAGGTAGACATGGGTAATGAATTACACATTACATTAAGTGGAGAAAGAATCATTGTATGAAGGACTATGAATTGGCTCAATCCAAAGTTTCCTTGTCGTTTTTCGCCTCTAAGTTATAAATCTAACTCTAACTCTTTGTCTTAGGCAAAACGAGTTCCCTTTTGTTTCTTATCTTCTAGTACTTATAGAAAAGGGTTTGAGACTTTTAGCATAAGTGTGCTGGTATGAATCTGACTGTGCTTGTTTTGGCGTCCTTCTTGAATAATTTCTCTATAAAGATTCAATTTTACCCATTTTCCTTCCCGTTTTTTAAGTACTTATCTAAAGTGAGAATAAACACTAAAAATGAGTTTTGTAAATAAATATGCAATTTTTTTCTAACAAATAGGTATTAAACATGATAAAAATACAGGTCAAAAATCGATTTATTGACACTCATTAAATATTGCATTATTTAGACACTTTCAAATGTGTCATAGACTTACAAACCACACAGAAGATCAAGCCTGATTGTGTTGCTGATTACTGTTTGACAACCTTATAAATTGGAACGCATGACACCTAACTGTGTATGATAGTTCTATAGATATACCTCACCAATAGCATAGTTTTTGTCACACCCTAGTAGACACTTCACAAGTTATAAACATGTGTACATGTTTCCACCTCTTTAGCACATAGCCTACACAATGTTGCCTGAAGAATCCCACACTCTAACAAATTTGCCTTTGTTGGTAGTCTGTCTGTTTCTAACTACCACGCCAGCATCTGCACCTTCGATGAGACACCTTTTTCCATAATAGAGAGGTGAAAAGGTCCTTTTGGAGACGTGAGTCTGCTAATAGTAACATGTAAGCTAATGAGACAGAGTCATCTCCAAACCCTTTTACATTCCATACCCACCTATCTTTCACCCCTTCTACCAACACTAGCATCTTTAGCCTATTCTTTAAATTGTCAAACAATTCTTCCTCTCTTCCAAACAACTCCCTCCTCCAGACCAATTCTAGCATAGTAAGCCCCCTACATGTCTTTCATCGTGACCTTCGTATTCATTGCTAACCGAAATAAACAGAGATATGCCACCTGTAAGTTATGATCGTCTAACCACCTACCTTTGTGGAAATCAACTACCCCTTCATTACCAACACAACAAATAATGTTACTAGACCATCAATAATTTTTACCCACCTGTTATATCAATGGATTGTAAGTCCACCCACCATCAAGAAAATCTATGTTGCATTTCCTCCTACAAATCATCATTCTTCAAGTACATCGCCTTATTAGTTATTTCTTAACTTGTGGAAAATCACAGGGATTTGCAGCTTTTGTCGCCAGAGAAAATGTCTTTGCGATCTAGCTTATTAGTTATTTCTTAAACTTTTTCTTTCTCAATGGTTACAGTGGTTAGGCATAATCAAACAAGTTTACATGTCATATGGACAAAAAAATATTCTCTCTAGGTATTAAAAATTTTAAGTAGGAGAGAGAAAAATACAATAGGTGTGTGGGACCCACATACATATGTAAGTCTCACACACCCATTGTGTTTTCTTTCTCTTACTAAAAATTTCCAATATTAGAGAGAAGCTACAACCCATATGGACCACTCATGATTAAGAGGTCATATGGTCCAATAACCATTCAAAACAAAACAATTCTATTAATTAACACATATGTAATGACCAAATAACCATTCAAAACAAAACAATTCTATTAATTAGCACATATGGAATGACCAAAACACGTTTGTCCATCACGATTTACCAAAGTAATGTCTATAATGGAGTTTCCTAGCCTTACCAAGTTTGTGTCATCTTTTATGATTTTAACCGCGAAAACATTGTGATTTTCCTGCCATCTTTAACTTTGGTGCATCAAACGCTACACTGGTGGCTTGGCTGCTTCTTTTCCTCTTTCTGCACCAAAAACACCAAATGTAGAGACCTATTTTCATAGACCTGCTGGAAGAGTCTCTGATGGCCGACTCATTATTGATTTCATAGGCAACATTTTTATTTTTTTTCTTGTTTCTTAATTTTCATGTCAAATAGTGCTTCATTTTTAGTACAACATCTAGGAACGTTGTAAAGTATAATTTGAGTATTTTTAATATACCACTCTCACAACTCCACGAAAAGGAGAAAATTAAGGTCATCTCTATCATATTATTCATGAATTTTCCTTTCATTGTTGCTTTAATTTGCCTTCATTCCACCATTTTCACTATTTTATTAAGTATATATATTATTGCCTTGTGAATAATTTGATTTCTAATTTTGCTACTAAACTTTGTATCATCAGCACAAAGTTTTGGATTCCCTATATATATTGATTCACCGGGAACCAACTTTTCACATGGCGCAAACTTTGCAGTAGCAGGAGCCAGAGTCAGAGCTCAACATCCTGTCTACCTTCAAGTTCAAATCTCACATTTCGAACATTTAAAATCCACTTCGTTAGAGACCAAGGTAACATTATGAATTTATTTTGATTAATTGGTACCTTTTGGTGAGTGTGTGAGTTTCACTTATATGATATTCACCATAATGAGTGATATCTTTCGATTTTAATATTTTTTGGCAGGCGGGGTATTTGCAACACTAATGCTCAAACAAGAGTACTTTTCCAAAGCTTTATATACATTTGATATCGGTCAAAATGATCTTACAGCACAACTGGATTTATGGGCAACATGACCCTACAACAAGTTAATGCTTTTATACTTGATATAGTCAATAGTTTGACATAGAATATCAAGGTAGTTAATTTTGTAACCCAATTTTTATAAATGAGATATTTTAGTTATTTTAAATTAATTGAATTAGTTAATAGAAATTTAATCATTTATTATAATTAATTTTAAAAAAAACTAAAGTGTGTATATATATATATATATATATATATATTGTTATTAGAGAAAAAAATAAAATAAATACTCTTGGAGACAATAATAATAAGGAGAGGTATATTTATATTATATATTATTGGTAGGAGTTTGTATATTATAAATTAAGGGGTTAAGTGAGAAGGTAAACGAGTTGGACGTTAGGTCCATTAGGATTGTCATGTGAGAAAGGAAGGAAGAGTCATGACCACTCTTATCTCATTTTTACCCTAGAGTTTCTTGAAGTTTGGGGAAAGAAAAAGGAAAATCATAGAGAGTAAAAAGAAGAGAGAAAATTATCCTTCCACAAACTCTGCAATTTTCGTAATCTCATCCTACAAATTCATTAATTGTTGGGTCAGCCTTGAAATTTGATAGTAGGTTCCAGTTTTCGTAATCTCTTCATGAAAATTGTAACCCTAGATATTATCTCACTAATTTCGTTTGTTTCACCCCAAAATGATACCTAGAGATCAAATTATAATCAGATTAGTGATCAAAGGTCGAATTAGCTGAATTAAGTTATGGATTCATGTTTCCTCTAAGTTTTAACATAGTAAACATTTGTTTCAGCCCTTGAGGTCAACATAGGAATTCTAGATAAATATCCTAACTTTCAAACTAGATAAGAAAAAATACTATAGGATGAATAAATATTTATATATCGCGTTTATACTCCACAAATATCATAGAGGCTTGTTAGAAAATTATTAAGGAAATCTTCAAAACTTATAAAATGTTATGGTGAGCTATGAATGTAATAATCCTATGTGTATATGTGAGAAAATGAATGTATTCAATATTACAAATGATGAATTTTATTAGTCATTGTATATGTTAAAAATGCTTTTATGGGTGGATGTATTAAGAGTGTCTTGTAGTGTGCTGAATTTATGTTATGCAAATGAGTATAAGGTGAAATGTTTTTATTTAATTTATAAATACACGTGATGTGTTAAGGATGTGAACATCATGTTAAGATAATGTGTGTGATTTATAAATGTGTATGATTTATAAATGTGTGATGTATTGATGAACATGAGCACGATTTGAGATAATGTGATTGATGATATGAATCAGAGGTGCTTGATAGAAAGGCATTCCAACTGCAATTAGGAATGAAATTTAGTATCATTGTGATTTGAGATAGTGTGATTGATGGTATGAGTCAAGGGTGTCTGACAGGGAGTCATTCCAACCGCGGTTGGGAATGAAATTTAGTACCATTGTCAGATGTTGTTGTTATGACTGTGAGATGAGCATGGATGAGCATACTGCATAGTGGTGACTTAGGGGATTTTGTAAGGTCTGCCCATTGTGTGATATTCTGTACCAGTTCTTCTTAAGTTGTGTGAAACCTATACGTGACTGGTGTAAAAGAGACTTATACATATTAGAACCTATGCGTGACTAGCGTAGAAGAGGTTTTTACCTATTGGAACCTAAACGTGGTTGATGTAGAAGAGACTTATGTCTATTGGAACCTATGCGTGGTTGGCTTAGATGAGAACTTTTTCCATTTGGAACCTATACATGTCTGTGTAAAAGAGGCTTATGCTTATTGGAACCTACGCATGGCTAGCGTAGAAGAGGCTTATGCCTAGGACAAACCTGCATGAGACAGCATGTGCATGATTGTGACACATTTTGCATAGAGATGAATTGCACGTGTTTGATGGGTGGACATTAAATTGTATGAGAGTATTGTTAACATGTTTCCATATGCTATTAAATATCTGTATGTGATTAAGAAGTTGCAAGTGATTGTGTTAATCATATGATTTGTGGTATGTAAGGGGCGGTGTTATTCCTTGCATGTCTTAATATATGAGTCAAGTTCTCACCATTTTGCTTGTTATGTTATTTCTTTTCTTTTGGGACGGAATGCTCATAGGTCAAAAGACAGTAGAAGAGATAGGAGTTGGTATTGAGAAAGAGACCTGATTCGTTAGATTGCTCTAATATGCATGTGACATCAGGACATTGGGTTATTAGGATGTTTAATTATTTTTAATTAGTATGAAATTTATTTATTATAAGGATTTAATTATCATTTTGGTAATCACGATTTATAAGAGTTTTATTTATTGTTTATTTTGGTAGGAGAAGTATAATTTTATAAATAAGATTGAGTTTTTGTTAGAATCATTAAAGTGAAGTATATGTTTATATGAATTCTTTTACCCTATTCAATTTTAATTCTCTTTAATTTTTACTATTAATATGTTGGGATGGAAGGATGTCACAAATTTCATAATATATAACATTTTTAATTATACTTCTAGTCATTATTATGCTAATTTGGTGAAACTTGTATTATAAAGAACATATACAATTTGGGGCTTAGATCATTTTGGAAACACAACAGTGGACCTTGGCTGAAAGGGATGCTTATGATTGTGCAAAAGCATATAATGAAGTTGTTCAGTCTTTTAACCAACATTTAAAGGAAGCCTTAGATCAACTTCGTAAGGACCTTTCTTTGGCTGCAATCACATATATAGATATCTATTCTGTCAAGTACTCTCTCTTTAGTAACCCAAAGAAATATGGTGAGTCAAATCCAAATGACCTTAATTACCTCATTTCTATCCTCAAATAAACTTAATTATCTACTATGTGTGTTATTGTATGAAAGTTTCATTAACATGCAGGTTTTGAGCTTCCACATGTTGCTTGTTGTGGCTATGGAGGAAAATACAACTTCGGTAATGTTGGATGTGGAGGAACCATAAATGTCAATGGTACTGACATTTGTGGGTTCATGTGAAATTTTGGGATGGGATCCACTACACTGAAACAGCCAATAAAGTTGTCGTTGATCAAATCTCTTCTGGAAATTTCACATATCCACCCATTCCCATAAAGTGGCATGTGATAGAAATTTTACATTACATTAATGAGTTTCAACTGCACATGTTCATAAGTTCATTCCAACCATATATGTATATTAGAAATGAAGTGTAGGATATTTATTCTATTAAATTGGACATGTTCAATCTATTAAATTGGACATGTTTATTCTAATTTTATCTCTTACAGTGGATATTTGATATTTACAATTAACTTAAAATTGATTTAAGCAAACCATTTACTTTACTCATTATCATTGCCTTCCTTTGGATTTTGTATGGTGATACATTTGTAATATCATATGTAAATTTAAAGAGTACACATGTAATATTATATATAAATTTATTATACATGCATCCCTAATTTATATATGATATTACACATGTATTTTCTAATTTTTATATGCTAGTAGCTGTGTAATTTTTATATTTTTTAAACTTTACGATCGAACATCCTCTCACCTCTGTTGTCGCATAGTTATGAAACTTGAAAAAAATTATTCTAATCACGTTCACATGAATAAAAACATAATGATACAAAAATAAACGAGATTAGCATATCATATACATATTTAATGGATTAAGTTTCCCTTCTTCAGCGAAACAACCTAAAACCATCAAACAAGAAGACAAAGAATAGATTTTACTTTATGAAAGTGAGTAGGGTAATTTTATTTTTTAAATTTAACTAAAAATTACATAACTAGCACGTAACCTATTTTTAACGGATTTAACACCCTATGGGAAGATGAAGATTAAGAAATAGGATTACATAACTAGCACGTGACCTAGCAGCCAACGCCCCTTAAACAAAAGAGATAGGATTAAGAAAAATGCTATAGAGAAAAACTAGTCAAAATTTCTTTTAGTACCTTCATGTTACACTCTCTTCGTTTCTAAATATAAAATATTGGTGTGCCCCTTAAACAAAGGAAACAGGATTAAGAAAAATGCTATAGTGAAAAACAGTACTTTCATATTACACTCTCTTCAGCTAATATGTTTTCAATCTCTATTTTTTTATACAAACTCTATTATGTTTCCAATCAGCATTTCTTATTCAAACTCTGTTCTTTTTTCAATCTTTATCATCTTAATTGAAAGTGTGTTTTTGTTGGTTTAAATAATCATAACTATTCTAGTTGAAACATGTAAACACTTCTCTTTAAGAAGAACACCATAGTTGCTAGCTTGTTGGATGGACACAAAAGAATTCTCAGTGGAAAATAACATCCCATAAGTAATATTTTATTTGTTAATAGAATCCAATATAGAGTGTGGTTAGAAAAGATGTTGAAAATTGATTAGAATTAAAATTGATTCTAAGATGATAATTTATGATTTGATGCTTTCTATTATAAAAGTAATAAAAGTAAGTTTAAGTAAAACTTAGTGTAAAATTCTTAATCTAACAAAAAAGTTACTCTAAGTTGTTTTAACCTATAATCAATTATGTAATCAAAATTAATTGTAATTTTTTTTTCAAAATGAAATTAAACATGTCAAAATTTATCTAAAATCAATTTTGAGTTTATAATTAATTTTAACGTAAAACAAGACATGCACAGAAAAACATTGTAAAAAAATTTGACAATTTCTATGGTTAGCAAGATGACAATGTTGAAATAACAAACAACAAATTAGATAAGGAAGGTGAAAAGTAGTATGTTTGTGCGTTTAGAATTTTTTTTAACAAAATCATAACGTTTTTAAATATTGAAGTTGAAAAATAATTTTTGACGATAAAAAATTAAACAAAGCAAGATCAGAAAAAACACAGTTCTAAATTAGTTTACTCAAGTTATGCTATAACGAACTAGTCACAAAGAGCCATTCTTCCATACGAGATTTAGGCCTATGGTGGGGGTGGGTATGGATAAGACAACTATTGTGTAGGAGGTGGATTTGTTGCAGGAGTTAATCTTTAGGTTGGAAGGTGTTGTAATGAGAGAGGACATTCCTAATATGTAGGTGTGGGATATGGAAAATACTCGTCAATACACAATGTCTTCTCTTTACAAGGTAGTGAGGGAAGGTTCTCAAGTACATCCACATGATTTTTTCAACTTACTGTGGCAAAAGAAGTTCCACCATAAGTACAATTTCTGGCTTGACTGCTTGATGTGAACAAGTTGAATTTAGTGTGGCGAATAACAATTCCACCGGTAGGCCAAGCATGATCCCTTCTATCCTCAATCCTCAACATCATATCCATTGTATATCCATTTTGGAGCCACAGCAAAGGACTCAATCATGTATTTGTTGTTTCTCAAGATTTCGGCACGTGTTTCCACACCCTTGTAAAAACATCTAAGTTCCATTTCCACACCTTAACCTAACCAAACACGTCATTTACTTTGATATATTTAGTGACAGTTGTCACGTATCACCTTGTCATTGGTCTATAATTGCAGCGTACTCTAAACACGCCATTTGATTTGATGTATAACCTCCATCTCCAAGAATAGGAAGATTTCCATGCACCTATTAGTCTCTCTGTCGATGTGTTTATCCTAAATCAAATTGGGGTGTTTAAATTCCCTCATGTGATTTTGTCAAAAATGCTAATTTATTTTGCGTGTTTAGTCATTAAATGGGCAAACTACACAATTTCTATAATTTTTGGATTGGTAATCCCATTCAACCCTCTTTTTGTCGTTCACCCCTATTCTGTCAAATGCTCTTTTTTAGCCACTCTAAGAAATATGGTGAGTGATCAACATGACCTTAGTTCATTTCCATCCTCAAAAGTGTGTTATTATTTGAAAGTTTCATTAATATGCAGGTTTTGAGGTTTCACATGTTGCTTGTTATGGCTATGGAGGAAAGTACAACTTCCGTAGTGTTGGATGTGGAGGAACCATAAATGTCAATGGTACTGACATATTTGTGAGTTCATGTGAAAGACCATCGGTTAAAGCGATATGCGATGGGAACGAATACATTGAAACAGTAATAAGGTTGTCTTTTATGAAATCTCTAATAGAAATATCACATATACACCTGTTTCCTTAAAAATGGCATGCGATAGAAATTTTACATTATACTAATGAACTTCAACTGCACATGTTGATTGCAGCCATATATTTGTATTAGAAATAAAGTCTACCATACTTATTTTTTATCATTTAATATGATTAAAAAATATATTATTTAATTTTTAAAATAAAAATATTTAATTGTTTTCTGTTTCTTAATAAATTATATTTCACCACCACCTTTACCACCAAATCATCAAATCATTGTCACTATTATCAATACAAATGTTGCTAATATTATTATTACTATCATTATCGTTATTATTATTTTTATCGTTATTGTCACTCTCACTCTAAGTGCTACTAATGCTATCACTCAAAAAACCTATAATTTTTCATAAAAAGTATAATAATAAGGTAAAGAATTTAACTATTTTTTGGATCATCCACTTAGAAAGATGGAGAATTCAGTAAATCCCAACACCAATATAATTCTTTAGTTATATTCTACTAAAATAATTTAATTGTGTGAGCCTAGTTCATGATAAAAACCGAGACATAAATTAATATTTCATTACAAAAAGCCCGAGTCCAGTATATATGCATCCAAATGTAAGCAAAATATTAATATTTAAATTAAAAAATATATTGCAAACAGTTTTCATAAAAGTAATAAACAAAACGGGAACATTTTACAAAACTTCTTAAATTATAATCAAAATTATTAATTAAAACCAAGAATAAAGCAAGATGAGCGTTAAAATTCAACAATAGTTAATCTAAACATTGTAATTATACATCTCAAATCAAAAGGAAAAATGAAGATAGTGAGTCTACCATAACTTCAATTTCTCTTGCTTTTAGGATACCCACAATCAATTCTGCGAATCTCACTTAGGAACTTCTTAATGTCAAAAGAAGAAAAAAAATATGTAGAGAATAATTATGTAGAATTGGAAACTTAACTTGAAACTAATAACAAGAAAGAATGTTATGCTATTTTTTTATAAGTAAAAAGAATATTATTGAACTAATATCTTGTAAAGAGTAAATAGTGTAACTCTATACAAACAAGTAAGTAAGTATGGAATGTTATTCTTTAAAAGAAAAAAAAAATTAAAGTGCATTATCTTTACAATTTGAGTTCTCAAGAATAATGATTTCGCACATTTAATAACAAAAGAACTTGTGACTTTCATAGAAAATAAACGTAGTTTAAAAAACAAACCGTTTCTTACAATGAGATGCATTCACAAGAAAACATACTTACAAATTTGATACAAATAAACAAATATATTTGTTAGTCGACAACCATAGTTAAAAATATTACCTTTATTTCTTGAAGACTTAAGTTCCAAAATTACGAGAATTTCAATTGAGTTTAAATGGAGAAACAATTTCAATTGAGTTTGAATGGAGAGACAAACCCTTCTTGTTAATACCATGAATTTGAAAGATTCTCATCTATTGATAACAACTTCACAAAATAGTTAAAAGATAAAACGATTTTTGGGTCTGAACTCAAGTCAATTTCTCATCATAAAACATTATAAAGTTTGAAGATCCTTCTTTATGACATGACTTAAAGAAAACATAATGAATTATTATGTAAGATATATAATGATTATACAATGAGTTATATAAAGATAAGAGCAATGTTGTTAATGTTAATAGAGAGGGATATATAAGTTTACTCCTCATTCCAGTAAGTATTCCAATGACTTGCCACACACTCATGCTCAAATATACAGTTATTTGATCTTATTCTAATTCATGTAAGCACTCCAAATCTACATTATATGATTTGTTACATATTCAATGACTTTTTTTTTTGTTCATATACATAGATGCTTAAAAGCATCTAAAAAAAACTTATTCCACTTAAATGTCTTTCAAATCCCAATTAATTCTACCATAAGCCAAATGATAATTTTTTCTACTTAAATGTCTTTTAGGTACCAATTATTCGTATTTTAGAAATTATTTTAATGTGTAATTTTCTTATAATAGAAAATAAGCTTTGAACTTATTTTGCTAGCATAAATCATAAACCTCAATTTAAGGAAAAGTATCTATAAAACTCAATTTAAGGAAAAATATCATAAAAATAAGAATATTTGAGTAATTTTTTTAGGTATATTGTTTGAATTTAATTTGTATACACCGTCCGTGTAAATATTTTTACACTAACATTCAATCCATAATCCTTTATTTATAGTGAATTTGTTGACTTTACTTATTACTATTTTAAGAGTCACATAAATAAAAAGGCATGATTGGATGTTGGTATAAAAATTTTTTATACTTATAATGTATACCAATTAAACTCATATTCTTTTATAGTATAAACACCTAATGATAAAATATATAGTAGAAGATAGTAGATACATAGATAGAGATTTAATGAAAATTAGGGGGTGAGCCGTATTTCCACGATAATAAAAATGGTGCAATATTAGTAAAAATAAAAAAAAAATAAGTTAAAAAAGTGTAAAAACAATGTTTAGCCAAGACTTGACAATTCAACCGTTCTTATAATACTAGTTATTATGATAAATTCTATGGTGTGGGTGTAATGGGAGGATAGAAATGATTAGCATTATATCTAAAAACCAATTTTTACAATAAAAATAATGATATTTAAATCTAAAAATTTAAATAAATAACTCAAATCCTTTTTGTATTAGTTAGAGTTGTCAAGAAAGATCAGAACTCTTCAACCAACATATCTAGCTCATCACGGGTTCAAACCGAGTTGAAAAATCTAAAAATGAATGGATTATATGTAAAAAATCAGCTGACAAACTTATGACTCAATCCATCCAAATTAAACTTGTGATAGAACAATCTATTTACATTTGATAAAAATCAAATTATTTTTTATTTTCTAAAATTTTAAATTATTATATTGTTTATTCGATTTATGTTCTATAAAAATATATATTAGTTTGTCGAAATCATTTGAGTAATAGTTATATTTTTAAACTAATATTTGACATGTAGATTTTTAGAAAAAAATATTGTTTAAATAATTTTTATATTTCAAACTCATAAAATTTAAAAATAATGCTATAACATATTATTTAAATTTTAAAATTTTTTCAATAATTAAATTTATTTTTCTAAAAAATATCTTTTTAATTTAAAAATTATTTTTTAATTTTTAGTGATTGATGAGTAAACTCCAATAATCTACCACCACCTGGTGCACCACAGAGAGTTAAAAGATTTCATAATAAAGTAAATTAAATTGGATTGACTCAAATCTTAGATCAACTAAAATGGATTACTAAATTTGTTGTTGTTATAATAATTTTTATACAACTTTTAAACTATTAATAGCTGAATTCAACAATTTATAATTAAAATAAAAATCATTTAAAAGCCGCTCAAATAAAATACTAATATCTTTAAAATGATTAAAAAAATAAAAATTATATTAAACCAAGCCACTAATTTTACAGCTGTTGAAGCTGAACCTCTGTAGTCTGAACCACCTTCAAGGCTTCAACTCCTCTTGTTTTCATCATCTGACGACGTCGCTTTGTCTTAGTCTCTTACCCTATTGCCAGGTTACCCTTTCCCTCTCTTTCTTCTTCCTTCTCTTTTAACATGCTTGTTTCGATTTCGAGTACGATATGCGCCAATCATTACCCAATCAATCAATTGTTTAAATAAGTAGTAATGAAAATCTATTGCACCCACATAACCATCGTAGACAATTATTACCTTGAATTCTGAAACTTGCTTCTTATTGGTTCTGTCTTTTGATGCTACTAAAAAATGCAGGATTTTGGTGTTTAACTTCAATGCCCCAAAACTGTTTGATAAAATGTCAGGTCTTTTCTGCATAAATTAACAATAGGCCCATAAGATGTATTTAGATGAACAATTTTCTGGAGAGGTTTGTTTGTTCATTTTTAAATTTTAAATATTATATAGCCGTTTAAAAATGAATAAGGTGTATAACTGTATATCCAAAAGTTGTTTCATGATCTCCCATTTTCCAAAGTTCTCAGGGAAGGAGAAATTTGATATAAAAGATTTATCAATCCCCATTGCCTATTTGATATTTTAACACATTGATCCAAGCATGCCTTGAAAGATGCACTAGCCATTTTAATTTGGTAAAGAAACATTGTGGCATGGATAGGCTAACATAGTTGTTTTTTTTTTTTCTTAATTTCATCTTATTGGTTATACTTTAAGGTGGCTCAATGTTATGGACTGAAGCAAAAAATGTTCAATGCCAGATCAACTAGTTCTTCCTAATGGGATGTAGGTTGCTTTCCTACAATAGTCTTTTTTCATCTCTTCTAAGAGTTGCAAAGTCACATTGGCTACCACTCTCTCTTCTAAGGTTAGGAATTTTCTCATTTCTGTAACTATGCTTGTCTGGTGATTTATATTTTATTGTAATTGTAATACTAGTTTTAGATTTTTTTTGTCGCAACAGTTGAAACCGATTGTCTCTGTTGCTGTTTCAGGTCAAAAGTGTTTTATGATTCAGGTCCAAGTGTACTACAAAATTGTTGCAATAGTGGTTCCCTGGTGAATTTTCAAGGTAATCTTTTGGTTACAATGTTTTTTTTAAACACTTGATTTGAACTGGACACGGGTAGCGTTGTTATTAGAAGTACCAATTTGATATGTTCATTACTGAATTTCAGACAGAAGACAAATTCCTGATTTAATTCAATAACAGAGCAGAAATTATTTTTATGCACTAAATCAAATGCATCTATGTATTTCCTTTTGGTATAAAGGAATGAATACTTATTCGTTTCTATGTAAAATCTTGGTTTTGTTGTCATTTAACATGTTTTTCATTGATGAAGTATTTTTAGAAAATTATTCTCTTCTGTAAACGTGGAACTAAAAGGGAAAGAGACATTCTTTTTCATTGGTATCTCTACCCAGCGACGTCATTTAGTGTCACAGTTCAAGATCCTACTTTTATTATTGCTTTGACCTTATGGAAATTGATTGAAATAAAATAAAAAAGTTAATCTTCAGCCACCAGGCAACTTTTGTAGCCTTCATGCATACAACGCTTAACATTTGTTATATATCAGCTCCTTTGAGCTAATGAATTGGATTTGCAGCAATTAGACCTTATGCACGTGATGCATGCAAAGGCTATAATCTCTTTGACCGTAGAACACCAGGGGATGAAGAATTCAAGAAAGTCTGGGCAAAGGAGATGAATGAAGATAACACTTTGTGGACAGGAAGTGAGGATGAAAGTGATGAAGAACTGGATCCAAAGACTCATCTTGATAAGGAAATAAGGAAAGCAAGACTGGAAGCTAAAAAACATGCAGACTTGATTGATGCTGACGAAAGTGATGAGTTAAGAAGTGTCTGGTCTGGCAGTGATGAGGAGAAGACACTGTGGACTGGTGATGAAATGGATAGTGATGATGATATTCCTACTGAAGCTTACCCAAATGAAAGTAGTGATAAGTACATAGATAAATTGTTTGAGTTTGATGAAATGCCCAAATACCGAACCATCTCCGAGATGTTGAAAGCTGAACAAGAACCTGAGGAGTTGTCACCAGGAAAGCAAGCAAGGAAGATTGCAGTTGGGAATGCTTTAAAGAAATTAAAGAAGGGTCCAGATGGGAGGTATACCAATGTGTGGGAGGTTATGAGTGATTTGGATATTCTAATTGGAGCCTTTGAAAATGTTGTTTCAGGACCAGAATATGCAGAACTTAGACAAGGAGGGCCTAAACAACTAAATATTCAGTTTTTCAAGGACATACAAGCGCGTATGAGAGATCCAAATTACAAGTTCTCACCTGAGTTAAAATTGAAACCTAAGAGTAAACTGGTTTCTAGAAAGAAATGGCAAAAGGCAGAGTCCAGAAGGAGGAAAGCACGAAAGAGATAAACATACAGTATGTTTTCTCTACATTGCAGTAGAAGTTAGGTTTAAAATGTTAATTGTATCTTTGGACAATTTAATGCATGAAAACCATATTTGTAAATTGATTGGTCATTTTTTTTACAAAGGTTATGCCAAAATGTTCTGAAAGTAAATGCTGGTACAGGGTTATAGCCACATTAAATGGTAGATTCTTTTTAGAACGTAAAATACTTAACATTTGTATTTTTGTTGTTGAGCTGAAAAAGTCAATTAATTTTGTTCTTCGTAGTATAAAGCATGAAGATTAAGATTGTTTTCATTATTTCTTTGCTTTTGTTAAAAGGAGGGACCAATTAACAAACAAGGAAAGGAAGCACTAATCATTTCCTTAAAAACAAGATAATGACAACTATGACTTAGTTATTTTAATTTTGACTATTCATACTAAGATGTAGGGATGACAACGAGGCGACTGTGTACAGATGATCCCCTCAAAATTGGGACGAGTTTAGGTCAGTACAGATGTTTTTGTCATCTCTGTTAAGATCTCTGGGTCAATATGTATTTTTGTTACAAACTGAAAAATACATCGCTATTTATTTAAAATATTGTTAATATAATATTATTAATATAAATTTTAAAATTATTATTTTAAAAATTAATAACTTTATTATTATAATATGTTATAATTAAATAATAATATAAAAATAATTAATTCTCTCAAGACATATATTATTTACTCGTGGAGAATACAACACATTAATTTCTAAAATATGTGTATTATTTTAATAGATCTATGGTATAATTTAAACATCTGCCAGAGGAATAGAGATAACTTATCCAATAAATTATCATATTAAGACTTGTTATAGAATAAGATTTTATTTTCAATCCAAATTGTTACATTGATAAGCTGCTATAAAGCTCAATAACTTCCTAATTTCTGTGACATACCATATTTAAAGAAAGGGATGGCTCTGAAAAGGGCCCAATAAAAATTTGATCAAAGATGAAGCTGTCTCTGTGTAATGGATCCCATCATAATTCACTCTAACTGATGCCATTGGCCAATATGTTTTCTCCAAATCCAAACACTACTGCTCTAGTTGTCCTCCCCTCCATAGCCACATCAAGCACCTAATGACAGCTCAAACCCTGAACAATACGTGTCAATGTAAAAGTTTTACCCTCACAGTTAATCACAATTTTTTATATATGGTAAGTTTGTTGAATTTACTAATTAATATTTTAAAATCATATAAATAAAAAATTGAGATTAATGACATAAAACTCCTTTACACTAAAAGGCTACAACCATTGTGAAAAAAATTGTCAACAAGAATAGCATAATAGGACCATTTTAACTTTGCTCACCTTATTTCTTTGGATTGCTGAAAAGAGAGTACTTGACAGAATAGATATCTTCATATGTGATTGCAGCCAGAGGAAAGTCTTTGCAAAGTTGAAACACAACTACCTTCAATTTGTGGTTGAAATACTGAGCTACATCATTATATGGCTTTGCACAACCATAAGCATCCCTTTCAGCTGATAGAAAATTGGCTAAAATGTAAGGAAGATAACCAATGGGTCCCGTGTTGTATATCCAAAATGATCTTGCCCCTAAATCATATATGTCCTTGATCACCATAATAATAAACTTAGAACAATAAATTACATAATAAATCATCTCATAAGGGTATTGAAGGTATTGAACTACCTTAATATTTTTTGAAAAGACATTGACCATATCAGGTACAGGAGCATTGACTTGTTGCACAGTCATGTTTCCAGAAAAGCCAGCACCAAGATCATTTTGACCGATAACAAATGTGTACAAAGCTTCATCAAAATACTCTCGTTTTGGCATCAAACATGCAAATACGCCACCTACAGTGAAATATTAGAACTAAAATAAAGTACTAAACTATGTTCTTATTATAACTTCTTACTTTACCTTAATTTCTAATGAATTGTTTTCTGGACTGAAATCTCTTAATTGAGTATATTGAACATCCAGGTAGAAGGGACTGAATCCACCCTGAGGTATAACACTATTTGAAAGTCTAATTGTTATGCTCCTGTTGCAAAGTTTGCACCATGTGAGAAGTTGGTCCCCAGGGAATCAAGATACACACTAGGATAAGTGAGTCCAAAACTCTTTGCTGAAATCACAAAATTAATTATAATTGGCATTTGAAAACTTTTGTATGGTGTTAAATTGATTAATCATGAATTCCTGCATGTGGTATAAGATTCAGGGTCAATCTTAATTTGGTACAACTAAAAGGCAAATTAAGGTAAGTTAACCATATTTTTTAGACTTGTTCATCATCATAACAGTGGAAAAAAATGAAAATTATGATTACCTATGAAATCAATGATGAGACGACCATTAGAGAATCTTCCTGCAGGTCTGTGAAAATTGTGTCTCTATGTGGTGGTGTTGGTGCCATAAGGGAAGCAGCCAAGCCACCAGTATCTGACTTTGACTCACCAAAGTTGAATATGGCAAGAAAAACACATTCTTTGGTTGTAAACTCGGGGTTTTGTAGTATGGTAATAATGAATAAAATCACTGAAAAAGACAAGTTTGGGACATGAAACTTGGCAATCTTAACTGTTAAGCAACTTCATTAAGGAGACTATAAAGCCCGAGTCCCGTATATTAATCCAAATGTCAGCAAAGTATTAATATTGAAATTATAAAATATATCGTGAACATTTTACATAGAATTAATCAACAATATAGAAATATTTTACAAAACTTCTGTAATATAATAAAAATTATGAATTAAAACCAAGAACGAAGCAATGTGATCTTGTACTTTCTTTTTCGGCCAAATTGAGTCCATAATAACTGGAGTTTCTTTTGATAGCTGTGGGTCACCATGCCCACAACCAATTTTGCATATCTCACTTTTTTCTATAGGCTTCTGCATATCTCACCTGGACCTTTCCAATGACAACATTCTAGAAATATCAAGAACAATTATAATTATGTAGAATTAAAAACTTAATTTGAAACAAAGAATACAAACAAGAATGTTATGCTATAACAGAAAAAAAATGTTCCGAGAAAAAAAAAATCTAATGCATTATGTTTACAACTTGAGTTTTAGAGGACAATGATTTCACACAATCACAACAAACAACTTGTGATTCATGCAAAGTAAATATAGTATGAAACAAACAACCTTCACAATGAGATACATTGACAAGAAAACACAATTAATTAACACAAATAAGCATATACATTTGTAAATCAATAGTCAAGGTTGCAAATATTACCTTTGTTTCTTGAAGACTTAAACTCTAAAATTATGAAAATTTCAATTAGAAGTTGAGTAGAGAGATGGAGCCATCTTGTCAATAACTATGAATTTGGAAGATCCTCATCTACTAATGATAAAACTTCACAAAATAGTTAATTGACAAGATGGATCTGCCTCTAAACTCAAGCAAATTTTCAGTCACAAAGCTTTGTCGAATTTGAAGACCCTTTCTCTATAGTATAATATATAAGATAATATAATGAAAATGTAATGAGTTATATATATAGATAGGCTTACCCCTTGCTCAAGTAAGTACTTTAATTACTTGCCACACACTCATTCATGAATCATGGGATAGGCTTATTCCATTTTATTCTCACTCTCATAAAGTAAGTACTTTAATGACTTCTTTTTTTATTTTTATTTTAACACATGCATGTGGGCTTAAAAATCTTATTCAACTTAAATTATATTAGCCATAAGGAGATCTATCAACTTAGAATATGTTTGTATGAATTTCTTTAGAAATATTTATATAAAAAAATATAAATAAAAAGTCACAAAAATTCTTTTATAAGTTAAAATTAGTGTATCAATTAGTTTATAGTTTACAATACAAGTCTTTTATGTAATTTTTTTAAAAAATGTGTGATTTTTTATAAATTAACTTATAAAAAGTTTCACATCATTTAAAAAGGTTATGGAAATAACAAATTACTACGGTATATTATAAAAAAATGTTTTTACACATTACATAATTTTATTAGTTTGACTTTGAACCTTGCTTCACTCATTTTTGCCTCGTATCATCTCAAATCCTATTGTTTACCAACTTTATTTAGTTTTGCCAAATTGGTCATCTGCCCTTACCATTAACCTTTTTATGAGTTTTTTTTTATTGAATGACCTAAAAATAGTTCTAAGTTCCATAATCACAAAAAAAATTAGAAAGGGTCACGATATAATGGGTCAATTGATCATATGAAAACACATAATTATTATTTTATAAATATATTTTGTTACCTATTGTATATTCTATAATTATTTTAATAATTATAAATAGTTATATAAATTTTATTTATATAATTGTAATATACAATACAAAATAAGATGAAAAAGTTATGATTATATCTTTTTTTATAATTTACTGGACGTGATACCTAATATCTTTATTTTCTCATGCACTTTCAACACCATTTCACATAGTTGCGGCAAAACTTTTGATACACTTTCTGTGATCTTGTCTCTCACAAGTCTGTAGACCATGCCACTAATATATGAGAATATCTAGTACACGTTTTCTTTTAGAGCACCTTACACACCTTTGTGTTCCATGTCATGTCACTATAATCTTTTAAAAATTAATAGGGGCACACTATTGATGCACTTTCTCTTAACTCCGCCTTGTACCACTGAATAGTGTACAATGTGGGAAAACCCTTTATCAACCATATCTTCTTGTACCCCTACCACATCTTCGAGAAGTCAACGCCCCTTAAACACAGAAAATAGGATTAAGAAAAATGCTATAGAGAAAAACTATTGAAAAATTCTCTTAGTACCTTCATGTTAAACTCTCTTTCGAAAATAAATATTAGTGCATCCCTTAAACAAAGGAAATAGGATTAAGAAAAAGGTATAGTAAAATCCTATTGAAAATTTCTCTATTAGACATGTGTGTAAATTATGAAAGAGTAAAGAAAATTAATGTCACCTATACAATCATAATAATGACTCGGCCAACGGAGAACCTTTCCAGTAGATCTATGAAAGTCCCATCAGTAACGGTTGTACAATTGATAAATAAAGTTGATATCGACATGCAGTAACAGTACCTTGTGCCAATAGGGCCTCCTGTTTCTGGGATGGGTCGTACCATGAGAGCTATGTATGAAAACTTTTTTTATACTCATAGATAGAGCAAAACACATGTTCCTTCCATTTTTCTTTCATTGTAGTTTGTAGCCTTGCAAAATTCGTGATACAAGTTTCTAAGGAGTACTGATTCCCAGCTATATGTACCATATTCATTCAAGTCCTGTAGAAATGGAAGAAACTTTAGAGAAACATAATTAACTGAATGATTAGGAAAGAGTAGTCCTCTAATTAACCTCCAAATATATGCCCTTGCATAATTTTGTACTTCATTGGGCAAAATACGTCCTTGGTAATCAAAATTTGTTTCTAACCATTTTGTTTTTATTGTGTTCTCTCTTATGTCTTGATTTTCAGGCCTCACACCTAAAATTTGTTCTACTTCATCACCCCAGTTGTGCTTTGCAATTCCAGATATTATTAAACCATTTATGTTCAACCCAAGCAATAGCTGTCATCTTGTAAAGTTATCGTGTGAAAGATGTGTGTTTTTGGCCTTCAATGTTCAACTAAAACTAAAATTAATTGGTGGTATGATCAGAAAAAGACAATTCTAAATAAGTCAAAAAAACTAACAACTCTTATAAAATGAAGAATTTTATCAAGGGGCTCTTCGAATCGATTGCTAATACTTTGAGTCTACCTAAGTTAATAATGTGACTCTCCTCCAATGTGTATTATGTTGCATTGGTCAATAAACAGTATTAGCTAACATATTTAACGAATCATATTACAATTTAAATATAAAATTAATAAAAGTTGATACTATTTGACTTAAAATCAAAATACCTAAATTTATATTTATAAAAATAACATTACTAAACTAACACATTATTAAACATGAGTACATAAAATTATAAAACATAAAATTATATAATTATAAATATAAACCGATATTACTACAGTTCAATGCAATAAAATAAAATTAAAACACACGTTCAAATTTAATCATAATAATTATAATAATAAAATTAAATTACAACACAAGTTCAATAATTATAAGTATAAAACGATAAAATTTACAATTATAATAATATTATTAAAATTATACTAATAAAATAAAATTTAATTTATATTGTAAAATTACAAGACGATCAAATTATTTTGACCAAATTAAAATTATAATAATATCATTACAGTTAAATGTAATAAAATTAAAATTATAAGGGGACATTATTGTTACTTAAAATGTGCGATTTTGTTAAAAAATGTTCAATTTTGGTGTTTAACTGCAATAGAAATTATAAGGGGACATTAAAATTAAAATTACTTTAGACATAATCCTTTTAATTAAGAAAAATGCTCTTTGTTTCCTCAATAGACGAATATGTAAGCACTATGCAGGCTCTGTTATAAGGGAACATTATTGTTACTTAAAAATGTGCAATTTTGGTGTTTAACTGCAATTCCCCCAAACTATCTCATAAGATGTCAGGTCCTTTCTGCAAAACTTAATCATAGGCCAATAGGGAATATTTTATTATTAGATGAATAATTTTCTGGAGAGGATTGTTTGTCCATTTTTAAATTTTAAAAATTATATAACTGGTTAAAAATGAATAAGGTGTATATTCAATATTTACTTCATGATCTCCCACTTTACAAAGTTCTCAAGGAATGTTGACATAAAAGATTTATCAATCCCTCTTGCCTACCAAAACACATTGATCCAACTAGCAATTTTAATTTGGTTTGGTAAAGAAACATTGTGGCATGGATTGCCTAACATTTTATTTTCTTAATTTCATCCTATTAGTTATATCAATACTTTAAGGTGGCTAAATGTTATGGACTGAAGCAAAAAATGTTTGATGACAGATCAACTAGTTCTTCCTAACGGGATGTAGGTTGTTTGTTTTCCTATAATAGTCTTTTTACATCTCTTCTAAGAGTTGCAAAGTCACATTGGCTACCACTCTCTAAGGTTAGGATTTTTCTCATTTCTGTAATTATGTTTGTGTGGATATTTATATTTTATTATGAATTGTAATACTAGTTTTAGATATTTTTTATGTCGCTATAGCTGAAATGGATACTACAAGGTAATCTTTTGGTTCAAGTCCAAGGGTACTACAAAAATGTTGCAATAGTGGTTCCTGGTTTATTTTCAAGGTAATCTTTTGGTTAGAATTTTTTTAACACTTGATTTGAACTGGATATGGCAGCGTTGTAATTAGAAGTACCCATTTGATATGTTCATTACTGAATTTCTGACAGAAGACAAAATTCCTGATTTAATTCAACAACAGAAACCAGGTAATGATTTTTATGCACTGAATCAAATGCATCTATGTATTTCCTTTCGGTATAAAAGAATGAATCCTTGTTTGTTTCTTTGTAAAATCTTTGTTCTGTTGTCATTTAACATGTTTTTCATTGGGTGAAGTATTTGTAGAAAATTATTGTCTTCTGTGAACATAGCAGTAAAAAGGAAAGAGTCATTCTCAACATACAGTATGTTTTCTCAACATTGCATCCAAAGTAAGACTAAAAATGTTAATTGTATCTTTGTACAATACATGCTACTTAATACATGAAAATCATATTTATAAATTGATTGGTAATTTTTTTTCCAAATGTTATGCCAAAATCTTCAGAAAGTAAACGCTGTTGCAGGGGTTACGGCTACCTTAAATGGCAGATTCGTTTTAGAAGATAAAATAATTAATATTTGTATTTTTGTTGTTGAGCTGAAAAAGTAATTAATTTTGTTCTTCTTAGAATACAGCATGAAGAAGAACATTGTTTTCATTACTTCTTTGCTTTTGTTAAAAGGAGGAACCAGTTAACAAACAAGGAAAGGAAGCACTAATCATATCCTGAAAACAAGTTAATGACAACCATGACTTAGTTATTTTATTCTTTGCTTTTGTTAAAAGGAGGAACCAGTTAACAAACAAGGAAAGGAAGCACTAATCATATCCTGAAAACAAGTTAATGACAACCATGACTTAGTTATTTTATTCTTTGCTTTTATTAAAAGGGGGAACCAGTTAACAAACAAGGAAAGGAAGCACTAATCATATCCTGAAAACAAGTTAATGACAACCATGACTTAGTTATTTTAATTATGAATATTAATCTTGTCATGGAATAACACTTGATTTTCAATCCAAATTTTTACATTGATTAGCTGCTATAAAGCTCAATAACTTCCTAATTTCTGTGACATGCTATATTCAAAGGAAGGGATGGCTCTGAAAAAGCTCCGGTAGAAATTTGATCAAAGATGAATTTACTAGCTGCTTCTGTGTAATGGATCCCATCATAACTCACTCTAACTGATGGCCTTTCACATGAACCCACAAAAATTTCAGTGCCATTGGCCAATAAGTTGTCTCCACATCCAACACTACTGCTGTAGTTGTACTCCCCTCCATAGCCACAGCAAGCAACTAGTGGCAGCTCAAATCCTGCACAATGCACACCAATGAATCACTCAGCAACTAACAACCATTATGAAAAATATTGTCAACAAGAATAGCAGAATACGACCATTTTAATTTGGCTCACCATATTTCTTTGGATTGCTGAAAAGAGAGTACTTGACAGAATAGATATCTACATATGTGATTGCAGCCAGAGGAAGGTCTTTGCGAAGTTGAAACACCGCTTCCTTCAATTTGTGGTTGAAATACTGAGCTACATCATTATATGGCTTTGCACAACCATAAGCATCCCTTTCAGCTGATAGAAAATTGGCCAAAATGTAAGGAAGACAGCCAATGGGTCCTGTGTTGTGTATCCAAAATGATCTTGCCCCTAAATCATATATGTCCTTGATCACCACAATAATAAAAGAATAATAAATTAATTACACATTAAAACATCCAAGAAGGGCATTGAAGGTATTGAACTACCTTAATATTTTGTGAGAAGACATTGACTATATCAGGTACAGAAGCATTGACTTGTTGCACAGTCATGTTCCCAAAAAAGCCGGCACCAAGATCATTTTGACCAATATCAAATGTGTACAAAGCTTTATCAAAATACTCTCGTTTTGGCATCAAGCTTGCAAATACGCCACCTACAGAGAAATATTAGAACTAAAACAAACTAATGTACTAAACTAAGTTGTTTTCATAACTTCTTCCTTTACCTCGATTTCTAATGAATTTTGTTCTAGATTTGAAATCTCTGAATTGAGTATATTGAATATCAAGGTAGAAGGGACTGAATCCACCCTGAGGTATAACACTAGTTGGAAGTCTAATAGTAGATGCTGCTGTTGCAAAGTTTGCACCATAAGAAAAGTTGGTCCCCAGGGAATCAAGATATGCACTTAGATAAGAGAGTCCAAAACTCTTTGCTGAAATAACCAAATTAAAGATCATAATTAGCATTTGAAAACTTTTGTATGGTGTTAAATTGATTAGTACTAAATTCCTGCATGTGTTGTAAGATTCATGCTCAATCTTAATTCACCAAAAAGAAAATTACGGTAAGTTAGCTATGTACATGTTTCTTAGACATGTACATCAAAATAAAAGTGGAAAAAATGAAATTATGAGTACCTATGAAATCAATGATGAGACGGCCATCAGAGAATCTTCCTGCAGGTCTGTGAAAATAGGTCTCTCCATAAGGTTGTGTTGGTGCTATAAGGGAAGCAGCCAAGCCACCAGTATCTGAGTTTGAATCACCAAAGTTGAATATGGCAGGGAAAACACATTCATTGGTTGCAAAAACAGGGTTTTGTAGTATGGTAACAATGGATAAAATCACAAAAAGAAAGCTTGGGACATGAAACTTGGTAGTGTTAAGAAACTTCATTGAGGAGATTATAAAGTCGGTCAAGCATAAAGAAAAGGCATCTCATGGTTTTTATGATGTAAAGGTAGACTTTTATGATGGAATTATAATGTTAACAATTTAATATGGACCAAATATAGATAATTCGTGTTCTTAAGTGTTCTTTGTGCTGTTTTTCCATAAAATTTGGGTCTTATCTCAGATAATAACATTTGTATTAAACATGAACATAAATTATTAAAAGTAAAACTTCAATTCTATAATTGTATCTAAGTAAATTTTGTTGCGCTAATAAATTATTACAATACTTTATTATATTTAGTCTTTTTTTTTTACCACGTTCTTATACTCATTTCTTTGTAAACTGTAAAACTATTTCACAAAAAAAAAAATGATTTTGATAAAATGATAAACATGCATAATTTGTCTTTTCAATGTAATTCTAAAATTATCATATATTTATAAAGGGTTAACTTTTGAATAATCTTATAAATAGTTATTGAAATAGTGTCAAATAAAATTTTTAGTATAAAACTCTAAAACTCTTTTGATACTTTTAGAATTTACACAATTTCGTTTTTTTATTCCTTTTCAACAAAAATACTATAATAAAATATAAGATGAAAAGAATAAAAAAAATAACAAAACATTAAACAAATAATATTAGAATTGTCAGAAAGAGATAAAAATTAAGGAGATAAATAACGATAAAACATAAGTCTATGTATATGAAAATATGTTACCATTTTTAATCCAAAATTTTGAAATTAAATTTATGTATTTTTTTATTTATATATTACTCAACTTTTATCACTTACATATGCACTTTTACCTCAACTTTAACATTTGGGAGATCAATTTAAGCATGTAGTGATTTTCAAATGTTGTGTATGAAAGATCAAAATACCTGACATGAGATGAGGCAAACTATTGTTAATCAACCAACAGTAGTTACGTGCCACTTGCTTTTTCTACATTTTTTACTTTGATTTTAATGTGTTGTCATGCATGAGATAGAAGAATGACATATATTTCTAGACTCTTCTAAGTTCGAATTTTCGTATTAATTTGGACCATTTAAGTTCTGTACGAAATCACCAACCAAATGGAAGAAAAGTATAATTGTAGGATGTGAAACGAGAAAGAATGGCCCATACTAATCAACTGTCGGCTATATTTTCCATTTCATAGTGTGAAATGTTTGACGCTACATTACTATAGATGTATTTCTTTTGATTTAGTGTAATTATATATATATATATATATATATATATATATATATATATACTTTTTTATCTATTATTTTTGTACAATTTAAAAGGAGTATTAATATAAGATTTGAAAGGATGATATAATGATGTTTTCTTTCAAACATATACAAGATACAATTGTAATGAATACATAAAATAAGAATATTTTGTATAATTTAAAAAAAGAAGGGGTGTATTTATAATTTCACTAAACTTAAGGTGTGTATTTGTAATTTGCTCTAAAATTAAAGATATATATAATCTATAATTTATTATATTATATTATTATTTTGTGTATTTAAAGATATAATTTAAAGAAAATTGTCACGAGAACAATATAATTTAAAATTAAATATAGTATATAACACATGTAAATATAATATAAATTTATAATATAATTTAAATTTAAAATATAGACATGATTAATATTCTTATCATAAATTTATTTTAAATCATTATATACTAATATTTTAATATACTTCCTTTGCCATGTATGTATCATTTTACTAGATAAGAAATTTATTTGAATTTTATTATATATTTTAAAAGTGATTAAAATAATAGAATCTAAGCATAAATTAATATTTTATGTAAAATTAATTTCAAAATATTAAGATTAAAAGTTTATTTGCAATCACATTACAACTTACCAAGTCATATTGATTTAAAATATTTTATTTAAAATTTATTTGACTGGGTCATCCATTATGTGAAGATGTTGTTTAGTGACCTCAAGGAAGTACACCAAATGCTATCAACCTTGGTGGAGAACAAGGCTCAGTATATTGATTTATGGAGTCTGATTGCTTGGAGGCCTCCGGGTTAGGCACTATTAAAATTAACTGTGATGGGATTGTTTGCAAGAATTGCAAAGAAGTGGTTGTTGGCGGTGTAATATATGATTATAAAGGTCATTTTCTATTCATTCTTGTGCAAGATACCTTACTGTAACATTAACCAGGCTAAGTTATTGCCCATTGAACAGGCTCTCATAGTGGCTCATGAACATGGTTTTTGCACCTTGACTATTGAGTCTAACTCCCTCAATGCCATTAAATTGTTGAATGGAGGATACATTATTGATAACATGTACTTATCCATAGTGGATCGTATTTACAGAAGGAGTGGAAAGATGGTGCATTGCAAATTTAGCTACACCCTTGAGAGGAAAACTTGTTGGTTGATAGTTTTGTTAAGCCATGCTTATCTATAGGCCAAGAATCATGTCTTTTTTTGAATGTCTCAAATTCTCTATCTGATGACTACCAAAAAGACTTGATTTGTATGAAGTTATTTGATACTTTTTAATTTTCAGTTGGCCTTTGCCCATAACTACCAAAAATACATAATAACTTGTATGAAGTCATTATGTATTTTTCTTTTAATCTTAGACATTCAAATATGATATAATATTGATTTATATGTATGAATATTATTTTTAACATAATGAATATCATTTTATAGGCTTAGCCGTCAATGTTTTTAGTCTCATAAAAGGACATAATTTATAGATTTTATAAAATTGGACACTAATGTAATATGAATTTGTTTCTGGATCAATTAATTTAGTATTAAATGATAATAAAATTAAAATAAAATTTGTAGAAGAAAAGAGAAAAATAGATTGAAGCAGGAAATGGAAAGAACAACGTCACAATCCTTAAGGATAAATAAGTTAAGAAGAATTTGTCACATAGAATAAGGACTTTATTGGTTTGATTTTGTTTTTTAATTTTTTAAAAGAGTTTTTAAGAATAGTTTTCAAAAACTATTTTCAGGAAGAAAAAAAAACTTATTTGGTAAGTATTATTTCAAAAAGAAAAAATGAAAAAACTTGTTCATATTTATTAAAATTTTATTAATAAAAAGCAAAAAACATATTCTGATTGTATTTTGAGTTATTAAAACAAAAATAAAAAACTGAAAAGCAAAACTACTTTCAGCTATTCCTATTTTTTAGTTTTTAAAAATAAAAAAAATCTGTTTTCAAAAATTGTTTTCAGAAAACATTACCCAAATAATTTTTTTAGTTTTTAAACACCAAAATACTAAAAACAGTTTTATAAAAACTGTTGTCAAACAAGTACTAAAAATTCTCTTATAAGAATTTAAAAGGAATTCTTATCAAATGTCAATCTTTTCTCAAAAGTCGAGTATGCTTTTTCATTAACTTTAAACTATTTATAAACTTATTCGAGATATACCAAAATCTTATATTACATATAAAAATTAATAACAATGAAAATAAATTCTCGCCAATGCAAATATTAGAACTAAATTATGAATTAAAGTAATCCACATAAGATTGAAATGACAAATTAGATTTATTTTTGGACTTCTTTTTATTTTTCAAAGCTCATCTTTCTCCTTCTCCATGTAGTTGACCAACTAGGATTTGAATTTCATGTTTCCAATTTCAAATTAGGCTTTATTCATTATTTGCTTTGAGCGTAATCTTGTGATTGGCCTTTCAAGTCCATACTCTTCTTCAAGCCTTATGCTAGAGAGAGTTGGTCTTCATCAAATTGTCTCTATTTAAAAATAATGGAATAAATTATGGATTTTGAAAAATAGATTAATTAAATATATCTATTTTTAAAATAGGGAGACTAAAATTTCTGATTTTAAATTCTTTTGAAAATTTTTAAAATATTATAAATTCTTTATTTAAATTATGAAAGTTGATATAAATAATTAAACAAAAATCTAATATTTTTAATTTTCCATGAACATTTTTAAAAATTAAACATATTTAAAAATTATTTAATAATTTTTAGTTAAATTAGTTATTTAAATAATTAGTTAAATTATTTCAAAATTTATATTGGATTAATTTATTTAAACTTATATGTTAAATTTTAATAAAATAAGTAGATTTTTGTGTTTTATATAGCAAAATGAATAAGTAGATTTTTGTGTTTTAATAAAATTTTAACACTGTTTCTACTCAAAATGAATATTTTTTATTAATTTTAAAAAGAAAATATTTTATTAAAAATACTTATTTAAAAACTACTTATTTCATAATTATGTTTTTTAAGTTTAAGGGCCATATTTTTATATAGATTTTTTTCCTCTTGTCAAGCAAGTCCTCTGTAATAGGAGTAATTCATGTTCTTAATTACCCAAATGAACTTATTCCTTGTTAATTCGTTCCGAAGGCATTGGATACCCTTCTTTACTAGACAATAAATTCACTTGGACGTACGATTCATCTTTAGACTTAGCATAGACTTTGCAAAAGTAGATGTAGGGGCTTTTCTTGATGTTGCTTTCTTTTTAGAAAGGTCAGTCTCATGTTCTTATACTTTTTTTACACAGTATGTTTTTTATACATAAGATAATACACACATGTCTTAAAATAAAAGGTTAAATGAAATTATAAACAAGGAATATTAATGCATTAGAAAGTTTACAATATAATACTAGAAATTAACATAGACAACCAAATGCAATGGGTATGAGAAAAACAATAAAAGAATGAGAGGGGGGCTGTGCTTTTTTTTAACAGCAAAATATTATTTATATATAGAATAAGTACATTGTACTAGATGTAACATGTAATTTTATCGATTTATTTTAAAATATATAGATTAGTCTTTTTATTAACAAAAATATGCATACTCGTAATTCCATTCCTGAATTATGTAAAGTCCATCATTTTGCTGCTCAATATTTTTTTAAAGAATTTCTGTGACATGCCATATTGAAAGGAAGAGGTGGTTCTGAGAAAACCCCATTAGAAATTTGATCAAAAACGAACTTGCTAGCTGCCTCTGTGTAGTGGCCTCCATCCCAAATGACTCTAATTGATGGCCTTTCACATGACCCCACAAAAATTTCAGTGCCATTTGCCTCTATGGTTGTTCCACATTGCACACTAATACCTCCATCGAAATTGTACTTCCCTCCATGGCCACAACAAACAACTAGAGGGAGTTCAAATCCTACACAATCAAATACTCATTACTCAGCCATTAACAATAATTATGGAAATATTTGTCAACAAAAATAGCAGAATTGGACCATTTTGATTTGGCTCACCATATTTCTTTGGGTTGCTGAAAAGAGAGTACTTAACAGAGTAGATATCTACATATGTAATTGCCGCCAGAGGAAGATCTTTTCGAAGTTGAACTACAGCTTCCTTCAATTTGTGGTTGAAATACTTTGCTACATCATTATATTGCTTTGCACAACCATAAGCATCCCTTTCAGCTGATAGAAAATTTGCTAAAACGAAAGGAAGACAGCCAATGGGTCCTGTGTTGTGTATCCAAAATGATCTTGCTCCCAAATCATACATATCCTTGATCACCACAATAATCAATTTTGATCAATAAATTAATGAATTAACTATACACAATAAAAAATCCAAGAAGGGAATTGAATGTATTCCACTACCTTGATATTTTTTGAAAAAGCATTGACTATATCAGGTACAGAAGCATTAACTTGTTGTGTAGTCATGTTTCCAAAAATACCGGCACTAAGATCATTTTGACCGATGTCAAATATGTACAAAGCTTTATCAAAATACTCTTGTTTTGGCATCAAGCTTGCAAATACACCACCTTCAGAGAAATATTAGAACAAAACAAACTAAAAAATTTCCTAATTGTAACTTCTATTTTTACCTTGTTGTCTAATGAACTGTGTTCTGAACTTGAAATCTTTGAATTGAGAGTACTGAATGTTAAGGTAGAAGGGACTGTATGCACCCTCTGGAAAAACACCAGGTGGGAGTCTAATTGTTGATCCAGCTGTTGCAAAGTTTGCACCATGAGAAAAGTTGGTCCCCAATGCATCAAGATATGCACTTAGATAAGGGAGTCCAAAACTCTTTGCTGAAATCAGAAAATTAAAGATCATAAAATTGGCGTTTGAAAACTTTTGTTTGGTGTTAAATTGGATAGTACTAAATTCCTGCATTTGGTGTCAGATTCAGGCTTAATCTTAATTTGATACAACCAAAAAGGAAATTATGGTAAGTTAGGTGTTAGCCATGTACAAAAAAATAAAAGTGAAAAAAATGAAATTATGAGTACCTATGAAATCAATGATGAGACGGCCATCAGAGAATCTTCCTGCAGGTCTGTGAAAATAGGTCTCTCCATATGGTGGTGTTGGTGCCATAAGGGAAGCAGCCAAGCCACCAGTATCTGAGTTTGAGTCACCAAAGTTGAATATGGCAGGGAAAACACATTCATTGGTTGCAAACACAGGGTTTTGTATTATGGTAACAATGGATAAAATCACAATAGGAGACAAGTTTGAGATATGAAACTTGGAAGCATAAAGAAACTCCATTGAGGAAGAGATTAAGTCGGTCAAGCACAAAGGAGATGTAAAGAAACGTGGGATTGTCCTGCCTTAAGTGTAGAATTTGAGTTCTGAATATTCAACATACAACTTTAATATGAATAAGATAAGATTATTAAGATATACATAAACTAAGTTTTTTATGCTGTTTTTTCATTAAAATTCCGGAATCTTACCTCAAATGATAAAGATTTGTATTCAACGTCAACATAAATTGTTATAGTAAGACTTTTATTCTAAAAAAATTGTATATAAACTCTGTTGTATTAATATCTTTTCATAAGTTCCTATAGTACTTTATTTCTTATATATTTATTTTCTATTACATTATTTCGCTTATATTTTATTTCATTTCTTTCTCTGTAATTTGGAAAACGATTTTGAAAAAACTTATAAACATTCATAATTTGGCCCACGGTTGTGGGATCTTCAGTTATTTATTGTATTTAGCAATAAGCCATAGTCCATAAATGTCTGAAATGTCCTTCTTAATTGTTAGTCCTGAACCTGTGGTAATAGTATCTATTCGGCCATTATTATTGTCATTAAAATTCGAGTAATTTGTACATTAGAATTTTCTTGAATCTTACAATATTCTTCTCTTTCAACAAAGGAAGCGGAATATCATTCTCTATTGAGACCTGTGACATTTGCATTACATTTGAAATAATATCAGTCTCTACATTAGGGAATTAATCCTCATAAGCAGATCTTACTCCTTAAAGTCTTCTTTTAGAACCCTAGCAGAGACCACAAAAGAGTTTTCAGATTTGTTTCTGATTTTTTTATGTAAAAAAGAAAGAAGAAATACATGTAACGTGATATTAGAGAATACAAAAATTATACAACATTTTCAAATTTAAACAATGCGTAGAAGGCAATAATAATAATATGTAAAAGTTTAGGTATTTTGATTTCTTTGTCATTAGGAAAATTGTGTGATTTGTAAGAACTGTTAATACTTTTCTTTTGTAAAAATATTAAAGATTATTTCTTTCTCCCCACTAAATAAAAATTTTTAATCAACATCATCTATCTATATATAACACGTGTTATTTTCATCATAAAAATGTTCTTCTGCTTACACATTCCAATTGCACTTTTGCTTATTAAAACTACATTCCGTTTTTTCAGTTTGAGATTTAAAACTGATTTCTTCTTCTAACAATTTATTAACAACAAAATCAACATTGGGAAGAGAATTGTAATGTAATATCATTTCACGAAGTCCTTCAAAATCACCTTGAAGAGCCTTAAGGAATTGAAATAAACATTTTTCTTTTCTTTAATCAATACATAGTTTGAAGGATTGAATAGGTTTAGTAAAAGCTAATTTGATCGCAAAAATTAGACATTACTAGTAAAATTCTTAAATACTGATATTGTTTTGTTGAAGGACTCAAATATCAATCTCCAACTAGTGTTGTTTTACAAAAGGTGTACTACATATACAACATGTTTAAGTGATTCCATGAGTGATCAACACATATCTCCACATCCTTTTGCCTTTCAAAAAACTTTTCAAAACATAACTGCAATGTGAATAATTTTGCTCATTCAATTGTACACCGATACATTGAAGATAATTATTTCTAAGCCACTGTTATTAATCACAAATAAAAACAACAAATAACCTTAGTTTGTGTAAGATACTAAGTGGTTTTTCCAAATAGCTCTTATTGTAAGTGTTCACAAATGAAATACAATAAAGTAAAAAACCCTTAAAAATGTGCTTCTATTGTGAGTCATTTTTCTCACACTTTAGACCTTCAATCAATGATCTCTGCAATGACCTTAATTCTTAACTAAAAGTATTTAAAAAAAATGAGAGATTTTCAAATTTTGATTTTTCATAAAGAACCATAACCTTGTTGTAAACATTATGAGGCAAAATGTAATTTACTATAAACTTCATTTAAAATATAAATATATTAGTTGTTATAGTTATCCATTAAAAAGTCCTAGATGAGAGTCGTGGACTCTTTACAAATCTAAAATTATTTTAACATCCAGAGTAATTTGTTTATGAGTTCAACATATTCAGAGAAAATACTCTAAATCCTTCAACATAGTATGTTGATCAGGTTTATCTTATATTTGTATCACGAATATATGATAAGAAATACATGAAAGAAGTGAAATTTTTATAAACCATCACTGTTAATCATAATAAACTTAACAAACAATGTGGGTCTAAAGTTTGACCTACGACTCAATCTTACTTGACTCAATAAATAGACTCAATCTCATTCATCTCAATGTTTGAACTCAGTCTCACTCGACTCAATGTATGGATTCATAACCAATTCATGATGATTCACCTCAATAAGTAGTAGTGGTATATCTTTTCCTAGTTTGATACAATAATTTTCTCTAAAAATCAAGTCATCTACCTATAACAAAATTTTGGCTATATGTCAATAACAATATTTTGGCTACGTACCAATTGGGCTACCAGTCCATCACAAAATATAAACAGACACTCTTTCAGCCCATTTAAGGATGTCGAGCAGTTATGGAAGGTTTTAGGCCGATGAATGCCCTAGCCCAAGTGTCAGCATGGTCTGCCAAGTGTACCAAGATGTGATTTCCCACAATACAAACACTCATGAGTAGTACTTATGTTTTAATCATCATTCACAACATCATTATAATGGATATAAAAATTAATTTCTTATCTCAAAACTTCTATTTTATGGATAATATCAATAATGATAATAGTAATATCAATATAAAATTGATTCATTTTTAATACTAAAAGACATATTTTCTAATGTCAAAGATCATATTGAACTGTAACCACATAGCATACTTACATTATCTTTTATAATCTAAAATATGACTTTGAGAAATATCATATATATTATTTTCATGATTAAACTTTACATACCATTCCTTGAATATTTTATAAATATTCATTTCTGTCTTTATATTTTACTATGAACATTCAACATATAATTAATAATCTTTTGAACAAGATATAATATAACATATAAAATTATAAGACAATCATTAATGATTCCAATAGTAAAAATTTGTATAAATCAAAATTTTGTAAACCAAAATTTATCATAATTTAACTTATGATAAAGAGTAATAAAGTAAGGTTTAAAACAAATTTGAATTTGATAATAGCAAAGAACTAGAATGAAAATAATATGATGAAATAAATTTATAGAAACGATCATAATATGACTTCTAAAAAATAAGTTAAATAATAGCATAAATGGTAAATAATGATACAGAATCAGACTATAATATCTGGAGAATAACTTAAATAATAATAGCAAGGAGCAAACTATAATATCTGAAGGGTAAATAAATAACAAAGGACTAAATGGTAAGACCTAGAAGATGATAAATAATAAGGAACCATACAATAATATCTGGAGAACAGTAAAATAATAAACAACAAATGACCAAAAGATAATATCTGGAGAGCAAAATAATAATAAGGGACCAGAAGTAATATCCGAATAATAATAAAGAACCAGAAGGTAATATCTGGAGATTAATAATAATAAGGACCAAAAGTAATATATAAAGAATAATAAGGGACTAGAAATAATATATGGAGAATAATAATAATAAAGGATCAGATTATAATCTATGAAGAAATAAAGGTTAGAAATCATTGAACAATCAACTAAGCATTTGAAAAATCGAGATCAAAATAATCAGTATATTAATGGATAACCAAAATTTAGTTTTAGTAGTAATAACAACCATAAGAGTAGTAAAAGCATATAAGTCTATTAGGATTAGTACCATGTAAGTTTATAAATCACACTCTCCTTTGCCTTAGTGAGAGCGTGATGAAAAACCTTTGAATCCTAATCCGAGAATTTAAGAAATCCTATTTTTCCTTCTTTATTATGATCCTGGCTTCCCCTATTTATAACAAAAACTATGTCTGTTCGTTGAGGGAAATTACACTCACTAAGTGAAAATAGGTGGAAAATATTTTCGTTGAGCGACAAAGGTCTCACTTAGTGATGGTTAACATATTTCAGTTACTTTTTCTCACTTTACTTAGCGATGAAAACTTTGTTAAGTGAATTTTTTGTTCCTAGTAATTTCACTAAGCGATCAAATTTCGCTTAGTGAATTTCTTCTTCAAAAGTATATTTGTTTCCATGATGAATCTATTGAGTTAATTTGATTCCACCAAGCAAATTTAAATAAAAAAAATTCAAGAAAAAAAGGGAATTTGAAATTTAGTAAAAATGCTTTGTATGCTAAAATTAGTTTTTTATAAATCTCTTATATGCAGAAATTAAGAACTTGATTGGTTTGGTTTTATTTTTAGTTTTTTAAAAGAGTTTTTAAGAATAGTTTTCAAAAACTATTTTTGGAAGAAAAGAAGAAAAAAACTCGTTTAGTAAGTGTTACTTGAAAACTTTTTAAAGATGTAAAAATAGACAAACTTGTTCATATTTATTAAAATTTCGTTAATGAAAAGCATAAAACAACATACCATGATTGTATTTTGAGTTTTCAAAACAATAATAGAGAATTGAAAAGTAAAACGACTTTCAGTTGTTCCTGTTTTTTAATTTTTAACAACTAAAAAATCAGAATTGTTTTCAGAAAACACTATCCAAACAAGTTTTTTAGTTTTTAAATACTAAAATACCTAAAATAATTTTATAAAATTATTGTGAAATAAACACTAAGGTTTTAATATTCACTTCTAATATCAAAATTAAAATTCAAACAGATATACCAATATAGTTATTAAAATAGAGGGGTTACAATCGCCAGGGCCCGATTGAAGAACCATGTATTTTAAACCTTCTCACAAATTTAAACGTGATCCAATGATTAACGAAAGTAAAATCTTAACTAAAAAATCTACAATCTGGTAGGAAGTGATCTGTACATTAAAAAATGTGCTTCTATTGAGATCTACTTTTATCATTCATCAAAACTCCAATCAAATATCTTCAGTCCTGTGGGACAGTGGCAAGCAAACTATGCCAACAACAATGCAATTTTTTAATAGCTGCTATTGGATATGCGATAACTATGATTTGAATCGAACTAACTCTGATACTTTCTGAACAACGCAAACATTTATAACGAAAATAAGGTAAAGGAAAGAAGTCAAAGTCAAAGAGTTGAAGTTCTATCCCAAATGCAATGCAATAATGATATAAAACAAAGGAAAAGATGGAGATATAAAGTCTAGAAGTAAAAGACTAAAGTAACCTTATAGATAAGGAAAACAAAAAAGAAATAACATAAAAGTTCATTTGTACTAATATCTAACAGAAATTATATAAAGGCTCACTTGCTTTATATTAAATACTATTCTTTAATGAGCAAATATGAGTAATTTACATGGACAAATGTAATCTAATGAAGTCTCTCAATATTGTTTTATCATATCACTTATTCATGTGGAGTTAAAGTAGGTCTGGGAGGTATTTTTAAACTTTTAATGTCTCCTTCAAGCATTTCTATCACCTTGTTCATTGATGGACGATCATTTGGATTCAATTGTATACACCAAAGTGCAACTATAATCATCTGTTTTATTATTTTCTTTTCTTCATCAGTAATATCTTCGGTTTCTATATCTCTTTCTTCTTCAAGATGATCGTAAATCCAAGAAGGAAAGTAAATTTGGCTTAATCGTTCTTCATGAGGATTTAGGTTTTTCCTTTTACTTGTCATCTCCATCAAAAGCATTCCAAAGCTATAAACATCAACCTTATGTGATATCCTTCCAACATTTTTATAAAACAATTCTGGAGCCATATATCCACGTGTCCCTCTTACTTGTGTCATTGTGACAATGCTATTATTTATTGGATATAATTTTGCCAATCCAAAATCAGAAATTTTTGGAATAAAATTTTCATCTAATAAAATGTTGTGGGGCTTAATATCAAAATGCAAAATTTTCATCTCACACCCATAATGGAGATAAGAAATCCCGCGAGCGACTCCAATAGAGATATCATATATTTTGTCATAGCTTAACTGTACACTCCCATCTTTTGAAAAAATAATCTTATCTAGAGATCCATTGGGCATAAATTCATAAACAAGATAACGTTTTGACCCTTCAACACAAAATCCAATTAATTGTACTATATTATGATGATGTATTCTTCCAATGGTTGTAATTTCGTTGATAAAGTCTTGCCCATTACCTTTTGATTTATTTAACATTTTGATTGCCACAGTAGGCCCACTACGCAACTTTCCCTTGAACACTGAACCGTATCCTCCTTCCCCCAACTTTTCTTTGAAACCTCCACCCATCTTCTTTATTTCTTTGTACGAATATCTAATAGACATCAAGTTATTTTGTTCTAAATAATTTTCAATACCTTCGTATAGTGACACATGTCTTTTCCGCCATTTGTATATTGCAAATGCGATAATTAGTGGCACCCCAAACAAATATTTGCATACCCATGACGCAAGGATAACGTACATAGCAACAGTGATAATAACTGCAAGAAAAGTTTGATTACTTTAGTGACTATATCATGGTAAAAAATCATTTTATTAGACCATAAATGTAAAATACAATAAGGTATTGGTTAAATATTAATAAATAAACGAAAAACATTAATTTAGTTTTAAATTTGACACTACACGGATCAATTTAGACACTGATTAGTATTGCAAGCAAATTTTATTTTGAACTAAAACAAATATCAATTAATCAATTTGGTTGTTGAAATTGGTATTTATAATACCAAATTGAATAATGGCTGTGAAAATTTAAAAAAAAATGACCTTTTTTTGTTGTTCAAGGGATAAAAATAAAAACTATCCAATTTTAAGGAACAATTTTTTGGTATTATGTAAAAAAATTAAAGCATAGAGATGATGAAATTCTTACTCCCTGCCCAAGCCAACAGTTGTTCCCGTATTCCTGTATCAGCAAAAAAAATGAAAGAAAATATCAATTTCAGAATCCTGTTGATCTCAACGAGACATGCACTACAAAAAAAAAACTAATAATTTCATTTTTGTTTACCACATTTGGGTCCGTCTAACCAAGGTATGGTGGAACAGCCCGGGTAGCAATCAAGCTTCTGTGCAGTAGTGTTGAAATAACAGTGTGTATAGCGTCCACAAAGTTCCTTACAGGCAAATTCCATCCATGAAATCTCAAATCCGTAGGCAAGTGCTTTGTAGATGAGAGTGTCTGAATAGTTATTTGTGTTTGTGTGAAAATCCCACAGAGATGTGGGAGAAACGACCATTCCATGACAACCAACTTCAACCTCCTTTGCTTTCAAGTCAGCAACAGCGTATGTATACCCTTTGGAGTCGCATGAAGCAATATCCACATACTTTGTGTTGTCAGTTACGGCGTTTATACATTTCAAGAAAACTATGTGCCGAAAAGTATGTTCCATAGAATAGTTACTTGAAAACCAAGATCTATATGGCATGGGTTGGTATGGATCCTTGTTATTGGTGAAATTGGATTGAGACAAGAAAAAGCGAGGAAGAGAGGAGCAATTGGGTTGTTGAATAAGTCCCGGTTCCATCACTCGGATTGTGAAGTTATCATAGTTGATTGCCTGCACATGATATTTTGCAGAGTACAAATACAACACCGTAACATTATCTTCACAAACCAGCTCATACCTGCTGTTGCCACAACGTTTTGGGTCGCCTTTTAATCGAAATGGATGGCTTATGTTGCTGATTTTTCCACATGAAGAAGGAGGACAAACATGCTTGTTGGAAGCAACATTTTGGAGCACTTGAAACAGCAGGCTCACCAATAATATTGCTCTCTGTCTCCACATTATCTCGCCCAAATTGTTTCTCATTAATTCAACTTCAAGTGCATACAGAAAGGTTGCTATTTAAAGAACAATTGTGAAGGCCCACCACACCATGGTAAAATGTGTCCGTGGATAAATTTATTTACATATATTTGTGTGTATATACATATAAATAAAAAAGGAGATATTCTCTAACCCAACTCTAAGTTTATTGATCATCTTAATTATTCATTTTTTTAAGTAACTAATTTTAATCATTAAATTTAAGAAAATGAATAGATAAGATGAAAAATAAAACTCCATTTAGAAGAGTTTATAATATAAGAGCTTATTTAATAAAAATTTCTTATATAATAACTTATAGTATAAGCTTTTAAACTTAATAAGTTATTTGTATTTGGATAAATTTAAAAGTTTTTATATCAAAATAAAGTGTTTGAATATAAATATATAGAAAGATATTGAGAGAGAGAGGGAGAGGGAGAGAGCAAGAGGAAGAGAGAGAGAGGGAGGGAGGGGGAGAGAGAGAGAGAGAAATGAAAAGGGAGGAGAGAGATCATGAGAGGGAGGGGGAGAGGGAGAGAGAAGGAAAGAAAGACTCTGAGCTTGATTGGTTTTGTTTTGTTTTTTAGTTTTTGAAAAGAGTTTTCAAAAACTGTTTTCGGAAAAAAAAGAAAAAAAAACTTGTTTGGCAAGTGATATTTGAAAACTAATTTGAAGATGTAAAAATGGAAAAACTTGTTAATTAATGAAAAGCAAAAAATAATATATTCTGATTGTATTTTGAGTTTTCAAAACAAAAACTGAAAACTGAAAAGCAAAACTATTTTCAGCTGTTCCAGTTTTTTAGTTTTTAAAAACTAAAAAATCAAAATTGTTTTCAGAAAACACTACCCAAGCAAGTTTTTTAGTTTTAAAAAACTAAAATACTGAAAACAGTTTTATAAAACTGTTGTCAAACAAGTACTCAATATCAAGTTTTAATTATGCAACAAAAAAAGTCAAAGGTGAAGTCGAAGGAATGTGACTTTTCAATAAGCTTAAAATATTTTTTTAAAAAAATTACTTTAAATAACTTATTCAAATAAGTTTAAAACAGTTTATGGACTTATATAAGTGCTTTTGTAAATTTATTCAAATATTTTTATAAGTGTTTATATGATAAGATAAACTCACATAAATTATAAATAAGCTATTTTAAAGGGACTTAAGTTTCTTAAACTTACTTTTTGAAGTAAATGCATCTTTTATATATATATATATATAACCAACATACAAACATGATTGGTATTTAAATAAAATATGTGAAGGTTGTATTTAATTATTTTTTTAATAACTACTTATATAAAAAAATAAAAAGAAAATAAAAAATTATTCTCAATATATATATATATATATAACCAACATACATAATTTTCACAATATTACTTTAAAAAAATTAATTATTTTGTTAATAGTAAGACACAAAGTGCCTCATTTATAACCAACATACATAACTTTCATAATATTACTTTAAAAAAAATTAATTATTTTGTTAATAGTAAGACACAAAGTGCCTCATTTATCTCTAAAAATATTCACTTTGTATGCAATTTAGTTATTATTATCAACCATAATTAATTTGTACTAATACCATAATTATAAATAAAAATAAGAGATGTGATAGTAGAGATAGAAAAAAAAAGTTAGAGTACAGGGAGATAAATTAAAAAAAAATTATTAATTTTAATAAATTTGCTAACTTTTACGATAAATATTTTAAAAACATATAATATATCATAATTAAATAACAATATAAAACTATAAAATTGTTTTAGGTTGAGCATGGGATCTTTATTTCCTTAGAATGTACACTCCACAAGTGTATATCAAAATTGATTTTTTTTTAAAATGTTAAATATGTTTTTCTCTCAAAATTTTTTAAATTGTTGTTTTTTATAATTTAAATATAATTTTAAAATATTTTAGTTCTTTAAATTTTTTGTTAATAGATTTTGTTCTTTTATTAAATAGTTCCATTATATAAGAATTTCATGAGATAATCATGTGTATAATTTTTTGTAAATAATATTTTTAATCATTCATTAATTATCCTTACCTCATGCATCAATGGGTAAGTCCTCTCTTAATTTGGTTTGATTCTTCAGTAACTTAATATTTTTCTTTTCTAACTGGTTTTTATGACTTCTTGAATATTGTGAGTGTTTTACTTTAACTTTATATTGATCAAAACTTCACTTATTATTTGCTTCGTTCCTATATTTACTTCTCATATTAGCTTACAATTCTCTTTGAATTGGGTGCTTGATGCTCCTCATGTAATAAAAATTTATTCGGTAAAATATATTTTTGGTTGTAATTCATATTTGGTTTTACTTTCTATATTTTTAAATCTACCATTTTATTACTCAAATTTTAAAAAAATATGAATTTAGTCTCTAGCTATTAAAATATTATTGGTGTTAACAAAATTTACATATTATGATTATTTGAAAAAACATATTCTGACAATTATAAATAGTTTCAAAACATACACATATAATATATATTTATTG
The DNA here is from genome assembly GCA_037954015.1 of Psophocarpus tetragonolobus. NCBI lineage: Eukaryota > Viridiplantae > Streptophyta > Magnoliopsida > Fabales > Fabaceae > Psophocarpus > Psophocarpus tetragonolobus. The sequence goes on along the minus strand of CM075695.1, from coordinate 30,246,056 downwards.
ATAATTATAACTTATTATATATAGTTTTAACATCTACAAACCAACATAAAAATTAGACTAGTAATCTCTAACGTTAAAAATCTATAGTTTATAATGGTTAGAAATGATATTTTTAAACATAAAAAAAAATGTGAACTTCGTTAACAACAGTGTTATGTTTAGAAAAGAAAGATAAATTTACATATGTTTAAAAACACAAATATCAAAATAATTAATTTAAAGATACATGGAATAAATCTAAATTATAATGTGAAAGTTTGGGGGGAAAAAACATGTTACCTCTGATTTGTATTTACAAGAGTGACACTTGGATGTATATACAATTCAATGTAGTCAAAGTGTTCGAAACAGCCAGCAAGCTTCACGGCAGAAACTATATAGATTTTTTGTTTGTCACAAATTCAACTAAGGAGTTGTAGACTTTTAGTGTGTGGAATTTTCTATAGAGAAAAATATGTAAAAAAATTTGTACTTATAATTAATTACAACTTTTTACATATAATAAATTTAGTTAATTATATTAATTAATAATTTTTTAAAAAAATTATATAAATAAAAAATTATAATTAATTAAAAACTATTTTAAATTAACTAAGTATAAATGTTAAACTCTTTTTCTATATACAATTTAATTACTTTTGAGAAATAACAACTAATATAAAAGCAGAGTCAAAGCTGGGGGCTAACTTAAGTTTGTTCCTAATGAAAAACGCGCATGACTAAGTTTATATAAAAAGTATAGTTTTAAAAAGTATCCAACGATTGACTGATGAAGGCATTGGGGTACTGTGTTAATTGATCACATGATCCAATTTATATAAAAAATATATAAACTTATATATATGAAAATAAAAAAAATATTTATAAACAAAATTTTAAGTATTTAAATTAATTAAAATATATACCTCTTTAAACTTAGTAAATTAAATTTATAATATCGAAACAAAATCAACAATTACATAGTAACAATATAATAAAATTTACAATATTAATAAAAAAAATATAGTTAACAATATATTAATCAAAAAATATTATAATTAATAAAAATAACTTTTTGATTAATTTAAAAAGATAAATAACTCTGACAGCTAAGTATTTTCAGACTGAATCACACTAAGCTAATGATAACATGATTAATTCATCATCAGCCTGATCCAATCATACAACAGTTCTCGGATTAACTAGTTAAATTTTTAAATTGTGATAATAAGTTAACAATCTCATTACTCATTCATACATGAAACAGCTAAGTGATTAAATTAATTCTATCAAAAAACAACTTTATTTAATTGTATGGAAGTCATCATGATCCACCTATATGAATGTTAAAGTATAGTCTTTCATATATAAAAATTGTAATAAAACAATTTATAATATAGATCGAGTATAACCAAGTTTTTTCCACGAGAAACTATGTCTATTATATTATTATTCATGTATATTATTTTATAAATTTATATTTTTCATCATTCACTATAGTATCAATGGATATGTTTTATTGTTATTTTGATTGATTCTTCAAATTTTCTTTTTCTAACTTATGTTTATGTCTTTCCGTGTTTCACTTGTAAACTTTATTTTCATGAAAATTTAACTTCTTATTTGCTTGCTCTATTTGATTCTTATATCAGCTTGGGTTTATCTTTGAATTTTGCACTTAATTTCTTAGAGTTTACAAGTCAATGTAGCAAGGTGTTCGAAATTTAAATAAGCAGTGAGCTACACGGCATAGACTTTGTTGAATATTTCTGGCCACAAATCCAAAAATCCAAAGAACGATACACTTTTCAGTATAGCTCTGCAGTATGTATCAAGTGTCATTAAAGTGGGCACCCACCAAAGAATAATGCCAGTTTGAGTCACGGTAGTTGGAGCGAACAAAATAATTTAAATAAATGTGGGATTTTTTATCCATAATTTTTGTATACTTTGAGATATTATAAATTAACGGAAGCAATGTTTAATGATAGGCTCAAATACTAGATATGCTGAAATTGAAGGAGACAATATTTAATGGAGATAATAAAGAAAGAATTTCAAAATCGAAAGGTTGTAAAGTAGTTAGATTATATTTAGTGAAGGTTTAATCTTGAGAGGTTAGATATTAGAGATTGCTTGCTTGAGCCAAATAGTCTAGAAGGACTCTCAAAGGTTAGTCCCTACTCAAGATAAGGAAACTGAAACACATAAGGTTACAAACTCGAGCAACATGACTTAAGAAGAAGAATTGAGAACTAAAAGTTCAAGACATTTAGAAGAATAAATGTCTTTGAAGACTCAATTTTAAGAGAAGGATCAAAAGTAAAAACACAATGGATAACGATCAAAAGTCAAATGTGAAAGTTACTATTCGTTAGGGTATTTACTAGAAATTAGGAAGTTTTTTTGGTAATTTACTTTCATTAAGAATAAAATAGTATTTTTTTTCAAAATTTTAGGGACAAATGTCCATTGTAGAAATTTTTATAAATACTCTTCACCAACATCAAAATCGAAGTCAGAACATTTATACATTTTGTAAACTCAAGATACTTAGTATGTGGTAACGGGTGAAGAGATTCATATGTATGTTCTTATCACTTTGAGGGCATTTTATTCTGCAAATTTCTTTTGTTGTTCTTCATTTACTTTCATGCATTTACTTGCTTTCTTTTAATCTATAAGGTTTTCAGGTTCATTTACTATTTTTTGTAGCATTAGCAACTTTGATGTTTTCCTTTTGAGGTTTACGTTTTTGCATTTATTGTTTTCATTAGCATTAGACCTTTGAGGTTTTCTTTTGAGTATTTACATCGCATTTCATTTACTTTTATTGTACATTTAAATTACTTTTGAAACAACCTTATCGTGAACAAATTCGAGTACATCCTGCTTGAGATTTTCTTCTCTTAATCTGATCTTAAACAAACAAAATCATGTTTTCATCAACTCATAAGTCTCCTAAGTCAACATTCATGTTTCAAGGCTTCATTAATTACAATCAGTTTGACTAAAAAAAATTCCCATAAGCGTACCTTGTATTCTAAAAATTCCTTAAATAAATATAAATTTGTTTGGTTTTTAGAGTCAGAAATAATAATTTATTGAATTTGAATATTTATTTTTATCACAAACAACAGTGCAACTAGAGCTGTCAAAATGGATGTTAGTCCGGCCTGGCCATTGGACTCACAAGAAAATGGGTCAAGTTGATTCAGCTAGAGATAGATATTTAAGTTTAAACCTGCGAAACCTGTAACCCGTATAGTCTGTGTGTTCTAAAATTTTAGACTCATTTAGATATGTGGAATTTTTAGGCTCAATCCGCAAAACTCACGGGTTTAACGGGTTAACCCACTAGTCTCCGTATAATTAATTTTTTAATAAAAATTATATTATATTATTTATAAAAATGGGGTATCATAAGTAAAAAGAAAAAAAATTAATATTTTTGCGATGACATTTAAATTTTAAGATTTGATATCTGAACACATTTATATTTTATTTTTGCGAATTTTAAATTAAACTATTTTATTTTATATTCTAGAATTGAGATTATATTTAATTATTTGTGATGACATTTAATATTTAAGTAATAAGTATTCTAACTTTGCTTAATTATTGTCTTGTAACTCATTATTAAATTTTTATAATAATTAAAAATTAGATAAATTGATTTTTATTTAAAAAAACTATTTTTATATTTTTATGCAGGTTACCCACAGGCCTCGGTGGACTTTGTGGAACGGTTGCTGGCTCAAATATAATGAGCCCATTTAGAATGTGGGTTTTGCGGACCGAGTTTTGCAAGTTGTGGGTTTTGCAAGTCGAGTTACCCACATGCCCATCTCTAGGTTCAGCCTATATTTTATTCGCGCCACTGTTTTTTAAGCCTAGTTGGACCTATAATTAGCTATCCGGCCAAAATGAACCTTTGAAAAAAAATCTCAAACTTTAAATCTTATAATATTACTACAAAAATGATTTAAATTTTAAAAAAAAATAAAAACAATCCATACCATTTCATGGGATAAAAAATTAAACATAATACATAAATATTAAATTCATTATCATCATAATAATATAATAACAATCATAATAATTAAACACTTAAATAGTAAATATAAAATAATATATAATGATAATTAAACATCATAATTAATCAAGAAATGTTGACCAGATTGTAAACATAATTAATCAATTTGCAAGTCATGTTCAATTTAGGTTTATATTCCTTATGACCCAATTTTATTTTATTTTATTTTTTAATAGTATATAATATATTATTATTATTTAATATATATTAATATATTTTTCAAATTTATATTTTTATTCAGGTTGGGTTAGCCAAATTCATTTACACAGCAAGTCAAATGAACCGGGCTAAAAAGACTCGTTTCTATTTGGACCTCCTTTTTTAGAGTCCAACCTGGTTCATTTTGTAGGTGTGCAGGTCAAACCCATTTTGTCAACTCTAAATACAGCTACTCTCCAATTATCAGATATTTTCATAGCGGAATATTTTTTCTTTTTTTTTCTACTGAAAATTTCTATTATTGAAGAGGAAATTTGTTTGTTGACTATGACTAACTAATGCATTTTAAGAAATACTTGTTGTAAAAATCAATTTTGTTCCTGCTTGAATGACTGAACACTGTTTTTCAGATGCGCAGTTGAGAATAGCCTTTAAGAGATTTCGGTGTAAGGGTGCTCCCTTCAAAAAAGGACTTCGACGATTAAGTTAGAAAAGTTTTATGATGAGTGGTATTTATTAACAAGAAATGTTAATGAAAGGGGCTTCTATGTTGACCTTAGTATCGAGTCCTATTTATAGTGGTTGATAAGGTTTTTACCTGTTATGTATTATCTGATGGTTGGTCATTATCTACTGGGTATTATGTTTTAATGATAGTGATTATGATTTAGTTTTCTTTTTAGATAATTTCTTATCAACACCGACTTAAAGCATAATTTTTCCAACAAGAGCTCCTTTTTGCAACTTTCGGTCTTCGGTCCTGCCGAAGACCGAAATGTCATGTTTCTTTTATGTTGGTAAGGGTATTTTGGTCAAGCCAAGATCTGAAATGTATATTTTGATTGTTACACGTACACTTGTCCTTAGGCTTTAGTCTTGTGTGAAGAACAAGGGTAAAGCCTTAAGAAATGGGGAGGAGAATGGTATTAAGGGTTCGGCTTTGCCAAAATCCTTGTCTGGTGAGTGTGCGTTTAAATAAGCCAAAATCTCAATTGTTTAGGTTAGTGGCTTTCCTTTTGTGTGGGAAGCCGTAAACTCCTTTTTCTCAAGAGATAATTAAACCCTAAAGAGGATATTTCCCGCCAAGAGTGTCTAAGGGCGATAGTGAACAGTAAACCCTAGTAGGTTTATTGCTCACCAAAAGTAGGTAAACAATCTTGCAATTTGACTCGTTGATTAGCTTGATCTGAACAATAGAGATTGCTCATGGTTGTCCACAAAGACGTTCTATAAAAAGGGAAGGGGTACAGTCTCAGTTGCTCTTCACCAAAAAAATTGATCTCTTTGTGTTGAAACTCTCGTTCTCATCGAGTCTTCCAGACTTGTTAACCATTATTAGGTACATTTCCATGTTTTATTGTGTTTCGACCAATGTATGCTATTTCCTAATCTTTTGAGATCCCTTCTGGGTCTCCTTCTGTTAAGGGGAACACTTCGGATTCATTTGAAGTTACTCCCTCTAGAACAAACAATAATGCCAGTTCGTTCGCCCTTGCGAAGGTGGCCCTTTATCTCTCCCAAAACGTAGGAGGCCAGCCTTTATGAGCCTAAATAAATTTATAATAAACATAATTAATCAAAATTTAGTTTACTAAAAAATTTATTGAAATCTAACTATCAATGTTTTAAGGACTAAATTAAATGGTAGTTTACTCATAATTATAATTAATTTTTAACAAAAATGCATAACTTAATAATTAATAATAAGTACACAAGAAAAGCTTATCGGTAACTTAAAGTCACAATAATTTCTTGAGGATTACATAACTCATCCATACAGCTCAAGTATTAATTAATTATAAAAGAAATTAGTTGTATGGTCGATTCAATTTTATTTAATTCTATCAAAGTCATGGTCCACGTGGGAATGGTAACAGGGCGGGGTGGGTGCGGGTTTGACCCTCCCCGTCCCTGTCCCCACAAAATGCGGGGCGAGTTCAGGTGTAAAAAGAGCGGGTATAAAATTTTAATCTCTATTCCCATCCCTGTCGGATATTTTCGGGTTCGGGTATACCCGCGGGTATCGTTATATTATTTTTTACAATTTAAATTTATTTATTTATTATTAAATAAATTTTATATATTAAGTTATTAATTATATTTTAATTTTAAAAATATATAAAAAATAATTAACAACAAAAAATTATAAATTAAAGTTTAAGAATTAAAATTTTTAATTAAATATATAAATTTAAAATTATTATAATCATTAAAATTATAACGGGCGGGTACGAGTTCAAATATGGGACGAGTAGTCACATACCCATACCTATACCCTATCCAATTTAACATATTAGGTAATACCCGTACCCATGCCAATAGCTGATCAAACCGAGTAATACTCGTCAAAATCAGAACAAATACACACGAATATGAGTATTTTTGTCATCCCTACTATATATATATATATATATATATTGAGGGCCAAATTATTGTCTCCTACATTAATATAATGACAGTGAGAAATCAGTGGCATACTTGACATGTAGTGTAAACAACATCCTAAGCATATTCTTGGAAATTTAAACCTGCATTTAAGCTTTTGGGCACAAAACCACAACTTTTGTTTGGTATATGATGGCATGCGACTTTAATTATAAATTAAGGTAAATTTAATTTATGATAGCACTTAAATTATATTTTCTTTAAAATGTAAATTATAGTATTTTTATAAAAAGCAAAGGGACAATATATTTTACAAAAAAATAAGTATACAAAAGTTGTACAAGTAACAGTTAAAAAAAGCTAATAATTAAATAAATTAAGAATAAAAAAATTAATAATTGATAAAATAATTAAACAAATTAAGATCACAAAATTATTATAAAAATATCATCTTCTTTTTTATATTTGTCATTAGTTTTTAATTGTAAGGTTGTTGTTGAGTGAGTTTATGGAAAGATTATGACATAAGAAAAGAGGTAGTCTGAGTGTCACACCTACAGTTTGCTAATAATATCTTGTTACTAGCATAGATGGAGTGGAGTTTGTTGGTAGTGATTAAAGTGGTTTTATATAATTTTGAGCTTATCTTGGGACTCAAACTGAACTTTCACATATGTCATCTAATTGGTAAAAACATGGATGAGGAATTTATTGCAAGGGCATCCATTTTGCTAATTGTAAGGTTGAGATTCTCTTTTTCAAGTATTTGGGTTTGCCAATTGAAGGGGGAAGGGGTAGAAAAATTAAATGGTTATTATAGGGGAGGGTGTGTAAGGTGAGGAAATATGGAGGTTTGGGTTTGTGAGATATGGTCACGCTTAAAGTCACACTATTAGGGAAGTGAAAGTGAAGATTGAAGGTGCAGTTGGAATTGGAATGTTTATGGGCATAAATATCGAGATCCAAATATGAGAATGCTAATGGTACCTGGGAGGTGAGATGACACAAAGGCTCTAGATGGCAGCTGACTTACGCTTCATTTATAAGAAGGAATAGATCACCTAAATTGGTGGTCTAGAACTACCAAACTTGGTATTGGAGATAGTGTTGCAATTGCTTTATGGAAAGATAGGTGGTTAGACAATCATAACCTCGTGGAGTACCTATGCCTATTTGGTTTAGCGGAAAATATGAATATAACAGTTAAGGCCATGAGTGAGGACAGTGCGAGTTGGTGTTGTGGTTAGAGGAAGGAGTTATTTGTTTGAGAGGAAGAGATGCTTAAAGGTTTATAGAATAGGTTGGGGGTTGGTGGTGTTGTCAGATGGGGGGTGTAGAATAGGTGGATTTGGGAGGAAGCGGGAGGCTACTTGTAGCATCACCCTACAAGATTCTAATTGTTGATAGTTGTCACCAAAAGGATGCGTTTTTCAACATACTCTGGAACTTAGGAGTCCCGTCAAAGGTTAAACTTCTAGCCTAGAGATTAGAAGATGATAGACTACCAACAAAGTTAAATTTACTCTTTTGAGAGATCTTGCAACATGATGCAACGTTCTGTGGCTTATGTGGTAGGGAGGTCGAAACATGACCACAATTGTTTGAAAACTTATATTAAGTATTTGGTTTCAAGAACATAGAAGTAATATAATTTTTTAGTTTAACACCTATACATTCGCAACTCTTCGTTTACATGACTTTTAAAGTATTAATTGGTAAAGTCAACAAACTTACCATATATAAAAAAAGTTATGATTAACTGTCAATGTAAAATTTTTTACACTGACAATGTATAAGTGTTTTTCTCTTAATTTTTAGCATTTCAAGACATTAAAAACAAAGAATAACACAAGGTAACATAATTAAAAATATAAAGCAAACTTTTATATTAAGTAACCAAATTTTAAGAAAATAGAAGCAACATAATTTTTACCTAATAATAATTTTATTTAATGATTAAACTTATATATGAATTAAAATTAACATTAAAATTATAATGACAATTTTTTATAACAATTGTATATTAATAATTTGTTAAGTATTCAATATATAATTAAGAGCAAATTATGGATTCACTTAATAAAGTTTAGTATAATTACACATGAACCTTCTTTTTTTTAACTATTACTTTTACACCCCTTAAAAGGAGTATTAGTGTGAAGTTTGAAAGGGATGCTAGCTAGTGATGTTTTCAAACATACATTAGATACAATTCTAATGAATGCATAAAATAAGGATATTTTGTGTAATTTAAAAATAAAAATTGTAATTTCATTAAACCTAAAGAGTGCATATGTAATTTGCTCTAAAATTAAAGATATATATCATTTATAATATTATTATATTTATATTATTATTTTGTGTATTAAAAATATAATTTAAAAAAATGTCACAAGAACAATATAATTTAAAATTAAATATAGTATACAACATATGTACATATAATATAAATTTATAATATAATTTAAATTTAAAATATAGACATCATTAATATATTTATCATAAATTTATTTTAAATTCATTATATATTAATATTTTAATATACTCCCTTACAATGTATATATCATTTACTAGATAATAAATTTATTTGAATTTTATTATATATTTTAAAAGTGATTGAAATAATAGAATCTAAGCAGAGTTAATATTTATGTAAAATTAATTTCAAAATATTAAATTAAAATTTTATTTGCAATCACATTACAACTTAACAAGTCATATTGATTTAAAATATTTATTTAAAATTTATTTGACTGGGTCGTCCATTCTTTGAAGACGCTGCTCAGTCACCTCAAGGAAGTACATCAAATGTAATCAACCATGGACTTAGTATATTGATTTTTGAAGTCAAATTACTAAGAGACCCCAAGTTAGGCACTCTTAAAATTAAATGTGATGTAATTGCTCGGAGCTTGCAAAGAAGCTGTTGTTAGCGGTCTAGTGTTTGATGATAGAGGCTATTTTCTCTTGGTTTCATGTGTAAGATATCTTATTGTGACACTAACTAGGCTGAGCTATTAGCCATCGGGCAGACTCTAACTAGGGCTTGTGAACATGGTTTCCGCACCTTGATTATTGAGTGTGACTCCCTCAATGCCATTAAATTGTTGGATGAAGGATGCATTATTGATAACATGTACTCTCCTATAGTGGATCGAATTTACAGAAGGAGTGGGAAGATAATGTGTTGCAATTTTAGCTACGTCCTTGAGAGGAACACTTGTTGGCTGATGGTTTTGCTAAACTATGAGTATCTATGGTCCGAGAATCATGTATTTTCGTGAATGTCTCAAATTCTCTGTTTGATGTCTACCAAAAAGACTTGACTTGTATGAAGTTATTTGATCATTTTTAATCCTTGTCCATGCTTTTCAAACAAAAAAAAAAGTTAAAGAATCATATGTATTTTTCTTTTAATCTTAATAATTCAAATATGATATAATGTTGATTTATATGTATGACTATCATTTTTAACATAATGATTATCATCTTACCCGTCAATGTTTTTAGTCTCATAAAAGGACATAATTTATGGATTTTATAAAATTGGACAGAATGTAATATAAACTTGTTTCTAGATCAATTAATTCAACATCAAATGAGAAAAAAATTTAAAAAAAAAATTGTAGAAGAAAGGAGAAAAATGGATTGGGGTAGGAAATGAAAAGAACAACGCCATAATCCTTAAGGATTAATAAGTTGAGAAGAATTTGTCATAAAGAATAGGAATTCTCTTATAAGAATTTAAAAAAGGTTCAACTCAAGAACTTAAGAGAAACTAATTCTCTCTAATTATACCATGTCAATCTTTTCTCAAATGTCCAATCTACCTTTTCATTAATACTTCAAAATACTTATAGACTTGGCCATGGTAGACCAAAAGTCTTATATTTATATTACAAATAAAAAATTAAAAATAATGAAAATAAATTTGGTCCATTATGTTTCATAAAATAAATCAAATGCAAATATTATGACCAAATTATAAGTTAAAGTAATCCACACAAAAATGACTTTAAATAACAAATTATAATTATTTTTGGGTTCTTTTTATTTTCAAGTAAGTTCATTTTTCTCATTCCTCAAGTAGTTGACCAATTTGGATTTAGGCTTCATGTTTCCCATTTCGAATTAGAATTTGATTATTTGGAGAATTTCTCCCTGCACCCCAATAACTTTTCCCTGCACCTCCATAAATGTGAAAAAAAGTCTAAAATACCACTAGATAAAACAAAAAACCTTAATTCCTTCTTCTTTATCTCCTGATACCTCTTTTGGGTACCTCTTCTCCAAGCTTTATGTCTTGCACCTCCTTCTTCTTCCTCATTCATTCTTTGCTTGAAGTTCGCACCGCCTGCATCTCTATTCATCTTCTTGTTCGCAATCACCATCGTCCCTATCTCATTCATCCCTTGTTGGTTTCCCCTCTTCTTGCTTGCAAAATTTTTTACAAATCTAGATAGGGGTGTTTGAACTTGTAAAAAAATTTGCAAAAAACCTGATTCCATAATATACCCTAGAGAAGATAAATGCAAACCTGAATCGAGAAGAACAAAGCAAACGCAAACGGGATGAACACAAACGCGCATGGAGAATAAAAGAAAGTCACTGATTCAATGGAGAAGAAAAACAAAGTTGTGTAAGAAAAGCAAACAAGAGAGGTACGAAACGAGAGAAAGGTGTAAACCAAAAAGGAAAAGAGAGAGACAGGTAGTAATTAGTTTTTTACTATTTTCATTAAGGGTCTTTTTGTCATTTTAAAAATTTATGGAGATGTAAGGAGAGCCTATGCGGGTGTAGAGAGAAATTCTCGATTATTTGTTTAGAACACACTCCTATGATTGGCCTTTTAAGTCCATCCTCTTCTTCAAGCCTTATGCTCTAAGTTGGTCTTCATGAGAGTGTCTATATTTAAAAATAATGGAAAAAATAGGGAGACTAAAATTACTAATTTTAAATTCCTTTGAAAATTTTAAAAATATTATAATTTTTTTATTGAAATTATGAAAGTTGATATAAATAATTAAACAAAAATTTAATAACTTTACTTTTTTAATTAGTTAAATTATTTCAAAATTTATATTAAAATTGTATGTTAAATTTTAATAAAATAAGTAGATTTTTGTTTTTTATATAATGTTTGTTTAAACTGTTTCTACTTAAAATTATATATTTTACTCATTTTTAAAAGCAAATATTTTATTAAAAATACTTATTTAAAAACTACTTATTTCATAATTATGTTTTTAAAATTTAAGGGCCATGTTTGTATAAGTAATAGAGGGTTGAAATTGTGTGATTTGTTTAAACAATGATAGAAGGGGGGAAGAGGAATGAAGTGTCCACAATAGAATAAAGTTTTGCAAATATATTTATAAGTAAAGAATAAAACTTCAAAACATATAACACTGTCAATTTTTAGGAATAGTTTTTTACTTGTCGAAAGAAACATCCTAATGGAAAACAGGACCGTGTCTTAAATATTAATGATTGCATGGTATACGTGAAATCTAATATACAACGAAGAACTTCTGAAATATTTTTGGTAATGTCTGTCTCTCTATTCACGATTATATGCAACAAATAAATAATAGCTTACAATGACGGAACGGTCTTAAATTTTAATGATAAGTTATTAGTAAACATTGTAAGATGATTGAAACAAAGGCAAAGTAAACCATACTAATTCTTAAACATCGATTTCAAATATTTATATTTGGACTAAGTTTTTAAGGGTATTTTTAATGGAGGACTTTAAATTTTTGTAAAATCTATCATTAAAAAATATAAAATTTTCACGCTTGAGAATAGAGTCTTTTACCAACAAAATGTGCATACGCATCTCATTAAATAATTAATATAAACCCTACACCAAAAATGTGTATGTACTTTTCATTCTCAAATTTACGAAGTTTTCATTTCAATGATATGATTGATATTAACGTTAAATTATCATTAGCTTATAAAAAACGTTAAATTATCTTTATTTTAAATATAATTTTATTTATTAATTTTTTGTATAAATTTAATTAATTATTTTTACTTTTAAAAATATTTTATCAAAAAATAAATTATAAATAAAATTTAAATGTTAGACCTATTATAAGACCCATATAAAATATTTTTAAAAACAAAATATGAGATATTTTATTAAAAAAAATTAAAATACAAATGTCTTTATAGAGTCTATAAGTATTCAAAAATCTCACATGAAATCTAAGAATAAAAATGCCTAAGCCCTAAGGTTACGTTGACTGAGCTATGTCGGGTGGGTCAGAAGCAACCTAGAACATATCAATTTCTTAATGAATACTTCTTTCCTGTGAAAGCTTGAAATTTTGGCAGTTCCTCGTTCTGAGATGACTCTTGATTTGTGCTTTCCAAAGAAGCCTAATAAGAAAAAAAAATGGCAAATCATGTTTTTTTTTATAAACAAAAGAATTTTATTAAAAAGGAATAAGAAATAAGAATACTATTTGCATGTGAATGAACCATATATTGGTTGAGAGTAATGAAGCAATGATTACTATAAATAAGACTCACCTTTGCATGTGACTGAATCTTAGATGCATTTGCATCAGACCCAAACACAAGCTTTCCAGATTTTCTACGTGATGGTCTGGAATTAGAATCCAAATTTTTGGTTTCAGTTTCAGTCTGTTGGTCCTTCAGCATTGAAGAGGAAATTTCTTGAACTGATTGTGTACAAGGTTTGCTATCCAAACGTCTTCCAGAACCACTGAATGGAATGATCTGGGCAGTCTTTTTAGCTGAATCATCATGAGCTGAAACACAAACAATATGATCAGAATATTCTAATGAATTTTTACACTTGAAAAACAAGTAAACCCCCATTTTGGTTCCTGACATTTAGAAATGCTAATACTTAAATTTCTGAATTAAGTTACACAAATTCATCACTTAAACGTTATTATGTTGTTATTACTAACTAATCTTTAAAACACATAACACTTTTTAAGAAATGACGTGGATAACATTAAAACAAATTCAAGGACTAATATGCTAAAAATTAGTTATCAGAAACCTTTCAGTTAAGGACCATTTTGGAGATTTACTCCTTGAAAAACCAGGAAATCTTCAAAAGCATATTTCAACAGAATCAAAAAGAATACTCACAATCACAACCTTCTGTATTTCCCTTGTGAGACGAAGCACATGGCAACTGTTTCTCAGGTTCTGTATAGTCAAGAGGTTGAGCAAAATCAACTTCACAGTCTGTTTCAATTATACTGACTGCATGAGAGGGCTTGGTTTCCACTACATCAATGTAATATTTCTTCTTGTTGAAAGAAATCATTATAGTGTCACCAGTTGTCAAACAAGAGAAGCTCCTTAGAGAGTACTCTAAGCTGCACAAATGACCAAGTGAAAGAAAGAAATTAGGATAATATTGACATATAATTATGAGAATTGTCAAAGAAGAAAAAATGTCACATTATTTATACATGGATCTTATATTATAGAGGTCCAAAAAGTCCTTGGTGTGAGGCTGCAGCTTCACATATGTTGCTCTAGGAACATTGGCGCTTCTCAAAATCACATTGTCTCCCTCTTGTAGGTGCATATTTTCCATCATCTGACAATAAGCAACAAATCATCAGAAATTTTGTACATAAAATTGGCTAGCTAGTCCGTTAGGAAAAAGAAAAAATATGAAACAAAAAAGGAAAGGAAATCACACACCCATTGTGGCATATATATCATCCCCTCATCAGCAGTGAATTCTAGGACTCCACAGTGAGTAACTCTTTCAGCAGAAGGTTTTCTCAGTTCAAATAACATAGGGTACTCTATTTCACAATATGCTGAAAGTTTTTCACATGGGTAACCAACTAATTTAGTAGGAGAGAAGAATGAATCAAATTGCAGAATCAAATCTAAAAACAAATATAGACTTACCAAGCAGATTTAAGGCTGAATCTGGCATGATAACTGCAGGCAAAAGAGTGTGCATTAATTACAAGTTATATAACCTATCAAAATTTCATAGGATAAAATGTAAGTAGTAGGAATACATACTTTTACCACCATTTTCCAGATTGGACTGCAAAACATCAAAAAGTAAATATTATTATTTTTTAGATAGTGTGAACAAATAAAGAAAATAAAAAATGTGACCGATTTGTTTATACATGAAAAATGCTAAAACATTGATAGTATGATCTATGAATCAATATATTGACAAATCTGTAAAGTGAACTAGAAGATAGGTGGACCCCTATGTCCTTGATGAATAGATACTTAGTATAAGCAAAAATAGAAAAGTTTGCATCAGGTGAGAATTGACATCAGTTGTCATAGTACTCATACCACTTCAGTGGAGGATAGAGGGTAGCAACGGTAAACATCTTGAAAGGTCGCATCCCATTCATTGTAATATGATGCCTCTTCATTCCAACCATTGTCATGCGATTCCTCTTCATCCCAGCCAGTCGGTTGCATAGCCTTTATAAATGAATAAGGAAGAGAAAAAATTAAATAGTTAACATAACCATCATGGTCATAAATATGCAATAACACCGAACTACATCAAAATATAAAGCGATTCATTTTCTTAGAAACATATGTGCGTAAACATGTTGGAAACACAATGAAGCTAATAAATGAGTGAGATACAATGATAAAAAAAGACATTATGAATCTAACCAGCATAATTTGCTGGCTATAGTCAATTTTACACATAGCAAGAAACGCTATTATATTTAAAAGATTTCAATTTTGTGTGGTCACATAAGACTCTCCAAAAATCTTAACGATGGATTAGGAAAATATTACAAAAAATCACATACAACTTGACTACATTAAAAATTTAGAAAAATGGATAATTTTGTTAGAATGTTAAAAGATGTATACATGATTTATTATCTCTAATGTATAAATTTGTGATTGGAAAATATGGAACACCGAATAAAATAACTTTGTCTTTTCCAACAAGAACCCTACCAAAAATTGTATGCTTAAAAAACAACTTAGTCTGTTAAGATTAGAAGAAACTAGAAAGCACGCATCATTGAACTCAATTTTTAAGCTTTTTTCTTGTATAAGAATAACAGATACTCTTAATGAAAAAAGGAAAAAATACCATTTTTAATGAGTCTTGAAATCTCCCACGAGCTGGATGGCAATGTTAATCTGTATGATAAATAAAATAAATACATAAGTTTTAAACAACAAATGCTAACAGTAGCTATGATTGTAATCCACAAACAAAGCAAAAAGCATGCTTTTTAGAGGGAAAAAATAACATGGCAAGAGAACATGCGAGAGTGGATGATCATAAATCTTGAGAACACAATTTAAACCTTTGAATGGATGATCAATGCACGACCGAGAGAAGAGAAGGAGAAGAACTAGTATTGCAAATGCAAACTCAGTCCAAACCTCTTATAGATTACAATTGTATCTCTAATTTAAATTAATCATAATCTTTTATCTTTATTTTTAGATCGAATCATCATCTATTATCTAATATATCTATATAAAATTATCTATTATTTATATCATATCTATATAAAATCATTCATTATAATCTTTTTCAAATTATCATCTTTTATCTCTATTTTAAATTGAATTTCAATATCTTCTAATTAAGAAACGATGACAATTAAAATAATTTTATATATTAATTAAACTTGTTGATTATAAATCTATGATATAATTTTTTCGCGAGGGAATCTAAAATATAATTTATATACATTCAAAATATTTATTTACTATAATTTTAATTATACAAAAATAAACGCTCATCTTAGTCAATATATTTTTTTACATATTGACTAAAATTACAGTGACTTGAAAAATGAAACTTCCAAAAAGAAAAATAAAAGAAGTCCAAGTATGATAAAAAAAAATCCATTTTGAATACATACATTCTTCGTTACATAAACCAAGTCCATGGCCAATAATTATCTGCACTACTGTTAAAAAAATTCAGTAATTCACATGTTCAAGACATGCTATCAATAAGGATGCTAATTATTTTTAAAATTGAAATATTTATCTTATGATTTGACTGTATTTGAATGATAGATGTGTATTTTTTTTATAAGATCTATTTGAATTATAGATATTTATTCTATTTAAGATAATAACATTTGAAATTTTGATTTTTTTTATTTTTTATATAATTTTATTGTATTTGAATTATAAATTTTATTCTATCTAAGGAAGATGATATTTGATATTTAAAATTTAAAATTTATCATAGCTTATGAATTGATTATATATGAACTGTAAATTTTTATTTTATTTTATAATAAGATTATATTCGAATTTTAAATATTTATTCCATTTAAGGATAGTAGTATACTAATATTTGAAATTTTAGATATTTATCTTGCTTTATGAGTTGATTATATTTAAATTTTAGATGTTTATCTTATTTTAAGATGTTATTATAATTTCATTATTATAACCATAGATATTTTTGTTACCTTTCAAATTTAATTTTTTATATATATCTTAACTTAAAGAATTTAGATTTATATTAGCATTTGAAAAACTTTAAGAGTTTTATTAGTATGTCCGACTAGTGTAAAATTTACACTTACATTCAATCACACTTATTCATTTACATGACTCTTAAAGATTAATCAGTAAATTTCACATATTTATTATAAATTAAAAGTTATGATTAAATATAAATGTAAAATTCTTTTACATTGACAATTTATACTAACTAAACTCAAACTTTAAATTCCATGAATTATCTAATTTCAAGAATTGAATTTCTCACCTTAGTCTAAGGATATGAAATGAAATCAAAGATTATGAGAAGAGTTTCAAAGGATTAGTGTTTGATTGGTTTTGTTTTGTTTTTTAGTTTTTGAAAAAAGTTTTGAAGAATAATTTTGAAAAACTATTTCGGGAAAAAAAGAAAAAAAAAACTTGTTTGATAAGTGTTATTTGAAAACTGTTTTGAAGATGTAAAAATGGAAAAAATTTTCTATATTTATTAAAATTTCATTAATGAATTTAAGGTTTATTTACACTGATAGTTTATACTAATTAAACTCAAACTTTAAATTGCATGAATTATACTAATTAAAATTTCAAGAATTGAATTTCTCACCTTAGTCTACGGATATGAAATGAAATCAAAGATGATGAGAAGAGTTTCAAAGGATTAGTGTTTAATTAGTTTTGTTTTGTTTTTTAGTTTTTGAAAAGAGTTTTGAAGAATAGTTTTCAAAAATTATTTTCAGGAAAAAAAGAAAAAAAAAACTTGCTTGGTAAGTGTTATTTGAAAACTATTTTGAAGATGTAAAAATAAAAAAAAAATTGTCTATATTTATTAAAATTTCATCAATGAAAAGCAAAAAATAATATATTTGTATTTTGGGTTTTCAAAACAAAAATAGAAAACTGAAAAGTAAAACTACTTTCAGTTGTTATTATTTTTTATTTTTTAAATCAGAACTGTTTTTAGAAAACAATACCTAAACGAATTTTTTAACTTTTAAATACTAAAATACTGAAAACAGTTTTATAAAACTGTTGCCAAACAAACACAACAGTTTTATAAAACTATTTTCAATATTTTAGTCTTTAAAAACTAAAAAACTTGTTTGGGTAGTATTTTCTGAAAACAGTTTTGGTTTTTTAGTTTTTAAAAACTAAAAAATAGGAACAAGTAAAAGTAGTTTTGCTTTTCAGTTTTTTATTTTTATTTTGAAAATTCAAAATACAATCAGAATATGTTGTCTTATGCTTTTCAATAATGAAATATTAATAAATATAAACAAGTTTTTCCATTTTTATATCTTCAAAACAGTTTTCAAATAATACTTGGCAAACAAGTTTTTTCTTGTCTTTTCTTCCCAAAAATATTTTTTAAAAACTATTCTTAAAAATTTTTTTCAAAATCTAAAAAAAAAAATCAAACCAATCAAGCCCTTAATCTTTATTTTCCATGATGAGAAGCGTTTGAAAGGATAACAAGGGTTTATGGTTTCCAAGATAAAAAAAAAATTAAAATTTACTATTCAATCAAAGCTAAACAAGGTCACGGTAACCAAATACGATTTACAATTTACAATTTACAGGGTTAGGATGGACTGTTGAAGACGGATTGTGGTTTTAAGGTTTCAAAGATAAAAAAAGAAATTAAAATTTGAGTTTAATTGGTATACACAGTCAGTGTAAATGATTTTTATACTGACATTCAATCATGACTTTTCATTTATGTGGTTTTTAAAATAGTAATGAGTAAAGTCAACAAATCTACCATGATAAAGAGTTGTGATTTATTGTCAGTATAAGAGTGTATACCAATTAAACCCTTAAAATTTCCTATTCAATCAAAGTTATATTATAATTATTTGTTTCTTAAATAAATGTACTTAATTTAATCCATCTAATAATCTCAATTACTTGTTCATTACTAATAATTAAATGTCACCCATCACTAATTACATGGTCAACAAGTTAACACCAACCGTCAACATAAATCAACGGACAAAAATATCAAATTCTGAATTTTAAAGACTGGATCAAATTGCAAAATTAAGAAATTAAAAATACCAAAATTGCATTTTTTAAAAATTATCAAGTGCAGAATCACTGAATCCAAATCCCTATAACTAATGTGTCATCAAAATAAATTTGAGATCCAATCTTGTAAATATGTAAAATTGTGAGAAATATTGAGAGTATGAGATCTCAAAATAATGTCGTCACCCACTTTTCCAAAAAGCAAAAGCTCAAGTTAAACCTTTGAATAAAACGACGGAAGAGGTCTAGTAAAAGAGAAAAGACACATTGTCTTTGTTGGGTCTATCTATGTAGATGGATTTCACAAAAATACCTTGTGTTTGTTTCTCTTCTATTCAACCTCCCGTAACTCGAGAGGTTTTTTTTTTTTTCCACAAAAGGTTATTTTTATCCATGTTTAGGCTAAGATATTAGACAACTACTTTATCCATAACTCTGGTCCCACAAATGTTGACTCTAACATCTGTTTAGCATTCATTGCTTGCCCAATCTATCAGCTTGTGTATGAAGTAAACATTCATAACGAACCAATATTTCTTGTCAATTAAGTCCATCTCACAAAATGCAAATCTGATGTTAACAAGCATCCTTCTTACTATGCTAATCAAACAATTCGTTCAAAAATCTTTTATCTTTTCCCCCTTAGTTTCTGTTTTCTTCCCACTAAGATAATATTTTACCTTGGAAGTTTTAACAGTTAAGTGAACTTCATAAAACTCCACACCTGTAATCAATTTTAATTTAACTCTTACAAATCTTTCATACAGCTATTAGTCCCATTTCATTAGGGAAAACACAAAAACCTTGCCAAACCAGTGCATACATTAATGAACTTCTGATCTCCCTGTCACTGGATTTGACTGTGTAGGAAGTAGTATTTTTACCAGGTATTTAAGCAAAGGCAGGGATTCCAGATTCTTCAGAAGATGATGAAGGCTGTAAGGCACGAATGCGAATGTCATATTTTGTATGGCTGACCACTTTGGAGCTAGGAGATGACTCAGCTCCTTCTGACACAAGAGGGAAGGATGAAGTGTAACCATTGTATGCATTTCCAATGTGGTTGCCACACTTGCGACAAAGAAGCTTGGTTCTTCGGCGAAACAAACCCCATGAGTTTTTATCAAAATGGGGTACACACTGGATTTCATCAACCTGGGTAAATCTGCTAAGATCAATGCTGAAGAATGATATAATACCTCGCTTTATGGACTTCCCATATTTAGATCCGATGGATGAGGTATTCCGGTTTGAGGAGGATAGGTTCAGCCCATAACCACAAGTGCCACAGCTGCCAAATATATAAAGAAAAGTTATTGTAATTACGACAATAAAATAAAGAACCTGGATTTCTCACATGGAAATAATACTCAGAGTAATAAGTTGTGTCCCATGTATATACTTGAACAATTATACTTGGCCAAGGTAAAGAATGCATTTGGAAGAAGACGTGGTTATCATCACATATATGATGTTAAAATTATGTGTCCTGACAAGGCTACAACTTGTGCGCAACAAAAGGCGCAACTGGATTGGAACTTTAGTCTTCCAATATTAAGTTCAGCAAACCTCAAACTACAGCACTTACCATGCCTTGCCATCCAAATCATCAAACACCCAGTCATCAATCAAGTCTTGGAAAATGAATAAAATAGATCACTAAAATCCTAGAACTCACAAGTGGAACTAACCAACCCCTTTTCTCTTTAAGGTTTTTCATTGCTTAGAGCTTGGCCCTCTAAGACACAAGTTTTTACCATACTGATTGTAGCAATATGATGATGAAAATTGAATTTAACATCATATTTGTATCACTTTTTATAGACATATCCCATGAAAATCACTTTACAATAATTTCCATCATTGGAACTTCCCTTTTTTTTTAACTTAGATCATTGTCATTGTGCCTTGGAACTAATTCTGTTTGAATACTGAACAATAGTGGTAAACTTATAACAAAAGCACGCGGCATTTATCATACTTTTTCTTCTTTGTTTTTCTTTTTCAAAGTCTTAATTCATTACTTACGTAAGCTGCTGAATAATTGTTTCTAAATGCCATGTGAATGAGAGCAAACAACCCATTCCTTTCCCATGGAAAGGGGGTCATCAATTTCAATCAAAACACCATCTTAAACTCTCAACAGCTCCAGCCCAAACAAAAGGTTATATTTCAAAGTTCAAACTATTCCACTTTCAATCAGTCCACAACTCTCCAGATAGCATCAATTTATTGAAGGATAAAGGAGAAACAACTCTAATTCCAACCACTCTCAAGATTAACATGCCACAAACAACATAATGCAGTATTCAAGAAGTGTTTCTCAGTAGTGTGTGCAGTTTCTAAAGAAACCAAGATAGAGAAAATCTAACTAGCAAAGTTTTAAATTGTTGTGTAATATCACCACAATCCTTGATATTACGCACAATCATACCGAATGTGGCAAAAATTAAAATTACAAACGGTTTCTTAAAACTTTGCTTAATGAGAAAGAAAAACAGACACGTCTCTTTTGAGAAGGGGAAAAAGACAAACTATCTGACACAGTCGTTACCACATGAAAATTGTGATCACCGAGTAACTTTCAACCTTATCTCTACACACACCAATCTCTATAGAACGATCAAGTAATTCCTACTCACGAAAGTGACCGAGAGGATCCAATCTCTCAAAATTAATAAAAAACTAAAATCTCCACTCAAATTAGGCAAGTTATTATTAATCAACATCATAATGTAACCAGACACAGGGTTAAAAATTAACTTATCACGATCGACAAAACAGGATTATTCATCAAACAAATTCGATTGCGATTCACCGAATGCAATTAATTAATTAATTAACATAAAAAGAGAATTTCTAAATTTAACGAAAGCGAACCTGTAACGAACATCTCTCTGAGAAGAGCAAGATTGGTAAGAGTAAGTTCGGTTAAAGTGAGCGTCTCGTTTGAACACCGAATCATCCATCGATAAGTGTTTTCCGGCGGCGGAATGCGGAGGATCCGCCGTGACAGCGAGGGAAAGTGAATTACGGAGAATTGAGCGAAGCGCGATTTAGACCAAAGGAGATCGAGACGACACCGTTTTGCGCAGAAGATGATGATCAGAAGAAGCTTAACTGAATGAGAGTGGGTTTTGGATTTCAGTTTTCTTATTTTATCATTCGGTGGTTGTGATTGTTATTAGCACTGTTTGGATTGATTTTGTGTTTTAGTCGGTGGGGTAAACCAAGATGCCGTTCTTGTTGCTGTGTTAAACGAAAACCTTTGATTTCGATGCTTTTCACGTTTGTAATTTTCATTTTAGTGGTGCTTTAATGTTGGCTTTAGGACGCGTTTGACCTGTAATTACAACGTTTAAAAGAGTTTTTTTTTTTATTATTATTTCATAAGACAAATATTTTATTATGAAAGGATAACACCCACAGCATAATACATGTTATATGGGAACTACCTAAAATTTTATTATGAGTCTAACAGATAGACTGACAGTGAATTATTTTATCATATATTTGTAATTAGATAATAATAGTTAAAATGTATAATTAAATATCATATGTTTGAGTAAATTTATTTTATTATACATACTTACTTAATTTATCATATATTCGTTTTTGTCTAAATAGTTAAAACATTTTTCTAGTTACAATTCTAACATTTTTTCTTGTTATGTGAAATTGTGTAATGTTGTTACTTGGTACATTTAAAATAGGTTAGGCTTAAATGTAATTTTTGTTTTTTTTATTTTTTAAAAATTTATAAATTTGATTTATTTTTATAAATAAATAAATTTAGTTTTATTAAAGGACTTTGGATTTCGGTACAACCAAAATCCGAAATATAATATAACCTCTCCAAAGAGAGGAAATAAACCTCAAAAGATTTCGATCTCGCTGAAATCTGAGCTCCTGCAAATAATCAATCAATTAGCTAAGTTAACCAAGAAAATAAATTAACAATTAACATAATAATTGGTTAGAGTTATTCCCAATAGAGTTGAGCAGGATCTACAAAGTACTTGCTTGATAAAAACCAAACAAGCGGGCCAAAAGGAATACACCAAAAACAAGTAATGACCATTAGGTAACAAGTGTATTTCTTACTATAAATATAAAATAAGATGTACGCGTCTTGTTTGTTTACTAACTTAAGCGTCGGAGTCTTCTCTTACAGGTTCTCCCCCTTTCCCTATTCCAGGTAAGAACAAAAATAAAAAACCAAAATTATGACTTTTTAAAAAACAAAGAATCAAAACTAAATCAATATTTAAAATCGTTAGAAATTTTATTGTTGGGATATTGGCGTCAACCTTATTGAATTAATATTTTCATAAAAAAATATGCCTTGAACCTTAAAACTTTTGCACAAAATAATTCTTTTTAAAATTATTCAATATTTTATTGCAAATTATTTAAAATTCTCAATCAAAATAGATTTTTAAAATTTTTTTATCTAAGTTAATAAATCTTGATGTAATGACCTTAAGCTTTACCGACAAGTACCATAGAGTAACTATTAGTGGTGGTTAGACAAAGTCACAACTTATATCTTCACCTGTTTTATAATAAAGAATTTTTGGCTTATAAAAAATTGTGAGTAAAAAATTAAGTTAATGTGACTATAAATATAAAAAAGACATAATTATCTTTCAATTTGTCCTGTTAACAACCGTCACTTTTTGTATTTTTTTAGAGGTGTTCGTGGATTGAATTAGATTGGATTTTAGTTAAAATGAAATCTGATTCAATCAAATTTAATCATATTCGTTCAAATCGAATTGGCAAAAAAAATGAGTGATTCTATCTAATTTGATCCGATAAAGAACGAATCAAATTATATCTATGGATTTCAAAAATTTTTTAGAGCTATATTGTTTTTTTATAAAACATAGGAAATAAAATAGAAATATAAAAGTTTGTAAGCAAAACATACATTGTTTATTCAAAATAACATAGAAGTATAATTACATATAAAAGTAGTATATAAATGATAAAATGTAAATTAGCAAGAAAAATTAATAACTCATAAACTTCATCGCTGCAACATTTAATGTTAGGTTTTGGACGAAAGCACAAACCAAAGAGTTGTTAGTTGTTAGTTAGGTTTTAGACAAAGTCAAGAAAAAAAAGTGAATAACTGAAGATTAAACAAGATATGAATAAGTGAATGAAATGGAATAGACAAATGATGAGATATGATGACAAATGGATCATGCTTTCTCATTGGTTGCATTGAAAACTTTTTATTTACATCCTTGTAAATATATATAGGGAGTTATAAGGGTGGTCTAATAGTAAAGTAGAAAAACGGAGAGGGAGAAGCCGTATGTTCGAATCCCTTTACTAACAACGAATAACATATTAACAACTAGCATTTGATCTATTCAATATATATATATATATATATATATATATATATATATAAAATAAAAATATTAAAATTTAAATTGATCGGATCCTAATCTACGAATTTTCAAAGTTCAGATTCGTCTATTGTTGAATTTGATCATATTTAATCTAATTATGTATGCATTGGTTCATTGATCTAATTGAATCTATTTGGATTCACGAATTCGCAGATTAATATAAATCGATAAACACCATTAGATTTTTTACACCGCCGGTTTCAATTTTGTAGAAGATTTAAAGGATTTAGATCTAAGAATTTAGACAAATTTAAAGGATGAAAACTAAAAGCGTTAAAAATTAATATAATATTTTTAAACTATAAAATAAAAAAAAAATATTTCAACTATAGGAATGAAAAGGACAATTAAATAAAGAAGTTTTGAGAAAGATTCTATTACTTCATCAAGGTAGACATTTAATTACAAACAAACAATTAATCTTAAGAAACCTCGATAGCAAGGTAAAATTTTTCAAGCTGGGATGCATCTTTATGCTTGACAAAATTCTCAATTTATAAAAAACATACATAGAATTGTGTCATATGAGAAGTAAAGATATTCTAAGATATAATAATCATTTTAGAAGATATTCTACAAATATTCCAACAAAAGATGTAACTACAAAGAGAAAAATAAATATATTTTTATAAGTTAAACAATTATATTAAAATTAGGATAAAAAACATAAGATATGCCTAACATAACAAAAACAAAAATAAAAGTGATAACCAAAATATAAAACACTTTTGCCATCAATATTGGACTAACAAAATTAAACCCCATTTGGTAACGCAAAAGGATAGGTTCATCACTCACAAAACTATGGATGGATAACTTTGCAGCCCTAGTAACACAAAAGGATGGATTAAGTTTGTCCTATAATTGCTAAATATAAATATATTTGTCTTTTAAAAAACCTACATGGAGAAATGGAAATGGTGTCCATGTGTATTTTTTTAAATAAGTTGTAGCCCAATAGAGTTCGGTCTCCACCCCTCCTAGGGCCTCCGTTATCAAAACCATCAGCCTACAACACCTCGATGTTGTGCCCAACACCCTGAGCTCGGTGCCTCACTACCTCGGCACTGACCCGACAATAATCAGGCCCAAAATTCCTAAAAAGGGTAACTAGAGACAAATCTCAAGGAGAACGGTAAAAAAGGTAACTAGAGACAAATCTTAAGGAGAACAATAAAAAGGGTAACTAGAAACAAATCTCAAGCAGAACAGTAAAAAAGGTAACTAGAGACAAATCTCAACGAAACCTCCTTAAAAGGGGGGCACCAGGCGCCTCTCAGGTATTGAATCTCTCACACTCTAGTCTTTATCCTTTTACTCCCTCATTGACTTAGGGCTCAGAATTCCTTTTGCAGGTACACACTTGTCCCCTGAAGCTCCAAGGCCCAAAGATCGAAAGGATAGTTGTTCTGTCAAAATACGGTAAGATCATTTGGCGCCGTCTGTGGAGACGTAAAATTCCTACGCCCCTTCTACTCCTTCCCTCATGGTGCAAACCAGGAGCAACCCTCTTCCTTCCAACATGAATGAAACAAACCTCATGGAGGAACTTAGAAAAATGCAAGAAATGACTAAAAGCATGAGGCTGACCTCCACCTCTTGAAAGCGAAGAATGCTACCATGAGAACGATGATTCAAAGCCTCCAGAATAGTTAACACAACAAAAAGAACAACCCACACGATCACACTAGCGACAACAAGACCTGAAGTCATCACCACAACATGACCATTACAGACACCCACGACAAGGGATCCAAATCTCACCATCGCAGAGATTCTCCCGACAAAGGAACGTCTAGAAACAATCACTCTACGAACCACCACACTTCAACACACAACAAGTCAATCCAAAACAAGGCCAATGATGTCAGCAAAGGAGCAGAGAAGCAGAAGACCAACACAGATGTTGCTCTCGTGACGCATCACCCCATACCTCGACGACATCCTTTGCCAATGGGATACTCAACAATGCTCTCCTACAAGGTTGGAAACCGTTGGTGATCGAACTCTATGAACGATTGACCAACCCTGACAAGCACATTGAGGCATTCCTCACCCAAGTAAATCTCTACTCAAATGATGATCGTGTGTTGTGCAGAATGTTCCTTACTTCTCTTGCAAGAACCGCTCTCAATTAGTAGTTGAGGCTCCCCCGCCACTTTATTGACTCATTCAATACCTTGATAGAAAAGTTCACAACCCACTACGCGGCTTGCCGACCACAAAGGGTCTTGGTCAACGACTTGATCAGGCTCCAACATAGGGATGATGAGTTGCTGCACGAATTCATAGCCCTCCACACAATCGTTGATGCCCCGAAACCCAAAAGGTTTGATGATAGTGTGGCGAAGCGACGCCCGAGGGCGATCGATGAATTTCTAGAGTCATCTTCCAAGTTCATCAACATGGAAGAAGCGTCTGTTAGGCGTAAATGGCTTATAGCCCCTCACAATATGAAGAATGACCAAAACAAGCATTTCCTTATGGGAATGACCGTTTAGAATCACCAAGACCCTTCGCAGCAGAGCCTACCAACTACAGACACCACAAAGGGAACCTATCTTGAGAACTCGGAACACCACCTATTAAAAAATATACTACAATTGAGACAAAAATAGGTGATGTACTCTTTTTCCTACCTCAATCTTTTTCCCCAATAAAAAAGAATATAGGTATTGGCCAAGGAGGTTTTAATGAAGCACATCGGTGTGTAAACGCAAATCAATGACATATCAGTAAATGTTTACTTTTCACACTTTTACCATTTCTCTCCAATGTTTCTCTTTTTGCATGCTTTTCTTTATTTTCTAGTACAATATCACAAACAACTCGAGGCTTTGGTCTGACGAGGCCATCATCGCCTTCTCGGCGCTATATTGCCCACCCAGAGCTTCATCGCTTACTCGACGCACTATCACCTACTCGGTGCCACATCGCCTACTCGACGCCATATTGCCTACTCGACGCCATATTGCCTACTCGACACTCTATCACCTACTCGACACTCTAGTTACCTGCTCAACAATGAACGTGCATGCTCGACGCTACACTCACCCTCTCCATAACTCGTGCAGGCATCCAAACATAGAAAAAAAATGTCATCCCCACTTCACTTTCATCGACAAAGCGTGCAAGAAAGAATAAAGGCACCAAATTGAAAACTTAACTTCATTGATCCCCAAATTAAACGATTGTATGACAACGAAATACAACACAAAAAACATGTAACAGTACTTCAACACAAAAACATGTGTCTATCTTTAACAAAGTCTCTGACGTCACATACTGATAGGTTCATGTCCTTCTACTCTTTAGCCTTTTCGGTCTCATCCTACTTTGAATCGACCTCAAGGGTAGGGTTTAGGGTCATCAGAATCACCAGCCTACAACACCTTGGTGCTCTGCTCAGCACCCTGAGCTTAATGCCTCACTACCTCAGCACCGACCTGACAATAATCAGACCCAAAATCCCTAAAAAGGGTAACTAGAGACAAATCTCAAGGAGATATCCTTAAAAGGGGGACATTGGGCCCCCCTCGCGTATCGAATCTTTCACACTCTAGTCTTTATCCTCTTACTCCCTCGTTGACTTAAGCGTCAAAGTCTCTTTTGCAGGTACACACCCGTTCCCTGGAGTTCCAAAGCCCGAAGGATCGAGAGGATAATTGTTCTCTCAAAATACGGTAAGAACATAACTCAAGCAATATATTAAGAGCAATAAAAGATAGTGAGAAACACAAGACATGTATTCTAGTTATAGTATAAAAGCACAAAGATAAAAAACATAAATAATGTCCTTTAAGACATTGATCACAACCCCACTCAATACCCAAGAAAGAAATTACAAATCTCCTTTACTCTACACAAAAAAAGTCGGGTTCATCCCCCGCTCAGCAAAAAAGTGTGTGGGGTTAGCTATATGTTGCACGACTCCATTCCTAAGAATTGAGTTGTGCTGCAAGTACAAAGCTTAAGCATTCGTATTTATGCCCTAATATTTGAGTTGTGCAACAAGTACGATAACTTGAGCATCCGTATCTATGCCCTAATATATTGTGTTAATGCGTGCCTTCCAAATATGCTATAGGCTTGCAAATCATACGACCATATCATCCTTGTTTCTTTGATTCCATTGACCAATCTCATAAATTGGAAATCAGGACTTAGTGTCTTGACTTATAGTGTCGTAGATATTTCTCACCAAACACATAAATCAGACCAAATTCTAGCACTTATTACACATGAGAAGAAAATGGATCCCGATTCCATCTTACTATGGTTATGTTTTTTTATTTTTTGGTATTATTGTATCCATTTTTTTTTTGTATAGATTGTTGTACATTTTTTTCATATAGAACACTCATATTAAAAAAATGTCTTGAATGTTTATTAAGGCGAAAAATTGAAAAAAAAAACGAGTGAATTTACCCCTTTCTTTAATACCATGTGTAATCAATAACATGTGTATAAATTAATAAGCTAGAATTCTTTGGATGTGAATTTAAAAAAAAAAAAACTTTATTGACATATATTTGTTTAGTAAAAAGAGTTGTGTCTATATTCTGGTGCTATGTTAACATTCAATTTCACATAAATAAGATTCTTTTTCTCCCCTAAGATATACAATTTAAGTGAATCCATTAACACAATTCTTAAAACAATCTTTCCTATCTCAACCATTCTAAAACTTTAGAGAAAACGCAATCATCAATTTATTTATATTAATAAAAAAATTTACAAATATCTTAAAAAAAGAAAAATAACAATATTTTTTTAATGTAGTTCATATCCATGTTTCCCTCCATAATTTTACAACTTTTTTTCTTATAACATAATTAGTACTTCATACTTACATCAATAACAAATTCTTGGAACAATTCAAAAATCAATAAAGCTTTTGTCCGGATTATGATTTCGCTCTTACATAAAAAAACAAAAATAACTCATTTACAAATAATATAAAATTATAATATTTTTCTTAAATAATACCTTAGAGATTTAAAATTCAAATAATTTGAATTATTTATTAACAAAACATCATTATTAGGTTAGAATCTTAAAATAATAACATCATGAAATTAAGGGTTTAGGATTTAGGAATTTTTTGTTTGGTCTCCTTGAACTTGAAATGCATCACAGATCTTTCTCCAGCTACGAATGGCAACAATTGAGGGTATGATAATCCAAATGACATTTGCTCCAATATAGTATGCATAATAGTAGAATGAGTTTGCAGATAAATTATGACCTTCCAACATTGCTGTTATACAACAAAAAGCAACTCCATATAACTGCCCCAAAGAAATGGCAAACTGAAGTATGTAGCTATATGACTTCTTCGTAGCTATTGCATATCTGTCATCCATATTGGAAATACAAACATTTAGATGAAAAAAAGATAAACAAAAAAAAATTATACTAAGCTAGCTACTCGGGTATGAAGTTTCATAAATTTGCATAATTTTTTATATTTCTTTTATCTCACACTAATGTTTTTAATTGATTGAAAATCATTATAGATGACATCTCTTTAAATATATGCTACACTAACATCTTTTTATAGTTTAATCAAAACTTAAATAATCTCTGCTAAAAAGGATCTTTAAAGATGATTTTTGTTTTAGTATGTGTTTTCAAGAAACAAAACATCAACTCAATCGTAAGTTGTCGTGTATTAATGACGAGGTGATATAATATAATTTTTTAAAGTAAATTATGTGTTTAATTATTTTAAAACTTGTATGATATTAGAAAATTTATATAATATTAAAAACACAGTGTGCCCTAAAAGGTATACATGACTATCTCATCATATTACAAATGACATGATAGTTACTACATTATCAAATTGTTTAATTAGCATTGTTATGTAAAAATTATAACCAAAATTATTAGTTGACTATAAAGACTAAAACCGAACAGTTGTTTTAAGGAACAGAATAAAAATAAACTTTAGAAAACTAAAAAAATAAAAAATTTTGGGATAAAAAACTTTTTAAGTTAAAAAAAAAAATTATTTTGTGTGGTATAAGGAATGTTGTTATAAATGTTCGAAAAAATTGTGTAATTTTACGAAAAATCTGAACTATTTAATGTAATTTATTCTAAAACATACAATTTAGAGTTTTAAAAAAAAAACAATTCAGAGTTAAATTAAATAATGAAAGTTCATTAGTAGTAGTATTATAGAATTAGTTATCTTGATCATATTTTTTTCTTTATTTTTAGGTTTAAAGTATATTTTTGGTTTCAATAAACCAGTGAATTTTATTTTTAGCCCCTATTTATTTTTTATCCTGACAAATTATTTATTTTATTTTTTAATTTTAAAATTATTTAGATAGTGTTTTGAAAAAATACAAAAAAATTATATTGATAATGTTTTAAGATCCAGAAATAAAATAAAAAGTTTATTAAAAAGTGACACAAACAAAATATTAATTAGAAAACAAAAAAAAATCCATAATTTATTATAACCAATAACATATTTTAGCATTATTTTTAACTTACATTGCTAAAAGGCTAGCAGGACCCTCCAAAACAGCTGTTAGTCCTTCAATAGCAACTATCCCTGTATCCCTTCCTACATATCTTGAATCTGCTTTGCTAAACTCCTTCCCTGTTAGGAATTATTCATTGAAAAGTTGCATCAACTAAAAATTGCAAATTTCTTGAAAAGGTACTCCAAATTCTAACATTGTTACATTTGTGTTCAATACCAAAGAAACTCACAAACTTCAGCCAACCAGAACCCAGTGTCATCCTTGAAAAGCTCTGGTGAGAAAACAAAATAGCCCTCAATCACAAGGTGTGTGAGGCCTGTTAGGGCCCACCAACTCATCAGTAGTGTATCAATTTTGGTTTTGGTAAGGGGTCCTGCAAAAATCAAAATTCAGAAAGGGAACTTGTTTAAGTTTAAGATATTTTCCTTAAAGAAAAAGAGAAAATTTTGAAGAGTTTAAATAGTAAGTAAATTTTATGAAAGATAAAAAAAATTTATGAAAGTTTAAGATATTAATGCTGTTCTATAAGATTCATAAAAGATTACTACCTTTCAGACCCAAGCCTGCCCTGAGTCCTTTGCCTATAGAAGTGATTGCCTTATCCAATCCAGTGAGAGGGTCATCAACATATTTACCACGGTCACCTATTGCTCCAATGGCTCCTAATAGTGTGAAAATGATGAAGAAAAGATGAAGAGGTTCTGCTTCATACTTGGAGATTCCCTTTTCCAGATTGAGTTCTGCTTCACCCAACAATGATGCCTGAAAATATAGCAAGTTACCAACCATAACTAAATTTTGACCCTTTTGCATAGGCTGAAGGTGAACATATGAATTCGATTAATTAAAACTAAAAACAAATTTAAAAATTTATGAGTTTCGAATTTTGATTTTGAAAATCCAATTCACTATTATCCATTCAAACCATAGCTAAAATTATGACCCTTTTGCATAGGCTGTTTTTTTTGGGTGAATCCTTTTTGCATAATGTGATAAACAAATGAATTGAAATTTTCAAACTAAAAAAAATTATATTGTCAGGCATTGAAAAAAATAAAATAAAATCTATGAATCGGACAAATCTCGGATTTTGATGTCAATTATTAGAGATGACAATAAGGCGGAACAAGTGTGAATTTGACACTCTATATCCTTATCTTCAGAAAATGTGAGACGGATGCGATTATAAAAAGAATAGGTATGGAATTTTAATCCACATTCTCTTGTCCATTGGATATTTATAGGTTTGGATATATTCATGGATGTCTGTTATATTATTTTCTTACAATTTAAATTTACTTATTTATTATTAAATATATTAAGTTATTAATTATATTTTAATTTTAAAATTATATAAATAAAAATTAATAAAAAATTATATATTAAAGTTTAAGAATTAAAATTTTTAATTAAATATATAACTTATAACTTATTATATAATTATTAAAATTATAACAGGTTGGGTACAAATTAAATAATCCTAATATTAGTTCAAATACTAGGCTACTGAGATACTAGTCTAAAAAATTTGGACTTTACACTAATAATTAATAATAATCCCTTACATTTTTCACATTTAGAGAAGTTTATGTTTCTACATGAATATGATATTTTTTGGGCATTTCTAATAATATCAAGTTTTATTCTGATTTTGGCATTTCTAATCTAATTTCTGGACTTTTAGTCCCAATTTGTGGGTATAGAATGGGTAGTCATATATTTATATTCGTACTCAGTTCATAACATCAGATAATACTTGTACTCGTACATACACTTAGTCAAAGTGGATAATACCCGTTAAAATTGGAACGAGTTTAGGACAGCTATGAGTATTTTTATCATCCCTACGAGTTATCCAATTCAATACTATCCACTCAAACCCTTAGTATGTTTAATTTTTTTTTTTATTCTATTTTTCTATCTTTTCTACGGCAGAATATAGTTTCTTTTTTTTTGTTTAGAAAAACACTTATACATCGTGAGTATAAAGAATTTTATACTGACAGTCAATTACAATTCTGCATATACAGAAAGTTTGTTAACTTTATTAATTAATAGTTTAAAAATCATATAAATAAAAAATTCTAATTGAACGTTAATATTAAACTTTTTTTTTAAAACCAATTTAGTTATATATACTTAATAATTGCTATGGGCACCTACCGAAAATATAAAATGTCTAAACTATCTTCTTCACCTTCCTCTCCTCCTGCAACCCATGCATACCTCCAAAAAGGGTCACAAAGCATGCAAGTATGGAGGGTGCCAACTACTTTCCCATAAAACGACAATCCTTTAGATTAGGAAAGGAAGATGCATTCTCCTAGAAAGACAATCAAGCACTCACTCACCCATTCTTTCACACCTACACCCATTCCCCCACCCCTATAACAACAAATCAGGAAATGATTTTTTTTAGATTTAGAATCACATAATCGGGACATAAAAAATATTTTTTTTACAAATGATTTGATCCGGAAACAAAGAAAAACAGGATCAACTAATTTGGATAACATATCTTTACAGATTAACCTAACTTCAATTTCAAACCAATTTGGATCACACTCAATTTGGATCACACCATTCGCAAGCTCAAAATATAAGATTTGGATCATCTAATCTGGAGTATTTAGTCATTTCCGATCAACTATTTCTGGCTACCTAAAAAAAATTCATAACTTTACAAAAGAAAGTCAAAATCTTACACAAACAATGGATACAATTCTTACAACAAGCTAAAATGTCAAATTTTGAAAATCGATCCTAACCATTCCAACTAGGAATCAAATTAGTGTCTAGTCTATTATTTCTAAAAAATTCGAGATATAAGGAACTGGCCAAACTGATCAAGAATCAGAAAAAATCGGACGAGTTCAAGGATTAGTTCATTTTGTTTCTTTAAAAAAATGTAAAAATGCATAAAAATTGAAAATGTGTGATTTTTGAAATGTTAGGTAGACAAACGAGAAATATTCTAATAAGATATTACAAAATAAAAATATATTTAAAATTAATTTTTACAAATTACGTAGCATTGATTACAAATTAAAATATAAATATCTCTCAAAAATCATTTTAGAATATGTGTGACTTTACTTTTTTATAATATTATAAAGACAATAATACTTAAATTTAATAAGATGTATTATATTTGTATATAATATATCATATATAGCTTATTTTTATCTTAGTATATTATTATATTAATAAAAATAAATATAAAAAATATTTTATTAAATTCGGTTTAACTCTAGTTGAACTATGAATTCATGTTTTTACCCGTTCAATCATTAGTACGATTTTGAAAACCTTGATAAAATCTGAGGATGAGAAATTGTTTTTTAAGTTAAATGTGTAGAGAAGTAATTTAGATATTTTGAATTTTTTTTATATGGTAGGTATTAAAAGAAAAGTGGTAGGTTGGTAAAAGAAAATTGTTTATATAAGTTATCCTAAGTAGCACAAGTACTTTTGTTTCATTTCTAAAGTTTTTTTTTATAGTTTTTCAAGATATTATTGAAAAAAAAACAAAGCTAATTTTTTTTTTAAAGCAAAATTGTTCCTACGGTGAATCTCGAGATATTGTTAGGCTCAATGCGTCCAAGTATTGACTAATCTCTCTAAATACTTAGATTCATTTAAAGATCAAAATCTCTTTCTTTTTTTTTTTCCTTTAAGAAGTTTATATTTTATAATATAACAATGATGGTATTGATATAGATAAATCATCGACAATCAGAGCTCCAGTATAGACTTGATTAAGATATAAGTGATCATAATTCGTCTCAACATATGTTAGCCAAATCCAAATACTGTTTTATATATTTAAAAAAAAAACAAAAAAAAAAACACAACCTTTAAGTCACTTTTTGATTGCTTATACCAAGGGTTTCCATAGTAGATTTTCGTTTAGTGTGTACGAGTAAATGACTAAACGTATAGTGAATTAAATTTTTTATTTATTAATTGCTTGAGTAAATGTCGTATTCAACATGGTATAATATTTGTATTTTAAAAAATATTTTAAATATTTTTATTTTTACTTTTTATTACCACTAAAATAATTTAATGAAAATTAAATTAACTTTACACAATATACTTTATTTATAAAATAATTTTGATTAAAAAAGCTTTAGCAAAAACGCCATGAACACGCTCTACACTTAAAATGTATTGAAAATAACAAAATTTAATGGAACCTACTTGTTATTTAATAATTATTCTCTTATTATTTAATTTTTAATAATTTTAACCAATAAAAAAAACGAATATATGTTAGAAGGAGTATGTAAGATAATATATTCCCAGCACTTCTCTAATTTTTTTTAAAAAAAGCAAAAGCTTTTAATTTTTTATCAAAAAAATATTTAAAACTAACTTTTGTTTTTTTAAGTTTAAAAACATGAAAACTAACAAATATATAAAAGGTGAAAAAGGTCACAGAGTTAATTTGCATGGCAGAAACTATGTTTACTAACAATACTACTAATGTTTGGCAGTTTAGTCTGAATCTTGCTCAAACTGAGTTTTTTCGTCTTTCCACACAAATATTTTTGTAAGAAATTCGATCCTAATCTAAGAAAAAAAGAGTTTATTTAGGATCAACAGAGTAAGAGGGATAAAAAACTGCTTAATTCAGTTATTCAAGTGATCCAACCTGCAACTAGAGTCGTGTGAATTATAAATATTCCTTATATCAACAAAAAATAAACACTATGTAATTATATTGCATTAGAAAAAATTATACTATAAACTTTAATCTTTAACCTTTGAATAGATTATCTCGAAAAAAATTAAAATTTGACTTATTTAAAAAGAATTAAAATAACATTAAATTATAACTCATCTTTTATATAATTTAATAATTAAAATTAATAAATTTATTATAAATAAAAATTTATCTTTGAAAGTTATTATAAAACTTTGTAGGTGTTAAGGACATACTAATTAAATTAAAAAGAAAAAAAAAAGGAACCAGAAGCTGTGCTTTGGGGTGCATGAATCACTGCTCCCAAGACATTTTCATGTGCTTTGTTTAATATAAATATATAAAAGTAATTCATTATAGTAAATAATATTAAATAAAATAATATTAAATATAAAGATATAAATAAATTTTTGTTTCATTAATCCAATCAAACAATTTTAATTTTTAATCTTTTTTCACTTATTTCTCTTTTTTATATATACCTATTCTAAATTGTTCTATCTTCTCTGTCAATGTCAGATGGGTATACTTTTTAAATAGAATGACGCTTAATTAATAATAAGCTTAATTAAACTCAATTTTGAAATGATGTTCGGAAGAGGGTATACACGAATTTCAAGACAACCAAGATGCTAGTTATGATATGCAAACGTAATAATATTTAAAATTGAAAGTGTTGTGTTGGGTTGGGTTCAATCATTTATACGGTGCTCAATTTGGAATAGAAATTTTTTGTTTTTATATGGTATGTTTTTCCTATTTTCACTAAAAAACGTTATATCATTTAATATTTTTTTATATATATTTTATCTCTTATAACATTTTAAAACACAAAATAAAACAAATGATTTTGATTCCTGAATTTGTGTATTTCTATTTAATGAGTGGGACTTTGAAGTCATAAACTCCATGATAAGAAAATAAATGATATGTTAAAATTTAAAAACAAGAAAAGATCATATGTGGCAGTGGAATTGAAAGAGCTAAGCAAATTTAACTCACAGCAAAACCGAGCATGGCAACAAGACCAACAAAGAGTTTGTTCTGTTTGGTAAAACTATACCCTCGAGCAGTGCCGAAAATGGCATCTTCAACCTTTGCCTTTGGCTTGGAGTTCACAACCTTTATGCATGCCACCAAATTCAGAATATGCTTATTATTGGACAGAAATTAACTATTATAATTTTTTCACATAAAAAAAATAGTACCTTCCTTGGAGGGGATTTGGTCTTTGGTTTGAAGAGAGCAAAAGTTGTGTATGTCCTAGATGATGAAGAAGAAGAAGAAAATAATGAAGATAGTGGATTGAAAAAGAGATGAGAGATTTTGACCCTTAATCCTTGATTCTGTAGTTGGAGCAAAGAATGGCTCTTCTGATCTATGGAAATATTGCCAACAGGGACAGAAGAACTACACATAAGCAACATGGTTTGAGCCATATTAATAGCTTATGTGTTGTGAAAATAGCTCTACCTAGCTACACCATCCTTCACTCTGTTCTTCACTATATATATTTGATGTGATCGACCTTACCCAATCTTGGAGGAAATAAATTATATTAAAATATGGCACAACAACACAAGCTAATAGCTAGCTACTACCATTATTGGAAAGAATAATGACATGGTGGTAGGAATGGAGGGATATTTTTATTCCATGTTATGTTCAGCTGAATTAAGCCAAAATTCAAAATTTAAGACATGGTGGTGCCTATATATATATATCAAAGTATTATTGTTAGATAGCTATCATGTTACTTGTTAATATTAAATTACTTGTAGATATTTAGTCCTCAACTTGAGGAATTTGTAGTGCTAGAAAATTTATATTAACTACTGACAATGGCTAAACTAGTTTTTGAGATAAATTAAATTCGAATTTAATAAAATAATAATATTAAGCCCCATCATAATGATTATTATTGGACCTATGAACTACCCGATGTTAATATATCTTCAATTTTACAAATTTTACACTTGAGATATACATTCTCGGCACAAGTGTTAAAAATCTAAGATTTACTATTATTAATTAATTTTTAAACAATATGTATCTCATTATCTTATGAATCAATTAAGATGGAAACAAAAATTATTTTAAGTTTTAAAAATTCTTACACCTATTGGGCAGCTACTATTAGATCATTATTGAATTATCAACAAATGTAGAATTCAATAAATTAAATGTTTAAAATATATATCAAGTTTTCAACGTGAAATGTGAACTGAAGAGTCTGTGTTGGATATCTGTAGCAGTTAATATAACTTGAAAGGGACTATCTTATAGGTTAATTAGGTGAATTTTGTATTGAATTTTATCTAAATTCGAATTTTAAGAAAAGCCTGGATTGCTGAGTCTCAAATTGTTTTCATTTTCGATGAATAAAATCTGGGTAGGTTTCATTGCGTCCACAATTTAAACATAAGCAGCCAACCCACTTGTTTGCATTGGGGTGATTGACAAGGCTATCCAAACCTGACAAATCTTAATCTTGCAAAACTGATTTTTTTTTTTTTTTATTTCTGTTTCTGGCTTGTATTTTTGCTTTCTCAGAATTATAAATGTTTTTTGTTCCATTTCAGTATTAGGATTTAGAAACAAAAAAAGTATAGTTAATCCAACATGACGAGTTCCGTCTGAGAATACAACAAAAACCTTGTTGATACACAGTAACTAACTTTAGTAATTATTTACAAAGTGATTTTTTTTTTTAATTAAAACAAGTCACATAGAGATATTTTCTGAGAATACAACAATAATTTTGTTGAGACACACTAATTAACTTTAGTAATTATTTACAAAGTGATTTTTTTTTTAAAATTAAAACAAGTCACATAGAGATATTTTCTGAGAATACAACAATAATTTTGTTGAGACACACTAATTAACTTTAGTAATTATTTACAAAGTGAAAAAGTTTTTTTTCTTTAAATTAAAATAAGTAAGATAAAGATATTGTCTACTTTGGAGCTAAGTCGCTCTACCACGATTTTGTCATAAAAAATGTGTCTCTATAGATTAAGGGAGAAAAATATTTATAAACGACTATTAACCTCGATTTCTAAATGATGTGAGATCTTAGATAGTACTGAAACAAGAAGTTGTAATATGTTTTTTTTTTATTAACACTCACCACTATCATTTCATCACAACACTTAGGTTGTTGATTTTATCTATCAATAGTTTAAAAATAATATAAATAAAAAGTTGTGATTGAATGACAATATAAAATTTTTTTACTTTCATAAATATTAAACTCTTATTTAAATGATGATGGAAGGAATAAGTATACATAAGCTTTATAAATTTTAATTTTATTAGACATACATGAATGCATTTGACTAAATGATTAACTAAATAATAATAATATAGGAAATCAAAAGTTCTAATTTACTATTTTCTTTTCAAATAATAAAATGATATTTTTAATCAATTTCATTTCATTTTGTTTGGTTATGTGTCATTAATCCAAACATAACCTTAGTAAAAAGTAATACTATCTACCCAAACAAACTAACTATGAATTGAATTTTAAATGGGTCAAATTGACTTAACTCGCCAAAAATTCAACCCAACTAAGTTCATCACAAATTAGTGGGTTAGGTGAGAATTGAACCATAAGATTTTAAAAATTAAAAAAAATGATTTTTTTCTTTTTTAAGTGTTTTTTTTTCATAAATAATATAAATTATTCAAATAATAATATTAAAAAAGCATGTCCATTATGAACTCTCCTTCTCCCTTTTTCAAACCCAACACTTCTCTGTCTTCTTTCTCCCCATTTGTGAATTTTGGCAGTAAACCAATCTTATAACTCGAAAAATATACATTGTATTCCTGCAAGAACAACGATAGTAGTGTTTGGATTGGGTGTGAGGTCTGGAATGACCTTCTTGGTCTAAGGTGGCTTTGTCTCCAATGCTAAGATACAACGGGGAGGTGACCTGCAAAAGTCACTCTAATGCTCAAGTCAGTTTAAGTTGAGGTTTAACTCGGGGTAAGCTCAGGTGTAATAAATGCAGAATTAGCAACAACCTTTACCTGTGGCCTTACCAGGGTATTTATAGGCATTGGCATGGACTCATATCATGGACTTTGATTAGTTAAGGCCCAATAACCTATTAATGATGCTTAAGGTGATTAATCATGGTTTTAAGTTAATACATTATGCTAATCTGTATGGCTTAATAGTTAGGGTCAATTAAGAGAGCTCAGCCGAGATGTGGTCGGTACCTAGATGAGCCTGATGACCTTGGTTTGATACATAGGCCGCCTAGGCTCATGTGAGGCTTAAAGGCTGAATTGTGAGCCGAAAGTCAATGGTTAGCAGAGCTAATTTGTTGAGGTCTATTACGGGCAATGTCTTGGGAATAGGAAACGTTAAGTAAATGTTGTTGGTTGTGCGTAGACAAGCGGCTGAGATGTGCTGCCTTGTTGAGCTGCATGGGCAACGCACCTATAAATAAGGTGCGTCTCTTTTGCATTACACGTATCCATGAGTTGAGCTGAGATGTCTCAGAATATCTCTTCCCAAAAACCTTCATAAGTGTAATTAGCGACTTTTAAGAAACAGGTTTGTCCAATGTTGCTTTCTGGCTGCAAATGTCGCTTTCTGGCTAAACTACTTGTTCCTCCTCCTACAAATCCTCCTGCAATAGTGTTTATGACCACCCTCAACGGTGGGTCGTCGTGATTTCTACAATCATTTCTCCCTTCATCATCCTGAGGTCTCTTCGGATTGGGAGTTTCTTCGGATTCGAGATGAGCTCAGAGGCCAGAGCTTTGTCCAATATTCTAGCTCTGTTAGTAACTAGAGGAGTATAGTTGGTGAACCAAGGACCCTGGCGTTCTCGTGACAGGTCTAGCTTTCGTTTTCCCTTCTAGTAATCACTTTTTTCTTTCTCAGGCTGATCAGCCCTGGTCTAATTTTGAAACTCTACTAGGTCTTCCATATGCATGTACTTGGCAGTTCTTTTTTTCAACTCATCCATGCTTAAGGTCGGCTTCTTGCAAAGGCTATTCGCAAACTTCCCAGGTCAGGGGGCAGTTACCATGTGGTGAAGGGCGACCTCAAGGTTGAGGTTTCTAACATTCATGGCAACCTTGCTAAATCAGTCTGTAAAAGCTCTCAAGGGTTCTTTCTTTTCTTGCCTGATACATACTAAAGTAATGGATGTGAGGTGATGAAGTCGGTTGGTAGCAAACTATATTCCAAACATAGTGGTCAAGGTTTCAAAAGAATCTATGGAATTACGAGGGAGTTTGGTGAACCAATTCAATGCTCCTCCCTTAAGTAAGGTTGTTATGCTTAAAATTGCATCGTCCATGATATACAAACCCACTTAGGTAATGTAGACGTCTAGGTGTTCATCCAGATCAGTCGTCCCGTCATATTAGTTTATCATAAGTGGCTTTTATTTGGCTGGTAGAGGAACATCCACTATGGCATTTATGAATGAATGCTGAGACGGCATAGCCATTGCATTCTAAGCTCGACTCTGGGAGGTCGTCGTCTGGCAAGTTTTGATCTACATTCGAGATGGTTAGTATATGTTATCTCTGGCATCCTCAGATTCAACCAGCCAACTTCGAATATCTTCATTCTCTTTTCTCAATGCTTCTAACTCCTCCTCGTTACGTTGTCTCATCCTCTCCATCTCATCTTAGAGTTGGTCAATCAAGGCACCAGGGATGGTGTCCTCGAGCATTTCTCCCCTAGGAGATGTTGTGCGCTTTGTTTGGTGGGGTTAATCTCTTATGCTGCTCGTCTACGAGTGGTGACATGTGGTCCAAGGAATAGTTCTACTAGGTACCACGGTGGGCACCAATGTTCCTGCTTCAAGAACAATGATAGCAGTGTTTGGATTGAGTGTGAGGTCCGGAATGGTCTTCTTGGTCTGAGGTGACTTCTTCTCCAAGGCTAAGGTACAACAGGGAGATAACCTGCAAAAGTCACTCTGACGTTCAAATCAGTTAAAGTTGAGGTCAACTCGGGGTAAACTCAGGTGTAATAAATTTAGAATTAACAACAATATTTACATGTGGCCTTACCAGAGTATTTATAGGCATTTGCATGGGCTCAGATCCATGGGTTTTTATTAGCTAAGACCTAATGACCTACTAATGACACTTAAGATAATTAATCATGATTTTAAGTTAATTTGTTACACTAATTAGCATGGTTTAAGAGTTAGGGTCGACGAAAAGAGCGCTCAACCAAGGTATAATCGGTACAAAGATGAATCTGATGACCTCAGTCGGATACATATTGTTTTAATTTTTTTGTTAAGTTGATCTTTAATCCGACTAATCTTCTCTCTTCATGTTAAGTGGATCCTACTATCAATTATTTTTATTAGATAAGTTTTTTAAATTTTTGTAGGACCAATCCGAATATTTGGTGATGACCCACCTCACATGTGACCCTCTTGTTAAATGTATTCAAATATACAATTTTTTTGTACTCGAAACATCAAATTTATGTACTTGAAGTCTCGAATGGCAATTTTCTTTCTAACTTTGCGTGCTCTCTTCTATTCAAATATTCAATATTCATCCAACTTCATCATGCTATAGGGTCTGGCCAAACCACTGCTTACTCCACGTTTCTTAATTACGAGTTCGTAGTCCTTTCGCAACCCTTTTCACTTTGCTATATTTTGTCTCCTTTTGAGGCACACTTAACATAACTTTTGGGACATTTATCTTCACAATATATAGGTTCTCTCAATTGGATTTCTTTGTGTTTCTTTTTTACCTTGTTTGAGATCGATAAGATGCTAGTATGAATAAACATAAATCGATGGTATTTTTCATCAACTTCATTTTGTTTTTATTATTATTTTTTTATTATTTTTCATTCTTTATATTTCTTTCTTTTTCGACTCGTATACTCTGAAAAGGAGTTTACGATTATCATCAACAATTCAACATTTGGTACTCGTGTGTTTTTCATGCGTACAAGCTAAGGTTTCTCATAACACCCAGTTACTAGTTAGGTTTCTCGTTCTGTCCACTACAATGTCAATTTTAAACACATAATAATATATAACAAGTAATAATAGTTTTTGGTATACACGTTTTTTATTTTTCAATTTACCCTTCACAGATATAATATAATTATTTATAACCATCTAATAATAAATTAACTTCTTACAGTTCTTTATGTTTATCCATGATTCTAAAGGCTACTTTTATTTTTCAATTTTACTTTTCCTTTTTATTCATTTACCTTCTTTATATACTTCCTTTCTAAATAATATATCAAAATAAAAATGACATCTCACCCAGTTTGATACAAAGCGACAAATATGCATTATTCGATACATCTATATTCTACAGTCCAAATGGATATTCTTGCTATTAGATATTTTTGTTCCCCCTTCTTTGCTTGGCCTCTATTTCTTATTTCTTATTTCTTAGTAAGAACAAGTTTTGAAAATCCAACACTTTGACATGAGTGTGATAGCATGAAGAGGCTCGTAAGGCTGTGACCGTGCTTGGTCATCGTTCGGACATGAGGAGAGGGGTACATAAACAATCAAAAACCTAAAATTTTCACAAATAGATGATAAAATTCAAAATAAGATTCGTAAGTCAAGACAAAGAACAAAACCTTCAACATGCAACAAATATAGGAGTGGGTTTGTTCAACAAAAATACTGTTTTATTGAAAGGGGTAACGTCTTACACTGTTTTGCCTCTGACTTTAACGGTAGGGAACTTAGATTTGTTGATTATTCTGTACTAGTTCTATATGCTGCTGATATTTTCTACTTATTTCTTATAACTAAGAGGTATCGTATTTTTTGAATAAAATTTAGCTTCTTTTCTAAAAAAGTTCAATAAATGATATAGTGTTAGTTAAGTTTTCTGATTGCATGTCCAACTTTAACTTATGTATATTAATTTATGTGGAATGTCTTAAAATTTTAACAAATTAATTTGTAAAAGTGTTAACATTTTTAAACAGCACAAATGAATATGTATATATGTATATAAAGTATTGTTGTAAAGTATATTTTTGTCAAAATGGTGATTTTTCTAAAAGGTTGTGATGAACCTAGAAAAAATTATGTGGGAATAGCAAAGTCCACAGCATTTTACTGTAGCTTTTATGAAAATTTGTTGTCTTCTTGCACCCTCCATTTTTTTTTTTTTTCTTTTGCAACTCTCATATTTTTAAAATCCTTAAAATATTCTCTGCCTTTTTAACTTTAAGCTGTCTATTGTTGTCTGAGGCTTACTTTGAAACCTTATTTTTGTGCAGTCTCTCCTTAGGCTACTGCAACAACCACTTAGTGATAAGTTTTACCGAATTCATTGATTTTACTACAATATTAATTTTAAAGGAGGTTGTTTTGAAGGTAGCAGATAATCTAATTGTAATGTCATAACTGAAATTTGGTTATTCATAAACATGGTTGAATAAAAAAAAGCTT
This sequence comes from Psophocarpus tetragonolobus, assembly GCA_037954015.1. Lineage (NCBI taxonomy): Eukaryota > Viridiplantae > Streptophyta > Magnoliopsida > Fabales > Fabaceae > Psophocarpus > Psophocarpus tetragonolobus. Next base: position 30,201,846 of record CM075695.1, on the reverse strand, counting down.
AAAAACATCATGTGATCCATAATATAATTTTCAATTACAGAACAACTAATTTGTAATATAGACAATTACTACCGTCCACCTCACATCCAAGAAACTATAATATTACAGATCATATAATTTATAACTTTCAAGGGTCATATTACATAAATTAGATACAGATAAAAAAAGTTACAATACAAATAATAAAAAAAAAATATGATTAAAAAATAAATTATGAATTACAAAATTCGCAATACAGTTAAAAAGTACATAACAAATTACAAAATCTGCAATACAGGTAAAAAGTACATAATGTAGATTCATAAAATTAGTACATTAGTGATTTTCAAATTCTTTTTTATATAGTAAAAAAATATAATAAATAGAGTTTAATTAATATGTACTGACAACGAAAATGATTTACACTAACATCCAATACCAATCCTTCATTTATTGTAAATTTGTTAAGTTTACTAATGAATACTTTAAAAGTCATATAAAAATATTTTAGACTTTGTTTACTCATTAAACTTTAATCAATATCACAAAAATATATTAGGGATTAAAATCTGTAATATAATCTAAAAAATTACTTTACGAATTATGAAATCCACACTGCAACATAAGTAGTAAATAAGAAAGGACGTGACAGATTATGAAATCTACAGTACAGGCTATTTTTGGAATTTTAAAAATACCAAGATGCAAAAAGCGAAACCAGGTGCAGAAAGAAAAGGCCGAACTTGTTTGCCTGAACTTCAAAGATTACTAATACAAAATTTGTAAGTAATCAAGCCCATATGAACTTCGATAATCAAATAGAGGAGGTGGGATTCCACCTACTTAAATTTAAAATAACATCTACTTACAATAAAATAATGGATATGTTATTATTAAAATTGCATACACAATTTTTTTTCTTCTTTGGAGAAGGGTATATGAAGAAGTAAAAAATTTTAAATTTTTTTTGCTTCTCCAAAGACTCTTATCTTGAGAAGTAAAAAAAATTCAAATTTTTAAGCTCTTCAAAGAAGGGTCTCCGAAGAAGAAAAAATTTGAATTTTTTTGTTTCTCTGGAGACACTTCTTCAAAGAAAAGTTTCCCTTTCTACAGAGAGGAATTTTTAGGAAAGCAAAAAAAAATTGTTTCTCCAAAGAAGCATTTTTAATAAAATATCACTAAATGAACAAAATAAATGTTGAATGCTAAAGTTAAATAGAGAGAAGGAGAAGACAGAGGTGGTGACAAAAGGTTAGAATTAGGGGTTTATTAAGAACAATAAAAATAATTTAAAAAAAAGTAAGTGGAATTTAAAATAATAGTAGTGGAATTTTAAAATCTCTCAAATTAGAGGGATAATGGGGTGTAAAAAGAAAATGTCCAGCTTGAAACAGATAAAAGCCCAAATAGCAAAGAAAAAGGAATTGTCATGAGTTATTGTGATTGGTGACTTAGTAACAGAAGGAGTATGTGACAGTGTATGGACATATTCTGTTCAATAATGTAGTGACCCCTCACCTCTGTGTTATCTTGGTTAACATGAACTTTTGACACAAAAAAAGACCCTTCTCTGTTATCTTTTTAATTGGTTTGAGTTTGAGCGCACTTCCCTGTGCTTTTTATATTTGCTTTCTCAGAAATCAAAGTCACGAATTAAATGTACCTCCCACACATGCTTTACCTTCACGCCAAATAATAGACCACATAAACACGCTAGGAACATATATAAATGTAGATGCATCATGCAGTTGCTTAAAGTAGAAGATCGTGTTCATGTCCAAAGATAATACCATGTGGGTTGGAAAGCAACTCAAATGAAAAAGATTCTTAGCATCAAACTTTCATATAGGGCACATTAGGAGGACACTCTACGAGACCCTAACAGCAGATTGTACATTAATCACTTCTACATCATCAATTTTTTTAAATCACCGTGTTTTTTATAGATCCAAATCACATGTCCTTTTTTCTTTCCTTTATAAAAAAACGAGTTTAAAATGTTATATTTTCTACTTATTTGCTATTTTCTTGCCCTTTTTTTTTATAAAGCAAAATTTATTGAAAAGAAACATCTTGTACATATTACAAGAGTTGACAGATAAGATATTCAGAATTATACAAATCGTAATAGAACTGTAAAATAAATAAATAAACATATCGAAAGATTACTACTCCCCTCACAAGTCAAATGGTTCTAACCTCTTGCATATACACAAAATGAACTGAAAGCATTCACAAGGGACCAGACCAATTAGTAAAATCGAATGGCACTTGATCCTTGTGCGATTCATGCAAAAATCCAGGAGTGAGGACCACTTTGCAAAGGAAACTGCTGAGATCTCACAAAAACCTTTAATCCACATCCAAGACCTTTGCAGAGCCTATTGCCAAACTTTTTCAATGAGAAAGGACTCTCCTTTAAAAACGATTGCATTCCTAGCGAGCCATATAAAACTAAGAATTTTGGGCGCATTCTTTCCAATTGACTTGCATATATCCAGGACTTGTCAAAAGCTAAGTTCACAATTATGAAACAGAGCAATCGAATACCCAAACCATTTATAGTAGTACATCCAGACAGAATAACTTGAGCTATAGGAGAATAACTTGAGCTATAGGAGAACAACAAATGACTTACTGACTCACGATCAGAATGGCAAAGAGGACAATTTTGATTTCCCGAAAGGCAAATGGAGCGCTTGGTCAATTCAACTCGTACAGGAATCTTGTTCAGAGTCACCTTCCAAGCAAAAGTCACCACCTTTGAGGGGATCTTTTGATTTCCATAACAAGCTAAGAAAAGGAGAAACATCCACTTCAAACCCCTACCCCCCACATGCTAATTAGTATGCTTATGAGATTTTTGGACTCACTCCCCACCCCCATCTATCAATAATATCTTTCCTCAAAGAAACTCCTTCCCCAGTAACCTCCAACTCCCTTATCCATTACCCTCCCAACTAAGTAACTCTCGATTGACATTAAATTTTGAATATATAATTAACAACATTAAATTTTTTAAAAAAAAATTACTTTAGCTCAAAAAGATTGTCAAGTATATGTGTATAAGAAAATTAAAAACATAGGTGTTAGTTTCATTTATTATGTTCTTCGGTGGATATTTAGGTTGCACTGTTGCAGTTTTGGTACTGATATCCTCAACCCACTATCTTCTTCGTAAGAATTACTATTAGTATTTACTACAAATATGTTCTGTTAACTGTAACATATATAAAGAGACAAATTGTGCAACACTGCGCTCAAATCATAATTTGAATAGCAGTAGTCACTTAACCTAAAGCTATGGATATTAGAAGGTTTAATATGGTCTAACTCATCTTACACAATAGACCTTATTTAGATATATATTATTAGTCGGTTATGTCACTAGCCCATATAAGATCTGAAACATCCAACTAATCAGTGTTATTGCTTTATAGCTTGTTTGGTTTTCTGTTTTTTATAGTTGAAATGTGTTTGAAAGTGAAGGTTTGTGAGAAGTAACAATTTGTTAGAATGTGTTTGTTTTTCAGTTGAAATGACATTCAACTGAACTTTTCCACTTTCAAAAGCTTAAACCTAGAAGGAGCTTATATGTCGGATTGGTGTTCAATTGAAAGCAACGACTCAAAACCAAACTCGTACTTATACACCAACAAAAGTTGGAGGGGTTTCAATGGCCATTCAAACTAGTTGTTGGTTGTAACACTTATCCTACATCGTGCTTTAATTAGTTAAACACTTAAAAATTAGATAAAACAATAACTGAAATAATTTAAGTTTCATTTGAATAGTAGAAAACTTTAACTGCTATTAACTATTTTTAAAAAATTACTCAAAAACTAAAAGTTACTTGAAACTTGAAAAATTTGTTTTAAGTGTTTGATAAAACTAGTTTATCAACTAGTTAAAAGTTGTAAAATGATAAATAAGGATATAATTAATCATTAGATTAACAATGAAGTATTTAAAATAATTATAATATATTTTAATAATATTAATTAATTAATATTTAAATTATAGATTATTATAATTATATATTTAATATAAATTTCTAATATTATATATTTAAATTATAAATTTATGTAATTATATATTTAAATTATAAGTTACTATAATTATATATTTAAATTATAATTTTATATAGTTAAATATATAAAATTTAAATTACATACTTTAAATTACATATTTTAGATTATATTAGTGAAAGAGAGAAATGAAGGAGAGAAGGGTTCTAAGATGTAAGAAGAGAGAATTAGGGGGAACAATACATTAATGAATAAGGGTAAAGTTATAAAAAAATCATCTAATAGCTAAAAATATGAGATTTTTTAAAAAAACTACTTGGAATAGTTTTTTTTTTTAACAAAATTAGTAGCTGCTAAAAACGTTCATAACTTTTTTGTTATCCTAACGAGATTAAATTTCAGCTAGTTTTTCAGCTTTTGAGTGTGTTTAGTTTGTCACTTAGTTGAAAGTTGAAAAACTAGGAGCATTTTTAACTCCGTTTAGTTTTAACTACTTGAAATGATTTCAACTCCGTTTAAATACAAAAAAACTAGGATCATTTTAGGAGTTACAAGCTTTTTGAAAATATCTCATATTTCCAACTACTAGCTGAATTTGTTTTACAACTTTACCCTTCACTAATTAATGTATTGTCTCTCACTAATTCTCTCTTCTCACATAATACAACTTCTCTCTCTTTCATCAATGTAATTATAGTAATTTATAATTTAAATATAATTATAAAAAATTATAATTTAAATATGTAATTTATAATTTATATATAATTATAGAAAATTATTTATAATTACAGTAATTTATAATTTAAATACGTAATTATATAAATTTATAATTTAAATATGTAATTAATTTATATTATTAAAATATACGATAATTGTTTTAAATATCTAATTGATGATCTAATATATCCTTATTTGTCATTTTACAGCTTTGAGTTAATTGATTAGCTAGTTTTTTCAAATAGTAGTTACAACTAGTTTTTTAACTTTTAGTTAAATTTTAGCTTTCAATTAACTGAAATAACAAACCAAACATACTTTTAACTTGTAGAAATTTTTATTTTTTTATTTTTTATAACTCAACTGATATTATTGAGAAAAAAGAAAATAAAAGCATAGCCCAAGGACTGACATTTTAAAAATAATTAATATTATTGATTTTGTTTTTTTATTTTTTTCTTTTAGAAATGTTTATAGAAAAGTTTATCCATACACATCGTAATTAATAAAGTGTATCTATAGTAGTATGAGATGAATTGGATTGGTAAAATAATGTTATCTTGTTTTAATAGAGTAATAACAAGATGATTTTACTTTTGATATGTATATTTTAGGTTTAGTTAATGTGCTAGTTTATATTTATCAAATATGTAAGTAGCTATCTTAATTGCATCCTTTTGTTTAATTACCACCGTAGAAAATTAAATTAGTTATAAGCACAACTGAACTGAATCAACTCTGAAAATTTTTTTTATGATTTTTTAACCTTTAAACAACTTTTACAAATATCTGACAATTTTTTGAGTTTACAAAAAGCTGAAATTCTATTTAAAAAAACAATCACAATTTTTGTTGGTTGTATTTATAACACTTAAAAGAAAAAGTAATAACCTCTTGTTTAGATGGTGTTTAGGATTAATTTCTCAAAACAATTATTTTACAAGCTAAAACATTGTATTAAAAAGAAAATAGATAGAGAATACAAGAAATGATTTATGAAATATTTATGCACACACTGAACGAATCTTCTTTCTTAATACTGTGAGTCTTGCTCCAACATTCCAAACTCCAATCCAATAGTCTTTTCGAGCTGGTACGAGTGGGTAACTGTAAAAGCATTCTAACGCTACAGTCAGATGTGAGTTGACTAATGCTAAAAAAAAATACAGTATGTAAGCAGAAAACTAGTAAAATATTCATTGGTGAAACTTGTACTTGTGTTTTACTATTTATAATGTTTACTTTTCTGGGTTTGGCCTTATGTAATTAGGGTTTAAGTTTACCCAAAAAGGGTAGTTTGAATTTTTCACTATAGGAGTAGGGGTCCTACCTGGACTGAAACGTCTAACCATGCGGAGAGTAGACCCTACCTTATATGTAGGTCTAGTTCTAACATAAGTTCGACTTAGAGAGTCCCTTCGATATGCGAACAATTAGACAAAAAAGATCTAATTAAATGAATAATATAAATTTGAGAAAAAAAATATTAAATACTTCAATTAAATTTTGATAATAAAATTAATGAATTAAACCTGTATTTATTGCCACATCTGTTGGACATTAATTGTTTTTTTGTCTTAAAATACATTTATTAAAGGTTTACTCTTTTTCTCTCTCTCCGACGATTCAGAGTATATTTGGAAAACATTTAAAAAACAATATTAATGTTTCAATTTATCTATTTTTTTAATAAATATAATTTTATCATCACAATCTTAAAGACATGTTGTGTTATTTAAGGTGTGTTTGACAAAATTAGTTGAAAAGTTAGTTAAAAACTGAAAAGTTAGCTCAAAGCTGAAAAACTAACTCGAAGTTGAAAAACTAGTTCTAAGAATGTGTTTGGTTTATGATTTCAATTGGCTAAAATGATCGGCCAGTTTTACCAAACATTTACAACTAGCTTTTAAATTTCAAGTGTGTTTTACAAAACTAGTTAAAGTTGAAAGTTGAAAAACTAGCTAAAAGCTAAAAAACTAATTCTAAGGGTTTGATTGGTTTGGTTTTATTTTTTAGTTTTTGAAAATAGCTTTCTACAATAATTTTCAAAAACTATTTTCGAGAAGAAAAAAAATTTGTTTGGCAAGTGTTATTTAAAAACTATTTTGAAGATGTAAAAATGGAAAAACTCATTCATATTTATTAAAATTTCATTAATGAAAAGCAAAAAACAACATATTATGATTGTATTTTGAGTTTTTAAAATAAAAATAGAAAACTAAAAACCAAAACTACTTTCAGTTGTTCTTGTTTTTTAGTTTTTAAAAACTAAGGCTTGATTGAGTTGGTTTTGCTTTTGAGTTTTGAAAAGAGTTTTCAAGAATAGTTTTCAAAAACTATTTTCGAAAAGAAAAGAAAAAAAAATTGTTTGACAAGTATTATTTGAAAACTATTTTGAAGATATAAAAATAAAAAAACTTGTCAATGTTTATTATTATTTCATTAATGAAAAGCATAAGATAACATATTCTGATTGTATTTTGAGTTTTCAAAACAAAAATAGAAAACTAAAAAGCAAAATTACTTTTACCTGTTCCTGTTTTTTAGTTTTTAAAAACTAAAAAACCATAACTCTTTTCAGAAAACACTACCCAAACGAGTTTTTTTATTTTTAAATATTAAAATACTGAAAATAGTTTTATAAAACTGTTGTTAACCAAGCATTAAAAAACTAGAACTATTTTCGAAAACTGTTTTTAGAAAAACACTACCCAAAAGAATTTTTTAGTTTTTAAATACTAAAATACTGAAAACAGTTTTATAAAACTATTGTCAAAGAAGCATTGTTTTGTAAAACTATTTTCAGTATTTTAGTTTTTAAAAACTAAAAAAACTTGTTTGGGTAGTGTTTTCTGAAAATAGTTTTCGAAAACAGACAACTGAAAGTAGTTAGTAGTTTTACTTTTTAATTTTCTATTTTTGTTTTGAAAACTCAAAATACAATCAGAATATGTTGTTTTTTGCTTTTCATTAATGAAATTCTAATAAATATGAACAAGTTTTTCTATTTTTACATATTTAAAACAGTTTTCAAATAAAACTTGTCAAACAAGTTTTTTCTTTTCTTCCTGAAAACAGTTTTTGAAAACTATTCTTGAAAACTATTTTTAAAAACTAAAAAGCAAAACCAAACCAATCAAGAGTGTTTGATAACATATTTTAGGAACTATTAGCTTTTTCAAAAAGCTACTCCAATCAGTTTTTTTAAAAAATCTTATTTTCACCTACCAACTTATTTTCTTTTACAATTTTACTCTTTATTAATTAATGTATTGTCTTCCATTAATTATTTCTCCTCCCATGATACAATCTTTCTCCTTCATTAATGTAATATAGTAATTTATAATTAAAAATATAATTACAAAAAATTATAACTTAAAGTTTATATATTTAATGGTAGAATGTTATGATTTAAATATATAATTATAATAATTTATAATTTAAATATGTAATTAATTTATACTATTAAAATATGTTATAATTATTTTAAATATCCCGTTGTTGATCTAATGATCAATGATATCTTTATTTGTCATTTTATAACTTTTCAGCTAGTTTTACCAAACATTTACAACTAGCTTTTAGATTTTGGATGTGTTTGACAAAACTAGCTGAAAGCTGAAAAGTTAATTGAAAGTTGAAAAACTAGCTAAAAACTTAAGTTTAATTGATATACACTGACATTCAATCATGAATTTTCATTTATGTGACTTTTAAAGTAATAATGAGTAAAACCAACAAATTTATCCTGAATAAAGAGTTGTGATTGGATGTCAGTGTAAAAATCTTTACACTCACATTATATACCAATTAAACTCAAACTTAAAAGCTAATTGTAAGTGTTTGGTAAAACTAGTTAATTAACTAACTAAAAGTTATAAAATGATAAATAAGGATATTATTAATCATTAGATCAACAATGAAGTATTTAAAATAATATAATATATTTTAATATTGAATTAATTACATATTTAAATTATAAATTATAATAATTATATATTTAAATTATAATTTTCTATAATTACATATTTAAATTATAAATTTATGTAATTACATATTTAAATTATAAATTACTATAATTATATATTTAAATTATAAATTTCTAAGTTAAATATATAAACTTTAAATTATTATTTTTTATAATTATATATTTAATTATAAAGTACTATAATTACATTAACTCAGGAGAGAGATATTTATAATTACATTAACTAAGGAGAGAGATATTGTTTCATGTGAGGAGAGAGAATTAGTAAAGACAATAAATTAATTAATGCAGGGTAAAGTTTAAAAAAAAATCAACTAAAACATATTTTGAAAAAACTTCTTAACGTGGTTTTTTTTTAAACAAACTCTAAACTTTTTACTATCCAAATAGAGATGAAACTATTTTAGCTAATTTTCTAATCTTGTACTAGCTGAATGGTCAACCAAATATATTTTTCAACTAGTTTTGCCAACTACGCCTTAAAAATAAAATTAACTTAAAAATGTAAAAAATTTTACACCTTTTAATGAATTTTTTTTTCATCCAAACAGATTCTATATAATTGTACTAAGTTGATAAAATTGCTACTACTTTGATTTGTGGAAATATATTTTACACACTATTGGTATCGATGTATACCGCCATATGTACAATTAAGACCTACATTTCATCAAAACAGTTAAGAGTTGGACGAAGATTAACAATCTCACCTTAGACACAATAAAAGTAATTTTAAGGAACATGTATCAAACATGGTATCATAGCTGACCATGTTATATTTCATGTAATATCCAAATCAACAGTATTTAGTTTGTATCATATATATATATATATAGTTTCCGTGATAAAACACAGTGGGTCAAATACAGCATTTGATTGGTGGATCTTTTCAGTGTACAACAAAGAAAGTTAAAGAAAGTTGTGGCTGCGTACAAACCCATCTTTCGCTGTTTCTATTTGATACAACAACACTGCAGAATCAAATCATTAGAGCTTAAAAGTGAAAAGAGAGTATGCATTGTAACTATTCCTTTTGAATGTTCGAACAATAAATATATAAGATTTCTTTTTAAGTATATGTTTAGTTGGATCTTGCATATGTGATTAGGAGTTTAAAATTGATTTTAGATAGGTCTTTCACATGTTTCGATTTTATATAATATAGGAAACGAGATTAGAATTGACTCTAGTTTCAAATTGATTATAAGTTAAAGTAATTTTTGTGTTGGATAAAAAAAATACTAAATTTTACTTTAAAATAATTCTAGTTAAAATCATATTAACATAAAACAAATCACTTAAAAAATATCTTAATCAAAATCAATTATAACGACGCTTATTACAGTACACATTTAAGAGTATTTAGTTTTATAATTATATGTTTGAAATAAAGTTTGCTACTTAAATTTGGGTTTAAACTTAAATTTGTAAATTGGATTTGAAGATGCAATTCAAGTCTTCTATAAAACCAAATTTTCATATATATGGTTTCCATTGTAAAAGTATTTTTGAGATGTAATCAACATGATAGAACATATAGTCTCCTGAGTTAATATCACGGAAAACTAAACATAGATTTAAGTGTATTTTTAAGCTACCATTCAAATAATAGTTCTTTTGAACGCTAAACATACTTTTGCAAAGTAAATTCATTTTAGTGACATATTTAGGTATTTTCAAAAATATTTTTACACATAAAAAATTTATCTCTCCTATAGCAGAATTGGATGAAAGGAAGATTTGAATTATTTTTAAAATTTTAAATGTAACTCAAACTTAATTCTATAAAATTTTATTCAAATATATATCCTAAGCCACGGACCAACATGCATGGTTATCATCATCATCTTGGAAAATATTTTATGGTCAATTTTGAATCATCCCCTAGTGTTGTTGCGTATGTAAAATAGTAAAATATAATATTTAGCACTAAACTATTTAAGAGGACGTTAATCAAATAGCTTTAGAATTCATGAGTTCATCATTATGATACGATTATGAGTGATACATTCAATAGATGTCCTTAGGTAAGGTCAGGTTGTAGTCTGTTGATTAAAAAGAAATTTGATTGGAATAAAGGTGAAATAACAAATTAGTTAGAGAAGGAATTAAATATAGCTAGTATAAAAAGTGTGACAATTATTTTTAAAATACTTTTTTAACAAACTTAATGAGTTTTTTTTAAGTAAGTAGATGGTTTGAGAAACTATTTATAATTCAAAAACAATTCACAATTATTTTTTTATAAAACACTTTGAATTAAAATTAAATGTAAAATATAAATGTTGTGATAGACCATGAACATGTATATAGTATTTTATATACTTATGTAACTACTGTTATATAATTATGAGTATTTTGTATCACTTGCAACTTACAATGTGTACGTTTATCACTCATAGTTGTACACTTAAACTTTCTTTGAGTTTACCATTCAATAAACAAATTTACTCATGTTCTCAATAAATATACTTTTAACAATAAGTCATTTATGACTTATATACAATACAATAATGTTGCGTTTGATACAAAGTCTACTCTCATAGAGAGATATACTATTCCCACAAAATAAATTACTTTACTTAGCAAAGAATATCAATTTTACACTCACTAGCAGACTGAAGGTAGAAATTGCTTATCACTCAAGATGAGTGTATATCACTTAGTTGTTTCTTGGAGCTTTAGACCCTTTAATTTTGAATATTTATAATGTAACCATTGTTTGTATTGTTTTGGCCATTACTGTCATCAACTTTTCTTTGTGTTTGAGCTCTATTTATAGGTAAAGAAGCTTGTAGTCGTTAAGGCATTCCTTTGACGTATTGCTTTCTCATGGGAGGCTTTCCGTAAAATACATTGAGTGCTCAAACTAAGACATTGTTCAAGTGACTTTGTAGTCTTTACTTTCTTCTCTTTATGTGCTTTAGCATCTAAGCTAACATTGATTGCATTGACCAAGGATATGATCATTGAATTCATACGTCATTGTCTTGCTTGTTTGAATGATATTTGAAAGACAAGTTTATGTCTAGTCATCAAAGTTATACCATTAGATGTTTCTTATGTTTATCACCATACTGAAGCTTTTGATTGGTACATGAGACCTCTTTGTCTAACATAAGATGCTTCTTTGCTCTATGTTGGTAGATACTCTTTAATACTTATAGTTAGATGGTTTGTTAAGCTTGATAACTTATGATGTCTTCATAGATCGTTAGTGCCTATATGTAATAAGATGATCTTATGACTTGAATAGATAGTGAGCGTGTTTATGCGTATAGGGAGACCATCTTATGCAAGTACTTCTTGGTAGATAATCAATACGAGTACGTAAGTAATCAATCACTATTTTGATCTTTTAGTGCTTGTCATTACATATGACCTTCTTTTGAGTGCATACATGAACATTTATGATCTTCTTATGAGCGCTACTTGAGATTTTCTTCATGCTAGTTTTAATTGCTTTAAGTTTGTGGATTTCCTTTCTTTCTTTTCTTTTTATGAATTAAGAGATTGATGAGGATGGTGATACTTCTTTCTTGGAGTAACTTTCTTAGTTTACTTTCAAATGCTTCATGCTTACTTTATTTAGGTGATAATGAAAATATATATAAATCATCAATTTAAAAAATAAAGATACAAAAAGTATAATTTACCTTTCTATTAATATATATATATATATATATATATATATATATATATACATTTATATAATTTTTTATACGCATATTAATCTACATATAGGTTATATCATGAAATGTTTGATAGTTTTATCATCACTTAAAACGATTTGGATTTTACAATTTATGTGTCAAATTAATTTAGCCAATCTTTTTATCAAATTTAGCAACAATCAACTTGAAGGTGCTGAGAGTTGTATACTATGAAAATAGAGTAAGGTAAAATAATATTTCTTAAACTTTTATTAAATTCCATGTAGTTTGATATTTTTTATTTTTTTACACTAATACTCCTTTAGAAAAAATAATAATAATAATAATAATAATAATAATAATAATAATAATAATAATAAAGTAAATAATATTTATATAATTACAAAAATTTTAAGAAAGTAGTTTGTTCTATTTGTAAACCATATCATTTCTTTCTAAAGAACTATGTAAGTTATATGTGTATTAGAGGTGAGTCTAGCTAGTTCTCTCCTTATCTTAGGTTCCAAGTTCTACTCTAATCAAGATGTCTCCTTCCAATGCGGCGGGAGTGACCTATAAAACCACTTTAATGCTCAAATTAGAGGTGATATAGAAGAAAGTACACATACAATTCTTATTAATAGGTTTCCTAATGGGTCTAAGTTCATGGATCTTGCTAATCGAGGTCCAAGTACAACTTAATTATGTTTTTATTTTTAATAATACAATTTTCCTTTAAAGTAAATGTGTCTACCTATCTCTGAGATGACCGAGTTTAAGATAATACTTTTCAACGATGTATAATAATTATTCTGAGATGTTTTTAATTTCCGACCTAACCTAAGTAGTTTTTAAGGTGTGACCGGTGATAAATATTCCTAAACACATACCATTCTAATAAACAAGTTATTTTTCTTATTGTTTTTTCATTAAGTCTCCTAAAGGTAGTATTTTGGGTTGATTGTATACCTATAGCTGTTAATTTTTGTTAGCTCGGTCAATAATAAGTCATGTGCCCTCTCTAAATGATACTGACACACACAAACGAAAAATCACAAAAAAAAAATATAACATAACCTTAGAAGGAAAAATTTCAATCATAATTAATGGTACATAGAGAGAAGAAGAATAAAAAAAAAAAACAAAGAAGTTACATATGATTTCATATTATATTATATTATATTATATTATATTATATTATATTTTATATATATATATATATATATAACATTTATGTTTATGTATTGTATGAATAAAAATGTTTAATATTAACGATTAATCATAATTATTTATTTATAAGAATTTTAAAATATTAATTAATAAATTTAACATATTTATTATATATAAAAAATTATAATTAACTATTAGTATAAAATTTAATATGTATGTTTTTTTCTTTATAGATATTACCTCTTAACTTTTATCTGTCAGAATTCTTAATTACATTAAGTGAACTTCACCATCACCAATTTCTAAAATTAAGAAAGAGGACCACAACATCCACAAAGCCACAAAGATCGACAACGGATAATCATTGCCCCATTGAGCTTGTGAACGAAGAACCAAGAAAATTATTCAAAACATAAAAACTTTTAAAGCTAATTTGATTGAGAATTTCTTGGTTATGCATCGTTATGTGCATCATTTCTTGAACACTCAAACCATTATTTAATATTCATATTAATAAAACAATATTTAATACGCATAAAAGTTTAAAGATAAGTATGGAATAAAAATTTTATATACACATAATTGGTCGTGGCCAACAAAGAATTATAGTTAGTTATAGGTATTTTTATGAAATCTGATCAAATCTTGAGATTATGATAATTATTTAATAAATATGTTTTTTATACGAATAATTTTAAATTCAAAATAAAGAAAACTTATATCATGTCATGACATAAGAACATAACTTTGTGTAAAATTATTAACATGTACACCATGGAATATGGCGTGTTTAAATATAAAAATTAATTATTCAACATGAAGCGAAACATGTACATATTGAGTATGAGATTCTATAAATTTGAAATAATATAAAAGATTATTAGTTTCCTTCTAAGAATTAAACCTCTTTTATTAATTAAAGATAGATTTGACCCCAATAATATCACGACGAGACAGCATTTTGTATATATAGTGAAATGAAGGGAGCTTGTAACAATAGTCATTGGTTAGTTATGTCTCAATTTCTCAAAGAAAATGACATGAAATTGAAAGCAATGCTGACCCTACATTTTCTCAAAGTCTCACTGCTACTTTTTTCTATTTATACATTTTTAAATTTTGGGTTGAAATACTGAAATTGGTACATTTATCTTTTGTTTTCAAACACCACAAGCTTTCCCTACTTGGGCCATGAATCATTAGCTAGCAAACAAGGACAAAAAAAATAACAACAATGTACTAATTGGATTCCTTATAAAGTTACAATACTGTGAACAACACTGTAATTGCTATTGCCAGAAAATGACCCAAAGAAGAGACTTTTATTCATAGAAATTCATATCAAAACAAAACAAACGCGTAGCTGGCACTACAAATTGTCAAGACTATGATATGATAAGAAAGAAAATACAGGGTTTATCTATTTAAAAGTTGAATATTTTAATTACAAAATCTAATAAATATATAATCTAGATTGATATATAGTAACAAAGGTTTAGTTATGTTATTTTGTAGGATGTGTTGATGATTATAAATCTCCTAACAATTATGTTTGATTTTTATGGGTTAAAAACAAATAATAGTAATAGTATTATTATCATTCAATTTTAGATTTAATTATGTTTTTATCTCTTTAATGTTGTTATTTTACAAATTTGATTCTCTTAATTTTTTTCTTTTGATTACGCAATATTTCATTTCCACAAGTTTAATTTGCGCTTAAATACACTTTTAGATTTACTCAATCCATTTTAAAATATGGACAATTGTTCTTTTAGTTTGGAAATTTCATAATTTTAGTATATTTTTTTATTTTGATCCAATTAAGATGTTCATTTAAGGTACTAATAAAAAAATATCTAGTTATTTAAAATAAAAAAAAACTGAATATAGATAAAATTAAGATTTAACTAAAAACACAATTTTTAAAATAAAAGACCAAATACATTCATATTAAAATATTATAAAACTATAAATTTAAAAGGAAAAACCAAAATTATATTTAAATTTTTTATTTATTTGTTAATTTAATATTCAATATTTAACAAAATATTTACATATGAAATAGAATGTCACATCATATATCCTAATGTGACCGAACAATAAAGTGTTACGACTTGCAACGATATTTTTGTTCAATGTTGAGTATAATAGTATGTTTTAATACTTGCTGAATCATCCCCCAATCATGGTAAATAATTATTTGGCATTTTGGTCTTCAACATGATTTTCAAAATGATTTTAATAGATTTGAACCTTAATCTAAACAAACACTAGCTTAACAACTTGATAAAATTACAAATTGAAATAATGAAGGTAAATTTGAAAAAAAAACAACAAAATTGTGAATAAAAATAATACAAAAATTAGAATGCACTTAAATCTAAATTTTATACTTCTTTTGATTCAAATAATAAGATGTTTTATTATTAAAAATACGAATTTAATTAGTATCTATGTTGTGTATGAAAAGTACGGTAAGTGTATTGACTTTATTAATTAATCAATATAAACGAAGAGTTATAATTAAAAATTAATGAAAAAAATATTTTACATTCTTTATATTCTCAGTATATTCTCATTAAATTCTAAAAATATTAGAAATACTTAAAAATACATGTCTAGAAATTAAGAAGATTTTAATTAAAGTAATGTATAAGAAATACCAATGTGTTGGAACAATACTCTTCATAATATATGAAAAAAAGAGTCTTACATGTCAATTAATTTAAAATAGAGGGAATATTAAACAATGTATTAGAAATTTAGAATGATTAAATTAACTGTGAATGTGAAACAAAGAAAGCAGCAATGGAGATGGGAGAAGGTAACATTTGTCTTGGAGCAAGGGCGGGAACAAGAGCAGCCTCAGTTCATTCAAATTAGTACATTGAAAATCAAACAAAAAACCTTTTCCATAAAAAGCTGAAAAAGTTGTTTGTGTTCTCTCACAGTCACACCCCCACTCGCACTAGTACACAGTACACACACCCACCTCTTGAATTTCACAACCCTGACGCATTTACAATCACGTGGCTCTCAATTTTAATATTCCAAAATAAACATAAAGGGTAGTAATAAAACAAGAAATAGAAGCCCCTCCATTCATTATCTGTATCTGTTACCACTTACTTACACTGAAAACTGTTGCTGTGTGGAAACGTTCACTGTTACTGACATTCTGCAGAGTTTTTGCCTACCCTTTTATTTATTTGTTGTTAAATTAAGCTTTTTTATTGGTGCCATTTAATACCTTTGTTCCTTTGCTTCTGCACTCTTTAATCTCCATTCTGTACTCTCAGCAATTCTTTGGCCTCCATTTATTGTTTGCTTCCAGCTATTTTCGCAGTTGGAGTAGCTCACTTGGCCTATCTGGTCAAAGGTATTTGATCTTTTTTTTTTTTTGGTTTTCAGTGATTTTTGGGAATGTATGAGGCGTTTTTAGTTCAATGGCTGAAATGGGTAGCTCATTTTTTTAGAATTTTTTTTGTTGTTTGGGAAACTGGGTATTGTGTTTAAGTTTTTGTGTTTTTTTTTTTTTCCTTTTTAATCGGTTTCGTGGTGCCATCTACTGTTTTATTATCATGGGTAAATGTGCTGCAGAATGTTGTGAAGTTGTTGGGTTTTAAATTTCAATAATGTGGAATAAAGGGTCTCACTGATGTTCCATGAATTGTGTGGGGTTTAGCTATTGATGATGGGGATGAAAGATTTCTTTTTTTAGTTTTATGAGCTTTGTGCTTATGAGCAAAGCTGGAGGAGAATGTTAGCAAAGTTTGTTTTTTTAGCTTTTCTTTTTGAAATTTTTGAATCACTGAGGCTGTTTATGGGGAAGTGTGTTTTCTGGGTTTCTGCTATCTGAATGTTAGAACAAGTAGGTTGGAGCATCTTTCTTCATGCTTTTCTTCATCATAATGTTGACATTTTGAACTTGATTTTGGGGTGGTTTTTGAATCAGGTTCTGAACATTTTGGTACTATTGTCTGCAGATGAATGCCTTGCAGTTTTGAGGCTAATGTTAGATTGATTGTTAGACCCAATGATGGACAAGAAGAGATGGCTATGGAAGAGGAAGTCTTCTGACAAAAGCCCTGGTGAAACTGAAAGTTCAGGATCTGTTTCTTCTCGTTCTGAGAGGTACTCAGATGAACAGGTATGATAAACAATCAGGAATAACAGCAAAATGGGATACCTAATCTAAGACTTTTGGAGCATTTAGTTTCATCTTAAAATATTTGGATTCACTTTTGCATCTCACATGAACTAGTCAGAAGTTATGAATAATGAATTATAATTTGACTCCTTTTTAATATTGTGAAACGTAAGATAAGATTCCTTACTTCTTGGTGGATAAAGTTTGTTGTTTACTTACTGGCAAGCTAAGATTGTTTAAACTGGTTTTGCTTTTCCTTCTTTGCCGATTTCTTTGTTCCGGTGTCATAATGCAAGATGAATATACATAGAGGAACTGTGATTATAATCACAAAATATAAATATTTTGCTACATATGCTTCATTTGGAATCTTGTGTCATTGGCATAACTTTTGGAAATTGAGTGACAGAAAAGACTCAAAACGTCACGTTGAACTAAAAGGTTCTTTGAATGAAACCATTTCCTCAACTAATTATTCACCCTAGGGCCTAGAGACCCTAGACTCTATAAGGCAGAATTTACTTGCCCCTCCTTTTGGTCTGTCTCCTACGTGAAAAAAACAGTTACATTTCTATTTCTGTTTAGGCATAAATTATTTGAATAAACAATCTGAAGACATTACTAATGGATTATTCAAGTTATATATAATAGTGCAAACATAATTGACATTAAGTTGACATATTGTACCCCCGTATTTAGTAGCTGTTCTGAAAATGAATCTATTATGGTCATGTTTAGTGCATTCAAGAGTTTATTTAAGAACTTGTCTGCTAGTCATTGGTCTAACCGTCTAAGTCAACCTTTACTATCATGTCTTTTATGCTTTCTCCTGGAAATTAGCTTATGATCCTGGTAGTTTGAGCATGTAAGGTCCATGTTGCTGTATTTCACAATCAGAATGAAGTTTACTATCAACTTTCATCCTTTCTTTTCTGAGAAGTCTAGTATTTCTGTATCTTTGAAATTTGAAAACAGGAGGCATTGAAGGAGTCTCCTAGTAGAAGCAATCAGTCACCTGATGTGACATCAAAAGCTACGGTTTATGCAGAGGAAGTTAACCATAGTTCATTTATCAATGAACAATTGCCTGAAGAAGTCACCTCTAAATCTGTACCTGCTACAGGCATTGCAAGTGATGGTTCATCAGAGAAAGATGAAAATGGAGAAAATGAAAATATAAAAGATGTAAAAGAAGGTAATCTGAATGATGGGTTGAAGAATATGTCAGAGAAGCTATCTGCTGCACTAGTGAATGTCAATGCCAAAGAAGACTTGGTTAAGCAGCACGCCAAAGTTGCTGAAGAAGCCATTGCAGGTAAATTCCTCTATCGGTCCCAGTAATTTTTCAGAAAAAAAGGTGATTATACATTATTGTGTGACATGTGCCTACAAAAAAATTCATCATCTGATTGTTGAAGAAGAAAACCATTCAGTAAGTTCCTCCTCATAAAGGAAGGTTAGGAGTTGGAACTTAGATAAGGTTTATAGAAATTAAAATTTAAATTACATCTGAATTATCTCAATGATGCATTGTATTGAAAGGCTTATATATTATCGATCAGAACACTTGCATGCTGATACTGGCATAATAGTTGTCTCCTTTGTATATTTATTTTCCTTCCTTTTCTCTTTCTACCTTTTTAGATTTTCTATTAATTGGGCCATTTTCATTAACTTAGGCTGGGAAAAAGCTGAAAATGAAGTCGCAGTTTTAAAGAAGCAACTTGACACTGTCATTCTCAGGAATTCGGTTCTGGAAGATCGAGTCACTCATCTAGATGGTGCACTAAAGGAGTGTGTTAGGCAGCTAAGACAGACAAGAGAAGAGCAGGAAGAGAATATTTATGATGCTGTTGCAAAAAAGACACAAGAATTGGAATCAGCCAAAATTAAACTTGAGAACAAACTTACTGAGCTCCAGAACAAATTAGATGCTTCGGAAGCCAAGTCTTCTTCGATGGAACTTGATATGTGTCAAAAGGTTGAATATTTAGAGAGAGAGAACATGGCTCTTAGGCATGAGATCCTAGTTCAATCAGAAGAGCTAGAAATCAGGACAATTGAAAGGGATCTAAGCACACAAGCTGCTGAGACAGCTAGCAAGCAGCATTTAGAAAGCATCATGAAGGTAGCCAAGCTTGAGGCTGAGTGCAGGAGACTGAGGAGCATGGCTTCTAGAGCCTCCTTAGCTAATGATCATAAATCCATTGCTCAGTCCTCATTCAGTGTTGAATCTCTAACAGATAGTCAGTCAGACAGTGCAGAGGGGCTTACTGCAGTGGAGGTTGAAGCTAACAGGATAAATGGTTCAGAACCTAACAAGTGCGAACCAAGTTGTTCTGACTCATGGGCGTCTGCACTAATTGCTGAGCTTGATCAGTTCAAGAATAAAAAATGCAGACAAAGGCAATCCAGTTCTGTTAAAATTGATCTCATGGATGATTTTCTTGAAATGGAACGACTTGTTTCATTGCCTGAAACTAAGAAGGAAAGCTTGGTCCAAGAGTCAGTTAATACCAATCAATTCATAAACAAAGAAAGCTCTCCCAGAATAAATTTTGAGATAATGAATCAGCAAATGGATGAGCTAAAACAAAAGTTAGAAAAGGTGGAAGCTGATAAAGCTGAACTAGAGATAGCTTTGATGAAAAGTGAAGAGTGTATTGAGGAGTCACAACTTCAGCTGAGGGAGGCAGAAGAGAAATTGGAGGCTTTGCAAAGTGAGCTAGAAAATGCCTACAAATCAAAGCAAAGGATAGAAAATCACCTTCTGGACATGGTAGCAGAGGCTGAAACATTATCTGTGAAGGTTGAATTTTTAGAAGCTGAGGTTGATAAGGAGAGGACTGTGTCAAGTGAAATTGCAATGAAATGTAGGGACCTGGAGGAAAAGTTGGAAAGAAAATCAGCAAAGGTTGACATACTAGAAGCTGAGCTTGATAAGAAGAATGTTGTGTCAAATGAAATTGCAATGAAGTGTAAGGACTTGGAGGAAGAGCTACAAAGTAAATCCACAAAGGTTGACTTCTTAGAAGCAAAGGTTGCTAAGGAGAGGGATGTGTCAGATAAATGTACAAAAAGGTGTAATGACTTGGAGGAAGAGCTAGAAAGCAAATCTGCAAGGGTTGACTTATTAGAAGCAGAGATTGCTAAGGAGAGGGATGCGTTAGATAAAACTGCAAAGAAGTATAAGGACCTGAAAGAAGTGCTAGAGAGCAAATCTGCAAAGGTTGACTTATTAGAAGCAGAGGTTGCTAAGGAGAGGGATGTGTTAGATAAAACTGCAAAGAAGTATAAGGACCTGAAAGAAGTGCTAGAGAGCAAATCTGCAAAGGTTGACTTATTAGAAGAAGAAGTTGACAAGGAGAGGGCCGTGTCAGATGAAATTTCAATGAAGTGTAAGGAGCTGGAGGAGAAACTAGAAAGCAAATCTGCAAAGGTTAACTTTTTAGAAGAAGAGGTTCATAAGGAGAGGGCTACTTCAGAAAAGATTGCAATGAAGTGTAGGGAATTGGAGGAAGAACTACTCAGATCAACAGCCAGCTCATATGGAGAAAAGAAGATTAAGCAGGTTGGTCATCATTGACATCTACATTAAATGTTTTATCATTGATCTTTTTACCAGCTAGGAAGGACAAACCTTAGACAGTCCCATATGTGCTTTAGGTACTATTTTCTAATCAACATTAGAGTTTCACCTCAATAATCTGTTTATGAAAAGTTTAATCAAAATTGGAGTTTCAAATACCAAGATGAAACTCTAATTCTAATTAGGGAACATTACTATAAGTCAGTGTTATCGATGGAGGATAATAGAACAAAGCAGAATGTATAATGCTGTCATGGCGGACATTCCTTCACAAATTGGCTATGGCGATTGGCAAAAAATCCACCATGCCATGGTGCTATGGCACGACGGTTATTTAACAACATTGCTATAAGTACACCTATAGAATTGTATTTTATTTTTTATCCTGGAAGGAATTGTTCATATACTTTCTCTAACTCGTAATGCTTATGATCTTTTCTATGTCAGGAGGACCTAGCATTGGCGGCTGGAAAGCTTGCTGAATGCCAAAAAACAATAGCGTCTTTGGGGAATCAACTGAAATCCCTAGCTACACTAGAAGATTTCCTTATTGACACTGCAAGCATTGCTGCAAGTCCATCACTCATTGGTCATGCTGGTGGGGAGATGTGGAAGCTGCATTCAAATGGCACATTTTCACCTAAAAGAGACTCCATTTCTTCAAGGTTGGCTGATGGCAGCTCTTGCCCACCCTTAAACAAAAATGAGGAAACCTCGCCACTGTCATCGTCTTCATCAACTTCATCTCCTGCCTTGCCAACTCATGCCAGTTCTGAGAGGAGTAGAAATGGCTTTGCAAAATTTTTCTCTAGGACCAAGAGTGGAATCCGGCTAGAAATTTAGTGGGGATATAGTGAATTAACATTAGCAGAAGCCATTATTTTCTCTAGTTGTGAAACAGATTGATGTTGTCATTCAAAGAAAAGATTTGACAACACTCAATTGGCATCAACTGTATCAATTTTTGTAATCTTGTGCAGAGTTTCTGTCTTCTGACAATTTAATTAACAAAAAAAAAAAATCAAATTTTCAATGCATCTCTTATGTCTTGTGCTATCTCTAACCTGTCTCGTAAGCTGCAAATAAGAGTTCCTGACTATTGACCAATACCCTTAGCTCCAAAATCTCAAACATTAATTAAAAGATTAGTGCCAAGTAGTAGCAATATATCATAACTAGTCCAAATAATAAAAAAAAAAAAACCATAACTTGTGCTCTAATCAATTCCTAATAAGTTTTCCACGTGATCTCATGCATGGTGGTGGATATAAAACGTTGCATTTTAATTGCATAGTGTCAAATTTTTTTTTCCTCTTTGACCTTTCTTTTTTTTTTTTTTTAAAAAAAAGCTAATATTTTATTCGATAGAGAAACCAAGAGTTTCTTATAATACAAAGCACGAACGACATCGTTCTCGTACTCAGCCCTTATTCGATAGAGAATACGCAGCCCTTATTAAACCCGAAGGAGTATGACAGCCATTTCCAAGAGATAACCTTAATCGTTCTGGTTTCTAGTAATCCAGACTCCAGCTTTATTCTTTAAAAAACAATCTGGTTTCTAGTAATCTATCTGACAATAAACTCAATGCCCAGGGTCATTTTGAATGATGAATCTCAGGCATGCAAAATAGAATAAGAATAAGAGCAAGACTAAGCAATTGCTTTTTATGCAACCAAGGTAAGGAACAAAAAACAGAAAAGAGTTTTAGACGTTGAGAAAGAAGCAAGAGTATAAAATAAAAGGTGAAAATCTAATTTTAATTTAATGCATTTGTTAGAAAAAGGTTCTGGGGTGAGAGAGGCTCGAACTCTCGACCTCAGGATAACTCAGTAGCTATGAGACCTACGCGCTAGCCAACTGCGCCACCACCCCTTTGTTGTAATATGTTCAATTAATATATAAGATACAAATAATGGGACTGCTATTATAATTGTTCACTATTAAGGTATTCCAATTTTTAAATATAAGTATCGCTAGAATAAAATTTAATAATATGAAAAGGAAGTATACATTAGTACATTAAAATTTACTAAAAATTCATAACAAATATTTACTTCTTATTATTTTATAGTTTAACTTTTTCTAATGCTACTTTTTTACTAAGTAAGTCAATCTTATGACACTTAAATACCAAGTTGAGTGGTTGCGCAACAGGATAAACTATCATAGTTTGTGAATGTGAATTTAATTTCTCCTAACATCACTTTCTTCACTTGGTTGGTAATTCTTCTTATAGAGACCTTGTGACATCTAAAGATTAGTTTAATAACTATAACTTTGATAAACTATTTATAGTTTGGGCCATATAATAATTATAAAATGTATCTCTACTAATAGCCTTAACATCATGATTGGCTTAAGGTCCAAACAACTAAAGCAAAAAATATTTTTTTAGGATTAGTATATATTTAAATATTTACAATAAAATATGTGTTAATGAGGTTATTGAACAATTAAAATGTCTTTTTTTTTTTTTTTGAAATATGTAGGAAAAATTGATTTAAAAATATATTGACTTTTGCAAAAAAAAAATATTGATTTAAAATGTTCTTCACAGAACCTCGACTTTGTGAAGAACATGTTAGTTGTAGAAAAAAACAATTTGATGAAAGGATTAAGCATGAAATTCTAAAAACTTCTCAAGAATTATTTAGAAAGGATTACTTTTATAGATTATAGTGGCATTTCAAATTAGATTTGAACAATTTAAAATATATGAAGATATTTTTTGTTTTTTATTTAGTGTTAAAAAATTAAAATCACTAAATAGTATAATTTTGAAAGAAAAACACTTAAACCCTGCAAATTTGTAAACCCATGATAATTTCTTGGATATTGATGGATTAGATTTATTTTCAAAATTAAATATGTTAAGAGAAATTATAGGATTGAAAAGTTATTAAGCAATTGACATTCTCAATTATATAAAAAGAATATTTTTTCTAAATGCAGGTAACTTCTTATAGAATAATGTTAACGATTCTCTATCAGTTATTTTAGCTGAAAAAAAAAATTAAAAATAAAATTAATAAAAATTTATTTAAGATAAAAAAAATATATATATTTTTTTTATAAATTAGGCACGTCTTGTGCTTTATGTTAAAACTTGTTTTATGAATAAAATTTTTTTGGTTGATAAAAAAAAAATATCGCAGCAAAAATTAAATGGATTGACTTTATTATCTATTAAAAAAGTTAAATGAAATTAATTACAAAAATTTTATAGATAATTTTGCATTACAAAAAATCTGAAAAATAAATTTTAAATAAAATTATAATAATTTTAATAATTATTTTATTTGGTAAAAAAAACTATTTTTTAAATTTGTTTTAGGGCCCAAAACGTTAAGTCGCGCTCCTATTTAACATACCATTCGCACTTCAATGTTTTCTTGTTTTACCATTTTGATAAAAAGAATTAATAAGGTTAGTTTTTTTTTTTTTTTTTTACAAAGTTGATAGTATTATGTTACGACAAGAGTATAAATATTTTCACTTTTATACCATAAGATTAAGTAGTGTTTATTTATACACCTTCAATAAAGAACTTGAGAAAAGTATATAAAATTACACATATCTTTACATAGACATACTTCATTTATCTCTTCCATAATTATGCTTCAATGAAAGTCTTTTGAGTCAATTACTGAATCACAAACTCTTACATATATATAAGATCTAACAAAATTACATTTAAGTAACTGACATGTTGATATATCTATTTAGTCAACCATGTTTATATATACAAATTTTCAAAAACATTAAAAGGATCATAATTTCACATTTAAAAAAAAAATATAAAGTAATGTTAAATATACACGTGTACAAATAAAACAAAGGAATTGAATTTGAATCACAGATGAATTTTTATTTTTCATCACTTTATCCATTCTATTGTAATGTTAAATATATAGACATTATTTATAGAGATTTATACAGAATCTCTCTGCACACATTTTTATTAAATTATATTTTTAAATATTATTACAGACCGTTCGCTAATGTAAAAAAATAACTTTTCTAATATTTATCTTAATTTGTCATAGATAGATTACGAGTAATTGTTAGTTATAATTATGAATTAAATATGTTGATATATCTTATATGTGTTGGATAAAAAAAGGATATTAAATTCTTTCTACAAATATTTAAATATTAAATAATAATAAGTTTGATAAAAATATTTATTATTAATTATATTTACAAAATAATAAATAAAAAAATCTATTAAAAATTATACAAACATTAATTAAATACTGTAAAAAGAGGAGAGACCAATGTAATAACTTGGTTTTTTTTTCCTTCTTAGATATAGTATAAGTTTACACATTGTTCTAGTAGGTCCTTTTCAAGCTAAATTCTGAGGGTGTATCGTTTACTGTGTCATTCGTATTGCCCTTCATTAATGTTTTTAAATGGCTTATGAATAAATATAAAGATATACCACTGAAAGTTTATTCATTAATTATAGTTTTCAATACTGTTAATATCAAAATTGGTTCTATGGTGTAGTGGTTAGCACTCTGGACTTTGAATCCAGCGACCTGGGTTCGACTCCCGGTAGGACCTTTTCTGTTTTCATAGAAATAACTTTAATGGATGAACATCATTTTTACTTTATTCTTTTTTTTCATGAATCTTCTATCTTTGTAAAGTTAAACACCCATTGAATTCTTCAAAAATGTTCAGCCATAATGATACATGCTTCAATGTTTATATGGATACAAGTTAATATTTTGGTTAAATGTTTTCTTTAAGAAATTCTCTCTACTCTTTTTAGTTTAGTTTTTTTTCATCATATTATTATATATACTTTTTTAAATTTATAATAAATTATTTTTAAAAATTTAGGAGATGGAAAAACATTTTCATTATTCTATTAGGAAAAAATATTATTATCATTAAATATTTATAATTTTTTTACAATTTATCATACTATTATATATTATATTAATATTAAATATAATCTGTTATATGATATATGTTATATATTACATATTTTACTATATATAAGAAAATTTCACAATTGTCACATGTCCTCTCTCACAAAAAAATTGTTCTGAAAAACAGCTTCTTTTTTTTTATCTAACTTTTCTTTCTCTTCCTTTTTTTATTGTATTTTTTTTTATCTTTTTTCACTTTTATACTTATATTTATTAAAAAAATATTCATCATTCACTTAATAAAAAATATTTATCATTCTTTTTAAAAAATTATTATTATTATTATTATTATTACATATTTATCTCTTTATTAATATATATAAAATAATTTCATACTTGTCGCATGACACTGTATCACAAAAAGTTACCATAATCTATTTTTTCTTTTTAACTTTTCTCTCTTTCTTTCTTAATTTTTTTAGTTTTTTTCCATTTTCACATTTATATTTATAAATAAATTTTTTTATCATTGGTGTAAAGTCACATGTATCATGTTAGTTAAAACAAAAACTTTGTAACTTTAAATCTATGATTATCTATACCTTTATGTTGTTTATAATGTGTTTTAAATATTTGAGATATAGTAAAAGGCCATGTGTGTTATGATAATTTTATTGACCAAATGGGTCAAGAGTTTATAAGATGATTAGATAATTACGTTATTGGTTTCATAATTATAATTGTTTAGTTATAATTGTTCAAAATTAAGAGATAATTATACATATATCCCATAAAGTTTAGTATAATTACAAGCGTACCTTCTTATTTTTTAAATTACACAGACTTTCTTAATTTTACGTATTTATCATAGTTGTAACCTTCATTCTAAAATCGCATAATATCATATATAAATTTATTACACATGTACCATCTAATTTTTGTATAATATTACATACGTACCTCCTAAAATTTATATGCTATTACATATAGATTTCCTATATTTTTCAAACTTTATAGTTGACATCTCTCTTACCTTCATTGTTGCATTGTTACAAAATTTGAAAAAACAAACGATTCATATTACGTTAATATAAAATAAAATGTAATAATGCAAAAAAAAAAAATCTCGGATGTTTACGTAGTTTGGAAACGAGAGGTAAACTATAATTTGGAAAGGAATGTACATCTTTAATAAATACATGAAAGTAAGAAGATTTGTATAATTTAAAAAAAAAGGGCTTATCTGTAATTACATTACAATTGAGGGGTGCATTTGTATTTATCTCTAAAATCAATATATATTTAATAAAAAATATTAATTAGTATATTTATAAACTAAGATACCCTTATTTGATAGGTCTTTCGTAGTTAAACTACCATTGTTTATTAATATTTATTCAAAAGGGTGATTAATCATGGTTTATGTATTATAAAATTTAATACATTAGTAAAATATAAATAAGGGTACAATTGAAAAAAAAATATTAAATTTGTAAAATAATTATAGTTTTGAAAAAAAACTAAAAAGTTAAAACAACTATCATAAAAAAAATAATGTTCTTGTTTTAGGTTCTTAAAAAAAATATTTAACATTAATATTTTGACTAATTTTAGATCTCATAGTTGTTTTTGTTATTTTCTTTTAAAACAATTATTCATTAGTTTTGATTAATAAAAATATTTTTTAATAAATTATATATTTATATCTAATACTTTTTTAATTATATTATTCTATTTAAATTAATTTAATAAGATATTATTATTAATTTAAATTTCCTTACTTTAGGATAATAAAAAAAGAATTAGAAGAATCTTGCATTTATAACATTTTATTTTATGATATGACTTTTATTATTTTTATAAGTAAAATAATATTATTAATAAAAACAAAGCACAAGTCGTGTCTTATCTAAAGAATACATCAAAATCTGACAAAAAATTAGAAAAATTAAGATTACCTCCCTTCTAACTGGTTAAGATCTTCTTTATTTCTTCTTTCTCCATTTTCTTTCATTACTAAGTTTTTAAATGAATAAATATTACATCTTCTAAAATTTATATAAAAATGTAACAAATAGAAGAAATTGACAAAAGAGAAATGGAGAGGGATTCATTTCCCCTTCGAATATAAAAATTCATATTCATTAATCATTCATCAAATAAGTGAGTACTTAAGTCTTCCTAATCTTGTTAGGAAGTGGTACACTTAAATTTGCTTCTTATTTTTACAATCTACAATCACATAAGAACTCAATTAATTTGGTTTTATTTTTTTGTTTTTGAAAATAATTTTTAAAAATGTTTTTTAAGATATATTTTTTGGAAAAAAAGAAAAAAAAATATTTGGTAAAGGTCATTTGAAAACTGTTTTGAATATATGAAAATGGAAGAACTTGTTCATATTTATGGAAATATCATTAATAAAAAAAATAATATTTTCTCATTATATTTTGAATTTTCAAATCAAAAATAGAAAACTGAAAAGTAAAATTACTTACAATTATTTTTTTTTAGTTTTTAAAAACTAAAAAAATATAATTGTTTTAAGAAAACAATAATTAAATAAGCTATTTAATTTTTAAATACTAAGATACTTAAAACAGTTATATAAAATTGTTGTTCTTTATTTTTTGAAAAGAGTTGTGAAATATAGTTTACAAAAGCTCTTTTTGGAAGAAGAGAACAAAAAAATTATTTGATAAGTATTATTTAAAAGTTGTTTTAAAAATGTATAAATAAAAAAAATGTAGATATTTACGAAATTGTTATTAGTGAAAAATAAAATCAATTTATTTTCTTTATATTTTAAAATTTCAAAGCAAAAATATTAACGATCAAAATTACTTTCAGCTATTTTTTTTTTAGTTTTTAAAAACTAAAAAATAAAAAATATGTATAAAAATTGTCTTAAAAAACATTAATCAAATATATTTTTTAATTTTTAAATACTAAAATATCGAAAATAATTTTATAAAATTGTTGGTAAATTTACCTTTGATTTTAGCTTTTCATTATTTATTAAACTACGGTTCTCTATTTACATAAACGACAAAACTTATTAAAGTGATCATGTAATTTTGTTTAAGTCTTTATTATGAGTTTCTCAACTCAATTATGACATGTGGATGGCAAACTTTATAATGAGATCTTTCTCCTTTCCAATTGTACTAATTGGTGTTTTAATGTATGTTCATCTACAAACCGTTTTAAATTGAGGATCTACTAATTCTAGTGGTAAAATATAGTTATATTTTTTAATTTTTTTTATAAATAGGAAGGAATAATAAATAATCAAAATTGAGCCTAACTTTACAGTGAAAGGAAAAAAAAGCCATACATAAACCGAAAAATAAAAAATAAAAAATGTGACACAAAATTCGCAAGTATCGAAGCTAGCATTATTCAACTATAAATTTCCTAAATTAAAACACAGTAATAACTACCAAACCCTCAATTTGATTTTTTTTCCTCTTTAAATCTTCCAAAAACCTCGTCACATTTGGGTTCACAATTCAGATTTCAGAGCCGCAGAAGGGGCAGAATCGGAAGTCAGCCTCCACTGCGCGATCGCAGAAGCGGCAGCGCAAGGCGTCGGGAACTGCCGCCGTCGACGGCGGCGACTTAGAGGCGGCGGCGGGTGGCAGGGAGTAATTATGCGGAAAAAAATTGTTACAAGCGGCGCAATATAAGAGAGGATCCTTGGCCGGCCAGCGCCAGACGGGAACGAAGAAGAGCTTGAGAACCTTATCGGAGTGGACGAGATCGACGGTGTTGCGGCAGTACGTGCACCTGCCCACACCTGATTTCAGCACCTGCCGCACCTCTTGCTGTAACCCTCCCACGAAGAAGAAGAACATGGCTAAATCGGTAAAACCACTCTCAACTTCTTTGCTTTCTTTTCTTTCAGCCAACAACAAAATTCGTGTTTTGTATTCCGATTCTGTTTTTCCGTTTCTCTGGAGCCTTCTTGCGGTTTCTTCAGGGTTGGGCTTCTGGTAATGGGGGCCTTCTATGATATGGGCCTCTCATAAAGTAGGATCTGCATCCCACAAGTTGCTTACTGCACTATTCAACAATGTAACTTAAAATAAATAATATTAAAATAATTTTAATACACAAATATAGAGTTAAGGAGATATAAGATAACTCAATAAAGAAAGAAGAAGGCTGTAAAACTGGAAAAGGTTGTGTTTGATCATTATTGGTAACAAAAACCTAACATTACAAACACTAACATTGTTTGTTTGAGTTTATTTGTTAAAAAATGTTTGTTTTGATAAGATAAACAATTTTTTGTTTATTTTAAAAATAAATTATATTTTATTTAAAAAAAATTGTTTTTTCAAATGTATTTATTTTATAAACACTAGCGAAGTTGTGTATTTACATTTCTATTTTGATATGTTATAACAGTTTTAAAGTTTTAGATTAATATATTATAAAATATAAATAATTCATATAATAATTTTAACTTAGTAAATTTTGTTAATTTTTATATTTTTTTTTGTTTATAATAATATAATAGAAACATGTTAGATCATCGATAAAGATATTAAATTTGGAATGAATTTGAAAAATGGAAAAAAAAAGTTTAAATAGAACTTAAAATATTGTAACACGTGTGCATTTTGCATATTTATTAGAAATATTTTTAATATAATATATACATATATTAATATGGGAGAAGTTATAGTTGCAAAAACAACAAAAGTCATAAAATGTTTAGAAAGGTAAAATAATTTTAAAGTAGTTTTTTTCTTAAAATTATAAGTTGGTCTAGTGGCAAAACCATACAAGGAGCAGAGAGAGGTTTTAATTTAATATCTTTTGTAAATTTTTATATTTTGAAATATAAATTGTTATATGATATGTTTTGAAATATATTTTGTTAATTTTATATTTTTTGTTTATGATATCATGATAAAAACATGTCAGATCATCCACGGATATGTCAAATATGTAATGAATATAAAAAACATGTTTATTAAAAATATGTATCATGAAATGTACGTATATCTATACTATTAATAAAGGAAATACCTTATTTTGATGTCTCTTTTTCAAAATACCTATTTTACCCTTACACATATTTTAAAATTAAAAAAATAAACTAATTTGTTATAAGAGTGACTTAAACCCAAAGCCTCTTATTTCCCAAATATATATTTTTCTCCTAAACCAACCTTATAACTTTAAGAAAAAAATTACTTTAAAATATTAATATCCAACATATATAATTGTCCAATTATATCTATAATGTATAATATATGATATTATATTATATACTATATCTATACTACTATACTATTAATAATAGGAATACCCCATTTTGACGTCCATTTTTCAAAGTACCTATTCTACCATTGCACCTATTTTAAAATTAAAAAATAAATCAATTTGGGATAAGAGGAACTTGAACCACAACCACTCAAACCTAAAATTAGTATTTTAAAGTAGGTTGGATATCAATATTTTAAAGTAATTTTTGTTTAAAGTTAAAGGTTGGTCGATTGGTAAAGTATATGTTTGGGAAATAAGAGATTATGAGTTCAAGTCCTTCTTATGACAAATTAATTTATTTTTTTAATTTTAAAATAGGTGTAAGGGTAGAATAAGTATTTTGAAAAGTAGACCTCAAAATCGGGTATTCCCTTCATTAATAGAATAGATTATTAATAGTATAGATATATAGTATATAATATAATATCATATATTATACATTATAGATATAATTGGATAATTATGTATGTTGGATATCAAAATTTTAAAGTAATTTTTTGCTTTAAGTTATAAGGTTAGTATAGTGCTAAAGTACATGTTTAGGAAATAAGAAGTTATGGGTTCAAGTCCCCCTAACGACAAATTAGTTTATTTTTTTAATTTTAAAATAGGTGTAAGGGTAGAATAGGTATTTTGAAAAGTATACATCAAAAGGGGGTATTCCCTTTATTAATAGTACACATATAGATTTTTAAGTTTAAACAAATATAGTAATGATTTATTTTTATAATAAAAAAATACTATTTTTAAATAAAACAATTTAGAAAAACACACTAATATTTACTTATTTGATTAAAATAAACATTTTTTAATAAATAATTTAACCAAACTTGTTTAAATTGGTGCACAAAGTAATATGTTGCGGCGGGGGGTTCGGGAAGTAATTCTTCCAATGAGTTGCTATGAGCATACCAACTCCTTTTTACTTATACAATTCCTTGGGAGTTTCTCCTTTGTACACCTCCATATTCGAATAGCTTGTTCTGGACTAGTAATAGGTCATCCCAGATGAATATTTCACAAGGGAATTAGATCTTCCGGTAGGCTTTTGTCACATGCATCTTTGAGATCACCAATCTCATGCAGAGGAGTGCCAGGAAAACTCTTTTAGAAATTCTATTTCAGAAACTCTTCCTATTAATTAGAATTTATTGAAAAGCTAATCGAAGCTATGCAACCCTGTGTTTCCACCAATCTTTTTGTTGTATAGTGTCTAGTAACTCAAAAGGGACATGCAGGATTCTTGAGGCATATCTTCCAAGTGGACCATAGTTGTCTTTTTTTTATCACCATTGTGAAAATAGATACAAATCATAGAACATGGTAGAACGTGCAGATAAAACTGACTTCTGTACTCTCAGAATACCATCCGAAACCGGTACTGAGTAAATAGTTCTTTGAGCTGCAATAGTTTGCAGTTTTCCAGCAGATAGCCATACAAATCTGACTTCTGCGGACACTGATATTCAAAAGAAACAATCAAAAGTTAAGAAATAATAATCTAAGGTTCCCTCTAGATAATGCAATTGATCAAATAAAAATGTGCTGCTTAGTGCTTAGCAACTAATTGCTTGTGTTAATATTTTTATAAACAGGTGAATATTTAGAGGAAAAAATATACACCATCACATTTATGCATAAATTATAGAATTATTTATTTACATCAATATCATATGAAAATAGTAATGATTATAAAATTTAAGGACTCAGTGACTCCCATTTAGAGGGCAGGTATTCAGGTCAAGAAATTCAACATCGATATTGAAACGACCAAGGAATGTAAAAATCTGTCCTAATCACCCTTTCATGACCTAAACATTACAAACACATACAGGTGAAGGAAAAAGCTGAATCAGCACTTCATGGTTATCAATTCGTGGCTCCAATGCAAAATTTTAGCCCTATTTCCGAACAACAACAGATACCAAAATCAGAACACCAGAACTTTTGGTTTAAGGGAAATCAAAACTTGAATTCAGGGGGTCAGGATAAAAAATAAAAATTTTCTGAAACGCATTTGAAAACAAATTTGAGGATTTTTATGAATTGCTTGAGCAATTTTCACTCAGCTTACTGACATGGTTTATTTACATGGGAAATTAAATATAACTAAAGCTCATAGAACACCAATTGATAAAGTAATAAAGTATGCTATTGAACACTAAAATCACACATGATACAACAACACACTTGTCCTAGGTACAAAAGTCTCCTTAGAGAGTATTCATGGTTCACACTCAGAAATTAACTTGAATGTCTAGTTACAAAACCTACTGTACGATATATACGTCTAATACATAAATACTAAAAATTATTTTCTACACATATCTGTCATCTTTACTTTCTACACATAAAAGAGTATGAATTGAAATGTATAATAATATACATGGATAAAAAAATGAATTGAAATGTAGAATAATATACATGGAGCTTATAAAAAATAATATACATGGATAAAAAATGAATTTGAATATATTTTTGTTGTTTTGTTACATGTTAAAAAACAAAGAACTGTAAAACAATATAAGAGTAAAGATTTTTGCCTTGATCATGCCTGATGAAAGGCTTATGTCATGCTTGAGAAAGAAAATAATTGAGTCTAAAATTGACCAAGAACAATAAAATGGACGTAATGCTTAATCATAATACCATTTTCATACCCATCTTTTGTCTCTGCATCCTATCCTATTGCTTGCACATCTTCAGATTGCAGCAGAGTGCTATAGCCGTAGTTTTACAAGAAGACGCCTATGATAAACAACAAAAATTCCACTATTAAGTGTCATTAGCATATTTGACTGTAACAGAAAAAGCAACCGCAACAAAGTATGTATTGTAAACTAAATTAACTACCCTATAAGTATAATAATTGTTAGCAAGATTACCTCAAATCTTCTGTTTCTTCTGCTTCCATGTTGGAAGTTCTAAAGACACCTTGCCTAAATTTTTTTGTTGGAAGAAAAGTTTCTTCCTCATTAGGCTCAGAGTCCCCAACTTGATTTCCAACAACATCGGCTTTTACTTCATAAATTTCCCTGCTTTTCCTGTTGGACTTACATCCTCTTTCTTCTAAGGAATACATCCAACGAAACCCCACACTCTTTTATTACCATAGCTTCATTGTTATCTTCGTTTTGAGCCAAGAATTTAAATGTTAGCTTTGGATGATGAGTGCTGCTGTTGTCATTAACGGTATTCCTCTTCTTAATTACTTCCATTATCTCCTTGCAACATTGTGCATCATACCATAAAATAAGTGATCAGCCATAAATCCAAATGGAGGTTCGAGACTAGACAAGATATTTGCTTCTACAAAGAAACTTGGTATTTTGATCTTCTCATCTTGACTGGTTTCCAAGTAGCATTTCACATTACGGGGAAGTTCAACAGTGACAACAGCTTGTGTATAGTGGCTATGGAACCACTTTTGAACTTTGCCCCTTCTAGCTGACAAACAGTAACAAATCTTATCATGTCTTGCTAATTGAAAAAAATAAAAATCACCACCCTCATTGTCCAAGGATGCCTCTTCTTCATTTTCCGATACTACTGCTGATGATGGTTTTGTTCCAAGTTCAATCCTAACAAAAATTGCATCATATGAATGCTCATCCAATTTTATGTAGTTAGGAACCAGAAAAGTACAATTGGGCTTTTTGGATGATTCAACTGTTGAACTTAATACTGTTTGAAGAGATTGGCAGTTCCAAACATAAAACAATTGAATGGATGGTGGAAGTGCAGGTACATGTTGAAGCATTTTACATTTGCCAATTTCAAGAAGTTTCAGTCTTGGAAGATACTTAAAGCTTTCGGGCAAACTAATGATGGCACTATAACGAAAGCTTAAGCATTTCAATGATGACAACAAGAAGATGTTGTCTGGGATTTAATACAACTTTCGACAGTCGTAAAATACTAGACGTGTTACTAATTGGAAGCCAGAACTATTTATTAATCTTTGTAAGGTGAAGAAAACATCACATTCAGGTTCTCTTGACTCAGAAAGCGAAATTTGATCAACAAAGTTATTGGGAAGATCAGTAAGATCATAACTAATTAAAAAAGAAAACATATGAAGATTTCTGATATTCAAAATTGATGGGGGCAGTTCATTCACACCTGAATGTGCTAAAAATAATACTTTAAGAGATTGCGGCCAACTGTTGCTGTTAAGGCTCCTAAGCGATTTGCATCCGGCCACATTCAAGATTTCAAGTTTTAGGAGGAAGAAAATTGATGGATCAACATAAGACAAACTTTCACAATCACGCATACTGACATATCTAAGATTTGGTGCGTGAGCCAACTTTGGACACTCAATGAGATTCTTGGAGCCTCGAAGTTCAATTCTCTCTAAATTTGGAAAATTCTGCAAAAACATAAAATGAAACAAACAGGTGAGTATATTTTCCAGGAAAACTCAATTTTAATTCATTTAAAAAAAAAACTTCAATTTCTGTCAAAAAAGAATGAAACATAAATGCACCATACATACTTACTTGTACTCCATGCCAGAGTCTTTCCACATTGCTGAATGGCATGGAAAGCTCAACAAGCTTCTCAGGGCAAAAACTTGATGGTAGAGAATCTAGTGGATATCCATTCCACCCCAAATATCTTAAGTTTTTAGGTAAGAATTGAAGACCATTGGGAAGGAGCACTGAATTAGTTATCCCAGTGTCTTCGTTAGGAGATTGGAAAGTAAGTAATCTCAAGTTTGGCATCTTTCTGAATGCTTTAGAGCTTAAATTTATATTCGTAGTTTGAGTCATATCTAACCAAATTCCTTCAACTGCACTAGTCCCCTGATAAATAAAAATTAGAGTCAATGTTACTTCTTTTCTAACAATGTGCATTTTACAAAGACAAGTGTTTAGGAGTGTAAGTGAAGGTATCATTCACTTACACTGTTATTTGTCAGAACATCATATACTTCCTCAGGATCCCACGATCTACTTGGTTGTCCAGGATTTTTAATAGATTCTTCACGAACAACTTCTCTTCCCATTGCTTGAATCAGATGGTGCATATCTATGCAATTGCTATATGTAATTGTGATGAGAGCTTTGTCTAAAAGACTTTTTATCCCTATATCAGCAGAAAAATTACAGCCATTTAATATTTTTGTGACACGGTCTCTGCTTTGTCCTTTAAAAAAGCACGCTATGTCTAGAAAAATGTTTTTCTCATCATCATCTAATCCTTCATAACTCAATCTCACCACTGCCTGAATTTCCGAGTTGGGAAATTTCTTTAATTTATTCAGTGCACTTTTCCATTCATTTTCACTTCTGGAATGAAGAAATGATCCCAAAACATTCAAAGCTAACGGGATCCCCTTGGCATAATCAATTGCTCTCTTTGCTAACTCCTCATATTCCTTTTCAGGATACCTGTTACCAAAGGATTTTAAGCTGAAAAGTTCAAGGGAGTTTTGAAAGTTCATCTTTTTTACTTCATGAATTTTGTATAATCATGAGTTTCTAAAAGTCTCTCTTCTCTCTTGAAAACTCTGATACATGTCATCACTATCCTACTGTGAAAGATAAGGTGAAGGAATAAGAAAGGGTATTCTCATATGCAAGTATGCTCTGTACTCGCCTCCTATTGAGGATCTTGTACATCAGAAAACTCTGAAGAAGATCCATAGTTGTCGGTTTTTGTTATTCAAATTGTTGTTATGGATACACTGCAGGGCTGAAAGAAAAGTTATGGGTTGCTTAAAAGTACAGTGTATCATGGTAATAGTTTGAATATTCAAGGCTCCCGCACTAAGTATCAGAGCCTAATATGCACCCACCTTGTTCCTTTGCCTTCTCTAAAGCAGGAACCATATGATGATATGATAAGAGTGAGTAGGGAGAGAACCTTTACATACATGGAAACCTCAACCTCAAACACTAATCCTGATCAATCATATGATGATACTCTGTTTTCGCACATGTGATGGGTTTATTTTGTAGAACACAGGAATAACATGAATGTTTTCACCTTGTTTCTTGCATTCCATTATTTGGACAAGTTCATTCAAGCACCAACTTGAGGACGCATAGTTCTCAGAGAAGACAACCAAGAAAGTAGTGGAGTCTTTGATGGCTTTCACACTTGAACCCAAATCTCATCTCCTTTGTGGATCTTATAGTCTATGTATATATCAATGTTTTTATTTCCACAAAGAGCAGCATAAAGATGGCTAGTGAAGCCACCACGAGTATCCTCTCCTCTAAAAGTGATGAAAACATCATACTTCTTTCTAACAGAGACAGAAAAAGAAGAAGCTCCACAACCAACAACACTAGAACTAGTAGAAGCCATGAAAATTGAATAGCTATTGATTAAGGATGTGTCATGTATAAAGAGGTTGTGACTATTCTCATGTTTTATGTAATAGGATGGGATCTTCAAAAATTATGTGGGTAAAAGAACTATAGTACTCACCCGCCCCGCACAATACATACATATATATATATATATATATATATATATATATAATACTACATAATTATAATTTATTCAAAATATTATTTGTATTATAATTTATGATAAGTAATATAATTATAAAATAAAAAAGAGATATATAATATATTTTATGTAAATTTAATAAATAAAAATAAATTTTACAAAAAATTAAGTTATTTATAAAATAACTCTTAATAAACTTAAACATTATTTAATATTATGGTAAAAAAATATAAGTTTATGTGTAATTATATAAAAGATATTCAAGAACGTGTTTATTTATTTTGTAAATCCAACGTGATTTTGAGATTATAAAACGTAAATCCAAACGCTCATATTGATTTATTATCTCTATATTTGAGTAAAGTGCAGATTGTAGCTGCATGTATGTTTTATATAGTTATAGAGATGAAAATCAAAGTTTAGATATAAAATTTGGTATAGGTACATTTTTCAAATGTGGTTATAGAGACGGTATTATAATACCCTACCGAGACCCTATACATTATTGTCCCTAATGGATGGTACTAATTTTTTCATATTCTGGATTCAACTGTTGTTGGATTAATGATTAAATAATCTTTACTGACACAAACAAATTATGTGTCAGACTCTAGAGTTGAAAGATGATTCATTTAAATAATAATAAAATTATAATTAATTAAATTACATTATTAAATTATTATTATATTTGTTAACACTCATTTATCACTTAAAAGTAAAATAATTGGACACTTAATAATTTATCTGTATGTACAGTTGACTTTTCAAAACACAGTAGCTAGCTAGAGGCATGTTGCCAACTGGTGATGCGTACATTCTGACTTGGAAATTCTATATTTTCTTTAAGAGAAAAGTTACTATATACGTGTTCCTTTTTAGTTTTTACTAATCTCTAATCATAGTTAAAGTTTTTTCTCGTTAATCTGCAAAATAATCTTATGTAAGTTCTTATCTTGCTAATGAATGACTAAAGTAAAAGTTGAAAAATTTTAACAACATATTATCTTACCCATTTTTATAGTTATTTAAAATAATTGAAAACCAAATAAACCCTAAATTTAAATAAAATTCACTTCTCATTAAATGAACATCATGAGAGTACTTGCCCAAAGTATTAACCCTAATTTCACAAGACTATAATTTTTAATAAATTTTAACTACATATAAAGTGTGTCAAAAAAATATGTTAAACAATAGGTTGATATCATTCGGCAAATTTCAATTATGATATATTGGAGAATAAATAAAATAACATCTAAAGTAATATATCTAAGTTTCATCTTTTATTTATGAGAAGGACATAATTTTTTTCTGAATTAATAAAAATAATTATTTAAATAATAAAATCACATTATAAACTAGTGTTGGAATTTATAGTATTTTAAATTTTACAACTCTAAAAATTGGGGTTCATCTCAAGTTTTTTCGAATCCATCAATAGCTAACATAGTATTTTAGATTTTATAGGAAACTTGTTTTTTTTTAAATTAATTAATTAAATTTAAACAAACCGATCCATAATTTCAAAATTAAGGTTCAAGTGATAGGTGGTAATTGTGATGGGTGACGATAACAATCACAATAAAAAGTGAGTAACAATAATTGAAACCTTTTAGACATTTGATTTTTATTTGTTAAATATTTTAAATAATTACACATTTTTTTAAACATATTCAAAGTATAAGTTGTTAACTTATTCTTTCATGTACAATGCATTCTTTTAAATACAGCCTAAGTGTAAGTTGCTAATTTGTGTGTATGAAAAAAAAAAAAAAAAAAGATAAAAGACTCAAAGTAGATCTTACAAAAAGTAGATCTTACAAAAGTTTTGAGGACTAAAAATATGTTAAAAAGTTGAAAGACTAAAAAAAAATGTACCAATATAAAGAGCAAGAGGTTGACGAAAATTCACTTATGACTTCGGTGATAAAAAGTCATTTCATACTGATAAAGAAACTTGAGAAAGAACTTTTATATTTTTATCTTAAATTTTAATTAGAATAATTATTAATAATCATCTTTTAAGTCAAGTCAATTTTACACATTTAGAATGACTGAAAAATTAGAATATTAATCGATTATAATTATAAATTTTTATTAGTTTGCTGAAAAGTTATGTTAAAATAATTAATATTGTTTTGATATAAATAAAACTCAACTTTTTACATAGTAAAATAGTATAAAAATTAAAAATAAATAAAAAACTATAGAAAGTTAATCATAAACTGTAAATTTTCATTATTATAAAAAAAATTATTTTTTAGATTTTTTTCTTTAAAAAATTAGCTGTTTTGCCAGACATTATTTTACAAAACCACTTTTACCAAAATAATCTTAATATAAAAGTTTAAATTATTTTACAAAACCATTTTATTCTATCTCAAACACACTCTAAGAGGATATTTGGGGGA
The DNA here is from genome assembly GCA_037954015.1 of Psophocarpus tetragonolobus. Classification (NCBI taxonomy): domain Eukaryota; kingdom Viridiplantae; phylum Streptophyta; class Magnoliopsida; order Fabales; family Fabaceae; genus Psophocarpus; species Psophocarpus tetragonolobus. The sequence continues at coordinate 30,161,527 of CM075695.1, read as the reverse complement.
AAGAATTAATCAGTTTTTTAAATTATAAATTGTTTCAAAACATAAGTCAGATGTTTAAGAACCTAACATAAATTTTTTAAAGAAACTTTCTTTGAAAAAAAAATTGTTTTTAAAAATTAATAATTTGTTACTTTTTTCAAAAACTTACTTTTTCTTTAAGGTGTTTTTATGGTATTTTATTTTATAAAAACTGATTTTTTGTTGTAACAAACAAAATTAATCATATATAAAGTATTTTTCAACAAATTTACTAAAAAAAATTATAATCATAAGTGATTATAAAATAATTGATTATGCATATAACCAATTATTAAAGTAATCTTGTCGCCGGTCCTCTTCTAGCATAACAAGTGATGATGGCCCCAAAACAGGATTTCATTTAAGAATATAGATGAAATAAAAACATCAATCAAACTCAACTTGCCATTATATACAAAATAATGTACTCCATCACTTCACGTTTTAACTGCCAGGTTGTTGAAGAGGGCAGATTGGCATTATCCATATCGTACTATATAACACAGTACTATAATGTATAAACATGATTATACAAAAGGACCCATCATTTGCAAAAGATACAAGGGTGCCAAGATTTACATGGCAACTTATTTGCAAACTGTAAGCACTTCTTGAAACATCTCCACCATTAGCTGCCTATCTGCATGTCGGAAAAAGGTATTTATTTCGTCTCTAACATCATATATCTTACCAAAATCAAATAAGAATGAGAAACATCCTTTCTTTAACTTCTGCAACTGGTAAAGCCATGCATCATTTAGTCTCTCCAGAACATTTTCTGAGTTAAGATCTTCTAGTAGGCTTTCTTCACAAGCATCTTTGAGGTCACCAATCTCATATTTATTGGCTGCTCCAAGCAATGCAAGCCTGTGTTTCCAGAAATCTTCTTGTTTTATAGTGCCATACAAGTAATTGAGAAGAGCCATGCAGGATTCTTGAGACATATCTTCTATGTGGATAGTAGATGTCTTGTTTTCATCCCCATTGTGAAGATACAAGTCATGAAACACAGTAGAACTTGCAGATAAAACTGCCTTGTGAGCCCTCAGAGTACCATCTGCAGTGATAATGGTTAGGTCAGCATGTATAGCCTCATCAAGCATGCGAGAAAGGCATCGAAGAGTGCTTTGAGCTGCAACAGTTTGCAGTTTTCCATCAGATGGCCATACAGATCTGGCTTCACCCTGATTCTCAAAAGAAAAGATCAAAGGTTAAGAAGCAATAATCTAATACTAGTTCAAAGGTTCCCTACACAGAGAATGCAAATTGATCATATAAAAGAACATGATGTGTGGCTTAGTGCATAGCAGACAACTTTGAGCAATATATTTTTAAACACATGGATAGTTGGAGGAAAAAACCAAACATCATTGTAGACTAACTTTTTGCTATGCGAAGGTAAGGGAAGGTTGCAGCCTTACCCTTGCATATGAAAAGAAAGTAAGAAACCATTTCAAGATTTAAACCTAGGGCCAAATAAACACCACTATATTTAGGCTTACATATTTATATACATCAATATCATATAATAAATATAGTAATGATTATAAAAATTGGGGACTCACATTCACAGGGCAGGCCTTCAGGTCAAGAAATTCAATATCAATAACGAAGCGACCAAGGAATGCAGTGTCAACAGGCCAGACAAAGTCATCACTTGTCCTAAGCACCCTTTCATGAACTTAAACATTACAAGTACATACAGGTAAAAATTACACCTGTGTCAGCATTTCATCATACAATCTTGAAGTTGACACAGGTAAGTGCAATTTGAGGTAGTAATGCAATGCAAACGTAGCCATATTTCATGATGGTAAACAGAGGTGAAGAATTTATGTTTATATTGTACACCAGCAAAAGCCAAAATCAGAACTCTATAAGACTATAACCTATGTTATGCTAGAAGGGAAAACCCTAACAAGCAAATAACCAAAATTGGGATGCAAACTTCAATGTGTTGCTGACTTGAATTTAGGGTCAGCCTATATCTATATAAATTTTTAGATTCTTATGAATTGTGAAACTATTTTGCACTCAGCATAATGATGTCTATATACACAGGAAAGAAAAACAAAAGTACAAAACACAACCTTAAATATATTTTTTAGTCAAGATAAATGACTTTATTTTTGTTTTGTCCTTAAAAAAATTTTATGTTGGTTTTGATTCTCAAAAAAAAAAAATTTATTTTTAAATAGTCACTGTTACCATGTAGTGAAAATGTGATAAGCATCTATCAAGCATAGCCCTTGAGAACCAAAGTCTCAATGACTACATTTTAGGACACTTCCCTCAACTTCTTGTCAAGCCCTCCTTAGGTAGTCCTTTCCATCCAAGACACCAACAACATGCTTTAATACTGATTGATAAGCACTCAAGTACTTGAAAAACCCTCCCTTAAAAGCTAATTGTCAAGGGGATAGAAGTAAGTCATTTAAGTATTCTACCAAGTTCAATAACACCTAGGATGTGTTTGGGATAGCCAAAAAAGTTAAATTATTTCAATAATCAATTATATGTATAATCATTCATTCTTATAATCGATTATAATCAAAATCAATTTTAGTTTGCGTAAGTTTTCTAAAAAGTGATTTCAAAATAATTAATTTTGTCTTGAAGCAACAAAAAATCAGCTTTTGCATGGTAAAATAGTACAAAAACAGCTAAAAAGAAAAAAAAAACTATTGCAAAATAATCATAAGCTACAAATCTTCATGAAATAAAAAACAACTTATTTTTCAAAAAAAAAAAATACAAATTTAAGTTGCATTACCAACTAAGCTACCTTATATCTGTCCACATTGATTGATTAATAACATTTGACAAAAGAAGGGAAAATGTTAACCACAAACTAGGAAATCGATTAGACCACTTGACACATACTCAAAAGACATAGTTATTTGACAACCACATCAAACACCATGTCAATCTCATTATTAAGATATAAATATAATACCATAAGTGAAATCTTAATCAGTATTCCTTAAAAGATTTAAAAAGAGAAACTTTTTATGTAAAGTTGCACCCCTATAATTTTTAATTACGCTACTATATAATTCCTAATAACAAAAAAAAGAAGATCCCCCTTTAGTTTCTTAAAGGGTGTCCTCATTATGAAGACCCAAAATAGAAAACCAATTTGAAAAAAGCTTGGCTACAAAAGAGAAGAAGGGTAGATACCAGGGGAAATGTAAAATTTGCGGGAAGGGCCAGAGTTGTTGGAGACTCTGAGTATAAAGCGTGCCACAGGAGGCTGTTCCTTAGAAACCCGAGAAGGTTCTGGAAAGATGTGTATGTAGAGGTACCTGTTCCTCTCTATGGACATGAACCTGAGATTAAATAGACAATTCATCAAACACCATGTATGCATACCAATCACTCAGAACACAAGGCATTAACAAAAGTAGCAGTTTTTTTACCAATTCCAAATTCCGAGCTTGAAAGGGTCTGATTTTTTGTAGGAGCAGGGTCCGAAGTTGTCGATTCTCCATTGGGCTAATCTGGCGATTGTTTCGACCTTCGAATCGGACATGTCGGAGGAGAGTGGCTGTTGTGGCTATTGGGAAAGTGCGAAGACCGAAGAAGAAGAAGAAGAAAGGGGAGAGAGACAGAAGGAGCAGAGTTGGACTGTGTCTAAATGCATCTTACTTGAAAAAGAAAAAGGAAAAAAAAAAACAAACAATCAGACAGGTTTCTAAATGTGCCATTGATTAAGTCCCATGATTGGGTTTAGTTTGTTTTGTAAGGCACTCTTTTGGTTGAACAAATTCCGTAGGAATGATATTTTAAGAGTTTATCTAGTATTTAGATATCAAACATCATAATTTAGGTAAATTTATAAATTTGATTCATAAAATTTGTAAGAGTTTATTTTATTGAAAATATAATTATAAATCATATAAAATTTAATAAATTTAAATTTACATAATAAATCTACATTACTTTAAATAAATAAAAATTAAAGTTAAAACACTTAAAACTTTTTTAAACATAAACATAAATTATATTTAAAACATTCAAAACTAGAGTCTGCTCACGAATTTATTTAAAACACTCAGAATTAGAGTCTAAAAAAACATCACCCAATCAATTTGTTTCACGAGTCTACTCAAAATTAGAGACTAACATAGTAAACTTGTACAATTTTACAAATTAACTCGTGATTTTGATAACTATATTATTATTCATGTGATTTTTAAAAAATATTTCATCACAAATTTAAGTTTGATTTTAACAATAAAAACTTTAAATATGAAAGAAATGTGATTGTTACAGTAAAACTTTATTTATGGTAAGTTTGTTGACTTTACAGATTAATATTTTAAAAGTCGTATAAATTAAAAAAATATTATATTGAATGTTAATGTAAAACTTTTTTATACTCAATACATGCTAACTAAATTCTTAATTATATATATGATGTATGCTTTAATGAAAAAATAAAAATAATTTAGTAAAGTTATATAAAAGTTATTAAAAATTAAATTTATTAACTATTAAAAATTTAATAATCTACATATAATAAAAAATAAAAGATGTTAAGAATAGTTTAATAAAATAAGTAAAATTTATTAATTATTTTTCTCTAAATATTCCAAAGAAAAACTAAAATTGAGTGAGTAAAAATTTATCTTTTTTTTAAAAAAAAAAATTGAAACAAACATGATCTTTTTTAAAATCTTTCCTATTCACTCTATTCTCTCCTAACCAAACATGCCCTAAAGGAAATATTAAAATACTCACATGGCTGAAGGTGGATAGTGCTGGTTGTCACTTGTAACTTTGCATTTATGGTTAGTGGGTTACAGTGTCGGTAAAGTTTATTCATTATTTCTCATGTATAAGAAAAACAAAAATACACTTTAGTCATTTATGTATTTAATTATATTGAATATTGTTTACATTTAAGAAGTTTAATTAGTATTTATTATTTAAAAAATAAAATTAAATGCAGTATAGTCATATATATATATATAATTATATATATAATAATTTATAATTTAATTATAAATTTACAACAAATTAAATAATAAAATATATATTAATTCTTTTACTCAGTTTCTTTGCATGATAAGAAAAACATATAATTTTGACCCACTTCGATTTATTAAAATATGAAAAACCGACAGTATGTGAAGAAAAAATTTAACGTTTGAAAAACAAAACAATTGAGAAATTACAAATTACCATTTTTAATCATAAATTACAACTATTAATGGTACGAAAATTAACAAACCAAAAACTGTTACGTACACCCTTTTAAAATTTATTAGTGAAATAACAATTTAGTTTTAGGAGAGAATTGAATACAGTTAATAGAAACATTTTCGCAATCTTTTTAAAAAAGCTTTATAAAATTTATTAAGAAAGTAGATGTTTAAGAGACTATCTACACTTTAAAATAGTTCATAAATGCTCTTTTATAAAAATATCTTATATTAAAACCAAATGATAAATATAAATTTTCTAATAGACAATGTATATCAGTATTTTATATTGTTTCATTCGAACTCAGATTAAGTTAAGTTCTTTTCCAAACATCTCTGGTAAGGTTTCATTATATAACAACTATTTATTCTCCTGTCACACTTAAACTCCCTCTAAGTTTAACATTAAGTACACAAAGTCACTCATACTAGATATTATTTTAATAGTAAGTTACTTTTGTCTTAGATACAAGATAAGAAGTTTATGTATAGTTTAAGACTACTATCAGAGAGATATGCTATTCGCTTAGAATAAATTATTTTATTGAGCAAAAGATAGTCAAATTATGCTTAGGTTGACTAGAAGTTGCTTATAACTCAAGATGAGTCTCGTATTTAACTTCATTGTTTATTGAAACTTTATATGTAACATCTAAAAATACTAACACTTTTCTGCGATGTTACTTATAAATAAATCATATACTTTCATATAATTTATTACTCCGAATACATAAGAGAAACAAATATGCACACAATTATCCATTTAGTGTAATTCAAAACTCAGAATTTTCAACAACTTTAAACATCTAATTCATGATATACATTGTCTCTCTCAGCGACCAACGTCATCCAGCGAGTACCCTGATATACATTGTCTCAATGAAGGGGCTTCGCTCAACAAGATACATCATTGGGCGAAAACCCTTGTTTAATTCTAAATAGGAAACAATTTGCACTAAGTGAGACCTTTCGTTGGGTGCAAATCCAAATATATTCCAATTCTAAACAACTTTGCACTGAGCGATACCTTTCGTTGGGTACAAAGCCACAAATCTACCTAATAAAGGCTAAATTTCGTTAGGCAAGACCCTGCAAAATGCAAAACCTCAGCTGCATAATCCCAATAATTTCACTAACACTCCAGGATTCACTTACCTATAACATAATATTATGTATATCCACATTCATTTCATGCATACTCAACTTAACCACACATACACCCAATGTAACTCTTGCTTGACTTTAGCATATTTACATGTTTATACCACATATCACATATTAAATCATTTCACCATAGTTCATATTCAAACACAAACTCTATATAAGTTCACATTACATAAGTTTAATACAACCTATGTAGTTATAAACTATATAACACAAAATGGGCTCTCTAGTCCCTGTTGAACCTTAATCCTTCTCAGTCTAATTTCTACTGCTTCTAAGGTCCACTGTTGTCATCTACTTTTATGCAAAACATCATCATAGTCAAACACAATACACACAAAGAAGATAAGCTCAAATAGCATAAGTCAATTTCCAAGAAATATATCATAATTATCAATCTAACATGATATAATTCAGTCATTAAACATGTCATACATGCTTATATTTCCCTTAACATAAACACATGTCTCAATAAAACTATAAGACTTAACATTTTTCTGAAAAACATGCATTGAATTCGAATACTGAAGTGACTCCTTCAGGCTCCTTTTCAACTAGTGTCTGACATCTATTTGATCAAACGCTCCACCAGCTAAGCCATGGCAATACTCATCAATACTTCCGATTTATGTCTGACATTCATAGGATCCAATGAACATACAATCTTTATTTGGGTACACCAGGATCACAACGACTATTCAAATATCTCTAATTCAATACACATAACTCAGTTACCACAGGTAATAACCTCCAATACAAATCTTGAATAATCATATAGATATTCACATAATCAACATACCTGATATTTCAAATAGCTCCATCATGCAATCAATACACATATCTCATATAGCTTATTCATACAGTCCATATATACACACATAGCTCAATAATACAATTAATACACACGTTATCCAAAATAGCTCAACCATGAAATCCACATATACGCTATATCAAATAGCTAAGACCATAATCAACATACACGTTAATTCAATTACTCAAATCACAAATTAACATACACACTAACTTAATTAGCTCAAATCACAATTAAAATATAGCTAACTCAATTAGCTCAAAACATAGTCAAAATATTCATTATCTCAAATAGCTTAAACCTTTCAACTAACAGATCATCGTTCCCTTGACTAAAATAAAAAAAAAAGTTTCCCTTACCTATTTCTCCCTTTCTCCTTGAAAAAGCTAATTTTGAGGATAGAGAAGAATCCACCCACAGAAATCACTCAAAACCTGACAAAATCTCAATTCCAAGAAAGAAAGAATTTAAGAAAAAATAGGTTTTCAAGGAAATCTCCCCTCAACAGAAACGATTAAGATAGAAATGAATGGTAAAATATCTGACAAATTAGTATCAGACTTACATATAAGGATCAGCTAGGAGTGGCAACGGGTTAAAGTGGGTATGGGTAGTGTCTACCCGCTATCTGTCATGCCATAAAATATGCGTATTCGTTTAAAACCTTTCAGATACCCGTTATAAAAATACCTATAGGTTTTTTCAATACCCATAGATATCCACGGGTACCCACAAATATTTTTCAAAAATATTTTCTTAAAAATATATTATCTTTTACCTGAAGTTTCATCAAACAATAATTTATTTGTTGAAAAATGTAAAAATAAAGTTATATTAGTAAGTTTCTATGAAATTAATTAGATCTAAAAATATATTATATAATATATACAAAATATTTAACATAAATAAAATATTTATTTTGCATTATCGACATTTTCATAAAAAACAATTCGATGAATTATTCATCTTTATAAAAGAAAGCAACATTGATAACAATAAAATTTTACCATTAATATTTTAAGTTGATTTATTTAACAAAATATTATTTTCTTTAAATTAAATATGTGTAGTATATTAATATAGCGAGTAGTGGGTACTAGCGGACACATGTACTAGGATACCCGTACTTGTTCCCGTCAAGGAGAGGGTAGAAAAAAACTCATACCCATGAGTGGTGGATACCCATTTAAATTACTCATACAAGTATTTTTACTGGTTTAATCTATGGGTATCTATGGGCAGAGATTTCTTTGTTATCCCTAGGATCAGCTCTCAAAATCAAGAATAATAGAAGAGACCGCATCAAAATCTGACACCTCTAGGTGCCACATGCAAAGGAGAGAAGCTTGAGAGAGAAAGGAGAAACATGCGATAAAATGTGTAAAGGAAAAAGATGAGAAAGAAAAGGAGACTGAAGCTATATAAAGCTATTCAGATTTTCTATTTGAAATTTCCTTATAACTTAAATTCCAAAGTAAATTCTAATATATATATATATATATATATATATATATATATATATATATAAATTTTCCCACGTTGAACTAATTCCGTTGAATTTTTCCAACTCAATTTACTTTCTCGATTAATTTAATAATCACAACTGAAATTATATTTATTTTCTCTTTTTATTTAATTCACACCTTTTTTACCTATTATTAAAAACTAAATCTCATAATACACCCAACAAGAAGGAATTTTCATCCTTGAAAAGGGACTAACATGAAAAAAGTGCAGGATACAACTCCTTCATTTTGTCCTCTAGCTCTCAGATAGTATCACCAGATACTCTATTTCACAATACTTTAACCAATGGAGTTTCCTTGCCCGTGAGTTGCTTAACTTTTCTATCCTAATCCTATCATGCTCTTATCACTATATATAATTTCATCAATTCAAATGCATAGACATCTTTCTTATTGGCAATCAACTTCTTCTATCATATACATGCTAGGAACCAGTAATAAGGTAAGTTGTAAGTCAAAAAAAGGTTTTCCATCGAAAGATCTCTTTCAAATCAAGCTCTTTAAAAGACAAGTTTGGGCAGAAGCACTACCAAACTACAATCCAATCTCTTTAAGGACCAAAATAATCATCTTACTAATAAAATCACCATCCATTGTAATTTTGAACCATGTAGATACATGCTTAGAATAGTAATACATAAATTATTATAATAGAGTAAACATGAAAAAATTTTCATTTTTAGACTTGTAAAAAAATTTATGAGTCTGAATTAACTAATCTAGAGTATTGTTAAAAAACTTATTTTAACAAGTCCTTCAGATTAGGTAATCCAAACTTGTTAAAAACTTATTTTTTCAATGTTCGTATTAACTAATCTAAACTTGTTAAACACCTAAGCGTTTTTGAATTCCATTGAAATCAAAATAAAAATAGACAAACACTTAGTAACTATGTAAGGAAGATGAAACGAGATTTAGATTAAGTCACAGAAGATAAAATGCAAAAACTAATATATGAATTATAGTTGAGCATCAATATTGTTGAAAGGAAGGAAAGAAGGAAGAAGAGAAGGGAAAAAAAGAGAATTTTTACTTTATACATTTTTAACTTAAAAGACAATTTTTTTTTTTACAAGGAAGAAAGTATGAGTTGTAGGAAGAAAAACTTAAAAAAACAGACTATGGGAATCGGAGAGGGTATTATGGTAAAGTGGTAGAAGACGCTCCTTCGCTCATCGCTCTCACACTGCAATCTGTCTCCATCTGCATCAGTCCAAATCATAACTTTTGTTTTTCCATATCTAATCTCATTTCCCAATTCCATTCCACTTGGATCTGAAACTCATCACAACCCATCACCCAATCGATCTCAGTTCTTCTTATAACTCAGAAACTTCCATTATCGTAGCAAAGGAATCCAACCATGGCAGGCTTCAGTGGCGACGAAACCGCTCCTTTCTTCGGCTTCCTCGGTGCCGCCGCGGCCCTTGTCTTCTCCTGTTCGTCACTCTTTCTTTTCTCTTCAAAATTTTATTCAATTTCATCATAATTATAACGAGAAATGCTAATTGAGTGTTCAAAAGAGTGTCGGAGCTTGCACCTAGTATTTCGAGTGATCCTAGATTTGATTCTCTTAAAGGGTTTCGGAATCGAGTGTTTGATCGTAGTATTTCGAGTGATCCTAGATTTCAAGAGATCTTATTAAAGGTCAGATTTTTGGGCAGAGATTAGTCCGGTTTTGGTTGTGCATACTTTACCCAGCTAATAATATGATTAACAAAATAAAAAGGATTTATTGGTCTTATGGGGCTATGATTTTGATGATTGGCACTTTGGCAGGTATGGGAGCAGCGTATGGAACAGCGAAGAGTGGGGTGGGGGTGGCATCTATGGGTGTGATGAGGCCGGAGCTTGTGATGAAATCGATTGTGCCAGTGGTTATGGCTGGAGTGTTGGGGATTTATGGATTGATTATTGCGGTTATTATTAGCACTGGGATAAACCCTAAGGCTAAGTCTTACTATCTCTTTGATGGCTATGCTCACTTGTCCTCTGGCCTTGCCTGTGGTCTGGCTGGTCTTTCTGCTGGAATGGCCATTGGGATTGTTGGTGATGCTGGTGTCAGGTAATTTATCATCATCATGACTGTGGATACTTCTAGAATATAAAACACTAAAACTGGAATAAGAGCTTATAGATAGTTCAATATATATATAAGACAATACATAGTCAAAGTAGTACACCACTGAATGAGTAGGTGAACTAGAACCTTAACTAGTGGTTTCAAATCTAAGTAATGGGTATGTATATTTGCCTTTAATACTTGGATAGAGACGTTTACTGTTTATAGTGGTCAATTTCGATTTGAGCAAGAAGAGGATTGTTTTCCGTCGAGAATATATGTAGTTTCTGAAAAAAAAAAAAAAATACTTGTTAGAAATTTTAATGTTGTTCTCCATTCACCAAATAATTCTGTAATTCATGTGATAAAAAAGGTGTTAAAACTTAAAAGCCAGCTTAGCCGCATAGGTTGTTGAAAAAATTTCTGTTTCTGATTGGAGAATAGTACAACTGCATATAAGTTTTGTTTATTGGTTTCTGACATGACAGATACTTATAGAAATGAAATTGATTTGATTGTTGTCTTGTAAAATATATAGACATTGCCACTGGTTTTTAAACTTTAAGTTAAACAGTGGTTAAAAAGACACATATTTCTTATTCTTAGCCTTTGCTATCTTTGTGGTAACGGGTAAGAACTTATTTGGATACAAAGCAAGAATAACTTTTGAGAGTTTCTCTATTAGAAAAAGCTCTAGTAGAAAAGCTCCCAAAAACTCTTCTAACTTGTATTAAAAAAGAAGTAACCTTGTATTGGTTCAGAGCCTTGAAATGTATTTGTTTGCAATTTTGTACTTCATTTGTGCTGTGCCATTGTATGCTTTAGTCCTTTTGTTATTCAAATTCATTTCCTTTTGATCCTGAAATTTGCTTTCATTATGGTTTTTATGCAATTCTTTGTCTACATGTTTGTACTTGAGCATTCGGTTTTGGTGAAATTGTAATTACTAATGTCTGAATAGTCATATTTAAACTTTTCCAAATATCTGCTTGTGGACATTGCTACTCAGTTTGATACCTGCTACCAGTGTTGTGTGTTCGTTATGTGTTGTTGTAATATGCCTTGATGTGTGTTTCTTTTATTAATTTATGGATTTACAAAAAAGTTTTGTTTGTGTTGCTTGTGTGGTTAATATGGGTTGGGCTAACGAATTTTATTTGTAAATTCTTTACTTTTAGTTTTGTTATAGAGCTTTTTGTTGTAAACATCTGCTGTCTCTTTCTATTCAACAAATTTTTAAGTGGAAAAATCAATCTAATTAAGAGCTTTAAAAAAAAACACTTATTTTAATAAAAAAACAGTTTTCTGTTTTTTCGGTGTGTTTGACTAAACTGCTTTTGCATAAAATAAATAGTTTTCTGCTTATTTTAAGACGCAAATCCTATTTGCTTATAAAAAAAAATGCTTATTTTAAAAAGTGCTTATTTCGGGATTGTTTTTTTTTTTAAGTTGACCCAAAAGCACCTGTTACGCACCTGTGTTTGTGTGAATGAAGACCTACTATAGCCATTTCCAGTTTTTGTTGTTAGAAGGTCAAATTCATAACTTTATGTGTTACTTGTGGAGATAATTATATATTTTAGAATCTGTCTGGATATAAGAAGGGAAAGTTAGTAAAAGATAGGTAGACTGTTAATGGATCAGTTAGTTAAAGGTATTTATTAGATATAAATAGGAGAAGAAGGATAGGAGAGGGAGTTAGTTGTCATTGTAAATTGAGCATTTTCTCTTTTTGAAGGGGAAATCCTTGGAGGAGAGTCTTCCCACCTATTTTCTTTTTTCTTACTATTCAATAAAACTTTTTCTTTTCTTTTGTATTTCAGTTCTTGGTTCCTAACAGAAATCTCTTTTAGAATTTACACCTTATTCCATGGTGTTTTTTTAATTAAAAGAAATAGAGTGCAAACATTTTCGGCTACTGCCCCACTCTTTCTCCCTCTATATAAATGTTGACAATGGAAGGTTGATGTAAACAACTCTACAAACATTTTGAGATGCTAAAAACTCTTGTCTAATTCTCGGGATTTCACCATTCGTTGCTTAATTTATTTTCCCTTTGGGCTCTTTGGCCAAGATGTTTTTGTAGTTTTATGCCTTCCCGATTGCCAACTTGTATGCATTATGCATGTGTCTAATACTTGAACACTGAATAAGGTGATCCTGTTGTTTTCAGGGCTAATGCACAGCAACCGAAGCTGTTTGTTGGCATGATTCTTATCTTGATTTTTGCTGAAGCTCTAGCTCTCTATGGCCTCATTGTGGGCATCATCCTCTCATCTCGTGCTGGCCAATCTCGTGCTGAATAAAATGAACCAACTTTGGTGATTCTTGGTAGTCCAGAAAATTTTAATAGCAGGCTTGTATTTGAAATGGGAGATACTTGTCTTTAGTACATTAGTATTATTTTATTTGTTTCGTGCACAAAACCTGTATCCAAAGTCCATCAGTTTTATGAAGTATTTTCCTTTGGATGGCTGCATCATGATATGATACTTGTTTGTTGTGAGAAACACTGGAAACTATTGACACAATTAATAGAAGTTAAAACTATTGGCCACTCCCCTAATTTTGTTGCAGTATTGACTTTAACTTATTGATACAAACACATACATTCACGAAATTGGGATTATTCTCAGGTGTTATACTAGAACAAAATGAAATGCTTGTTTTCCATTTTGAGATAAAGAGAAAAATTAGTTTACACCTAATGGGAAGCTATTGCATTCCTTGACCAAGTAAAGTCAAAGATATCTCATGAAGTGATGATAGTTGTATTACATATGCCTTCTTCTTCTTCTTCTTCTTCTTTTCTTTTTTGTTTTTTTTTTTTGCAAAATTTCAACTTCTGTTCAGCCGAACAATTATGATTATGAATGAAAGAGTTGTAAAAGAATACTTACAATTATGATTATGAATACTTAAGTTGCATTCAACTCCAAAGGCTTTTAAAATTATACGATACAGATATGTATAATTTTTAAAACAAAATTATTGTTTAACACAAACTTTAATTAGTATTATTTTTTTTTTTTTGTAATTTTAAGATAGTTTCAGAAAAAATAAAACTGTATAATCATGGATAATATGAATTTGAATATTTATAAGTATGAATATAAAGCTTTGTTGTACACATTTTTATATTTGATTTTACTGTTATAACTACTGCTAAATCACTAGTTTTCTCCAACTATTTTATTTATATAGCCTGCTTCATAAAACATGCACTATCATTTAACTTTAAAAGTAAACTAGTTTGAATACAATTTTGATTATTCTATTTTAAAAATAAAAATATTTATTTTGCTATGTTTTCAATAATTTTGTTCTATATATTAAAATAAAGATATTTAATCTCTCAATTTACCTAATAGGTATATCTCAATTAACAACACCAACTCAGTTTGTGGAAGAGGAAATGAATTTCATATCCACAAAATACACTCTTGTGGAGGGGTGACAAGTCTAACCAAGTGATTATGAATGTTGTTAATAAAAAAATCTCTCAATTTTATAAAATCTGATATTTTAGTTTTTTTGTAAAATTGAAAATGTCAGACATTTAAAAGATTAACTTAATGTCACCCAAGTTTAACACGTGTAATGGACTATTTTTTATTTTAGTTATTAAATTTGTACTTTGAAAATCTCATTAATTTTAGAAAAAAAGAAAAATAATTTACTTAATTTTCTACTTTGGTCCCAGGGATGATAACGAAATCTGCTCATAATTTAGCCAAAAAAAAAGTGAAGGGCCAAGCCCACTCTGGCAGCAACTGCACGATCGTGAAAGTGGGTCCAGTCATCATGGTAGTAAAAAAAAAAAAAGTCTCGGAATCGGAAAAAGGGCATTATGGTAAATTCAAACAACACGATCCTTCACTGTCACACTGCAATCTGCACCAATCCAAAAAATAATAAATAATAAACAATAAATTTTGTTCTTTCCATATTGAAACTCATTTCACTTTGATCTGATCTCACACACCCAATCGATCTCAATTCTTCTTCCTTCAAAAACAGAGAAAAGAGAAGGAAAAAGCTTCGTTTCATCAGCGTAGCAAAGGAATCCAACCATGGCAGGCTTCAGTGGTGACGAAACCGCTCCTTTCTTCGGCTTCCTCGGCGCCGCTGCGGCCCTCGTCTTCTCTTGTTCGTCTCTCTCTTTTTATTTCAATTTTTTATTCAATTTAATCATAATAACATCTGCATAGTGTTCTTATAAGATTGTGGTTGTAATGATTAATATGATTTATTATTTAGCAATAAATCGTTGATGCAAGTGGTACTAGGCTAGTTACTGGTTGCTGATGTTTTATAATTTCTAACATGTTTGAGATTTAAGAAGCTATAAAAAATGTTTTATTGGGAGGTGTAAAATTATGCTAATCAATGGTTTTGAGTTTTGCTTATATGTGATTCATATTAAAAATTTTGTCTTTATAGCTTCTTAATCAGTGTACTCAGGTTTAAGGATGTTGGTTAGCAAGAGCCTAAAAAAATATGTGTTTTTAGTTTTATGGGGTTATGTTTTTGATGATTGGCACTTTGGCAGGTATGGGAGCGGCATATGGAACAGCGAAGAGTGGGGTGGGGGTGGCATCTATGGGTGTGATGAGGCCGGAGCTTGTGATGAAATCGATTGTGCCAGTGGTTATGGCTGGAGTGTTGGGGATTTATGGATTGATTATTGCAGTTATTATTAGCACTGGGATAAACCCTAAGGCTAAGTCTTATTATCTCTTTGATGGCTATGCTCACTTGTCCTCTGGCCTTGCCTGTGGCCTTGCTGGTCTCTCTGCTGGAATGGCCATTGGGATTGTTGGTGATGCTGGTGTCAGGTAATTCATCATCATCATCATGATGTTCATAGCTGTGGATACTTCTAGTCTAGATTCTAGATTATAAAACCGGAGCAATACCTTAGAAATAGTTAAGTAAATAAGTAAATAGAGGAATGCTAGGTGAATCGTGAATGCTCTAACACACTCCTCCAAACATACTTTGTTATTTGGTTGTCTTATTTGGCTGAGAAAACTACAAATAATGAAAGAGAGTCATTAAATTAATTGGATCCATACTTCCTTTATGATTTTCAAGAAGTTTTAACTAATCAGAAAGAGTGTGTTCAAAAGAATATGTTGCATTTTCAAAAAAGAAATTGAAGTATTTAAAACAGTACAGTGCATGGATAAACTGGAACTAGGTTGGTTTAACTTAATGGTCTCAAATTTGAGACATGGGTATGTAGTTGTCTTACATATTCAGATAGAGTTTTACTTACTATAGTGATGAATCTCGGTTTGAGGAGGAGTGAGGATTGTTTCTTGTAGAAGATATATTTGGTCTCAACCAAAAGTAAAATAGTGCAAAACTTTGTTAGATATTTTAATGTTGTGCTCCAATTACCTCGCTAATTTATGCAAAAAAAATTTGTGTCGAAGCTTAAAAGCCAGTGTAGGTTATTGAGGAGAATTTCTAAGTCTGATTGGAGACCAATACAACTGTATCTAAGCTTTGTCCGTTGGTTTCTGGCATGACTGATAGTCTGATAGTAATGAAATTGATTAGATTGTTGTCTTGTGAAATATATTTGTTTAAACAGTGGTTTAAAAGTCACATATTTCTTAGTGTTAGTCATTGATATCTTAAAGGTAACTTGTAAGTAACCTTTCATATGTGTTTGTGGCCTTGAAATATACTGCTTTTGCAATTTTGTGCTATTATATTGTTTGGTCCTTTCATTAGTCAAACTTACATCCTGTTGATCCTGAAAATTGTTAGCCAAAGGAATATGAGTTGTGTTAGTGTAATTTAGGTTTTGAATCATAGACTTAATTAAAATCTTGGAATAAATTGTGAGTGACAAACGTATTTGATAACCAGTGTCTTCTTTTCTTTTAAAAATTGAAGTCTTCTTCACCACAAATTGCACATATTCTGATGTTTATTGTAGATTTTGTACAATCATTTGTTTACATGGTTAATATAAATTAATTTGTAGAAGTTATCTCGTACTCAGCTTCTCCAAAAGATCATTTTTAATATAAGTTAACTTTGGCTCATAGAAAAACTATTTGCATGTTGCCTTATTTATTTTGTGTCTCTGGAAAACTTTATCCAAACAAATCCTTAATCCATTCCCTTGGCCACTGATGTTTTTGCAGTTTATGCCTTGCCAATTGCCATCTTGATTTTCCTTTATATGCATGTGTGTAATACTGAATACTTGAACTGTTGAACATATGCTATTGTTAATTGAATAATTGAACACTGAAAAAGGTGATTCCTTTTTTACAGGGCTAATGCCCAGCAACCGAAGCTGTTTGTTGGCATGATTCTTATCTTGATTTTTGCCGAAGCTCTTGCTCTCTATGGCCTCATTGTGGGTATCATCCTCTCATCTCGAGCTGGCCAATCACGTGCTGAATAAAAAGAGCCTACTCAGTGATACTTGAGCTATGTTTGTATTGATGTTACGTTCGGTTGAACGTAAAAGCTTTCTGAGGAAGTGAGAAATTCACAAACCAAACATGCCCTCGGTATTCCAGTAAATTTTAATATCAGGCTTGTATTTGAAATGGGAGATACTTGTCATCAGCACATTACTATTATTTCATTTGTTTTTCGTACACAAACCCTGTATCCGAACTCCATCAGTTTTATCAAGTATTTTCCTTTGGATTACTTATTTGGATGGCTGCACAAGGCACAATGATATGATACTTGATTTTTATGAGAAACACGAAATTATTGACACAAACTATTGATCACCCTCGCATGATTTTTAATGCAATATTTACTAAAATTTTCTATTTATCGACTAAGTTCTATGGACACAATGATGAACAGAACAGGGCCCTTCAATATTTTTTTTTTTTTAAAATACAAGCATAAAAACTCTGACTTTTAAAAGTAAAAGGCTTAATTTGTTCATAATTTCCCCCCTTACTTTGTAATGAAAACGGTGTAAATTATAAGAATAATGGTTTTTTATATTAAATTTCATTTATCATTATAACTAAATTTTAAAACTAAATAACAACTACTCATTTTTTATTATAAGGTCTAAATTGGATGTGTAACTTGGTTCATATTGTCCAATTTATTTTTTTAACAAAATTATCTTTGGTCAAAGTTATTTTTCTTCAACAATTAATTGCTACAATGCATTAATTTTAGTTTTTGGATGATAGATATCTTAATTTTATCTCTTGATATAATTTTAGAATGATTTTATGGTGAAAGGAAGTTTGTTCTTTTTTTTAAGGAATGGTTAAAAAAGAAAGTTAAGAAACAGTTTTTAAAGTTTTGTTCACACAAGCATTTAAAAAAAAACGAATTCAAGCAAATTTACTGAAAAAATTATATTATTAAATAATTCATCTTATTTAAGTACTAAAAATATCTGTTAAAAATAATTATACATTACAAATTTTAGTTTCTTAAAACAATTTATTTTTTGAAAAAAAAAAAACATAATCTAAGGCTTTAGGTTAGGGTGAACAATGAGTTGGGTCAGTGTGGGCCAATTTGGCTCAACTTGAATGAATCTATTCTTTTAAATTTTTTTAACTATTTTTTGCGATTTACTCTTGTGGGTTGACAATTTTTTTGTTGAAGGGGTTTGCGTGGATTAGACTTTATTTTATCACTTTTTTTTTGTAAAAATTATAAACTTTCAAACAAAAAAATGGTTTATAAAAATTAAAAAAAATGTCATAATATTAAAAAATGTTTTAGATTGAAAAAATACATTTATATATATTTTGATTAAAAAATATGAATATTAAACAATTAATGTTTTATATTAGATACATGTTTTCTATGAGTATAATTAGTATGAATTATATTAATTATTTAAAAGAATAAAAGTAAAGAAAATTCTTATGAATTATAAAATTAATATATATATATATATATAAAATAAGTGGTTGTAAAAACCAAACATGCACCCACCCGTTATAATATATTTGAAACCATACGTCAAGGCTTTTTAACCCATCACCCCATTCAAAACTGATTGAATAATATATTTTTTAATGGGTTTATCAGGTTGAGTTACGATTTTTTGTCCACTCTGACTTAGAGTATCTTTATTGGGCACGTCTCAAAAATTTCTTAAATAGGTCTCATAGTTGACACATTAACAATTTTTATTAGGGGTGGTGAGACGGGTTGACTTGCCCTATTTTAGCCTCCTGCTTTTAGCTTGTTGAGACAGACTAACCTACCATAGTTAGGATGAGCCAAATTGCTTAACCCACCGCCATTAGGCGAGTTGCCGAGACAAAATTTTGATTTTTTTTTTATTATTTAAAAAAATATGAAATTTTATTTTAAAAATCAATTTTTATTTTTTAAAAAAAGTCACAATTTTACAAAAATAAATAAAAAATCATGAAAACTAAACCTTGCATAATTGGTTTTATTTTTTGACAATATTATGTTTTTATACAAATAAATAACAAATAAATCATAACAAAATTTATTTTATTTACTTAGTTAACAAAAGTTGGCTGGTTGATTTGTCTTGCCCGAACAGAGACTAGGACAAGTTAAAATGGATTGGTAGATTAATAACATTTTGCCATTGCTAATCTTTATTTTATCCAATTTAAATAACTCTTTGTATCTAATAATAGACCAATAAAAAAACTGGTTATTTGAATGAAGTGAATGTTAATGTTAGAAGTGAGAGAGAGGTTAGAATAAAAGTAAAAATAGTGAATGGAATTGAAATGAAGGGGTGAGGGAAGGGCAAATGGCGAGGGAAGATGGAAAGAAGATAGTGTGGAAGGAAGCGGAGCGGCGGTTCGAGACGGAGGACAAGGAGGCGTTTGTGCAATACAAGGTTCGATGCAACGGCAGAGTGTTTGATTTGGTCCACACCTTCGTTCCCCCTTCCAAGAGAGGCCTCGGCTTAGCCTCCCTCCTCTGCCTCGCCGCCTTTCAACACGCCCATTCCCACTCCCTCTCCATCATCCCCTCCTGCTCCTATGTCTCCGTAATTCCCTCTCATTATTTTCATTTTTCATTTAGGGCTTAGGGTTTTCTCTTTCACCCATCTCATAATAGTCTTCAAAGCTTGCATATTTTATGTTTTGCTCTTTGCCCTGCTTTTCTCTCAATGCCCATTTCTTCTTTTTCTTTCACTCTTTGCAGGACACGTTTCTTCCCCGGAACCCTTCTTGGAATTCCCTTGTATACACAGAGGGTGGCAAATCTAATATCTGAGTTATCTAGTTCCCTCCCGTGCTTCTTCTGAGGACAATCTATTCTTAATTGGCTCTGTTGCTAAATAATAGTATTCAGCCTCTAACACCGTTTTATGCTTGTAATAAAATAACCTCCCATTTATAAAGAAAATGTGTGATTGTTGGTTACCTCAGTTCATTCCTTATCACACTTACTGCAAAACATATTGAATATGTGCCCCTAACTGAATACAATTTTCTCAGTTTTTACTTATAAGACCGGGAGTTCCTTGCTAGTTCATCTTACATGGCTAATAGCTACCCCTGTTTTAATACTAATGTATGAATATAACTTTGGGGTAATCCAGAATTGGTCAATGGTCATGTATTGTGCTTGTCTGCATGAACTAACAAACGAACTCAACATTCCTGCAAGGGTTTAAGGCACAGTCCTCATGTATTACATTTGCTCATAATCTGCCTGCATAATTATAGTGTTACATTCCTGCAACCGAAGAAGAAGTACAGGTATGTATTCTACTTGGTTGTTTGCTTCTGCGCATCACTGTCTCCAAACTATATTTGTGGAAGTTATCTCTAAAATTTTGACAATACTACACATTTGTTTGTTTTTTCTAGGTTACTAAAAAAAAACTATATCTGTTTCTTGAGTGTACGACTGATGTAATTTTTCAGCCATCTTTGGGAACATATGTGAGTAAATAAGGGCCTTTTCTTCTTGATTTTTTTGCCATCCTTCTTTTCCTCGGGTTTCCTTAGAGCTTTAGAGGTGTTAGTTCCTATACATGGCTCACTTGTGTTGGCCTGTCATGGGTTACACAAAACTGAACTGAGTCAACCCAACCCAGTTTACTCTTTTATACACAACCCAGTGTATACCACCATGTTGGTAGATAAGGTTGATTCATAAATAGACTTCGGAGATGAAAAGTATTTGGGTTATTCTTCCTGCACCGCAATTCGGAAGTGCATTTTTGCTTCCGATGAAACCATTGCGGAAGGGGTGAAATGGAGTGCAAGAAGAAATTATACTTATGAAAATATCGTACATGATCTCTGGAACTAAAATATAGTTATGAATTTATGTGAGAAAAATAATGTACAGGCCTCGCTATAACTTAAATCAAACTTGGTATTTTTTGAAACATTGTTTAGGGTTTATATATATATATATATATAATATAGGAACCAACTAGAAGGTGGGAGGATAAAGCTCCTGAAGAGGATCCAATTGATACCATCAAACCCAGCAGCTACATAATCCCAACAACATTAACTTCAATTGGTTTAATAGAAGATAAAAATTCACTATTTAAGTTACTTCATTTTTTAAATACTTTCTTTGGATAAAACAATTTGAATTTATTGATTTTTTTTTATCTGAATAGAATATTTCAATTTCAACAAAATGTAAAAATTATTTTTATGTTAAATAATATTTAACAATTCAAAATATTGGTTAGTGTTGGCCAAAGCTCAATTTTGATCTATGTTCACTAAGGTTCTTTCAGTTAATGATGTCCAAAGTTTTTATCAATTGACGTTAGTCAAAATAATTTATTTTAGAAAATGTGGAACAAAGTTATTTTGGTCAATATTGACTAGGGTTATTTTGTCATTGACATTGCTTAGTTTTTTTTTTTCTTTACTGATGTTAGTTGAAAATTTTACCTATCGGACTAAAAACAATCTTAGTGGAGGTTTTCTTTTCTTTTTTTAAGGGCAAATCAAAGTATTTTATTTATGTGTATTAAAGAAACAAAATATTTAATCATTTACGCCTTCTTACCTTCAGAATCGTTCATCCACACTACCATTAACCTATTTTC
Organism: Psophocarpus tetragonolobus; assembly: GCA_037954015.1. Lineage (NCBI taxonomy): Eukaryota > Viridiplantae > Streptophyta > Magnoliopsida > Fabales > Fabaceae > Psophocarpus > Psophocarpus tetragonolobus. Next base: position 30,139,695 of record CM075695.1, on the reverse strand, counting down.
ATCACAGCTTATTTCATATTTCACATACATAACCTAAGATTTTTATACTAATTTAAAAATATACACCTTTTATTGAAACCAAAAGAATACAATAACTATTTCCATAACAATATCTTAAAGAGCATAAAAATATCTAAGGACCTCATCGATGATCTATTAAAAACAACGAAATTCCTAGATATTTATATACTCCAACAGCCAACAAACTAGAATACATACCTGTACTTCTTCTTCCGTTTACCCACCACCTATGCACTGGATCCGAGAAAAAGGTGAACCAATTCTTCCGGAAGTAGTCCTTGTATCCTCAATTAGCTAAGCACTTTATACCACACCAATTGCATCTTTAAGCACGTTAGAAATAGGTGGTTTCTATTCTCTACCCGATTGCAAAACACACATCGTGGTGCACTTGGAGAAATGTTGCAACAAAACACCTTGGTTATTGGTTGAGAAAATTCTAACGAAGTCAATTAAGTAATAACCTTAATTTATGTCAATTAAAAATTAACCCTTGTTAATGCTGACCTAATAACAACCCAATATTGGTTATAGCCCTGATGATTTTGGTTGAAAAAACCTTGACTAATTTTGATTGATAAATAATCTCAACTTATATCAATTTAAAAATAATCTTAAGTAAAAAAAATTCCCAACCAACATCTGCTAAAAAAATCTTATGAATGCCGGTAAAAAAACAAAACATAAAAAATTTTAATTTCTTATTTTTTCCGTAAGTTTGAAATGTTACAATTTTAACTAACCAAATACTTTCACATTTAACTAGAATTTCAAATTCTCTAATTTTTTTCATTCAAACAATATATTTCATCACAATTTATTTAAAATCTCTTAATAAAATTATTTTTTCTCTTAAATTTTTTCCGTACAATCACTAAAATTGCTATTTAAATTTTACTTAATTGATTAATTATTGCTATTTGCATTTTACCTAATTGATTAATAGCCGATAAAAAAAACTTATTTATTAATTGCTTTTACATGAGTGTTCGCATTGTTAACTTGTTACAGAATAAAAGGATGCTCTATAATATTTATCTTTTTATACAAATACCTCTACACGCACTTCCCTTTAACACATAATAAAGTCAAATAAACATATCTAATGGCTACAAAAATGGAACTCCAATACAAAAGGATTTTACTAGAAAACATCAATAGAGCAGCACGCATGGCACAGTAATTACCCATTTGACATTCTCATCAATTAAGGACAATTTTATGTTTTAACATCACAGGCAATATTTCTTTCTTTTTTGCTGAATCACTCACTAATATACGAATTTGAGATTTAGATTCTCTAATTTTGAAATTGTTTATTTTAATGACTTCACTTCATTCTAAAGTATTATAATAATTAAATAATTTTTTATTATAAATAAAAATTTTAGATGATTATAATATTTTAAAATAAACTAAAATCACTAAAATTATTAAAGAAGGTAAACATATAATAACGCATGGTTTAAGAGGCTGACCATTTTTCCAAACTCCAAGTCAAGGGACCCTTCATCCATTGATGTCTCTATTTTTCTTCTCTAGGTTTACGTTACCCCTTTTGCTTTTATAAGTCGCTAGGTTATAAATTAAAGCAGAATATCAAAACATGTGTCTTTCTTCCCAAGGGAAGTTCAACTCTTGTGGGCTAGCTTCGTCAAATTAAGTTTCAAACACAAGATCTTCAAAGGATCATGCGTAAGCTGATAAAGTTGATCGATCAATGTGTCACTAGATGGAGTGGGGCTTTGTGATTTGAAATAAAGTAAGGGATGACATGCACGATTGTCATCAATTAGGTGATGTTAATTATTTGTCCATTTTCTTAGTTTCGTGGTTAAATATTAAATTGGTTACACCAAACAAAAGGTTTAAACTTAAAGGGGTACGTTGTTTGTTCTTCATTGAAAATAAGGATACACTATAATCTAGTGAATGGGCTTAATTTAAAAAAGCAACAATAATTTGTTCCATGAAAAACAATCTTAAAATACCGCTAAAAAATGGGAGACTTAGGTCGCCTTCCAGGTGATTTTGAGTTTCTACTTTTTGCATTTGAAATATATTTTGAAAATAAAAATGTATTTAGTAAAAATGGTTCTATTTTGTTTTTTACTCATTTTTAAAATAGTTTTCACTCAATTTCAAAAATAATAAAATTTGGTTTTCAGATTTCTGTTTTTATTTAAGTTCATTACTCGACGTAATTTGTCACTATTGACCATCACTTCTGATTAACAGTCACCAGCCGTCACCTTCAACTAGAAGTCATTGGCCACCACCTATGACTAGCAGTCATTGGTCGCCACCTTTGACTAGCAGTCATCGACTGTCACCTCGGTCCAACGGTCATCGGCCGCCACTTTCAACTGACGGTTACTAGCCCCTACTTTTGACCAACAATCACCGGTCGTCACCTCCGATCGGCCGATCGGCAATCATCGGTCATTACCTCTGACTAGCGGTCATCGACTGTTACCTTCGATCGACGACCACCATCCATCACCTCCAACTGGCGATTACCAATCGCCACCTCTGACTGGTGATCACTGACTGTCACCTACAACTAGCGATCACTAGCCATCACCTTCGACCGACGATCACCAACCACCACTTCCGACCACCTCTGTACGACAGTCATCAACCACTTCTGACTGACGATTACTAGCCCCCACTTCTTACCAATAGTCACCGGTCGCCACCTCCGACTGACGAACACCAGTTGCCACCTCCGACTGGTAGTCATTGGTCGCCACCTCCGATTGACAGTCACCGGTTGCCACCTCCAACTAGCAATCATTGGTTGCCACCTTCGATCGAAGGTTACCTATCGCACCCTCTGATTGATGATCACCGATCGTGACCTTCCACCGGCAATCACCGGCTGCCACCTTCGATTGGCGACCACCGACACCACATCTGACTATCGATCATCGGTTACCACCTTTGACCAAAGATCACTGGTTATCACCTCCAACTAGTGATTACTAGCTGCCACTTTCTACTGACGATCACCGACGACCACCTCGATCATCGGTCTCTGACCACTGGTCACCAACTACCACCTCCGATCGTCGGTCTCTAACCACCACCTTCGATCGTCAATCATTGGCCGCCACATTCAACAACTGTCTTGACCATTACCTTTAACTAGTGTTTTGATTAAGATTTGAAAATAATGTTTTAAATTTAGAAAAAAAAAAACAAAACTAGTTTTTGTTTTTATAAATTACAAAACTAGAAACCAAAAACAACCTTGAAGGGAGTCTTAAATATTAAATTCATTGGTTTTTATTTTACAGATTATAATTCAATAAAATGCATGAAGTATCCCTACACCCTGATAATTTCTCTCTCACATTTGTAAGTGTAGAAAAAGTCTAAACCACTCCTAGATAAAAAAAACTTAACTCTTATTCTCATTCTTCTTTCGGACATGACTAATATGAATTCTCTCCTGCACCTCTTTCTTCCTGGTAATGAATGATTAGAGAATTTCAATCGCAATTACAAAGTCTAGACAGACATGTTCGGACTTGTAAAAAAATTTACAATTATTTTTACAAATCTAGACAAAGTGGTTAGTGAGTGATTCCATTTCCATACTGCTCCACTACACTAGAAGAAAGGGTGAAGATGATGATTTATGGTGGGACGAGCTTATGCTTCTAGGTTTACCCACGTTCAAGCAATTAATTCTTGCCATGAAGTTGAAGGCAAAGATACTTGAAACATGTTGTTTGCAATATGCTGAGAAACACATCCTAAGTTTATTGAGGTCGAATCGAAAGGCGAAGGCCTTGACATCACTATTTTCGTCAGAAGCATAGCAAAAAGAGCTACTTGAGATTGTGACCTTGAACATTTCTTCAATGCCTATAAGGTTTCAAACTTGTAAAAAAATTGCAATTACAAAGCCTGAAAAGGGGTGTCCGGACCAAACTTATAAAAAAACTTGTCAATTTCTTTACCAGAGACACATGAGAGAAGTAATTAAATTTTTACTTATTTTACCTAGAATATTTTTATATTTTAAAAAATTATGCCAGTGTAGAGAAAAACTATAGTTACTGAGAATTGTTATATGTGTTGCATTGCTTTGAATAATTTTTTTTTATTTGTATGACTTATTTAAGGTCTCTTCTAGATATCATATATGTTTGATGAATGAATGGATCTAATGAAATATAGAGAATTGATATAATAACATATATTATATGTTTACGTAATGTCTACATTGGGAAAACATCATTACATTAGCTAGTCATGAGATGGCCTTATGATAATTGTTTTTTCAGTTTTAATTTTGTGAACAATTATCTTTTACTTTCTTTGTCTTAAATCATACAAATAATAAAAAATTGTAAAAAAAAATACAAAAAATAACTGTTTAGGAGTTATCAATCAAATAATTTATTATTGCTTTAACTTGGATGAGAAAACAAAAATTTTCAATATCATAGGATGGCAACGAAGGATCACAATCCTATTCCGACTCGGTGATGAATCCGATATAGACACTAGATTATTGGTTGAACTACTGGATAATTAATTGACTCGCATACCAATTTATATTAAAAATATAAAAAAATTATACATTTTGAAATAAACAAAAAAAAACTTATAAACAACATCTCAAATCTTTAAAATAATTAGGTACATACACTTCTCAAATACAACAAATTGAACATGAAACCAAATCAACAATCACATGGTAATAATAACGGAAAGTTGGCAAAATGAATAGAGAAGATAGAATAATGAAAAAAATATAGTTGATAATATATTAATAAAAAATTATAATTAATACCAAAATGAAATAATATTTTTGTTAATTTGAAGAAAAAAAATGAATTGAATGATTTAGATTCGGTCATCGATTCAATCAGACCAAATCATCGATTCAACCACACCAAGTTGTCATTTGGGACTAGCCCATGTCAGATCAAAAGGTCGAGTCGGTTGAGGTTTTTAGACTATGGTAACACTTATTAGAGATAAAGTTAAAGTCGCTTCAATTACTTCTAACGTTCGTAGAGTTAGAAATAAAATTGTTCCACCTAAAAAGATCACACAACATATTAAAAAGTTGTTGCTCCAACAATTATAGGACAAGAGACATGGTTTGAAATTCCATTATCCTCATTTTCATTCTCACTTGTTATAGAGATTGTGCGATTCTATTCTATTTTTTTTACGGATTTCGGTAAAAAACAAACAAAAAAAAACACGAGGGCAGATGTCACTTCAACAACTTTGGTCTAAAAATTTTAGTCTTTAATTAGAGAACATGCAAAATGAAGATTCATTTAATAAGAGAAGTTCTTTAGAGACAAATTGAAAATAAAGAACTCTTTGTAGAACTTCTATGGTTGAATATTCCATCATTTCTATGGTGATTCTAATTCCTTCCATGACTTGTAATAGCTAAATCTTTGTCATTGTTGATTTCAATTGAACTAGAACACCAAACTATGTAATAAATTCTTTATTCTATGACCTAATTTCATATTCAATTCTTTTTTTTTTTATAAGTCAATTCGAATTCATTTGCTTAACTATGCTTAATTGTTATTTTAGGTTGTTTCTTCCTTGATTTGTGTTGACTTGTGTTAGAAAACATGAACTAGTTCTCAATATGAAAGTAGCATGTGAAGCTTAAATTCTATGGATAGATTTAAGATTTGCATTGCTAGGATTTTAAATCAAGAAAATTAATTGTGATTGCTAATATGTGAAGGAATTAAGTATTTGTTATTGTAAGTAGACATCACCTCAATATGCTAAAGAATTACGCATTGAGAAAATTATATGAACCAATTGAAAATTACATGAAGTGGGGTAAGACTCTAGAAATATTTATATAAAAAACGCTTCTTCTTTTGAATTACTTCATATTTTTCATGCACTTCATCTATTTAATAAAATTACATAAACAAGTTTTATTGTTTTTCATACTTTCAATTGCTAATATTCCATCAACTTACTACTTCCATAGTTAGTTATTTAGTGTAGTTGTTGAATGTTATACAAGTCTCTTAGAATATGATAACTCTTATTCATTTAATACTATTTTGTGATTAATATGCTTACCAAGTTACAGGTTTTTTAACATTGTTGTCAAGAACGATTTGTGTATCAATATTTGGTAATTATGTTAGTCACAAGTTTAGACTTAGTTACTAGTTTAAAATTTTGTTAGATTATGTTTTTCTCATTAAACAAGTCATTAGTTAACCTTTGTGCATAAGTTAACCTTTGTGTATCCATTGATTTAGTAGTATTACTTAGTCATTTTTTCATATTCTATTTTTGTACTAAATTTTTGTTCTAGTTGTTGGGTTCTTTCTATGTGTAGTTCTATCATGAGATTGAAAAACATTAAGACAACCATAGTATTTAGAAACAAAATGCAATTAGAAAAGAAACTTAAAGAAGGATACTTTTCACCATCATCCACTTGAATATCTTAAGTCTAAAATTAGTGTAGTAATACTTTCAAGTGAAAATCATGAATGATAACTTAATTTTGAGATATTATCCGCTTTGGAGATCGTCGCTCTGTGATGATTTTATCCTGAAAAGACATCTCAGGAAGTTAAGGGGAAAGATTGTTTATAAATGACCTTTGGTCTTGACTCCTAAGTGATGTAAGATTTCAATTTTATCAGAACATGATGAAAACATGTATGTTCTTTATTATTAAATTCATATTAAAAGAAAAAGAAACTATTATATATTTTATGTTTAATGATAATAACCTTCTTAAAACTTTTCAATGGAAAACAACTTCTTTTTCCTTGTATTTTGATCCTTATCCCTTTGGTTTAGTATTCTTTGATTTCATATTAAGTCATTAAGATGGAGACATAATTATACTATGGAAGGATTCTAAGACATGAACATTGATTAATATTTTCTTTTTTTGTAATTCTTTCTTTTTTAGATTTTAACTTATCTTTACATTAAAAATGTTATTATATAAAAAATAAATTTAGCTTTTGTCTTCATATAAACATTATACTAACAACAAAATTTCTTATCTCATTTTCATTCAACTTTAATTTTTAAAAAAATAAATAAATTTAATATTCAAATTCAATTTGATAAAATTCTTTGTGATAAAGTTCATATAAGTTGAGCTTCAAAAAAAATAAATTACATATCAATTTAACTTAATCTATAAAATTTTTATTAATAGAAAATTTTAGTTGCACTTTATACAACTTTAAAGTAATCCAAAAATCCTTCAAATTGTTTTAGATAATTTTTTTTTTAATAATAATGATGTAAAAACTGTCAACCAAAAGAATGAAAATATAATCCAACTTCGTTATTACTCCATATTTATAAACATTTAAATATACCTTTTTATATAAAAATGTTAGTTATTAACTGATTTTGTTAATTTTTGTATTCTTCGTGAATTTTATTATTACGCTTATCTTATAACTCTGATGTGTACTTAAATTGAGCTAATTAATGTGAGTCATCCTTAATTATTGTTAAATTAGCTTAATCATGTTCAGCTTAAAATTTATCAAGTTAAAACTTGACCAAAGATTTGTTAAAATAGGCTTACCGAAACTTTGTCGAGACTCAGTATAATTATTTAATACATAATTTTACTTTGCGTTAGGGCAAAAGACTTGTCATAAGAAGTTATGATTTTAACTCAATATCCTTTGTATCTTCAGTTAATCTAAAATATATAGTTTATCCAGTGTATTTACGTAAACACCACCCATATCCCATTGAGAATCAACAAATTGTGAACTTGTATTTTTACGTTATGACATCTAAAACATTGAAAAAAAGAAAAAAGAAAAGTGGAGAGAAAGATGTAACGTAGAAGATTGATTACGTTACGTGACAAAACAATTATAGTTTTTTGTCCAAAACCATGTTAGAAGAGTGGCCCACTGCCAGACACATGATTAGGTTAGACATGGAATTGGAGAAGAAAACACGTTGCAGACAACAATTGGATCTCAAAGAAAGAGATTTTGAACAAAAACTGAGTGACACCTATAAAGTAGGAAAACCCCTTGATGGGAACAGATTCGCAATTCAGAGAAAATCTATTCTATAAATGGGACCCCACAAAGATTATATTTGTTTGGACCCACTTAAGATTTCATCTATTTACTCCCCATTATGGTCCCAACCTTTGCTTTTATTTATCTCTTTGTCCCCTTTACTCCTGTACATTCTCAACATTATAGATATTTTAACACTCATCATGGTTCAATTATAAGCTACTAACAAGTATTTACATCTTTCTACTTGTGACTTTTAATATCAAATTTTATTTTCAATGCTCCTAATAAACTCAAATCGAATTTTCTGGATTCATTAAAAAGCATCATAATTGGTTAAATAGGTTATTTATCTTAATCTAAATCATTTGTATATAGTATGTTTTTAGATGAAGGTTAACAAAATTAATTTTGAGTCAAATTGTTTTTGACATTATATAATTTATATTTAGATGTCATAATTATAAATACAAGTTAAGAATAAAATTTAATGTAAAATTGTTACAAAAGTGTAAATTACTTTAACGTAAAAAAAATATTTTAAATTAAGTCTGAATAAAAATTAGCTACGTAAAGTGAAACAAAACATGCACTTAATGTCACATAGATTTACGAACTTTATACAGAAAATCACACTTTATAGCTTTTACGATAAAATGTGATATTAGAGTTAGAAGAAAGAAAACATAGGAGATTTGTTATATTTTGAGTGAACATTGATATTACTTATTAGGAAAATATTTACTTAAAAATAAAGGATATAACTAAGAAAGATTGTGACCAACTTAAACTGTGCACAATCAAGCTTGGGGGAAAAAAATGAAATTAAGCTTATTTTTTTATCTACTAAATGATATATGTATACATTTGATTTGAATAAACTTTTCCAAAACAAAAGGCATGGAAAATATAGCAACCATGTCTCACACAACAAAACACATACATTTAGCGAGGTTTGATAAAGAGAAATAAGTTTCTATATTGTCAACATAAAAAAACAATACTAACATTCAATCACGATATTTTATTTATGGTAAATTTTTTAATTTATCACTTGATATTTTAAAAGTCATATAAATAAAGAGTTGTAATTGAATATCGATATAAAACTCTTTTACATTGGCAATGCATTATAATTAAACTCTTTGATAAGTGTATCTCCTTCTTAAGCAAAACACATTAAACAAAATTATAGTTTAATCTATACTTTGTTTATCTACTTATAGAATATGAGTGATAGACAACAAATACGAATTCAAGTTTTTGATAAGACTTACACTATTTGTTAACCTTTTTACCGAGTCTTATTTAAAAATTTATATATATATATATATATATATTTCTCAAATAGCTAACATAAAAGCTTTATCCATTTAGAATATATAGAGTCATCAAAATGAGTTGGAACCCATGGGTCAACCCGACCCACATGAATACGAGTCAGGTCGGGTAAAAAAAAAGAGAAATCTGCATTGTAATAGAAAAAATATGACCGACCCACTTAGGACTCAACCTATACAAGTTCAACTCAGGTAAGTCGGATTAGTCCATATTGAATCCGCTTTTAATTATGTTTTATTTAAATTATAAATTTGTACTTTATATAATCATATTTTGAATTTTAAATTATTATATTACATTATCAAATAGAAAATAATTTTTCTTAATTTTAAATAAAGACTTAATTAAATAGTTAATTTTAAAAATTTTAAAATATCTCATTTCTAAAATTAAAATAACTTTTTAGTTTTTTTATGGGTTGGTCTGTATAACCCACCAACTCATGATGGGCCAGGTAAGGCCAACAAATTGATCAAGAAAGAAAAAATGAGTCGGATTGGGTTAACCTATTTTTTTGTAGCTAAAATGAGTTGGTCTATAGGTCAGACCAGTTCATTTTGATAGTTCTAATAATATATATACGTTTTTTACAATATTTTTTACAGGTGCGAAACAAATAACATATATGAACTCAATCCGTTAACAATAAACACTGCAAAATGATCAAGATATTTACTTTATAAGGTGTCTCACATGTATCATCATACAAGAACAATACCCTTAAAAAAGTGTTAAGTAAGAAAACATCTAAAATATAGTTAAAGTTACATAAATTAATTATATTTCATAGAGAGCGTAAAAAAATTTTATATTGACGTTCAATCTTAATTTTTTATTTATATGACTTCTAAAATATTAATTGGTAAGATTAATTACTAATTAATCATAAATAAAAAATTAGGATTGAATGGATACTAATTAAACTCATTTTATAATGATTTTGTAAAATTTTATTTAAATTAGTTTCATAGCAATTGGTCTTTATTGGATTGTATGACTAGAACCTAATTCCCAAAGGAAGGACGATTTGTTTCCTTTATAATAAGTCATAAAAGTTGAAGTCACACATTGACCGCAAAAACGTTGGCCTCAGTTTTATTAGGCCATGCCACCATGTCAACATTGCGTCCAATTTCAGGTAAGCACAAGCATATCCCTTTTTCTGATATCCTCGTGATCTTAATCTTTTTCTTAAGATCTTGTTATTCATTTTTTGTAATTCTTGATGCCAACTTGCTACCATTTACTAGATTAGATCAATTATCATAATGTAATCAACACATTCACGACTATTTTACTAAATTTTAATATATATCTACTTCAAAGAATTAGTCAATGAACAATTGATATTCTGTGCGTGCAACTTAATTACTTTTTTAATTATTGTCCTTATTAGGCACTACTTATATCATTTAAAGTATAAAAAAATAATTTAATCCTGGATAACGTTAATGACATTTTCTTCAAGAATTTGTTTCCCTACGTACAATGGTCAAACAAACACGAAGAAAGAAAGATAATAGGAATATTCTTATAATTTTTAAAACATCGAGCATATATGTAGTATTTAATGAAAATGGTACGCTATAACGATTATGTGCATCTCTCATAGACAGTTAGGGTTTGTAATTAATTAATATCTCTTTACAATTTATATTTGATTTTTTATGATGATAATATCAATACAAATTAAACTAGTCGCTGTCATAATTAAATAAGTCAGTAATTTTTTAAAAAAGATAGAATATTTTATTTAAGAGTTGCAGGTATGACATGGCATGTTTCAATCACAAGAATTGATTAAAACATACTCATACGTATACTATTTACATGGGTATATTCAGTCTTATACCAAACTTATAATATAGAATTCTGGCTATACATTAATATTTTGCTAGTGTATTTTTATAATAGATATTGTTTTTCATGCATAGCTATCAGAGTCTGACCTTTTTCTCTAAAATACTAGAAGGCTCTAGCATGTGAACACACATACAGAGTATCAATAATTTGTTCATGTTTACATCATTGTGATAAGAAAGTCATCTTATTGAGTAAAGAACCAACTCATCCATTAATTCCATAGCATAATACCAAGGCATCTGTCAGTTGGAGCAGTCTTCCAATGCATGCTTTAAGATTTTAAAAAACTATGCACGTGATCATAGCAGTGAGTGAGATTACAAAATGAATTTTTCAAGTGAAAAGAAAAAATTAATATTAAGACAAGGAAAACACGATCATCATACTGCAGCTATACGTATAATAAATAAACAAATACAAATCCTCCTATAACATCTTTGTTAATATTGTTACTTTTTAGGATGTTAATGTACCTGTATCAATTCGCAAATTTATGAAGTCTAAATTGTTTAATTAGTTTTACGAATCAATCTTAGATATAATCAGACTAAATTTAGATGGATTGAATAACATATTTATATTTTAAAAATCTATGAATTTGTAAATCCATCTGTTTAATTTAAAGTTTTTATTATATATATAATAATTATAAGATTTTAAATGAATGGAATTTGATGTCGTTGTTGTACTTATAGAAGAGGTCGAAGGTGCTTGTGCTGTTGTGGCTAGTGGCAGCAAAGTTGTCGCTGAAACGGTGGAGGACGATGATGGGATTGAAGGGAGAGTGATTGTTGGAGGCGTCTTGATGGTAGCGACAGTAGAGTGTGAGTTTTTGGAAAGATTTGTGTAAGAAATTGTGTATAAGAAAATTACATAACTTTGTTTAACAAAAAGTTTAATCTAAATTGTTTATTAAAATTTTATGGTTATTATTAAATTTTATATTATTTTTAGTTTTTTAATATTTAATTTATAAATTATTTTTATATGTAATTTTATTTATTTTAAAGTAATAATATATGTCTTAATATTTTTTATGTTTTATAGCAAACAAAATAAATATAAAAAAATTGGATCCAATCCGATCCAATTCATTCTTAATTAGATTGAATCATTATTTTTTTTTTTAAATCTAATCCGGTCTAATTAAATATGATCAGATTGGATTTTTTTTTTTTCAAATGTGATTCAATCCAATTCGTGAATATTCTTATTACTTTTTATGGTAAGTATTTAACTAATAAGTTTTATATATTCAATATATCTATTAAAAATGGATAAAAAATTTAGATATTTAATTTTTTTATAAATGTAATATTTTTTTAATTTATTCTCAATATTATTGAAATTAAGTACAAAATTTTTTCACTTAATTATTCATTAATGATGGGAGAGAGAGATTTTGAGATTAATAATGGATGCATACTTATTTGTCCCAATTACATAGGAGAGAAAGAGAAAATTAAAATTAACAAAGGTATTTTAGTGCTTATAAAAAAATAAAGGTATGTTAGTAAAAAAATCATTAATTAATGGAAAACAATCTATTATAAAGAGAGAAAAGAAAATCTTAAAACAATATATTATAATTAAAAACAGATGTAGTATTTATTTTTTATTTAATTCTTTATTTATAGAGTAGTAGAAAAATAGGAGGAAATTTTGCTATAATTATTAATTTAAAAATAATTAATTGAAGTACGTTTCTTGTCAAGCACAAATCCAATAAATTAAACTACGATTGAGGAAATTGAGGTGAAAAGAAAAGCACTTTAATGAGGTAATAAGAAAGAAGATTGGCTTAATTTTCAAAGTGTTTGACAAATATAGTTCATTAATCCTATCCACACCCAAAATCAACCCTTTTTCCACCATGATGATGATCGAATGGGAACAAAGATGTTGGCTTTTTTAACCCTTAGCAATCAAACAAAATAAAAAATTGAAAGTGGAAAAGAGAGAAAAAGTTAGAGTGGTATAATTGTATTAATGTGGTAGAGAATCTAGGGTCAAGATCATATAGCATGGAGCACACACAAACTTAACAGTTTTTCCTCTCATGCACCCTCTTTTATAGAAAAGATAAAGACAAATTACATGCCATCTCTCATTCTCACTCACCAATTTTCTCTCTTTCTCTCTCACACATTTTGTGTAATGAGATAAATATAAACTAGTTTTCAAGTTAAGTAATTAACAGGTTACAAAGATTGATTCTTTATATCTTCTCTGAACACTGAGATGGAGCTTGTGAAAAGCCAAAAGCTAGAACAGCAGCAGCAACAGCATTTTCATGTGTTGGTGGTAGATGATAGTGTCATAGATAGGAAGCTTTTGGAGAGGCTCCTAAGAGATTCTTCATGCAAAGGTTACTGATTTCTTCTCAATTCTTCACATTTGTGTCTAATTAAATGTTCAATTTATGGTTTTATTGCTTTATCTTTATATGCAACCTATGATTTTATGGTTACATATGGGTTTTTTTCTATCAGAAGTTAATTAGTTTGTAAAAAAAGAAGAGATTTAAATCTGTGACCTCTTTTTCTCTCTTTGATCTCTCTTCATTTTTATGGTTATTATATTTGATATTGGCTTGCTATAAATGAAGCAGCTACCTTTGTGGATTCTGGAGACAAAGCTTTGAAATATCTTGGCCTGCTTGATGATGAGCTTCATAATGCTTCGTCAACTTCTTCAGAATCATTGGAACAAAGCGTAATAATCTTCTTTCCCCTTAATTTGCTTCTTCTCTTTCTTCTTGTTCATCCATTTATTTACTACATTTGAGCCATATAAGTTATTGCCTATTAGTTGTGAGCTTGTGGCTGCAACATTTCATTGATTTAATTTCTTTTTCTTCATTTCTTCAATCACAATAATTAATCAAATTGTACATGCATAAATATGCGTATATATGTGCTAGAGAACATATAAATGGTGATATAATTAATCAAGAACATATAAATTCTTTTCCTCCCAAAATCTTCATCAGAATAAAGAGAGGTGGTTTCTTGTATTGTTAGTGATATAAACAGCAATACAGCATGAAATGGAGTTCATAGCAGACTAGTTAAGCAAGGTACATTTTTGCTATGTTTGTTTAACAGTTATGTTAAACAGTAACTCCTGTTAATTTCAAAACAACATACTAATTGCGTTAGACTAGTTGTTTTGACTTTTTGTATTGAAAATTTCTCGTTTAACGTAATATAATGATCGTATCCAAACACATTATTTTAGTCTTAATTAACCATAAAAGTGACTTTTATTTATATATATATATATATATATGAGTTTGATTAGTATACATATTCCGCAAACGTTCAATTATAACTTTTTATCTATATGATTTTTAAAGTATTAAATATAAAGTTAATAAATTTATCAATGAATAAAAAATTATGATTAAATTTCAGTAAAAAATTTTTTATAATTAATATTGTATACTAATTAAACATATATATATATATTTATTTATTTTGTATTGAATATTTTTTTATTTTATACTCAAACATATTCATTTAGACATAACTTAGTTAATCACACATGTTAAATTTATAAGAAAAGATTTTGTTTATTTGTAGCTTCTTCCTAAAATTGTACTCTGCATACATTTAATTAGGTATGGTAAGTTGAGTTTATTATACACATTTAATCTTTGTAATAAATTATGAGATTAATTAGTATACTTATGACTTAAAATAATTTTAGATTAAGGTGGAATTACAACTCTTCATGAATTACAACTCTTCAGGAATTAATAAAAATATAATATTTTGGATAGTTATGAATAAAAACATATGCTGAAGAATCTTTTGAAATACTGCAGGGAATGAAAGTGAATATGATCATGACAGACTACTGCATGCCAGGAATGAGTGGCTATGATTTACTCAAACGAATCAAGGTCAAAATTAAGTTCCAATGTTCCATTCCCCCTTCCCCGTGAATGAACAGTTTATATTTTACAATTTTGAAAATTTTATTTTTAGTCCCTATACAATTTGGTCAATCTTAATCTAAGTTAATATATTTTTATGTTTAAGAATTTATTTTAAAAAATTATGTACATTCATTCCTCTCGATTTAAAAAAACATAATAATTAAAGAACTAAATCCTCATTATTTTTTAGTTTGAAATTCAGAAATATAAAAATACTTAAACCTGGATCAAATTTTAAAAATAATATAAAGAGTAAGACTGCATTTTTCCTTTTACAATATATATTCATCTTAATGCTTCTGATTAACGTGAAGAATACCTAGCCAGCATTTGTTTTTCATTAAATGGTTTAGAGTTTTTGTTAGGAAGGTAAATATTATATATACTATAAGCGAAGATAGAATACATAGGTGAGTCAAAATATATATATATATAAAATTAATCAATCAGCTCAAGTCATTCACTTAATACTCAAAAATAACTAAGTGGATTAAGATAAAAAAGTAGAATATTCTAGATTTTAGGTTATATATAATTATACAAAAATCATTTTCATAAAAAGGTTATTATCCTAATTAAACTCAAAGTATGTCAAAATACATGTTTTATCTTTTTAGCTTTTCAAGTCTTATTACCCTTCTTTGTTAATTGTGTTTGGTTTAGAGTTTTTAATATGATATAGGTTTAGTTTCTTTATATCCTGTTATCCAACTTATGAGTAATTATTATCTTCTTTAGAATTCTTAATTCTCAATTTTCTTAAATTTTTAGAGATTTATGATGAAATTAACATATGAAACGATTTTTTTAAAAATATAAATATAATTAAAATTAGAATTTGAGGATGAGAAAAATTTTTATTTTTTTATTTTATGTGAAATTTGATACTTCAATCAGTGAGTTTTGAGTAAACCAAAAATTGTTTAAAATAGCTCACTTAATTTATAAAGATTTAAGTAAAAAATAAAAACTATAAATTTTCACTAAAATAAATCATAAAAAGATCATATTTTTAATTATAAAAATCTAGAATTTAAATTAAAATATTATAAATAAACACGCTTAAACCTATAAAGCAAACTAGTAAAAATACCATTAAAGAAAACTAGTAAAAATTCATGGGCAATAGCATCATAACTTTATATTTGAAGGCAAAAACTTTATTTTAAGCATGCTACAATTTTCAGAACAAGAAAGTGAAAGAAAAAGGAAAAGATCAGATTTCAGGATCAAAGTTTACTTTTTCTTTTTACTTTTCTTTAATTATATGTTCTTTTTGTTTTGCTTTCTTTTCTTTTGTTGACATTTGTTACAGCTGCAGGGATCTTCTTGGAAAGATGTACCAGTCGTCATCATGTCATCAGAAAACATACCATCTAGAATCACTATGTAAGTTTTTTAGTTTTTTTCTTTATCCTTGACAATACTCCAATGACAACATCATCAAAATCTTAAAAGAAAAATAAAAATAAATTGAGGTTATGTTTCAAAATAATAATAATAATTTATTTAAATTTCAAAATTTGATTAAAGATTATATTAAAATTTTATTCTAAAGTCATTGATTAAAAAAGTTAATTTTAAAAGTTAATTAATTAAATTAAATATATGTAATGTAATTTGTTTTTAAATTAATTTTAAAATATAAATGATATAAAAAATTTTTATAGTTTATAATTAAATATTATTTTTTATTTTATAAAAATATATTTTATGTAATTATATATAATTTTAGGATTTTTACTTATTTTGAATATTTATTAATTTTTCAAAGGTCGGATATTTTATTAAAAAAAATAAATAGACAGTGTAAATAATATGATGACTAAAAATAATGTAAATATTTTTTTTAAAAAATAAATAGTAAAATAATAAAAGGAGAGATAAATGAAGAATTTATTAAAATATTGGTTGAAATTTATAACTGGTTATAAATTCAAATATTATTTTAACTAGTGTTTAGAAAAAATGTGGCATAAGAAAATAAAATAAATTTATAAGTTGGTCAATTATATAGTCAAGAAATATTGTTTAGTTTGTTTAATAAGATGTGTAGATTATTATAAATTTTCTATATTTAGGTTGATTTATACAAATACAAAATTACAAATTACAAGTTGTGAACCTGTGCATACTAACTAGTTGTTGTTGTTGAATTTGTTTTCTAATTACGCTCTTTTTATTAATAATAGTTAAACTCAAAATCTTATTTAAATAGATCAATTCAGTTTGGTTATATTAGAAAGAGTGTTAAAAAAAGCTCTCACAATTTTTTTTCCACTCGTTAAAATTTATTAGAAATTATCAATTTTAAAAGAGAAAAACATTTAATAAAAAGAGAATCTATCCAAATTAGTCATCTGTAATGAATTCTAAACAATTATAAGTATATATATATATATATATTTTGAAAGAGAGTTTATGAGAGTTTTTTTTAACATTTTTCTTCTATTAATTATGGTTATTTTGAAAGGTGCTTAGAAGGAGGGGCAGAGGAGTTTCTATTGAAGCCTCTTCAGATATCAGATTTGAAAAAGCTTCAGCCATGCTTTCTGGAATCCTTTGATAATTTTAGTGAACAAAAAAAATCTGCAGACAGATCAATGGCTTCTCACACTGCCAATAATAACGATACCCTTAATACAACTAAGGCACTGTGTCCCCAGCAATGGTTTAAATTTCAGTTTGTATCTACAATTATAACTACAATATTTCGATTTTGGAATTGGAAGTCTCTGTAATTTGCAACACATATATTTGTAATTGCATCAAGTGCAAGCATTTTCCAGTAATTATACACAGTTTCTGTAACTACACATAACTGTCACAATTTAAAATTGTTCTACTCGGCATTCAGATGCGTGCATAATAGCTGCTACATATGATTATAATCATAATTATAATTTTTTAGGCTTTAATATCTTTTTAAAAAAATAGGACTTTTTTATTTTAGTATCTGCAATTTACATAACATTTTAAAACATTTCTAATTAATACCTGATTTTAACTTTTTGTTTTATTATTTGATGAGGTAGAAAACAGAATTGCCATGTAAGCACTTGATAGATGTTGTAAGGTAAATAGTGGTATGACGTGTAAATTATTAAGATAAAAAAAACTGAGCATGAACCATTGGTCACCGGATGGGTTCATACACGTTGTGGACATATTTAGGGTTTCTCTCACTTTGTATTGAAGAGAAGAAGCTGTTTTGTAGACATTTTGGTTAGGCATTTCACAACAAACGTTTGTAGGAGAAGGTTTGCAAGTTTTGGCTTTACGTAACTTCTTGAATGAGATATGGTCTCAATGTCTATTTTTAATAGTCCGTCCAATTTCTATTTACATGCTGAGATAAAATGATTTGAGATTCTTTTTTGTGGTTTTGATGTAGTTTTCATTTCTTAGGAGTTTTATTACTTTTTTGTTTAAACCCTAAATAATTGTTGAGATAAATGATTTGGAGTTTTGTTGTTAAGCGTTCATTTGTGATTTTTATAGGTTTTGTTCATTTTTGAGACAACAGATTAAAATTTTTTTATGAGACATCTCAATGTTTTTGTTTTAGGAAATGAATATAAATGTTATGTTATATAATTAGAGTTTGTTGATAAAATTGGCACTATAGTGTGATATATGTTGGTGGAGTTTTAGGGTTTGTTAGCAATATAGATGTTTATAAGTGGTCCTATTTTGAGAGAAGACTTTATCTATTCTCAAACTTTAATTATGTGGTGAATTACTCAAATGGTGAGTTTAAGGAGATTACTAATCACATGAACACACTAGAGATCACTAATTATGCGATTGCTAATAGGGGTGTTGTACATATGTTTGTTATGTTTGTCGAATGTACTGGTCATAACATTTCTATGAGTTAGAGGAAGAAAGGGACAAAGAGTTTGATTATGGATTTGAACAACGTATTCCTCCATGTGGTAGAATTCATGGTTGAGGTAAGATGAAGAAAGTCAATGAAGTTGCTAGAAAAGGTTTAAATGATTATGATAAAGTTAGTGCTATTAGACAAGAGGTGGATGCATTCAACCATCTATCGATAATGGTGAAGAAAATAATGTGTCCAAACACTTCAATATCCCAGCTTACAATGCTTACAGAAGTGATGCACATTGTGTGCTTGTTGTTGTGCAAGGGTACATATTAAGTTATATTCTAGTTCCTATTGAGAGGAAGGTTGCAAACTCTGTTAACTTGGCTTCTATGAGTAACCAAAATGACAAGTCAAAGACACAAGATGCCCTAAGTGATGAAGACAATACATTTGTTCCACCAAATGTGGAGGCTAATGCAAATATTGAAAATGACTATATGACTGAGGTGTTAGATAGTGATGATTCAGATTGTGATGAGGCAAAAGTAAAATATGAACGATACAACAAAGATCTTATGTGCAAACAGTTTAAGTGGATGTTGTGGATGAAGTTTACATCTTTGGCAAAATTTAAAGAACAGCCATTGAACACAATGTTCTGATTGGCAAAGAGACAAAATTTTATTTCAATGATAAGAGAAAAGTGAAGGTGAGGTATAAGCATGACTGCGAATATCTTGTCCATGTTGGTAAAGTTGGGAGAAGTCATACATTTAGCCTTAATACCTAAACATAATTGTGGGAGGGTTTTTCCTATTAAAAGTTCTAAGTCAAAATGGATTGCAAAAGTACTTCTAAATAAAATAAAGGTAACAAATGTTAATATATTATTAAAAGACATTATTGCTAAAATTCAGACTGATTATTCTTTTTGGATAATAAAATGTAGAGCATGAAAAGCAAAACAGATAACAAAGGAAATAGTTGATGGTGATACAGTGAAGAAATTTGCACAAGCTACTGAGTTGAAAGCAAGATGTGAAAGGAATACATGTATAATTAAATGTGCAAGGCCCCCACTTGTTATGTCTCCTAGATTTGGAAGTTTTCATATGAGCTTAGATGGACCTAAAATTGTATTCAAAACTGCTTGTAGACCAATAACAGGGATAGATGGATGTCATCTAAAAACTAAATATGAAGACAACTTTTAATTGTTGTAGTCAGAGATCCAAATTACCAATACATGTCGTTAGCTTTCACAGTTGTTGAGAAAGAAACAAAGGAAACATGGAGATTGTTTTAAATTACTTTTGGAAGATATTGGAGATATTGTCAATCACAACATATTTTCATGAATGCTCAACAAAATGTTTTTTTTTCTACTAATTCATCCTTACAATTATTTAATTTTATAATTATATTATTTTAATTTTTTAATTTCTTAACATTTACCTTGTTGATTGTTCATGATCTGGAACAAATCTTTTTTAGTTTTCCCGTAGAAGTGGAATATAGGTACTATCTTAGACATTTGTACAATAATTTCAAGAAGTTTAAAAGAGGAGTTATGAAAGAGACTCAATGATGGGAACTGCCAAAACAACTTATCTTCAAGCATTATAGAGTAAAATAAGCCAAATCAAGAATATTACATGATTGGACAAGTTACTAAAAATTGTTGGTGTAAGTATGCATTTTCTCATAATGCTAGATGTAATATACTTATGAACAACATGAGGGAGATATCTAACAACACTATAACATGTAAAAGCATGCATTTTTCCATCTTGAAAATTGTTAAGATAGTGTTGGTAAATGTCTCACTCAAGTTGCTCATAAGTATATAACATTAAGCATGATGGGAAAATGCATACTTACATTAAGCATTTTTTGGCAATTTATTCGAGCATGTAAAAGCTTTTACACTAATATTCTTGATTTGATTCATTTTACTCTGGAATGTTTGAAGATAAGTTGCCTTGACAGTTCCTATCGTTAAGTCTCTTAGCTTAACCCTTCCTCCAAACTCTTGAAATTATTGTACAGATGTCTAAGATAGTACTTACATTCCATTTCGACAAGAAAACTCAAAAAGACTTGTTCTAGATCCTAAACAATCAATAAGGTAAATGTTAAGAAATTAAAAAATTAACATAATGTTAAAGTGAAAATATTATAATTGCAAGGATAAATTAGTAGAAAAAAAATCTTCTATTAATTACTCATGAAAATCTAGTTGTGATCCACAATGGTCTCTGATATCTTTCAAAATTAATTTCAAAAAATCATCTACATGTTTCCTTTGTTTCTTTCTCAACAACCGTAAAAGCTAAAGACATGTACCAATCATTTGGGTCTCTAGCAACAAAAATTAAAAGTTATCTTCCATATTTAGATTTTAAATGACATCACCAATCCTTGTTATTGGTCTACAAGCACATATAAAAATTTTCAAATCTAGGAGACACAACAAGTAAAGGCCTTTCGCACTTAATTATACATACATTTCTTTCACATTTTATTTTCAAATCGAGAACATATGACCATAATTGTGCAAATTGTTTCATTACATTACCATCAACTACTTCCTTTACTTTCTTTTTTTTTTTTTTTTTTTGCTTTCCATCTGCATTTTGTTATCCAACGAAATAGTTAATTTGAATTTCAACAATGATATCCTCTAACGACATCTAAAAAATTGTTGAATTATTGCTTTCATTTTATTTAAAGTACTTTTACAATCCATTTTGGCTTGGTACTTCTTTTTTAAAAACACCTCTCATATATGTGTTTAGAATATAGGGTATTAAGTCTACACGTATAACTTCTCCAAACTTTACTAACATACACAAGATATTCACAAATCATTCTTACACCTCACCCTTACTCTTCTCTTATCATTGAAATCAAATTTTATCTATCTGTTAGTCAGAACATTGACTTCAATGACTATATATTTGAATTCTGCCAAAGATTAAAAACGCATCCCCAACTTCCACTTAAACTACTTGCACATAAAATCTTTGTTGTATCATTCATATTTTACCTTTGCATCATCACAATTTGAATCATTATTGTCTAACACCTCGGTCATGTAGTCATCTTTAATATCTGCATCAGCCTCCACATTTGGTGGAACAAATATATTGTCTCCATCACTTGGAGCAACTTGTGTCTTTGACTTGTCATGTTGGTTATTCATAGCAGTCAAGTTAATAAAATATGTCACATTCCCCTCAATAGTAATAAGAATAGATCCTAATATGTCTAACATCTACATAGCAACAGGCACACAATGTGCATCACTTCTGTAAGCATTGTTAGTTGGGACATTGAAGTGTTTGAACACATTATTTTCTTAACCATTACCAGTAGAAAATTGAATCACATTAACACCTATCCCTTTTTCTAATAACACTAGCTCTATCATCATCTAAACCATTTCCAACAACTTCATTGACTTTCTTCATCTGACCTTAACCATGAGTTCTACCACATGGAGAAATAAGTTTTTCAAATCCATCATTGAACTTTGCTTCCTTTTCTTCCTCTAACTCATAGAAAGGCTACGACTAGTACATTCAACAAATATAACAAATATATGTACCCCATCCCTATTAGTAATCGCGTAATTAGTCATCTTCGATGTGTTCATGTCATTAGTAATCTCTTTGAACTCACCCTTTGAATTCTTCCACTGCATAGTTAAAGTTTGAGAATAGAGAGTTTTCTCTCGTAATTCCCATCTCAAAGTACGACTACTTGTCACCACATTGCTAACAGACCCTAAGACTTCACTAACATATTGTACCATAGTGCCAATTTTATCAAGAAACCCCTCATCATGCACAATAATATTTATATTCATTTCATGAAACAAGAACATTGAAATGTGCCATAAAAAAATTTAATTTGTTGTCAAATGAGAGTACTTAACTAACAAAACCCTAAATCATTTATCTTAACAATTATTTAGGGCTTAAACACAAGGCAATAAAACTCTCAATAGAAAATGACATAGAGACCACATAAAATCCTAAATCCTTTGTCTAAGTGTGTAAATAGAAGATGGAGTACCACAAAAAGACATTGGAATCACAACAATGACATTAATCTATTAACGGAGAGAAACAAACAACACCAAGCTAGTAATTGGTGGACCATTCCTCGTACAAGAAGTCGTATGAGGCCAAAACTTGTAGACTTTATCCTATAAACACCTATCGTGAAATGCCTAATCAATTTATCTACAAAAATGACTTCTTCAATTTTGATACAAACAAAGCAATAAAAATCCTAATATATCTACAAAATAGATGAACTTAAAGATAACCAATGTTTCATGCTCAGTTTCCTTTTTTTATTTGCATAATTGTACACATTAGACCTTACTATTTACCTTTCTTAGCATCTATCAAATGCTTATGTATCAATTTCATTTTCCAAATCATCAAATAACAAAGACAAAACTAGGTATTAATTGCAAATGTTTTAAAATATTAGATATAAAAATCGAAAAGTCAAAATTGTAGGTACTAAAATAAAATAAAAAAGCTTTATTTTATAGGTACTAAAAATATATTACAAACAAAATTCTCATATAGTTTTTTAAAACAAAGATATAAAATTTTATAAATTAGTTTATAATAAACTATTTTAAATTATCAATATGTTTTACTTTTTTTCTTTATGCTTTCTCCTTTTAATGATATTTCTAAACAAGTTAATTTACACAAACAAACCTTAAATATATTTTCCTCATCAAAGCAGCATTTTTCCAAGACACTGTTTTAAGAACAATGAGTGAGAACTACATTTCAACTACGTATATACATTTCAGCTAAAACTCTAAATTAACATTTTTATAACCCCTTTTAAAATTCCGAATACAAAATTAACAATTTATTTATTTAAACCTGCTATTTGATCATCTAACACCAACATCTAAGAATTTTCTCTCAATCTGATATCATTGCCAAATGTTACATAACAAACTAAGTAACTAACAATCAATCAAAATTAAATCACATGATAAAACAATTTGTTTTTGGATTTAAATGAAATTGAGGCATAAACAATAAAGCTTTGTCGGTCTAGCTAAGTTGATAATTTTTTTTAAATCCTCTAACATTGTTTTCAACTCCTATCAAAGATACAAAAAATCACACTGTCCAATTGTTGCAAGAAGCAAGATGAAAGATATGCAATTTAAAATTATCATCAAAGTATGTGTGTTTGGATAAAGATTTACAATATTGATTTTAAAATTAATTTTAAATAATTTAAGTTATATTTAGATATTTTTTATAATGAAAGAAAATTGAGAACAAAATTCAGGATAATTTTTTTTTGGTTAAAAACAAGAGCTATCTAAAAGTGTTTCGGATATAATCAAATTTATACTCTTCTCTGACTTAAAAACAAAAATTCATCTAAAATCAATGAATTCAAAATAAAATCTTTACATTTTTTTTGGGTGAAGAATCAAATCTTTACATGAAACCATGCTACACTACGCTAAAAAAAAAACTCCCTTTTATTCGGACAAAAATGTATAAAAGAAACCAAAACTGAAAGAATAAATGATACGCAAAGAAATCCCTAACATAATTCAAACCTATAAAGATATGTAGATCCTATTTATAACTGTGTCTAAATCCTCAGAAAGGAACAGCTGCATCCCTGCAAAGGGAAAACGAAACTCAGCATGTGAATGAGGAAATCTTGATGACATATTTTATGATTTACTCATGAGGCAATCAAATGAGAAAGGGAAGATGAACTAATGACATACACATATTTACCTTACTCAAAGCTCATCTTTTACTTGTTTTTGCTTATCCACTTTGTCCCGTTTCTTTTCAATGAAATCTATGATGTCTTCCTTTGTCCTATTTCCATCATACCGTGATATTTTTCCACTTGCTGAGCTGAAGTACACAGTTGGATAACCTTGTACATCAAAAGTCTCACGTGGTATATCATTTGCAGTTGCATCCTGGTAAGATAAATAATTTTTTTAGCAAACTTTTATTTCTATAAAATCTGTATACAAAATTAATTATTGTTTGGTGGGTATGGTTGTAACAAATCTGTCTTCAAGCAGCTTGCACCATAGTGCACAATGATTGATTATATAATATAGATACAATCCTAAATTTATAAATAGATAGATTTCTTACCAGTTTTGCAATAATAACATCAGAAGTACTTTGATATGAAACAGCAACTTCCTCCAATATCGGAGCCAACTTTTTGCAATGGCCACACCAAGGAGCATAAAACTCCAACAAAACTGCAAGGTGTTAACAGTTAACAAATTCATTCTCAATGGTTCTTAAAACACGAGAAGTAGAAGAGACAATAATTTAGATGTTCAATTTACACAAATCATAGATACTAAATTGTTATCAGATGACGTGTTTCAAAAACTGGCAGAGTAGCATAAAAAAATAATAACAGAATTTTGAGACATTCAGTAGTATATTTTTCTAAACCAACATACAACACAGAACTTTGTCAAATTATGCAAATAAACCAACAATTTAAATTATCAGTTCTTTAGGAACTATAAAAACCAATAGTAATACATAAACAGGAAATGTTGTAACGAGTAAACCACAACAAATCCAGTTTCAGACAGTCAAGAGGACTTTCAGTTTTAGATGAGCTTTCAATCTCAAGCAAACAGGAGTTAGCATTGGTTAACACAATCTTGAATCCACAAGACATCCAGGTGAAACAAAAGACGCCAAAGTACTAATTCTCTAACAATGTACCAATGAAAATTCTCTAACAATGTATAGCCATATCAACCATAATATTATTCTAACAATATTAATCATCCTATTATGCAAAGATCTTTAGTTTTAATAAGGAATAGTCAAATCAGTTTCCATTATATTTTTTATTTAAAATCAGTAGGTGCATAGTGGTCTTTCACGGGCAAGAAACAAAAATTACATGAGAAACAGGATGTTTAATTTGGTCAAAGCAAAAGCCAAAATCTATCAGATAATTGATGGAATAAAACTAAATAGAAGCAAAATATTATACCATTTTTCCCTGAGGTGAAAACGATGTCATGAAGACTGTCTCCAACTATCACTTTAACAGGTTCATTGTTAACTTCAGGAATAGGTTCAGACTTCTTATATGGTTCAACATTTCCATCCTGAAATTATAACAGAGATAAGAGTTTAATTTGATAAAAACAAACTGAAAGACAAAACAACAGCAAGGATACAGTAATTAGTAGAGATATTAATATTACTAAACCTCCTAACTACTAAATATAAAAATTAAAACAAATTAAAGCAAGCAAAACGTAGATGTTAGTAATTGAAATGAGCATCACCTTGTATGCCTTCAACCAAGTTGCAATCTGATCAGGTTCCAAATTAGTTTTCAGAAACTTCGTCCCATCATTACGTTGAATGACAATTAGAGGCACTTGATTTTGTTTAAGGCCAAAATACTGTCAGGACAAACCAAATTCATCATGTCAAATATTGATATTATGCAAAGATAAATATAGAATAAGAGAAAACTCTTTTGATGCAAACCTGGAATGCACCTTCACTAGCCTCAATGTCCCCCAATAGAAAGCTTATGCCATGTTGTTTATATTGTTCGGCAGATTCACGATATTTTAATTTGAGAGAATCAGCAGTGTCAGCAGTGAAGTTGATGAACATCAATGCCTAACAATTTCAAAATATGAATTCAGAATATGGGTTTAAATTATTCAAAATAGGTAATATAAATAAATACTAGTATACGATATATCGGCAATAATATTATAGCAACTGAAATAATGCGTTAAAAAAAAGAAACTATGAATCTGATTACGAGTTCTAAAACCATATGTATAAGACTATAAGTATATACAGAAAAATAAATGGGAGAAAGATAGAAAAAGAATACCAATGATATAAAGTTCTAATATGTAAAGGCCAATGGTCAAGTGTAATAGAAAATCATTAGTAAATGACTATATTCCTAAAAACAACCATATCAAGCCTCAAGTTAATAAAAATTGGCAAGACTTTAACAAAACTAAAATCTTATTACAGAGGTATCATTGTAGAATTTATACCTAACTATTAATAGAGAAGCAATAGGAACAATAGAACAGAACCTATTCATACTAAAGAGTTTATTAAAAACAAATTTTAATGATTAAACCTGAAATACAAGTATATTTTACCATAAAATCTTGAATTTTATTGAATTATAAATTTTTGCCAATCCATTGATCCAATACGATAGTAAATGTGGAAATATAGGGTGAGGGGAAAAAAAGCAAAAGTGAATAATAATAATTAAATATTTAGAAATAGGAAAATGTCATGAAAAGTAGCAAATTATTTAAGAAGGGAAAAGTACGAGGTAACTCAATGGAGATTATTATAATAGAAAGGGGGCCTTGGTAAACAACATAAAACACCTATATGATTAACACGAATTCTCCGGCATAAACTTAAATGAGTAAAAAAGTGTTAAATATAATATTACCTTTACATTTTGACTGTCAAAGAATTTCATAACAAAAGGGTGATTGATTGGATCATTGTTAAAGACAGTCACAACGGGGACACTAGATTCTTCAACAAATTTCTCTAAAGCTTCTACGTGGAAATCCTACAATCATGAAACAGTTATACTCAAACCAAATGAGATAAACACATTCAACGGCATCAAAGAATTTTATCTGCAGAAATCAACACTTACACGGAAGTCAACAAAAAGTTCATCAAATGGCTTGAATAATCTAACTACAGGCCCAGTCACCGATGATTCCCCTCGTGGAAGGTGTTTCGCATCCAACGTATGGCCAAAATCATATTCAGAACGCAATTTCTCTGCCAATGCTTTAAAGTTCTCAAACTCCTCCCCAGAAAATTTTGGGAAAACCCCGACCTGATAATATTGAAAGACCAGATTATAGGCCAATACAAATCAAAGCCAACATTGAAAAAGATAAAGCATGATGGAAGATCACTTACAATAGCAACTTTATTTTGGCCAATCAAAACACTAGCATCATCTGCAGATTTAATTTCAGCAGTTGCAGGACCACTTTGCTTCTTCAAATAGTCAACAATACCATTTGCTTCACGGGGACCTTTATAATCTTGAACAACCTTGCCCCCATTTCTCAGAATCTTAATCGTTGGAAATCCTTGAACCTGAAATTCAGTTGCAAGTTCTTTATTCTTTTCTACGTTAGCATCAACTTTAGCCAAAAGAACCGGAGGATCATGGCTACTCAAGTTAGCAGCAGCTTTCTCATACTGCATGAACAAAACATTATAGAAAATCAGTACTCACATTATCTCTTACAAGGTGAAATTAACCGAAATCCCATATAAAATCAGCACCTCTGGAGCAAGCTTCATGCAGTGGCCACACCTAGAAACAGAAGAAAACAAAAATGAATTACATATTCAGAATAAGAGTGATTAATTAGTTAAGAGAAAGAAATTAAAAAATATGTTAAAATACAGTTTCAGTGAACAGATAGCCCAGAATAATTAGTTCAATGAATGTGAGCTCAGAGAGGAGTACTATTACTCACAACGTATTTCGTAATGCGTTATTTTCAATACACTTTTATTAATTGAAAATGAGCAAATGGAAACCACATACTTATCAAGACCTGCATGAATTTGACTTAACAATAACTATTTTCACCTTTCAGCATGCCCACCTTTAACACCCCCGTCCTTAAGTAGTTTGAAATCACCACATGTCTATGATCTCAACAAATTTTTATGCGATACATATTAAACTTTTTCAATTTATAAAAGGAATTCAAAAGCACTCGACAAATCATGCAAAGCTTAGTGTCTGTATATAGCACAACAGACAGAAGAAGAATTTCAAGTAGCAAAATCAATATATTGGATAAGACGACTAAAACTCTCTGACACACTCCACACGCTTCTCCCAATACTTTCACTTCTTAATGGTGATTTAGAAATACAAAATCATGAAACGGTCTAGGAGAAAGATTTTGTCAAGGATGATATGCAAACACAATTTAAAATTGATCCTGCTAACATAACACACTGATTAAAGAAGTTTTTGTCTCGCTATGACAAACGAAGTAAGGAAGTAGGTTTTTAATGGAAATATAAGAAATTAAAAATTTAGGTGAGTGATTTTACACATCTCAATAAAAAACATTTTCCTTTTTAGTTTCTTAGGACACTGATTAGCATTTTTCAATTTTTATCAGGAATTATATTTGACCATAATTAAAAATCATAAGTAAACAACTTTGTGGATCAAATATAATGCTTACTATTTTTTCCAGCACTAGTGAAAATTCCCTTTTAAGTTGTAGTCTTTCCTATATTATACAGTTGAACATAATTCAAACGTACCAACAAAAAAAAAATAATGTTGTTAATTTAATTTGGCACTCTGCCTTTACTATTGTATTATCATCAATTAAAAAAACACAAACATTTTGAGTATTTAACAAGAATATATAATAACTAAAAACTACAAAACATTCAATTTAATACTCATCCTAAAAAGAAAATTGAAGAGTCAGTAAAAGAGTTATTCATCCTGATCGACAACATTAAATTAATAACTTTTAGTACACGGTTCATTTTTAAGTGTAAATATTTTTAAAAAGTTATTTCTATTTATCTTATCATTTTCAAAGTTTAAAAAACCTCATTAATAAAAAAAAAAGACAACTTTTATTTATATATACAAAACCTTAAACATCATATTAATAAAAAATATAAAATTTTATACTGATATTTAATATTCTCTTTATATATTTTACTAATTAGAGAGTTATAATTAAACTCCAATAATAAATTTTACACTTTTCTTCGTTAGATATATTAAACTCTTAAAAAAACAAGATGCACTCACCCCCTTAAGTGTTACCCCGATACTACACATGTATAGCCAAGTGGGGTCCACCAAAGCATATAATTTTGAAGAATTACTCCAATATATATATAGTCCAATTTCTTAAAAAACAAAAATAAAAAAAGAGATTAATAAGTGAGATCTGCAACAGCGAAAATGCAAATGGCGGTAACACGAAAAGAAGATTAACGCACCAAGGCGCGTAGAACTCGACGACGATGAAGCTGTGTTTGGCGACGGTGTCGGAGAAGTTGGAGTGATCCAATGTGAGAACGAACTTTTTCTCCGCGAAGATCTGAGTGGGAAGCCATGCGAAGAGACAAAGAAGGATCAAAATCGAAAACCTATCGCAATTCGCCATTGACACACCCAACTCAACGAAGCCCGCTCTCAGAAGCCACTATGCCCAATGCTGCATCTCATTTATAAGATTTAAATTACTTATAGTTTGTTTCTATTCTTTTTTTTTTATTATTTTAAATCACTGTTTATTTGTTACAAATTAAATTTAAACTGTAGTTTGTTTATTTCAAAATACTGATATGATTTTCTACCAAGAAAGACTACTGCTAAGGTTTTTTCTCTTAAAAAAAAATTTAAATTCCTTATAGTTTGTTTTGCAGAATGAAATTGAAAGTTTTAAATTAAAGTAAATTATAAAACGTGGATTCCGCTGATATTTTTTTTCTTTATCTTTTATAGGAAATTAAGGATTATTCCATTTTACTGTTAGTACTTTGTTGTTTTTTCAGTTACGTGTGATTGTGAATAATCCATGACATGTTGGAGTGAATTTTCATAAGTTTAATGGTGATGAAGTATTATATAAAATAATTATTAAATAATAGTCATCAATTTAAAAATTAATAAAAAAATTATTAATTTTATATGTTGTAATATATAGAGTTTAATCACCACTCTTTATTATATTAGTATGGAGTATTCTTTTAGACTCACGTTTAATCACAATTCTTTTTAAAATATTAATTATTAAAGTCAACAAATTTATTATAAATGATGAAATATTTTTATTGAATGTCGATATAAAAATTTTTACACTGATAGTGCATACTAATTAAATTCAAAATATATATATATATATATATATATATATTGATTTTATCATAAATATTAGTCATATATTTTAATCAGTATAATCAACATAAATAAGGATTGTGATTTAATGACTCTGTAAAACTTTGTAGACTGTGAGTGCATACTAATTAAATCCTTATTTTATTGCATGAGAGACTATCCACACACCAAAGACATCTAGACTCGTCTAGGTTGGTTTGCTCACAATGATTTTTCTAATCTTAATTTCATAGATTGGGTTCGCATATTTGCTTCAGGAAAGGATGATGTTCTGTTCATGATCACATACTGGTGGCTTTGGAGATGGCGCAACAATTCTGTGTTTGAGGAAGTGTCCTGGAAGCCTGATAAAATCCTTATAAGCATCAAACTATGATGTTCTAAATTCACATAGGAAACTTCGCCAACACTAGTCATTTCCAAACTTAAACTTGTTCATTGGATCCCTTCCGCTGCTGGCACCATCAAGGTGAATGTGGATGGTAGCTGCAATAGTCCTAATGGGCTTTTTGCGGAGTTGGGGGGCTATTGTGTGACAATGATTAGCACTAGATATCTGGGTTTTCTGCTAAAGTAGGTCAGCTTGGTGTGATAGCTGTTGAGTTATGTGCGATCAGACAAGAGCTACTGATGTGCAAGGACCTTGGATACAATTTTGTTTAATGTGAGAGTGACTCTAAAGAAGCAATTCGTCTTTGTCTCTTTCCTTCATTTCCTAAATGTCACTGCTTTGTTGTGATATCCACCTCCTATTACGGCAAAATTGGAACTGCCACCTCTCCCATGTTCTGTGGGAAAGGAATGTTTGTGCTGACCTATTGACTAAGTCTAGTATAAACCAAATTGAGGATCTCAAGATATGGCAAGTGCCACCAACCTTTATTAGTAATGCTTTATCAGCTGATTCTTTAGGAATCTCCTTCAGGAGGTAGCCTGGGTTGACCTGTGCTCCTTTTTTTTTTTTTTCCTTTCCCTTGTTACAAAAAAAATTACAACTTTTCATGTATATGATTTTTAAAATATTAATTGGTAAAGTCAATAAACTTAACATAAATAAAGGATTGTAATTTAATAACTCTGTAAAACTTTTTACATTGTTAGTGCATACTAATTAAACCTTATTTTAATTAATGATTATTATATTAATTTTTAAAATTAATGATTATAATAGATTTTATCTTTTAATGCCACTCTTTAAAAGAATCAAATATATTTTACTATTAACTATTTTCTTATGTGATGGATAAACTCTTTTTCTTCATTCATGATAATATATAGAGTTTAATTAGTATGTATCAATGGTATAAAAAATATTACACTGACATTTTATCACATATTTTTATTTATATGACCTTTAAAATATGAGTTTAATTGGTATAGACGGTAAGTGTAAAGATTTTTACACTGACAGTCAATCATGACCCTTCATTTGTGCTAAATTTATTGATTTTACTAGTTACTACTTTAAAAGTCTCATAAATTAAAAGTCATGATGGATTGTTAGTGTAAAAATCTTTTACACTGACAATATATACCAATTAAACTTTTAAAATATTAATCGATAAAGTCAACATATTTACCATAAATCAAGGATTGTGATTGAATTTCAGTGTAGAATTTTCACACTGACAGTGCATACTAGTTAAACTCTAATATATATATATATATATGTAATTTATACAAAGATAGAATTAAGGTTCGAATTTAAAACCTTTTACACATTAATTAAACTTTCAATTATCAAACTATTAGTTTCTGTTCCATTAAATGATAAATGTTTGTTTTTATATAATTAAAATTTATAAGAGTAAATATAATGCATAAGTTATTTTGTAATTAAATTTTATAATAAAATACTTTTGAGTATATTAATTGTGTTTTAAATATATAATAAATAATGAATTTAATTTGTATACATAGTTTAGTGAGTAAAGATCTTTAAAGTATTAATGAATAAAGTCAACAAATCAAGGGTTGAGGTTGAATGTCATTGTAAAAATCTTTACGCTGATAGTATATACCAATTAAACTCATAAATAATTTATATTATGTTATAAGTTTATTTTTCATTATTAATATATAAATTGTTATAAATATTTTAATCTCAAGAGGTGATGAAAAGGATTAAGGTCTTGTTTAAATAAGCTTATGTAGAGTTTATAAAAGTAGAGCTTTTTTAAAAGCTCTAATACAAGAAAAAGTACCTTTAAAAAAAGTTTAACAACATGTGCATAATATTTTTTTTATGTTTTAATATCAACTGAAATGTTTAATTTAACTTTTTTTATCTCTTTCAATGTATAGTTTTTAACCTGAATTTAAATATTTTAAAAATAATTATCAATAATTGAAATTAACAATGCATCACACTATAAAATTTTTATCATAAATTTAAAATATAATTTATATGTTTAACACTATTTATTCATTTTAAATTTTAATTATAATACAATGTATAGAGTTATAAATATTTATTCATTAGGAATTTTATTTGAAAAATCAAGGGATACACTGACACATTCAATAACAAATCATAATTATTATGATAAATTCATCGAGTTTTATAATAACTATCTTGAAAGTTACACAAACAGTGGTTTTTTATTATTACCAATATAAAATATTTTACATAGTAAATAAATCACCAATAAACTTATTTTTTATAAAATAAATTAGCAAATTAAATATGCATAACTTAAGATTTTGCTTTAAAAGATGAGGAAAACTCTTTTTTCAAATTCATTCATGGTATATAAATTGTTTTAGAAAAATACTTAAGTGAAATATTAAGGGTAGATGTTTTTACAATTTTTTTTGTGACGATGCTAAATTTTGATTATGCACATAATAGTGGTGTGATGGTGAATTAGTGTGCATAACTACTTGCCTTATTCCCATGTTACTTTTATTCCATCTGAATTTAATTAACTGATAATACTTTTAATATTTAGTACACCCTGGATCTTATTTAGCCATGCCATAACAAATTGAACCCCCAAGTGTGTACGTGAGGTATCTTTAAGCTTGGAATTAGAATTTTTTGCTGTTGAAAGCTTATGGCAAGTCTCATGTTAATTAGTTTTTGAATTAGTCATATCAAATGAATTTAATATGCTGTTAGTATTATATACAAATATAAACATATATATATATATATATATATATATATATATATATATATATATAAAGTGTACCTGTATGGTTATTGTACAAAAATATTATTGTGCTCTTAATTGGTGTTTACAAATGAAGTGTGTCATTTCGATTATTGAATTTGAATATGTTACTGTGTGCTTTTAATTTATAGGTTTAAACTATAATAATGGTGATTGATGCAATATTTGCATTTGTTTTAATATTTCTATTAATTGAAATACTTCTATCTAGATAAAATATGAGATATTTTTCTTTTAATATGGAGTAGATGTAATTATAACACCATTTTGTTATATATAGCAACCTTCTTAATCGTTATCCGATTATAGTATTAAAAAAACAACGAATTAATATATATATATATATATATATATATATATATATATATATATTATTGTGTTTTAAATTTTACAAAAAATAAAATAAAATAAAAGTACAATTAACATGTTATAGTTAAAATGTCTCATTATTGTAATTCAAGGACACTCGCAACATAGTTGTAAATTTCGGGAGAGCTATCTATCAATGTTTATACAAAATTTTATCATACAAAAAAAAAACAAAATAAAAGAGTGTGACATGTATGATTTTTAACATTTGCAATTACAAAGTGTAGTGTCATAACTTTAGACAAAAAAAAGTCCTTATTTAAGATAACCTTTATGATGAAATGAAAAGAAGTAAAATCTTTTATCTTTTTTAATGTATACTTGCATGCAAGTCCATTACTAATCTTATATATATAGGTGAGATAATTAAGAACTTATCACTTCATCTCATTATATCATTCTCTATATTTTAACTAGGAACATTATGCTTTATCAGCTGCTCATAAGAATAATGCTGAACCAATTTATCAATTTGAAATAATCCTCATATTAATAAACACATATTAATAATCTCATCATTATAAATACTCATATATATATATATATATATATATATATATATATATATATATATATATATATATATATATATATATATATATTTATAAGATGCACATTATGTATGTATCTAAAAAAAACTGTTTTAATATAAGTTTTTGTTTTCTTTTATTTCTTAAAAATACAATAAAATTTCTTCATTTTATTTTATACATACCCTTTTTCTAAGAGTACAAAATTTATCATAGTAAAACCTATTTACCAAATTATAACATAAATTTCAATATCATTCGTATGGATATTCACAACTTCTTTATTATAGTCTCATACAAGTATAGATAAATTTTAAGTTTATCATCTATTAATTATTTATTTTTGTCGAGAATAATAATTCAAAACTTTTAAAAAAAGTACTTATCAATCATTTTTAAGTGTTATTCTATTTATATTTCAATTCTATAAAAGATTTATTCATTTATATTTTCACTTTTGTTTTATTATTATTATTATTATTATTATTATTATTATTATTATTATTATTTATCAACGAATTTGAAATTTTCAACTAATTAAGCTATATTCATAATATAAACTATATTCCTAATATTCACTAATATAAAAAAATAATTATTACTTAATTTATTAATTTATCATATATATTTAATTAATTATTTTTTTATAATAAGTTCTAGTCTTTTTTTTAAGGTCCCTTCACCTAACAATATATAATATGTAAATATTTATTTTAATAATTAGAAGATACACACTACATCCATAAAAAAATAGACTATAAAAAACTCAGAACAATTTCTAAGTAACAAAACGTAATTAATTTTTTTATATAATTATTTTTAATAAATTAAAATAATTTACTTATATACATAAAAAGATATGTAAAACAAATTCCTATTACTAAGAAACAATAATTATCAAATTAAAATAAAATATCTTTCACTTATCATATTAAAGAGAGATTAAGGGGTTTCTCTCTACTCTTAACTCATTTTGATAACTTATTAGTTAAAAATCAATCCCCTCTCCCTTACCTAAAATCCACCAAGGAAGAAGAAAGTTGCAGCTCTTGCCTTCATGTGAGAATAAGTAAATTTTATATCTTAAATTAATTTGTGATGAGTGAATTCAAAAGTTGGTGAAAGAAAGAAAATCACTAAAGTGATTGATGAGTATTTAATGAGGTAAGAGAATAATGTGAAGAGAGAGAAGAAAGTAAAATGTGTGTGTGAAAGGAAAGAAGGATCATGTGTTATATAGGTGGAGAAAGTGAGAGAATATTGTGTGAAATGAGAGAATGAACCTGTATGTATAATATATATATATATATATATATATATATATATATATATATATATATATATATATGTGCAATTGTTAGTGATTATAATAGAGAGAATTAGAGAATGTTGTTGCACTTTTTTCTTTTTCCTCCTAATCCCTAAGCAATAATTTTTATCTCTAACCAACAAGAAGAGTTAAGTTTCGTGTCTAAGGATGGCAATAGGGCGGGGCGGGCAGGTTTGCCCTCCCCATCCCTGCCACGCAAAGTGCAGGGCAGGGGCAGTGCGGGGACGAGCAAGGACCAATAACACAAGTTTTCTCTGTCAAAATTGGGGCGGGAATGAGGTGGGTATGATTGCCATCTCTATTCGTGTCTCACGTTTTTAGTTCGACTATGTATTATTTTTTTAATAAATCCTTATCTTATCTTACTTTTTTTCTCTTACTTTTTTTCTCTCTCATTATTATTTACTTTTTTTTTAATCGTATCCACTTAAACTTCTTCTTTCTCTAAATCTTTTAAAATTTGATAGTCCCTTTCCTAGTTCTTTCTCTCTTTTGTTTTTATTATGCATATTAATATTTTTATAATTAGTTCCTATTTTTTTTTAGTTTATTTTTTTTTGTTTACTTTTTTTAACATATAGTTTTTCTCACTAATTATTTTCATTATATTTAAATTAAATTTATAGATATATTTTTTTAAAATTTATTTAATATGTATATATCTGTTTTAATTCTATTTTATATTTTATTACACTTTAAAAAATTGAAAGTATTGCAACTTTTCCCCTTTAAAAAAACATATATTTTTGGCTTCTAAAAATGTAAATTTCTAAGTTCCAAATTTTATAGTAAAGTTAAATTCAAATTATATAAATTTGAGGATGTTACAGAAGAGACTTTAGATACCTCCATCTGAGATGATGAGAAAGAGATTTAGACACCTCCATATAGCATCAGGAAGGTAATAAGATATGAAATATGAGCTTATATACTTTTTTCAAATCTATTAAAAACCTGGTTCTAGGAACTGAAGAATGAGAGTGAGTCATAATAAGTATAACTATATTGTGTCATCTTATTAATAGCATCAGGAAGGTAATAAGATGATATTCTTCGGTTCCTAGAACCAGGTTTTTAATAGATTTAAAAAAGGTATATAAACTCATATTTCATACAATGTCATCTTATTACCTTCCTGATGCTATATTGTGTTGTTGCATTTAGTGTAAGTTAGATAATACTTTTCTTATCGTACATGAATTATTATTAGAAATTATTTACAATTAAATTATATTTTATGAGCATGAACATTTTTATTTTAATTCTAGGTAACATGGTTGGGTTTTTCTGGATTCTGCACCAGCTTAGAATAAGGCTATTTGCAAACTTCTTTTAGAACTTATTTTATCCACCAAAATTATTAGAGTGTTTTTTTCAAAGCCTGAGGAAGAAGTTTTAGAAATGAAAGAGACTTGAAGACTTAATTTCTTATTAATTAAATTTTTTATTTTAACATTAGTCTATAGCTATTTTAGAATAAATGTCTTTGTGATTACTTTCATATTATTCTTTTAGAGGACTCCAAACTTAAAAATTATATTTTGTTTCTTAAGATGTATTTATTTACTTTGTTTTAATATATATATATATATATATATATATATATATATATATATATATATATTATAATTCTTTACTATTTTTATTATGAATACTAGCGAACACACAGGTGTTGCCGCGCCTGTATATTCGCATTTCTATTTTAATATGTTATAACAATTGTAGGGTGTTAATTTAATATCTTATGTAAATTTTTATATTTTGAAATATAAATTGTTATATGACATGTTTTGAAATATATTTTGTTAATTTTATACTTTTTGTTTATGATAACATGATAAAAACATGTCAGATCATCAATGAATATGTCAAATATGTAATGAATATGAAAAAATAGAAAGATGAGAGTTTAGTAAAGTTATAAGGTTGGTCTATTGGTAAAGTTTATGTTTGGGAAATAAGAGGCTATGGGTTCAAGTCCCTTTTATGACAAATTAGTTTATTTTTTTAATTTTAAAATAGGTGTAAGGGTAGAATAGGTATTTTGAAAAATAGACATCAAAATAGGGTATTCCCTTTATTAATAGTATAGAAGTATAGATATAGATATAGATATAGTATGTAGTATATAATATAATATCATATATTATACATTATAGATATAATTGAAAAATTATGTATGTTGGATATCAATATTTTAAGGTAATTTTTTGCTTAAAGTTATAAGGTTGGTCTAGTGGTAAAATATATCTTTAGAAAATAAGAAGATATGGGTTCAAGTCCTTCTTATAACAAATTAGTTTATTTTTTTAATTTTAAAATAGGTGTAAGGGTAGAATAGGTATTTTGAAAAGTGGACATCAAAAGGGGTTATTGCTTTTATTAATAACTAACGAAAAAACAGGCGTTGTCACGCTTATGTATTTACATTTCTATTTTAATATGTAATAACAATTTTAGGATTTTAATATAATATCTTTTGTAAATTTTTATATTTTGAAATATAAATTGTTATGTGACATATTTTGAAATATATTTTATTAATTTATATTTTTTGTTTATGATAACGTGATAAAAACATGTCAGATAATCAATTGATATGACAAATATGCAATGAATATGAAAAAATAGAAAGAGAGGAGTTTGAATAGAACTCAAAACATTGTCGTACCTGTGTACGCATATATTAATAGGGAGATGTTATATTTCGGAAAGTGGAAACAGTCATAAAATTTTTAGAAAGTTAAATAGTCATAAAATGTGGACGCCAAAAGATCATATTCTCATTATATAATATAATATTATATATTATACATTAAAGATATAAATAGACAATTATGTATGTTGGATATCAATATTTTAAATTAATTTTTTTATTAAAGTTATAAGTTGGTCTAGTGATAAAGTATATCTTTAGAAAATAAGAGGTTATGAGTTCAAGTCTCTCTTATAACAAATTAATTTATTTTTTTAATTTTAAAATAGGTGTAAGAGTAGAATAGATATTTTGAAAAATTGACATCAGAAGGGGGTATTCCCTTTATTAATAGTATAGATAATATATAGTATATAATATAATATAATATATTATACATTATAAATATAATTGGACAATTACGTATGTTGGATATCAATATTTTAAAATAAATTTTTGCTTAAAGTTATAAAGTTGGACTAGTGGTAAAGTATATCTTTGGGAAATAAGAGGTTTGTTCAAGTTTCTCTTATTGACAAATTAGTTTATTTTTTTAATTTTAAAATAGATGTAAAGGTAGAATAGATATTTTGAAAGGTAGACATAAAAAAGGATATTCCCTTTATTAATAGTATAGATTTCTTTACATTTTATATAAAAATGCATAAGACTATTGGCTTCCTTGAGCTTATAGTGTCTCACGTTCACTTTTATTCAAGTATTCTTTCCAGAATTCACACCTTTAGTAAGCAAAATATATCTGTGTACAACACTAATTATTTTATTCACAGTCTATAAGCAAAGGAGTTTTAATCTCCTTATTTTTCTCAGTGCGTATTTAGTTACATGTCCCATGTTCAAAATATTCAATGTACATTAAAATATTTTTTTTGTAATATCAACATCTTTTATAATTTAATGTGAACATTTGGGTATTATGTATTGAAAATATCACTTGAAAATACACTTAACATATTGAGCTTTTACTACATCGCAACACTCCAGATAACATTGTCAATGATCTCACACATTTGGCGTCGACAACTTTAAAGTTTTGTTCAAGGTTATAATTTGGCTTTTGTACTTGCCCACCTTGTGTTTCTATGAAAAAGGCTCCATTTTCGAAAGCATCTCCCACCGAATAAAATTCCCATTTGTCTTCAGTTCCATCACTATTTTTTCTCCATGTTACCTAGCCAAGTTATATAATTAGCATAGTCCATGAATCCATTATATGTAACAAATACATGAAATTTTAAATCACTAAAATTGCGTTTATTGAAATACTTAATATATATTTTTGTTAATATTTTATTTCACTTATTAATGCTAAGGATAAGATAAAAAATAATACACATTTCTCTAATTAGCTAGCTTAATTGTTTGAACAAATTACCTCCTTATGCTCTGACATTGGTGCTATGAAGAGATTTGATTCACTTTTCAAGCTAGGTCCCATGCTTCCACCTATGGCATATTGCACCCATCCCATATAAAGGTTGTTTGCAACATGTGCATAGCCATGACGAATTCTGTAATGTTTTTACTTAATGAGACAATAAAACTTTTGGCACATGTATTTATTGCATTTTAATCCTGCAAATTAGGGTTATTTGAGAAATTAATTACCTTGGCATACGTTGGTAGCAATTAGGTCCAAAATAGTTATACACAACAGTGACCTTCATGTCCTTGTCTCGCATATAGCCATCATCGTGTCCCAGAAGCATGACCTTATTTTGCTCTCTAAACCAATTGTTAGAGATAGTCACGTTAGTAGAGCCTCGTGTGACATCAAGAAGGTCATCTTGGCAATCATAAAGTGTATTGTGATCAATCCAAATCTTTGAAGTCGTGACCAATCTTATTGCATCTCCATCAACTTGACCTAAAGACATCACTTTTCCATTAGGACCAATTACCATTCCAGGAGCTTGAGGTCGGCAATGATGAATTCTAAGACCATGGATGATTACATCGGTTGCCTAATAACAAATAAGTATGCAATTGTGATTAATTACAAAGTGGAATATATACATTAAAAACAAAATAAAGAAAAATACTTTAATGTTAATGATGAAAGTTTACAATAAGTTAATTTTTCTTATAAAAAAATCATTTTTGAAAACATTGTATTTTCAATTATTTTGAATGTTTTAAAAAAATTAAATAAGCCTTATGAAACATATAAATTAATTAGAGCTAATGATTACCTTAAAGATCATCAAGCATGCATTGTCAGCAATATGAACATTGACACCTCGACCATCAATGGTAGTGAAACTACTAATGAGAAGAGGTTTCTCAAGCCTGATGTGCATGTCTCTTTGGAACGTGATCCAAACTTTACCTTGAACCTTAGATGCTCCATATCTTAAGGTGCCAATCTTAGGGTTTATTGGGTCATCACTAGGATCAATAACTTTGTAATGGATAAGGTCTTTACCAATGTTGTTTGTCATCTTTCCTGCATAACCCACTGAGCATGTGGCAAGTTGTGAACGATGTTTCCTCCATTCGGGATTAAATCTCCAACACTGATCAATTTGATTCTTTACCAAACTTTCTATCTTGGATTGTTTATTGGCAAAACAAACTTTTGGAGTGAATATAGTAATGCTTACAACAGCTAAAACAAAACACCAAGGGATGAAATTACTCACTTGGTAAGCCATGGTTCACTAAGCTTTTTATTGAATTATGGAGAAAAGAGCGAGGGATACCAAGAAAGGAGGCAAAATTGTCAGGTTTTAAAGAAGTAATTACATGAGTAAGTTATTATAAGTTGTTTGTAATTTATTGGGACTTGAATGTTTGTTGAAGTTGTTTCACGAAGCTGTGGTTAAGGAACTCTCATGACAAACAAAATTAATAATAGAAAAAAAAAGGTTATGTCAGTTTTGATTTCCATGCATAGATTGACAATGTAAGCCTAACAATTAACTAACTTTGTACACTAATTAACTAAAGGAAATCGGAAAAGAATAACAATGTTTCACAGGAAACTAACAATTGACTATAAATTAATTTCTATATAAATCGAATTATTATATCTATAAGAAAGAAATCCGTTGCAACAAACAAATATCTAATGTTTAAGCAAGCTACAGCTATTTTGGGTATATTTGGTAAAACGAGCTGAAAAGCTAGCTAAAAACTAAAAAACTAATTGTAAATATTTGATAAAACTAGCTAAAAATTATAAAATAACAAATAAGAGAATAATTAATATTAGATCAATAATAAGATATTTAAAATAATTATAACATATTTTAATAATATAAGTTAATTATATATTTAAATTATTATAATTACATATTTAAATTATAAATTTGTGTAAGTACATATTAAATAATAAATTACTATATTAATATTTAAATTATAATTTTTATAATTAAACATATAAATTTTAAATTATATATTTAAATGAAAATTTTCTATAAGTATATATTTATATTATAAATTAATATAATTACATTAATGAAAGATAGGTTGTATAATGTGATGAGAGAAAATTAATGGGAAACAATGCATTAATTAATGAAAGATAAACATGTGAAAATAAAATAAACTAGTAGCTGAAAATTAAAGATCTTTTGGAAAAACCTACTTGAAGTAATTTTTTTATAAAACTAGTAGTTCATAAAAAATATTCCTAGATTTCTTATATCTAGACAGAGTCGAAATCATTTCAACTAACTTTTCACCTTTTAGTTAGCTAAAATGACAAAACAAACACACTTTTCATGTAATTTAATATGAAAGATAAAAAAAAACTAGATTAAAATACATTTTTGGTCTTTATGTTTTAGATTTTATTTAGTTTGATCTCTTGTCTTTTAAAATGTTCTATTTAGTCTTTTATGTTTTAAAGTGAGTCAAAATATCTTCACAAACAATTGTTAATTTCAATTTTTGGATATGATTTTGAATTTTTTTGCTGATCTGAAATGTGAAACTTATGTTGTTAAGTTCAAGTAGATAAAATTACATAATCAAAATGGTAGAATTTGCATGAAAAGCAAAGCAAACAAGCAATTAGAAGAATGAAAATTTTAATATTAAATTTTTGTTTGTTCTTCTATACTCATTTTCATGCGATCTTCACCTTGTTTATTATTGTTTTTAATTTGAACATGAGTGTATTTCATAGTTTTAATGAAGTAAATCTAATGGAATTAATTTTTTTTGTCTCGAATTAGTAACACAGGTTCAAAATAATGTCCTCAAATTAAATATTAAATAATTATGATTACAAATAAAATAATATTTTAAAAGTAATTAATGCTAAGATTTTATGCAAAAATCTTAACCTAAAATAAATAATATCATTATTAATTTGATAAATTAAAACATAATTAAATAGTAGTGAAATGATGTGTATAAATAAATAAAAAAATAAGTCTTCATATTCAAGAATAAAACCTCATATTTATAATTAATAAAAAAATGGCACATTATAAAATTATTTCACCGACATCTCATTCAAATTCGTCATAACATGTATTTATATTAAGGAAAATGTTTTAACTCTTTCAAACATATTTATTAAAATAAAGTAAGAAATAGTTATTTTGTCCTTTCATTTGATGAATTTTATGGGTTATTTTTATTTGTACACAATACATTATTATTTTTTAGTTTAATTTCTAATAATTATTTTACGTATATATGTTCGTTTCATTTATATATTTTAAGTTTTAAATATTTCATTACAAAAATAATATTTATTTTAAGTTGTGTGTGAGAGGAATGCAAGTAACATGCATTTTATAAAATCATAAATTTTATTATTAATTACAATTTAATGAAACTACAAATTAAATCAAAGGACACATTAAGAAGCAGGACCTACAAAATTTATAATTTCTAACAATTTCACTCAATAATATATATGTTTAACGAGGGTATTGCAAACATTTCTCCTTCGTATAAAATTTTTTATTCAAATCATATCCTTTCAATATATAATAATATATCACATTATTACTTTACTTTTTTATTGACTTTTCAGTTTTTAGATCTAATCACTGCATAATATATTTTTTATGCAATTATAGGAGTTAAGATTTTCTTCATTTTTTCTCTCTCAATTTTCTTTTATTATTAAATTTTTCAATAAATAAATGTTATGTTTTATAAAAGTTATATCATTTATATTTAATTTAATGTTTTCAAAGTATAGGAAATAGAAGAAATGGATAAAAAAGGAAATGGAGAGGATCCATTTCCCAATTATATGTTTGAAGACAAATAGAAAGTTTTTATTGATAAATAAATATTAATGGTACTTCTA
Organism: Psophocarpus tetragonolobus; assembly: GCA_037954015.1. Classification (NCBI taxonomy): domain Eukaryota; kingdom Viridiplantae; phylum Streptophyta; class Magnoliopsida; order Fabales; family Fabaceae; genus Psophocarpus; species Psophocarpus tetragonolobus. The sequence continues at coordinate 30,095,266 of CM075695.1, read as the reverse complement.
AAAAAAATAAATATTAATGGTACTTAGAAAGTATCACTCACATACCCACTCTTTTTAAACTTTTACAATTGGTCTAAGGTGTATCGATACTTACCTATGACAAGTAAATGCGTACTTGGGTAATCTCTGAACTTACTTCGAAGTTGACAGAAAATCTCCGTTTTAACCAAATATAGGTATATAGAATACTCAATTTGTTAAATCAAGAATGAAGATCGGGATATACATACCCACTCCATCCTTATTCCTGTTCTTGTCCCCATTCTTATTTTAATGACTAAAATATCCCAAACTATAACACTTGATTTTTTAACATAGTTTTCAAACCAAATAATCTTGTAGATTCATGTTTTCTTCACAAATTATAAGTTTTGAATGTAAAGAAAAGTTTGACATTTAGAGTTTGGTATTTGTCGTTTAAGAAAGAAAGGTTTGACATTTAATTCACTAATTATTAACTTTGTGTTTATTAAATAAGTTTTGAATTAATATAATTATATTAAAATAACTTTTTTTTATAAAAAATTGTTGTTTTTTTTTTGCGAACATAGGATGGTACAAGTATACTCGATACCTAACAGGCGACGAGGATGGAAATAGAGAATGTCATACTCATTCTCGCCTAGTCCCACTACCATTACCTTATATTAGTGACTCGTGCTTCTTCATGCTTAAGTTTTTCTACTGATAGATGTTAAATATACATCATTAAATGTTATACATACCTCCTTTATCTTTTTTTTTTCTCCAAAATATCCTTTAAATTGATTTCTATAACTTTTTTGCATGTTCCAAAATTGGGGGTGAGCTTTGTATGAAGCTAAGGATTTTTTTAGGTAAAGGTATCAAAACAGGTCTGCCTCAATGGGCTAGCTCGATTCACTATAGGCTCGGGCCAGGGCCAATTGGAAAAAATGTTGCTTTGGGAAACAGTGTGTCTTCTATGGCTCGACCCTCTTAACCTACGAGTTTGGTGAGTTCAGGTCAGGTCGGATCAGGCTAGCCCATAACCCACCAAAAACCTTTTTTTTTTTTTGCAAGTTACTAAGTGTGAAGACAAAGGTCACAAGGGTTTCATCCACTTCGTTCATTCGCTACTTCACTTTCACTTTAGGCTTTCTCGTAATCTCCTCTTTCACTTTCTTGATACTTTATATATTTCATTTTTTTTTTATAAATTGACTTAAGATTTAGTTATATTTAAAAAAAAATATTTTGTGAGAATGGAATCTAGATCTTTCTCACAAACTCATAAGTATTGCCAACCCAGTTACATTCATAGAATATAAATTAGTTGGTTTTATTGACTTTTTAAAAAATATTGATGTGCAAATTATAGTTTTAATTATTATTGCCTTGCTGTAAATGATGATTAAATGTTTGATATAAATTATAAAATGTTTTAAGAATTACAAATATCTTTTAGACAGTGTTTTATATTTTAAAGATGAAAATAAATATAATAAAATTTGAGAATTAAAAAATTGAAATACATAATTTTTATTTAATTAGAGAACTATTAGAATAAATTTAAAAAAAAAATATTTTTAAAATAGTTATTAGATCACGAGAAAATTTTAAAAAAATTAATACTATCTATGATTCAATTATAAGAAATAAATAAAAAATGGATTCAAATATAATTAAATTTCAATTTTCAACTATATATTTTTGTAAAAACACTCATTAATTAATTGAAACTTTATTTTCAATAATACCTTTTATTTATAACAATAGTTTCAATCAAATTTTTAAAATAAAATTATTTTTATATCAAATTAATAAAAATAAATTATCTTAATAAAAATGTTTTTAATTAAATATAATATTTTTATATCTGAAGAAAGTAATTAATTAAATATGGTGTATATATAAAGAAATTATCCCAAATATTTTAAGATAAATAATATTCTTGAAGCTTTAGTTTTCAACAACTCAAATGGTGTTATGTGATTCATTTAGTTGACTTTACAGTTCACATATAATATTCTTTAATATTAACAATAAAATAATTGGAAAAAATAATTCCAATGTACCCAATAACTACTTGAATATAAAATATATAGAGCATATAGACAATTCCAAAGAAGGAATCTGAACATCCAAAGCAAAGACAATAGACACAGCTTCCTCGGACCGACAACACTATCAATGAAGTGGATAATAAATATTGGTATATTCCCATTATAGGACCTCAATGACTAAGTATATGGTCAGATTTCAATTCCTGACATAAGAAGATGGAAAATCATTTGTTAGAATTACGTATTTTTTAAATGGATTACGACTAATTAATCATTAATTTCCAACATAAAAAACAAAACTATACAAATTTAGAATAAAATAAATGTTTTAAATATATATACTTTTCATTCATTTTTATTTTATTCATGTATTTTTATATTAATGATTTTTGTTCTCAATCTTTGGCAAAGATGACAATTTTGTTCGCCCCCGCAAGTATCACCCCACGCTCTGGTTTTGACGGATTGTTGGTCTCTATTTTGTTTCCACCTAAAATAATTAGAGATTAAGACGAGTGTGAGTTCGTTAGTCCCCGTCTTGTCCTTGTATTCATCTTCATCCCGTTTTTACATTTTACATATAATTATATATGTTAAACAAAATCTCAAATCCAAACCCTGTAAACCATTAAAATTAAAATACAATTAATAATTTAATATATAATTTATTTAGTAATTAATAATTAAATATAATTAATAAATTAACATATATTTATTTAATAAATTATTAATAAATTTAAATATAAATTATAAAAAATAATATAATAGGATATTCATGGATATACCTGAACCCAAAAATACTCAATAAAAATGAGAAAAGAAATTAAAATTTCATACTCATTTACTTTATCTCTGCCCTGGACTCATTACTATCTCTTTTCTTTAGAAAAACATGTAAATTTAATAACTCAGTTACGGTAATAATGTTTTTTACCAAAATCATCAATTTATTTTAAATAAAAATTAACCTAAAGAAAAAAAACATATATAAAAGAAAATTTCATACACTAATAGTGTAAATATATTATTTTATTACAATCATTTGTTTAGGATAAATTTGTTGAATTTATAGATCAATACACTTTGAGAGTCAGATAAATGGTGGGTTATTATTGAATAACATTGTCAGGTATATTTAAGGGTTTAATTAATATGCTCCAATAGTGTAAAATTGTTTTATATTATCGTTTAATAACAACTTTATTTATATAAATTTTAAAATATTAATGAATAAAATTAACAAACTTATCATAAATAAAAAATTGTGATTAATTATCCATATAAAATTTTTTATGCACATAGTAAATACTAATTAAACTTTATATTTTATCCAAAAATATAATAATAATATTTGTCATTACATATAAAGTCCAGATACATGCTGTGAAATTAAACCATTTCCAACGTAGAAGACTTCCCCTGTGCTCCAAATTGTTCTTCTTGCATCGCCATAGATGGCATCTAATAACTCCAAAAGCAAAGTGTTTGATTCAGAAGAAGCTTCAACGATGGTGAAGGAACTGAGAAAAACGTTTGATTGTGGGAAGACTCGTGGCTACGAATGGAGAAGTTCACAGTTGAAGGCACTTATCAAATTAAGTGAAAAGCATGAGAAAGAGATTGTTCAAGCTCTTTACTCTGACCTCTCTAAATCTGAAATCGAAGCCTATGTCCAAGAGGTACTATTTCTCTCACTCTCCACACTATAAATTTTTTGTCTCTTCAAATTTATGTGCAATTTTTTTAAGGTTTTTAATTTTTTTAATTCTTGCTCTTCTTCTACAGCTTTTTATTAGAATGTGTTTTGAAAAATTAAAAAATTATATTATTTCAATAATTGATTACATGTATAATCTATTATAATGAAATTAATTTTTTTTGGATAAATTTGTTAAAAAATAATTAATTTTATTTGCAGGTAATAAAAAATTAACTTGTAACATGCTAAATTACGAAAAAAGTTGAAATTCAGGACATACATGTACAAGCAAAGCAAGTGATTCCGTTGGTAATTTTGGAAAAAGCTGAAATAAGCTGTTTCATGATAATATAACCCAATACCTGCGTTTTCAAGATTGTATAAAACAGCTTAATTTTGATCAAAAAAGTTTTTTTTTTTTAGTTTAATCAATCATTTCAAACAATATTAATTTTTTATTAACAGCTGAAATGATCAAAATCAGTTGAAATACATAGATTCCGAATATGCTCTTAAGTGTATGTTTATATTAAAATTAGAAATAATTTTTGTATTTCAATGCAAAATTTATAGATAAAAGGAAAATAAGTGTCTTAGTGCTTCTATAAATTATAATTATTTCCTCGTTATTCAAATCACCGTTAAATAATAAACTTAACTTAAGTTCACATTTAAATTATTGTCATGTGTTAGTCAACATATAACATCTCAATTAAACACTAATATTATATATGCTATTATTCATCAACATAACCATTCACGATATAATTAATGTCTTTCTCTTAGTTAATACATTCATTTATATATAAAATTATACTCAGAGTATAAAAATTTACAAACAATATAAAAAATCATATATTGGTTAGTTCGCCTAGCGGGATATGTCGCCTAGCAAGAACTTAGACACGTCACCCAGCAACATGTGTGACCCAGCGAGAGGTCTCAGACATGAATGTCCAGTTAAGGGACCTTGCATAGCGAGAGATGTCATTAGGCAAAAACATGGCAGAAAGTGTTTTTCGCTGAGCGCAAAACTAGGAAATGTCTTAACAGAAACAACTTTTCACTGGACGAGACCTATCGTCCAGCGAGACTCTATAGAACTACGGAACCTCTATTGCATAATTCACGGCCAAACTCAACCGAACTTAAACATGATTCTACAACATTTAAAATCCAAACTTATCACAAACATTTACATCCTACCTATCATAATACATTATAGTTTTATTATTATATATTACATTTTTCAGTAGTCAAATCTATGTTATTCTTTACTACATATACCCAAAATCTAGAAGATTATAAAAGTCTAACCAAAACACATTTTGCTTCCAAGCTAAGTTCTAACACTTTTCAAATCTGATTCTCCTGCCTCTTAGCACCACCACTGTCATCTGCTTCCATGCAAAACGTGATAATCATAGTCATACAAAAAAAACATACAAGCAAGGGTAAATTCATAAAATAAAAAAATTCTATGTAAGTATGAAAACCACATCATTTTACAGTCACAACCATTTTTCAATCACACTCATCTTTCTCTTTAATATGAGCAATCAACATTATAATTTGATGCTTTGTTGAAAACTCATTGAATTCGGATACTCGATGACCTATCTGATTTCCTCCCACACTAATATTTGGCGTTTACCTAACCCATTATAATAATCAGTTGAAGTCTGGGCATACTCAACTATTGTCTGACATCTTCTTGACTCAATCTGGCAACTAGTTGCTATCTGAGTAAGTCCCTTAGGTACATGTTCACCCTGACTCGACTTTGATACCTATATTTACTCACCCTAACTTGGCCTTAATACTAGGATCACTATGGTAATTATATATCCCTAATTCAATGTACCATAAACAATACTATGTTACTTACTCATAACCATGCAGAACACATCTCATTAATCATTTTTAAGCATAACATTTATCTCAATCTTTAATAACCACATTTTCATGTTAAAATCAAAACCAATACATTCACAAAAAGAAAATATGTCAAATCATCAACTCCACCAAACATCTAAATTTCACAATATTCTAGATTACAATTCATCCACAAAAGTCACACAACATATTTAAAGCTCAAAACATTGATAAAACCCTCAATTACTTATATACAAATTCATTTACAACAATAAATCAAATTTCTCTCAAATTAAAACAAATATCAAACTTTCCTTACCTATTTCTCTCTTTATGAGCTAAATTTGAAAGGGAAAGAAAATTTGGCCATAGAAAACACTCAAAATATATAATGATCAACACTTAGAATTAAGAATAAAGAAAGAGATTGCATTGAATTCTGTCAACGAATCAAGTTGCAAGGGAGAGAAAATTTCCCTGAATTTTGAGAGAACGAAAGGATTTGAGAAAAGAAAGGACGAAGGATAAAAGTGAAGGGAAAAGTGAGAAAGAAAAGAAGAAAAAGAAAGAAATTCTAATTTATTAACTGTAACTCATTTTCATAATTAGGTTTCTAAATATTTCTTGCAACGAACTAATCTCACTACGTTTTCACAATACAAATAGTTTTTCCAAAATAATATACAATATCAATATAATTAATACAATTAATCATTCCTTAATTAATTATTAATTATAACCAAACTTAAATTTAATTTCTCTTTTTATTTCATTCACACACTTTTAACATAGAATTTTTAATCAAGGTCTTACACACAACCAACATTTAATAATCAACGTCAATCTACTAAATATTAGGCATAGATTCAACAATTTTAAAATTGAGATTGATGGCATGATTTCATGTTTAAAAATATGTAGCAAAATGTCAATAATTGATTAAATAAAGGAACACAAAGTGTAATTAAACATTTTTTTATCCGTGACATTGATGTGAAAAATTCATCATTCTGTTGATAATTAATCTTCTTCAACAAACTTAGTTAGTCTCATTTAATGGGATTAAGGAACCTTTCTAGCATTTTAGAGGCTCAAAACAAAAGGACACTTCTATATATAAATATTTAAAATTAAACATGTTTTATTTAAGACATTTAAATTCTTTTTCTTTGAAAATATTATAATTTGTTTTTTAAATTATAAATTGTTTTAAAAAATAAGTTGGATGTTTGGAAATCCAACTTAAATGTAAAAAAATGTTTTATTTTTAAAGAGATGAAAATTTAGATCTTATAATTACTTTTAATTAGTTTATTTTTTTCTTTCTGCTATACTCTTTTACGGTATAAAAATTGATTTTTTTTTTTACATCTAAATAAGAATAATTATTTTCAAATTACTTTTTAATAAATTTAAATAAAAATAATAATTTTAATTATAATTTTTTTACAAACTTATAGTCAATTATTAAAATAATATAACTTTTTAACTTCTTCAAGCACACTCTAAAATTTTCCTGCCAAATTCATAAAAAAAAACCTCTAATCTTTCTCCATCGGCACTATTGTACCAAATAATAAAGAAGTTTTATACTTTTATGCAAGTGGATAACAATCAGCAACATTCACTACTTATAATATCTTTTTTAAAGATTGTATCCTTATGAAAGAAAATTGATCACATTTTGCTCATAACTTCATATTAAGAAAAATGAGATAAAATCTAACGGATAATTGATATTCACAAATCAGTGATACTTGTAATTTAATTTTTATTCTTAAAACATACTATACACAAAAATAAAATTCGTATATTATGTACTATTTTATTTAAAAATGTTTGCACACTACTCAAATCATCCTTTTTTCTTTTTTTTTAAGTCAAAATTATATATTAATGAGGTAAAGCACATAGCTTTACAGACTGTACAACTTGCCAACAAATGGCTTACAGAAAAACAGTCATAACAACAACACGAAGGTCATGAAAACCTCAACTTGCCTAGTAAAATTACAAAACATCTAATAAAAACACATAACGTTGTACTTCTGATACACCTAAGCTAAAGATGAGACTATACATCCATTTAGACTACTTACAAACTTTTTAAGCATTGTAATGGATTTGTGTGTCAGTCACAATAAACACAGTCCCTATACCGACCAAAATGAAAAACCACTTATTTCTACAAAATAGTTTGAATAAAATAGAGATATAAAGAAATTTTAAAGTTTGGTTGTTGAACACAATGAAACTTCTTGATAATCAAATGGCCCAACAAAACCATTGCATGCCAAAAGAGAAACCTGAACTTTCTTCTAAATCTACTCATGAACCATGAACCAAAAATATGTTGGTGCAAGTCAGAACGCAAAGGCATAGAAAAGCCAACCCACCTTATACCACAAAAATTGAGATATCTTACAAGTAAGAAAGAGATGAGTGTCATCCTTTAAAGCTTCCTTGCAAAAGCAGCACAATCGATGATCCCGTTGTAAATCTACACCCCTCTTCATCAAATTTTTCACTGTTGGCAATCTATTTAGCAGAAGTTTCCAAGAAAACACTAAAACTTTGGAAGGCAATTTGTCCTTCCATAACCATTTGAACCCATACAACCTTCCAACCTTTTTGTTAAGTTCAAGTAAATAACCACAAAGACATCTATAGGAAATTGTAACAGAAAACTGATTATTTACTCCCGCAGTCCAAACCCATTCATCTTTAACCTAATAAGTCAAATGCACATTTTGTAATAATTCAAACAATTCCTAAACTAAGTTAGCTTCCCACACAAACAACTTTCTCCTCCAACACCAATTCCAAGATGGATGCCTAAATCATTCCACCAACATATTTTTAACATTAATATCCTTATCAACAAACAAAGAAAACAACCTAAGATGTTTTTCTCCTAATGTTCCACCACCTAACTAGTTTTGCTTTCAGAATAAATCAGACCCATCTCCTATCTTCCTCTTAATCCTATTTGAGAACCACCTTAGTAGTATAGCATTGCTGTTATCAATTGACCTCACATCCCTCCACTAAATGGACAATTTTGTCGACCAAGAATTCAAGTGTAGAGTAGTTTGAGATAACCCATACCTATATTTGAGTAATGCCCCCCTATATGGCTTCTTTATCATTCAAAAACCTCCACCTAGTAAACAAAGACAGATTAAATTTCAGTAAGCATTTTACCCCCAAACTGCCCCTCCTGTTTTGGTAAACAAACCTGCTTCTAACTCACCCATGCAATCTTACATTCCCCCCCTAAGAATTTACATTGTAAACTAGTCAAATAGTCAATCACTTTCTTTGGAGCCTTATAAAATGAGAAAAACGGAGTTTAACATTACAAGCCTACCTCCAAATGAAATCTTCCTGGCCCTTCATCCTGTAAACCTCTTTTTGAAGACTTCCATGATCAGAGCCCCAGATTCCAATCACCTTGAATTAACCCCAATTGGAATTCCAATAAATCTAAAAGGTAGGGTACTAACAACACAGTTCCACAAACAACCCACAACATAAGCAAATTGCAAATCAACATTCAAACCATAGAATTTACTTTTATGAAATTTAACCTTCAAACCAGATACCAACTTGAATCTTGTAAGAATTACCTTCACGAGCCACACTATTTGAATATTAGCTTCCCCCATCAAGCTTGCATCATCTGCATACTACAATACTGAAAAATTGGCCTCTTCTCCCAGGTTGACTTGTCTATAGCCTCCCATTTGAACAACTTTTCTGAATAGGCCTACTAACCCCTCTGCCACCACAAAAAAAAAAGGAATGGAGACAATAGGTCTCCTTGCTTGATCCCTCTTCTAGGATGAAATTATGTTGTTGGGCTTCCATTGACCAAGATAGAGATAGGATTGTTCCTTAGCATGGATGAAATCCATGTCCGCCACCTATTGTATAAACCCAATCTGTAAAACATGTAATCTAAAACCTATCAATTGACTGAGTCATAGGCCTTTTCAAAAACCACTTTAAATAGAAAGTAGGATTTTCTAAGCCTATGAACCCAATCAATGACCTCATTAGAAACCCAGACACCATCCAGGATAGATCTTCCAAGTAGGAAGGTTGTTTGAAACCCCGAAATTACCTCACCTATCACTCTCTTTAGCCTCACACCTAGGATTTTGGAAATTATTTTGTGTAAGCTCGAGATAAGAGAAATAGGGCGGTACTGAGAAAGATTCTGAGGACTAACCACCTTAGGTATCATTAGAATACATGACGAAGTAATAGCTTTAGGAAGGATCCCTGAGCCATGAAATTCCTAAATCACCTTAGACAAATAATCTCCAATGATATCTTAGCAAGATTTATAAAAATTCATACCAAACTCATCAGGACATGGACTCTGCCTCCCCCCGCCTCACAGGCCCAAACCACTTCTTTAATCTCCTCCTTAGAAAAAGGAAGTTCCAGCAATAACCTATCACCTTCAGATATTTTCCTAAACTCCACACCATCTAGGTTTGTCTCACTAAATGAAATTCAGTAAACCATTGTTGGAAATGGTTCAAAACTTTATCCTTCACCTCTTCAACTTCTTCAACCCAACCTTGCTCTGAGTTGATAGCCAAAATCTGATTCCTGGTGCTCCTCAACTTAAAGCAATTGTGTAAGTATCTTGTATTATTGTCTCCTTCCACAACCCATTTTACTCTAGATTTTTGCAACAATGAATTCTCCCTAATTCTGGCTTTTCTCCAATAATAATCAAGAATCCCACTCCTAATCCCAACAGAACAACTTGACCCCTCTAAAAGGTGCTGATCCTCTAATTCCAATTCCTTAACTTTATCCTCTAACAACATTTCATCACTCTGGAACACCTTTTTGCTCTATTTCTTAATAGCCCCCCTTCAACCCCTTCAATTTTTACTAAACTCACGAAGTCATTAACCATTACCCTTAATTGAATTCCAACTATTTTTAACAACATCCTTAAATGAGGGATGCTCTAACCAATGATAAAAAAAAATTGAAAGGAATACCTTTCAAATTCCGCCTATTATTTGTTAACATAATCCAGTAATGGTAAGAGAATTCTCTAGTACCTATCCACTAGGCTGATATTTTCCAAACATCACAAAGATCCTAAGACATCAGAAAACAATCTAACTTGCCATAGGAGGATTCATTACGCGAGATCCACAACAACTGTTTTCCATATATCGAGATATCGACTACCTCCATTGTCCTAATGAACTGTTAAAAATATGACATCTCCCTCTTGGTGTATATGAAGATGAACCCCTAACTTCATATGGGTCCAATACAGCATTAAAGTCCCCTCCCAAACACCAAAGTGCTTCTAGAATACCTTTTTTTATGATAACGATATCATCCCAAAACTTCTTTTTTCGAGTCTGTGAACATGGTACATAAACATGTATCAGCACATATGCAATTGATAGACCTTGTTCGTAGAACCCCGTACCCAAGAAGCCATCACCTACGATCTAAAATTTACAATTGAGCACTCCTTTCCTCCAAATGATAAGTAACCCACCACTTAAACCGTCAGTAGACTTTGCCCCCCATTCACATTCATAATTTCCCCACAATTCTTTGCCTTCCCAGTCTTCTACAAGGTTGCACTTTGTCTCCTGGACTAAATAAATTTCGCCATTGTTTTTTATAGCATCCTCCCAATTCTCCTTCTCTTAACCTTATCAGGGAACCTTCTCATATTTAGAGAAAAAATCTTCATAGTTGATTATGTTTATTCCTTGTTCCATCCATTTCTTGTTTGTTCCTCTTCTCCATTTTTTCAATTCCAACAGTATAAACCTCATCTTCCATAACCCCCATCACCTCCAACTCCTTGATTGCATCCCACATTTTAATTGCCCTAAAATTATGATCCTCACCCACTTTGCAATTAGAACAACCCTCACTAATAAAGAAGTTGAAACTATTTGATCGATAGGGTACCTGACACCGTTGTTGCGAGCCTATTGTGAAGCACAATGACTTTTGTTTCGGCCGAGATCACTCCCGTCAATACTTCATCATTGGTGATTTCTCCATTTTTTATTCATGACCATCTTAAGCAAAACTTCCTCACTGGGACCAACTATTTTGAATTTTGAATTTTGAATTTAAATTGAGATTTCTGTTATGTCTGACTTCATCCAGGTCTTGTTCAAGAACCATCAGGTCCAAATATGTTCCCTTGTCTGAACTTGAATCTTCCCTAAAGAATAACATCCACTTGAACTTTTGAGGTCTTCTTTGGGATCTACATTCCCATCTTTAATAACTTTAATCTCATATATCTTGCCATAATGTTGACCTTGATTTTGTAGTTGATAATATCCTGCACCTTTGTACAAATTGCAAGCCTAGCAACATCGAATCTTTCCTCCGTCTTGGTTACATCGTTGGTGCGTAAGAACTCTCTGTAAAGTGAATTGGTTTGTTAAAAAAATTCTTCATTCCCCACATGGAATGGTATTCCATAACATTTAACCAAAAATAACTCTTTTAGGATCAATTAAGGTTGGATTCCATTATGAAATATCCGAGAACCACAAAGGGACCCAATCAATATTGTTATTGATGTATTCCTGTACATCCTTGGACACATCCATCTCCAATAAAGTCATATTCAACCCCAACAGGGTAGCTCTAATGTCGAAAACCCCTTCTTAGTGCAATTTACCTGTGTATAATAAGAGCTCCCTTTTTTTACAACTTTTCCAACGTATGCCTTGAAAATTTTTCCACTACCTTCACCTCTGATTTATAGGAAAAATTATAATTTGGAACATTTATCATCCTCCCTGCAACATCTTTTAAGCTTCTCACCTTTCTAGAAGTTGCTTTAATAATATGCGCATAGGACTGATTTTTCTTTTGAACTTGACTATTATTCCTTTAAGCCTGTGAAATATGAGCCCTATCCACCTTATCCTTTCTCTCAAGAACTTATTTGCATTTGCTTAGCGGAGAACTTATAGTTTTGTCAAATCTAGGATAGTTAACCCACAACTTAGAGTCGCCTATGAATTTTTTTTGTCCAATTTGAGTGTCATCAATCTCGCATCTTTCACCTCCTTGAAGCGAACAAAACCAAATATATGGCCTCTCTTGTCTCTCTTATTAGGAATCACCAATTCATAAATTTTGCCGTATATTTTGAAGATCTCCCACATATCTCTTGCTTTAGAAGCCTTTAGAAAATGAGTAAAGAAAAAAGAAGTTTGCTTCACCTTATCCTCCATATACCTTCCCTTGAAGTTATTAGGACTTAAGGTTTGTAGTTTGCCAAAAAATTTCCGAGACTGTTACTTATCTCGCCTTACCATACTCCACTCCTGTCACTCTCTCTCACCCAAACCCATTGTAATTTAATAGTTCAACTAATCCTCCTATTATTCATTATCCCCTTTCCAATAAAGTTTTGTAATCGTTTAACTAAATTAAAATTAGTAACCACAAGTATAAGGAAAATAAAAAAGGTTCTTAAATTAAAAATATATAAAATTATCATAATTTGGTGATTGAAAAACTTGAGACTAGACAATCGGAAATTGATAACGATTAATTAACAAACAATTTGTTTCAAACACATTTAAGTATTTTAGAATTTTAGTCGGGAACAAGAAAATGTCCATTCTAAGTTGTTGATGTCGTTGGATGCGTGTACTAATTGAATTTTGACCTTTATATGTTTGGTGCAGGGTATGGTTTAAATGTTGATTGATAACGTTTTTTCATTTTATAATATTATAAGTTTAAATTATAAAAGTAAGTTTTTATTTTAAAAAATTAATCATTGATTTAAATGGTTAACTCAAGCATAACAATGACGCTAATGTTAACTTAGGAGGCAATGATCCATAACGATATATGAATAGTAAAAAATAGTGCGTTTAATTATCTAAATTTTAAAATTATAAAATTCTGCAACATCACATTTTAAATATAAGTGCAAAATGGAATTTTTAAAATGTAAAAGAGATCCTAATAAATAAAAAAATATATAAAAGAGAGCAATCGTTTACCTGAAGGAGAAAGAGAGATGCTATAAAGATAAATGCTAAATTAGCTAACATCACATCACATTATCAATTATTTAATTAAGATAGGTGGAAAATTTGTGTTTTTAAAACCTAAAAGAGATGTAAAAAAAATAAAATTCTAGAAGAGACTAGTCGTTTACCAAAACAGATTTTTTTTTTTTTTTTTTTGTGAACGAAACAGAAATTTTATAATCATAGTTAACATTTTTTTATAATTGAATATGTTAGGAATATAATATATATATATATATATATATAATATTTTTTAACCTAATTTTATTTAGTAAAGATTACTTAATCATAAAATAAAACTTTCTAAATAAAGTACGAGACTTATAGAAATTAGTAATTTAATTTTCAATAAATTTTAGTAAATAAAAATAGTATATTACTAATATTTCTTTTATATGTATATATGTATATATAAGTAGTTTTAAGAAAGAAAAATTATTCTTTTTGGTATTTAATATAAAACATTTTAAGTTAAATTTAAATGTTTGTTATTATTTTTAATAAATAAAGGTGGTTAAAATAATTTAATCGATAAAAAATAATTAATTAGCATTCACTTCTAAAACATTTGAATCTCTTTTTTTAATAGTTTATTTAGTAAATATTGAGTGTGTAAAAGAGTTTTTTATATTATCGTTCAATTACAGTTATTCATTTATATGATTTTAAAAGTATTAATTAGTAAAGTCAATAAATTTATGATAAATGAATAATTGTGATTTAATATCAATGTAAAATATTATATTTATAATTAATTTTATATATGAGCTGAACATATTTAGATAAAGAGTTTAATTAGTATATACTTAAAAGACTTTTAAAATATTAATTAGTAAAGTAAACAAATTTATTATAAACTAAAAATTATAATTAAATTTTAATGTTAAATTCTTTACACTATCAATTAAATTCTTACATAAATTAGGTACACTTAGGTAAGTAAGAGCAACTTGAATACTAGTTGTTTTAAAAACAATTATCAAAATACTCTATTTCACTCATAATTAACTCATATTATTCTTTTAAAATTTTGCTTCAATAGGAACAATCTAAATTTTTATAATTTTTTATTTTAATAATTTATTTTGATAATTTAAAATTTAATTTAATTATTATAAATAAGCATTAATTTAAAAACTGTAAATGTTCCTGAATAAACAACTTGAGTAACAAAAGGATGCTGTTTAATGAAAGAAATTATCCTTTAGAGAAAATTTTAAAATAATTAATTATTTCATCATTATTTAAATATTAAATAAAGATAAAGTTGTATGATAATTAAGGGAGATCTCCTATCTCCTATATTATAATTACGTGTTATTCTTTATTGTGTTACACGCACAAGAAGTTAATAGAATTTCTGGCTTAAAAAGAAGTTAATCATTTCTTGCAATTAGATTATAATTTTAAAAATTAAAAGACAGATAGAATTTTTAATAGTAAAAAATGACATTGAACTTGTCAAATTAATAAAAAGTTTAATTATGAATTAGTATTTATAAATACATATTTTTTAATTTCAGTTCTGATAATTTTTTATGGAGTTTATTCATTTTTAGTTAGTATGTTTTTTTAATTTTAGTTACTGTAATTTTTTCATTTGTAGTTATCTTTCGTCCCTAAAAATACGCATTATAAAAATAAAAAATAAAAAATTAGAATCTTAAAGAACTAAAATTGAAAAAACATAAATTTATAAAATTAAAAAAATATTTATAAGAACCAGAATTGAAAAACCCAAACTTAGAAAAGTTAAAAGGAAAAAAATCATGTGTAAAACGAATCAGCTCAGTTGTTTACATAAGTGAGTAAATTATTGTAAATCTCTTATTTATCTTTAATTTTTATTAAAATAAAAAAAAATAACAACACGTTATTATGAAAACTAAATTAATATTAAATGAACAATAAATTCGAATTACTCTATTAACAACTCATGTATGTCTATAAAAAATAATATTAAAAGTATAAAAATATGAAATTAGTAATTTAGGAGTATATGAGAAAGAAAAACCTGCACGAAAATAGGATAGTGGGACCGATAGATCACCAAACAGTTTCAAAAGTCCAAACGCCCCAAACCACAGAAACCAAACGTTAGTAGCAGTATCCAACATTGAACAAGCAACTTTTTCTATACGTAAGTGTCAAACATCTTTTTTTATTATTTTATCCTTTGTATTTTCATCATAAATATTTGTATTTATATAATTAAAATTTACATATAAGTAAATAAATAAATATTTTAAACGTATAATACTGTAATTTAAACTTCTAATCAATATCTTTAAATATACCAATTATACTATAGTGTAAAATTATTTAATCATTGAAAACTAAAAATAATAAAAATTAATTTAGAGAAATAAATAAAAGATAGATGGGAATAAATAGGTTGTTATTTGTTAAGAAAATTGAAGACATGTTTGGATTAATTCTTCTAAAAATATTTTAAATAAAAAATACAAAGAAACATGTAAAAACCTCTGTATATAATTTTTCCATGTGTGACTTTTTGTATATTTTTTTAAAAAAATGTGTAGTTTACTCAATGCAAAGATATTTTCTGTCAATACTCATTTACAAGCAGTTGAGTACAAAATCAATAATTTTAAATTTGGTCAAGTTATATTACTTACTTTTTTTTTTTTGTAAGGTTATATTACTTACTTATGTTATAGGAATACAAAGTATTCATTGAACAATTGGTTACAAAAATAAGAAAACTAAATATAAAAATTGATAAAATAGAAGAAAAAATATAATTAAACTTATATTATATATTATGTATGACTCTCTAATTGAAACATAACTTTAGAAGTATTCTACAACTACTTTAACAAAACATATAAACAAAGTTCTTATCACTATTTTTAGTTTACCAGTAGAAAGATCATAGCAATCAAACAAGAAAGCCTACACTTGAATCCTTGTTAACACCACCTCACCTTTTCGAACCATGATTACATAAATTATTAAATTGCTTTGATTTTTGGATGTAGAAAGCTATTCCACTTTCTTTGTTTTTTTTTTCTTGTTGTAGAAGCTACTCCACTTTAAGAAGCACATAAGCAACTTTATCCTTTCATATTATAATAAACATACAATACATTTAATTTTAGACTTCCATCATCTAATTTTTTAATGTTTTTCTAAAAATATTTTGAAAAATTCATCCAAATAAATTTTAAATGATAATAAAAATTATTTTGTATTATATATATATTACTGTATATGTTTATAATCATTAAATACTATTGATAAACATAATTAATAATTGTCCTTTTGTGCAAAGCATTTCTGAAATGAAAATCCAAACAAATCATAAAAATCTGGAAGCACGTTAGCTGGTAATCAATTCCACTGTTCCTTGTTTGTTTTCGCAAGCTATAAAATTGGAAAATATCCCCACTCCAGCGCAGTAAGGCGATCTATCTATACGCTATCTTTTGCTTCGCTTTCCTCCTCGCGTCGTTTTGTTCACCAAACGCACAAGAGCAATGTCGTCTGAGGACACCGAGAAAACGACGACGTCGAAGAAGAGCGCGTTCGACGCAGAAACGGCGTCGCTGCTCGTGAAGGAGCTGCGAGGAGCGTTCGGCTCCGGCAAAACGCGTAGTTACCAGTGGCGAGTGTCGCAGCTAAACGCGCTTATGAAACTTGTCGTCGATCGCGAGCAGGAGATCGTTGACGCGCTCCGAAACGACCTCGCGAAGCCGCCGCTCGAAACCGTCGCATACGAGGTCTTGTCGTTTCTTCCACAATACATGTTACTCCTTTGCGTTTCGTTTTACTTTTCCAATGTTTTTGGTTTGACTTCGGAAGTGGAAAACACTGAAAATTGAAAAAGGAATATTCTGAAAATCGTTCGCAGGTGGATTTTGTGATTGTGATTGGGAAGTTCTGAATATAGAGATTCTCTGTACAGTTCATTTATTACGTATGTTTGTGTCTGTCATGGCTTCAGATTTTTTTTTCCTGAGCAGTGCTTGTTGTGTGTGCCCAGTGTTGACGTGTTGTGTTGTGATTTTTTTCCGATATTGCTATTTATTTAATTAATTTTAATTTCAGTTGAATTAATTGATTGGTGATTTGTCTCTGTGGATTGTGGTTCGCTTTTTCCCCACCTTTGGTGAAAACGTTGCCGTTTGGGTGTTAGAGGGGAGCTGGTTTGGTGTGAGCATTAATGTGGCAGTGGCACCATGTGTTATCCCTTTTAGGAGGAATTATCAAGTGGTTGAGACCACATGATTCTTAATTAGCTTGTGGGAGCAAATTGAATAACAAAAAGTTATTCAAGTTTTTAATTTTAAAAAAATTCTTAGTTAAAATCAATATAAAATCACCTACTATTGATGGTGGTTAATAGCTAATAAATGTATCTTAAAAGAACTTTGATTTTTTTTTAGTATGACAAGAAATGAAAATATTCTAAAAATCTGACTGTTATAGAGGAAAGGAACCGAGGAGAATCACATAGTATGTCATTGAAAAGTTTAAATACTACATGTTATATGAAAGATAGTTGTTTTTATGCTTATATGAAAGTGAGTTGAAACTCTGAATTCTTGATAGTTCTAAATTAAACCTCTTAATAATTTTTTTCTCCTGTAGCGTGGGTCAACATTGTGGGCCTTGTGAATTTGCCTGTGAATCCAGGACAGGTGGCTCTGGTTCTTTAATTTATGGGTTTTGTTAACGCCAGCACTTATGGATGATTCTAAATAACTAAAAGTAGATTGACAAAGAGTATTTTATTTTACTACATTAGAAATGTAAAAATGTAGTTAGTGTTGAGTTTAATAGGCATATATATTAAAATCAACAAATTTATCAGCATTGATCAGAAGAGGAAACATTACTTGAGTAGAATAAGATCTTTATAAGCTATAAAATTCTAGAATTCATAAATGTTTCGTTTCTTCATAAAAGCTTTTCATTTTAGTTGGGTAAAATAACATTTAATTTATTGCCAGCTACGAAAAAATAGAGTAGTCAAAGTGTTTACTTAAACTACTGTCTCTGGATGTGTTGTTGCAGTGCACCTTCTCTTTGGTCCCTTCTTGTTTCTGCTTCTTCTTTTTTTTTTTTTTTATGTTTGTGGTGTGTTGTTTGGGTGTGGTGGCTTAAGTGTGTGGTACGGGATTTCCCGTTTTATTTGATCAGAAGCACGCCCATTTTTTCACGAGGTTGATAATTAGGATGTCAGTTTAGCCGTGAGATGCCACTGGTTATTATACTACTATATAATAAAGTACACAAGCCCATCTAATTTTGTACTTCTCGGGCAATTCAATTCACACATTGTGTGCTTGTTTAAACAGAAAATATGCGCCAATCTTTGTGAGCTAAATTGGTAGGATTGAAATGTTAAAATGCAAATGCTTCAAGTACCTACATAAGCTGTCTACTGAAACTTGTGGCATCCTTACCTCCCACGCAACCTGTTTGGTACTGAAAAATGAAAATCTTCGCGTTTAGATAAGATCTAGGGATCTTGCTGTTTACACTTAAGCAATGCTGCCTAACGTATTGCAGGCAATTCATAGTTACAACTTTCAAGATTGCAATAAGAATTTTTATTCATGTTGAATATGATTGAAGTTTATGAGATTTTGTTAGGTTGATATGTCAGTGTATGGATTGCAGACCTCTGATTATGTATAACCTGTGGTCTTGTGCACTCAGTTATTAATACCCCTTGGATAGGAAAAGACACTAAACCTATTTTATCCAAGATACTAAGAATTTTAAGATATATTTGCTACTAAACAAACATTTTGGAGCCTTTAATAGGGACATGAATCTAAAATTGTGGTCTCTGAAAAACCAGTTTCCTGACTATTGCTTGTCAAGTTGTTGAAAGGTTGGTATAATCAACACGATGGTGTTAAGTAAGACATTTTCCATCTTCTCCTAACTTGGGGTAACTTGTATTGCAGATTGCTATGTTGAAAAACTCATGTAAAGTCGCCCTCAAGGAATTGAAACATTGGATGATTCCTGAAAAGGTATATTTCATGTGAATTTCTTTGCTGACATTGTTTGACACCATTATTTTGTTCATCTCATGAATATACCTTTATTGCAGGTCAAAACTTCAATCGCAACTTTTCCTTCTTCAGCTGAAATTGTATCTGAACCACTGGGGGTTGTGTTAGTCATTTCTGCATGGAACTACCCTTTCCGTATGTTAATATTTAGTTGTCCATGTTTCATATGCTTTTTTAGCTAACGTCTCATCTTTTTCTTTCCTCCTAGTTCTTCAAAATCAATAATGATGATAATTACATTCTCTATCTATGTTTTCAGTGTTGTCACTTGATCCAGTCATTGGAGCTATTGCAGCTGGTAATGCTGTGGTTTTAAAACCATCAGAAATTTCTCCAGCCACATCATCACTGCTGGCAAAACTACTGGGAGACTACCTGGATATCTCATGTATTAGAGTTGTTGAGGGAGGAGTTGATGAAACATCCGCATTACTGCAGCAAAAGTGGGACAAAATTTTCTATACAGGTTCTTGTTTGTCACTCTTCTGTTTTCTTGACGGTTTAGAATTCTGAAATGGTTTTGTTTCTCATTGAAATTTTTTTCCTTATTATTGGTCTTCTTTTAGGCCGAGGCATGTTAGTGACATACTTTTTTCAACACACTTTATTATTTGTCCCACATCGATTTCACCGGAATAACAAAAATTATTGAAATGGGTATGTTACAGGCATTTCTCTCTACATGTATTATTATACATATGCAAATTGCGATATTCCTTTTCGATAATTCAACAAGTGCTTATTTCGCAAAAATAAAAAGTAAAAGTATTAAAATTATTCCTCTCATTCAATTTATTTTAAGTTATGTGGGCAAAGTTTTCTGTTAGAATACCTTGTTTTATAAAATTTTTTGTTTCTGGGCCGATGAATGGTTTGACACATTCTATAATCAATAATCATACATATCCAATACTGCTTATTTCTATTACCTTAAAAATGTCTGATAAGCTTATATTCCTTTTTATTTTGGTGGAGAACAAGGGAAGTATTTTATTTTCTAATCAGTAATATATGAGTCTTCAAATTATGTTTGTATGCTTCATAGGCATCTAATGTATATACTTTTATAAAGCTGTTTCTTGAAGTGTTTCTTTCTTTTCTATTATTTGGAATATAAAATACTTCATTCTAATAAGATTAGCAATGTTATTATGGTTTAACAATGCAGTACAGCTTGGAATACATCTGAAAAAATACTGTTATTTGTCATGGAAAATGTTAATACATATCACCATTTTTTAGTACTATCTCTGTCTCTTGAAATATCTTTAGAGGCATATAGCCGTATACCTTGTAGAATCTTATGATTCACATCATTATTTACGTTTAGACTTTAGATATGATATTTCCTTGGGAAAACAGGATATAAATTTGTTGACCAACATATTGAAGGCATCTCGGTGGATGATAACATAAAATTTAAGTACGAAGCTTTTCAAGAGTTGTATCTACTTGATACAATATTGGTTATGAGATCATCGTTTGTTAGTTATGTGGCACTTGACTATGCTCCAAACAATATATGCTACAGGATAAATGATGATAAGAAATAGGTTAGACTTGAGTCTTTTGACTCTTGGATATTATTGTAGTTTTAAGGATGACAAGGTAAGGTTATTGTCTTAATCCATGTTCAAAGTTTTGAGTTGTGACCAAGTGTCCTGGTACTTTCTTGAAACTTTCAATTGCATTGACTGTGTTGTGATATGTGACAGCGTATCAGTCTCATATAAGATGTCTTATGTTATCAATATACTGTTAGCTAATGAAAAAACAGGGTAGTATAAATAGAGATGAATATGATTTCAATCACGCTGCACATTTTAAATCACAAAATGCCTCTTAAATAGGCCAACACACAGAAGATGGAAGTTACACAAAATAACCCACTAACTTAGAAACACTAAGACTTAGTCAACTAAACTTACGTCACTTCAGTAACCACCCGCTAACAAATATTATGCAGCAACTAAACACTTTAAAATTAGGAAAAACAAGTAGTCTAACAAGTCAAATAAATATGCAGTAGAACACTAATTATCTTAACATATACAAGGATCCGATGCTTCATTTTCTTGAATGCAAGTAACTGTTGGATTTTTTTAGGTAATGGACGAGTGGCTCGCGTTGTGATGGCTGCTGCTGCAAAACACCTTACACCAGTTCTGCTGGAGCTTGGAGGAAAATCTCCAGTTGTTGTTGATTCAAATATCAATTTAAAGGTATACCTTTTCTTACATGAAATATCCGAACATTGTTCTTTGTTGATGTTGTCTAAAGTACTCTTTGTCTGCTAAAAGAAAGAGAAAGAACTCTGACATGTAAGTTAGCGAGTATTTGGATTTACACAGTAGACGAGTTCTGTTTGTGAAAATATATGAATGACATGTACCTTTGTCTTGATGCAATTTCCTATTTATAGTAGTTATTTAGATTTTTACTTGTTGGATATTACCTACTTGTGAGAGGATATTTCCTTTATCTTTAGGATATTGCTTTTACTTCTTGAGTTTTATTGGATGTGGTGATCTTATTAATTGTAATTAACTTCTTAATTAATTTCCTGTTAAAATGTAATGCAATATGGATTTTGGCTTTGTCGAAATCCAATGTCTCTCATGTATTATGAAACATAATTTTTTTTGTAATAACGCAATGTGTTTCGGTTTTTGAGCTTGCCAAAATCCGAAGTCTCTTATGTACCTACTTGTGATGCGTAGGAGTATTTTGGTCTTTTTCGCTATCTGAAATCCCTTTTACTCGTACGATACCATTGTCCTGTTTTATTTTTATCAGTTAGTCACCATCACTATGACCTCTGTCTCAGTTTTGACATAAATTAATTTGAATTTGAATTGGCAAGGTAGCAACAAGACGACTAATTGCAGGAAAGTGGGGTTGTAATAATGGACAAGCCTGCATTTCTCCAGATTACGTTATAACAACAAAAGACTGTGCTCCCAAGTTGGTAATAAGTTTTTTCCTAAGTGCATTTAGAATTATAAATTTGTCTTTGTTTAGTGTTTGGTGCCTCCTATTTTAGGTGGATGCTCTAAAGACTGAATTGGAGAAATTTTATGGAAAGAATCCATTGGAATCAAAAGATTTGTCCCGTATTGTGAATTCCAATCACTTTAATCGCTTGACAAAGCTCTTGGACGATGATAAGGTTTCTGGTAAGATTGTTTATGGAGGAGAAAAGGATGAAAGTCTATTGTAAGTTCTCTATATGCTTTTTGGGATACTTTATTGATGAAGTCTTGTTTTAATGAAATAAGATAAATCTTGACTCTGGCATTTCTTTTTACTCAAACTTGCAGGAAGATTAGTCCCACTGTTCTATTGGATGTCCCACGGGATTCTTTGATTATGAGTGAGGAGATATTTGGTCCTTTACTTCCCATCCTCACGGTAGGAGTTACCACAGCACCACAGTAACTGTTTAATTTTTAAAGATTTTCTTCAGAATCTCATGAGTTTCTTTGGTTGCTTGCTTTTACAGTAATGATTAGTATAATGAAAATAAATATCCACATGGTTCTTCAAATGGTTAAAAAACGATTGATATGTTCTCCATGTGGAAAAGGCGTCAAAATATCAATTTTCACATTTAATGTAAAATAACTACGAGATATATTATATATCCCTTTTGTGATAAGGCCATGGGGGATAATTTCAATACGTCCAAAAATCATCTAAATGAATAGCTGGTAATACTTTTTAGACGTTTGAAGAACATGAAGCCAATTGTTAAAATCAACCTGGAAATAGGTGATTGTAAATTGTAAAAAGACCGTCGATAAATTAAAGAAATAGCCTATCTATCAGAATGTTTTATTTTTATTTTATGTACCTTGCTCGAAACAGGTTGATAAAGTGGAAGAAAGTTTTGACGTGATCAATTCAGGACCAAAGCCTCTTGCAGCATATATATTTACATCTAACAAGAAGCTCAAGGAGCAATTTGTTACAAATATTTCAGCTGGCGGTGTGGTTGTCAATGACACCAGTTTACATGTAATTTTAATATCATTTTTGCAGTCTACTCTTAAATCCTTGAGCTTGTGTGTATTTTTCATTCTTATATGCATAGCAGTATGGTAAATTAAATTTGACTGAAAGCCGTGTGGTAAATTAAAGAGATAAAATGTCATATCCTGATAGTAAAGAACAGTTTTACATTCAATCACACCTCAATGTTTATATAACCTTTAAACCATTTATTAACAAAGTCATCATCCTTATCATACATTGATGTTTGTGATTAAATGTCTGTAAAATTTGTACACTATCAGAGCATGACACTTTTTTCTAAATTAAATTGCCATAAATAATTAAGCAAAATATGTGAAAATAATTTCTTATAGTATTTTTTTAATATTCCATTATATATAGCAAGGAACATATTTTACATATGTTTTTTGCACCATATGCATTTGTTTTATTGGTTCATAATCATATTGAAATGGGTTTCTCCAGATTAAATGTGGTTTTTCCATCTATAGATGCTTACATCTTTTTAAAGTTTAGAAATAATTTGAAGTCTGAACACTATTCATCAGTGTTTGTGTGTTCCACTTGGCTTTTTTGCTTGGTGCAGCTTGCAGTTCATTCTTTGCCATTTGGAGGAGTTGGTGAGAGTGGAGTAGGTGCATACCACGGGAAATTCTCATTTGATGCTTTTAGTCACAAAAAAGCAGTTCTTTATCGCAGTTTTTTTGGTGATGCAGCAATAAGGTACCCACCATACACAAATACAAAGATGAGATTGCTGAAAGCTCTCATTGGTGGTGGCATACTTGGTATTATTCGTGCTCTGTTTGGTTGGTCCTAGACTCCTAGGTATTAGTACAGTTCCCCCCAACGTTCCTTGTATTTTAATTTAATATTCAAAAGTGAGGAGTTGATTTCCAGAACATATTTTTCTTACTATATGTATATCCTACTTTAATGTGTAGCTGGGAAAAATTACTAAATGAATGGTCCTAGACTCCTAGGATCTTTTTTCACTTTTTTAACATAATTATTAAATTTATTTAAAATTACATAATTTTGTGATTTCTACATTCTATTTAATGAATTTTAGTTTTGTAATTGTTATATATATATATATATATATATATATTTGATGACATTAACTGTTAAATTTTAGTTAAATTACTTGTTTAATAAATTTATATTGCTTACAAATTTGATCTATTTGTCAAATTTTATATTTTTATTAATTAGATCAGATTACAAAATTTTATTTATGATGTCATTTAATTTTAAAAGTATAATATAATATTTAAAAATATGTAAATATTTATTGTTAAATATATAAGATAATATTATAAAATGTTGATCACCATCGGTGGCCATCCAATACAGTGTCATGTATGCAAATTTCTCAACTTTAGTAAGGCTGATGGCTTGGCCTGTGTGTGTATCACGTCTCTAAATTTACTTGTACTAATAATTATATCATGTGTACATTTTTTCCTTCATATGTATGCAAAATTGCCACCCGCACCTTCACCACTCTGATCTGCTAAACTTACACACCATGATCCTCCCATGTACTTGGGAGTAAAATTCTTTTCAATTTATTTCAATTTTATTTCTCAAAATCTTTTCCAAAACATAATTTTAAAATTGTTACTTATTGGTTTTTCACCTGATAGTCATATGCAACTAGTATGTAACAACGTGAAATAAATGTTAGCTCTAAGGTTAAATAAAACTATAAAAAGGGCTACACCTAAAAAAGCTTATAAGACTTCTTTAAAAAAGAACAACTTTTAATAGATAGACCCAAGTTGGTAAAAGAAAAAAAAACCTTTTTAAGAATAACAACTTCCGATAGGTGGACACAAGTTGGTAGAAGATAAAAAACCTTTTTGAAAACCATAGACACATATGAAATTTGTTCTGTTTATACGGACATGTCTTATGCCACACAAGTGCGTCTTGTACTATACACATGCAAGTCTAGTATACATACACACGTCAAAAACAACTTTTATAAAAGATCTTGTTATGCTTTCTAGACGCGATTTCTTATAAATCTATTTGAAATAAAATCAGATTTAATATGTAAAGATGTTGCATTAGAAGGTAAGTAAGAAATTGTTTTTATATTGGTATACTTAAATGTTTTTACTTTTACTTTAGACTCACAAGGAATATTCTAAATCATTTATAATTTACCCTTGAAGTCTTCTTAAGAATAAGATTGAGTACACCAAATAACTCATGACTTAACTATCCAAGTATTCTTTACTACAAAGTCACTCGTGGTTTTACGTAAGTATTCTTTAACAAATAAGTTACTATTGAATTACAACTGAATATTCTTTAAACAAAAAATCACTTCTGGTTTCAACCTAAAGGTAAGATGAAAGGTTACAAAGGTTAAACTCTCAACAAGAGGATATAGATGTTTTACATACAAATAATAGCTTCATTAACTAAAGGATAAACAATAAGTTCACTAGATGTTGGGTACAACAACTTTTAATCACTCAAGTTGAGTGTGTAAACTTGAATGTTTGTAGTGAAGAGAGTGTTTGAGCACTTGATATTATTTACAATGTCAGTCTACTTCTTCTCTTTAAACTCGAACTGCTTTATATAAGGGTGCTTCAAAGATGTGACGGTTGAAACTAAAGAACATTGCTTCTAGTCATTATGAGCTAGCATTAAATGCATTTCTAAAACTCTCCATCAACTCTTCACTTTAATTGAGAGTTTCTCATAAACACATCTTTCTAAGCATTACTTGCACATATTCTATTTGGTCCTCTTACACAAATTCAAATTCACCACTTCAAATTCTTTTAGAAGATGATTGTTCTCGCTGAAGTCAACCCTAAATATATTAAAATATAATTAATGATATATGCAGATTTGGAATACTTTTAAACATGTGTGGATATTCTTTATCTGATTCCTTTCATCGTCTATCCATGGGCTTAAACCTTCGTCTAACTCCAATAAGCCTACAACTGGTTAATTTGAGTCTGCGTCTGGTTGCTGAGTTTGTGTCTGGCTTTCGTGAGACTGCATTTGTCTTACCACATTTGCGTTTGTGTCTTACAAAAAACTACATTTTATCATTGACAAAGTCTTCTTTATGCATTTTGTGCTTGCATCTCTATTACGTTTATACTTGTTTTGCCATCAGAAACATTCCTAAAGGATAAATGTTAGATAATTAAACTTAATTCTTGTTTGTTGTTATCAAAATCACTTGGGTATATCGAGTTTGTTTTAGACCTTCAAAATTTAATAATTGTCCTTCTTTTATGATGACAAATACATTAAATTAATAAATATATTATTAAATTTTAAATATTATGTTTTTTATTAATGTTGCATAATATATTTTATTAAAAATGAAAAGAAACCAAAATCAAATCTTTTAATTTCGTGAGGATTAAAATAAAACTTTTCACTTTTTTAGGAATAAAATAAAATTTTAAATATTTTAGGAATAAAATCACTCAAAATGGGTTGAATGGAGGTCATCTCACTCAAAATGTCCGTGTGCAATATTGACATAACAGTTTATCAGCCATGTTTAAACGTACTAAATAATTATTCTCTAATCAGTTCCATAGAATAGAAGAAAAATAAAATAAAATATAATAAATAAAAAGGAAAGAAAGATAAAATAGAATAAAAATTAGAAATATTC
The DNA here is from genome assembly GCA_037954015.1 of Psophocarpus tetragonolobus. Classification (NCBI taxonomy): domain Eukaryota; kingdom Viridiplantae; phylum Streptophyta; class Magnoliopsida; order Fabales; family Fabaceae; genus Psophocarpus; species Psophocarpus tetragonolobus. The sequence continues at coordinate 30,067,862 of CM075695.1, read as the reverse complement.
AGTTGAAAAGAAAAAATATTTTAAATTAAATTGAATTTTTTTAGATAATAAACAAATTAATTAAAATAGATAAAAAATATTTAAATTACACTTTTGAGAGTTTTCATATCATTTTAAGTGAAAATAAAATAAACGAGGTTCACCAATTATTAACCTATTTTTTTACTATTTTCTTTCTTAATAAACTAGAAAAATAAATTTCACTAAAAAAAATAAATTCTTTCTTCTCATTTCATGTTAACTTTCTACTATGAGAGGAAAAATATATCCACAATTTTAGGGTGAAAAAAACGTATTTTTTTCTTAGAAGACATTTATTTCAAGTTATGATATTATATTTTTAGAAATTTCATTCCTAGAAATAATAAAAATAAAAATATTATATTGAGTAAATTTAAAATTATGTTTGATTACTTTTTATATTCTTTGGAATGTTTTTAAATTTTAAAATAATCTAATGAATAAAAATAAAAAATAAAAATAATATATGTATTATAAATACTTTTCAATATTCTCATGAGAATATAATTTTTTTACCCTTTTTTTATGGGAATAAAAATAAAAAAATAAAAAATTAAAACATTTCAAAAAAATAAAATTTTAAAACTTTTAACAAATTTAAAAAGAGTTTAATTAATATACACGTAACAAATTTAAAAAGAGTTTAATTAATATACATGTAGTATACAAAACTTTTACAATATTTACATAAATCTATCTGTAATAGTTTGATCTGTCTTCCTGAGATGAGAATTTGTTTTGAAATAGCTAGATTAGAACTGCCCGCCTTGCCTTGGCTTATTGTGTGATTTTTGAGCAGGAGCGAGCTGTGTTTGACACAATCTGTACTGTATCTCGCATCTAAAGCCAATTCATTTACAAGTGAAATCTTGCCCAAAAAAAAAGGGGTGAGGCGCTCATTATGTATAAATTGGGTCTTTCAGAACCATGGACAGCAAAAACTAAAATGCAATCATAGGTAAGAATGACATAACAGGGGAGTAGAAATGGCAGATCCATTTTTTTACCAACATTATAAACTCTTCAACTTGTGGATGATATCTCAAATTTATCATAAATTAATAATTATAATTAAATATTATTATAAAATTTTTTACACTATCCATTTGTACGGATTAAACTCATTTAAAAATATTATATTCTCAATATCTTGATTCCACAAAAATAATATTTTAGTAACCGAAACAAATGTCATAATAGTTTCATAAATAAAGCATTAAAAACCACGTTGGTATCTGCCAACTGCCCCTCGACCAAAACATAAGCGAAAAAGTCGACACCGCAGAGAATGCTCTATTTCAGTGTCCAAAACTCCTTCCTTCTTTTTCATATCTTTTTCCATTTCATCACTTGTTTCTGAGACAAAACTTTCTCTTTGAATCATTTCAACCTTTTACCCTCTCTCATAAACTTGTTTCCAACTATGGATGTTAGCATAGCATTCAACACCCTTTTGCTATTTCTTCTATTTTCTGCCATTTTCCCACTCTCTTCTTTCTCAGCTGCCAATCAGCCCCGCTATGCCAAGAAGCCCAACACCCCCTCTTCTCATAATCATCACCTTTCCTCCTCTGCTGTTTTCAAAGTTCAGGGAAATGTGTACCCTCTTGGGTATGTTGTGGTCCTATGATCATTGTTTTCTTCAAACTTCTTCATCAAGTAGTGTCATCTTGCTTATTCTTCGTTTTTTTCTTTGTTCTTGTTTTGTCTGATTGTATGTTTTGTATTTTTGGATGACTATGTTGAGATATGCTAATTGTTTAAAATCTGTTTTACATATTATTTAAAAGTTAAATGTAAAAAAAATGAAATTCTGTTTTTAAATCAGTTCTTATAGATTTGATTCTTGATCTAGATAGATTTTTCATATCACCTATATCAATTTACTCAAGTATATCTGCTATTTCAATGAGTTTTATCTACCATTCAATTTGTAATTTATTTAGAGAAAGAATGAAAAGTAGGTTTGACTGAGCCTCTTAACTTTTTCCCATTTCTTTTATTTGGGGGGTGGGGGGTTACTGGACCCCATATCTTTTCACACAACAAGTCATTCTTTTTTGCTTATACATGTTTTGGAACAAAAAAATGATAGTTGAATTTCTAAAGTGAATTGGTTTATATTTGTCAAAGTTTAAACTATACTGGTTCCATGAAAAAATATCTGTATTACTCTTTATGCAGCCATTACACAGTGACCCTCAATATTGGATATCCCCCCAAGCTTTACGACCTTGACATTGACTCAGGCAGTGACCTCACTTGGGTTCAGTGTGATGCACCATGTAAAGGTTGTACCAAGGTATCCAATGCTTAAACTAAGATCAGACCTCTTTCTGAAGTATGAGCAATAACAAATCATTTTATCCTAAGAATCAGTTATTCACCTGGTGCCAATCTTTGCAGCCTCGTAATCAACTTTATAAGCCCAATCACAACCTTGTGCAATGTATGGACCCATTGTGTTCTGAAGTGCACTTATCTACAGAGTCTACAGACTATAATTGTGCCTCCCCAGATGACCAATGTGACTATGAGGTTGAGTATGCAGACCATGGATCATCTCTAGGTGTGCTAGTCCGAGACTATATACCCTTTCAATTTATCAATGGCTCTGTGGTGCGCCCCAGGGTAGCCTTTGGGTGAGTGTTTTGTTTCCATCCTCATGAGTGACACTAGTTGTATCTACTACTATTTAGATAAGGGCCTTTTCGGATCAACTTTTCTTGAAGTAGTTCAAGAAGAAAATTAGAAAAAAATTAAATGAATTTCTTCATAGGTTAAAATTAACTTAAGGATAAATTAATTTGTAAAAGGTCTTACATCTTTTAAAAAAAACTATATGAAAAAGTTTACATATTAGTTTAGTACAAATTAATTTTTAGCTTAGAAAAAGCTCAATTTTCCCCCTTAGAAGTACTTGTAGAAAAGTTCGTCCTAACATGTAGTAATTGAGAACAATTCTAACCTCCTAATCATCATACTTCCTCTTTGTTGGCATTGAATGTGTTCTATATTTTGAAGACATTAACCCAGTTTTTTTTTTTTCATTTAAAACTTTCCTTATAAAGTAGTAAGAAGATTTGTAGGAGGATATAGCATTACTCTCTTTGTAATGGGAAAAAAAATTGATGGTAAAATTATGCTTCAGTAAATACCGAAACTGAACAGAATTAATCCACTCACAGGAAAAAAGAGTTACCATGGTTTCTAGTTGGAGCTAAATTTTGCCATCAACCTTTCTGAATAATTAAGAGATGTTTTGTCCAATGCATGGCTAGGTGTGGGTATGATCAAAAGTTTTCTGGTTCTACCTCCCCACCCTCTACAGCAGGAGTTCTTGGCCTTGGCAATGGCAGAGCAAGCATTTTATCTCAGCTTCATTCTTTGGGTCTGATCCGCAATGTAGTTGGTCATTGCTTGAGTGCTAGAGGAGGAGGGTTTTTGTTCTTTGGAGATGATTTCATTCCCTCTTCAGGAATTGTTTGGACATCCATGTTGCCTGGTTCTTCAGAGTAAGTTTTGAAATTGATGTTATTTGTTCCATGTGAGATGTTTTTGTTTGAGACATGCTTCGCCTGTTGCTACTCATGAAAACTTACAAACAATCATTGCCTCAGAAAACACTATAGCTCAGGTCCAGCAGAACTGTTCTTCAATGGAAAGACAGCTAATGTTAAGGGTCTTGAACTTATTTTTGATAGTGGGAGCTCTTACACATACTTGAACTCCCAAGCCTATCAAGCTGTTGTTGATTTGGTAAGATGGAAACTAGAGTCTCAATTTTAGTCATCAATTTCTTTTTCTTATATGGCATCTGCTATCTTTAAGTTAACAATCCTTGATTCATAATTCAGGTGACTAAGGATTTAAAGGGAAAACAGTTAAAAAGAGCAACCGAGGACCCATCACTTCCCATTTGTTGGAAGGGTTCAAAATCTTTCAACTCGTTAAGTGATGTAAAGAAATATTTCAAGCCCCTAGGATTGAGTTTCACTAGAGACAAGAATTTGCAGATGCATCTACCACCAGAAGCTTATCTTATTATCACTGTGAGCATTTTTAAGATTTAACAGCTATGCTCTGCAGTTATCAGAACAAATGAAATTATGTAACATGCCCTGCTCTTTTCCAGAAACATGGCAATGTCTGCTTGGGGATTCTAGATGGCACTGAAGTAGGACTAGAAAATCTTAACATAATAGGAGGTAAGGCATGCCAAATGTCAATAATAAAAAATTTTACTTTTTTTTATTTGCATATTTGATGGTGAAACACTTTCTGTTGCTCTCAGACATCTCTTTACAAGATAAAATGGTGATTTATGATAACGAGAAACAGCAGATTGGATGGGTTTCTTCAAATTGTGACACATTTCCCAAGTAACAAGTTATCCTTGTGGTTTCTTATATAATTATGAACACCAATAAATGTTACAAGGAAATATTTTCCTGGTTCATTAACAGTGTGGATCGTGATTTGGAAGGTAATTTTGCACACCCATACACAACCAATTTGGATATTTTTGGGGATCGTTGCCCTGCATCTTATGAAGAAACAGACTGAATGAGTTGTTACGACGAGGGTGCTCGAATGTAGATTAGATAGCAGATAGCATCTATGATTCCATATTGTATAACATATATATACATAGTTTTTTTTTTTTTTTTTGTCACCTTACAACAATATTTTATGCTTGAGCTTCATTTTGTGAATCTGTAAATGATAACTAGCAAACATCACTAGTTACAGTTACTGATCCTTGCTAGAGAAAAATTGGGCCACAATTCCCATCAGTAGTAAGTAGTTATTCACTTAAACTAGCAGATAGGGCTTCACTGCTTCCATACGCCAGCACAAGGAAGATTAGTGATTGTCAGTATTTTGTTAAGTTACAAAGTATAATGTACCTGCAATAAATGTGCATGTTAAGTTAAAACACCCTAACCTAGAAAACATAATTACAGGAGCGTGTATTTTTAGGAACTGATACCAACTTCAAAAACCCGGTGTACAACACTCACGGCAGCCAACAATATCGTGATGCTACAAGCTTTGATTTGCATACTGCAAGTTGTAAAATAACACTCATCAGTCATGACAGATTGGTTGCAAGAGAATTAAGAGATTATAATGTTAGGTATACCGCTCAAAATACAACTGTTAAATAAGAAAAAAGAATAGCATGTCGCTCTTTTGTTTCCTCCAGAAATATGACTTCCTTCTCATTAATTGGTAAATGAAAGCCTACAATTTGGAATTTAACTAACAGGACTTGTCTAAGCATACATTGAAAATTCATGATATCAAATATCTAGATTTGCCAATTCAGTACCGAGTGACACAAAAATGTTCCTGACAAACACGAGGCAAACAAAGTTAGCCCTTGTACAAGAAACGTGATTTCTGGTATTATAAGGCATGTTACACAGAAAGTTTTAAAACATATCTAGAATCAAGCACCTACAGCATCTAAGACAGTTTTGTTTACTGTTCCAATTTGTAAATGAACATAAATAATGACCCCAAAATATATATATTAAAATTTTCAAAGGCAGAAGAAAAATATTAGCATTTTTGTAAGAACTTGGCAATGCAAAATTATTGTTGAAAGTCAGGCTAGTGAGAAATGTCACCTTTGCTTGGCAAATCTTTGTTATTGCCTCAATATGAAGGTTTTGAAGTTCTTCAAGGGAAACAACATCCAGACCAGCGATATCTTCACCCTATTAAATAGTTAAAAGATCATATGCAATTCTTTTTCTTCACTCAAAATGCATATGGAATTTGATCTCTCTAATTAAACCATACAGTGGAATAGTATCTTGAAAATCATTGTTCTAGTTAGTCTTCTTAAAACCCTAAGCCATATTTTTTATTCTTGCTGATCCATTGTTCTAGTCTTTAAAAGATTCCTAAACCTTCAGCCCTGGTAGAGATTTAGGGCTTAATTGGTTTTGTTTTGTTTTCTAGTTTTTAAAGAGTTTTCAAGAATAGTCTTCAAAAACTGTTTTCGAGAAGGAAAAAAAAAAAAACTTGTTTGGTAAGTGTTATTTAAGAACTGTTTTAAAGATGTAAAAATGAAAAAATTTATTGATATTTATTAAAATTTTATTAATGAAAAGAAAAAAACAACAAATTCTGATTGTATTTTGAGTTTTCAAAACAAAAATTGAAAACCGAAAAAGCAAAGCTACTTTAATTGTTCTTGTTTTTTAATTTTTAAAAACTAAAAAACCAGAACTGTTTTTAGAAAATACTGTCCAAACAAGTTTTTTAGTTTTTAAATACTAAAATACTGAAAACAATTTTATAAAACTGTTGTCAAACAAATACTTAGCTACTAGATTCCAAATTTAAGCGTTTATGTTTGGAATTTAAAATTCCTACTTTCCCTAATTCAAAATCTAAATTCCAAACATAAATAAGTAGAATCCTTATAAGCAGTCATTGACTTTAAGATAAATTCTTTAAGAACCATATGTAGTTGTGCTTGTAATCCAATCTATCCATCCTCATGAAAGGCTTTATCCATGTTTTCTACTAGTTACATTTGTTTCATAGAAATTGCTATTTACATTAATTATAGTCTTATAGAACTTTCATTATTAATTATATTAGATCATGAGAGTACATCTAATTGATCTTCCCTTTCCAGTCTACTTACTTATCTCAATTCCCTTTCTTTATTATCTCTCATTTTCTCTTCCTAAAAATAGTCAGCTAAACTCAATTTCTCACCTGATCTTAGTTAAAAAGACAAGCAGAAATTCAATTAATGCAATGAGATTATGTCATTATGAGCATGATTTACATTATCATGGAACTTCCATGAAATGTGATCATGAGAATGAGATACCTTCAATATAGAAATATGACTTTCTAGTTCTTTGCATCTTCTTCTTTCTCTTTGATAATTAGCTCTCAGTTCTTCTAATGCAACCATATCTTCCATACTTCCTAAAATTTCACTGTCTCTGTATTGCTTTCTATGAGAGTAACCATTAGATGTTGGATGTCCACTTTTAACCTTGGTTTGCACATCACGAGATGCATGAACTGTTGACTTGTCCTCAACACTAATGCCAGACTTTCTCATCTTTGACACCAGCATCCGCATACCTGTAAGCTCGTGTTCCAAATCTTCCTTTTGGTGTTTTATTTCATTAAGTGTCCTTCTTAGGTCGTCTTCTATTTCAACTTTAACAGATAGAGCTGCTTCTAAAGCAGCTTCTCTTTGGAGTCTAGCATTAAGGTCCTTCTGCAACTCCTCAATAAGAACTTCATTCCCAAGCTTTTTTGATTGCCCATCTCGTTGAAAGCTATTATTAATATTTTGCTTGCAATCATATGAAGATGTCAGAGAAAGGTTTGATTTGCAAGAGGCCTCTTTTGCAGCTGCTAGATCACCACTCAGTTCTGCATTTTCATAAGTAAGTTTAGTCACTTCTTCAGCTAGGTTTCGGAGTTCAACTGCTGCAGCAGCTGCCAACTCTTTGGCATATGAAGCTTCCTCTGCAAGTTTCTGGCTTTGAACTTCAAGCCCATCTTTCTTTTCCACCAATCTCACATTCTCTTGCCTTAAATTCTCTATTTCAGCAGCCTGCACAGTTTAATAGTAAAAAAGAAAATCACTCCTGCTAAAACACAAACAGACAAAAAAAATCTAGGAATCCATTCTAGAATTTATCTATTATGTCAATAATAGTTTAGGTGTCCTGCAGCAGGTATCAGAGAAAGAGAGAGAACCTGCACAAGAATTTGGGAATTTATAATTGAATCACTACTTCTTTGCTTGACGTGTGCTTGAGAAACTATTGCATTCAAGTTTTTGACTGAGTGTGCTTCATCAGTCTTTCCCAATACATCTCTAGAACAGTCAGTCTCACTATCAGCAATGTGCTGATAATTAGTTGAGGTTTTATCTGGCAAGAAATTTATCTGTTTCTTTAGTGAAATAATTGTCTCTTGCATCTCAACATTCTCTGAATTCTGTCAAATTTTACAAATGTCAGGAATTGCAACAAGTCCCCTTAAAAGGTCATACAATTGTCTAATATACCTTCAACTGCAGTTGCTCTTGAAGTATCCTGTTATCTGCAGACTTAATCTTGAATGCTCAATTAACATGAGAGAACGCCTTAGTATAATATTCAGATTTAGCTAAACGCAATTGAAACCATAAAAAAACTATCAAGGGGACAAGACAACCAACCTCAAGTTCAAAAATTTTTTCATTGAGCTCAGTGGTAAGCTTGGATAGAGCCTACATTAGATATAAGTAATGTGTTAATTGATGCTTTTAAAATAAAATATACCCCAATTTTTTATTTTGGAACAGATTTGCATCATAAGCTATATCATTCAGAACCATTCAAAAAGAATTAGAAGAGTCATTACAAACTAATGAAATTCTACTAAAACCATGGGTTATGATAGGTTTATTTTTTTACCCAATAAATAGTCAGGATCTCTCAACAAGGAAAAGACAGAATTAAATGATAGGTTCTACTTGTCAAGCATAGGACCCTGTAGATACCCACCAAACCAAAGCAGAAGTGGTATCCATTAGGTTAATGACCATGGTCAAACATCACAAATTTCTATGAAAAGTAGTTCAGTAACACCCTCTCTGTTGGAAAGTCCCAATTACTGGGATGCAATCTATTAGAATATATGAAAATATCTTTAGATTATGCTCATGGATTAATTTCCCTATTTCCTACTTACTTCTTAGAATTGGTCACATTCCCTTATCCTGATCTGTTTCCGTTATGAGCCAGGATTATTATAGTATAAACAAGGATTGGTATTCTAGGTTTTACAAAGTGATCAATACATTAACATATTGCAGTCCATCTCACTTAAAATCAGGTTTGTAAATAGTGTGCCTGTGCCATAGTGGCATGCATATAGAGGTGCATAGTGACCGATCCACTATAGGCACTTTCTTAGCATTACACTTCACTGTAGCGGTTGTAATTTCCACATTTGTGGCTAAAATAGCAGCATTTCACAGCACAATAGCATCACTATGCGGATGGCATTTTGCATCCCAAATCCTAAGTATGGTTAGAGGAGCATTTTAAGGACGTAATTTTGGTATTCTATTTCCTAAAAACCCAAACACATTCACTCATTTTTCCCTATCGGTTAGTGGTTACACTCGGTATCCTTTGTTACTATTATTTATTGGTATGTTCGCTTAAGAGCTAAGACCTATAACTTTTTATTATGATTATGAACATGTCGAGATTTTTTAGTATTTTTATCATGAGCATTATATGTATTTAGTATGAATTATATAAACTGCATGCAGCAATCATCCAGCTATGTGCTATACTGCTATGGTGTTTTTGGAAATTGGCGGCATGTGCCACTATCCAAGACCTATAACTTTTGATTATGATTATGAACATGTTAAGATTTTTTAGTATTTTTTATTTTGAGCATTATATGTATTTATATGAATTATATAAACTGCATGAATCAATCATCCAGCTATGTGCTATACTGCTATGGCATTTTTGGAAATTGGTGGCATGTGCCACTATCCAAGACTGATAACAACAGTTAAAATCAACTCAGTGTTCCATTGTTCTTTCTCCCTTTATACCTAATAGCCCATAATTTTAACATGGAATATAACATGGTATCAGTATCACTGCCATTATTGTTGTTTCTATGAATCTATGGTTTGTGAAGCAAATCTCTATCACTTCCACTGTATTGCCAAGTTCAATAGGCATCTGTGGAGCAGGAGAGAGTTAGATTATGTATATGTAATATTAAGCCTTAACACAATTTTTTCCAAAAAATGCTAAAATAATTAATAAACAAGACAGAAATGAAGTGTTAAAAGGGGAAAAAAAATTCAAAGATCTCAAATTTAGAAGAAATAATATTTTATTATTATTGAAATTTGTAAATGTATCTCTTATTGTTGACAAAGTTTTTGTATACTCACAAAATTAACACATCCTATATATACATGAGTCTGTTGCCTATTTTAGAAAATAAGAACAACCTATTTTAGGGAACAAATCCCTGTTATTGTGGGATTGTTATTGTAGTAATAATAGCAAGATACAGCAAATATACAGAACTAAAAAACAGTAGGAATAATATCTAAAACTTCCTAAAATATATTTTGACAAAAGACTTAACTGCAAGGCAATGTTGAACAAAAAAAAAAGGGAACAAGTCAGAGTAAATAGATAAGATTGATAGCCCCAAAATATGTTGGATGTGAGAAAGCAAGGATGAAAAGAGGATGTGGTGATTGATGATGAAAATTACTAGTTCCAGAAAAGGGGAAAAAATCCATGAAGAAGCTTAAATAAGGTAAATGATCAGGTCCCGTTATTTGACTGTTTCATTACTGCTGTTCTAGGATTAAATTCAACTGTTTACCGTGGGATGTAGCACATTGCATTAGACATAATTACTTGTTTTTGTTCATCGTGAAGCATGCTAACAAGAAATGTATCCTCTGGGATTTTATCAGTTACACCTATAACGATATTTGCAGTACTAAACTTCTTATCACAATGCAAATTTATACAGCATAAAAGAATAGCAAGAAGTTACATGTTTCACGATACTCGTCAGAATTGGTTCATTTGTTTTCCACTGAATACAGCTGTATTTAGAAGGTGGCTTCAAGTAGATTTACATTTTAGTTTCAGTTACCTGTGACATTTCACTATTACTTGGTGCATGTCCTAGTGATCCAATCATTCGTTGCTCTAGGATACGGATTTGATTCTTCTTTTGGCTAATTTCACCCTTCAATTTATGCATGTCCTCCTGTCATTATCACCACCCACCCAGTTATATCATAAAATAGTGAATTTTTTCTTCATTTGTCAATCTTAAATAAAAAGCTCACTTGTAGTTGGATATCTTCAGGCTTGTTAACAGCGTGCTCTGACAGTCTTTTCAGAGAACTAATACATAATGCCACCTCTCCAGCCAACATTTTTACTTGTTCACGCAGAAGATCCATTTGATCTGTCACAGTAGTCCCAGTCTGCAAGATAGTCATTCAACACAATTATGTCAAGATACATTTATACCGTGTGTCTATCCAGCAACTTGATCACCAGTATGAGATCTCACCGGAGGAAGTTGACAACCTCCACTAGTTACACTGAACAAGTCACCTGCTTGAGTTCTTCCTGGAAAAGAATAGAGAGCAGAAGCATTATCCTTTCTGCTGACTGAATTCCTCCGTGAATCTTTCATGTCATATAGCATTACTCTATTTGGAGTTAATTTTGAAGCAGATGCAGGTGACCCGTTTGCAGATCCCTCACTATCAACATTTGGTGGCAATCCATCAACATTATCAGGTTTCTGCATTAGTGGCAAACATTGTTGGTTGGAGAACAATAAATACAAGATACTAAATCCACATAAAATAGAGCAATACCAATCATTAAACAAACCCACATAAATCTTTGGTGATCTACTATTTATGATTAGGGATTTTTTTCATCATTATTGTATTTATTGATATTAACATCTGTACTTACCAATCAGTTATTCAATTATTTCACCATAATAAATAATATAATTCAAATAAAAGAGGAAAATAACTTACTCGCAGCTTCAACCAACCAAGCATTCCTCGCCTTTTGCTTCTTTTATAATCCTTCCCCAATTCATCTAAATTGGTAACATCATCCTTTTCTTCTGGAGAAGGAACTGAACCGTGGATACCAGCATCATCATTAGTCCAGGACTCACGTTTTCTATCTGGTAAATAGGCCAGCTGCATTCAAAGATGGACAAACAGTATCCATTATCACAATAAGTATTTACAATTTTACTAGCCATTCCAAAGAGCTGGAAATTTGTATGTAAAATAGGCAAATTAATTAAAGGTAAGGACATTAAAAGTTCAAATTCCAAAGCACGTGTAATTGACTGCTGCACAAACTAGAGTGCCCTTGTAAGGAACACACCTCATCTTCCCCAAAAGAATGTCTTCGCCTATGGCTGCTTGGCCTTTCTGGAATGCTTGACGACATTGCATTCTTTGTAGAAACTAAGATTAATTTGGTTAGTCGCTGAATTCTTCCCATCAACGCTGCTTTAGCTTGCTCCTCCTCTTCCAATCTTGACTTCAATTTGGATTGTCCAGCTTCCAGCTATTACATAATGAAGTAATGCTTATAATAAGGAAGTGAAAAAACACCATACTAAATAAAGATATCAGTTTTGACGTGCAGTGAGTAAAGTATATATCACTGGGTAAAGATTCAAGACACAACATTTGATTCTGGCATATTATATTCTCCAACGAAGTACAGTGACACTTTTTAGATGATCCAAGATAAATACATCAGCACAAACCTGAAGCTTCAAATTAACCAGATCTTCTTGTGAAGATGTGGGTATATTGGGATTCTCTACTATGCCCTGCTTCAACTGCTGCAGCTCCTGCTTTAACTCAGAAATTTCCCTCTGATACTTCTTGATCAGAGACTTCTCATCCATAATCTAGTACAAGGAAATCAGCTAATAGTTCAAATCATGAAATCACTGTGCCAAGAGGTAATCACATTATTAGCATTTAACACAAACTGACCTTATTCTGAGAAGCTTTGATCTCTACATGCTTACTCCGATGTGCAAATTTTAATGTGTTGTGTGTCTCTTCACTACTGCCAGAAGCAGGAGTAACTGTGCAAATGAGCTTCAACAACCAGACCATAATAAGTCCCAAACATTAGTAGCCATGCAAATATATACAAATTACAACAACTAGCAGAAAATTTAAAGAGAAATTGTACTTACAGAAATCCGTCCGTGGCCACTAAGGGATGATTGTAACAACCGAGTGAGCTTTGAATCTCGATAAGGAATATGAGTTGCCTTTCCATCTGTTAATTTAGCAATCACCTGCAATGCAGAAACAAGAGAGAAATTTAATTATTTTATTAACAACATTTGAGAATGGGAATGCTACACCACAAAATTTCTTTAAATGTAGAAAAACTACAAGCTCGCAACATAGCACAATAATAGAAATGCAACCAAGATTTGTCACTTATAGCGTTATGATATAGACTTACTGCACTCACTGAGATGCCCTCCAAACCAAATAATTGTTAAGAACTGAAGGGACTCACTAAATCATTCAAATTGCATAGGTGCCAAGAAATGATAGATGAAGAAAATCAAACAAAAAACTTGAGAATAAATTATTACCAAAGCTATTGCTGATGAAAAAATTGTTATATTCAATAAGAACTAACCTCAAATGTAAACACAAGAAATATGTAGAGATAAAACTAGGGACAAAAAAAGCTAACATTTAAAACTAGGATAGCAGCTGTTATAGAAAGTAAAGACCAGCAAAAATAGCATAATATTACCGTTCCAAGAGTAAGTAAGCTTTTATTAATATAGGAACCTTCTTTCCTCCGCAAACCAGTTGTTTCAGTTTTAGAACTTTCAGACCCTGCAAGATCAATTAAGTGCTGCAAAAGGAGGGAGGAGCTTTAGAAGTGGTAATAAACAAAATGCTGGAGGAATTTACTGGAGCAATATGGCAATAATAATCCAGGTCTTATGAGTGTTACCAAGTGGGACAATGTCACATCCTCTTCCCCTATATTTTCCCCACGCGAACTGCTTTCAATAGTCTGATAGAAATATTGTAGTCAGTAGAGCAGTACGAGCAATATAAAAAAATAGAAACAACAATAAAGCACAATGCCAGTAAGTTATGATTGATGAAAACACTCAAGATTAATAGCATTTAACATATAGCTACTCAAATGCAATTAAAACAATTCATGGTCTGTTTATTTAAACTTTTTTTAAATGAAAAAAAAGTTTTTTTTTTAATAAAATAAGCAATTTTATGCTTTTTTATGTAAGAATCTTCTGTTTTCTTTTAAAGTGAATCCAATCTGCTTCTTAAAAAGAAACACCTTAATTTCTTTTTTTAGAAACACATTTTTTAAGTTTAAAGAAAATGGCCCAATATTGCTCTGAAGCCAGAAAAAGTACTTTGAAACTTAGAAGAGTGCAAACACAGCCAAAGTAAAAGAGATGTATTTTAATATCAACTTAGACCTTTTGATTGATCTGTAACTAGGTTCACACCTAACTTAAATAACCCAATACTATTGGTTTTCAAGTCATTTATGTTACATGTGCACCTAGTTACAAGCCAATCAAAAGATCTGAGTAAAGAAATCAACATATATTTCTTTTTCTTTGGCTTCCATGTTTGCATTCTTCTATGTTTTAAATCTAATCCCACTAGATAGTTTGCTGGAGTGTTAAATGACAAACATGCGTGCATTCAAATCTTAAACATATGGAGATTATCTTGACATACCAAGGTGAAAATAGTGTGGCTTCGACTGCTAACTAGATTGAAATTATTTGAGCCCACATGTCTATGCTCTGCATTATTTCAAAAACTAGAAATTAAAATACATGAATTAGAAAAAGGAAAAATTACTCATTTACTACTTATAGTTGTGTTAACTTTACTTTTTACTCATTATAAGTCAAAATAATTAATTTTACTCTGTATACTTACAACTTTAAATACCTTTTACTCCTTATAGTTGTGTGCTAATTTTACTTTTTACTCCATAATAATGTTAATGAAAGGGGTAAAAGGATTTAAAATTGTATACAGGAAGTAAAATAAGTTACTTTTATGTATAGAGAGTAAAAGGTAAAGTTCTTTTTTATGTATAGAGAGTAAAAGGTAAAGTTAACACAACAATAGGCAGTAAATGAGTATTTTTTAGCAACTAACAATACAAAGTAAAATTTTAAGTACAAAAGGTGATCATGCTCCAGTCAGAGAATGACATAAAGCGTTGTAAGGAAAAACTTAAATTAGAATGCTACCAATAGTTTAAAATGAGAACAAAGTTCATTATACCTTCTCCAGTAGCAATCAAAGAAAGGGCATGAGCAGGGGATAGCACAACTTCCTCTTTGATTCCTTCAACATATGTACCCTGTCACCGTTATATATACCTTGCAGTCTCATTATAAGATTCAACTAAAAGGTATATCAAGCCTTCTTTATGCAATGTCTAAGAAAAGAAAAATAATCTTGACCATCCAATATTAATTAATATACACAAATACCTGTGCATCCTCTCGTATCCTTAGATTCTGCCCAGTTGGATCCAGCAAGTCATTAATGACCTACAACAAGCAAATAAAATTGAAAACTGATACTCATTAAGAAATAGATATGTATGACCAAGGATGGATGATAAATTTGTGCCTGTAGGTCTTATCAACAAAGAAATTTATGGGAAGGGAAGCAAAAAATAAAACAAAAAGTTCCAATAATCAAGCTAGCACTAGCAATTCCCGATGGAGATAAATTGTGCCAAAAGATATCTGAAATAATTCTCCTTTTTCAAAGAACACCTTCATATGCTTATATAACAGGTATAATAACTGATGAAACCGAGATAAAATCTTAGTTAAAATCATTTTAAGTCCACTGCAAGGAACCAAGGCTTATTTTGTATATTTGTGACTATATTGTTGGCTAAACTAAGCCTGTTTGCATCTCTATTTGTAAGAGTTTGTACAAAGCAATTTTTATTTTTTTTTTAATTTGGAAAACTGAGTTCCAACAGAGGTTTTATAAGCTGGAAAACATGTAACTTCCATTTCATCTGTTAAACAAACAAGTACTAAATAGCTATACTATTCATACAGTTAAAAACCTGTTTCCAAACTTCTACGCTTAACTTGTATAATGGGATCACTGTCACATAATGGTCCATCAAAAGTGTTTGCTGACAATAGACACCAACCCATGTCAATTGCAATCATTTCATATCTAGTTTATGTCACTCCTGCATTTAAAAAACTTCATCCTTTTACTGTTTTTAATGTCATAACTAATCAAGATTAACCCTCATATTCTGTCTGGGTTATTCTCAGACAATAGTGGAGTTAATCTGGTCATTCTTCTTGCTATGGCTGCTTGAATATAGGAAAAGCCTGAGTGATTATAATCCACTCAATTAATAGAGATAAATAAGAGTACATAAGAAATCAGAAGAGTGAGCTCAATAGCCACACCTACCTCTGACATACAATCATAAATGAAAGATAAAATACAACTCAACCAACAACTAACATTAAATACAAATTATATTTAACATTCCCTCTCAAACTGGAGAATATAAATCATATGTTCCAAGCTTGGAAATCAAATATTGAATTCGAGGACTCTTCAAGGTTTGGTTAATAGATTTACAAGTTGATTATATGAGCTAACAAACTTGGTCTTAATTTCCTTGGACAACACTTTTTTTCTTACAAAGTGATAATCAATTTCAATGCGCTTAGTCCTCTCATGAAACAATAGATTGGAGGCAATATGGAGTTACCTGATTATCACAATAAAGTTGCATCGGAGAAATTTCACAGAACTCCAGTTCTTGTATGAGTTGTTTAACCCATAGCAACTCACATGTAGTTAAGACCACACATCTATCTCAGCTTCTGCACTAGATCGAGAAACAGTATTCTATTTCTTGCTCTTCCATGAGATAAGGTTACCAAGGTACACACAATAACTAGTAGTAAAGCATCGGTCGACATCGGATTCTGCCCAATCAACCTCTTATAGCTTTCTAGATCTGAGTATAAGTCTCCCATATCAGGCACTAACTTCTTGTAAGGGTCCATAGGACTATTAACCACTTACAATTAGACATTTTGGTTTCCTTCAGAAAATCCAAGGCATACTTCTTCTGGAAACAACAATGTCTTTTTTAGATCGAGCTACTTCTATTCCAATAAAATATTTCAAATGACCAAGATCTTTTGTTTGGAAGTAATTGCATAAATGTTGCTTTAATTAAGATATTGTAACTTCATCATTCCCTGTAATGACAATGTCATAAACATAAATAACCAAATAAACATATTTTCCAAAAGATTATGATAGTAGAAGACGGAGTGATTAGCTTCACTCCTTTTCATTCCAAAACCTTAGACATTGCTGAATTTTTCAAACCAAGCCCTTGGAGACTGTTTAAGACCATAGAGATATCGTCAAAGTTTACACACTAGACTAGACTCCACCTGAGCAACAAAACCAGGAGGTTGCTCCATGTAAATTTCCTCATCTAACTCATCATGAAGGAATGCATTTTTAACATCCACATGATACAAGGGCAAATGGCGAATAGCCGCCATGGCAAGAAAAAGACGAATGGTAGTGATCTTGACTACCAGTGTATCTCCATATTTAAGTCCATAAACCTAAGTGTAACCTTTGGCTATAAGACAAGCTTTAAGACGTCCAATTTCACCATTAGAACCAATTTTAATAACATAGATCCATCTGCAACCAACAACTTTCTTCCTAGGAGGAAGATGAACCAACTCTCATATACCATTATGATCAAGGGTCTGCATTTCATCAATCATGAAACATTTTTGAGAATGGTGTTAGACGATAATGAATTTACAAAGGAACAATAGAAAGGAGACAAACGATGATAATTTAAAAAATTGTAAATAAGATGTGGATTTCGAGAGAAGCGAATACCTTTTCGGAGGGAAATAGGCCAACTTGAGTTGTCGTCGGCCATAGAAGAAGAATTAGGATCATTTTCGACAGAGCTAGCTTCAAATGTCATACCTTAATTAGTACCAGAGGGTGAAGGATCAATTTCAGAGAAGTTAGGAGTTGAAGGAATATTTGCATGGTCAAATTGAGATAGATGCTTGGAGAGATGACAATTTCAGGACTAGAGGTGGAAGTGAACAGTACCTCTTGCATGTAAATGGAGTTTGATATGGAGGATGAGTAAAAGGGAATATCCTTAAAGAAGATAACATTAGCAGACATGTAATATCTGAATGAACGGTAGATAAGGCTAAATTACATCTTGGCTCATCTTAACTAAAGAAGGGAGATCTCACATGTTTGCCTAGTCGACAAGCTTCACATTCTAAGGTTTAGATTTTCTTAATATTAGTAACCATTATCTTTAATTTAGTTAAACTTGGGTGCCCAAAACAATCATGGAACAGTTTAGGAGAGATAGATGCAAGGCAAGACATTGAAGGACTAGATTTCAAGCAATAGAGACCCCTTGATTCATGTCATGCGCCAATTTTTTGGCTTATACCACGTTCCTAAATGACAAATGAATCAGAATTAAATGTAACCAAACAATTTAAAAATTTAGTTAAGTAACTCAAAGAAAGTAAATTGGAACAAAAAGGAATGTACAAAACAAAAGTTAAATTTAAGGAGGGAGAAACAAATATTGAACCCACTCCTTGAGCTAAAACTTTTGACCCATTGGCTCATGTGACAAGGTGGGGAAATTTGGGAGGTGACAAAGATGAAAACAAAGAATTATTACCAAAGATCTGATTTGAAGCACTAAAGTCAACAATCCATGTATCTTTCCACAGATTGAGACATGCAGGTTGTTGAGACATTAGGTCCAAAAGAGAGTTTAGCAAGTCTATTAGACTTCAACCTCAAGTACTCTTGGTATCCTTGATACTTTTCTTCAAAAAATTTCCTCTCTTCAAAATTTCTCAGACCTTGATACATGTGCAGATTTGTCTAGAAAACCATGCACTGAGTAGCAAGTTTCATGTGTGTGGCCCATCCTTTTGCAATGAATACATTGAGAACGATTACCTCTTCCCCCATGTCTTCTATTTCCACGTCCTTTTCTCCCCTCTAGAAGATATCATAACAGAAGAGTCCGCATTACTCTCAAGAGAGGTACCCTCATTATTTAGGATAGGAATAGGAAGGAGTCATGTAGTTAAGCTCTCCATGGTAAGAATATCTTGTCGTGTCAGAACTTGATCATAGATGTAATTGAATGTCGGGTTCATACCACGAAGAACCATAACCATGTAAAGATTATCAAGTTGTTTCCTTATTTCTTCTATAAAGTCAGTTTCTAGGATAAGCTTCAACTATTTTATAGTTGCTTGAGCATCGGAAACGTAAGACACCATATCTGAATCATCTTACTTCAAAGAGGCTAGTTTCTGAACACAATCAAACAAGCGTTGAATATCATTAGAATAGATATCTTGAGCTTTCTTCCAAAAGGAATAACAAGATTTGAATGCCCTAAGGTTCCTTAATATATTATGTTCCACTGACTGCCATAGAAGAGCACAAAGTTGAAAATCTAGTTTCTTTCACTGAGCTTTCTGTTCAGCTAATCCCTCAATATCTTCTTTTTCTAAATGTTTATGGTGTTCCTGTCCAAGGAACTAGAATTCCACAAAGTCAGCCCATGATAAATAATTTTTACCATTGAGTTTCTCTGTTGTGATAATGGTAGTCTCAAAAATAGGAAGGACAAGACCAAAACTAGCACCATAGGAGATGGAAAAGGACATTTTAGATCTGAAAAAGGCAAAGGGAGATGACCGAGAAGGAGATTTGGGCTAAACCTAACAAAACTTGTTCAAACTGGAAAACAAAGACTAACAATGGAACCAGAAGGCTCTAGTGACCCAGACGAGGGCAAAACGACGGCGAACGGAACTCGTTTGCCCGACGCATGGAGCTCACACGCCTCCTAGAAAGTGAGACATCTGGCAGCGCGGGAGAGTGCATGACATGTCCGTTGGAGGAGCAATTACCTGGGTTGGACCAGTGACAGCGACGGACGGCAGCTTCAGACTTAAAGATCGGGATCGTCCCCGCTCTGATAACAACTTAAATATAGGAAAAGCTTGAGTGATTAATAATCCACTCAGCTTAGAACATATTATTAATAGAGATAAACAAGAATACATAAGAAATCAGAAAAGTGAACTCAAGAGCCACCTACCTCTGACATACAATCATAAATGAAAGATAAAATATAACTCAACCAACAACTAACATTAAATACAAATTATATATAACATGGCTAAACTCCCCCAATATATAACAAGCTTCATGAAGACGAGAGAGCTCAATATAGCATTAGTACATGATGCTAACCTCATTGTAAATTTCAAGATATGAGACACGTAATAAGAATTCTCGTCCAGGAGTCTGAAATGACAAACATGACCAGTCAAGGATATGAATGGATTTAAAGTCCAGTTTGGAAAACTTAACTCCTTACCTCCTGTATGATACCAAAGACATCCTTTACTGCAAGTGGAATAATTCCAGGTGATTTTTGCTCTCCCTGGTAAAAATATATAGCAAATTTAAAAAAGTATACAGGTCCAGAAACATTTTTTTTTGACAATTTTGAAACAACACCCCCTTGAAAGGAGGACTGTTTATTTGCAGAATGATCACCTTGAAAGACTTTTTTTATTTTGCTTGCTTGGGAAACTTTGATCATGACTTTCCATTTTACCAGAGTAAGGGCATGAGAAAACAACTAATGATGTACCACTGTATTATCATATGTATGACCCAGCCTCTTAATCTTTGATCCCTAACATTTCTGTTTCGGGCATCTACTCATATATGCTTTGAAACATATTGCTTCCCTAGAATAGATGATTCAGCAAAAGTTGATTGTCCATGGAAGATGTACCATTTTGTTAGATAGGGGATATTTGGTTGAAAAATATGGACGTATCTCTAATCAGTAATCATAAATTCATAATTTCAGTTTATTGCCTTGATTTAAGTTTTTGGCTCTTGATTATGTAGTGTTCATTTTATGAGCTATTATTTCCTTAAGCTCCCAGACTTCCAGTTCATGTTGATGCATGATTAGCCCACATAACTTCAAGTTAGAGAGATGACTAAACAGTTAGACTAGCTTACATGCATGGTATGAGTCTTGCCACTACTGGTAACACCATATGCAAAAACAGTACCTGCAGATCAGCAAAGCGACATTCAGCCAATATTGTATTAGGTGTCGTGTTTGTTTTGTGTGTGTGTGTGTGTGTGAGAGAGAGAGAGAGAAAGAGAGATTACCAACATGTTTTGCTAGAAAATAATATGATTCCATCTCAGAAACAACATAAAAATTTATATGATAAAACTAATACCATATTTGGGAGGGATCAGCATCTCTTCTCACAAAAGTCTAACTGCCACTGGCAGGCTATTCCATGGTTAAATGAAGGACTACCTAGTTTTTTGACACCAAAAAAGTGCTAAGGAGAATAAGGTTGTGCAATATCTTGACCATCTCTTCTCAAGTACTCAAGAGGAACCAAAAAAGAAAACACATTGACCAAGGAACCATAGTCTCCTTACTTTGCCATAAATTATATAGTTGTCTCATGAGTGATAAACTACATTTTTTAGTTGGAATCTACACACCAGTAAAATTGGTAATCTTACCTATATTTTTCAACCATTGAGTTCCTCACCTCATGTATCAATATGAGCCAGAAAATAGGTGATTGACTTACTTCTGCTATAAGCATGCTGTGCATTGTGTTGTATGTACTCTTTACAGTATTCATGATTTCATGTGCAAGTGGAACAGGAGTTTTATTGTTAAATGTAATTATATACCCCGCCAAAGTTACCATAATCAATTGAGATTATTGGTAGTATTCAATTGTTCATGCAGACAGCTTACAAGTCATATACAGTTATACACTAAAGTATGTTAAAATTAAAACTCAAACCAAAGGACAGATAAATAAATAATTAGAAGCTAGTCAAGCCACCTTTTTCCAATCTTTAACTTACTACAAGCCTTCAATCTATTAATTTATTCCTCTTTCTAAAAGACAATTTAATATACGCAAGTATAATTAACAGCAAATGAGCAAAAACATTACCATTAATCCCATCCATAGCACCACTGACAACATGCTGAGCAGCCACATCATAAACATGCCGAGTTGTTGTTGCAGGCCCAAATACCTTATCTGTGACACGAAAAATATAGTAACAAGAAATACCATAGAAAGAAAGCACAAAATCAACCAGTAATATACTCTGCAATTCTGAAGCCACAAAAAGTCTCAAGTCTCGACCATATGGTTTTACCATTGACCAACAGCTTTCCAAATTAATGGAACAGATAAAATACTGTGACGTTTTGCAATTTTAAAGTAGTGAGCATAGCCAGACACAAGGTAGTGTGCTTCAGGAGTGACACAATTCTGAAGCCACAAAAAGTGTCAAGTCTCAACTATATGGTTTTACCATTGACCATCAGCTTTTCAAAATGATGGAACAGATAAAAGCTGTGACTTTTTGTAATTTGAAAGTCATGATCATAGCCGGACTTCAAGGTAGTGTAACTTAACATATTCTATGAACCAACAAGGTAAGTCCAAATATTTAAAAAAAGAAAAAGAAAATAAAAACTATAATACATAGCACGTGTTTAGGAATGGATTCTTTTGAGAAATAACCATTTTTTCTAACTTAAGAAAACTGTCAAAAAAGTTATAGTTTTCTCAAATAAGCTGATTTCATTAAATATGAAAAAATAAATATTTTTCAAAATAAGTTAATTTAAACATGCACAAGAAAGCTACCAATTTTTCAAAATAATGTAATTGAAACACACAAATGTATGGATGGTAGGATTACATATATGGAATATGAACTTAAAATTCTGCTTGCCCAAGATATTTTCACTTTCAATTTGTATACTGATTAACTAAGCGTCAAAATCATTTAAAATATATTTCGATAAACAATTTAACTATTACTTCTATAATAAGATTTTATAAAATAAACAGCTTACTCAAAGGTATAACAATGAAATTTAGTGAAATAAGTCAGGAAGAATTTATTATCCAAATATATTGAGAGAGAAAAAAAAAATGTACGAAAGTAATAATAACCTACCAACATTTAGAAACTCGGTTGAGAATAAGAACATTGTTAATTAAATCCGTTCAACAATCCATAAATTAACATCCAAACTATTTTGCATAAGATTCAAGTTCATGATTAAACTATTTTACACGTAATCTCTTCTTCTCATAAAAAATTGTACGGTGCGAGGTTTTAAATGAAAGAATGAAGAGATATAGTTAGCAAAAAATGCAATACAGTTAGTAACAGAGTTCCTTTGACATCTATGTGAAGAAATAGTAGTAAATACTAAAACTAAATAAAGAACAAAAATAAGAAAACTAACCAAAGCCATACGCAAGCGAAGGATTATACTCATTTCTGACTATATGATCCCCATCCGCATACCAAGCCACTTCTTCCCCTTTATTAATCTCTCTCCCACTAACCGCAAAAAAATTAATCAATAATTAGTGATTAATAATAATAATTATTACTAGTTCATTAGTTAATACACGAATTCAGAAGACACGCGCTAACCTAAGGGGTCGGAACCGGACGGTGACGGTGACATTCTCCTTGGCCTTGCTGACGTCAGACGCGGCGGCGGCGGTGGCCACCGGCGAGACCGACGCCTTCATCGACGGCCTCGACGCGGAGGACGACGACGACGGAGTGGTAGGTCTTGCGGCGGGCTTGGCAGGTCCCGCCGGCGACCTCCGCGACCGGAGCGGCGACACGGAGGCTCTTTGGGAGGAGCGACCGTAGCCGGCGAAGGAAGACATCGACGGAGAGAGAAAGGTGATAGGTGGAAGAAGACTTTAGAATTTAGAGAGAGAGAGAGAGAGAACGAGTGAGTGAGTGACTGAGTCACGTGCCGGCCATGGAAGTGCAGAGACTTTGGAGTTTGGACTTTGGACTCTGTTTTCTACTCTTTTATTTCTCCCTCCAAAAAGGGAACAATTTATTTTGATTTTTTTTTATTACTTTTTCCATTTAAATTTAAATAAAAGTGAATCTTTCTGCTATGTATTTATGAACATAAAAGATTAAAAGTGAACCTTTAAAAGTAAAGGTAATTTTCATGCACGATTATGTTTTAAAATATTTAAATTAAATTATTTGAGTAAAAAAATGAAAAATCAACTGAATTTAAATAGATTATAAATTTAAAATATTATTTTAATCACTTATATATTATATATACCCTAGCTATATAAATCTTTTTTTACATTATTATTTAATTATACATATTAACTAACAAAAAATTATTATTAGTAAGATATTTAAGATAATTATATAATAGCATAAAAAAAATTTGTTGATTGTAAGAATTCGAAAATTATTTAGTAGTAACGTTGTACTTCCTAATTTTTCATTTACCTTTTAAAAATCATACAAATAAAAATAATTATATTATTTAACTATTAATTTTAAAAAGAATCACTTTATTTTATTAAAAGTTTATTGAAAATATTTCTTCACTAAATAAAATTATTAAAAGTTGAAAAATGATATAATATTAAAAATTATTTAAAATATGTGACAGAAAATATTTATGAACTAGTTGTTAAATTTTTAAAAAAAGATAAATACTCACAATATTTGCTACAAATAAATAAATAAAAAATATTTATACTTTTAAAAATTACTCAAATTAGAAAATACTGCCTTATAAAAATAAAAATTCCTTTTCTTACCTTATAAAAATTATGTTTGTAAGTGACAAAAGTATCTTACAACACGACTTAAGATATATTTGATTTGTTTCTTTTTATGTTAAAATTATTTTACATTATTTAATAATAATTTTTTATTAAATTTTAAAAATTATTTTCAGAAAAATAATTTTAAAAAACTAATAGCAGAAACAGTTGGAAATGTTGTCGCTTTTAGTCAAGTGCTCCAAGGACAAAATTTTTAAGAATATAGAAAAAGAAACCATTTTGAAAATATTAAACAAAAATGTAAGAGTTTAAAATATGTATGCAATAAACAAATACTCTCAAATGTGCATATAAGACAAACAAATATTAAAAAAAAAAGGTTTAAAAATTGAAACCGTTTTTAAAAACATTAAACTAAAGTAACCTTAATCTTTAAAATGATGTTGCCATATTTGCTAATTAAAAAAAAATAGATAATTTTTTTAAACTCATTAAGATCAAGACAAACATTAACAGAACTTATAGATTACTTACAAACAAAGTTCTCACACGAGTCCCTTTATTATCTATTAGACCATTTTTTTTATTAGGAAAACAAAAAATTGAGATGAGTAAATTTGTATCCAGATCTTTTTCCATCCATTCGAGTTATTGATTATATCTCTAATTACATATCTAATTTTTTAAAATAAATTTAAAAAAAAAACTCTTAAACATATTACACGGACCAATTTTTGTCGAGCTTTTCCCAAATTATATTACACGATATTTGCTAATAATATTTGTTTTTAAGATGAAAACGTAACTCATTAAGATAAGGAGAGGGACCAAAACTGTTCCTAAATCACGTTGTACTTCAATACTCACTTTGGCTGAAATTTAGCTCCTAGTCTATTTTAAACTTATTGTTTTAATATTTTAATTTTGTTTCCAAACTAGAAGACTATATTTGTAATTTTTTTATTTATATTCTTATTTTTATTTACCCATACATTAACTCTTGCAACAACAAACTAATGAGGAAATGACTAATCAATATTAAAATATTAATAATCAATGATAATTTTAACAACATAAATATGTTAAATAAGAATATTTTAATTTACAAATATTTTAATATTTTAATTAGAACATGTTTAAGTAAGTTTCTCTAAAAAACTACTAGAAAAGAAAACATAAAAAAAAATCCACATAAATTTTTTAAAAAAAAAATAAGAGTCATTTTTCAAACTAATTTTAAATAATATATAAAATTTTTCTCTTATAATTTTTTAAAATACTTAAATTTTTTTAAATATTAACTTGTAAAAAATTTTAACATTATTTTTAAAAAATCTTATAAAAAATTGTTTTAATTTTTTATATTTTTCTCAAAAAATATTTCTAAAAAAAAACATTATGTTGAGATTTTCTGACACATTGAGATTTTCACGCTCAAGTGTAAATGTCCTCCATTTGAGAATCTCTCAACTCTCTACTACAGAACCACTTTTTAGAGTTTTCACATACATTAAAATTCTCAAGAGATATAATTGGTTGAACTTAACTCACTTAATAAGTAAATAAAATTTAACATTACACCTCAACCAAATACCTTAAAACATGATTTCTATAAATATCTACACTCCTTGTTGTCAATAGTTTTAATAACATAATCCCATGATAGTCTTAGTTTAATTAGTATATATTGATAATGTAAAAAATTTTATACTTACATTCAATAACAATCATTCATTTACAATAAGTTTGTTAATTTTATCAATTAATACTTTAAAAATTATATAAATAAAAAATTATAATTGTAAATCATTATGATGGCATTGTAATTAATCTCTAATGATTTTGATAATAATTTGTACGGAGTGTATGGTAAAGTTGAATTATTTAATGTGAATAGGGACAAGAATGTGGGCTGATTGACCCAAGTGGGTTTATTTTTTAAAAAAATTACCAGTATGTGTCTCTTTTGAAAAATATTACCAGCATTGGTCTGTTTTGGTAGTTGACTCGGTCAAACCGCAACTCCGAATTGCGGTTTCGTTGCCACGTCAGCAACGTGATTACGTGGAAGCCAGCGTGGAAAAACGAGTATGAAACCGCAAGTGGGAATTACGGTTTGACTGGTCTTTGACCAGTACCGCCTTGTTGTCCAATGGGTAAAAAAAACACAGAAAATGATGCCTGTAAAACGCAAGTCAGAGTTGCGGTTTTACTGGGGTTTAACCGGCCCCCCTTTTAGCCAACAATTACAAAAAAAAATACAAATTTCTACTCATATAAAACCGCAAGTCGCATCTGCGGTTTGAATTAAATATTATTTTTAATATAAACCGCAAATACGAACTGTGGTTTATATTAAATATTATTTTTTTTACTGCAAAGTGCGCAAGTGCATCACAAAATTTTTCGAAGCAATTAATGCTGTTAGCCAGTCAACAATTACATTGAAAGAAATTTTATACTTTGGATAAAAGTCAACAATTCATAAATCTTTTTACTTATATACTTCCATTTTCTTTCCAAGTAAATTCGTGATGCGCGCCCAGTGTATGTTTAGGAATAATAATTGGTCAATTCCTAAATAACAAAATCACTATTTTTCTTAATTTAATATACAACTATTCCTTTAAGCTATTTAACTTCGGGCGCAATAAGTCTAAAGAGTTTAAGGGTGTATAGTACAAAATTAGCCGAAAAATTCTTTCAATGCACTTGCGGTTTAACTTCGCAGTAAAAAAAATAATATTTAATATAAACCGCAGTTCGCACTTGCGGTTTATATTAAAAATAATATTTAATTAAAATCGCGGATGCGACTTGCGGTTTTATGTGAGTAGAAATTTGTATTTTTTCTTGCAACGTAAAAGGGGGGGCGGGTTAAACCCCAGTAAAACCGCAACTCTGACTTGCGGTTTTACGGGCATCGTTTTCTGTGTTTTTTTACCCATTGGACAACAAGGCGGTACTGGTCAAAGACCAGTCAAACCGCAATTCTCACTTGCGGTTTCATACTCGTTTTTCCACGCTGGCTTCCACGTAATCATGTTGCTGATGTGGCAACGAAACCGCAATTCGGAGTTGCGATTTGACCGAGTCAACTACCAAAACAGACCCATGGTGGTAATATTTTTCAAAAGAGACCCATACTGGTGATTTTTTTGAAAAATAAACCCACTTGGGTCAATCAGCTCAAGAATGTGTGGTGTGTGGTATGTGGAGTTAGTGGTGGTATGTGGTATGATAATGGCGCTATTATTAGTTTAGATAGTGAAACTGAGTGAATGATGCTGGTTAGTAACAGTGTTATTGTTATGCGAGCTTTTCTGCTAAAATAGATTTAAAATTCTGCTACACCACAAGGCCCCTTTGTCTGTCCTTAATAGACAAATTCCCCTCTTCAACTTTACCAATAAACCAATCAATTGTTTTTCTTTGTACCATATCACAAGAGGACATCACCCTCTGTCGCTTTGTATTTGGAAACCAAAGAAAAAATATGTAAGTTTTCTACTATTTTTAATAAATTTAATTTCATCTTTTGTAAGGTTAGCTTTATGTATGATATACATACTGATTACCAGTTATTTTACATTGTATTTGTTTTATAAAAAATGAAAACAGTGAAAAAATTAAATTTAAATTAAAAAGAAAATTAAAAATTTGAGTTTTCCATTTTTTGGAAATCTACTTTTCTTTTCTTTTTTACTATTTTTATTTAATCAATAATTTTTTTTTATTATTGGTTATTTAATCAATAAAAATTTATTTTTTATTATTGGAACTCTTCTTTATTTATCAGCTATTACAGGTAATATAATCTAATTAAAGTAAAAAAAAAAAACAGTTAAAATATGATGACACTAACTCTTTTCCAAGAGGTTTTATTGAAAAAAAGTTTATTCTACTGTTGGGATATGGACACCTTGTATTCGATTAGACGTATAGTTAATTTTATGTAAAAAAATATAAATTTATATTTTTTTTTAAGTAGTTAATAATAGGGTCTACATGACTTAGATTAGGTGGAGTTTTGTGTAACCTGCCACTAACCAATAAAATTGCTTGGATGACTTGTTTAATTTTTATTCAAAATTATGAATGAGTTAAGTTGAGTTTCGTCAATTGGGTTAAATACTTCACTTTTAAATTTCCAAATAGTATTTTGTTGGGTTTTTTTATAACATTTTTTTTTAAAAAAAATTATTGTTTTAAAGTAAAAATGAATAGAAAATTATAATTACAATTATAACATTAAACTAAAATAAATTAAAGTCAACAAATAGACAAAATATTGTCAAAATTCAAGTCATAAAATATACCCTAATTCAAAATATATTTATGTTAACTTAAAAAACAATAATAGTCCAAATTAAAACTAAAAATAACAGTGCAATATGTTGAATAATTACAAGATCTCATCCAAGTTTATATTTTTGTACTTTCAATTATTATTATTTTTACTGTGTTATTAATGATCAGATTGGGTTTAGTTGGATTAGATATTGGGTTGAAATACATCACTCAATTGAGTTTAATTGAGTTAGATTAAGATCAACGAGATCATTAAAAAAACTCAACTTAATCTATTTGGATAGAATTATACCATAGGGTTGCGTGACCCAATAAACATCTGGTTCAATAAAATCGTATAAAATATTATTATGGTTAATCACTTGTAAAAGAATGTTAATTATTTATTAGATATTCAATAATCTTATCTATTTTTTTATTATGAATATCAATAATCTTATAATAAATTATGGTAATACTTTTATGAATTTTTATTAAATTAAACATTTTTTGCACTAATCTTCCTTTTTTTTATAAGCCAAGCCAATATTTAAATCAATATGGCTAGCAAGCACAAGGGGTGAATACTCACCAAGAATATAATCATACCAGAAACAATAAATGGATAACACTAAAAACATTAAGCGCAAAACATAGGATTCATTATTATAAAACTGTCAAAATGAGTTAATCAGACCCACCTCGACTTACTTAATAAACGAGTTGGCTCAACTTGGTTCACAAATCTTTTATGCTTAAAAAACTGAGTCCAACTTGGTCCACCATGAGTTGATGGGTTGATCGGCCCACCGACAACCAAAAATTAAAAAAAATTAAGAAATTTTCTAGACTATTTTAAAATTTAAAATTTCAATAATTTATTATAGCATTAATTTTAAATTTAATGAGTTTAAAAATAAAACAAAAATCATATTCACATAATAATGAAAAATAAAATTTAGGTGGGTTAGTGAGTTAACCCGATCCACCACAAGTTCAACGGGGGTGAGCTGACTTGTAAGTAGGTCAATCTGTATATTCAATAACTTGGTTTTATTTTTTTAACTGACCGACATGGACCCGTGGTGGGTCAAGCAAACCTATGGATCCAAACTTGTTTTGATAGTTTTAGATTCATAACTCATTTAGCAAAAGAATGAGGTTAATTTCGTTACACAACATCATTCTTGTGAGTTCAATTGCACCGCTTGGACTATTTCGTCGAGCTCCATGTGTTACTCCTTAAGAATCATTACATTACGAGCCTTCCAAATCTCTCAAATTCCTGCACTACTATTTCTTTAAAGTTTAAAAATATTGCACTAATATTTCATACATGTTTGAAAACATATATTAACATCCATCTCATAATTTATTTATAAGATAAAATTAGTTATTAAAAAATATTGTTTGGATGAGAAATTTTAAAAGAAATTGAAATTCTAGTCATTAAAGTATTTTCATTAGTTAAGGTTGTTGAATCTTAAATTCCTTTTAAAAAATAAGAATTAAAATTCTTCAAAACCTACATTTCTTTTATTAAAATCAAGTGAAGTTATTTTTTGTTTGACATTAGCTAAACTTTTTTTGTTAATATTAGCCAAAAAAAAATTGTTTGAAGTCAGCTAGGGTTACTTTTCAGCCATTATTTAACATTTTTTAGGATATGTCACTTAGATTTTTTTGCTAATGTTGGTTGAAGTTATTTCTTAGCATGCAAAGTCGTACATTATTAGCTACAACCCTTTTCCTTATTCCACGATACCAGGTAGATGTTTTGATAACCAAATTTAGATTCACACTCATGTGGTTAAGCCCACCATGTTATAGGAATTGAGTAAGGTATATTGAACTTCATTGCATTAGCCACAATATTGTAGCTTATTCCACGCACTTGTGGAAGATGCTCTGCAACCTATACCATAGTTGTATAGTGGAAGATGCATTGATGATTACATTTAGGTTCACACTCATGTGGTTGATCCCACCTTGTTGTGGGAGTTGTATGTGATATATACGAAACTTCGATGAATCATTTAAACATTGTGGAATATTCAACAACGATGTGGGAGATGCGTTGAAACCAATCAGTGTGGCATGCGAATCTCTAGAGTGTTAAGCTTAAGGCATATTCCCCAGTGTTATGGAAAATGGGTTGATGACCATATTTGAATCTACAATATTGTCGCTAATCTCACCTTGTTCTAGGAATTGTATATGAGATATATAGAGTTCTAGTGCATAAACCACAATGTTGTGAGCTATTACACACAATTGCAATATAATCGTCGGAATTTTTGGCCAACATTGGTAAAAAATATGCATGACCAAAGTTGAAAAGTAACCTTAACTTTTATTAAATAAAATAACTTTGACAAACATCAACTTGAAAAAAAAACCTTAGTTATAGTTAGCAAAGCACATCGGTAAAATAAGAACTTTAGCCGAAAAGCATAATTGATAAATATTTCAAATTATTAAATTTTGTTTAATATTAAAAAAAATTAAGTGGAATTGAAATACTTTACCCAAACAAAAAAATTAAAATTCAATAGTTGAATTTCCTTATGCATACAAAGTATTTGAAAAATTAAGTTATTTTAATTGAAAATGTGTCAAATTTAATGTATTTCAAATTCCTTACATCGATAAAAAAATTTATACAAACACAATGCAAGACTCATTGAGCCCTTATAGACCATCCTTGAACAAGATCCCCCCACCTTTGAGTGGGATTCAAACTCACAATCTAATCCTTAAGGATAAAACTAATCTTTATTTTTTATTTACTTTAAATATTACTCTGTATGATATGTTATTAAAAATAATTCAAAATTAAAAATCACTAACATGTTTTTTTAATGTTAAGTTGTACCCAATAGACATTTGTGAGTTGTTTCTTAACAAAAATAAATTTTTTGTTTCTTAATAAACTTACATTTAAGGAAATCTATGAGGAATAGTGAGTTTCTTAGACACAAAATGTATATTACATGAAAAATTATTTCATAACTGTAAACACTCAATTTTGTCTGGATAAGGCTTTTAACCCAAAAAACAAAAATAAGAAGAGAAAACTACATAAAAGTTGGGGGTTGTGATAGATATCCACTTTTTACAAAAATCTATATCCTTATGACACTTATCTAACAAGAAAGTTAAATAAATCATTTTGTATAACACAACTTTATCTAAATATAGAGTGTTAAAATTGCACATCCAACCCGTGGATTTATTGTGTCCAATCTCCCTTTAAAACAAGCAAGGAGTACATAGGAACAATATAATGCTAACGAACAAATCTTGGCGTTGTTTCATGTGAATTGCAGGAAAACAGGTCAAACCTTAACCAATAATACCATTAGACCAAAGGAAAGCACTATATCATGTGGTTTGCAAGACTACGGGTCAAACCTCAACAACGATGTCCTTGGACCAAAGGAAGGCATTCTATCATGTAATTTGCAAAATGCAACATCTTTTAGCACCTCCTTATTTTGTATTCACACCTCTTAAATGTTTACAATCTTTTGCAAAATCCCTAAACATTCTCACCCTTTTTCATCTTAAGTTTTTTACAGAGCATCACCTAGTTTCATGGTTGCACGTGAACCTCTACCCACCTCTTTGAAAAATTACATTAGCTTCTCCATTTCACATCCTCACCATCTTTGAACATATATATTTTTTCACCTCTATTTTTAGGAACTTCCTCTTCCATGCATTGCGAAGAGGGTGAAGGTGCTCTTTCAAAGAGATGGATAGAGGTGTTTGTGCAGTCGTGAAGGCATGTGATTCTTTGCCAAAAAACTTAGGATAAAAGAGGGTTAGAGTGTTTTATGGTTTTGCAAAAAATTGTAAATAATGAGGGGGTGTGAATAGCAAATGAGAGGATGCTAAAAGAAATTGCCTTTGCAAAGCCATAGGTTAAACGTTGACCAACAATACCATTATGCCAAAAAAGGTCGTTGATTTTGGTCAGAGGTTGCATAAAGAACCAACAATACCACGAAGGGAATTGTCAAAGGTAGCTTAGAGAACCAATTTTTGCTAAGCAAAACCCTAAGAAATAACTAGAAAATTCAGTATTTCACTCAACGGATCTAATTTCATTCGCAGAATATTGGTAAGTGGCTAATTCGCTTAGAGAATTTAATTTCACTCAGTAGATTTCTATGGGTGAAGGCTATAAATAGGGGGTGCGAATTCATTCTTAGGGGAGGTTTTTTAGAAGGTTTGGAAGCTGATTCTTGGGAGAGATTTTGAGAGCTTTTTGGGAGTCTTGGAAGATCATTCTTAAGAGCTATTCTGAGGGAGCTTTGAAATATATTCTTAAAGGTTTTTGAGAGGCTTTTGGGAGAAGCTTTTAGAGAGTTTTGAGGAGTTTTAAGAAAGCTTTCTAGAGGTTTATGAAAGCCTCTAGAAGAGCCTTTCTCGAGGCCCTTCGTGGAGTTGTCATAGGTCTTTCTTTGAACTTTTCTTGAAGTTCTTCTCTTAGCACTAGTTGTATCTTACTCTTTGTGAGTTTGAAGTTAATTTTTATTTCAATCGTCGTCCTTTTGTTTCATCATCTTAAATACCATGTTGTGATTTTACTTTTAGTTTTTTCTTTTTCATTAAATTGTACACTCATTAAACATGTCATTTTCTATATGAATGTAATACTTTTTAAAGATAAAAGGATTTGTTAGATGTGAGATCTCTTTTATCTTGAGATTTTAAGGCATAAATTGTAACAGTTGTTGTCGTAAGTCTCATCTCTAAAAAGTAGCTACCAATCAAAATCATTTCTAAAAAGGGTTAAAAATAATCCAAAAATAAAAAACTGTGTAAATTTTGATTCTCCATTGCATCCAAAGATACGTAGGAGCAGAAAGTCGCTCCTGTTGAGTTAAATAAACTAAAATAATAATATTAACCTCTTTTTTTTTATGTATGTCAACAGATATAGTAATCAATATTTTTTTCTACTTTAAGACAAATATTTTAAAAGAAAATAATTTGCTTAGTTAATTAGAGGTAATCATCTTTATGATGAACGTTGTACGGTGCTAATACATTGTTTATGCGTAATCAACTCTCAAACTTAAAATTTGGTTTTGTAGACCATCTTTTATTCTTAAAGGTTTTCTAATGTTTTCCTTAATAAACATTGGTGGCGACTCCCCTGATTATTCAAATAATTTTTCGTTGTTCCGTCAAGACACATGTGTCGACAATAACATTAAAATACAAATTTTTTTCCATCAAACATAACTAAGTCATATTCACAAAATATAAAAGTTTGACTTTCTTAAAGATTTTTGTCATTTCTTACCGTTGAGTAAACTTGTAGATGATTTTTTTAAGAGTAACATAACATTGTAGAAACTACAAAAAATAATTTAAAAAACTACTTAAAAAATTCTCATAAAAAAATATTGTTTTTAACATGCTTTATCAAATATATAAATTAATTTAAAAAATAATATTCATGAATGTGCATATAATTAATACTTAGTCTATCATTTATTATTATGTCTACTAAAAGTATTTCCTACCTTAGACATGACATGACCGTGTACATTAATTAACTTTTAGATAATTAATAAAGGCTTAAATATGTTTGAGTACTTAACACATTTTTATTTTAATACCTAAATTTATTTATTTTTTTTAGTATCTAACATTTTTAATGATTGAATTTGGTACTTGTAGTTAAGTGTATTATGTTGGATGATGTGACCAATGGAAGTGTTATGTCATGGATTCCACGTCATTTAAAGTTGCTGAGTGATACTATTTAAATTACCTATTTTTATACAAGTAAGATAGAGTGATTATCCTAATTCCTACTTATTTAAAGCCTTATTTTCCTCCATTTTAAACAAAAATAGGTTTACTTAGGAACATTAGTTTTAGCTTTACATGCAAAGTGTTGTATAGCAGTGCTCAAACACGAAGTAAGAAAGCCTCTTCATTTCAACGCCTAGTGCTCAGCTGCCATTGCACCGCCGCCCAACACTCGACAACCTGAGAGGGGTAAATTTTTACCACCTCGCCACCCAACGCTAGTGTCATGAACAGAAAGGTTTCTATTAAAGTAGAGTTGCGTCTTTTGTGAGGGGGTGAAAATTACACCCAAAGATGACCTAGGGCACCTCCAACTTGTTTCCAATCCATTTCTCACCTTACTTACTTCACATTTTGTGTATCCCCTCTATTGATTACATTCACCATGCATGACTAGGCTCTTCTTTGATTAGAGTTCTTTTTGTAACTATGTTTGAACTATATTGTATATTTTGATCTTATTAATTTAGTGTTTATTGTTCATTGTTAGAGTTCTTTTTTACCTTATTCTTTGATTTAACATATTTTATGAATTTTACTTGTTTAACGAACTCAAAAGAGAATTTTGACTTGTAAAATGAGAAAAACTCCCAATGGGATTTATTGCTCGAGAGAGAATAAAACTTATTGGTCATTTTAAACTTCTTTTCTTAAGGCAGATTATTTGACTTTAGATTACGCGAGA
This sequence comes from Psophocarpus tetragonolobus, assembly GCA_037954015.1. Lineage (NCBI taxonomy): Eukaryota > Viridiplantae > Streptophyta > Magnoliopsida > Fabales > Fabaceae > Psophocarpus > Psophocarpus tetragonolobus. The sequence continues at coordinate 30,032,632 of CM075695.1, read as the reverse complement.
GATCGATAATCTAATATTCAAATGATTCTCTTACTTATAAGAGATCAAGGTTAAAGGTACTTTTATGGGTGATGTAAACGTGAGTGATCAACATTGATTTATGATTCATGTATGCATTTGATGGATGACATAGTGGAAAAGGAACCGTGCCAAGTTCTCTCACCAATAATCTTAGTGTACTATTTATGCATGTTACTTTCTAAGAAATTAGAATAGTTTAAAATTAATTTCTTTATTATTTACAAGCAATTAGTATTGAGATTCGTAAGGCATAAATCTAGTCCCCGTAGGATTGACCCAATATGTTTACCAATACTACATACGACTCATGCAATAGGAGTATAGTAGAAAATTTGTTCATCACTGAGTTAACATCCATGTCATTTTTATGATAGGTTCCTTGTTCAAAAATAAAAAGTTTTCAGTGTTAAAATCAAAATATAAATAAATGTCAGGTACCAAAGATAATATAATTTTATTTTATAGGCATAAAAAATTAATTAAGTATAGAAAAAAATTAATTATCATTATCATTGTAGCATACATCATTTGTTATATGATATGCACCTCAACTAATTTTATTTTGAAAAATTTTTAATTGTTATTGGTGAATGCAACATCAATAATAAAGTAATTATAGAAACTATAGTAATAAGAGAAACTTTGCTAGACATGGAAATAATTCTATCTAAATAATTCATTTTTAAATAATAATAGACAAAATTATATCCTTTATTTTTTGAACAAACTAAATTGAACTAATATTAAAATAAGACTTAAATATAAAGTATAATATTCATGCACTTACAATATAAAAAAAATTTACGCTTTATTAATCAATAATTTAAAAGTCATATAAATGTAAGTTGTGATTGAATAATAATTTAAAAGTTTTACAAGTTAGTGCATGAACCTTTTTTCTCTTAAATATATATGTTTCATATTCTTAATGTATTAACAAATTTCGCATTAAATATCTATAATTTTTTTGCTTTATGTTGGGTTTTCAATAAGTTTTAGTTTATTTTGGATCCTCAAAGTGTTTTAGATAACACTTTAATTTATTTTAAAATACTTTTAAATGCTTTAAATAATTATTTGGTACTTATAAAGTAAAATTATTTGATTTTGGTATATGATATTTATTTATATTTTTCATTTTTTATCTAAAACAAATTATTTTTGAAAAAATTATTTGTCATAAAAATAATATGGATGTTGACTTGATAATTTTAAATAGCATGAACTTGCTGGTGTAGTATTTTTGTTATTCATATCTTCAATTAACAAAAGAGATTTAATGGCATATAACAAGTTGAAACATTAAAAAAACATGCTAAAATAAAAATGGACAATTTTACAAATACTACAAAAATTAAAATATTATTGTATTCATAAATATGTAATATAAGGTATAAAAAATAAATATGTAACATAAAGAATTTATTATACCTTATGAGAAATAATAGATTTATTATATTTCCATAAAAAACAAATTTATTAAGAAATAATATTTTGATGAATTTGTCAATGAAAAGGAGTATTACAAGAAATACAGGGTAATATTTATATCTTTTTACATAATAGTTAATATCACACTTTACTATTAGTTAAAATTTACGGAAAAGTATCATTAAAAAAAAGAAAAACACTAAATAGATATAAGATTCATCAAATTTTGTGTTTTTTAATCATTTTTAACCAGTACAAGAGTGTGTTAAAAATAATGTATTAAATAATATGACATAATATTTCTCCTTTTAAGATTGGTGTGACGGTAACTTGCTGAGATGAAATTTTGTGGTTTTCAATCATTTTTAACCAATACAAGAGTGTGTTAAAAATAATGTATTAAATAGTATGAACTAATAATTCTCCTTTTAAGATTGGTCTAATGGTAAGTTGCTTAGATGAGGGAGGAATAAATTATGAGTTTAAATCATTTCACTAACACACTAACAATAACATTTGCCTATAAAAAATAGTGCGACTAATTTTTATTTTATTTTTATTGAAAGTCATGTTTACTTAAAATATATTGGTTACTAAATTTTACACTATATCTATTTATTATGAATCAACTCAACCACAAACTCTATCATTTAATATTTAAATATAGAGTGTGTTTGATTTGTCATTTCATCTAGTTGAAAACTGAAATAACCCAATTTGATAAGCACAAAACTAAGAGTTTTTTTAGGTAGCTACTAGTTTTTTTTTTTTTAAAGCTACTCCAATTAACATTTTCAATAGATCTTTTACTTTCAACTACCGATTGATTTTTTTAACAACTTTACTCTTCATTAATCAATGAATTGTCCCACTAATTCTCTTTCCTCAAATAGCACAACCTCCCTCTTCTCTTTCATTTTTCTTTCCTTCGTTAATATAATTGTAGTAATTTATAATTTAAATATATAATTACAGAAAATTAGCATTTAAACAAATAATCTAAAATTTATATATTTGATTATAGAAATTATAATTTAAATATATAATTATAGTAATTTATAATTTAATATTAAATTACAAAAATTCATAGTTTAAATATGTAATTATAGTAATTTATATTTAAATATATATAATTATAGAAATTTATAATTTAAATATATAATTATAATAATTTATAATTTAAATATGTAATCAATTTATATTATTAAAATATATTATAATTATCTTAAATACGTAATTATTATTTAATGATTAAAGATATTTTTATTTGTCATTTTACAACTTTCAACTAATTAATCAACTAGTTTACCTAACACTTACAACTAATTTTCAACTTTCAACTAATTTTGCCAAATACACTTATACTCATTATATGATATTTAATATTTTTTTATCACAATATTATAAAATATCTTAAGATAAAATGCCATTCAACCTATTTTTAATACTTTATCGAGAGATCCTTAAAAAGAACAAAAACTTTATCAGAAGACGAATACTTAAAAGAATAAAAACTTCAACAGGTATGTCACCTATCACATGTATATAGCAGATCATAGGACAAAGAATAGTCTATAAAAATTTCTAAATTAGTTGAGATTAAAAAATTATGAGTCCGTTTGTTTAAATTAAAAAGTATGTTAAACAAAGAATATTTTTAAATATTTCTTTTTAAAGAAGTTAGGATTTATTTTTTAAAATAAATATAAAATATTTTTTAATGAAAGAAATTATCCAAACATATAAAAAAGGTAAGAAGTTTATTTTATGGAAAAAAGACACACTTTTCATATAATAAAAAAACTGAAACGAACTCTATATCTTGGTCAACAAGTTCCTCAATAGCTAATTCCCAGATGATTTATGCATGTTTTACCTAGTTAAATTTTTAACTCATCATTTATTGTTTAACGTCCTTTACAAACACACAATTATTCTTTTAAACTTAACGTTTTTGTCTCATTTATGGTAAGTGTACCAAATATTTAAGAAGTACATTAAAGTATAAGGATATAAATACGGGTGGAAAATGTTCGGATGGATTTTCAGGTCAGTTTCACTTAATTCATCCTTTTGAATTAATTAGTTGTTTTTTTTTTAGGTCATGGGTTAAGTTGGACACATTTAAGTAGTTTTTCATTTACTTTATTATAGTTTTTTTGGTTTTTTTTTTCAAGTATTACAACTTTTCAAACCAAAATTGACATATAAAATAAAAAAAATTATGTCATAATCTTAAAAAAAGATTTTAGAGTAAAAAATTATATTTATTTCGATTAAAAAAATATGAGTGTTAAACAATGTTTCTATAATTGGTTGAAAACATTAAAAAAATTATATATTGGATACATGTTTTTTTATTAAATAATTAATATGAATTATATTAATTGTTTAAGAACATAAAAATTAAGAAAGTTATTACTAATTTTAAAATTATAATATATATATATATATATATATATATATATATATATATAATAGGTGGGTTGGGTCAAGTTTTGATGGATTATAAAAATCAAATTTGCATTCGCCCGTTGCAACCCATTCGAAATCGTTTTTTAACACGTTTTTACTTGTCTAAACTTCAAATTTTTATAATAGATTGGTCAGGTTGCGGTTTTGTGCTCATCCCTAGATATAATAGTAAATAATGTAATTAATGTTATCTTCAAATTTAAAACAATAGATAATTAAGAGTATTTTGCATTATTTAATTAATTGAGTTTATTTTTAGTGGTACAATTAGCCTTTGTTTTTTAGTTTCTGATAAGTCAAACAATATTATTAAAACAAAAACAATGCATATACCTTGTTTACAAATACATTAATGCAATGACAAATAAAATAGAGGAATACAAGTAATCTCATTCAGCACATAAAACTTAGATTCATAAGTCATTTTTTCAAAAGAGTGAGAAGTTAATTTAGTTGCAATGCACCATGTTCGCGAACTCAATTGAACAACAAGAGTTATCCCAAGGCTCTGATCCCTTAAGATGAAAATTGTTGGTTCCCAATATATTGATTTCTAAGAAGGTGATTAAGATTAGGAGGAGGAGGAGGCATGGTAGCTATGCCTCTAGAATTGGTCATCCCAAATCGTGACTCTAACATGGATGTATTTTGCAACCCCTGCTGACCATAGCCTGCTACAGAGTAAGGCCATGGCATGGTGGAGATATGGGCTATGGGGTGCATGTTAGGCCCATAATAAGTGGGTATTAGGCCACGGACAGGGTATTGACGTGGCATGATTGGGTATGGATGTGGTATGTTAACACCAAGCCCAAAACTTCTCATGTCAAATTCTTTATCCATCCTTGAGAGCAATCTTTCACGTCTATGAGCATTTTGGTGGCCTCCAAGGGCTTGACAAGTTGAAAATTTCTTGTTGCAAAACTTGCAAGAGAATTGACGTTGCTTAGATACAATCAATTGATTACTATGAGTGTTTTCCAAAGGCTTTGGAGCAACAACACTTGGTGAATCATTATGACTTTTCAATAATTTACATATGAACATAGATGAGGACTCACCAACCATTTTGTTATTGCCAAGACTCAGAGATAGTAACAATTCTGAATCCACAACTTCAGTGGAAGATTCTTCCTCAATTTTACGCTTAAGCTTTCTATTGTTGTCACCTCCAATAAACACCTCATCTGACATGATTGTAACAAACAACACAATTCTCTATAGAAAATATATGTTTGCTAATACTTGTTTTGGTGTTATTTGATTTTGAAGAAGGGATATTTATTAAGAGAAAAATAAATATTACATCTTACATAAAAGGAAATATATCTCAAATAGATGCATAAGACAGCCTTAGATAGTAAGAGATTTAATTATAAAAGAATAAAGTCAAAGGCATTAGAATGTCAAACTCTACTATACATTATTAAAAATGAACACACTAAAATTAGACTTTAATATCTTTTTGTTCCTAAGGAAATTAAACCTTTTCATTTTTTTGGTCTATTAATATTTTTTGTTGTCTAGTTATATCTTTATTTATTGTTTTTATGTTGGTCTCTAACATTAGTACTCCAATTTAATTATGATGTAGCTAACAAAGGTAGGAAACAAAATGGATGTAACTTTTATAATATGAACTAATTTAAAAAGAAAAAAAAAACTTCAATATTGGAAGGACTTACGTATATTAAAATTTTATGGCAATTGAGACAGCAAGGTCAGTGGAATTGATGCCATGTCAAGGATTAAAATAAAAATAAAATATTTACACAAACAAAAAGAAAATTGGTGATCCAAATAAAATATAATAATTTTATAGAAACTAAAAACATAATTACACCTCTAGATTATTCTCATTTTATTGTCCAACAAAATATAACACCAATAATTTTATGAGTTTTCAATCATTTATTCTCTTTTTTTTTTTGGTCTTAAATCATTTATATGTGGAATATCACGTTGAGAAAAGCCTAATTCTAGTCAAGATTAATAAACCTATTTAAGAAGATAAAGCTTTTTTATATTATATTTTTTTAATTCCTGAAATTTAAACTTGAAATCTTAAAAAAAGTATATCTTTATTAGTTGTATCATATATTTTATGTATAATTCAATTCATAATTAAAGAATACAATCAATATTGTATTTAGAATTTATTAGTAGCCCTTAGTTTATCATAGACTATGGGTTTATTTTAAAAATAGTCGGTGCCTTAAAAGCACTGCTATGCATTTCTACGTAGCATTAAATTCCATTATGAATATAAGTGTAGTGTGATTTGTTTTCTGGTAGTTTGAAAACTCAGAACTAATAAATAATATATATGAATAGTTGATTACCAGTTATCATTATAGTTTTATTTTTATACTAATAAATCTATTGATAAATATGAATATTATAAACAACTTAAAAAAAGAATAGTCAACAATTAACCTTGACTTTTCTTTCTTTTTCTTGTTGATAACAAACTTAATTTTATTTCCCTTGTCTTTATATTAAGAATCAATTAATATGTTAAATGTTATTTTCAGTTTGGTATTTGTCATTTGAGAAGAAATTAATTTTATTATTTTATTTTTAGTTTGATGAAAATGTTCCACATGTTCTATTAGAGTAAAATAAATTAAGTTTAGTTTCTAAATTGAATTATTTAGATTAGTATAATTATGAAGAATATTTAAATATTTTAAATTTTTATAACAAATATTTGAATAATTATAATTTATGATTGATTATCATTGTATATCAATAGTCAATCACCACTATAAGTCTATACTAATAAATAATTCATTAATGTAAAGGAATATATAACAAACAACTTTAAAAAATAGTCAATGATGACTTTTTTCCTTTATCTTTATATTAACAATAAATTAATATATTGAATATTTCTTTTTAATTTAATGTTTTAGGAGATATTAAATATTTTATTTTTAGTTTTAAAATACATTAATATTATTAATTTAGTAGCCACGTTAATTTGACCAAGAATTGACCTTATGGATAAAAAATTATTCCACATGAGGATTGGATTTTGCTTTTAAAAAAATAATTAGTGGATTTCATCTATTTCTTTTCCTCACTATAAATATAAAAAATAAAAAAAAGTACAAAAAATTGTACTTTCAGAATTATTCTTTTTTTACTCACATAGATAATAAATTATTTTGTAATTTTAATAATTTTATTTATAATTTCCCTTCTTTTTTACACCAATTTCATTTTAACGATAATTACAATTTTTATCTCATCTCTCTTTCATTCCTTTTCTTTCATAACATTTTTCCTTCCTTTTTCATGAAACCCCACAAAATCTAAAAATATGAATAGTTTAAATTGTTATTCAAAGAAGGGATGAAAAATCTCTATCCTCAATTCATGACTTCTATTATATCGTTGCAAATAAAAAAATTATCATGTAATTTAATGAATTATATAAGAGATAAAAATCATTATTAAATGTGACTCATAAAAATGACTAATTTTTATTGGAGGGACAAATATATGACACAAAGTGGGGATAGCATTTTTATCCTCAAAGGAGTACAATTTTGTGAATTATGAGTATGGCAAGAAACCTTTTAGAAGTCTTGAGTATGGATTAAGGGGTTCTCAAAAAATTCTCATTCCTCTTTTTTATGAATTGTGTGTACATCCTGAATATTACATTAATAGATTAGCTAATGAATAATATGGTAGTTTGTGCTAAAGCCTTTAAATGTGGGGTAAAGTTGACTATTTCTATGTGAATTGTTTCTTCTTCTTTGTATCATGCAAAAATTTCTCAATCATAGCTTAAGATTGAGGTATGTATTGCAAATGTTAAATATAACATTTTGTCTTTTAAAAAAATGGATATATTCTTACTTGATAATAATAAACAAGGTTTAAAATGGGTTTTAACGTACACATTCCATGATCTATAATAGTAAAATTCTAGAATTAAGTAAGAATGACAGTGGGTAGGGTTTGAGTAAGGTACTATAGTAACCATGTAATATCTGTATTCGAAAAATGAACTTGTACTCGGCTTTATACTTGTGCGGGTAATAACTTAAATCCTCATTCTTGCACTTGTTGTGTACCTATATAGTCATACCCGCACCCACAACCCACAATTTTTCTATATACAGAGATTATATGTAGGGATGACAATCATGTTTCCCCTGAGGGTACCACCCCGTCCCCGCCCTTGTCCCTATTTAAGATAATCGGGATGGGGAGGGGTATGGGTTTGTTAGTCTGTGCCCCTTCCTCGCATCCTCACCTACTTTGCTTCTATGTGTTACATATAATCACACGTTAAACAAAATCTCACATATGTATGTACAAATTCACACTTTTATGAATTATTAAAACTAAAATATGATTAATAACTTAACATATAATTTATTTAATAATTAATAAATAAAATATAATTAATAAATTAACATATAATTTATTTAATAAATCATAAGTAAATTTAAATATAAATTATAAAAAATAATATAATGGGGTACCCACAAGTATATCTAAACCGGAAAATACCCGACAGAGAAGGGAACATGAATTAAAGTTTCATAGTCACCTTCTTTATATCTGTCCTGCACTTTCTGGGGATGAGAATGAGGATGGGGAGGACAAACCCATCCCACCCCGTTGCTATCCCTAAATTTATATGTCAATATATATACACATAAATAAACATAATATGAAAAGATAAACCAACAATCAACATAACATTAAGTAAAGATAAACGTTATCTAAATTTACAGATAATAACTCAATAAAATAATAAAATATATTTTTAATTATTTAGAAAAATGTAATTAAACTTGAATATCAAATCAATAAATATGTGGTGATTACTTAGCATAACATATTAAATAAAAATAAATGTATAATAATTTACATTATAAGGTACCTACGCCTACATTATATAGTATAAGTTGGGTACCATAATACCTATACCTATATAATTTTTATGGGTCTAGACTCATTCAATATCAAGACCCAAATTGTGGATATTTACTTGTTCCGCTTGAAGGTATTTTTGTGGGTATCCGTAGGATATTGTTACAAAATATTTTTAAAATAATCAAATTAAAAAATATTTATATATAAGTAATAAAACTAAACAAAAATTTTAAGTCAAGAGGTTTAGATTAGTTGATCGAGTAAAGTGCATAAATTGTTATAAATTGGTATTTAATTGAATTTATTAATATAATATTTTTACAAATATTTAAATAAATTTGTATGTTTTTATATGCTATTAATTATTATATTTATTAACTATAATAAATAACTAATTTGAATAACATTACAATTATTATATGTATTAATTTAATAAATTTAATGATAATATATGAATATTAAATGTACAACTTTTTTAATGAATACTACCTCCATCCTTAATTATAAAATGATTTTGGCCATATTAAGTTTATTAAGAAAATAGAGAAATATGTAGTTTCTTTATCTTTTAAAATATGCAAGTTTGCTCACCTACTTTAGAATATAAATTTTTTTAGACAAATATTAGTGGTTAGTGTGTTAGTTCTATTTGTGAAGAAATTTAAACTCATGACTTCTCTCATAGTCTCCTTATATATAGACTTTTCCACCATTTATTCTTCAATTTGTAAAATATTATTTTAATAATTAGTGAAATTAAAAGTGTCAAACCCTTAAGAGATTAATTTAATATGATACATAGTTAGTAAGATAACATGAGATTATTTGTTTTATTTATATCATAATCAATGATAATTTGATAATAATCAACACTTTTAATTTAATGGAAGGATAATATTGTAAATTTAAAAATTGAATAATTAAATATTTTTATTTTAAAATATGGGTCTTTTATATTAATCCAAAATTATTTTTTATCCCATCCATGTAAATTAAAATAGATGTAGTATATATACTTCTAAAAATATAGTAAAATATGAATAATTTGATTTCTTTTACAAGTTCAATGTTAATATTGCTAGTAATATTAGTTTTTGTTAGCAATAAAATTAAAACTCACGACCTTTCTTTACTTCCTTTCTTGATTAAGTCACATTGTATCCCTAATGTGGATAATTTTAATTACTTTCTTGTTGATGTTCAATATTTATAAAATTCAATAAATATGATTCATGTGAAATAAACTTTCAATTCAATAGTAGATTTTAAAAAATTATCGAACTAAAAATTATTGAATAATATATAAATTAAAAAATTATACTATATTATTTATAAAATAATATATGTATATATATAAGAGTTAACATAAGAGAAAAAGATAATGTAATATTTTCACCTCTCGAAACAAATGATTATAATACTTATAAGGCTCTTGAATTTTATGGTAATATACGTGTATCATTTGTTTTAATTTTTTTTTCATTTGATATTTTGAATAGTTTTAGTTATGATATACTAATTACTATGGTTAAAAAAATAATTAAATTATTTTTTTATAATAAAAAAATTATATATATTCTTATATATGTTTTGAGGGTTGGTTTTTTGTCGGTTTTTTTTTTAAATAAATGGTTATTGGAAAAATAAAAAAGCGTAAAATTAAAAATCAAATGTGAACACCAAAAAAGTAAATTCTCTTTACATATACTAGTAAAAACATATGTACTAAATGCACCACTTATGCATTCACATTTTTATTTTAATTTCATGTACTCATAAAGAGATAGTGTGCAATTTTTTTACTGAGTGTGCAATTATTTTTTTGTGAAAAAAAAGTTAAGCGATTACTTTTAGTATTTTTTTTTACTAAGTGTGCAATTATTTTTAGTTACTTATTTTTGTATTTGTTTAAATTTATTTGACTAATAAAATGAAACTGAAAAAAGTAAACCAAAGGGTAATATTAGAATTAATAGATATGTACACCAAAGAACTTAATTTCCTTTATATAATGATATAGATTTTATGTGTATATTAAGAGATAATGTGCAATTTTTTTTCTTTTAACTGAATGTTTAGTTGCTTTTAGTTGTTTATTTTTGTATTTGTTTAAAATTTTTTATAGATAAACTGAAATTGAAAGTTAAAAAAAAAAGGGTAATATTTGTATTAATAAATGTGTACATCCAAGTAGAGTGAGAATGAGTCAGGTCAGTCGGATTCGAGCCAATTTTGCTCCGAACAAACCCATCTTTTAAATTATTTACCCATTTTTTACCATTATTTTTTTTTTGTTTGGCAGGTCATGTGTTAGGTGGGTCACAGATTGAGTTGGATGGGTTCGTTTGATTTGACTTTAATTTATCACAATTTTTTGAATCCTTTATTTTGCAAGAATTATAACTTTTTAAACCAAAATTAGTATATAAAAATAAAAAAATAATGTCATAATCTTAACAAATTGATTTTGGACCGAAAACTTATACTTATTTTGATTAAAGGAGATGAGTGTTAAACAATATTTATACAATTAGTTGAAAAAAGTGAAAAAATAATATATTGAATACATGTTTTTCTATGAGTAGAATTAGTATGAATTACATTAATTATTTAAGAACATAAAAGTCAAAAAAATTATTATTAATTTCAAAATAATTTAAAAAGTATACATAATAGGTAATTTGGTTGGGTAACAATGGGTTGTGAAAACAAAATACGTACACCCCTCCCCCGCCGCAATCCATTTGAAACTGTGGCAACCCATTCAAAACCGATTGAATATTAAATTTTTATCTGGGTTTATTGGGGTGGGTCGGGTTATGGTTTTGCACACAGTCCTATATCCAAGAGGATAATTCTCTTTGTATAATGGTATATATTTGATGTGCGTATTAAGAGATAATATGCATATTTTTTTCTTCTTCTTTTGACTGTGCAATTACTTTTAGTTATTTTTTGTATTTATATCATAGATAAACTAAAATTGAAAGTTAAACAAAGACTAATATTGATATTAATAAATATATACACCGAAGAGGCTAATTATCTTTATACAATGATATAGAATATATATAATTATATATTATATTATAGATTATAAAAATTTTTTCTTGGCTAATGAAACAACTATGTGTGTTGATATATATGTTTTGAGACTCCAACAAAAAAATGTTTTAAGAGTATTTTTTTGTTTTTATTTTTTAAATAGATAGTGATTGAAAAAACAATTCAGGGTCAAATTAGAAATCAATTGTGGAAAAAAAAAGGTGAATTGCCTTTATTATTATATATTATAATTATATTATATATATATATATGTATATATAGTCTCAAATATTTTTAAAATGAAGAAATAAAAAAGAAAAAGAAAAAGTAGTTAAAAAATTAGCAACAATTATGTATTATTGGAAATTCATGACAGAGATAAAAATGGGCCTATCCAGTGAGAAAAAAAATTTATTATGAGAGAAGAGAGAAATGGATAATAAGCGTAAGATTAAAACTAATAGTTCACATTAAAATAATTTACTTAAAGATATCTTGTACCTCCTACCATTATCACTGTCGCTAATATCATCACCACCACCATCATCACTGTCACCATTGCCATCATCGTTGTCGCCGATGGTGGTGGTGGTGGTGGCAATGTTGACCACGACGGTGGTGATGGTGGCAGCAATGGTGATAGCTACGACAGTGGTGATGACGGTGGCGATAATAGTAGTGGTGATTGTTGGCGACAGCGACAACAGTAGTGGCGGAGGCATCAACGACGGTGAGGAATAAGGGTGATGTTGAGGGTGCAGGTGCAACGACAATGATGGTGGTGGTAGTGGTGGCAACAACAATGGGGTGGTGGTGATGACTGCGATGGTAGTGATGGTGATGGGAGTGGCAGTGACAATGGTGGTGGTGGTGATTGTTGGTGGCAGCGGTGGTGGAAATGAAAGTGGTGGTGGTGGCGGCAGTGGCAATGACACCAATGGTGGTGTGGGTAGGTGTGATTTTGAGGTTATGAGGTGTAACTGCAGGTAAGTTACGATGAAGGAGGTACATGATGTTTTTAAGTGAGTTATTTTAATTTGAGCTGTTATTTTTAATCTTACGCTTATTGTTTATTCTTCTCGTATATGAGGTTAGGGGTGCAACACCCCCTATATATATAACATTAAGAATATGAGAAAAACATTTGTACACTGTCAATGTAAAAATTTTTATACTAATAATCATTCACAACCTGTTATATATGGTAAGTTTGTTGACTTTACCAATTAATATTTTTAAAATCATATAAACAAAGGGTTGTGATTAACCGTTAGTGTAAAACTTTTTTACAGTGACAGTGTATAGGTGTTAAACTCTAAGAATATTTATGTTCTATTATAAAGACATCTTTGATTACTTTTTTTTCTTCAATCTTTCACATTGGCACTATTTGTGATTTAAAAAAATATACTAAATCATTAACATAATGAAATAAAAGATTAGTTTTAGAAGGAAGTTTAATGGAATTACAAGAAACTTTTTGAAAATCTTTTTAGAAAACACATTCATAATATTTTCTTATGAGCAAACCTAAGTTAGGTGTTTAACGAAAAACTTGTTCGAAAATGCAAATGCATATTAAAATATGTTCTATTATATATAGAATATCTTACTATATATAGATGCATGTCTAGATATAGAGACACACAAAACCAACATTTATAAAGGAGCTTGTTATCCTATTTAGATGTGATTTAAAGACAACTTTTATAAATAAACCTTCTTATAAAACTATTACAAGTAAAACCAATTTCACTATAATCAAATGTTGTAATAGAATTTAAATAAGACAATTGTTTTATATTGGTTCACTCTTAACTAAGCTACATCCAATTTCTTCCAAATACCTTTTGAAAGATTCCATTATTTTAAACTAAAATACAACAAATGTTTTTACTACCATTTATAACTTACAACAAGTAGTCTAAATCATTCCAAATTTTACACTTAAATTTCCCCGAAGTTTAAGAACCGAGTTCACAAAGTCATTTTTGACTATCTGGGTACACAAAGTCACTCTTAGTTGTGCTAAGTATTTTTAAGTACTAAGTCACTATTGGCTTTTAACCCAAAGGTTTAGAGGTTTGTGTTATATAGAAAAACTCTCATAAAAAGGGTGTACAAATTCACTTAACAAATGATAACTTCATCGTGCAAAAGATATGTAATATAAGCTCACAATAAGACGTCTTAATACTAGACTATCTTATGCAAACAAAATGTTTTCTTCTCTTTTGATTCTCTATCGAAAGGGAGAAGACTTTGAACTTAGAATAACATGCACAATATTTTCTTTCATTAGTCATCCTTTATTTTCTCATTGTTATTTATAGGTGAAAATATCATACCGTTGGGGGAACCACTAAGTTCTGAAAAAAGTGTTGCATATAATCAATGAGTTAGCTTTTGCAAAATTTTGACCAATGAGAGAGGTTGTTATAACATGTTTGTTGTGCTTGACTTTCTCTTCAAACAAAATTGTTGTTAATATTTACTTTTTTAAAGGAGTTTAAACATTAACTATGTGCAATAATTTTCAAATAATAGATATGCCTTATGAGTCTGAGACTTTCTAATGATAAGACATTATCTTGGACTTTGAATGTTTAATTGTGACTTCATAAGATGCATCTTCTACAGATTGACTCTTCGTTTTACATTTTCATTCAACATCTTTGTTTCTTCTTTAAGCACGGTATCTTCTTTATATGAGATGTGTACTCCAGTTGATGCATTATGTTATCTTCATCATATGTTATTCCTTTTCATATATCATGTTCAACATCTAAATTCTTTTATGTGTTGTATCTTTATGTTTGGTGTCTTCTTCTTCATACAATGTATATGTTTTGAGGAGTTTTGTCTTCATCTTCACAGCATAAACCATCGTCTTGATATGATGCACTTGTGTCTGCGTTAGCCTTGACTGTGTCTACATCATCCTTTACCATGTAACATCCTCTCATATTTTTTACTTGACTCTTGAAAAGTTGCATCTTATAAATCTTGAGTTGTACTTACGTCTTATAATGAGTATTAGTTGCATCTTATAATTGATTAAGTCTTTTTTGTACATTTGTGTTTGCATAGTTGTTATGTTTATATCTATTTATCATATGAAACATTTCTCAAGGATGAACATAAGATAATAAAACTAAATATATTTGTTATCATAAAAATCACTTGGGTATATATGAGTTTGTCCAATCACATGAACCTTTTAATTTGAACCGAACACATAAGCTTTACATTATTTGTATATTTTCTTTTCAGTAATTAAATATAGTACATTATCAATATTAAATTTTATTAACAACAATAATATAGTACATTAATTTTTCTCAAAAAATGTAGTAATTGATACTCACAACTCCTCATATCTTAAAAGATGAATTAAGAAATACTTAATAGAACTCAATTATTACTCCTATATCAAACTAAAATGTCTTTACTATTAAAAATGTCTATTGAATAACTAGATGTCTCGATTTTGAATTATAGGTATGCAGTTGCATTAAATACTTAAAGCAAAGTTTATCACCCATAGCTGTCCTACAATACTCAATCATGATCGCTTCCAGCAGAGGATACATGTAATTAAACAAAAAAAACTAAAATTTATTTATTTAATATTTAATTTTTTATGCGTGAACCTTGAAAAAATATTAATTAAACTCTAAAATTCTAAAATATCAATTATTTGAAAAATAACAAAGACTAAAATTTCAAAAGATACAGAATGTAGAATGCAATATACATGCTCCAACAAATCGTTTGATTTTTTTTTCTTCAACATGTTACCTTAACAATATTCACTATTTTATTTCAATACTTTTTTATTTTTATTTTATTTTAAATAATTATTTTAAACACAAAATTATGTGATTTTAATATATATATATATATATATATATATATATATATATATATATATATATATATATATATATATATATATAATAAGAGACTTGATTTTCATCTACATCTACATCGTTCACTTCACAAAAAAAAACATTTACATCCTTCATATTCTTTAAATAGTTGTAATGAATAATTAATCTTTACGAGTAAGAATGAAGTAGTAAGTTTAAGGGAGCTACTCTTCCTCTAATAATTTATTTTATTAAATCTAAAGTTAATGCAAATTAAGGAGTTAGCGTAGCCTACGATTCTCTATAAACTCAACTTTTTACACCAAAAACATTGAAAAAGATATTACCCAGGGAACAATCTCAACAACCAACAACAAAAAAAAAATCGACCTTAATCAAACTCGTGATTTGATAACGTAAAAAAAAGACAAAATATTCAATGACTTGATGAGTGAACTATAATGTTAGTGCAAATTGTAAAGTGTGAATTAAACTACAAAGAGAAAAGAGAACTCAATGATAGAAGAGAAAGGGGTTTGATAAAAGGGAAGTGAACAAAAAGGAATCTATGAAATACACTCATAAGTGTGACCAACACACAACCTTATGGGCACTCTCATATGCACGAGATATGTGAGATGGTCCGATGGAGAAAGAGAGTGAGAGAGTCATTTCAGTTTGAGAATGATGTGTTTCTTTCATGATCTAGGGTTTGGAATGGAAACGACAGTTAAAATCTTATTTCAAAATCTATCAAAGAAGGAAAGGGAATATGGAAGAGGAAGGGATCACATGAAGAGGAAAAGGTAAGGGGAATGTGCAATAGGTTCCAATTGAATATGAAGAGGATGGGATAAATTGGGTGGAAAAGATAGAAACCTATATAGGGATTTAATTTTTTAAGTTTTTAATTCAAATTAAAATAATAAAAATAATATTAATTGGGATTTTTTAAGGATTCTAGGTTTTAATATATGACGGTTGAAAATGTCATAATTTAAAGGATCATTATGATAGTTGTAAAATTGACATAGTATATAGTAAATAATGGCAACTCTAAACAATTGTCACCTCTAACCATTGGTCACTAGTCACACATTTGACCAGCGTTCACTGACTGCCACTTCCGACCACTACCTTGAACCTCCACCTCCAACATTGATGACACCTTTGATTGTCGATCATTGACCGTCGATTTTCGGTCTCTAAGAGGTAAAATTCTAATGTGGTTAAGATTTAAAAACTATTTTAAATTTTGAAATTAAAAATCATGTTATTTTTAAAATTTTGAAAACTTAAAACCAAAAGTAGTTTTTGTTTTTATAAATTTCAAAACTGGAAACAAAAAATCACCCTCAATAGAGCCTAAATTAATACATTTCGAGATATTTTTAATCTAAATTGAATATCTATTCCCTATACTTTGAAATTGACTATACACATTCCTTCATTTGGCTTTACAACTCTCAACTCATATATAATAAAAAAAAGATATGAAATTTTTGGATTTAAATATAAGCAAATTCTAACTAATTGTATCCTATTTAATGCTAACTTTCCAAAAATACTCTTAATTAATTTTTTCAAAAGTTTCAACTTTCCATACTCTCAAGAAATAAGTTCCCAAGAAAAATTAACTCTTTAGCAAATAATGATAAGTAATACTTCAAAGAATCTATTTTATCATGATTACAAAGGTCACAAGTTGTTTTATAGATTACAAATAGTTACTTTTGTCCTCTCAACTACTTTTTTTCTTCAATCTGAGAAAACTATAGCAAGATTAAACTAGTAACTTTTTTTTTTGAAAGCCAGAATTAGTAATTAAATGTGTGGTCTCCTATGCAAATACTCCCGACATGTAAGGGAGAATTATTAAAGATAGTTTAGGAAATATATTTTATTTCTTTTTATCAAATCAATAAATTTAAATGAAGTTAACTAACTTCCTTAATCTGTGTAGAATTAAGTATTTTGTTTATATATGAGTGGGAGTAAGCATGGGGACAGAGATAGGTATGACACTCCTATCTCTCTCGTCCTCATATCCAACAGGTATGAGATTTACGTCATCATCCTCATCCTTGTCAGGTATTGGGTATACGCGTACCTTTCTCATACTTGCAAAAAAATTATAATATTTTTCAACAAATAAATTGTTTGAATATAATGATATTAATAAAAAAATTATCTAATAGATGCAAAATTTGTAATTTATGAATTAAATGTCAAACCTTTCTTCTTTTTTTTAAGACAAATGTCAAACCTTTATTTACATCCCAAAATTGTAATTTGTGAAGAAAGCATGAGTCTAAGGGATCATTTGGTTTGAAAACTAGGTCTAATAAATCAAGAGTAAGAGTTTGAGATATGTTAATAATTAAAATAAAGACGGGGACAGGGTAGGGATAGGGATGAAATGGGTATGTATATCTCCATCCTTGATGCAATCCCTCCTACCAATGGTCCTATCACTAGGGGTATGACTAGAAGGATAAAGAAAGACATAGCTAGAATGGAGTATGTTAGAGATCAACTCCTACTTGAAGTGAAGACGATAGACTATAGTCTTTGACTTTTTTCTTGTAAATATTTTTTAGTATTTTTGTATTTCTTGGGCCATTATTTCCGGTCACCTTCTTAGTTTAGGAGCATGGTGGTCTTATTAGTCAGTTTGTGAAGTGTGTGTTTAAATGGTTTTAAGCCTTGGTTACATGGATTACATTCTACATCTCTTGGCCTAATTTTTCACCCCTCCTTTGCACTCACAAAGCATGATCAACATGTGGACCTACTCTCCTTGGATTCACACGACCATTCTCCCTCTTTCTCCTATAAATAACACTCCTACCTCATTGTATATAGACACTTAAATGAATTGATGTTAGACTCCTTTTGAGAGCATTCTTCTTAGTAAAGTGTGTTGAATTTTCTTCCTAGAGAAGATTATTCCTTAAGACTTTTATTAAAGGTCCTCTCCATTGAAGCAAGTTTCATAGTAATTTTTTTTATTTATCTTTATTGAGAAGTGGCATGAACCACCTAAAAAATATTGAAGCACCTGACATTGAAAAGGTTGAATGTGAAAGATATTAAATTTGCATGTTGAAAAATGCTAAAATTATTTAGAAGAGATAAGCTTAAAAAGGAATTATTTTCTTATTATAGAAAACAGATAAAACAGTATTTTGTAATGACTCCATGCAAAATTTAAAAAGATTTATTAAATGCATTACACAACATTTCTTCCGTTAAGTATCTTTTATTTTTGTTAACATTATTATGTAATTAAATAACTTAATTTGAGTATGGTTTATATAACATTTACAATAATAATCATGTTAATGAACTGTACACTTATTATGGATTTCAGAATAATTTAATCTTAAGTAGATTTCAAGATAGTCACATGTGAATTTGAATTATTTCGATACTTGTACTTGGTAGGAAACAATTTTTGAATGGCACCTTGTTTGATGAAGCAAGGTTGCCCTTGAGAAGCACAACACAGCATTCCAATGCTTTTGAGAAGCACATACATTACATTTTGACATACTATTTTATCTTATGCAAAATTTATGGTACAATATAAGTCCTCTTTAAATTTTAGATGGGGCAAATAGGTCATTTCATGCTCATCTTTACAATTTAAGCATTTAAATATAAACTCTTTTCATGATTGACAATAAGGAGATTATCTAGAAACACATTGCCCCAAAGAGTAACACATATAAAACTTTCCTACAATGTCACTTGCAATTGTATTATAAATATTATTAGAGTAAATTACAATACCCTTAAGTTTAATATAATTACACATGTACTCTCTGTTTTTTTACTTTCGCACTTCCTAAGAGGTATTAGTGTATTGTTTTTAAACATATAAGGAATATTAATGTAATATTTTAAACTTAAACTTGGTGATTCAAACCGAACCAATCAAATTTATTTGGATTTTTTTCTTGTTGGGTCATATCCAAGCCAAACTAGTGATAAGTTCGTTTCGGTTAACGAATTCGGCATTTAAAAATTCAATCCAAACCAAATTGAACCAATCTAATAAAGTTAAAAATTGTTAATGTCTTGCCTTAATGAGACGCATAGTGGTTTGAGCTCCTAGGCTTTTGACCAATTGACTCGTTTCACTCTCTACTTGTGCAAGTCTCATACGAACCTTAGCCGCTACTCTTTCTTGTCTCTCACTCTTTCCACTGTGATATCGTTGGTTACCTTCTTCCCTAAACTTTTCTATGCTCTATTTTGATGAGTACTCGACTTTTTTGTTTAGAATGGTTAAAGTCTTACATGTCTATACTATCAACATTTATGCCTAATACAATATGAAATTGTTTAGAATGATGAAACTTATTGTCTCTAAATGATCTGAAAATGATTTAAAATTTCTTATTGCACCTCTGAGTTGTATGTGAAATACTTGATATTTTGTTATAAAATTTATGAATTTACTGGTTTGGAGTATAAAATTATTTTTATGATTTAATGAAAATAAATCTTATTTTTTTATTTTTGATCAAATTTTGTTATCCAACCCCATTACCATTGGTTCAAATCAGGAAAAAAAATTTAGCAATCTAAATCAACCTGCACCAATTAAAATTAATTGGTTTAAGTCTTGTTTCTCTCAAAATCAAACAATAGAAACGATGAACACCTGTAATAAATTAAATATTAATATAATTTGTTTATTAATTGTTCATTACTGTAGGTATTTATGTATATTTTTAGAAAAAAATTCAAATATTAAATTATTAATACATACAAAATATAAAAAAACTTCAAAAAGGTAAATTTAATACAATTTTCATTAGATTAAAAAATATATAAACGATACATTAAATTCTCTTTTTCATAAGATGTTGCAATAGCAGTAGAAGAATGACTCTAGCTAGTAATAATAGTATATTTAATTTTTATTTAGAAGATATTGAAAGTTTGAATTGAATTTATAAAAGGAAGAAAGGATATTGAAGCATATATCACTGAAAAAGGTTGTGTGAAAGATATTAACTTTGCATGATAAAAAAGCAAACATTGTTTAAGGCATGTAATTGTGAGAAGAATGAACCATTATCATACAAAACTCTATTAATAACTGCATAGGAGATTAAAAGCATCTATTAAATGTCTTACACAGCATTGTTATGTAATTAAGTGACTTAATTTGAGTATATTTTATGTATTAATCACACCAAAGGTCACATTCAATATTAAGTTCCAACTCCTTATTTATGTATAAACAAAAAAAAATAGGATTATGTTTTGAATTCAAATACAGGTAAATACAACTACTTTTGTTTTATCTAATATTATTATTCTTAAAACGTTCTTTGTTTAATTATATGATTCTTTTTTATTCATAATATCAAGTTTTAATGAAATAGTATTTTAGAAATATTTTTATTTTTTAGTTGAAATTAATAAAATTAAATTATGATAACTAATTTTCTTAAATTTAGGTATTTTTTCTTGTATATAAGTCAATGATTAAATAGAAGATTGCTTAAAAAGTTATTGCACCACCAAGTGACATGTGACAAAATTTTCTCCAAAGATGATTTGTAATTATGATCATGTAACTTTTTTTTTTTATAAGTCAAAATTTTATTAATATTCAATTAACCATAAATGCAAAATATGCCTTCTCAAAACCACAAGCAACATACATCATAAAGTTTCCATAAGTCATTTTTATGGTAAAACAAGTACAAAAAAATAAAAAACAATTCTAACATGACCATGTAACTTATAAGTTTATAAAAAAATTAAAAAAAACACAAAGTATGATATTAAAAAATAATTAAACATAAAAAACTAAAATAAAAAAACACTCATCTCATTGTCTCACTGAGGCTAACAATAGCAACAACAACAACTCAATCAATTACCATCAATCAACTACCATTGAATCAAAGAAGAAAAGAAGAAGAATGAAATCGAAGAAAGAGGAGGCAAAGGAGAGAGAATGGAGCAAGAACCATAAAAGAACATTTAATTTTGATTTTAAACTCTAATTTAATTCTTACTTGTTTTTTAGCTCATATATATAAACAAAAAAAATTGATATTTTTTTATTCAAATATACACAAATCCAACTTCTTTTATCTTATTTAATGCTATTATTTCTAAAATATCATTCATTTAATGATTCTTTTTTATTTATAATTAACGAAAACACAGGCGTGACAGAGCCTGTGTATTCGCGTTTCTATTTTGATGTTATTTTAAGGTTTTGATTTAATATATTTTGTAATAACATGATAGAATATAAATAATTTATTTTGTCATTTTGCATATGATATGATAGAATATATTTTGTTAATTTGTATTTTTTTTTTATAATAACATGATAGAAACATGTTAGATGATTATGATAGATTGCAATGAATTTGAGAAAATAAAGAGAGAAAAGAATTTGAATAAAAAATTTAAAATGTTGTTTTACCTATGTATTTGCATTTTTATTAAAAATATTAATGATCAAAGGTATACATTTATTCATAAAACTTATATTTGTTAGAGTAGGAGAAGTCATAAAATGTCTAGAAAAATAAAATGATAAAATATGGATACCGCAAAAAGTAAGTTTAAGAGACTTTTTCTCAATCCTCAACATCTATTTTCTTAACATCTAATGGTTGTTATAAATAACTAATATTAATCATTAGATTTCATGAAAATGAAGGGTTAAGATTAAGAGTAAGTCTTTAAACTTACTCTTGGAGTAAGTGGATCTCCTACCATAATATACATATACAAAATATAATATTATATATTATTGATTATACATATAGATTATAGATAATAGAACAATTAAGTATGTTAAATATAAATGTTTTAAAATAATTTTATTCTAAATGTTATAAAATTGATTTAGCAACAAAGTTTATATTTAACGAGAGAAAAGTTATGGGTTAAAATCTTCAATATAACAAAGTAGTTTATTTTTTAATTTTTAAATAAATATAAGAGTAAAATAGATATTTTGAAAAGTAAACATAAAAAAAAAATCCTTTATTAATAGTATAGACATCGAGTTTCAATGAATGATGTTTTAGCATTATTCTTTATTTAGGTATTTTTAGTTCTATATGATTTCGGAGTAAGCACGTCACAATCTTTCTAAATACTCTTGAGAAGCACAACACAACCTTTCCAAAGTTCAATTAAATAGCATGTCGTTCATGTGCTGCACAGTTTACATGACAACTGATTTTTAAATTTCACATGGAATAAATGGGTCGTTTCATACTTCCTTTCCATAGTTGACAATGAGTAGCATATGGTCCAGAAAGTTGTTGCAAGACATAGAAATACATGACAGAACATTCCTCCAATATGAGTGGGAATTATATTATAGATAGATTTCCCTGCTTTTGTCACATAACTGCATCGCATACCGCCCACCTCAACCCCACAAGAACAACCCATCTAAAACAACTTAAACTCACCTCTTCTCTCCTTTGATTTGTGTCAGAGCATTGGGTGGCTTCAAATCAAAGAAAGTAAAGGGGAGGAGAGCAAAAGGGGCAGAGGGGAAGGGACGCCAAGCAGCAAGCAACGCCCACCTCAACCCCAGTCATCATCATCATGTAACCATGCGGCACCAACAAAGATGTTTGCTGCAATTGATTTTGGAATTGAAAGTTAGACCCTAATGAACTTGGTCGTGGAAGCTTTCAAAAGGGACAAATATGATCTCCACACTTACATTTAACTTCTTATGTACAAATTTTCATTTGTTTCCTCATTATTTAACATCTTATGATAAATGAGAAGAACCAATTTAAAAAAAAAAATAATCACAAACCAATTTCAACAAAAAATCATGGACCAAAGAAAGCATTAAAAATCTTTAACAAAAAAAATGGTATTTTTCAAAGACCAAAAATATCATGAAGCCTAGTAGTAATAAAAATTGACTGATAGCCATTTTATAATTTTGACTCCTGTCTGTGACGCGTGTTCAGTGCCAAGAAATTCCAAATTTCAAGCACATTATAATTCTCACGTATATTCCAAGAATTGCAGCTCATTTTCAAAACATTGAATAAAATAAATTATCCACTCTCAAAGGCTTGGTCACCAGTATGGGCATATAATTCTCAATATAATCATTCATCCAAATCTAAATGCAGCAGTGTGTTACAGACAACCATGACTTCCTGGATCCGGCTGAGAAAACAAACTGTGCAGTTCTCTCAAAATAGTTCTGAAATCCTGGCAAGAAGTAAGAAATAAACAAGAAGTAAGAAATAAACTCTGGAGTCTCTAGAATGATTTCATATTTTATAATGTAATAGTTCTGATAATATTGTCACATTTAAGCTAACTAGTATCTCTGTGTCAAGTGTTCACACTTGCTTACAGCATCATGTATAAAAATTTCACATCAAAATTTAAAAATAAATAGGTGTAAAAAGACTAAACCTACTTCATCAACCATAAGTATTGAAATCCATACTACCAAAAATTTCTCCAACAAAAATCTCCCATCCGTTTTGTTCCTTAACTTTTTCATGCAAGTCAAATCCAATATCAGAAACCTTCCTTGAAAATGCTGAGATGCAATGGCAATCTTATAGGAGTACTATTTGAGTCATGTCTGTTGTCGAGCGTGCATACCTCTAGATGAGAGTAAGCTGAAGCTTTGGCCGGTTTGGCTGAGGCTCCACAACCTCCATATGAATTTGGACTGTCTGCAAAACGCTGTATGAAAGGCTACCATCTATCTTTTTAATCTTCTGCTGCTGCTCATCCACATACCATTCTCCACTTCCCTTTTCTGCTTTTGTTAAATATACAGGTCCTTCTATGCCATACCTGTGGGGAAAATAGGTCACGAAAACAATAAATGACAAACTCACTGAAAGTACAGATACCAAATAGCTGCTTTGGTGCTTAACATTACTGAAATAACATCTCCTGGTCAGACTAAATAAAAACATTATTTTCTCTTCTTTTTTCTATCGTTATTTACCTTTCCAACTGTTGTATAGCAAAGTAAAATAAAAAGGAAATAAATGGGGTAATAAGATACTTTACTTGGGAACAAACACAAAAAATCCATTAGATCTTATTTTCACTATTCTACCCTCCGTGTCTGTAGGCCTGTATGAACAAAGATAAATATGCGTTACAATAGGCTACAAAGTGTGTATGGATAAAAATAACAGCAACAGGTGAGCATAAGCTTTGTTGCATACCTCTTCCTGAAATAAATTAGAGTATGTAGCTCTACAGATGCTCGCCCTGCATACTGGGCATTCCTGTGCCGATAGTTTAAATCTGAACCATAGATGGGTAAAAAGCATTATTAACATATATGCAACATCAAAAGAATAAGACCCATGAAGAAAAAAAAATATTATTTGATTGCTAATGAATATAGTTAAGATAGAGAAAAAATGCATTGATACAACTGAAAGCAAAAACATAAATGATCAAGTTCTATTATATCATAAAGGAGATTATACTGTCTGCAACACTAGTGAGCTGAAGTCTGTCTTGAAATACAGACGGTAACTTGGATATTCCTAAAGAAGCAGCAAGTAGCCTGTGCACAATGACATCTGCAGTGTAAAATGTTTCATCTCACATTATTGTTTACAATTAACTGAGTCAAAATATTGTTATAATTATGGCATACCTACCTGCATATCTTCTTATAGGTGATGTGAAATGCGTATATAAAGGAGCCGCAAGCCCATAATGATGATATTCTGGAGGGCTAAGATCCCCACTGCAGAAATAAACTGCCTAAAAAAAACTAAAATTTATTTTTGTAAATTCTAAATCTGGGTTCTCATTGAAATTTAATTTACCTGAGTCATGCACCTAGTTGCCAGTATACGTATTAATTTATTGAAGTATGGATCATCACCCTGAAAAAGTTAATTCCGTACAAGAGATAGAACCATGAGACAAAATAAGACCCTAAAAAAATAAATGCTTAAGCTAGCTATGTGTGAGCTATGATAAAGCAATTAAAGGTGCGCTTCCAAAATCAATTTATCACCAAAACAACTAACAAGCAAGAATCATGCAAAATAAACATTTACCACAGCATGATCTAGAGAATCAGCCAATGCTTTTGATGACGTGACATCCAAGTGCAAGCCCACTGCAGCTGCGGTCCGTAGCAAGGGTTCAAGCATTTCTCTAGTTGGTGTTGGATGACGCCTACACAGGAACCAACAAACAATTAATTCATACCATTAATTGTTGCAAGAAATTCCATGGCAAAATGCCCTGCCCAGATAATGTAGCACATGCACCTCTGATTCTACATAGACAGATCAAACTCACACTACACCGGCTACATATGAGAACTTTCCGTGGTATATTCAAACACACAGTTTCAGTCCATTATTCCTCTATTTTTCTGATTTTAATATGTAGTAAATGCATATTCAATTTCATAAGTAATCCTCGATTCAAAAATTGAATTCTAGCAATTGATATGGAAAAGCAAACAATCAAAAACAGGAAAAAAAACATGCAAAACAATGGGATAGAGGTAAAACTTAAGTTTAGATATACTGTATACCAATTAGTAGACATAAAAAGGAAACTCATCCCAAGAAAAACACCAATTAAAACTAAAGTTCAAAGTCAGATAAGAAACAACCTTAATAGTGAGCACAATGGAAAACTTTTAAGAATTTGTTGTGCTACAGAAACGTTCGCAGCAAGCATAAACTCCTCCACCATTTGGTTGGCCTCCCGGATCTGGTACATTCCTGCAAATAAATCAAACAGTAGATGTTGGAAATGATCTTTAGATATTAGGAGAAAATATCTTAAGGTTATTTTATTTGATTTTATCTTTATTTCATTATTTGTATTTAGTCTTTATTTCCTTTTTTTTGTGAGCTCTATCATTATATATTCATGAGCTGAGAATGTAATTAATAAAATATATAAACTACGTTTACTTTCCAGCATAGTTCAAGTTAGTATAGAGCTCCTAATCCTTGGGGCTCTGTTCCGCTTCCGCTATTCGTCCCATTGAGGTGAGTGGTAAGTCAACTTGTTTTTTCTCAATCACCTTAGAACAATGATTAAATTAATGAGTAAGCCCTTTGGCTCATGTATCCTGTCCATGAAAGGTAAGATTTCCTTTAATGTCATAGGTCATGTGTCTTAGGAAACTTGGTTCTTGATTCGGGGACAATAGACCACATGGCTCCTTTCCTAGAGTGCTTCAACTCATGTACCAAAACTACTGAAGAACAATGCATATTATAGTTGCAAATGGTGATAGTGTACCCATTAATGAAGTTGGCAATATGGCATTATGCGTCTGTTATGTTAGAAGATGTTTTACATGTACCAAAATTGGCCAAGAGTCTTATCTCTTACACAAACTCACTAAAGATTTGAATTGTTCGGTAACATTTTTTTTCTTTTAACTATGCCTTTCAGGACCTTGCAACGAGGAAGACGATTTTGCTTGCTAAAGAACAGAGTGGGTTGTACATGTTGGAATCCAAGGATCAAAATAATGCAATTCTCACCGGCAATCAAGCTACATTAACTACATGGACATGTTCTCAAATATGGCTTCATCATCAAAGACTTGGACATCCTCCATTCAGCCTGCTAAAGTCCTTGTTTACTCATTTGTTTACCAAAGAATATGTTGACTCCTTCAAGTGTGATGTTTGTCAACTGCCGAAACACCATCATGTATCTTTCCTTGTGAGTAATAATAAAGTAATTCTCCATTTGAATTAATTCATTCTCATTTTTGGGGTCCTGTCTTAGAATCAATCTCTCGTGAAAAATGGTTTGTTACTTTTATTTACAATTGTACCCGTGTCACATGGACATACATTATGAAAAGGTTTGTCAACTTTTTGTCAATTTTTTCCCGTCATGTTCAAAATCAATTTGGGAAAAACATTAAAAGAATTAGGTTAGATGATGAGACTAAATATGTGAATCATGAGTTTTCAAATTTTGTCTCATAAGTTGTCCATGAACAAACATGTGTAAATACTCCTCAACAAAATAAGGTTGCAGAAAAGAAGAATCATCATCTCCTAGAGGTTGTTAGAACCCTTCCTCTTCAAATGTCTGTTCCAAATACGTAATGGGGGGAAGCAATGTTAACGGTCGCCTATCTCATTAACAGTTTATCCACTCGTGTCCTAAATGATATTAGTCCCTTTTAACTTTTGTTCCCTTGTCTTCCTTAGTGTCAAATCTATCTTGTCGAGTTTTTGGATGTGTGGCCTCTGTGCATTCTCATAATCTTAACCATAGTAAACTCAATCCTAGAGCTCTACAATGTGTCTTTATTGGCTACCCACCAAATAAAAAGGGGTACAAATATTATCACTCAGAGTCGTTGTGTCTTTGTTACTATGGATGTTACATTTCATGAAACAAAATCTTTTTTTAGTTAATCACAACTTCAAGGGGAGAGTACCCTTGAAGAAGAATCACCCTT
Source organism: Psophocarpus tetragonolobus (assembly GCA_037954015.1). Classification (NCBI taxonomy): domain Eukaryota; kingdom Viridiplantae; phylum Streptophyta; class Magnoliopsida; order Fabales; family Fabaceae; genus Psophocarpus; species Psophocarpus tetragonolobus. Next base: position 30,004,414 of record CM075695.1, on the reverse strand, counting down.
CTTGTTACTACCTTCCAGTTCTCCTTCCCAACCAGATTTCCAAGACCTACATGATGACGGCACAACTGAAATAATAGAACTATCCAGGGGTGAGGATGAAGAAGATAGGTACTTTGCAATAAAATATCAAAGGAGGGAACAACTCACTGTGGCTCTGCAACAAGCGGAATTAACAATGAGGAGGTAAGTGATATTGAGAATTTACCAATTGGAGTGAGAGAAGGGAAAGAGGTATTGTGTAAAATATTTTATGTCTAATTATGTTTGCACTAACAATCTCTCGATTCAGCATCAAGGTTTTATTGCTTCTATTGATGCTACACAGATTCCCACCTCAGTCCAAGAAGCCACGAAAAGTGAACACTAGACATAGGCCATGAAGGAGGAGATGAATGCGTTAGAAAAAACACTCGACTTGGGAAATTGTTGATAAACCAAGAGACAAAAGAGCAGTAGGGTGCAGATGAATATTTACAATCAAACATAAGGCAGGTGAAACAAGAGAACGATACAAAGCACGATTGGTGGCAAAGGGATATACTCAGACCTATGGGATCGATTATGCAAAGACATTTGCTCCAGTGGCAAAGATGAATACAGTACGAGTTGTTCTCGTATTGGCAACACATTATGGTTAGGACTTACACCAACTAGATGTGAATAATGCATTTCTTCATGGTAACTTGGAGGAGGAAGAGTACATGGAGATCCCTCCAGGATATGAAGCTCAGGGCGGTAAAAACAAGGTGTGTTGCCTAAAGAAAGCCTTATATGGTTTCAAGCAATCTCCAAGAGCGTGGTTTGGAAGACTTATACAGCTCCTCAAGTTAAATCATCAAACACAATTTCATCTTCTTAGGCAAATTCATCTTCATTAGCCATTTTACCAACCATCCATTCATTACTCCCATCAACATCATTCAAAACAATAGCATCTCTCACATCTTCACAATCAAAACGTTGCTTTAGTAATTGGTTATATTTAATGTATACCTAATCATGCAACCTTTATGCTCAAGTTGACTTCTTTTTTTAGAATGAGCCTATTTTATATAGACACATAAAACTAAATTAGTTAGATCTTTAACATTCGTAAAACATTAAAACTAACATACATAGTTTTCAAATTTACATACATGCTTAAAGATGCTCCAATTCCTTTCATATCTTGAAGAACTACAAGTTAAGCTTAATATTTTAATAACAATCTTTTGTAAATTTGGAACTTTTGATCCATAATTCTTCCACTATTAAGTTGTAAACAAAATTCCACAACTCATTAGCTCGTTTACAAAATTAAATAATGATCATTTAAAATTATAAAATGATTTTTTATCTACCAGGAGCTAAAGTAGACCTCTGTCTTATTGCCACAAGAAATCCGAAATGGTATTTCGCTCTTCTATAAATGGATAGCTCACAGGTTGCCATATATTCCTCCTCATTACTTCAAGCTAGCCTTTGAATACACTTGTATAACCCCTCCATCACTTCTGTATCATTTTCAAGACTTGGATTACCATAACAGAATTGAGAATTTAAATAATGACTAGCTACATGCAAAGGATGATGGAGTTGACACTCCCATCTTCTATCAATTATTTCAAAAACCTTTGTATTTCTCTTCGTTCCCTTTGAATCCATTTTAGATAGCTTCTTTCACCGTATCCATCACCTCATATATATACCCCATTGCTAGTATTTTCTCATTATCAACCAGCCTCAGAACTTGAATTATTAGTCCTATACATTTGAGAGCGTAAACCACATCTGCCCAAAAAGTGGGCATGAGAACAATTGTTTTTTTCCCTTTAGTTTCTGTGTCTGCCTTTGACTTCAACCACTCATCAGATGTGAAAATCTTTATAAGGTTGTTCTTTTGATTATACAACCTTTGTAAGGTGAGAAAAGTTGTTGCAAACCTAGTCACTCCATACCCAACCAATTCAATTTTGTTAGTGAATCTTCTCATGGTATTCAAGACCAAAGAGTGGTTGTAAATGTACCCTACAAGACTAATCCCCCTTTGGATAGTCTTTTTCACTCTTGCTATCTTCCCGATGTCCTCTAACATTAAATCAAAACAATGAGCTGCATAAGGAGTCCAAAATAAATGTGGTCTCTTGGCTTGCAATAACTTACCTAAAAATAAATTTGATAGACTAAAATTAGCTAAAAGCGATAAAAGGATGGAATTGGTAAAAAAGCAATAAAAGCAGTAAAACTCAATTCTCATTACCGGCCAAAAAAAGTTGCTTCCATTGTCGATTACAATTTGGACAACATTGCTCTCTCCAACCTCTTCAACAAATTTATCTAACAATTCAAATACTTTCTCTTCGGTCTTTATGTAGGCAGATGCATCAACACTCTTCACAAATATAGAGTCGGATGGACAATTCACTAAGAAATTTATCAAAGTTCTATTCTTCTTATCTGTCCATCCATCGAACATAATTGTACACCCTATTTTTCTCTTTCTGCAATATGGTCCTTTATCAAATTTTGTGTGTACTCCAACTCTTTTTTCAAAAGAGGAACCCTACATTCATGGAAAGATGGAGACTTTAGATGCTTTCCGTAATTGCCAACTGCTTGTAGCATCAACTTAAAACTTTTTTATCTCACAAAATTGAAAGGAATGTTGTTTTTGTACAACTGTTGACATCTCTTTTGATTCCTATTTGGTGTCTCTTTGCTCGGGAAATACTACCGGTGCTGGTTTTTAGACAAAAATCACAAGTAATAGTCTTTTTGTTTATTAATATCCCTTAGACTATTCCACTGCCAAGCCATGTCTAAGTTTGGACCAATGGATTTTACTAACCCATTTGAAGGAGTTTGCTGCGAAGCCATAGAAGAGAGAGAAGCTGAAAAAAAACCAATAGTTGAAGAAGCGGAGATTGTGAGCCCAAAACCAAGACGAACAGTGGTGCTCAGAAGAGAAGACAAACGGTCTTTGGAGCAAAGGCACCAAAACGCTTGCCTGAGACGCGTGAATGGTGACGCTCGCATGAGACGCGCAAATGACGGGACTCAGAAGAGAAGACCATCATTGAAGACAAACAAGCGAGAACGACTTCTCCCTTGTATTTTTACATTTTGAAGGGAAAAAGTTGATTTTCCCTTTTTACCCTTCATTAAAAAAAAGAAACATACAAAACAACGATGTTGTGTTTCACTTTTTTTAAAAAAAGTTAAAACACCATTGTCTTCTTCGTGCAGCCCGTGATGCCCAGACGCAAGACATGAAATGCGTTCCAGGCCTTCCGCGAAACGCACAAGAGCCACTCCACCTAGGCGGTCCGCGAGGCCCACCTCCAATGCAACCAGATGTCGCTCCGCTTCACTATGGCACGATAGCGCAAAGAGCGCTATTGATAACTATGATTTGAAGTCAAGTCCAGGAAATGGGTTATTGTTTAGAAAGGGAGACACATTAGCCTTGAAAATTTATACTAATTCCGATTATGCAAGTTCTGTCAATGATAGAAAATCTACTACTAGATACTGTGTGTTTTTGGGGAAAGTTTGGTTACTTGGAGAAGTAAAAAAAAGGATAAAGTATCCCGCTCTAGTGCAGAAGATAAGTATCAAGTTCTCGCTCAAGGTATATGTGAAGGACTTTGGATGAAAACAATCCTTAATGCTCTCAAAATCAAGATAGATATCCCTATGGAGCTGTTTTGTGCTTTCCCTCTCTTTCCATGAAAAACAAGGGAGAGAAAAGAACTACTTTGTCTCCCTCTACTTCCATAAAGGAATAGGTAAAAGCAAAGCAAAAAAGAAAGCCATCAACTCGATGACTTTCCTACCAAATATCCTATTTAACAATAGGTATAACTAAACATACTTACAAGATATCAAATAAATTACTGTTGAAATTTTACAGATTACATTAAATAAGAAAAATAAATATATTTCAATAATAAGATGAGACATTGAATTGATAATTGGTCATAGAATACAATGTTTGCACCAAACAGTAAACATGGTATACCATCACCATGTCCAATGCGCACCAAAGAAGCCCTAAATATTTCTTATAAACAGTCCGTGGAAATTTTAAATTAATTAACCACAATTATCTCATCACTTGATGACTCACTTGTGCTTACATATTATACAAGAGTTTACTAAATTAATATTATCTAATCCACTAAAGGTGTACAAAGTACAAAAATCAAACAAACCCAATTATGTTAGATTTCTAAACTTCCAGCATCCAAAAAAAGTAACCATTTTTGTTTAGGACCTCATTGTTAATATGCAAGAAGAAAAGCATATACTCCCTCTGGGCTGAAAAATAAGAAACAAAAACTAAATCTCATCCATCAAGAAAATTAGTTAACAATATTTTATGTCAATAATCTTAATGAGAAAAATTGTTATTTTCTTAAAATACCCTTTACATTAATTGAATAGGACAAAAGATAATGTTACTGAAAATAGAATTGATAAAATTTAGGGTATTTTGGAGATACTATCATTAAAACAGGTTCACTCATTCTTCCTGTGACACCAGCAGAACTTCATATTCAACAAGCATACACAGTTGTCCACTTTCAACAATCTCAGAAAGAAATACTAAATGCTATTAAGAAGCAAAAAAATAGTACCAATATCAAGGGGGTCATGAGTCTCTGTGTCAATTTGAAATTTTACTTCAGCAGATGCAAGAGTCAAAGCTCCTCTCTCAATACGCCTTAATCTCATTTTCTGATAGATCATACACAAAGATATACTTTGCAAATGATTTCATGATATACTAAGCAAATATAACCATAGTTATAATTAGAGTAAAGCAACAAGCCTGCATCCACAAAATCCATACCTTAGCTAAACTATTCATATTCCTCAAATCTGCAGTAATTGGATCCATCAATCGACTGGACAAAGGAGACACAAAATAGACAACTAGATTACTTCATGAAAAATATTGCATCACAGAGGAACAGACTAGAAGAAACAATTAGCAATCCACAAGAACATGGACATCTACGCATATTAAAAATTGAACAATAAAGTATCAATCTACAAACAAATGGTTTGAATAGCATGAGCATGAGCCCTGTCATTCAGCATGGCCTTTTGTTTGTGTCACCCCCCTCTAAATCATCATTTTGTTTATTTTTCAAGACACGCTAGATTCAGTACAGCCAATTCATAAGCAACTTTAGCAGGCATATACTCTGGAATAAACAAATCTCAGAAAACAACAATTTTTCCAGTCTAGATTATAACTAAGAGTGCTAATTAAAGACACACAATCCATAACTTTTACAAAGGCTATAAGGAGAAATAAAAGCATACCTATCATCCATCCTTGCTTGTGCTTCAACATAAGACAGTGCTGCAGAAGATTTTATGACAGTCTTTGTGTATCGGGTGGAAATAATGTCTGCTTCAGGTGTCATTTCCTGAACACAAATAATTTAAGTTTAACTGGTGAAGAAAATCACAGTAGAAATACAATGGCAAGTACCAAAACATCTAACAAAATAAAAGGCAATTGAAAATTTTCAGTGATGGTTATGAATCTTTGGTATATATTTAGAAGAATCAACATTCTACCAAATAATATTTTTTATCCCATACTAATGCACAAGCATCTAGAAAAATATAAAAATCCGAATAAAAATTTAACCATTGTAAAAATATGATTGCACATACCCATATGACAGAAAATGCAAGCCTTTCCACATCAGAACGGAGAGAACATATGTCTGCCAGATAAAGTTTTATCAGTGAAGGCAAAAGAAATTGCCATAACCACAACAATATACTTTCTTTCAAACCAGTTAAAAGAAGGTCAACAATAATATTACCCTCTGTAAGAGGTTTTGGAAGCATGTCTATCCGTCGCTCAACAAGGTAGACAGATGTGCCCCTTTGTGCAGCCTCATCATCAAGGGGAGTGTCAGGATGAACAAAATTTGTCACATCAGCAATATCTGACAGATATGCATTAAGGAAGAACCATATATTATAGAGGGATTACATAACATAAGCTAGGGGAATCAAGGAGACACAGTAAAACAGTGGAAAAACTAATGAAGCTGGGCTATTAAATAGGACTAGAGGATCAAGCAGCACCAATAGAAGATGGACATTAATGATTTGTCCATATGTGCAAACTCTTGACTGCATCATCTGATAACTTCTTCAGTTGCAAAAACAACATTCTGATTGTCTAAAATTTGATCCAAAAAAGAAGCATCATTATCATATTATAGGATCCAGCTCCTCTAAAGTCAGCATTTCATTTTAGATGGTAAACAGGTAATGTAAGCAATCTTAATAGTTGCCGTTGGTGAGAAAATAATAGTTGATGTTACATTCACATGCATCACAAATCATGAATTTGTTGGAAATTAGAATATCAATCATTAAATTTTTTTTCTATTAATAACTGAGATTAGTTACTTTACGTTGAGCAGTAAAGTTCCATAACCCATATTATACTTCAAACATCAGTATACAATTCAAGCACACTAGAAGAAAGCATTACCATACTTGAAAAGATATTACAAGCAAAATGGCAAGCAGACATGCTATTTAAAAATTGTCAGCAAGGGCATTCATATGCCAAACTAAAACTCCCAAGCATGCATATATCCAAATGTAGTAACCTACAAATTCTAGTTTGAATACTATTAGAAATAGTGAAATTACGCTTAACTCAACCTTATCGTAAGGTAAGGTTTGCACCTCACTTATTTGATAGTATCACTAGTTCATGTGAGATCTCCAATAAAAACATATAAGCCTATTGACACATCACACATGCATCATAAGTAAAATGAATGTACTCAAACAAAGGATACGAACTCCAACTTCAAAGTTTCCATTTGGAAGAGTGTGACAGTGGAGTGCATCATCAATATCCTTGCATCCTGCATGCAAGAAGCAGCAGCAGAAATACAACAACCTTCTTACATACCATTACCATGTTCTCTTCTAAATCAAAATAAAGCAGCTACTTCAAATGGTTCTTTATCAAGCGAAAGTGTGAAACTACTAATGACAGAAATTGTTAGACATAAAAATAAGGTTCCTTCATAATTCAAATGTTACATGTCAAAAAAAGGGAAAAGGAAAAATAGAAAAACAAAAACAGTGTTACACATTTACACTATGTCCATTTTTAACATCAGGAGACATAAGAACTTTCGTTTTGATTATCAATGATTCATTCAAGAAGAAAACAATACTCAACAGTAAAAATGGCATCATTGACAAGATCATACGGTTGTCTTTGCTGAATATTTTATTACTTTCAGTCTTTTTTTTATAGGACAAATCTTAGTGTTGTTAGTAATGTTAATTTTGGTTAACAGTGGGGATTGAACTCACAACCTTTCCCCACCTCCTCACTCTCTTAACTAACTAAGTCACCTTATATCTCCTTACTTTCAGTCTTTTTAGTCTTCTATTCTCTACTGTAGAAGTTTGGGGCAGGTGCACTATCACTGTAAAAAGTTCTACACGGGCGTTCAATTGCAACCCTTCATTTATGGTAAGTTTATTGATTTTACCAATTAATACTTTAAAAATCATATAAATAAAAGATTATAATTGAATGTCGGTATAAAACTCTTTACACTGCTAGTGTATAAGTATTAAACTCATATACATATATATATATATATATATATATATAAAACATCATGAGCTGACTCAAGCATTTGTTTATTCACAAAGCACTATTATATTCAAGTGTCATAAAAAAATTAAAGCAGAACCACTCCAACTTCTTGCTTTCCATCTATAGCATAGCTTCCAAGATTTTATCATAATCATTTTATTTCATTTAAATCTCTGAGACATCCTTCTATACAATTTGTAATATAATATTTGCGTATCACTTCCATTTGCAGAGTTAACATATCATAATCTTTTAAATATTCATTTGTTTTCAGTAAGTAGAAAAAAGGTTGGTAGTGGTGAATCTTCACAGGAGTAGGGGGGGGAGCCATGACGCCACCCCCCCAAACTTTTTTTTCTCCCTTTTAGCAAATATAAAATAAATAAAAAAATGTATGTTTTTTAAGTATATCTATTCTATCCCCCCCCCCCCCAAAAGAACATTCTTAGTCAATATTTGTCAGAGGTTGCCCCAAGGCATGTCATAACTTTCAATAGTATTTAAGGATTGCACCGTCTCAGACATGTTGCAATTGCAAATGAAATGTTAATCATAAAAAACTATTATACTGTCATATCATTTAGTGATTGGAAATTGGGATAAACTTTATGAATAAGTAACCCATGATTCCACGGACAATTTTGTTACTTAGTAAAGATCTTTGATAGAGAACACCAATTGATAAATTGATAAAATAGAATCCTGAATACAGAAATCATACATAATACTGCAGTATACGTTATTTCCTATAGACAAGTTTCCTAAAAGAGTGTTCTCTGCCCACAAAACAACAAATAACAACAGTTGCCTAATTACACACCCTACTATTATATACTACTACCTCCGTCCGTAAATGTAAGACAGTTATCTTGTGCATTAATTATCTTTTTTGCTAAAATACCCTTAATTACGTTACAATAAATGCCTTCTCTCTTATGTTGGAAGATATGATTAAAGTACATTAATTAATTAGATAAAAAACAATTAAATGGAAAGAGAAAGATGATGTATCATATAAATGTGTGTCAATATGTGTCTTAGATGACCACACAATATCTTTATTTATAATGAACAAATAGGATGACTATTGATTAAATAGGATCTCTCTAATAATGATTAAGATTAATCTAATAATATGCAATAAAGGTAATAAGGAGTAAATTTAATAAATTAATAAGAATAAAAATGAAGGGTGGTTCCAATTGTGTTGGATAAACATGATTCGGCAGCGGCCACCAAAGGTCCGCAGTGGTGACGAGTATTATTAACCCATAAATAAAGCACTCCTTACGGCGGAAGGAGAATCACACTATGAGGCAGAAAAATAAGAGAAAAGCCTCCAAGGGTCTCCGGGAATTGTCTCTAGAAAAAGTCTCTAAAGGTGTGTCACGCATCATGTGCGTAACTTCACACATTCAGGCCCTGCTTGGGGCTGCATTTTGAGGTGACTGCATACATGGATGGTATGACAATCTCCGAAAAGAGTCTCTAGGAATGGTCTTCGAGACAGATTACGCAAGCAAAAAGACATGCGTGAGGGCATGTCGGTGGTTCTTTCTAGACATTCATGGGGCAGCATATATCGACAGAAGGAAGATCCACGGGTTATTGATCAGAAAGGTCACAGAGTTCCAACAACTGCCACTAGTAGTGTCAGAAAAAACAAAAACAACTTACTAAAAGGAAATAGTGAGTGAAGAACCCACCAAGGACAGTGGGTCCCCAGTGAGACAGTTTTTGCAATACCTAAACCAAGAATACGAATAATCTGCTCTGACACCATGTAAATATGTGTCTTAGATGACCACACAATGCCTTTATTTATAATGAGCAAATAGGATAACTATTGATCACATAGGATTTTTTATCCGAATAAAATTAAGGGCAATTTTGAAAGTTCACCTTGGATATAAAGCTCTCAACAAAATTAAGCAATTTTCTTAAGAAGTGTGAATAAGTAATTGTGTCTTACATAGTTACATTTAGGGACGGAGACATATATGATCCTAATACATAAATGTCATTGTGCAGTTTTTAATACAAAATTAATGCAAACCCACATGGATCTACTTTTTTTTTCACATGTATACTTCAAATAATAACTGCCTCTAATCCATCAATAGGTTCTTCCAAACCCACATGGATCCTGGTTCGGTGGTTCCCATCAATCTTTGAAATATTAAATTTTTAATAGTTGATGATGCACTAACATTTTTCACCCTTTTTGAGTAATAGAAAGGCAAATAAAATAAGAATCCTACCTGGAGGGTCCACACTGAAGACCCGCAGACGACGTAAGTCCTGCCTGATTGGATTAGACAAATCTTCAGAAGAAACTGACCATGGCAATGGTGGCAAGCATGCCAGCACTTGTGAAGAGAACGGCCGTGTATTTATATCATTTTCTATCAAAACCACCTATTTTGTAACAATAGGAGGAGAATTGCCATATCAATAATATGGTTTAGCTGGTTTTATGATATATGAAATTGTGTTAGTGAGTATTCTATGATGCATGGATCATACACTATCAAAATACAATATCAGCAACTGGCAAGCTGCAGGTATCACATTTGATAACACAAAATAATTCAGGTACTGCAAGATTTACAATAACATTAAGTCGACATATGTCAAGAAAACACATCAAACCATCATAATTCATCACAAAACAAATATAAAATGATAAATGGGTAATTCCATAAGTAGGTAAAGAGTAAGACTTTCATATTGGATATTAGTCATTATAGACTCAGTGCAAGCTAGCATTTATCAAAAATTCTTAAGTAACAACCTATATTGGAGTAAAACCGAAATCAAAATGAATAGAAGTTATAGAAAACAGTACAGAGTAGTAGTATCTAATGATGTATGCACTCTGCAGTTCACAGTATCCTATAAGTACCACCTACAACAGTGTCAAACATTTTAAATGCTTCCTTGTTTGCACAGAAGGTATTTTAATTCTGTACTTCCTTGCATGTATTGAAGGGAAATTGCTATTGCTTCCTTTCAAGTTAATGAAATCATCATCAAAATGAAAAAGCTGAGTAAGTTGCACAGACCATAAGCATGTAGCTAGGTTCTCTGAATGATATGCTCCAGTGACTGATGATTATATTAGTTTTCATTTCACAACTTTGGTTTAAATCTCACATTTTAATCATCAGAGGATAATGAGATGAAGGGAAAAGAAATCACTTCCTATAGAATTTTATATGCATCTTAATCAAAAACATAACAGCAATCAAGCAGAAGGTGCCACATACTTGTTCCCTGTCTTCCCAATATTGATACAAGGCAAAATGGTATACAAAATCCAAAATTCCATACCTCGGTTTCAGTCTCTCTATCACCTATCTCCCCTATAGTTCGCACATAATGGCCTGATGGATATCGAGACTGACGATCCCAAGAATCAACTGCAACAATAATCCTCTTATCTGAAAGGTTCTCAAGTTGACGGGTTTGTATGCGAATCTTGGGAATTCTGCGATCTTTGGAGACAAACAAAGCATGGGCAATACCACCACTCCCTGCAGGCAAAGGCATTGGCTCCAAAGATCCACAATACCTAAAAAGACAATTTAAATCTACTAATCATGAAACAACAGAACATATACACTTGGAAAATGAAATACAAAAACCACACTTGTTGGTTAAAATTTCAACTAACAAAAAAAAACCTGACCAGATTAAAATCAACATTTTAACAAACAAAAGATTCCTATCTGTTAATAAGGCCTAATGTTACTAGAACAAATAGAAAATCTATATTTAACAAAAGAATCTACATGCACCTTTATGCTCAAAGAGATGTCAAATTTTATTTTTCATTTTACTTTGATTTCACCTTGTATGCTGTACCTAAAGCTAGCTCAAATATGAAAGAATAGTGGCCAGTGTGCCACATAATAGCAACACAAAAATTAGTAATGAAGTTAACTCTCTCGTTTGCATTGCCAATATAAAAGTAAATGTACACTGACAGTTAGACATATATTACACATCAAAGATGTTGTACACGGCTAATAATAACTTATAGATATGCAGTTGTTAATGTGAATAACATTCATGAGTATACACAATTGTAATCCAACAACGTCAAATTTGTTCGTTTTGCAGTTAGCTTTCCACAGTCCCAATATGAGGCAATTTAAGTGGATGAGAAAATTTCTTGCTTTCATGAAACAGGATTTGCAGGGTTCCTCAAAGTGAAAACAATATCATTGACATCCTATCAGTCTCTATGACTAAGTGGTCAAGAGTTATACCTTTGACGGTCCTATTTTTCTATAAATAAGTTACATTTCAACACAAAGAAGGTGGGCCTGTGCACCGTTCACACTTCAAAGCCTTAGATATTGAGGGATCAGCTGAACAACAAGCCCAGCGGAAGAGACTTGACTTCCAGCTTTGTGCTCTTCTATGGCAGTCAGTGGAGCCTAAGATATTGAGTAACCTCAGAGCTTTCAAAACCTGTTACTCGTTTTGGAAGGAAGCCCAAGATATCTACTCTAATGATATCCAACGGTTGTTTGATTGTGTTCAAAAGCTAGCCTCCTTAAAACAAAATGACTCAGATATGGTATCATATGTTTCCGAAGCTCAAGCCGCTGTAGAAGAATTGAAGTTTTTCTTAGAAGCTGATTCTATAGAAGAAATAAGGAAACGACATAATAACCTCTATATGGTTATAATGCTCCGTGGTATGAACCCGACATTTAATCACATTCGTGATCAAGTTCTGACTGTCAAGATATCCCTTCCATGGAGAGCTTAACTACTCGTCTCCTCCGTGTTCCTACCTTGAGCAATGAGGATATCTCCCTTGAAAATAATATGGAGTCCTCTGTTATGATATCTTCAAGAGGAAGAGGAGGACGTGGAAACAGAGGTCGTGGTGGAAGAGGTAATCGTCCACAATGTACTCATTGCAAAAGGATGGGTCATACTCATGAGACATGCTACTCTCTGCATGGTTTTCCAGACAAGTCTGCTCATGTATCAAGGTCTGAGAAGCCGGAAGAGAGGAAACTGTCTGAAGAAGAATATCAAGGATACCAAGAGTATTTGAGGATGAAATCTAACAGCCTTACTGGACCTTCTTCTGGACCTAATGTCTCAACGGCCTGCATTTCTCGATCTGTGGAAGGTCAAAACCCATGGATTGTTGACTCTGGTGCTTCAGACCATATATCTGGTAATAACTCCTTGTTTTCATCTTTATTACCTCCCAAATTTCCACATCTTGTCACATTAGCCAATGGGTCAAAGGTTTCAGCTCAAGGAGTGGGGTCAATTTCTATTTCTCCCTCCTTAAATTTATCTTCTGTTTTGTACATTCCTTCTTGGCCCAATTTACTTTCCTTGAGTCAATTAACTAAGTCCTTAAATTGTTCAGTTACATTTAACTCTGACTCCTTTGTCATTCAGGACCGTGGTACGGGCAGGCAGATTGGCGCAGGACATGAATCACGAGGTCTCTATTACCTGGAATCTAGCTCTTCAGTGTCTTGTCTTGCATCTATCTCTCCTAAATTGTTGCATGATCGGTTTGGACATCCTAGTCTTGCCAAATTAAAGATAATGGCTCCTAGTACTCAGAAAATCCAAACTTTAGAATGTGAAGCTTGTCAATTAGGCAAACATGTTAGGTCTTCTTTTTCAAGTAAAGATAAATCAAGAAGTAACTCAGCTTTCTCCACTGTTCATTCAGATATTTGGGTCCTAGTCGAATTACTTCTTTTGGATTTAAATATTTTGTCACCTTTATTGATGAATATTCTCGGTGCACGTGGCTTTATTTAATGCAAGAAAGGTCTGAACTTCGGTCCATATTTGTGTCCTTCTTTCATGAAATAAAAAATCAGTTTGGAAAATCAATCAAATGTTTCAGAAGTGATAATGCAAAAGAATATTTTTCTTCTGAACTCTCGTCATTTTTATCCTCTCAAGGTATATTACATCAGTCCACGTGTCCCCACACTCCTCAACAGAATGGGATAGCCGAAAGAAAGAATCGTCCCCTTGTTGAAACCGCTCGCTCTTTAATGATTAATGCAAAAGTTCCATTACATCATTGGGGAGATGCGATTCTTTCTGCCTGCTATCTTATCAATAGGATGCCCTCTTCCTCTCTTGATAATCAAATTCCTCATTCCATCCTATTTCCAGATGAACCTCTATATCATGTTTCACCTCGTGTATTTGGTTGTACTTGTTTTGTTCATGATATGTCTCCAGGCCTTGATAAATTGTCAGCTAAGTCGATCAAGTGTGTTTTCCTGGGATACTCTCGCCTTCAAAAAGGATACAAATGTTATTCTCCTCATAATAAGAAGTATTACATGTCTGCAAATGTTACCTTCTTTGAAGATTCTCCCTTCTACTCATCCTCCACACCTGACTCCATTTCCATCCAAGAGATCTTGCCCTCTCCCTCCTCGAGTCCTGAGATTGTCATTTCTCCAGACATGTCTCATCAACCTGACCGCACCAATATTAGTCCAATGCCTATCTTATCTGAAATTGATCATTCTCCCTCAACTCCTCCTCATGGCATGACACCTGAAGCTAACCCCCAGTATTCCTGATGACTCTCGTGGCTCATGTCCATCTCCGTCTGCTTCTTGTACAACGGCTCCTAATTCTCCTCTCATGGCCGATGACAACTCATGTTGGCCTGTTGCCCTTCGAAAAGGTATTCGCTCTTCTCGAAACCCTCATCCTATTTACAATTTTTTGAGTTATCATCGTCTGTCTCCATCTTATTGTTCCTTTATAAATTCCTTATCATCCATCACTATTCCCAAAAATGTTTGTGAAGCACTTGATCACCCTGGATGGCGACAAGCCATGATTGATGAAATGCAGGCCCTTGATCACAATGGAACCTGGGAATTGGTTCATCTTCCTCCTGGGAAGAAAGCTGTTGGTTGTAGATGGATCTATGCCATTAAAGTTGGTCCAAATGGTGAAATTGAACGCCTTAAAACTCGTTTGGTAGCCAAAGGTTACACTCAGACATATGAACTTGATTATGGAGACACTTTCTCCCCGGTGGCCAAGATCACTACTATTCGTCTTCTTCTTGCCATGGCAGCTATTCGCCATTGGCCCCTGTATCAGATGGACGTTAAAAATGCATTCCTGCATGGTGAGTTAGATGAGGAAATTTACATGGAGCAACCTCCGGACTTTGTTGCTCAGGGGGAGTCTGGTCTAGTGTGTAAACTTAGGCGATCTCCCTATGGTCTTAAGCAGTCGCCAAGGGCTTGGTTTGGAAAGTTCAGCAATGTTGTCCAAGGTTTCGGAATGAAAAGGAGTGAAGCAGATCACTCTGTCTTCTACTATCACAAATTTGTTGGCAAATGTGTTTATTTAGTTGTTTATGTCGATGACATTGTCATTACAGGAAATGATGAAGTCACAATATCTCAACTAAAGCAACACTTATGCAATCACTTTAAAACGAAAGATCTTGGTCATTTGAAATATTTTCTGGGAATAGAAGTAGCTCAATCCAAATAAGGCATTGTAGTTTCCCAGAGGAAGTATGCCTTGGACCTTCTGAAGGAAACAAAAATGTCTGATTGTAAGTCAGTCAATAGTCCTATGGACCCATACAAGAAATTAGTAGCTGATATGGGAGACTTATACTCAGATCCAGAAAGGTATAGAAGGCTGGTTGGGAAGCTCATATATCTCACTATTACGAGGCCAGATATTTCCTTTGCAGTTGTAGTTGTAAGTCGATTCATGAATTCACCTTGTGTTGATCATTGGAATGGAGTAATGCGTATTCTCAGGTACATAAAAAAGGCTCCAGGCCAAGGTCTGTTGTTCGAAGATAAAGGAAATAGCCAAATTGTTGGATACTGTGATGCTGATTGGGCTGAATCCGATACAGATAGACGCTCTACTACTGGGTATTGTGTGTACCTTGGTGGTAATCTTATCTCATGGAAGAGTAAGAAACAGAAGACTGTTGCTCGCTCTAGTGCAGAAGCTGAATATAGATCTATGGCTCTTGCAGCTTGTGAGTTGGTGTGGGTTAAACAACTCGTACAAGAATTGAAGTTCTGTGAAATTTCTCCAATGCAACTTTATTGTGATAATCAGGCAGCTATCCACATTGCTTCCAATCCGGTATTTCATGAAAGGACTAAACACATTGAAATTGATTGTCACTTTGTCAGGGAAAAAGTGTTGTCCAAGGAAATTAGGACCGAATTTGTTGGCACCAATGACCAGCTTGCAGACCTACTAACCAAACCCTTAAAGGGTCCTCGGATTGAATACTTGATTTCCAAGCTTGGAACATATGATTTATATGCTCCAGCTTGAGGGGGAGTGTTAAATTAATGTTAAATGTTGGTTATTAGTTGTTAGTTGAGGTATATTATGTTTTATTTATTATTGTATGTCAGAGGTTGGTGGTAGTTGTATTCACCACTCTGAGTTTTAGATTGGATTGTATCTCTATTTAATAAGAGATTCAAAGCTGAGAAAACTCACTCAAGCTTTTCTATATTCAAGTAGAACATTTGTTTGAGGAGGCATGTTGAATATAATTGAATTTTTTCATAAGAGAGTAAACTTTTGGGATAATTGGTCATTGACAAAGACTACAATATAAGAAAAAAATTGAATTTCAGCCAAACAACCATAGCCTGTCTGAGTGAAGTGCGCCAGCCCAATCTCTAACAACAAATCAGCAAACCTAGAGGATTGTTCACACTTCAATCCCTATATATTAGAGTTCAACTTGCCTTTTTTTATTTTTATAAGCTTCAACTTGCCTTTTTTTTATTGACCAAATATTAGTTATTAATGTGTAAGTTTTTGTTAGTGGAAGGATTCGAATACACAACTTCTCCCTCCCCCCTTCAACTTGCCTTTTATTAACATAGAGGATTAGTTGAGGGAACAATACCCATGAGATGATTAAGGATTTTGAAGACTGATACGTTCTAAAAGGGAAATGTAATCCATATTTTTCTATGATAGAACTTTGTGAAGGCAGGTTCCCTCATCACTATACTTAACAAAGTTTAGTTAACATTAAGGCGTTACCGTTTCTATCTGTGAAGGAATTATTAGTTCAAAATTGAGTAATACAGAGTATTGGTTGTTCAGAAGGGATAAAAACAGATCTAGTCATTCAATTTAAGTATTTAAATGCCAAAAATCCTCCAAAAGAATAAGAGAACTCTTTCCTTTTATCCTATTGCTGTTTTTATATTTGTGGAATTCTTTCTTGCACCAGTCCTTCCATGTGCATCCTCACATCACAAAATGTTATCAAATATAAGAAAAACAACCATGTTAAAAAAAAATATTGTTGCAAATGTTGGCCTTTATCTGCATCATAACATTTTAAACCAAACAGGTTTGTGTTAAAATGATGTAGAACAGTAGAAAGCAACATAACTTCATGTGCTAGTAAAATGAATGCACCTCATTAACACATAATACAATAAGCATTAAAAAATTAACTTTGTGGTCAACAATAGCTGAAAATCCAAAACTATAATGCTGCTTATTATATTTTTGTATTTAAGTTCAGATCCATCTCTACATTTCTCTATCACTTATTATTACTAATTCACACAAAAACTGATATAAAACAACAAAAATATAAGAACATCCTTTAATTGAAGGAGCTAAAAGTGATATTAGTTTCCTCTACAAAAAAAAGGGAATTCAGTTTCCAATCAAATGACTACCAGTTTCTAAGTAAAACAGAAATGCTCTGTTAGGGCAAGATAAAAATAAGAGACTTTGGATGAATTTCATGCATCTAAAGACTAAAGTCTAAACCATACAACAGAGTTGAATAATATAAATTATGATAATAAATGCATATATTATAGTTACCCTAATTAACATAATAACATGATTTCATTAGCCTGTACAATGAACTTAGACACTATTATCCACATAATTAAAAAGATACTTACGAATGCCAGTTTCTCTTTATAATGCCAACAATACGACCAGAAGGACGACTGGATACAGCATTTACTTGTCCAGAAGAACCCAGCTGAGGAATTGTTCTAGATGCATTATCAGCGCTATTTGGGGCTAGATGAACACCATCACCCTCATCCTCATCGTCTGCAAGCAAATAATATTACTTGATAGAACATTTAAATAGGTAACTTTCTTTGAGAAAAGTAACAAGACAACTTTGTGAATAATAAATTCTTACAAGTTCCAAATCTGCCTTGCAGAGTACAAATAATCTAACAATTAACATACCTTCACCAGCTATAGATAGAGATGAGACTTCCTGCCACTGTTCCTGAGGCAGAAGTTCGATTGCCACAATATCCCCATCAAATGCTCGATTCATGTTTGAACGCCCATAAATAATTATTTCATCACCAATGCTCTCACTCCCAACATATGCTTCAAATGGATTATAACGGTTTACACGAAGTTTTCCTTGATGATATATGCCACGATGCAAACCAGAAGTAACTTCTGACATCGGCTTGTGCTGAAAATTAATAAAGCATAAATACTTCATCCTGTTCTTCCAAATGTGCAGAGAAAATTATTAGATAAAAACGACATTAACTGAATACCTCGGAATAGATGACTTTCCTCTTGGATGGTCTAAGATCTTCTACCTCTTCCATGTCCACATCTTCAGATGCAGGCCGCACAAGCAGGTCAAGTAAATCAGGTCGATCCAAAGACTTCACATATGACTCAACTGAAACAAAAGACAAATTGAATAGTAAGATTTAAAGATGACCCAATTCAACAAAATTGTTAGTTCTGATATTCCTCACTGACACAGCTGAAGTACAATATATGCCTCGTTATTCAACATATATTCCAATTACCATTAAAGATAACTACCTGTTTCGGCAAAAATGCCCTCTTCACTAGCCTTCCTTTTGTTCTCTTTATCATTAGTTATAAGCAAAACTTTTACTGCACCACCAAGATGATTCTGATACCACTGAGTAGCCACTCGAATAGCTGCATTACCACTATTTGAAATTAAAACCTCAAAACAATTTTATCTCCATGCCAATTCATGTAAAAACCTGTCCAAGTGAACCAGAAAGCATATAAAAATATAAAAAATAAAGAATAGATTAAAAGCTGATTAGAAAAGCCAACCTCTATCATTCCTATCATTTTTAGTTTCCCCACTCATTTCCTTAACATATGTATCCCTGCCAACAGAGACAAAATAACAAATAAAATGTAGGTAGTCCAGATGCCGTCACCCACAAGCAGAAAATATTGGCAACATTGAAGCAAATTCACGAGTAAAATTTACACCACTCCACTAATTAATGATTAAAAAAGAGGTCAACCAAATACAAAGAGCATCTAAGTCACTTCCAAAGGTCTATTCTACAGTGATCTCTTTCATTTGGACAGCTATGATTAATATTTAGTCAAAATTTAGTCAAGCTAATGTATAGTCAATTTACCAAGAATATTTTTGCTGCTCTACAGACCACACAAATCTATTTTCATGATTTTTTATATATAATGTTCAGATTTTTAGACCAGTAACCATTTATTTTTACACTACCATCCATCCAGCTAAAATATGCATAAAGAAAAGGCTTCTTGGTTGGCACGTGAAGCTTATTTATTATATAACTTTCTTATGTGTGATTTTCAAAATATAAAGAAGAGTACATAAGACAAGTTCCAATGTAATGCACAAATACACTGTTAAAGTATCCCATTGTAGCAAAGAAATCTCATATTGTTCAGGGATAAATATTTGCCAATTGCCACAGCATCTTCGATGGGAGACATGGTTTTCCAGACAAAAATTTTGCTTCAGCTTAATCTCTAAGGGTCTCAATGATCAATACAGAAAAATTGATAAGGCCTTTAGTTTGCCTTTCTCAGTTTTGTTTTCCTGTTTTTGTTTTATTCTTTTAGATAGGATATGTTATCCTACTCCTTAATAAGAAACAAAACAATACTGGCTTAATGTGATCCAAACAGGTCATAATAATGAACTACTAACTATATTTTCAAAATAAGTGTACTTTGTGGCTTCCATTCCTGTTTTCCTTCAGGTTGAGTGGTGTTAATTGTACCACAATCTCTTTTTGTTTTTTTACTTTAAACCATTTATTTCGTAGCCAATAATATAGAACTTGGATTCTTCTAGTGAGGTCTTTTTTTTCAGTTGTTAAGCAAAACCATAGCCTTCAGAGATTTAGCACTTGACAAAACCAATCTCTTGTAAGCGACATGATATATCAGCTGTTTCCTTCCTCTGCTTTGTAATAATACAGTAACATAATCTCGACCTAAGTCCCGAACTACAAACTAGTAGTAAAGTAAGTCATTAAAAGAAACAGGCCAAAAAAAGGCACCTGTGGTATTCATTGGAAAAAACAAAGAACCTCCTCATGGAATTGCTACAGATAGATCTCATACGGTTGTAAACAGACATGTTCTTGTTCTTAACCTCTTCCAGCACAATAGACAACACCACAACATCATCAATTGCCGGATTCTCCAGCAAATCAATCTGCCAAGACACGCACTTTTCAATTCAGAAAAACATTTCTTCATGTGGCACCCTAAAAAGCAATTCAAATTGAAATTAAGACGAAAGAATGGAGAGGAAGCAAAGCAAACCTGGTTGAGAACAACATTGGTGTCAACAACAAGAATGGTGGAAGGGGAAGCACTGAGGCGAGCACTAGAAGAATCACAAACGGTGCAAAACGGTGCGCCGCAGTATATATCGTCACGCAGGTAGTGCTCCCGCACTTGCTACTCCCACACAAACAAAGAAAACAGAAAAATTAATTTATAAAGTAAAACAAAAAAAAAACATAAGAATGATAAAAGAGAATAGGTTAGGGTTAGAGAGGAAGAAGTGCGTACCTTCATGACTTTGCCGCCTTTGGTTTTCTTGACAAAGGACTTGTTGTGGAGCATGATGGCGGCGGAGGAGGCAGCTTTGCGCTGAGTGAGGCTATTAGGAGAGTGTGGGAGAAGATAGTAGCCTGAAAAAGAAAAAGAAAATGCTTGGTGACAGAAATGGAGGGATTGTAGGAGCAGGACGCAGATGCAGACGAGCAGCAGCGGCACTGTGGAGGTAGCAAGAGGTGTCAAAATGGGTCAGCCCGGCCCACACGGGCTGACGCACCACGGGTTGTAAGATAAACGGGTTGGGCTACCCCGGTCCACCAAATATAAAGATATATATTTTCCCAGCCCAGCCTGGGCCCACCAAGGCTGGTGAGTTAGGTGGGCTGGCCCACCAAATTTGCAAAAAAAAAAAAGTTTCTAATTTTTTTAATGAGACTTTTTTTATTAAAAAAAACACAAATTATAAATACACAGTTAAGTTTAAGCATAAAACTTGAATCAAGTTAAATACTTCACTCAAGCTGTTTCAATGACACAATTCTGGTAAATTTCATGTTAATGAAATACTTCACTACGATAAAACTTACACGTAAGATACTTCAAGACACAATTCTGGACAATTTTAAAGTGCTAGAAACCTATATACTTATTTTCTTTAAGGGACTCTCATAATAGTTTAGGGATTTTCATAACAATCTTTAAGACTATTCAAGTCCATATATATTTGATATTTTAAACAAGTACAGCAGGCACGTTGAACTTCCAAAACAACCACCATTTATATTTTATAATTACTTACATGTACTACTACTCTGAATTAAATTTTTACATGTACTACTACTCTTCTTCTCATCTAACAGATTAGAGATGCAGAGCACTTGATTGGTCCAAGTCCAACTTAGATGAATTTAGTAATTTTACTATCTCATGAGATAATTAATTGTTATCCCTATTCTTTCATAACAGAAAAAAATAATGAAACAATAAAGAATATGAAGCAGTTTCAGTTTTTAAGATCCCTAAAATAAATGTCATCTGACAAGAAAAAAGCTAAGCTTAGGATGATGATCCATTACTCGAAATTCAAATGCAATACCTATTACCTAGTAAGTGAGCAATTAGAATAAAAAGAGTCCACAAACAACCCACATCAACCAAAGCTACCGGTGGAGTGCACGATAGCATAAAAAGCTCCAAATGAAATATTAACCAAGGTAAATTTTAGCTTATGTCCAATCAAATTGCTCTGAACATCGGTACAAACAGAAATATAATGCCTCAATGACAATAAGAGAGTGTTCACTATATAATCATGACTTATAATTGCAACATCACAATATATAGACAGCTTCAGCTTATATGCAGACACATGGAGAAACATTCATCAAATCATTTATAAAAACTTTTAACTTGCTCAAGCATAGCCCTTGAACATTAATCTCTGCTAAACAACTAATAAGAAGAGATAGTAAATTGAATCAGAATAAATAATCACTCAAGCATATAAGATATAACAATCGAACTTCAATCTCTGTAAACAACTAATAAGAACAAGTCTAACAAATAGAATCAGAATAAATAACCCCTAAACGCTTAAGCATAGTAATGGAACTAATCTGCGTAAACATTTGATCATAACAACACCAGTATTCCAGTAAAGAAGAAGAAGCATTACCTAATAACACGCGCGAGGGAGAAGAGAGGTCGCGAGGGAGAGAAAAGCAAGCAACAACCACGTGACCGTCTGGAGAGACAAGGCGCCACTGAAAGAGTGAAAGCGAAACCCTTGTGGCGAAAGAAAGAGACCGAAACCCGAAAGAACAAATACGATTGAACCAAGACTCAAATGTTAGGTTAGTCGCGTTAGTGTTTTGCGGGCTGAACTCACCAAAATATTAATTTCTCATTAAAAATAATTTTTAATTCAAAAATACACATTATATTTAAATATTATATATATATATATAATTTATTTATTTATGTTTAGGAACTCCAGGAAATAAAAAAATGTAATAATATATTAAAATAAACATATTTAGTCTCCAATTATGTAAAAACCACACAAATATTTAGCCTTCCAATTATTTTAAAATAATTTTGATCCTCTAATTTTATAAAATTTGTGACTTAAATTCTTCAATCAAACTAATTATCATTAAATTAATATTAATTTTCGGTCATGTAATTTTTTTTAAAATAATCATATTAAATAAATCCATCAATACTTTTAGTCGTTTACATTATATTAGAAAAAATTTCTTATTTTTTAAATAAAATAATTAAATTTAAAAATACATTACATTTGTTATTATTCATTAATTTTTTTGTTAATACATACATAAACAAATTAAGAGTTTAATTGGTATACACTGTTAGTGTAAAAGATTTTACATTGACAGTCAATCATGACTTTTAATTTATGAGACTTTTAAAGTAGTAACTAGTAAAATCAATAAATTTATCATGAATGAACAGTCATAGTTGATTATCAATGTAAAAACTTTAGACTAACAGTGTATATCAATTAAACTCATAAATTAATTGCGTGTTGGAGACGAGAGGATCCAAACACTTGTTAATGTTAAGTGGTACAAAAGGTCAAGAAATTAGGCGGAATTATCTTTACTTAAATTGTATATGTACATATTTTGAATAATTTTTTATATTTTATTACTTAGGGCGTGCTTAAACGTTTGTTAAAACTTATATATATAATAAATAAAAACATGAACAATAAAGTATTTATAATAATTATAATATATTTTAATAATATAAAACTTTTAATATAAACTATTATATATTTAAATTGTTATAATTATATATTTAAATTATAAATTATTATAATTATATATTTAAATTATAAATTGTTATAATTAAATATTTAAATTATAATTTTTATAATTATATTTTAAATTATAAGTTACTGTAATTTTATATTTAAATTATAATTTTCTATATTAAATATTTAAATTTGAAATTATATATTTAAATTATATTTTTTATAATTATATATTTAAATTATAATGGAGAACAAAATAAAGGAAAGAGATGGTCACATGTGAGGATAGAAAATTCATGAGGACAATTCATTCATTAATAAAGAAAAAAATTGCAAAAAAAAAATAACTAGTAGCTAAAAATAAAAGACAATTAAATCAAATAGTTTTTAGAAAAAATTAAATAGTTACCTAAAAAAATTAGTTTTTTTATTTAATACAAGACGCCTAAAAAAAAGGAAAAACGAAAACCAAAAGAAGTTGAGCTAGTAAAACTATGTTAGAAAGAACATGGTTTGGGATTCATCAACTCTAATAAGAGCACCTAAACCTATGGCATGACATCCATCATGATTAAATTAGACATGCAACTAGGACCTAACTTAGACATAAAATTTGTGCACTAGTTTCCTTCTCTTAAAGAATATCGTAGCCTAACATTTCAATGTCTCTTCAAATAGTCCTTAATTATGGAAATCACCACTGTGATAGTTATCAACTCACCCTGGATAAGATTAATCGCATGTAAAAAGCTAAAGACACATAAAATGTCCCTGAAAGTGTGACTCTGTGTTACCTTTAACCCATTCAAATTTGCTAATAACTCAACTTTGAGGTTATCTGTAATTTTTGCCTCTCTATAGAAACTCATCAACCAACGACCGCCACTATCTCTTGGTAGACCACCAAAACTTGTTGCATCAAGATACCCAAAGGCACTTCCATCCACATGCACCACAATTTGATGATTCTGAGCATGCAAACAAGTGACTCCTTTATCCTCCTACATTACCAAGGAACTACCAGTTTTTAAGGTATGAGAAACAGTATGTTGCAAGTTCCAAATTCTTTGCACCAAAATAAATTATGGCATAGTCAACCCTTTTTACTCCTGTTGCACCATAATTCCACAAGATGCACAATAACAACGAGCTCTATTTTGAAACATTCTCCTTTAGCCAACTCCACCAAACAAAGTTATCTCGGGTTAGAGGAACCATAACATCCTGAAAATATTTTCACACCTTCTGTGCAGTCAAACAATCAAATAATATGTGAAAAGTATCGTCAAGTACCTCTGATAAATGGAAGATAAACTCTTGATAAAAGCCTTAGGAAAAACTTCCTCAAAAGATAGGAAATTCAATGACACTTTACTAAGATGAAATGCTCAAAAGAATCTTTTATTCATTCATTTAAGTGTGTTAATACATGAGAGTGAGTGTGAGGTAGGTATATACATGGGAGGGAGATGAGAGCTTAGGTGTGAATCCCAAGGCAATGTTGGACTTGGCTTGATTAACTTTTAAGGCTAATTAAGCAAGTCTTAAACTCCTTAATGACTAATGCCTAAACTAAGGGGTGTCAAACTAAATCTAGAGGGTGAGGGAAAGAGCCCAACGACCAATCAAGATAAGCCCACCTACTAAGCATACACCTCATTCTGACTAAAGGCACCCAAGAGAGCTAAACTAAGTGGGAAAAATGGTTGAAATACATGGTCAAGAGAAAAATACAAGCAAACTAATATTTACAAGGAAAAATTCAAGGACTATGACCTATGATATTCACTTCAAGCAAAAGTTGGGGTCTAGCATACTCCTTCCTAGTCATGTTTTCCTCTATTATCCTAGTCATGACCCTAGTTATGAGACCCTTTGTAGGTAGGATTGCATCAATATGTTAGGTTCTCTTGATTTTTTGGCTTGAGTTTTAGTGCATGTCATGCATGCTCTTTTGTATTATATATATATATATATATATATATATATATATATATATATATATATATATATATATATATATATATATATATATATATATATATATATATATATATGTATATATATAGAGAGAGAAGGGGGGAAATAATTTAGTTACTCCAAAAGTATGGTTAAGAGAATTATTTTTCATCTTAACTGTATATTTTCTTGAAATCTAATGATTAAGTTTGTTAGTTGCTTATTATAACTGATGCGTAAAATATCACCACTTAAGCACAGGCATACCTTACACAGTAGTAATAGTGGACTTAAGTTTGGATATCGTACCTGAGGAACCAAATCTTATTCTTAATTAATTCAATTTAAAGGTAAAAATAATAATTAAATACAAAGTGCGATGTTCAATGAGTAAGTCACAAATAATCCAGAATCAGAGTAATGAGCAAACAAGAGAGAAAATTTGTTTAGAATGCAATGGATTGAGACCTAACGTTGTAATTTCACTATAATGTTTTTGCCTCTTGTTACTAAGCAAACTTATTTTTTATCAATAAATGATTATTGATAATCTACCAAGTTTTGTTGTAATGAGTTTGGTCATGCGCATCACATTGTAATCCTAATTTACATCCTTAATGGTCATGACAGATTCCAAATTAAGACTAATTATTTTTTTATGCAATTGGAGGTTTGCCCGACGACTTGGTCAGTTCTATCGGGGTAATACCCTATTTGCTTCACAAATCAATAATTCAAATATCAATAGTCATGACTATTCAAACAATTAAGAGGTTTAACAAATAGAATATGATAACTACTTACTTTCCATATCGATTGTCCAAACATCAATGATCATGATTGTTCAAATAATTAAGATGCAACTAACATTTAAATAGCAATGATCATGACTATTCAGATAATTAGGATATATAAGAGTAGCACAGAGAAGTAAATTAATCATTGAATAACATTAGAGTTGTGAAAATGGATCAAGCCCTCTGAACTGGCTTGCAGGCCTATAAAATGGGTCAGACTGGACTATAAAAAAGGAAGTCCAAATAGAAGTGAATCTTTTTTGTCCGATCCATTTAGTTTGACCATGTAAATGGAATAGGGCTGGTCAGGCCCAATAGGCCACAGACTGACCCGAATACAAATATAAATACATAATTTTTAAAAATATATATTATTAATATATAAAATATATTAATAAAAAATATATACATAAAAGTATGTTTGATGTGAAATTAATGTATATATATTGTTAATATATACATATATATATATATATATATATACATATGTTTAATAATAAATGTTTAACAAATAAAAATTATGTTGTTCTAAAATGTATATTAAATTAAAATATACATATAAATATATTTTAGACTTCTTTATGATGTGTTTTAATTGATTCAGTGTGTTGGACTTGTATTATAAATTTTATTTTTTTTATAAAAAATTGAATTTTGATTTTTTTTTAAATCCATTTAGGCACGGTAGTCCGTTGTTTCAATATAGGGTCAAACTAGACTTAAAAATATGTAGTATGAACAAAAAATATGGATTAGTTCGACCTGACACATTTTCTTTGAAAAGCCTAATGGGTTGGGCTAACCACTCAGATTGCCAACTCTAAATAACAATAAACAAATATGCAAAGTGTAAGGGAAAATTACAAAAAACTACATCACAACCCCATGAAAAAGGACTCAACAAGGCAAAGTTAATATAAAAGCCAAACATTTTTTCAATAACAAAATACATCAAAATAGATAAAGAATTATTGTTCAAAACACTCTGAATTGCCTCAAATCCAAAACTTCATCGGTTTTCACCTCTTAGGTCGCAAACCAAACTTTTCTTCTAAGTCAAGGCGAGTCTCCTTCTTTTGTCCTATTTATAAGAGGGTTTGGACTTTTTTTATGTCTTTTTGGAAGCCTGCGTAGCACGGGTGTGCTGAAATTAAATACAACCATGCTTATTTTAATGATTTCTTTCGCAAGTAAAATAGCACGGTCGTGCTGTTTTTAGCCCAATCGTGCTTGTAACTTCGTGATCGTGACACAATTGTGCTGCTTCTAAGCACGGTTGTGCTTCTTCTAACTCACTTTTTGGACTGTGTTGAGATGGAGCGCGATTGTGCTGACATGAATCTTTAATAATTTCTCTGCAAAGGCCAAATTTTGCCCTTTTTTCTACATATTTCTTAAGTACTTATCTAGAGTAAAAATAAACACTAAAAGTGAGTTTTGCCACTAAAAATGCAATTTTTTTCTTAAAAACATATATTAATCATAGTGAAAATATGAGTAGAAATATGACTTATCAATAACCTTTAGATTTTTTTAAGAAAATAAATAGCAAAGATGAAAAGTAAGTACTTGTTTAGTAACACTTTTATAAATTTGTTTTGGTATTTTAGTATTTTAAAACTAAAAAACTCATTTAGTTAGCGTTTTCTTAAAAGAGTTTTACATACAAACTTTATTACTATGTAGTTAGGTTATAAAATGTTACAAAATATGGTTATCACATCTACATAATATTCCATACTTCCTAACTTACATAAAATTCAAAGGATTACACCAGTCCAACCCAACATGTAATATACTTCTAGTAAAATCCTAGATATTGTCACATGTGATTTGCCTGAACCATCCTTGTTATCTATTCCCGTGCAAAGCAAAATTATCATCATCATACAAAACAAACACAATGCAAGGGTAAGCATAAGATAAAAGAAATTCAAAAAAATTCTATTACAAATGAATATAACAACAATCAATCACATTTATGATCTTCCTGAACATAAGCACTCAACACATATACTTACATGACGCGATGTGTTCTGACTACATATTAAGTTGGTACATCAAGATAGCCAAGACTTCTCACAATTGCTATTTGACATTTACTTAATCCATCTAACAACCAACTAAAGTTTTAACATACTCACCCAACAATTATTCTTGGACTATGTCATAGGTGAGATTAGTAGGGGTCAAGAAAATTTGACTGCGAATAACTGCCAATTTATATGAAAGTCTAACAAGTGCAACAAGTAGGCATGGCAATGAAACTCGTACCTGTGGGTAACCACCCACACTTGTCCCGAGTTTGAAGAGGAATACCTGGGTTGACGGGGTTCGAATAATACCTGGTTAAAAAATTGGGGAAAGGTATACCAATACTTGCATGTACCCGTCCTCGGATCCAATACATATATTTACCATTATAATCATACACTAATAGTTTCTCTTATTGTCTTATTATAGGATAATATAGTAAATGCATATAAAAATTAAAAAATAAAAAGGAAAGGTATGAGTATACTCGTGAATGAGGGACTAAGGAGTGTCTGCCTATTTAGATTTAGAGTTTTTTGCTTTCTTGCTTCAGAGACAAAGGTGCAGTGTTGTGTCCTTGACAAATGTCATCACTCCACACTTTTGTTTTTTTTTGCTAATCACTACTCAAAAGGCCAAAAAGTTGTTCCCTTGTAGAACTTAGGCTTGGGCTCTACCTGTTAAGTGTCGCACCATTAACGAACATCATCTCGCTCCACACTTTTTTGCTTCTCTTTCACTCGGGATTTGCTTGTTAACTGTGGTACACATAATAATTTATAAATTTTTTTTATGGAATGAAATTCATTTTTCGTTGACCAAGCATTCACTTAACCCTTAATTCACTTTGTTAATTTATAGAAAATTCCAAGAATTAAGTGTGTATGAGCGAGAAGTTGAGAACTTGATAAAGCTAATCTAGTAATCCCAGTTGCAATAACCAACATGTATAATTATACTGCTCCCGTTAATAAATTGTTATCTATTTTAAGTTTTTTATTCTTAAATTTTCTTACAATTACTGACATACATCCAAATTAAAAAGGCAGTTTTTGGTTTGTAGTGTCTTGTTTGCAGTGTTTGGTTGGTTCTCTTGACTTTCTTCAAATTATGAACCATTGCATATGTAGTAGACTCTCATTTAACCTTCAATTCAATTATATTCAAATTTTAACCTATTTTGTTGATTGGTTCTCTTGACTTTTTCAAAATATGAACCATATTTTTAATTTTAAACTTTATCTTATATTTGCAGTGTCTAGTTTGCATGCATTCATTGAATAAATGAGAACTTGGGTGCCTTGTTCAGAAACAAAGTAATTAGATTACTTCTCAACAATATTTAGATTCAGTTTCAAAATCAGTTATAGTTTTGTTAGGTAGTAAAACTTGATGTTTTATTTTGGTAATTCTAATTCTAACCAAATAACAATAAAAATATCTTTTAAAAAGTTTGTATTTGAATTTTACCCTTTATTGTTTGAATTTATTGTTTTGTAGTATTATGCAAAAGCCTTAACTTTATTGGTTGCAAAGGTTATTTATATATATATATATATATATATATATATATATTATTTTTATTCAAAATAAAACCTTAACAATTTTAAGTTGGAGTGCAGACATAGTATGATTGGAGTTTTAAGATATTCTAGGAGACACAATTATTCCAAAAACTACACAATTATTCACAAATGAAATTTAATAAAAAAAATAGAAAGTTAAAAAATAAGGAAATGGTAATTATCTCAATGTCTCATGACATATCTATTTCTTACATGTAACTTTATAGACAATTTGAAACTCTTACTTGTAATAACTTATAAATTCCTTTGATTGGCTTATAAGTTATTTTCTTCCGAATAAGAAGCTTGTTTGGAATACAAACTTTTTTTCATAGTTATAGCTTATTTTCCTAAACTATTTTAAGTAGCTTAGTAAATTTATAATTTCACTATATTAAATTATTTTAGTTCTTTTCATTAGCTTTTATATATATATATATATATATATATATATATATATATATTTTGAATATTACTTGAAATAACATTTTTAAAACACTAGTTTCCTTTTCTTTCTCGCTAACTTAATAGCTTATTTTCTAGGATATAAAATGCAATATACATAGAATTATGGACATATATGCACATATAAAATGCACCCATTTAAGATATTATAGGAAACGTAATTATTCCACAAACTACATAATTATGCACAGGTGAAATTTAATTAGAAAATAGAAATTTAAAAAAAAAGTAAATGGTAATTGTTTCAATGTCTCATGATACATCTATTTCTTACATGTAATTATATGGACAATTTGAATACTCTTACTTGTTTTATACAATATGTAGTAGCTTATAAATTTCTTTGGTTGACTTATAAGTTATTTTGTTCAAAATAAGAAGCTTGTTTGGTATACAAAATCATTTAGTAGTTTATAGCTTATTTTCGTAAACTATTTCAAGTAGCTTAGTGAATGTATAATTTCAAGTAGCTCATTTTCCTAAACGATTTCAAGTGGTTTAGTAAATGCATAATTTCACTATATTAAATTGTTTTACCTATTATTAATGATTTTGATATGTTAATGTGGTAGAAATTAAATGGGCTGAAATATCAAACTCTACAAGCAATTGTAAGGGACTTATTAGCAATTTCAATCTCTACGGTTGCTTCAGAATCTGCATTTAGTATTGATGGTCGAATATTAAGCCCCTACCATAATAGACTTCATCATACTACTTTAGAGGTTTTGAGGTGTGCTAGAAGTTTGTTATGGAATCAAGAGAAAACAAGTCAAGCTTTAAATTCTGTAATAAAATATATTATCTATTTGTAATTGGTTGACACTTTAAATTTTTTAAAATTTTACTTATTGCTTTATATTTCATATTTGTAGTTCTAAAACAATTGAAGAAGTAACTACTATAGTGAATGAAATTGAATATGTGATGGTATATTTATTTTCCTTGTTTCAAAAAAGTAAATTTTTTATTTATTTCTCCTGTTATTTGGTAAACTTAATTCTCTAATTAAATTTAATTTGCCAATATAATTTCATAATTTTATACTTTCCAATTTTGTAAATATTGAACTTAGAATTTTGGTTTTTTGGACAGGGACACTGCGATAATTTGGAGAAATAATTTATGAAGTTTCAGAAGAAAAATGTGTGATTTATTTTTTTGGATTATGAGTGTAACATGGTGGATTGTGACTAAATGGCATGGAGTACTTTAGTTCTATTTATGTTGCTTTAATATTAATTTTGGTTCAATACTACGTGTTCTTGTTAGGTTATACAAGAGTGATTAAAAAAATCACAAATGATATTTAGTGAGAGAAAAATAACACAAAAGATAAATTTATTTATTCTTTGCCGTTTTGCAAATAGAAATTTAAAGGAGGCTTATTTATTTTGTTTTGTGATCTAAATGGAATTAAGTAATTATAAGATATAAAGAAACCAACAGAGAAAAAGAATAAAGAAAAAAAAATAATAGACATGTGTTTCAAAATATGCAGATTAAATTTAGGAACAATTATCCAACAATTTGTAACAACTTGGCGGGTATAGATTTAGGGCGGGATACTCGTTAAAATTAGGGACGAGAATGGGATCCCTAAATGGCTACCATCGGGGATGGGTTCAGGGACCATTATGGGGACTGGGGGTTGGAACGGGGAACAT
Organism: Psophocarpus tetragonolobus; assembly: GCA_037954015.1. Taxonomy (NCBI): domain Eukaryota; kingdom Viridiplantae; phylum Streptophyta; class Magnoliopsida; order Fabales; family Fabaceae; genus Psophocarpus; species Psophocarpus tetragonolobus. The sequence continues at coordinate 29,972,621 of CM075695.1, read as the reverse complement.
GATATCCGTATCCGCTTCGTTGCCATCCCTAGCAATAACCATGAAGAATTGATTGTGTTATTGATGAAAGGTCTTTGCATCAGTAATGAAGGACATAAAAGCAAAATATTTGGCAATAAGGCAATCAAGCTTACCAAGACATGTCTGCATGTCCATGTTCTCTAATTTGGTTGTCATCAAGCTAGTTACAATGTTGTAGAAATGATGAACATAATTATAGTATAGCTTTTTGGCTTTTGCCTTGACATCAAAACAAGTGGTGAAGACCTGAAACTGTGTTTAGAGGTTAAAAGCAAGGGAAAACCAAATGACACTACATAGCAAGGCGTCAACCTGTCTAAAACAAGGTATAGTGGCAGCTGTAATGTTAGAAAGTTGAGTGGTCTAATGGGAGTCACATCCTTGGCCTTAGAAACCCAAGTGATGTAGTTGCCACTTCCAAAGATTTTCTCATAAGGAATAAGAGGAACGTTGGTTGGTGAAGGTACAATAGAGTCAGAGGGCGGAGGAGTAGTCATTATAAAAAAAATGGGTAAAAAACAGGAATCAATTAGACATTCATGGAAAGAAGTCAAACAACCCCTAAATGACAATGGATGCCACTAGACAGGGCGGTGAATCACGGTAGGAGGGTTATTGGAGAAATGGTGTAGGTGGTGGATCTCACATGCTGGAGAGATGTGGCGCATGTGGCGGTGATCTAAGGCGAGAAATAGTCGCCGAAGAGAGACAATTTCCCTGGTAGCTGCACAACAGATGAGTCTCACTAGAAGTGGGTGTAATAGGCTTCGCAATGGTTGTGACATATGACACAAAAAAAAAAAGGGAAAAAAAGAAAAAAAAAAGAGAATGAATGAAACCCTAACCTCTTAATACCATGTAAGAACGTATGATTGTGATGTGTGTATAGAACACACATGAATTTCTTATTTATAATAAGTGGTATGTACAATAAAAGGGAAACAAAATAAATGTAATTAATGACTAAATCAATCTCTAAAGATAATATACTAGTTAATATAATCAAAACATATTTGCAATAAACTCATTTATTTCTTAGACAATAATACAGAACTTGGATTCTTCTGGTGATGTATTTGTTTCACTTGACAAACCCATTAGTGATCAAGTTTTTTGTTTGAAAAACAATACTTAATAGACAACACACATCCAACACAATAGGCAACATCATGAATGGCTGGATTCTCCAGCAAATCAATCTGTCACAACAACACACTATTCAATTTAGAAAAATAGGTATTCGTGTGGCACCCTAAATAGCAACCCAAATTAAAATTAAGAAGAAAGAATAGAGAGGAAGCAAAACGTACTTGGTTGAGAACAACATTGGTGTCAACAACAAGAATGATGGAAGGGGAAGCACCGAGGCGAGCATCGGAAGAATCACAACAATGCAAAACAATACGCCATAGTATATCTTGTCACACAGGTAGTGTTCTTGCACCAGCTACTCCTACACAAACAAAGAAAAAGAAAAATTAATTTATAAAGTAAAAGAAAAAACATAAAAATGATAAAGATAATAGATTAGGGTTAGAGACGAAGAAATGTGTACCTTGATGACTTTGCCTCCTTTGGTTTTCTTGACGAAGGACTTGTTGTGGCGCATGATGGTGGCAAAAGAGATAGCTTTGCGCTGAGTGAGACTACTTGGAGAATGAGGGAGAATATGGTAACTTGAAAAAAATGAAAAATTACTGTCGATACCTAATAAGTAAGAAAGGAAACGGTGTTGAAAGTGGTGATAGAAATAAAGTGAGTGTAGGAATATTGAATATATTAAAAATATATTATATTTTAAATAAAGTTGTAGGTTATAATTTTAAAATTGTATATATTAATTTATATGCAAATTAACTAATGTCCACTTATTTGATAATTTGTCCATTAACTTTATTTATCGACTAAATCAATCACTGATTCAAGTCGTTCAAGTCTAATAAGCGAGTATTGACTTGAATTTGTAGGTGTTTCAAAACCAATGAGTCATTGAACTTGGATTGGCAATGAGAGGCTCCCAGCCAAATGCCTCTATTTTCATTGAACTTAACATATGTTATCTTAATTAACTTTAGCAAAACAATCATCGCTAGACCACACATTAATTTGTTGTAATGTGGTCTGATTATTTCACTTCACATGTACCGTCTCTCTTTTTATTTCATATGAGAAAATATTTAATTTTTCATGAATTTTATTCTTTTAAAATAAATAAATATAAAAATAGGAAGCGTAGACTTATTATTTTTAAAGTTAATTGAGATTACCATATACTTCAGATCAACCAGCAACTGTTTTTTTTTTTTTTTACTTTAAAATATATTTAACTATTTAAAGGAAAAACAAGTCATTAGTCTCAATTATACTAAACTTGACCCCTTTAAGCAAGATATTGAATAAGTGTCTTTGTGGATGAAAAAAAATGTAATTAGGATGAGAGACTCCATTAAAGATAGTCAACACAGTTGCTAATGAAGATGAATTTTTATTAGTTAAATTGGTAAATACTTTACAACAATATCATAAATAAAAAAATTATTTTAGAGGAGAAAAATTCATATATATTAATAAAGTTTAATATTTATGTAGGTAAGAGTTTTACATTAGGGTTTAATTACAATTTTTACTATATATAATTTTAAAATATTAATCATATAAAAAATTTTAATGACATGTTAGTGTAAAATTAATTTAATTTAAATATTTAATTAAAAAATGCACGGGACATGAAAAAGTTATATAACCGAGAGAATCATTGACATACTTTCTATACGTACACAACAGAATCAACGTGGATTAAAAAACAAAATCATTAATTAGTTCACCGCTAACCAAAGAGTAAAAAAATCCCAAAAGATTAAATTAAATTAATTAAGGATCATATGCAAAATAGGCATACTTATATAATTTAATAATTTTATGCTTTAGTTCATCTTGACAAGGCATTAACAGTATCAAACCAATTATCTTTATTTGAATCTTGAACATACAACTACAGAATTTTTTTATGATTATAATAATTTGATCTGATTCAACCGAGACTGTGTTAATTTCCATAAAAATTACCCTATAATTAAAAAATAAAAATAATTAATCTTGATAAGTCATTGAGATTGATGATGTGCATGTGTTAGAAAACATGCATTCCATAATAATAAGAGGGGTCTATATAGATAGGTGCCCTTAGGCACATGCAGATGGAGCATGGTAGATTCTGATGGATCTCCATTGAAACAGACCTGTGCTATAAATAACAATAATAAAAAACCAGATCATATTCACTGCTATTCTCACACTTCAGAGTCCAAGCATGTGTCATTTTCTCCACTACCATCCAAATTCAATCAATTAGTCCCACCCTTAATTATAATATTATAACAATGGTTCAGACACAACGACCTCTGTATCTGCATACATAGGTCATGTACTCTCATGTTGTTTGTCTCCTACATTTGTATTTTGTGGGCCCCACTCTTTACTTCACCAACTAATGCCCTTCTTTTAGGTCCACTCTACACTAATGATACAAATTATTTCATTGTTTAATCCTAAATTTCTAGCTCTCTTTTAACTTTCTTTCTGGAGTGGAGCATTTGTCTCGTGTATAGTAAGTATACACAAGTAGCAATTAGCAATTAGCAATTAGTTAATGTATCGCTAGCAACGAATTTATCTCATAGTGATCAATGTTCCATATATGCAATGAAATATGGAGTAACTAGCAATTTTTCTGTATATTTTTATGGATATTTTAAAATATAAAAAATGCAGAATATATATATATATATAAATAATGTATAAAATAAGAAACATATTTATTGCCAATAATTTAATTGCAATTTTGATCATTTTAGTTAGGATTTGGTGTGATTCTCTGTCTCCTAAACTTGAACAAATTTGATATTCTATTAAATTTCCTGTACTTAAAATTCAAGTGAATATTAGCTCATTTTCTCTATTACTTATACCATTATAAAAGAAATAGTAATTATGTTAACTACTTATGTGACATTTTTTAATTAAAGACATTTGTAAGGTTTTAAACACTTAAAAATTATAATTAAAATAATAATATTAATTTTTCTTTTTCTCTTTTTGCTATGTTCTCATTGCCTTCCTAATTCATAATTATATTCTCTGTCTCCTAATTCACAACGACCCTTATTCGAATTCTCAATCGTCTTCTCCACCTTAACCCCCACTCATTTTATTCATTTCCACCACTCAAAAGTCAAAATTGATGCTCATACGGTACCTAAAATTTTAAAAATCACACATTTTTAATTTTTATATATTTTTTTCTTTTTTAAAAAAATAAGAATAGAACGAACTAACCTTTGAACCGAACGATTTTGGCTTGTTTATCCGGTTTTTGACTGATTCCTAGCATGCTTAATTTTTTTGAAACAATAGATTAGATATTGGTCCGATTCTCGGTTGAATCAATCGGTTCAGCTCTCACAACTTTAGTCACAACATTAAATAATTCAAACACAAAACAAATTTTTAATTTAATGGTAAGAAACTCTAAAAAATTCACTTTTTATATTTTAATGTGAAGCAAACAGTAGCTTCACTAAGCAATTTCAAGGAGTGATGAATTCATAAATTTTAAACAATGAGAGCATGATGAAAATAATAATTTAAATAGTACAACCTTGTTTAATAAATTTAAAATATTAACTTATTTATGTTAAAAGAAAATATTAACTTATCTTTTAATTGTTTTTTAGTAAAACTGTAACCACAAAAAAAAAATGTTAACGTATCTCTTTAATTGGTATTAAATAAAAATTGTAACTAAAAAGATAAAATAAAATATTAACTTGTCTTTTCAATTATTTTAAAGTAAATATATTTATAATTATTAAAAGAAAAATATTTTTTAATTGTTATTGCATAAATGCTTAAAGTTATGTATTTTTTTGTCCTAATAGGAAACTAACAAATGTTAAAAGGTTTACAACAACTCCAACTACTCAACTCCAACTTAACTAGATCCCTTGACAAATAGTTAAATTTATCTATTTGTGAATTCAAGTGTATAATATGTAATAGAATATTTTAATTAATTATTTTTAACAATTTGAATAGAAAAATAGATATTTTAATCATAACTACCTGAAAAAAGTTTGTTTTCAAATAAAAACTATAGTTACTTAAAAAAGTTTTTCTTAAATAAAATTATTATAACTACCAAAATCATAACTACTAAATTTTTGTTAATTTTTCAAAATAATATACAGGTAACTGTAGAACTACTATGATGTCAATTTAAAATATTGATAGTAATAACAAAATCTATAGTTTGTTATGAAATTAAATAGTTACAAAACTAAATAGTTACAAAGGAGAGAGACGGGTCTAATTGAGTTGAGTAGGATACTTGAGTTGTTGTAAATTTTCTTACACTTCTTTTAACTCTTACTAGGAGGATAAAAAAACAAATGAGAGTGATAATAAATTATATATTATTACAAAATAAAATAAAAAAAGTTAGTGGGAACACTTGCTCCTACACCTATATACATGGATCTGTCCGTGATCTCAAGTAAGTGGTCACCACATAGATCTGTTCTAATGATTAATAACATCGGTTGCTTGGTTGGAAAAAACTAAAGAACAATTCCATTAGAGATAGCTCATGTAAGATAAGTTGCATCTTAATCAACTATTACTAAAAATGTTCTAATATTAAAGAAGTCAAATATGCAAACAAAAGCTAAAAAAATTCAAAATTAATAATAATATAACAAATGAGGATCAACGTTAGACCATAAAAAATCAACATTAGTCACTACGTTGATAATAATATGACAAAACGATAATAATAATATGAAAAAGGATGGTCAACATTAATTATGAATTGTTAATACTGAATAGGCATAAATTGATGATTTTTTAAAGTAAAAAAATAAATAAATTAAAAGTCTTGATTTTAAAATGGGAGATGAATTTGTAGATTGATCAAGGAAAAAATAAAATTACATTTAAGCTTAAATTTTGAGACAAAATTACCTGATAAAATCTGAATAGAACTGGTATAAATTACATTAACTACCAGATGATTGGTTCCCATATATAATTAACATATACATGGGATATATATGGTGAAAGTTGTTGAAAAGTCAAAAGTATGAGCTAATAGAAATTACTAGTAGTAGTACCAGGTAACTAAATTTGGATGTGAAGCAGTGAAGAGGTTGAAAGTAAAAGGAAAATAATTGGCATGTTTTGTTTGTTTCCAAGGACTTTTCCTTTTGTCAGAAATACTTGGTCCAATACCGACAGCATGTGATAATCGTGGAATGTAACTTTGACCAAAAAAGGGTTTAAGATCGAATAGGGTTTCAGACAAGTAGAGCTGCGTTTGAACCCACACATATGCTTCTGGGTACAATTGAGGTATAATGGCTTCTGTGACTTTTGCATGCTACAATCCACTGCTACGTGCTACTATCATTCCCAGGTGGGCTTCCATGTCCAACACTGCATGGTTGTCAATCTTCACTTTCAATGTTTCTCCAAATCAATCACTCTTCTTGTCCTTTTAAACTCATAACTAACCATTAATTATCACCACTCTGCATTTCAAATTCTTAGAGTTCAAACATATGTTTCAAAATTCAAATCTTATAACTTCTCTACCCTCAGAGCATGGTATTATTGCCTGCCCAACTCATACAATTCTTTTTTTTAATGTATACTTTGTTATTGATTAGATTTTTTCCTAAAGACTTAATCAAGTTTTTATCTTTAAAAATGAAAAATAATTTATTTTTAAATTTGGTCAAAATCAGTCCATGAAAAAAAAATTATTTTCAATTTTTAAAAATTAAAAATAAAATTTAGAAAAAATTCAGTCTATTCAAAATTACAAATATTTAGATATGTTTAATGATAAGTAGAATATATCCACATAAATATTTTATTAATAAATTTCAACTCAACAAAGAGTATCTGAGTATTTAAAAGAATACTTGGCTATCATTTTTTAATAGAAAATCTTGTCTAGACAAAAAAATATTTATATTAAGTTTGATGTTTAGATTGTGATTATGAATTTCTTAAATGTTTAATTTTATTTACAATATTTGTTTTTTGTTGGCAGGTAAAATTTTAAAAAGGGAATGATGTCCTAATTCAACAGTATAAAAACCGAATATTGGGTTTAATTTTTATTTACAATATTTATTTTTTGTTGGTTGAAAGTGACAAGTGATTAGAATGACTTAGTGTATATATATATATATATATATATATATATATATATATATATATATATATTTTAAAAAATTATAACATGTATACTTTTATATTGTAAAAAATCATAAAAAATAATTAAGCCATGATTAACACAATAAATTAAGTATATTTCTATTTGTTTGAATAGTTCTAGAATCTTCAAGTAGATTAAAAATATAAAATAAGTATAAAAATAATTCTACAAAATTAATTTATTAATAGAACGTAATTCTCTATGCTATTCAACGTTTCAAAAGAACAGTTAATATACAAAATTAATTCGAAAGTATGGTTGGTAATAAATAAAATAACTTATTTTAAAATAAGATATTACATACGAGTTTTTAATTTAACTTCTCTCCAACAGTGTGTATACTTTGAGACAAATTTACTGTATGTTATAAAGGGAGTGACACTCATTAGGTTGTTGAGTCTCTCTTTTACTCCATTTTTTTCCTTTTATTTTCTTTAAAAGTCATATAATGTTTTGTAATTTTCTTGTAAAATATATGTTATTTGAAAAAAAATATATCTTAAAATAAGTATTACATTTGACTTTTCAATATAATATTATTTGTTTTTTCTACTTATACCCTAATAATATCACATTAGTTTTTTATACAACATTGATATGAAAATTAGTTTAATAATAGTGTCACTTCCTTTCATTATATATTAGCTTTTCTTAATCTGAACTCTTTTTGTCTCATTTTATTAGTTGTTATTTTCTCACACATATAAAAAACACAACATAAAAATAATTTATATTAGTATATTTATTTAAGATAATATCAAAATAAATTTATATTATTATATTAAAGAAATAAATGTTTGTTAATTTCAAATATTATAAATTTATAATATTGATTTAATTAGTTCACAAGGATAGAGAATGAGGAGTGAGTTTTAAATCACTACACTAATAAAAACTAACATATTAACAGTTAGTATTTGACCTATAAAAATTAAAATATTATAAAAAAACCAAAATAATTAATAAAATAAAACAGAAAAAGTATTATTTTAAAAAATCATAGAATACATAAAACATATTTTGATTATGATTAATTTTTTGTCAACGGCAATCCACTCAAAGAACAGGAAAATTGTAAATGAATGCACGTATCGTTTATTACATCAATGAAACATTAATTATATATATATATATATATATATAATATTATAATAAAAAATAGAAAAATATTTGCTCCAGCATATCTTATATCTTATAGCTACTCAACTTCTTGATGAATAGAACATGGATTTGAAACTCTCACCTGAGAACAAAAATTTAAATTAAAATGATTATATATATATAACTCCCTAAATTAAGGACTTATGACATCAGCAAGGTAAAACCAAAATTAAAATACTTTTGTTAAACAATTTCATTAATTATTATCTATAGCTTTTATCCAAAATTTGTTTTCTGTATTTTATGAGATGAATATTAGCTATGATATTTTAAAAGAATATGATTGTTATTTTTTTTTATTATTTTATGAACTCTCTAGTGAGAACTAATAAAAATAGTATCAATTATGTTTCAAAACAGTGTTGTATTTAGTTTTATAATATAATATTAATTATCTTTTTCATTAATAATCTAATAATGTCATTTTAATTTTAATGTAATATTAATATTAAGGTTTTTTAAATCACTTCTTTCATCTATTTATTAATTAGTTTTTTTATCTATGTAAAACATTTTAAAATGACACTCATCTTGAAAAAAGAAAATAACTTGTTTCGAAAGAGATATATTATCTTACACCTAACCCTTTATTTAATAACAATATACACATAACATATGATAAATTATTTTGCAATTTTATATCAAAATGAAAATTGTGTTAATATTTTATTTTTTTATGTTATTCCATATTATTGTATAAAGAGAGAGATTGTAACAAAAAAATATAAAGGGAGATTAAAATAAATATTAGATTTACAAAGTTAATTAAGTTAGTCTTTATTTGTTTCAATAAATGAGATAGAAAAAATATTTGTATAGAGAAAAGTATACAAAAGAGAAAATTAAACATGGATCTCACTTAAAAAAAGTAAACTCTATAATATTGGAGAAGGAATTTGTTTTTTGAAGGATCCACTCAAAATTACCATTTTAATCTCTTTTTTTTTCTCCATAACACAAAATCCATGTACATTAAAGGTGATGTGTATTTTCAAGAAAAAATATTTTCTTTTTTTTCAATTTTCTATCCAATCAATCCAATGAAAAGAAAATTCCATTTTTTTTTCTTATACTTCTTTTAATCCAAACCTTTAAAAATCTACTCATTTTCTCTTTTCTCTTATTTGTATCTTTCCTACTTCTTTCCTTTTTAATTCTCTCTCATTTTACTCTTATATTTAAAAACATCTTATTTTTATTGATTTTAGTCCTTATACATAACATTGTTAATTCACTTTAATCCTTAAGAATTAAAAGGATTAAAAAACATGTAGTAAGTATTAAAAAATAAAAAATAACATGTAGAAATATTAATATAAAATATAATATTGAGGTTTTCTTTGAATTAGTGATAGATGATGTGATAAAATATATTTAAATCTAATGAACTAAATAAAATAAAACTATCATTCTATAGAATTATTTTTCTTCCCTTACATCCATCTCTATTTTATCTTTTATTACCACTATTCAAATTTGAGAAACATTAGTCAAACTTTCTCTATACTCTCAACATTCTCTTTATTATTTTATTAAAAATAACTTATTTTTGTGAGTTTTATTTATAATTTAATAACTCAGTAAAATCTAAAAAAGTAATAATTCAATAAATTCCAGTAAATCATTAACATACATTGAAAGAAGAGTATCTTGAAAAAGTATAGCTGGCAATCCTCTTTCAACATTAACTCAAATAAAATGTTTAATTATATTACACGAAATAAATAATAAATTTAATTAATAAATATTGTTGTTATAAAAACTTTTATACTTATTTTAATCATAACTTTTTATTTATATAACTTTTAAAATATTAATCAATAAAATTAATATCAAATATTTTTGTTTTTATTGTGACGATATATTAATTAAATTTATAAATAATTAAACTTTATTCGAATGAATGAAGCAAAAATAATAGACAGTAAAAACAAAAAAATGCACAAATCCCAAGCAGCAAAAAAATTGGTGAAAATTGGACTGACAGTCATAGATGCAAGAAATAATAACGTGGGCGAAGCAACTGTCATTCAGAGTTTCAGTACAACCGGAATTGGCCACGTATTTTAACCCCCCAAAAATGGTACACGCCGTCAAAACTAAATAAATAAATAAATGATTAATATTAGAATAAAAAATAAAAAGAGTTCCCAATTCCCAAACAAAGAAGAAGAAGAAGAAGAAAGAACAAAAACCATGGAAAGGAAAGGAAAAGACTGAGACACACCCTCACTCACTCTCACACTTGCACGCACTCTTCTCACTCTCTTTCCATTTTCCCTCTGTCTTCGTTTTGTTTCCATTTTTCTTCACTCTCATTCATTTGAGTTCCTTTTCGGTTCTGAATTTGGAGGTATATATACATGCGTCGTGAGAGAAGGATGGTTATTTTTCGCATTTTTGTTTTTGCACGCTTCGATTAGTTCTCTTGTTTTCCTCGCTATGCCCTAGGTTAAGTGAACGATCTGTGTTCTCGTCGGATCTGATTTTCTTCAATTGTTCTTTAGGAAGATCTGAATTGTGCTCCCTGATCTGTTTGGACGACAGGGTTCGCTCCATTGGATCGATTTCGCGGGAATTTCGTGGTGAATTGAGATGTTGCGGGGAAGTAGATAGGAGGAGTGAGGAGTTCTGCGGCATTTGCCTTTCAGCGAGGTATGTCATTTGTGGTTGAGTGTGATTGATGCGGATGCTGTGAAATGTTGCTGTTGATTTTCTTTATACTTTAGTCAAATTGATAGATGTAACCACACTTAGGAACTGATTTTTAAAATCTTGATTTCAACTTAATGTGTGGAACTTAGGAAATGAGATATTAGTTGGTTGCTTTGGACTTTGGATCACTTAGCCTTAATGAAAAGTATTGTTGATTGAATTTTGATATGGTGGCGGTGGCAGCTAACTTGTATTGTTGCCGTTGTTGTCTCAACTAGTACTAGTAGAATGTGGTTTGCTATAGTAAAGTAGATTTCTCTCCTGTATGAATGTTTTAAAGCACAGGTTCTGTTCTGTCAACTGATCTTGCTTGAGGAATTTAATGTATCTCCATCTTATGTTTATCAGTTTATTTGGGTATTTTTTTTAATTTTTGGTTGTATGTAAATTTCAGATGAGATTTAGGGATGGTTAATTTTTAGAATGTGTAATTTTTAGGTGTCCTGCAAGGAGGGTAAACTGGCGAATTGATGCAAATGTCAAAGTCTCCCTCTAATGAACAGCGGCAGTCCATTTACTCCACCTCTCAGCCTGGGTCAGTAACCTTGCTTTTTGGCTTCTTAGGAAATTGTTGTTGATGAAGGTCTGATATAAAAATAAAAACTAGAAATAACATTATTCACAATGGGTGTTAAAATTTTAAGTAAAAGTAGTTTACGGTCTCTTTTGGAATTTAGGTTATCTTTGTATAAACTTTTTCATAAGCACTTAGGGGAAGAAAATAAAAAGAAAAATAAAAGTTTCTCGCATTAGCTAAAGTTGACTTGTGTTAAGAAAACTCACCTATTGGAGAAACTAATGTAATGAGTTAGTTTTATGCATAATTTAATTTTAACTTACCAATGGAGCTTATTTCATTTTTTCTTCTGAGTGCTTAAAGAGAAATTTATCTAAATGGAGCCTTAATGTTCAATTGATGGTTGGTACTTGGTTGACTTATCTGAGTTTTGACACTATATCATTCACTTGCAAATGTGAAAATAGATACTAACTAGTGGCTGTTAATATATGCAGGGAATTTAATGAGGCAACAGGAATGGATGATCCAGAATCTACAATGGCGACAGTTGCTAATTTTGTGGAGCAACTGCATGCCAACTTGTCGTCACCAGTTGAGAAAGAAATTATTACAGCGCGCTTGCTAGGTATTGCCAGGAGAAGAAAAGATGCTAGAGCACTCATCGGTTCTCATGCCCAAGCGATGCCATTGTTCATAAACATTCTCAGAAATGGAACCCCTCTTGCAAAAGTTAATGTTGCTTCCACTCTCAGTGTCCTGTGCAAAGATGAAGACTTGAGGTTAAAAGTACTCCTTGGTGGCTGTATCCCACCATTATTGTCACTTTTAAATTATGAATCCACCGATGCCAGGAAGGCAGCAGCTGAAGCAATATATGAAGTTTCCTCAGGCGGTCTTTCTGATGATCATGTTGGTATGAAAATTTTTGTTACAGAAGGTGTTGTTCCAACCTTATGGAATCAACTAAACCCAAAGAACAATGAAGATAAAATTGTGGAGGGTTTTATTACTGGAGCATTAAGAAATCTTTGTGGGGACAAAGATGGCTACTGGAAAGCAACACTAGAAGCTGGAGGTGTGGACATCATAGTGGGGCTCTTGTCTTCAGATAATGCTGTTTCTCAGTCAAATGCAGCTTCTCTATTGGCTCGTTTAATGCTGGCATTTAGTGATAGCATCCCCAAAGTAATAGACTCTGGAGCAGTCAGAGCTTTGCTTCGGCTTGTTGGTCAGGAGAATGACATTTCTGTGAGAGCTAGTGCAGCTGACGCCCTAGAGGCCCTTGCTTCGAAGTCTACCGAGGCTAAAAAGGTCATTGTTAATGCTGATGGTATTCCAATCCTTATTAGAGCTATAGTTGCTCCTTCTAATGAGTGTATGCAAGGTGATGGAGGCCAGGCTCTACAGGAACATGCAACTCAAGCTTTGGCTAATATCTGTGGTGGCATGTCTGCTTTAATTCTATATCTTGGAGAACTTTCACGTTCTCCTCGCCTTGATGCCCCAGTTGGTGATATAATTGGCGCTCTTGCTTATACACTCATGGTCTTTGAGGAAAAAGTTGATGTTGATGAAAAACATTTTGATGCAACTCGGATAGAGGATATTCTAGTAACTCTTTTAAAGCCTCGAGACAGCAAACTGATTCAAGAGCGTGTGCTTGAGGCTATGGCTAGCCTATATGGAAACGTCTATCTCTCAAAGTGGCTCATTCAGGCAGATTCAAAGAAGGTTCTCATCGGACTTATAACCATGGCTGCCACTGATGTGCAAGAGTATCTGATACTCTCTTTGACAAGCTTGTGTTGTGATAAAATTGGAGTATGGGAGGCCATAAAAAAAAGAGAAGGTATACAATTACTAATATCATTGCTTGGATTATCCAGTGAGCAGCATCAAGAGTACTCAGTTCAGTTGCTGGCAATATTAACTAACCAGGTTGATGACAGCAAGTGGGCAATCACTGCTGCAGGAGGAATTCCACCATTGGTGCAGTTGTTGGAGACGGGATCACAGAAAGCAAGAGAGGAAGCAGCAAATGTTTTGTGGAGTTTGTGCTGTCACAGTGAAGATATTCGTGCTTGCGTTGAAAGTGCTGGAGCCATCCCATCATTTTTGTGGCTTCTTAAAAGTGGTGGACCTAAAGGACAGGAAGCTTCTGCTATGGCACTCACAAAGCTTGTCCGAGTAGCTGATTCTGCCACAATTAATCAGCTGTTAGCTTTGCTCCTAGGGGATTCTCCAAGCTCGAAAGTGCATATAATCCGAGTTTTAGGTCATGTTCTTACAATGGCCTCGCTGAATGATCTCCTTGAAAAGGGTTCTGCAGCTAATAAAGGCTTGAGATCTTTGGTTCAGGTCCTCAATTCATCAAATGAGGAAACCCAAGAATATGCAGCTTCAGTTCTAGCTGATTTATTTATCACAAGACAAGATATCTGTGATAGTCTTGCAACTGATGAGATTGTACTTCCTTGCATGAAGCTTTTGACTAGCAAAACTCAAGTTGTCGCCACTCAATCAGCTCGAGCATTAAGTGCTCTGTCTCGGCCCACAAAGAACAAGGCTACAAATAAAATGTCTTATATTTTAGAAGGTGATGTCGAGCCACTAATCAAGTTAGCTAAAACATCCTCTGTTGATGCTGCTGAAACTGCTGTTGCTGCATTGGCCAATCTTCTCTTTGATCCTTTTATTGCTGCTGAGGCTCTAGCTGAAGACGTTGTTTCAGCTTTAACGAGAGTTCTGGCAGAAGGGTCTTTGGAAGGTAAACAAAATGCATCTCGCGCACTGCATCAACTATTGAAGCATTTTCCAGTAGGTGATGTTCTCAAGGGGAATGCTCAATGCCGATTCACTGTGCTTGCACTTGTTGATTCCTTAAGAGCTATGGATATGGAAGGAACTGATGCTGCAGATGCTTTAGAAGTGATTGCACTGTTGGCCAGAACTAAACAGGGTGTCAACTTCACTTACCCTCCATGGTCAGCTCTGGCTGAAATACCATCTAGCTTGGAACTTCTTGTCTGCTGCCTGGCTGAGGGGCCTTCCCTTGTGCAAGACAAGGCAATTAAAATTTTATCTAGACTTTGTGGGGATCAGCCAGTTGTTCTTGGTGATTTGTTATCTGCTAGTTCCAGATCCATTGGTTCATTGGCTAACAGAATAATGAACTCCTCCAGCCTAGAAGTAAAGATTGGAGGGGCTGCTTTACTAATTTGTGCTGCAAAGGAAAAGAAAAAGCTTTCAATAGATTCACTTGATGCTTCTGGGTATCTAAAACCATTAATATATTCTTTAGTTGAAATGATAAAGCAGACTTGTAGCTATTCTTCGTTAGATATTGAAGTTCTCACTTCTAAAGGTTTTATGGAGAGAAATGCTTTCCAAGAAGTTGATGAGTTTGATATTCCTGATCCAGCCACTGCCTTGGGAAGCACTATTGCCATGTGGTTGCTTTCAGTTATTGCTTCTTTCCATATTAATAGCAAGGTCACAATTATAGAAGCTGGTGGACTTGAAGTTCTCTCTGACAAACTTGCAAGACATACTTCAAATCCACAGGTACTTTACATATAAACTTTTTTTTAAAGCTTCTTTTATCAGTTCCCTTTGTCTTCTGGCTCTCCTCTTCTTCAGCTTTGGTACTGATATCCGCATTCCTGTAAATTGCAAAACTGAAATGCACCATCTGTGGTTGTGTGATGACATTGCTTTATGC
This sequence comes from Psophocarpus tetragonolobus, assembly GCA_037954015.1. Classification (NCBI taxonomy): domain Eukaryota; kingdom Viridiplantae; phylum Streptophyta; class Magnoliopsida; order Fabales; family Fabaceae; genus Psophocarpus; species Psophocarpus tetragonolobus. The sequence goes on along the minus strand of CM075695.1, from coordinate 29,957,204 downwards.
TTGATAGAAAATATCTATTTGCAATTGGACAAGCAACAATAACTTGGAAGCTATATGAATTTGCAATTTAGAATTCATTGTGATTATAAAAAAGTGGATTAGGGATATTAGTTTATATTTTAGTGTTTTTCATTGAACATCTTTTATCATTTGATGAAGGGCATATTGAAACATGGATTTTTAAAATAATTTAGAAAACTTCAGTGTAAAGAAAGGATTGAATAGTTTTCGCCAAAAAACAGGAAACTTTGAATTGGAGGTTGACAACCAGTTTTTAGTAGGAAACTGAATTTGGACTTGGCTTTGTGAAAAAGATTCCAGGCTAAGCCTAGCCTGACATGAATCAATAAAACTATATATTGGTTTTAAATTTTTTATTAGTAAGAATTTTAATTTTAATATAGAACTTCCTTGTGTCATAATTTTAACATTTGTGTTTTGTTTTTTCAAATACCTTATTTTAAGAATTGTTTTCTTTTCCCTCCTTTAGAATTTCATGACAACTAATTTTATTTTAATTTGGACTTCAGGCCCTCTTATTTCTATTAAGCCTGCTCTTAAGACTGAGTTCTGAACATGATTAGTAAAGAGGGGAAAGATTAGAGGCTCAATCAATGTACATTGTACATTCTGTTTTTATCCAAATACTAGATTTGGGTCGGGTGGTTGTTGATTCTACATATCTAGATTACACATTTTTTGTCTGTTTGATCATGGCATGAGTTCAGTTGCTGAATTAAATCTACTGCTTTTGACAGGCAGAATATGAGGATACAGAAGGAGTATGGATCAATGCCTTGCTCTTGGCAATTTTATTTCAAGATGCAAATGTCGTTCAATCTCCTGTCACAATGCACATTATACCTTCTATCACTCTTCTGCTAAGATCTGATGAAGTAATTGATAAATATTTTGCTGCCCAGGCTATGGCTAGTCTTGTTTGTAATGGTAATAAGGGAATTGATCTGGCCATTGCGAATTCTGGTGCTGTTTCTGGATTGATAACCATTATAGGGCATGTAGAGTCAGACATGCCAAATCTCACAGCTTTATCAGACGAATTTTCTTTGGTACAAAACCCTGATCAAGTTGTTTTGGATCACCTTTTTGAAATTGAAGATGTAAAAGTGGGGTCTACTGCCAGGAAATCTATACCCCTATTAGTGGATCTCTTGAGACCAATACCAGAAAGACCTAGTGCTCCACCAGTTGCTGTTAGGCTCTTGATATCCATTGCAGATGGAAGTGATTCCAACAAATTAATCCTGGCTGAAGCTGGAGCTCTGGAAGCGTTGAACAAATACCTGTCTTTGAGTCCTCAAGACTCAACTGAGGCTGCAATTTCTGAGTTATTGAGAATATTATTTTGCAATTCTGACCTTATTAAACACGAAGCATCAATAAATTCATTGAACCAACTCATAGCTGTTTTGCGTCTTGGATCCAGAAATGCCAGATATAGTGCAACAAGAGCACTTAATGAACTTTTTGATGCTGAAAACATTAGAGACTCGGAATTAGCTAAACAGGCCATTCAGCCATTGGTTGACATGCTTAACACAACATCAGGGCATGAGCAGGAGGCTGCTCTCATGGCCTTGATCAAGCTAACTTCAGGAAATTCTTCAAAAGTATCTCTTCTTACTGATGTGGAAGGAAACCCACTTAAATGTTTATACAAAATACTATCTTCTGCTTCATCCTTGGAACTGAAGAGCCATGCTGCCCAACTCTGCTTTGCTCTTTTTGGCAATAGTAAGATCAGAGCAGATCCAGTTGCCTCAGAATGCCTGAAACCCCTTATAGCACTGATGCAGTCTGGTTCTGAGACTGCAATAGAATCTGGGGTTTGTACCTTTGAGAGATTATTGGAAGATGAACAACAGGTAGAGCTTGCAGCAGCCTACGATGTTGTGGATCTCCTTGTGAGCTTAGTTTCTGGAACAAACTATCAGCTTATTGAGGCTACCATATCTGCTCTTATAAAATTGGGCAAAGACAGGACCCCAAGTAAACTAGACATGGTGAAAGCTGGCATTATTGATAATTGTCTCAAGCTACTACAATTAGCACCTAGCTCTTTATGCTCAACTGTTGCTGAGCTGTTTCGCATTTTAACGAACAGTAGTGCAATTGCGAGAAGTTCAGATGCTGCAGAAATTGTAGAACCTCTTTTCCATGTTTTGCTCCGTCGAGATTTCAACTTATGGGGACAGCATAGTGCCTTGCAAGCTCTAGTTAATATATTGGAGAAACCGCAAAGTCTTGCAACCTTGAAGCTTACTCCAAGTCAAGTTATTGAACCCTTGATTTCTTTTCTGGAATCCCCATCCCAAGCTATTCAGCAGCTTGGCACAGAACTGTTATCTCATCTTCTTGCACAGGAACATTTTCAGCAAGATATTACAACAAGGAATGCAGTTGTGCCTCTTGTACAGCTTGCAGGAATTGGAATATTAAACTTACAGCAAACAGCAATAAAAGCATTGGAAAAAATTTCCACAAGCTGGCCAAAGGCAGTTGCTGATGCAGGAGGTATTTTTGAGCTTGCAAAAGTTATTATTCAAGAAGACCCTCAGCCACCACATGCACTCTGGGAATCAGCTGCTTTAGTTTTATCTAATGTATTACATTCCAATGCCGACTACTATTTTAAAGTTCCTGTGGTTGTTCTTGTTAAACTTTTGCACTCAACACTTGAGAGTACAATTAGCATTGCCCTTAATGCTTTAATAGTTCATGACAGAAGTGATGCTTCAAGTGCTGAGCAGATGATGGAAGCTGGGGTTATAGAGTCCCTGTTGGACCTTTTAAGATCTCATCATTGTGAAGAAGCATCTGGTAGATTACTGGAAGCTTTATTTAACAATGTGAGAGTACGAGAGATGAAGGTGTCTAAGTATGCTATAGCGCCTTTATCCCAGTATCTATTGGATCCGCAAACCAGATCGCAGTCTGGCAAGCTTCTTGCTGCTTTAGCTTTGGGAGATCTTTCCCAGCATGAAGGACATGCTAGATCTAGTGCCTCCGTTTCTGCATGTCGTGCATTGATAAGTTTACTTGAAGATCAGCCTACTGAAGAAATGAAGGTGGTGGCTATATGTGCATTGCAAAACTTCGTCATGAACAGCAGGACCAATAGACGAGCTGTTGCAGAAGCAGGGGGCATATTGGTGATTCAGGAGTTGCTGCTATCTCAAAATACAGAAGTTGCTGCACAAGCTGCTTTATTGATAAAATTTTTGTTTTCTACCCATACACTGCAAGAATACGTGTCAAATGAGTTGATCAGATCTTTGACAGGTACATAATATAATTGTCTGTATTGGCAGTGCTCCCTGCTTTACACTAAGGCGTACTTTTAGAGCAACTACTTTTGATATGTCTCATCTCAAATCATGTCTGTTTTACCTTATTACTTATTAGTAGTCTTTGGTTTAACAGATTAAATAGAAATTCATTTAATTGTGCATTTTTTCTTGGATTAAGCTCATTCTTGTATGACAGCTTCAGGTTCTTTTTTTTTTTTTTTTTAATTTACAAGTATCAGGTTTTGTGAAATAATTGTAGACTTGTAGTTGTTAATGATGGGAAAGGCTTTTTATTTTAAATTCTTCTAATTTTTCTGTATGAACTTAGAACCAGACAACCAATATTATTAGAATTCAAACATATGTCTTCAGCTTGTGATTCACCTTATCTTTCATTTTGGACTTTTTGGAACTAGAAAAACAACCAAGTTTTGATTTGTTGAGTCTTTTACAAGCATTACCACGTTACTCATTGTATGAATGTTTTTCAGAGCAATTGGAAACATGTACAAATAAATTAATCTCCTTCCTGTTTTCTTTCTCTCCTAGTATAAATCTTTAGTTCAATGTATAATTCTGTTTTTAGTTTCGTTTTAGAGAAATGGAAGACAAGTAAAGATTTTCTGGTGTATGACAGCAAGTGAAACAGTTTTCTTCTTCTTTAGTGTACCAATCCTAAATTTATATTAATGAGAAATAAATTTTAACAAATAGATTGGGGTGTAATTGTGATGATCTTTTACATCTATTAAATATTTATATTTCATCAAAAAATTATTTTTGTTAATTGCTATGCAGCTGCACTGGAAAGAGAGTTATGGTCAACAGCCACAATCAACGAAGAGGTTTTGAAAACTCTATATGTGATATTCATGAACTTCCCTAAGCTCCACACATCTGAAGCAGCAACTCTTTGCATTCCTCATTTGGTAGGCGCACTTAAATCGGGTGGTGAAGCTGCTCAGGACTCTGTACTGGACACGTTTTTCTTGCTAAGACAATCTTGGTCAACTATGCCTATAGATATAGCTAAGTCTCAAGCTATAATTGCTGCAGAAGCCATCCCCATCTTACAAATGCTCATGAAAACCTGCCCACCTAGTTTCCATGAGAGGGCAGATTCACTTCTGCACTGCTTACCAGGTTGTTTGACTGTCACCATTAAGCGTGGAAACAATCTCAAACAAACTATGGGAAGCACTAATGCATTCTGCCGGTTGACGATAGGCAATGGTCCTCCAAAACAAACCAAGGTATTCCCATGAATAATATGAAAAACTGCGGAAACACTAAATTATGTCTTAGCCAATGTATGGTTGAAGGTCTTCAATAATTTTTAAGCTGAAACTGTTGGTCTTTTGTTCTTTGTAGTCTTTTTTTCTTACTTCCGTTAATTACAAGTGCCATTTTTTATTATGCCTAGTTTTCATGTAAGCAACATGCTTATTATCAATTGCATTTGATACGACAACATAAATTTTGAAATCGCTTTACTTAAGTTATTCATAGATCAAGGAGTACCCTCCACTCCACTTAGCATTCCTGTCATAATTCTCCACTTCTCAAATTTCCAACAAATATAAAAGGATTTAGTTTTGATTATATAATTCCAATTTGCTGAATCATATTTCGTGTAATTTAACACTGAATAACTTAAGTTTTACTTATATACGAGAAAACTGTGAAACAAAATTTATTTACATAGCTATTAATTGATTTGTCTGCTGTCTCTAGTGAGGGTTGTAATTTATCATACAAGATTACAGATGCCATTTACTGTTTTTTCTTCTGTTAGGTAGTGAATCATAGTACTTCTCCAGAATGGAAAGAAGGATTCAGTTGGGCATTTGATGTACCTCCAAAAGGCCAAAAGCTACATATCATATGCAAAAGCAAGAATACTTTTGGAAAGGTAACTAGATAGTAGACATTCGTTCTGCAAGTGATTTACTCATTCTCTATTTTTATGTGTTGCAAGTGCTTACTTATTCCTTTTCTGAAGGATGAATGGCTACATTTGTTTGTATGATGGATACTAATATTATTTTGTTGATAACTGGAAGGTTCCCTGTCTATTTCTGTTAATTATAACAGTCTTCCTGTGCTCGTTTTAGTATTTGAAAATTGAGGTGGAAAATAGAATGTATTTCACTCTTGGTTGAAAATAATATTCACTTTGCCTTTTTTTCATCTTCTCACTTGTTCAACTAACCTCATGCTAATCTGTATTGCTTTAGTTACTGACTGTTAAGTGTTGTGCTTTTTTTTCCAGACAACTCTTGGAAGAGTCACTATCCAAATTGATAAAGTTGTATCAGAGGGGGTTTATAGTGGATTATTCAGTCTTAATCATGATGGCAACAAGGATGGTTCTTCCCGAACACTTGAAATTGAGATTATATGGTCCAATAGGATTTCCAATGATGACATATGAAAAGTATAGCGAGCTACTTGTCATGTGGAAGCATAGAAAATAATCTGCAACATGCATGAGATGTTGGAAATGGTTTTGCTTGTAATTATCAGCATATTTGGATGATCCAATTTTGTAGCCTGGCTGATTAAGTTGAGTTGCTTCAGTTGTAAGTGTAAATTAAATTATAAATGTCTAGAGGCAAGCGTTTGAGCCACGGTAAAGTCAAAATGTTTGCAATTGTACAGGTCAGTCCACAGGTATTAGAAATTTGAATCATAGGAAAACAAATGGCATTTTAATTAAATTTGTCAAAAGCTTTTCTTTTTGTTGGGATGTACACTAGCTTCTGCTGTAAAGTGGCTTTGTTTTATGTTTGTAAGCCACGGAGATGATACACTGACAAAATGTCATTGTCCACTTGTGTCGGGAACATGCTCTTTTATCACCACCTTGGCCCCCACCCAATAAACTATTCACTCATTTCATTTGATTCATGGACCTTATTGCAGGTTTACATAATTTTTTTTTTCATTTTCTTAAATTGATGGATCGTATCCTTTTCCATTTCCCTCTTATCATTTACATGCAGAACTTAAGCTACTATGTATCTAACGAACCCTTATATCTACTATGTATAGCAGTTATTTGATGCATACCCATTTAACCTGGTAGTGTGACTCTGTCATAAAACGGAGTAAACATGTTACTTGTCAGCAATAACATTAAAAATTTAAAATGCCCTACTTCAAATCTATTCGTGCAAGAGATGATCTTCCAATCCCAGTTTCACAAGTGGGCATATCAAGTGCCTGAACCAATTAAATATTAACAAAATCCTTTTTCCTTAGGTCAGTGTTAAGAAACAAAGATTCACACTGTAATTTTCTTCACACTTTGCCGCAAAAAGGTATGATATTTTTGTGAGATTAAAAATTGGATTGTTATTAGAGAAATCAACTAAGTGTTTGTGAAAATAATGAGTAATGGGATAAAATTTTCACATTGTAATATGTTTTCTTTTCTCAGTGTAAGTATCTAAGGGTGACCTGTTATAATGATTGACTAATACTTATTCTGTAGAATGTAATAGTTGGATTTTTGTTTATCTGAAAACTTTAAAAGAACAACAAATGTTGATGTGGGTGTAAAGTGGTTAATAAAAAGGGAGAAATTGAAAACCTTTTTTTAAGAAAAAAAAAGACTATTGGGTAAAAACTGTGAATACAACCCGATAGAGCGTCAATGGCATGTTGACCTAGAGGATTATCACACAGGGTCAAACCGTTAATAGTTACCTATTTGTAGGCTTACTGTGCAACTAATCCTTAGGGGATCTACCTAGGGAGGGTTGCTCACCGAACAGAGTTGGCATCAGGGGAATCCAAAGTCACACCTATGAGGAAGGTAAAAGTTCATTCCAGATCTTTAACCACTTGTGCCAGCCCCATTGAACCATTGTTTAACACATCATCAAAATGACAAAAAGAGTGACCTTAATTATATTTTATAAATACTCTATTCAAGAAAATAAAAAGAACATGAATTGTTGATATAAGTATAAAGTTGTTAACAGAAAGTGAAGAAATGAAGTATTGAACCATTCTTTGACAAATCAATCAGAATGTTGAAGTGGCCAAAAAAAAAAAAGTTAATTAAGTTAATTGTGAATGTAACAGTTTTTGAGAGTATGAAACTGCACCAAGCGCTGGCTGGCCTTGTGCCCACGCAGGCCCTGAAGGCAAGAAGAAACAAAAGGGGAAACAACATCCGTAGAGAAGAAAGAGTGGGGCAAGAGGACAGTGGCAGAAAAAGGGGGGCCAAGGCATTGTCATAATAGCTACAGTCCCATATTGCAGATCGACTTCCACCTAAGGGGTACCTTGCAACATGAAAATGACAAAGCATATAAGTAGGTAGAGGAGACACATCTTGGCTTAATCATTCACAAGGAGAAAATAAAGAACTACATCAATTCATTCAGCATTGAAAACACTTAATCATAGTGCATGCAGAGCAAATCTTAGTAGATCTTCTTATTTCCTTGATCATTCACTAGGAGAAAATAAAGAACTAAATTATTTCATTTTGGCGTAATATCATATACACCATCAAAACAACATGAAATTCGGTATCTCAGAAAATAGGTAGGGGAAATATATGAAATGAGAAAACATACAAAGTGATGACAGATCCACTATATAAGGAAAGAAACTCAAGTCTCATCTCAGTTAGAAATAATATCAAAATACAATATTTTCACCCCTTAAGTTAGTTTTTGAGATTGAATTAGACCTAAAAGCACATTCTTATCATACAACATAAACCCTAAACTCAGTTATTACTTGGTATATGATTTTAAGTAGGTTAAATTTATGAGCTGAGATACTATAGCTTAAAACAATGAATGAAGTCTTGCTTTATCATTTTAGAGCACAGTCAATCCATAAATATGACCCATTGCCAGCACATCAATCAACGACATTTCTCACTCTATGTTCTTGCCTGTATCCTTTTCATTTACTTTTCGTTCTCTATTTTATGATATTCTATTTCAGATTCTCTCTATATTTCTAATCCACAAGAATTTCCACTTCAGTTTCTGCTCCAATTGAATTGCAACTGATCCTATCAACATTTATCATCCAGAGAAACATCTTACTTTCTAAGTTGCTCATTAAAATTTGATGAAAATCACAAAATATGAATGAAATTCATTAAATAAGAAAAAAATCTACAAAATTTTGTGATTTTTGATAAATTTTACTAAATAATAGTGTGTTCAAATGAGTGTAATAAAGAATATATTGCTACCAATTATCTATCATGCATTTAGCTGTAACAACTTCTTTCAAACTTCTTGCAATCCAGCCAAATTTATACGAGGATGTGCAATTGATTAAAAATCAAAACAAATTGGTGGACTGAACATCAATTTGTCTCAATTATTACTACTCACAAATTCCATTCCAAAAATCCAAAGCTTCAGCTCCACAATTATTACGTTTGTGCATATATTCCCAAATCCCAACGCAAAACTTTATGTAGATTTTTATCCTACATTTGAATGTTTAATTAGTTATACAAAAGTTATTATCACAACTTCAGGAGAAATACTGATATAACTAACATCTGTTAGTCAGACCAAGCTCAGGGAAAATTAATTATTAACATGGAAAAGAGTAGGATAGCAATATATTCTCTATGCTACAAATCATTTATCAACTGCACTTGTTGAACCAAAAATTTGATAGAGAGAGAATGAAAATAAGATCAATTAAACAACATACCTACAACTTGGACAGACAGTGGCATAAGGTTTACATTGTCACTTCTCTTCCAATATTTAACAGGGCAGTCTTTTCTTTGTCTTGATTTTCAAATATTCTTATCTGAAATTCAAGTAAAAAAAATATTGCTTAAAAATATTACACACCTTTTAACGAAATAAAGAATTTGATTATGAATTTATTTTTTGTAAGTTTGTGAATTTGGTTACAGAAACTAAATATTAAAATATTAAAGAGACTAAAATAGGAAAATTGGAAAAGTAGAAACTAAAAATGAACAAAAAGATCAAAATTAAAAAGCGCAAATTTACATAAACTAAAATGAGACCAAAATTGAAAAAGGATTTTGAGCCAAAAAATAATATTTGTAAAATTATCTGCAAATAATTCATCTAGAAGCTAGCATAATATTTGCTGAACGTTTTTGGCAAGGGATTTCAATTTTCCACTGCATGGATAAACAACTTCTTCTGTTATCAGCAGAGAAACCATGTGTTGACTGCACAAATTGTAAAGCAATTGAATTGATCATCGAGGATCCACTAACAAAATCAAACATAATGGAGCATGTAATAAGAGGTAACACCCTTCCCATAGTTGAGGATTTCAAATTAATAGTTGTGAAATAAATAAGAGAACTAACAAGCTTTTGGATCCAAGAAAAAGAAAATGAGAAGAATAAAGAGAAAGATTACTTAAGAAATGGTGTAGCTTGTTTAAGCATTAAAGTCTTTTATATTCTATTTTGCTTTACATTCCCTAATACAATCCAAGTTCCAAAAGACAAGACATATAGAAGCATTCTTAAAATATCACATGAAAGACTTGCATATAATGTCTCAATTAGAATAGGATCCATATATCTCCCAAAAAAGGCATAACGAGGTATATACTTGTTGTCAATTTAGTTTCCAACAGGATAAACTCAAACTTACTTACATGGCATATATACATTGCTTATATACATGATGGAATGTTATCAGTAAATCATGATCCAGAATATCTAGTGTAACAATAATATCTTCTTGCTAGTCAACAAAAGTTTGAGAATTTCAAAAAACTATATAGGAATCTGTCTGCAACAAAAACTTGCTTTCTATTATCACTTATAGTCAGATACTATGTTCTTTTCTTGTCAAGACTTAACCTAGTATCACCCTAGCTTCCGTATACATTTCATTTGTGTGGATGGGAGAGGGTGTATCTGAAGCATTATAGTACACATTCTAAAATGTATCCAAAACATTAGGTATATTTATTCCTTTATGTGAAAAAATTAAAAGAAACAAAAAGACTATCTGATTTACATATCAATTATTCTTTAACCATTAGGTATACTTATTCCTTAAACAAGATGTATATTTAAGTCTTTTTCGATAAGAAAAAAGAGAGAAGAAGTTGGAATGAGAGATTTCACTAGCTAGGTTTTCTGGCGAAGATTAATTATCTGTTAAATAGAAGTAGTTTCTCAACACCAATATCATATGTATAAAAAAAAACTCCCTATTAATAAAAGCTGAAGAGAAGTCGTTCAGTGATGCCAATTAAGCCACTGTCTTCAACATGAAGCCTGGTCAAATATTATATACTGTGTAAATTATTATATTGCCAATTATTAAGCCCAAAAATTGAATCACAACGTTACAACTGTCAATAACAAGCAATAGACTGATATTCCAGTAGTAGTAGGGATAAAACCTAGCATTTAAGAAAGATATTCACATGTACAACCAGTTTAATTTAAGCTACAGCAACTTCCAATATTATAATTTAAATCGTAATCAAATATCATGAAAATAACATAGCTAGCCTTATTGATGTATAGATATGTTGTATGTTCAAGAAACAAATAAGACAGTGTAATATTTTGATCACAATAGCCAAGTCGAAGCACCAATCAGTGTGTAGTTTAATAATGGACAAAGGTTCAATTAGTAGAATTAATGAAAGGAAAGAAGTTAAGAACATATCTAACACTTTCTCTCGTTTTCCTATAACATACATTATAATTAGTTTAAATTTATTAAGAATCGTCAATTTTGATAAATTTATTAAAAATGGTCAATTCATAACTAGTTTTACGGTACCAGTTCAATTACAAACTAATTTTATAAAACAGTTCGATTTTTGTTGTAGAATTGAATTATTTTAAATAATTTGGTTCTATTGTATAAAAAAATAGTTTTTCCCTCCCCTAGTAGTTACACGTTTATATAGTAATTAATATACATTTTTTCTTATTTTTATTTTAAATATTTTAAAAAATTTTTAGAGATACACTTCTTTTTTAATATATCTTATGATATAGTGATTAATATACTTTCTTTCTTATTTTCTCCGCACCTCCACAAACCTAGTTACTTAAGTCCTTCCAACATCTTATAATACACTTTTCCGTAAAGATTAAAAATACAAGGTTCAAGAAAAAGTATTTTATTGAATGTGCATTTATACTTTTAAAAAAAACTTTTCATAAAACTAAACTCTTCTGCAAAATTACTTTTCAAAATTATGTTTGAAAATAAAATTCTTGAAAAGTTCTTTTCAAAATGTATATCTATACTTCTAGAGGTACTCTTTGGAAGAGTTAAACTTTTTCAGTATTAAAAAAAAGGGTCACAGGAAGTACTTTTCAAAATGTGCCTTTATATTTTTGAAAATTGCTTTTTAGAATGTGCATTTATATAGTTAGGAAGTACTAGTCTAAGATAAGTACATTGATTAATTATGAAAAATTCTGTTGAAAAATATAATTATAAAGTCATTTAAAAAAATATGTAAAGTATTAAAATTTAATAATTGTTTGAAGGTATAAGGTTGTTACTTCCTACACCTGTCTTTTTACTCGTACATTCATCATAAATTCATAATTTTTAAAATACTCAAACTACTCTTATTGATTTATTACATATGAGATGTATCATTCTTGAATAAACCTCCAAATTAAGTAGTCTGGAAAAGATATATTTGTCATAAGATTAGGTAATCTAAATGGTATGCACGCTTCTTGAATGAACCTCTAGATTAGATTAAATTGGAAAACCCAATAAAGTCATTAAACTTTCATATTTTAATGTAATTTCATAGTCAAAATCAGTATTGAAAAGAATTTTAAAAAAATAATTTTCTAATAATTGTTTTTTGAAAGAAGAGAAAAAAATTATTTAGTAAGTGTTGTTTGAAAATCATTTTGTAGATGAGAAAATAAAAAAAAATTGGTCATATTTATGAAAGTATTATCAATGAAAAGCAAAAAATAACTTATTTCTCTTGTGTTTTGAATTTTTAAAATAAAAAAGACAAAATTGAAAAGAAAAACTATTTCTGTTGTTTTCTTTTTTTAGTTTTTAAAAACTAAAACATCAATTTTTTAAAAAAATATTTTAAGAAAATACTAACCAAACGAATTTTTTAGTTTTTAAATACTAAAATACTAAAAACAGTTTTATAAGTACTTGTTTGGCTAAAGTTTTATAAAACTGTTTTTAATATTTTAGTATTTAAAAATTAAAAAAGGATAACAATTATAAGTAATTTAATTTTTTCAGTTTTATATTTTTGTTTAAAAACTCAAATACAAGAAGAATAGTTTTTTTCTTTTCATTAATGATACTTCTATAAATATGGACAAATTTTTTTATTTTCATATATTTAAAACAATTTTTTTAAAAAAAAAATTCTTCTAAAGAACAATTTTCTTAGAAATGATCTTATTAACAAAGGGATTCGAACCTACTCTTCGTCATCTTTCTCTCTACATGTGTTAGTTTGGTTAGTTTTAAGGAAATTAATATTATCTTAAATTCTGAAACTAAAGTAAATAAAAAAAATTATTTAAAAAATATTATGCTTAAAAAGAAATAGAGGGATAATAATTAAAATTGATTGAAATTCTGCACACACACAGAACTTGATTGCAATTAGGAATGATAAAAGAGAGTACCTGTTAACTATTTGTACTCCCACACAGTTTGTTTTATAGTTGGAGTACGTTAAAAAATAACTCTATTGGTGAATTTTAAGACACAACCTTAGTTATAACTTGTAAATTTACTTCAACTAAAAAATAATTATGACATACTTATTCAAGTTCCTACCATTAAGCCGATTTGACTGAGATAAATTGAATTTAAACTCATTCATAAATTACTCCAAAATAAATGTTAAAGCAATTTTAAAATATTACATTTTTTAATAAATATAAAAGGAATATGGAGATAAGAAGAGTTCTAGCATTACATACATAGGAGCTATGCCTTTTATTAATTCTCGTATCTTACATGTCTCACACCATTTAATTAGGCAATTGCCTTTTGTACCTTCAGTTTTTTCTTCCTACAATCCCAGATAACAATTTATATTCCAAATTAGTCACTCTACAATCTAAAAATTTACGTTCCACATTATATTCCGAAATATAAATTACATTCCAAATCCACATGTTAGAAAAAAAAAAAAAACAAAAACTATATTTCAAATTTCTCTTTCTATAAATGCGAAAACCGTAATTGTTAATTTGAGTTTTTCTTTTCACACCTCCTAATAAATGAAATGAACAAAATTAGCTTTTAAGTCACTGAAATGGTCAATTCATGCACCTTCATAAGCACATTCGTGACGGAAGAACAATGAGAAAGTATGTTGTAGATGGATAGGGGAGGCATCGAATAATTTGAAGGAGGAGAAGAAATGTGGAAGGAGGGAGTCACAATTTTTTTGTCGAAACACTATTCGGAACGAGCATTCCCAAAGTTATAAAATTTGTATTTGTAATTCGAATGGTTATTTTGAACCTCACTTTGAAATAGGAATTCTAAACGACATATGTAAATTGTTTTTAAAATTTTGTAAATACTTATTCCAAAAATTCCAGACCCTTGTTCGAGTAAATAAAGGGGTAATCATAGAACATTAAATATATGAAGGTTTAGGGAGAAATTTATGGGGTGTGGGGGAGATAAGAACTTCCCATTATATAGACTGAAAACGTTATGATTTGCGTTGAGGGATTTTCTTTTTGAACCCACATTTTACTATTTGCACCTATAATGTAAAAATATCCATATTGTTCCTAACTTTTTATGTTTTCTAGTATGTTTTAAAACCCTAATCTTCTTATAGTCGTCTATTTATACAATAGTACATATCAATGGTGGGAATTTTCACAATGACCATTGTTCTTCACTCATCTCTTACATGCACATAGCTACTGTCGTTTAATATTGCGGATCAATTGATTCACCGTATGCATTCATATTATAGATCTCATGATCCGCAATATGTATATGCTTATTACAGCAGATCATGAGATTCACAATATGAAAAATCATATTCATATTATGGATTTCGTAACATTAAACAATATATTTATTTAGCTTAGTTAAGCGAAGCCTGAAATAACCTATTTCTTGATAATAATTATTATAGAGGTGTCGAAAGTGTAGTCATTTGGAGTATCTAATTTAGGGCAAAATTTCCGTATACCATTTCAAAGGTGTAGTTTTTTCTTCAAATTGAGCTCTCCGAAGATGTGATATGGAAGTGTAAAAGAATTTTTATGGAATTATAGAAAAAAAATTCCCTTACTTTAGATATAAAAGATCTAAGAAAGTGTAATGAAAAAAAAAAAAAGAAAAAAACAAATCCAACACAGTTACTGTTGATTAGAAATCAAAACATCATATGCTAGAAATACTAATAAGTAGATTTAACCTTTTCAGGCAGGTACTTCTTTATACGTATTCTCAGGTATTTAATTTTTTATAACATTTTTAATAAACAAAACCATCTACTAACTATGTTACAGTATATTATACTGTATTGTTTTATATAATGACATGTACTAATTACATTTAAATTATCTAAGCATGCTAATTTGCATTTCTAAAAAACTACATTTATGCTAAACCTAAATACAAAAGTCAAGGATATATCCATTGGTTAAATAGAGTGTATAAATTATTATAAAACACATGTCAATTCCTATATAAAATAAAGACCTAAATACCAAAGTAACGTGGATAATCTCACATTTAATTTTAATATGATATATCATCAAGAATCTGAAACTATAATTGTTGATAAAAGAATATGAAACTTTAATTTGACATCAAACTATTTTTTTTTTCATTTTGTTGAACCCATTTTTTTGGTTACTCGACTCTATTCTCAATATGTAAATATGAGAATATTTTTCTCCATATTTGGAGGCATAATCGCGTAGACAGGTTGAATAATACAATGTATCTTAATATTATAGGTGTCATGCATCAATGCAAGTGTCTTTTCTAACTTTAAATGAAACTTAAGCTTTGATTGTTTTGGACCAACTTTCCAAATTAGGCTAGTCACGTTTAACATATTGACTGTATGGCAGAGAAATCCTAATTTTGAAAAGGGACATATGACATATAATAATGGAGATTTGCTAAGGAAATCAGGAATTGCAATATAATTCCAAAAGCTTAAACCTACCATCATTCAAGATATTCTTTTCCATAATCATTAAAGATTAATATCATGCTATATCATAATTAATAAATAATCTTGTTTCTTAAATATATAATCTGACATTTGATTTCCAACTTATATATATTTGGAACTTCTAAGAGATTAATATACTTTCAATTAAGAAATATTCTCCAAAAGTACGTGGTCTCCTAAACATTGGTTTCGTGAATTTTAATATGAATGATAGATAGTCCTCAGTGCAATATAATGACCTTTTGGATTTACTAATTTATGATATCAATATTCAATAGTATAATATATAAAACTCATGATTATATGCCAAATTCAACTTCATGAGTATGTACTATAATATACATAATCTATTAAAAATATAAAAAATAATATTCAAATTCCCTTTATTCCATGATCTATTTAACCGAAACGAAATCGTGCGTATTAAATTGATGTTTTATTATGGCATTTATTCATTAGTTAAAACAGAAAATAAAACAGCAATTTGGAACAGAAAATTTTTACTCCTATTTACCCATTAAATTAAGCTTCTTAATATCTCCATGCATTAATTAATGAAGTATTAGAATAATAAGTTATTAACACATAATTAATGAAGTATTAATTATTTAATAACCACATTATAATAACATCATGATGTTCATATATATATATATATATATATAAGAATGTTTGTTTTGGTACTAATCCCCTACGAGCACCAGCACGGGCACACTCACGGACCTTCGATACAGTCTCGTGCTTCCGTGCAATGCAGCCACTGCAAAAATACATGCACACACGAAACGACGTCGTCGTCGTCGCGGTGGTGAATGATTTCAAAACGGCTTGGAGTTGTAGAGGTACATGAAGATATCCTGCAGCGGCGACATCTGATTCCCGCTCCCGAGAGTGGCATCCAAGTAATTATACGCAAACTCGTTGCCCCTCTTCATTTCGCTCTGCACCTCGCTCGCCAACTCCGGCGACACCACCTGCTCGGAGCAGCTCGAGTCCGTCGTGTGCAGCCGCGGCACCGAGTCCGAAGCGTCGAAGTACACGCAGTCCGCCACCGCCTGCGGTGGAAGAATCCCCTCGACACGTGGCACGATCCTGGGCTTCTCGTCCTCCGGTTCGGACCGTTCGATTTTGCGGACCCCACTCGGCGGTTGTTGCTTCTCAACCGCGCCTTTCTTGTTGTAAATGCGGCACAGCACCCAGTCATCTAACTGCAAAATCACAACCATCCAATTAATTACGTCACATTTTTATCTATTTAAAAATATAAAATATTCTTTTATTTTTCCAACAAACAAACACTATATGATTTTATCTCTATAATTTTAAAATGTACTATTTATTTAACCTTTTAAGTAGTTGACATAATATTTTATATGAAAATAGATTGAATAATGTTTAAAACATTTAATTAATACTACCAAGGATTTTATTTATAAAAATTTAATAAAAAATAACCAGTTTAATGGAGATAAGTACTGAAAACAAAAATTATGAAATTTGTTATAAAAATAACATCAATTATTTTAAAAAAATATATTTTAAAATTAAAAATAAAAATAATTATAATTTTTAGAAAAGTAACATAAACATTTTTTGTTTCAGGCATTTAATATCACTAAACTCGTAACTTTTTAAGTTATTTTGATATATATGATTGGTCTTGATAAACTTATCGTGAACAGAAGCTTCTTTTATTAAGGGGTGAAAGGGTAAATTGGAAAGTGAAAGACAATAATGGCCTTGGAGAGGAAGGGGCATTATCGGTATATACCCTCAAGGTGTTGTTTTTGCGAGCGGAACGATCCACGTGTGCGAGACGATACTCGTGCATGATCCAGTTGGTTTTATCTCCTTTGGGGGCTTTGCCAGAGTAAAAAACCAACGCTTTCTTGATCCCAACGGGTCTCGGGTTTCCAATCGGTTTATCAGCTCCGGTCGCTTTCCAGTAGCCGGTTCGGGCGGAGCGGTTCGGGCGAGTCCCGTTCGGGTACTTGCGGTCCCTGGGCGAGAAAAAATACCATTCTTTCTCTCCGTACAAGGCCATTCCTGTCCAATTAAAATAAAAGGTTAGGAAAATGAAAAATTGATGTTAAGAAAAATGAATAGAAGTGAAGAAGAGAATATACCAGGGAGGTCCCAGGGATCGAACTTGTATAAGTCGATTTCAGCGATTACGGGAACTGCGATTTGTTGCGTGGCGCATTTGCGGCAGAGGTAGTGAAGGACGAGTTCTTCGTCGGTGGGGTGGAAGCGGAAACCGGGGGGCAAGTTAAGCGCTGGAGGCGGCATTTTTATTTTGTCGTGGCGGCGTTAGAAAACTGTGGCCTCAGTGAGAGTTGGGGCTTTTATAGCGGGTAGGGTTTGGGTTTGGGTTTGGGTTTGGGTGCCGATGGACACGTGTCGATCGACGAAGTGTGGCACGTGCGTCTCCAGAATCCACAGCAAGTGGGTAATGCTCACTGCTTACGACATTGCTTTCTTGTCGCTTTCCACATGGCACTTTGTTTTTCCCTTGGGATTCGCACCACTCCTTCTTTGCTCTTTTTCTTCCTTCTTCCTTCTTCCTTCTACCTTAAAACTCTTTTAACCTCCTTATTTTTATTACATCTTTCCAATATTTTTACTTTTTATTCATCATAACATATTTGTATACGTATATTAGTAATACTACTTGGATACTTATGTTGACTGTTTTATAATAAAGATCGGAAGAACTAATATAATCTTTTTTATTATTAAATAAATATTACTATTCAATGATTTTTTTTTTTATTGAATTTGTCTTTGTTTACTTTACAAATGAGTTTTCTTTATAAGGAGTAAGAATGTAATATTTTTTAAGGAATAATATCAAAAGTATGTGAGTATAATTTTTTTTAAAATGAATAAGAGGTCTGTGTAAAATATTTTAATAACTAGTGTCAGTATGATTTGAAAACATTCAAGAATGTATGATTTACTTTAAATATTATTTTAATTGTTAATATATTCTTAATAATAAATTTAATTTATAAAATTATCGTTTTTCAACTATTTATTATTTTTAAATTCTTATAAAATTTAAAAAGGTGTTTTTTAGGACTAGAAAATAAAATTTTAATAATAATAATAATATGCTTATTTTATAACCATATTATTAAGATGGTTTAGATATCTTTGTCATAACTAAAACTCAGTCAAAATATTAATTTTGAATGTATATAATGATAATATTTTTCTTTTAATATAATTTGTTTTATGCTTCTAAAATCATGTTACTAATAAACTCTGAATACTGAACTATTACTTTATTAAATAACATAAATAATTACTACTTAATCTTTTAATACACCTACACTTGCTTAGGAATCGGACTATACTCGTTTATAAATAATTATGTTTTTTAAAATATTCGATGTACTATTTATAGTGTTTCTCCTCGGTAATCTTTTATAAAACTGAAATGAAACTTCATTTTGCATGTTGACATGCAGAGATTCGACAAAATAGTTGCCCTTTTTTTTAGATAGATATAATACGATATGTTTAAGAGGAATATTTTATTTTTTTATTTTTAATGTGTTATAAAGTATGTCTTAAATAAATATATTTACTAAGGTCTTTTTTCAAAAACTTATTTATAACTTATTTAAACTTATTTTATTATATAAATACTAAATACTTATACAAGGACAAACGCTTATATAAAATTTATAAGTTGTTTTAAATTTATTTGAATAAGTTATTTAAATTAGTTTTTTTGAAAATAATTGTTTTAGATTTATTAAAAATTTGTACTTCTTTTAATTTTAACCTGTCACTTTTTTGTTCTTCCTATGATTAAAACTTGTTATTGAGTTTTTCTTTCTTCTTTTTTCTCTCTCCCTCTCTCTTTCCCTTCCTATTCTTTTTCCTCTCTCTCTCCCTCTCCATCCACCTTACTTTGCTCTCTCTATATATAAACTTTTAAATTTGTATATTCAAACACAAATAATTTATTGAATTTAAGAGTTTATAGTATAAAACTCTTATTGAATAAACTTTTATCCTATAAACTCTTCTAAAAAGTGCCTAATTCAAGATTCATAAAAAAATTATAGAGTATCAAATTATTCATGTATGTAGAGTGGTTTATTATAGAAAATCATATTTATTTCAACAACTTTTACATTTTTAAAGAATTAGTCTCTGATTTTTATTGAGAGAAACTCTATATATACACATGAAAAACAACACTTAGTAACTACTTAATAAATAAATCAAATTATTAAAGATAAAATGAAATTCTTGTTAATAAGTGTTTTTATTTTTATTAAGTATTTATCAATTTAAAAATAAATATGAAATACTTTTTTAGCGATGTAATTAATGTTTTTGGAGTCTTTGTTAACTTGGTAAAATTATTATAATGTTTAATAAAACAACTAATAAAACATACCACAGGTAATATGATAGGTTGAAAATACTACTGTAAAAGTTACTTTAATTAAATTTTTTTCATTAAAAAATACCTGTATCATTTCTATGATAAAAAATTTATCAGTACAGCCAAGATCTCATATAAGATTTCAGGATTAGCGTGATGTTTTTTTCCTGACGGAAGCATAAATTTAGTATATTTTACTCAACTAACTAAATTAAATTCCTTATAGCATAAAATCTAATTGTTTTAGTGAAATTATAAGCCACTAAATTAGTTTGTCTTTTTACTCAACAAACATAATAGTTTCTTTTTTAAAAAGAGGAAGTTTCAGGTTTAATTTTATTTTTTAATCTTTAAAAAAATAGTAAGATTTGTAGATGTTCACGGTTCAGGTTTGTTTAATTTTAGCAGAAAAGAAAATCAAACTAATTAATTTTAATTGATTTAATTTGATTTTGAATTTTTATCATTTTTTATATAATAATATTAAAATATAAAAAATTATTGATAAATGTTATTAATAAAAAGTAAATTGAATCTCTTTTTCATGTATTTTAAATTTTTAAAATAAAAAACAAATATGTTTTTTAAAAATTATTTGAAAAGCATTAAAAAATAAATTTTTAATTTTTAAATACTAAAATTAAAAAAAAAAGTTTTATAAAAATATTAACCATACATTCAAAAACAGTTGGTTGATTAGTTTTATAGTAGTATGTTATAAAAATAAAAGTTTTATAGTAGTACTTATAATAGTTAATACAATGAAACCAAATAAGTGTTTTATTTTTTTTAGATCGACTGTCACAGGATAAGATGTGCGCGTCACTGTGACCTGTCCCAGTAGCTTTGGATCATAACACATGAGACATGCACATATGCATATGTGAATTTTATTTAAATTTAATTAATATATATTTACAATATAAATTTTTTTACACTGATTTATAATTATAATTTTTATTTATATCACTTTTAATTATTAATTAATAAAATTAATAAATTTATTATAAATGAGAAGTTGTGATTTAATGTTAATATAAAAATTTATATACTAAAGTTATATAGTTTTTTATTACGTTATAATAATTTTATTATATTAAAATTTGATATATTTTAATAATTTATTTTAATTTAGTATATAATCTTTTCTTTTTATTGAATGTGCTGTTATTTTAACTATTTGTTTTTGTATTTGTTTAAATTTATTTATAGATAAATTGAAATTATAAATTAAATAAAAAATAATATTGATATTAATAGATATATGCCAAAAAAGATAATTTCCTTTACATAATGGTATAAATTATTATTTTAAAATAAATCAATACTCATTCTAACATTATGTTTTGGGTGTGAGAAAGGGAAATAATAAATTAATAAAAGATGAAAAAAATAAGATTGTTTGTTTGAGGTTAAAAAATAAAAATAAAAAATGTGTACAAAAGTTAATCAATAAAAAAAGTAAAATTATGTTAAATAATAAAATTATCATTTAGTCTGCATTTAATTTATTTTCTTAATTTTTTTTACTTATGTTATACATATAATCAATTATATTAGTATATTTGATTGTCTCATGTCAATCAACCCCTTTGACTTAAGCCACTTTCCATTTTACGGTGTTCGTGGCTAGGAGGTTGTGTACCTCTAACAGTTCTACGCTGATCAACCTTCTTCCTTATAAGTCACTTCTTATTATTTAATGCTCGAAGCTAGGGGGTTATGTACTCCTGGCCCCACAAGTTGTCAACTGACCTCTTTACTTATAACGCATTTCTCATTCTTTAGTTCTCGTGGCTAAAGGGTTATATACCGCTAGTCGCCCCACATTGATCGACCTTTTTTCTTATGAATCACTTCCTACTCATCATTGCTCATGGTCATAATTATCAAAATTGCAAGTTAACTCATAAAATCGTACGAGTTTACAAGCTCCTGACAAGTTAAATCACATGTAAAATAGAAAGAATGGTTATGCAAATTGCATGTAAAGTCAAGTTTACTGATCTCTTACGAGTTTATGTAAACTCTCGATTTTGATAATCTTGTTCATGGCTAAGAGACTATGTACCCTTGGCCAACTCATGCCGATCAACCCTTGGTTTTTCAATATCCTTACACGGCTATACGTCGATCGAGCACCCCTAAGACAATGTCACCTCTATAACCCTTGCTCGTGATATCCTATCTAAATATCCTCCAAATCCACATTCCCAACTATCTTATCTTAATTAAATATCTCATATAACCATAGTGTATTATATTTTATTCAAAATGAGTGACATTCTCAGACCTCAAACCACCTAATTATATTAACATATTCATATTTTATATCTTTCATGATACCTGATTCTCTGACATTACTTATAAATACACTGCCTCACCTGCAAAAAGACAATGAATTCACACTTTTTAAATTTGTTACTCATATTCTAAGAATACTCTTGCTAAAATTTACTTGGATTCAAAAATAAATATCATGTACCAAATTGATTATATGATATCCTAGTGATTAACTTATTGTTATATAGAAGTATATAATCGATTACGTCATAGGTACGGTGGATTATATATATTCCAAAAACACAAGTTACACAAGCGAGGGTGATTTTATTTAAAAAAAAAAATATTTAGTTTTGTCTTTCTCCTAACTTGTTTGAAGAAAGCTGAATATCCCACTTAATTTCACAAATTGTCATACACTTTCATGCTAATCAAACGTAGTTGCATTTTGTTTTCCATGACTTTCTTTCTTCAACCTTTTTACTCGTCCAAACAATACGTTAAGTTCTCACGGAATTGTATATTTTTCTCTTGATACAATTTTATAATAGCCCTTTTTACAATTTAAAAAATTTATACGTTTTCGCTTATAGGAGGTATTGCTGCAAATTAATTCTATAATTTCAAGAAAATTTAAGAATGATTAATGTAATTTATTTCATATTATATCGTGATAATATTTATTATATTTATATGATATATTTTATTTTTTGTATCTTTTTAAAATTAAAATACATAAATTATTTTTCAAAAATAAAAGATATTAAAACAAGTTTTAAGATCGTTTCTAAAAGTTATTCTAAGTTCTTCCTACTTTGTATATGGTGGAAAAAGGAGGAGGGAAAAATTTACTCTATCAAGTACTCATTATTAATTCGTCAAGTATGATAACTTAATTTACCTGTCTCTAAATATAAAACATATTTACTTACTTTACATTTCATAAGAAAAATTTAATTAACTTAATTGAGAGTATTGAATTTAAGGTTAGTTTTTAAAATTATTATTAACTTTATTTGGATACATAATTTTTTTATTTCACTTAATTATTTTCTAGCTAATTAATTAATGTATTTTAATTATATCATTAAATATTTATAAGATAAAATGTATTCGATGTAAAACAATCAAGGATATTTTGATTTAAAAATAATTAATGCATAAAAGTTTTTGCAAAAAATCATATAAAAATAAATAAATAACTTTAAAATTTTGTCTTACAAAGATAGTATATAATTTAAAGTATCATGTTTCACTTAACAAAACCTTTAAAGTTTTTCAAAATCTAATAACTTTTTTTTCGATGAGGAGTAACAAACTCGCCATCTTTCCTTATTCCTTTCTTCTATAACAATTGAGTCACTTTATATTTCTCTCAAAATCTAATAACTTGTACATTTTTGCTAATTTTAACATTCTAAAGAAATTAAACATTTTCGTTTTAAATCTGTTATCATGTTTTAATCATTTGAGTAAATAAATAAATGAGAACACAAAGTTAAATAATTAAAAGGAAATTAATTATAATTATATATTAAAAATATGATATTTAATTTAAATGACAATAATTAAAAGTAATAATAATAATAACTGTAACAAAAAGTAAAACTACAAGTTTATTTGACAAAACTAGTTGAAAACAGAAAAAGTGACTTAAAGCTGAATCTAACTGACAGTTAGCTAAAAGCTGAAAAACTAGTTGTAATTTTTTTATAAAACTAACTGATTAACTAGATGAAAGTTGTAAAATAAAAAATAAGAACATTATTAATCATTAGATCAACAATGAGGTATTTAAAATAATTATAACATATTTTAATAATATAAATTAATTATATATTTAATTATAAATTATTATAATTATATATTTAAAAACAAATTTCTATAATAACATATTTAAATTATAATTATCTATAATTATATATTTATATTATAAATTACTATAGTTACATTAATGAAAGAGAGAGATGAAGGAGAGAAGTTATATAATGTGATGAAAGAAAATTAGTGGAAGAAAATGCATTAATTAATGAAAGGTAAACATGTATAAATAAAATCAGGAGATCTTTTGAAAAAATTACTTTAAGTGTATTATTTCAACTAAGTGTAGTGGTAGGTAAAATGATTTCAGCTCTGTTTGGATAGAAAGAATTTAGCAATGTTTTTAAGAACTACTAGTTTTTTCAAAAAAGTTATTTTAAGTAGTTTTTCCAAAATATTTCTTATTTTCAGTTACTAGTTGGTTTCGTTTGTACATATTTACCTTTGTTAATTAATGCATTATATTTCACTAATTTTCTCTTGTCATATTATACAACTCTCTCATTTATTTCTCTCTCATTCAATAATGTAATTATAGTCATTTATAATATAAATATATAATTATAGAAAATTATAATTTAAATTTGTAATTTAAAATTTATATATTTAATTACAGAAATTATAATTTAAATATTAATTATAGTAATTTATTATTTAAATATGCAATTACATAAATTTATAATTCAAATATGTTATTATAGAAATTTATAATTTTAATATATAATTATAATAATTTATAATTTAAATATATAATTAATTTATATTATTAAAATATATTATAATTATTTTAAATACCTCATTATTGATCTAATGATTAATAATGTCTTTATTTGTCATTTTACAACTTTCAGTTAGTTGATTAGTTAGTTTTACCAAATACTTATGATTAATTTTTTAGCTGGTCTTGCCAAATACATAATTGGAGTAGTTTTTTTTTAAAAAACTAATAGTTCCTAAAAAACTCTCATACCTTTTTATCTAAATAGAGTTAAAATCATTTCAATTAGCTGAAATATAAAATCAAACTTACTATATAACAAAGTCCAATTGTTATTCATATTTTTTTTTTATTTTTATGAGAAAAAAATTAATTTTTTATAATATTGCTATGAAATTACTACTGAGTGACATTTTTTTACAAGATTATAATAAAAGATATTGTTTAAGAAAAATAATTTACTCGAACAAAGGAGGGTAAAAGAAAAGTTGTTTAAAATAAGAAAAAATAAGATAAGCATTCAATGGCTTAGGGTACGACCCTTACGTGGAAGTAGTTATCCTCAATTATTTGAATGTGGGTGGGTTTGGTTTTCGGTGGGTCGATATTCTCCATCTTTACGTATTTGTACGGATGTCTTGTGCTGGTTACCTTCTCTCCATAGTGTGGTGGGTAGGGTTAGATCTACATGAATCCTAACTCGTGTCTTTATCTATTTTCAAATTTTAATACGATCATTTATTAGTGTTAACTTCACTGATTAACATTGCGTTCCATAGAGATAAAAAGGAAGGGATAAAATAGATTAAGCAATAATAAGAGTCAAGTTTTGGAATCTGTGACTTCTCATTCATTTCAGTGCATGCATCTATGCTTTTTTGCCTGCGCAAAACAGTGAATCCAATCAGGATGTAAGATTCAACAGATAAATAATATAATACAATATACTAATATATAGATTTAATATACTGATTTTAGTAAAATAGATTTTATGATGTATATTTTAAGACAAACAAAATTTGTATAAATATAATAACATTACTA
Source organism: Psophocarpus tetragonolobus (assembly GCA_037954015.1). Taxonomy (NCBI): domain Eukaryota; kingdom Viridiplantae; phylum Streptophyta; class Magnoliopsida; order Fabales; family Fabaceae; genus Psophocarpus; species Psophocarpus tetragonolobus. The sequence continues at coordinate 29,931,436 of CM075695.1, read as the reverse complement.
GAAAAAAGAGATATTTAACATTGCTTTTATCAGATATATAACATCGGTTAAATATAATTTTTTTTTTTTGCTTTTAAGCTTAAATTTTAATTTGCTTTCAATTCTGGCCTAACGTGACAAAACCGTGTTTTAAAGTAACAGTAATAAATAAGTGAATTACCGGATTACTGTACCTGGTTACAGAGTAACGGGTTGAACCACCTACTCATTAAAACTTACTCAAATATAGTTATTGGTTGAATTACTGAATCACTAATTAACTAGCATAACCCGATTATATTAAAAAAAATATAAAAAAATTATACCTATATTGAAGTAGAACAAAAATTACTTATTCATAAACAAAATCTTCGGTATTTGAATTAAGTATATATAATCTTTAAACACAGCAAATTGAATACATAATATCAAACAAATCACTAATCACATAGTAATAACAAAGCAAAACTTGTAACATGAAAGGGAAAACTAGGAGATTCATGGTTTGGATTGATTCGATTTTGGAGGAAAATAAAAACCGAATCAATTAATTTTAATTGGGTTGTATTGATTTGGTTTTCTAAAATTTTTTACCTAACCCAAATCAATGATAATTGGTTTAGTGTGATTCGGTTTCAGGAAAACCGACCAAAAAATAAAATAAAATTTTCATTAAATCATAAAAAAATAATTTTATACTTGAAACTAGTCAAATCTATTAATATACTAAATTCATAATTTATAACAAAATATCTAATGTTTCATATATACTAAATTAGTCAAATTAAACTATTAAAACAACACAATAAAATACATATAAAAAATTGTATAAATTTAAAATATAGAATAAATTTACTAACTTAAAAATATAAAATGTAAAATAGGGTCGGGTCAGAGTTTTGAAATACAAAACCCTAAATAAAACAAGTTACTAAGTTAAAAATATAAAATAAATATATAATAATAATATAGTATATATACTTCCAGGTTGAGTCAGAGTTTTGAAATGCGAAAACCGCAAACTGAACTAGATATATGATCGGTTCTGGTTGGTTTCAAACCTGATCAAGTGAAAAAACTGAATCAAACTAATTGGTTTAGTTCAGTTTGGTTTACCGGGTTCGTTGGTTGACCCGAACAGATGAACACTCATGAGAAAATATAGTTAACTATATATTAATATAAACCATTATAATTAATACAATACAACATAAAATATTTTTTTATTAAATTTAAAAATTGAATGACCTAGATCAGGTCACTGGTGACTAGGTCGTGGCTGGTCAATATCCGGATAACATGATATGACCAATCTAATCATTAACTTGACCTAATTGACTATTGCTTACCAAGTAAACTGGTCAAACCAGCTGGATTGATATGAGTTTTTAAATTGTGTTCTAAACTATATTAAAAACATTTTAAGGTCTATTTGGATGAGTTTATCTAAAAGTTGTTTTAGCAAAAAAAAAAATCCATATTTTTAAAACCATATAAGCCTTTTTACAAACTAATTTTTAAAAATTTATAAGAGAGAACTTTTATAAAAGAACTAATTTTAACTTGAGGAGTTGTACTCTCATAAACTCTTGTTGAAACTCTTCCTATAATTTGTTGAACTTTATTGGAAGTTATTTAATGATAATTTGTTAAATCCATAAAAATTGTTGATTTCCAATAAATTCTAAGTAATCATAGGAAGAGTTTCTCTAAAAGTTCTACTAGACTCCTCTTTATATTTTGAGCTTTCAAAGCTCATCCAGACAAACCCTTAAAATAATTTAAAGTGAACTAAAACACTTTAGAGTTTGAAGCAAAATAAAATCTTATTGGTATCTGTATCTCTAGTCATCCCAAGCTTATTGACCATTTTACTTATAACCATCTCTCCCTAAGATCAATCGATCACATAATGTACTCTTGATCATCCTAAGTTGACCAACCATCTTACCTCTCTCGCTAAAACCAACCAATCATATAAAGATATGATCACCTCACAATTGTCACTTTCACACCTATCTTCTCATAATTATATGCTCCTCATTCCTTATCTTCCCATAATTAACTACCACTCCTTGTACCTCCCTTAAATCAACAATATATTCAAATGCATAACTATTTAATTAAATTGGAATATCTGCATTCCAAACTTTTCAAGATACCCGCTCTCTACAATACCTATAAATACACCGCTTGCATCTGTAAAGGAGTAACGTATTCACACTTCCTGAATTTGATGCTCTCAGTCTATCTAGGTATACTTTCACCAGGATTTACTTGGATTCAAAAACAATATCCAATATAGAGCAAAAAATTAAATTTATAGAAATCCAATGCAAAATTATTTAACATATTAGGAACACGAAATATATTTAAATTAATATTGTATTATATTATATTATATAAAACACTATTTATTAAATTAAGAAGTTATATTATTAATACATACTTATTAAAAATATATTATTTTAAAAAAATATGATATTGAACTTGATGTTTGGATGATTCAAATTTGTTTTCAAAATACACTGACCTTTATTTTTTAAAACTTAGATCAACTTTAGCGGAAGATTTTAGGGCCATTTGTTAACCGTAAGAATTATATATGTTCTTCAAAAACAATCATGGCATGAGGACATCAGTTTTTCACGGTGCAAAAATGGTTCTTCCTTAATAACTGGTTTTTTATTTACGATGTGAGTTCTATTTGAAATAATTAAAAAATAAGCTAACGAGTTAGGAAAAATTTATACGAATTTTTAATCATATATTATTAGGAGAGCCAAAAAAAATTGTTCTAAGAATCCATACAGAGTCTCCGAATGTGAATTATAAAAATCATTAATTAGTAAATATAAAAGTCCTTAAAAAACAAACCATTTTTATGGATCTTTTATATGAAGAGTGATAGCAAGTAAGTCTTTAATATATTTCTCTTAAACTACTTTTTTTTTTATATTATTATTAAGAAATCTCTAGGATTTAGTTATACTTAAGTCTTATCATCTCTTCTAAAAGAATATTCTACACTATCTGGTTATATTTCTCTTATCATACATTATTTGTTAAAATTAATTAAAAGCAATAACGTTATAAGAGGAACTCATATGAAAAGTGGTATAACACATGTAATGTTTTGTAATTTTTAATATTTTTTTAACTAATAAAAGAGTGTTAAACTTAGAACTTAAGCACAATTTTATATTTTATTTCGACCATAAAATCTGATAACCAATAAATATTTGAAAGTGAGACAAAAATAATAACTTAGTTATCAGTTTGGACTGTTATTCATTTAATGATATATAAGAGTATTATTTTCATAATTTAAAGTCATAAATTAATGACTCATTGTTTGTAAAAGTGAGATATATACTAAGTACGAAAAACGGAAAGCACGAAACGCATGAAAATAAAATAGGAACAATCATATATTTTTTAAAATACTTATTAATTAAAATATTAAAAGATTCATAAATTGATACAAGGTTGAGTCAGGCCATTAACCTAAATCCACTTCTAATATTAGTCTAGGGTTTATATAAGGAAACATATAACTAAGAACATATAGCTCACACACACTAAATATTTGTAATAGGTAAAAGTATAAAATATTATAATTTATAACAAAAAATAATATTAATAGAAATTAATAGTTTAAATTATTATAATTCAGGGAAAATTCACGGATTTCACTGAATTTAATTTCTTTTTTATAATTATAATTCTGTAAAAAAAAAATTTCAAAACTCACGACTTAAGAGATCCACAAACTCTGTACATATACCCACCCCTATAATTATCATTGTTATTGCAGCGCTGAGAAATTTAAGTAAAGTCTCTTAGTTATTGAAAATCTTTCGCCTTCTCTCTTTGAAGTTGTTCCGAGTTGAACATTTTTACATAGAAAAAGCTTACTAAAACCAAATATTTACTTGTACATGCGGGCTCCAACGAACACTCATTACGAATAATTAAGTTCCACTACTAATTCCTCACTAGAATTCAACGTACATGGCATAAACTTTTCATGCCACACAAAGTTAACAAGCTCCTTTTCTCTTTTCAGTTCACGTTGTGGTAATTAAAGGCTTTCGGAAAACTTTTCCAATTAGTGGGAAACATGCACCTTTAACTAAACTTGATTGAAGTAAATTAACTAAGGTATTATTCGAGTAGCAAGCACAAAAACAATATACTATTTGGTTTAATACCAACAAGTAACACAAACACTAGTAACTCCACTAAACTGGCCATAATAACTCAAGCTAGTGGCTTTGTTGACCTTTAGAAAGTAAAGTTTCTTTTATTTTTCACATTTCCAATTTACTTAAAACCACTATTGCGTCCGAATGAATTGAACACGTTTTGTTTGATGAAAAACGAACCATGCGAAAGGGGTCGACAAGACTTGTCTTAGTCTACAATCCAAATCCGGCAAAATAATGAATAAAAAAGGTAGCATCTGTCACAAAAACCTCAGTTGTTGACCCATATGTTTATAATCCAACAATGTTGTCCAGAAATCTATATTTGCATGATGAAATATTTACACAATTTAAACATGTTGTTACCAAATCTTAATTTTACTGTCTGGCCTGCCTTTACAGTTTGATTTATATCAATTATTTCATATGGTTGTTTCATGATGGTGAGTAAATTTAGAAGAAAATTTATATTTCTTTTTTTGCATCAAGTGTGTTGGGCTATTTGGTTATAAAAAATTCTATTGTTTTCAACAATAAAACTTTAAAATTTATAGATATTTTCTTATTTATTCAACCTATATTGTGGAAATGAGTGATTTCTTGTTTTGTTCAATATATAGGTTGTATTTATTCTGATTAGTTCGCAAATCCATTACCATGTTTAAATAATCTGTAGGTAGTCTTTTTGGATGTATAGTTTGATATATGTTAATAGTTTCATATATGTTAGTTGTTGTTGGAATTTTGTTGGACAGGGTTACAAATGCATGTAATTTAGGTTGTGGAAATCACTGTATTTGTTTTCTTTCTTTTTATGTAAGACATCTCCCGAGTGATGTACAGTTTGTAAAACTTTGCGCTTTACTTCATTAATATACATCTATAATGTTCGGGGAAAAAATCTTAATTTTATTGGCCAATGAGAATAACTGAGTTCATAACACATGCTAAATTTGTGAAAAAAGACATATGTTAAATTCCAGCTAACTAAATCTTAGACTGAATGATAACAATACTATTTAGAAAAAAAATATCAATTTTATTTAAGAGAAAAATCATAATTACACTCTCTACAACTTAACAAAACTTTATTGTAGTTATATTCTATTCTTGCTTAAATCATCCTCAGTTTGATATAATAATGTAACACTATGTACGCTTTTCAGAAAATGGAGATCTAGACTACCACTTTTAGTATTGAACATAGTGTTGTGAGTGTTGATACAATGGTGTGTACCTGCTACTTGTAATTTATATTTTTTTTAGACTTTGATTTGTAAAAAAGATAAGATATAAATTGAAAATAATATTTTCGTTTTTATTTGATTGTTGTTGGTAATTTTTAAACATATAGGATGAACTTTATTTAATAGATTTAGAAATTAGTTATGTATTTTTATATGGTATTTTTTATATCTCATTAATATATTTAGTTTATTTTGACGAAAAAAATAACACTATTTTTTGACTTAAATATAAGTAAATATTAATTAACTTTACCTTATTCATAAATACTCCTTAATTAATTGATATTTTATCTAAATAATTATTTTATATTCATATTATCAAGTTTCCATGAAAAATATTTTAAAAAATATTTTATTTTTTATTATATTTAATAAAATTAAACGAGGTTAATTAATTTTCTTAATGCGTATATTTGTTAGTCAAATTTACTCTAAATATAATAATGTAAAGATTTGAACATCATCCATAGTTGTAAATATACTATTTTTTTTTAGTTACACAATTTTTTCCCTTAAATTTTATTATTTTGTAAATTTTAGTACTCACATTAGAAAAATGGTTGGATTTTTTTAACATTATCTTTTTATAAGCTAAAAAAATTCATTAGGTGAAGAAATAAGATGTGACTTTGTTACACCAAATCATGAGTACCAAAAGACTAGGGGTGTTCTTTGGGTTGAGTAACTCGATGACTTAATCTAACCCATTCTAACCCAAAGTAATTGAGTTGTGTTTTTTTATATTGGGTGAAACCCAACTCAACACAATCAAATTCAATCTCCTACAGGTTGTGTAATGGGTTCAGTGAGTTGAACTTGAGACTCAACTCAACCCAATAATAATATTATATTATTATTTATTTTAAATTAAAAAAATATCTTTAATAGTTTAATTTATAACTCATGAGTCGAGACTGTCACACACTAAGGCAAACACTCTACACTGCAAAGACACATCTCACTCCAACGGGATAATGTTTATTGGTAGATAAAAAACTAATAATGAGCTTTCAGCCAATAGTTCAAACTCTTTTGAGAATTGTTCTTCACACTATCAGAGCCAATAATTTATTTTTATTTTTATGTTACAACAATAATATATTATATTCTTTTAAAAAAATATCCTAAAATATATAAAAAAATTTTAAACATTTAATTTATTCTTTAAAAAACATTTTATAAAATGATGACTCAATTAACTTAATCCAACCAACTCATTCAATGGTGGGTTGTATTGGATTGAGTTTAATGAGAAAAAAACAAACACACAACCTAATTCAATATTATAATTGAGTTGGATCTTAAGTTTGTTTAAACTTGATCCAACTCAGAATATCTCAAGGTTTTTCAGCATTATTAGCATAACAGTCCCATATTTTTCAGCATTATTAGCATAAATAAATAAAAGAAAACATGTCAAGGTTTCTACTTTGTACTTGACACTTAAATAGTCTTTACTATCGGTTTAGTCTATTTAAACATAAAAGTAATATTCTCAAGCCGAAGATAAAACCTCAATCTTTAATTAAGGATTTTAGTTCTTGCATAGAAATTATTCTCTTCAGTGTTCCCACCTAAAAAAAGGTCATCAGCCCCATGAAATTGACCCCTGTCCCGTGAAATTGACCCATTTTAATGAGTGGCTAGAATTTATTCTCATATATTGGTATAAGTCTAAATTAAAAAGGAAAAAAAGAGGCTATCAAAAGGTTTTAGATTATTATTTAATTATTATCTGTTATGAATGGTTAGAATATTATTTCATATTGTTAATATATGATCTTTAAGTTTAATTAAAATGGACTTCATTGCACCATGTATGTCTATAAAGATATTTTTTTCAAGCTTATTATAAAGTCTATATGCGATTTAATTTATTTTATATGGTCTAATCTAAAATATTTTATACATCAATTATTTTTCATTAAAATATCTTTTATTAAAATATTTTTTTTGGTTTGATAATTAGTTTGTCAAATCCATTAATTAATTGTAGTATTTTTTAAATTAATTGTCCAATAGTTTTTTTTTAATTAATTAGTTTGTCAAATACATTAATTAATTATAGTATTTGGAGTATAGATAAATCTTTTGCCAATGACTGAGGTGAATGATATTTGTGCTATTGATTCTCCTAGAGAGGATCGGACGAATGATGTTCCTTGATGGGTTGGGATATCAGATGATAGTTTTTCCACCAAATCAACATATGAAAATCTTTTGTCCCAGAGCAATATCCTATTAAGCCCCATCTTTGAGGTATTGTGGAAATGGAACGAGTCGGAATATATTTGCATTCTGTTGTGGAAGATAGCTTGTGTTGTGTTACCTACAAATGAGCTGAGGTATAATAGACATATGACAGTCAACCCAAGATGCCCAATTTGTGGGCAAGAGAAGGAGTTCATTCTACATGCTTTGTGCGATTGTATGCAGAGCATTAATGTATGGTAGAAATTTGGAGAAGGTAGTATCTCATCTTTTTTTGTGCAACAGAATTATACTATGTGGATGATCTCAAACTTAAAGGATGACCAACGATGGAGCCAAGTTTTTGGTATTGTGCTAGATCGAGTTTGGTGGAGGAGAAATGAGCTCATCTTCAAAGGTATCTGGAAATATACGAATCATGTGGTTTAGTCAATGCAAACCCTAATCAAAGAGATTCATTATATTTATCAATTGTGTGTAGTTCTGAAGGATTGTAGAATGCAATATGTTAATCACATGCAACAGAGTGGTTAGAAGGCTCCTAACCCATGAATGGTCAAGATAAATTGTGATGTTGTTGTTGGTAGTATTAATAAGATTGTTTCGATTGGAGGTGTAGTATGAGATCACACAGGTAAATTCATACTTGGCTTTTCACACTTGATACCCTTTTGTCATGTTGATAAAACTGAATTGTTGGCAATCCTACGAGCATTGCATGCGACTTACTAGCAGGGTTTACATAATCTAGTGATAGAAACAGATTCTCTGAATACGAGAGGAAGGATGTGCACTTCATTATAAGTATTTTACTGTAGTTGACAGTATATTCAGAAGGAGTGGGAAAACCTTGCACTATAATTTCAATATGTTACAAACATGGAGTAGTGATGGAGGAGGGCTCTTAATTAAAAAAAAAACATTAAGTTTTATCTTATAATTTTGGCTAAATTACCACTGTGCTCCTCTATTTAGGAGGTAGCTCACTTTGTGCCCCTCAATTTTTTTTTTGCGCACCGCTTGTCCTCCCATTTTTTCAATAGTTTAATTTTTGTCCTTCCATCAAATTTAGGGCATTGACTGTTAAAAATGAATGTTGACTTACGCAATTAAGTGACGTGACATGGTTATATTGTAATTAAGAATTAATTAAAGTTTAATTAATTATTTAGAAGTGTTAATTTTAAAAATATCAAAAACATGTACCATGACAAGAATGAAACCCAAGTCCTAGGGAAGGAAAACTAAAGACAATCCGCTAGACCAAAGGTCAAAACTTATTTTATTTTGCAATTCCAATGTATTTAAACTAATGAATAACAATGTTAATTTTAAAAATATAGAAAAGTTGAACAAGGCTAGAATTAAACCCAAGTCGAGAAGTTTAATTGCCAAAGTCATACCACTAGACCAAAAGCCAATATTAGTTTTTTTGTGAGATTCAAATTTAATTAAACTAATCATGTGACAACATTAATTTTATATTAAAAGTGGACAAATTAAGATTTGAACCTAGGACCTATGAGAGTTGTAAGACGATACCACTAGATAGTAAGCCAATTTTGGTTTATTGTCTCTTTTCCTTTGTTTTGTTTTACTATTCTTGGTCATTTATGTTGTAAATTTTTTAAATAAAGAAACTTTTTTAAATTCTAAAAACTACTTACCTTGATTTTATGTTAAATCTATTTGAATAAGTTTATTTTTTTTAATTTTTAATTTTATATTTAAGTTTTAGTTGTTACTTTAATTTATAGTTTTTAACTTTTAATTTAAATGTTAATTTCTATCTTTTATTTTTAATTAGATTTTATATTTTATTTGTATATTTTAATTTTAAATCTATTGTAGGTCATTTTATGTTATATATTTTATTTATGATTTTGAAACTAAAATTAACAATTAAAATATGAAATTAAAATTTAAGGGTTAACAACTAAAACTAAAATTTAGTTATATTAACAATAATATAAAATTTAAATTCTAATTAAAAATAAAGACATAAATTAAAATTGAGAATTAAAATTTAAAATTAAAATTTCTCCACTTAAAAAAGTTTTAAATTTTAAAATATTTTTAAAATTAATCTTGTCATGATTAGTTTAATTAAATTTAATATTGGCTTTCAGTTTTGTGGTATGACTTTAGCATTTAAACCTCTAGACCTAGGTTCAATTCTAACCTTTCTCAAATTTTTTATATTTTTAAAATTAACACTGTTATTGATTAGTTTAAATACATTAAAATTGTAAAATAAAATAGACTTTTACTTTGATCTAGTGGATTTGTTTTAGCTTTTCTTCTCTCAAGACCTGGGTTCGATTCCTGCCATGGTACATGTTTTTTATATTTTTAAAATTAACATTTTCAAATAATTGTCAATGTCCTAAATTTGACAGAGGAAAAAAAATTAAACTTTTGAAAAAGTTGGAGGGCAAAAGGTACACAAAAAATATTTGAGAGGCACAAAGTGAGTTATCCCCTAAATAGAAGGGCACCAGTGATAATTTAGCCTATAATTTTTATGAATGTATAATTTTTGTTCTTCAAAATTTTTATTTTAATAGATTAATAGGGTTTAGAATGATTTTGCATATGATCCTTGTAGTTCACATTACAGATATGATATGTTTAAAATGAATTTAACTAGCTAAAAGAGATTTTGTGCTTTTATTTTAACGTGTAATTAATTCTTATGTCACTAGCTAAATCAGTCCATTGAAAGACAAAGTGGTTTTTTTCTTTTTGGTGAATTAAAGACAAAATGGTACCTCCAAAATAAACTGATTCAATAAGAGAAAGATTATTATATTAGATGTCAAATAAAAAACCACTAATTAGTTAAAAGAAAAGAGGAAAAAAACGCTTTGTGTTTTGCACACCAGTATGCTACAAAACATAAAAATAGCCTATTTGAATGTTAATCAAGTTTGAGGCAGAAAAAAGAATAAAGTTTATATGTACTATTGGTTTATGTTGGGATACTTATTAGAATTTTAGAATCAATTCTATCATAAAAAAAAAATAAAAATTGAAGAAACGATTTTTTTAGGATAAAGAAGGGAAAATTGTTAACGAGAATTTATGTACGTAAACCATCAAATGTATTTAATTTATATTTGTATTTATTTATACTGTCATATATATTTGAAATTTTGAATTATATTTCTGTGTTCAGGAAAAAGATGAAACTAAAAAGTATAGTCTAATCCATACAACTTTGATAATTAATTACGAAGAACTAAGTTGATGTTTATTTTGCTGTTTTATTTTAAAAAAAAACAGAAAACACTCATAAAAATATGTTTTGTTTCAATTTAAAAAATGTTTACACTAAAAACAGAAAAAGATTTTTAATGTTTTCAAAAGTTATATGCAAAAATTTAATAATAATATTGTAATTATATAAAAAAATAATATATAAATATATTTTAAATTATATATGTAAATGATTTATAACATTTTTGTTAAAATTGATTAAATTTAACAATAATATTTTTTTAAGATAGAAATATCAACTGAAAACAAACATATTTTCTGAATATTGAAAATTTAAAAATCAAAACAATCTTCAGAAAATAAAAAAAAAACATTTTCTCAAACACCAAACACCATCTAATGTTTTCGTAGGATAAAATCTATGATGTACTACAATTACTTTTTTATTTATTATCCAATCAAAATTAATTTTCCTAAACTGATTTTTATTTCAAACATGACTTAATAATATCAATTTTTTTAAAGTCAATTCCATTAAAATCTAACAAATGAACCAAAAACATTAATTTCTTCACATCCATAATGAAATAAATTGAAAACAAAGTATAGTTAGATTTGCAATCGCATGCATATCTTGAAACACATAAACTAAAACAAAGTACAGTATAACTTTCTGTTATTTACAATGTGACAAGGTTTCAGTGCAGCTTTTATTTCCTCAAGTATATGTTTTCATATATTCAAATTCAGATTGCACAAATTAAGGAAGAGTAAATTTTACACTACTAAAAACAAAGAATTCTTAACTAACAATCTTTGGAACTGAAACTTCAGTGTTACATATTGGGCAAACCTTCTTAATTTGAAGCCACTTACTTATGCAGTCTGTGTGATAAGGGTGCTCACACAGAATTGCCACCAAGGCTTCACCTTCTTCATATTCAACCTGACAAATCACACAACGATCAATTCCACTTTTGTTTTCTGCAGAATGGAAAGTGTGAAAATGCAAGCATGAACATATTTCTTGTGCTGACAACCCTCTCTTTTCTTGCCCTATAAAATCCCCCAACTCAATCAACTCCTCGTAAGTCAATTCATCCACATCAATCTCATCTTCTTCCATATCTTCATCCTCATCATCATCATTATCATTGTCATTACTTCCTTGACTCTCGAGAAATTGAAGTTCTGATTCAAACTCTTGACTTAAGAAAAAATCACCATCATCATAATCATAATCATTGTCATCAAAAGAGGACTCACTCTCAGTCTCACTTTCAAATGTTGCAAAAGTTGTGAATGTCTCAGTTTGCTCTTGCAAGTCATTTTCCACAACAAAATTGTCAGAATTAACTTGCTCAACTTGATTGTGTAATGGGGTCTTTTGGGGTGGTTGTTTTCCTTCTTCACCTTCCATTGAAGATCAACAAAAGGGTAATTACTAATTAGCCAAAAGAATTGAAGGGTTGGGATTTGGGAAGAGGAGAAAGTGAAGTGGTATATATTTGAGATGGACGAATGAAAGCGTAAAGTTAGGAAATTTCTTTGAAGATGAACAAAACTTGCATGTGAAGTAATAGAAAACCATTTTCGTGTATTCTCAATATTCCATATTCTTGACTATTCCTAGTAATGTAGTACCCCATCATCAATTTTTCTTCTTTTGGATAAGGCAGATTACATGCAAAGCAAAAGCAAAACATTATCCTTAAGTTGCAATATACCTTATTCCAAAATTGAAGGTATCAGCTACAGATTGCTGCTGCTTGTTACCTCAACTTTTCGACCTTAATTTCATTGTCTATTGAATTATCAACGTAGTAGTTTGGTTCTATTTTACATTCTATTTATCGATTTCTTTCGGACAGATCATAAGTACAAAACTTAGTATATATATGTCACCAAACAAAAATAAGAGGACTCCCATGCTAGATCAATATAATGAAAATATGCATCCCTACATATGTGATGTAATGGATCTTATTGGTCAAGGTCACATAAATTGACTCACTTTTTTATTATTAATTAGACAAATGTGTATAAATTCAATGAACATCATCACATAAATAGGACATGTTATAGTGTGGTATATTACAATGTTACGGTACAGCGTTTCCTATTTCTATGATGTTCAACATTTTCCTAATTAATAACAATAAAAAAGTGATACATTTTTGCAGGAATAATTTAGTTATATTTCGAAGTAATGATAAAAAACAATTGATAAATAGGGTTAAATTCAATTGATACTTTAAATTTTTTTTCAACTTTAGATATTATAGTATAAAATTATAACCTTATGTCTCCAAATTTAAAAGATGTGTGAATTAATATCTCTTTATGAGTTATTGACATTAAGTGTAAAAAATTATGAGACGTGACTGCTTAATAAAAGATTTCATTTAACATTCTAGGGTTTATATGGATATTAGTGGATAAAAGAATGTGACATATAAACTCACTTAAACTCTAAACTGTTACTTAACCTTTTTATTAAGTAATAATCATTTATTATGTCACCTGATTTTTTACACCTGACGACCAACTCATTCACAGTTAATCGTCAATGTCAACACGCATAGAGAGGTATCAATTCACACATTTTTTAAATTTGTAGAGGTAATGTCATGATTTATATTACAAGACACAATATTTAAAATTAAAAAAAAATTGAAGAAACCAATTACATTTAAGCCTTTTTTCTTTGAGTTTAATTAGTATAAATTGTATACTGACATTAAATCACAACTCTTCATTCAGAGTAAGTTTGTTGACTTTACTAATTAGTATTTTAAAAGTTATATAAATAAAAAGTTATGATTAAAGTGTAAAAGTCTTTTACACTGACAATATATACTAATTAAAGTACAAAAATCTTTTACATTGATAATATATACTAATTAAACTCTTTTTTTTATAGAGGTGGCCACATTGAATTCATCTCGGTTTGAAATCCCATGAAATTTATATTTGTATTAACTTCAACACATATCTCTAGAATGTTCGTTGAATTGATAACTTTTACAACTTTTCATTTCTCCATTGATAACTGAAACTGAAGTCTCCTCTAAAAAAAATATCAATTGCTTGGAGAGGTATTATCGTACAACATTTCTTCCAAGCTCACACGTCACATGCACATGGAGGTTCGTAAGTTAATCTAATAGTGCATCCACAACGTTTGCTAAAACAATATCTACTTCTTGTTGATAATCTATCTATGGTGTATATCTATTTGTTAAATTACTAGCTTTTTATCTTTCTTTTGAAATTTGAATCAAATTATTCTTCAAAAAAATTCTCACTTTTTTTATTAACGGTTATTAATTAGGAAAATGTGGATAAGTCGATAAATATAATGGGATATGTTATAACGTGGCATGTTATAGCGTCACGCTATAGCATGTTCTATGTCTCTTTTTTAGCGTTAAAAAATGTATCTTTTAGTTTAATTTTTCCGTATAGATCAACTTCTCCAAAACGCTCCATTATAACATTCATTTCTTGTTCTACGGATAACTATGAATATTTTTAATTTGTTCCTTGGTCATTCACCACAATTATTTTTTTTATTTTCTTCACTCTCCTTTTCCTTTTCTCTTATTTAATTAAATTTATTAATTGAAAATAATATTTGCTCCGGATTTTGAACGCCAAAAAATAGAGAACAAATAAAAACATCAGTAAGAACATGATCGATCACCCGAGTCACAAATTTAACCCTCAATAAAAACCGGCTAGAAAAATAAAAAGGAAAACAAATAATTCCTATTTTGAATCAGAGCCATGAAAGCATACAAAAATCAAAATCAAAGCATTTGATGGAGTTCTAGATTGACATGGCAGCAATTCAGAATCATCCTTAAAAGGGGCTAAACTCATATCACTGCTCTCAACCTCCATCTGCTCTTAACTAATAACTCGTTGAACTCCTTGATTAAATCACTATTTATTTATTTTTTCCAATTTTAGTGGCTACCCTTTTAAAAATCAGGTTACCGTATCATCTAAACTCGACTTTTGTTCCTTCTGTTAACTTCAAAATATTGCTAGAAATGTATTGAAATTGAAAGATTTGAGATTTTAATCTTTTGATGTAGATTTATTGGTAGGAAGGTGAAGTACAAGAATTTATCCTTTTTCAACTAAAACTCGGCACAAGCAATATTTTAATTAATAAAATTTGAAAAAAAAAAGTCAAATCAACAGTTAACAGTTATTGTTCAATTTTTAACATCATCACTAACAAACCGTTCATGGAAAGACTAAAGTGCACAAAAGACAAAATAATTAGGAACCCTCTTAGCTGAAAATTTATTTCAAGGATCTAAGTGTCAGTGCCTGTATCTTACGCGGATCAAAATGAATGTTTACTTAAAAGAAACAGTCATTACTTGAAATCAATTAATTTATCAAGGAAACCTGAAAAGAAGGGGGAAAATATCGGGATTGAAATATATAAAATATTTTTCATGGTACATTAACTAAAGAGCCACAATAAAAGGGTACCCTTTAACAAAGGAATGTAAATGTTTTACCATTCAACTCCAAACTAAACAGAAACCAAGGTGGCTTTAAAGTTAATCCATCCTCCCCTTTAAAATCCTTTCCTTCACTTCAGTTGGTGTGCTGCAGAAGACAAATCAACATACCAATAAGCCCTTACAGATAATATATTAGGATTAGGCACAGAATCAAACTAGTGCTGTTTTCAAGGAAGAAGAAAATAATTATAAAAGTAAAATAAAAAACAGGATGTAAGACAAACATTTTAGGGAACAGAGTATTGAAGGTTCTCTTTCACAGTGATAGTTTAGGTGAACTTCTTCATAAGCACTTTGAGAAGATAAAAAATACAAAAGAAAAAGTTAAAAAAACGTTTTTATAGGTTACATTTAATTTATCATATGTTAATATATAAAAGTTACAACTTTTCTAAAAGATGTCCGACTTTTTATAAATTACCTTATGATAGGTTAGTATTAGCTTATGATTTACATTTTTCATTGTATTTTCTTCTCCTAGAAGTGCTTTTGAAAAAGCTTACTAGCAATCCATAGAAATAACTATCAGAAATCACAACCACTGACAATGGCCTAATAGCTTAGCAGGATTTCATCATGCCTTGTGAAAATTATTTTTCATAGCTGTAAAGTCACAAATTTCGACCAGTGGATTCTATCAGGGATATTACATATAAAATGAATGTATGAGTACTTGTATTGGAAATTGACAACAGCAGCACATAAAAATCTAAAGACCAAAGTAATAGAACCAGAATCTGTAAGCTTACACAACATAGACATGTCCTCCCCAACCACTCAAACAATCACGATCTACAGATGATAGCAGTGCTTGAGAGACGGTCTCAAACAACTCCTCTGGTTCCTGTGCCAAGATCAGACACCAAGCAGAAAATTATATAAACCGTGTCTCTTTAACAAACATTGAGAAACTACGCTTAAAAATATTTTAAGTTTAAATCACAAGTATAACAATGGAAAATTTAGATGCTGAAACCAAACTGCATAATCAAGGCATTATTAAAGCTTCAATGGCCTTTTTCTTTGAATCCCAGAAGCTAAAACACCATATGATATCTTGTTTCCATCCAACAATTCCATCCCCACAGTTATTAGACATTGCACAGTAGCACTTATGCTGTTTGGTAACATGCTAGCTACTTGAATCAACTCTATATATGCGTGCATATGCAATTACACTTTATTATGTATTTACAGACGTCCTCCCCTCCTGAACAAAATATCATCATGAATTCACTAGCACGATGATTTGTCAAATCATCAAAGCTGTGATAATTTGATAATTCACCTATAGGTTCACAATGAAGCTTACTTGACAGGTATGGTAAAATAAAATGTTTACAATATTACCACAAAGGGATTGTGTTCTAGGTCAATTACATCATTTTAAAACATGACATCGTTGATTCGCAAAACCACATAAAAGGCAAAACAAGTTAATCTTTGTGACCTACCATGTCAGGTTTAAACATCGCTTCGCAAGCACCATACAGAGACTCAGATGCAGTGCCAGAAACAACAAAATCTTTTGCAAGCTCCCTGCGTACAAGAAAACACTAAGATAAGGAATTACATACATCTAGCCCATATGAAAATATACAACTCACAGGTAATTCAATTTAAGGGAAGATTAAAGCTTGCATAAAAGATACCATCAAAACAACATACACTCTAGAACATTTTAGATTTAGAGGATACAGAAGACAGGCAGTTGAGAGAGACTAATTGAGGATAAGGAATCCTGCTGAGAAAACTAATAAAACAGAAACCAGCAATGAAATGAAAAATGGAGCAAAGATGCAGCTGCTATTTTAACAGCTGTTAGTGAAACTAAATAAAATGGGCATTGTTCATTCCATGAAACATAAGCCAACACTTAAATTTATGCAAATTAAATGTTATGTCATAGTTACCTACTTAAAAATACGAGAAGAGACTTTTTTATTTTCTGATCCAACAAAAATGCTGCAATAAAATATATTTATGAATATACAAGCTTTTAGTTTCTAGTTTCACAAATTTGGTCCCATCTCCATCACTTCCTTTTAGACCATGTTGTTTTGCGAACTTCAACTTGCTTTTCATTAACTACTGATTTAAATATTTTACTTGTTTTTTACATCATAGGATAGAAAACCCACTAATTTTAGGCTATTGAAAGTTGGAAGGTCAAAATATTTCTAAAATTTTCTCGTGTCTGATTTCCAAATGGGCAGAATAGCTGGAATAAACAGAGGTCAGAGAAATTGTTCAAATATGCAGTCGATGATCGTCCTAGAGTCAGAACTTCAGCCAAATGCATAAAAGATTGAGACCATTATAATGCTATTTTAGTGATATCTATATGGCACATACATACCAGTATATAACTAAAATGGCATTAGACATTTATACTACACATTGCTAACATTAGCGGGCTACCTAACTCCCTCTACAAGAAAATATGGACTGTAGAATAATTCAACTTACTTTGCTCCAATGCAATCCATTGTGCAAATGAAAGGTTTGTCTTCATCCCCTAGTCCAGCAATTACAGGCTGGCAAAAATATGGACCAAACCTGAAAAGCAAAAGAATGTACACTTTGTTTTCACTGTTCCAAATTTGAGTTTATTAACAATGTAACATAACAAGAAAAATCTAAATCTTATAGTTTACTGTGATTTGTTGTAATCAGGTCTGCAAATAAGTAAAACTAAAAGGGAGTCAAAAAATAAATACAAAATATTACATGTTTCAACATCAACATACAATGAGCCATTGCCCATTGGTCAACAGTCAAATTGTGAATAGATAAGCTAATTTTTGAATTGTGAATTGAACATTACCATATCACATCAAATTTTAAGATACATACAAACATATAGGTTGTGGGTGTATAAATAAAGATACATACATTGATACACACACATATATGTATATGCCCATACACAGTGTTATTAAAAAACGGCCATAGCAGCGCCATGGCGGTATTGCGTTGCATTTTTTTGACAAAACGCAATGGCATGGCGGTTGCGATGCGGCGTTCGAATCGCGGCTGCTATGGCCGGGGAAGATATGTCTAGTTTCGGCGAAAAAAAATTTTAAAAAATTTGTTGGGGCCCGAACCAGAATCGATTTTCATGGGTTAATAAGGGCTTTTAACCCCTAAAAAAAGCTTTTCTTCTCTGTTTGTCCTTACCTTGTCGAGACTCAAGAGGAACTAGATGCGCAAGAGCACCAAGACGAACGGCGAGTGCGAAGACAAACACTACGAAAAAGAAAGCAAAGACGAACTCCGGTGAGCGCGACACACGACGAGCCCAATAAACTCCGACGTAGCAACAACCCCTTCCCGCAACGAACGCAAACCAATCTTCTCCCCTATTCTTGCTTTCTTTCTTCCCGCTCTTTCTGCTCTCTCTTTCTACTTTTTCTTTCTTTTTGCTCGCAGTATCACTCTACTCGTGAGCAACCATTCCTTTATTTTAATTTTTAAATAATTTTTACATTCTGTAAAAATTATTGTGTTATTTGTTTCTAAAATTGTTTTTTGTTGTGAAGTTCTTCTGTTTTATTGATGAGTTCTATGATGTCTGTGTTTTTTTTTTTTAATACACTATAGCATTTGTGTAAATGTTTTACAATGGCTGAAACAACCCAAACAGCAACACCAACTGATTCAAGAGCTAACTCTAAAACATGGTTGAAAAATATTGTCACCAATAGAATATTATGTTTTAACGTATATACTGTTTTTGTTATGTATGAGTGTTGGTTTTATTGTTTTTCTATTATATTTCATGTTTTATATTCTGTTTTTGTAGTTTTTTAATTTATATTTCGTATTCTGTTAGTGTTTATATATAAATATATTACTATTTTTTAGTCCTCCATTTCCCACAACGCCATCCGCTATCGCCATATGGCATTTTTTTTTTTTTTTTGCAAACCGCCATCCGCCATCGATGACATTGCACATACATATACATATACACAAACATAAAGACATCCATATTTGTATATATGGGTATATAGTATATACATACAGACATATATATATATATATATATATATATATATATATATATATATATATATATATATATATATATATATGTGTGTGTGTGTGTGTGTGAATGCACATACATACACTCAATGTAATAGTTTTAAACTAGGACTTGAGAAAATAGTTTCATTGCATTAGAATGGTGGGTGTCAACAAAGTTTCAAAAAACTACCATGCAGGATGACCCTCCACCATCAGAGTGATAGGAATGAACAAAATTCAAAAAGAATTATAATAGAGGATAGCCCTCCACCATCAGAACAAACCCTCGAATATGTTCGAAGATCTAGAAATGATCTTCGAGTTCTGGGGAGAATTGGCAAAACTCTATTTCCATCGAGAATTGAATGGAGTTTTCCCATATTTCAACCGGAGAATCTAACAGAGACATTACTGTCGAGATTCTGACCAAAAAATTAGACATTTGATGCCCTCAGAGAGTGATTTGTCGTGCTAGGTCACTGACATATCCTTTGTCTTTATTTGACCCCAAGAGTGGATTGGATCGAAACGAATTTTCTGTGGTAAAAGTTTACAGTTTCCCATCTGGGACTGGGAGTTCCAAACTGTTATGCAACTAAAGCATTCTCCCCGTATGCTGAGTTACAAAAGACACTTAGCAAAACCATGTTTAATAAGGGAATACTAATCAGTGCCCTAAGGTACTAGTTAAGAAGTTATAAGAAAAAAAATTTATTGAAACGTAACATTGTGTTCACCTATGATTTTGAATTGCACTCACATGTGATTACTAATAGAAAACTCTCTTTTTAGTTCCTTAACTAGTGCCCTTAGGACATTGATTAGCAAGACCCTATTTAAAATATGTTTTCACATAACACTGATAATTCAGTTTCATTTCAAACTATAAAAACTTTACACATTATATCTTGTGAAATAACAAGGCTTATCTAGGCTAATATTATCATAACTCTAGACTTGGCTCAGGTACCTTTTTTCTAGTAGTATTAGCATTTGGGCTAAGTGTGGCCCAACTTTTTTTCAGCTCAAAATTTAGTTTGAAGTTAAAGTATAAAATAAGAGCTTCGAAAGTAAAGTTATTTGACATTTTTAGCTTAAAAGGCTAAGATTGGCAATTTTAGCTTAAGCTCCCCCAAGCCCCCTTTTCTTTACAAAATAAGATCCTTAGGAGCTTTTATCCTAACATGTTTGGCCCAACTTTTATTTCAAAGAAACATAAAAAAATACAGGGCCAAACACTACCTTAGTAAGATGATGTATGTAAAATGTGCTCAAGTACAGTTTACAAACTAGATTTACAACTATACAGTCCTGCTTTGTTAATTAGTTATCCATTTAAGACCAAAATCTAGCTCACTATCAAAGCCAACTCAAGTCACAACTCACAATTCATAAATAAAAAGTTGCAGTCGTAAAAATTTAAACAGGAAGGGTGAAGAAAAATGGAAAAACATGTAAAGTAACCAACCCTAGAATGCCATATGTATGTTTTACCATCAAAACAAAGATAATAGACTTCCTCATAAGATATCCTGCTTTTGTTCAGGGAACATGAAAATTGGAAAGGGGTGCTACAACAAAAAGTGAATATTTAAGTTCCTAATTCCTAGCGACAAGTAAGCATTTCTACATACAAATATTTGGCAAAAGAAATTCCCATCTCAGCTAATTTCAGAAAGGAATATTTATCAGAAAAATACTAGCAATAAATTAAACACATTCTTTTAAACCCATTTTCTATCATTATTTAAAAAATTATTAGAAACTACAAAATTAAGTGTGTCTCACTTCCTATTTAACAAGTTTCCCGTAATCAACAATAAATTCTAGTCAATTACCTAGAGGGTTAGAAAGGATCTTGTTAGGGCTACTCACTACTATTTCCACAGCACATAGACATACAAATAAACGCTTATTAACAACCCTCATCAACAATAAAATAAATTCAATGTCCCCATTGCAATATAGAAAACAAACTGTCAAGCATACACATTGAAAAAATTACTCTAAACACAAGGGTTACGGTATCAATGAAATCATTCAAAACTCACTAATATTAACAACAACCCATTATCAATTTCCATTCACACGACTTCACTAGGCTAACCCCATTTTGAACAACAACAAAAAACCAAAACTTTAGACAAAAATTCCATCAAAACAAACCCAAAACAGTTTTTTTTTTCTTAGATCTAAACGGCATTACCTTTTCTCATATAGCAGAGCAGACACCAAGCTAGCAAAAGTCTCCGGCTTCATATCCCTCTCTTCACGAAGCTGATAAAGTTTGTGCCGAAAAACAAGACGCTGATACCTTAAATTACACAAAAAATAAACTAAAACAAACAGAAAAAAAGGGTAAAAAGAAAAAAGAAGAAAGAGGAAAATAAAGCGAAGATACAGTGTCTGAGCATCGGTGGCAAGGCCAGAGAGAGCGATGAAGAGTTTATCGTGAATCTTTGAAATTCGTTGAAAATCGGTGGCTATGGTTTGAAGCTGAACACCGAGTCTTCGGTCACTGGCAATGGCGAAACAGTTCTTTCCGACCATAGCCACCACAGCACTTCCGTTGTACTCGAAGATCGACATGTTCTTGATCCCAGCTACGAAGATGGTGATGCAGAGAAGAGTGTTAGGTTTTGGGGGCTTTAAGTCAAAAACAATGTTGGTATTTAAAAAGCACCTTAGTTTTCTTTGGGGTTAAGCCACTAAAATAATAATAATAATAATAAGAGTTAAATTTAGTGTAATTACTTTTTTAAACATTATTTTTCATAATAATAATATGGTATGATTATATAGTATAAAATTTTTCTAGACTATATTATTGCTCGTGTAAAATTATTTTCTTGAAGTAATATTGTAAAATTTATTTTTTATTTTGGTTTTTATTTTAGTTAATCTTTATAATATTTTGTTTATTTATAATTAGTCTTTTTTTAAAAATTGATAGAGATTGAAAGTTAACTTTTCATTTATCGTGATAAAAATGAAAAATAGTTATATTAAAAATAAAATAAAAAGTTACAATACAATTTTAAATATAATTTTATAAAAACTCAAAGAAAAGAGTCACATATTATTCTATAAAAATGTATTTATCAACGTGTGTGGATTTGGTAGGAGTGTTTTTTTTACTTTTGGGTACTTTTTCATAGATATAAGATTTTTGTTAAGCCTCTTGAAGTTTGTTTTTTTTTTAAATAAAGAAGAAAATAAAAGAAGAAAATTACATCCTCATGAATTTTGTTCTTACATCATCCATTATTAACAATGGTCGCAAGCCTATTAGGATATCCACCTAAATATGCAATTTCAACCTACATGTTGGACCCATTTTTTATAAGAAGTTTGCACATTGATTTTTCTCTTTTTGTGTGCCTATAGGTTGAGAGTACTCATTGTAAAATCAAGTTGACCGCACATAGGGAATCTGAAACACAAATTACATCCAGATATTGCCTCCCTCATGCCACTTCTACACCATTAAGAATAGCAGACAGCTCTGTATATAGATTACCATAATTATCCACATCACCAATAAAACCAACTAGCCAATGCTCATTGTTATTTCATAATAAGCCCCCAAACCCCACAGGATATGGGTTTCCACGAGCACTATCATCCACATGCATTGTTATTTGCAGCTCCTTTGCATGAATACAACTCACTATTCTCTTTTTGTGTCTTCTTATAGGATCCTCCTATGTCATAATCTACAAATTTCAGCATGCAATTACGAAATCTGATATACCAAAAAGGAAGTTGGTGTATGCGTACCTGAAAAGATAACAACATTGTTATTCAACCAAAGTTTCCACATAATGACCACCACCAAAACTCCCCGTTTCTCAATCTCTTGATGCAACCACTGCATCCAAGTTAAAGTCAACCTAGACATAGGTCACATGAAAGACAAGAAGTTCCTCCATACTAAGTCCACAATATGGCACTCAAAAAACATGTGGAAGAGATCTTCAATCTCTATGTGACAACATAGGCAGATATCTTCCAGTCCCACATGCCTTGACCATACCAGCTGCTGAGTAGGAAGGGGACCATGAAGAATCTGCCAAACAAAAAGCCAGAGATTCTCTAGAATTTTTAGCTTCCAAACCCATCTCCAACATGTTCCCTTATCTTGCCAATCCAAATGATGTCTTAGTAGCCACTGGTAGCCATTATTGGCTGTATATATCCCATTTAAGTTAGCCTCCCAAATTACCACATCAGGGACCGAGTCATGAAGGGGAACCTTTAACACTACTAGCCTTTGATGAACCAAGCGAGGAATGATTGTATATAGAGATTGTAGTTACAAGGCCACTTCCTATACCACATCATATACTCAGACCTCCACATCTCGAAAGTTGATGAAGGGCACCTTCGTGCAAAGAAAAGGCCCACGAAGCCAAGTATCATACCAAAATCTCACCTCCTCGTTTCCCAATTGTAAGTGAAACCTTCTATAAACGTTGCATGCACTCTTTTGAGAGATATCCAAAAACATGATCCTTGAGCATTCAACTTTGCTTCTAATGAAACCCTTTGGTACTTAGCACTTACCAGTTGAACCCATAATTTGTCCCTACTATGGTGCAGGTCCCAAACTAGCTTCCCTGGCAACAAAATGTTCTGAAGACAAGCAATCCTGATGCCCAAGCCCTCAAATCGACGCGACCTTGTGATTGTTTCCCATTTCACCATATGCAGTTTTCTTAAGCCCATTCCACTCCAAATAAACTTATATGTTGCTCGATCCAAAGCATCACAAATACCTTGGGGTACCCATTGTATCTGTTTAGTATACGCGAGTATGGCTGCCATGACAGAATTCACCAAGGTAACCCTACCTGCTCTACTCAACAAGGATCCATTCCACAAAGTTGGTTGTCCGGAGATCCTCTCTAAGAGATGGTCAAAGTGATTATTCGTTATTCTCACATGATGTATTTGAAAGCCAAGATACTTACCGATGTTATCCATAAATTGGATTCCCAAGATTTCCACCAGTTTTTGCTTGCAACGAGGCACTACTCCCTTTTATGGCAAGGCTTTAGACTTCTCCGGGTTGAAAGAAAGATCTGAAGCGTTACTAAACTGGGAAAGCAAGTTTGTGAGTAAACGTAGCTAGAAAGATTCTCCTTTATAAATAACAACACATCATCCGCAAAAAAATAAAAAATAAAAAGTCCTCTGACGCCAAGCGAAAGGATTCCCAAGCTCCATCCAATACTACCTTCATGATCATGGCCCCTAACTTGTCCATGCATAGCACAAATAAATATGGGGATAAAGGATCACCTTACCTGAGACCTCGCTTCGAAACGAAAGCTTCCATTTTGTTACCATTCCAAAGAATCAAGATATTTGGGGTGGCTAGGCCAAGTCAAATAATATTTGCAGGAAACTCATACTCTAATAGGATTTGTTCCACGAAACACCATTCCACCCAGTCATAAGCCTTTTCCAAGTCAAGCTTCAAGATAACATCACCTTTCTTTTTCCTGAATCTTTTCGTGGAATGTATAATCTCTTGTAGAATCATGGCATTGTCTATTGTGCTATGAGTAAGGATAAATCTACTTTGCAAGGGGCTTACAAGGTTTCTCAACAGAGGTCTCAACCTATTTACAATCACCTTAGAGATGAGCTTGTGAATGAAATTGCAAAGACTTATAGGAAGGAAATCTCTAAGGCGCTTAGGATCTGCATCCTTTGGAATGAGAACAACCAGGATCTCTGCTAACTGAGGATAAAAAGAACCATGAATAAATGCATCACCAACCACCTGACACATTTTATCCCTCACATTATCCCAATACATCTTGTAAAATAAGGCTTGAAACCCATCCAACCCAGGGGCTTTAAAAGATTCCATTCTTTTTAATGTTGCAAAGAATTCATCCTTGGAAGGAACAACTCCTAAGTCATGAACATCATCTCCATGGAGCCTGGGTAAAGCGGGCTCTAAAGGAGTGCGAGATGTAGATGCAAATGTTCCAAATAAGTCACGAAAATACATAAGTGCTTCTTCTTAAAAGCGTTGCTCACTCATACTCTATTCTCCTAATGCAAGAAAAAGTCCATGTATCTTACAAATTTTCCTCCTAATAATAGTCTGAGTGTGAAAGAAACGAATGTTTTTATTCCCTAGCTTAATCCAAACTTCCTTAGCCTTTTGAAACCAGAGTGTCTCCTCTTGGAAAAAAGTAACCCATATTCTTGAAGCAACTGAGTATATATCCGATTAAGGTGCACAAAATATATATGTTCCATGGCCCTTTCAATGTTGCGCAACTTCGATAAAGCTCACATTTTTGTTTGAAAATAATGCCAAACACCTCAACATTAAACGTTAAGGAATCATGACGAACCCATTCTAGTGACTTCACCATGTCGTCATTCCCTTTCTCCCAAGCGTGATGCACCCACCTCTGTGTATCCTCATAGGTAGTCTAAGCTGCCTCAAACTTGAAAGGGTGAACACCCTTCTGATGAGAGAGCTCCCTTATAGTGAAGCAGGAGAGGATCGTGATCAGAGTGCCTTTGAAGGAGAGTTTCCACCACAACCTTAGGAAATTGTAAATGCCAATTAAGATCTCTCAGGGCTCTATCAAGTTGCTTATGAAGGGACCTCTTACCATTGACCATCAGATGCCATGTGAACTAACATCTAACTTGGTCAAGCATGACTAACTCACATTCACCCACCACCTCCCCAAAAGCGATTGCACAATTCCATCTAAACACACCACCTCGCTGGTAAGGAGTCAACGTCTCATTAAAGTCACCAATGATCATCCAGGGTTGTTGCAGTAGCTCACGTAGTGTGCGTAAATGGGCCTAAAGCTTCTGACACTCTAACAACATAGGGTTTGTGAATACTCCTGAGCAAACCCAACTCCTTTACCCCCTCAACACCTCCACAAAAATCACTTGTTTTCATAGTATTTGTTTGTAGTTTTTTCAAACTATTTCTTAATATGATATATTCTTACATCTATAAGACTCCTTTCACTTTTGTGAAGTTATTTTATTTGAAAAGTTTTATATGTAAATTAAAATTTTTTTATTGTACACTTCTTCTATTTGTTTTTTTATAAGTCAAATGTTGTTGGTTATTAATGTGTTAGTTTTTGTTAATGAAAAGATTTGAACTCACAACTCATTTCCCCTCTCCCTTCTCCTACACGTAGATTTGCCACATATAAACTTCTTTTATTGGTATTAAAAGTCAAAAGTGATTTAGAGACACAAAATACTTAGTTATTAAACTTATGGGAAGTTTAAAGGCAAACCAAGAGTGATATAGATCTTGTTTTAAGTTAGAAGTAACACCTTATAATTCTATAACAACAGTTTTATAATAAGAGAACTACATGTGCTTCATTTTGAATGAACTGATATAAAATGTTCATGTATACTATTTATTACAATTTTTATATTTACCATTTTGAATGAACTACATGTGTTTTACTATAAAACTATTTTAGTGTTTTGAACTTCACAATTTAAGATCTTAGCAAATGCTCTCAACTCCAACAACTTCACCCCTATCCCCCCAGGATGAGTCATCTAGATACTAGATAATTGTGTGGGGGAAGTCAGATGAGTCGCTACCTTGATATCTGAGTTCAATGTAGTGAGTCTTTCCGAAAAGCGTGAACTGAATGTAGTTAGTGCTTATGTTCAAGTATGTGATTGATTAGTTGCTAGTACTTATTTTTAGGTGGAACATAAGTGTGATTGATTAGTTGTTAGTACTTATGTTTAGGTGAATCATAAATGTGATTGATTGATTGTCAGTACTTATGTTTAGGTGTAACATAAGTGTGACTGGTTAGTGGTGAATTCTTATGTTCAGGTGGAGCATAAGGGTGATTAATTGGTTGTTATATTTTATCAGTGCATGATTGTAATATAATAATAAAATGTATTTTATCATATGTTTGCCCTTACATTACTTGTGTATTCTGTATGATTGTGATGATCGTGCTTTGCATAAGAGCAAATACCAATGATAATGATGAAAGTCAGAACTAGCAGGTGTGGCGAAGGATCAGAGGCGGAAACTGAATTACCTTTTTGTATTAGAAATAGTTTATATTTGATATTTGTATCATAGTATGTATAGAGTTAGATCATCTTGAAATGTTACAAGTATAGAATGACTAAAATAGTGGATTATGTTTTGAGTATGTACATGAACTACTTAGAGTTACTAAGTGATAATCGCTTGAACATGCTATGTGTGAATTTATGTTAGTTATGTTGATTGAATATAGTATGATCTGATACGTCATTATATGGAAATAAGTATGTTAGAATGTCATAGATAGTTAGAGGACTTTATTGTACATGAATTACGTGAATTATGCAATTGGGTTTCTATAATTTGCACGGGCTTGCTAGATAGTGAGTCTTGCCCAACAAGGATGTGTCTTTAGTTGGGAATTGTTTAAATTTGCGCCCACCAAAAGATCTCGCTCAGTGCAAATTACTCTATATTTAGAATTAAACAGGGTTTTCACTCAATGACGTGTCTCATTGAGTGAGATCCCTTTACTGGGACAGTTTGATACAGGGTACTTGATGGGCAATGATTTTCATTGGACCAACTACCCTGGATCTCGCTAGGGGACAAGATTCATGGGGCGAGCTGTTGCCTATGTGTTCTATTATATTTTGTTTTAAATTTTGACAAAATGAAGATGTTTATGATGTTAGATTGACTGTGTTGTGATGAAAATTTTATTCTATAGTAGTTTGAGTTATAAATTGCAATAGATGGAATTAGATTATACGAATAATTAGTGCGTATAATATTAGAATTTACGAATGTTACAGAGCCTCTCTAACTGTTGATCTACGATCTCCAATCCATGGTGGAGGCAAATTTGCGATGGATTTAGACAGAGTGATTCTAGATGATCGTTTCATGTAAGAGGAGATGGTGAGGGGAAATGGAAAGGTTAGGTGAAGGGGGAAAAGGGAAAAGAATTGGCAAAGAGGGAGGGAAACGGTTGGGTGGAAGGGATGGAAAGAAGGAAGCTTGACGAAGAAGAATAAGAGTGAAGGTGAAGAAGAATATAGAGGGTGAAGGGTGGAGAGGAAGAGGAAGATAGAGGGCAAAGGAGAAATGGAAAGGTTGTATGAGAATGAGAGAGAGGTGAAAAGGAAGGGATGAGGTTCCATGAGAGAGAGGATAAAACTGTGAAAGGTATTGAATCAAATGCTTACCACTAGGCTGAAGTTATAGCCAATAGTTAGGGCGCAACTCTTCAGCCTAACCTACCATGAGTTCAAGCCAAACCAGGACAAAAAATTGGGAAACTCACGAAATGGTATCAATTAAGCAACTCGACCCATCCAACTCGTGGGTTAGGTGGGTTCAGATGGGGCTAGCCCGTGTTCAACAAAAAAATTTACTGATATACGTTTAAGGAAACCATGGGTCACAGACTAATGCATTTGCTCATTATTCATTATCCCTCTTGTTGAACACTCGAGTTGGGTTGCGTATGTAACTGTTGCACCACCAACCTCTCAGATTCTGTCTTCCTGACTGCTTCTCTCTCCCTTAGTTCCTACTTCACCATATGCAAATTTGCACCATTGTAATTATTTTGGCTCCTTTTTGTAATTTCTCATATGCATATATTTTATTTACATGGTATCAAGCATTTCATTTCAATTTGAAACACCCAAAATAGCTACTATATGTTTTAGTTTTTAATTTTTTTGGCTAGGCAAGAAAGCAAAGAAACGAGAGTTAATTGAAGAAATTAAGAAATTGTGGCTGAAATGCCATTGCCAATTTGCCATTGGCTTGTTAGGAGGAGACTATAACACTAACACCAACTTTCTGTGACCACATGTTATTGTGTGTCTATTCCATTATCTTTTCTAACAACTATTATCATTCACATTATTTTCCTTTCCCTCTTCACATAAATAAACCCTTCCTTTTTTCAACATTTTTAGTCTTCTCTTTTTTATTTTACTTCATCATGTCATAAAAGAAAATTTATGGTTGCAAGAGTTCCATCTTCAAAAAATAATAATTCTCCAACTAATCGAATTGTAGCATGAACAAAAGTTAAATTTAATTTTTTTAAAAATTTGGTAGGCCAACTCACCTAACTCACGAACTGTGGCGACTGAGCTATAGTAGAATTCTAGATATCCTTAATAAGGTGGGTCGGGCTAGCCCAACCTATTTAACAATTAGTTCGTTGTGGGCTAGTCCGTGTAGGTTGGACTGACCTGTTTTGACATCTCTACTAGGATCACTAGTTGAATATGATCATGAGACAATTGATGTCACAATTGGGCAAACAATAATAATTTCCCTCTTAACAATTGCCCTCGCTTGGAGTCAAATTTGCGAGACATTGGCTCTAATACTAATTTTTGAATCGAGCATTTACCATTAGGCCAAAAATATAGTTGATTCTGATAGTCAAGATGTAACTTTTTCTACTTAACCATAACATCTGATTTGAGTGTGACTTGATTTACTTAGGCCTCCACCACAAGACAATTGATGTCACAACTAGATAAAAAACACAAAGTTAATTTTTTTTTAAATTACCCATTTACACTAAAAATTCTAATAAGTTAACGTTGCCTATATTTAATAAACTATAGCAATGTAAAAGATGAACAAGAATGAGAAACCCCTAGTTCACGAGGCATGAAAAAGATGAACAACAAAAATGATAGTGTGAAAGTAAACAAATACATTTTTATATTTATTATAATAGACACAACCTTATATTGTAGTTAAACCAAAACTTTTGATTTTTTTTTGTGATGTTTTATTTATTTTATATTATAATCTTTTACAGATGAAATAAAAGTAATTATTAAACTGGACATAAAATGTATGATCTATTAATAGTATAGGCATACATATACATAGTTAATGGTCACAATAAAAAGGAAAAAAGAAAGAACAAGAATAACACAAAACCATAACAATGAATTGACAAGTGTAAGAGAATAGAAAATACATAAAATAACTTGGTATACACATAAATTTTACACTAACAAGTCAATGGATGAGTCAAATGGCGTCTGTTTGTGTCTCTTAAATAGGATTTATGATAATGTTACCTTATATATGAAATAAATATTGTTGTTAGAGAAATAATTATTTTTACATTTTGAATTTGTTCAAAATTTTTAATAGAATTTAGTCCTTGTTTTTAACTATAACTAATATTCTATACCAATATCATACAATCATAGTTTTTAGAAAAAAAGTGAAAGATGAAGACTGTATGTAACTAAAAAATAAAATGATAAAAGTAAGAGAGAATTTGGATGTTCAAGTGTGGTTATGTAGAGTAAGCACTATAAAGCGAATATGGATTTTCTCTAGCGAAGGGAGAAGTCCAATAGGTGAGAAAAAGATAAAAATTTGTTGTAAGGTCTACTTATGCAGGTGAATCCCATAAGAACTTTGTGTATTTCTCTTTTTACTTTGTTACTAGAGAGAGTTTTTACCTATGAAGCTGCATCTTTGAATGTAGCCCGTGTATTGTAAATATTTCAATTGCACGAAAAATTTTGTGTGATATCAACGATGAATTTGATGGTTGCCCTCGAAAATAAATAGACAAATTAACACCATCTCCACTTGTAAGATAATCAACTTCTTCAACTCATTGCTTGTAAGGTTATAGTTTAATATATTTTTCTTGTTTTCCGTGTGCTTGGTTGTGAAAAACAAAAGAAAACAATGAAGACAAAATTATCCAATTTTTTTTTTCTTTTTAAACATATTGTTTAATTTATATATCTTAATTTTATTTGATACATCTTTTTCTCTTTGTCATGTAAAAGATTACTATGAGCGACAAATTTTTTTTCTAAGTATTTAATGCAACTACATATTCAGAATTTAAAATTAAAACTATTGATTAAAATAAAATAATCCTAAAAGAGTTGATCTAACAATCTAGATAGCCCATAGCAAAAAACCTATAATAATATATTGAAGTTTAATGTAATTATATACATAAATTTCTAAGGGAAACTCGAACGTCCAATACAATAATGAGATAACTATTCCTAACCAACAGGAAGAAATAGGGTAAGACTTCTATCTATCTCCCTATCCAATAACTAAGTTGTATGACCGACTTAGAACTTGCTCACTCTCTATCAGTTATGGCAAACTAAGGGAGTAGAAGTTCCTCTAACAAGTACGTTACTCGAAGTTGATGTTTTAACAATTGCTTTTGCATCTCTACGGATGGTTAGTATGTGTTTGGATACGTGTCTCACCCTCGCAAATGCCTGTCTTTGCTCCGCAAATGTGATTCGACAAATTAAACTTGTGTTTGGATGATTCCTTTTAACAGGATTTAGGGAGCCATAATCGATTTTGCTTAAATCATCCTATGGTAGCTTCCACGTCTAATGTTAATTGATTTTGGTAAATGGGGTGTTGATTTTCCTCCTTTTGCCCATTGCAATTTCACGCATGCCACTCACCTAACAATGTTTTGATTTCTCTCATCTAATTGTTTTTTCTCATCAATATTTTGGTTTCCCCTGATTTGGCTTATGAATGTTTTTGTGTGTGTCTAGTTCCCTTTTATTTATTTGCCTCATCAATATTGTTTAATTGATTTTCCTTTTCTCGTTCTTTGTTA
The DNA here is from genome assembly GCA_037954015.1 of Psophocarpus tetragonolobus. Classification (NCBI taxonomy): domain Eukaryota; kingdom Viridiplantae; phylum Streptophyta; class Magnoliopsida; order Fabales; family Fabaceae; genus Psophocarpus; species Psophocarpus tetragonolobus. The sequence continues at coordinate 29,899,328 of CM075695.1, read as the reverse complement.
TAAATTTGTTTTGCGGATTCAATTTCACTCAATGAAATGAGGTCAATGACTAATCTTGTGGTTTAGTTTACAAACACTCAACAAATTGTAATCCACTCAGTAGAATTATGCAGCTTTAACACTTTAGATTTATCTTAATAGTTTTATTTTTTTTACAAGACAAAATGAATTAGTGACTTCTAGAATTAGAATCAAACAATATTAAATATGTTGAATTGACAAATATCATATCTAGATGTCTCATTGCTGAATATGCAATAAAACATATACATAAAAGATCACGCAGAACAATTGAACAAACAAAACATACACAGGTGCATGAAATATTGCAACTTGATCCTATTATGTTATGAGATGTTTGGTATGAAAAAACATTTTTTACAAATTTTACTCTAAATTAGTTCACCTAGATTTAAGGTCTCTAATAAAAGACATCAACAATTACCTAAGACTCACTTTAATAATTACACACTTAAAATCAATTTTCATAACTATTCTTCAAAAATAATTTTATATACAAATCAATTTTCTAACAAATGTATCCAAACAAAAATCAGGTTACTTTAAAATCATGTTTATTTAAAATTAATTCTAAAAAATCACGTTAACTTCAAATCAGTTTTATAAACACACAATAAGATTTAAGATAAATACAAATATAATGTTTTCAGATATATAAAAATATATTAGTATAATAATTTTAAATTTAAAAAATATTAATATAAAAAATAAAATTACATGTGATATGATACAAACGTCAGACTGTATATAATTTGTTAAAAAAAAAAATGCAAGAGAATTTAAAAATAAAAAGAGATTTTATTTAGAAATTGTATTTTAAAGTGAGGTAGCGTAGGAGAGCGAGAAAGGTAGCGTGTGGATGAGGCCAGGAAAACGGCGTGAAATGACGTGTGAGTGACCCCACCTTACCCATCACATTTTCGATTTATTTTATTTTCTTATTTTTTCCTCACCAAAACGGCAACACCCTGTGCTTTGGGTTCTTCCCTTGACGCACACACAGAGACCTGAGACAACACAAAACAAGACAAGCATTCTTCAAATCCAAATCACTTTCCGCCAATCAAGGACCCCACCCTACACTCAAATTTGCCCTCCCTCACTGTATCTCCTTCTTCCCATGCAACCTTCCCCCTCAGGTATCAATCATCATCACCACTCTATTTTCAACTCAACCTCTCTCCTCTTCACTTTTTCTCTCTTCATTTTCATAACTCATTACCCACCTTTTCGTTTTCTTTTCCTACAGACCACGCTAACAAATGGACCAACAACCACCGCAACCGCAACCGCAACCGCAACCGCAACCGCAACCGCCACCGCCACCACGACAACACCGACCCCGACTCCGACCACCAATTCCCAATCCCTAACTCCCAATCCCCCATCCCTTCCGTCCAGATCGAGCTCGTCTCGCCCCACGCCGTCCAGATTTCCCACTTCCCGCCGGCGATCACCCGCGCCGTCGCCCGCCCCCACGCCTCGGTGGACGACGACGCCCACTGCGGGGCCGACAACGTTCCGCCTCTCGAGAATGTGTCCCACGGCCAGCTCCAGGCACTGTCGGCGCTCTCCGCCGACTGCCTCCCCGGCGGCCACACCTTCCTCGTGGCTCCGCCGCCGCTTTCCAAAGGCTCCGGCGTCGTTAAGCGGTTCGGGAGTAGAGTTCTTGTTCTTCCTATGCATTCAGGTTCTTCGCACTCTTAAAATTAATATAAAATGAAGGAATGTGATTCAGGAGTTTATTCTGATTGGTTTGCCCATCCTAGTTGGTGTTTACTGAATATGAAATAGGAAATTTGAAATAGGGAGTACTGGAATATTGTATATTAGTTGAAACAATTTGTTTCAACGGTCTTTTTATATATTCATAATAAAATATATTTTGCTTGTAAAATATATATATATATTCAGGAGTTTAATTAGAATATAGTAAAGGATTTTTTTTATATTATTATTTAATCATGAATCTAATATATAGTTGAAAGTTGTTGACTTTTGTAGTAATTTTTAAAAGTCTTGTATTACGTGGTTTCTGATTGGGTGATAGCGGAAAAAACTTTACTGACAATGTATCATATTAAAGTAAAGGCTTTCTTTAAAATGTATTGCAATGACATTTTTCTGTTTTGGTGAATTTAAAAAGTACATTTACATTGCCATTGTTAAGAATGAATTTTGGTTGGTATCATGTTGAGTTACGTGATAAATTTTGAATATATGTGAGCAGATTGGTTTTCTCCAGCGTCAGTGCATCGACTTGAGAGACAAGTAGTTCCGCATTTCTTCTATGGAAAGTCGCCTGATCATACACCGGAGAAGTACATGGAATGTAGGAACTACATTGTTGCAAGATACATGGAAGACCCCGGGAAGAGGATTACAGTCTCTAGTTGCCAGGGATTGTCATTTGGTGTTGATACTGAAGATTTAAGTCGAATTGTCAGGTTCCTTGATCACTGGGGAATTATCAATTACTGTGCTCAGGGCTCAAGTCGTGAGTATTTAGACAGTGAGGCTTGCCTGAAGGAGGACGCAAGTGGTGCAATATGTGTGCCATCTGCAGCTTTAAGATCCATAGATAGTTTGATTAAATTTGACAAGCCCAAGTGTAAATTCAAAGCAGACGAAATTTATTCATCTCGAACAATGCACAGTACAGATGTTTCTGATTTGGATGACAGAATAAGAGAGCATCTATCTGAAAACCATTGCCATTGTTGTTCTTGTTCTCTTCTTGTTGCATACTACCAATCACAAAAAGAGGTACACTGGCCTTTTGATTTAATTCATCTCCTTTGTCTCTCTACCATGAATAATGCTGCAGCTGTCAATTGCTTTTGTCCTATTGGTAGTATGCTGTAATTTGTCAATTATTATTTAACACATGGCAGTGCATAAATATGGAGTGTGAACACTATTGAATTTTCGGTCAATTACTCATTACACTATCTGCACCATTTCTATAATCAGAATCCATTTCCTTGCTTTTAAAAGTGATTGAAAAACAAATCAAATTTACAAATTCTAGGCAACGGATTAGACCATGCAAACAACTATTTCTTCCTTTAGTTAATGTAAAAAAGAAAGAAAAGCAAAAGAAAGAAGAACGAAAGAACAAGGTAAAGCACGTGATATTGATTTGGTTGTCATATGAGGCCAGATATTGCTCTAGTCAGGATACCACCTATTGGGACATTTGCTATTGTTGTGCTGATTATTTGTTGCCTTGTATTGATTCTGAATTTTGTTTTATTGTGCTTGCTTCTGTTGGTTGTGTTTAATTTGTTAAAAGCTAATTTTACAGGAAAATGCGCTGATGTGAAACTCTACTAATTTAATAGAAACAAAACCTCATAAAAGATATTCTTATATGATGGGAACTTCATATTTTAAAAATAGATCCAAATGTTAGTTGTTAGTATTTTGTTAAAAAAAGAGAGAATAGAAATGGTTGTCACTGGCATCAAAATTGGCACATGTGATTGGCTTTTTCTTAGGCTTTTGTATTTCTGAAACTTAGGTGTCTTAAAGTTCAAGGAAGTAGATAAACGATATAGTAGAAACAGATATTTTGAAGGTATTAATAAAGAAATATTAGGTGATTTGTGTATTTGACGACCTTTGTTATTAATTTATGATGGAAATATAAAATAAGAAGACTAGAAACTAAAAATGAACTTTGGCTTTGTTGTCAACTCCAAGAAATCTACTCAAAACATTATGATGCCATTTGTTTTGAGTATTTCCTATTTTCATTTTCACAGAAAATGACAAAAAGTAGTGAAAATATTTTTTATTACAATTTAGAAAACATTTTCTCAAAATATTTTAAAAATCAACTGAGAATAGAAAACAGAAAAAGTTGTTTTTAAAAATTAAAACTACTTAAAAACTTAATAACAATATTGTAATTATAACAAAAATTATATATAAATTTATTTTTAATTATATATAGAAATATAACAAAAATTATATATAAATGTATTTCAAATTATATATATAAATATTTTATAACATTTTTACTAAAATTGATTAAATTTAACAATTTATTTTTTGAAATAGAAAATATAAGTGAAAACAAACATATTTTTTGAATGTGGAAAACTTTAAAATAAAACTATTTTCAAAAAATGGAAATAGAAAATGAAAACATAAAATATTTTCTCAAACTAAATGTCAGCTGCATTTATCAGCCTTAACTGCATAATTAGAGTACCAGTCCACCCCAAATTACAGGATTAGGTTTTTTCATGTTCTCAAATATTTCTCTCCACTAAAGGGACCCCAATTGGAACAATCTCTTACGTCTTTCTATTTGCTTCCTCTTTTGTTTCTTCCCATTGTGGGACACATATGTTATTGTTAACATGCTAATTTGAAGCTAAAACTGCACTTCTATGTTTGCTGCAGTTTGTGCTCATGTCTTGAAAATTCAGACTTGAATGGGCAATCTTCCATTTAACCATAACAAAGTCTGACAGCTGGCAAATGATTGCCGGTCTGTAAGATAGACAGTGCTTGATAACTTGATTAATACATTTTAGTTGGGGTTCTTATTATTTTAAAAATTGGCATTCTGCTTCAAGGAAGCATTTCTCTCATCTGATTAATATTTCTCAAAGTTTACAGCTTATGGGCACATTATGATGACCCTCCTCTAAAGCTAAGCTGCAGAATGCCTTTGGAAACATTTGTCTTTAATTGTAGTTGGCATCCCATGTTACAGGTTGATATTTTACTCTGCACTGACTGCTTTCACGAAGGGAGATTTGTCACTGGTCATTCTGGTTTAGATTTTATAAGAGTGGATTCAACTACAGATTATGGTGATCCAGATGGAGATAGTTGGACTGATCAAGAGACATTACTGTTGCTTGAGGCAGTGGAGGTTTACAATGATAATTGGAATGATATTGCTGAGCATGTTGGTACCAAGTCGAAAGCTCAATGCATTCTTCATTTTCTCCGTCTACCTGTGGAAGATGGAAAGTTGGACAATATCGATGTTTCAAGTTTGTCTTTGTCATCAAATCTGAAGAATCGAGAGGATAATGGAAGATTGCATTGTTACACAAATGGAGATTCTGCAGGTCTGTCTTACTAAAATTTTTGAAAATTCTACTTGTGATATGGTTTTGATTCATATACATGTCCTCACAGGACCTGTACATAAAAACGAAGATTTTGATGGCAGGCTTCCTTTTGCTAACTCTGGAAATCCAGTTATGGCACTGGTAGGTGACTGATAAAATATTATTATTAAGTTTGTCATCATTTTTAATGAATGCACGTGCTATTAAGAAGACAAGGAAGTGAATGTTAGTGCACATTTAATATCTTGTCCTTTTAACTTGTTTCTAGTTGCATCTCTCCTTTTTGAAGGAGCAAGTCTTGGTGTGTATTTGGTTCAGTTTATTTGAGTCAAATTACATTTTTTGACAGCTTTGAGAGTTTTTGAAAGAAAAGATTATTTCCTCCAGAAAAAGTTTTTCCAAACGTGCAATTGTTGATGATAGTGTCAACGTTTCACAACAAATCAGTCTGTCTATCATATTCTGGAGTTCTTTTGCTTGAATTCTTACTCATCTGGTTTTGGTGCATGCATTCGAAAGGTTGCCTTTTTAGCCACTGCTGTTGGACCAAGAGTAGCTGCAACTTGTGCCCATGCAGCATTAGCTGCATTGTCAGAGAATAATTCTGGGTGCACGTCACATACAGAAGCAGTGGAAAATCATAATAGGTGAGTGTCAATTTGTCTATCATTTCTCAGTGAAGTGTTTTCTCCTAGTTATTCCCTTTCATTGTTTAACTTGTACAAAGATATCGAGTTGTTTGCTTTTGTGCTTTTCACTTTCTCTTTGCCTATAAATTTTGTTTTTCTTCTGCACCAACAGAGCCTGCCTTATTGCATTGTTCATATAATTAGGATTTTTTAATTGCATCTATGAAGGACAAATTCAGAAAGCATACATAATAGAGATGGTAGTCTTCATGGAGTGATTGCAAATTCAAATCATAAAAATGGTGAGTTATGGTTGTTACAATTCAGTTGCTGATGTGTAGTTTATACCCCCATTGTTCAGTAAAGTGGTAATACCAGTGCGTATTTCTTTTGAGACATGCTTCTTTTGAATTCAGAGGACAAGTCAAAAGTACTTGGTTCATGTGCTCAAAACGAGGGTGGCTCGATCCTGCTATCTACTGAGAAAGTTAAAGATGCTGCTAAAGCAGGTCTCTCTGCTGCAGCAATGAAAGCCAAATTGTTTGCTGATCATGAAGAGCGAGAAATTCAGAGGCTATGTGCCAATATTGTTAATAATAAGGTACTACTATTACTGCTTCCTTTTCTATATCTTAATTGCTTCAACTAAACTGGCAATATACTTCATCCTACTCTGTCTGCTGTTTTTGATCTGGGTGCTTATGGTTGTGTATGCACTATGCACTAATTATTTAGTAAAATATTTTTCTTGCGGAATAGGTAAATGAAAACAATTTAGGAAAAGATTGGATGAGTATTTATGTGCTAGCCTTTCGATGTGTATTACATGTTGGTGGCTGGTTATTGACAGTTGAAAAGATTGGAACTGAAGCTGAAGCAGTTTGCAGAAATTGAGACACAGTTGATGAGAGAATGTGAACAAGTTGAGAAGGTGAGGCAGAGGTTTGCTTCTGAACGGTCGCAAGTTGTATCAACACGTCTTGGAAATGGTGGAACCACTTCTCTAATGAATATAGCAACTGTTAGTCCATCCATGGTTAACAATAATAGCAACAGTAGGCCTCAAATAATTTCTGCTCCTTCCTCACAGCCTAGCACCTCTGGGTATGGCAACAGCCATCTAGTTCATCCACACACATCCTTTGTCCCTCGCCCTTCAATGTTTGGGTTGGGGCAAAGGTTGCCCCTTTCTATGATACAACAATTACAATCGGTGTCTTCAAATCCAATGTTCAATGGCCCCGGACATGTGCAACCTCCAAATAATTCGATGTCGAGGTCTGTGTCCAGGACTAACTCTGGTTTAGGTTAATTAGGGATTCAACGGTAGGTTTGAAACGTGTATTATTTGGTCATTGTTTTCAGTTTAGAGTAGTGCCAAGAAATTTGTTTTGATTTTATTTTAGGGTCTATCATGTGTTTCAGTTAAAGGAAATAGGTAGTAGCATTTGATTTTCCAAAGTTCTAGTGTGTATATCCTATTGCTTTTCGCATTAGGGAACATGAAATGGTTATTGTCATCAAAGAAAAGTAATCTAGTAGTTTTACGCAACCCATTAACATGAAGAATCATTATATGGCCCTAGTGACTTTTTTGTCTCCACTGTCTTTGATGTTGTACATTCTAATTCCATGTTACTTGGACATGCCTATATTATATTGTTTGTGTCACCGGCACAGGGTGCAAACTGTTTGTTGATTCTTTCCCATGTCCAATGTTTGTCTGCAAAGTTCATAACCATAGAATTTTATGCTTATTGTCCTCTATTTAAAGTACAAAACGATGTCACGTGCCGGGGAAGTACAGAAAAAGGAGAAAGATAATCATTGTTTCGTACAAAAAAAGAGGAAGATTATCATCGGTCACATGCAGAAAATAATTTCAATGCAGCGTGTAATTCATGATACAAATTTAAACAGATATTTTAAATTTTGCTCTTTGTGATATCAACTCACGAGGGCCAGAAGGCCACAAATTGAAAAGAAAAAGAAATTTAGAACCAGCTATATAACAGATCTCCTAAAGCAACCAACTAGCATCAAATCGTGAAATTGAATTTTTGAAGTTCAAAGGAAAAAAAAAAACACCGTAAAAAATACACATCGAAAATAAAATAATGGTATAAAATTGTTGTGGGGATGTAGATATGTAATATAATATACTATATGAAAAAACACTAAAAAAATGCATATATCCATGTGTGAATATGTTTTGAGTTTAATTGGTAAACACTGATATTGTAAAATTTTTTACATTAATCTTTAATTACAATTCTTCTTTTAAAGTAAATTTATTGATTTTACTTATTATTACTTCAAAAGTCATATATGAAAAATCATCATTAAATATTAATGTAAAAAATTTTTAAAATAACAATCTATACCACTTAAACTAATATACTTTATGAAAAACCACTATAAAAAATGCATACCCATGTGTGAAACAGAGAGACTGGGAGGTAATTTTCGAAAACAAAATACAAAGCATGTGATTAATTTTTCAAAAGAAAGCAAAGAAGTCTCAAAGCATTGACAAAATGAAACTATGATGATGGATCACAGCAACATCAACAAAACCAAGGGGCATAATGAAACATGAAAAACCAGAATAAAAAATGAATATCCAAGCGTGCATCAGAATGAAGAAAATTACAAAAACAAAATACAACTATTTGGTTAATTTTTCAATTTTGGTTCTTAATTTTTTTTTTCAATTTTAGTTCTTAACATTATCAATTTTTTAATTTTTGGTCCTTATTATTATACTTTTAAAAAAAAGTTAAGATCACGTCATCACTGATGTTAGACTATTAGAGTAGTAAAAATGAAAAAAAGATTCATTTTTTGTCAAAATTATTAAAATATTGTATTTGATGAGAGATTACATTGTGTCAATTGTACAAATTCTCATGATTGAGCAGCAAGAGTTTCAAAGCCAGGGTAATCCTGCAAAACACAATAATTCCAAATCTTGATACTCTTCTGCATGATCTCATTTGCATGGCTCCGAAACTTGGGCAAAGTCAAAATATATTTGGTCATATCATCATGGCACACTTTTCCCACATCGTCCACAAGTGAGTCACAACAATAATCACCAACTCTTTGGTTACCAAAAAATATAGCTGAGAATATCTCTTTGCCACAAGGTTTGTATAATTTTGCTGCACAATTTGCTAAATACTTAAGATACGAAGATGATGATGCTCCTGGTGCTGGTGCTGGTGCATAATCATCAGTTTCGGCATTTGATGATTCTGGAGCTGGAGCATCTTGTGAAAGCCCCGTTTGGACCATCAATGAAGAACTAATGATGAAGCATAGCACAAATAGTGAAATGTTGGTGAATGTTGCCATGATTTATTTATTATTGATGATCAAATAAAGCTCTTGATTGTTGAAACTAAGAAGCTTTCTTGATGGTTTGACATGGTTTGTGTAAAGCTATATTTATAGTTTTGATTTAGTCGTAACTTTACATGAGAACTGGTTGGGTTTAGTGGTGATTAATGAAGAAATGAAAACGTAGATTAATTAATTAACATTTATAATGAAAACAAACACCCTTCGGTTAAATGCTTTTATGTTTCTCAAATAACTTTAGTTATATGTTTTCTGACAAGTTTATAAATATAAATGTTAATTAATCTACGTTTTCATTTCTTCATTAATCACCACTAAACCCAACCAGTTCTCATGTAAAGTTAAGACTAAATCAAAACTATAAATATAGCTTTACACAAACCATGTCAAACCATCAAGAAAGCTTCTTAGTTTCAACAATCAAGAGCTTTATTTGATCATCAATAATAAATAAATCATGGCAACATTCACCAACATTTCACTATTTGTGCTATGCTTCATCATTAGTTCTTCATTGATGGTCCAAACGGGGCTTTCACAAGATGCTCCAGCTCCAGAATCATCAAATGCCGAAACTGATGATTATGCACCAGCACCAGCACCAGGAGCATCATCATCTTCGTATCTTAAGTATTTAGCAAATTGTGCAGCAAAATTATACAAACCTTGTGGCAAAGAGATATTCTCAGCTATATTTTTTGGTAACCAAAGAGTTGGTGATTATTGTTGTGACTCACTTGTGGACGATGTGGGAAAAGTGTGCCATGATGATATGACCAAATATATTTTGACTTTGCCCAAGTTTCGGAGCCATGCAAATGAGATCATGCAGAGGAGTATCAAGATTTGGAATTATTGTGTTTTGCAGGATTACCCTGGCTTTGAAACTCTTGCTGCTCAATCATGAGAATCTATATAATTTATACAATGTAATCTCTCATCAAATACAATATTTTAATAATTTTTAGTTTGTTGGCTTATTTTCTTAAAATTAATTAATAATCCTGTATTTTCTTGGATGATTAACTAGGATATTTTCTTGAATATCTATTAGATAGTTATAATCCTATTAGATTGCTTCTGTCAAAAAGAAACAAACTCTATTAACCTTTACCACCAATCATAAACCTGTGTACCATCAGATCAAGTACTTCTTGTGCTGAAATTTGTTTTCCTTTTCAAAAGAACCTCATTCCTATGTAACCAAATCATATGGACCCGATTGCAGACTAACATTTCCTAATTTTGTGAAAGGGACATAGTGTGATTGAGCTTCTAAGGCAATAGAACAGAAAATTCCAACTCAAGATTGCAATAGAGTAAGCTTTCGGAAAACATTTTCTCTTGAAGCATTTTTTAAAAACAACACAAAATAAAAAAAAAACAGAAAAAAATAATTTTTAGTATTTTAAAAAATTTAAATTATGTAAAAAATTATAACAATATCTTAATATAACAAAAACTATATATAAACTTATTTTAAATTATACATATAAATAATTTATAATATTTTTACTAAAAAACGATTAAATTTGAAAATATTATTTTAAAAAGATATAAAATATCAAGTAAAAACATATTTTTTGAACGTTGAAAACTTGAAAATGAAAATTGTTTTCAAGAAGTAAAAATAAAAAAATATTTTCTCAACTCAAATGCAACCTAAGGTGACTTTTTTTTTTTTTTTACTTTCACTTTCACAAAAAATAACAGTAAAAATATGTTTGTTTACAATTTAGAAAATATGTTTTCTAGAAATCTTTTCAAAATTCAACTAAAAACAGAAAAAAATATTTTTAATATTTTCAAAAATTAAAACTGAGTAAAAAAGTAATGGTAATATTGTAATCATAAAAAAAACTATATATAAATGTATTTTAAATTATATATAAATATTTTATAATATTTTTACTAAAAATTAATTAAATTTAACAATTTTAGTTTTTTAGAATAGTAAATATAAAGTTAAAACAAATATATTTTTGAACATTGAAAAATTGAAAATGAAACATATTTTCATAAAATAAAAATAATAAAAATTTCTCTGAAACCAAATGCATCTAAATTCTCTGATGAAAAATTTTGGTGTTAAACCAAGTTTAATAAGTCGCTCTTACTCACAATTATAAGAAAATTATAACTAATAGATTATTAAAAATAAATAATAAAAATATAAAATAAAAATTGACATCTAAAATAAAAAACTAAATAAAATAAAATAAAAAGATAAGTCCATGTTAAATAAAATAATAAAAATAAATGATATAATAATGAAAAAAATAATAACAAGTATGTAACAAACATAGCCTTGTCTTATATTCTATTGGGTATCAAATGGAACAGGAATTTATTTTATAGGTTCAACTTAATCTCTTTATTTTTGAAAGAAGTCGTTTGTTTTTTGAAATGGATTCAAATTATTCCTTTTGTTTTTAAATGGTTTAATTAACTTTCTTATTTTTTTAATATGTGTTCAATTTAGTCTTTTTAAAATAAAGAGACCTAATTAGTGATAGATAAAAAAATTATTTGAAAAAAATTTAAAAGATTTTCATACGAAAAATATTATAAATTTATACAAATTATATAATCTTATGGTAGAAAAATAAAATTTGATCTATTTTTATTTCTTATAACTTTTATCAAGAAAGCCTTATGAAAGAACACATATTTTGTATAAGGGATAATTTTTATATATTTTAAGTTAAAATAATCTGTGGTTGAATTGCTCGCATTCCTTAAAATGTACATCTTTCACTAGACTTGATTTAGTTTTTAATTAAAGAATTAATTATTTAGATAGAGCATACATGGAAGGGATCCAATTGAATCTATAATCTCTATCTACTTTTATTTAATTTAAAATGATTTTATCTTGATTTTTCTTTTTCTTTTTTAAAAGAATTTTTTATTTTATTTTAAATTTTAAATGATAGACTTTTATTTTATATGTTAGTATTATATATCTTGAATTTACTAGTTATAAAATTTTCATTAATTGTATAGTTGTTTCTAATTATAGTTAAATGACTTGATGGATTTGTTTCCACACAAAAATTTCTCCAAATACTATATATGACTTTGTAACTTGTAAGAAATTCAAGAAGGTAGGCTTGTGGCTTTCGTGATCAACGATTCATGTTCTCAATTAATAAAGTTTCAATTGATAACATGTTATAGAGTAAGATTGTCATAATAAATGTTAGGGATAGAAATAAGAGTTTAATTTATATTTATGGTAAGATAAAAGTTTTAATTTATGTGACTTTTAAAGTAGTTGAAGTCAACAAATTTATAAAAAGGATTGTGATTGAATGTGTATAAATTAATGAGTAAAAATAATAAAAAAATTTTACAATTAAACTCTAAAAATAATAAAAAATGACTTAATAAAATTTGATTTTAATTAGTATGCAAGGAAATTTATTCACAATTTTTTATTTATATGACTTTTTAAAGTATTAATGGATAAAATTAACAAAATTTATTGTAGATGAAGATTTGTAATTGATTGTCAATCTAAATTTTTTATATTGATAATACATATTAATTAAATTTATATAATTTTATTCATAAAAATAGTCTCGTTTTGATTTTTTTCCTTTAAATATTTTTTGTTTGATTTTTACTCTTTAAAAATTTTTGTTTGATTTAATTATTAAATAATAGTTTAATCTTACTTTTCAAGAAGCAATAGTGGAATATAACAATGACATTAACATTATATTTGTGGTAAGCAAAATCTTGAATATATTCATTTTAGGTTATAAAAAGATGACATTAGTAATCTATTGACCTATCAATTTATTTTAGAGTTAGATGGGAATAGGTTAGAGTAAATTGTTTGAAAATTGTGTTTTTAATTGTTTATAAATTTGTGTGATGTCATGGTCTATTTTGAGTAAAGATTAAAATATAGTTTATTCTAGAAAGTTATAGGATTACTTTTTTTTTATACTTTTTAATGATATGATAAGTGATTATACAACCAAAATTGTTAGTTGATAATAGGGATTAAAATGAAAAAAAAAAATCTTTGAAAAATTAAAAAAATTCTTAAAGGATAAAACAAAAAAGTGTTATTTTTTAGAGACAAAAATGTTATTTAGAAAAAAATTATACGACCAAAATGGAAAAGACGCAATTTAAGCCTAAAAACTATAGTTTGCAAATTAAAATTAATGATGAAATAATCTATATATAATATTTAAAAATTCTTCATTCAAATGTTATAACTTAATTTAAAATTAAGAAGAGAAAAATAGTTCCCCATTACTATATATATTAGTAATTTATTGATTTTTAATACTCTTAAAGAACTTTATCTGAGTTTGGTCGTAATTTAAATTATTTTGTACTTTAACGTAAAATAATATGATGATAACGAAGATGTAACATTCCCTAAAAAGAAAAGCAATAGATGTAACGTTTGAACACTTTATATTTCTCTAAATATCTATTAACATTCATTATGTTTTATGTTTCTATTCCTATTTAAAATATAGTTACAGGCAAACTTAACGGTAATTACAAGAGATATCAACAATTAACAACTAAGGAATAAACCAGATAATATTGGAATTGAATAAAAAAATATAAAAGAAAATAATGAGTTGAAACATAATCTTGAATTTGGAATAGTAGGTCATATTTCCTTACATAATTATTACTCTCTTTTTTTAATGTCAAATAATTAACATATTAATAATCACCTCCTCTAAAATAACCAATTCTTATGATCAATAAAAAACTAGTTTACCTTTTTAATGGAAATTCTTATTTGTGGTTAAGTAGAAATCTAACACGAGTTAATATTAAAAGTTGGAAGGTTGATAGTTTAATTTTGACATACACTTACGTAAAAAACTAGCTAATTAAAAAATGTATTTTTGTCATAAAACAAATCTTAACTCTATATACACCAACTTATACATAAGAAATTTGATCATTGACACATCTAATGTCAGTTAAAACCATATAATTTGAATATTAATAATTAATTAAAAATCAAATAAAAGGGTTCATACATAAGTACATCATAATCCAAAAATAATTATAACAAGAAAAATATAAAGAATAACAAAAGGATATCATAAATAAGGTCCCTTGTAATTAACCTCTATCCAATCCTTCTTCTCATGAGACTACTGCTAAGCTAGGGGTAAAACTAAAACAAGAATAAAACTTAAAACTGAAAAAAAAAATCCTAATAAAGAAGTTACCAAGAAAACTTTTTCTTTTTGCTTTATATATAATTTTGGCACACTTACGCTCATATTTAAGTTCATGGATCTTATAATATGAATTAAGCATGAGTATGCTAAATAAGCATATTTAATTGTCCATTCTTATTTTTACAGACATTGCTCGTTAACGTGCATACTAAAACATAACATAGAACAAAAAACTTAATATACTCTATAAAAATAACTAATTAGGAGTTTGTTACCCATGAAGCTGATAATGTATCACATAAATTTCATTCATGTTTAAATTATTTCTATCAGAGTTAATTGTCTTTTACCAACGTTCTTTGTGGCTGATATCTATAATTGACTTAGCAGTGGAGTGCTCTTTTAATGTGTCCAACTAATTAGATGGTTATGTCTAGGAGGTTTTTTTATTGTATAGAGGTTGGGCAATGTATATATAATGTTATTATGGTTGGTGCTTTTATGATGCCTCCTATCTAATGGCCCAAACTTATTTACTGTTTTGTATTTACCTTGTGCTCAATCTAGACATTTCATTCTAATGAATTTTAGTTTATAAAAAATATTTATTTTACGTTTTTTGTTTTATCATTAGGAGAAGTCAAATAACAAAAAAAAAATAAAATAAATGTACATTATAACATATCTACACGACGCACTAATTCATATTTTTCTTAAAATACTTAATATATGTCACATAAATATTAAATCAGTCAGAAATAGACGCATGGTTTTTAATTTGGTAATATGGTAAATAGGTAGCTGATGATAGCATGTAGGCACAATAATTAATGTCTTTCAATTTCATAGCTTAAAAGTTTTTACCATTGAAAATGGAGAAGAAATTGAGGTGGAGATCATTAAGAACAATTATAACTCTAAAAAAGACTGAATTAATACATGGTACGTTTATTAATTAAGAGAAAGGTTCAATTCTCTCTCTTCCCCACCTATATATAATGCATACATTTTCACTAATTTTTCATCGATCCTTCATTATCAAATATATCCCATTTGAATAGGTTTGTTGTAGTTTAATTACTACTAAAAGATGAGTTCAAAAACAAACATAACAATACTTATTCCAGACTTGCTGGCCATGTTACTTTTGATCTCAAACGTGGCAGCAACGGTCGGTGGTCGTGGCTTTCCAAACATTAATGATACCTTCTCTGCTAGTGGTGGTGACAACATAACTTGTGGAAATGGTGGCTCTCTTCACGGTGGTGGTGACAACTTTTCTAGTATAGGTGGTGGTGGTCTTAATGATATCTCTCATAACGGTAGTAGTGACAGTGATAACAATCTTCTTGGTAGTGAAAACAATTTCACTCATAATGATGGCAGCCGTAACAATCTTCCTCGTAGAGGTGGTGGAAACAACTTTGCTCATAATGATGACAATAGTAACAATAATGTTCCTCGTAAGGATGATGACAATTTACCTATTGGTGGTAGTGGTAACAACAACTTCTCCCAAAATGGTGATGGTAGTAGTCACAACAACTTCCCACATAATGGTGGTGACAACTACTTTCCTCATAGTGGTGATAGTGACAATAATAATAACTTCCCTCGTAATGGTGGTAGCGGCTTCCCTAGTGGTGGTGGTGGTGACAATGTCAACAACTTTTCTCGCAGTGGTGACGACGACAATGGTAACAACTTTCCTTACATTAATGGTGGTAGATCCCCTAATGGTGATGGTGGTCGTAATGATTTCTCTCGTATAGGTGATGACAATAGTCGTAACCAATTTCCTCATAGTAGTAGTGGTGGTAGTTTCCTTAATGGTGATGATAATGACAATGATTTCTTTTTTAATGGCAATGGTGATAATGACAATAACTTCCCTCATAATGGTGGTTCCCAATTTCGTAGTGGTAGTGATGGTGACTATGACTTCCCTCGCAATGGTGGTGGTAACCGTGACAACAACTTTCCTCGTAGTGGTGATGGTAATTTCCTTGATGGTGGTGATGAGAACTTTCCTAATAGTGATCTCTTTGGTGATAAAGGTTTACCTAACCAAAGAGGAGGATGGTATTGATGTCATTGGTGTTGAGATAGGTTGCTTAATTGAGTTGCTGCACTATTAAATAAGATTAACAAATGAGAAAAGGTAGTCTAAGTAGTTAATAATATATTTTATGTGGTGAGAGGCATAGATATATACTTCCTAATAATTAAGAAAATGTAGAATAAAACTTCTGTGAAAAGTTTAACCTTTGTTGTTATCATATATGATAATCTTTTATTCCAAGTTCTTGTGTTTTACTATATATCATAATTATTTATACAACTTTTTCTTTTGTTAGGAGTTATACGTACAAAGAGAAGGGAAAAGATAAAGATAGTAGATTTGAATCTCTCTACTAAAAAAAATAACATATTTAACAACTAATATTTGGTTTATATATAAAAAAAAACTTTTGCTTTTGTTGAGTATATCCTATTGATGATAGAAGCTTTTTTATGATGAAAAAATTTGCTTCAAGGAAAATTTAAAGATGCAGAATTATATTTTTTGTGTTGATTATTATGTTTAGTGGTTTTTCTTGTTATATTAGCTTTTAATGTCGTGCTTAGTCATTGATGATTTTCCTTAAGGACATGATCCAAGCTCTTGAAAAGGTTTCAAGTTTATACATCTCTTAAAAACCATTATTTACAATTGCTTTAATCCATTAAATGTTTTTTTTCTTCTGTTAAAATGTTCTTAACAAATATTGAAACTAGGTAGAAACTTTTAATATTAAATGGTCATTTTAAATTTTTAATAAATTAAATTGACTAAAAGTTTTCTGAAAATAGTTTGGCTCTGTTTAATCAATTAAATTGAGATTTTAATTAATTAAATAAAATACAATCAATTTTCTAAGTTGATTTGATAGATTAACTAGGTGCTTGTATTTGTTTTTATTAATTAGGTCCCTTATCAATAAAACAAACTAGTACACCGAAACAAACATATCTTGCGGTTTAGCTTAACATATTTTATTAAATTAAAATTGTTTGGCTTAAAAAAATCAATAAAACAAACTAGTACACCAAAGCAAACATATCTTGCGGTTTAGCTTAACATATTTTATTAAATTAAAATTGTTTGGCTTAAAAAAAATCAATAAAACAAAATACAATCAAGCAAACTGAACTTATTTATTTATTTATTTTATTAATTTTTACATTAAAGATAATTAGTTGGTTAGAGCTAATTATGTTATCCTGTAATTAATTTTTAAATTTTATAATAATATTTTAAACTTTATATATAAGGTGATTTTTAATTAGTTGGTCAAAGCTAAAATCCTTGACTCAGTAAAGAGGAAATGATTTTATTTTTAATAGCAAACACATATCTAATACACAAGTTTGCCTTTAAGAATCCTGTGTGCCCAATGCATAAGGTGAAATCCCTTAAAGTGACATATGATCACGGATTTCAGAATATTTTCATTAAATCTGATTCTCTGTCCATGATAAACCTCATTAATGAAGACTATTTTTTGTTTTTTTGGATAAACATGATAATCCTAATTGAAGACTCTTTTATTGACCATGAATATTTTCCTATTTAAGATCTATAGGGGAAGTGGGAAAACCCCAGTATGTGATTTTACTTTTATGCTTCGGAGGTGAATTCAATAATTGATGAATTTGTAAAGATAGGTTTATCCATATCTTAAGATTATACTATTTTCATCTTCAGCTTTCTTCCATAGTATGTGGTTACTGATTATGTAAATGATTTGAATTATAATTTCTTTTCTATTAATTAATTTCGGTAGGAATTTCCCTAGCATTCACAAAAAAAAAAATAAAAAAAAATCTAAACTAGTCTACCTTCTCATGCCAAATGGGGAAACCTTCCTATTTTATTGTGCATAAACTAAAATTATTCCTTTGAAATAATATTTTTTAGTTTTTATTTTTAATTTAATTTGAATTTTAAAACTTGATACATTATATCAAATTGAAAACAAGGTTCTTTTTAAATCATCTAAATTTGAAAAACAAAACAAATATAAATTTGAAAATTATTATACTTAGCAATAATTGAAGTTCAGTTTTTAAAATTTGAATTTAAATATTATTCTAATAATATTTTTAATTTGAATTTTGAAATATATTTTGTACTTTATTCATATTTAATATAATAAAATATTCACTATCACTAATATATATAAATTTATTTTACGATATATTTTATTTAAATTGAATAAAATACATTGAAAAAACAAATTATATTTGGCATATGTTGCAATGTCGACGTTAGCTGCACCTTGGCAGAAGGCACAGCTCATAACCACAAACACAATTCTTTGTAACAAAAGGAAAACTCTTGTTTTCTTCACTCCTTTATTTTTTACCAAATATTCAAAATGACGTGGCAAAGAGACTAGAAAAAAAAATTTATGTGGTAGATGAATGACTTGACATAAGTATTTGAAAAAACAAACATAAATTGATTAAAATAATTTAATTTATACGTTATTTAATCACAAATACTTATATATAATAAGTTTTTATTTTTACAATAAATAATTTAAAGTTACAACAATGGTTACAGTACTTTTTCTACTTCATATAATAATAATAATAATAATAATAATAATAATAATAATAATAATAATAATAATAATAATAATAATAATAATAATATAATATTTACTAACTAATCAAGATTAGAATTGCGATATTTTAATAACAATTCTTTTCCTATAATATTAATAATTCATAACCATATTTTTGTTAAAAGAATATTTAGGTTATATTCGTAAATACGACTTTATTAAAGTTACCATTTTGAACATTAATTTTGAAGTGTTTTTGATAAAATTTAATTTTTGAAATTATAAATGAGAATGTAAAAGAATTTCACTCTATTATTCAATCACAAACTACTTATTTATCTGATTTTAATATATTAATTAATAAAGTTAATAAATTTATAATATATAAAAACGTTATAATTATAATTGGATGAATGTATAAAACTTTGATAAAAGTATCAATGTATGCATGAACCCTTTTCTCATAAATTTTTTAAAAGAAATCACAAAAAAATGTGAAAAATAAAAAATTAAAAAAATTTATTCGATGTGATTCAACCAATATATATTAGATTTAAATAATTTTTTTACCGGTATCGATCATGGTGTATGATTTTGATCTTTTAAATTTTAATCGTGCAAGTTATTCAAGGATTACAATTGTGCAGTTTTACGTTCTGTCAAATTTTATTTTGTTTAAAATTTAACCATTTTTGTCGATGTGGCATGACCATTTGACATATGACATTCATATGATAACATAGTCACAGTGTTAGTATAATTCACCGAAGTAAAATTCTAGTTTTAATCAGAAAAGAATATAAAAATAAATAGTAGACAAATTAAAATTAAGGAAAATAATAAATAGTACGAATATAATACAACACGTACGAATTCTACAAATTGAAATTGTGAAAAATTTTAGTGGAAGTAATCAAGTAAAGTAGCAGTAAACATACATGTAGTTTTTTTCCTCAATTGGTTAAGAGTATGAAAGTCGAAAATGATCGTGAGTTCATATTTTATTGTTAATAAAAATTAATATTATTAATATTTGACTTATAAAAAAACTATTTATTTTACTTTTTTTTTAATGATAAGACATGGACACTCTATTTCTCTAAGCAACATATTAACACTAACTATTTTTTATCATTCTGTTCCTATAACATATTGTGTACCATTTTTATATGGATTTAATATAATTCACTAACACTCTGCAAAAAAAATATTATTATACTGATATTTAACTATAAATCATCATTTATATAATTTTAAAAATAATTATTGTAATATAAATTTTAAAATAACAGTTTTTCCTATGGTTATATTTCTCTTATGCTTACTTAAATTGCATCTATTAGACTTAATTGCCTTTTAACTTCGTTTTAATTTGTGGCTGGAATCTATCTTTGCCTTAGCAGTGGTGTGCTCCTTTAGTTTGTTCAAATTAGGTGGGTTTTTTTTTTTTTTTTTCTATAAAGGTTGGCAGTGCATTAATTAAGTGATTTATGCCTAATTTGTATGGTCAGTTCTTTTATGCCTAGTATTTTGAAGAAATTATTAGGTTATAATTTATATTATATGTATTAATTCTTTGGATGATATATAATTGAGTGTTGTTAATTTTTTCATAAATTTAAAAAGGTGTAACGTAAATATATTGAGACTATACATATAAAGGTGGTGGATCAAGACTACTAATGAATATTAGTTATAATTTGAGATTATAAGTTATGATATCCACATAATATATAATTAAGTAGTATTAAAATTTTTTGTAAGAAAAATAAAATATATCTTTAAATATTAAATTAGTTAGAACTAAACATGGTTGTAATATCTTGAAATAAGCTAATTATTTCTGACCAATAGGTTAGTAGGGGTCCACGCATATCAAATTTAAATTACGTAGCTAATTAACTATAAGTTACATGCACGTAGTGACACACAATAGTTGTCTGCCCTTCAATTTCATAGCCTACAAGTTTTTAGCATTGAAAATGGAGAAAGAAATTAATTAAGGTGGAGATAATCTAGAACAATTAGGTTCTGAATTAACTCTAGCAAAAAACTGAGTTAATACATGCTATGTTAATTTCCAATTAAGAGAAAAGTCCAACTCTCTCTCCTGCTCCACCCTATATATACAACATACATTCCCACTAATTTTCTCATCCTTCGTTACCAATTATATATCACTTGAGTAGATTCATTATAGTTTGAATTTTAATTACTATTGAAAGATGGATTCCAAGACAAAGGTAACAATACTTTTCTTGTTGGCCATGCTCCTTTTGATCTCCGTAGAGGTGACGGCCATCGCTGGTGGTGTGGCTAACATTGATGATCGTGTCTTTCCAAGTTTTAGTGGTAGCCCCATTGGAAGTGGTGGTAGCAGTAATAATTTTCCACGTGGTGGTGGTAACGATAATAATAATTTTCCACATGGTAGTGGTATCAATTTTCCCAATCATGGTGGTAACAACAATTTTCCTCGTGGTAGTGATGGTGATGGTGTCAATTTTCCTAATCGTGGTGGTAACAACAACTTTCCTCGTAGTGGTGGTGTAAATGTAAACTTTCCAAATGGAGGTAACAACTTTCCTCGTGATGATAGTGATAGCAATAATAATCTTTCAGGAGTTGGCTTTCCAGGCATTATTGATAGTCGTAATTTCCCTCTTGGCACTGGTAGCTTCTCTAACGGTCATGGCTTCAGTCGTGGTGGTAGTGACAATTTCTTTAGTAGTGGTGGTGACAACTTTCCTAGAAATGGTGGAGGCAACTTCTTTGATGGTGGTATTGGTAATGGATTTTCTAGAGGTGGTGGAGTTTTTGGTGGTGGTTTACCAGGCCAATAAGAAGGAGGGTTTTGTTATTATGAGTGTTGAGAAAGGTTGCTTAACTTGCTACACAATTTAAAGGATATAAATAAAATTAACAAATGACTTTTACAATTATTTTAATAATATATGACTTTTAGTTCTCTAAACGCTATATAAATAATTTTTTATCTTTCTAAGAAACATTATAAAAAAAATACTTAGAGAAATTAAGGTGATATATTTTAAAATTAAAAAACTAAATAAATATAAAATATTTTCAAAGGACATATTTAATATTTCAAATATTTTGTAATTATCTAAAACATATTTGATCATTAATGAGATAGTGGACAACATTTTCTGAGCTTAATAACATTGATTCATGAATTAGTAACTTTATTTTTTCATTAAAGATTACCAAAACCGATTAATGTAAAAGTTACAACTATTTTACTATAAATATTGTTTTTCCAACGATTTCAAAGACATCACCAATTAAAATTTCTAAGTCATCAAATTAAAGCTTGGTTTATTTAAATTATGGCTTCTCTCCACTACTTTAGTCTAATAATGATGGTCATTATAATTAGTTTTACCTTAATGATGCAATCAGGGTTTTCATATGTTGTTCAAGCACCTTCAAATCATGCACCAAGGCCATTGACTCCACATGAAACTTATTTACACAATTGTGCAAGAAATTTAAACAAAAAATGTGGTGGACAAATTTTCTGGGGTGTCTTTTTTGGTAACACAACTGTTACCAATGATTGTTGTGTCGTACTTGTGGAAGATGTGGGAAAACTGTGTCATGATGACATGACAAAGTTCATTTTACAATTTCCAAAATTCAAGGTACATCAAACTGAGATCTCACAGAGGAGTGAAGATATTTGGAATGATTGTGTTTCTTTGTATTTACCTGTGCTTGAACCAGTTGGTGCACCATTTTCTGAGCCAGAGGATGGTAAATATCCATAAGTTATTAAAATGAAATGTAACCTCTTATATGGAATATAATATAATTGACTTATATTTGATTGCCTTATTTTCTTAAAATTGATCTTATGTTTTCTTGTTTCAAAAGGGTTTACTTCGTTGGAATATGTATTTCAATTGTATACCACATTCAACTGTCTTATGCATATGCTTCATGCCTTTAATTTGAATCATTGAATTAACTCAATGGAAATACCTACACTAATAGCATATCTAATTCCAACCTTGAATAGTAAATATATAGGAAAATAAGAATATTTAACTATTTTAATAAAAATTATATAATATGTAAACTCAAACATCTTCATTAAATTTCAACCATTATAAGGTGGTTTGGTTGGTTAAAGAAAGAGGGAGATGGGGTAAAGTCACATATTCAATTCCCATTGCTAACCAAAACTAACATTACTAACAACACCATCATTTAACTTATAAAAAAATTATAAATACATAAAGAAAGTGAAAGTTAATGATTGGTAGATAAAAATAAATTATTTTTTATTGTAAATTAAAAAAAAATATTGAATTGAGAATAAGATATAAGAGTTAATGACCATTTAAATTATTAATGATGCAAAACTCTAAAACATAGAACTTATTAAGCTGCATATATATTGCTATACACACAGTGTTTTTATAAGTAGGAATATACACTACAAAATATACACATTATTAATTGAAATCCATTTATGTTCTTATATTTTAATCACAAAGCTAAAAATAAAAATGGTAAAAAAAAAATCACAAACATGAAATCTTTCAATTCTTTCCCATAAATAACTCTGTCAACTATATTAAGTTCTTGAGATAATAATTAATTATAAATGGTGGAAGATGATATTGAGCTTGTGTTCAATTTATTGGATATCAACATGCTTACGACTATGCTTGAATATGTCTTGAATGATGAGAGTATAAATGAGAAGAAGACTTATCATCAATAGTGCACAGATTTAAATTGAAAAACCTCAATGCTTATCAAAAGCTCTTTGATGGGTCACTAATGAAGGAAATTAATTCTTTGAGATTGATGATGCTAAGACTTTCCTTGATGATGCTAAGACTTTCCTTGCTTTTAATGGGCTCGAAAATGTATGAAATTTTTTATAATGCCAAAGCTTAATGGTTGATGGAAAGTTACATTAACATGGAATATGGTGGGATTGGTGGTGTTAGGCACCACATCATAAAGCATAGTGAACTTCAATGCCTGGTAACCAACAAGTTTCTTGTTCATTGTGTGCTAATTTCTCTTAGTGAGAATTTTAATACCTTGAAAACTTTTTCAAATATTCTAAGGTAAGCCTAGGATATAAATACCTTGATTTCCATTTGTTCCTAAGAGAAGCATAGGATGAACCATATGACATGAAAGTGAGCTTAATTATGGTCTCCTAACCTCACCACAAATTTTCTTTTAAGAAAAAGGGAAAAAATGGTTTTAGTAAAAGGTTTTGTAACACCCCTATTTAGTAAAAGGTCTCCCAACCTCATCAAATTCAACATACATCTCATCATCATATATCATAACAATATGTATTTCATCATGATTTTAGTTATCATCAGAATCAACCACAAACATCAATTACCACTAAAATCATCAACAAACATCTATCATCACCTGAAATCATCAACAAATATCAATTATCACCAAAATCAACAACAAACATCAATTTGTCTTTCATGTTTATAAACAACACTCGAGTCTTAACATTCCACCAAAAGATAACTCTTCAAATTATAGTCAAGGTTTTAGCTTCCCTTACCTAAATTCTAGCTTGATCTCAAAGAAGAGAAACTGAAGGAGTGTTTGGATCTCAGATACAATCTTCCATCCTCAAATCAACAATTCTTCCTCACCATCTAAACTCAAAACAAACCAAAACTCTAAATAAAATCATATAAAATTAGGGAAATTAGGAACTCAAGGTTACCCTCCCATGGAGTATGAGAAAATAAAATTATGGTTTAAAAAATTATGAGAAACTATTGACATGTGGGACTTGATGGGACAACGTAAAAAATATGGTTTGAAAAATAAAAGGAGTCATCACCAATATTTATTAAGGAAAATATTGAGAAACCTTTAAAATAAAAAAATGGTTTGTGAAACCAGATTTCAAGTCCAAGACTCGATTATCTTGGGGAATGTATTAGCACCCCACATCATCCTTCATAAAGATAATTATCTGTAATTAAATGTATGAAATTAGATAACTTCAAAAATATTTATTACATCCCTTAAGACAAAAAAATATTTTTATTTTATTAATTTTAATATTTTTAAAAAGGATTTTTATTATAAAAAATATTTAGTTTTTATGAAAAGATTATTAATAAATTAAAATTTTCATGTTTTTGGGTTCGACGGGGAATAGATCCTACTCTTATGTATCTCTAAGTGTTTTGGAGAATCAGAGTTCATGTAATTCTTTTGAAGTAATTTGAATATGGAGATTTTTTATCGATTTTTGAGTATTTGAAGGATTTTAATTGATCTTTTAGATGATTTAAGTTGTTTAAAAATTTTTATTGATTTTTATTTCAATGCTCTTTTCTCATTTTAGAAGATATTTTTTTATGATGACCAAACTAGAAATGCATCCAAAGTGATTGCAAATAATTTTATAACTGTCAAGTCAGAAATGCATCTGAGGTGACACGATGATTCTCATAATAGCCTTTGTGATGACTAAATCAAAAGTGTTTTCGAAGTAGTCATAATTAAGATTTCATTATATTTTTATCTTTTAATTGAAGAAAATTTTGCAACAATCAAATTGGAAGTATATCCAAAGTGATTGTTACAAAAATTTTATAATTTTTATAATAGTCAAATTAAAAGTGCATCTAATATGACTATTATCAAACTTTTTTAAATTTTAACAATAGTAAAATTAGAAGTGCATCTAAAGTAATTATTATTAAACTTTTTTTTTAAATTTTAATAATTAAGTATAATAATTATAATTTTTGTGAGAACCAAATTAGAAGTGCATGCAAGGTGATTATCATTGATTTTTTAAAAATATGTTACAATAATCAAATTGGAAGTGTATCTAAAATGACTAAATTTTATCGTTTAATTTGAATTTAAATTATTTGAATGATATAATAATAATAATAATAATATATTATTATTATTATTATTATTACTATTATTATTATTATAATAACTAAAATTGTATTATAACCAAATTAGAAATATATTCAGAGTAGTTGTTATTAGCATTTTATAAACCATTGTAATAATAGAATTCGAAAAACATTCAAAGTTACTTTTACTTTTTGTAACTAATTATGAAATAGTTAATATTAAGTCTTCATAATTAATTATACATCAAAACATAGAACCAATAAAACTTAATAAATAAATTTTTTTATTTTTCTAACTTATATGAGTTATATATTTTAAGCATTTTATCATGGAACAAAAGATTAAGCATATTTTTTCCTACTAAGAAATTCACCTTCGTGTATAAGATTTAACATTCAAATCAAATCTTGTGAGACATTTAGACAAAAATTAGACATCATGCAAAATAAAATAATAAAAAAAAGAAGAGGAAGTGTTGGCTTAAGGAACTTGTTACAAGGGTCTTGATTACCATTGAACAAGCCATGTAATAAAGGCCCAAATCCAGCTAGAATTTTTTTCAAATCCAAATAGAATTCTACAGCGTTTAGTTATCCCAATCCGAAACAGAAGAAAATACATACCTTGAGGATAATACCTTGAGAAAAAATAAGGTCGAAAAACCTTTTTTGCAGAGCTATGCGGCACTCTTTTGAATGGTATATTCACGCCCAAATAACATTGGTACCAAGATTGGGCAATAGTGATGATTTAGAGCTTGCAATGGCATTATGAACTCGCAACGGGGTTAGAGGTGTTGCAACATAATCTGAATTTGGCTACGACGACCCACTAGTTCAGTAATGGTTTGGATTTAATGAAAATTGTTGGCTTGGTATGGTGTGGGGGTTCGAGTAGGGTTAGAAAGGGGTTTATGATCTCAAAGCACAGGGTTTTCGACGACTATGATTTGTGACTCAAAGATTGATGTGTGTCAGGTTAGATTAGGTGAAGAAGAGCTTGCTTCGGTTGTGAAATTGTGGTCTCAGTTCAGGTATAGTGGGATTGTGGTACTAAAATGGTTGTTGCATTTATGTTCCTTCACTGGTTTTGACTTTGGATTTTTTAAACTAGATTTGAGTTTTGGAAATGTCAATAATGTCACTATGGTAAAGGATTCATGACTAAGGCTTGAGGACTTGGTTTGCAAAATTGATTCATTATGACGCCAAGGTATCATTTTCTCAGGTTGAATTCTATTCCTATTTATAGGCTTTACTTTCCTTCACCATGAAGAAAGGAAAGAATTGACATAGTCGAATTTGCATATCAACTTGATGAGCAGATAAGGTGGGAGTACATGCAACTTGCAGGATAGTAATTTGGCAGTGGATCAGACTAGTGCAATCTATTCCCATAATTTTTATTATTATTTGTATTATTATTTATTATTCTCTATTTTGTTTTTTAAAAGTTTTTAGTTATGATGTTTTTTTTTCTATCTTCATTTTGTATTTATTTTTAATTCTTGTATTTATATTTTTTATATTAGGGACTAGGCCAAAATTCAGACAAAAGTAGGTATCTACAATAACTACTTACCTATTAGAACCTAAAGTCAAGGTGGGGAGGAGTTGTAGAATTCTCCGTAGGATCCATAGTGAAACTGGTGACATGCATATATAAAAGAGCAAGGGTGGAGAAGAGAGAAAATGGGTTGAATACAGAGAGAGAGAGAGAAAGGGTTGAGAAGGAAAAAAGAAAAGTTGAAGGAACAAAACTACCTTATTTTTTTTTGTTTTAAAATGAATCTGTGTGTATTTAGTAACCTCAATTTGTTAACTCCACTCCATTAAAGGGTCTACTAACTTTAACCCCACAGACTACATATTTGACACCTTATTTAACTAAAGTCCCTACTCTTTTTCCCATATAATTAAATATACTTAAATTAAAGCACATCTATAAATTCACACGTTAAATAAAGTATAATACAATTATAAAAACTACAAAAAAACATCCCATTGATAATTAATTGATAATACTAATTAAATTTAACTATTTCACACACTAAAATAATTTTAATAAAAATAGGGTCTTGCATGCAGGGTTAAAATCCAACGGTGACATTGTGGACAGACGATAACCTAAGGAAGAGGTTTTATGAATGTGGTCCTTACAATTGAGAAATTGTTTTTGCATATTCAGTTAAAGGTTTAGTCATGTCTGTTTTTAGCTTATTGTATATTTGTCTATTGTGTTGCTACTTAGTCATTGTTGTTAGGAAAAGTGAAATTATGTCTGTGGTGCTTATGTAAAAAGATTTATATTATCATTAATGATGTTTATATAAAGAGACAATAGCTAAGTTGTTGTCATAATGCTTTTTTATAATGTTTTGCAATTCCAAAATATACCAACATTTTCATAAATTATATATGAATGTCAAGTTTTTTTTAATCATGGTCAATTTTCAAGTGGTTGAATGTAAGAACATCTTTATTACTAAGATCTTATTTGAGATTTTTTATTCCTGCATCTCATCTCTCTTTCTTTTCTTGCATACCCCTCCCTCATGCCATTAACAACTTTCCACGTGGCTAGTCAATGTCCCATATAAACAGTCAACGGTTACTAAGTAACTGCGGGATAAAAGTCGAAATTTTTGAAAAATGAGGTTCAAAATGTTAACAATTAAAAATTTGGAAAAAAATATAAGCAATTGGCAAAATTCGGAGGCATGAACTATAGTTTAATTATCTAGTGTCACTGTCATGTCATTAATAGATTTCTACGTCAACAATCAACATCCTTAAATAAACAGTCAAATGTTAATAAGTAACAATTAGATAAAAAATAAGAAAACAAGGGGTCAAAATAAGGGGTGACATGGCAGCAATTAAAAATAAGTGGTCAAAATATCAGCAATTAAAAATGAGAAAACAAAATATCAGCAATTAATAAAAATGGGTGACATGAATTGTAACTTAAGTCTTTTTATAACATATCACTTTTAGTTCTCTAAACGCTATATAAATAATTTTTTATCTTTCTAAGAAGCATTATAAAAAAATACTTAGAGAAATTAAGGTGATATATTTTAAAATTAAAAAACTAAATAAATATAAAATATTTTCAAAGGACATATTTAATATTTCAAATATTTTGTAATTATCTAAAACATATTTGATCATTAATGAGATGGTGGACAACATTTTCTGAGCTTAATAACATTGATTCATGAATTAGTAACTTTATTTTTTCATTAAAGATTACCAAAACCGATTAATGTAAAAGTTACAACTATTTTACTATAAATATTGTTTTTCCAACGATTTCAAAGACATCACCAATTAAAATTTCTAAGTCATCAAATTAAAGCTTGGTTTATTTAAATTATGGCTTCTCTCCACTACTTTAGTCTAATAATGATGGTCATTATAATTAGTTTTACCTTAATGATGCAATCAGGGTTTTCATATGTTGTTCAAGCGCCTTCAAATCATGCACCAAGGCCATTGACTCCACATGAAACTTATTTACACAATTGTGCAAGAAATTTAAACAAAAAATGTGGTGGACAAATTTTCTGGGGTGTCTTTTTTGGTAACACAACTGTTACCAATGATTGTTGTGTCGTACTTGTGGAAGATGTGGGAAAACTGTGTCATGATGACATGACAAAGTTCATTTTACAATTTCCAAAATTCAAGGTACATCAAACTGAGATCTCACAGAGGAGTGAAGATATTTGGAATGATTGTGTTTCTTTGTATTTACCTGTGCTTGAACCAGTTGGTGCACCATTTTCTGAGCCAGAGGATGGTAAATATCCATAAGTTATTAAAATGAAATGTAACCTCTTATATGGAATATAATATAATTGACTTATATTTGATTGCCTTATTTTCTTAAAATTGATCTTATGTTTTCTTGTTTCAAAAGGGTTTACTTCGTTGGAATATGTATTTCAATTGTATACCACATTCAACTGTCTTATGCATATGCTTCATGCCTTTAATTTGAATCATTGAATTAACTCAATGGAAATACCTACACTAATAGCATATCTAATTCCAACCTTGAATAGTAAATATATAGGAAAATAAGAATATTTAACTATTTTAATAAAAATTATATAATATGTAAACTCAAACATCTTCATTAAATTTCAACCATTATAAGGTGGTTTGGTTGGTTAAAGAAAGAGGGAGATGGGGTAAAGTCACATATTCAATTCCCATTGCTAACCAAAACTAACATTACTAACAACACCATCATTTAACTTATAAAAAAATTATAAATACATAAAGAAAGTGAAAGTTAATGATTGGTAGATAAAAATAAATTATTTTTTATTGTAAATTAAAAAAAAATATTGAATTGAGAATAAGATATAAGAGTTAATGACCATTTAAATTATTAATGATGCAAAACTCTAAAACATAGAACTTATTAAGCTGCATATATATTGCTATACACACAGTGTTTTTATAAGTAGGAATATACACTACAAAATATACACATTATTAATTGAAATCCATTTATGTTCTTATATTTTAATCACAAAGCTAAAAATAAAAATGGTAAAAAAAAAATCACAAACATGAAATCTTTCAATTCTTTCCCATAAATAACTCTGTCAACTATATTAAGTTCTTGAGATAATAATTAATTATAAATGGTGGAAGATGATATTGAGCTTGTGTTCAATTTATTGGATATCAACATGCTTACGACTATGCTTGAATATGTCTTGAATGATGAGAGTATAAATGAGAAGAAGACTTATCATCAATAGTGCACAGATTTAAATTGAAAAACCTCAATGCTTATCAAAAGCTCTTTGATGGGTCACTAATGAAGGAAATTAATTCTTTGAGATTGATGATGCTAAGACTTTCCTTGATGATGCTAAGACTTTCCTTGCTTTTAATGGGCTCGAAAATGTATGAAATTTTTTATAATGCCAAAGCTTAATGGTTGATGGAAAGTTACATTAACATGGAATATGGTGGGATTGGTGGTGTTAGGCACCACATCATAAAGCATAGTGAACTTCAATGCCTGGTAACCAACAAGTTTCTTGTTCATTGTGTGCTAATTTCTCTTAGTGAGAATTTTAATACCTTGAAAACTTTTTCAAATATTCTAAGGTAAGCCTAGGATATAAATACCTTGATTTCCATTTGTTCCTAAGAGAAGCATAGGATGAACCATATGACATGAAAGTGAGCTTAATTATGGTCTCCTAACCTCACCACAAATTTTCTTTTAAGAAAAAGGGAAAAAATGGTTTTAGTAAAAGGTTTTGTAACACCCCTATTTAGTAAAAGGTCTCCCAACCTCATCAAATTCAACATACATCTCATCATCATATATCATAACAATATGTATTTCATCATGATTTTAGTTATCATCAGAATCAACCACAAACATCAATTACCACTAAAATCATCAACAAACATCTATCATCACCTGAAATCATCAACAAATATCAATTATCACCAAAATCAACAACAAACATCAATTTGTCTTTCATGTTTATAAACAACACTCGAGTCTTAACATTCCACCAAAAGATAACTCTTCAAATTATAGTCAAGGTTTTAGCTTCCCTTACCTAAATTCTAGCTTGATCTCAAAGAAGAGAAACTGAAGGAGTGTTTGGATCTCAGATACAATCTTCCATCCTCAAATCAACAATTCTTCCTCACCATCTAAACTCAAAACAAACCAAAACTCTAAATAAAATCATATAAAATTAGGGAAATTAGGAACTCAAGGTTACCCTCCCATGGAGTATGAGAAAATAAAATTATGGTTTAAAAAATTATGAGAAACTATTGACATGTGGGACTTGATGGGACAACGTAAAAAATATGGTTTGAAAAATAAAAGGAGTCATCACCAATATTTATTAAGGAAAATATTGAGAAACCTTTAAAATAAAAAAATGGTTTGTGAAACCAGATTTCAAGTCCAAGACTCGATTATCTTGGGGAATGTATTAGCACCCCACATCATCCTTCATAAAGATAATTATCTGTAATTAAATGTATGAAATTAGATAACTTCAAAAATATTTATTACATCCCTTAAGACAAAAAAATATTTTTATTTTATTAATTTTAATATTTTTAAAAAGGATTTTTATTATAAAAAATATTTAGTTTTTATGAAAAGATTATTAATAAATTAAAATTTTCATGTTTTTGGGTTCGACGGGGAATAGATCCTACTCTTATGTATCTCTAAGTGTTTTGGAGAATCAGAGTTCATGTAATTCTTTTGAAGTAATTTGAATATGGAGATTTTTTATCGATTTTTGAGTATTTGAAGGATTTTAATTGATCTTTTAGATGATTTAAGTTGTTTAAAAATTTTTATTGATTTTTATTTCAATGCTCTTTTCTCATTTTAGAAGATATTTTTTTATGATGACCAAACTAGAAATGCATCCAAAGTGATTGCAAATAATTTTATAACTGTCAAGTCAGAAATGCATCTGAGGTGACACGATGATTCTCATAATAGCCTTTGTGATGACTAAATCAAAAGTGTTTTCGAAGTAGTCATAATTAAGATTTCATTATATTTTTATCTTTTAATTGAAGAAAATTTTGCAACAATCAAATTGGAAGTATATCCAAAGTGATTGTTACAAAAATTTTATAATTTTTATAATAGTCAAATTAAAAGTGCATCTAATATGACTATTATCAAACTTTTTTAAATTTTAACAATAGTAAAATTAGAAGTGCATCTAAAGTAATTATTATTAAACTTTTTTTTTAAATTTTAATAATTAAGTATAATAATTATAATTTTTGTGAGAACCAAATTAGAAGTGCATGCAAGGTGATTATCATTGATTTTTTAAAAATATGTTACAATAATCAAATTGGAAATGTATCTAAAATGACTAAATTTTATCGTTTAATTTGAATTTAAATTATTTGAATGATATAATAATAATAATAATAATATATTATTATTATTATTATTATTACTATTATTATTATTATAATAACTAAAATTGTATTATAACCAAATTAGAAATATATTCAGAGTAGTTGTTATTAGCATTTTATAAACCATTGTAATAATAGAATTCGAAAAACATTCAAAGTTACTTTTACTTTTTGTAACTAATTATGAAATAGTTAATATTAAGTCTTCATAATTAATTATACATCAAAACATAGAACCAATAAAACTTAATAAATAAATTTTTTTATTTTTCTAACTTATATGAGTTATATATTTTAAGCATTTTATCATGGAACAAAAGATTAAGCATATTTTTTCCTACTAAGAAATTCACCTTCGTGTATAAGATTTAACATTCAAATCAAATCTTGTGAGACATTTAGACAAAAATTAGACATCATGCAAAATAAAATAATAAAAAAAAGAAGAGGAAGTGTTGGCTTAAGGAACTTGTTACAAGGGTCTTGATTACCATTGAACAAGCCATGTAATAAAGGCCCAAATCCAGCTAGAATTTTTTTCAAATCCAAATAGAATTCTACAGCGTTTAGTTATCCCAATCCGAAACAGAAGAAAATACATACCTTGAGGATAATACCTTGAGAAAAAATAAGGTCGAAAAACCTTTTTTGCAGAGCTATGCGGCACTCTTTTGAATGGTATATTCACGCCCAAATAACATTGGTACCAAGATTGGGCAATAGTGATGATTTAGAGCTTGCAATGGCATTATGAACTCGCAACGGGGTTAGAGGTGTTGCAACATAATCTGAATTTGGCTACGACGACCCACTAGTTCAGTAATGGTTTGGATTTAATGAAAATTGTTGGCTTGGTATGGTGTGGGGGTTCGAGTAGGGTTAGAAAGGGGTTTATGATCTCAAAGCACAGGGTTTTCGACGACTATGATTTGTGACTCAAAGATTGATGTGTGTCAGGTTAGATTAGGTGAAGAAGAGCTTGCTTCGGTTGTGAAATTGTGGTCTCAGTTCAGGTATAGTGGGATTGTGGTACTAAAATGGTTGTTGCATTTATGTTCCTTCACTGGTTTTGACTTTGGATTTTTTAAACTAGATTTGAGTTTTGGAAATGTCAATAATGTCACTATGGTAAAGGATTCATGACTAAGGCTTGAGGACTTGGTTTGCAAAATTGATTCATTATGACGCCAAGGTATCATTTTCTCAGGTTGAATTCTATTCCTATTTATAGGCTTTACTTTCCTTCACCATGAAGAAAGGAAAGAATTGACATAGTCGAATTTGCATATCAACTTGATGAGCAGATAAGGTGGGAGTACATGCAACTTGCAGGATAGTAATTTGGCAGTGGATCAGACTAGTGCAATCTATTCCCATAATTTTTATTATTATTTGTATTATTATTTATTATTCTCTATTTTGTTTTTTAAAAGTTTTTAGTTATGATGTTTTTTTTTCTATCTTCATTTTGTATTTATTTTTAATTCTTGTATTTATATTTTTTATATTAGGGACTAGGCCAAAATTCAGACAAAAGTAGGTATCTACAATAACTACTTACCTATTAGAACCTAAAGTCAAGGTGGGGAGGAGTTGTAGAATTCTCCGTAGGATCCATAGTGAAACTGGTGACATGCATATATAAAAGAGCAAGGGTGGAGAAGAGAGAAAATGGGTTGAATACAGAGAGAGAGAGAGAAAGGGTTGAGAAGGAAAAAAGAAAAGTTGAAGGAACAAAACTACCTTATTTTTTTTTGTTTTAAAATGAATCTGTGTGTATTTAGTAACCTCAATTTGTTAACTCCACTCCATTAAAGGGTCTACTAACTTTAACCCCACAGACTACATATTTGACACCTTATTTAACTAAAGTCCCTACTCTTTTTCCCATATAATTAAATATACTTAAATTAAAGCACATCTATAAATTCACACGTTAAATAAAGTATAATACAATTATAAAAACTACAAAAAAACATCCCATTGATAATTAATTGATAATACTAATTAAATTTAACTATTTCACACACTAAAATAATTTTAATAAAAATAGGGTCTTGCATGCAGGGTTAAAATCCAACGGTGACATTGTGGACAGACGATAACCTAAGGAAGAGGTTTTATGAATGTGGTCCTTACAATTGAGAAATTGTTTTTGCATATTCAGTTAAAGGTTTAGTCATGTCTGTTTTTAGCTTATTGTATATTTGTCTATTGTGTTGCTACTTAGTCATTGTTGTTAGGAAAAGTGAAATTATGTCTGTGGTGCTTATGTAAAAAGATTTATATTATCATTAATGATGTTTATATAAAGAGACAATAGCTAAGTTGTTGTCATAATGCTTTTTTATAATGTTTTGCAATTCCAAAATATACCAACATTTTCATAAATTATATATGAATGTCAAGTTTTTTTTAATCATGGTCAATTTTCAAGTGGTTGAATGTAAGAACATCTTTATTACTAAGATCTTATTTGAGATTTTTTATTCCTGCATCTCATCTCTCTTTCTTTTCTTGCATACCCCTCCCTCATGCCATTAACAACTTTCCACGTGGCTAGTCAATGTCCCATATAAACAGTCAACGGTTACTAAGTAACTGCGGGATAAAAGTCGAAATTTTTGAAAAATGAGGTTCAAAATGTTAACAATTAAAAATTTGGAAAAAAATATAAGCAATTGGCAAAATTCGGAGGCATGAACTATAGTTTAATTATCTAGTGTCACTGTCATGTCATTAATAGATTTCTACGTCAACAATCAACATCCTTAAATAAACAGTCAAATGTTAATAAGTAACAATTAGATAAAAAATAAGAAAACAAGGGGTCAAAATAAGGGGTGACATGACAGCAATTAAAAATAAGTGGTCAAAATATCAGCAATTAAAAATGAGAAAACAAAATATCAGCAATTAATAAAAATGGGTGACATGAATTGTAACTTAAGTCTTTTTATAACATATCACTTTTAGTTCTCTAAACGCTATATAAATAATTTTTTATCTTTCTAAGAAGCATTATAAAAAAATACTTAGAGAAATTAAGGTGATATATTTTAAAATTAAAAAACTAAATAAATATAAAATATTTTCAAAGGACATATTTAATATTTCAAATATTTTGTAATTATCTAAAACATATTTGATCATTAATGAGATGGTGGACAACATTTTCTGAGCTTAATAACATTGATTCATGAATTAGTAACTTTATTTTTTCATTAAAGATTACCAAAACCGATTAATGTAAAAGTTACAACTATTTTACTATAAATATTGTTTTTCCAACGATTTCAAAGACATCACCAATTAAAATTTCTAAGTCATCAAATTAAAGCTTGGTTTATTTAAATTATGGCTTCTCTCCACTACTTTAGTCTAATAATGATGGTCATTATAATTAGTTTTACCTTAATGATGCAATCAGGGTTTTCATATGTTGTTCAAGCGCCTTCAAATCATGCACCAAGGCCATTGACTCCACATGAAACTTATTTACACAATTGTGCAAGAAATTTAAACAAAAAATGTGGTGGACAAATTTTCTGGGGTGTCTTTTTTGGTAACACAACTGTTACCAATGATTGTTGTGTCGTACTTGTGGAAGATGTGGGAAAACTGTGTCATGATGACATGACAAAGTTCATTTTACAATTTCCAAAATTCAAGGTACATCAAACTGAGATCTCACAGAGGAGTGAAGATATTTGGAATGATTGTGTTTCTTTGTATTTACCTGTGCTTGAACCAGTTGGTGCACCATTTTCTGAGCCAGAGGATGGTAAATATCCATAAGTTATTAAAATGAAATGTAACCTCTTATATGGAATATAATATAATTGACTTATATTTGATTGCCTTATTTTCTTAAAATTGATCTTATGTTTTCTTGTTTCAAAAGGGTTTACTTCGTTGGAATATGTATTTCAATTGTATACCACATTCAACTGTCTTATGCATATGCTTCATGCCTTTAATTTGAATCATTGAATTAACTCAATGGAAATACCTACACTAATAGCATATCTAATTCCAACCTTGAATAGTAAATATATAGGAAAATAAGAATATTTAACTATTTTAATAAAAATTATGTAATATGTAAACTCAAACATCTTCATTAAATTTCAACCATTATAAGGTGGTTTGGTTGGTTAAAGAAAGAGGGAGATGGGGTAAAGTCACATATTCAATTCCCATTGCTAACCAAAACTAACATTACTAACAACACCATCATTTAACTTATAAAAAAATTATAAATACATAAAGAAAGTGAAAGTTAATGATTGGTAGATAAAAATAAATTATTTTTTATTGTAAATTAAAAAAAAATATTGAATTGAGAATAAGATATAAGAGTTAATGACCATTTAAATTATTAATGATGCAAAACTCTAAAACATAGAACTTATTAAGCTGCATATATATTGCTATACACACAGTGTTTTTATAAGTAGGAATATACACTACAAAATATACACATTATTAATTGAAATCCATTTATGTTCTTATATTTTAATCACAAAGCTAAAAATAAAAATGGTAAAAAAAAAATCACAAACATGAAATCTTTCAATTCTTTCCCATAAATAACTCTGTCAACTATATTAAGTTCTTGAGATAATAATTAATTATAAATGGTGGAAGATGATATTGAGCTTGTGTTCAATTTATTGGATATCAACATGCTTACGACTATGCTTGAATATGTCTTGAATGATGAGAGTATAAATGAGAAGAAGACTTATCATCAATAGTGCACAGATTTAAATTGAAAAACCTCAATGCTTATCAAAAGCTCTTTGATGGGTCACTAATGAAGGAAATTAATTCTTTGAGATTGATGATGCTAAGACTTTCCTTGATGATGCTAAGACTTTCCTTGCTTTTAATGGGCTCGAAAATGTATGAAATTTTTTATAATGCCAAAGCTTAATGGTTGATGGAAAGTTACATTAACATGGAATATGGTGGGATTGGTGGTGTTAGGCACCACATCATAAAGCATAGTGAACTTCAATGCCTGGTAACCAACAAGTTTCTTGTTCATTGTGTGCTAATTTCTCTTAGTGAGAATTTTAATACCTTGAAAACTTTTTCAAATATTCTAAGGTAAGCCTAGGATATAAATACCTTGGTTTCCATTTGTTCCTAAGAGAAGCATAGGATGAACCATATGACATGAAAGTGAGCTTAATTATGGTCTCCTAACCTCACCACAAATTTTCTTTTAAGAAAAAGGGAAAAAATGGTTTTAGTAAAAGGTTTTGTAACACCCCTATTTAGTAAAAGGTCTCCCAACCTCATCAAATTCAACATACATCTCATCATCATATATCATAACAATATGTATTTCATCATGATTTTAGTTATCATCAGAATCAACCACAAACATCAATTACCACTAAAATCATCAACAAACATCTATCATCACCTGAAATCATCAACAAATATCAATTATCACCAAAATCAACAACAAACATCAATTTGTCTTTCATGTTTATAAACAACACTCGAGTCTTAACATTCCACCAAAAGATAACTCTTCAAATTATAGTCAAGGTTTTAGCTTCCCTTACCTAAATTCTAGCTTGATCTCAAAGAAGAGAAACTGAAGGAGTGTTTGGATCTCAGATACAATCTTCCATCCTCAAATCAACAATCCTTCCTCACCATCTAAACTCAAAACAAACCAAAACTCTAAATAAAATCATATAAAATTAGGGAAATTAGGAACTCAAGGTTACCCTCCCATGGAGTATGAGAAAATAAAATTATGGTTTAAAAAATTATGAGAAACTATTGACATGTGGGACTTGATGGGACAACGTAAAAAATATGGTTTGAAAAATAAAAGGAGTCATCACCAATATTTATTAAGGAAAATATTGAGAAACCTTTAAAATAAAAAAATGGTTTGTGAAACCAGATTTCAAGTCCAAGACTCGATTATCTTGGGGAATGTATTAGCACCCCACATCATCCTTCATAAAGATAATTATCTGCAATTAAATGTATGAAATTAGATAACTTCAAAAATATTTATTACATCCCTTAAGACAAAAAAATATTTTTATTTTATTAATTTTAATATTTTTAAAAAGGATTTTTATTATAAAAAATATTTAGTTTTTATGAAAAGATTATTAATAAATTAAAATTTTCATGTTTTTGGGTTCGACGGGGAATAGATCCTACTCTTATGTATCTCTAAGTGTTTTGGAGAATCAGAGTTCATGTAATTCTTTTGAAGTAATTTGAATATGGAGATTTTTTATCGATTTTTGAGTATTTGAAGGATTTTAATTGATCTTTTAGATGATTTAAGTTGTTTAAAAATTTTTATTGATTTTTATTTCAATGCTCTTTTCTCATTTTAGAAGATATTTTTTTATGATGACCAAACTAGAAATGCATCCAAAGTGATTGCAAATAATTTTATAACTGTCAAGTCAGAAATGCATCTGAGGTGACACGATGATTCTCATAATAGCCTTTGTGATGACTAAATCAAAAGTGTTTTCGAAGTAGTCATAATTAAGATTTCATTATATTTTTATCTTTTAATTGAAGAAAATTTTGCAACAATCAAATTGGAAGTATATCCAAAGTGATTGTTACAAAAATTTTATAATTTTTATAATAGTCAAATTAAAAGTGCATCTAATATGACTATTATCAAACTTTTTTAAATTTTAACAATAGTAAAATTAGAAGTGCATCTAAAGTAATTATTATTAAACTTTTTTTTTAAATTTTAATAATTAAGTATAATAATTATAATTTTTGTGAGAACCAAATTAGAAGTGCATGCAAGGTGATTATCATTGATTTTTTAAAAATATGTTACAATAATCAAATTGGAAGTGTATCTAAAATGACTAAATTTTATCGTTTAATTTGAATTTAAATTATTTGAATGATATAATAATAATAATAATAATATATTATTATTATTATTATTATTACTATTATTATTATTATAATAACTAAAATTGTATTATAACCAAATTAGAAATATATTCAGAGTAGTTGTTATTAGCATTTTATAAACCATTGTAATAATAGAATTCGAAAAACATTCAAAGTTACTTTTACTTTTTGTAACTAATTATGAAATAGTTAATATTAAGTCTTCATAATTAATTATACATCAAAACATAGAACCAATAAAACTTAATAAATAAATTTTTTTATTTTTCTAACTTATATGAGTTATATATTTTAAGCATTTTATCATGGAACAAAAGATTAAGCATATTTTTTCCTACTAAGAAATTCACCTTCGTGTATAAGATTTAACATTCAAATCAAATCTTGTGAGACATTTAGACAAAAATTAGACATCATGCAAAATAAAATAATAAAAAAAAGAAGAGGAAGTGTTGGCTTAAGGAACTTGTTACAAGGGTCTTGATTACCATTGAACAAGCCATGTAATAAAGGCCCAAATCCAGCTAGAATTTTTTTCAAATCCAAATAGAATTCTACAGCGTTTAGTTATCCCAATCCGAAACAGAAGAAAATACATACCTTGAGGATAATACCTTGAGAAAAAATAAGGTCGAAAAACCTTTTTTGCAGAGCTATGCGGCACTCTTTTGAATGGTATATTCACGCCCAAATAACATTGGTACCAAGATTGGGCAATAGTGATGATTTAGAGCTTGCAATGGCATTATGAACTCGCAACGGGGTTAGAGGTGTTGCAACATAATCTGAATTTGGCTACGACGACCCACTAGTTCAGTAATGGTTTGGATTTAATGAAAATTGTTGGCTTGGTATGGTGTGGGGGTTCGAGTAGGGTTAGAAAGGGGTTTATGATCTCAAAGCACAGGGTTTTCGACGACTATGATTTGTGACTCAAAGATTGATGTGTGTCAGGTTAGATTAGGTGAAGAAGAGCTTGCTTCGGTTGTGAAATTGTGGTCTCAGTTCAGGTATAGTGGGATTGTGGTACTAAAATGGTTGTTGCATTTATGTTCCTTCACTGGTTTTGACTTTGGATTTTTTAAACTAGATTTGAGTTTTGGAAATGTCAATAATGTCACTATGGTAAAGGATTCATGACTAAGGCTTGAGGACTTGGTTTGCAAAATTGATTCATTATGACGCCAAGGTATCATTTTCTCAGGTTGAATTCTATTCCTATTTATAGGCTTTACTTTCCTTCACCATGAAGAAAGGAAAGAATTGACATAGTCGAATTTGCATATCAACTTGATGAGCAGATAAGGTGGGAGTACATGCAACTTGCAGGATAGTAATTTGGCAGTGGATCAGACTAGTGCAATCTATTCCCATAATTTTTATTATTATTTGTATTATTATTTATTATTCTCTATTTTGTTTTTTAAAAGTTTTTAGTTATGATGTTTTTTTTTCTATCTTCATTTTGTATTTATTTTTAATTCTTGTATTTATATTTTTTATATTAGGGACTAGGCCAAAATTCAGACAAAAGTAGGTATCTACAATAACTACTTACCTATTAGAACCTAAAGTCAAGGTGGGGAGGAGTTGTAGAATTCTCCGTAGGATCCATAGTGAAACTGGTGACATGCATATATAAAAGAGCAAGGGTGGAGAAGAGAGAAAATGGGTTGAATACAGAGAGAGAGAGAGAAAGGGTTGAGAAGGAAAAAAGAAAAGTTGAAGGAACAAAACTACCTTATTTTTTTTTGTTTTAAAATGAATCTGTGTGTATTTAGTAACCTTAATTTGTTAACTCCACTCCATTAAAGAGTCTACTAACTTTAACCCCACAGACTACATATTTGACACCTTATTTAACTAAAATCCCTACTCTTTTTCCCATATAATTAAATATACTTAAATTAAAGCACATCTATAAATTCACACGTTAAATAAAGTATAATACAATTATAAAAACTACAAAAAAACATCCCATTGATAATTAATTGATAATACTAATTAAATTTAACTATTTCACACACTAAAATCATTTTAATAAAAATAGGGTCTTGCATGCAGGGTTAAACTCCAACGGTGACATTGTGGATAGACGATAACCTAAGGAAGAGGTTTTATGAATGTGGTCCTTACAATTGAGAAATTGTTTTTGCATATTCAGTTAAAGGTTTAGTCATGTCTGTTTTTAGCTTATTGTATGTTTGTCTATTGTGTTGTTACTTAGTCATTGTTGTTAGGAAAAGTGAAATTATGTCTGTGGTGCTTATGTAAAAAGATTTATATTATCATTAATGATGTTTATGTAAAGAGACAATAGCTAAGTTGTTGTCATAATGCTTTTGTATAATATTTTGCAATTCCAAAATATACCAACATTTTCATAAATTATATATGAATGTCAAGTTTTTTTTAATCATGGTCAATTTTCAAGTGGTTGAATGTAAGAACATCTTTATTACTAAGATCTTATTTGAGATTTTTTATTCCTGCATCTCATCTCTCTTTCTTTTCTTGCATACCCCTCCCTCATGCCATTAACAACTTTCCACGTGGCTAGTCAATGTCCCATATAAACAGTCAACGGTTACTAAGTAATTGCGGGATAAAAGTCGAAATTTTTGAAAAATGAGGTTCAAAATGTTAACAATTAAAAATTTGGAAAAAAATATAAGCAATTGGCAAAATTCGGAGGCATGAACTATAGTTTAATTATCTAGTGTCACTGTCATGTCATTAATAGATTTCTAGGTCAACAATGAACATCCTTAAATAAACAGTCAAATGTTAATAAGTAACAATTAGATAAAAAATGAGAAAATAAGGGGTCAAAATAAGGGGTGACATGACAGCAATTAAAAATAAGTGGTCAAAATATCAGCAATTAAAAATGAGAAAACAAAATGTCAGCAATTAATAAAAATGGGTGACATGAATTGTAACTTAAGTCTTTTTATAACATATCACTTTTAGTCCTCTAAATGCTATACAAATATTTTTTTTTATCTTTCTAAGAGGCATTATCTAAAAAATACTAGAGTAATAAAAGTGATATATTTTAAAATTAAAAAACTAAATAAATACAAAATATTTTTAAAGGACATATTTAATATTCCAAAAATTTTGTAGTTATCTAAAACATATTTGATCATTAATGAAATGGTAGAAAACATTATCTGAGCTTAACAACATTGATTCATAAAGTAGTAACTTTATTTTTTCATTAAAGATTACCAAAACCGATTCATGTAAAAGTTACAACTATTTTACTATAAATATTGTTTTTCCAACGATTTCAAAGGCATCACCAATTAAATTTTCCAACCCATCAAATTAAAGCTTGGTTTATTTAAACTATGGCTTCTCTCCACAACTTTAGTCTAATAATGGTGGTCATTATAATTAGTTTTACCTTAATGATGCAATCAGGATTTTCATATGTTGTTCAAGTGCCATCAAATCGTGCACCAAGGCCATTGACTCCACATGAAACTTATTTACACAATTGTGCAAGAAAGTTAAACAAAAAATGTGGTGGACAAATTTTTTGGGGTGTCTTTTTTGGTAACACAACTGTTACCAATGATTGTTGTGTCGTACTTGTGGAAGAGGTAGGAAAACTGTGCCATGATGATATGACAAAGTTCATTTTACAATTTCCAAAATTCAAGGCACACCAATCTGAGATCTCACAAAGGAGTGAATATATTTGGAATGATTGTGTTTCTTTG
Organism: Psophocarpus tetragonolobus; assembly: GCA_037954015.1. NCBI lineage: Eukaryota > Viridiplantae > Streptophyta > Magnoliopsida > Fabales > Fabaceae > Psophocarpus > Psophocarpus tetragonolobus. The sequence continues at coordinate 29,855,909 of CM075695.1, read as the reverse complement.
TATTTACCTGTGCTGGAACCAGTTGGTGCACCCTTTCCAGAGCCAGATAATGGTGAATATCCGTAAGTTATTAAAATGAAATGTAACCTCTCATATGGAATATAATATAATTGAGTTATATTGATTGTGTTATTTTCTTAAAATTGATCTTATGTTTTCTTGTTTCAAAAGGGTTTGCTTTATTGGAATGTGTATTGCAATTGCATACTACATTCAATTTGATACATATGCTTCTTGACTTTGATTTGAATCATTGAACTAATTCAGTGGAAATACATACACTAATGGGGGATCTAATTCCAACCTTGAATAATAAATATATAGAAAAATAAGAGTATTTACTATTTTAATGAAAAATATGTAATATATAAACTCAAATCTCTCTTGAATTTCAGCTATTACCTATAAAAAGAACTATTATAAGGTGACTCATTTGTTAAAAAAGGAGGGAGGTGAGATAAGATTACAAATTTTATTGTCATCGTCAGTTAAAACTAACATTACTAACAACATTATTATTTGACTTATAAAAAATTATAAATACGTCAAGGAAATGCGAGTTAATGACTAGTAGATAAAATAAATTAATTTTTTAACTGTAAATTAAAAAAAAGGTTATTGGATGAGAATAAGGAAATAGAGTTAATGTCCATTTAAATTAATAATGATGCAAGACTCTAGAACATAGAACTTATTAAGCTACATATATATTGGTATACACACAATGTTTTTTTATAAGTAGGAGTATACACTAGAAAATATACAAACTATTAATTGAAATCCATATGTTCTTATATTTTAAGCACAAATTTAAAAATAAAAGTTTTAAAAAAATCACAAACATAAAATTTTTTCAACTCTTTTCCGTAAATAACTTTGTCAATCATTTTAAGTTCTTGACCGATAATAATTGATTATAAATAGTGGAAGATAATATTGAGCTTGAATGTTTCTTAAATGATAAGAATATCAATGAGAAGAAGACTTATCATCAATAGTGCATAAATTTAAATTGAAAAGCTTTAATGCTTATCAAAAGCTCTATTGACGAGTCACTAGTGAAGGCAACAAATTCTTGAATTAGATAATGCTAAGATTTTCCTTGCTTCTATTGGGGAAATGCATGAAATTTTTTATAATGTCGAAGTTGAATGATTGATGAAAAGTTTCATTAACAAGAAATATAATGGGATTGATAAGGTTGATTTAAGGCTTGATTGATTTGGTTTTGCTTTTTAGTTTTTTAAAAGAGTTTTCAAGAATAGTTTTCAAAAATTGTTTTCGGGAAGAAAAAAAAAACTTGTTTGGCAAGTGTTATTTGAAAATTGTTTTAAAGATGTAAAAATAGAAAAACTTGTTCATATTTATTGAATTCATTAATGAAAAGAAAAAAACAACATATTCTGATTTTGAGTTTTCAAAACAAAAATAAAAAACTGAACTCAATATATACTTTTTCTGAACTCAAATACAACTTGTCAATAAAAATTGTTATTATAAGTTTATGTGTTGGATAAGTATTAGTATGTTAGTTTTTGTTAGTAACATACTCAATTACATACAAAATATGTTGAGTTCAGAAAAATATGACAACACTTACATTGAGTTCAATTACATACTCAATTAATACATGACAACACTTAAAAATATGTATGTTGGATAAGTATTACATAAAAATTATTGACAACTAAATGATATAAAATATATAAACTTAAGTAATATAATACATAAATTAATGTACTTGTCAATAAAAAAATAAATATATACTTTTTTTGAACTCAATTACAAGTAACAAAAACTTTTTTTAATTTAAATATAAGCAAATTATAACTATCTCTTTGTTGACAGTGAAAAGTTAAAAGTTACTACATTGTGTCAACCGACAGGCAATGGCTGATCTTGGTCAAGAATGTTGGGGAACTAAAAAAATAAAATAGATATACTTAAAAAAATTATAATTGTTTTGTAAAAGAAAATTCTATTTGTTAAAAGGGAAAAAAAATTGAAAGAGACAAATAATAAAATAGATATACTACAAAAATAATTACAATTTTTAAAAAAATATATATATTTACTAAAAGTGAGAAAAAAGTTTAAGGGGGTCATAGCTCCTTCGGACTCCTAAGAAAATCCTTCACTGCAACGCAGGACATCAATTCAAGAATATTTTTTAATCTAAAGACACAATGTCATGTTTTTAAAATGTGATGACATAATGTCTAAATTTTATAAAATTCAAGGTCACAATGGTAGTTAAGTCTATATTTGTATTAAGTTGAATACTTTCACAAAACAATATAGAAGAAGGGAATGAAGCATTATTGGGAAAAAAAGTATAATAAACCAATAAAAGAACATTTTTGAAAATTTTTTATTTCTTAAGAATCTTGAAAATACTTTAACTAGATGAAGTTTGTAGAAAAGATATTTTCTTAAGAAGATCTTTATATTTCTTAAGGTTACCTAAGTTTAATGCATAAAATCTTCAAAAATTTGTTTATTAGGGACAATTTTTATGTGAGAAAGAGGATTTTTAAAACTTAAAAGTATTTATTTAAGATATGATTTCTTAGAGTTAAAATTTATTTTTCAGTTTTATTTCAAACTTAATTAATTGAAATAAAAATAAAAATGTGAGTTTGTTGACTTTTTTAACCATTAAAATAAATTTTTTCATAAATATCTTAAAATTGACATGATATTGTGGAAGTCATAAAAATAATTTAATATTTTCTAAAATATGCAAAGTGGGTATTTTAAACTCTACTCATGAAAGATATTTTAAGAAATTAAAATAGGAATCCAGATTACATGATAATGAATGAGGATTTGAAAGATAATTTTTTGGTTTATTTAAATTTATATATTAAAAATTATTTTAATAAAATAAATATATTTTTGTTTTTATATGTTTGTATAAACTACTTATTTAAAAAATAATATTTTTTAATTTTTTAAACAGTAAATCCTACCCCAATTTATTTAAATTTTAAAAGTATTTTTAAATAAAAAATATTTTCTCTATATCTTGTAAAAAATATTTTTAAAAATTAATTTGTAAAGAATAAATAAGATTTGATTAAAAAATAAAATTAATTTTTGAAGGAAAAATATTTTTTAATAAAATAAAAAATAATTTATATTAACATATTTTAAAAACATGATAGTATATCTAGATTAAAAAAATTTTGAATTGTAAATATAGGTGATAATCAATTTTTAACCTTTTTATTATCAGCATTTAACTTTTGATAGAAAGACATTAATTTATAATTAAAATTTAAAACAAAAATACACAATATCATATTTTAAAATATAAAAATACAATATTTAAATTTTATAAAATTAAAGAACATAGATTATAATTAGGTCATAACAAAAGGAAGCTACATATAATAACTGCTTTTATAATCTAGCGATTTAAGGCCCATGTTTGGCTTCCACTTGCGGACTAATGGTCCAACTCACATTCAGTGAATGAAAAACAGAAAAAAATAAAATATTTATGATGACTTTTTTCTTTTTTAGGTTGCTGATAAATTTGATGCTTATATACACTATTATATTGTTTATTGTTTTATTTTATTTATTAAAATCAATAACCATGTTATATTATATGAGATCTGCGCGATTTCTTTAACAATTTTTTAAAATTAATTTAATGGTAATATATTGATATTATAAAATAATTTTATATTATTATTCAATCACAGTATAAATAATTATTTTATGATTTTTAAATAATTATTTTAATATTAATAAATTTATCAATAGATTTTAATCGAATAATAGAGTATAATTTTTTATATTGTCAATGTATAATTTATTTTTTCTTTTATAATTTTATATTTTTGTTGGCTTATACATTGAGGCTATAAAGTTAAAGCATACAAATAAAAATAGATGTAATTTTACATTCTTCAAAATATCTTTAATATAATTTTGAAACATTGAAATATTTTTTTTGGAAATAAATTTAAAATATTTTAAAAATAGTGAAAGACCGAAAGAAAATACTTAATATTTAATGTATTCGATACTAAAAAACATAGTACAAAAAATACTAGAAAACATTAAGTTATTAAATTCATTATTACTTAATAGTAAAAATATTACGGAGTGAATACTAACAAGATGCGTTTCTCAATTATTATAAAGATAGTACTAATAGTAAATATTTCTTTACTATCTAAACATTTAGTATTTATTTCAAATTATCACCAAAAGAAAAGTATTTATTTTAATGAGTTTAATTGGTATACACTTCGGTGTAAAATATTTTTACATTGATATTGAATCATGACTTCATTTATATAACTTTTAAAGTAACAGCAAGTAAAATCAACAAATTTAGCATGAATGAAGATTGTGATTGAATGTGAGTGTAAAAATCTTTACACACTCACGGTGTATACCAATTAAATTCTATTTTAAATTTAAATTTTTAGGCTATATATTAAGAGTTTAATTGGTATACATGGCCAGTGTAAAGATTTTTACACTAACATTCAAGCACAATCCTTCATTCATGGTAAATTTGATGACTTTACTCATTACTACTTTAAAAGTCAAATAAAGGAAAAATAATAATCAAATGTTAGTGTAAAAATCTTTTACAAATTAAACTCATATATTATTGTTTATTCTTCTTTTATTTAATCTTACTTTCTTGTATTATCATATCATCTTTATCAAAGTGGGCTTAAAAGTATATTATCAATTGTAATATGTATCAATTGCTATAATTAACTTTTTTTTATAGAACAATGATTAATATGTTAGTTTTTGTTAGTAAGAAGATTTGAACTCACGATCTCTCCTTCTCATATCTCTCTTCCTTCTCATATCTCTCTTATATCATATACGAACCTTATAACTCTGTGTTATAATTATCTTTTTATAAAAGGCAAGATCAATGCATTTACAAAGAGACATAAAGTGATATCAAAAGGATATAAAATGTCTTTCTGTGACTAACCTACACATATATTAAATAAAAAGGTATTTTAAAAACTTATAACTCCACTTTGGAATATTACAAAAATATAACTCCAAAGTCATTATGTCATCTTAAATTGAATATTACTTAGTTATAGGGTGTGGTTGATTAGAATGAGATGTTTAAGATCACATCATACTTTGGAGTTTTATCACAACAGTGTGCGAAAGATACATAAGTTGCTTAAGGCAATATTTAATCTCTAGTAAGAAGGTTTACCTTCTTCATTTTTAACTTTGAGCAAAGTATGGATTTCTGTCATTAATGTAGGCTTAAGTCAACTTTGTTTTGCTTCTACCTTCTTCATATCCTTAGAACTTCATTAACAAGAGACATATTATAATAGTGTATATAAGCTTCTCAAGTGTGAGTTAAGGTTCCAAATTAGATAGAAATTAAGAAATCAAGTAATATATAAGTGAGAACCATAAATCTAATGAATTAAGATTTTGAGTTGAAGATATTGTCATATTCTTTTATACATGTATTCGTATCTCATGGTTATATATCTTTTCTGTTTTTAACTTATGTAAAAATAAATCTATTTTTTTTTCTTTTAAATATATATAAATTTAGGAAATATAGAGAAAAACAGCCAATTTAAGTTGGTTATAATTAACTTTTCATCATTGTTACCAAAAATTTTTTTGTCTAGAAAACTTTAGTACACGAATAACGTATACTGCCATGATTATTAATTTTGTAAAATAATTAAGATTAAAGAGAAACTTTAAAAGAATTTTCCTATAAATGTCATGCCATTATACCATTAAAGAAATATAAGCACCAAATCAATATTAAACTTTACCAAAAATACTTTGAATATAATTTAAATGACTAATTAAAATAAAACTTTAACACACTCTTTCCTTGTATTATTATACATTTAGTCAATAAAATTTGTATTTCACAAGCTGGCAAACTAAACCCAATTCAAATTGATATAGAATAAAATTAATATTAATTTCTTGAATATTTTATTAAATTGCTTGTAACTCCATTTTTTTAGTTTTATAACATTAATCACTTCTTAAATTTAAAAACATTACATAAAGATTTGTTTCAAACATATTTTGTGTAAAAAAAAAACAGATATATATTATAAATCTTTGATACAAGTATAACTGTTAAAAAAATGACTAATTTGAAAACCGTTGAGAGTTGCGTGAAACGAATTTGAAATCGTTGGAATCACGTGGGACCGAACCCGCTCCCAACGAATACTGAGCCCAATCAACGGTTCAGATCTTTTTAGATTTCAAACGAACCGGTTCCGCGCCGGGCACAGAAATAAAGCAAATTATCCAGTTTCCAACTTTCACTCTATTCTTTTAAGTCTTAACCATTTCTTCAGCAACAGCAACAACGACGCTCCGTTTTTTGTTTTTTCCTTTTCTGTTATAAACGTATTTGAAAACGCAGTGTCGTCGAAAGGATAAGGAGTTTCGAAATGTCGACGCAGAATCGTCGTTCCTCGCTTACTTCCTCGACGGCGTCGTCTTTGGCGAAACGACACCCGTCCGTGTCGTCGTCGGCGAAGGCGAAGGTCGTTTCGAAGAGAACGCCTCTCGCCAATGTCACAAACCAGAGGAACGCATCGTCTTCTTCTTTGGTAATCATTGTCGTTTCATTGCTTAATTTTTTTTTTTAATTTCTCTGCAAGAAAACAAAAAAATGACGCAATTCGATTTTTGAGACTTTCTTGTGCATCGGAATCGCTTGTTGTTAGAACGAGAGAACACCGTGAAATACATTATAAAATGAATAATTGATTAATTTATTTTTTTGTTTTGTGCTTAGAAAACAAAAGGTGAATGCTACTTTTTGCTAAAGGATTTTTGTGAAAGTTCCATGAATGTGACGTTGTGATGTTGATGATAATTAATTATTGATTAAAAAGCGTATGAAAGGATTTTGAAACCTTTGTGTGTTTCAATTTGTGTTCCATTTCTTCACTGTGCTTAAAGCAAGATTTGTAGTTTAGTTTTGGAGACTTTGGTGCTGAGAAATCTATGATCCGTGTGATTTTTCAGCTGAATTGTTTGTGATTTTTTGTGGCCTTGAAAATTTGAAAAATGTTTCCAGTAGTAATCCCCTATATAATAAGAATGAGTTTTTCTTTTTTAAGTTTGAAGAAAACATGAAAAGTAGAAAAAACTCAAAACTGAAAAGTTGATTTTTTTAATAAACAAAAAATTTTAAATTATTTTTTTTTCTAACTCATTAGGGTCCACCACCTTGTGGTTTTCGTAGTTTGCACGAGGTCCTAGGTTGTAACAATTTAAAATTTTATCTGCCCTTTATGTCATTTTCTCTGTGGTCTGTACCAAACGGGATTGAATTTAATGATATTTTTTGGAGAAAACTTTTAAAGTACAAGTTTAATTCGTTAATGATGGAAAAATTCCTCTTTATGTTATTGATCAATTGTTATTAGTTATCATCAAAATCAACTTAGATGCTCAAGAACGTTGGAGTTTGCTAAAGTTTTACTCTGCCATTGGTTGTAAATTGCTGAATTCTGTTATGCAAGGTGCCAAGTTCAATTAAATTAGCCAAAACTAAGAAAGAGGTCACTGCAAGAACCAGCGTCACAAAATCAACAATTGGTGGGAGCAAATTACCCGAGTTAAAAACTGTTAACTCAAGCTCAGCTGTTATTCCAAAGACTAATTCTTTACCAAGAAGGAATGATGCTGTTCCCACAGCTGCCACATTCGCCGTGTCGGTTCAGAGCAGCATTGATGTTTCTCCTAGTAAATCAGATGGAAGGCCCGTTTCTGTGGATGAAACAATGTCTACTTGTTATTCTATCAAGAGTCCTGAAGTTGAATATCTGGACAACAGGGATGTTTCAGCTGTTGATTCAATTCAGAAAATGGCAAGCAAGTTGAGCATTTCTGATACTACAGAGCCTGAAGGTTGTGCCTTGCTGCAATTTTATTTTGCATGAAATCACATTAAGTTAATTATATGATCAATAAATTTTTTCTTATGATCGTTTTAGTTTATTAGTATTGAAGTATAGTTTATCATTTTTCTGAATTTCTAACGTAGTGTTTGATTTGTTTGCAGGTAACATATATAGTACGGAAAAAAATGTTGAGTTAGAGAGAGAGAAGATTGCCAATATCGATAACATTTACTCTGATCCGCAGCTTTGTGCAACATATATTTGTGACATCTACGAGCACCTACGTAAATCAGAGGTGGAACTTCATTTTTCCTTGTTAAAATAATAATTGTTTCTTAGTTCCTATGTGGAATATAATGACTTTGTCTGGTTTTTTTCACTACTAACTGCTCATATGTTTGCTAACAAAATGATAATTTATTTGACACATTCTAACGTCTGGTTTTCTTCCAATTTCTGGAATCTTAGGAAAAGAAAAGGCCTTCCACTGACTTCATGGAGAGAATTCAGAAGGACATCAATGTTAGCATGCGCGCTATATTGATTGACTGGCTTGTTGAGGTAATTTTCATTTGAGTCTTGAAATTTGTGATTTGTAAAGATAGAAAGAAAATTATTGTTCTTGTTATGAAGCAAACTAAAAGGGCTTTAGGCTAATTTATTCTTCGTAATGTATTTGCTCAAATTAGAGTTCATAGATATCACACTTCCTTTGTATGCTAAACTACAACTTTTCGACTTCAGGTGGCTGAGGAGTATCGGCTTGTACCTGATACATTGTATTTGACAGTGAACTACATCGATCGGTATCTTTCAGGGAATGCTGTGAATAGACAAAGATTACAATTACTTGGTGTTTCCTGCATGATGATTTCCTCGTAAGGAAGCATTATGGCTGGCACATGTTTAATGATAGTTGGATTTCTACTTTGTTTGCCCTCTAGGCTCGAGCATTAACATGTGGAACAATAATTTGGTTTTTGGTTCTTGACAGTAAATATGAGGAGATTTGTGCCCCTCAGGTGGAAGAATTTTGTTATATAACTGATAACACGTACTTAAAAGAAGAGGTTTGCATTCAATTCTTTGACTAAATTTTGCAGTTTTCAGTTTCTTCCTCCCATGACTTGATTCTTGAAGTGTGAGCAAATCTCAGCAAAATCATTTTAATGCAGGTTTTGAAAATGGAATCTGCTGTCTTGAATTATCTCAAGTTCGAAATGACAGCCCCAACAATTAAATGTTTCTTAAGGTTGTTACAACGACTAATTATATGATGTTGGAAAACTTCTGAAGTTGCACTGTTCTAATATTCACTTTTTTCTTTATTGTCATATAATTTCAGACGATTTGTTCGTGCAGCTGCTCATGATGTGGAGGTATCTTTCTTGCTCTAGCTGTCTTTTATACAGTTGATGCTTGTTCTCAGTCGTAGGAAATGTTCACTTTAACGTAAGACTATATTTATAATGTTTACTTCCATATGTTGCTCTTTCAACACATTTGTTTTGCTTTGTTATTGGCTAGTAAAATACTAATGTACAATGTTATTGTTATGGATTCCATTTATAAAATATTGGCCTCACTTGGTTGTTTTCTCTATCCATTTCTCAGCTCCCTTCACTTCAACTGGAGTGCCTAACCAACTTCATCGCCGAATTATCTCTCTTGGAGTACAGTATGCTGTGTTATCGACCATCACTGATAGCTGCTGCTTCAATTTTCCTTGCCAGATTTATAGTTTTCCCTTCAAAGAAACCATGGGTATGTTGCTAGCCACAATTTTGTATGTCATTTGCTATACCAAATGTTACCTATATTTAGGAAAAGTTTTTTGTATGATCTCATGGTTTACTATTTCTGTTTTCTGCAACAGAATTCCACATTGCAGCATTACACGCTCTACCAGCCTTCTGACCTGTGTGCATGTGTAAAAGATCTCCATCGTCTTTGTTGCAGCAGCCATGATTCTAATTTACCTGCAATCAGAGAGAAATACAGTCAGCATAAGGTAATTTTTCTATGTATATTCACATAATTGGTATGATTTGCTTTTCCATTTTAATCAGTTTGCCCTTCGTACTTTATCTGTGAACAGTACAAATGTGTAGCCAAGAAGCATATCCCTCCTTCAATACCTCAAGAAGTTTTCCAGAATTGAGCAAAGGAGTTCATGTTTAAAGCCAATTATTAGATGCACAGGCCAAGTTTTGACAAAGCTTCAGTCTCTCAATGATGCAAGGACGATTTCAAGCTGAAATCATAGTTGGAACTTGGAACACATCTCATGTTGTGACACAGCTCAAACATGTGATATTAAACATCATGGAGATGTGCTGATGGAGATAGCAGCGTGAGATAGCATTAGAATTCCATGTGACAAATTCCCTCCTCTTGTTTCCACAAAGCACATCAAATGCGAATCATTCTTCTTCTTTTTCCTTTTTTGAAAATAAATGCTAATCATTCTAGGAATTAGAATATTATCTTTACTCGATTTTTAGTGTAAGCATTGCAGACATTTTTTTTCTTTTTTTTTCTATATTCAAAAGAGTCAAATGCGAATCATTCTTCTTCTTTTTCCTTTTTTGAAAATAAATGCTAATCATTCTAGGAATTAGAATATTATCTTTACTCGATTTTTAGTGTAAGCATTGCAGACATTTTTTTTCTTTTTTTTTCTATATTCAAAAGAGTAATTAATGATACATGTGTATATTTTTAAGTTATACATCTTATCAATATCTCTTTTTTTTTTTTTATCTCTTTTATTTTTTCACATCATAAATATTATTATATTTATACATTTTTTCTCTCATTAGATTGAAATAGTACTAATATGGGTGTACATGTATCATTTTTTATTTTCAAAATACTCAAGTGTAAATTATGAAATTTTCATACTCAAAGAATGAAGGGTACTTGGAGAAATCCAGTCGGTCTCCTTTCTTTTTTAAAAATAATAATTTTATAGCTTAAAATGCGATTTTTTTATTTTGATTCTTTAAATAATTTTGTTTTGGTCTTTTAACAATTTTTTTTTCTCCCCTTTGACAATTTTTTTTGTGTTTTTTTATCTTAAGCCAACTTACCAATTTTGTTAATCTAGTGATTTTTAATCTTTCATAAATATGTTTGATTTATATCATAACACAACATTATCAAGTAAATTTATAAGTGATTAAAAACCAAATTGTTATTTAGGGTCTGTTTGACAAAACTAACTGAAAACTGAAAAACTACCTCAAAAGTCATATAAATGAAGAAATATGATTGAACTCGAGTATAAAACTCTTTTACACTATATACTAATTAAACTATTACATTAATTATAACATATTTTAATAATATCAATTAATTATATATTTAAATTATAAATTTCTATAATGACATATTTAAATTATAAATTTATGTAATTACATATTTAAATAAAAAATTACTATGATTAATATTTAAATTATAATTTCTATAATTAAATATATAAATTTTAAATCACATATTTAAATTATATTTTTTATAATTATATATTTATATTATAAATTACTATAATTGTACTAATGAAGGAGAGAAAGAATGAAAAAGAGATTGAATAATGTGATGAGAGAGAATTAGTGGAGGACATTGCATTAAATTATTATAATTATATATTTAAGTTATAAATTTCTATAATAACATATTTAAATTATAATTATATATTTAAATTATAAATTTATGTAATTACATATTTAAATGAAAAATTACTATAATTAATATTTAAATTATAATTTCTATAATTAAATAATATAAAATTTAAATTATAATTTTCTATAATTATATATTTATATTATAAATTACTATAATTACATTAATGAAGGAGAGAAAGAATGAAAGAGAAACAGATTGAATAATGTGATGAAAGAGAATTAGTAGGGGACACCGCATTAATTAATGAAAGTTAAATATGTAAAAATAAAATCAACTAGTTGCTGAGAATAAGAGATATTTTGGAAAAACTACTTGGACTAATCTTTTTTAAAAAAACTAGTAATTCCTAAAAAATTCCTATATTTTTGCTATCCAAACACAACTGAAATTACACATCAAACACACTTTTAAGTCAAAGCAAACAAAGTATGTTTTTAATATAATTTATAGAGAATAAAGGATAGAAAAGTAAATGTCACTCATTTCATGATACTTGAAGAAAATTTGAGATTAAAGATCAACTTGAGTTGTGATGGTACTTTTTAGTTTAATTTAAAGTAAAGCTCAAGTTGATATAAAGTTTAAAAGAAAATATTCACTAAAAGATTTTTTTTATCAGTCAATGTTCGTAATTTTAGAATATTAGTGCTTGTTAATGATGGTAATGGAACTCATGATTTAGAGGATGATTATGTAGTGTGAGAAAGATAAAATGTGATTTTGATAAAATATGTTAGCAAATATACTTTTTATCATGACTCTTTTATTGTTATACAAACCTTTTAGTCACGAAATATAATTCATTGGAGACTTAGAAATTGATGGTTTATTAGTATCGAATTACCTTTTACCATGGACCTATGAAGAAAACATTTGTGCTGATAAATTGTCCTATTTTACTAAGTAGGGTTTGTGTGTGTGTAAAATCTCAAATTGGGTAGATTTGGGAAAAATTAGGATTTGTGAAAATTGGACTATGGACTGTAGCTCAAAATGACTCATTTGCCTCAATCCAAAACAATTAGATAAAGTTAGATAATGATCCACTCAACCTATTAAAATTGTATTTAGATTGAATAAATTGCTCAAGTTCGCCGATCTCAAACTAGTTTTATTTTTTGTGAAGGCAATCTCAAACTACTTATGCCGCAATTTAAAATATATTACCTACCTAATTATCAATAATTTTAAATATATAATTCAATTAGTTTTTAATCGAATTTAGTAAGAATCAAAATTCAATCCGATTAGATGAAACAAAAATAAAATTCTTTTACCTTTTTTAGTTTTTCTATTATTCAATTAATGTTTTTAGTTTAATTAGAGATAGTGGTATATATATAAATAAAAACCTAATTTTGTTTTCTTAAGCATTCTGGTAATTAAATTTTACATAGCTTAGGAATTAAAAAAAGAAGTTTATAAACACTTTTTATTCTTAATCCATCAATCACCTTTTAAGAACAAAAGTACAATGCTTAAACTAATGTGAAAATGCACAATGCCCTAAATGCAATGATGTTAACTATTGTGAACTTGAGGTGGAAACATTCAAATTACAAGAATGACTTAAGCCACACACTAATATATGTAAGTCCCTTAATCTTTACTTGACAATTGTTATAATATATCTTAAAAGTTCAACATTATTTAGGAATTAAAGTTCAAAATAATTTAGAAACATCACTCGTTTATAAATTAATGGATATTTTTTTTCAGAATCACTCATTTAACATCACTCTTTTATAAACTAATGCACATTTTTGTTCAGAATCACTCATTTATAAATTAATGGACATTTGTTCAGAATCTGATGAAGATACAATAGAGTTTCAACACATACGACATAATTAAAATTTGACATAATTTTTAACCCAAAACCTTATAGCTATAAATTTGTGGGTCTTCTCATTTATATAGTACTCAACTTACTCTTTCTACTCAATATAGAACTTTACCTTCTCATTGATCCAACATTTAAAAAACAAAATTGTGAGACTCAACTAGATCAATTGTGAAAATGGACATATTTTCAACTTATATTTTTTTTCATCCAAGCATATTAATAAAGTCATTCTAATATGACAAGAAAGCCTAAAATATTAAGAATTTGATTTTAGTTTTTTAAAAGAGTTTTAAAAAATAGTTTTTAAAAACTATTTTCTGGAAGAAGAGAAAAAGAACTTGTTTGGTAAATATTATATAAAAATTGTTTTAAAGACATAAGAATGAAAAAAATTGATTCATATTTAGAAAAATGTCATTAGTGAAAATAAAACATCAACATATTCTCATTGTATTTTGAGTTTTCAAAACAAAAAGAGAAAATTGAAAATCAAAACTACTTATAATTATTCTTCTATTTTAGTTTTTAAAAACTAAAACACTGAAGACTGTTTTAAAAAATAGTAATCAAACTAGTTTTTTAATTTTTAAATAATAAAAATACTGAAAACAGAAAAACAAGCCGTAACTCATTTACGGTTGTATTCACAAAAAATTGTCGCAGGCGTAAAGCATAAAACAGAAACATAGAACAAACACACACTTTAAAATTATTTCACAATTAATAATAATTCCACACCTCTTTCGCCCCTTGCATCTGGCGCACCTCTTTTCCTTTTCTTGCATACCCCTCTGTCATGTGATTAACAACTTTCTACGTGGCTAGTCAATGTCCCAAATAAACAATCAACCGTTAATAAGTAATTGCTGGATAAAAATTGATTCTTTTTAAAGATGAGGTTCAAAATGTTAACAATTAAAAATTTAGGAAAAAATATAAGAAATTGGTAAAATTGGGGGTATGAACTGTAGTTCAATTATTTAGTGTCACTCTCACGTTATTAATAGTTTTTCACATCAATTATCAACATCTCCAAATAAACGGTCAACGGTTAATAAGTAACAGTTGGATAAAAATTGAATTTTTTTAAAAATAAGGGTCAAAATATAAGCAATTAAAAATAAGAGGACAAAATGTCAATAATTAATAAAATTTGAAGACATTAATTGTAACTAAGTCTTTTTTATAATATATCACTTTTAGTTCTCTAAACACTATATAAATAATTTTTTATCTTTCTAAGAAGCATTATCTAAAAAATACTTAGAGTAATAAAAGTGATATATTTTAAAATTAAAAAACTAAATAAATACAAAATATTTTTAAAGGACATATTTAATATTCCAAAAATTTTGTAGTTATCTAAAACATACTTGATCATTAATGAAATGGTAGACAACATTTTGTAAGCTTAATAACGTTGATTCATTAACTAGTAACTATTTCTTCATTAAAGATTACAAAAACCAATTCATCTAAGAGTTACAACAATTTTACTATAAATATTGTTTTTTCAACCATTTCAAAGGCATCACCAATTAAATTTTCCAAGTCATAAAATTAAGGCTTGGTTCATTTAAACTATGACTTCACTCCACAACTTTAGTTTAATAATGGTGGTCATTATAATTAGTTTTACCTTAACGATGAAATCAGGGCTTTCATATGTTGTTCAAGCGCCATTGACTCCACATGAAACATATTTACACAATTGTGCAAGAAAGTTAAATAAAAAATGTGGTGGACAAATTTTTTGGGGTGTCTTTTTTGGTAACACAACTATTACCAATGATTGTTGTGTCGTACTTGTGGAAGAGGTGGGAAAACTATGCCATGATGATATGACAAAGTTCATTTTACAATTTCCAAAATTCAAGACACACCAAACTGAGATCTCACGAAGGAGTGAAGATATTTGGAATGATTGTGTTTCTTTATATTTACCTGTGCTTGAACCAATTGGTGCACCATTTCCTGAGCCAAATGATGGTGAATATCCATAAGTTATTAAAATGAAATGTAACCTCTCATATGGAATATAATATAATTGAGTTATATTTTATTGCCTTATTTTTTAAAATTGATCTTATGTTTACTTGTTTCAAAAGGGTTTGCTTCATTGGAATGTATATTTCAATTGCATACCACATTCAATGGTTTGATACATATGCTTCATGGATTTAATTTGAATCATTGAACTAAATCAATGGAAGTATCTACATTGATAGCAGATCTAATTTTATCCTTGAATAGTAAATATATAGGAAAATAAGAATATTTAGTTATTTTAATGAAAATTATGTAATATGTAAACTCAAACCTGTCTATTGAATTTCAACCATTATAAGATGACTCAGTTGGTTAAGGAAGGAGGGAGGTGGGTAAGGTCACATATTCAATTCTTATTGCTAATTAAAACTAACACTAATAACAACACCATCATTTGACTTATAAAAAAATTATAAATATATAAAGAAAGTGAGTTATGATTGGTAGATAAAATAAATTATTTTCTTACTATAAATTAAAAAAAAATATTGAACTAAGAATAAGGATATGAGAGTTAATTACCAAAACTAAAAATTCATTTACCGAAGCTTCCATGATTAAGCAAACTGAGACAAAAGTACCTGAATTTCGCTAAGTGAACTTCTCATCGCTCATCAAAAATATTCTGCACCTATTTTTGCTTAGCGAGCATACTTTCGCTCTGCGAATGAGTCTACATTTTGGCTATAGATAGGAAAAACCATTTGCAAATTTAAGGAAGAAAAAAAATGTTTTTAAACACTTGGATTAGGATTCAAAGGTTTATATTTATAGTATTAATCTTAACAGACTTATATGTATTTACTACTTTTATGATTGTTATTACTTCTAAAACTAAGTTTTAGTCGTCCATTAATATATTAATTGTTCTGACCTTGATTTTCAGATGCTTAGTTAATTCCCAGTAACATCTAACTATTCTAATTTTTATTTCTCCAGATATTGTTTCTGGTCCTTTATTATTATTCTCCAGATATTGTTTCTAGTTCTTTACTATTATTCTCTAGATATTGGTTCAAGTCTTTGATTATTATTCTCCAGATATTGTTTCTCATCCTTTATTATTATTCTTTAGATATTGCTTCTGTTTCTTGATTATTATTTTCTAGATATTATTTCTGGTCATTTAATACTATTCTCCATATATTACTTCTAGTCCTTTATTATTATTCTCCAGATATTGCTTTTAGTCCTTTATTATTATTCTTCAAATATTGTTTATGGTACTTTACTATTATTCTCTATATATTATTTCTTGTCCTTTATTATTATTCTTGTGACATTGCTTTTGATCCTTTACAATTATTCTTCAGATATTTTTTTCTGGTTCTATATTATTCTCAAGATACTATTTTTGGTTATTTATTATTACTATTCTTCATATATGACCTTCTGATATTTTATTTATCATTTTGAGATACTACTTCTCCTCCATTATTTATTATTTCCATATATTACTTTTGGTCCTTTACTTATTATTTTTAGATATTACTTTTGATTCTTTGTTTATTATTTCCAGATATTATAATTTGATTCTTTCCATTATTATTTAAGTTATTCTTCAAATATTATAGTATGATTTTCTGTTATTATTTATCAATTATTCTATCATTCAACTTTTTTTTTCCAAAAGTTATATTTTTATCCTTTTTATAAAATTATTTCATTGTATTATATTTATATAATACATTCTAGTTCGTTGATATTATTTATTTCAAATTTTGCTTTGAATCTTATTTTATCACTCTCCATCACAAATTAAATTATGATAAATTTTGGTTTTCGCAACTTTGATTTATAAAAATCACTACTCATGAATAGTTAATAACTTTGAATCTTATTTTATTATTCTCCATCACAAATTAAATTATGATAAATTTTGGTTTTTGCAACTTTAATTTATAAAAATCCTACTCTTGAATTATTAATAGCTATTTATAATTGTATATGTGTATATTATATTTTATTCAAAAGATTATTAGTTATATATTGAATATTCATGGTAAAATATATTTATATCTTATAAAATATTCAAAGAATTGTGTGTAAAGTCTAATTAAGGAAATTTCATTATAAATATGATATTTCTTAAAATCATAAAAGGTAATCTAAGTATGCTCTGTGGTTGCAGTTTAACTTGATCTTTCACATAAAAAAATGCTTTTTAGTATTAAAAATATATTAATATAACTGTTGTTATTATTGATTATTATCCATGAAATAGAAATTTAGAGATGAGAAATTAATTTGTATATCTATTATGACCTTCTAATTCTTTGAGGTTCATTCATAAATAATATTGTAAATGATGGTTGATATATAAAGTATTATGTACTTTTATGATTGTCGAGTCAAGTGACTTTTGGAACTGTGTTGAGATGTTGTGAGATGAACTTAACGAAGTCCTAGGTATCCTCGTAAGGGTACCATGCAAGTGCATGACTGTCGTGTTTTGGGAAGTCACAACTTGGTACATTGCAAGATGAAAGGCGGGACCAAAGTGGTCATAAGATGATTTTAAATAGATGAATATTTGGGTTAATCTATGTTGGCATTTGGGATAGAATATTCATAGATCTAAAACCTTCCATAAATGCTCAGTATCACAAGATTGGTATGGTATATCCTTCTTGGGCTGAAAGAATGTTTGTTTGTGTTTTGTGATGAAAGAATGATTGTTTGTGTTTTGTGATGGGTTGAGTTCTTGATTGACTGGGGCCCAAAATGTTATGATTGGCAAGATAAAAAGAGTTGTGTTACGGGCAAATAATTTGCTTTCTCAAGAAAATTATTGTACCAAACTAGAGAATGATGTATAATTATCAATCACTTCCCAAACATATATTTGATGATTGGGGTGAATAATCATGAATTGGTGATGAATTCATACGTAGAGTCAAGTAGGATTGAGTTTAATAATTGAAATAAGTAAGAATGAATCCATATATTGAGTCAAGTGATATTGAATCATAGGTCATACCTTAGACCCCTATTGTTTGTTAAGTTTATTAAGATTAACGTTAATAGTTCATAAAAATCTCACTCTTTTCGTGTGTTTCCTTTCATGTATTTCTTTTCATATATGTTTATAGTACGAATAGAAGATGAACCTGACCAACATGAGATATTGAAGAATTCAGAGGATTTTCTCTAAATATGTTGAACTTCTAAGCGAGTCACTCCTTTGATGTTCAAGTAATTTTAGGTTCGTAAGGAGTCTGCGGCTTTGAATTAGGAATTTTAAGAGGGTAGCTATAACAAACTAATGTATTTACATTTTAAATGAAGCTTGTAATAAATTATATTTTGCCTCGCAATGTTACAAAAAAATTATGGTTCTTTATGTAAAACTGATTTTGAAAATCTCTCATATTTTTATAAACACTTTTAGTTAAAGATTAAGAACATTATAGATTTGGTGAACAATGGATAAAGTATGAATAAACTACTATAGTACTTGTTTCAATTCGCTTTTAAAAATAATAATCGTATAGTCCTATCCTGTTTTATATTCGAACGAGAAACAATTTCAATCTCTATAGTCATACGTATTGGGTATCCATATATTCATATTTATACCTATAATCTACAATTTTCTTATGTATACACCCAATAATAATAAATCAATATAAAGTTATTAAAATAATCACCATAGTTATAGCAAAAATTCATTCTTAAATAATCCAAAAACAACATGAAAAACATGCACACATGATATTAAAAGTAGAGTTTAATTAGTATGCACGGATAGTGTAAAAGAATATTGCACTCACATTAAATCACATATTTTCATTTATACTACTTTTAAAATATTAATTGGTAAAGTTAATAAGCTTATCATAAATTAAGAATTGTGATAAAATGTTACACTGACTGTGCATTCTAAACAACACTTACAAAGAAAGATAAACATAGCAATTTTTAAATGTTTTAAATATATAAACTTAAGTTACTGGTAAACTCAGTCTTCAAACTAAATGATAATATATATATATATATATATATATATATATATATATATAAACTTAACTAATATAATATATAAATTAATATATAATTATCAATAAAAAAATAATATATAATTCCTTCGAAATCATTTATAAGTAAAAAAAAATATTTTCAACTTAAATATAAGCAAATTTCAACTATCTTTTCCTATTTAATAACATATTATCCGATACCTGAATTTATGTTCCTCCATTAAATGTTAACCATGAAGGGTTAAAAGTTAACCATGACAAAGGGACATCAATTAAGATTTTTTTAATCTCTGAACATAATGTTACTTTTTCAAAATGTGGGAGCACAGAATCTAAATTTTATAAATTTTGGATCACTAATTATAGTTAAACCTATATTTGTATCAAGTTATGTACTTTAACAAAGCAATATAACAAAAAAGATGAGACATTATCAAAAAAAGAAAATATGATAGACCATAATAAAAGATATTTTTTATTACTTAATAATCTTAAAAGCAGTTTAACTTGCAAATGAAATGTGTATAGAAGATATTTTGCATAAAAACATCTCCAAATTTCTTAAGGTTATTTAAGTCTAATGTAGCATATCTTTAAACAATTGTTTATTAGAGACAATTTATGTGATAAAGAGGAATTTTAAAACTTAAGATAATATTATTTGAAGATATAGTTTCTTAGAGTTAAAATTAATTTTTTATTTTTATTTCAAATTCGAATTAATTAAAAATAAAAATATGAGTTTCTTGACTTTTTTAACCATTAAAATAAAATTGTTCATTAATATCTTAAAATTTACATAGTTATGTGGGAACCATAAAAATAATTTAGTATTCTTTAAAATATACAAAATAAATATCTTAAACTATATTCATTAAAGATGTTCTAAGTAATTAAGTTAAAGACCCAAAGTCCATGGTAATGAAAGAAGATTTAGGACATAAATTTTTAGTTTATTTAAATTTGTTATTAAAAAATATTTAATAAAATAAATATATTTTTTTGTGTTTGTATAAGCTACTTATTTAAAAAATAATAATTCTATTTTTGAAAAGTAAATTCTAAGCCAGTTTATTTAAAATTTAAAAATTTTTAAAATAAAAAAAATTATTTCTATCCTATAAAAGTTTAAAAAATAAATTTTAAAAAATAAATTAGTTTTTTTTAAAATAATTTACACAAACATATTTTAAAAATATAATATTGTGTTTCATATTTTAAAAACGTGATATTTTACTCATAATCCATAGATTAAAAAAGAAAATTCAATTGATGTTCCTTTTGTTAAATAACAAATGATAATCTTTTAATCCTTCACGAACAATGTCTAACATTTGATAAAAGAAATTTATTTATTTTTATTAATTTAAAATATAATATAATATTTTTAAAATATAAAATACAATATTTAAATTTTATAAAATTTAAAAACATCAATTATAAAATGAATTGTTCCAGTGGAGGAACTTCACTCAGCAAGCTATGTTGCTAGGCGCAATTCTAAATAATTCTACAACAGAAACAACTTTGCGTTGGGTGAGATATTTGGTTGGGTGCAAAGCCTAAAATTTCTCTATGAAAGACAAAATCTTACTAGGTGAGACTCGTCGCCTAACGAGGTCATGCAGACTGTAAAACTTAGCTGCATAATCCTTTACAAAACCATCACACTTAAACCAAGTATTCCCCATATAAACGTCAACATTCATATAAGTATAAGCAACATACCAATTCCAACTCGATACAACATATTCCAGTTATACTTTATTACAAAATATGGTTGATTATCCACATTGTTCTATACTCTCTTAATTACATAAAACTATGCAAGGTTTAATTCAAAACATATAATACTTCAGGTCAAGTCTCTAGGTATAATCACATCTCATTCATTTACCTTACAATTATACAAAACAAACACACGGTGTAAGGGTAAACACAACTTAAGAACATTCAAATATAGCATTATAATTATGTTATAACTAAGTATAACAATAAATTAATCATATTTATGTTCCTTCTGCAACATAAGCACTCAACATCATATACTAACATGACACAATATCTCCTGACTATTTTTTGAGTTCGAACATCAAAACAGTCAAAGACTTCTCACAACTGGTGTCTGGTGTTCATCTGACTCATTTAACAACTAACCGAAGTCTTAACATACTCATAAGACAATTGCTGTCTAAATTTTACCTGACCTTTATGACAAACAACCATCATCCAAGTACATCCCACTTGTGCCTCCACTAGTGTATCTGACACCGAGATCACAATATAAAATCGCATATTACCCTCATTTACATATCTGGTATCTGAATTACATTGACCTCAGATGCAACTACAACTCAATACACCTCATCCATATATATAATATATGCAATCACCCAAGGCAAATTTACTTTGCTATACCTACTCACATTCATCAAATTCAACATACATCCTCATCATTATACATAAAAAATATGCATTTCATCATGATTTTAGTCATCACCATAATTTACCACAAACATCAATTACCACTAAAATCATCAACAAACATCTATCATCACCCAAAATCACCAAAAAACCTCAATTATCACCAAAATCATAAAAAATATCAATTATCACCAAAATCATCTACAAAATATCAATTATCACAAAAATCAACAAAAAACATAAATTTATTTTCATGTTTATAAACAACACTTCAATCTTAACATTCCACCAAGATACAACTCTCCAAAGGTTTTAGTTTCCCTTACCTAAATTCTAGCTTGATCTTGAAGAGGAGAAAATGGAGGAGCGCTTTGATCTCACATACAATCTTCCATCCTCAAATCAACACTCATTCCTCACCATCCAAACTCAAAACAAACCAAAATTCTCATCAAAATTATATAAAACTAGAGAAATTAGGAACCCAATGTTACCCTCCGATGGAGTATAAGAAAAGAAAATTGTTCAAGAGAGAAGAATAACAATTTACCCATTAGAACCTAAAGTTAAGGTGAGGAGGAATTGAAGAATTCTACCTAAGATCCACAATGAAATTGGAAACATGCAGAGATAAAAGAACAAGGATAGCAAATAGAGAAAAAAGAGACTTGAAACAAAGAGAGAAGGGGTTGAGAAGGAAAATAGAAAATATTAAGGAACAAAACTACCTTTTTTTTGTTTTAAAACGAGTCTGTGTGTATTTAGTAACCTCAATTTGCTAACTGCATCCATTTTCTTTAAAAAGAGTCTACTGACTTTAGCCTCACAGATTACATATTTCGCACCTCGCCAAACCAAACTCTCCTACTCTTTTTCCCAAGTAATTAAACATACTTAAATTAAATCACATCTATAAATAATTATTCACACATTAAATAAAATATAATACAATTATAAACACTATAATAAAACATCATTTTGATAATTAATTAATAATACTAAAATTAAATTTAATTATTTCACACACTAAAATCATTTTAATAAAAATAGAGTCTTACATGCGAGGTTAAAATTCAATGGTGACATTGTGGACAAAAGACAACCTAAGAAAGAGGTTTTATGGATATGGTTTTTACAAGTGAGAATGTTTTTGCTTGTTCAATTAACGGTTTAGTCATGTCCATTTTTAGCTTATTGTATGTTTGTGTATTGTGTTGTTGCTTAATCATTGCTGTTAGGGGAAGACAAAATTATGTTAGTGGTGCTTATGTAAAAAAAATATTATCATTAATTATGTTTATGTAAAGAAACAATGACTAAGTTGTCAACATAATGCTTTTATATAATGTTTTGAAATTCCAACATTTTCATCAATTATATATGAATGTCAAAGTTTTTTATAGTTATGGTCAATTTTTAATTGTTGAATGTAAAATCATCTTTATTACGAAAGTTTTATTTGAGATTTTGGATTCCGCACCTCTTTCGCCCCTTGCATCTGCCGCACCTCTTTTCCTTTTCTTGCATACCCCTCTGTCATGTGATTAACAACTTTCTACGTGGCTAGTCAATGTCCCAAATAAACAATCAACCGTTAATAAGTAATTGCTGGATAAAAATTGATTCTTTTTAAAGATGAGGTTCAAAATGTTAACAATTAAAAATTTAGGAAAAAATATAAGAAATTGGTAAAATTGGGGGTATGAACTGTAGTTCAATTATTTAGTGTCACTCTCACGTTATTAATAGTTTTTCACATCAATTATCAACATCTCCAAATAAACGGTCAACGGTTAATAAGTAACAGTTGGATAAAAATTGAATTTTTTTAAAAATAAGGGTCAAAATATAAGCAATTAAAAATAAGAGGACAAAATGTTAATAATTAATAAAATTTGAAGACATTAATTGTAACTAAGTCTTTTTTATAATATATCACTTTTAGTTCTCTAAACACTATATAAATAATTTTTTATCT
This sequence comes from Psophocarpus tetragonolobus, assembly GCA_037954015.1. NCBI lineage: Eukaryota > Viridiplantae > Streptophyta > Magnoliopsida > Fabales > Fabaceae > Psophocarpus > Psophocarpus tetragonolobus. Next base: position 29,832,035 of record CM075695.1, on the reverse strand, counting down.
TTCTAAGAAGCATTATCTAAAAAATACTTAGAGTAATAAAAGTGATATATTTTAAAATTAAAAAACTAAATAAATACAAAATATTTTTAAAGGACATATTTAATATTCCAAAAATTTTGTAGTTATCTAAAACATACTTGATCATTAATGAAATGGTAGACAACATTTTGTAAGCTTAATAACGTTGATTCATTAACTAGTAACTATTTCTTCATTAAAGATTACAAAAACCAATTCATCTAAGAGTTACAACAATTTTACTATAAATATTGTTTTTTCAACCATTTCAAAGGCATCACCAATTAAATTTTCCAAGTCATAAAATTAAGGCTTAGTTCATTTAAACTATGGCTTCACTCCACAACTTTAGTTTAATAATGGTGGTCATTATAATTAGTTTTACCTTAACGATGAAATCAGGGCTTTCATATGTTGTTCAAGCGCCATCAAATCATGCACCAAGGCCATTGACTCCACATGAAACATATTTACACAATTGTGCAAGAAAGTTAAATAAAAAATGTGGTGGACAAATTTTTTGGGGTGTCTTTTTTGGTAACACAACTATTACCAATGATTGTTGTGTCGTACTTGTGGAAGAGGTGGGAAAACTATGCCATGATGATATGACAAAGTTCATTTTACAATTTCCAAAATTCAAGACACACCAAACTGAGATCTCACGAAGGAGTGAAGATATTTGGAATGATTGTGTTTCTTTATATTTACCTGTGCTTGAACCAATTGGTGCACCATTTCCTGAGCCAAATGATGGTGAATATCCATAAGTTATTAAAATGAAATGTAACCTCTCATATGGAATATAATATAATTGAGTTATATTTTATTGCCTTATTTTTTAAAATTGATCTTATGTTTACCTGTTTCAAAAGGGTTTGCTTCATTGGAATGTATATTTCAATTGCATACTACAATCAATTTGATGCATATGCTTCATGACTTTAATTTGAATCATTGAACTAATTCAGTGAAAATCCCTACAATGATAGCAGATCTAATTCCAGCTTGAATAATAAATATATAGGAAAATAAGAGTATTTACTATTTTAATGAAAATTATGTAGTATATAAACTCAAACCTTTCTATTAAATGTCAACTACGCCTATAAAAAAATATTATAAGGTGAGTCAGTTGTTAAAGAAGGAGGGATGTGGGATAACGTTACGAGTTTGAGTCTCATCGTTAACTAAAACTAATATTATTAACAAAATTATTATTTGACTTGTAAACAAATTATAAATACGCAAAGGAAATGAGAGTTAACGACTGATAGATAAAATAAATTAATTTTTTTATTATAAATAAAAAAAAGGTTATTGGATTGAGAATAAGGAAATAAAAGTTAATGACCATTTAAATTAATAATGATGCAAGACTCTAGAACGTAGAACTGATTAAGTTGCATATATGTTGGTATACACACATTTTTTTTATAAGTAGGAATGTACATTAGAAAATATACAAACTATTAATTGAAATCCATTTATGTTCTTATATTTTAATCACAAACCTAAAAATAAAAATTGTGAAAAAAAATAATAAATGTGAAATTCTTACAACTTTTTTTGTAAATATTGAGTTCTTGATTGATAATAATTAATTATAAATGGTGAAAGATGATATTGAGCTTGAATGTTTCTTGAATGATAAGAATATCAACGAGAAAAAGACTTATTATTAGCGACACACAAATTTAAATCGAAAAGCTTTAATGCTTATCAAATGCTCCATTGATGAGTCATTAGTGAAGGCAAGTAATTGTTGAGTTAAGTAATGCTAAGATTTTCCTTGCTTCTGTTGGGGAAATGGATGAATTTTTTTATAATGCCCAAATTGAATTGATGAAAAGTTTCATTAACATGAAATATGATGGGATTTGTGAGAGATTTCACATCTACCGATGATATGACTAAACAATAATATATAATGAGGTACAAACCTTACTTTACAAGCTGGTTTTATAGAGTTGAGTTAGACTCACTTTCATGATTTCTAATATGGTATTAGAGTCTATTTTAACAACGTGTTATTGTTGGATTTATCGTGCTATCCGTTGTTAGATCACATAAATGTTAAACTTTATGTGCATATGTCCCCTTGACCGTGTGAGGAACTGTGTTGAAGATCCGACATTAATTAATGATATGATCAAACAAAAATATATAATAAAATCTAAATCTCACCATGGATAACAAACATACTGTGTTTGAATGCCTCCCAACTAATAGGAAATAGAAAAAAAAAATACAAACCAATATGAAATACTACATTTTTCTTATGCATGCAATTAATAAAATAATTATAGCAAAAATCATTCTTAAATAATCAATACACAACATGAAAAACACGCACACTCAATATTAAAAGTAAACAAAAATTACAAAGATAAGCATAGCAATTTTTAAATGTTGGCTTGGTAACACATACCATAAACTTAAACTCCTCACTCGTAGATTTATAGTCTTCAAACTAAATGAAATAAAACATATAAGTTTAAGTAATATAATATATAAATTAATATGCTTATCAATAAATACTTTTTTCTGAACTCAATTACAAGTAATATTTTTTTTTAATTTAAATATAAACAAATTCTAACTATTTATTTAATCATAAAAAAAAGTTAGAAGTTACTGCAGATAAAAAACAAATTTTCAGCCGAATTGAAGAATTGCAAGGCTCGTGACAAAAAGTAGCTAAGAGTAACTCTGGTGGTGGTCTTGAAGACTTCCAATTGTGGTCTTAATAAGATTAATTATCCGAGAAAAAAACTTAATTTTTAAGTGAAAATATTATTTTTTTAAACTAATATTTAAAAATAAAGATTATGAGATCTAAAAATTACAAATGTTAAAAGAGAGAGAAAGCGGAAACTTTAAAGAGCATGGACTTCATGTCCAAGAGAAGAATCCCCACAAAACATCACAAACAACTCTTCCATGGGTTTCACCAGTCCAAGCACTCACATCCGAAGCAAATAACAAGAACAGAATCAAACCCATAACTATCATTTGCTTTTCCATGGTTCATAGTGAGAAAAACAACAAAAAAAAAATGTTACGCTTTCCTTCAACATATACGACGCCGTTCAGAACATTAATCGTTCGGGCGTGAGGGATCTCTCACTCTAGTTGTCGTCGGTGGAAAATGAGAAAGGGTAAGTTGGGGAAAAAGATAAGTTTTAAATTTTGAATTTTTAATTTAGGGTTTAGGTTTCAGGCACGTATTAATTTTTGAAGGTTCGCATGATGTTTTGGATAATTTCTTTCCGAGGCTGAAGCATTTTTCTTTTGGGTTTATGGGTAGTTTTCTTATAATGCCCCTAAAGGGTGTCCTTTCACAGCTCACACTGAAATGACATTATGTAAATGTCCAGGGACTAAATTGGAAAATAAAAAAAAATGCTTCAAGCTCTGTACTTGTATAAATACTTCCAAACCCTCTTTTGAGTTCGCGTGTTCTGCCGCTTTTGAAGGGCTATTGGGGGCTGGTAAGTTATCGTGTTTTGGTTCATTAAGATTTACTTTTGATGTTTGTCAATTTTAGTGTTTGTGTTCCACATTTTGTTTAGTTTGACATGACTTCTGATATTGTCAATGTTATTATATTATTATTATAGTTGTAGTGATTGTTGTTGTTATTGCGTATTGCATTTTATAAGGTCTGATTTTCTAAACTAAAGTCTGATTTTTATTGTTGTCTCTTAAGAGTGGGAAATGAACGGAGTCATGATTGTTGTGTAGTGTGGGAAATATGGTTTAGGGATAAGTTTAGTATAGACCTTCATAATCGTGCTCAATCTCACTTTTACCAGATCTATTTTCATGAGTGTTTCTGTTTGTTTTCTTTGGGAGTATTATGTATGTTGGTGTGACTGGCTAATTTTTAATTTAAACAGTATGAAGTTCCTTTTTATTCTATCCTCTTTTGACGAGAAAAGTTTATTATGCCTTATTTTTTCAATTTGATGGATTGCAATATGGTTAATTTTTACACTGCATAGTAAGTTGTAAAATATTTTTCAAACGGGAAAGATGATTTTTTTTTTTGTTTTGTTTGGGCTATTGGGATTTTATAGTGTTTTGCTTTATTCGGGGTTTTAGGGTCCAAGCGGATGCTTCTAGCATTGGCCTAATAGTTTTATTTGTCAATTTTTTCAAATAAATGGGTCACTTAGTTGGGTGACCATGTTACCTTTTTTGTCATGAATGAATTTCCCTATGATGATTGATAATCTTTAAAGTAGTGGACTGAATTTTCTTGAGGAGAAATGAAATCTGAGGGATGCTCAAATCTGTAGTTACTTGTTATTGTTGTTATTCTTCACTTTGTTGTTGCATGCATTCTGAGTCCTAATGTAAAAAATGTATACCAAGTAGCATATTTTTCTACTGCTTCAGTTGTTAATTTGTTTGAAGCGTCTTGTGTCATAGGCAGTTTAATTTCATGTGCCACGCACTGTTATAGCAATATAGCATGCATCTTTAAGCACGGCCCTTAAGATCGCCTTCCTTAATTCTTACCATGGAAGCATTTCGAGTCATAGCTGTGCAAAATCAATTTACAATTATGGAGGTTTCCCATTAGGGTTTTCCTTCTGGGTCCTCCTTCCCCCCACTTGATTCATATATTAATGAGGCATAGACCCATTTTACCATTGGACTGTTATTTTTTCCTATTATTCTGGATATGCAGCTCCCTTGGTACTTGATTAATGTCTCATCTAGCAAGTGGGAACAGTTAATATTTCAAATTTTTTGTTGGCTTGTACCTTGATGACTGGTTTGGTGCTTTGCTTTGTCTCCTTTTATTAGTTCTGTTTTATTTGAAAATACAAAAGACGAGGTTGATGAATCAATTAGATGAGTGAAAGGACTAGTAGTCCTTTCTGAACTCAAATTTTGAGGCATTTGATATATCTAACTTGTTAATCTTTTGTGTTTGGAATTATTATGAATTGTAAAATAATTTTGAAAGTTTTGCGGTTCACTTTGTCTCCTTTAAATAGTTCTATTCTAGTTGAAAGTACAAAAGACAAGGTTGATGAATCAATTAGATGTGTGAAAGGGGTAGTCCTTTCTGAACTCAAATTTTGAGGCATTTGATATAATATCTGACTTGTTAATCTTTTTGTGTTTGGAAATATTATCAAATAATTTTAAAAATATTACTAAATTAGTATGCTTATCATATGCAGAAGGGCGTTGATAAAGATTGCCCCACTCCCTTTTCTTGTTCTGTTTGCTGGCATATTTTGTGTTGTACCAACTCAGGTGCCAATATTCACGCGGGTATATTTTGGGTTGAGCTAATTGATCCCCTCATTCTCTCCAATTTTCTTTGATTGCTCCACTATTTTCACATTAGACATATACTAGGTACCGTTTCAGAGATATTTAGTTATAGAAAATTAGACATGATTTTGTTGGGTACATATTGTTTCAGCACAGTCCCATCAACAGCATCACCCTACCCTTCTCTACCGCCAGGGTCCTATTTTAACCTGCACAAGCCACTACTATATTCCAAACCATCCAAATTCACCTCTCTTGTAATCCACGGCCACAAAAGGATGTAAGTTGCACTGTTCTACTCTTCTATTTTCACTAACACCCCACTTTCTAAATCTGAAAAATCTAACCATAAAACTAAATTTGCAGCTGTGATCTTATTGATTTGCACCAGGAACAAGTCCCTTATGAAGAGGCATGGTCTTGGCAAAAGGAGATTATCAGGGACAAGAAGGCACAGATTGAAAAGGAAGGAGATTGCACTGACACCCTCATTATTCTACAGCACCCTTCTGTTTATACATTGGGTACAGCTAGTACCGAGGAGAACCTCAAGTTTGACATGAAAAATGCTCCTTTTGATATTTATCGAACTGAGCGTGGTGGAGAAGTTACATACCATGGCCCTGGTCAGGTGCTTGCTCTAAATTACTTGCCACAGTTAAGAAAGTTACTATATTAATTGAGTTTCAATAGTGGTTCATAATATACTTAACCGTATTTTGAATTACAGCTAGTGATGTACCCCATTATCAACCTCCGAAGACACAAGATGGATCTTCATTGGTACCTTAGAACTCTTGAAGAGGTTGTCATTCGAGTTCTTTCCTCAACATTTTCAATTCAGGCTACTAGGGTGGAAGGTTTAACTGGTGTTTGGGTTGGTAAACATCTAAATCCTAATGATATAGAACTGATGGAGTTTGATGGTTTTTGCTTCTTCCTACTCTGGTTAAATTATCTGTGTTATTACACGTTAATTTGATAACTATATATAGCCTTGGATTTATCTTGTTTTAATCAAATTATTATTAAATACCATTCATTACCATCTTTTATTTTGTTGTAACATTTTGAATTCTTTTCATATAACATTCCCCTAGGGATTTATTTGGGTTGACAGGATTTTAGTTTCATACATACATCGAGGCAAGTTGCATCAAGATTACAGATATGACACTGTTAATATTATTGATACACTTCATATTTGAGAGGAGGTTGGATAAATATTTATTCCTAATTTGAGATTCTTGGTAATATTAGCATATTAGATGTTGCTGTCTATAAAATAATGTTTCTGAGGTTTAGATTGAATGTTGCAGCCCCTTAATGGTATATAAGGCAAAAGGCTATACAACTAAGAAATAAGTTAATAAAATGAATTCAATTATGCTTGTGAGTTTGTCTTGATTCAATTTTGAAATTTAACAAGAGTCTAAAATAATTTGTCTTTTACCTTATTTTACTTAGTAATGTATTGCAGGAAATGGGAAGGTGGCAGCTGTTGGTATCAGAGTGTCTCACTGGATAACTTACCATGGCTTAGCACTTAATGTCACAACAGATTTGTCTCCCTTTAAATGGATCATCCCATGTGGAATACGTGACCGTCAAGTAGGAAGCATTAAGGAGTTGTTGAGAGAAGGTATTGGTCATGAAACAACTGATTTGCATCCTCTGGATGATGAAAGTCTTATTCATATTACACACAAGTCCTTGATTGAAGTCTTTGCAGAAGTATTTCAGCTAGAGTACTGTTGCAAAAATGTTTCTGCCCTCTTGTTGCATGAAAGAAAACAAAACTCTCTTAACAAATGGACACAGCAGCAAAGTTGAGTTTGATTGATAGACATAGCAATCCCTTGTCTATTAACTTTTTGGAGACAAGGGCATAGAAAATAGTCAGTTTTGCAATAGGACACACTGGTAGTTACCAATTACTTGGGAAGAATGGCTAGCTTATACAATTATAAACTATTAAGATTTTTGCTCACGTATTTGGATAATGGTGATTTGGTGCAAATTGAACATTTGGAATTCACTTATCTTCATGATCGCTTAAACAATTCCTTTGAGCATTTCAATTCTTCTTTAAGAAGTGGAATTTTCATTTAACTGTTTTAAGACCATGGTTTTTAATTAATATCCTTAACCAGGAAAAAAGTAGCAATTATAGTAAATAATTTGATTTTTATATAATATAAAATATATTCTTATTATTTATTAACACTGTTAAATTTAATTTTATGGTTATTATTAAATCTAAGGCTTTGTTAAAATTCAATACTTAAGTTATTATTAAATTCTTTCATTTCATTCAATAAGTTATTCTTTTTCTTACTGACCTTACACACATACTCATAGGTTGGTGAATTTGTTTAAGTAATTTATTTATAAGTAATTTTAATAAAATAAATTTCTTTATGTTTTGGTATAATTATGACAAAATTATATAAAAGTTTTTATAAGCAATTGTAAATAACATGTTTGTTTTAAAAAATTAATAATTACTTTTTATAATAGTTTGATTCTAATGTTGTGATGGTTTAGTGCTTCTCCCACATTTATGTGGAAATACTAAGATTGATGTGGGAAAGCTCTAGGTTGTTAATTGTTATGGTTGTAGTTTGCCTCCCACACTTCTGTGGGGCTAGACACAATGTTGTGGGAAAGCCTTTCAGATTGTTATGGTTTGAGCGTGCTTCCTACACTTATGTAGGCATAATAACATGTACTTATAGGGTGAACTGATGGTACAATTCTGGTTTCAACGTGCATTTCATGCTTATGTGAACATAGACACACTTTTGTGGACAAAGTTGCTCTAGTTTTAGCACACCTCCCGTACCTATGTGGACATAGACACTTTTATGAGTGAATCATTGGTGTTGTTTTGGTTTTAGTGTGCCTCTCATGCTTATATAGGCATAGACACACTTTTGTGAGTGTGTCATTGGTGTTGTGCTGGTTACAACCCTCTTCCCACACCTATGTGACAAATTGTGGGATAAAAATTTTAATTCATTTTCTTTTAAATCATTTGTTTTTTTAGCTTAAACAAACTTACTCTATTTTTTTGGGATATTTTTGTCCAATATTTCACTAAAACGTACTTTCATAGTTTTTAAAAACAATTTCTACACAACTTATTTTGATAAGTTACTCCAAATAGTTTCTCAAAATAAGTAGTTTTTAGCTTTTTTTTAGCGTCTTTTTTATTTTTTTAAAAAAAATCACCCAAACATTTAAAAAGTTACTATAAGTGATTATTATCTTTAAATAAGTATTTTTTTCTTAAAAAAGTGTCTAAACAAACTCACCCAATATAAGGTCTTGATAATTTAAAATTTTCAACTGATCATAAAAAAAATATTTTTGTATGATTAATAGACATGAAATTTAAGTCTTCCAATCTAATCTTAAAAGGAAATTGTCTGCATTGAAATTTGAAAGGAAAACTACTATCTAAAGGTGTTAATAGTATTCTAGAGATATATAGACCTTCATTCCAGTATTGCTTCCAAATATCATTTATTCTTTAATTACATATTTCTCCATATTCAAAATGATTAGCCTATTTTTTCTTGCATGAATCTTTTCATCTATACATGATAATACAAGAAAGTTTCTTATTAGATTAGAAAATGTATAACATTATTCTACTTATAAACAATAAAACATTTACATGTAAAAAAAATTCTATTGACTTCCAACACAATTTAGGCTTTTATATTAAGATAAAGGACATAGTATTTTAATTTTTTTAATACATTAACCATTTTCTTGTATTTTATTTTTAATGTATTTTCAAAATTGTTTTTGCTTAAAAAAACCCTTTTCATGCTTATTTTAATAAAAAAATCTTAAAACAATAATAATTTAAAAATTGATTTTCTTACACACTTTTTTAACCTTAAATATATTGATCCATATTAAAGTAAAATAAAAAAAAATATTTTTCTCCCAATCTCCCTAAAACAAACTAGGCTTAATTACACTATGTCCCACCTTATTCCACCATCAATTTTTGACATTTTGTTTTTTTTTAATTTTAAATCATAACACTCTGTTATCGGTTCTTAATTTTTAAAATGATTGAATTTGTGTTTAATAATTAGTGGATTTAACATTGATTATTAAGTGAAAAATATTGATAGAAAAGTGATAGTAATTTAATGATGTGACATCTAATTATTAAAAAATTAAATTAAATTACAATAATTCATCTAAGAATAAATTCAACAATGATATGACATCTAGTTATTAAAAAATTAAATTAAATTATATTAATTAACGTCAATTCATCTAAGAATAAATTAAAAAATTTAAAACATTAGTACACGATATAATGACAAAATTTCAAATTTTGATAAAATAGGAGAGGGCAATGAAATTAAGCTAGTAAATTAATAGGTACCATTCTAATTGCATATCAACCATCCAAAATAATAGCACAAGAGGATATTGATGGTAAGGTTCAAACCACTAATAAAGAATTCTTCTATACATTATTCAAAGCACATCAATGTTGTCCACTTGGATAAAGAAATGGTAATTGAAGTCTTAGATTGTTATTCTATCAATCCATATTTATGGGTACATGAGAGCTTTTCCTTCCACCCATTTTTTATTTTGTTCATTTAAGTTATTCCTTGTTTTATGTAGCCAAATATTAGTGCAAGGAAAAGGCACACGGCAACATCATTGGTTGTGACAAAAAGAAGGGAAATTAGTAAAAGACGAATATAATGGCTGATATGTCATGTTTCGTGAGCTAAAGAAACATGGTATATCCTAAATGGCTAAATCCATTTGGGCCCAATATGTGGTAAAGAAACAGAAATCATTTCTTTAGGTCCATCACGTGTTAAAGTTTAAAAGAAGCAGATTTTTGTCCCCTGTTCAATGTTTATGCTATGTTCAAAGATTTAAAAAAGAAGAAGAAGAAAGAAACTAGTAAAAAAAGTCTGTGCTATGTTCTATGTTTCTGTTTTATGCTTTTACACCCGCTTCAAGTTTCTGTGAATGCAACTGTAAAGGATTTAGTATTTGAGGCTTTCTCGTCAGATTAGGGTGACTTTATTAATATGTTTGGATGAAGAAAAAATATACATAGGAGAAAAATATGCATTCATTTTCGAGACGGGTTTAGGTTTGAATAAAAAATTGTATATGAAATTTTAATTTTAATTTTCATTTCAATTAGGTATTTTTGGGTTTGAATGTATATCTATTGATAACCTGTTATATTATATTTATAATTTAAATGTATTTATTTATTATTAAATAATTATATATTTGAGTTGATTATCAAGCTTTCTACCTTTGGGCTAAGAGAGATGAGTTGATTATCAAATAGTGAGAAACTAGACTTCATCCAAAGAAATCATAAAAAAAAGAGATAAAAAAAGATAAGCGAGCCAAAGGAGATAAGTTTTAAATACCAAAACAAATATTATAAGTAATATGTTATTTTCTAATCAAATTTAGAGTTTTACTTTTGTATCCAAAGAATTCATCTACTTTCGGGTATTACTGAAATGAATTAGAAATGCTATCAACAATACCTATATCTAAATTTTTTTTTCAAAAATCAAATCCAATAGAAAGATCACGGGAAACAAACAAACAAAATTCATTATATGAAATATCGCCTAAATGAATATTTCTGCTGAAAGTTTCTGAATAAAAACAAATATAATGTAATAATATGCTAACAAAATATATCCTGAAATACAATAGTACCATTAGTGGCAAGCCAATGTGCACTATTGTTTCTCTCGTAGTGTATGTGAGGCTTATAAAAAAAGAAATACTAATATTAATAAAAGACATTATTTATTATTTTAAAGAGTACCAGATATATTCCACCATAAAGGCATAATCTGCAACGCATGCAAGAGAAATATGTAAGTTAGTCACGTTGGAAAATTAATAGGTTTCCCATCATTAGAAGAAAATTAAACACGATTAAAGAGCGTTGCTATATAGTAAGGAAAACAATGGCACCAATTAAATGCATTGATCATGGATAGTATACGTAGTTAAAACACGTTTTTTTAAAAATAAATATTATTAAAAAACTAAAAAACATAGATCAGGTTTTAATGAAAATCAACTTTGCGTGCATGCATGTTGAGAGAAAAACCATTACGTAAAAAATAGCATTTTTTAAAAAATAAATATTATTTTTTAATAAAAAGAGTATTTCGTGAAAAATTTACGACCGTCTTTTTTTTTTGTTTGATTGTGTGATTTCTTTCTTTAATTTTCAATTAAAACTATTTATGTTTAAAAAAGAAATAATTTGACTCACATGTATTCGTGTAATTCGTATTAAAACCATTCGTGCTAGATAACACTCCTTTTTTCTATGTTAAATTTACTCCACAAACTAAATTTAAAGCACTCCAAACAAGAATCCAAACATGCTATTTGTCACGAATTTTAACCATACGAATTGCACTAGAATCGAAATCAACGATAGTGATTGATTTAAGTAAATATTGATTAAAAAGTTTAACAACATCAAAGCAACAATTTAACGGAATTCGCTGGTTGTAAAAATTTGACGAATATTACTTTCGTGACAATTAATAACATTTTTGTGTACTTTTAATCCTTTTCTCTTCCCTTTCTTATTCCTTTAAATGCATCTATTAGTTATCTCTAAAACAAATACATGTGTACAAGGTAAATTAGAGTAAATTAATAAACTAATCAAGTAGTCCTTATAGTATATCACAAGGTCTACTAAAGGTATCATCTAAAGGGTTGAGAGATTTGGATTGGACACATGCACATAACATCATTCAGATGTGGATGCTTGAGAATGTAGGGTCTTTTCTAGGAAATACTGCACATTAAAAACACACATAATGTTAGAAGTATTACATTGAATATTTTTTTGGGTTGGACTCTCGTGTTTGACTTAAATCTCTCTCCCCTAATAAACTAATCTTTTAAATTGGATTCTCCTCTTGTATTTAAGTCTAACATAGAACTTTGAACAAGTAGCTATATATAGCTACCTATAGAAAGCATCATCATCCAAAAATAATTCATTTAACACCCTCATAATTTGTTTGAAGCATTTCAATGGTACCTATGAAGTGTTGGTGCCCCTATATTTCTGAGTAAGGATTATAGGCTTTATAGTTTAACATGTACCTTTTACCAGACCCTTCGTACCTCGAAGACTTAATTAGTGCAAGATTAATTTATGTATTTATATATGTTTTGTTCACCTATCTTTGTACGCACCATTTTTTTACAATTTCATATATATCTGAATCTTCTTAAGAACCATGTATTTATGTAACAACAAAATGTGTAGATCAATATCAGCTGATATGAATAGTTTTGGTAGAAATTATAAAGTTAGTATAGTAATAAACTGCCGTGAAAAAAAGAAAAATATAGTAGATTCAAAATTTTTTTACTAACAACTAACTTTTTTAAAAACAAACAAATTTATAGTTAGTTATGATAAGTACTCAAATCCTTAAATATAAGAATGTTCAATTTGTCATTTATAATATTCAATCTACTTGATTTGAACAAATTATCTTCGTTACATTAAGAATTAGCTTATAAGGTATAAAAAAAATAAAATTCACCCAGCCATTTAATAAATAGGAGCTGTTGTTGGATAAAGATTCAATAATTTAAGTAAATCAAACTTTAAACACATATTTTAGATATGTGAGATGTTCATTCAATCCAAGATTCTGTGTCATCATTTTACATTCTATTTATATTAAACATGTACCTTTTTATAATGAAAAGTTACTCAATAGTTTTATTAATTGCAAATAATAAAAGAGATTTAAATACTTACTTTTTTTTTATATTTTTTTAAAGACTAAGATGATTTATAAAAGAAAAAAAAAACACGTCAAATTAAGAGTTTCTAAAACCTTGATACAACACAAACCAAGGAAACTAGGACTAAAGGACACCTAAAGATACTACAACACCCCAACCACAAGCCGAAAGAAAACCATGATACCTATGAAGTATTTCATTTAAAAGTTAAGTTAATCTTACAATTAGTAATAATATATATATATATATATATATATATTATTGACAAAGAAAATTATGTATATAATTAATTAGAAAAAAAAGACTTGCATGTCTTAGTCCCCATTTTGAAAGTGCTTAGTTAATTAACACTTATTAAAATAATAGATACATATCATCCCTCAATACAATCTATATTACATCCCTTATCTTCCTAAAGTAAATTAAATGTCTAGTCGACTTAAGTGTTTGGCATATTATGCATCAACCACAACATTGTGTCGAAATCCACACCCCCGTGGGAGGCTATGAAACCAACCTGTCGCTGAATCTGATATATATGCAATTGTAAATCAATAATAATGAATGCATAACATGCACATTATGATACTAGACAGAAATGCATATTGTTATCCAAAATGAAATAAGTGTTATGCATGGAGAATTGATAGGTACAACTATGTTATAGTGATCATGTGGCCAAAGAAAAATTAAACGAAGATGAATGGTTGAACATGATTAGTTCTTTATTGCTTGAAAGGCCACTGTACCGAATTACAGAAAGAAAGTCTAAGTCAGTTTCAACAATAATGACTCAAACCGTATTAGTAGGCGTAACGGATTTTACTGCATATATATAATGGCCCAATTAATTAAACACAAATGAACATAGTCGTGGAACCCGTAATCCACTACACTACGCTAGCTACCGAAGAAGATGGCCATTTTAGTTTGGTGGTGTCTTCACTAATCATGCCTCACATGGCGCACTCTCCATTCTCTTAGCGCCATTCATAATTATGCTTCCATATTGCATGTGGCGCACGCTCTTATATATATATATAATTATAATGAGAGGGGATTCACCTAATTTAAGAGTAATTTTAAAAGATTTATTTTTTATTTCAATCTTTCATTTTCTTGAAATCTGATAGTAAAGATTAATTATTGATTACAACAATTAGATTTCAATAATATGAATTGTGAGATAAAAAATAATTCTCTTAAACTTACTACTCGAGTAACTGGATCCCTTCCTTTTTATTTATATATGTATATTCACATTAGCCATCAAGTCTAGTCAACTCAACCATGTATGATCTTTTGGAATGGAGTCTAGCTAGCGACTTACGGAGTCTCTTTGATTTAATGTTAGTTTGGATAGACATATTTTCATATATGTTTTGTAAGAATATATATCAAATTTGTAACTTTTGATTCTACCGTGGTTTGGAGTCTCTCAAGTTTCAACCATGACACATCTAAAGATAAGTCTACTAAACTAAAGCTTAAGTAGTATCAATACAAAATATTTATTATTAATTTATGTAGAGGTATTCATTGTTCGGGTTGGTTTGGTGAAAAAAAATTCTGAACGAATTAATTTTAATTGGTTTGTGTTAGTTAGGATTATTGAAACTTTTTTTTTTTCTGTTTCAAACCAAATCAAATGAATGATAATTGATTTGGTTCGATTCAGATCTGGAAAATCAGATAAAAAGATAAAAAATTAATTTTTTTCATTAAATCATAAAAACAATTTTATAACAAAGACATAAATCACAAATCAAAATTAGGTTAAATTACTAAATATAGTAAACTAAAATATAAAATAAATATAATAATATATATACTCTTAAACGATTCGGGTTGGATAAGACTTTTAAGATGTTAAATCCATGAATCGAACATGATTAATTTTGATGGGTTCTATTCAGGTCAGACTTAACTAAGTGAAAATTTTAAATCAATTTAATTGGTTCAATTTACATTATCGAGTTCACCACTAGAACTGTGAACAATTTTAAATTTTTGTAAAGTAAAAAGTCTCATTGTTGTTAAAAAAAATGTCATGTTCATTAAGAAAAAAGGTATAATATATAATTATATTAGCTAAAATATTTACAATTGCAAGATTAGGCTTGTTGAATATTATTGGGACAAAAAACATATACCAAAAATACACAATAAATAAAAAAGCCAATGTCTTAAACAAAAATAAGGAGATACTAACGTTATTTTGTTCACGTAATTTGCACTTCATATCTACAATTATGAAAGGTTTTTGTGATAATTGGAAAATATGTAAAGTATCTCTCCACATCATAATTCCCTAGATCACTTAAGATGCTCACTACATATTTTTTTCATATTATAAATTCATAATTATAGGCCTAATATCCTAATGTTAAATGAGAAAACAAATATCTATTTTAAAAATAATATCTTTAAAATCTTAAAATAAAAATAGCTAGAGATTTGAAATTAAAATAATATAATTTTTTTTCGAAAAAAACTATACATACATTACCAAAAAGCTTTATATATAATTATATTATATTTATTGTCTATTTTAAATATATTTATTATTTTCAATTAATTAACTTTGTTATCCTTTTTAATATTTAAAATTTTACTATTTAACTCTCCAACTGTTATGTTTTATGTGAGCAAGAGTATATATAGGTATGTCTTGGATAATTCGAATCACACGAATGTGAGTCAAATTATTTCTTTTTTAAAATAAATAATTATAAATTAAAAATTAAAGAAATAAATCACACAATTATAACAACAACAAAATATTGGAGTGCAAGTGCGAGTTGAAGTTCCACATCGGTAAGAAATTGGAAAGTTGAGTAATATATAAGTGAGAAAGACCCATAACCTAATGCCTTAAGGTTTTGGGTTATGTCCCATAGTTATACATCTCCCCGGTGTTTAACCCCCTCAGTTTGACCTAACAACTGGTATCAGATCCGATGATTGTAATCGGCAGGTTGATGGTGGTGGTGCATTTTTTACGAAATATAGGTAGAAAAAAATACGATTTTTTACGTAGTTAATGGTTTTTCACTCAACATGCACGAAAACATCTCCCCGGTGTTTAACCCCCTCATTTGACCTAACAATTGGTATCAAAGCTGATGGTTGTGATCGACATGTTGACGGTGTTTAACCCCCCTCGGTCTGTCCTAACACAAAAAACACGGTGGTGCATTTTTTACGAAATATAGGTAGAAAAAAATACTATTTTTTACGTAGTTAATGGTTTTTCACTCAACATGCACGGAAGTAAGGATTCTATTTTAAATATTTATTTTAAAAATATTTATGTTACAAATAATATTTTACAAATATCTAATTTTTGTTAACTATTTTCTATAATTAACTTTATTATCCATTTTAATATATTAACATTTTACAAATATCTATTTTTACGTAATGATTTTTCACTCAACATGCACGAAATTAAAGTTATCTATTATACAGATATTTATTATCCAATGGTCATGTTTTATATGAGCAACACTATATATAGCCATATAGAGTCTTCGATAATTCAGATGCACAGAATATAATAAATATTTTCTCTTTTTTTTTTTTTTGCAGGGATATTTTTTTTTTCTCTTCTTCTAATTAAGTTCTTCTTTATATGGCTTGTTAATTCTGTTGTTTCAATTGTTTTTCAAGAAATTTGCACTGTATCTTGAGAAGACTTGCATGACATATTACAGTCATTCAGAACACTATTTATGAATAACTCAGAAAAATTAACCACCATATATTTCCTATATTGAGATGTTTTCATAAAGTTCTACTCTCCTAAAGTACATATATATATTTATTGAAATGTCTACCCAAAGAGAATCATTATTAAAATTTATTAGAATTCTTTCATGTAACTTTTGTGAACATGTTGTTGTGTGGTAGCCCCATAACATACCCAATTTGTCAACATGTTCTATCTTGAGAACCTTATTAATGGCTTAATTATAAGGCAGACCTAAGAAAACGACATCAACCATCCAACTTATGAACACGAATTGCATGCGCTCGAATACTTCATTATCTTATTGTCGGATCATCAAAAGGGAAAAAAACATTAATCAATTAAAATATAGACATGCCTGCTGACATTAGTGTTAAATTTAATCAATTTATATTTTTAATAATTCTAAGTAAAATCAAATATGACTAATTTAATCGTTATATTATCTTTATTAATATTTAGAGAGAGTTCAATTTACTAATTTTTTTCATATTTAGACTTCGACTTTTTTGGATACAATATTTAATAATGAACATTAACATATTTTTAAATATTATATTATGGGTTAAAATTAAATAGCGTGATAGAACTACCAAATAATTTAAAAATTGTATAATTTTTTTTATTTGATGTAATTAATAAAAATATAAAACTCAATTGAATAAGCCAAATTTTTAATCTATATAAAGTCATTAAAGGTATAATTAAGTTGCTATAGCGGTCATCTTGTCTTTTATAATAAAATTTGGTTGACATATAAAAAAAATTAAATAAATTGACTAAGTTTGACCCAGGTGTAAAAAGATAATTTTCCATTAAAATATATGAAATAAATGTTGATTTTTTAATATTCTAGTATAAAAATAATTTTTTAACTTTTATGATATATACATAAATACACAATAAAAATCTGAGAAAATTAATAATACATGCACGTAACCAATGGCTGAGCTTGAATTAAGTTTTCGCGTAATCATGATATTGATTAAAAAAAAGTAATATCAGCATAGGTAAATAAAATACAATCCAGGAACTTCTCGTAAAAAAGTTACCAAATTAAATATCAATATTAAATTTTAATCACGAATATACAATATAGATAATATGAGAAAGATGAAAATGCATGTGCTTATTAAGTGATTGGTCACACAGATATTAATGAAATTAAAAGCATGGAACACCAGAAATTTAAATAAAAAGAATAATAATAATAGGGATTGACGTATAGGTTTGGTTTTATTTATATTAAAATATAGACATGCCTAATAAAATTCAGCTGATATTTTGAAAGTAGTTAATGTATAGATTTGATTTTAATAGAATGTGTACTTATTTAGATTGGTGTAGTAACTCCTATATGCTGAGTATGTAGTTTCCTTAAGGGTGTGGCTGTGTGCCGTTGTGTTTTTAAGTTCCTTTAAGGTTTTGGTTTCTTTTTTTTTCTCTCATTGTATCAAGATTTTAGGAAACTTTTAATTTTGTCCGTTGTTACTTCTTTAATGGAGCCCATTAGTAGATCAATTTCAGAAAAAAGGCTTTTAGAGTGGAAGGGGATGACTATGTCTTTCTCAGGGCACTTAGTAATGTTAACTTTTGTCCTATTAAGTTTACTATTATATTTCTTTTCATTTTACAAAGCACCAAAGAAGGTGGTGAATATGTAACAGGGTTGCAATGTAATTTTTTGTGGGGAGGGAATGATGAAGTAAGTAAAATTACATGAGTGAGCTTGGAGAAAGTGTCTAGGCCTAAGAGTGAAGGGGGCTAGGAGTGAAATGTTTGAGGAATTTTCACTTAAGTTTGCTCACCAAATGGAGATGGAGATTCCTAAATGATAAAAATGCAATATGGGATCTTTTGCTTCGTAGTAGATATGGAGATATTCAAAACTTACTATCAACTTACCTCTGGTGCCAAATGTTTTGTGTGGTGGAAGGATATATGGGCGATATATGGTCCAATGGTAGAGGTCCCAGGATGGTTCATAAACAATATTAGTAGGAAGATAGGGGATGAGGAGGAAACTTTATTCTGGAATCATAATTGATTAGGAGGAGGATCATTAAGTTGTTTCTTTCCTAGATTATATGACTTGGCATTGGCTAAGGATGTTTCAGTGAAAGAGATCGGTGGATTTTGGTCAGATATACTTTGGGTTAGAAGTGGGAATAGAGAAGGAGGTTGTTTGTGTGGGGGGAGGATGTGCTAACCTCTTTGGAGGGGTTGTTGTGGAATGTGGTTTTTGTTCAACATGAAAGGGATAGTTAGGTAGTAATGGTCAGTTCTCAATAGCTAATGGATACAAGATTGTAAGTAGCGGATCAAATCATAGTGCCAATTTAACCTTGGACACATAACTGTTTAAGAGGTTATGGAAGGACAAATTATTATAGCTTTCTCTTGGAAGATGCTTTTAGATAGGTTACCTACTATGAATAATTTATTGAATAGAAGAGTTGTACTTTAATCAAATATGCCTACATGTGTTATGTGTAGAGAGCAGGATGAGGATATGAAACATCTTTTTGTATCTTGTTCTATGACTCAGAGGTTGTCGTACATGGTGTTGAAGTGGATTGGAATTGAATTACAATTACCTGATATCTATCTCAATTACTTCAAATGTCCAGTGACAGGATGGTGGGTAAGCATAAAAATAAGTACAAGTATATATTTGGGCATGTTGTTTGCTGGGGTATTTGGTTAGCAAGAAATTTTATTATGTTCAGTGGTAAATTATTAAAGTCTTTAGATATTATGTCCTTTATTCAGGTAATCTCTTAGAAATGGTTATTGTACACCTTTGGTTTTAATTCTTTGGTTATTGTACACCTTCAGGTAATCTCTCAAATTGGTGTAGCAATTCACAACTATGTTTTTTGAAAGTAGAGAATTCTAGGAATTGTATTTTTTGGGTGGGTTTAAGTATGAGATTATAGGAAAAGTGCGGTTTTAGTAAGATTTGGACTACATAGATGTCTTTTGTACATGTATAGGGATTTGAAACTCTTTGTTTCATCCTTCTTATCTATTATAGAAAATGTATTTTGCCTTTCAAACAAAAAATACCTAATGAATATGAGATTTATGTTTTATCCTTATTCTTATCGGGTATCGGGTATACCTATACTCGTCTCATACTCACAAAAGAATTATAATTTTTTTTAATAAAAAATTAATTTTTTGAATATAATGATATAATTCAAAGGTTATTTAATAGACGCAAAATTTTTAATTTGTGAAACAAATGTCAATTTTTTTTTTGTTTTTTTAAAGACAACTGTTAAACTCTAAGTGTGAAACCTGTTGACATCCCCAAATTGTAATTTGTAAAGAAAACATAAATCTAAGATATATCATTTATTGAAAGTTAGATCTAATAAAATCAAGAGTAGGAGTTTGAGATATTTTAGTTATTAAAATAAGGACAGATACAAGAACATGTATAAGGATGTGGTGAGTATATATATTTTATCACCGATTTACCAAATCAAATATTTTTTATATTTGTACTAATGCCCAGTCAAACGAGAGATTCTTGTTAACTTTTGAATGAGTTTATGAATTGTTCATGTGTATAAATTTATTTGTCATATCTAATTTTAATTTACTGAATTATTTTTGAACCATAAAATCATGCATGAATATGGTCAAGATATAAATAATTTCATATCATCACTTTAAAAAGTTATGTGACTTTTTTTATATATTAAAAACTATTTTTTAGAAGGTATTCATTAACAGATAATTTACGACTATAATATATTTCTCCTCAGAGCAATTAAGGTGTACTTTGTAAATGTATTATTTCTTAAAAAAAAGTCTAGTTTAGGAATTTATATGTGATTAATTTATTAATCCATTAAAATTTCTCATTAAAATGCTAAAAAAGTTAAAAAACTAACATTTAGCTTAATAAAAAAAGTTGGTGAATTAATTAATATATATTTGTAGAAGTTGTAAAGCACATGCTTTTTTTTCCGATATAGTGTGTTATCAAGTTACATTTAATTTTACAATTGGAGTGTATTAATAAGTTATATATATAAATAAATAAATAAAGAGATTCAATTACTTTAATATAAATTATTTATTATAATGATTATATTTAAAAGAATGAGTTGTAAAAAGTAAGTGTTTTATATTAATTTTTGGAATAATCATATACTTACTCCTTCCTACCCCCCTCTCTTATTATATATATAAATTGAAGTGAAATTAATAGTTTAAAATTAAAATTTTCTAGCCTACCATGCAATGGCCAAACTCTATTTTATTATCAGACACACCACACGAAGGGAATAATAGGTAGGCTTAAAAGTTAATATTTATCCCAAAAAGCAAAGAGTTTGAATTAGGGAACTAGTGCCTGAAAAATCAGCAGAATTTTAAGAGCCATAATTAAATAAACAAATAGAAAGAACAATGTCAAAAGGCATTTCTTGTTTTCATCACCTACCCAGATTCAGACCCATATGCTTCCAATCGATGAAGAAGCTACCTACTGTCAGGCAGATATGCTTTTCATCAAGATTGTTAACCTGGTCTCTACTTTTGCATTAAAGTTTTGGGTTATGGTAATTTATTTCAACCAAAAGTAGTTATTTAATTGATTAAGTGTTTGTTTGATTCACTCTATGATATCATAAAATAAAAACTAAAGAAAGTAATATTGAGGAACCGACCAAACCGGTGAAAGGTTAGGTAAATCAATTTTAAATATATATTTCCTTCATTTTGTTTAGCTATTTTAAAAATTTTTAAATTACCTGTAGCTTACTTCTTTTAATGTAATAATTATAAGTTTGTTTTGATGTTATCTTAATAAATACTTACATTAATTTAATTTTTTTTAATATTGTGAATGTTTATTAAATTTTCAACTATGAATATAATGTCTTCAAAATATTATTAATTGTATTTTATTAAATAGGTTATTTATTACTTATCTTAATACAAAGAAAAAAATCTTACTAATAAAATGAAATAGAGAGTATTTATTTTTATGATAGTCCTCCTAACCAATATTCTTAAGTTGATAGTTAAAGAATTAAAAAAAAAAGTTGTATTGAAAATTGGAACATAATTAAAAATTATAAAAAGCATTCTTATACGGACATTTTAATACAAATGATTTTATTTTTTTAATCATTAATTATCATAAAAACAGTAGCTAGCATTTACTTTTTAAATTACAGTGGATATTTTAATTTACCTACTATAATTTGTTTATATTATGGATTTTACGTTTGATTATCAAACGTTCTAACGAGAATTATGTAGTGTAACAATTTTGGTTTTAGAAATTAAATTGGTATCAAAGAGAGTTTCTAAAGGTAGATATGAAACTACTCGATGAAGTTAAAGGCTAGTCATAGGTTACTGTGTTGTGAGACTGAGAAATAAACTGTGCATATGCATGATCACTTAATTTTGAAACCTACATCAAATAAAAAAAATGATACATGGTTACAACCTTTCATTCTAGATTTGACATAAAACCATGGTGGGAGTTATTGTCGTTCTTTCTGCTAACCTTTTTCACTCCTAACTTAAAAATATCAGTGCTGGTAACTAGCACAAAGAGCTTAAAAGAGAGTGAGATAAAGCACTTTATTGGAATGAATAGAAAATAGATAGAGTATTTTTATGCCTTTCCAAGTTTCTCTACCCACTACCTTGCAAAGTGCTACATATGCACATGTTCAAACATTTCAGCTACGTATACGTAAGAACTTTTGACTAATCGTATTATTAGGTGCACTTTGATTCTTCTACTTTAACTTATAACGAAACTTCTCAACGGTATGCTAACTAGTTACAATTTGTCATCATTATAAACTTAGCTTTTAATTTTCCAAAATACATACTTGTCGTTTTCGTTTTTCACTTTTATTCTTTTGTAGATCAAGATAGAAGATTCTATACTAATATACGTCGGAAACGGAAGCTAGTAGCACTGCATTATAGTAATAATTATAATTTTTTAGGTTCAATTGACTGCTAAATTTTGCAATTTTGAATATTTTAATTGAGAAGATTGTGATTATGTACTTTTAAAATTTCTTCACAGTTAAGTGCTTAGGTTTAAATGACTTGAAACTACACATTCTATCCGAGTTAAGACATTTTTCTATAACTTTTATGATTAACTATCCTAATGAGTTTGATCACTTTGATGTAACCATGATTACTGGTCTATGTAATGGAAATTTTTTTATTTTCAAGCGCTTTTTTATGTATATTTTTTTTTTAATTTTCATCATTCAAATATAATTTATGAAAAAAAAATCAGTACTGAATCTAACTCAATTATAGCAATTAAGCTCTATCATACAAGTAAATATTGGACTATAATATTACCTAGTGGGTTGTTTGAGTAGTATTAGGTGTGGTCTCCTTAGACAAAAATTAGGGTTTGAGTCTTGCGGGTAATTACTTATTTTTTTATTCTTACTATCGAATAAAAAGGAAAAAGGATATTATAAAAGTGTAAAATAGGCCACTATATGCACAAGAACACGAGAGAATAGCGCGGGTAGCCACCACATCCAAGTAAGATAATCTCAAAACTAAATTTTGCTAATATGTTTTTGAGAAGCTAAAAATAAATAAATCAAAACACCCAAACCCTTTAGAATCTTAAAGGAAAAAAAAAGAAAACTAAAATGAAGGGTTGACTCTTGCTTTTGATGGTAGATATTTCAACCTCTAAACATTTCTTTTAGTCTTCGTGGCTTAATTTTATCTCTACATTCCTTTGATTCTACCCTACAAAGTTGTGATGTGCTCAAAATTTCACCATTGTCAAGGAGGACAAACCTTGTTACAGGCTTGTGTAGATCCTCCAACCCAACTCCACCAAAAAAAACCAAAACAAAAACAAGAGAAGGGGTGATTGTTTCATATTTCGAAAAAGAACAATCATATTCAATCACAAAATTTGGTATACAATTACGTATACTAATCAACAAAATAAACCACATAAGGAATCAAAGTTGAAAAGTTGCAACCTCTTACAGCTTGATTATTGATTAAATATTTAATCAATAATCATAATCAGATGATGCATGCACACTAAAAGCAGAAATTCATATAAAAATAGAGGGAGATCTCCCTCTGTTTCCAGGTGATTATCCTTCCTCCTAACCCTAATAGAATTTTTGTGTGCTTATTATCTTGTATTGGTGAAATTATATGATGTGGGTGGTATTTTATGGAGTTGACACATAGAATCCTCTAAAATAGAGATATATATTAAGAAAGAATGTATATACTGTAAATTTGAAAAGAACTCTCTTAATATAGGTTTAAATAATCTTTGGGTATCCAAATTTGTTTTTTATTTTAGTCATTTTTAAAAATTTATTTTTATTTCATGTTGTTAAGCAATTCTTTTAATTAAATAACTTTAATTATTCAATGACTTTCGAGTTACTACTACATCATTATAAATCGTCACAGGAGGATAATCCTGTATATTTTTTAGGAGTAAACTTGTTATTAATTTCTCATCTATTCAAAATAGTTAATAATATTAAATAAATTTATAAATAATTAAAAATATTATTTACCTAAAAAGATTATAATAGACTATTATGTCAAATGTTATGATATCGTAATAAGTTTTTAGACTACTGATGTTATTAAATTTTATTTAATGTTATTTTTTTAAAGAGACTAAAATAAAAAGTACAGTATTTTTGGGAATAAAAATTATTTAAATTAAATTTCTAGAATATATATGTGTTCAATAAAGAGTGTAGTATCTTGAAAACTTGACTGGGTACATGAAAGATAGGTATATAGTTGTACATGAAAGATAGGTTATATATAAAAAATACTTTATTTTGGCCTAAAAAAAATATAGTTGTACTTTTTCACTAAACATACGATTATTGTGGTTCTTTGTGCCCTAGAATCATTGGTGTTGAATCTCTTAATTAGACATGAGCTATGGACAAGTTCTGTTGGAACTGCAAGCAAAAGGAATAAAGTTGTAGAGAATGGAAGTAGTAGAGAGAGTTACAAAGAGATTAATCACAACAAATGATTGTAAATGGGAAAAAATGTCAATAGAAAGTCGAGAAAGAGACAGTATACTTGTGATTAATTGACGTGTTGTGGGAAGAGTTTTTACTTTTTTATGATTGTTATATTATGAGAAAAAGAAATGTTATTGAAAGTAAGTGCATACTAATTAAACTTTATTTATATGTGTGCGATTGAAGTTGACAAGTTTGTTGAAATTTATAACTTTTTTTAATTAGAGTTTAATTAGTATGCATTGTACTGTAAAATTTTTATAGTTACATTTAATCACAATTCTTAATTTATAATAAGTTTGTTGAATTTAATAATTAATATTTTAAAAGTCATATTAATAAAAAATATGTTATTAAATGTCAGTGTAATATTATTTTACACTGTCAGTGCATACTAATTAAACTCTTTTAATTATTATGTAATGACAGTATAAAAGAATTTTACAATGACGCTTAATCACAATTTTTTATTTATATGACTTTTAAAGTATTAATTAGTAAAGTCAACAAACTTACATAAACGAAAGGTTATGATTGAATGCCTGATAGCAGTCGCAGTGAGGGCCATTGCCTTTTTCCTTGAGTTTGACTCCTCAAAATCCTATATACCGTATTCACCCCATATCCAGGTTTTTTCGCACCTCAGTTTATCTTTCCCTAGAGGATCTGTAATCATTTGATTCTTTCTCTCATTAGTAGGATTGTCAGTCTAGTCTCAGTTCATGCTCGTCTAAGACTCCCTTTGTTTAGGGTTGACTACTTGACTTCTACTTCTCTCACTTGGCTAATAGTCCTTCCACCAATCATACCAATCATTGAGTCAGCCCTTAATCCTTCTTCTGAAGCTTCTCAAAAGTAATAAGTCAATTCATAAGTCTATTTTACCTTTTGTTATGTTTGGTTTGACTTGACTAATTAGATCAATAAGTGCTTGGATCTGCTAGTATAAAATTTTTTACACTAACCATGTAGAAGTCTCTTTCTCTTTATAAAGAGTTTAATAATTTTTAGAAAAATATAAATAAAAAAGTTAAAATATTTTTGTATAAACAATTTTAAATGATGCGACTTTTCATATTTTTAAAAAAGTTTTATGTTTTTTTAAAAATTTATATAAGAAAACTTTTACATATTAATTAAAGTTATTTTTTTATAAGTAAATGTTAATGTGTTAGTTTTGTTAGTAAAGAGATTTGAACTCGGAAACTCTCACTCACTCCATCTTGTCACATTTGGATTGTCACCATATCAATTTTATAATTTCATTTAATTAAAATTAGTTTGAAAAAAGTTTCATATAGTTTAAAACAATTTATACAAAAGTTTCTTTTGAACTTTATTTTTATTTTATTCTTCGCAAGTGTTCGTAGAAAAACTTATTCAAACAAATCTTTAATTTAATTGAAAGTGATGGTTAAAATTAGTTGATAAATTAATAAATATAAAATAACATTAAAAATATAATTAACTATTTTATTAAAAAATAAAATATCTCAACTACATTAACAAACATAAAAGAAAAAAGTAATTTATAAGCTACTTAAAGTAACTTATATATAAAAATAAACTATAAAAAATTACTAAAAAGTAAACTTATACGTCAAACATGCTTATTTTTATCAAACTAATTTATAAACTAATTAAAATAATTTATAAACTCGTTCAATGTCTTATCCACCACAGGGTAATCTATTTAGACCACGTTATAATCGTGGTGAGCCGTAGTTGGTAATGATAAGAATATATAAAAATGCAACATAGATTTTTTTTTTTTGAATAAAAATGCATCATAGATGTTATTTAGATATAGTAAATATAAAAGATAAGAAAATAAAAATAAATTAAGTTTTTTTATAAATTAAAATTAACTTTTGTATGCTTAACTTAATTTTAATGTAGAGAAGTCTACTTTATTAATTTTTAGCTTAAATACAATAATATTTTTTCTATTTTAAAAAGCTGACAGTTTTAGTCTCTATTTAGTGCATGATTACTTAAAATTCTCAATATTGGTTTCTATTTTCAATAAAGATATTAAGTTATTTATTTTTGTAAAATTATGAGTTTAGTCATTTATTTAAACCAAAAACATTTATTATTACCAAATTAATTCACTGTGATGTGAATTAATTAAATAATCCTACATCATATTACTAAATTTGGGTCATATAATGTTAATTTCATAATTATCAACACTTTTAATTCTAATAAAAATATCAAAATCATGAATTTTATAAAATTAAGAGATTAAATATTTTTATTTTAAAATAAAGATAAAAATTACATATTTTTAAAATTAGAAAGATTAAATATATTTATTTTAAAAGGGTGTTCATCACTTACTATGAGTTTAATTAATATGTATTGATATTTTAAAAGAGTTTTACACTGTCATTAAAATAAAATCTTAATCCTTTATTTATTATAAGTTTATTGTTTTATCAATTAATGCTTTAAAAGTAATATAAATGAGTGATTAAATGTCGTTGTAAATCTCTTTTACACTATCAGTGCATATTAATTAAATTCATATATTATATTTTTTCACCTACTTATTTTTAAAAAAAGGTGGAAATAAAAAGTTATTTTGGAAACTTTTCTTTTATTCTATATTATTATTTTTAAAAAATATTAATTCTTAAATTAAATTATTATTTCTTTAAAACATTGTAAAAATTTTTAGTGTTTATCAAACATTTTTTATGATAATAATATTCTCATCAATGATAGTTTTTAAAAATAAATTTAATTTAAAACAAACACTCCTTAAAACTCCTAATATTATAGACTAACTTTTTAAATTTCAACTATTTTTCTTAAATATAGAAGCATATAGGATTTACTTTCTGAAAAGGATAAAAACTATTTTTTTATAACAAAAAAGTATAGACAAAAAAAATAGAAAGTTTTTTACTTTATTAAAAAAATATATTTTTAGCTAAGATATAAAAATAAAATTTTACTATTTTTACAAGATTAAGTATATTTAAAAAATATTAATATAATATATATACATATATATATATATATAATATTAATAAAAAAATTGTTTTACATTATTGGTATTTTTATAAAAAAATTATTAATTACACACTTTTTATAAAAAAAAATAAGATGGATAGCAATAAAATTTGACAATTAATATTTTTAATTAATTAATTTATTAAATTAAATAAATATAATATTTTAATTTAGTATGTAACAAATACCTGTGGATATAAGTATTATAATACATGTAACATATCCATTAATAAACGAGTATGTGAGTATATCACAAAGTTTAGTAAAAGTTCTCCACGATAAAGAATCTTTACTAGCACCTTAGTTAAAAAATAAAAAAAAAAACAAAAACTATACGGTATATAAAATCATTTCTAATTTGGTAGCTATAAAAACGAGATTAGTAATTAGCACATTTGAAATTCAAAGGAGCATGTGGATGGATACTCTCTTAATCCCACAATTAAAAAGAATGATATAGTAATAGAGAATTAAACTATAATTCTGAAATTAATTGGTCAAATGAACTTATAAACCTCTTCAAGATACCCACCCCAAAGAGACTTTGGATAATAACCCTTTCTTTCCTCAGTTATTGGGCACTATAGATAAGAATTAGATGCCCCCTGTCCACCAATTATGTGAGTTTCAGTAAGCATTTTCCGACTGAGGAGAACCATTAGCCTCTATTATGGACTATTTTAAGATCACAATCATAAAAAGGAAACAATTTGACTGAAAAAAATTTATATATATATATATATGCTTGCCGTGTAGCACTTTTTATTAGGCAATTCAGAATGAATGAATAATAAAAGGAACCTCATTCTCATTCAGTAAGAATGGATGGTAGCTCTATACACAAGAATGTTTTTTTTTCAAGGGTGGTCCTTTAAAGAGAAATATAATGATATTTTGTAGGCTCTATAATACATTTTGTTCCACTATATAAGGTAGATAGAGTAGTTCGTGAGAGGCACAAGAGCTACTTGTGTAACACTGTAGCTTATAATCTATTCTATCTCTTTCCCATTATTTTTAGTTTACAGTTTTCTTATGTTCTTTGCATTTCATCTAATATAGCAAAGTGGTTGCTGAAAACAGAGAAGCATAGGGAAAGGGAGAAGGTCCTCTAGCTAAAGGTATGATAATTGTACTTTCAATTTATTTGTGAAGCAATTATATATTGTTGGCATCAGTCTTAATTTCCATTACTATTGTTGCATTGTATTCGATAAACATTTCACAAACTTTTCAGAAAAAAGGATAAAGATGTCACTGTCTTAAATCCTACTGAATTATTGATACATGATGCACATCCTCCAACACATTACACATTTTTTTTTATCATTTAAAATATAATTAGGCCGACTTTAGCTGTTTATTATTTTATTTAAGAAAAAAACAATTATATATTATTAGTGTAAAATTTTATTATCATAAAAATTAATACACTCATTTATACAAGTTTATTGATTTTATTAATTAATATTTTAAAATTTATATAAATAAATTTATGTAAAACTTTTTTATATTAACAATGTATATGTGTTAAACTCATTATTTACTTTTGCATTATTATTTTAGAATAATAAAATAACAAAAATTGATTTTTCAAAACATAAATATTAATGTAAAAAGTATTTACACTACTAAAACAATCTTTTATTAGATTAAAAAAATATAAAATATATAATTAAAAAACTTATATATTATTCATGTAAAAATTTAATTACACTTATTTATATATGATAATTTTTTTTATCAATTAATTATTTAAAAATTATATAAATAAAAGATTGTGATTAAAAATAATATAAAATTATTTTATATGATAGTGTATATAAATTAAATTCATAATAAAATAAAAGAATAGGATTAGATTAAAAATATTTGATTCTATTTTTCATAATATTCCTTTCTTTTCGTTTTACTTTGAAGGTATGAGATTCAATCAATCTCTTTTTCTTAACATTGTAAAAGTGTGATAACTTTCCATGGAGTACAACATATAACCACACACTTATTAAAGTTTTCTTAGTTACTCTTAAGTGTTAACACCAATTATTATTCACACCAACTTAAAAAAAAAAATCTTCTGAACTAAGCTTTTTAGTTATTTAAAATTTGTCCGTGAATGGAAATTTAGGTACTATGTAACAATACTAATTAATGTTACAACCAGTTACAATTAGTAGTTTAGTAACTTTATTAGCCCCAATAATTGTAACTTGGTATGTTTAATTTGTATACAACTCTTCTGTGTTGTACACATTGTGATCAGTACCTAAATAAGGCACACTGCAGCACACAGCACATGCAAAATATTTTAGGAATCTAGAAGGAACATTTTAATCTAGTATAGAGACCCAACACAAAAGCAATTACTCGTGACAAACTATGTTATGGAGTGTCCAAATTAGGCATGACTTTTACAATTTGTGTTCGGCAATAGCTTAAAATGTCCATTGATTTAGATGATGTTCAGTAATTAATGCTGTCCAAAAAGGAATTTTCAAATGTCAATAAAGAATGATCCAGCTGATAAGAAACCAATTCATATTTTATAATTCTATAAAAAAAATCATATTTTATAAAAGAAGATAATTTTCCACACACACTTTATTTAATTAATTAAAATTTATTAAAAACAACAAAAATCATGACAAAAAAATTAAATATCATGTAAATCCGACTAAATTATATCATTTTAAAATAAATTTCAACTGATAAAAATTTTTTTGTTAAAAATAATATAATTAAAATGGTAATCCAAACCAACCCATATATATAATATGGATTGCATTTGTTTGTCCAATCAAACCTAGTAGTCCATTGGACGAGTTAAGATAGTTTTGTTCTTTTTTTCTTATATTAATGGTTTTCTCTAAATCATTGAAAACTTAAACTCATGTAAATTTTAAAAAAATTAAATAATGTCAAGTTCAAATATATTTGACTCTATATAAACCTAGATTTTTAAAGTTTCCAACCGACCCATTTTGACCACTACAATATGTTAAGAAAGTTAGTGTCTAATATTTGACAAGTGTAATACATTAAGAGAGAGTGTTCTAACATTTTTCATGAAAAAACATGAGTTTGATGGATGTGAGAATATTATTGGTGGATTATGTACGTTGAGGCCGGTTTAACCTTGCCGTGTTCCAGCTCATGTAAATATTTGTGTTACAAGAAAAGGTAATTTCAAAAAAAAAAAAAAAAATGAAATGAGAAGGAAACGGAGTTGAGTTGAGGAAGTGGAAAAGTGCTGAAATAGTGGTAGGGATGATCTTTCTACTCTTTACAGATCAATAAATAGTGCAGTGGCCGGTGGGGTAGCCAGCCACACACGGTTTTGGTCAAAGCGGTGTGTAACGGCTGAAGCTAGCTAGCTAACACACATCACTACACGTGTACAATTCAAATATTCACTTTTTCTCTTAACATTTTCAAATTAATTTAATTTATATTGAAAATTACCAACTAGTTTATAATCATGAATTAACTTAATATTGATACCAAACCATCACTATAAAGTTGTGGATTAATTTAAGTTTAGTTGCATCTATATATAACCATGTGTTGAAAATGGTCTGATAACATTTGACTTTGAATATTTACCAATCAAATCAACTTTTGAACCCTTGTGGGGTAGCAAATGCACTCATTGCTCAAAATATTTCTTTCAATTTGTAACTCTGCCACTCCAAACACTTATATATACCCACACACTCTTCTTATTCCATGCACAAACCCAAGACAAATTTCTTCAGAAGTTGCAACATTGTCTGAATTCTGAAGACCATTTTCTTGCTCTTTGATTCCTAAACATACTTAGGTGTGAGCGTGTGTGTAACACTCAACTTCTCAACTTAGTAACACTTGAAATTTTAGTTAAACTCACTCTCATAAAGTAGTCACCGCTTCATAGCATTTAACAACCGCTGAATCCATATTTGAGACTCCCATTTCCTATTTTTGTTTTCTTTTTATGTTGATTGATTTATTGATCAGAATCATATATAACTTGGAATCCTACTCAGCAGTGTGCACAAACTCAGAGACTGCTTATTAGAGTTTGAGTCTTGACTCAGAAGCCTAAGTTGGGTTGGAGTCTATCTCTCTATCTCGCATAGCAAGATGATTGAAAACAGTGGCAAAGATACATTTGAAGTTTCCAGTGAGGCGCTTTCACAGACAGGTTCCAAGTACTTTGATGATGATGGCCGTCCCAAAAGAACTGGTAATGAATTAACCTCCAAATATTATAGTTCACTACAATTTCACTTTCATGTCTAGTAGTTTTTATTTTACAGATAATTATTCTTTTTTAGAATATCATTATTTTTCTAAAGTAAACTGAACCAATTGTGCTAGAGTAAATCTTTACATTTGATTTCTTAAAATATAAAGAAAAAAAAAAAAAAGAATTGTGCTGGATACTAATAATTAGTTATTACCCATTAGTTATTACTAAAGCACTCAATGTTGTGTCTCACAAAACAGGAACTGTTTTGACTTCAAGTGCTCACATAATAACAGCTGTTATTGGTTCTGGGGTGCTATCTTTAGCTTGGGCTATTGCCCAACTAGGTTGGGTTGCTGGTCCTGCTGTGATGATTCTCTTCTCTATGGTGACCTATTACACCTCAACTCTTCTAGCTGCTTGTTACCGTACTGGTGACCAACTCAGTGGCAAGAGAAACTACACTTACACACAAGCTGTTAGCTCCTACCTTGGTATGCATGCAACCTAACTCAATTAAACAAAACCAATGTGTTTTCATCAAGAAAAGACTTTTCTGTACTTAATATTTGTTTTTAAAAAAATTCAATCTTGGCTTTTGCAGGTGGTGCTAATGTCAAGTTTTGTGCGTGGGTTCAGTATTTGAATCTTTTTGGAGTGGCAATTGGGTACACCATAGCAGCTTCCATAAGCATGATGTGAGTTTTGAAAGATGCAATTTTTGTTGTGCGTGTACGAAGTGTAAGAAAAATGTGCTAATTGAGTGTTTTGTGTATTTGATCAAACAGGGCAGTCAAAAGGTCCAATTGTTATCATTTTAGCGGAGGAAAAAATCCGTGCAAAATGAACAGTAATTTTTACATGATTTCATTTGGTGTTGCGGAGATTATCTTCTCCCAAATTCCAGATTTCCATGATTTATGGTGGCTTTCTGTTCTTGCTGCTGTTATGTCCTTCACATACTCATTTATAGGACTTGGTCTGGGTGTTGGCAAAGTAGTGGGTATGATTCTATTCATGTAAGCTTATTAATATTATTATTATAAATTAAGGATTATGCTAATATTAGGTAGAAATTTGACTCGAATTGCACATGTAATAGGAAACGGCAGAATTAAAGGGAGCATGACTGGTGTAACTGTCGGTGCTAGTGTGACAGAAGCCCAAAAAGTTTGGAGGAGCTTTCAAGCTCTTGGTAACATAGCCTTTGCCTACTCCTACTCAATGATCCTTATAGAAATCCAGGTATAATTAATGTTGTTAAATTTTGTGACCTCTACATGATCCTTCATTATGTACCATTAATGTTGTTTTTGAATAAGAATAGAAGTTAAAGTGAAACTTCGTTCTGATTCGAAAACAACACTAATAGTATCTAAGTTACATTCAAGACTAACTAAAATGATGGTTGTTATGTATCAGGACACAGTGAAATCCCCTCCAGCAGAGTCAAAGACAATGTCCAAGGCAACTTTAGTGAGTGTTTTAGTCACAACAATTTTCTACATGCTTTGTGGATGCTTTGGCTATGCTGGTTTTGGAGATGCAAGCCCTGGAAACCTTCTCACTGGCTTTGGCTTCTTCAATCCATATTGGCTAATTGACATAGCCAATGTTGCCATTGTTGTCCACCTTGTTGGTGCATACCAAGTTTACTGCCAACCCCTTTTCTCATTTATTGAACGCCAAGCAAAACAAAGATTTCCAGATAGTGATTTTATGAGCAGAGAGTATGAAGTGCCAATCCCTGGTTGCAAACAACCCTACAAGCTTAACTTCTTCAGGTTGGTTTGGAGGACAATTTTTGTGATACTATCTACTGTGATAGCCATGCTCCTACCTTTCTTCAATGACATTGTGGGGCTACTTGGAGCCATTGGATTTTGGCCCCTCACAGTGTATTTCCCAGTGGAGATGTACATAGTTCAAACCAAAATACCAAAGTGGACCATGAAATGGATATGCCTACAAATGCTTAGTGCTGCATCTCTTGTAATTACTCTGGTAGCTGCAGCAGGTTCCATTGCTGGAGTTGTTAGTGATCTTAAAGTTTACAAGCCATTTGTTACAAGCTACTAATTGAATAGGATTAATTAGCAGTCTTGATCACCATTGTCAAAGATTTCATTAGCAATAGAGAAAAAAAACAGTAAATGCTTGCTGATATGAAATCTATAGGAAGGTTGATCTTAGTTATTTATTGCTTAGTAACCTTGTATCTTGTAACTTTTTTGTGATCTCTTAGTTTGTAACTTGTTACGTATTCCTGATTTCCAATGAAAAATGAAGCAAAAAAGTTTCAAATTATCATTTAACTTGATTGATTTGGTTTTGTTTTTTAGTTTTTTAAAATTGTTTTTAAAAATTGTTTTGGGAAGAAAAGAAAAAAAAAACTTGTTTGGTAAGTTTTATTTGAAGACTGTTTTGAAGATGTAAAAATGAAAAAATTGTTTATATTTATTAAAATTTTATTAATGAAAAACAAAAAACAACATATTTTGATTGTATTTTGGGTTTTCAAAACAAAAATAAAAAACTGAAAAATAAAACTACTTACAGCTGTTCCTGTTTTTTAAAATTGTTTTCAAAAGTAAAACTAATAGTATCTAAAGTAGAACTTTTTAAAAAAACACTACCCAAACAAGTTTTTTAGTTTTTAAATACTAAAATACTGAAAATAGTTTTATAAAACTGTTGTCAAATAAACACTTAACTTTTCTATTTTTTTAGGTATCACAAGATTTTCAATACTCACACACTTGCATAAAAATTAGTCTTAATTCTTCACATAAAAAAGAGAAGTGTTATTTATTATGAAGAGATTTAATACTTGTTCGGCAACAGTTTTGTAAAACTGTTTTCAGTATTTTAGTATTTAAAAACTAAAAAAAATTTTTAGGTAGTGTTTCTTGAAAGCAATTTTCGAAAACAGTTTTAGTTTTTTAATTTTTAAAAATTAAAAAACAGGAACAGTTAAAAGTAGTTTTGCTTTTTAGTTTTCTATTTTAATTTGAAAACTTAAAATATAATCAAAATGTTATTTTTTACTTTTCATTAATGAAATTTTAATAAATATAAAAAAATTCTTCCATTTTTATATTTTCAAAACAATTTTCAAATAATACTTGCCAAACAATTTTTTTTCATTTCTTTCCAAAAACAGTTTTTAAAAACTATTCTTAAAAACTCTTTTCAAAAATTAAAAAATAAAATCAATCGAATCTTACTCTCAGTAAAAAACAACCTTCATCAATCAAGATAAAGATTTAAATCAACATATAGAGAGAGAAAATTTTGAAAAGTCTTAACTCTAGGTCCACTTATATTCAGTCACGAAAAAGTTTTAGACAATTTATTTTTTCAAATTTAGTGCAAAGTATATCAACATAGTATTTAGCATTAATTATTCATTTTTTTATGCTAAATTAAATTATTTTCAGAATTTTTTAATCCTATATTTCTTAAGGATTACAATATGAACCAATTTTTTTTATGAATTAAATTTTATGAAAGGATAGAGTGTGTCATGTTATAGCCTTATAGGTTATCAATAAACTAAAAGGACTAATTAGTGAAATACATAAACAGTCATTTTCAAAAGAATGACTGGAATGTTTTTAATATGATGTCAAATTGAAAAAGTATTTAAATTATGGTTGGTTATACATTTTTCTTTTGGTAGGCTGAAAAACATGGAGAAATGAATTGACATGCCAGTATAATCCATTGATGTTTGATATTTCATCTGCTACCTGAAGGTAATTTTTCTATAATGATTTGATATTTCATTGAATAGTGACGAGTGATCACTACAAGGACTAAATAGACTGTGAAATAGAAATTCTAGAATCTTTTGACTCCAGTGTTAGAATTATGCATATTTTGATAATTCTTTATATATCAAGTTTATTCACTTTTATATTTGATATTTTAAAAATTACATAGTGATTAAATTTCAATCTAAAATTTTTATATATTATTAGTATAGGAATTAAACTCTTTTTAAATTATATTTTCCAAGAGACTAATTTAGTAAAGAGAAAGATTTTCACATTTTACCATAAGAGAAACAGAGTGTTAAAATTGTTATTTAATTGAGGTACATATACTTCAAGTTTCTTGCTTGTAAAAGAAATATAAAAAAACTGATTTCAGTATATTACATTGTTACTAAAAGGAAATGCTACTTACACTTATTATCACATGACTAACACAACAATATATCAATACCATGTTTGTTCCTTTCTTTCTTTTTTTTTTTGTCTTTATCACAATAAAGTACTCATGGTCACCTCAATTTATGGGTGCTATGTGAATTTTATAATTGATAGAGGTAGAAGATCCTCTTATTGATAGGCAAATTAATGCAATTGATAAAAAAAATGTTAAAAAAAGTGATTGGGGAACCATAATAGATTAGCATACACCATTGAAAGTGCAAAATGAATATAAGGACAAAACTAGAATTCTGTTCATACTAGACCATCCATTACACACCACTGAACAGTTTCCTGTTTATCTAATCATTGAAATTAGAAATTTGAAAGTGATAGATCATAGATATTTTGAGGAGTGATAGCTAGGGTTCTGATAATGGTGATAAGCTATATATAGCTTGAGAATGTATGGCTAATATCAATATGTGCATTGTATGATTAGCAACTTTTCTCAGGCAGGACCCAAACATGCCTTTAGTAGGTAATGAAGGGTCTATGAATGATGTTATGCATTAATTTGAGAGTCAGATAATTTCTTAATGTATTTAATAAACTCCCTCCTCCACAAGTTTATATTTGTTAGAGCATTTACAATATCAAATTCATCTACAAAGTTTTTAAGTTTTTTTTTCCTACATATTTTATACTTTCATATTACTTTTAAAAATTTTATTTACTTTTAATTACAATTATGAGCTTATTATATAAATTCAAATTGAACTCATATGTTTCACTTAAAAATTGATATCTTGATCGTTTTTGTTGATGAATTAACCTTTGACCTTAAAAGATTTGTCTAAACTATATAGATAGAGTTTTAATCTTAAAACTTCACTAAAATTGATGTTAAGAAGTATATAATTAAAAATATCTCTATAAAATAAAGTATTTGAAGTGATAATAGAGTGTTGAGACTGTTTTACTTAATGAATTATTCTTTTGAATTGAAAAATCCTTCTATCCTAATAAATAGTACTTTACTGAAAGTTGAACGACTCATAAATACCTATTCAGATTTTATTAATTTACAAATTGAATACTAATAAGTAAAGTCTTTTTTTTTTTTTTAAAAAAAAAAAAAGAAGACTACCAACTAGTTATATCTTGATTGAGTGAAAGCTGCCATAAATGTCAAGAGAAACTATGTAACAAGTTCCTATGTTTATATCGCATTTAACTAAATCTTAGAACTTTCTTATTTAATGGATTAGTTTTTTGGGTTGGTGTAGAACAGTAATAATTATATTGTTTAAAGAGGTTGTTATTATTTGGAACTTGGAAGTATTGTTAAGACCATATATCTACATATAGCAGAAATATTAGTGATGCTCCAAAGTCTCAATATTCTTTTAGAAAGTTTGTCAAAAGTTCATAATTGAAGACCAATTTGGTAATACTAGTCCTACCATCAAAAGATGTGGCTCTCGTTATCTCATATGTAATAGTGATTTTGTGAAGCAAAGAGTAATGAGGATTGACAAATAAGAGTTAGTCTTAGTTTTTAAAAAATATTAATTGTTAAGTGTAGTGGAAGGTTGTTGTTTAAAAGATTCTATTTTATATTTTTTCTTTTCTTTTTTTTTTATTTTTTTCTTCAAAATCTCAAGTTATTGGGGTCTTTCTAAATCTAAGGAATGATAGTGGGTTAGTGAGTTAGTGGCTGATAGTGATAGGAAGATTAAAACTTATGCATGCCTTTGACTATATGGTGGGAATCTTGTGACTTCCTAATAAAGGCTTTTCTGTTTATGACGACCAAAAATAAATTATTAATTTATTTGTTATGGTGGATTAAAGAAAAATTACAAAGACCAAGGAAAACAAAGATTCTGGTTTTAATTAATTACTACTGTCTTACTTTTCTTTCATTTTTCTGTTGCAAATTATGAATCTCCGGAACCTAATTCTGAATGTTTTGCTTTAATTAATTATTGCAAATAGAAACCCTGCACGCGCCAGACTTATTTAAAGTCTCACTTCACCTATTTAATAAAATAAAAGTTAGATTTGTTTTTGAGTTTAACAATTATACAGAGTCAATGTAATGAATATTATATTTCTATTCAGTTATAATTTTTTATTTATATTATTTTTAAAGTATTAATAAGTAAACTTAACAAAATTATTACATAAAGAATTGTGATTAAATATTACTATAAAACTTTTTATATAGATAATGTATAAGTGTTTTTCTCTTTATTATTTATATATATATAAAAGAGTTTAATTAATATATACTATAAATATAAAAAATTTTATACTGACGTTCAATCACAACCTTTGGTAACTTTGTTGATTTTATCTATTAATATATAAATGAAAAGTTGTGATTTAGCGTGAATATAAAACTCTTACACATACTAAATTAAACTCTATATAATAAGATATGGATTTACGAAAAATCTAGTAAACCCGATAGGTAGGTTTATCTATTGAGTTTAATTAATATGCACTATCAGTGTAAAAAGTTTTACACTTACATTCAATCACAATATTTTATTTATGATAAATTTGTTGACTTTACAGTTAATATTTTAAAAGTAAGGATGACAAAATGAGTCAGCTCGATCCATTTTGGCTTGGCCCGCAAAAAATGGGGTGGGGCAGGCTAGCTCGCCATGCTAAGTATGTGCTAAATTGTTTGTCATACCCCACCTATATTGGTGGGCTAGCAAGCTGACTCGTCAGTTTTCAAATTTTTGTTTTTTATTTTTTTCTAAACCAATTTTTTTACCCAAATATCAAAATAAAAATATCTTAGCTAAACTAATCTAAAGATCATAAAGTAAAATAGTAATACTAGAGTTAATTTTTAATTTTAATTTTTAACCTAAACTAAAATCTAATATAATTTGATTCATTTATAAAAAATTTTTAATATATTAATTCTCATACTTTTTATTTTTATTTTTACTTTTATTTTTAATTTATTAATTATATTTTATATTTATAATATAAAAAATATTATTAATATAAGGTGGCGGGCTGACAGGTCAACTCGTCCCGCCTTGCTTTTAGTTCGACGAGTTGCTGGACTAGGCAGGGCAGGCACACCAAGCCAGACTCACTCTACAATCCCTGTTTAAGTCATATAAATAAAGAGTTGTGATTGAATTTCAATGTAAAGTTTTTTATACTGGTATTGTATACTAATTAAACTCTTATTTATTTATTTAAATATAATAAAATTTATATATATATATATATTTAAGCTTAAATAATTTTTAGTCATTCAAGTAAATTACACTTATCTTAAAGGAATGTGATTAAGGAAGACGCCGATATTGTTTCATCCAAAAAATTTGTGTAAAACTTTTTGCAACAATATAATCAACTTAAAGTGTGGATAGTGAGACATAAGCTTGGTATCACAAATATAAACTATGAAATGCAACAGACACTAGCTATACTCTTATAATTAAGAAAATAATTGAATGAATTTAATTGAAACAACTTTTAGGAGGAGAAAATATGAAATAAAAAGTTAAAATAATTTTTTATAAGTTTTTCTAAAATATATAAAAAATTATAAATTAATTTGTAAAAAATTTCACATGAGAAAACTTTTAGTATTAACTTTTTTATTTGTTATGAGAAGATTATGAAAAAAAAAATTATTTGTTATATTTTTTTAAGTGTTTTTAAAGAAGCTCATCTCAACCTAAGAATTTTTTTTGTCTTAACTAATATGTGCTTTTGGGGAGCTTTTCTCTCGATACCTCTATGTTTTCTCCTACACCTCCATAACTCTATGAAAAGTTAAATAGTCTTGGTAAAAAAATTAAAACATATTTTCTCTCACGTCTTTCTTCATTTCGTTTTGTCTTCTCGCGTTCAAAGTGTAGATGCACCTTCATTTTGCCTCTCCTCCATTTTCGACCTTCGTACTTTTCATCATTGTAATATTTACAATTTACGATAAAATATTTAATTATGTTTTTAAATTTAATATCTTTAGTAAATTGAATAAATCTAAATAATATCTAACTATAAAATAATTATGTCATATTAAATTTTCAGCTGTAATATTTAAAAAAATAAAAAATACCATATTTTAAGCTTTTGGTAAAATATTATTATGAAATATAAATAATATTTAATTTTAAATTTTTAGAATATATGATGTAAGTAAAATAATAAAAGTAAATTTATAATTTATTTTGAATCTTTAACATATATATAAGTAAGTATTAAAGAAAAAAACAGCAATGTAAATGAAGAAAAAAAACACAACAAAATAAGTAAAGTAATAAAAAAAAACTAAGGGAAAAAAACAAATGACAACAACTTATGTAAGTCTGAGTAAGACTTATAAAAATTTAACTAAATTTATCTATAACGAAAGGGAGTACAGTAACCAGTAATTAAGATAATTAAGTAATCATTATATTAGAACTATAAATAAGCTGCCTTGTGAAGGTTGTAACTGGGAAAAACAACTAGTAAGAAGCTGAAAACTTTTATTAGAGAAAAAAATTCTAACTTTTGTATTGTTATAATGATTAAGGTAACGGGGAGAAAATATTTATCATTTTTAAATACTCTACTTACCTATTTGTTTATTTTATGTTACTTTTAGTTATAATTATTTAGTGAGGTGTCCCTAATCTTGTATTATTATTATTTTATGTTACTTTTAGTTATAATTATGTAGTGAGGTGTCTCTAACTTCACCTTATTTATAATTTTATCTTATTTTAACTATTATTATTTAATTTGATGTTTGTAATCTTATTTGGTTTATTAAATTAGTTATCTTTGAACTATTTATTAATCATTTTATTTTGTTTGTAATGTTTTTTTTTTAAAATATTAATTCTTGTATAAATATGAGAAATCATAAAATAAAAGTTTTAAGGATTAAAAAAAAAAGTTTGAATTAATTTGTAGTTGAAGTTTTGACGTTGGGGATTTAAATGACTAAATATTTAAGGTGAAATATCCTTGTATTCTTTAAAAACCATGGTGAAAAACTCATTTATCCTAACTAGTCACTATAAAAATAATTCAAATTTCTCCGTAAAATAAAAAAATATATTTGTAATTGATGATATGAAAATGAAATAAATATAAATTTATCATGAAGTTAAAAATAGAAAGAAATTTATTATAAACAAATATATATATATATATATATATATTACAATTTTTATATAAATACTTGTATATATTAATAAATATATTATATATATAAATTTTTTTAATTATCTAAATTATTATTATTTAAATTACTTATATGATATTTGTTCTCACTCATTTATGTTTTTGGATTTAAAAAGATGGATGCGCTAAACTATCCAATCTTTTTTCCACAGTCATCTCAGCGGTTCTTTCTAGTACTAGTTGGAATATAGATATAATTGCAAATTCAATTACATTAGAGGTACGAGAATCTCTACTCTTATATTTTTCATTGACCAAGGAGAACTGCTAGTGATAGAAGAACTGTTAACAGTTACTTTCTACATCCTACCCACTAATGAAAATGTTTCCGCTGGTTATGTGAAAGTAATAGTGGGATAAAAGACAGGTTTTTTTGTAAATAAACTCTTTCCTATCTGTCTATGTAGTGAAATGAATATGTGTAACATTATATATATACATATATACATATATATGTTAGAATGTGTGTACATATATACATATATATGTATATATAAATGTGAGAAAAAAATATTACAATGAGAAATAAGAAAACTTAGTAATAACCTTAGAATTTTAATAAACGGTTCAGATTGAATTATTTATTAAACAAGTTCACGTGGTTCTCTCACACAGAGAGCTCTCCCAGAAACCAAACCCTTGTTTAATGAGTTACTCTCTTGTCAATCGTCCCCCCGGATCCTCTGCAAGATCGCTACTATCCTTACATGTCACAACCTTTGGGTTATCTACAATTGTGCAAAAGCTATTTCCACTTCATCAACTTCCTAAGTACAAGTCAATGGAGAGAGAAAATTTGAACGATAAAGGAAGATTTTGACTGCATTTACGTTTGAAATTTAAGTTAGGATTAATTAGTTATTTGTTTTAAAATTTTAATAAAAAAAGCTCCAAGAATAGTCATTAATGGTTGCAATTGATTAATATAAGATGAAATATCCCATCAATTTCCTAAATACAAGTCAATTGACTGAAAAAAATTGAAGCACTCCATCAATTTCCTTAGATTTTATTGACGCACGCATGATTCCCAATCCAATCCAAAATTGATTATGTGTTTCATCTTATATTAATTACTTGCAGCCATTTATAACCACTTTTGAAGCTTTTGGACCTAATTTTATGAAAAAACAATTTTGATTAAAATTTTAAAACAAACAACTAATTTACCCTAACTTAAATTTCAAAACTAAATCTAGTCAAAATCTTGCTTTGTCATTCAATTCTTTTCCGTTCATTGGCTTGTACTTAGAAAATTGATGGAGTAGAAATAAAAATTTTTAGACAATTGTAGATAACCCAACGACTGTGGCATGTGAGGATAGTAGGGATCTTGCAGAGTATTTGGAGGGTGGCTAGAGAGTAGGGCATTAAACAAGGGTTTTGTTTGTGGGAAAGGTCTCTATGTGAGAGAACCACATGAGCTTGTTTAATGAACAACTCAATCCGAACTGTTTATTAAAATCTTACGGTTATTATTAAGTTTTCTTATTTCTCACTGTAACATTTTTTCTCACCTAAGTTGTTCTCTCTCTTTATATATATATATATATATATATATATATATATATATATATATATATATATATATATATATATATATATATATGAGAGTGTGAATTTATTTAATTTTTTTTAGATAATTTAAGTTAAATAAATGATTGGAGAAAAATAATTAAGCATTAAAATAACATAAGACAAACTAAATAAATATTTTTTATTATTAATAGCATAAATAAATTATGGAAATGGGTTATACTAAATATCGCTATAGTCGTGAGCTTCATGCAACTCGTTGCAACCTCCAATGACCTTCGTGCTCCCCTCGTGCACACACACCTATATTCTAACACTACTCCATCAGCGACTTTTGTTCATCTTGTCGCACTGCTTGTGCCTTCTGTTGCATCGTCCATGCATCCTGTCGCGACGTTCGATAACCTCTGTTGCAGTCTCGCACACCCTCCATTGTAGCACTCTCATCTAGCTTTGTATGTTCTCGCTTTCAAGCACTTGCAAAAAAAATTGCTTTTGTAAGTGTAGATTACCCAATTTGGACTTGTAAAAAATTTGTAAATTTTTTTATAAATCCGAATAGGCCAATTTGGACTGAAGAAGATGAAAGACAACAAAATTTTAACTTTTTTTACCTAAAACTATTTTTGTTATTTTTCAAAATTGTGAAGATGTAGAAAGAAAACATGGAGGTACAGAAAAAAAAAAAAACTCGCTTTTGGACCATGGCTACCAAAACATTAAATTTGGGTTTGTCAATTTGTAGTTCATGCAACCGGTGTATCTTTTACATTTTCAAAACCCCAATCCAAAATGTATTTTAAGGATTGAGAAACTTAAAGTAAGGGTTTTTATTTTTGCACCCTCTAATATTTTGAAATTCCAAAATTATCGTTAGCTATTATTGTTTAATTTAGCAAATAAATAAAATTACAAAATATATATATATATATATATATATATATATATATATATATAATATTGTGGATCAAGACATATGTAATGTTAATTCACAAGATGATATATGCATACACATATTGTGAATCTTCAAGTAATATATATGCACATATTGCATATTACAAGATGCGCAGTATACTTATTAATATCTTTCATATATATATATATATATATATATAAATAGGTAGAGAGAAAGTGAAAGAGAGAGGAAGGGAGAGAGAGAGTTTAACACTTATATATTGATAGTGTAAAAGAGTTTTATATTAGTATTCAATTACAACTTTTCATTTATATAATTTTTAAAAGTATTAATAATAAAGTTAACAAAATTATAATATATATATATATATATATATATAACATTGCCCATCATAAGTATACTAAGGTTGAGTTGTAGCTAAATGTCAGTAATTTTTACATGCTAGTGTATAAATATGTTTCTAATATATACAACATCATATTATCCAAAATATGTAATTATACAATTTCGTATTATATATTATAGTTAATATATATTGTGAATTATAAAATTTATAATATAATAAGGTAGGATTATGTAATCTGCAAAGGAATGTTTTAATGTGTTTTCATCTTTACGGGCAAAGTTATCCACATTTCAGAATGACTATTGTGGATAAGGACATGTGCTGGGTTTTTCAAAAAAGAAGGACGAGGTGGGTTGGGAATTTCCAATAAATAGGGTGCAAAAAGAAACAACCATTACTAAAAACTTTAAATTCTTGTACTAACTGCTTGGCCTGGGCTCTTATTGATTAGTGTTGGTTGCATCTATCCACACAAACAATTCAAAGTTTTACGCAC
This sequence comes from Psophocarpus tetragonolobus, assembly GCA_037954015.1. Classification (NCBI taxonomy): domain Eukaryota; kingdom Viridiplantae; phylum Streptophyta; class Magnoliopsida; order Fabales; family Fabaceae; genus Psophocarpus; species Psophocarpus tetragonolobus. Next base: position 29,787,176 of record CM075695.1, on the reverse strand, counting down.
AAACTCGCATACTCATTTCCATTCAGGCACACTCAAGAGATTTACATTGATGTATAATTATATATATATATATATATATATATATATATATATATATATATATGTTTTTTAAAGTATTAATTGCTAAATTTAACAAACTTACCATGAATTAAGAATTGTGATTGATTGTGTAAGACTTTTTATACTAATAGTGTATACTAATTAAACTCTACGTATAATCATTCATCACATATTAATAATATGAGTTTAATATTTATACATAATTAGCAGTATAAAAGATTTTTACACTGTTACATTGACATCCAATCACAATATTTTATGAGTTTAATTGGTATACACTGTTAGTATAAAATATGTTTCACAGACAGTCAATAATGACTTTTCATTTATGTGACTTTTAAAATAGTAATGAGTAAAATCAACAAATTTACCATAAATAAAAGGTTTGATTGAATGTCACATTATATACCAATTAAACTTATATTTTATTTACATGTTTTTAAAATATTAATTAGTAAAGTTAACAAACTTACAATATATAAAAAGTTGTAATTGAATGTGAGTGTAAAAGTTTTTTTCACTCATAGTATATAAATGTTTTCTCTTAATATATTTCTAAACGAGTTAAACACACTTATTTACTATCAGTGTAAAACTCTAACTATTAATTACAACCCTTCATTTATATGACTTAATTACAATACTTAAGTAAAGTCAACAAACTTAACAGGTATAAAAAGTTGTAATTCACGTTAAGTGTCAATATAAAAATATGTTACACTAATAATGTAAATGTTTTCTCTTTTAAAACAGGTAGGATTAAAACTCTTAAATACCCTTTTTTTAACCAATCAACATCTTGAAAAAAAAATTGCAAAAATTAAAATGATGTTTTCATGACAATTAAAACTAACTTTAGGTTAGTATATTCTTCAATTATAATACTTAATTATATTACCAAACCGACCATTTCCAATTTTTTGATATTTTTTTCTTTTTTCCCACCTTACCCTACTTCTATTCCCACCACCTACATTCATTAAATTTTTATCAAATTATATATAATTTCATTTTTTTTATATTAACATCTCTTTTACATTAAAAACATCACTAACATTCTATCATTCTCTAATAAATGTAAAAATAATAGTTAAAAAATAGAAATATATATAAAAATAATAGTTAAAAAATAGAAATATATATAATAACACAGAATTTTAAAAATATTACTGTAATTTATTATTTAAAAAACGGTACAATACATGGATCCAACATCTGACCTTACAGACAACCAAAATAAAATTCCAAGTTTCCAACAAATAGCATATATAACTTTGGATACAGATGTCAACAGTCAACAATTTTGATCCACCGACCATGAGAGTTAATCCGCGTTTGGATGATTATGTTTTAATTTTAACAATCATATCATATAAACCACACATCCCCAATTCTCACTTGTTTTTATGTGTTTTTGTGATACAACTTATCTTTAATAATTTATTTTTTGAATTTTTTATGTCTCTAATTATATACAATTCAAGAGTTTATATTTAGCTACCAAAATAGATATGGATTCAAAGAGTTATCACTTCAAATTTTCGTGATTCTCATTCGTTCTAAACTACAAAATAAATCTAACGGTCCTTATTTTAGTTTTTAAAATTTTTTTAATTTAATGATTAATTTTTTTTATATTTTAATTTATACTTTAAAAATCATAAAATATTATTTAGTATATAGACTAGAATTCTTTCATTTTAACCAGCAATCTCAATTTGTTAAAATTATGATAAGTTGTTAACGGAATTGACTATATAAAATTGTTATTTTTTTTTTACCTTTCTTACCGTGGTAAAACAATATGATAGGGCTATCATAATATTTTCTTATTAAGTAAAATAATTATATACCATTTACACATTCAATAGTATTTTTTTTATGATTTTAAAGTAAAAATATGATCTCTAAATTAATATTTTTTTATGATTTTAAAGTAAAAATATGATCTCTAAATTAATAGTTAAATTAAAAACTTAAGAAAAAATATAAATAGATTAATCTAACAATCTAAAATAAAAAAATATATTATCAAATTCATCAAACCCCAAAATCACCTAATTTATATCCATTTAAAACAATATTTAAGAAAAAAAACACACATTTTAATGGAAAAAGAGACAAACGTGGGAGTATATATATTAACTCAATTAATTATTACTTATAACCTTTTAATAAAGTTCTTTTGTCCATAAAAAAATACAACAAAAGTGTTGATTTGAGCACAATTTTCCTTTAAATTTTTTATGGTGACTTTTAAGCCAAGCAAGTACACATTTTTTTTTTCTTTTTAGTTGCACTTTATGCAAAAAACGTGTCTTTGACTAATGCAAACAGATGCTGAGTGTAATAAAGTTCTAGTTTTCTGAAAATGGCAATTAACTTCTTACTACATTTAGGTTCCAATGGAGTCCTAAAACATGTATTTGTGTCTCCACCACAGAATCTACAACCACACGATGCTACTTTTTCTTCCACTGTTCATGTCCCTCTTCACATCTGGTTCTGCATCTAGCTCCTCATCATGCCCCATGGATCTCAGCTATGTTAATTCCATTCGCTGGAACACTTCAATATGCCAATACCCAAGTGAAAAAGATCAGTGTTGCAGAACACTGCTTAGTGTCTTTGCCATTGGTCTTGCTCAACGCCTCAGTGAAAGTTCCAATTTTTACCTTCCTGATGTAAACACTTCCATCTCTTGTTTACATGAGTTCCAATTTAGGCTTCAAAACAAGTCCATACCACAAAACCTGGTCCATTATTGCTTCCCTGACCCAACAAGGTTTGTTCTCAACTCTTCTGCTTGTGCAGGTATTAGAACTAAACGTGATTGGGTGCAAAAGGTGGGAAGGGTTACCCCATTGGACACAGCTTGCTATGGGGACCTCAAAGACAAAGCACGTTGCACAGTTTGCACTGATGCTGCTTACAAAGTCAATTCCACGCTCACAAGTATTGACCCAAATGCTAATCCCCAAAAATGTTTTTACTACATAGTGTTGTATGCTGCTGTTGTTAGCAAGTTTGGTACAACTGATGTAAGCACCACATCTTGCATACTAGGCTTAAGGCAAGTGGGTAGTGTGGAGACAAAAGGGTCAAGGAATAGAAAAGACGTTTTGAAGGTTAGTTTTGCTTTGTTGGGTGTTCTTATTGGTGTTGTGGTTGGTTTTTTGGTGATTGTTGTGTATAGGAAATGGGATATGAGAAGGAAGGAGAAGATTTATCATAGGGAGATTGAGAACAAGGTGAGGGGTGGTGTTTTGCCTAATGTTGGTGCTAAGTGGTTTCACATATCTGAGCTTGAACGTGCCACTAATAGATTCTCGCGGAGGAATGTGATTGGTCAAGGTGGTTATGGGGTTGTGTACAAAGGGACTCTTTCTGATGGTGTTGTGGTTGCTGTTAAGGAGATTTTTTATTTGGAGGCTAAAGGGGATGAAGATTTCTGCAATGAAGTGGAGATCATAAGCAAAATGAAGCACAGGAATATTCTTGCTCTAAGGGGTTGTTGCGTTGAAAGTGATAATTTGAAAGGTAAGAGGAGGTTTTTGATTTATGATTTTATGCCCAATGGTAGCTTAAGTGATCAATTGTGTTTTGGAGTTACTAATAGGCTAACATGGCTACAGAGAAAGAACATAATCCTTGATGTGGCTAGGGGGCTTGCTTATTTGCATTATGAAATCAAACCCCCAATTTATCATCGTGATGTGAAGGCTACTAACATTCTTTTGGATTCCAAAATGAATGCTAAATTGGCAGATTTTGGGTTGGCCAAGCAAGGTAGTGAGGATCAGTCTCATCTCACCACAAGGGTTGCTGGCACATATGGTTATGTGGCACCAGAATATGCTCTATATGGGCAACTAACTGAGAAAAGTGATGTGTATAGTTTTGGTATTGTGATTCTTGAAATCATGAGTGGAAGAAAGGTGCTTGATACGTTGAGCTCATCTCCAGAATCAATTACTGATTGGGTATGGACTCTTGTGGAATCCGGAAAGATGAGGGAAATATTTTGTGAATCAATAAGAGAAGGGCCAGAAAAAAATATGGAAAGGTTTGTTCATGTTGGAATGCTATGTGCTCATGTGGTAGTGGCAATAAGGCCTACTATTATTGAGGCCCTTAAGATGTTAGAGGGTGACAGTGACATTCCCCAATTACCTGATAGGCCAGTACCACTGGGTCATGAGTCCTTCCGATCTTCTCTTTTGCATGGTTCCTAGAGAAGTTGTTGAAGATGTGAGACACTTCTTGTTTAATAACTAGGTAGTATACGTGTAAAGTTCAAAGAATTTTTTTTTTATTGAAAATTTTGTGTGTACGTATCGAAAAGTAGGAAAATTAATTAATTTTACAAAAAGAAACAAATAGGCTTTTTTAAGTTTAAACTCCAAGGTAGTATAGGTAGGTTGACTTTTTATTATAATTATATATTGTGCAACCTAACTTCAAGACTAGCTCTCCCACCCCAAGGTTATTTCCTTGTTGAGTTAGGTTGTTCTTCATGGATTAAGTTAATAATTTTTCAACTTGGTCTTTACAAGAATTTGCTCTTTGATGTTCAAGATTTCAATTATGTTGCTTCTTCCTTTCTTCTTCGTATTAGGTTCTTACTTATGAGGTTTTTTGCTACCATGTTTGGTGCTACTAAAGAATTGTTTTTCTTTTAGCTTCATGTGGTTCTTCTTTGCCTTAGGTTTCTAATCATTTCTTAATTTCTATTTAACAAGTAAAAAAAATTATCAACCTCTTACTTCGATTATATAAATATAAATATGAATACATTATACAGAGATTGCGCGCTTTCACTTTCCAATCTCTCTACTACTCATTGTTGGTTCACTTTCGCTATCACAAAATAACTCTCTTTCACACTTTTCCCTCATAAGTTTCTACAAGTCTACCTATAAATTTACCCTCCAATAATATCTTTTCCCCTCAATTGCACAATCTCTTCACTTAATTTCCCAAAAGTATTACCTGAAACAATGGGAGATAGCAAAAAAAGTGATTGGCTATAAAATCAAGGAAACATTGTTGCATTTTAGGGTTTTCAACCTTTACTACTCTTAATCTATGCTGGTTAGTGCATTCGATCTTCAATCAGCTTTTTTTTTAATCCAATTACGATGTCCAATGCTCTATTAAGAGTTAAATTAAAAATTGAGTTGGAATTTTTAAAGTTGTAAAAATTAAGGATTAGAAGGTTCCATTAAGCCTTTAATATATTGAGAAGTTGAGTTATGAGAAACATGTTTAGGCTTTATAAATGTTTTGTGAAAAATGTACTTTATCTATAAAACAATTTTATTGGAAACTGCATTGTTTTATTAACATCAGAGAATGTTGCCTTTATCTATTTGCATTTCTATATTGATATGGAATAACAATTTTATGATTTTAATTTAATATATTTTGTAATAATATGATAGAATATAAATAATTTATTGTGTTATTTTTCATATAACATAATAAAATATATTTTGTTAATTTGTATATTTCTATATTTATGATAGCATGACATAAACATATGATATCATCAACGAATATGACAAATTTATAATGAATTTGAAAAAAATAGGAAGAGAAGAATTTGAATAAAATTTCAAAATGTTGTTTTGGCTATGTATTTGCATTTTTATTAAAAATATAAATGATCAAAGTATACATCTATTCACAAAACTTACATTTGTAAGAGCAAGAGAAGTCATAAAATGATTAGAAAGATAAAACAATCATAAAATATGAACACCAAAGGGCTTATTCCCATTATATAATATAATATTATAGATTATTTATTATACATATAGATTATAGATATAAGGGTAATTAAGTATGTTGGATATAAATGTTTTAAAGTAGTTTTGTTGTTAAGGTTATAAGGTTGATCTAATGACAAAATTTACATTTGACGAGGGGGAAGTTATTGGTTTGAATACATCCTATGACAAAGTAATTTACTTTTTAATTTTTAAATAGATATAAGGATAAATATGTTTTTGAAAAGTGGAGATCAAAAGGTGAAATTCCCTTTAGTAATAGTATAAATAATATAAATATAATATTATAGATTATTCTTTATACATATATATTATAGATAGTACGACAATTAAGTATGTTGATATAAATGTTTTAAAGTAATTTTGTTCTTAAGGTTGATCTAGTGGCAAAATGTACATTTGGTGAAGGAAAAGTTGTGAATTTGAATCCCTCTATGACAAAATAGTTTAATTTTTAATTTTCAAATAGGTATAAGGGTAAAATAGGTATTTTGAAAAAAGAACATCAAAAGGGAGAATTCTCTTTATTAATAGTATAGATATAAATAATACAAAATATACTATTATAAATTATACATACAGATTATAGATAGTAAGACAATTAAGTATGATGAATATAAATGTTTTAAATTAATAAGTTTCTTAAGTTATAAAGTTGATCTAGTGACATTTTATATTTGGCGAGTGAAAGGTGTGTTCGAATCCTCCTATGACAAAACAGTTTATTTTTTAATTTTCAAATAGGTATAAGGATAAAATAGGTGTTTTAAAAAGTGGAGATAAAAAAGGGAAATTCCCTTTGTTAAGGTTATAAAGTTGATCTAATGACAAAATTTACATTTGACAAAAGAGAGGTTGTGTGTTCAAATCCATCCTATGACAAAATAATTTATTTTTTAATTTTTAAATAGGTCTAAAGGTAAAATAAGTATTTTTAAAAGTAGATATAAAAAAGGAGAATTCCCTTTATTAATAGCATAGATAATATATAATATAAAATATAATATTATACATTATTGATTATACATATATATTATAGATAGTATGATAATTAAATATGTTGGATATAAATTTTTTAAAGTAATTTTGTTATTAAGGGTAAAATAGGTATTTTAAAATAGTTTATTTTTTAATTTTCAAATAAGTATAAGGATAAAATAGATATTTTGAAAAGTAAAAAAAAATTCCTTTATTAATAGTATAGATAATCAAATTTGCACACTTTTGTCATTTAGGTATTTTAAAAAGTTTTTAAGAAAATTTTGATTTTTTTGAAAACTATATATACTTAAATCCTCTTGTGTTTTACAAAATATTATTAAAAATATATCAAATACATGAATAATACTAATTTTACATCATGTATAATAATAAATTCTTGTAAAAATATATTAATATGATTTTCTAACAATCAATAAGTTGCTGAGAGGAATGGTACTATTCTTAGTCTCCTTAATTAAGATAGGAGATTCAAGTTTTGTAGATGAAAAAAATGTGATTGAGAGAAAAAGAAATTTATTAAAAATGATTAACTAGGTTTTTTGTAAAAAAATATTTTCTAATAATACAGAATTTTCCGTGTAAAAATCTTAAAATATCTTTCAAATTGATTTTCCGTGTAAAAATTAATAATTTAATTTAGTCTATTAACCTTTGTTTATAAAACTACCCTTATGCCATTATTTTATTTGAATTAAGTAAGAATATTTTAGACTTACCAAATGTGAAGCACCTAGCTTCCTTTTTTATTAAACGAAGATGAGAGTTGCAATGCATACATGCTCAACTTTTTTTAATATTTCTTAATTAACTAGATTTAATTCATTATTTTGTGCAATTGTCCTCGCCTATTTCAATATGAAACACCTTTTAATTGAGAAATGATTAGATAATTCAAGATTATCACGTGTTTGAACCAGGCATGACAACGGTGTGAGGTGGGAACAATATGATATTCTCATCTCTATCTCTAAAACTCATCCCATCATTTTCTCCATATTCGGCACGTATGATATTTATGTTTACATCTCCGTTGGGTACCGAGTATACCTATACCTATCTCATATCCGAAAAAAAAAATTAGTGAAAAATAATTTGTTTGAATAGAATGATATTAATTCAAAAGTCATCTAATAAATACAAAATTTGTAATTTGTTAATTACATGTCAAACTTTTTTTTCAAGACAAATGAATATTTTAGTCATTAAAACAAGAGCTGAGTAAAGTGGGTACGGGGTGAGTATGTATATCCTCATCCTGTCCCGACTTAACAAATGAGGTATTCCCCATACCTGTACGGTTGTACCCGTGTTCGGTCAAACTGGAGATTTCCCGTCAACTTTGAAATGGTTTCGGTAGATTACCCACGGGTACGGATTTATTTGTCATCCTTAGTTTGAACCACTACATCGGTCTAGAGATAATATGTTGGAGCTCTTAAGTTTAAAATTTGGTGTTGTTATTATGTTTTAAATGGGAAGAAAAAGAATGCAATGTGTGTAACTTACTTTGCAATACAAACAATGTTTGTGGGAGGACTTGATTTATGAATATGGTTGAGAATTAATAACCTTCATTTAGGTGAAGGTTCAATTACCTGTTTTTAATGAGTGCAGCGAAAAATAACATATCTATTTGAGTTAAATTGTATACTGAGTAATAAAGAGACAACAAAACATTTAAGAAAAATACCTTAGGAGACTGTGAAATTCTCACATATTCTTCTTCAAACATATGAAGGTCCTACGCGTGTATCCACACCGAAATCGATCTTGTTATGTCAACAGTTGACACGTGGAATTAGAAAACTATATGTGATTAATGAATAATCCAATGAAAGATTTTATCGAGAGAGTTGAGGAAAAAACATAAGTGATTCCTCTGCTAGTCGGCCTTTTATATATATATATATATATATTACACCGACGTGAGTTTTTTTTTATTTGATCCTATCTAATAGGAGCCACTTGTCTATGTAAGGATGTTCAGTTGCTATATTATAGAAATCGTCTCTCTCAAGTCTGTTGGCTTTTTATTTAATTTCCAATAACTAATCAAATTATATTAAATCATATTTAAAAATTTGATTAATCGGTTACTTACCTTGGGAAACGCTTTTGACTAAGTCTCACTTAATCAGTTTTATAGATACTCAAACTTTATATTAATTGTATCTTAAGTGCTAGCAAAAAATACAATAATACTCCACTTAAAGAAAATATATTAATTAGATAAAATTAAACTCTTTAATTTAATCAATAATATTTTTTCATTCAACAAAGATCAAAACACTCGTTAGTGTGAGACCCTGTAGGTTCATTATTAAACCGGTAGTAAATTAACTCATTAATTTACTAGTCAAGGTTGGCGTCTAGTAACACTCCTTAACGGCCGGATTGCATGAAATATCTTTTCCTTTAGAACCATTGGAAGATTAATATAATATTTCCTTCCATCTTTGCAGCTCTATGTTAACTCTAGAATATGGTCTAGTTGTCAAATTCTAATAAGTTAACGCATGATGAATGACTTAAGAAACTCCTTTCTTCTTTCATTCATAATACTTTGGCCAAAGTCTTTATTTCTATAAAGCTTAAACTCATTATGAATGTTGATGGATTCTTTCTTGATCAATCATTAATCCTACAAGAATTTAATTATATCTATAATCATTCAACTAACATCACGAAGCATTAGTTGTCCGATATCAAAACATAATAAATAACTTGTTAATTACCATGATAATCTCAAGTTTAAGGAAATTATATATTTCTTCAAAAGAATTTTCTATCCACAATTCAAAGGTAATATTAACCATTAGGAATTCTCCTTTGAGTCAATTCAATGGTCATATCTCTATATGTACCATTTATATGTGTAATTTAATAAATGTGATCTATTAATCTTTAAAAAAAAAAACCATTACACATATATAGATCTATATGGATTAATGATGTTCTATCCTCAATAATCCTATGATCCAGAACGCTTTAGATTAAAAATTATATAAGACTTATCACATGAATTAAATAAATATGACAACAAAATAAATAATAATAAACATGATTATTATTGCTGACATGGTAGATTACATTTAAGGCATACCTCAAATCTAACATTAGGTTCACTCATGCAGAATAATGGAGACTCTTGTAAGGTTATGTTTGGTTTAATAGAGGGAAGATATTTTAATGGATGAGAAGGGAGAGGAGAAATTTTAATTACGTATTATATTTAGTTCAACAAATGAAAAATAATTATATTTTTTTTAGTTAAGAGAGGGAGAGGAAAATTTTTAAATTTAATTACTTTTTTATGGTATTATATTTTAAAACATATGTTACAATGGTATGAAAAACCCCACAATAGTGTGGGTGCTCATTACATGAATTTTACTTTCCAACACTCCTCACACACCTATGTATAGTGTGACATCCACGTGAGGTAATGTCTTATGCACTATCCTTTCTAGCATTACTCACTATTTTTGTGGGAAGTTACACATATAGGTAGATGAATCTTTTGTGCACTTTTTCTTTCAGCACGTGTTTACATCTTAGGCATAGCCACACTGTGACGCAGGTTAGGATCACACATACAAATTTTTAACTTTAATGGAAGAAACAAAACAACAAAAGCTTAATGACATGATATAAATCTGTGTATACATCTTTGTCATAATTTGATACTTTTCTAGCTTTTCATGACATGGTATTTCAAGTTCGAAGTTGTAGCTTGTTCAAATCAGTAAAACACAACATCAAACATCTTAGTTTAGTAATTAGTAGTAACTAGAAGTCTAGAACTAGAAATGTATAAGTTTTCACCACATGGCTTAGCCTTAACATTCTGGTATCGATGGTAAGTTTAGTGTTTTTGTTTTATACACTACTTCTATTCGGTAGTGAGAATTTGAATGCTGTCCAAATTCAAAGATTTTATATATTAAACCATTTCCTTATGAAATTACATTACCTATGCCCTCCTTTGGGGAGCAAATTGCTCTGCTTCTACTTACTGCTGGTTTGCTTGCCATCCATGACTCATTCATGAATGGATTGAAAGTTCAGCCCAAAATTCCTTTTATGCGACCTAAGTATTTAGTTGTCTATGAAGAGCTTGAGATGGAAGATTATTTCCATCTCAAGCAAGACAGCACTTTTGATTTCATGTGTGTGAGTTGTTAGGATCCTTCTCTACTGTTGTTGTGGTGGTGTCACTGAGACTCTGGCATTGGTAGGGTAGGATCTTAATCACATTTCCCAGTGAAGTTTAAAAGCCTGTTACTGGCCTATCCCAATTGTGTGTCCTCCACTCCTATATATCTTTATACACATGACCAATAGGTTAATTTAGTTTGTTTTAATTGTAGCAATTTGGGTCATCTCTTGGTTGCAATTATTACTATTATATTTGTTTAGCATGAATTTTACAAAAAATAAAATCTTCCTGATAATACAACTAGGTGAGTGTTTGGTTGTCTTTTAACACTCATTCCAATTTCTAATGCCCATTCAACTTAATCCATGAGTGTAATATCATTGAGATCAACAACCTTTGAAGCATTTTAACAGTAAACCAAACACAGCTTAGGTCGTGCTAGCTTTTAACTCGAAAAGTTTTGTTACAGTTGAGAGAAGTTGAAGAAAGATGCTGACAGATTGGCAAAGACTTCACTACTTAAAGATACTCTGCCATTTTTCTTCTGGCAAGTACTTCCCAGGTGGATTCTTTGATATTTATCTGTTCTTTATTATATGATATAAATCTTGTTATATTTTTATAATAATGAATCATAGTTATAAGATTTATTGATTAAATTTTACATATACGATATAAAATACTAGTTTATCTGATAAGAGGGTGCAACATTTTAATAGCTTCGGGTGACATTAAAGTCAAAAACATACTTACCAATGTATTTTCTTTCTACAAAACGTGTCATTTTGTCAAAGCTAGCCAAGTTTGACCAGCAAAATCTAAGTTCTCTGAAAAAGGTTATTAATCTGTTATACTAATGCTATAATATCTCCCAAAAATAAGTGTTTCAGTTCTTCATCACAAACTCACAAATGGATAAGCAAGTTATCCTAATTGTCTTCCTTCTTATGTCCCTTTTCACCATTCTTATAGCTGGCACTGCACCTTCCTCATGCCCCATGGATCTCAGCTATGTTAAGACCTTTCCTTGGAACACTTCAGTCTGCAGAGACCCCATTGATAAGCAACTTTGCTGCCAAGCTCTTTCCGGAATCTTTGGCATAGGCCTTGCTGAACAACTCAGAGAAACTTCCATATTTTATCTTCCTGATGTAAACACTTCCTCCATTTGCTTATCTGAATTCAAAGATAACCTTGCAGCCTTGTCAATCCAACCCAAGATGGTCCCTCTTTGCTTCCCTAACCCGACTCAATTAGTTACTAACTCTTCTTCATCTTGTTTAGGTATTAGAACTACACAAGATTGGAAACAAAAGGTGGGCAAGGTTACCTCATTAGACACATCTTGCAATGGAGACCTCAAAGACCAAATTCGATGCAGTATTTGCTCTGAAGCTGCCACCAAATTGACTTCCCAGCTGATCCTTATTGACCCGAATGCTACTGCTACAAATTGTTTTTTCCATGTAGTATTATATGCTGCAGCTGTTGCTAATCCATTTGGCACAACAGATCTAAGCACTACAGGATGCATACTAGGTCTGTCACAATCGTCCAGTGCAGTGACAAAAGGGTCATCAAGTAGAAGAGGAAAAGTGATCAAGCTGGTTTTTACGATATTGGGTGTTGTTATAGGTCTTGGGCTTGCTTTTGTACTAATGGTCATGTTCAAGAAGTGGGATAAGAAAAGGAAGCAAAGAGTTCATCACAGGGAAGTTGAAAATGAGGTCATGGTCAGTGTTTTGCCTAACACTGGCGCTAAATGGTTTCACATATCGGAACTTGAAAGTGCCACCAGTAAATTTTCACAGAACAATATGATAGGCCAAGGTGGTGATGGGGTTGTGTACAAAGGAACTTTTTCAGATGGCACTTTGGTTGCAATTAAGGAGATTTTTGCTTTGGAAACTGAAGGGGATGAAGAGTTCTGTTATGAAGTGGAGATCATTAGCAAAATAAAGCACAGGAATCTCCTTGCTTTAAGGGGTTGTTGCGTTTCAAGTGATAATTTGAAAGGTAAGAGAAGGTTTCTAGTTTATGATTTCATGCCTAATGGAAGCCTCAGTTACCAATTGTCAATTGTAGGGGCTAATAGGCTAACATGGCCAGAAAGAAAGAACATAATCCTTGATGTGGCTAAGGGGCTTGCTTATTTGCACTATGAAATCAAACCCCCAATTTATCACCGTGACATTAAAGCCACTAACATACTTTTGGATTCCAAAATGAATGCTAAATTGGCAGATTTTAGCTTGGCCAAACAAGGTATTGAGAGCCAGTCTCATCTCACCACAAGGGTTGCTGGCACATATGGTTATTTGGCACCAGAGTATGCTCTCTATGGACAACTAACTGAAAAAAGTGATGTGTACAGTTTTGGTATTGTGATTCTTGAGATCATGAGTGGAAGAAAAGTGCTTGATACTTGGAATTCATCTACTGATGCAATCACTGATTGGGTGTGGACTCTTGTTCAATCAGGAAAGATGGAGGAAATATTAGATGAGTCAATAAAAGGAGAAGGGTCAGAAAAAATCATGGAAAGGTTTGTTCATGTTGGAATGTTATGTGCTCATGCAGTAGTGGCATTAAGGCCTACTGTTGCTGAGGCACTTAAGATGTTAGAGGGTGACACTGATGTTCCCATATTACCAGATAGGCCTATGCCAATTGGTCATGCCTCCTTTCAATCTTCTCTGTTGCATGGTTTGCATATAAGTGGATAAACATCTCTGCCACTTGTTTCATCTTATTATGGTATCCAAAAATATAAATACAGGTTTCATTTAATTTTTTAATTAACTATCCACAGATTTTACCTAATTTTTATTGGAGTACCTGACTGATCATCGTCTTTAGTAAGATTTTCTTTTTCTTTTATCGGTATTCAAGATTCAAATTCGAATCAAAGGAACCAAATCGAGTAGCACCCAATCCATAAGCATGATTGATAGGTTTCATTTTATTTAGAATTAAGTAGCAGATATTTATTAAGGATTTTTTTTTATCCTCTTATAAAAGTTAAAGACAGTGTTAGAACAATTCACGTAACCTGCTCAATACTCAACCAACAAAGCTATATTACATTAAGAATTCTAATTGAATTTGTTAACCAGTAAACATAATTTCATCATATTTGAGTTTAATTCCTACCCAACAAAAATTACACTGAAGTGATAAAACTAAAATACCTGTATGCCAGAGATTTCTTGCTTCACTGTGTTAGCACCGATTCTTGTAATGTTAAAAACAATTAAATTGAAAAACAGCTTTATTTTTTGTTTTAAAAAGCAGGAAAACTAATTTTGAAAGATAAAACAAAGAGGTCCATATGTTCAACCTCTTGGCTTGTTCATGTTCTGGTTTTGTTTAAACAAATTTATTCATAAACATTTATATAAGAAAAAAGTATTAAAACAAATTGAGGTCTTGTTATAGATTAAAATTTGTTACTTCAGCATGGTTTAACATTCTGGTATTTATTTGGCAATCAAAAGTTCCTAAAATACAAAGGTATGATTAAAAGAATCACAACACAAATGCAAAACAGAAAATACAAAAGAGTCTGTCCCACAACCAGTACATAAGATAATTCCATAGCTTACTAGACCCCATAATCCAAACAATTTGATCCTCCCAAAAGGTCAGGAGTCTCTACTTGTTACCAAATTTTTTATATAGTATTCTAGTTAAATGGTTCAGTCATAGAATGTAACAACATTTCTTACTAACCATATAGACTATAAAGTAGCCAACCAGATCACACACATGACTTCTTTATTTTTATTTCCTCTCCCATAACCAAGATGATGCCACATGTGTAAAGAGCAATCTGAAGGCCAAGTCACCAAATATCCCAGCTAGCCATAGCATTATAGCTTAAAGGGCATGAAAACAACAGATGTGAAACAAATTCAGGTTCAATAAGACAAATAGGCAAAAATTTCCATCAACAGATTGAACATTCCTTTTTAGCAGCTCTACCTTTGTTGGAATCCGATTTTGAATAACCCTCCAAGCAAATATTGAAACTTTTGATGGTACTTTAGCTCTCCATATTACCTTAAAAAAGTAAGGATTTTGTACCTAAAGTTGACTGTGGAGTGACTTGTATCCTTTTTTTACAGAGTACTCATTCCCATTGCCAAAACTCTTTCCCCCACTTGCATAATCTTTTACCTCTTGTTTAACTGGATTGTTTCAACAAACCACATAAACTCATCCACCCTGTCAGATTCCTAGCTGAGTAATGACCTTCTCTAACCCAGCTTCCATTCCTAATTATTATCACTCCACACTCTCACTTCTGAAATTAAATCTGCTTTTTGATCCGATAGAGTAAATAACCTAGGGAACATATTCCTGAGACTATCTGACCCCCTTTGGCTTAGCTCCAAAAACTTAAACATGGAGTCGTCCTCTACTACTGTAGTCATGTTATTTTTAAACTAGTTCCCTGTACCTTCTACTGATGTCACCTTCACCATATTTTTTCACCATTCAGAGTCTTTTCTCCATTTCTTAGGGCATATTCTGCTTTTAAGATCTCCATATTTAGATTGAAGAATTTTTATCCATAGAGTGTTGTCCCCATCTAAAATCTGCCATCTTTATTTTCCAAGAAGAACTTTATTAAAATCATTAGTGTCTTTAATTCCCAACCCCCCTTTCTCCTTTAATTTGAAAATTGATTCCCAATTGACGCATGCTAATTTTTTATTTTATCCCCCTACAAAAACCTTCTCTGCAATTTTTGGATAGCATGATTCACCTTTTCTGGTAACCTAAAAAAAAAGGAAAACAAGAGGAATTGAAGACAAAGTAGATTTGATTAAAAAAATCCTCCCTCCTAGTGGTAGATTTTTTTTACTCCAAGTTGTTAATTTTGCTCTCATTCTCTCCAAAACAAGTAGTCAGACTCTTTCACTCCTTGTATTAACCCCTAGGGAAGTCCTAAATAACAGAATGACATATGCATAATCCTACAGTTTAGAATCCCTGCATATAATTCCAAGTCCTGGTCACTCATCCCTACACCTTTCACACTACTCTTGTGAAAATTTATCTTCAGTTCAGAGGACAATTCAAAACACCTTAATCTACTTTTCAAATTCATGACATTTACATATTCCGGTGTTACCATGATTAAGGTATCATTGACATATTGTTGAATCACCACCTAAATTTCTTACTTACCCACCTTTAGACCTGATATAAGATTTTTATTAACTGCTTCTTTAACTAGACCCCCAAGACCTTTAACTACTATTAGAAACAAAAAGGGGGCCATTGGATCCCCTTGCTTGAGCCCTCGTTGCATATTAAACTCTTAGAAAACACTCTCATTCACTAAGATAGACACGGAGGAAGATTCGAGACATCCCTGAATCCATCCTATCCATTTTTCACATAAGCCAAATTTCCTCAGCATATAAAAGAGAAAAAGGCCAACTAACTGCATCATATGCCTTTTCAAAATTTGCTTTGAACACAAGAAAAGGTTTCTGATGATACTTTTCCTCATGAGTTGTCTCGTTCACCATAACAACATTGTCAAGTCGTTGCTTGCCTTTGATAAACATTGTTTGGGTCTCCTCTATTAAGCTATGCATCACTGAGCTAAGTCTCCTTACTAACACTTTTCCAATAATTTTATACATAAGTCCAATAACTTAAATAGACTATAGTCCCCAAGGCTAGTTGGAATGTTCTTCATAGGGATCAATGTAATAAATGAGACATTTGCTCCCCATGCAATTTTCCATTTACATGGAAGTCCATAATTACCTTCATTATATCTCCCTTAAGTAGGCTCTAGAAATGTTTCACAAATTTCATGCTATAGCCGTTTGGCCTAGGGACTTTTGACCCTTCACACTCCTAAATTGCACTTCTTACTTCTTCTTCAGTGAACTCAACTACAAGAGCAAAGCTTTGATTAGGAGTTAGGATTTTAAGAGTTAGGAGACTGGAACCTATCTTGGAAAAATTGTTTAACTACTTGTTTTATCTGATGTGCCTCTTCCACCCATTCCTTATGTAGCATCAATCCTTTTAGTCCATTAGTGTTATTCTGCTTATTAATGGCTGCATGGAAGAATCCGGTATTGCAATTACCAGCTTGCAACCACTTTAGCTTTGCTTGTTGAGCCAGAAGGATCTCTTAATATTTATTCCACTTCCATAGCTCTTCAATCACCTTTTCCCTGACTCTAACCTTTTCTATTTCCAATCTTTGCCGCTCCGCTTTATCATCAAAGTTTGCAATGACCTGCTTGAAGTCAATAAGTTTTTCCTCTACCTTTCTTGTATTTTCTTTACTCCACTTCTTTAGATCCAGCTTGAGTGCTTTTAATTTTTCCTTGAGCACGTACGCCCTCCACCCTTGAGAATCTACGCTATTATACTTCTCTTTGAAGAATTCATCAAACCCATCACATTCTAATCAACCATTAATAAATTTAAATGGTTTAACCCCCCAATTCACCATTGACTAGTTAAGAATTATAGGGCAATAATCCAAGAAGTCTCTCTCAAGATTCAGTCGAAAGGTACTAAGTGTTGAATCCAACTAGTCCTCTGAAACTAGGAATCTGTCTAGAGAACTACAAATCATGCTTCTGCTACTGAACTAGGTAAATTTACGACCTGAAGAATGAACATCTAATAATCCTATGTTTGTCACATACCTTCCCCTATTTCTAAAAAATTCTTACCGAGGCCGCCTCATCATAGTTGTTTGGAAAGAAAGAAAAGTAAAATGAAGTCAGCTCCCCATAAAACCCAGTTGAACTATGCAATGCCATCCTCCATCTAGGAGCAACTCCTCCCCTCCCCTCCCTAGCTCTTTTTGTTCTCTCTCTATCTCTCATTCTCTCTACTTTCTTTCACATTTGTAAAGTTTATGCAATGTCATCCTTCATATTCAATGATTTAATATATTAAACCATTTCCCTACGAGAGTACATTATATTGCATGTGAATTTGGTTACTTCTCATCATGCATGCGCTCCTTTAGGCAGTAGAATTATTACATACATGCTCAGATATAACCATGTACATCTATGATCCCAAATGATCATAATAGTGGTTCAATGATGTCGATAATTGCTCGCAGAGCTTTTTATGATAGGGATTACAATTATATGTGATGATAAATTATATGTAAAATTTATAGTAAATAGTATAATAATTTATATTGAATAAGAGATTGCATAAATTTAAATTTTAATTCTAAATGATTTTGAATTACTTAAAAACACATACTAGCATGCTAAGATTTGTAATTATTTACTTTAATATTATTATTTATCAATTTTACTTTTACATTATAACTTGAACTTTATATACATTATGTTGTTATATTTTTATTATTTTTCTGCTTTCCCAAAATTTTGGTTGAAGTTTTGTCATTGTGGAGAATGACAATGATAGTATTAATGGTAGAGAGGAGAATACAATTATATTATTATTTTAAACTAAAATATAAATGTTTTTTTTTTTGGTTTTAAAAAATGAATGTAAAAATATTTTGAAACTGACTTAAAGAATCATTATATCATTTTAACCAAATGTATTTTGTTTTTAAAATTATATTTAGAGCATATTTAATTCTTAAAGTGGTTCTCAATCCTAAAAGTCATTCTTTGTAAGAATGATTATGGTAGGAGGGGGACACACATATTCTTCATAGTGGAAGGATAGTTCTTCTTGAAAAACTAGATATTCATTTAAAATGTGTTGTGAGATAATTAAAAATAAACTAAGAACTCAAACGGATTCTACTATTAAATAAAAACTTATAAGAATTCTTTCATCTATTTGGCATTAGTAGACTCAGAAAAAATCTCTAACAACCCATGGATGAGTTTGTCATATGTTCTTAAAAATAAATAATTTATAACAACCTAAAACAGGCCTTAAATGTACTTTATAATACAACTAGGTCGTGTTAGCTTTTTATGGGTAGAAATTTAGTTAAAGTTGTAATACCTCAAGCACACTAAAATGAGAAGAATCCAATGACTATACAAGGTGAAAAATTACCATTCAGGATGACTTAAAGGAATTAATATGTATTACATATGCAAATAAGGTGCATATATTTCTAGCAAAATATCTTTTATGAACTTCATATTTAAGAATGTTTCACTTAGGGAAATTATGAAATGGTCACCTATTGGAAAGCTTTCCAGAAAGTGTGTAAGTGATGACAAAATTTGTTGCGTGTGTTGGTATGTGGGTTTTGTCGATAACCCCGAAAGCAATTGATGCCTAAAAAAGGACTACTATAAAGGGTTGTTACCAATGAGGAATTGTGTAAAATGTTACCATATGTCATAAGTGGAATTTCTTGAGATACCTAATCTAACCACTATTACAAAAGTTAGCAGAGTTTGAATAAACGTGCTAACAGATCACTTAATAAGCTACATGTAGTATATATGATTATGGATGGTGAAAATGCTAATTTTTCATTGTTACAATATGTTGATGATCTATTATGATAGGGGAAGCAGATTTTCAAACAGTGTGGCCTTTGAAGGTAATCCTAAGAGGCTTCGACATGACATCTGGGCTGAAGGTGAAGAATATGTCTTTTGCTGGACATTTGGTTATGCTAAACTTTGTCTTATCAAGTTTACCATTATATTTCTTCTCTTTTTATAAGGCCCCTGATAAGGTGATTAATATTTTAAAAGGGCTTCAACGTAAATTCCTTTTGGGAGAGAATGTTGATGAAATCAAAATTGATTGGGTGAGTTAGGAGGCAGTGTGTCAGCTTAAGAATGAAGGCGAGTTAGAGGTCAGTATCTGAGGAAGTTTAATCTACTGGAGAAATAGAGGTGAAGAATCTTAACTGATAAAATAGCAATTTGGTCCTCTTAGATGCGTTGCAGGTATGGGGATATCCATAACGCATTATTCGTGCCTTTTTCATGTTCTAAATGTTCATTGTGGTGGAAGGACATCTGGTCGATAAATTGTTTAGGGTTTAGGGTTTTAAGGATGATACATTGTTTTGGCAGCATAACTGGTTAGGTGAAGGTCCTTTAAGGGTTCTCTTTACTTTATCATCTAGCTTTGGATAAAGATGTGTTAGTTAAAGTGATGGGTGGCCAGATATCAGATATTCCTAGGTGGCAATGGGAATGGCATAGGAGGTTGTTTTTATGGGAGGAGGAGCTGCTGTTATCACTAGAGAAGAAGTTGCACATTCTAGCTTTTTGTCCTCAAGAAAAGGATAGATGGGTATGGAATTCAGGTGGCAGTGGTCAGTTCTCTATAGCAGACGCTTATTAAATAATATAAGTGGTGGATCTAATCTAGGAGGAAGATTAATCTACACTCCCAACTGTGTGACAAGTTATGGAAGGATAAGTTTCCTTCAAAAGTTCCAGTCTTTTCTTGGAAGTTTCTTCTGAATAGGCTTTCCCCAGTTGATAATTTGCAAAACAGAGGTGTTGTATTCTAATCAAATATGCCATCATATGTTTTGTGTAAGGAGCATGTTGAGGATTGTAAGCATCTATTTCTATCCTGCTCCTTTTCTCAGGTATTGTGGTATAGAGTGTTGAACTAGATTGGAATTATATCACCTTTGCCCAATGATTTATCTCATTTGTTTCACATGTCTAGCTTTTGGGTGGTAGGTAAATACAAAAGAAAATGTAGGTATTTGTTTTCAACTGTGGTTTTTTGGTGTTTATGGATATCTAAAAACTCCATAGTTTTTAATGCTAAAACTTTTGAGTCTATGTATATTATTTTCTCTATTCTTTTCTTTGATAGTATAGGTTTTGTTTTAATAGAGGTTGTTTTTTCTCTGACTGGTGTAGTAACCATCGGTTGTGCCTTCTGAATATGTAGTAGAGAGTCTTAGGAGGTTTTTGGTAACAGGGTGTCGTGGCTATGGCTTTGGTCTATAGTTTGATATCTTCGGATGACTATATTTTATGCAGTTGTATAAGGCTTTGAAACTCTTTGTTTCTTCCCTTTCTTAAATATTATATATACTATGATTTGCATTTCGAAAAAAAAAATGAGGACTAAATGTATAATTTAATTCTTAGAATATATTTAGACTTAATTAACCTTACAAAATTAACTTGTACTTTAATTTCGATCATATATTTAATTGGTGTGAGATCTTCAACACTATCCTTATATCAAGACCAAACATTGTGAAATTTAAATTTGTAGAACTAGATATTTGCAAGTGATCACATTGTAAACACTTATGGCAAAAGTGTGGGCAGGGAAAGGTTTAACAAATGTAACAGGTTCAGATATAAAATAAGTAAATATGAATTTTAATATTTATCTTCATCTCTGTTAGGTGTTTTCGGTTTGAATATACATGTGAGTAAACAAAAATAAATAACAAGAAAATATAAATAAAAGTGTAAGAATTAAAATTTTAAATGAAATATATATTTTTAAATTTTATATATTATTAAAAGAGAAAAATACAACAACATCCCCTCAACTTTTATCAAATTATACAATTCTACTCTTTTTTATTTTCCTACACTAACTCCTCTTTATGTTTAAAAATATTACAATGACATCATTGTATATTTAAAAAAATTACACTAGCACATATCAAATCCTACAAAAACATCTTCAGAGGTGTAAAAATAATAGTTAAAAAAGTGGTGAATGTATGTGAAATTACATTAAACTCGAATAAGTGTTATTATAATTTACTTTAATTAAAAAGGCTATCGATGCATATGAAAGCAATAGGCAGTGTACCTAAACCCATATCCGATTCTAAGAATGGAATAATACCAGACAAAATTGAAGCAGAGTCCATGGTATGAATATCATTGTCATCCCTAATTATAACATGATATCAAAGTTTATACAAAATATTATTGGGTTGAATAATGATATATTATTGGCTAATGAGCTTGTAAAAGATCATTTGCAAGTGTCTAGTTTTATAAATTTTATGTTAAGAGTATTTCTGTCCTCCTTGGCAGAAGAAGTTGCGTAGAAGATTCCAGACCCATAATAGATATAACAAAAATTAAAATATATAATTACTTGATATTTTAATTAATGCAATCCAATCACTCAATACATATGGACACTTATGGAATCCAAAAAAATGGAGGAAGTTTTTTATGAGTCAATAAGAGAAGGCCAAGAAAAATTATGAAAATTAAGGTGGCGTTTGATTTGAGAAAATGTCTTCTATTTTTATTTTCTAAAAACTATTTTCATTTTCAAATTTTCAACATTCAGAAAATATATTTGTTTTTGCTCAATATTTCCATTTTCAAAAATTAATATTGTTAAATTTAATCAATTTTAGCAAAAATATTATAAATTATTTATATATATAAGTTTAAAATACATTTATATATTATTTTTTTATATAATTACAATGTTGTTATTAAGTTTTTACATACTGTTAACTTTTGAAAATACTAAAAATAACTTTTTTCTGTTTTTTATTTTCAGTTGTTTTTCTAAAAATATTTTCTAAATTATGCCAAAACATATTTTCACCACTGTTTTGTATTTTATCTAAAAATAAAAACAAACAACAGGCAAAACAAATATTACTTAAAGATTACAATGTTAGAAACTTAATACGATTTGTGCTCGTGGTGTATGTTAGAGGACAGTTTTGACTTTCCTCAATTTCTAATAGAATTGTAGTTTCCCAAAAACAAAAAAAAAAAAAAACAAACTTATAGTAAAGACATTATCATATGTTTTATCTATAAGAATTAAGATATAGTGAATTTCACAACTATAATCTGAAAGCTATTTCTTTCAGTTTATTGAAATTTTTTAACAATGTTTTAACTACAAATTCATAATATGAGAAAATAAAATACCTAACTTAGATAAAAATATGTTGTGCTAAAATTAAAAAATAAAAAATTGGTGACAACTAAAATTATAAATGATATCTTACAAAACACCCGCTTCAATATTTGTCTATGGCTGAGAAGAGACTCGAATGATATAAAATTATAAATTGTTACTTAAAGGAAAGCTTGGTCAGGATCCAAACATTGACCTGGTTAAAAAAACAAAGTAAGCGTTGATGGATTGAAAAATGAATAATTAAATATATTGGCATTTTCTTCTTAGTTTTAGATGTTAAATTAGAGTTTAATTTAATTAGTATCAATATAAAATAAAAGAGTTTTGTATTAATATTTAATTATAATTTTTTATATATTCTTTTTATCTCTTGTTACATTTGTACTATTTTTATCTTTTTAAATATAGACACGTGAATGTGCATGAATAATTTTTATTATATTATGATTAGTGCCATGAAAAAGATTAGTTTGTTTCCATGATTAAGACTTTAAATTTCAACAAAAATTTATAACCTCTAAACCTTATAAATTATTTGACATAGTAAATGTGTTTTAAACCTTTTTTCTAGGGTTTTGTTATCTTGACAAAAAAATAAAACCACATTCAAGGAAATAGTTATTGACAATAAATTGTTACTTATACACACTAATCATAATAAACAAAGCCAAAAGTGCAGACAAATATTTTGTTGTGACAATTAAACCCGTTAAATAATAAAGTTATTATATTCTTTAAATATAAAATTCCCAATATCCTATTTATCTATAGAGGAAAAAAATACTATTTACTAACTAGGTAAATCAATTCTATATTATAGTCTGTGTTATTAGAACAAGTGAGACTCAAGTGGTAGTAGACAAATTTTTGTGATATTAAAACACCTACCATCAAGAACTATAATTGGAGTCAAGGACATTTAAGGATCTTAGTGATCAATAACTTCATCTCCATTATATATCACACTCCTAATTATAATTGGAGTCCAGTTACGAGTACCCCACAGTGTTCTTCCACAATTCCGGACAATTGTCTTTCTAGAGAAATCATTTTCCTTTTCTCATAAGTACATCCTCCAATTTAGGGATAGATCTAGTAAAATAAGAGGGATCTTACTTCTCTATAGATCCTTTATATATGCATAAAAAATTGAAAATATATTAATAAAAGAATACATTATTGAATTAATGTTCAGTTTTTTAATAAAAGATTCTAGTTATGATTTTACACACATAATTAATAATAAATATTTTTTTTGAAATTTATTATTTAGTAGAAATTAAATATTTAAATAATTAAAAAAAATATCTTTCCCTTTTTCCATACATTCCTAGAATTATCGACTGAGGCATGTGAATCAAATTCACACAAAGCTATTTTAACCTAAGCAATTTGAATCCTAAATATATGCAATTACATTAAATACTCAAAAGAAAAGTTTGTTGTTCATCATCTTATAAAGCTTGAAAAATATTATTTCAAGTGGAAGATACTTGTGACCTATAAAATATAAACTCCTACCTAAAATCTATAATCCATATAAAAATCATTATTTACATTAAGTATTTTGACATTTATATTAGTTACAAAATTATGATCTATAATTAAATGATTATAATCATAAATAATATGACAAAATATAGTATATAAATGAAAATCGCTAATAAATGTCCTTCCTTTTCAATATGTACAAGCAAACCACAAATCTACCATAAATAATACAAAACAAACTCAAAAAGATTATGATAACTTGGATAGAATACTTGATCAATTGGATAGGACTCTGTCGACCCATTAATTTTTATGTAGTTTTTCTTATCCATTCACTTAAAAAATATTTCACAGCAACAAGAACAATATCTGAAAAGTATTGCATACGTAATTACACTATTAAAAAAGAATAGAGACTATTGCGATCCGTTCTGAAGCCTTACCAACCCCCCACCCCAAAAGACGAAAAATGTCGAAATGCGCTGACCAAAAACCCGGTCAATAAAAAAACCGCCACAAACGACTTTTTTTATTTTTAAATAAAAAATCTATATTTCCTAAGTGCCTTTAGACCAAAGGCAAGTTAAGTTTGACAAAAAGAACAACATCATTCCTCTAAGAATGCCTCATTAAAATGCATCAAATTCAATGTTTCCATCCAATGTTTCCAATTCCAAAACCATTGTTTCTTCATCATCACAAATCTTCAAATGGAAAAGCCCCTCACATTGCTCTCCCTCCTCACCATTCTCATACCAATTGCTGCATCTTCCTCATGCCCCATTGATTTCTCCTATGTTGAAACCTTCCCTTGGAACACCTCAACTTGCATAAACCCAATCAACAACCAACCTTGTTGTGTAACACTTAACACAGTCTTCAACATTGGCATTTCCCAACACCTTAAGAAAACTTCCTTGTTTGCACTTCCCAATGAAAACATTTCCTCCACTTGCTTGTCTGATTTCCAAACCAAGCTTACAAACTTGTCAATTGACCCATCTTTGGTCCCCTTTTGCTTCACCAACAGATTCCAACATGTTACCAACTATTCCAGTTGTGTAGGTATTAGAACTACACAAGATTGGGAACAAAAATTGGGCTTTGATAGACTTAATCCATTATACACTTATTGCAAAGGAAACAACCTTGGAGACCAAACTAGTTGTGACAATTGCATAGCTGTTAGCTTAAAAGTGGCTTTTCAGCTTAGTGGTATTGACCCAAATGTTAGTCATACTGAATGTTTTACATATGCTACACTATATGATGCAGCAGTTGTAAATCCAAAAGGTACAACTGATGTAACCACAATTGGTTGCTTATTAAGCGTGCAACTTTCTGATGAAGTAACAAAAGGGTCAGATAAGAGAGGGAAGGTTATGAAGCTGGTTTTTGCGTTATTGGGTGGTGTTATAGGGGTTGTGACTGTTTTTGTGGTGATGGTTGTGTACAGAAAGTGGGATAAGAGAAGGAAGGAAAGAGTTTATCACAGGGAAATTGAAAACGGTCTGAGGAACATTGTTTTGCCTAACACTGGTGCAAAGTGGTTTCACATATCAGAGCTTGAACGTGCCACTAGTAAATTTTCAAGCAAGAATGTGATTGGTCAAGGTGGTGATGGGGTTGTGTACAAAGGGAAGCTCTCAGATGAGGCTTTGGTTGCAATTAAGGAGAATTTAAATTTGGAAAGTAAAGGGGATGAAGAGTTCTGCTATGAAGTGGAGATCATAAGCAAAATAAAGCACAGGAATCTTCTTGCTCTGAGGGGTTGTTGCATTTCAAGTGATAATTTGAAAGGTAAGAGAAGGTTTTTGGTTTATGATTTCATGCCTAATGGCAACCTCTATTACCAATTATCACTTGCTGGGACTAATAGGCTAACATGGCCACAAAGAAAGAACATAATACTTGATGTGGCTAAGGGGCTTGCTTATTTGCACTATGAAATCAAACCCCCGATTTATCATCGTGACATTAAAGCCACCAACATACTTCTGGACTCAAAAATGAGTGCTAAATTGGCAGATTTTGGGTTGGCAAGGCAAGGAAGTGAGGACCAATCTCATCTCATCACAAGGGTTGCAGGCACATATGGTTATGTGGCACCTGAATATGCTCTTTATGGGCAACTAACTGAGAAGAGTGATGTGTATAGTTTTGGTATTGTGATTCTTGAAATCATGAGTGGAAGAAAAGTGCTTGATACTTTGAATGCTTCTGCAGATGCAATCACAGATTGGGTTTGGACACTTGTGGAATCTGGAAAGATGAGGGAAGTTTTTGAAGAGTCAATAAGAGAAGGGCCAGAAAAAATCATGGAAAGGTTTGTTCATGTTGGAATGTTATGTGCTCATGCAGTAGTGGCATTAAGGCCTACTATTGGTGAGGCCCTTAAGATGTTAGAGGGTGACACTGATGTTCCCAAATTGCCAGATAGGCCAGTGCCAATTGGTCATGCCTCCTTTCAATCTTCTCTGTTGCGTGGTTTGCAAAGAAGTGAAACATCTATGCATCAAGTTCAATAAGAGTAAAGAGCATGAGCATAATATTGATTCAACCTCTAAGCTAATTTGTATATGCAGTCCTTTTTTTGGTGTACATGTATAGGGAGTCTTTTGTTTAGAATTCATATATAGCATTTGTTAGGCATAGGACTAATTATTCTTTTTACTGAACATTTTTTTCACACATACGACACTAAAATTTGAGACATGATTTTGTTCATAAATGTTAATTTGTTAGTTTATGTTAGATTGTGAGTGAGACATGAAAAATTAAATATGCAATGCTTAAATTAACATGTTAGTTTAACATTTCTTATGTTTCAAGACTTAAATATATTCTTGTTTCAAATTTCTCTCACTCTTTAAAAAATTAAATTAAATTTGGCAGGAGAGAAGTTTTCAATGTCATTTTTTTACTCAAAATTAAATTATTTTAAACCTTCGTGTATTTAAAAACTACCCCCAAAAAATTTAAGTAAGCTCAAATAAGAAAATCTCAAATTTTCCCTCTCATATAATTATCACATTCTATAAAATCTTTTAAAATTTATCATTTTTTACTTTTAATTTTTGTTTTGTTTTATGTGGGAAAAAAGGAAAATGGAAAGGGGGAAAAAATAGACACAAATGGAAAGGAGGCTTTTTTTTTTTGTCCACTAGAAAAAACTTTCTCCTTCTCATATTGGCATAAAATAAAATAATATATAGAAAATTGAGTTCTAAATGAGTTTACCTAAACAACCTAAGTTCAAGCTAAACTCTTAAAATTTGGTCCAGAAAAAAGGACCAATTTACATGATAGATTAAAATAAGGTAACACACATTCTTTTTTCTCATATTATTTAAATTTAATATATTAAATATACTTAAATTTTTTTATTTTATATTTATCAATTATTTTAATAAATAATCTTACCAAATATTTATAATTAAATAATTTTCCAATTTTTAACTTCCAATTACTAACTTTATCTCTTAGTTATTTTTTAACTTTCGACTACTTTTACCGAATAAAGTTATAAAATTTACTAGTTTTGAAAGTAAATAACTATTTTAAAATAGACATGATATTATAAGATTATTAAAAAAATATTTAATGTTTTTTAAGATGCTCAAAGTGAGTATAAAATTAAAATAATAGTATAAAATGATATTATAATGGTATAAAATTGAAATATGTTTTAATGTATCATTGAAAAATGTATATAAGAGTCAATATACGGAGTTTTTAAAACATGACATTTTATTGTTACTGTTGTTATGATAAAATCAAACTAAAAAAGAAAATTAAGGGGTAGTGAGGGTTATAAATCTCCAGATGTTTGAATTCGATATCTATAAATTAAAAAAAAAATAAAGAAAAATGTAAATAATAACTTATCAATTGGGCTTATAAAAAAAACTCATCAATTTTTTTTCATTTCTTTATATTTCTTTCCCTTTTCTTTGGTTTTTTTTCTTCTCAGTCTTATTATATCGAAAATAGTCATAGATGGCCTGGATCAATTCATGAAATAATGAATGCTTAGTGGAATTGTAGTGGCTCCAACTTCCATATGGAATTTCAAAGTTAAAGGTTCTGCCTCTTGAGTAGTGTGTCCTGGGATTAAGTAAAATAAACAATGGTATACAATAACGTTAATGATAACGAAAAAACAATTGGCATACTTGTCTGTAACTAATAAGGTTAATGATTTGGAATTGGAATCTTAGCTGGACATAGTTGAAAAACTTGGACCAGTTGGCATATTACATGTTAAATAAACAGTAGTTGAAACACGACATAGCAAGTTGAGGCTTGGGGCCGGAAAGTACCAACTATCACATATTTGTATATCCATTGAAACTTTGTTGGCGTGCGTTTTAGGTCAAAAGTGACCAACCACGATCACTATGCGGGTCATCCACTTTACAAAACTCACATTATAAGACGGGTTAATTATATTTTAATTTGCATTCATCTTCTAAAGTTTAAAGTTTGTGGAGACTCGTCACTCAATTTACATTAAAATATGCATAATTTTTTTAAAATAAATTTTTATCAATTTAAATTATTATAAAACTTTAATATATATTTAAAATCACCATAAGTGATAAGATAATAATTAATAAAATAAAAGTATTTATTATTTAATAGTTAAATCTTAAATCTCATTTCAAATATAATTTCGATTCTTAATTATAAAATAAAATATTTTAAATTTAAAATTCACACAAATAAAATATAAATGCACCTAAAAATAAAATTTTAATTCTTAAGAGTATTCAATTTTTTTCTTTTTACTTATACACACATTTTTTTATAAGTAATATATTTTTTTTGTTAAAAATTAACTTTGCAAGGACCCAAACCCACAAGTATTGTGGATTGACCCTAAAAAGTATGCATATTTGAATGTGTCCAAAATTTTAGGACTTACGTACCATGTAGGTTGTAGACTTTATGGGTAGTTTGCAGACTTAAACTCAAATGTTCATCTCTATCAAGGGGTTAGTATATTCTCTCGAGTACATCCAAGGTCTTAAAGCTAGAGATGGACATATGGATAACTCGACCCGCAAAACTCGCAATCCATAAAATTCGTAACTTGCAAAACTCAGTCTGCAAAACCCGCATTCTAAACGAGTTCATTATATTTGAGCTTGCAACCGCCTTGCAAAGCCCGCGGAGGCTCGCAAGACAACCCGCATAAAAATATAAAAAACTGTTTAAAAAAAACAATTTGTTCCATTTTTAATTTTTATAAAAATTTTATAAAAATAATATATATATATATATATATGCATATAAAGTCATTTCATAATGAGTTACAAGAAATAATTAAGTAAAGTTAAAGTACTTATTACCCAGGTTTTGAAAAAACGGACCAGTTGGTTGAACCGGGAACTGGACCAATGTGTGGTCCATTATATCCTAATAATCAAGAGCTTTCGAAATCGGTTGAACTAGTTCAAAATCGATTAGTTCACAACCCCTTTTTTTTAAAATTATAGGTAAAAAGATAAAAAAAAAATGAAAAATAGTGGTTCTTGAAATTATAAATACACAAATGAGAAATATCTTGATAAGGTATTGTGAAATAAAAAAAAATATTTATAAGTAATTTTTGTAAAAGGTACTTAAGGCTATAAAAGAACATTTAAAATGAATTTTTGCAAAAAAATATTTAAAACAGAATAAAATGTATTATATTTGTGCACTATAAATTATATATAACTTATTTTTTTGCTTAATATATTACTATAGTGGTAGTAAAATATAAAAAAGATAATATTCTATTAAATTTTGTTCAATCTCGATTCAACCCTAGTTAAATATTAAATATTATCACAAATAATTAAATATAATCTCAATTCTAAAATATAATATAAAATATTTTAATTTTAAAATGCACAAAAATAAAATATAAATATGTTCAAATATTAAAGCTCAAATTTCAATTTTTAAATATCATCACAAAAGTGTTGAATTTTTTATTTTTTTATTTATGACATTTTATTTTTATAAATAATATAATATATTATTCAAAAATTAATATGTGGAGGTTTGGGTAAGCCTACAGGTTTGCTAAACCCACGAGCTTTTGCAAATTGAGCCTAAAAAATTCACATATTTAAAAAAACTAAAATTTTAAGAATCATGGGGTTTTTGCAACTAATTTGCAGACTTAAATGTTCATCATTGCTTAGATTGTAAACATCATCCTTCCCTAATTCACGGCGCTATCATACAATTATATAAAATCATAGAAAAAAGAAAAAACATGAGCCAATTTACTTCAGCCCGATGAACCAACCAAAATATGTTAAATGCAGCTTATATAACGTTTTATACTTTGTCCTTGACCAAACAGGCTGGATAAGGATGGGATGGACCATCCGTTTTAAGTTTTAACGCAAATATATCATGTGTTTAAAATGACAAAAAAAAAAGTCAAATATGAATACGATAAATACAAAAGGGTAGGGGTGTAAAAATAAAAGAGTAAAAACAAAATTCTTGCTTTCAAACATTAAAGTATAAATTCAAATGGGGGACATAAAGAAAACCTAATATATTATATAAAAAAAAAAAAAAAGCATGAGACTAGGTTCCTTGTCTTCAAAGAGAAAGAAAAATAAATGAAATTGTAGTGTTTGATGGTAAAAGATTCCTCATTCTCCAAAAACTAAAATAAATAAGAGGCTAGGTTCCTTCACTTCAAACATTAAAGTATATATATTCTCCAGGAATAAAAGAATTAAAGTATATTACCATCTCTATGGATCAAATTACAATATATACAAAGTGAAAAAGAATTCAAGATATCTACGGCACATTTTGAAGGTCAATTTGACCCTTCAAATATCAAGTGGTGGCCGCAAATTTCTGACTATTACCTAACTCTGATCCAAATAGTACTAGCAGCAAAAACAAACTAGTCTGCGCTTTCAATCTATGTTGTTGTCCTCATACTTGTAGAAAAAGATGAAAGATAAGATGAAAAATATGGAGTTGACCTTCCACTTGTGTGCAAACCGTGCAACAAAGAAGATTGAAATGATTCATGACCAAGTGGCACTGGCCTATCTGGTAATTGGGGAATGTCAATGTCACCCTCTAACATCTTAAGGGCATCAGCAATTGTAGGCCTTAATGCCACCATTGCATGAGCACAAAGTATCCCCACAAGAACAAACCTTTCCATGATTTTTTCTGGCCCTTGTTCTCTTATTGATTGGTCAAAAATATCTTCCATGTTACCTGATTTGGCAAGTGTCCATGCCCAATCTGTGATTAGAACAACTGATGAATTCATTGTATCAAGCACTTTTCTCCCACTCATGATCTCAAGTATCACAATGCCAAAACTGTACACATCACTTTTCTCAGTTAGTTGTCCATAGAGAGCATACTCTGGTGCCAAATAACCATATGTGCCAGCAACCCTTGTGGTGAGATGAGACTGACCCTCATTGCCTTGCTTGGCCAAACCAAAATCTGACACTTTGGCTTTCATTTTTGAATCCAAAAGTATGTTGGTGGCTTTAATGTCACGGTGATAAATTGGGGGTTTGATTTCATAGTGCAAATAAGCAAGCCCCTTAGCCACATCAAGGATTATGTTCTTTCTTTGTGGCCATGTTAGCCTATTAGCCCCAGCAATTGACAATTGGTAACTGAGGCTTCCGTTAGGCATGAAATCGTAAACCAGAAACCTTCTCTTACCTTTCAAGTTATCACTCGAAATGCAACAACCCCTCAGAGCAAGAAGATTCCTGTGCTTTATTTTGCTTATGATCTCCACTTCATAGCAGAAATCTTCATCCCCTTTTGTCTCCAAATCAAAAATTTCCTTAACTGCAACCACAGTGCCATCAGAAAGAGTCCCTTTGTACACAACCCCATCACCACCTTGACCAACCATATTCTTCTGTGAAAATTTATTGGTGGCACGTTCAAGCTCTGATATGTGAAACCACTTTGCACCAGTGTTAGGCAAAACACTGTTCCTCACACCATTTTCAACTGACCTGTGATACATATCTTCTTTCCTTCTCTTATCCCACTTCCTGTATATAACAATCAACACAAAAGCAAGCAGAACACCAATAAAGGCACCCAATAGCCCAAAAACAAGTTTCAACACTTGTTCTCTATTTGATGACTTTTTTTTAGACAGTGGCATGCCTAGGATGCAACCAGCAGTGCCTAAATCTGTTGGACCATACTGATTAACAATAGCTGAAGCATACAAAATTGTGAAGTAAAAGCATTTTGTGGCATTTGGGTCTATATGGTTGAGCTCAGATGTCACTTTGAGGCCAGCATCAGAACAAATGCTGCATCTAGTTTCATCACTGACATCCCCATTGCAAGAAGTGTCTACAGGGCTAATCAACCCCACTTTTTGTTTCCAATCACTAATGGTTATGATACCTGCACAAGTTGAAGAATTAGTAACAAACTGAGAAGGGCTGGGAAAACAGGTAGTGACCAAAGAAGGGTCAATTGATAAGGCTTTGAGTCTCTCTTGGAAATTGGATAAGCATGTGGAGGATATGTTTTCATTGGGGAGTTGAAACAATGAAGTTTCTTTGAGGTGTTGGGATAGCCCTATGCCAATGACACTAAGCAAAGCTTGGCAACAATGATTCTTATCAATTGGGTCTCTGCATGATGAAGTGTCCCAAGGAAAGGTCTCAACATAGTTGAGATCCATGGGGCATGAGTTGTTAGATTCAGCAGCATCAGCTATGTAGATGGTGAATAGGGACATGAAAAGAGGAAGAAGAAGCATCACTTGCTTATCCATTTTTTTGTGCTGCAGAGACAATAACTTGAAACGTCGATTTGGAACCTTTGGACTCTTATAATAAACACTTTCACAGACTGCAAGTTTTACTAGTCAACCTCGGCTTGCTGAGATCAAAACCCACACTTAGGATACAGTGCATAGTAAAATTAAAAATACACAATTTTATTTTATAAGTCATTTTTCGACATTAACAAGAATACAAGGTTTTGTATTGTTTTTATGCTGACCATGGTCAAATTATTAGTACAAATTTCTTATAAGTCATTTTATTTTATAAGTCATTTTTTGGTTTGGTTGTTGGACAAGGACATTTGCATCTTCTTTCTAGTTTCTTCGGTCCGAAGTCTAAACATGCAAGCTTTATAAAACTGTGATGGTTAATGATTATTAATTATGATTAGACTTGTAATAATTAAATAATCTTATCTTATTTTAAATATAATGCATTGAACAATAATGAATAAAAAATATAGTAGTATTTATAATTTTATAATTATTAAAAATTAAATTTGATAACTTAGTAATAGTATTATAAAAGTTGTTAAATTTTTGTCACATGTAAGTTGAATAACCTTTTATATAATTATTTTATACATCTCCATGCAACATATTACATCAATGAATTTATATATTTGCATTTAAATTTAAAAATCCTACTTATAACTACTTTAATTATTTTTTAAATAATTAATAATTTAATTATTTAAAAAATTATGTTCAGTGGGTTACTTTACAAAGTTATATTTCTATTACTTCTCATTTATTTATTGTGAGAAAAACCTGATGGGGGCAATAAGATGAGTTTGTAACAAAGTGTACACAAAACAGCAGAAATAAATCCCCAAACTTGTAAGAATACACGAGGATCAACAACAAAAATATAACACTAACCAATCATCAATCTCACAAAATGAGACATCAAGATTTTAACATGTAAAACCCTTCAAAGCAAGAGTAAAAATTATAGGTCATCCAAACTAAAGAAACAATTTCATTATTATCAATAAAGAAACAGTCTCAATCAAGTGTCATGATCAATGTCAACACTAACATCAAACAATAAAATTTACAAATAGACAACAACGAAGATGAAAAACCTCAAAAACACTGCAATTGTGAGAACTAAATATCTCCCACTTAAACCTCCTTTCAATAATTCGAACAATTAGAATCAAAAACCATATGTTCCGAACCTACTATCCAAAACTCAACCCGATCCAACGGTGGAAGAATTTGCATTGGTGAATTTACAATTGCAGTTATGTGTAAAAACGGGAATAACTTTCTTTTTTCTCTCAAACAATTAGTGTATTTTTCTGACTAATGAGCTTCTCTCTGTCTACTCCTCTTTTGAAGCACATTCTCCACTTAAGTTAAATAAGATATCAAGTAGGCTTTTTAATTTGGACATTTTCTCCACATAGGAAGAGAGTCTAATACCCAACAAATCTCTCATTCACGATTATGTGGAGATAACTGTCAAATCGGCAATCTCAAAACAGACTTCAAACTTTTCTCTTATTGTGCTTTAGTCATCATATCAGCACCATTATCATCAATATGACATGTAACCAACTCCAAAAACTTAGCATCCAAAACATCACGTATTCAATGATAATTTACATCAATATGTTTGGACTTAGAATGAAAAGTTGAATTCTTACCAAGATGGATAACACTTTGATTGTCAACAAGTAATGGATAGTTATCTTGCACAAAACTAAGCTCCCGCAAAAATTTCTTCAACCATAACAACTCCTTGCATGCTTCAGTAATTGCAATGAACTCCACCTCAATAACAAACAAAGTCATGCATTGTTACAACTTAAATTGTCAAGTCACAACTTTTCTTGCAAACTTAATCAAATGACCTGATGTAGACCTTTTGGAATCAATGTCTTCACCCAAATCTTAGTCTGAGTAGCCCACCAAAATAAGCTTATCACTTCCCATGCAAAGCTTCATGATGTTTCAAAATCCATTTCACAACTCTCCAATGCTCTTTACCTAAGTTTTAAAAAAACCTACTAACTGTACCAACAATATGAGTAATATCAAGTCTCGTACAGACCATTGCATACATTAAACTACCCACCGCAGATGCATTAAGAACTTTTTCCATGTCTAACTTTTCAGTTTCATTTGAAGAACTTTCTTTAAACACTCAATTTCAAATGAGCCGCAAGAGGAGTGCTCACAGCCTTAGCTTTTTCCCTCCGGAATCTCTGCAACACCCTTTTAATATAGTGTTCCTATGACAGCCATAACTTTTTTTTTCTCTCTTTCACAAATGATTCTTATACCAAGAATCTTCTTAGCGTCTCCCAAGTCTTTCATGACAAATGATTCGCCCAATTGCTTCTTCAATCTGTCAATCCTAAAAACATATTTATCAACAATAAGCATGTCATCAACATACAATAACAAGATAATAAAGTCATCATCAGAAAACTTTATAACAAAGACATAATGATCAGAAGTAGTTTTCTTGTAGCCTTGCTCACACATAAAAGAGTCAAACTTCTTATACCACTACCTCAAAATTTGCTTTAAACTATATAGACTTGTTCTCAGTCTACACACATAACCTTGCTTACCTTTAACCTTAAAACCATCAAGTTGCTTCATATAAATCTCTTCCTCCAAATCACCATGAAGGAAAACTTTTCACATCCATTTGCTCTACCTCCAAATCAAGAGTAGCAATCAAACTCAAAACTTCTCTAATAGATGACATTTTCACCAATGGTGGGAAAATCTCATTGACATCAACACACTTTCTCTGTCTGAAGCCTTTCACCACTAATTTGGCTTTATACCTTGGAGAGAAAAAATTACTCTCATGTTTCACCCTGAATATCCACCTATTTTCTAATGCCCTTAGGCAATCTCACTGAGTCATAAGTGTGATTATCATGAAAAGATTTCATCTCATCTTACATTGCATCCAGCCACTGTTGCTTTTCTTCACTCTCCAAAGCCTCTTTCAAACACTCAGGTTCTCCACCATCAGTCAAAATCACATATTCATCCAAAGAATACTTGGTAGATGATTGTCTCTATCTATTAGACCTCTTGAATTGGACTTGAAAAGATTCAGGTGCATCATCAACATTCTCATCAGGTGACCTCTTATGATTCTCCTGGTCATCATCAATAGGAACATCTAATCCACCTTCAAGCTGTTGATCAACATCAATATCTTGTCATTCACCATGTTCAACATTATCTTCAACATTATCCAGATCATGAATAGGCAATCACATAGGATCAACATCTATCAGATTTCTATCTTTTTCGGGTGTAGTATTCTCCACCTTATCAATGTCCTCAATGATTTGGTCTTTCATGAATTGTACATCACAACTTCTAACAAGCTTCTTCTCAATAAAATCACAAAACTTGTAGCTAAATTCATCCTTACCATGACCAATGAAGATTCACTTTCTTGTCTTCGCATCCAACTTGGATCTTTCATCCCTTGGAATATGAACAAACACATTGTAGTCGAAGACACACAAATAATCATAACTCACATTCTTCCTAAACCAAATTTTATTTGGCACTTCACAGTCCAAAATAACAGTAGGAGTGAGATTAATAACATGAACCGTCGTGCATAATGCCTTACCCAAAAAATGCTTAGGTATTTTAGCATCTGAGAGCATACATCTCACTCTCTTAAGTAATGTCCTATTCATCCTCTCTTAAAACCATTCAACTGAGGAGTTTTATAAGGAGTCTTCTCATGTGCAATACCATGCTGCTTACAATAGACATCATAAGGTCAACAATACTCACCACCATTCTCAGTATGAATGCGTTTCAGTTTTTTGCCTGACTCTTTTTCAACCATGAAATTGTTTAAATTTCTCTAGCACCTAGTCTTTTCTCTACAAGGCATAGACTCATAACTTCCTAGAACAATCATCAATAAAGGTAACAAAATAAAGTGCACCACTAAATATTTTACCTTGAATAGACCACAAACATCAGAATGCACCAATTGCAACAATTTTTACTTCCTTGAGGGGGGATACATCTTGAAGGATACTCTAGTTTACTTTCCATTCATGCAATGAGAACATCTCTCAAATTTTGCATTTTTTAGCCTTTGAAGATCATCTTTTTTATCTAAGCAATTCATCTTTTTTTCACTAATATGACTAAGCCTACGGTGCCACAAATATACCTTCATATCTACGACATTCATACTATCTTTAGCAACCAAAGCTTATGTCTAATACAGTTTAGAAATCTTTTTCCTCCGACCACAACCTAGTTACCTTTGGTGAGTTTCCACTTTCCAAAACCAAAGTGATTATCATAACCACCATCATCAAGCATCTGCACAAAGATCAAATTAAAATGAATAGCAAAAGCATGTTTGACTTCTCTAAGCAACAACTACACTCCCATGTAGGTTTTAGGCAAACATCACCAACACCAATCACCTTAGACACACCATCATTACTCATCTTCAACACTCCAAAATCACCAGAAGTGTAAGATGTGAAGAACTCCTTCCTCGGTGTAACGTACAATGTAGCACCACTATAAGTAATCCACATGCTCTCATCTAATACAAGACTAACTAACTCATTGTCACAGAGATTGACAAAATTTACACAAGTAGTAGTAGCAACACGGTTATCATCATCATGATCCTTCTCTTTCTGCTTATCTTTCTTATCTTTGTTCTCCTTTTTACACACAAAACAATATTTATGTATGTTTCTTGTCTTATGACAATAATGACACTCCATATTCTTGTATCTGGACTTGGACTTACTCCTGTTCTTCTATCTACCACCCTTTAGTTCTTTTCTACGACTTTTTTTCCTATTTTCAGTGACAAGTACTTCAGGCTGAAATGAAGAACCTTGTACCTTCCTTTTCATCTCTTTATTAAGAGTACCACTTTTTGCCACTTGAGAAGAAACAACACCATCAGGGGTCGAGTTTGTAATAGAAACCCAAGATTTCTCCTAATACTCAAGTAAAGTATTCAGTATCCATTGTCACAAAACTTCATCATCAAATTTGATACTCATTCCAGATAACTTATCTAGGAGCCCTTGGAATTCATTCAAGTGATCTGAAATAGAAGAACTTTCTTTGTACTTCAAATTTTTTAGACAGTTCAACAAATATAATTTATTATTTCCTGATTTAGAAGCATACAAGGACTCAATCTTCTCCCACAATGTTCTCGATGTGTCTCATTTGCAATGTGATTATAAACATTGTCTTCTAAAAATTGCTGAATAAAACCACATACATGTTGGTGTTCAAAATCCCAATCTTCTTCAGACATAAAATCTGAGTAGCAAAAATAGGAATATACATTTTCTTCACAAATAGAAAGTCTTTCATCTTACCTACCACAAGTCATAATTAGTGTCATTCAAAGCAACCAATCTTGTATTTGTCTCCATTATTCAAGCAAGTCAAATAGTCCCTAGACAAAAACCAAAGAACTCTTATGTCACTTTGATGAGGGTAATAAGATAAGTTTGTAACAAAGTGTAAACAAAGTAGTGAAAATAAATCTCAAAACGTGCAAGAATCTATGAGGAGCAACAACAAAAGCATAACTCTAACCAATCACCACTCTCACAAAATAAGACACCAAGATTTTAATGTGAAAAACCTCTCAAAGCAAGGGTAAAAACAATAAATGTCAACACCAACATCAAACAATAAAACTTACAAATAGAGAACAAGGAAGATGAAAAACCCCAAAAACATTGCAATTGTGCAAACTAAATATCTCCCAACTCAAATCTCCTTTAAAAAATTCAAATGGTCAGAATGAAGAACCATATGTTTCAAACCTTCTGTTAAAAAATCAGTCTGATCCAACAATGAACAAATCTGCAGTGACAAATTTACAGTTGCAGTTCTGCGTAAAAACAATTTTCTCTCAAACAATTGGTGTATTTCTCTAACTAATGAGTTTTTCTTTGTCTACTCCTCTTCTGGAGCACATTCTCTGCTTAGGTTAAATAAAGCAGACTTCTCAATGTGGATCTTTTCTTCACATAAAAAAAAAAAAGAGTTCAATACCAAACAAAACCAACTAACGTTAAGAGTTGACATTAGTATAAAAAATTTGGAATCAGCCTATCAACACTCAAATTTTCTTTGTAATTTTAACTATACATTCTAGGATTTCTAGCATATCATTCTTTTCAAACCATGCGTTTGAATTATGGGTAACCTTATCTAAATAAATTATCTTCCCTTGCCTACGAAGTGAATTATAAAAGTTTACACTAAAAATATGAATGACAAACTCCAAGATTAAGGACTTGATTGGTTTGGTTTTATTTTTTAGTTTTTGAAAAGAGTTTTTAAAAATAATTTTCAAAAACTTTTTTCGGGAAGAAAAGTAAAAAAAAAACAAACTTGTTTGACAAGTGATATTTGAAAATTGTTTTGAAGATGTAAAAATGAAAAAATTTGTTCATATTTATTAGAATTTCATTAATAAAAACAAAACACAACATATTCTCATTGTATTTTGAGTTTTCAAAACAAAAATAAAAAACTGAAAAACAAAACTACTTTAAGTTGTTCCAGTTTTTTAGTTTTTAAAAATTAAAAAACCAGAACTATTTTCGAAAACTATTTTCAGAAAACACTACCCAAACAAGTTTTGTAGTTTTTAAAAACTAAAATACTAAAAACAGTTTTACAAAACTGTTGTCAAATAAGCACTAATAATCACAAGCATTATATATAAAAAATTTATCATTGTTTTTTTCTTAAAAAATTATATAAATTTATAAGAATATTGTTATTCCTTCCATTTCTTGAAAAAAAAAATTGTTCCATTTTAATCTTCTTCTTTTAGTATTATAATCCATAATGCATGCATACAAAATATATACTATAGTTTATTTTTTCCTTTTCAATTTTGTTGATCCTGATGTATAGTTGGACATTCCATGCATCTAAATTATACGGAGATAGATAATTAATTTTTGTAGACATGAAAAAATATTTCAACACTTCATTATATTTTTGCATTACTAAAACAATATACCAGGTCAATTAATTTTTTTGTAAAGATACTTAATATACTATATTTCGTAATATATATATATATATATATGACTGTTTAAAATTAATAAAATGGCTAATATCTTACATATAAAAACTTAAAATATTCCCAAAGTAATCTAAACGAAAAATACATACAAAGCCTTGAAAAATTACATAAATCTAACATAAGACGGTCCAAAATATAAATAATTGTATTTTCTGCGTCTTCTCAATATACTCTTCTCTTTTATATCATGTCAAATTCAAAAGAAATATTCTTTTTAATCTTCAAAATTATGCTAAACAATTAAATCATAGTTTTAATTACAAAATAAAATTATACCTTTAAGACTCAATTAATTAATTAAATATCAATATAATACCCTACCTGTCAAATTTAATAAAGATCGAGATTAATTAATTGAATGAAATTTGCAATTTAATATGGTGACGACACGTGTATAAAGCTTTGGGTTCCCTTTTCTCATTTAAAATTGTGTTATGAATAGGTTAATTTGATTCTTAAATCCTTTAATCATGACAATTTTATGTTTTCTTTTAACAAATTCATCAAGTCCATGATTTCTGAGAATTTGTTGATGTTTATATATACCAGTTAATTTTCTTTGTTTCTGCACACCATGTGTCACGTGTCAATGGATCCAATTTAGTGCAAATGTTTTCTGTATTGCTCTGTGTACCACGTATTTTTTTTTTCTTTCATATACACCTCTCTCATTTCGTATCTCTTTCTTTAACATCTTTTGCACAACTTCGTTTTTCTTCTCACTGAATTAGTGGTTTTTTCTTTTTTTTTCGTACATTGTTGTTCATTTTCTTTGTGTTTGCTTTGTTCTTCGTGGTTCAGCTTTGCGTTTGGTTTGTTCTTCGTAGTTTAGCTTTGCGTTTATCTTCTCTCGGTACATTAGCTTTCTTTACAAGTCTAAACACCCTTATCCAGACTTGTAAAAAATTTGCAAATTTTTTTTGCAAGTCCAGACACTCATTTCCAGACTTGTAAAACATTTTGTAAATTTTTTTTACAAGTTAGGATACCCTTGTCCGGACTTGTAAAAAATTTTGCAAATTTTTTTCCACAAGTACGGACACCCCTGTCTAGACTGAGTTTGGAAATCCATGCCCGGACTGAGTACGAAAACCCCTGTCCAAACTGAGTCTAGAAACCCCTGTCCGGACTTGTAAAAAAGTTTGCAAATTTTTGTTTACAAATCCAGACACCTCTATCGGAACTTGTAAAAAAATTTGCAAATTTTTTTACAAGTCTGAACACCCCTGTCCAGACTGAGTCTGGAAACCTCTGTCCAGACTTGTAAAAAAATTTGCAAATTTTTTACTAGGATTAATGTTTTTTTTACCTAGGATATTTGAGACTTTTCCTACCTTTATAGAGGTGTAGGGAGAAATTATGGAAGTGCAGAGATAAATTATCCACCCCATATATTATCATAATTATTTTTGCTTTTTTGATGAATCTATGTGGTAGTTAATGTTGTGTCTATCCTATATATGGCTTTTTAAGAGTGTAGCTTAATAGAGCTGCCAATATATTTAAAATTGCTTTATATTTCCTCATTTATATTCTTTTATTTAGAATATTTAGTATAAAAAAATAGCTAGATTGTAAAAAACAGTTTAACACGAAATGCATGAAAACTTAAAATTAATGGTTTTGTATCAAATCTCTTTACTTTTTTTTATTTTAACTATTCTTTTGAAAAAAAAATATTAGAATGCTTTAGAATCTTATTTGTTTGGAAATTTTTAATTTTTCTGTTAATGCACTTAAGTTAGTTAACCGCATATCTTTTCTTTTTTAGATTCTTATATATAAGGGTCTTTCTCTTATACTTAGGAAATTTAATTCCTATCATATTGTCTGCCATTTCATGGATGTAGCCCATTTTTTGTGAAGCATGTAAATCTCTATGTGCAATATGTCTCTCTCTCATTCATTTTTGCTCTCTCTTTGTTTCTATTGTTCTCTGGTTCCTTACCCCAACAAACTGGCATCAAGAGCTCAGGTTTCTACTTAGAGATTCCAGTTATTCATCCCAAGAAATAATTTGGTTTATCAAACTGCTCCTCTGCCCCCTTCTGCTGCAATCTGTGCAAAGGAACATCTAAGAAACAATGTCAAACACCATCAGGATCAAGAAATTCAATAGGAAAAATAGCTTCAACCTATGCATGATCAAAATGTGTGCTCTGCTAAAAGAGCAACGTGTCTGGGAACCTCTTGCATCTGTTACTATGAAGAAAGAAGTCGTTACTAAACTAAAAGAACAAGCAAGATCCATCAAGATTCAAGATATTGTAGGACAAAAAAAGGCACACTCACTAATCATGTTATCCCTCTCAGATGAGGTTTTTTATGAAGTTGTTGATGAGGAAACCGCAAACAGACTGTGGCTGAAACTAGAGAAATTGTATATGACCAAGCCCATATGCAACAAGATCCTCTTAAAACATCGATTGGTTGGTCTCCACATGAAAGAAGATATGTCTCTTAAAAACCCCTCAGATGAATTAAACTATATCTTGATGGAATTGAGAGATATTGATGTCAAGATAGAAGATGAGGATGCAGCCATGATTCTGTTGGCATCCCTTCCACCATCTTATGAGAGCTTTGTAAGCTCCCTAAGTGTTGGCAAGGAATTCATTACCATGGAAGAAGTAAAATTCAGCTTGTACTCTAGGGAACTCCGTTTCAAGGCATCTAGAAATGTAAAAGAAAAAACAGTTCAAGGCTTGTAGCCTTTAATCCTACCAAGAATGTCAAGAAGAAGAAAGACAAGACCAAGAACAAAACCAATATCAACCGCAAAGAAATTTGCAACTACTGCAAGGAACTGGAGCATCGGAAGAACAATTTTCCTAAGAAGAATGGCAAGAAACCAGTTATAGTAGTAGTTAAAGAAGAAACTTCATTCGAAAATGAGCTTGTGCTCTTTATTGTTGATCATCATCAATAATCTGCATACCAATGGATCCTTGACTCTAATTGTTCCTTTCATATGTGTCCAAACATAAGTTGGTTTCATACATATAAAGAGAAGTATAGTGGCAATGTCTACATGGGAAATGATGTCCCATGCAAGACTACAAGAATCAGTACTATTTAGCCAAAAATGCTAGATGGAGTGGTTAGAACTTTGGCTGAGGTTAGACATGTTCTAGACCTGAAGAAAAATCTAATCTCAGTTGTTGTCTTAGATGGAAAAGGTTTTCAATGCAATTCTAAAAATGGTGTCATGGAGGTCAAGAAAGGATCAATTATCATAATGAAGGGTGTTAGGAAAGACAACCTCTACATGTTTCAAGGTTCTACCTATGTTGGTTCTGAATCAGCCTTGCTTGCTTCAAAAATTGATAAAAATCTCCCAAACTTGACTTACCTTTGGCACATGAGGCTTGGCCACATGAGTGAGAAAGGGATGATGATTTTTAACAAACAAAAACTTCTTAATGATTAAGACCTGCAAGAACTCAGATTCTGCGAGCATTGTGTCTACGACAAACATAATAGGATCAAATTTCCTAAAGCAACCCACACCACCAAGGTAACATTAGATTATGTCTACTCAGATTGTTAGGGCCCCTCTAGAGTGTCTTCCCTTAGAGGTGGAAGATACTTCCTCTCCATTATTCATGACTTCTCCATAATGACATGGATTTACATCATGAGTCATAAGAATCAAGCCTTGAAGTACTTCAAGGAATATAAGGTTTTGATGGAGAATCAAGTTGGAAAGAAAGTGAAGAGACTAAGAATCCACAATGGCTTGGAGTTTTGCTCTGCTGAATTCAACAAATTCTGCAAAGAAGAAGGTATTTCTAGGAAATATATTGTTAGGAACACTCTTCAACAGAATCGAGTAGCTGAAAGAATGAATAGGACCCTGCTAGAAAGAGCAAGGTGCATGTTGTCCAATGTTGGCCTAAGAAAAAATTTTTAGGGTGAAGCCATCAACACAGCATGCTTCTTAATCAATAGATCACCATCCATAACCATATGAATCAAAACCCCTATAGAGCTATGGTCTAAAAAACATGGAAACTACTCTATTCTTAGAATTTTTTACTACAATGCATACTATCATGTTAATGAAGGAAAATTAGTTCCTAGATCTAAGAAAGGGTTGTTTATGGGATAGGGTGAAAGGGTATAGGATATGGTCACCCACCAAAAGGAAAGTAATTCTAAGTAGAGATGTTATTTTTTATGAATCACACTTGTTTCACCAAAGATTGGAGGTTTTCATTTCAGGCAAATGAAGTAAAACATCTCAACAAGTAGAGAATGAAGCTCTCTCAGAAAAATCTGAAGAAAAGGAAAAACCAAAC
Source organism: Psophocarpus tetragonolobus (assembly GCA_037954015.1). Classification (NCBI taxonomy): domain Eukaryota; kingdom Viridiplantae; phylum Streptophyta; class Magnoliopsida; order Fabales; family Fabaceae; genus Psophocarpus; species Psophocarpus tetragonolobus. The sequence continues at coordinate 29,742,601 of CM075695.1, read as the reverse complement.
AAAGCACTTGAGGCACATCAAGATGATGGTCAACTTGAAGACATTAATTTTGTATCCCTTACCAGAGACCACAGAGAAATAGGAGACATCCTAAAAAATATGGCTTTGAGAAATTGCTCTGCATGCAGCTGAAGAAATTGAGTCAAGCGAACCTGCTACCTATAAAGAAGTTATCAGTCATACAGATTCAGACAAATGGATCTTAGCCATGAAATAGGAAATGAAGTCTTTGCAGAAAAACCAAACTTGGAGGCTCATCAAGTACCCAAAAGGAAGACATGTTTTTGGTTGCAAGTGGTTATTCAAGAAGAAGTTTGGAACTTTAGAAATCGAAAGAGTAAGGTACAAGGCTCGGTTAGTTGCTAAGGGTTTTAGCCAAAAAGAAAAAGGAATAGACTATAATGAAATCTTCTCACCAGTTTTTAAGGATACTTCTATTAGAGTCCTACTTGCTCGAGTAGCAAGTTAGAATTTAGAACTTGAACAACTTGATGTTAAAATAGCATTCCTACATGGAAGGTTAGAGGAAGACATTTTAATGAAGCAACCTGAAGGCTTTATTGTTCCAGGTAAAGAGGATTATGTATGCCAACTTCAAAGTTCCCTATATGGCTTGAAGAAATCCCCCAGGCAATGGTATAAAAGTGACAACTTCATCATCAATCAAGGCTTCAAAAGAAGCCCCTATGATTGTTGTGTTTACTATAGCAAGGTGGAGGATGATTCCATGATATATCTTCTACTTTATATAGATGATATGCTCATAGCAACAAGGGACATGTCAGATATTCAGAACCTGAAACTGCTACTGAATGGAAAATTTGAAAATGAAGGATTTAGGTGCTGCTAGAAAGAGCCTTGGAATGGAAATCTACAGGGATAGATCTCAGAAGAAACTATTCTTATCTCGAAAGGACTACATCATAAAGATTCTATCTCGATTTGGAATGACAAATTCTAAACCTTTCAACACTCCCTTATTAGCTAAAGAAAAATTTTCAACTTCTATAAAGCATATAACTCAAGATGACTCGACCTATATGTCTAAGGTCCCTATGCTAGTGTTGTTGGTAGTCTTATGTATGTTATGGCATGCACTAGGCCAGACCTTGCATATGTTTTCAGTGTAGTTAGTAGGCACCTCAACCAACCTCAACGGGAGCATTGGCAAGCTACAAAGCAGATTTTTAGGTGTCTTCTGTCAGGATACTCTAACTTAGATTATGTTGCAAACCTGGATGGAAGGAGATCAACCACTGGCTATGCCTTCAGTCTTAGAAATTGTTTGGTCAGTTGGAAGGCAATACTGCAACCTTCTATTGCCCTATCAACAACAGAAGTCGAGTACATGGCTCTCACTAAAGATGCTACAGAAGGAATCTAGTTAAAGGGTCTCATGAGTGATCTTGGAATCTATGAAAACATGCTCTCATATTTTGTGACAATCTCAGTGCAATATGCTTGACCAAAGATCAAGTTCATCATGATAAAACCAAGCATATTGATGTTAGGTACCACTTCATCATATCAGAAAATAGGATTAACGTCTAGAAGATCAACACCCTGCACAATCTAGATGACATATTCACCAAACCAATCCCCAGTAGCAAGCTCCTGCACTACTTGGATATGCTCAACATTGACTGTTGGAAATAGTCCCTCTGATTAGAGGATGCAGATTTATGTCTTTTTGGAATATAGGCTTATGTCAAGGTAGAGATATGTCATAATACCTTAGAACCTCATCTATTTGGAGAGTTTTATTTTTCTATTAGTGCAATTAAGTAAGTTAATTCTATATATTTTCTTTTTCAAATCCTTATATATACAAGAGTCTCTCTTCCTCTTGTTCTCACGAAATTTAATTTCTATCATATTGTTTGCCTTTCCCATGGATGTAGCCTATTTTTCTAAGGGTGAACCATGTAAATCTTTCTATGTGCAATCTCTCTCTCTCTCGATCATTTCTACTCTCTCTTTGTTTCTATTATTCTCTAGTTTCTTACCCCAACAAAAAATATAAAGAAAAAAATGCTTCCAACTTTTGTATTTACTTTCTCAAAAATAATTTCGTAAATAAGGGTGGGAGTGCAAATTCTATAATCATTCAGGTAAAAAACGAGGGTGTGGATAGTGTTGCCACATTACATCTGAGCAAATAAGAAAACAAACCAAGGGTAAGAATAACACTTAATGGGTGCTAATAGCTACATGTTCGTTGATAATGAATATAATCCATGTTGTCCACATGGGATATGGAAAGTACTATAGGAATGATAAGCAAACTTATATTTGTAAGTTTCATCCATTTTGCTCAGATTTTGATGAATAATACTTACTTTGATTGGACATAAGTACAAGTAATATTTGCTTTTTTAAATGAATAGAGCGAATATAAGTATATGTAGAACTATATTTGCATTAGTACCTTCAATCTTTATATGTATTAAAGATTTTATTGTTATAATTTTAAAAATATAAATCAATTAGCTAGCTTAATAGTTAATAATTGTAATTATAGTTGAATAAAAATTTTAAACTTTTTACATTTAATAAAAATATAAGTTAGTTCTTAATTCTTTATCGTTATTTTTTTCCATTTTCATAGTGTTTACATACTATGTAAATTAACATATAAATTAATCTTTAAAAATATTAAAAAAATTAAAATTATAAAAAATATAGTAGATTAGCTGTAAGTATACCCAAATCTAAACAAACTTAAAAAGAATGAGATAAGCGAATATTAAAATATATAATATTTTTTTATATTTATACTCATATCCACCTCGTCTTTTGTGGAAATAAGTACAAGTACGTCCAAACTCATCCCCAAATTATCTAGTTGTATCCTTGCATTACAAATGTCAATAGCAACATCTCCATGAGAAATGACTTTGGTACTAAGCCGCCCATAATAGAGTGGGTGCACCCACGTAGGTGTGGGAAATGGTAATGACCATCACGAAAATTTGAAGATGTAATCCAATTGAGTGCTTCACTTTGTACATTGATGCTCTAACTCTTTGTATGAGATTGACTGATCTGAAAAAAATTAAATTAAGTAGATTTAATTATGGATGCACTCCCTCATATTTAGTGAAATAATATATGTACTTTTTCTTCTCTTTTTTTTTACATTACACATTATCCTCTTATTTTTATATATTTATTACAATTGTATCTTCTGTATATTTGAAAACTTTGTATTAATACTTTTCTCAAACTTTACACTAACATCTCTCAGGAGTGAAGCAAAAGTAATATTGAAAAAAGTAAAGAGCACATGTGTAATTACACTACAAATCAGAAAACACATCCGTAATTAACTCAATTAATTATATTTTTATGGCTAAATATTTTAACTTTTAAGAACTTTAAAGTTTTAAAATAGTAATTTGTTAGGCCGATTAATTAGTTAATTTTCACTACAACTATAACACAATCTTATACACATAAAGATTTATCCTTCTTATCAGTCTTTTTAAACTTAATTCACAAGTTTTAATATATAAAAAGTAGTTATTTTGTTTAATATGAAATTTTATGTATTGTAATACACAAGTTTTTCAAACCATAGTAACCAGTATCTAATTTACTAATTTTGCAAACTAATGGATAGTACGCTCGTGCTATCATTTCATAGGATTTCTTTCATACTGATTTAGCCCGCTGCACCAATATGCATTTTTTTCCTTTGTTCCTTGCATGCCTCAAAGCATGGTAATATAAATGGGATACTCATAAGTCATAATAAAACTTCTTACCACTGGTAAACTTAATCATTACTTTATAATTTTAAACGTATGATGAGGATAATATTTATTAAATTAATTGAATGGGATAGTGATTCCTAAAACTGTGATGCTTACCTTTAACTCATAAAGGGTTGTGGCGTTTGACTAGCATCATTCTTAAACTAATTTTATACTTTATTCTTTCTCTTTATACAATTTTTTTTCATTACATATAGTAGCGGTTTTTAAACTAGATTTAAGGAAATATGATGTCACTATGTATTTGCTTTTAGCCTTTGATAGTTTAATTTGTCTATGCCACGCAAGATAATTTTATTTTTTAATTGGGAACTCTTTGCACAATTAGTTTATTTATAATCACACAATATTGTTAATCATTTAGTTATTGATACTTCGATTCAAAATTATTAAAACACGATTCAGTTAATAATTAATAATATTAGGATATAATATTTATTAATTAATTTAAACACCTGGTTCCATAAAAAAAACTCAACAAAAGTTTAAAAAAAAATGTAAACCAGCCACTAGGTGAGAAGATTCATAAGTAATAGGACACCCAATCAAATAAGATGGATAATAGTTTTAGAGTAAATTCCACCAAAACGTTGGACAAACTTGTAACCTTAATCACCTATTTGACATACCTTAATACCTTACATGCATTTTTATTTGTCAATATACCTCATTCTTTAGAATTCTCTTTACACTTTTCTCTGTTTAAACATACATTTTGAATCATCTATCTTGTAACATCGTATTAACAGTTTGTGAAGTTCAAACTTTGTGATCACAAAAACAAATCAGTTTCAATTATAAAAATATTGTATATAAAAATTATTCCAAAGAATATAATTCATTATCTTCCGTTATTATTATTTGTAATTATATCTTTTAATAGTAAAGTATAAATGACATGAACACTGGACAACACCGAATCAAATATCATCAATACACTAAATATCAACATGGGATGATTATGACCCATAGTCTAAGACCACTTTATATATTTTTTTTTCAATGCAAAACGTGTACTTCAATTATATAATATACTTTTACCATGTTGTCTTTGTCAACATATATTTGTCCTTCATTGTTAAGAAACTCCATGATTCGATCCGATGGTCCTCAAATATGTCTTGTACAATGATGATGCATGTACGGATGTAGTCAATTCACGCGATAGGGTAACATAAGTTGTTTTTTACTTTTAACAATGGATAATATAAGTACTTAGTTCATCTACAAAAACTCAAAATCTGTTATTATTTGAAGAAGAAAGTTATAATTTTTAATTAAAATGTACTCACTGTCGTCATATATATAACATAGATTGTGATGTATATAAGATTCTTTCAACAATTATTATTTTAAAAATTATATTTAGAGTAATTTCTAACTAATTGACTATATAAATATTTTTTCACATATTATATTTCATATTTTTTTTAATATTTCCTTTACACCCTATTTAGTTTGAGGGAGATGGATTCTTTAAGAAAATATTGTTTAGTTTATTTTTAGTATTAGTAGGGAGATGAGTAAAACTCATTCTCATCTAATTTTAATTTTCCTCCAATATTGAAGAATATTCAAGAGATTTGAAGAGAAAAGAGGTCAACTAATAAATTTTATTTTATTTTATTTTACTAAATTGTCCTAATTTTTTTACAGTTATACGTGAGTTCAATTTTTTGTTTCTTCCTTATATGTTTAATTTCTTTGCTTTTATCAGCACAATAAAGTCTGTATTATATCTCAAAATGTGGATTAAATAACTCTTTAAATGTCATTGATTTATATTTAATTAAAAATAAATTTAAAATATATAATTGTCATTGTTATACATGTCACATTGGTAGCACAACCTATAGAAGTATGGAAGATGCATAAATTATATAAATAAATATTTAAGTAAAATTTTAAAATTAATAAAAAAGTAACTAATTTTAAAATATCTCTCCTCTCTTGTGAAACGAAGAATAAAATTGTTTTTTACCTCCCCCATCGTTGATTACATAATTAAAAAAAATTCACCTTCTCTTCTACGTACGTTCAACCAAAAGAGCCTTAATATTTATAAAATATCAAAGTGCCCAACACATTATAAGAGAAGATAAAGTAAAAAAAAAAAACGGTACACGTAAAATTAAATAGAAAAAGTAACATGAAATTTTTAAACAAAAAAAAATTAACAGATGAACATTTCCGTCCAATTTGACACTTGGTGAGGGAAAAAAAAAGAAAAAGAGAAATTAAGTATAGGCAAGATAAATGTTACGTACTTATCTATAACTATTAATGATGGTATATCACTATACACATTTATTATACCAAATTTCCTCCAATCAAGTGATGTTAATGTATAATAAGTTCTCGACATGACACTAAGACACTAAGTTACTTTTCTTTTTTACCATTAAGTATGTAACATTCATTTCTGAACAAAATTAAAGCAGTATTAGATAAGTTGGAATCATAGTAAATTCATTCATAACAATAAAAAAGCTCTCAATTAATAATGCACAATGATGATTAATTTGTTCACTTTAATTTTTTTATATGCACGTGTGTTTACTCAATAACACGTTTTTTTAACTGAAAAAAAAAATACTACTCTAAAGTCTAAAAATCACATAAGATTATTATTGCAGAAACAAAATTACTGCTAGTAAATCCATGCATAGTGTTAGTTCGTGACAGAGATTATAAACAATAAATAAATATCTTAAAAAAGAGACAGAGAGACAGAAAAACAGAATTATTAAAGGCAACAGTAGAAGACAAAAAGATCTAGTTGTCATAGAATCCATCCATACGTGGATCTCAGTGCCCCATTTCGGCGCGTGTTAATTGCTCAATGTTCAGAGCAAAAAAAGATAGAGCCAGGATTATATAGACACACTCTTCCATTTTCATTTCCTTCCTTAACCCAATCTCAAACCCACTCACTATATATTTTCATTCCAATTCCATTCATTCCCCCAAAATTCACAAGATGAGAAACCCATCTCCAACACCAACACCAACACCAACACCAACACCTACAACAACTACCAAGAACAAGAAAAGTAACAGCAACAACATTGCTAGTAGCAGCAATAACAACAACAATGGAAATAATACTCCATGTTGCAACAAGGTTGGGTTGAAGAGAGGCCCGTGGACTCCAGAAGAAGATGAAGTGTTGTCAAATTACATCAAGAAAGAAGGAGAAGGACGGTGGAGGACGCTGCCCAAGCGCGCAGGCCTTCTCCGGTGCGGCAAAAGCTGCCGCCTCCGGTGGATGAACTACCTCCGCCCCTCCGTCAAGCGCGGCCATATCGCTCCCGACGAGGAAGATCTTATCCTCCGCCTCCACCGCCTTCTCGGTAACAGGTACAGTTTAGGGTTTACATGAATGTTTAACAACTCTCATTTTCAGAATTAGGGTTTTGTTTTGTTTTCACTTTAGGGTTTAATTTTAATTTATTTTTTTTTATCTAGGTGGTCTTTGATAGCTGGAAGGATTCCTGGAAGAACAGATAACGAAATAAAGAACTATTGGAACACCCATCTAAGCAAAAAGCTTATTAGCCAAGGGATTGATCCCAGAACTCACAAGCCTTTAAATCCAACACCATCAATTAATGTTATTCCTTCTTCTTCTTCCACTTTTCCATCTTCTAAACCTCCTTCTATGATCATCTCCAACCCTAATAACCCTTGCCATGATCTCACCAATATCGTTAACCAAGGTTTTCAATATCATCACCAACCTCCTGTTTTTAACAATAACATTCCATTACCCACTACCAATGATATTTCTGCAATGGGCTTCATGGACAATGATGATTGCAACGATGATATCAACATCAATTATTACTCAGACGATGTGTTTTCTTCCTTCCTCAACTCTTTGATCAATGATGATGCTTTTGCGGTGCAACAGCAGCACCACCACCACGTGCAAACAGAGCTTCACTCTGATCGTGTCGATGATCCTTTGTGTTCTATCACCACTGGTTCTGCACCACAGGGTTATGATAACAATGAATTTGGAGTTCTTTGGGAATCAACACTCGTGCCTGCTGCTACTTTCAGCCAAAACAACATTAACGACCACATCACAAAGCGAACTCATGAACACCACAATCATTAATATTATCTAGTAATGTTGTTGTTGGTTAACTGCTTCATCAAATATCTGCCAATAAGAATACTTGTGTTGCTGTCTATCTGTGAAAAAATGGAGAAAGAAATTAAGGAACTCATCGAGCAATATCTCTTGTTAAATTATAATATTTTGAAGCTTTGATTTTTAATCAAGCTATCTACTGATCCATATAACCAGTCTTACTTATAGAGATAAGATTTTGTTGTAATTGTGTTGTTGTATTGTATTTTTAGTCGTGGCCATGTTGAGTTTGGCTTGTTCAATAACATATCATATATGCATGTTTGCTTCTATAGTTTGTTGCTAATAAAACAGTTTTTATTGATGTTCTATGATTTGTGTTTTAAATTATATATACTACTGTGTTACTTTATGTAAGCTAAGTCGAATGGATTCAATACTACGTGCGTCTTGTTCACTTGATTAATTCACTCTTCGTCATTTAAAAGATAATGTTGTCAATTCCATTTTGATTGCGTGAGAAAAACAAGTTTTGCTTTTGTTTCAACAGTTAATAAGTTTGAAGAAGACATATCAAGAAATATAAAACTCCATAAATAATGTAATATCACTATGAAAATTTCCGTAGCGCAAGATTTACTCATTAATTTCTCGAAGACAGAGAATTAAGTGCATGTTTGGAGAATAAATCAAATGGAAAAATAAAAACATGGAAATTTAAAAGTTGTACATATTTAATTCAAACTTAGATTTGACTTAATTAATAATATAACTATTAATTAAGATGTATTGTTGGAGGGACAAAAAAATTATAAATAAATATGACTATTATATTTCTTCACATTTATACTAGAACTATAAAAAGCTTACGACCTTAAACTTATAATCACTGAAAGTATATATGAATTAATATTTTACCTTCAAGAGATCATATTTGATATATGGCACACATATATGCATTAGTATAGTCTTTTGCATCACTATACATTGCCATCATGAAGAGGTGATCGGGTCAATGGGTACAGTTGCACAAAGTTGAAAAAGTACTAATCATTCCTTACAATATTCTAAGGCGTTAACAAAGAAGAATATACATCAATCACAAGTATTAGTTAGGATAAATAGTTAACTAGTTTCTCTTCTTCAATAAGTTTATTATTAGTTCTTATCAGCAAATTAAAACAACATGTATTATATTGCAGTACATGCAAAAGGCACCTTAATTAACCCTTCATTAGCTTATGTAAAGTTCACACTTATTACAAATCAGTTAAACAAAACATAAAACCATTGACTATTCAAAGAAAGAAAAAAAGAAAACCTTTTCACTTTAGTGATTAATCGTGATTAAATATAATTATATAAGTTAATTACTACACGTATTATTCCTATATAATCACGCGGGCATCATCACTAGAACCTCAAGCTACTTGTAGCACTTTTTCCATATAAATGAAGAAAAGCTGCATGAAAATATAATGCATCATGACGTATGATTTGCTCACTTTGACAACATGTCTTTGGTTTCCAACACTATATTTTTCGTCCTCTGGTTATCTTTCTTTTATGCTCTATCAAACAACACCTAAAAAGGATGGAACACCCTCTTCATGTAACATAAGTACTATATGCAAGCTGCAGCTTGCAAAGAAATCAACTATATGTATTATAACATAACATAAGGGGAATTTGGAACCAGGATGCCATAAATACTATAGGAATTAGAATTTATTTTTTAAAAAAAATTCAAAAAAAAAATTAATTAGTATATTGATATGCAAGTTAATTCTTAAAACATTTCAGATAATAATTTCAAAAATGTTATCGCACTTTAATAATAAAACTTAAATAACAATGTAAAATTATGGAATTAATTTATCTTAAAAAATTCTTAGAATCAAAATGAATATTTACTTGTAAAGTGCTCTTAGATTAACCAAGAAGCTAACGTTAACAGCGATCAAAATGAGGAAATAAAATATAGTGTAGAAACCTCCTGAAGGCTGAATGCAGGGAATCTAGAGAAATTATAGGTTGTATTGATGAAAATTCTCTACCTAATTTCGTATCTCTTTTTTATTTTTATCAATGAAAAACGTCATGTTATTAGCATTTTTTGACTGGTGCAAACAAAAACAGAAGTAAGATCCAATATTTTCATGCATGATGTAACAATGTATCCAATGAAGGATTGATGAAAATATCTCAGATGTCTTCAATTTATTTGCTACAATATAGTTAAAGCAAATCTAGAAGTTAGAGGTGAAATTGATATCATCAATTTATAATTATTATTTTTAAAATATCGTATCTTTCATGTAATTATGATTTTTATTTATAATATCAATTATCAATTAAGGATATTTTATAAATAATATTACTTTTATATAAATAATAAGTAAAATTAAATTATAATAATTAATTTTTAATTAATATGAACTGTAAAATTAGTTATTTTTTATATAGGAGTCGAGAGAAATTAAATGAGAGTATAATATTTAAAAGTATCCACGTAGCATTTATTAACCGAGAAAAAGACAAGCAGGATATGTCAAAAATATCATCAAAGTTGTGGACAATCAAACACTATTTAATTTAGAATTTTACGATACTAGTATATAAATATTATATAATATGATGTTATAGGCTGTGAAATATGAGACCTTTTAATCATGCAAGACGGAATAAAATCAAATAAATATAAATACTTAACTATACAAGATAAAAGTTCACTCTGCCTTAAAAGATAACATCAATAATAATGCTTAACCATTAAAAACATAAGCAAAAGTTCACACTGCCTTCAAAATAAAAGTTCACATAAATAATAATAGCTACTCGCTTAACCAAATCATAAAGGACAAAAAAATAAAGCTCAATAATTCACTTTATCTTATTTTGTTCCGCAAATTAAGAATGGTCATGTTGTGAATGAAACTATGGAAATGAATTTGGAAATACCCTGGTCACAATTTCCTTCTCTCAGCAAGAATTATTATGATATTTAATGGGTTATATAAACGATAAAAAATATTATTAAAAGATTAAACGTAACTTATTAAATAACATTATAAATTTGGATTAAAGGAATAGGTGAGAGAACACAAAATTAAATATAGAAATTTTTTATCTTAATGAAATTAACAAGGATTTAGAGGCATCTGCAAAACCGAACCATCCACAAATGACAAAGTTGGACTTATTGATTTAAGCGGATTTTTTTTAAAAATAATTACTTAAATAGTATGTTTTAAAAAAAAATTATCAACAATTGCCAGTTGTGGTTTAACGTATTTTAATTTTATTTTTTTCTCCTGTGCATTAGGTTGCAGCTTAATTTTACTCCCCACTTATAAAGTCACGACTAACCAAACTTTATAAGTTCTACTAAAGTTATAGCATTAATTGATCTAGGATTAAAGGTCACCCCTAATGTTGCAAGTAAGAGTCTCACAAAGACTACAACTTAAGTGGGAAATGGAAGACCCTGTTTAGGCGACTTATCAAGAATAATTGCCCCACTGAAAGCACCAACAAATTACAAAAAAGCAGAGATTCAAAGCATTACAACAAGCTAGAGAAACAGAAGATCTCGCAACGACCCCAATCATATACTCAATCACTCTTAAAGGTTGCATTAAACTCTAAAGTCATGCATTCTTTATTATGTAGTGTCAACATACACAATTTTCCAACAGATATTTAAAGTAAGTTTGACAAACAACTGTAATAAGATTCTCACCTTCATAAATGCAACGCATTTTAGTTACCAAGTTAAAAGCAACCTACAACTAAACACAATTTTTTTTATTATTGAAAAAGTAGCAATGACATGTAAAATAAAAGTATCCAAATTTGTTTTTTAAAAAATGTGAAATCAATGTAGACGAAAACATTTCCATTATTGAGTGAATGTGTATTGAAGTGACAAGCAGGATCGTCTACTTCGTAAATCAGTTGCAAATTTGTCGAGCCTGCGACACAACTCGTCCAAAGGAAGCCCATGTGAATGGGAAGTCCTTTGAGAAGAGAAGTGATTCACTAGGGCACAAATTTCCAATACCTTAAAAACGCAACTATCATTTATGGATTCATCTATCCCCTGCTTTGTCCAATGGATTAGTTGCACAAATTTTTTCCACAAATAAAACTGCAACTACCAATTGCATTTTTAATGTATTGGGAATTTGCACCCTGGTTAACCACTAGACAAAAAAAGGTATTAGTGAAAGACCAGTCAAAACACAACTCGAAGTTGTAGTTTTATAAATATATTGATGGAAATATTAATATATTTAAATCAATATTATTCTAGACACAAATTATAGTATATCAACAATATTAATTAAAATAAGGATGAATACATACCTGAATTGACATTCATGTCCATGAGTTCTATTGAAAAGATCTGTAGGAGGTTCTTCTGGCCACCTTTTAAGAGGTTATTGTAGAGAATTAATGCTTGTGTAAATTTGCTTAATTGGATGGCAAATTTATAACCCTTAGGATAGGCAGGGACCTCTCTTAATTAGGCTTTTTTTATCTGATTGACCTAACCCATCACAGAGTCAATCTCACTGTAATTCTAGTTCAAATAACCATATTGATATGATAAGATGCAATAATAATCATATCTTAAAATTGTCGATTAATGGTAAATAATCATATTGATAAGATAAAATACAATAATAATCAGATCTTATATGGTCGGTTAATGATAAAAGATATTGAGTGATGCTAATCCTCAATTATTTTTAACATATACTGGTCAAATTGTAACTCGTAGTTGCGGTTCTAAGGCACCCATTTTGACTTTTGTGTCATGCTAACAGGATGTAACCACACAACTGTCATGACCCTAAAACAACAATTGAGAATTGCGGTTTGATCAAGTCAAACTAGAAAATAGACTTATCTAGATAAATTTTTTTAAAACAAACTCATTTAGATAATTATTTTTAAAAAATACTCACTTAGGTCAATCAGCCAACAAAGTTGGGGTGAGTAGCATAGCTGCATGGTTTTGTTGGTTACTTTATACAAGTCAATCCAATTTTTTACTAACTTTTTGTTATTTGCATTTGGATACGTATGTTAGTCTTCCCAAAGATCAATATCAATAATGGTGAATGTGTGATGATAAACATGTAAATGAGTAGAGTAGAACATTTATAATTTAGGTTTGACTTTAAAAAAAATTATGAATGCTCAAACTTTAGTTATTTAAGTTTAAAATATTTTGTTTTTATGAAAAGTTTAAACTAATTTTTAAATTAATTAATTAGTATAATAAACATTTTAATATCAATAAGTAAAAATATGTATTATATATTTGAGACGTATAATTCCAACTATTACATTATCATAATTTAATAAATAATAAAAATTCTTCAATCATATATGAATCAATATATTTATTGGTTTAATATAAACATATTGGCTATAGCTTATCATTCAGCTAAGTATGTTTAATATAATCATAGATTAATATTTTTCAATTCAACAATGAGTTTTATTTTAAAAATATTGATCACTATTTATTCTTTATTCAAAGTGGGAAAATAATATTAGTGATAGGGTATTTTTCTCCATGCTCTTTCCTCCAAATTCTTCTTAATACTGAATAAATGAGGTACATAATAAATCATAATCAACAATATAATTATTTTCGTACATCTATTTATATATGTCATAAACTAAGTAATGATTCTTTATTCTTTCTTATTGCTTAGTGTTGTTTAATTAATTACCTTTCTTTTACTTTGCAATACTATTAGCAGATATTCAACTAAGCAGAATACTCTTCGAATATGCGTTCTTCATAAGTCGTAACATTCAACTATATTATACTTTTAATATGTTTAGTCCATGAAATAACATTCTTTTTATTTTGATTCTTTAAATTTTTATTTTTATCTTTTAAAAACTTTTGTGTTATATTATAATATTTTTTTTCAAAATACATTATTACTTCAGAGATAACATTGATGTTAGCAACTAATCATTTATCATGCTATCCAGGAACCTGACTAGATAATGTAATATAATGTTTTTAAATTATATTTTAATGGATTATAAACTTGTTTGATGTAATACATACATTAATTTGAACATATCATAAGATATTAAAAATAAAATTTATTCTAAAAAATTATATTAAATTATCTCCGTCAAATCTCATATCTGGATGATATGGTAAGTTATTAAACTATAACATAATTGATTAAAAGTAAAACTAAAATAAAATACTTGATAGTAGAGACTAAAAGAAATTGAAAGACAAAAGTTATTTAAAAATTCAAAATGAGAAAAGATATTATTTTCTGAGAATAAAAGTTTAGTTGTCTTTTATTTATCATTTTATAATTAATTGTAATATTGAAACAATGTTCTGTTTTTTCTTTTTGCAAGTTGCAACTTGATCAAATTCAAACCAATATATACAAACATCTTTTAGAATATTTTTTTTATATAAAATCGACATTATTTATTATCCATATAAAAGTATTAGCATAATCACTTCAATTTTTTAAAATTTTCATGAATCCAACCAAATTCTGTTCCAAAATTGAGTCAACATCAACCATGGCCCTATGGAGATTTTTCTACTTATAGACAAGACTGCGTGGTAGGTTCTTGAAACTTGAATTGAAAGATTAGAAATTTGGGCCATCCGTTTCTTTTGGTAAAGTGTTCCACCACGTTTTGTCTTGTGGGCCATTTCTATATAGGGCCTAAAGATCATCTCTAATATGGAATTTCTATTTAGATTTTTAAGTACTCTTAGGTCCTATTCATACATATTACTTATTTTTTAATTTAAATATTTCATAAATATTCACTCCTAACCCAACTCTTCTATATTTTATTTTGAAAATCAAAGTTTCTAAATGTTTTTAAAATTATATTTTTAGTCTCTAAACTTTAATTTGATTAACGAAGATCCTTAAATTTTTTTAAAGTTTAACATTTACTCTTTAAAATCCCATTAATTCATAGATTAAAAATAGAATTTTTAAAAATTGAGGGACTAGAAATTTAGTTAGCTATTTTTTTAATATAGAAGTTATAGATTGATGTAATGATTAAAATCACTTAAAGGAAGAAAGAAAAAAAAAATAGCTAGTTAAAAATATGATACCACATCCTTGTTAAGGAATGGTACTTATCCAAATACCAAATTCTTATTTAAGATTTATTCCAATTCTAAACACTGATTTCTTAATCCCATAATCATAATTCACACTTAAAAATTGTTCAAATAGTTAGGGTGCATGATTGATTTCTTTTTTTAATAATTTTCTTTAAAATTTAACATTTTTTATAAGCCAAAATTGTATTGCTAAAAAAAAGAAAATACAAGGTAAAAAATAACCTAAGAGTGAAAAAATACTTTATAAACAAATTTTCTATATAAAAATTACTAGACTTCAAACCTCCTTATATTTGTTTTTGGATGCGGTGTAAACATTAATAATTTCTTTGACTTTTACTTAACCGGACCAAATTGTTCACACACTAATGTCGTGAAATAATTGTTTTTTTCTTAATATTATTGAGAAAACTTCAAAGACAACCAATTTCAAATTGAGGGAGTTAATTTTAAAAGAAAGTTGCACATTTTAGTCATTGCTCTTCATAAACTATTCAATATAAAACAAAATTGTTAGTTTTAAAAAATTAACTTAAACAGTCAAATAGTTTATACATTAATAAAATATTATTGTAATCCTTAAAAGTACATGCGTCGATACTTATATTTTTATTTTTGTATAAATCCATCTTTAAAGAGTTATTTGAATCACTTTTTTAAATTATTTTAAAGGTCAAACCATTCATTTACACACAAAAAAATATTAAAACTAATTTTCATAAAAAATTCTTTAAAAAAATTGTGTCATCATTTATAATTTGACTAAAATGTTACTCTTTTTCGTTTCTACATTTAAAAGGATGAGAGCATTTTAAGTCAATCTTAAATAACAATCCTGACATAATAGACTGCTACTAGAAAATTAACTTAACACAAATTTACTAGGTTCTCCCCAACATACACCCAAAGGATTAAAAAAAAAAAAGAGAAATGTGAGAGAATTATTTAGAAAAAGTGGGTTGTGTGAGGAATTTTACATTAATATCCAACATATTTATAATATTTTTTCATTAATTAAAATATATAAAATTACTTTACATCATCAATCCACCATCTTCAAACTCAATTATTAATAAAGGGTGATTGTTTGTCAGAAGCGCGATACATATTGAATATTATTTATTAAAATTTTACCAAGTATATGTATAAAAAAACATTATCAATTATGCCTCGCTGGGAGCAATTATAAAGTCTGACAAATTTTTTTCCAAAGATGGAAGGCCACAAATAATCTAACAGAATAATAATCTTCAACTCATGTCAGAGTCTAGAGCTACCAGTCTTTGCAACTTACATTTTGACTTTTAACTTTGCAAACTGTTTTGACCGTTTGATTGGTTTCTATATGTATGATTTTTGTGTTTGAGAAAAAAATTAAAGTACACTACTATTGTACCTGACTTTTATGGTAGAAAGGAAACCTTTATTTTGTATGGTTCTACTTGAAATATTTATTTGATAATAATCTCATAACATACACAAAAATTCCTTACTTGGGAACAATTTCTTCACATGACATAGAATAGTACAGACAAGATGTATGTTGATCAATTAACATTACAAATAATTATATAATTATTTGTTTTAAAGATAATATATCCATTTTTTATTAACTTAATATAGCAATTATGTATATTATATGCACGTCAATCTCTTCTGTATATCTCTCACCTCGATTTTTCACTGGAAGTCTAGGGAGGAAATTTCAGATGGGGGCTTGCTGGTTGCTGCTAAAAAATTTGACCAGAAACTAATATCCAAACTTGTTTTTAAAATTAAAAAATGTTAATGCATTTTTCACCATTAAACAATAGAAGGGAAATCCAAATGAACATTCAGTATTCTTATCCCAAAAACAAAACACAATCAACTCAAGGTATTGTGTAGTGTACACAAATGAATCTTAAAATAAGTTAGGGATTTAGAACTGCTTTCTTTTTCTTTCTTTTTTTAAATTCTTACCGTATAAATTATCATCTACCTTACAATTATAATTGTAATTCTGAAGTTGATAAAATTGAAAAAACCAAGCCATGTGAACTAATCTATTGGCCTACTCTTATGATATACATGTGTGAGACGAGGAAAAAAGGTTGAAGATAAACTCGTAGTGATTAACTCAAACAAAAAGATAGAAATAGCAGAACTACACGTAGAGCTGGGAATTAAAACGCATAAACACGTGCAAACGAAATTAAGAATTCAGTTTATCATGCATAACAAACATAAAATAGTTGTATAGCAAGGACTCACCGGAAACAGAACAAGTGGAGTACCTTTCATCTATTGCATTTGAGAGAACCCACCCTTCTTTAATACTCTCCAACTTGGATTTCCCTTTTTAAAATCCAAACTTGGGATCAACCAGTCACAATGTGGAGAGGGGAAAGTTGAGAAGTGGCTAGCTATTGTTAGTGTACAATTTTTGTTACATGCTGTTAGGTCGGAGCAGGTGGAGGAGTAACAGAAAATCTATGGCTATGGCTTTGTTAGATGCTTGGATTGGGATTTGACTGTTAGATTTGAGAGTCCAGAACTAGGAATGAAGGATTTCATTGACCAAAGTCCAAGCTTAACCAAACGTTCTTCGCCCCAGCCAAACCAACTTTCCTTTCAGCTTTCAAAGTCCAACACTGCTTCTTCTCTTAGTGGCAAAGATAAACGGTGTCATTAAGTTCCAAAGCACAAATTTAATTAACTTTTGGAAATTTGATTAAACCAATGTTCTAATCCACTACCTCCAAAGAAAAATAAATGTGAAATGGGATATTAAATTATGGGAATATAAAAGTTTAATGTAAATATGCGGACAAAATTGTGGGAGATGGGATTAAGGATAAAGAATAGAAACCTAAATAAACTATGAAACTGTTTTAACACTATGGCATGCATACATAAATTTAGAACCTATGACAAAATTGTGATCCCTGAATTTTCAGGGCATATGCACAAACAATGCTTAGATCCTTGGAGCCGCACTAGTCAGCAATCCTTCCAAACTTCATCTTCCCTTCATCATCTAAGATGTCAAATTGTTTCCTTTTCTTGGATAATTTTTTAAATCCATTCTGTTCATCACTAAATTGAGCAGCTGTTCTAGCACGCAGTTCTTCCAAACTCTCACCTTCTTTTGCTCTCTCTATCACCTGAAAATGACAAGAATCATTAGTTCTCATACTTTAAACTTGAAATCTTAGCAGACCTCGATACCCAATAGAAACGAGTGGGGTTGGACCGTTGGGGGGATTATTGGGGATTCACTAAATTTCTCAAATTCAAAATTTAGTTTCACTTACCAGATGCCTCCCATAGAGATGGGTGGTTGAAAGTGCTTTGAGGGCATTTTGTGCCTCCTGCTGAGTCGCATACTCTACAAATGCAAAGCCTCTATGGTTTCCAAACTTCATTGGTAACCTTAAGCTTTTAATCTGCACAGATTAGAGCCATCAAATATGAGTGAAAAGAAAAGCAACAAAATGCATTAAAAAAGTATATCTAAACGCTATGGCTGAAAGAAACAAATTTAAACAAAAACCATGTGCAAGTCCAGGCTCATTATTCGGGGGCCACTATCCACTTAATAGCACATTGTCATTCTAACCCGCAATATAGAACTCAAGTTTTCCAAAAACAAAAACGTCGTGAATCCTTGTAGCAGGTTATCGATTGCAAACACCTTAAAAGTGGTTCAACACCATTCAACTGGCATAATATGCTGTCAAATTTTGATCCACTCAACATGGACGCATCAACCACAGATTTAAGATAACTACTGGACGTTGGTATACTTCCAAGATATGTGATCGTAAATAGATGCATTCAAAATAATTTGGAGAGGAGGAAGAATGAATATTTACTATCAATTGGCAAAATTTAGGGATTGACGACATGTAGAGCTTAGATAAGATACTCTAACACCTGTCTTCATACCCACATTAAAAACAGGCTTAATTACACTATGTTCTCTTATTTTTCCAATTTTTTATATTTTGTCCCCTTATTTTAAAATTATTGAATGTGTCAAAGTGATGGTGAATTAATGTTGATTGTTAAGTGAAAAGGGTTGACTAATACCTGAATAATTTAATGGCGTGACAAATTCTAATTCTGTGATTTAAAGACATTTTGGTTAACAAAAAAGTAATTTTAATTAATTAAATCACAAAAGTAGGACCTGTCACATTATTAAATTACTGTTATGTATCAATCAATATTTGTTGCTTACAACATAGTCCACTAACTATTGAACACATTCAACAATTTAAAAAATTGGGAAGTACGGTGTCATGATTTAAAAATAAGATGACAAAAAATGGAAAAATAGAAGGAACAAAAAGTGTAATTAAGCCTTAAAAATATATACCCTAATCCATATTTATATTCACATGGATAACAACTTCAATACCCATAACCAATTTATACGTAACCTCAATACTCACTCATACCTAGACCAATTACCACATTTTGGTAGACTCGAATAGTCTATCATTAAGCATTTGTTAGACAAATTAATAAAACATGAATGCCCTCATAATACAAATATGAATAATGAAAATCAACAAAAAAGCATTTATGTACAACAAAATACGTAACTTAATTGAGGAGTGAGGACAACATTCAAAGATATTCTAATTTTTAATTTAAAGCATTACAAATACAGTTCACATTTAATTAAAAATCATTTAAAAATACCAAATTATAGTTAAAAATAAAATAAGTATACGATGCCAAAAAAATTGTAGGTAACAAACAACTTATACCCAAACTTCGATGGATAAATACCCTACAAATCTTTGAATGGTAATTAATCACCTGGCCAAATGGGCTAAACAATCGTCTCAGATCCTTTTCTGTTGCCTCAAAAGCAACATTTCTTACAAGCAATTTTGTTGAACTCTTATCCTTCTCAATTGTCTGCTGTTTATGTCCATCGTTCTTGACATGACAAGGTTGTAAAACAAGAGCATGGTTGTCCAAAACTGTCCCCTAAATCAAAAACACAAAGCAGTATTACAACAAAAGAAGTTGAAGTATAATTGGCATCTCAAAATGCAATTAACATGTAAATAACTAAATACCTGTAAATCTCTACAAACATTTGTAGCAGTTTCAGGGGAGTCAAACTCAATAAATCCAAACCCCATAGAAACATTTTTCCCGTTTTTCAAATGCTTCTTCACCTATTTGTGAAAACAAAACCAAAACTTGAAAAGCAATGAAACAAAAATATGAAATACAGTTAAGTCATTAAGAGTTAGCAATTAAACCAATACCTTAGCACTCAAGATTCTCCCCTCTTTCATGAGTTCACTAAAATGTTTTCGCAGACTTTCATCTGTTGTCTTGAAATTTAGATTCTTGACAAACAGGGACCGAGCCTAAAACATGACAGATGACTTAATAATTAACAATAAAGAATAAAAAGCATTAAAAATTAGTTAGAAGCAATTAATTTGCACAATTAAAAAAAATAGAATATTTCTCCATAGCAGTGGTATCATGAAGCAAAAGTATAGATAGATGACAAAGGTATTAGATAGATGACAAAGTTCATTATTTCCCCACATATTCAACTTTCACAGGTAGTCAAATTTTGAACGGTATCTCAATTTTATCATTGTTTTTGTTCACTTGCATATAAAATGACCAAAAACATCCCTCTGCTTATGTTCATTCTCTGACATTATCTTTCCTTCTTTTATCCCCAAGGGATTATTGCACAGATCAGACAACACCACACAAAATTATAGGAAAAGGAATAAAGAAATAGAAAGAAAAGGATTTAAATTTAATAGGTCGAACCTGTACTCTGTCTGGATCAATATCCACATCTGTTATTCTTTCCACTTGTTGCTCCAATATCTGCCTCTTGGCATCATTTTCACCAATTGCACCACTTATTTCATTATTTTTAGATGTTGAACTTTGGCTAAGAATATTGGAAGGAGCCCACTCCAAGTATAATGGAGCATCCCTGCATTGAATTGAATATGAAACAAGTAAATAACCTTCATCCTTCGAAGAACCGAGACAGGGAAGGTTTTGGAACACCCATTATTAGCATGGGCAGCACATTCATTTTATTATTTATATAGGTGTTGCAACACACCTATTGTTAGCATTTATGATCTCTTTTTTATTTTGCAAAAGGGAGGAGGTTGCTTTAACCAAGATTATTTATCCACCCAAGGGAGGAAAAGCAAAATTTTGGTTGTATGTGGCATCTCAGAGTTACTTTTCACTCCCAACCAACAGATTTTATTCCAGTTACTACAGTATTACAAGTAAAACCAAAAAGTTATAGCCTTAATTTTGAGTTATTCTTCCACAATAGGACCCCAAGAGTAACTAAGGTGTATGTATGAAACGGTAAAAAAAGGAGCGCTATAGGAAATCATAGCCAATAGAGAGGATGTAACATAATTTAACAACTAGGCAATAATGGTAGGGAGTTAATTCCATCTTTTCTATTTTTTTGAGGGGGTGGAGCTACATGACACCATAGTGGACGCTAAAAGGTAGGTCAAAATTAGTAGGGAATTTTAGGAGACTGGACACTTTCATATTGCCTTGACCGCTTTCATTTTCTTTAGCATTCAGAGCCTGGGATTTGCAACAAAGCAATATACAAGTTCAGTTATTTCTCTGATACCAATTCATTCCATTTCCATTTTCCTATGCTCTATACCTCGTACACTCCTCCCTTCAGGTAAGAGAAAGAGTTCTGACAAAACCATTCTCACTTAATGCTTTCCACTCAGAGCAGTGGAGCTGCAGATTATACAGTTCAGACCGGCCTAAATTGCTAGCACAATAGCAATATGTTTATTTTCTTCTTTATTTTTAATGAAAATCAATATGCTTATTCAAGAGAGAAGGAAACAATAAATTCATTCATGGAGAATAGCCAAAAGGTAGATTATCCGTGGATAGAAGTAAAATAAAACTAAAATAGTACTGAACACTACAAGGTGAAACTTATTTATGACCAGAAGAAAAATATATTACTTGTAACGCTTGTAAGCTAAACCTCTAAAAGCTGCTCGAGCTTCCGCTGGTTCAAGGAAAACAACCTGAAATATCATCTCCAAATAATTCAAAGCCTGACATAAATATCATTAAACAACTAACAGGTAACGGTAAAAGCAATAACTTTTCCCACACTGCTGAATACAAAATTCACCAATCAACTAAATATGGAAAATATGCAACAAAACTGCCAAGCCAATAGTATAAAATCAAACTCCCATACAACAGAGAATCACATTCAGCAACAGCACATGGCCAAAAGAAAAACATGCAGGATCCAGAGATCCATAAAATGAAAGATTATAAAACCTCTTTTCCCCCTTAAACAAAAAGATAATAGTAAAAATATTGTATGTTTTCATTTTTAGCCTAAACTTTCAATTTTTTTATTTTAGTACCTAACATTTTTTAACATTTCAAATTGATGTCTGCCATTAAATGTCTTCCGTTAACAGATGACGTAGCTAACAGAAGTGCCACATCATCAAGTACATGCCATTTTAAATTGTTGAGTTAACATCCACATCATTTTCATGACAGGTACCTTTTTCAAAAGTTAAAAAAAATTCAGGTACCAAATGCAAAAATATAAATAGATTTTAGGTGCCATCAAAATAATTTTATTTAAAAATAAAATAAAAAATTATTGAAAACCCAACATAAAGCAAAAATTATAGGGATTCAATAAAAAATTCATTAATATATTAAGAATGTGAAACATATATATTTAAGGCTATTTTTAATATAGGTTTTATTTAGTTTGTTCAAAAACAAATGGATCTCATTTAATCTATTAACTATTTAAAAATTAATGATTTAGATAGAGTCGTTTCACTATCCAATAAAACTTCTCTAATGACTTAAGTGTTGACATTGGTTGTATTCACTAGTAACGGTTGAAAGGTTTTAGGAGATCAGTTGAGATGCATATCATGTGACAGAATGTGTGATGCAATGACAACAATAAATCTAATTAACTTTTTTCTAGTCTTAAATAATTTTTGGTTCCTAGAAAATAAAATTATTCTGGTTTTGGTGCCTACTCTTTGTTTATATTTTGATTTTGGTATCTAAAAAAAATTATTTTTGAAAAAGTTACATGCCATGAAAATAACATGAATGCTAACTTGACAACTTTAAATGACATAGACGTGATGGCATGACACTTCTGTTAGCCATGTCATCGGTTAACAAACACTTAAAGACATATACCAACTTTAAACATTAAAGAATGTTAGGTACTAAAAAAAAAATTGGAAGTTTAGGTACTAAAACCAAAACATGTAATTTTACATGTACTAAAGATGTTAAAGCCAATATTATATTTAAAATGTCGAAGTAAAAGGTGTATGTTTACAAGCACAAGATAGTTATTTTTTTCTTTTGGTTATTTAGGATACCATACAAGACTCTTTCATACCTATAGACTCTGACAGAAGAAATATTATTAAAACCAAAATAAAATAATTATAAATGACTTAGTTATAAATAAGGACAAAAACTTTTTATAAGATATGATAATAGGCTATCAAATATCTAGCATAAACTGCAAAGATATATCAAAAACAGCAAAATATTTGAGAAAGGGAGAAAAAGTATACCAGCGCCAATGTCTTTGTTGGAGGGAGAATTATTTTATCCAAACTACCAAATTTCCCAAACATCTTTGCTAGTTCATTTTCTGTAGAACCATATGGCAAGTTCTTCACTAAAAGCACATGATTACTTCTTTTTAATCCATCTATTTTTTTATTTGCAAGTTTCTCCAAAGCCTCCACATTCACTCCAGCATTTTTAAATGCCTTTTTTGTTTCTGAAATCACTTGAGTCTCTCCCAAAGCAATTCTTACAGCAAGATCATCAGCTTCTCGATCAAGAAAATCACTTTTATTAACACCATATTTCCGAGCAATGTTTTCCACAATCTATAAACATTAAGACAGGATTAAAAATATATACAGGGGAACAAGCAACAATATGGCAAGACAGAGCTTTTTTGAGAAGAAAAATCAATAACCATAATGTTAATTCCATAACAAGAAAACGGTATCTTCTTTGCTTCATCAAAGGTCGAAAAGAAAAGAAAATGATATGGGAATAAAGATTGCTAACAATGTAGAAACAAGAAACCTAATTAGCAAAAACTGTTTCTGACATATGAGGAGAAACCTGGTGCCTCTAAAAACTTATCCTATGAGAAAATAATTGCTAACAGTGTAGAAACAAGAAACCAATAATTTCTGAACTAGAGCAGTATGGGAGACATGATGAAAAACTGAAAACTAATAACAGAAGTTGTTATTTTCTTTGAAAAATGGAAATAATAAGCATCATTCAGACTTTTAATTTACTGTTGCCTTCACAGCTATTCCAATAAAGCTGAAATACTAGAATCATGGTTTGCAATTTAGAGTTTCTAGAAACATACTGTATCAGGGCGCATGAACAGACTATTCCATGCTCTAGTGTCTCCGCTGGCTTCATCTGCTTTCCTCTTTTCCTCTCTCTGTTGTTTGAGGGTTTTAGAGTTTTGATCCTTCAAAACATTGTTCCTACAAGCAAATTGCGAACCATAAACTATTGTGATTATGTAAAGGAATGACATCAAAATTCTAACACCGTTCAGAGTGCAATATTTATGTTTTACTTACTCTTGATTAGCTGATGGTTTTTGTAAAGCTGGCATTACATGCAATAATCTTCCTTGAAAG
Organism: Psophocarpus tetragonolobus; assembly: GCA_037954015.1. Classification (NCBI taxonomy): domain Eukaryota; kingdom Viridiplantae; phylum Streptophyta; class Magnoliopsida; order Fabales; family Fabaceae; genus Psophocarpus; species Psophocarpus tetragonolobus. The sequence goes on along the minus strand of CM075695.1, from coordinate 29,717,833 downwards.
ATTGAATTGTCCAACTGTTTTAGAGCCCTGATAAGCAATTATCATACAGTCAAGTAAATTAGCAACAGAAAAATTTTACTAACATAATGTCAGCTGATGAGAAGTACCGGCAAAAATTTTTAAATAGTCTTAGTATTAGAAGAGGTAACAGCTTTCTGAATTGAGGTCTATTGTTGTAACTACATTTCATATGGAAGGGGATGGCATACTCCAAACTATGCTTAATTTATTGTAGGAAAACTCTATTTAAAACCTCTATATTCGACTTATTACAGAAAACCTCTTCTCAACAACATAACTAACCAAGCAATATATACTATTTTCACTTTAGTCTTAAATGCAAAATCAAGATTTGAAGCATTAATGTAGTAAAAATACTATTCTTAATTAAAAGAAGTATTGTTTAAAAGAAACGGGCATAGTGACGCACGAAACTTTTAGATTAGATCCTGTCTAAACAGAGTTAAGAACTTCGGACTGAGGCAATACTTAAAAGGTAAAGCTAATAACATTTCATTCAGGTCAAATACAAGAAAACAGAAGCATAGAGACACATCATAGTCAAGTTTTTCCCTCCTCAGTTCTACCAAATTATCTAAAGTTAAACTTAAGAAAATGATCCAAACTGAGAAGGCAAACCTAAAATTAACCAAAACCTCAAAGAAGCAACTCTAGAAGTGTTGGAGATCAGCGCATATCAATCAGAATCATATAATTCTGATTTGTACAGCCAATAAATAGGATTTTAATGTTAATAAGATCAGTTTTATTTCCTCTCCTTTCCTTATTTACGTGTAGCATTTATAGAGAGAATTATTTCCCTGATTTTCAGGGATAGATTAAGTGTACAGTTTTTATTCCCTTGTATTCCATTCATACCTCTCTTGTATCTTTTCCTAATCAGAAAATATACATCTTATTTCCGCAGGAAGGAAGTAGCAATAGAAAGTCTAAGAAGTAAAGTGGTCCAAAGATCATTGTCAACCTGGAGATTCATTCTAAAATTAAATGGCTTAACACTTTAAAAGAATACCCTACCATATCAAATGACCAACCATGAACTAAAAGAATACGACTTACAACAAAACAACAGTTGGTATATGTTAAATTAATGTTAGATGTTGGTTATTAGTTGTTAGTTGAGGTATATTATGTTTCAGTTATTATTGCATGTCAGAGGTTGGTGGTAGTTGTATTCACTACTCTGATTTTCTAGATTATATTATATCTCTATTTAATAAAAGATTCTAAGTTGAGTAAGGTTATCTCAAGCTTTTCTATATTCAAGTTGGTATCAGAGCAAGTTCGATTCTGCTCTAAATCGTCTGTAGGTTGTCCGCCACTATCGCCGCCATCCGCCGCCTTCTTCGGTGACTTTTTCTCCGGCAAGCACAAATCCAGGTGCGCCTCGACGCGCATGTTTTACCCCTGTAAATTGCTCCTCCATATGCCGCTCCACGCGCTGCCTCAGTCACGCCAAACAGAAAGTGCGTGAGCTCCACGTGCCGGTAAAACAGTCTCCGTTCGCCATTGTTCCGGTGCCGTCTGACTCGCCGGAGCCTCCCGAAGCCATTGTTGACCTGCATGGTTCACTTTAAGCAAGATTTAGTGGATTTAAATCAAATCTCTCTCTCAGGTCTCTGTTTTTCCTCTTTTTCAGACCTGGAAAAATGTCTTCTTCTATCTCAGTCAACTCTGATCCCATTCTTCCTATATCTGGATCTGCCGTCATCACAACAGAAAAACTCAATGGTAAAAATTATTTAGCTTGGGCCGATTCTGTGGAACTCTGGTTCCTTGGTCAAGGATACCATGAGCATCTAGAAAAAGTAGATATTGAGGGATCAGCTGAACAGTGGAAGAGCCTTGACTTTCAGCTTTGTGCACTTCTATGGCAGTCAGTGAAGCCTAAGATATTGAGGAACCTCAAAGCTTTCAAAACCTGTTACTCGTTTTGGAAGAAAGCCCAAGATATCTACTCTAATGATATCCAATGCTTGTTTGATTGTGTTCAAAAGCTAGCCTCCTTAAAACAAAATGATTCAGATATAGTGTCATATGTTTCCGAAGCTCAAGCCGCTGCAGAAGAATTGAAGCTTTTCTTAGAAGTTGATTCTATAGAAGAAATAAGGAAACGACTTGATAACCTCTATATGGTTATGATTCTTTGTGGTATGAACCCGACATTTAATCACATTCGTGATCAAGTTCTGACTGGTCAAGATATTCCTTCCATGGAGAGCTTAACTACTCGTCTCCTCCGTATTCCTACCTTGAGAATGAGGGTACCTCCCTTGAAAATAATATGAAGTCCTCTGTTATGATATCCTCAAGAGGAAGAGGAGGACGTGGAAACAGAGGTCGTGATGGAAGAGGTAATCGTCCACAATGCACTCATTGCAAAAGGATGGTCATATTCATGAGACATGCTACTCATTGCATGGTTTTCCAGACAAGTCTGCTCATGTATCAAGGTCTGAGAAGCCAGAAGAGAGGAAACTATCTAAAAAAGAATATCAAGGATACCAATAATATGTGATGATGAAATCTAACAGCCTTGCTGGACCTTCCTTTGGACCTAATGTCTCAACGGCCTGCATTTCTCAAGCCGCTGCAGAAGAATTGAAGCTTTTCTTAGAAGTTGATTCTATAGAAGAAATAAGGAAACGACTTGATAACCTCTATATGGTTATGATTCTTTGTGGTATGAACCCGACATTTAATCACATTCGTGATCAAGTTCTGACTGGTCAAGATATTCCTTCCATGGAGAGCTTAACTACTCGTCTCCTCCGTATTCCTACCTTGAGAATGAGGGTACCTCCCTTGAAAATAATATGAAGTCCTCTGTTATGATATCCTCAAGAGGAAGAGGAGGACGTGGAAACAGAGGTCGTGATGGAAGAGGTAATCGTCCACAATGCACTCATTGCAAAAGGATGGTCATATTCATGAGACATGCTACTCATTGCATGGTTTTCCAGACAAGTCTGCTCATGTATCAAGGTCTGAGAAGCCCGAAGAGAGGAAACTATCTAAAAAAGAATATCAAGGATACCAATAATATGTGATGATGAAATCTAACAGCCTTGCTGGACCTTCCTTTGGACCTAATGTCTCAACGGCCTGCATTTCTCAAGCCGCTGCAGAAGAATTGAAGCTTTTCTTAGAAGTTGATTCTATAGAAGAAATAAGGAAACGACTTGATAACCTCTATATGGTTATGATTCTTTGTGGTATGAACCCGACATTTAATGGTCAAGATATTCCTTCCATGGAGAGCTTAACTACTCGTCTCCTCCGTATTCCTACCTTGAGAATGAGGGTACCTCCCTTGAAAATAATATGAAGTCCTCTGTTATGATATCCTCAAGAGGAAGAGGAGGACGTGGAAACAGAGGTCGTGATGGAAGAGGTAATCGTCCACAATGCACTCATTGCAAAAGGATGGTCATATTCATGAGACATGCTACTCATTGCATGGTTTTCCAGACAAGTTTGCTCATGTATCAAGGTCTGAGAAGCCAGAAGAGAGGAAACTATCTAAAAAAGAATATCAAGGATACCAATAATATGTGATGATGAAATCTAACAGCCTTGCTGGACCTTCCTTTGGACCTAATGTCTCAACGGCCTGCATTTCTCAAGCCGTTGCAGAAGAATTGAAGCTTTTCTTAGAAGTTGATTCTATAGAAGAAATAAGGAAACGACTTGATAACCTCTATATGGTTATGATTCTTTGTGGTATGAACCCGACATTTAATCACATTCGTGATCAAGTTCTGACTGGTCAAGATATTCCTTCCATGGAGAGCTTAACTACTCGTCTCCTCCGTATTCCTACCTTGAGAATGAGGGTACCTCCCTTGAAAATAATATGAAGTCCTCTGTTATGATATCCTCAAGAGGAAGAGGAGGACGTGGAAACAGAGGTCGTGATGGAAGAGGTAATCGTCCACAATGCACTCATTGCAAAAGGATGGTCATATTCATGAGACATGCTACTCATTGCATGGTTTTCCAGACAAGTCTGCTCATGTATCAAGGTCTGAGAAGCCCGAAGAGAGGAAACTATCTAAAAAAGAATATCAAGGATACCAATAATATGTGATGATGAAATCTAACAGCCTTGCTGGACCTTCCTTTGGACCTAATGTCTCAACGGCCTGCATTTCTCAAGCCGCTGCAGAAGTTTGAAGCTTTTCTTAGAAGTTGATTCTATAGAAGAAATAAGGAAACGACTTGATAACCTCTATATGGTTATGATTCTTTGTGGTATGAACCCGACATTTAATGGTCAAGATATTCCTTCCATGGAGAGCTTAACTACTCGTCTCCTCCGTATTCCTACCTTGAGAATGAGGGTACCTCCCTTGAAAATAATATGAAGTCCTCTGTTATGATATCCTCAAGAGGAAGAGGAGGACGTGGAAACAGAGGTCGTGATGGAAGAGGTAATCGTCCACAATGCACTCATTGCAAAAGGATGGTCATATTCATGAGACATGCTACTCATTGCATGGTTTTCCAGACAAGTCTGCTCATGTATCAAGGTCTGAGAAGCCAGAAGAGAGGAAACTATCTAAAAAAGAATATCAAGGATACCAATAATATGTGATGATGAAATCTAACAGCCTTGCTGGACCTTCCTTTGGACCTAATGTCTCAACGGCATGCATTTCTCAAGCCGCTGCAGAAGAATTGAAGCTTTTCTTAGAAGCTGATTCTATAGAAGAAATAAGGAAACGACTTGATAACCTCTATATGGTTATGATTCTTTGTGGTATGAACCCGACATTTAATCACATTCGTGATCAAGTTCTGACTGGTCAAGATATTCCTTCCATGGAGAGCTTAACTACTCGTCTCCTCCGTGTTCCTACCTTGAGAATGAGGGTACCTCCCTTGAAAATAATATGAAGTCCTCTGTTATGATATCTTCAAGTGGAAGAGGAGGATGTGGAAACAGAGGTCGTGATGGAAGAGGTAATCGTCCACAATGCACTCATTGCAAAAGGATGGTCATATTCATGAGACATGCTACTCATTGCATGGTTTTCCAGACAAGTCTGCTCATGTATCAAGGTCTGAGAAGCCAGAAGAGAGGAAACTATCTGAAAAAGAATATCAAGGATACCAAGAATATGTGATGATGAAATCTAACAGCCTTGCTGGACCTTCCTTTGGACCTAATGTCTCAACGGCCTGCATTTCTCAATCTGTGGAAGGTCAAAACCCATGGATTGTTGACTCTGGTGCTTCAGACCATGTCTCTGGTAATAACTCCTTGTTTTCATCTTTATTACCTCCCAAATTTCCACATCTTGTCACATTAACCAACGAGTCAAAGGTTTCAGCTTAAGGAGTGGGTTCAATTTCTAGTTCTCCCTCCTTAAATTTACCTTCTGTTTTGTACATTCCTTTTTGTCCCAATCTACTTTCCTTGAGTCAATTAACTAAGTCCTTAAATTGTTCAGTTACATTTAACTCTGACTCATTTGTCATTCAGGACCGTGGTACAGGCAGACAGATTGGCACAAGACATGAATCACGAGGCCTCTATTACCTGGAATCTAGCTCTTCAGTGTCTTGTCTTGCATCCATCTCTCCTAAATTGTTGCATGACCAAATTGTTGCATGACCGGTTTGGACATCCTAGTCTTGCCAAATTAAAGATAATGGCTCCTAGTACTCAGAAAATCCAAACTTTAGAATGTGAAGCTTGTCAATTAGGCAAACATGTCAGGTCTTCTTTTTCAAGTAAAGATAAATCAAGAAGTAATTCAGCCTTCTCTACTGTTCACTCAAATATTTAGGATCCTAGTCGAATTACTTCTTTTGGATTTAAATATTTTGTCACCTTTATTGATGAATATTCTCAGTGCACGTGGCTTTATTTAATGAAAGAAAGGTCTAAACTTCTATCCATATTTGTGTTCTTCTTTCATGAAATAAAAACTCAATTTGGAAAATCAATCAAATGTTTCAGAAGTGATAATGCAAAAGAATATTTTCTTCTCAACTCTCGTCATTTTTGTCCTCTCAAGGTATATTACATCAGTCCACTTGTCCCCACACTCCTCAACAGAATGGGATAGCCGAAAGAAAGAATCGCCACCTTGTTGAAACCGCTCGCTCTTTAATGATTAATGCAAAAGTTCCATTACATCATTGGAGAGATGCGATCCTTTCTGCCTGCTATCTTATCAATAGGATGCCCTCTTCCTCTCTTGATAATCAAATTCCTCATTCCATCCTATTTCCAGTAAACCTCTATATCATGTTTCACCTCGTGTATTTGGTTGTACTTGTTTTGTTCATGATATGTCTCCAAGCCTCGATAAATTGTCATCTAAGTCGATCAAGTGTGTTTTCCTGGGATACTCCCACCTTCAAAAATGATACAAATGTTATTCTCCTCATAACAAGAAGTATTACATGTCTTCAAATGTTACCTTCTTTGAAGATTCTCCCTTCTACTCATCCTCCACACCTGACTCTATTTCCATCCAAGAGGTCTTGCCCTGTTCCTCCTCGAGTCCAGATATTGTCATTTCTCCAGACATGTCTCATCAACCTGACCACACCAATATTAGTTCAATGCCTATCTTATCTGAAACTGATCATCCTCCCTCAACTCCTCATGGCATGACACCAGATATTGTACAACGGCTCCTAATTCTCCTTCCATGGCCAATGACAAGTTGACAACTCATGTTGGCCTATTGACCTTCGAAAAGGTATTCGCTCTTCTCGAAACCCTCATCCTATTTACAATTTTTTGAGTTATCATCGTTTGTCTCCATCTTATTGCTCCTTTGTAAATTCCTTATCCATCACTGTTCCTAAAAATGTTTGTGAAGCACTTGATCACCCTGGATGGCGACAAGCCATAATTGATGAAATGCAGGCCTTTGATCACAATGAAACATGGGAATTGGTTCATCTTCCTCCTGGGAAGAAAGTTGTTGGGTGTAGATGGATCTATGCTATTAAAGTTGGTCCAAATAGTGAAATTGAACGCCTTAAAGCTCGGTTGGTAGCCAAAGGTTACACTCAGATATATGGACTTGATTATGGAGACACTTTCTCCCCGGTGGCCAAGATCACTACTATTCGTCTTCTTCTTGCCATGGCAGCTATTCTCCATTGGTGCCTGTATCAGATGGACATTAAAAATGCATTCCTACATGGTGAGTTAGATGAGGAGATTTACATGGAGCAACCTCCGGGCTTTATTGCTCAGGGGGAGTCTGGTCTAGTGCGTAAACTCAGGCGATCTCTCTATGGTCTTAAGCAGTCGCCAAGGGCTTGGTTTGGAAAGTTCAGGAATGTTGTCCAAGGTTTCGGAATGAAAAGGAGTGAAGCAGATCACTCTGTCTTCTACTATCACAAATTTGTTGGCAAATGTGTTTATTTAGTTGTTTATGTCGATGACATTGTCATTACAGGAAATGATGAAGTCACAATATCTCAACTAAAGCAACACTTATGCAATCACTTTCAAACAAAAAATATTGGTCATCTGAAATATTTTCTAGGAATAGAAGTTGCTCAATCCAAAGAAGGCATTGTAGTTTCCCAGAGGAAGTATGTCTTGGATCTTCTGGAGGAAACAAAAATGTATAATTGTAAGCCAGTCAATAGTCCTATGGACCCATACAAGAAATTAGTAGCTGATATGGGAGACATACTCAGATCCAAAAAGGTATAGAAGGTTGGTTGGAAAGCTCATATATCTCACTATTACGAAGCCAGATATTTCCTTTGCAGTTGGAGTTGTAAGTCGATTCATGAATTCACCTTGTGTTGATCATGGGAATGGAGTAATGCGTATTCTCAGGTACATAAAAAAAGCTCCAGGCCAGGGTCTGTTGTTTGAAGATAAAGGAAATAGCCAAATTGTTGGATACTGTGATGCTGATTGGGCTGAATCCGTTACAGATCGATGCTCTACTACTGGGTATTGTGTGTACCTTGGTGGTAATCTTATCTCATGGAAGAGTAAGAAACAGAAGACTGTTGTTCAATCTAGTGCAGAAGCTGAATATAGATCTATGGCTCTTGCAGCTTGTGAGTTGGTGTGGGTTAAACAACTCATACAAGAATTGAAGTTTTGTGAAATTTCTCCAATGCAACTTTATTGTGATAATCAAGCAGCTATCCACATTGCTTCCAATCTGATATTTCATGAAAGGACTAAACACATTGAAATTGATTGTCACTTTGTAAGGGAAAAAGTGTTGTCCAAGGAAATTAGGACCGAATTTGTTGGTACCAATGACCAGCTTACAGATCTATTAACCAAACCCTTAAAGGGTTCTCGGATTGAATACTTGGTTTCCAAGCTTGGAACATATGATTTATATGCTGCAGCTTGAGGGGGAGTGTTAAATTAATGTTAGATGTTGGTTATTAGTTGTTAGTTGAGGTATATTATGTTTCAGTTATTATTGTATGTCAGATGTTGGTGGTAGTTGTATTCACTACTCTGATTTTATAGATTGTATTGTATCTCTATTTAATAAGAGATTCTAAGCTAAGTAAGGTTATCTCAAGCTTTTTTATATTCAAGCGTATAAACCGTATAATATAAAGTATAAAAATAAAACTAAAAAAAAATGGCAAGACAACAACTTCTACACACCAAATTGTTACCTGTCTGCAAATTCTGGAGTTGTATAAAGAATATATGCTATTCCTTTTGATCGTTTTGTATCTTTATCAACAACTAGATGAACCTGGGAGACACTACCAATGTGACTAAAATGTTCTTCCAGCTCCTCCTCACTGTAACAAAACAATGCAATGATTCAAACCAACCTGAAACAAAAATGGTATTAAGGGAAACTATCGAAAGCACCTATATATGTTGGTAATGCAGATGATTTAACTTGCTTAATCAAGACATTCTTGGAAAACAATGTAACTGGAAAAGTTGTCATGCCAGAATAATATCACACATGCATCCAAAAAGAGAATTAAAGAAAAAAGAAAAGTATATTTAAGTATATAAGTACGTGGTCGTATATGGCAGATTACGGACAAACAAACGACAGGAATCAAAAACTTTTTTCTCGTCTTCTGGATTTGATAATTCCCCCCTTTGCTCAGTCACTTTCACCTGAGCCTTTTGATGGGTAATATCCTCCCCATTAGTATCTTCTTCTCCCTCTAAGTCTACCTCTCGAGCACCAATTCTTGTATCACAATTTTCCTCATCTTCACTAGCATCACTATGATCATTTTTGTTGTCATTGTCAATGCATGATGAATCATTGTCTTTGTCGTCATCATCATCACTACCTTCAGAATCAGACCACTCTTTGGTCACCTTACTCTTGAAATAATCCATATTAGAAATTACCTCATCACGTTCAACCTCATCACGTTCAGGCTCAAGTGACTTTCTAGGATCAGAATTATCCAGAGACTTGTCTTCTGATGAAACACTTTGATCAACAACAACCGATCCGCCTACATTATCTTTATTTGACATTGCTTGGTTGTCGCCAACATTGGTTGCAACTGTCGTATCATTCGCCCACATTTTAGACTTGACCCGGGGCTGCATGACCTGAAGAAATTCCTCAAGCTCTGGGTTATCAACATCAACACCAACACCACCCTTCAAAATTTTTCCTCGTTCCTTAGCTCCATCTTGTTTATCCACATCCAGAGTGGTCTCTTTCTCCTCTTTCTTCTTCGAATATCGACTCCATGGCCGAGGAAGATTTTCATCCCCATGTTTTCTAGCCACCTGCTCAGTCAATGACGACATTGCAAAACACAACACGGGGCATCAGTTTTAATAACAAAAATTTAAATCAAACACAAAACAAAAAGAAAAAGTAGCATATATAACAAACCTCGCAAATAATTTTAGACGTACGAAGGAAAGATTTATCAAAATACCGGATGGCTTCTTGAGCTTCATTTTCAGAGCGGTATCCAATAAATGCAAACTGGCGACTCTTACCATCTCTGAATTGAAAACCAAGTAAAAACCAAATAGAACAGTTATAATTTCAATTACCATAGGAATATTACAATTTGAGTAAAATAAAGAGAAAAAGTAGTACAGTACTTTGTACGCATGAGCTTAACATCGGTGATTACTCCTTTTTCAGAAAAGAACTCCCGTAGTTCATCCTCCGCAACATGTTTTGGGAGATTCTTGACGCATATCCTTGACCTGCACAATCACAATGGTTCATGCAGTGGATCTCATTAGTGGATTTCATTCAGTGTTAGGGTTTTGCTTATTATTGAATATCAGAAGATAGAGATAGATTTTAATGAATTGCGATGGTGCACTTACATGATGTGATTGCAATTCGATACAGAAATCAAGCAAAATTTGCAGTGTTAACAACAGAGAGAGGAAGCAGGGTTGTGTTCTCAGCGGTGGCGTGTGGTGTAGTTGTGATAGTTGTTGGGTCTGTGGCTTGAACTGTATTGGCAAGGTTATCAATATCAATTTAACATTTTAACAATATAATAAAACAAATTTAGAATTTAGTCCCTCTCTGAAAATAATTCAAGCCAAAAATTCCGTGCCAAAAGTCCCTAAAAGTTCTGAATTAGGCCAATAATTTAGAATAACAGATTCAAAGGCAAACCCAGATTACTTCATTAACCATCCTAATTTACTACCAATTCATATTTAGATTACTTCATTAAAACTAGTACTTCATCAAACAAGTAATTCAAAAGCAAAAAAAGCAAATAATCAGATTAGATTCAGTGCCAAACTCAAAAGTCATTAGAACCAAAGAAAATAAGCAATTTGCAAATCCAAATCATAAGACTCATAACTCATAAGTCAAGATAAAACTCATAAGTCAAGATAACAGATTAAGTGCCAAAAGTCCCTAATAACCAAACCAGAGTAAATAAGTCATAACATTCTAACTCAGAGACCACAGAGATGGAGCTTAAGCCTCAGCTCCAGCAAGTGAGAGACTCACCCACGGAGAACGGGAGAATGCAAATGCGAAGTCGAGATGGTCAGAACTCAGAAGGATGTTGGAATCGCAAGGAAGCTTAGACCGCCGGAGCCAGGGAACGCAAGGTGTCGTCGCCGGAATCGCAGGGACTTCGACAGCGAGGTCGAAGTCGAGAACGGAGCTGTCGCTGCCTCGCTGGAATCACCGAAAGCGAGGTTCTCACTGGAATCGCAACGGAGCTTCGCCGGAGAACGGAGGCACGGAACTCTGGCGGAATCGCAAACGAGGTTGCGGAGGTTTTCTGCTTCTCTTCTCACTTCTGCGCAAAACCTAAGGCTGGGTGCATAAAAAACAGCAGCATTTTGAACACTCCAATTTAATATTAAGTTATCTAATTTATTAAAATAATTTATTGTAACAATTATATTTTAATATATTTTTGCAAAATTATCATTATCTTTGATAATTAACTTTTTCCTCTTAATGAGTTGTCAATAACCTCTCAGTTAATTATGGATATTTAAATTAAAAAAAATTAATACGAGAAATTGAGTTTTATAATAAAAGAATTAAGTATTTTTTTTTATCTTGTAGTATAAATAACACATAATTAAAATAAAAATAATAATAAATTAATTAAAATATGTTAAAATTATAAAATACAATCCTTTCAAGCAATTCAAATATTAATGGATTTGAAGCTAGATTATTTATTTTATATCAAATGTAAAGTTTTTTTATTTACTATGATTAAAAAATAATTTCATGTGTTTTATATAAAATTAAAAAATAATTTCATTTGTTATATTTTTATATATTTATATTTTTAACAACTTAAAATAATAAAAATAGTTTAGTAAATTTTAACCAAAAGGTCTAAATTAGATTAATTTATTTAACTAATTATTAAATTTAGTGGCTTTAATTTTTTGAATTTAACTAATTTAGTCGTTAGTACATGTCATTGTACCTTTAAAATGCTATTCATATTCTTGTGTTGTTATTTTTTCTTTCTCAAGAGTTCTTTCTTATGATGTATACTTTATATATTGTTATTAACATCCTTGTAATCCTTTAAACAAGCATTTTCCAACACCATTTATTGATATTTTATAATTAATTTATACGACAATGTAAATGTACAACCATGTAATGATTAATTGTGACGTATAATAAATTGGTTAAACTTTATCATAATTAGTATAAAAAATATTTAAATAAAAGAGTTTAATTGGTATATATTGTCAATGTAAAAATTTTTACATTGACACTCAATCACAACTCTTCGGGTAAATTTGTTGACTTTCCTCATTACTATTTAAAAGTCACATAAATGAAAAATCATGATTGAATATCAGTGTAAAAATCTTTTATACTGACAGTGTATACCAATTAAACTCTTAGTAGAATTTATAAATATGATTAAATAAAATTAATAATTTTAATAAATAAATAAATTTAAAAAGATTTTAAATAAGATTTTTTTTTATATTTTATATATCTGTTTTGTTTATGGTATTTCTGATACAACTTTTTTTGTAAGCATATTTGCGTCTACAAATGATTATAGATTGTTGAATTTTATTATGTTACGCTTATCATGACTTTAATTGACCTTCATAATTTACATTTTTCTACATTCAAATTTTAATATATCACATATTTTTTTATTCTCTATCATTGTCTCTTAATAAAATACAACTCTTCGCTTGCATGATTTAAACACATAAAAATGTGTTTCTTCAAAGTATTACACAATTTAATCTTAATAATATAATAACATGTTTCTTTAGAAGAGAAGAACAGACAGGAGTGATAACAGTTTGATATCTTAATGTAACTTTACCACGAAAAGAATAAATAAATAAGTTAGTATAATAAAAAAAAAAGACCAGTAAAAAGTTAATATTAGAGTTTCTTTCTTTTTTTTTAATTTTTATTTAAATTTTGATGTACAATATTAATATTAGAGTTTCTTTTTCTTTTAAAGCTTTTATAAAATTTTCATTAAACTAAACTATTATATATAAAATTTATATGATCTTTCTACTTGTATTTATTCAAAAATACACAAATGATCGCATAATGCAATATTAACTTCTATTTTTTATTAATTTTAATGGTTTAAGTACTTTTTTAAATTTATGCTTTTTTAACACTTGAAAAGTATTTTTCAAACAATATTTGTATTAAAAATATTTTTCTCAACATAAATAAAGTAAAAAATGAATATGTTCTTAAAAATACTTGAGTAATCTATTTATTTTTTACATGTTTTTAAATTTTTTGGACTAATAAAAAAATACTTGAGTTGTCTTGCCTAGTCCATTTTTGTGTATTTTGATGTTTATGTTATTATTGAATACATTTCCTACATTTGTTAAATGTATTTTTATTTTAAAAAACATCAATATCCTTTAAAAATATTTTTTAAATTTTAGATTAAATTTTTTTATTTTTCTATAGTTATATTCAAATTATAATATTAACAAGTTTATGAATGAAAAATCAAATAAAATACGAATGAAAAGTCAAGTAAAATATGAATAAATTTTTTAAACAATTATTTATTCTGACAAAACCTTTTAATTTTGTATTTTAATGTGAACATACCAACTTAATTTTTTTAGCCTACTTTCTTGTAATTTTAATAGGAATATATTATACTATATTACTAATAGTTTCAAACATAAGTAGATTACTAAACCGACTCCTGAAAATAATTCTTATCATATTTTCAAAACTATAATAAAATTCAAAACCTATTAAAAGATCAAAGTGGCTTGAAATTATATAATACAGTTTAGAAATTGGATTTTCATTATATAATATTGTTTACCTTTTAAAAGATATATTATAACAAAGACATGAAATAATTTAAAATTTCACAGAGAAAAGTTTAGTACATGTTTATAAAAAAATATTTCTTAGAAAATAGTAATTTTTTTAAAGGTTATGATTAGCTTTTTTTAAAATAAATCCTATTTGTGAAATATAGTTTGAATTAAAAAAAAATAAATTTAAAACTTAAATTAATAATGCCAACAATTAGAGATGATAACCTCTTATAACAAAGTAAAAAAACTTCTTCATAAAGTTTTTATCGTATATTTAGAGTTACAGCCTCAAAGATATAAAATTTAAGTAGAGAACAGATATCCTAATCTTTTTAAAATTAGAGTTTAATCATTAGAAATGTTAAATAAAAAGACATGCTTATTGACATATTAAAGTTAAAGTTTTCATATTCACAACTATATTTGTAGATAAGTACGTGCTTATTGATATGAGTTGGAAATGAAAAAAATAGTGAATATGAAAATAAAAACAAGAACAAAGTTAATGGAAGATCATGAATTTCCTATGGTTTAAAAATCATGAAGATAAACTGTATATGACATGCATTTTAAGTTGTCCGACTACACGTTACTGTGAAAAACAGCTAATATGTCACGTAAGCAAATGGAAAGTGACAAAGATACATGAAAACACTGACAGATATATCTTGTTGTTATGAACAAAATCATTTTTTTTATTTGAAAAGTATTAAATAATAATTTTAATGTCTCATAAAATATTTTTTTAAAATAATGAACGTATCTTTTAAATTAAACAAAAAAGAAAATAAATTGATACCCATTTTAACTATTTTATTTTATTAATTTATAGAAATTTAAATATTTTAATTTTCTTTAATGAAATTGCATGTTTCTTATACTTTTTTGCCCACTAAAAGAATCTTCTAAAAATTCTTCTCTACATTGAAATATCAAATGTCCTTTTTATATATATAAATAGTTTTATATTATCATTTAATTATAATTCACACTATTTCTATTACTTTTAAAATATTTATCAATAAATTTGATAGGGTTGTGATTAAATGAAGATGATGTAAAATTATTACATGTATTTTCTTTTATGTATTAAGGATGTAATAAGTTTTTTTAAGTCATGAAATTTGAATTTAAGAAAAAAAATCATTTTTTGAATAATTCTACTAGGAGGTTGAAAATTATATATTTTAAAATGTAGGAAGTTGAAATGTATAGATAGATATTAAATCTATTGTCGTTTGCAAACTATCTAATTTCCATGAAAGAAATTCTCGTACTCATTTTGTATGATGGTTTGTTTTAAAAAGTTTTTCTATAGCTCTTTTGTTCATGAATTTTTTAAAATTAATAATAATTATTTGGAATATATTTAAAGGTTTAATTAGTATATATTAACGGTATAAAAAACTTTTTACATGTTCAATCATATTTCTTCATTTATATTAACTTTTAAAATATTAATTGATAAAGTCAATAAAATTACCCTAAATTAAGGAGGATTGTAATTGGATATTAATGTAAAATTTTTTACAATATCTTTGCATATTAATTAAACTCATATTTTAATTTTTAATAACATTATAATTATACATCATATATACATCTTATTTTAAATATAAGATACATTTTTAAGACTTTATACTTTTTTATTAGACTCTTTAAATTGTCTTGTATATTATTTATTTTTTACTATACAATACTTATTTATAAGAATCTTTTTAAATTGTCTTTTGCATTATTAAATTACAGTAACTAATTAGGTAAAAATGATAAGCTTTAATAACTTTAAGGGTAATTTTGAAAAACAAATACAAATTTAAAACTCTTACTTAAATTAACTAACTTTCTTATCAAATGTAAATTAACTAGTTACACTCGGAAACCATAAGTATGTTTGTTTTTCCACTAGGAACCCTAAAAGGACATTCAACTAAAAGTAATAATAATTTTTTATTTCTCATGAAACCATAGAACAAGTGCTAGCCTAATCGAATTAAACCGTTATCCAAACATATTATATAGAGTAAATTATAGAAAAATTTCTTAAAATTTAGTGTAATTATATATAGATCCTTCCTTTTTTTAATCTTATTTTAGCATCCACAGGTGTTAGTATAAGATTTGCTAACAATATTCTGTAATATTTTTAAATATATAGAAATTGTTAGTATAAGGTTTTTAACCTTAAAGGACATTAGAAAATTAAAAAAGTGAAATTATGTGTAATTTAATAGAAGTTATATATATATATATATATATATATATATATATATATATATATATATATTATATTATATTATATTGTATATCTAAATATATGTTATAAAGTGATAAAAGAACAAATTGCAGCATCTTTCTTTCTTCTTTTTTTCCCTTATTTTTTGAATTCAAATAGTTACCGTTTCGTTCGGTGAAAACCTCAGTCACTTTGCTTGGCTTATGATTGATCCAAATTATACCCTCATAAGCATTTAATAGACTAATACATATCATAGAAAGTCACCATATAGCCAAACACTAATAATCTTAAAATCCTGGGAAGGAAACGGCAATTACTTAAGCTAGATTTTGCAGTTTCTGCTTCCAACATTATGGCATGAAAAAGTACCTCTAGTTTGTATGTCAGAAAGAATTCACATGTGCCCATGGAGATAATCAAGTCTAGCAAAATAGTGATCAAATTTTCAGATGGTACAAAGATCAGCTTCCAAGATAAAAAATTTACTACTTTCTATAAATGTATATACAACAGCTTCTTGGCATTATAACATGTGGAAAATTCATTGGCAAACCCTATCTTCACAATGGTAGCCAATGTAATAAAGTGGAGGTATCTGCTATATATCTAAGTTCTGTAATCTCAATGTATAAGCTGTACAGTAATTATACTAGCCCTGACCTGTACTCACATTAGGGTAGTGCATATCTGTTCTTCACTGTCACAGGCATCACAGAGCCTTTTGATCAAGCCTCTCATTCCAATTTAGGCAGCGAATCAAGCTTCGGAACCAATCACCCGTTTGGTCAAACTTGTTAACGGTTGGAAGGGGATGTTGACTCATAGATATTCGGACAGAATCTCCTCTTGAGAGTTGCTGCCTTCTCTTCCCATCAAATGAAACCCAGGCATTACTTCTTGCATCTTCAGGAATCTGTTATTGGTAAATCCTATGTAAGTATGTAACTCATCCTTTTACTAAACTAGAAAATACTAAGCAAAAATGAATGCCTAAGTGTGTATGGATGCCCATTTTCTATGCCTCAAACACCCATACATGCTTTCCAAGGAACAAAACTGAGAAGCAACAATGTTACTGGATTGAAAAAAATGTCAGTTAAGTTCAATTGAAAGTTTTTTCAAACACAGTCCTAGTTTCGGATCATAATTCATCAGGTATCTTTTTCTAACATGCGCTGAAGATGCAAATTAACATAGCTTGAAAGGGAAAACATTTGGCATCGGAAATGCATCATAAGCCATGAAACAATAACATCCAATATGATACTTTCAGGAGAGAGAATGATTAACTTGACCTTCAATTCTAGTCTTGCAGAATCTGGAAGTATAACTGGCCTAAATGAGAGTGAATGTGGACATATTGGGGTAAACAGTATGCAAGGAACATTTGGATGGACCTGCAGTATTCTTTTCACATTAGATAAAAACATCAAGGAAACAATTATGAATTCCAGTAGAAACTATAGAGCAAACATTGGTCCATATATTGCACCAACACAGCGATACCATGGCATTAGATAACATATATTTGAGAAGTTCTACAACAGAAAATCATACAAGATGACTTCTATTTTTCTATGCTAATACAAATTTTGACAATAGTTCTTTATCCACTGTCTTGAACAGGAGCGCGTGTTTACTTTAGAGCATCTAAAGAGTGATTTACTCTTTCTAGATATATTTCAATATTTTTAGTTCACATGTGACGGAAGCTAAGCTACAATTGGTATTGTAAAATAAAGTACATTTCACTTAAAGGATGGGGTAAAAGTATAAGTACAGGAAACATCATATGGAATCTTATTTTTAGGGAATCAAGGAATGAAAGGAGAACTCTATTTAAGTATTCATTTGACAAAAGGTCGAGAGAAGACAACAAAAATACATGTAACAATGTTTATATATTGTGTGCTGCAACTCATTCAGCATTGTCTATCCACATTTGCACAATAGGAAAAGGAGGATTACAACTTGAAAAATATCATTAGATTCACGTCTTTCAACACAATATTCAATGTCTACCTCTCTTGTGCAGAGAAAGCGTGATAGAGAAGCTTAGTTCAAAGGTAAGAATATCAGGTCAATACATCTAATAATTCCATAATGAGTAGAACTCTTAAGCTTACCATGGATCCTCCAGCAGCTGTAGAATAGGCAGTACTTCCTGTAGGGGTGGCCACAATGACTCCATCACCTTGTACCTGAAAGACGTGATACTCGTCATACACAGAAGGTATGCCACTGCTTCATAAAGGTGGTTTTAGATATGAAATTTCAAATATTGATTGTTCTCATCATAGAATATAAAAAATGAATAGATATCTCTAGACGGCACATAATAAAGACACTAAAACTCACTTTTGTTATAAGTCGATCATGTTCATAGCATTCAATCTTTGAAAGGTACGGATTAGAACCGCGATCAACAACAACCTCATTGAGGATGTCAAATACTTTGCCAGGCATTGCTTTACCTTTACGAAGAATTTCACATCGGAGACGCATTCTAAGAGTAATATACACACCATCTCGTGTATTATTTCCATGGATGACTTGTCGTAAGTCGTGCTTGTAATCTTCAAACTGCAGACAGCAGAACTGAAGTCAACCAAATGAAACAAAGCTATCTATATTCCTTTATAGTAAAATAAATTATGAATTCGTAAAGCTTACATCATGAGAAGTCAGAAAACCAAGGGAGCCAAGGTTAAATGACACAATAGGGGGAACGGCATCTCTGAATAAATTTGATGCATGCAGTATAACACCATCTCCACCCAAGCATGCCACAAAATCTACCTTCTCATGTAGATCACTGAATGAAAGACACTTATACATTAAACATTGAATGAAAAGCAAGGCTTTTTTAGGAACAGAAAAACTGCCCTGCAGCTATTCATATAAATTTTCAAGCTGCAGTACCTGGTATCTTGACTGTAGAACGTCTGAACAAATCCAAACCCCGGAATTCTAGCAAATATATCATGCACATCAGGTTCCACAAGAACATTCATTTTCTCTTGGTGATAAAGGAAAGAAGCAACCTGCAGATTAGATACAGAAACTGTATTGAGAAAGAATGTAATGAAATTATTTACACTAATAGTCTAATAGTAATAATACACACAAGTCTCATTGAATTAAAAAGGACCAAATGTTCTTGAATACCATGCAAAGCTCAAAACTACACAAGTATCATGTTTCCTAACAGATATGATTCATAAATTCCTCTGAGCTTTTATTACACAACAAGTTTTTTGGTCCATTCTTATTATTGAAAATCTAGATCCACTGATCCCCAAAATATTGCTGCATAGAAATTTTTCAACCCTGTTTTCGATATTATACATTTAAATGTTGTGAATGCAACACTTTACTTAACAAATTTTTTTCACCTCTCCAATATTATCTATTTGAAAATTCCTTATAAACTGAAGCCAAGAAAAGGAAAAATAAAGTGTTATAGCCTTGGGTTTTATAGTTATCTTTAATCATTCTTTTATCAAGAAATTCAAAATATCTTAAGCTTGAGTGATTAAAATAAATAATAAAAACCTATCAATCATAAATAATAGGTTATCATAATGAGCACATATAAATTATCTTAACTTTAAACAAGGTACAAATCTTAAATTAAATCTTATATACTACAACCTTTAAATGAGAGCCTATTAAAAAATCTCCATATATCTGTTATGTAATTATATAATTGAAATAATGTGAAAAGTATTTATATAATACATATAAAAATTATATATTAAAAAAAAAAAAAAACTCAATATAAGTAAGAAACTGTACAGGAACTGTGTGTAATCTCACGCACAAGCAGGTTTATTTATAGTCAGTAGATAACAGCAGTTAAGGAAATAAATATATAAAATCCTTACAAATCTGCAATACAATTATACACACTTTCCATTAAATCTAATCATCTTTACCCATACATTATAATTATAAAAGACTTTTATATTTTTTATTCTATAATCTATTAAGTAGTCAAGCCAGCCAGTAATTCTCAACCTAGGCTTAGTTTATTAAAAAAGTTTCATCCCTATCTCAAGCTCAATTTATTTCTGACATGAGAGAAAAGACCAAATCTTGTACCTAGTTCAACCACAAACCAACAACTATGGACTATGGTTCTTTAGATTAATGAAGCAGACCAGTATAAAAAATTGATCAAAGATACAACTATAATCATAGAAGTTGGAAAACAATGCCAATGTTGTCATGTTCAATGCTATATCTTTTTGCAAATTTGTTGTTCCTAAGAACTTTGATGAGAGGACCATTGAAATACTAAAAAAGATCATTTCTTTGAACCACTTTCATGCTTTTTGGAGTTTAAGAAAATCATTACCCTTTTTGCTTCTTCCATTAGTTCTTCACCCAACTTTTTCAACAATAACACATTTTTTGGCATAGATTTCCACATAAGCATCTGCTGCTGGGTGCTAGGATGAGAGAAAGCCAAAGAAGATTCGGTCACTTTTTCTCTGGTACAAGAAAATCCATCTGTTCGAACTAGGAACATCTCAGCTTTCTTTCTTGATTGCACTCTTACAACTCCTGTTGAAGAAGCACACATATCTCCTTCAATGGATCCCAAGTCGTCATCGTTTAAGGCTAACCTACCCTTAACCATCTGACCTTTAATCCTTTCAGAATTAGTCGTGACATTATCCAAATCATTCTTCACAATGTTGGAAGCATTGGCAGTAGTCACGTAATGCATTCCCTGTTCACTAAATCCATTTACCGTTGTCCTAACAGAACTAGAAGTACCCCTGTTCACTAACTTCCAATTGTCACCAACTGTAATCTGGGACTCTGTAGATGGATGATCCACAAGAGCCGATCCATTTGACCTTTCTGGACCAACAATTTTAGGTGTTGGATTATCACTACTTCTACCAATCAAACCTCCCTGTAATCTTGTGATATTCAATCTTCTACTCTGATAATTGACATAAGAAGGTGGTGAGATCTTCCGGTTTCCCAAAAATTTTGACATCTCTCTTTTGGAAAAGATATCACAAGGTGGCACTTGAGCCTTTAAAGGGTTTATTTTGCGGAAGTCTCGTGGAAATGATCCTTCGTCATTAGTAGCAGTGGTTTCTGATAATTCCCCATTATCAGTAGAAACTTCACTCGAGGCTGTACCTTGTGCTTTACCATTACTATTCTTTTGAGAGATACTTCTGTCAAATGTTACAACAGAACTATTTGTTGAGTCCAAACTCTCTCTTGATGAATTGTTATCCTTTTCCAGGGAGGATCTCTCTGCAGTCAGTGAAGAGTCCTGATGTTTTGCAGATCCATTTGTATAACGTGTTAACATGTCATCAGGTGTAACTGGTTGATTAGAAACAACCTGTGATGAAGATCGAGTCATGTACTGCCTCCATCGGGAGACCATGGCAGATGCTCTCAAAACTCCTTCCTTGCTGTGAAGATAGATAGGCCTTTTGCTGCAATCTGAAACATAAGATGCAAACTTCACAACCTGTTCCATTGTAGGTGCAGTCCTAACTTCAACTGGGATTTTTACCAATTCAATTCTTCCAGATGAAATAGCATCATGCAGAGCCGTTTCATAGAAGTTATCTTTTACAGTCTCTGCTCTGAGATCAATAATGGTTTTATATCCTTTATCCAGTAACCACTTCAAGCCCTCTTCTGTTACCTGACCACCATTCCAAAAGGCTGCCTCTGTGCCTTTGGATTCTATGTCCTCTTTAGAAGCAGATAAATATACAGGACTCCAATTTGCAAACAGTGTGTGACAGGGACAACCTTCCCCACGAGGAAAACCAGAATCATAGCAGACATTCTTCAGTCTTTGAAGTTTCCTCCACACATTTAAGCTTCGATCATCATTGGGTATTAAATAGTTCTCAAGAGCAACGTGCAAGCTCTCAGAACACCTTTTCATCTCACTCCTAAAAAGGGCAAGTGGGGGCAGCTTATCATCTGTTGTGTTAACCTCTGCAGCACGAAAGGAATTCATAATTGAGGATCTTCCAGAAAGAATATCCTCCCTGCCCTTGTTCACAAGGGATACCATGCATCCTAGGACAGAAACTATTTTATCTTCTAGTTGAGGTTTCTCATCTGATGGAACCTCATATGAAACACTACATTCACCAGTGAATGGGTTACATAATGCGTCCATTAATGCAGAATGAAGCCTTTCTGAATTCCTAAAGATCCTACAAAATGCTTCGACTTCAGCAATATCACCTGGAACTGGACCCATCCAGGACAACTGTGATGTATCATTGGATTGGAAAGAACCTAAGTTCTAAAAAGAAAAGTATAAAAAACAAATTGGAAGATGGATGTCAGTCTATGACATGAATTACAGGAGTTAAATCGTTATTGCAAATATTAAACAAAAGGAAAATGAAGAACAATATCACTGATGCCGAATTTTATATTCCAGGCCTTAGATGTACTCAGCATGCCCATTTGTTCATATCGCAAAATAACTAAGAAAATAAAGCAAATAGTTTCACCAGCAGCATGCATTAGGAATTTAGGATTGGCCAAGTGCACATTCAAAAAGAAAGGAAATATAAGAATGACAAAAGCAACCAAATTGCGAGAGATGAAAGATGCTAGGTATGTGCATAATTCAGAGAAAAGGAAAAACAATTTCCTTATGTGCATTCTTATTTCAGACCACACCGGGTGAAGAGTTCAATGGTGATATTGGATGAACAAGAAACCAAATGGCAATAAGCCAATAATAACAAGAGAAATGAGCAAAAAAAGTTTCCCTTCATTTTGAGGCAAACAGTTTACAGTTCAACATGCATAAAACAAGTTTCAGTAAGGGATAATAGCGTGTTTGGATAAAATAGAGCTAAAGAATCAATTGAAATGTTTGTTTTAGATTCTGGGTATCCAAAATCAATCCTGCCATTAGTAGAGTTGATTTCCAGATAAGTAAAAAAAATTAATTTTTCCATTGACAAGGATTGATTTTAGGTGGAAAACTCATAAAACAAGCATATATAATTTGTAACACAATTCTACTTTACTAATCCATTCTTTTAAACTCTTCAAACTATCATTCTCAAAAGAAAATCCATTTTTTAACCCCAATTCTTTCCAAACCAATTCTTCCAAGATCAATTCTTTCAAAATAAATTCTGTTAAAATTTAAAACAAGCACACACTTTGTCACATATGAGACAATCTCCAAGTAAAATGTGCTCCATATCAAAGCTTCTTATCCACATGAACACTTATTTAAAGAACAAAACTCAGAATCAGCCCTTGGGTACTTTTAGTATTATTCACCAATAAGAATTGAAGTTTCACCGAACAGCACCAAAAGTATTAAAAAATAAGTCTTCTCCTTTCCAAAACTTAACATTTCAAAACATGGTCATCCAAACCAGAACATTTAATAAAGAAATAATATTAAAACTCCCCAACAAGGAGAAGAAATTATCATCTACCTGAAACACACGTTCACATAAAAAATAATATTTTATAATTTTATAGTAAAATCTAAGCCACTGAGCATCTTAATCTAAATAAATAAATAAATAAAAACTTGCTGACAAAGTATTGTACCTCCCTGTCACAACCAATAAAAAACACAAAAAACATTTCAATATTTAAAAAAAGAAACATTATTTTTTATACCCATTACCAGATTTCAGTGCTCACTTAAAAAAAAATTGAAACTTTAAACTAAGTAACTAGCATATGATAAACTGAAGAAAGAAAAAGTTGCATAAAACAACGAACCGGAGAGTCGAGTCCGAAACTCAACGAAAAGGAGTCAGAAAGCTGAGCCCTGATGACCAAGTTGAAGTGTCTACGGAGCCTTCTGCCACCCTTCTTCTGAAACTCAAAGCCCAGGCCCAAGCCCAAGAACGAGGGAGGAGGCTTGAAGAAGCACTGATACGACGGTGGCAGAGCGGCGGTCATGTCCGCCGAGAATGTCATGTCGATGCATGCTACCATCGGTGGAGAACATAGAAAAATTAGTATGCTATTTTGTAATATTTAAAATAAAAATGCAACTGCAGTACGATTTATTTTTTGGGTGTGAGAAAAATGAAAATGGAAATATTATTGTGGTTGAAGGATAATTAGAAGAGTTTTGGTGGTGGAGGCAACTTGTCCTCTGTTTGGACATTCTTGCCTTGTGTTCTTGAATCTTGATGCTGTGATAGTGAGGCTTTTGTGTACCTTTTACTTCTTTTTTTTAATCTCATTATCCATTTTTTTCTTGCTTAGATTTCATTGGGCCAAGTCATCAGGGATACAAAGTCTTCTTTATCTCTCTGCTGTTGTTGAATTTAATACAAGATTATTAGACTCGGCTCAGGAAAGAGGTTAGGAGCAATCCAACAAGTCAACGATTAATTCGCACTGCTTAGTCTGTATTAATAAAATATAAATGATGTATTATTGGGATAATTTTATGTTTTAAAAAAATTATAAAAAGTACTTATATATATATATACATTTATCACTGTTTGTAAAAATTTATTAAATAAAGAAGTTGATTTAGTGATAATTTAAAAAATAGTATAATTTTGGAATCATAGTACACATTTTTTATTTTTATTTAAATATTATGTTCATAAATACGTTTTTAGAAATTGTAAAAGTAAAATTTATGGCTCTGAGAATTAGAAGAGTTTTGGCTTTGTTTTTGGAAATTACAGAGAAGCTTAGAATGTGCAGAAAAGACATGAGGAAGTGCACATAACATGCAGCAGATGGAAAAAATAAGAGGAGTTATTAATGAGTGTGTAAAAATTGGGTTGGCAAGTTTCAATTTAAATCAGAACTCTTTATCTGGGTGACATACACATTTCATCTTACCGATTTTTATTCTTGTCATATTCAACTGGTTTAAGCCCTTTCTTGCTTTAGAGTTTAATTACTGTGTACGAAGTAAAAGAGTTTTACATTTAATTACAATTTTTTTTTGTTACATAATTTTTAAAATATTAATTAATAAAATTAATAAAGGTACCATTAATATAAAAAGTTGTGATTTTTAAAATTATTAACTAGTATATATTAATTAAACTTATATATTTATATAATAAATTATGAAAAGTTATTTTATTTATTAGAGAAATTGGGACAATATTTAATAAATGAAATACCCTGCGTGTGTGAATGAATACGAGTCAACATCCATTTTAACACTAAAAGATAGAGACACTACCAGTTACGTCTATGAAAAATAACTTCTGAATCCATGCAGTTTGTTATTATAGTAGATCAAGTTAATGAATCCTTATATTTTAACTAACACCATATTTTGGTCTTTATTATAATTTGATTAATTGCAAAATATTTGTAATGGTGTTTAACCTTCAAATGTAATAATATTTGTAATGGACAACTAACTCTGTCAAAATCCATAATTGCATCTCCCACCCCATTTTGTTTTTTACATCCACACCCTTTAGGGTGACACAGCACACAATCAACAATTGTCATGTATTGCTATTTATCATTTTTTTTATGATGCATAATAAGTTATAGTGTATGCAATCATAGTCCCTTTTATATTAAAAATTAGTCCTTTTAATAATTATAATTGACCCTCGAATCACATTCTTTTTTAATAGTCAAACTAAAGTCGTAATTTAAAAAAAAAAAATATAAAGACTAAAAACACAAAAAGTAAAAACAGGTTCATTATCGACTTCGAAATTATAGGCATTACAAAATTACTTCCTATCATTTCCAATCGTCACCTTCTTGCTAAATTAATAGTATTTCTTTTCCTATTTCCACTCCATACTCGATTTGATTACTAAGCACAATTTCCTTGTTTTTTCTTTAAGTAAATTATTTGAATAACTTTTTTAATTCCTTCCTATCATTTTCAAAATCTTTCCCTTTTTGTTCAGTCAACACTATTGATGTCTCTTTCACATCCTCCAATAAGAAGAACTAGAAAATTTGAAATATTAAAGAAATGAATAGACAATGGAAAAAGAAAATGAAAACATATTTGAAAAGTACTTTTTTAAATAATATTTTGTATTCTGATAAACAAAAAAATCAAAAGCATGTCTCAGAACATTTGGAAAATGCTTTTTAGAGTACACTTTTGAGTTTTTATATTTTTAAAAGAACTTTACGGATTCAATGTTCCGGAAAGCACTTTACAAAGTATTAAAAAGAAAAGATATCTTTTGAAAAATAGTTTTTTAAACATTAATTTTTTTTTAAAAAAAATGTGTAATCCGTTATTATGCAATACTGCGTAGATTTTTGAATGAAAAAAAAAAAAAAAACTTCACATACTTGGCTGCTCAAACTTTCTATTATGGTGTTCTACTGTGATAAAAATTCAATACCAGATTTTTATGAAAACAGCGTCAAACTTTAATATCTTTGGAAGATAAAAGATGAAATGAAAAAGAAATAAAAAAAAAGGTTTAGAGAAAAATAAACAGAAGCACACTAGAAAAGAAGATAAATAAAACAATTTTTTGCAAATAGATACATCTTTCGAAATGTAAATAGATGTGTCCACAAATATTTTTATAGAAAAACAAAAGAACTTATGCCCACAAGTATGGCAACTGAAAGTAAGAGATAAGAGTACATAAATACAAGAAATAACTTAGTTTTATACAGGTTCACCTCAACTCTTGAATATGTTAAATTCTTCTCATTCACAATAGTAAAAGGTTCAACCAATTACAATCTATTACAAACACTTTTCAATGTCACTTATGTACCTACTAATATTAAACCTTCCCTGAATTTAAGATTCCCAAATATTATTTTTTACTATATCACTCCTAACTTTAAATCAAATGTATGATATTGCAAAGGTTATGAAATTTTTAAATCAAAGAATATGAAATTTTTAAATCAAATGTTACATATGTTGATTTTGTGCATATGATAGATGTTAAATTCTGAATTAGACAATCCAAAAAAATTTTAACACATTTGGATTATCCAATTTGGATGACATGCATCTAGTCTAAATTAAGGTCCAAATTAAGTAATCCAAAAAGCACCTGTTGTGCCGGTAATAATGTGCCCTAGGTAGGCTACTTCAATAACCCCAAAAATACATTTAGATATTTTAGCATAAAATTGATGGGTAAGTAGTAAAAGTAAAACCAAACATAAATGATGTAAGTGATTTGCACGAGTTTGCCTAAAAATTAAGATATCATAAAAAAAAATTGACACAAATTTGTGTAAAAATGGTATGAATAAGTCGTTCATTGTTGATTGAAAAGTCAATGATGCATTTGAAATACCAAATGACATGACCAAATCCATAATGGCCATCAAAGGTTTGAAAGGCGATTTTATCATAAAAAAAACTGACATAAATTTGCATAAAAATGGTATGAATAAGTCGTTCTGATTGAAAAGTTGATGGTGCGTGATTTTGCTGGTGTCTTCGGGTTCTACACATATTTGATGATATCTTGAACAAAGGTCAATTTTTGAAAAAATTGTGGCAACACCTAATTCATTCAAAAGTTCATCAATTGTAGGGATGAGAAAATGATCACAAACTGTGATTGCGTTTAACGCCGTCTAATCGACACAAAATCACCAAGAACCATCTTTCTTGTTAACCAGCAAAAGGGGGGAGGAATATGGGATAGTGTTTGGGACAATGATGCTTTTAGCGAGCATATTTCAAATAAGGGTAGACGTAATATCCTTTTTATGAATACGTGTATCTGTAAAGGTGGACATTTACATGTGGGGTATTTGGTACTAGGGTGATATGATGGTCATGAAGTCTAGTAGGTGGTAAGCCATAAGGTTGATATAAAATGGTGGGAAATCTGATAAAATGGGTTGGATGTTGGAGGGCAGCTAGGTTATGGATGTTGTATGGGGTAAAGGGTTTGGTTTATTAGGGGAAAGTAGTTGAAAGGATAATAGGTGAAAAGAAACCATAGAGTCTGTTCGGAGAAGGTGTTAAAGTTGGGGGAAAGAGGCCAATTTAGGGTTAAATGAGGAGCCCCTTTAAAGGTGATGGGTTGGCCATTATGGTTAAAGGTGAGTTGAGGAATAGAAAAGTCAACTTGGATGTGCCCTGAGGATTATAGCCAAGCAAGGCCTAAAACAACACTAGCCCCATGGATGGGTAACACATAGAAGGGTAAGAGAAAGGTATGGCCATGGAAAGTAAGCGGAACTTTGTCACAAAAAATTGGAACAGGTGATGTGTTCTCTATTTCCCACCATAACAAAAAAGGGAGTTGTCAATGTGGGGTGAAGTTAGAGGTGGTTGGCAAGATGAGGTTGTATAATATTATAGGAATTGTGTGCGTTAACAAGGATCATAATAGAAAAGTCGTTAATGGATCCTTGAAACCTTAAGGTACGAGGAGAAAGGTGGCCTGTTAAGGCTTGAGGGGAGAGGTTGAAATGTATAGTGTTAGGAAAATGGTGAAGGATTAAGAGGTTCAGCAGTATCATAAGCGTCTGGCTTAAGGATGGGTGAGTCAATGTCAAAATTATCTTTAACAAGTAGAATAAGGAATTTAGGACTTGCGTATTTATGTCCAAGGTGGAATGGCTAATCACAGTAATAGCAAATGCCAGTAGCCCTGCTCTCTTACAACTGACTCTAAGAAAAATGTTTAATGGGTAGATTAGGGGTAATGGGAATAGTTCGTGAAAGAGAGTGAAACGGTGTTGGTGTAGGGGTAATATAAGGAAAAATGGAGGGAAAGGTGATGTAGGAGTGACGAAATATGGATTTAGAGTCAAATATTTTTTCCTCAACAAGTTTTGCTAACCCAATGGCTTGGGTAATGGTCCAATGGAGGTGAGTTGCAAGATGGCTAGTTCACGACGAATCTCAAGTGTGAGGCTAGAAATGAAACAGTTTAGAATAATATCATAGGTAAGGCCATTGATGCAGTTGTCTATACATTCAAAAAAGTTTGATAATCCATAATTGAGCCAGTTTTTGAAGTTTAAAAAGTTCCACTTGGTGATTTTTATAGGATGATAGACCAAAATGAGATTTTAAAATATGGCCGAAGGAAAACCAATCTAGTAATTGATTGTTGGAGAACAATCATTTGTACCATGAGAGGACATCACCTTTCATATAAAAATCTGTCATAGACATGCATTGGTCCCAAGGGATTTGTTAAAACGTAAAATATTGGTCTGCTTGGAACAACCAATCAAGGGGCTCAGAGCCATCAACAAAGGCAAGTTGGAGCTTAGATGGGTTGAACATAGAGTGAGGAGTTGTTTGATGGTGTTAGGGAGGAACAATTTGGGGTATAGGAATGAAGGTGATGTGTGGTTGAGAAAATATGCGTGGGGTGCAGAAATGAAATGGGGGGCGATAAAGGGAGGGTTGTTGTGTAAGTGGTTGGTTAGGTGGCTCATGCAGTTTGTCGAGGAAGTTGTCAATGGTTTTGCTGAAAGGATGAATGACGAGTGTCTTGTAATTGTTGGTTAGATTCTAGTTGGATGGTCAATGAGCTAAGCTTTTCGGTGAAGGTGTGAAGGGTTTTTGGCAGCAGGGACATGGTAGGTAAATGAAAAACACCAATTTGTTAGGGTTAGACTAGGGTAGGCACCACGTGATATAGTATTTTGGCTACGTTGAAAGATATGCTATTGAAGGACAAACATTTACTTTGAATAGTTCTGATGCTTCCAATATACAAAATGCAACTTAAATAAACAACTAATATCAAGGTCCATTAAGAAAAGAGAAATGAAACCATAAAGAAGGAGGCAACAACTGCTATCAACCCTACATTAAATCAACAACATTAATAATAATCCTTGAACCAAACAGGTAGGGTTCATAGACGTTTGGGTCTGCTAACATGGGCTTCTTGGGTCAAGTTGCTATCATATTGCTAAGTTTTTCTCTTTGCACCACCATGTTTTCTTCCTGCACTTCCATAACCCTATGAAAAGTCAAAAATAGCCCTGGTAAAAAAAGTTAATACATATTTTCTCTCTCGTGTCTCTCTTCACTCTATTTCATCTTTTCATGTTCAAAGTCTGGACGCACCTCCATTCTGTCGCTCCTCTATTGTCAACCTCTATGTTTCCCATCACGATCTCCGTGCAACCCATCGCAACCTCCAATGACCTCTGTGCTCTCTGTCGCGCACATGCACCTTCATTTTGACGCTCCTCCATCGACGACCTCTATGCACCCAGTTGTACCATCCATGCATCTCGTCACAACGTCTGACAACCTCTGTTGCCTCCACTACAGTTTCACACACACTCTATTGCAGCACTTTTGTCCACCTTCGTTCATTCTCGCTTTCAAGTATTAGCAAATTTTTTAACAAATTCGGATTGGTCAATCCGGATTAAAGAAGATGAGAGGTGCAAAATGTAACAAAATTTTAACTTTTTTACTTAAACTAATTTTGTCATTTTTAAAAATTATAAAGGTATAAGGAGAAAACATAAATATGCAAGAAGAAAAACTTTAATTTGCTACATTGAAATTCTAACCAATCTCAACATCACTTGGTGCAAACTATTGTTGAACTTCCACTTACATGTTTGGAAATCCAATGACAATGAGACAAAAATATCTTTACAAAAGTATTAGAAGTTTGTTTTCATTTTCAATTTACTTTCATTCACTGGATTTACATTGTAACGCTCAACATTTTCAATTTCAATACAAACATGCACCACCGTTAACAATTAAAATTAATAAGCTTTTACATAGGAGTTTGATCTTTGCCCTCTCCATTGTAATAAAACTAGTTTCAAAATCAGAACATCTGCTCCGCATGGGATAAAAAAAAATGATGAATTCAACCCTTTTATCTTAACCAAATTTTACATATTTTGAAATTTTTTAGATATATTATTTAATAATAAATAAATCTACACATTTTTAAATATTATATTATTTATTAAAATTAAGTGTATAATGAATTGCTAAACAGTTTTAATATTATATGAAATTTTATATATTTGATCTAATTAAAAAATATATTTAAATGACATTAAAACAGAATATAAATATTTTCTTTACATGTATATACTTTGTTATACATTAAAATTTTATAGACTTGGTCATTTGTTATTAACTATTTTCTCATTTAAATAAAATATGTAATATTTTCTTTAAATGTAAATAACTTGTTATTAATTAAAAATATATTAAGTATTTTATTTAAATGGGAAGATAATTAATAACAAATAAACAATTATTTGTCTAAAGTTATTCTTAGGTACTTATTCAAACCAATTTCAACATCCTATAGGGCCAACACCGTAGCAGTCGAGATTAATAAGCTTTTACATTGCATAGGAGTTTCATCTTTGCCTTCTCCACTGTAATAAAATTCTACTGATCATGAGCTACTGCATCAAGGCTTCAAATTCTGGAAGTTGATTCTTGACAACTTCTAATCAACTCTCATTGCAGAATGCAGAGACTGAAGTTGGACTGGAAGGCCAGCGGTGGCAAGAGGAAGGTGGCAGCAACTGTGCACAGGTTGCAGAGCATGCCCGACGACAGTGCAAGTAGCAGAAAAATCTTCCCCTGCATCAGAACACTTGCCAATGGCCAGGGCCACTAAGGCTCACAATTTCCGCTGCTTTTCCTGCGACAGCAAATCTGCTACTCTCCCACATTCTTTGCCGTGCCTCTTCAAATTCCACGGACGCTACCTGTGATTCGCTGCGCTAGCAGTGTGATTGCTACTTAGATCTAATTAAATCATATTTACTTAAACTATTAATGTATTGAGAAAAAATTCTCCTAATTATCAGTTTATTGCAATCAACCTATATAAAACAGACTGGTTTGTAAGTTAGACACAGTTTCAGGCTTTCAGCATCTCTTACACCTATTCTTCTTTCTTTCAACTCCCTCCATTAGCTGACAAAGATTGCATTTTTCTTTTTTCTTTTGTTTTTGAAATTTATTCACTGCAGACTACTTCGAGTTCGGACCCTGTCTATGAGCATTTGCCTTCCTAATAAATCTTCTTCATAACTAACAACCTGCATTATGACAAAAAAATGACATTCACCAAGTATACTTAGAATAGTCATTTGTCAACACTCACCAGCCAGTGCAAACGGAACTAACAATCAAGACACAGAGCAGGTTTAGATGAATTTTCTAGAAGAACTTCTAGAAAAAGAAAATACAAAAAAAAAATCAAAAGTTTTTGCATGAGTTTTTTTAAAAGATGTGAGACTTCTTTATAGACTAATTTGTAAGAAGTCTCCCATCTTTTAGAAAAATTATATGAAAAAACTTTTACTTATTAGCTTATGATAGAAAAACTATTTTTACTTTTTCCTTTCCATTACCTTTTCTAGAAGTGGTTCTATAAAACTTACTTAAGCAAACCCAAATAATTGAAAAAATTGAGCAGTATATGGAGTAGTAAAAGATATAACCTGAGAATCTGTTTGTGTTTCACTAAAACCATCATATATTCCTGCTCTTCTGCCTTGAGAAGCCTCCCCATCATCATCTTTTCTGTCACTTGTAAAAAGAATATCATCTCAGTACTGATTTAGAGAAAGGTGAGAAATGATAAGCATTCTGGTATAGTTACACTGTTATCAGGAAGGATCGTTAGCTTTGAATATATAACAGTTTGAACTTTAGAGAATAGGTGATGCTGAATTGCTGATTGCTAACCCATAACCATTATGAAGGAAATTTTTTCCTTTTTAGAGTGTTTCAATTTATAAAATTATTTGTGAGAATATGAATTTCACAATGTAACATTTCTTGTTTTGTCATTATAATTATTTTCAAAAGAAAAATCTCAGCATGATTAAATTATTGATCCCCAAGAATGTGTCATCCTTCTTAGTTTGCATATCTTTCAATCTCCACAGCGAGAAGTGACTATATGATATTTCCATGAAAATATTAAAAAAATAAAAGTTATCATATGTCGTAAATATTTTTTATTTTTTATATTTTTTGATATTTGATTTATAGGGAGAATGGGATAGAAATATCACTATCCACATCGGCTTCTGCCATCTACTTGGGACCAAATCTGATCTCTTGGTGGTCAAGAAAGAAGCACACTATTGCTAGATCTAGTATTGAAGCCGAGTATCGCAGTTTAGCTCAGACTTCAGCAGAAACTTGAAGTTTCCTTCTCCACACCTGTATTGCTCTGTGATAACCGGAATGCAGTAGCTATTGCTCACAATCCTGTCTTCCATAGTCGCACTAAACACATGGAGATTGATGTCTTTTTTGTGTGGGAGAAAGTTTTGTCTAAGCAGCTTCTAATATACCATGTTCTAGCTCTGGATCAATGGGCAGATGTGCTGACCAAGCCTCTCTTTCCAGTCCAATCTGAGTTTCTTAGATGCAAACTCAATGTGCAGGATTTTTCTTCTGAAAAAACCTCTACCTTGAGTTTGAAGGAGGTATTAGAGTATAGTATTGTAAAATGTGAGAATTTACATTCAGTTGTAAGTTGTTAGAGTTAGCTAGTGACAGTTGTTACCTGCTGATACTCCATTCTCTCTGAAATTCTTTCCTTATCTCAGTTTCTCTAAGAATCACCTAATCCCATCATCTATAAACTTCTAGTTTGAATTTTAATAGAAATATGATTTAAATCTTTTTAAGGGGTTCACTCTGAGATTGAAATAGACTATAAGGATAAATTTTAAGCGGGGTAAACTTTTCTGTTGGTTTTTAAATTTACAAATATTTAAACAAAAAACAAGTAATTGGATAAATACATTGGCAAGTTCATTATTGGGCGAGGTAAGAATCAGGTTAGATGAATTCGACAGGACCAGGTTCAACTGGTTTCAAACTGTATTAAAGTCAATCTCAACAAGAAGCTAAAGCATGCTAGATATGTAGGTAAAAGATACTTGCGACCAACCCAGGCCATGCTAATATAAAAGGATAAAATATTTCAATCGAACTGAACAAAATGAGTATGTCAACTATTTGGCTAATTTGAAATAAGTAATTCGATAATCATTTATCCATGAAATAAAGTAATGAATATTATAAACACCAGATTTGGGTATTGCGCACAATTTATTTCAAACTGTTAAAGGCAAAAGTTCTGCAGTCATCACATAATGAATCCATGAAATGCAGAACCATATCACTAATAAACTGATCAAATAGGTCCTTTTAAAGGCCATTAAACAATCTAATTTTGACAAAGGCAGATTATGTGGCAACTGGCAAGATGACAACAATATTTAAACAGGGAACTGTAGAGAGCTAACCTGTTTAACCAGTGTTTAGATAATCCAAAGACTGTATGAGGATTGGAGTTATCTTCACCAAGGACTGAACGATCAGATGGGTAAATCTATTCTACCATCAAGGATCACTATTACTCACAAAAATAAATAATAAAAAGAAAAACACAACCTCATGGAATTGTGATCACACTTAAGGATACACTTCTCTCACACCCTGTCTGTGCTGGGGACCTCTGATCATGCATCTTTGAGAGAAGAGAGAGAACAAGTTAAGCAGGAATTCTTAGGATGTAGTGCAGTAAAACAAATTTAATATAATATATATATCAAGTTACCAATAACAAAATAAACCCTTTACCTTACTAGTCTGATCTAACAAGTCCTCAATAGCAGCAGCAACATCAGGAACAGAATCTATAAGCATATTGTCTCCGGAAAAATTCTTGTCATAGGCATGAATACCTGAATTTGATGCTGGAGACATGTTATTGGGCGCGAAAGATTCCTCTAAAAACCTTGCCTTTTTGCAACTAGGTTTCTTAAAACTTGTCTCATGATTATCAACTCCACACGCAACATTTTTATTTGTCATGCTTCTCAAAGTATGTGACTGACTTGAAAACTGGGAGGGCATGTCACTTATCATTTGAACAGCCTGGGTAGGAAATTGACTCACGGTGCAAACTCCTGCCTCTCGGTCTTGAGCAGTGACTTCTTTTGGTAAAAATTGATCAATGGCAACAACCCCATTCTGGAAAGAAAAAAGATCCACATTGATAAGGACTTTTCCTTAGTAAAAAATACACAACATATACTATGCATGTAGACATGCATGCATAACAAAATCTTTATGCATAAACATAAGTTGAAGCTATCACTGCCCGTATACAGTCACCATAATAAATATATTACCTGTTTGACACATTCAAATATCCATTCAGATGTAACTGACTGAATCCCCCATTTACAAGCACCCTCATACTTTGGCCCATTGGTGAATTTACATAACAAATGGGTAACCTTCTTAGTCAACTTCTCCCCAAATTTAGCTGCTCCGAGAACATAACACAAGTTTCTTAGGAGAATTCTGTCTTTCTGCTCATACTGAGAAACACAAAACCGGAAGCTTTCAAACCCATGCAAGGGAACACAGCAGGGAAGTGGAGAATAAAGAATGTGACTGTCAACATCCAGCAAGGATCCAGCCTTGAACAAAAACATCATAACAAAGTATAAGTATGTAAACAAACATTATAATGTATATTCTCAAAGAATCCAACTTTCAACAGAAAAGGAAACGTTTTGACTACATATTGTTATAAGTTTAAACTACTATCATCATCATTATTATTGTTTAAACATTAATAAGCATGGCCACAATAATTTTTTACCCTTAACAGAATATTCAATGTAACTGTTAAAGATTATATATTATTTCCTTATTTATGGTTAGAAAGTAATTTACTCCTTATTACCTATTATTACATTGATTTTTAGTTATTATTAGAGAGATACTACTAATCTATATTGATCATATTGGCTCATTATAAATAAAGACATTGTGATCCAACACACACATTTACATGGTATGAGAGTCAAAACTAGATTCTAGGAATTCAAGTGTCTTGAGTGCCTAAATTATCTACCGGTGACTTATGGCCACTAGTGGACTCACTGTTCAGTGACCCCTTGTCATATTGTCGCCTTCCTCACCGATGGATCCACTATCTGGCAATCCACTGTCCTATTTCTGCCTTCCTTTTTGAAGCCCCTTTCTGAAGACCACTCCCAGATATTGTTATGCCATCCACGTGCACAATAAACTCAAAACATCATTGCACATGACCCCAAGCAAGACCCTGACACCTGAAGTTCATGCACATGATGCATCACATATCTTCGAAGACTTTTCTTGGCGACTCTTCTTAGTGACTCTTTCCAACGTTTTTCTCTTATTTTTTTGCCTCATGGTGTGCTTTTTCTTCCACCTTAGGATGTGCTTTATTTACAAGTGAAAAGTACCTGTTGTCGTTGCAGACCTTTGTTGGTTGTCGCTAAGCCATGTTTATGTGACACAACTATGCTATTGGAATCGCCTTGCATTTTTTTTATTAGATTTATCACATCTGTAATAAATCTGGTTCATGTCACACATATTCTACAGCTTGAGGGGATAAGAGAACAAAAAAAACAAAAGTAGAGTAAAGAGAATTTTAGAGAAAAAGTGTAGAGAAAATGTTCTCTAAATTTTATTATAGTTGAGAATAAAAGAGAGAGTACGACTAAGCATTTATAGGCACAACTATAATAGAGATGGTTAACGAAATTATAACAGATTACAACAATTGTCATAATTGCTTACTGACTTGCAACAAAAGAGCATAACAGCTAACTACCCTTAACAGAAAGGAAAAGCCTAGGAAGCAGTTGAATAACTGCTTCCCGTATACAATACTCTCACACACCCCTTCCCTCGACAAACTCATGGTGGTTGAATCTTGGATGGAGACTCAAGCACTCTGTGTTTGTCTCTCAAAAATAGAAACCTAGTTGGAGAGAGAGGTTTGGTTAACACATCTGCTCACTGATCTTGAGTTGCAATATGCTGAATTGACAATTGCTTGGTTAAGACTTTTTCTCGTACAAAAAAAGAGATCAATTTCTATATGCTTTGTGCAACCATGTAAAACAGGATTATGAGCCAAGGCAACAACACTTTCATTGTCATAGAAGATTGTCGGTGTGAGAGATGAAATTTCAATTTCATTCATCAGAGTTTGGATCCATAATAATTCTGTAGGGACTAAGGCAAGACTTCTATATTCAGATTCTATGCTAAATCTATCAACAACATGTTGCTTTTGTGAGCACCAAGAGATAAGATTGGAGCTAAGAAAAATAGCTGCTTTAGATGTTGACCTTCTGTCATTTGGATCAGAGGTCTAGTCATCATCACAAAATGCTTGAACAAAAAAGGGTTAACTTGAAGAAATAGGTTTAAGATGAAGTCAATGTTGAATAATGCCCTTAAGATACTTGAGTATCCTTTTGATTGCCAACCAATGAGATTCAAAGGGAGTATTCATAAACCGAGAGACTTTATTCACTCCAAAGCTAAGTTCAAGTCCAGTGATTAGAATGTACTGTAAAGCTCCAACAATAGATTTGTAAAGAGTAGGAGTTGTCATGAAATCTGACCCTATTTTAGAAAGCTTGCAGCTTGAAGCCATAGGAGAGGAAATGTGATTAGTCTCAATCATGTTGGATTTCTAAAGTAAATCCCTAACATATTTGCTTTGAGGGAGAACAATAGAACCACCAGGAAGATATTTCACTTCTATGTCAAGGAAATAATCAAGCTAGCCAAGCTACTTTAGAGAAAACTTGCTATTTAGTTTATCAATCAAAGACTGAAATAGTTGAGAGGAACTTCTTGTGATTATAATATCATGAACATATGCTAATAGGTAGATAGTATGATTTTGAGTTTTGTAGACAAAGAGAGAGGGATCACACTTAATAGGTTTGAAACCAAAACAGATTAGAGTAGACTGTAGCCTGTCAAACCTTGTCTTGAAGCTTGTCTAAGACCATAGAAAGCTTTATTAAGTTACATACTAGGGGCTTGTTAGTGGCTTCAAAGCCAGGTGGTTGCCACATATAGATGGTTTCATCAAGAAGCCCATTGAGAAAGACATTGTTAACATCTAGCTCCAAAAGATCCCATTTGTTAGTTAAAGCTAAGGTGATGATAATCCGAATTATAACTGGTTTTATCATAGGAGAAAAGGTCTCATTGAAATCAAACTCAAGTTATTGATGAAAACCTTTGGCCAAAAGTCTAGCTTTGTACTTGCTAATAGAACCATCAACATTTTCTTTGATTTTATAGACCCACCTACATCTAATAGGTTTTCTGTTAGGTGGTAATGGGACCAATGTCCAAGAATTATTCTTCCTTAAGGCTACATACTCTTCTTTAATGGCAGACAACCAATTAGGGTCAGCTAAGACTTGCTTTACATTTTTAGGTTCACAATAAATGAGAAAAAACAAAGGGATGAAGACGAGGTTGAACAATACTAGATTTAGATCTAGTTTGTGTAGGATGAATATTAGAAAATGTAAAAGGTATAAAAGCAGAGGAGGTATCACTGTCATGAGAGGTGGAGGGACCGACTTAATTAGGCTGACTGGACTCATCATTGGATTGATTAGAACTAGAGGAAGACAAAAAGAATCAAACCCATCAGAATTGTGTATAGTGTTTGGGAAGTTATCAACACATGTAGGAACAAGACGGATATAGGCAACGGGAAGTGAGGAGGGGCAAGTAGGCTAAGTGTCAGATGGAGAGGCAGAAGGAAACATTTCAAGATAAGGAAATCTCAACTCATTAAATAACATCTTTGGAGACAGATTCTTTCTGAGGACAGACACTTGTATCCTTTGTGAGATGAAGAATACTCTAAGAAAACACACTTTTGTAATCTAAAATCTAATCTGTGATTGTCATCAGTGTGAGAAAGGAAAAATAGGCACAACCAAAGGTTTTAAGAAAGTTGTAATTAGGTTGCTGATTTGACAAAGCAATGTAGGGAATTGAAAAGTTCAAAGCTATAGTAGGAAGCCTATTAATAAGCCATCAGCTCCAACAAGACCCTTCACCAAGACTTCATTGGTGACTTGAGATGACAAGACAATAAGTGGCATGAAATTCAAAATAGACGCAATTTGCTAAATATTTTGAGAGCTACCATTTACATGAAAAGAAGCCCTAAATACCAGTTAGTGTTAGGAGTATGGGAAACATTGGCAACCATAGTTGAGGGTTACCGAAACTAATTCGGACGTGGCTGATACATGGTGGAATACTAAGTGTATGAAAACCTTGGTGAATGGTTTTGCATATTGAAATTTTGTTGAGATTGAAAACAATTATAATTTTGTTGAGGAGTAGGATCTTGATAAAAGGTATTTGGTGGAGGCTGAACTACCGATCAAAGCGGTAATAGCAATAAGATGCAGCGTGCCCATACTTGAAGCAAACTTGATATTGAATGTGAGAAAAACGGCCACGATCGCCACCACCATGGCTACGACCAAAATAGCCACCGCAAGAAGTTGTTAACATGTTTTCTGCATTACCAAACACAACACCTTGTTGAGAAGGTTGTGCAAATTCAGTTAATTGAATCAAAGAAGTCTTTGCATAGAATTAGGGTTTGATTCCTTCAATTGCGTCAAATTAAGAAAAGGAAAATCAATGTTTGACTGTTGTTGAAACCTCTAAATTTGCGTCGCATGAGCAAGAAGCAACGCTTCAGCTTCTTCAATCGGAAGAGGATCAAAATGACTTTCGATCACAGCTATAACCAGATTGTACCGTTCAGGCAATCCTTCAAGAATAACATCAAGGTGTTCCCAAGGTGTAATAAGTTGTCCAACCAAAGCTAAAGCATCAGCAATAGCCTTGATACAAAGTAGATATTCCTCCATCATTTGATCAACGAGAACAATGCATGAAATTTCATTTGAAGATGGTGCACCCTTTGCTCGAGTTTGTTTGTGAAAATAATCGTGAATTTTGTCTCAAACTTGATAGGAATGAACACTCCCAAGCACGTGAGAGAGAAATGAGGCCGAGAGAGTGGATTG
The DNA here is from genome assembly GCA_037954015.1 of Psophocarpus tetragonolobus. Taxonomy (NCBI): domain Eukaryota; kingdom Viridiplantae; phylum Streptophyta; class Magnoliopsida; order Fabales; family Fabaceae; genus Psophocarpus; species Psophocarpus tetragonolobus. The sequence continues at coordinate 29,677,940 of CM075695.1, read as the reverse complement.
AAGCTACGACAACCGTATTTGATCTTGTTGTTCCCAAATCACATGCAGGATTCACCAATCTGATTTCTCGATCAGTTTCATTGAAAAATCGCAAAAGAATGCTAGGGTTTACAACAAAGTATTAAAGACGACGTGCCTTGATTGCAGGCTCAACTTGTTGCCTCCCCAGCAGAAAACTTTTTTAGGTGAGTTTCTCAGAATTAGGATGAGAGAAAGCAAAGCGTGTGGAAGAAGAGGGAGAAGAGGTTACATTTGCCATGGATCAAAAACTACGCTCAGGATACCATGAGAGAAAAGAAAAAAAGAAAGTAGAGTACAAAGAATTTTAGAGAAAAAGTGCAAAGAAAATGCTCTCTGAATTTTATTATAGTTAAAAATAAAAGAGAGTACAACTACGTATTTATAGGCACAACTATGACAAAGACAGTTAACAAAATTATAACATATCACAATAGTTGTCATGATTGCTAATTGACTTGCAACAGAAAAGCATAATAGCTAACTACCCTTAACAGAAAAGAAAAGCCTAAGAAGCAGTTGAATAACTGTTTCCCTTATACAATACTCTCACAAGGGAGTATTAAAGATTATATATTATTTCCTTATTTATGGTTAGATAGTAATTTGAGATTTACCTTTATTATCTATTATTACATTGATCTTTAGTCATTATTAGAGAAATCCTATGTAATCAATATTGATCATATTTTACCATATTGACTCGTTATATATAAAGACATTGTATGGTCATCCAACACACACATTGAAACACTTTTACGGTAATCATCCTGGGACAACCAGCAAAAAAACCATGATGACAAAAGTCATATAGTAGAAACTTATAATTAAGATCCATGAATATTCAATATTAGCCAATAAGCATCAAATGGTGAAAAAACATTTTGTTGGTGCAGGATCCATTGCAAGGTATGGGATTACAATCTAGCATTGGTCGAAAGTGTGGGATTTTAGTGTACGGTTTATGAGGCCTAGGCTCTCCAACTATAATAGCTAGCTTTTGTATGTGGTTCTCCTAAGGTGCTTTTATCGATTGGTATTAGTGCCTCCCACCATGTCTATCAACTGCAAATGAGTGGTGCAAGTGGCAATGTGCTGGCATTGTATTGTTAGCTCGGGACTGGTCAAAGGGCAAGTGCATCGATAGTCTGTGTAGATGATGAAGGTAGGGAGCATGGTGGGAGGTTAGGTTCGAATTGTAAGGTATGGGACTTGAGTCCTACATTGGAAGTTAGTGATTCCAGTATGTCTTGAGCTCTCCAACTACAACTAGTTTTTGTGGTGTGATTCTCCCAAAGAGCATCTAAGGGGGTAAAATAAATTTTGAAACATTTCAAACATGCTTCTTTGATCTGTGGCAATAAATGATACTGGAGATTAGACAAGAAGAGGTGTAACCAGAATTTCAGCAATTCAGCTTTTAAATTATATGGAATATAATACATGCATGATGCATCACATACGATCCAAGTATTAAGTTCTTTAAAAAAAAAATAATAAGTTCTTGTAGACATGTAAAAATAGACCCAACTTTTATTACTTTTCAAAGTTTTCATCATTATTTTAGACCTATTTAGATATATTTTTCCATAAGCACTTCTAAAAAAGGAAAGTAGAAGAAAAATGAAATGAGTTTTTCCATAATCTAAAATTAGATTATGATAAGCTAATTTGTAGAATCTCTCTCATATAACTTCTCTCAAAGATGGTTTTTAACTTATAAATAACTTAATTTTAGTTTATGGAGAAGTTCATTTCGCTTCTTTTTTTTTTAATTTTTTCTTCTCCTAGAAGTGTTTTTGGATAAGCTTATCCAAAAGAATCCTTTGTTCTTGTTAATAACAATCCAGACATAATAAGTTGGAACACTTGGACTGAGAAAAGTTTGGTTTTTTCCCATCAACCTTTCCTATTTATTAAATATATAAATAAAGATTTATAGACAAACAAGCACCTGAAATTTGCAGAAGATAAATATTTGAAAGATAAAGTTTAAAAGGGAAATCTTCATTTTCGATCAATAAGGCTTACCTCCAAACAAGATCGTATCCAATGACTGGAAATATACAAACTCTTGGAATCACCTTCCATGGGTGTTACACCATGACACTCAATAATGTAGTCGGCACTTTGTTTTGTTTGCCCATTTATTATCTCTCCTCCCCCTTGACTTATCCATTCAACAATCTCACCTCTCTGACAAAAGCAATAAAAAATATAATTAAACAACATCAACGAACATAAGTGTACCTTTTTTGTGAAACAGAACATTTTTGTTTACATATAGCAACTGTTAATTTTAGAAACTGGAAAAAATAAATGAATAAAAAACACTAAATGACTACATAGACTCAAAATAGATGATTCAGGTATCAGGCATTTAAGAAGTCCAACCAAGCACCAAAAGGTTGTGATTGAAAAAGTCACTATGGTATGAACTATCTTAGTAATTTGTTTAAAATTGTCTATAAAACTTCTAATAAATTAACTATTAGAAATAAAACTATTTGTGTCTTCACCAACAAGTTAGGCTTTTTTTATAGCTTCCGACATGGTATTAAAGCCTCTTACAATGTATTGATCCATGTTGCCTCCGTTCCTCTAAACCAAAACTTCAAATTTTAGCACAAGGTTGGGTGGTTTGTACATCATCAACATTTACAAGCCCTAGGGGCTCGTGTGAAGGGGCATGTTTAATATAAAATGCCTTCACCAATCAACTTAAGTTTGTTGGATAATTGGTTCATGTAAATCTATGATGTCAAATTAACAATTAAGACAGAATAGAAGTACGTTATTAAACTCAATTGACAACTAATTACTTGACACAGCTATAAGTAACCTCAACTAATGCTTGAGGTTTGTAGAAAAATAAACTTGCTTTGGGATGATATATATCAAGAACTGAATAGTTTATTTGGAAAATTGAAATCTCGTATTTGTTTTTCTAATTGTAATGAACCAATTATCCAAAAGCTGAAGTTGTTAAGTGAGGGAACATAAATAGTTTATTTTTATTACATCTCTAACAAGTTGTGTTACAAAAGAACCATTTGGGCTTAAAGCATATAGCCAATACACAGGCCCACCAACCTTGTGCTTCAACTTTTTATTCTAAGAATAGGGATGGCAAGGATTGAACTGTGAACTACTTTGGTCAAACATACTCTGATGATTGAAATCATGTCATGAAATAACCATAAAGTTGTGACATGAAGATTTTTATATCACATCTCTAATACTGATTAAATTCCAGGTTTTGCTAGAATAAGGCTGTGGCATTTTGCCGTCAAAAAGCTTAAATATACCCTGTCCATGAATGAAGTACCCAGGTGATTTTTCTATTTTGAAACAATTTGGAAGATGAAGCCTATATCAATCCCAAAGTTCATCAACCGAATAGTTTTTATCAATCAACATTCAAGATTCCTTTAATTCCACTTCTACCTTTTAAACATCCAATGCATCTTGCATTTCAACTCACAAATCTATGGAAAAATACGATCCCAATGACTTACCTTTTCTTCGGGAAATAAATTTGAGAAACAAAATAATTTCTGTCTGAAAACATTTGCAGACTTCATGTATTGAACACAGGATTCATGTGGGGTCATTCTTTGTGAGCTCAATTTATTATCAGCACGTTGATTTTGCAGCTTAGTTCTGCCTATTGCTTTACTGAATGAGTGACCATTTATACCAATATCTTCTTTCTCTTCTTTTCTTTTCTCCAAGGATTCTGGCTTTACAATTTCATACTCCACCTGCTGCGAGCTTTGATGAAAGCTAGAGCTTTTACAGTGATCCATTGGCATACTGCCTGTCACTGCTCCCTTAACCAAGCTTGCTGAGTTCAAGAAATCAGAGAACATATAAAGCACGAATTTCATACAATCAACTTTATAGATTAATTAGAACAAATTACATTGACACCTTTGATATTTTTTCAAATTACACAAAACGCCTTGTTTTACCCCTGCACAAATGTCCCATAATTTTTTAAATCAAATACACTAAATCTCTTTTTTACATTACACATTCGCTCTTAAAGTTTAAAAAACATCACATCGTGTATCCTTGTAAGGAGGTCATTGTAAGGGTAAAAAAATATGTAAAATTTGATAAAACCTCAGGGAATGTTAATATAATATGTTCAATTATTTAAGAAAAATCTAATACATTAGCTAAAAAGTTATCTCCATCTTGAACATGATTAAGAGATAATCTAGACAGACTGCAAACGTGAACATGAACATCATAATAGCAGACCTTTTGGATGAAGTAGATCATGAGCAATGTGTCTCCTAAGAACAGGGACTTGTTTCTTTTCACGATCACAATCTTCAAGCCATGCAGTTTTAACAACATAAATTACACCAAAAGCAGCAAGATGCCTCACCTCCTTCTTTTCCCTGAAAAAACACAAATACAAGTGAAGATAAATACCAAAAAAAACAAACAATAAAGGTTGCCTATACATTTAAGATTGATTCATACTGAGAACAATCTAAAACAAAAATTCAGGAAACTGTCGAGAAACAAAAACATTAAATGCATCTGTAAAGATTCTTCTTAATATCATATTTGACTTACATTTCATTAGGATTCCCAATTATTATGTGTGTCAATTTGTCATTAAAAGACATATACCGGGAGCCTCCACCTTTACGCACCATATTAACTAGTTTCCTCATTTCACAAGCTTCAAAACCAACTAGTATTATTCTGCACTCTGATAAGTACATATCATTGTCATCAGATTCAGAATCATTGGCAACAACACCATCAAAGTTCAATTTACTGTTGGTCTGCGACTGACGAGGTTCAGCATCTGCCTCCTTAGCAAATATAGGAGCATTTGAAACAATGGACATTTGTTCTGACTGCGTAGCTTCTAGATCTCTATCCATTAACTCAGCACATGAAAACACTTGTACATTTGAATCTGTAGCACCTGAGGATGTCCCAGATTGCAATTTTCTAATATCCTTTTCTTGGCTATGTTGCATTGTCAAGTCCCTAGTTACTTTATGTGAAGGTACAGATCCATGCTGAACAGGGAAGTACTCCTCATTCAGGCATGCTATCCATGAAAAAGAAATACAAATAAATAAAATCTGGAAGGTTAAATATTATGAGCAAGCGACATTGAAAACTGAGATGGAAAGGAGAAAGATTACATATTTAATAGAGCTCTGAATAATTGTATACTGATACTCCTACAAACAGAGTAAATATTCACTTAAAAATGACATCACATTGGTCCTCCATTTATAAATACATCAAATTGGTCCTATAAATATATGGACATCAAATTTACCCTTAAAAATGACATTAAATTGATCCTTTAAAGATAAAACCGATGACATTAATTATCTTTGAAGGACCAATTGTATATCACCGACGAATGGAGTTCCATTGTGACATGATACATATCACAAAATGGAAGGACCAAGATGAAATATGGTTCAAGTGTATCACAAATAGTACAAGAGCACCCTAATAATTCCAAAGAGATGTAATAAGACCATGTTGGAGATTCTACATTTACTAGTAATATGGCCATAAAAAATGTATATAAATGGAAGGTAATCCTCACAACTTGAGCTAGCTTTTGAGATTGAGTCAAACTCAGCCTAATATGATATTAGAGTCTGTTGCAGTGGTAGTTAAGCCTATAGGGTCACTAGTTATCAAACCATTATTGGACCGCACACAAATGTTCAATTTTTTAAACTTCACACTCAAGATGTTCAATCCTTGGTACAAGAAGGATGTTGAAAATCCTGCATTAATCAATGACATACCCAAAAAGGCGTGTATAAGGGAAGGAGGGCAACCCTCACATCTTAAGCTAGCTTTTTGGGGTAGAGTTAGTCTAAACATATATTCTAAGAGACTACTAACACAGTAATAACATTATTCTAACATGTGGCATCCTACTATTTAGTTTCAAAAAGATGTAACATACATCATTAAAAAATACAAATTACCTCTTCGAGCAATAGATTGATCAAACCATTTCCTTGTCACAATACAAATGTGGCCCCATCGTTTTGCCACCTTATATTTGTCACCTTCAGGAGCGTAAGAACAGTCAAGAACACAAATATCCACCCTTTTTAAACCATTATGGAATATTCTTGAGTCCAAATACTGAATTATTCAGGCATAGAGGATCTCAAACACAAATTACAAGTAACAGGGCATCTAAGCCTATACAGTAATAGAATAGGAGTCACTGAAACAAGCAAAATACAGAATAACATGTAACAAAAAATGTTTTATATACAGGAATTTGTTTTATCAAAAGGTTCGCTGATATAGTTGAAACAAAATTTCACCAAGCCAGCTAGTATAGAAAAATTAATCTAAAGATTAATTGCAGATAGTTAGAAAATAAAAACAACTGTCATCCATTCCAAAAGATTATAAGTAGCAAAAAGAAAATAGAAGAATATCATCACTATCAAGTTACTAATGCTGATTAACCTGAATTCTTGTATAAATGAATGTCAGTTCTTATCTGTTAAACCAAAATGTCTATAGAAATTTGTCAATACAAGGCATACCAAGGAGCTGATGATCCAACCACAAAAATGACCTTACAGCAAAAATAGGAAACACATACACATATATGCTGTTGACTTGAAGATTTGGCAAAAGACTTGCTAAAAAGCAACAAAGATGAGTTCTCTTCTCAAATAATAGATGAATATTTGCATGTCAAATAGATACACAGTCATTTTTAAGAACTATCAGAAGGATATCTCAGAAATCAAATGTGTGCACTTCTTGGTCAATTCTGCAGAGTATTTTCCACCATTTTGTAAAATAAGCTTCTCCATCTCTTTGCGGATATCTGAAAAAAAATCTCAAGCACATTAGCATCCAACAAAGAAGCATTCTATTATGATCAATACTGAGTACTAACAGATAGTTAAGTTACAACCTGCCGGGATTCCAGTAACACAAATCTTTAACCCAGAGAAAGGAAGAACTTTGTATGACTCTTGAGGAACAACACGATGCTCATCTGAGCATTGTTTTAACCATTCATAAGTGACTATTGGTTTCTTCAATGTATTCAAAGCCCACTGCCAGACATAAAGTAACGTATATTAGATAGTATAGCATGAACATAAGTTCAATCATTCAATGAAAACTAAAACCTCCACAAATATTGAACAAAATGGTGTAACTGGTTTGCTGAATTATCATACAATCAGAACTAAAAGGTATTAGAAAAGGCAGATGAGTTTTTAGTATCCAGTTATCTGCAAATTTCCATAATCGAATGGCCATCTAAATGCAGCATGAATATCTAGCCAAACTCAACTCATTGAGATAGACCTAGAAACAGAACATATGAGCTCTATTAAGAACCATATTAGCCACGTACAGTTTGGAAGCTAAACCTTTCAAAGCACAAAACAAAAATTGAATGCCAAACAATAATTTATTCCACTCCAAATAGATATATCAAATTTCATTGAATACTGACCCATGACTAAGTAAAAGAAAATCAGTTGAATCATTACAGCTAGAAGGATCGACAAACTAAGTACCATCTTGAATATGTTTAAACCTTGAACCCTCCAATTATGGGCCTCAAAAGTATCCCAGCCAATCACATAAAATATACTGCCTAGAGGACACATTCTTTTTTAGGCTTTTAAACACAACCATGTGGCAGACACCCTCAAACTATAGCTATCAGTTTATTGATTAGTTTTTGTGCTACATTCGGGGTTAAATTAATTTACCCTTCACTTCACCTCCAACTACAATAGCTGCGTAACCTAACAAATGTTCAGTATAACCTCCTCAATTCTTAGGCCTAGATATGCCATGGAGAAAAAATCAAGAAATTATTGCAGCAACAAAGAAAGAGTTGAAAGTCATAATTGAACTTTAAGGAAAAGGCAGAATACAAAGCTATAACAATAGCAACTTGGAAAAAGCAATCTGTCATGATTTGAATATTCTACTTAAGACATGCAACACCAACTTTGAATGTAACTTGAGATAGGTACCAAACTGTCCCAAATAAACCTGAATAGAATAAATACTAGTTTCTAAATAGTTAGCCATTAAAAAAGTCAATTAACATCAGATATGACCTAGTCCAGAAGCTTCCTCTTTTTGGACCTAGTGTTGTGTTAATATATTACTACAACCTTAAAAAATGTCAACCAATGAGATAGATCTTACAATTAACTTTAGCATGCACAACGGCATATGATTCCCTAGATCTGTGGTACTGTGATGCATTGAGGGAGAAGATAATAAGATGCAAGATAGAATATAATATTAGCTAATCAGGAATATGAATAAAATACAACATAATACGACAGAAAGAAGAGCTGCCTGCTTGCAAAAATATATACATAACATAATATATGTGATTGTGTGTATGATAATTAAGAATAAACTGGAAATATGGGATAAAAACTTGATGTATCAGACCTTGTACTTTGAAGCTAAAACATTTTTCACAATGACAAAGTTCAAATCCAATGAAGATTTAGTATGTAGAAGTCCCCCCATTTCAGCCACTAACTCTTCTATCTTAACCTGCAGGATCACAAATATTAAACACTGCCAATTGAGATAAACAAATATGGAGGAAGGAGTATAGGAGAAGACAACAAACAACAACAAAAATTTTATCCCACTAGATAAGTTCGGCTACATGGATCACATGATGCATTTGAGCTTGACTAAAGAACAAATTCTCAGGAATACTATTTGCCATGAGATCCCTCATTACAATTTTCTAAAATGCCCTTGGTTTCCCTCTCCCCTCTTAACAAGGCTAGAAAAACTATGCAACATACTCTCCTAATTGGAGCTTCTAGTAACCTTCTTTGCACATTTTCAAACCACTTTACTGATTTCACCATCTTCTCCTAAATTGATTTTTTACCAATATCTTCCTATATATAATATTTCCTATCACAGCCTTTATTGTGTGATGACACATCCATCTTCACATATAGTAGTACAACAAAACTTTCCTTTGAATTTGGTAGATACTTTACAATCACAAATAATCCTTGATGTTTTTCTCCATTTTAACCATCCATCTTGCATCCTATGTGTTTCATCTTTTATTAATTTCCCCATCCTTTTTTTAATTTTGATCCTAAATATTTAAACGGAATCCTATGGTATGGCATCTTCTGCCATATTTACTTCCATGTCAATTTCTTCTTGTTGTTTTGCTAAAATTGCAATGCATACACTTTGTCTAACTCCTACTTCAGTGAAAACTCTGGTTCCAAAGTCTATCTCCAGGGCTCAAGTTTAGAGTTAACCTCTTCACTTGATTCCTCAATAGAAACTATCATCCACAACATGCTTGCAGTTAAGGATAATCTTACGTATGTCCTTGTCAAACACATTGAAAATTAGATTAAACAAGTCTCAAGGTAAAGCTCAAATATATTAGAGTAACAACTGCAGTTGCTAAACTGATGCCTTGGGCTATATTGTAACCTCTCTAGATTGTTCTAATTCAGTTAGGATTTTAGCTAGCAATTAGTTGGTTTGTTATAATTTTGCTGGTGTTCCGTTTACAGTTAGTTAGTTGTTTCTGTTAGCTGTTAATTAGCCTTGCCACCTTTATAAATAGTGTTTCTGTTCTTTGTAACTGTTGTCAATTCATTAGTAACAAATTTCTTTTCTGTTCATATTGCTCTCAAATTCTCTTTGAATTTTCTTTTTCTGAATCATATATTTCTCTTAATTTCAAACCCTAACATGGTATCCAGAGCTAGTTTGGTCTAGGCTCGTCTTTCTTCAAGAATTTTTTTTTTTTTGTTGCATGCAAAATTCATCAAACTTGTTTGTTGCAGCTTCCACTTTCCCCAATTTCTGAGAAACTCGATGACACAAACTGAGCGAGTTATCAAGTCACATAACCTTCAACAATCCGTTTTGAATCCGATTATAACTCCTCAGTTCCTTTCCTTTGAAGATCTTGAATCTGGAAACGACAACTCTGCCTATGAATCATGGGAGCAACAAGAACAAATTCACCTCACATTGCTGCAATCGACATTTTCAAAGTCGATTCTCTCGCATACTAGGGTGCTTTCACTCACATCAAGTTTGGGATAAAGTTCATGACTACTTCAATAATCAATAACGTGTTAGGGTTTGTCAATTGAAGTCTGAATTGTGATCCTATCGCTGGGAAATCGCACAATGTGTCAATATTTTTGTCAAATCAAGTCAGTCTTTGGTGAACTTGCTAATGCTGGAAGTTTTGTATCTCCTCAAGATCATACCAACACAATTCTTAACGGCCTTCCTCGTGAATATGGTTCAATGTTAATTATCAATGAAAGTAAATTCAAGCCAAGACCTCTTGAAGAAGTGGAGGCTTTGTTTTTGGCTCATGAGTCTCATCAGGTCAAGTTTGATAAAAACACAATTTCAAACTTGCCTTCTATTAATGTCGCACATGGCAATCCTAATTCTACTTTGTTTGAGTCAGAATAGTACATTGCTCCAAACAGTCTTGTTTTTGCTCTAATATCTCCAATATTGGTTCACGTGGTGGCTATTGTCATGGCAATAGTTACACATGTGGTGGAGGTGTTGCTTTTGGTCGTTGTGAAGGTGGTTGTGGTCGAAGAGGATGATTTTAATTTTCAAAGTCAAGTATGCCTTAAGTATGGTCACACAACAGCTAGATGCTATTATCATTTTGATTAAGACTACCAACCTCATTCCTCCCTTGTTCTTAAAAATCCAACTAATCTGAGTCCCAATCAGAACTATTCCAGCTCAAACATTTCCAATCAACACCAACAATCTCACTCCAATGTCTGGAAAAATCCTAACAATAGACCTGCCAATGCTAGTTCCACTCCTTCACCTAATGCTATGCTTACAAACACTGTCCCTGAACCTTCTCCAACAAACACCACCTGGATTCTAGATTTTGGTGCTTCTTTTCGTGTTAGTGGTGAATCACAAAACATCAAACAACTTGAGAACTTTGAAGGGCTTGACCAAATTTAAATTGGCAATGGCCAAGGTTTGCATATTGACTCTGCTGGTTTCTCAACATTTACCTCACCTATTAATCCACATATTTCCCTTTCCCTTAATCAGTTACTTCGTGTTCCTTGCATAGCAAGGAATCTCATTAGTGTCAGCAAATTTGCCAAAGATAATCATGTTTTCTTTGAATTTCATCCTAATCTCTGTTTTGTAAGATCTCAGGTTTCCAAAATTCCAATGAAGTACTTCTTCAAGGAAACATTGGTCTTGATTGTCTCTATTCATTCTTTGATTTAAAGCTCCAACAATGTCCTATTGATTCAGCAACTTGCTATTTGTCTATGTCTAATTATGCTTCTCCTAGTACAACTCTGTTTTTTCATGTAACCCTGAAAATAATGCAAAAACAGGGAACTCTTTGTGGCATGGCAATTTGGGCATCCTAGTTTTCCAATTTTGAAATCTATATTACAACATTGTAATATTTCCATGACTAATAAAACTGTTGTTTATTTTTGCGATGCTTGTGTCATTGGAAAGTCTCATAGACTTCCATCCTCTACATTTACTACTGTTTACTCTTCCCCTTTATAACTTGTATGTACTGATTTATGAGGACCATCTCACATTTCCTTTGTAGATGGTTTTCTATACTATGCCACCTTTATTGATGCCTTCTCGAAATACACTTGGATTTATCTTCTTAAAAGAAAAGTTGACACTTTTGTTGTTTTTAAACAATTCAAAACTATGGATGAACTTCAATTTGACCTTAGAAATCAAAAGTTTACAAACTGATTGAGGAGGGGAATTTCGACCTTTAGCTCCTTTTCTAGATAACTGTGACATTATTCATAGGCTCAAATGCCCTCACACTCATCATCAAAATGGTGTTATTGAGAGAAACATAGACACATTGTTGAAATTGGGTTAACCTTGCTAAAGCATGCTTCTTTACCTATGAAATTTTGGGACTTTGCTTTCACCACAATTGTTCACTTGCTAAAAATAGACTTCCTATTAGTTTCTTTGAATTTTCAAGTTCCTTACACTGTTCTATTTAACCAGCATCTTAACTATTTCTTCTGTAAAACATTTGGTTGTGCCTACTTCCCATTTCTAAGACCCTACAATAATCACAAGCTGGATTTCAGATCTCATGAGTGTGTCTTTTTAGGCTACTTAACATTTGACAAAGGCTACAAATGTCTATATCCTACAGGAAGAATCTTCAAATTCAAAGATGTTATCTTTAATGAAATCAGATTTTCATATTCTAAATTATTTACCTCTAACAATTCTATTGATGCTACCCCTTCAAACTCTTAGCACTTTAATCTCATTGACATTCCTCTTGTCAATAACTTACCTTCACCCTCTCCTAAACCCATCCAAATAGAAAACCAACCTATCCTTGCTATTGAGTCTGCACAGTCTGCATCTTTACTAAACTCACCAACCACCACAACTAAACCAACAGTCACCTCCATTGAACCTGTTAACAGTGACACTAGCACCTCTCCTTTACCTGACAAGACAGCCAATGTTCACCCCATGAAAACCAGGTCCAAATTTGGCATTGTTCAACACATAATTCATCCATCTCTCTTCTTAACTCACTGTAAACTGAAGAGTAATAAAAAAAACTATCTATGATCCTACTTGGTTCTCTACTATGAAAGTTGAATATGATGCATTAATAACAAATAAAACTTGGGATCTTGTTCCTCTCCTGCCAAACAGAAAAGTCATTGGACGTAAATGGATATTCAAAATTAAGGAAAATGCTTATGGTTCTACCAACAAGTTCAAAGTTAGCTTGGTAGCCAAAAGATACAATCAAATTCCTGGATTTGATTACAGTGAAACCTTCTCTCCTATGGTGAAACCTGTTACCATTAGGGTCATTCTCACCCTTGCGCTCACAAATAAGTGGACACTTTTTCAATTAGGTATCAAACCTTCTCTCCTATGTAATTCTGTCCTTATAGGAAAGAGCTTAGTCTTGTCTCTTAGAATTTTTCTCACTGGTAATTACTCCATCATACAAGTCTTGTATAGCCTAGATACAAGTCATGCTTAAAATAGAAAAACATACAAACATGGACAATAATGAAATACCTTCTCTTCTGCATCAAAGCCTGATGCAAGAACTTTGACACCATCCATGGCAAGGCAACAAGTGAAGCCCTGTTTCGGCAGAGGCCTTCCTCCTTTGGCACACAAAAGAACACATCTAGGACCTGTTCAATAATAAATAAGAAACAAAACTCAAACAGCACGAATTTCAATTTCAAGTATAGAAACCAACAAAAAATTCACACTCAGAATGTGTATACATACCATGAGAAATTATAAGGCATTCCTAAACAGCCATATGTTCATGGTCCCCACCAATGTCTATATAACACTTACTCAAGTTTTACAATTTAAGAGAAGGGGATAGATGAAATCACCGGTCCAAATCTTTTTCACCAACAAAAACTAAGAAACTACTCCTCCGGACCTAAATATAAGCAAAAATAACTGACTTCATTTTTATTAAGAAAATTGATTAAGATCATTTAATTCTATTAACCTCAATAAAAAAAATAAGGTTATTTCTAAAATAGCCTTCATACAAAATCGAGATTATGAATAAGAAAGAGTTATTAGGAATTAAGGAATTTTTTTAGAATAGTATCATTAAATGGAGAGTAGTAGTTAAAATTTGCTTGTATTTGAATCCAATTTTTTTAACTTATATTTTGGTCGAGAGGGAGTAAGTAATTGGTGTTGTTATAGTAGTTGTTGCGGTCATCGTCATTATTGCAGTAGTTGTTTTTTTGTTGTTGTAGTAATTATTAGCTTATAATTAGGTCAAGAGGGAGTAGCAACAAAATTTGCCCATAAAAAAATCATTTACCAAGAAAATATGGATTACACTATATTCCGTGTCATATAATGGAATTTCTAGCATTACCATTACTGAAACCTAGAACTGGAAAATGTCTAAACACGGTCTCAATCAACAATAGAAAGCAAATCCAAACGCGCATTCTTATCGCAAAGCGGAAACGAGAAATTACCGAGCAATTTGCAGCCCTTGGATTTAAGATCATCGAACTTTTCCTGCGAAGCAGAGAGAGAGGAATCACTGAATCAGAAAAAAAGAATGAGAAGAAGAGAGAAAAGCGAAAACGGGAGTGTAAGTGTGGAATAGAAGTTAATTACGTGTTTGCTGGAAGAAATGACGTGGTAATCGTTGGGGCCGTTACGGGAAGGATCGCAGCAGAGGTGGAGCTGAGCGCCGCTATTTTTGACGGCGTCGTGTAGCGCGTCGAAGACTTCCGGCGGCACGAGGTTTCGCGACATGAACACGTTCGCACCGTGGAACGCCTTCGTCTTCAGCATCTTCGTCTTCTTCTTCGACTTCGATTTGGAGTTATTTGTATCGAATTAAGCTTCGGAAGTTGTTGTGGTAGCAGGTATGGGGGAAATTGAAATCGAGTGGGAGAGGAAGAAGAAGGTTGGGGTGAGATTTGATTTGATTGTGTTTGTTACGATTTGTGAAATGAGTTTGAATGCGGAAGAACGCGGTGTAAAAAAAACGCGGGAAATTCAGAGTGTGGATGTGTTGTGGATTTATGAAGTGCTCCCTTCCATGGAGTGAAGTGCGTGTGTGTGATGTTTAAAGCGCAGGATTAGGAATAACGTTATATATACTAGCGAAACGCGATTATGCATTCAAATTTTATTATATTAATTTTTAAATTAGTTATTAATTATAGTTTAATAAGTAAACAGAATAATTTGATTTGTGAAATAAAATAATTTAAAATTTTGAATTTATGTTCAACTGAAACATTTAAAATAATTATTTATTTATACTATATAATCTCTTACTATCATATGTATAATTTCTTATATATCATGCGTTTATATTTTTATCAAAATTGTAAATTAAAGAATAATTATTAAAATCATAATAGGATAACTGGATTATTATAGATAATTTTAAAAAATAAAAAATTTTAAACTTTACATTTTGAAATTTTTAAAATTTTTAAAATGGATAGTTTTATAACTTCTTAGAAATTTTTTTTTAATAAAAATTAAAATTTAAAATAGATGTATATATGAAGTTAAAAAAAATTCTCATATTCTCAAAAAATATACTCAATTTGAAGTTAACGAATGAGTAGTAAGTAACTTACAATGTGCAATTTTAAAATTAAAAATTGAAACCTAAAAAATAGTCAGTTTCCTGATTTACAAATCAATAGATTTATAATTTGTTAAAGAATTTGTTAGAATAAAAATTAAAATAAAAATTTAAAAATAGATATAATATGAAGTCAAAACATAATTCTTTCTAACATTTTTAAAAATTATATAATTTGACATTAATTAACAGTTTTAAAATTGATGAACATTTCCAATTAGTAGATAAGCGAACTTTCTTATTACATAAATACAAGAGTGAATTACAAAAAACACCAAATAAATACAAAAAATGCATCATAATCTACAAATGAAGATGATAAAAAAAATAAAACTATAAGATCCTGTTAAAAAACACACAAATTGAAAAAAAAACTCAAAAATTAAAATCAAAACCTAACAAAGGCGTAAATGAAGAAGAAGTGTAACAAAAGTGAATCTACAAAAAAGGGTAAAGAAATACCAAAACGCTAAAGAAATATAAAAAAAGCATCTTAATCTACAAATAAAAAGTCAATTTGTCCTCTTTTGGAGAGTGAGTTCTTTTCTTCTTCTCTAATGGTCTCTTTATTTATTTGACAAATATACTTATCCTATAAGAATATTTGTTTCCGCCAACATCATTATAGTCTTTTTTCTTTCTTCGACAAGTCTAACCTAGTGCTAGGTTACTTTTGTCACTATCACACATTATCAAAGTTGTTTTCAATTATGTTGTTGTTCAATTGTCTTTCCAATATTTTTTATTGCAAATTTTATTTATGTTTTCTTTTTCTTTTCTGTGTCATTTTTTTTTTTGAGTTGTCACAAATATGATTGGTTCATCCTAGCGAAAGGCTAAAGGCCCTTTATTTTATTCAATTATGTTATTGCTTAGGATAACTTAATCTCTCCATCACCTTAAAGAAACTTAGTAAAGAAAATTGTTTATCTTTGTTTTACGAAAACTTTGGTCCAAATCTTGTCCTAACTACGTTTGTATTGTCTTAGTTGCACTTGTGTCGTTCTTGTTCTAGTTGTAATAACATTTTCATTGTCTCAATTGCATTGCTAGAATCTTTGTTCCAACTACATCGATCTTGTTTTTGTCACAATTAATTAGTTTTTTTTTCGTTTAATGTACATTGACACTATGTATTTCCAAATTGCATCGGACTAATCCATTTTTGTCTTAGTTGCACCAGCCTAAACCATACATGTCCCAGTTACACTAACCTTCTCTATGCCCTAAAAGCAAATTGTTGCCTTCAAGGACCGTTTTGATCAAGAACCATCATTACCAATATCTATTTTTTGGTCCCAAGCATCAAGTAAGTTTTAGCTTGAGGGGAGGGTTGAAAGTTGTTGATATATTTACTGCCCATATGGAATTGAAGATTAAGTAGGCTTAATATAGTCTACAAAGAAAATATTAAAGAGTGTTGTTGATGGAAAGTCACAAATCAAGCTTAATCATCTCATGTCCTGAATTTCAACAACATTGTATTTTACAAGTAGGCACTAGCCAAAATGAAGTAGTAATTAGAAGGTCATCATTTCAACAACATTGTATTTTACAAGTAGGCACTAGCCAAAATGAAGTAGTAATTAGAAGGTCATCACAACTGCTACAAAAGGATTGTTAGATAGTTTGTCATTACACTAAGATAACCTCTTGTCCAAAGAAACAACTACAAATACATGAGTTAAAATTATCAACTTTTAGATATTCTCACTAAGTCTTTAAGAAGGTCACAAATTCAGTTCATATGTTTTAAGTTTGGAACATTCAATTTATATGATCTAGCTTGATAGAGAGTGTTCAATTATATTAGTTCAATTATGTTAGTTTGTAACATTCAATTGTATTTTTGACTTAGTGATAATCATAAAGTTACTTTTGTTATACATATTCTAATATAACAAATTTGGGTTTCTTTTTCCAATGTAAACTTCCTTTTTCTCTCTTTTTAACAAAAGTTATATATATAAATATATGATTGATCAAAGTGAGACAAGCACTTCAACAACAATATAATTTATTAATTAAAAAAAGAGCATGGATAATAAATATAACAAATATGGACTTCTTTCACATGTAAAGTTGTAAACTTCCTTGTTATTTCTTTGTAACAAGAGTTTTATGTATAAATATATGATTCATCAATGTGGGTCAAGAACTTCAACAACAATGTAATCCATTATTTCAAAAAAAGGGAAATTATAAATATAGTTCCTAATATATTAAATGACATGACAAGTAAAATACATTAAGGGAAGAAGCTTAGTACCAATTAGAGAATTGAAATTGTATAATTGTTGTCGATAATTATTCTTACTTTGCGACATTAGCCTGAGACTTATGGTTTGATTGGTTTGGTTTTATTTTTTAGTTTTTGAAAAGAGATTTCAAAAATAGTTTTCAAAAACTGCTTTCGGAAAGAAAAGAAAAAAAAACTTGTTTGACAAGTATTATTTGAAAACTATTTTGAAGATGTAAAAAAAAAAAAAAACTTGTTCATATTTATTAAAATTTTATTAATGAAAAGCAAAAAACAACATATTCTGATTATATTTTGAATTTTCAAAAAAAAAATAGAAAACTGAAAAGCAAAACTACTTTCAATTGTTCCTGTTTTTTAGTTTTTAAAAAACCAGAACTGTTTTCAAAAACTATTTTCAGAAAACACTACCTAAACAAATTTTTTAATTTTTAAAAATTAAAATACTGAAAACAGTTTTATAAAATTGTTGCTAAACAAACACTTAATTTCCAATCTACTAAAATGATCATGTTTTAGGTTGAGTAATATTTTTAAATTATGGTTTATTGAGGTTTGGATGGTTACATTTGTCACATGTATGAATACTTGGGTAATATTCTAAAAGACTTTGAAGCTAGATGGAAGTGTGTGAGGAGGGAATGGTTAAATTGCATATGCATGAATCCTTTGTGATGAAACATAATTATTATCACTCCCTTTATTTGTGAAAATTAGGACGTCACTTTATGAAATTAAGACATGTTTTGAATCTATAATATCTCTTTTTTTTTGTTTTGTTTGAAAGAATATAATTATTTGTAGCAGGGCCATCTTAGAGGAAGTTGGCTAATTATTTTTATTTTTTAAGTTTTAAGACTCAAGTTTAGGCCAAAGAAACAGTATGTGCATCAAATCTCCAATGATACATGTTTAGTAAAAAAAATGGTTATTTTGTCAATCTCCCTAGTATTAAAACAATGGAAAACAATGGAAAGTGTAGAAACAAATTTTGAATTTGCCCACAGTTGTAAAACAATCAAATTTTTGTGTAAAATAAGGTTGGAAGAAGTTGAAAGGTTGGAAGGAGAAAGTAATATCTAAAGTATATAGGGAAGTTCTTACCAAATCAACAATCCAAGCCATTTCCATGTCTTGTTTCAACTACCAACATCTTTAGGCGATGAAATTGTAAGAGATTCTTAACACACTTTTTTAAACAGAATTTTCATAATTGGTAGAAAAAATTAATCGCATTTGTCATTAAATGATTCCTTATCTTAATTTGTATTTTGCAATAAATTTTAAACAATTATAAAATGTGTGAAGAAAAATAGAATGATCACCTAGTTCTTTTGGGCAGGTGAACTATTGAAAAGGAAAATTTGATGATTGAAATGGGAAAACTCAATGACGACACCTATTGGATGTCTTGATTTTGAGAAGAAAAAGGACTTTAGTAAAGCTTTGTTCGCAAAGCAGTTATGAAGGTTAATGATGAGATGAATGCATAAGTTTTTGGTGTTTTAAAGGTGAGATTTTTTCCCAATACATATCCTTTGACAACAATAAAGGCTTACAAGTTGAATTATACATACAACATCCAACATTTCTCCAAGCACCCCTTCATTTCTTATTCACATCTTAATATTTACAATTTTTTACAAAATCTCAAAACATTTTCACCTTCTTTTACCCTAAATTTTTTAATAGAACATTTCACCTTCTTTTACCCTAAATTTTTTAATAGAACATTCCCCAATTTTACAACTACAGGCACAACTCTACCCACTCCTTTCAAAAATTACATTAATTTTTTCATTTTGAACTTTAACCTTCAAACATATATTTTTTTATCTCTAATTTTAGAAATTTCATCTACTAGGTACATTCAAAGAGAGTAAAGAAACTATATAAAAAATATGGATAAAAATATGCGTACAACTATGAAACTAAATAATGTTTTGTTAAAAAACTTAAGATAAAAAAGAGTTAAAGTGTTTCACAAAAAATTGTAAACATTGAAAAAGTATAAATAGCAAAATGAAAGAATGCTAAAAAAAGTGCCCCCAGCATCCCATCTGCAAGAGCTAATGCAAAAGGGTTATTTGTGCGGCATTGGTGATGGGCAGTCTATTTGATTCATTACTTTCATCCACTGTCGGTACCATGATGACATTTTAGATATTAGAACCAGTATTTGATGGCAATGTTACTAAGCACGATGATAATTTGAACCTTTAAAAAGTTTGGGTGAAGCAAATTTTAATTGTATAATTTTGGAAGACGAACTTATGATCTCTCTTACGTGTTCAATACAAACCTATTCATTCATGGGTTACTCAGATTCCCTCATTCAATATTACGTATGTTAGTCCTATCAAAATTGCACTCATTGCAGAAGCACCACTACCTGCGATACGCATAGTGAAGCCAGACTCGAGTTGCCAACGACTTAGCAACCAACAAATCTACCTCTATTTCAAGGAACCTTACAAGCACATTAGTTACAAAAATGGCAAGAGTAAGAAGGATATGAAGATTTTGGGAGAGGATTGAGCCAAAAAACTGTGAAGCAGAGACATTCTAGTTAGTATACATCCTAGTTGATATCATGTTAGCTAGACTGCTCCAGGCCTGGGAGAGAAGTTGATTGAAGGTTTGATTTGGGGGGAACAACTGCAGACTGCTTTAGGGACTTAGTAGGCTTTTCTTCTCCTTGCAAAGAAGCCACCATTTTTTCAGAGCGAGAATGAGTTCCTTCCAAACCCTGTTCTGGCTTTCTCTTTACTTTCTTCTTGATTAAAGCAGCACCCTTGGCTTCATCCAGAGTACCACTTGAGCTTCCCTTTGCTTTTTCTTGTTTTGGACCATTCACAGAAGGATTGTGAACCCGTCCCGTGGTAACTGTATTAGAAATTGCCTTGTTTACTGGAGCATGAGTATGATTGCTAGAGTCCGTAGCTAATCTCTCTCTCATTGGCTGTTGCAAAGTATTTGGACTAGCATCAAATTGAACATTCTCATCTTGCCGAGGTGCCAATAACTTTTTCCTCTTAATTTTCTCCTCATCCTAACAATATGAGTAACCAGTGAGATAGAAATGAACTAAACATCATCCTCACAAGTATCAAATCCTGCCTGTCATTAGAAATGCATACCTTGTGTCTGCTGTAAAGTGCTCTGCGCCTCTCTTTTGACCTGCAAATTGCACGCTTGATCCCATGGTTGTCCATGTAACCATTTGGCCATAATTCCGCAAGCTAAAGACAAAAGCACTTGATAATGAGACAAAAAATGTTTTTAAAATATTAATTTGGACACCAGAAACTGCAATGCATATTGCATACAGAGTCACACACAAAGAAACACAAGCTTGAAATAAGAAAATCATTTATGAGGATCCCGGAAGAGGGAAAAAATTGGCAATCAAGAAAATTCTCGTGCATGAAAAATATTTTAGAATCCTTTTATTTTCGATGTCTTTAACGTAGATATCACTTATCAGTCCTAGATAGCATTTGCTAAACAACCAAACCCCAAGTTATGGTGAGGGATAGTTGCATAGCAAGTTGATTGCTATTTTAAAATTTATTATACAAGCATGCAATCCATCATTAAGGACATAATTACACATAATGCTAAACATATTCTTATAACTCATATTTCTCGGCATATTCACAACTAGAAATTAAAAAAAAAAAACATAGGTCTTAAGAAAAACATATAAATAAATAAAAAACAAAAATGAAAGTGCCAGAGAGGGGGGATGTCTCAGCAGGTTTGGTAGCACAGAAGAACAAAGACAAGACAGAAGAAAGGGTTTGTCAACCACCGAAAAGGAAAAGAGGAAACATAGTGGGAATTAGGTTATATACGTTTTCTGAAAATTGGGGAGGGGGATCAACTTTAAATATATATAACCCTAAAAACAACAATTTTAAAGGCATAAAGGAAAGCCACCTCAGCATACAACTTTCTGATTTGTGGACCAGCATTTTCATCCAACCCCTGAAACAATAGCATATAAGATTCATTAAGAACAAACTTTTTCAAACTGAACAGGATCTACAAATATATTTGAGGCTCAAACTTCTGTACATCAACAAAAAGGTCATAGAGATCACAAATCTTGTCTTCCAATGCAGTGTCCATACTAAAATTCCTTTTAGCTATTGCTTTTCCATCAGGACCTAATTCTTGTTCCCCAGATGTTCCAACTTGCTGCTGTAACTGAAATGGAGGGAAATAAACAAAAGCATCCCATATTAAATAAACCAAGATATTCATTATTCAATCAAAAACACAATTATTTCCGGAAAAGACAAATCATGCAATAAAGATGCAATGCAAATATCAGGGAATATAACAAGGAAATTGAGTGTCATAAATACAACTAATGAAATCCATTTCCAGGCAAAAGTCATCTATAAGTAAACATGCCAGAATAAGGATATGCATATAATAAAACTCAAAATTGCATTGAAACCATATAGAGAAGCTTCCACAAGAAAGAGCAAAAATAAGTAGTGGCTTATTACTATATTACGGGAAGCCAAAAAAGATGCTACATGAACAAGCTAAAACAAGCAAGGAGAACTGTATGAGTGAAAAACAGAGAACATGATTCATTGAAGCCAGTTTACCAATATTTGATTTTGATATGAAAAGAAATAGCAAGGCTAACTATAATAAACCTTGGATTCCATAGATGGGGGCTGCATCTTTATCATCTCAATTACTTCCTTCTTTATCTGTTGAAACCTAACATCTTTCTCGTGCTTTGCAGACAAACCCATACTGATCATAATTTTTAAGTTTCTCTGTAGCAGAAAGACATTGCATGAAAAGATAAGTTTTAATTCAGGTATTAATGGTAACTAAAAATAAATAGCTGCAAAAAATTTATGAGGACAACTACACAATAAATAATAGGTGGGAAATTACTTTTTTTTGGAAGGATTGTTACAAAAATACATACTGGAGTTCAGAGTTGAGTGAGTTCGATTTTTTATACTGAATAATCAGTTTTGAAAGTAATTATAGGAAAGACATGCTAGCAACCATAGTTATTAGAATCTCCCAATTCAAAATTTGAATTTAATTTAATACAATTATACTATCTATGATTCGTATCATAAGATAAATCTTAAATAACTTTGTAGTTTACGACACATGAATGAATCTATGCAATTTCGTATCATTACACAATTCATTACTTTTTACTTCCCTTTCACCAATTTTCATGAAAGAAATTAAAAAGTCATAAAAGCTTAAATTGTTAAATATAAGGAATTGAAGGAACACTTACGAATTTATCCTATTTGTTTATTGCACTACTTTATTTGTTAGAAATTAACTGGTATACACTGTCAGTGTAAACATTTTTATACTGAAATTCAATCACAACCCTTCATTCATGGTAAGTTTGTTGACTTAACTAAATTAGTACTTTAAAAGTCACATAAATGAAAAGTTATGATTGAATGTATACCACTTAAATTCTATTTGTTAACCATACGAACTTATCCTATTTAATTATTCCACTACTTTATTTGTTACTCGCACATTCAATATATGCAGTCTATTTAGCTATTTAATTGTTTCATTTCCATTCTTCTAAAATGAAGGTTTTACATACTCAAATATACCCAATTATTTTGTGCTATAAGACTTTTGCTTAAGTTGTTTTATCTATTTCTAGTTTAAATATAATTTAAATTTTTTACACTGGACACCGTATCTCATCCATATGATATTTTTTAAGTAAATTTTCATTGTCTTGCATCACAGTTTGATATTCAAAATATAGCTCAATGATTCAGAATTCAAATTCCGATGTTATAATCTTGCTAACAAACTCTTTTAACATTCTTAAATTCTCTACTATTGACTGAAATTTATTAAAAATCATAAATTTTAGTGGATCTGACTTTACAAATTTTTTTTTAGTTTGCAGTGATGGGAAATGAGTTTATTTTTTAAAAAAAATCACTAGCTCGTACATCAGTGTTAGAAAATAACATTTATTACATTTAAATAACTGTTACCACAAATTAGGGATTTAGATTGATTTTTGTATCCATGATTGGTTCTTTCTAACATAATAGGCTAATACATAATTTTAAATAAAGATTAAAGCATGAATGGGGGTATAGAAGACACAATATTCAACACATTCTATGTCCTGAATCTGTTCTACTTACCCAGGCAACAAAATTTTACATTGCCTGAAATTGCTTCTATGGCGTAAAAATGAGAGCTAGAGAAACTTCACAAACATGATCAATAACAATTGGTTCATGTTTGGTTCAATTTATTTAGAAGGAAAATTACTTATTTTGGCCCGCTTCATGAGACCTTCTAATAAATAACTTAGGATTTTCTCCAAACATAATCTATGCCAATCCTGCACTAAGAATCAATTCAGGAAGACTGTCTGTCACTCTGGAGTCACCAAAATATAAAGCAAGCAGGTCATTCATTCCCAAAGGAAAACTAGTTTTTAACTTTTTATTAAAAATTTAAATGAAAGTTGGCAAGCTATCAAATGTCAACTGGAAATAAGCATTTCACAGACTCAGACACATGACATTGAGGTACATCGAGGGAAAAGAGAATTAATCTTTGGGAAGGTCACAAAAGTAAGAAACTCAAAGCCTATAAATATGGTATTGTTAAATCATATATTAATAATTAAACAAACTACAAATCGTACAAAAGTTCAGGATAGCTAGAGAACTGGAGAGCAAGGTAGGTGATTTGAGAGATAAAATCTTTATCATCAATTTTCAAATTTATATAACTTTTGGGTTCAACAACCAATAGTGAAAAAAAAAGCAGCCTAGTGACACACAGCTTGTGCTATGCGTTGGAGGATTATAACTAGAAACTGAAGCAATATATAGTACATAAACTATATATACTAAAGGACTATCTGTTATCTAACTTATGTTTATTGAGCTGAAATACCTTCAGGGTTCTGAGCTGAATCAGATGGCCAAGAATACTCATAAGACGGTTAATTAACTCCTTTGATACTTTCCCTTGGCTTGCCTGCTGCAAAAAAAACATACAGTCAATATTACAATACATAAATATGCTATCCTCTGTCAGATTCAGTGAAAATGAAATCATTTCAGAAAATTTACATTCATTTTCTCTCTCTTGTCATACAATGTTCAAACTGAGAAGGCTTCAAGAAGAAATACAATACAAAATTGTGTATATATCTAGAAGCATTAAGAATGACATCAGGAAAACAAAATGTGCCAATACCGCTAATCTAGCAACTTTAGCAAGTTTCTGCTTTATTTCTCTAGGCAATCTTCGTTTGACACCCTGAGGAGTAGTATCAGTCTCCTGATTTTCCATAGTTGGTGGTCTTGCTGTAATAATATTTGAAAAGAAAAACTTGGCATCAGCAAAACAATAAAATAAAATCTCACATTGCCAACCATTGAGAAATTTAAGCTTCAAAACATTATCCAAAACTTACATTCTGCAACTATTTTCTCCAACTCTCGAATAGCTTTCTCAAGTGTTGTAATTTTTGATCTAGCAGTAGAACCATCTTTCTTGAGCACATTTTCAGATTTCTGCATAAGCATCAATCAAGCTCATGAGAGCAAATCATGTTACACACACAAGAGTTCACTTTCACAAGTTTTGTCGTAAGTCATAGTAATAAGAACATGTTATCTAACCACATGGGATAGTATTGTTTGACAAAGTTTCCATTTAAATCCCTTAAGGTTGTGTTTGGATAGAAAATTTTACAAATATAAGGAATGTGAAATACATTGAATTTGAAATTCTTTCAATTCAAATGACATCATTTTTCAAATACTTTGTTTGGATATGATAATTTAAATTTATTGAATTTTAATTTTCTTGTTTGGATAGAGTATTTCAATTCCTACTAAAAATAAAAAATTATTTCATTAAACCATATTTTGGAGAAAAAACTTATTCTTTTTAAAAAATAATATAAAATTTCATTTAAAAATAATTTTAGTTTCTCAAAAAAGTCATGCTTTTACAAAAATAAATAGAAAAATCACAAAAAGTAAACCTTATAAAATTGTTTTATTTTTTTTTACAATATTATGCTTTTACATAAATAAATGACAACTTATTTTATTTTCTTAATAAATCCATTTTTATAAATTTTACTTAATAATTTATTTTATATTTTAATTATTATAATTATTTTATTAATTTATATAAATATTATATATTTAAAAAATAAAATATAATATTGGTGGGTTGACGGGCTGAAAACACTAGTCTGACCCACCAAAATAAGGGTGGGTTGGGGACCGATCCGCTTGGCCAATCCTATTTTTTCACCCCTAGTTGATGTCAAGTTAAATATAACTTCGGCCAATTTTAGTAAAATAAAAGTAGGTTCTGAATAATTTCAAATTTTTACTTTTTTTTAAGAAATTTGAAATTCCACAATTTTACCTAATCAAAATACTCAACAAAATGTCTAGAATTTCAAATTCTTTTAAAATTCCTCATTCAAACAAGGTATGTCATCACAAAGCATTTGAAATTCCAAAATAAAATGAATTGTCCTCTTAAAATTCCTCATCCAAACACTCAAAGATAAATGTCTTAAAGATAAATCAACCCATGTGTACTAAAACCCCTTAAACTGATTATTTTGAATGAAAAAGGATGCCCCCCAACAGCCATAAAAAATCAGAGTAAATTGAAGCAACAGTGCTACAAACTAAGAAATCATGGGGAGTGGCGTCCTCCACACACAAAAAAAAAGGGAATTGACAAAGCATTTCTTCTTATTGATTGGCACATTTCTGTGAAATGTGGCACATTGTTAAGATCTGGTTGCAACCTATGAGACTTGAAGTCAAATAGCAGATAGTGTCATGGGGCCACCACCAAAAGCACTAAAGCAGGGTGACTGTTATTTTTTCTCTCCTCTCTGTATGTAAAGAGAGGTGAGATTCACTTACTTCAACTGTAACTAAGTCTAAAAGAGTTAATCATTAGATTTGAAGAAAATGAATACTAAGAATAAACGTAACCATTAGAGTTACTCTTGAGGTAAATAGATTCCTCATCATATATATATATATATATATATATATATATATATGTGTGTGTGTGTGTGTGTCGTTATAATGTTATACTTTTATCTCTATTATATATAACATTATATAATATAGTTATATTTATGTATTAACATTTTCTATTGTTTAAATATCCTTAAATATTAGAATACTTTATAGTTTTATTTTATAATAGTATAATAAATTATTCATTATATTAAAAAAAGAAAAGAAACCCCCCAAATTGTAAGACAGTTCGGGATGGAGAGTGACCCAATACAGAAGTGCAGGTCCAACATCCACTCTCACCCAAAAACCAAAGAAAGTAAGAAACCATGGGCTCTCCAACAACAATAGCAAGTTTGTGTGGTGTAATTCTCTCAAGATTTTCATCAAATCATGTCTAAGCTTTTCAAATGTCTCTTAGTTGCAAACGAGTAATGTGGATAGTAATGACAACATTGTACCGTTTGGTTGGGACTGGTCAAAGAACTAGTTCATAGCCAACCTGCATGGGTATCAAGGCTGCAGAGCATAATGAGATGTTAGGATCCAATTGCAAGGTATGGAAATTGAGTCTCATTAATGGAAATTGGAGATTTTGGCGTGGTATTAATAGGGCATTGAGCTCTCTAACTACAACTGTTAGTTTTTGCAGTGTGATTCTCTTAGGATCCAATTGGAAGGTATGGGACTTGAGTCCCACATTAGAAGTATGGCAATGAAATGTTAGAATCCAATTGCAAGGTATGGAACTTGAGTCCCATCTTGTTAGTATAGGATTTTGATGTGGCATTTAGAAGGCTTTCAGCTCTCTAATAGTCTCATTACAATTTTTTTTATTGTGGTATGATTCTGTTAGGATCCAATTTCAAGGAATGGGACTTGAGTCCCACATTAGAAGTATGGGATTTTTTTGCATGGTGTTTGACAAGGCCTTGGGCTCTCCAACTACAATAGATAGCTTTTGTGGTGTGGTTCTCCCAAGGTTCTTATCACACACTTTTCCTGGCACACAGCATGTCACGCTTCAATGTAACCAGTTAATTGCAAGTTGATCCACAAGAAGTGCTTATTTGGTGGGCAGTTCCATTCTTCATGTTGTAACTATGGCTTAGAATGAAGAAGACTTTAATTTAAAGCTAAACAGCAAAAATGGATTGATATAAGCATAGAAGAGAACATTTTTATGGTATTAAATGTTGCATTAAATTAGCTTTATCATATTGGAAATAAAATAAAGACAACAGAAAAGCAGATAAGTAAACTTACTGATGGTTGTATAGCAGATTTTCCCAGAGACAAGTTTAGATCTGGCAGTTCACGGATGCCATTTTTATCTTTTGGCCGCCCAGTGTTCTCTAAATTGTCAACACTACTTGAGGTTTTTCCAGACTGGGATTTGGAATGTACAGATGCACTTTTTTCGTGGTATTTCTGATGAGAAGTATTGTGCAATCCACTAGAATCTTTATATTTATCACTTGTATTCTTGGATTGGAGTACTCCAGTCTTCTGTTTATCAGCATCTTCTACATCAGGAGTATCAGCAGTTGATACTTTCGAACAGACAGCAGGATCCGACATTGGTCTACTGTCGGCAGTTTTCTTTTTCAAACTAATTCCAGAGACATCCAATTGATTCCGAAATTTATTGTCTTCGTAAAGTTCACCAGATACACTCAAATTATGTGAGGAACTAACTGTATTTTTCACAGGTAACGAAGGAATCTTTCCAGCAGCAGTCTTGCTCACTTTCAATTGTTTATTTGATACATGACCATCAATATTTTCCCCAGGATTCTTTGGTACATCTTTTCGACGCCTTTTCTTTGCTTGCTGGATAGGCAATACCGGAGGTTCATTTCTTGTAATATAAAGAAACAGAAAATCAATAAAATCAAGAATTTTTATGAATAATTTATCTACTCCAAACTACAATTTAATAGATTGAAAATGTTGGCACAACAGATATAGACAATTGTCACAGGAAAAGGCATTCAGCCATAACCCAGAGAAATAATGTTAGCAATTATGAGGAACAGAAATAAAGAACTCCAAAACAGCATGTACTGATAAAGGCATTTAGTTATAACTCACAAATACTTTAACCAAATAAAAGAGTAGTTTAAAGTACAAAAGGGTAAATTCAAAGTTTAGAACAGCAGGACCAACAATCATCAATTAAACAAGACAAAAATTATAATAATGTAGAAAGTTCATTGCATAGTTATCAATCTTAAATGGCAGAAATAGTAGTCAACCCAAAACTGCTATAGCAAGATAGCTACTATACTGAAATTCTGAGAGACAAATCAAAGAATTTATAAAGAAAATATATAAATGCCTGAATGAAAAATTACCCAAAATTATAGAATATTCATAATTAATAATCAAAAGTTATAGAGAACAACAGATCATAAAGGGAAAGAACAAAGCATCATATTGCGCAGGAGAACCGATTAAAAAACAGGCCAAAACTGGGACAGAAAACCAATTTGAACCGGTTTAAAAGAACTATTTCTTGTTTTTCTCAAATATATGTTCCTAAATAAATAGTCTCGTATAAGATCTACATATAAATTACAAATTTGTTTATCTAGAAGGACATGCAATATGATCATTTTATCCTAATTTAACTTAATTTTCTTATAATTTCACATTAGTTAATCATTTAATACATTAAAAACATATAATCAAATACTACCAAATCAGCTCTATTAGAGTATAGTATACTCTTGATTTAATAGTCTGTTTTGTGAACAGTCAGTAGTTTGTTAGACTTAGTTGAGTTAGTTAAAGACTGCAGTCAGCTATAAATAGATGAATCTCTTCTGTTTGTAATTGCCTTTTTCAGAAATACACTTATCAGATTTCAGTATATGTTCTCTCTCTCTTCAAGCTCCAATTAACAATAACTAAACTAGTAGTTTCATTGGTTTAATTATTGGTACACTTTTAAAACATTGTTTTGATACAAACATTTTATACAAATAGTTAAACAGTGTAAAGAACCACTACTTTAAATTTAAGGTTGATTCCACTTCTGTAACTAATGATCATATTCTAGTCATGGATTTAGTCATCCATCAACCATACCCCGATGCCTCAAGAGGTGGAACTTCAAAAGTCTTCTAGGATTTGCATAAACTTACAGATAAGAAAACAATCAATAAATCCGTATTCTTAGCATCCCTAAATAAGAAAGAGGAATGGAGGTCAACCTTCTTTTATATGGTTGTTGGATTGCATAACAGTGTGCGTGTGTTCTCAACATTTGAAGCATAAAATTAACAGGTTACAGGATCCCTACAGGATTTCATTTCGTGTTCATTTAACACCACAAGCATATATAGAACTCATGGTGGCAATATTATTTCAGAACTTAGTATTATATCCATCAACTGAAAAAGAGAAAAGTGTAATTGTGTAAAGGCTTAAAAAATTAAGTGGTTCACAAAGAAAAGGGATAGACATTAAGAGGGCAACCAACACAAGGTTCCCACTAGTGGGATTTGAGGAGGCAAGATGTACACAGACCTCACCCCACAAGTGAAAAAGCTATTTCTAGGATTTGAACTGGTGACCTAGTGTTGCACCATGGCTAGCCCTGATAAAGAAAATAAATTTACACGCTCAAATAAGATATTCAAACAAAAAACACTTACAAGCGTTCCAATTTCCCCCTATTTACAAAGAATCCATCATGTTTGATTGCAGAATTATCAACCTCAAAATAGTCATCCTGCAGAAAGAACATTTGAATTACATAAGAAAAATATGCAAAGTGAAATGTCCACAATATAGGACAATACAATTCCTGTCATCATCAATGAAAGGTCAGATAGTTATAAATGTCACTCATAACAAATCAAAACCGTATAAAAAGATACCAACCAATTCAGCATCATCAATGAAAGAGTCTTCTGTATCATACTGATCATCGGGAACATCAAGTACATCTTCCTCATCACTACTGTCCTTACCCTAAAAGATTCAGATTCACATTATTCCCAACGTGGAAAATAGATCAGAAAATTTAATAAAATACTTACACATGCATCTATAATATGAATTTATAATAGAAGAAGCCAATTCATTTTTGCACGGAGCATTGAGCAACAATTTTGGGAAGCAACACAGCCATACCATATAAAGGCGTTCAATCTTCTCTATTACAGCACTGAAACGGTTTGTCTGAGGAGCATCCTGTTCTTCAATCTCCTTAGGTTGCCCCTAAAAGCGACAAGCTGACAAGTGTTATTTAAATAGCAAAGCACATAACCACATACAATTTGAAAAGACAATACGCAGAGATTTCAGCTGGTATACAACTGCCCAGATCACCATTAATTATACTGTAGCATAAAACAAGATAGTGTGAATTCAAGGCTTGACTACCTTTACTCGATACATTCATATAATTTCATGCTATAAATTAAATAGATATATATATATCATACGTATTGTAGTTATAAATTATAAGAACAAAATAAAGAAAAAAAAAAAGCACCTATTCTCTCAAAAAAAGTAGAAGCCAATTAACAGTTAGTTACATGTGGCCTATTTACTATTATATTTTTGGTAACTGGTACTGATTCAGTTATTTTCTTCTCAAATAATAAAATCTTATTCAGATCTATCACTTAACCTCAAAAGAAAATTCAGCTAATTAAAATACCAATATATAAAAATGTGTATTGAAGGTAGAATACAAAGGTATGGAATGGAACAAATAAAAAATCCAGCAAATAATACTAATTGATATATTGATTTTTATGCAAA
The DNA here is from genome assembly GCA_037954015.1 of Psophocarpus tetragonolobus. Taxonomy (NCBI): domain Eukaryota; kingdom Viridiplantae; phylum Streptophyta; class Magnoliopsida; order Fabales; family Fabaceae; genus Psophocarpus; species Psophocarpus tetragonolobus. The sequence goes on along the minus strand of CM075695.1, from coordinate 29,646,598 downwards.
ACTACAATGCCCTTAAACAAGGGGGTGAGCCTCGATTCAATGGCAATGGTGTTGCTTTGGGACCTGGAAATAACAAGTTCAGCTTTGGGGAAAAAAAGTCTCTCCACCTGGTGGGGGTAACACTTTGTTGATCTACCCTCCCCAGACCCCACTAAGTGAGTGCCTCAAGCACTGGATTAACATTTTTATAACTGCTTACTGCCCTAAACTGATGAGAAAAATCTAAGACCTCAGTTATAAACTAGTTAGCAAAACATTAGCTTCCAATCCAATTACTCTTATATCACTTCAAATAAAAGCAAAAGACGTGATATTTCATCAGTTCACCAGATTTAAAAGAAGACCACACATTAATTACTGCACTTGGTTTATGTCAATTCAGCTGATCAACATAGAAGCAACATTTTCTAGCTGTAGCATTAACATGATCATACCATGCCAAAATGCAAATCCAAATAGACACTAAATCAATAGGCATAAGTTAACATATTCAACCTAGCTTATTAAAAAAAAAAAACCATTCAACCTAATAAATAAGAATTCAAACACAAGTAGTTCCAGGAGCAATTCATCTTTGCCACAACAAAACCGTTTCAAATACTTTTCCATAAGTGCAGCGCCACACTGCACAAACAACTGTCAAAAATAGACAAAAAACATCAGGGGCACTTCCCAGTTAACAAACACATTTAATTTTAAAAAAGAGGAACCTAAATTGTTAGACAGAAATCATGGCAAGCCAATCATGAACAGTTTGGTAGAGCGTATTCCTAAGATACAACATCATCAGGATCCTTATTTCAATGCCAAAAAAAAAAAAAAACAGTCACAGCTCTGTAAAACTAAAAAGCGACTCCTACAAAATAAAAGAGTAAACACCCATTTTCGTTCAAGAAAGTTACAGGTGCTATTACTTAGATTCTGAAAGAAATTTTCATTCAAATTAGTCCTCAATGATTCTGCCATTCTACAAAGTGATCCTTGAAACACTTTAGATAGCACTTTAAAAGTGTTTCCAAAAGCATGTTAAGAATAAACTTGCACAATGACATAATCATTAGGTTTGCCTGAAAATTTCTTTAGTGTTTCTTTCAAGGAGTGCCACTGCCTATAACTTGCACCAGCATAGAAGTTCACTCGATTACAATTTAAAATATCATCCATACACCGCAGTAACCCTCTCACACATTGCTACCTAGTAACAGAATCACAATGTACTTACCATACATACATTTCAACAACACGAGAAAACATACTTAGAAAAATTCGGAACTAAAATAGAGAATAGAAAAAAGGCTCACCGGAGCGATTCTGGACTCGAGCGCAGGGTTCACATAGGGGGGGAGCTCTGGTGCGGAAGTGGATCCATTGTTGACCTTGTTAGCGTCCTTCATAAGCTTCTTCCACGACACTATGGTGGTCTCTCCAAGCCGCAGCTCCACCGTGAACATTTGCCGGTCGCCTTTCTTCACGAACGACGACGGAGCCCTCGCCACCGACGAAGAATCGCCGCCGCCGAGAATAGCGGCTTCTCCCGCCATGGAATGGTTGCGATTGGCGAGTTTCTCGGGCGTCGGTGCGAGATTTCGGGAGAAATTTTAGGGCGCGAGAAACATGGCGGAAAGGGAACGATAATAAGCCCTAAAAAGTGGAAAGAAGAACAGCGAGAGGGAGAGGAAGAGGTGAAGAAGGGAATTGGATTGCGCGGGATTCAAAAATGAGAAAGGAAGAAAACTTGAAAAAAAAAAAAAAAAAGGTAAAAAGAAAAGAAAAGAAAAGAAAATACTTTGGAAAAAATAAAAGAAAAGGGATTTTGAGGAGGGGTTTTATTATTAAGTTCAAAACTGCAATTTCGACACGGTTGTAAAAATCTTTCAGTCGTTTTGTTTTCCGAGAAAGCGAGGGAGGGAAAAGGAATTTGGGGCGGGTAAGTGTGTTATATGGGCCGGATCCTGTGTTCAATGTAATAGGGTTTTGTTTTTGCCATTTTCTTTTTGTACATCCTATTTTTACTATTTGCATCTTCAAAATACTACTTCTCCAAGTTGCCCTCATCTCCTCGTCATTTCTCACCCCCACCTCACATGCAAGCCACCTCCCTCTTTGCATTCTCCACGCCTCTCCCCTCTTGTGGATCAAGGGATCGCAACAACAAATTTGACAATGAATCATGTGATCCGCAAGCCAAAAAATTAATAAAATAAGATAAATTATGGATCACACGATCACAATTATATGATATATAATTGTGGATATATTGTGAATCACATGATTTGCTGATATGTAAAACACATTGCAGATCATAAGATTTGCAATTACATAATTGCAGATCATGATATTTGCAATGTATTCTTTTCCATGTGCACAATTGTGAATCTACAAATCCGCATAACAAATTTATTGTTATGGATGCTTAGATCCACAAATAGGGTGATTATAGGTAACAAATCATTAGATCTACAAGCGTTGCAAGTTGTTGGAAGTGTTATAGTCTGCAAGGTAGAGGGGTGGGATGGGGTTGCGAAAGCGTGGGGATAAGGGTAGAGTTGTCAAAACAGTATGTGAATACTACCTTGTTATTTCCATAAGTTATACTGCACACAACTAATGCATTTGCCAAAAGGAATTGGTATTTAACCACCAAGTTTTTGGCGCCATTATTGGGGATTTGCATTTGATATTATAGAAGTTTCATTTTTTGTACTTGGAAAACTTTGTTATGATAATATTTTTTATATTTTGTATATAGTTACTCGTTCTTTTATTTTCTGTATAATAGCTTTAGATTTATGTCTCTTATTTTAATAACTACCACTAATTGTTATTCTAGTGCTTCGTGTTTTAACATTTGATAATTAAAGCTAAGCAAGAAAAAATCACAGACCTACAAAAGCAAGCTAGATGGTAACTGTTCCAACTAAGCCCGATGGTCCAAAACACTTCAACATGATCAAGGAAATGAACTTAAGTTTTCAAGAACTAAGGCAAAGGTTTTCTAACATACAAAAGGAAAGCAAAGAGACATCCATACGAATGGAGATGCTTGCAAACTGAATCCTCCAAAGTTTGAACAATGAAGAATTGTCACCTCACCACATTATTCTCGACCACTATATCCGTATCACACTCCAGGACTATGGTTCCAGCAGTAAAGTCAAGTACCTTGGTACCATCCGCAATCACAATGGTACCAAGAACATCTACAGCCATGCTACCAAAATAGCACTTTGAACACTGAATGGACTTTCCAAAAGTTTATGCAATATCCTTTGTCGTCTCAATAGGAAAGAGAAGTTTCATACATAATCTCATATAAACCACCTCTAGAATCATGGCACGAAGGCATTACTTTGAACTCAAATTACACTTCTTAAGGCTACACAAAGATGAATGATCAATCAGTGTTCCACGACAGAATGCCCGACATGGAGGAATTGCTTAAAGAACACATGAAAATCATGTTTGAACACGTAAGCTAGTCTATAAAGGATATAGATGCAGGTCAGTCAAATGGTTGAGCAATTAGAGGACATGTGTAAAGCATGTTTGGCTAGTTGTCAATCAAAACTTCAAGACCAAGATAAAATTATCATCACTCAAGGTACAAATGAAATTGAGGAGTTAAATTAACCGCTCTAGGAGGAAAACTAAATATATGAAAACTTAAGAGAGATAAATAGTGAAAGTGAAGAAGAAGTGAAAAGGGAAAATAGTGGAGAGGAAGTAAAGGAAAAAGTACCATGAGTAAAAGTTTGTGTGAAAATGATGAGGTGGTCGAACAAAAAGAGTTTGAATGTAGGAAAATCAAAGACGAATAACTAAAAGAGCTTGAAGGTGAACAAGTTGAGAAGGCTGAAATTGAGACAGGGAGCAACTCTCTAGTTGTTGAAACAAGTTCACCAAAATTGCAAGATTTTGAAACTTTAACTACCCCAAGCACTGGAAGCAATGCATCTGTGAATTCACTCAAGTCTACGACTAAGGGGTATCTCCATGCTCATGACCATGATCAAGTGTTCATGTCACAAGTTTTTCAAGAAGTTCATCCACCAGGAGACATTGGACAAACTGAGGATTATTTAGAGAAAGAGAATGAGGAAAATATGGTGAAGCTTGTTAAAGGAAAGGTATCTCTCATGGATTAATCTCTTTATATCCCTTATGTTGATGTTTAGACAGACTCTACAAAGAAAATTTATTGGAAGGCAACATCATCAGTACTAAAGAAGTCGAAGATCAAGCCAAAATGATTGAAATATTTAATTCTTGTCAAAGAATTCTTGAATGGGGTGTCCAAGAAGGAAATTATCAAACCTAAGTAAAGGCCAAAATTGTCTCCAAGGAAGCAAGGATTCATTTGGGCAAATCATTTGAAAAACCTCTGAGGTGTTTAGATTGCTAAAATTAAGATATTAGATAAATGCTTACTGGGAGACAACACAATTTTTTATCTATTCTCTATTTTACATTTACATGTTTATGTTTTAGATTGTTGGATTTTAGTTGTTAAGCTGGAATTGTTGTGTTTAGTGTTTTTAATTTTAGGATTGGATTGCCATGTTTTGTGATGTTTGAATGTTGGTTGTGTAGTGAGTTAATATTGTGTTAGTTAGGAATTTAGGCTAATTTGTTGATAGATAATATTACATTACTTTTCTAAGTTTTATGTTTCAGTTGTTGAGTGTGAAATGTTTATATTTTGTGTTTTAATTGTTGAATTTAGTTTATTCATAATTTGTTAGTTTGACTGATGATTTTGTGAATTTGATTTTGTGGTGAAGTTTGTAGAGTGTTAAGAGTGAATTTGTGTTAGCTATTGGTACATTTTGTGATGTTGCTATGTTATTTATTTTTTTGCAGTAGCTTAGTGAGTCAAATTATGGGTTTTAAAACTTGGAATTTGCTTTGTGTCTGTCAACATCCACCGCTCACTTTTATGACCATTGGGCACCCATGTCTGCATAATTTAGGAATTGTAGCATTTACATGAGCGCCAAAGCTCCCCTTTTGAGGGTTGGTCCTGCATCTACTCTTTATGTTTTGTGCATATGGGTTTTATGTCCTTGTTTGGGCGCCTAGTGATGGTTTCGTGACCGTTGGGCGATGACTAGCAGAAGCTGTCTCTTTTGCTTGTTTTATGTGTTTTTCATTCCCTTCTCATTTATTTAATTCCTGCAACATGTCCTATTTTCTATTTTCAACTTTTACATCTTATAACATGTGTTTTTGTGGTTCCTTTATGTTAGTCATTACTTTGTTTGATGTTAGTATTTTTGTTATTTGATTGTTTGATTTACATTGTGATTTGAATTTATTTTGTAAATGCACTTCTTACAAGTTTGTGTTACAACTCCCCTCCATGGACTTCATAGTTAACTGGTCCTCACTAGCTCGGGGACCAGATCCACTTAAATGAGAGTGAAGGGTTCTCTGGAGTTGTTAATGATGAAAATATTGCTAGGTGGGAAAGGATGTTGTGTTGTTTAACATCTATGTCCAGATTTATTATCTTTTCATTTATTAGTGAAAAAAATTTAAAACTCGATGTTCTTGTGTTATTTTGATTCAATCTTTACTTGTGGTTGCTTTTAAGTTATTTTAATTATCTTGCTTAGTTGAATCTTTTGGCAAGTTTTTGTTGATCCATGAATAAAAGCATTAGTCATGTGAGATTTTGAGCTTAAATTTTATTGGTGTGTGAGTCACCATGTATTTTTATACTGTTATTTTTGTTTGGTTCTCATTGATTACTTATTTTCATGTATATTGAGAAATGAACAATGTCATGTTTTTTAGTAAGTCACTTAGCCAAAAAGCTAACTTGTAAATTACTTGACCTTTGATTTCCTCTTTTATTCCTGTTGTATGAACCCTTTAGTATAATTAGTGAGTTTGTTTCTTTACCTTAGGGTTGAAAGGACATTTACATTAGATTGGTTCTATAATAAGTTTTAAAGAGTTTGTTTTGAAAGTCAAGTACACTGAGGGCTTTGTGCATTACTTAAATTTGTAAATTCTTGAATATATAAAAAAAGAGAGAAGTGAGAGAAGTGAAACAAAGAAGAAATTAAAGAAAAGAAAAAAATATTGTTAATTAAAAGCTTGAACATTTGTTGTGACTTGTGAATGTTGCAAATGATTTAGTAAAATCAATTATGTTAGTTGAAATTTGGTTGGGATTGATGATCATGTAAGAGATGAATTAATCTAATTGAACATGTCTCTTTCAACCCTTTATTGATTTGCTTTACATAAAATCCAACATTTCTTCTAGCCTGACCAAATTATAAGTCTAATAAAGTCCTTGTGTTCTCTTTATGCATGCATTAGTTGTGATTTTATTGAGATGATAAGCAAAGTTGATTTATGTGATTGTATAGTGTGACATGAGTGAAAATGTTTTATCCTTTACAATTTTGTGGACTGATACACCTTACCTATGATGTGCTTGGTGATCTGCATGACTTGCCATTAGAATTGACTCATGCAAGTAAATCTTTCATTACTTTGTGGGCACCATAATTTTAATTGATATCTTGTTAATGAGCATTCAATAATTGCAATTGCTGATAAATGGTAGGTATGAGTTTTGAACGTGTTATGTTGTTAATATGTATTTGTCTTAATTGCATTCTATGTCAGTGTTATGTTAGTTTGCATATTGTCCATGTTATTTATTGTTTCCACTAAAGTGTTCTTTTACACGAGGGCAAACAAACTTTGAGTTTAGTAGAGTTTGATAATTACCTAATTTACTACTTTTACATAGACAAAATAGAACAATGATTCTAATTCTTTCTTATTTAAGACTATGTTTTCCTTCTCTCATAATGTAGTTACAAAAATAGTATTGGATTTACTTTTATGCAAATTTCACCTTTATTTTGTTTTTTTTTCTTTAACGAAAGACAAGTTTTAAGAATGACTTAAAAAATGTTAGATGAATTCAAATTTTTAGTGTTGTAGCAATGTTCCAGTGCCTATCAGTTAGATGCGCCTAGCTAACAGAGAGCTTTTGTGTTTGTGCTACATACTACCCATCGCTTATGAAGTTAGCGCTCAACAGTAGTGTGACTTAGTTCTCAAGTTTGTGAGTGCCCAACGCTGGCGCTTAATTGGCACCCAAGTTTCTTCAGCCTCCAACAACCATTTTGTCACTGTTGGGTGGGTGGTGATGTTTCAAGTTGGTTGTTTGTATAAAAGCGTTTTTTGTCTAGAAAATGGGTTATATACCCTATTGACATAGGACACACTCTAGACCCACTTTCTTCCATCCATTCTTCACCTTTTCCTTCCATTTTTTGTATTTCCATCCATTGATCATGCTTTTCACCCCAAGGTTGGCTAGGCATCTCATTGGTTGAAGTTTGATGTAACTAAACTTGAACTCTTGTGTATATTATGTTCTGTTAATTAAAGTTTATAAGGACTCATTTTTTTATTCTGATATGATGACATGGGTGAAAAAGTGATGAAATTGAATGCATTTTTTTATCCATTCCACCATTAAAGGATGTATTTTTATCTATTCCATTGCTAATTGCACATTTTTGTACTATATATTTGGAACAATGGTGAATATTATGAATTTTTACAAAATAGACAATGTCTAATATCTTGTAAAAGGCATATTATGAATTTTTATTAATTATAATTGTTTTTCACGTATTTTCATATTTAAAAATGCTGCATACTTTTTTTTTTTATATTGTCAATGCTATGAAAACATTCTTCTTCAAATCTATAATAAGACAATCACACAACTATTTAATAAAATGATAAAATTAATACTAATTTATTCTATTTAGTTTATTTTATTTTCACCTTTATTTTTAAAAAAATATGTTGTGGGTCCACAAATTTTTCTATATACGAGGCAATTTTTTTTATTAAATATGATATAAGTAAAAAAATGTTGTTGATAAGGATTAATTATGGATTTCTCTATCATTTCTTATTTATTTGAAATGGACTTGTCTTGTTTTATTTTTTTAAAATTGATTTTTTATTTTGAATTTAAATGTTATACTTTTTTATTTTACATGATTATTTATCTTTTTAATTTGTTAATTATTAAATTTTCGTTAATATACCTAATAGTGACTTTACTATATATACTAGTGCTCACGGTAATTTGTAAATAATTTCTCCTTTGTCTCTTCCAACAAACAAATATTTCTTCTATGGTTAAAGTATATGAAACACACTCCTAGAAATAGTATAATTTTTCACTTTAATGTATTTTTAAATTCAATTAATATCTTAGAAATAGTATAATTTTATTTTTAGAGTTTTTAATAAATAAAAATTTATTTGATAAAATTTTATGTAAAAACATTTTAAAAAAATAAAGATATTAGCTAAAATTTGTGAATATCTACAATTATAAACAAGATGAGATGAAAATACTCCATCTTAAAGTGATGTCTCAATTCATGTCTTATTCAAACTAATCAATCAACAATAAATATCGTAGAGTAATATAAGAAATAAAAAAATTTATAAAAAATAATTCATCAAATAATATAACATTACTTAATTAATAAGTGAAAACAAAGACGAAGACCTAGATTTTCATTTAGACAAAAGTTAATATTTTTAAATGTGATATCCAAAGATACGGAATGATAAAAAAGTGAATAATCACCGCCACTTACGGATGCTATCCGTTATCATTCTTAATATTAACCTACATATTTTATTTAAAAAGCATTGTAAAGTGTAAACAACTAATATTTCACTTTAAAAGTTTTTCTAATTCTTGAAAACAACGGATATTAATCTTAAGACAATAGTTGCTCTTAAATATTCCTGTAAAGACAAGCCTCTGTCTGGGTGCACACGCCACTCTTCTTTTGACATTTCCTTTGTCCTTGTCCTTGTCCTTGTCCATGCCATGTATTAATTAATATTCTGCTTAACCTGTTGTACATCAAGCTTCCCACTATCAAAAATTTAAAAGTGCAAGTTTTTCTAATTAATCATCCTGATCCCACATCACACAGCTGCCCAAACCTTCTTTTTACCTTTTAAAAAAACTGGGTCCAACTTAAGGTGATGATCCAACACGAGATTAGATGACACAGAGGTGTAATTTAAAAGAAAAAAAATACCAGCTTTTCCAAATTAATTGTTTTATTTTCCTTCACTGTAAAAAAAAAAGAAGAAAAGAGATGGCTTACTGATTCTTGTTGATCATTCCACAAACCTATTTGAAGTCGTTAATTATTATTATTATTAGTATGTAATAAATATATGTATGTACAAGTAAATCATATTATTTTTAAATTTTAATTAATGTTAATAAAATTTATTTCAAATATATTTAATTATAACAAATTAAACTATATAATTAAAAAATTAAATATAATAATTATATTAGTCGTCAATTTCCCATATACGAAAAGTTACATATATTATTAAGTCAACTTATTCTTAAATTATAATATATTTATTTCATGTGGTCTTTTATATAAGAAGACTAAATAGTAAATAATTACTTTTTAGTTTGAAGCATTCAAACTCATGTTACATGAATTAACACTTTCCATTTTTTATTGTCAAGTGGATTGCTAGAAATTATCATGCGGTCGAGTCCTCTACTACAGTGACTTATTTATCAATAAAGAGTTTAATTATTAGATAAATATTTTTATATTAACATTTCATCCTAATTTTTTATCGTTGAAGATAAATTTATTAATTTTACTTATTATTATTTTAAAAATCATATAATTCAAACTGTTATACCAATTAAACTCATTAATAAATATGTAATGATATTTAATGACAATAATTTATTTAAGATAAATTTATTAACTAATTTAAAAGTTATATACAACCGTATATACCAATTAAATTTATAATTAATTAATAAGTTTAGTTAGTAATTAATATTAATGAATAATTATATGAGTGTATATTTAGATGGATGGGGATGATTAATTTATGATATTATTTGGAGAAAGAAGGGGAGTTGGTGGGTTTATAAAAGAGAAGGGCGGAACCAATGAATGAGTTTGAGAGTAGAAGGGATGTATTTCTCTAGGAAAAAGCACGATGTGTTTTTGAGCTTCAGAGGGGAGGACACAAGAAAGAACTTCACTAGCCATCTTAATAAAGCTCTGACAGACAACTCGATAAAAACATTCACAGATGAACAACTGAAACGAGGAGAAGATGTTAGGACAGCACTTATGAAAGCAATTCAGGAGTCGGATATGGCCATAATTGTTTTCTCCAAAAACTATGCCAACTCCACATGGTGCTTGGAAGAACTGTGGAAAATACTGGAATGCAGAAAGATGCAGGGTCAGGTTGTTATACCTGTGTTTTATAGGGTAGATCCGTCACACATAAGGAAGCAAAGTGGGAGTTTCAAAATGGCATTCGCAAAGCATGAGCGAGATCCAGGCCTTGGGGCTCGGCTTGGGCTTCGCTCTGGGCCTGTGGTCCCTACCTACGAAGCCAACTATGATAAAGATAAAGTTTCAAAGTGGAAAATTGCTCTCACTGAAGCAGCCAACCTGTCTGGATGGGACACTCGATCGTTTAGGTGAGTACACTTCCATTTCTTTTACTTTACTTTACTGTATATTCATTCAAAAATATTAATTAATATATTTTTAAGTTTTTTTTGTTTAATAATTAATAGATAATTTATTTAATAAATTATACATAAACTTATATTTAAATTAAAAAAATAATATAATGGGGTACTCATAAGGATACACAAACTCAAAAATATCAGATAGAGATTAAAATTTCATATCCTTTTTTTTTTTTACTGTTCTCATCCCCACACTTTTTGGAAATGAGGATGAGGAACACAAACCCATTCCTGCTCTGCCATGTTGACATCCCTAAATAAATAAACTTTAGAGGATTTTGGTGTATTGGATGAGATGGTTAGATTATGTAATCTTTTTAGGTACCAGGTTCGAGTGTTGTGTGGGTGTTTGCGACTGTTCAGCTGATGTGTTAAGGACTGAATAGGTACAAAATATATATATATATATATATATATATATATATATTATTAATGAATATTATTAAGATATAATTAAAAAATATATGATTAAATTTGTAAAATAACTATAGTTTTATAACATAGCAATATTTTGTACACTTTTTTAAGTATATATTAACTATTATTTAAGTTTAATTGGTATGAACTGACAATATAAAGAATGTTACACTTATATCCCTTAGTTTATGGTAAGTTTGATGACTTTACCTATTAATACTTTTAAAAATTATATAAATTAAGGGATATGACTGAACATTAGTGTAAAAGTCTTTTACACTGTCCATGTATATTAATTAAACTCTCATTATTTTGTGTATCTATCATGTTTCTGTTAAAAAAAATTAATATTGATTAGTATTTTGTGTAGTTGTTAGTACACTCGAACATAGAAAAATTGTATCTCTATTGTGTTTCAGACTTCAACTAAAAATAATAATATTAATGAGAATTTTTGTAACTTTTAATATTTAAATTTATGATTATAATTAATTATAATAAAATATAAAATTATTTATATCATATAATTAAAATGTAAATTAAAAAATATTAGACTTATTACACTTTGTATCTTTCAATTTTTCTAATTTTTGACTTTTTATCTCTCTATTTTTAAACAATAACCCCTTGTATCTAATATTTGAAATTGTTGAATTTGTGTTATGCCGTTGGTGAATTAGGGTTAATAGTTAAATGTTAATTTACAAACACATGTTGTCATAGTAATTTAATGATTTGGATATAATTTAGATAATAAAAACTAATTATAATTAATTAAAAAATCACAAAACTAGGACATATCATGTCGTTAAATCATTGTCACATATCATGATTAACATTTTTCGCTTTACAGTAAAAGTCAATTTAGCAATGGCTAAACACAAATAATTGAAACAATAAGATAACACAGAGTGTAAAAAATATTATAGATTTTTATATAAAAATAGATGAAAAAATTAATTTTTTTGGTAAGCTAATAAATATTATTACTATAAAAGAATAAAGTGGAAAACACAAAAGTGTCTACTTAACATTATACAAAGTATCTGAATGAATCTTCGAAGATAAAAGGTGTTAATGTGTAAATTATATTGTTTATAGATTTTTAAATAGGTCATTTACTATATTTTAATTTATTCTTTAAAAACAATCTAGTGAACCACCTATTTAGTTAAATATATAATTTACTTTATTAATTAATTATTATAATTGTAATAGAGTGTATATGAGATGAATAGGTACACACTCATCAATATACACATTATTGATGGTTTAAAGAATACGATAATATATACTCGTAGCTAGTTGAAACATGTAATATATGTATAAATCAAATGTCATTTTCTATATTGTTTTTGATCTCTAAATAGGTCATTTACCATGTTATTGATCATTTGTAGATAATATAATAGTGAAATTTTAATATATTCTTTAAAGTTAATATTTCTAAGTTTAACTTTTGGTATTTGTAAAGTAAAAAAAAAGAAAGCAATAAGTCATTTTTACTAACATCGAATTAATTCTTAATATTAAAAATAATTATAATTTAATCAATAATTCTCAATAAGGATATGAATAATTTGTGTATTTGTGATACCATTTTGAACTCATCCTGGTTTATACACTATTTCGCCTCTGTATGAATATGTACACAAGTATATTATATTATATTTTAAACCAATGATGTGGATGTTTATGAGTATGTAATTATCTATCTCATATACAATTATAATAATGATGGTTCTTGTGCACACTTGAAGTTCCATATCGCTTATGAATTGAGACCAATTATGGTTGCTAGCATTTTTCATGTTAAAATTTGCAAAAAAAAAAAAAAAATAGTGTTAAAACTAATCCATGAAATATGGAATTGCACTTTAATAAATAGAATAATAGGAAGATAAAATTTGCAAAAAAAAAAAGAGATAATAATAAAAGTTTAGTGGTAAAATTACTTCATCAAATATGCAATTAAATTTAAATTAATTTTAAACTTAAAATATTTTTTTTTGTATGTTGCGTGCTGTGCATGTTTGTGGGAGTGTTTAGATAAGCCATTTATACATGTTATAATTATCACTTATTTTAATAGATAACTTTATTAAACATATAAAATAGAATGAGTTTTTAAAAGTGTTATAATAAAGCACCATTTGAAAAAAATTATTTACAGTTTATTTGAGTTTATTTTATCATATAAACACTTATATAAGTGTTTGAATAAATTTATAAAAGTATTTATATAGGGTCCATAAGTTGTTTTAAGCTTATTTGAATAAACTATTTAGAGTAACTTTTTGAAAAAAACTGTTTTAAGCTTATTGAAAATTCGTATTTCTTTCTACTCTTACTTTTACTTTTTTTGTCTTTCTCTTAAAACTTACTATTGAGTCTCTCTTTCACTCCCTCTCTCTCACTCTCCTTCTCTCTTTCTCTATCCCCATCTCTCTCTCCTTTTCCCTCTCTCTCTATGTATATAACACTTTATTTTCATATCACTGCTTTTAAATTAGTATATCCAAACACAAAAAACTTATTAAATTTAAGAGCTTATATTATAAGTTTTTATATAAGAAACTTTCATTGAATAAACTCTTATCGTTTAGGGTTTATGAGATATGACTAAACTTGAATATCTATTTAAGAATTTCTTATGGAGAGGTCAGTAGAATGATAGAAAAATCAACTGGATGGCATGAGGGAACATGTACAGGGAAAAGGAGGATGAGAAGTTCGGGTTTACAAGATATGACTAAGTTCAACATGGCACTGTTAGGGAAGTGGAAGTCGAGGTTGAGGGTGGATAAAAAATGAGTGAGAATTATAAAATGTAATTAGTATGGGCGTTAGGATGGGAGCTGGGAGGTGAGGGGTAGGAAATGCTCTACATGGTGGTTTGATTCACAATCCATTGTTGGGGAGGGTGGAAGGCACAATAGTTGGTGATTTAGTAATGTTAGCTGTACACTATGGATGATGATGGTGATATTATGTTTTGGAAAGATAGATAGTTAGGGGAAAAGATCTTTCTGGAGGAATATCCCCATTTATATGGCTTAGTACTAAATAAGAATGCTTTGGTGAAGGACATGTGGGTGGGAGGAGAGGGGAGGTGGAAGTTGGATTAGAGGAGACAATTTTATACACGGGAAGCAAACACCATAAAAGCCAAGTAGTAGGTTGGGTTTGGTAGTGTTAAGGGAAGGTGTACAAGATAGTTGGAGTATGAATGTAGAACGATCAAACGTGTACTTCGTTGCATCAACTTAAAAGGTTCTAGTATTGTATCAAAGCCACTGTTAGATAATTTTTGTAAGTAATCTAATTGAAGGGGGTACCACAAAAAAATCAAAATTTTATGTGGAAGATTGATGCTGACATTGCCAATAAAGGCGAACTTGCTTAGGAGAGAGATGATACACCAAGGTGTAAAGTTGTGTGATCAAGAGTTGGAAATAATACATCACCTATTTGTGACTTGTGTAGCGTTGATTAAGGTGTGAGAATGGTTATATTGTTGGTGGAGATTTTCTACGGTATTACATGACACGGTTAGAGGTCATAGGTGTCAATTATTGGGGTTGATGAGTGATGGATTGAAAAAACATATAACCTGATCTTTGTTTGGTTCGCGGGAGTATAACACATATGGAAGACACAAAATTTTGTGGTTTTTACTGGGCAAATTCCAGAACTTCTTAGCATTATCCTAGCTACACAATTTAGTTATTGGAAGTGGTTTGTGTAAGAAAATGACCGCACATTCTTTTGCCAAGTGAGTTATAAATCCCTTCCTTTGTGTTTTGGCTAATATGTTTTTGTTTCATTGAGCTTGTCGTTTTTTTATATACCTTATTTGTTTGTAGAGATCTACATCATATACTTTTTAAAAGACGTATCTTGTGTTTTCTTTAGTTTAATGATATTCTTTTTGGTTTATAAATAAATTATAAGTTATAATTGGTATAAATTTTAAGATAATTAATATACATTATTATCTTTAATTGAATTCAATGTAAAATTAGACACTATGCAATACCATTTCCCCCCCCCCCCCCCCCCTAATACAATAAGTTAATAATTTTTTAGGAATCAGCTAGAGCTAGCTCTTTTAACTTTAAGCTAATTTTGTGAAACATTCTGGCTAAATCTGATTATTAGTGTATTAATTTCTTACAGTTCCTTCTCCAATGTTTTCTTTTTAACTTGAAAGATTTATACTCGTTTGTTCCATTTTTGAGTTCTTTCTCTCTCTATTCAGGGTAAATGTTATTATTAGTGTGTTAATTTCTTACAGTTCTTTCTCCGTTGTTTTCTTTTCAACTTAAAAGATTTATATATTCTCTTAGCTGACTCGTTTGTTTCATTTTTATGTTAGGGACGAATCTCAAATGATTGAGAATATTGTCAAAGATATAGAGCAAAAGCGACAGCAGAAATACCCTAATGAACAAAAAGACCTCGTAAATGAAGAAAATGGGAAAAAAGTAAAATCATTGCTAGAAACAAATCAAGTCGTAGGAATTTGGGGTGTGCCTGGAATTGGTAAGACAACTATTGCTAAAAACTTGTTTGCCAAAGCGTTTCCTCGATATGATTACGTCTGCTTCGTGGCCAATGCAAAAGAATATTCGCCTGAAATGCTTTTATCTGAACTATTGAGGGAGGATGTTTCTACATCAAATGATGTTTATGTGAGTAATAGGCTCAGTGGTAAAAGTGTTCTCATTGTACTTGAAGATGTTGATATGGATAGCATAGGCCTGTTAAAGAAAGTTTATAAATATGTAACATCTCCTGACATAGGTCCCAAAAGTAGACTCCTTGTAACAGCAAGAACGAAGCACTGGCTTGATGGAATAGTTGATGAGATATACAGGGTCATGGAATGGAAAAGTTCAGAATCTCTAAAGCTCTTTTGTTTAGAAGCCTTCGGGAAAACTGAACCCCCCAACGCAGGTTATAAGTCTCTATCAGAAACTGCAGTTAAATATTATGGAGGTGTTCCATTAGCTATTAAAATGTTGGGTTCATATTTACATTCAAAAGAAATGAATGTTTGGAAGAATACTTTAAACAGGTCTCCTAATATGGAAAATAAGATCTTCTTTGAAGTGTGCTATAATGGATTAAATGATCTAGAAAGGAATACATTTCTAGACATCGCATTTTTCTTCAAAGGAAAAAAGAAGGATCATGTCATAAGAATATTAGATGCCTGTGGTTTTGACGGAACTAATGGAATAAAAGTTCTTAATGATAAAGTTCTGATATCTATATCAACTAGCATTATACAAATGCATGACTCGCTGCAAAAAATGGGTTTGGAGATAGTAAGTAAAGAAAGTAGTGAAGAAGATCATGGACGTCGAAGTCGATTGAAGGATAATGAAGCTCATGAAGTGATTAAAGAAAACAAGGTAAGGAAAATACTTTATAAGCCATGTTTTTATATAGAAGTCGTAGGAAATTTGATACATACCGTTTACTTTACTTTTATTTATTTATTTATTTATTTTGTTTTGTCAGGGAACTAATAAAATTGAAGGAATAATATTAGATTTGTCTCTAATCACTGATTTGCCTTTGCGTGCTGACACATTCACAAAGATGGAAGCCTTGAGATTTCTTAAATTCCATAACACCAGCTTGGCTCAGAAATATTGTAATACATATCCAAACCTTCCTGCAACTCTTGAGTCATTTTCTGATAAACTGAGGTACATTGAGTGGACTGGATACCCTTTTGAGTCTCTTCCATCATCTTTTAATGCCAAGTTTCTTGTTGAGATTCACATGCGACAAAGCAAGGTTAAAGAACTTTGGCAAGAGATCCAGGTAAAGAAAGATACGTATGCACACATGTTTAATTACCTGTTTTTTTTTTTTCTTTTTCAGGATTTTTCATCGTGATGTCTCCTTTTGAATTGTTCACAGGAACTTGGTAATTTAGAGGTAATTGACCTAAGTGAAAGTAAACAGCTTGAAAAGCTTCCAGATTTGTCTGAAGCACCAAAACTTAAATGGGTGAATCTTTCCAGTTGTGAAAGTTTATGTGATCTAAATCCATCTGTTTTGTCCTCCGACAAGCTTGTTACTTTGATACTGGATTGGTGTACAAAACTTCAGACAGTTAAAGGTAAGAAGCATTTAGAATCTCTAGAGAAGATTAGTGTTAAAGGCTGCTCAAATCTGCAAGAATTTGTAGTGTCATCAAATTTAATTGAAAATTTGGATCTGAGCAATACAAAAATCCAAATACTGGACACATCAATAGGACATATGAAAAATCTTAAATGGCTCAATCTAGAGGGTTTAAAACTCAAGTATTTTGTAAAGGAATTATCTTACTTGACATCTCTCACGGTGCTGAAGCTTTCTGATACTTGGGATGTAATTGACAAACAACAACTACATGTCCTTTTTAAAGGGTTATGTTCCCTAAAAATACTACACATGAAAGATTTTAGTAACTTGTTTGATCTCCCCGACAACATCAGTGACTTATCAAAATTACAAGAACTAAGGCTTGATGGAAGCAATGTGAAAAACTTGCCTGAAAGCATTAACAAGCTTGGAATCTTGGAAATTTTGTCCTTGGAGAATTGCAACAATCTTCAGTCGATACCAATGCTTCCATTCTCCATCAAACACTTAGGTGCCATTAACTGCACATCATTGGTGACAGTGTCAAACTTGACTTGGGCGACAGAGATGAGGGGAATGAACAAACTCATTACATTCAAGAACAACTTGATATTGGATGGACGTTCACGCAAACATAT
Source organism: Psophocarpus tetragonolobus (assembly GCA_037954015.1). Lineage (NCBI taxonomy): Eukaryota > Viridiplantae > Streptophyta > Magnoliopsida > Fabales > Fabaceae > Psophocarpus > Psophocarpus tetragonolobus. The sequence goes on along the minus strand of CM075695.1, from coordinate 29,628,787 downwards.
TGCAAAAATCCTCCAGTTAGCAATGGTGCATGCTGTATTTCACAATGAGAGAAGTAGACAAGTATCCACTCATGGTTACAACTATAGCAGTGTTCAGCTTTGTTTACCAGGAAGCATGATCCCAGAAAAGATCAAATATCAAAACCCTAAGTCTTCCATTACCGTTGAACTTCCCAAACGCTCCAAGTTGTTGGGCTTCATTTACTCAGTGGTTCTTTCTTCTAATGGTGGAGAGAAGAAGCATGGCAGTAAGATAAAGTATACATGTTGTTTTCCAAAAAAAGGCAAGAAGGAAGACACATGGTTAGATCATGATATCGGGGGATTGAAGACAGATCATGTCTATGTATGGTATGATCCTTTCCACTGTGACACCATTCTGCGATATTATGAACCAAATGTTTGTTTTGAGTTCTGTGTTGCAAATGATGAGGGGGATGTTGATGATTCTATCTTTATTCAAGAGTGTGGGGTTCGCATTATAGGCATTTTAGACGCAAAAGACATTTTACAAAACTTGAAGTTGGGTAAATATATGGAAAGTAGCTTGGTGAAGAGAGTGGAGACAGAAACAGGACAAAGTATAGCAACCTTCTTATCAACTGAAAGCTCTGAATCATCTGATGAGGAGGAAAGCAGCACATCTCATAGTATAGTCGGTATGCAACTCATTGCTCTTATAGTCTTTAATCATAACAGTAACAACCTTTTCATAACTATCCACTTTAAATTGTGAAATCATATAGGTAGGTTTTATAAATTCTACATTCAAATTATATCCTCACTTAAATTTTCCAAAATTGTAGACATTTTGAACATTTCTACTTTTTTCCTTTATTTCTTTTTTACTCAATAGTTTTTTTTTTTTTTTCTGTGCGCGCTCTCAAAAGAAGAAGCAAAGGTCGCCGGGAAAGAAGAGCATTGGAAGAGCAAAGAGGTAGCAGCAGCAACCCTCAACACCTTGAGAAAAAGAAAAGAAGTTGAATCCAAATCAACTATAGTGAAAAATGTAATCCCGTTATTTTTCAGATTAATTTACTTATTGTTATAAATCATATCTCCATCCTTTGAAGAGTTTTCAAAGCACTTCAAAACTGATAGGGAAGCTTGAGATAACATTAAGAAGGAGGCTAGCCAAAGGACCTATTGTGGTCGATATAATTGCTATGTGGCTAAGTGGCTCAAACTCTGCTTATGATCTCAAGTTCTTTCATTGTTAGGATTATCATGTTAAATATATCGTTTGTTTGCGACGTGGAAATGGTATTTTTTTATAATTTATTTCACTTAATAACTTCAATATTTTTCAAATTCTTCCTTTCAGAAATTTGAAAAAACACCTATTCAACAAGAAATAAAGTCTGAAAAAGAACCTACCACTATTGAAGCTAAGTCTGTTCTGTATTCAAGTGATCAAGAAGATCAAACACAGGTACGTATTTTAATGTTTTTTTTTTCAAATTAAATACTTTGTCAAAAACTAAATTGTTTCATCTTTTAGGCCAAAAAATCTCAAAAGATATTGGATACCACGACCAGAGAACCAAGTCCCTCGTCATCAGCATTTGTGGTGTGCTTTGTCAACAATTAATTCTTCTTTCTAATTAATCTTTTTTGAGAACTCAAACACAAATTTATCTGAGTATTTACTTGTCAGAATGTTGATATTGAAACTGTTTCAGAACTAGCCCAGGAAAAACATCCACCACAAGACCAGCAGGTAATTTCAAAATCTTGATTTCAATGTTCTCTTCTGATATTTAAGTTATGAAGAATTCTTACTTTATTAAAATAACAGCCAACATTGAACCAAGATGTTACAGAATTTTCTTCTAGATCTTTACAGGAAGAAGAGAAAACTAAATGTGATTGACTGTAATAAATTTCGGCAACTGTATACTTTCTCTCAAAGTCTACTTAATCTCTAGAGTTGTCATGTTTTGGCAAATCCTATGTGTTGAGCCTCTTTTGGTGGAATTCTTCAATTGACTTTATCGAGGCAATCTAACTCTTTTTTATTATTTCTTCATTCATTTGAAGTCTCCTTTACTATCAACAGCTAGACTGCATGCCTCCCAAAAATGTTTATTTTTCTATGCATCTAACATTTCATTTTCAGCCTTTTAGTGATACTCATGAAAATGTACAAGAAGCTATTGCAAAATTAGAAGAGGTTTTCCCTCCTACTCTAAGTTTGAAATTACAACCAGAAGTTGTGGAATCATCTTCTAGTTCTAGTCTAGAATTAGCTAATGATACCAACACTAAAAAGAAGGTACAAGTTTATTTAGGCATTCGTATTTAATTTGAAATTTCTCTGAGCATCTCTAATAGTAAACACGTGTTAAATTGAACATGAAAATAATCATGATCGTTGTACTATCTATGTGAAAACTTTTACAACACAGACTACTCTTTTCTGTCCCAATGCATCCACACTCTCCAAAACAAGTAATTTAACTAAATCTCACAATACTTTACAACAAGAGTATAAAAAATTCATCGTTCATCCCACGTGATTTGGGACTTTCTCCAACATACCTTAAGTAATGTGAACTACCAAAATGTATTATTTTCGTAAATTTACTTTACAATAATGTTATTCTCCAAATTGAGTTTAGAGCACCCTAAGTGAAAGTTGTTTCCTTACCTTTTCAGGGTCATGCAACCAATAGCCAAAAAAATATAAGCCAAAGAGTTTAGGGGCTGACAATTAAACAATAAATTAAAAACTAAAGAATGAGTCATAAAGTCGATTATTTTTAATTTGAATCTCATGTAATTTAACATAGAAAGTTCTCTTTATTGGCTCATGATTTTTATCTTCAGAATATTGGATTAGTTGACATCTCAACATCTCATAGACCTAATTCTGAACCACAACTCTTCTGATTTTTAATTTAACTGCTTACATTATAATCACTTTAGATATTTACAATGTGTTTGTTCTGAAATAGCCAACAAATGATGTGCCTAATGCTAAATCACCTTCGAGATCTTCAGAAGATGAGCATGAAGATGCAGGTAAATGGACTAGGCTCACAACTTTTCTCAGAGAAATAAAAGCTTTCAGCTATAGGTGGCGGATTTACATATATTTTAGGGGGAGCATATGTTTATAATTTTTATTTAAATATTTAACTATTTCAAAGTCTTAAATTGTTTTGATTCTTTCATATATATATATATATATATATATATATTTTAGTTTTTTTATCGAAAAATATTAGTTTATTATTATTTTTTTTTTACTTTTTAACTCTTTTGGTTCCTTTACTTAGCTGTGTATATTTATATTAGATCCACCTATGTAATTTGACTAATTTATCTTCAATCACCTTTAATTTTAGAGTAAATTATAATAATACTTTTTAAGTAGAATTTTAGATACAATATTTTCAAACATACAAATCATGTTAATGTAATGTTTTAGTTTAAGAATAAGTTAGTGTAGGAAAACAAGAGAGTTAAATTATGTGTAATATAATAAAAATTTAGAAATATTATTTTTTTACAAATATTAATTATTAGTGATAGTTTTATTAATTTGATGAAAATATATTTATAATTTAATCTTAATTTTGTTTTAGGCCAAGAAGATCCTGAACGCAATATGAACGGAGGAGAATCTTCAGACCTTAAAGAAATTCCAGAAGTTGCGAGCAACCATTGTACTACTCCAACTCCAAAAAATCTGGAGGAACTCAACGACATATTGAATCAGGTGGAGACAAATCCTTTCATAATGTTGCGATTCCCTGAGGGAGCTTCTATGTTTTCAAGGCCTTCAAAGTCAAGCTTGGAGCAATCTCATGCAGGCGATGATCAAAACTTCGATGCTGCTTTGGACGAGTTTAGGAACCTAGCCTTTACCGGGAATCTGCACAGGAACATTGAAAACCCTGAATATAAGAGAGAAATCGAAGCTGCATCAAAGAGACTAGCTGATTTTCCCCAAGGACGAACCCTAGAGATTGAAAACAAAGTTCAAGTATTCATGGATCTCTTTGACAGGGCGTGTAACTTTTACGATTCACAGCGAAAGATATCCAATCAGATTACTGAAATTATTCACGAGAAGGCTGCTGATTTCGACAAACTGGAAAATGCCAAAGAGCAATTCAACAAGATTGAGGAAACGATGAATAATCGGCAGCGTGTGATTGAAGAAGGAAAACACCGAGAAGCAGAAATGGAAGAGAGAATAAATAAGCTGAAGGAAGAGTTGAGGAAGGAAAAGAAAGAAATAGGGAATCTGGAAGCTGATCAACAAAAGAGTGCCGATGCCAAAAATGAGTTTTCACAAATAGCCAAACAAGTTTCCCATAACATTGGGAAGTCAATAATGAAAGAGATTGAGCTCGAAGCCACTAAGGACCAACATGCCAAAGATCTCAAAGCTTTGGAACACTCTTATCAACAAATGCAGGCCAATCCTCCTTTTTAAAATTATTGAAAAACAAACAACTTGTATTATTTAAAAACTGTTTTAAAGATGTAAAAAAAATATTATAAATAAAATAAAAAATGTATTCTCATTTGTATTTTTAGTTTTTTAAAAAAAAATGAAAGAAAAACTAGTTAAAGTTATTTTTATTTTCTAGTTTTTATAAATTAAAAATCATGTCTTTTTTTAAAAATTGTTTTAAGAATTAGGAATCAAACGAGTTTTTTTGTTTTTAAATACTAAAATAGTTTAAGAAAATTGTTGTCAAATAAACATTAAATCTGTCACACTTTGTATACCCAAACATTCTCCATTCTTAGACATGTAACAACAAGAAAACTCTTGTTAAAATAATCATTGTTTGTCAATATTTTATATGAATTTAATAGTTTACACACATGCACTTACACACGCACATACATATATATACTATTAGCAGCAACCATTCATCTACAAATAGTAATTATGAAGGAAAAGGAAATAAAGAACTCAGCATATAAAATATCTATAATTATGTAGCTAACAATGGACAACCATTGGAGAATTAAAGTGCTTTAAATCTCTTGTATTTGTATGTTCACGTTATTTTAATAAAAGTCATACCAATTATCTTTTTCTTCTTGTACTCAACTCCTAATACATATAAAAATAAACACAATTTTGTGTTAGATTAAATTACAAGTGCCACCTTGCATATTCAAGTAAAATAAATTCAAAACATGATTATCTATCGAGGCTTCAAACAAAATTCTAAATTTGGTAGCATAATTTTTAATGCTTGAAATATAAAAATAAGACATGAGATATAAAAGTGAAATATTATTGATAAATAAGTGTTCGAAACAAGGTAGAGACGCAAATAAATAGTCATTGTACATTATCAAATAATATTCTCTATTAGAGCATTACTTAGTTGTTATTTATGTGGAATAACTAGAAGAACTAATGAAGTCACTACTTTGATCTTCTATTGCCATTTCATTTGGATATAAAGAAGGTTTAGGGGGCATTTCTATGCTTTCAATTTCTCCTTCAAGCATCTCTATTACTTTATTCATTGAGGGACGATCATCTGGTTTTAATTGTATACACCAAAGAGCAATTATGATCAACTTTTTTGCTATTTGCTTTTCCTCCAAAGAACCGTCTTCCATTTCTATATCTTTCTCTTTTTCAAGTTGACCATATACCCACAAGGGAAAGTAAAGTTGACTTGAGTGTTCTGCAAGAGGATTAAGGTTTTTTCTCTTACTTGCCATTTCCATCAAAAGCATTCCAAAGCTGTAAACATCAGCCTTTTGGGATGTTCTTCCAATATTTTTATAAAACAATTCTGGAGCCATATATCCAATTGTCCCTCTTGCTGCTGTTATGGTGACAATATTGTTATCTATTGGATATAACTTTGCCAATCCAAAATCAGATACCTTTGGGATGAAATTTTCGTCAAGTAAGATATTGTGTGGTTTGATATCAAAATGTAAAATTTGCATCTCACATCCACAGTGGAGATAAGCAATTCCACGAGCTACTCCAATTGCTATATTATATATTTTATCATAGGTTAGATGCATACCTCCATCTTTGAAAAAAAGAAATTTATCCAGAGATCCATTGGACATGAAATCATAAACAAGAGCACGTTTTTTACCCTCAACACAATATCCAATTAATTGTACTATATTTTGATGATGTATTCTTCCAATTGTTGCAACTTCATTGATAAAATCTTGTCCATTACCTTTTGATTTGTCCAACATTTTTATTGCCACAATAGGCCCACTTCGTAGCCTTCCCTTAAACACAGAGCCAAAACCTCCTTTCCCGAGTTTGTCTTGAAAACCCTTAGCCATATTCTTAATTTCCTTGTATGAGTATCTAATAGGCATCAAGTTATTTTGCTCCAAATAATTTTCGATATTTTCATACATTGACAAATGTTTGTTTCTCCGTTTGTATATCAGAAGAGCAATAAACAATGTCATTCCTAACAAATACCTGCCTGCCAAGTATGGTAGAACACACTGTCCCAGGGAAATAAATGCTAAATCATACACAGTGTAATCACTTTCAGCTTTTAGTCTTGGCCCGTCTACTATTTTAAATATTCCTGTAAATTAATATTATATATGTAAGCAAGTTGTAATAACAAATAAAAAAGTAATCAACAAAAGATTAAAAAATGAAAAACTGAAAATTCAAGTATCGTTGTTTTTATCTGTAGTCCGTTGAGTATGATAATTTATAATAAGTTAATATTAGAAGTTTGTTATTGAAACGTCAAAGACTCAAGTGGTACCGACCATCATATAATCAAAACTCAATATATAATAATACCATTATAACACATTAATATTCTTGTATGGTTAACATTATTTGTGGCCTATATATAAATAGAGGAATTCACCTGTCAAGACATCAGCAATAACTTCTGCGAAAAAAAAAACAAAAAAAAAAAACTTGAGTGAATAAATAGTGTCTAAAGAATTTTTTATAACAATGTTAAAATAAGATGCAAATATTTTCTTGTGTTTAATAATATTAATTTTTTATTAGTGCTGTGATTAAATTTGTAAAATTCTCTTTTTATTAATCATTTATAAATGTACAAAAATAATTAAAAGAAAATTAATTAAATTTCACCGATAGTAATTAATTAATTACTTATGAGGTAATAAGTTGTGACTTTTATAATTTTTTAATTATATTTAATGTAATTAGTTGTTTATAAATGTATTTAGACTTAAGTAAGTGAGCTTTGAATGATGGAAATGAGTTAGTGAGTTTAGTAACATGTGTGGTGTGATATTAAAGTTTACATTTTTTTGTTATTCATTAATATATTAACTTTCACTTTTAAATTGTTGATAATTTGAGTTTTGTTTTTTTTATTATTTAAACATAATATTGATCTAGATTAATCATTGTTGATAGCTATTATTAAACTCCAGTGAGGGTACCTTGAATGTATTTAGTAGTTTTGTTGTGTGTTTTATTTTTTTCAAAATCAAACATTTCAAAAATTCATTTAACATAAATTTCTAAATATAAAAAATTAGGAAAAAAGTTAAACCAACCAAATTACATTTTATAATCATATATTTAAATTTAAATAAAATAATAATAATAATAATATTAATAGTCTATAAAAATAATATAAAATATTATTCACAGAATAATATAAAATTTTAAAAAAATTTCTGCTCCTTTTAGATAGGAGTCTGGGAATATCGATCTTCTGATCAAAGCTCACCCACCCCTTTGATCAATTCCAAGACCTTCCAATTCGCTAAATACCCATTGGTATGGTAATCTTTCGTGCAAAATTTAAAAATTATATCCAATCGTACTTTAAGATGTTCTTAATTTTCTATGTTTGGTGCAAAATCTTTCGCATCATATGACATTGCTCTTGTTACATATGCTGATGGTTCTATTTGATCATCTGTATGTATTAAATGATACGCACATATAATGTATAATTTAATATTTGATTATAGAATAATATTTAAGTTTTTTTTAACAAAAATAATTTTTAATCCTTTATAGCTGTAATTATTATGAAGATAATAGTTTTTTTTAAGAAATATATTATTTATCTTTTATAATCTTCAATGTAGAGATTCTTTTCGTTTTAGATAAAATATTTAAGAATTATTAAAAATTATCTAAAAAAGTCTAATTTTAAGAAATTTTAAGAAAACTATTATCTAAAACGAAAACAATATATATAAATAAAATAAAAAAAAGCAGACTTTTTTTTCAGATTTTCTTTTTTAGATAAAATATTTAAGAATTATTAGAATTGTTTATATGTGTTATTGGTATTTTAAAGGTTATAAAAAATTAAAAATTAATCAAAATTTTAGGACATGTTTAATAGATTTTTCTCATCAAAATTATAATTAATGTAAAAGCTAATTTTTATTATAATTTAAAGAACGTTTTTCTTAAACCTGTGAAACTGATAACATTTGGAAATTTATGGCTTTAAAATTAGTATAAATATGTAACGTGAAAATATATTTTAGGCTTAAAGTTGGGTCCATATGAATTTTATTAACTGGTGGAGAATTTCTCAGTTCACCTCTTAAAATTTTTCCTGTAATCTATTTCAAAGGTGTATTTTATACTTTGTATTGAACATTCTAAATGCGTAACATGGAAGTACATGAGAAAATGATAGGTGTACAAGTAGAAATTTCCTAATTGGTGTTCTAAAATATTTTTATATTATTTGTAAGTGAACTAAAAATTATATGTAAATGTAATTTGAATTTAGTTATTATATATTAAAAATGTAAATACAGTTTTAATTATAATTCATAAGACATTTAAAATATTAATCGATAAAGTAATATTACTAATTATATACTCATGTAATTTTACCTTTTATAAAGAAAATCTCTTCTCTTTGAAATCCTTAAGAAATTTGTTAAGTAACGATTAAAATTCTCTTATATTTAAGAAAAAGCATTGATGGGAAATTACTATTAACGGCGCATTTGTGGGCTGATTGACCCAAGTGGGTTTGTTTTTTAAAAAAATTACCGGTATGGGTCTCTTTTGAAACATATTACCAGCGTGGGTCTGTTTTGGTGGTTGACTCGGTCAAACCGCAACTACCAATTGCGGTTTCATTGCCCCATCAGCAACGTCATTACGTGGAAGCCAGCGTGGAAAAACGCCCCAGTAAAACCGCAAGTCGGAATTGCGGTTTGACTGGTCTTTGACCAGCACCGTCTTGTTATCCAATGGGTAAAAAGCAACAGAAAACGATGCACGTAAAACCGCAAGTCAGACTTGCGGTTTGACTGGGGTTTAACCGGCCCCCCCTTTACCCAGCGGTTGCAACGAACGGGTGCGGATATTGAGGAACAGGCGCGGTTTTTTACGCACATAAAACAGCAGATGCGATTTGCGGTTTTAATTAAATAATATTTTTCGTCGTAAAACCGCAAGTCAGACTTGCGGTTTTATGGGGGTTTAACCGGCCCCCCCTTTATCCAACGGTTGCAGACGAACGAGCGCGATTTTTGACGCACACAAACCGCAGTTCGCACTTGCGGTTTTAATAAAAAAATCATAAACCGCAGATGCGAGTTGCGGTTTATGTGGAGTTCGCCTCCTATATATCTCCCCCCCCCCAACCCCACAAAACCGCACACCTTTCCGCCGCATATAATCGCAGACGTAGTTGGAAACTACATAGGGATAATCGAAGAAAGCTTTTGTTTTGTGAAAATTATTTAGAAATATTGAGGTTAGTTTTCGTATATAATATTTGTTTGTTATTTATTAATTTTGTATTTTAATATATATTATTTTCGGTATTATATTAACATAATGTTTTGTATTAAATTGTAGCAATTGTCATGGCGTCATCTTCTTCTCGCCCTTCTGTTGATTGTGTTCATTCTGGACCTGTGGAGAATGACGTGTTGTACATGCAAAATCAACACGTTTCTCAACATATATGGAATGGAGAGGACGACAGAAAACTCTTAATCAGACGTGCAGTTCCCACGTCTAATGGAGAAGAGTCAATTCCTCCTCAAATTGTACGATATTTGCGACAAACAGGATTTTACACGGTCGCACAGATGAGTTTTCTTCGTATTAATACAGGTTTAATTAATGCATTTGTTGAGCGGTGGAGGCCGGAAACTCATACTTTCCACATGAGATGTGGAGAATGCACTATCACCCTTCAAGATGTTGCAATTTTGTTGGGTTTACGAGTAACTGGCATTCCTGTCATAGTTTCAACCAATGTTAATTGGGTTGAACTATGTCAAGAACTGCTTGGCGTTTCACCAAATAACGATGAAATTGATGGTAGCTCTATTCGAGTTAGTTGGCTAACTCATCATTTTGGTGATATCGCAAATTTTGAAAATAATGAAGAAAATTTACAGAGGTTTACTAGGGCATATATTTTACGCCTCATTGGTGGTGCCCTGTTTGTAGATAAATCTAGTAGTAAAGTATCTTTAAGGTATTTGTTATTGTTGCGAGATTTTGCTGAGTGCAGGGCATATGCATGGGGTGCTGCTGTACTTGGTTTTTTGTATAGAGAACTATGTGTCGCAACAAACTACAAAATAAAATCCATGGGTGGTTTATGCCTATTGATACAGATATGGGCATGGGAAAGATTCCCAAAAGTTGCACCCACTGCATTACCCCCATACAAACCAAACAAACCCGTTGGATCAAGGTAATTTTTTTATTGAGTATAATGTTAGTTAGATTTGAAAATATTATTTGGCAGTTAGTTATATAATATTTAATATTATTCATATAATTTTTGTAGGTGGCTACGACGGGGAAACCGACACATTGGAGCCACCGATGATTTAAAACATCATCGTCGTTTGCTGGATACAATGAAGCAAAATGATGTAAGAAAATGTATGTTATGGTTTGTTAATTTTGTGTATGTACTAACTAGTTGTTATTTTATATAGGTCATCTGGATGCCATATCCAAACGAAGTTGTGGCACAGTTACCCCCGATATGCTTAGAAGGGGTTAATGCGTGGAAATCTGTTGTGCCATTGCTTTGTTTTAATATTTGTGAATGGCATCAACCAGATAGAGTAATGCGGCAGTTTGGCATGCGCCAACCCATACCCCGTCCTCCTTTGCAGCCAAAAAAATTACATGGGTTGACTATGCGAGGAAAAGGTTCTGAAAATTGGCTTATGTTGTTGCAACCAGCCATTGCAATATGGAACAACATAGACCAATTTAGGGTCGAAGAAACTGGAAGTCAGGTTGGAGAACTGACATTCAACTCTGAGTACATGGTTTGGTATCGTGCCAAAACGAAAATGTTTATCGACCCAAGAAATGCAAGAGCATCGTTGTTGGTAAAATTTGTCATAGTTATCCAATTTGTCATAATGTTTTTGAAACTAACCTCAATATTTCTAAATAATTTTCACAAAACAAAAGCTTTCTTCGATTATCCCTATGTAGTTTCCAACTACGTCTGCGATTATATGCGGCGGAAAGGTGTGCGGTTTTGTGGGGTTGGGGGGGGGGGAGATATATAGGAGGCGAACTCCACATAAACCGCAACTCGCATCTGCGGTTTATGATTTTTTTATTAAAACCGCAAGTGCGAACTGCGGTTTGTGTGCGTCAAAAATCGCGCCCGTTCGTCTGCAACCGTTGGATAAAGGGGGGGCCGGTTAAACCCCCGTAAAACCGCAAGTCTGACTTGCGGTTTTACGACGAAAAATATTATTTAATTAAAACTGCAAATCGCATCTGCGGTTTTATGTGCGTAAAAAACCGCGCCTGTTCCTCAATATCCGCACCCGTTCGTTGCAACCGCTGGGTAAAGGGGGGGCCGGTTAAACCCCAGTCAAACCGCAAGTCTGACTTGCGGTTTTACGTGCATCGTTTTCTGTTGCTTTTTACCCATTGGATAACAAGACGGTGTTGGTCAAAGACCAGTCAAACCGCAATTCCGACTTGCGATTTTACTGGGGCATTTTTCCACGCTGGCTTCCACGTAATGACGTTGCTGACGGGGCAATGAAACTGCAATTCGTAGTTGCGGTTTGACCGAGTCAACCACCAAAACAGACCCACGCTGGTAATATGTTTCAAAAGAGACCCATATCGGTAATTTTTTTAAAAAACAAACCCACTTAGGTCAATCAGCCCGCATTTGTGCAGTGATGTAACAGTTATTAAACTTAACATTAGTAGTTGACATTTTCTTTGTTAAGAATATGGTACCATGATATTTGCTTTTATAGTACCCTTCACATGAGACTTTTTCTTTGTTATTGTTTGATTTTATATATAGCACTATTTATAGCATGTAAAAGGGAAGGAAACAATAAAGTTATGTTTTACACCCTGATTAATAAATTTGCAATTACCGATCAGAAAATTAAGTATATATATATAGTTTAATTGGTATATACTATGAGTGTAAAAGATTTTTCCACTTACAGTTAATCGTGATTTTTTATTTATATGATTTTTAAAATAAGAATAAATAAAGTAAACAAATTTAATATGAATAAAAAGTCACGATTTACTGTCAGTATAAAAATTTTTATGCTGATAGTGTATATTAATTAAACTCTTTTTTATATATATATATATATTATGGAATTTATTTAAACTTAAAAACAAAATAAACGTATATAATAGAATTATGTATAAAGTTTATAAAATGTTTACCTAGTATATACATTAGCAGGGACCTGATCCGTGTACCTGTTCACCCGAAAAAGAACAGAAAGAAAGTATCAATTTCATATAATCACAACGAGAAAGAAGACTATCTGCATAACGTCACGAGGTTCTATACCCATTGTCAGTTTAAAATATTTTGTTTTTTATTGTCTTTTAAACAAATACTTTAAATTTTGTAAATAATCACAGGAAATTTATGACACTGATTAATTAAAGAATAATTACTTACTCGGTTGGTTAAATTTTAACAGTTGAAATTACTTACTCAGCTGGGGCCAGCATTGAAGGGTCTGGCTGGAAGGGTCGAAATAGCACATACTTTCTTCACAAAGATCCACACAGGCAAGATGCACCGATGAAATCTGAAATCCATAGAGTAGAGCCATGTGCATGGCAGTGTATGAGTAGGAATATTTATTTGTGTCCAAACCCCACCAAGATGTGGCAGCAACCAGCTTTACTTTACAACCAACTTCAATGTCCCTTGCTTTTAAGTCACCAGCAATAGCGTATATGTGGTGCCCTTTGGACTCCCAATTGATGTAGGGAGCTGTATCCACATACCTGCCATTCTCACTCACTCCATGGCTACAATTCATGAAAACTATATATCTAAAATCGGTTCGGTAGTACAAATCACTGAAATTGAGTGGAGAAAAGAAATATCGAGGAAGGGTTGAGTAATTGGAAGGTTGAATTCCAGGATCAACCACTCGGATTGTGAAATTGTCGTAGTTTATTGCCTGCACATGATATTTTCCAGAATACAGATGTACCACCGTTACATTATTTTCACAACTTAGTTCATACCTGCTGTCTCCACAGCCTTGTGGGTCTCCTTTCAATCGAAATGGATATGTTATGTTGCTGATCTTGCCACAGGAAGAAGGGTCACAACCATGTTCTTGCTTCTTGTTGCTAGCACATATTTGTTGTACTAGAAACAACAACAAAACCAATAACACTCTCTCTTTCCACATGATGACCATAGTGTTTCTCATTTAACTCGAAGTGCATACATGACAGAACCATTGTTTATATTTAAAGGAAAATATAAGGCTATTTCCGTCCCAGCAAAATATTTAAAAAATATAGTGTGAGTGAGAAACCGCGTTAACATATTAAAAACAGCAATATTCGTACTATTGGTGTAATTTTTTATCTTATAAAAATCTTCTTCATTTGGCACCATTAGTATCTTTATCTTTGGTATTCCGATTGTACTTTTTCGGGATGGCTAGTGTGATGCTCCCGATACTGTTACTGTTAATGGTTCTTGTTATCAAAAGTGGCAGCGTTGAGAACGAGTGCGAGGAACTGTGGTGTGGGTCTCAAGCGATTAGATTTCCCTTCCAACTGGTGAAGGGGATGCACGAGACATGTTCTTATCCCCGTCTCTGTGTACATTGCACTGAACATAATGACGCCATGCTTCTGCTCCCTACAATGAAACTCCTAGTCAGGGATATAAGCTACCGCAGCAACCAAATTGCGTTGACTCATGACCCGGACGAAGATTGCTTTCTGAAGAAGTTTTCACAGATCAACGATTTTGTTCAGCGTTATCAATTTGAATCAACATATTATGGACCTCGAAACAACTTGAGCTTCCTGAACTGCTCTTCAGGAGACATGTGGAAGTCCTGTCCTATTTTGGTTTCTAATTCTGGCAGCAGTGTCCTCTATTGGAATATGGATATAACATCCTGTACCAAGATGTTTGACACCATTTCACCACTTGACCCTTACAGCCTGCAGGTTAATTTGTTGGAGTTGAGATGGTCCAAACCAGATTGTACCAAGTGCGAAACAGAAGGCAAGAGATGTAGATGGAAGATCAACGCCACCACACAATCAGATATCCAATGTTTTCACTGCAAAAGCAAAAGGATCCACGTTCCCAAATCTTTCATTTTCTCTACTGCAGGTCACACATCCACGCTCTCTTTTCTATATGTAATTATGCATTTGTTCCGGCTACTTACATCATCTTTACATATTAAAACTTTATTTATTTTGGTCCTATACAAAATTTCTTAATTATAAATGTTTTGCTATCTGTCATTCAATATCTTTTTTAACAAATTCATTAAACATGTATGGAACTCTATTAACTAATTCCATCACAAATAGAAATCCATTATCATAAATTTGTTTTTAAAGTGAGAGTTTGTGTCAGTTCAACAAATCAAAATATGTGGTGGTTTTACCAAATCATAATCAAAATTGATTAGACATACAACTAAGAGAAAAAGACTTAAGTAATACTAATATAAAAAGTTTAACACTAACATTTAATTAGAATCTTTCATATATATATATATATATGGTAAATTTATTAATTTTATTAATTAATACTTTAAAAATCATATAAACGAAAAATTATAATTAAATATTAGTGTAAATTTTTTTTACAATCCTAATAGATAAGTATTAAACTCAAACTAAAATAGATAGTTTGCAAGTATATGGAACAAAACGTAAAATTCTTACAAGTGCAGCATCATATTAATAATTAAACTTTTTCTTTATCTTTCTCTCTGTTTCATTAAGTCTCCTATTCTTTTGGTAGGTTGGATTCTTTTGGGATTGGGGGTCATTATTGTCTTTAAGATCATTTACCATTTTAAAGAGAAAGAAGAAGATCAGGTAAGATTGGACAAGTTTTTAGAGGATTATAGAGCAGAAAAGCCTACAAGATTTAC
The DNA here is from genome assembly GCA_037954015.1 of Psophocarpus tetragonolobus. Lineage (NCBI taxonomy): Eukaryota > Viridiplantae > Streptophyta > Magnoliopsida > Fabales > Fabaceae > Psophocarpus > Psophocarpus tetragonolobus. Next base: position 29,613,412 of record CM075695.1, on the reverse strand, counting down.
CTATGCTGATCTAAAAAGAATCACTAATGGCTTTAAAGAAAAGTTAGGGGAAGGAGCTCATGGGAGTGTATTTAGAGGAAAACTTTCGAATGAGATTTTAGTGGCTGTGAAGATTCTCAATAAGACAGAGTCGGAAGGAAATGAGTTCATTAATGAAATGGAAATTATGGGAAAAATCCATCACATAAATGTTGTTCGTTTGCTTGGCTTTTGTGCAGAAGGACTGTATCATGCTCTTGTATACCATTTGTTTCCTAACGGTTCCCTTCAAATCTTCATATTTCCACCTGATGACAAGGATAATTTTCTTGGTTGGGAGAAGTTGCAATGCATTGCTCTAGGTATAGCTAAAGGGATTGAGTATCTTCATCAAGGTTGTAATCATCCTATTATTCACTTTGACATCAATCCATGCAATGTGTTACTTGACTGCAATTTCACTCCAAAAATCTCAGATTTTGGCTTAGCCAAATTGTGTTCCAAGAATCCTAGTTTGGTATCCATGACAACTGCTAGAGGAACCTTGGGATACATTGCACCTGAAGTTTTCTCTAGAAACTTTGGAAATGTGTCTTACAAGTCTGACATTTATAGTTATGGCATGTTATTGCTAGAAATGGTTGGAGGAAGAAAAAATGTAGACTTGTCTTCTGCACAAAATTTTAATGTTTTGTACCCAGATTGGATCCATAATTTGGTTGATGGCGATGTACATATCCATGTTGAGGATGCAGGTGATGTTAAAATTGCGAAAAGACTAGCAATTGTAGGACTTTGGTGCATTCAGTGGCATCCAGTGAATCGTCCATGCATAAAGTCTGTTATACAAATGCTAGAAACCAGAGAAGAAAATCAATTAAATATGCCTCCTAATCCATTTCACTCTGTCACTTCCGTTACTACTAGGGGACTTACTTTGGCAAGACTGCAGACTATGGAGTTGGAAGTGATTGAAGAATGATTTAAGGGGAAATAAAATAATATTTTAATATGTAAAAAAGTAGTAGTTGTATTTTGTGTAATATAATTAAATCCAGCCTCTAGAGTGTAAACATAATTTGTTTTTTGCTTAGAAGGAAATAATGTTGTGTTTGAATAATTAACTATATTAAAATAAATTAAATTTGTTAATATTACTATTTTAATATATTGAATTAGTTTTATATTTAGAACTTTGGTCAAAATTAATTTTAAAATAAACTATTTCATTTGAATTATTTAAAACAATATTACTTTTAACGGGTTAAAACAATATTGTTATATTAAAAGCTATGTGTAAAAAACCGATAAATATATCACTTATGACGTTAATTAAATATAATGTAAATTTCAATACTTTTTTTTAAATTAATTATAATTAAGATAAAATTTGAAATAAATAATATGTAAAATAAAATTTTAAAATGATTAATAATTTGAATTTTTTCAAATGTATAAGAATAAGTATTAAATAATGGTGAAATAATTGTGCCCAGGGATAAAAACAAGAATATATAATAAGAAAATTTCTTATGTTAAAAATATAATATATATAACTTTAATAAATTAAAATTCATTTAAATTTTTACAAATATATTAATCACTATTTATATTTATTATTGAATATAGGATATGTATATATTATGATTATTCTAATCTTAAAACTTCACACCGACAAAAATTTGTATTAGAAAATTTAAATATATAAATTAGATAAAAGAATACATTTCTCTCTATAACCATTCATTTTTTTTTTGTTCCTACACATATTGAATGATGTTCTGTATATTATAAAAGATAATTAGGGCTTATTTTTTACTTATCAGGAATAATTTAGACTTTTCTTACAATCAGTCCTACCTTGGCCAATGGGTCGGGTCGTGTCTAGAGTAGACCTGACTTTGAGCTACAATCTACTATGGGGTTAGATTTGACTTAGGGTAAGTCTGGTCGGGGATAAGTTTGGCTTGGGTATGTTCGGGTCTGGAGGCCCTCTGGTACACTTTTAAACATTTTTTTATATCATTTATCTATCATTGTTAATAATTATATTTTTTATAACTTATTTTTATTCTCAATAAATTAAAAATTATTATTTCTTAACATACATTTTTTTTCATTTTCCTTTTCTCTCATTGGAGAAGCAAATAAGGTCAATTAAGCATAATAGTTTATGTGATTCAAAGAAGGAGAATGAGGGAAGATACATTTTAGCAACCGATTCACTCACCCAATATTTTATTTATAAAATAGTCATTGACTTAAATGGTTGCTAAATTAATCTTTAAATCTTAATTTAGCAACTGATTTAGTCACCAACTATTTTGTTTAGATAATAGTAACCAACTTAATCGGTTGCCAAATGAGTAGCTAATTTTAGATATTAGTAACTTATTCACTTAATTATTTTAATATTAATAATCATAAAAATAAAATGACTTAGTGACTAATAAATTGGTCACTAATTTCTTGAGTTTAGCAATCAAAATATTAATTCGGTGACCAAATGGATTAGTTACTGGGATTTTATATACCAATCACTGTTGGTGACCAATTCGGTGACAAACTTTTTAAGATCGAAGTCAACTTTTTAGTGATTGATATTGTTAGTTGCTAAATGATGTTTTTTTCTTGCTAGAAAAAGGAACATAAATCTCCTTATTAATCATTTGGTTCAAGAAAATAAAAAGACATGAGGAGTTTTTGAATCTTTTAATTATATGTTAAAAAATGTATAATAATTCATAGAGCTGCCCATTAAATCGATACAGAATCTCTACTCTTGATTTGCGTTATATACTAGGGAAAAGAGCAAAATGTAATTATATAATAAAATATACTAAAAAGTAAAGATAACTAATTAAGGATGTGATTGGACATAAATTATATATTGAAAGTAAATACAATTGAAACAAAAGTTATTCCAATATTACTTTTATGTTGAGTATAATTGAGGGAGTTCTATGTCACTCCATCTAATAAGAGTTTTTGTTGCAAATAAGAGGTTAGTGATAGTTTTAATTTATTTGAGGGAGGATTATTGGAATGTAAGTAAAGTCTTTCACACATCTTTCAAATAAGAAGACAAACATGAGTTTATATAACTCAAACACCTCCATTAGTAAAAAAAAGATTTTGAGTGGATATATATATATATATATATATATATATATATATATATATATATTACTTTCATTTGTATTATATAATATATATCTTATTTTCATTTATATTATATAAAACAATATCTTACTGAATAATAATAAAAATATTTGACAAACAAATTACTATATGATAAATATAAAGAAAATTTTGGAATAAACAGTTTAAAAGTAACAAATGCTAAACCTTGAAATTAATAAAACAAGAATTCTTCGATGAAAGGAAATTTAAAACAATTAATAATTTCATATTTAGAAAAGTATTAAATATAATCGTAAAATTATTTTTCACGAAGACAAAAAAGAATAATAAGAAAAATTCTCATATTTTAAATAAACTTTCAAATTTATAATATACAGATTTATTAAAGTGAGACTTAAAATAAAATTTAAGACATGCTTTTTGTTTTAAATAAAAAAGATATACATAAGGTATTTTACTTACATGTGTGAGGCTTTATCTTACATATGCGACTTTTTTAAAAATTAAATAATAGAAAATAATTTTTGTTGGTGGGATTAAAGTTTGAACTTTAGTTGCTTTACTTTTTAGATGGAATGTGTTAAGTAGTTAGTTTTTTAACTTTCAAACTAGTTAATAAAGGCATTTGTTCGATAATTTCATAAATTCAATAATAAAAATCAATCAAATTTTATTTTATATTTTTTTAAAATAAGATTGAGTTCGATCCAAACTAAAATAAAATATGACTTAATTGGTTCAAATTTTGGATTTATAATAATGAATTAATGATACATAAACCATTCAATTTTTTTTATATATTTTATATTATTACTAATTAGTACTTCTTCCATTTTATTTTATTAATTGTTTAAGATTTTCACACATATTAAGACACATAATAAATGACAATATTATTAATGATGCAAAAGTTAAACAAGCAAGCACAAAGATTGTCATACAGAATTACATAGCTCTTAAAAGTAAGTAAAAACAAAAAAAAAAAAAAAGAAAAATTCACCAACTAAGCACACTATGTGGGATTCATCACTCATTTTGCAAAAGAGTGTGATTCTAATTTTACTGCATAGCACCACTTTCACATACTCATTTGAATTGCTTGAGTAATATCATTAATCTCCACTACCTGATCTTTGAAAATAACATTATTCCTAGTCTTCCATATATGTTATATTCCAACATACCACATTATGGACCAAACTAGGTCCAATGCCTTAGATCCATTAACTAATCCTTGCATATGGTAAAAGTGAATATGACACTGATAATGAATTATAGTCTCAATCAGCCAATTCAAAAAATACATGAGAACTTGTTTCCGATGCCACTCAACATATGCGCAACCTATTGCTTCCTCACCAATTATTTGTCGTCTTAACAGATTATCCTTAGTCGGCAACTTGTGTAAGACAACCTCCACACTAAACATTGAACCTTCGTAGGCACCCTTTTGGCCTAGTAGAAGTCAAAGAGCTTATCTTGTGTAGTCATCGACACTGAGGAGATAACCTTATAAGTAGAAGACACGAAATACCTCCTTGATCCATTTGCGCTACATACCCACTTGTCCTTAACCCCTACATTAAAGTGAAACCTTATAGATATGTAGTTAACTCAACTAGCAACTCTTCCTCCCACGCAAATAACCTTTTTTTCCATCTCCACCCTACTCTGACCCCTTTCCTTTCATCTTCTTCACTAATATATTTTTGTGGACACTATCAATCTAAATAATCTTTTATACATAACACTGAGACACTTATCCCCTACCCACTATCATGCCAAAACAAAATCTCCTCTCCATGCCCCAACTTTCTTTTAACATGACGAGACCACCACCCTTGCTGATTCAGATCCTCGATAGAATGAAGATCTACCCACCATCTTGAGCATCGATTCCCCTGAATCACCCATCTCCCATCTGACATCTCATACTTAGATTTCAATACATGAACCCATAAACCTTGATTTTCTACTTTTAATCTCTATTTCCATTTATCCAACAGAGTAAGATTAAATGCTCTCAAATTCCTCAAACCTACTCTCTACCTTTTGTTTGCACACATTTTCCCATGCCACCCAATTTACCTTCTTGTCTTCTAAATTACCACCCCAAAGAAAATGCTTAAATATACTATAAAAACTACAGATAATACCTGATGACGCTTTGAAAAAAGACAAATTATATAGGGGTAAAACAAACAATACTGTTTTAATGAGCTCTACTCTCCCTGCTAGAGACAAATGTTTGTGCTTTTATAGTGACAACCTCCTTCGTACCGCATCCATTACTGCCTTCCACATAACTTTGCTCCCCAGCCTTTCCCCAATTGGCAAATCCAAATATTTGAAGGGAATCTCATCCCATAAAGAATTCAATAAGCTGGTTGCCCTTTGTATCCATTACTCTCAACTCACTGAGTCATACGTCTTTTCAAAATCAATATTCAACTCCACTATACTTTTTCTATTCGTTCTTGCATCCTCTATTACCTCATTAATGACTAAAATACCATCTAATATTTGATGTCCACCCAGGAAAGCTGATTGCACCTTAGATATTATATTGGGCATTAACTCTCTCAAAAAAATGGCCAAAACCTTTGCCAACACCTTATACATACATCCTACTAGAGATATGGGCTTATAATCGCCTAAAATTTGTGGTTTGATTTATTTAGCAGTAGAGCTATAAGCGAGCTATTTGTCCATTTTTACCAATTTTCTATGTGATAGAATTCTTCAAACACAGCTAGGAAGTCCACCTTCATTAAAACCATAAGAAACGAAACTCTTCCAAGAAGCGAAAATTAAAACCATCAGGCCCTAGGCTTTTATTATTGTCACACTCCCAGATGGAATTTCTAATCTCTTCCTCAGAAAAAGGTCGTTCCAGATTCATTTGCATATTTTATTTAGTATCTTAAACTGCCAATCACCCATCTTCGGTCGATTCCAAATCTTCTCTTTAAAGTGATCTTAGAAATGAGCCTTCACCTTTTGCTTTAGCTTGTCCACTTCTGTTACCTTTTCACCCTCAAAGTTTACACTCAAAATTTCATTACCTTTTCTCCTTTTCACAATAGACCTATGGAAAAATTTAGTGTTGGTGTCACCTTCTTTCAACCATTGTACTCTAAACTTCTAGCTGAGTAAAGAACACTTTCTTCCTACCCAAAGCTTTAAATTTCCCATCACTTGTTTTCTTTTAACAACATCACTCTCCTCTAAACCCCCAACTTTTTCCTTCAAATCTAACTCATGGATGGCCATCTTTGCCTTAAAATCTGGTTATCAATGTCTCCAAACACCTCATTAGTTAATAGGATACATTTATTAAAATATTTAGTACATTATATTCATTTATAGCAGTAGTGAGAATTTGGTAGAAACAACATTAAAAATAATTTATATTAATGTGAGTATTTATTTAGGACAATATTGGAATAAACGTGTAATTATTGTAATGAAAGACGTATATGTTAGATAATTGAAAATTATAAAAAAAATTAAAATGACTAACAAAATGAAATAAGAGAATAATTATCTTTTTGAAAAGTATAAAACCAAAAAATAAAATAAAAACCATTATATTTTACATAAACTTACAACTTAATTTGTGTTGAATGTATTCCATGTTTTATTTTGAATAACTTATTTTATATTTAAATTGAGATGTAATAATACATTTTTTATGTTTTTTGTAAAAAAATGTAATTTTTCTTTAAATGTTTAATTTGAATCAAACCAATTCTTTTTTTATTAATTGGATTGCTGTGTTGGTAAATTCAATCGACTCCAAACCAAATTTATATTTTACTACAAATTCAAAACTAGTTCATTTACACTCTTTACCAACTAACTTTGTCAAACATAATCTTATATAGGTAAGATATGTGTAAAATTAATCTATATTTGTTAAAATCTTCTTTTCCTGAAAATTCATAATAGCAAAACATATCTAATTAATACACACTCCATTATTTTATTTTCTAAAATTAATATGATTGGTTAAAATTTATTAAAAATAAAAATTTGTGTGGCAGGTCTCACTAGAATCCTAAATGCTCTAGTTTTATAATTTCAATTAATTATAATTAATAATAGGATGTGTATTAATAAAATTATATTATTAAGACTCCTCTTATTATTGTTAGGATTATATTTTTTATGATTGATATTACAAAATTAATTTTTTTCTAAAGTATCCTTCATATTTAATTACATAGAAAAAAAAGAGAAAATGTTGTTAATAGTAAATCATTAAATAGAAGAAAAATAATTAAGATTTTGTTATATTTTAGTCCATCTATATTTTGCTTATATATGTTTCACTAAGAAAGAATTACATCTTTTATTTCGTTACAATAAAAAATAAATCTGTAGCACATAAATACCCAGTCATGTCCCGAATATATAATTACTTATTTTTTTGTGTATTATTTGTTATATTTCATGCGCATAAACATGTTTTTAATTGTGGGAAGGAGAAATAAAATTCATGCATAAACTTGTAAGTCATGTATTTCAACTTTAGTTATTAATTGTCATAGACTCACATGTACTATTCATTAGTCTTTGCAAGACTTCTCTGCAGTATTTTATGTGTAAAAGGTAAACGACAACGTAAATGAAAACACACTAGAATAATGCAGGTTTAAATGTCAAACAATTTGATAAGATTGTCTTATATATGTGGCATTTCTCACTCTCATAGATGTAATCGTTATTGTTTGGAAAGACAATAATGACAATGCTGTGGAACTTCATGCAACCTTTTGATAGAATTAAACATATATACTTCATAAATCATAATCACAAGTCTTTGATTTAGTCTTTTGAATTTTGTCTTTTAACAATCAGTTGCGGAAGCCCTGGAAAAAGTTTAGTTTCTCAGTCAAAGTCGACATTTAAGGACAAATTTTTAAAGAAAAAAATGTGGTCGTTTAACGTCTTAAATAAAGTTTCGTAGTAGAAGACAACTTCATGAGCTTCATCGAAACTGAAACCGCATTAATTAACCTTCAGGGCACAACCTTCACTTGACTTGAACAAGTCCAAGTCTGTGTTGGACTATTAGGTTAGTATGTGGAATTGCTTCATATTTACGTTTGTCGGTTAACGCGTGGCATGCTTTCTTCAGCATATTATCTCTCTAACCTTCTCTGCACCACATTTCGGGGTGTTAGAAGAGATTTTAAAGCTGAAAATAATACTCCATGTTTATTTGATTTATAAACAGGAAGTGGTATGGAGGGTTTCCAATTAACATCATTATTTTATTTAAAATATTAACACATGTTTAGTAAATATATGACGATCACAAGTCTATCTAATATCTGCATTTAAATTATCTAACTGAATAAAAATTAATTACTACCCAAATTTAATTTAACAACTATATGTATATTAATAGACTTTTTTATTGCATATATCTTAGTCTTAAAATTTTCATTTTGCAAATATATTTAAAATGAATTTATCTTTATATTAGTAAAATATATTTCTTAATTAATATTTTCAATAAGTAAAATACAATAATATTTCTAAAGTTTCATATAATTACATAAACATTTATTGTTTTTATAACAATTATTGCCTTCCTATTTTTTAATTATAAATCAGTAATTAATAATAATAATAATAATAATTATTATTATTGTATATTTTTTTTTCAAACAAATTAATCGTTTATAAGTTTTCCTCCTTTTCTTAAGTTTTAAAAATTATAAGAGTTAATTATTATCAAGAAAAAATTACAAGAGTAAAATAATATATTTTTACCCTTTTTTTTTATCCATGATTGTTTTTATTAAGATATATCTATAATAAAACTTAAGGATGCATGTGTAATGTTTTTAAAGTAAAAAAAAAAAATTATATAGGATTTAAGAAATCAAAGTATTAGTGTTATAATTATTACAATTTTATACTATATTATTAAAATTTTATATTTGTCTCTTTTATACGTGAACTCATATGCATCCTACCTTTTGTGAAAAAAATTATATATAGTCTCATACCACCATGATCTTCTAGGTCCAACAAAATAGCATAGAACATATAAATTATTTGATTGAGACAATTTATAAAATAAATTAATAGATTAATTATACTTATTGGTCGGAATAATAGATGACATGATGGTTCAGAATTATGTAATAATTTTTCCTTTTGTGAGGAACAAGGGAAGGGAGTTCAAACTCATTCTCATCCTATTTTGTTGCTATCTCTATATTATCTCTTAATCATTAGCTGTTTATTTCAAAATTTCCATACAATCAAATAAAGTTTTTTTATTGAAAAATAGGAGTTGTTAACTTGTTAATTTTCTTATTGATAAGTAGTATCAAAACCATTAACTTTTACCAATACTTTCTCCTTTGATGTGAAACCAAAATTTTATATTTCTTTACAATTGAGTCAAGTGCTTGTGCATACATATGTTATGATAAATGACAAAAATATTGAACCCTATATAGAAGAGGCTCGCGATATTATTGGGATAAATCATGTAGCAAGTGTTGAAGTAGATGCATGAGAATTAATATTTGATAGTTATTGTTGCAATTGTATTTTAGAAAAAAAAATGAGATAGACTAGTTAAATATAAAGTAAGAATCATCAAAACTGTATATATTTTTAATAAAATACAACAAATAACAATAAATGGGTTAAAAAATAGTCAATTTCCTCTCTCTAGCACGAGATGTTTAACTTTTTTATATAGAAAAAGATACATAAAATGTGTGACGCTCTTACTAGAAACATCTACTACCAAAAAAGATTTTTTTTTTTAAAAAAACGTATTACTATTAGTTAACATTTTTCATATAAGATATATCTTATTACACAACTATTAAATTTTTGTTTGAGGTGCTTCTTGAATTTTATTAAAAATATATCTTACTAATAGAGTGTAGAAACTAAGGTTACTCTTCCTAATAAAAGATATATCTTACTAATAAAAGGGAAATATTGTATAAAATGATTTTTTTCTATCCAAATTACATCCGAATAACTGGGACAGTCTAATTTAGAGTCCTTGTTGGACGACGATGGTCGCTGGATCAGCGACCCTGTTACTCGCTAGACGATCTATTTTGCTACACAAACTTGTGCAATGTAAATCATGAGTTATATCGTTGAAATTTTTATATTTTTGGATTTATATTGAATTTCAAAGGTTTGTATTATGATTATTAGAATGGTTTCAATAGTTTGATGTTTTAAATTAGGCTTAAATAAGTTTTTTATCCTAAAGTTTTACAAAAAATCACTTTTCGTCCTTGAAATTTAAACATATATTTTTTAGTCTCTGAAATTAATTTATTTTTTGTATTAATGTTGTTCATTTATAAGTTTTGGTGTATTTGGCTGTGTCGATGTTAAATTGAAGATTAAGGGAGTTAAAGTTGAGGAGGAGAATAATTTATAAATACAAAAATATGTTCACTGTCAACAATTTTTTAATGGCGTTAACTGGAGAAAAATGAATAAAAGTGAATCAGGAAATAAAAAAATATTTTTAAATTTTAAGAACTAAAAGTAATTTTTAATGAAACTTTAAAGATAAAAAACTTATTTAAATATTTAAATTATATGCGAAAGTTATAAGAGCAACAATGTTTGACTATATTGAAGCAAGAAAAAATAAGGAAAAAGGCAGCCTAAACTTTCTAAAGTTATAAGAGCAAGAGATCTTTTCAATTAAAGGGACATGCAAAAAAGTAAGTAACACGGGTGCAAAAAGAAAATGGTAATAAATAGTCGTTATAAAATTTTGCAAATCCAACACCGAATGAAAACATTTGTTATTCATACCTCTTTCTTTCAGTACGATACCTTTTTTTTTTTTTGTTTCTTTCTATTTTTTTTTCTTTCAAATATACCCTTTTATAATTTGTACCTCTAAATACAAATTAACATGTTTAACCCTCAATTCTTTCAAAATTCAGTTTTATTAAAATACAAAACTAAATGAATGGAATTAGTTTTATTGCAAATTTTAAAAATTCATATTTTGAAACATAAATGTTTTTATTAGAATTTTTAATTTAACAAAAATCTACTTCACAAAATCAAGATTATCAACTTTGCAGAGTTGCAAACAATCACGAAAACACACAATAATTCAATGGATATAGTGAATTCATGCACCTTTATGTGTGGGAAGATTCTTAGCTTCCTTCTCTGAATGTTGTAATTTCGTGAAATCTCAGGCACTTACCAAGTGAACACAAATTTGCAAACCTTTCAAATCAGAGACTCTCGTCCCACAGGTGCATATGCTCCTTCAAACCATGACAAAAGACCTAATATATGTTGCTCTTCCTGTTTCAACCATGACCTTGACTTAGATGAATTTGTGCATTGCCCTTTATGTTTGGAACACTTCCTTTGGCCTTTTTAGACTTACTCCTTCAAATGCTTCATTTCTTATTGTGGAAATCCGTGATTAATTAATCTCCTTCTGATTTGATTGTTCATCCCTTATTAATTATTATTATACTTTCTTTGTTTCCCTACAAAGATTTTCTGTGGATTGCTTTCAAATAGTAAGTTGAAGGCAAAATAATTCATTACGAAAGAAGTAAAAGCTTTTTTATGTATTAAATTTCATCACAGTTGTATTCTAAATTAACCTTTAGAAGAATATAAAAAGATATATAATTTTCTTATAAGTCTTATATATAGTTTTCCAATAAAATCCTTGCAGGAATTTATCAAAATTAATCTTTTAGCTAATTTGAGTTTCTCTATTAAATTTACGAATACTTTTTTATTTTCTAATAATTTATATATAATATAATATATCTATAGTATTATAAAAATTGTTTCACTGTTCCCACATGTTAATTAAAGAGTATTGTATTACGTAACCTGATATCTTTTATCTTTTTAATTTTTTTTTCTAAACTAAATTATAGTTACAATCATTATAGTTTAAATATTTGTATTTAAATTTAAATTTTTTTAAAATAATTACTTTAATTATTATTTTTTTAAAAAATATTAATTTTATGAACTTAAATTTAAGTAAAAAATATTTGAAATTTTAAAGTCACGAAATATGGATAACTTTACTAGATTTTTAATATTTAAAGTAATTACGTTTGGTAGGCATTTGGTGAGAGGAATATCGATCTGTACAAAAATTTAAGAGAAGTAAATCGAATAAAGTTACATGACATGTTCTTTTATTTTTACTTTTTTAGGGAAATGATATGCTGTTCTTTTAATTAATCACTACATTTCATGGTTTGATCTAATAAACATGATTTACTAATTTCACTCTCTCACATCAAAAGTTTTCTAACTTAATACGCTCGTATTAAAGTTAATTCTATTTTATCATTCAAATAAATTATTTTTAAAATTAATTTTTAATTTTATATATATAAATATCATATCATTTAATAAATTATACAAGATATAAAAAATTATTTAAATGATATATTATTTATTAATTAATTGGGATAAGAAACGATTCATAAACTTGACACTTCTCTAATCTCAATTTCTTTTAAAATCAACGGTTTCTGTGCCATTTTTTTTGAAAACCATATTCTATCATGCAAACAAATTATAGCTTATTATCAAAAGCAAATTCTAGCTAGCTGGGAAACACAGACTTCAATACAAGGTAATTACGTGTCGTCCAAAGCTAGCACCAAACCCAATTTCACAAGTCACAAGCACACCCTTGACCCTACCCTTTCCTACACCATGAACCTTAACCCTATGATAAACCTTTTAAATAACTAAACAAAAGAGCCAGAAAAAAAAAAAATTGCCATCACAAAGCATTACAATTAAATGACCATGAGAGTGTGTAAGGAAACCAATGGTTAAGAAAGTGAGACAACTAACAAAGCCAAATCAAACATCAAATAAAAGTTACTTCGGTTGGCTTTGTCACTGTCCACTGTGCCCCTTAGAAAGTTTCTTATCCTCAAACCCGTTATGGCATGCTCCTACCTCTTCTCTTACTTTTATCTTTGCACCCTCCCAGCATCTCCATTTCACAAGCAAAAAAACCAGAGAACATTGAAGAAAAGAAAGAGAGAGAGAGAGAGAGAGAGAGAGAGAGAGAGAAGTGTGAGAAATGGGGAGGGGTAAGATTGAGATCAAGAGGATTGAGAACTCAAGCAACAGGCAAGTTACCTACTCAAAGAGAAAAAATGGGATCTTAAAGAAGGCTAAGGAAATCACTGTTCTATGTGATGCTCAAGTTTCTCTTATCATCTTTGCTGCATCTGGGAAAATGCATGATTATATCAGCCCTTCAACCACGTAATAATATTCTTAATCTTTTCTTCTTCTTTTTTTCTTTTTTGTGTTTCATTTCTCCTCTCAACTTTAATTTATATTCTTGATTCATTAATAATAGGAAGTTTTATCAAGAGGGTAGGACCAAGTGCAGGAAAATAATACTATTTTTCTTTTGGTACATAGAAAATAGTACTATATGATTGATCTACAAATTATAAGTCCTATTTTTGTTTTTTTGTGGTTTTGTTTCTGGGATTTGGATTTTTGGTTGGTGAAGGTTGATTGACATATTGGAGAGGTACCACAAGACCTCAGGGAAGAGGCTTTGGGATGCAAAGCATGAGGTTGGTAAATTTATGTGCCTACTATATATATAGCTCCTATTTTTCTATTTGTTTTCTTTGTTCAAAGGAAAATGACCTACTTCTTCTTTTGCTAAAAATATGCTAAGGAACACGAACTATGAATTCTCTGAGTAGATCTAAATTTGGGTTGTACTTTCTCCCTATATGTGTGTGAGTATTATATTGTTTTATATTATTGTTGAAAAAGAGAAGCAGGAACAACAAGAAATGTAACATCTATGAATAGATCTGGCAATAAAACGTTACTTTTCTTTGCAAAAAAATGAAACAACAACTGAACTGAACATCTATGTTGGAATAAAAATTTTATATATAAACGTCTCTCATACATGATGGATCTCTCTATTGACTGACATTAAAACCATCATAGAGAGTCAGATCTACTCCAAAATAGCTCTTTCTTTGAGGATTTCTGGCTTTTAAACATCGTACCCTTCTCTAGTACTGTTTTCTTTTCTTGCTTTTGTTTTTTAAGAAAAGATGTGTGTTATGTTAGGGTTTGTAATAGTTTTTTTTTTTCTTTTTTCTTTTTTGGTCGGGGGTTTGTATTGAACTCAGAACCTAAACGGTGAAATTGAGAGACTCAAGAAAGAGAATGACAGCATGCAAATTGAGCTCAGGTATTTTTTTTTAATCATAGCTCAGGTATATTATAAGATTGCACCTTTTCAAATTTCAGAAAAAAAAGAGAAAATTTTTAAGCATTTCATACCTTTTCTTATTTATTCTCTCTCATACCATCTTTCACTAACTAATACATTTCAGGCACTTGAAGGGGGAAGATATTAACTCTCTTAACTACAAGGAGCTTATGGCCTTAGAAGATGCCTTAGAAACTGGTCTTCTTAGTGTTCGCGAGAAACAGGTAAATTAATCTTCAATATGTTGAATTTTTTGGATTAGATTCTTCTAAATGGTAGATAATACCACATTAGAGGATAAATTGCATTATACATTATAGTCAAATCTAAATTTTTAGTTTTAAAATTCTAGCATGTTTAATATGTAATGCATTTAGAGAGAGAAAAAACTATATATAAAAAAATGTATCTAACAAAATATAGTATATAACTTCTGTTGACAATTTGACATAATGAGTATTAGTGTGAATGGTAACTAAGTCAGTTTATTTTGTGTATTGAAAACTTCAATGGTTGCCAAAACCAAACAATTAATATATATTATCTGATAGTAAGCTTTTGTGTTTCTATGCAGATGGATGTATACAGGATGTTCAGGAGAAATGTATGTTAATTTAGTTCACTCTCTGATTTGATTAAAAGATTGTATGATATGCAAAATAAACCTCTAACTTTTTCTTCTTTTTTTGTGTATATTTCTGTTCAGGACAAAATCTTGGAGGAGGAGAACAGGGAACTAAATTTTCTCTGGGTACGTAATAGATTACTAATACACTGTTTAATACATTGTTAAATTTCCCAAACACTGCTCACATCATTAAATGTTCCCATTCTCTCATGCTCTCTAATTTCCATTCCCAAACTATACTTTTTAGACTTTTGATTTGGTTGTTTTAAAATTATTTTCATTTTAATAGTTCTAGATTTGGTCCTCTTTTAAGTAGCCATATTCCTCGTTAAATAATTGTATAGATAATTAACTCAAAATTATCTCAGCTGATTAAAGAAAATAAGAGAGGATTTAATATGAGTATTTTAGGCAAGGTCTACATTAATGATCTTTTAGTCTATATGTAACAATAAATCTTAGAAGATAATTGTTTTGTAATAGATGAATCGATTACTTTATATATTGATGGCTATATATAAAACATGAAACATAAAACATACATACACATTCCAATGTTCATCAGGTCATGATCCTTAAGATGCTACTTAACTTAAATGACAACCCTTCTAGAATTTTGTTTCCATTTTGATTTTGTGCAAAATATATCTCACTTTCTAAAAACACGATAGATAAATAAAATAAAAAGCTCCAATGTGGTTTTTCAAAATTATGTCTTAGATAATAATACTTAAAATTTTTGTCACTATATAAGTCTTATAAAAATCACCACTTTAAATTCTCTAACAATTTATTACCAAATTACCCTGATAGATTATGTTCTCTCACCACTGATGTCTTTTAGAAGATATGGATGGTGATGCTTTAAATTTGTTAGAAACTAATTTGGTAACAAAATTTTGAAAGAGTACGAGATGATAAGTTGAATATTTGAAGATACAATTGGGTTATGTTTTGAAAACGGACATAGTATGGATGCATATAATTCTTGGAAGACTAAATTGAAATTGAGGGCTTTCTCCCAAAAACGAGTCACTAGATTTGATCTCGCACCTATAAGACTTGCTTAGAATGAAATAAATATTAGAACCAGTGTGGAGATGATTAGTTTGTAGATGCGCCAAAAATGTAGTGTAAATCTAAAGTACTCAATAAATAATTTAATTGCCCTCAAGATTGATTTAATGATTTAAAGTGAGATTTTTATTAAAAATATTTATTACAGAAATGGAATAAATATTTTTTTTATCTATTTTACATAAGAGCTTAAGATTAATTCTCAAGATCTAAGAGTGGTGTATATGTGTAATATGTCTTAGTTGCCCTATTTGTCCTAAAGTTAGAATTTCATATTGTAAAGTCGCAATATATTAGCAGACTTTATTAACTCTATCACCCAAAATTATATATATGTTACCAATATTAAATTTTAAATGCAATAAATTTATATATAACCATTGTCTAATTAATACATCTTAGCTAGTTTATAAACCATAGTCTATCTCAAACCATGCTCCTTGCATGTATCCTTGATTCCTAGTGTTTCTGGAGATTATGAGTCCTTATAACTTCCCTTCCCTTAGGAGATATATAAAACCCGAATTTAAAAAGTAAATGTTATATAGTCCGTTTTGTTTTCATCTTTTCATACGCTTACAAGTAGTCATCACGTTGTCATGCATATTAATTGCTTATAGATAAAATAAAACAAATAAATTAGTGACTGAGAAAGAAAGAAATACCAAAAAGAAAACATTAGGATATATGATATGAGATTTTTTAAATAAGTTTCTTAAATTATTTTTTGTAGTATTTACAGCACTTTTCATGGTCCTTTTACTATCATGTTGCTCTTGAAAAATTTATCTACAAATTTGCTACATGATAAAAAAAATATAAAAACTCATATTTTTATATATTTTTATTATGATTTAATTATGATCTATGCTGATTAATGAAAAGAATATTTATTTTAATGTTAAGAAACAAGTTTTTATATAAAAAATCCATCCCTCTATCTAAACTTTCTCTAACATTAATTGTTTTTTTTTTTCTGGAAAACATATATGGCTTAGTAAAGTATTGTTTTGAGCCTGGAAGAAATCTAAGTATAATTTCCTTATGTCCCATAACATATTCTTATTGTACAAAAACACTAACATCATTTTTTATTCTTTATTGTGGTGTGTTATGGAAACAGCAACAACGTTTGGTCGTGGAAGGTGCTAGAGAAGTGGAGAATGGGTTTGATCAGAGCATAAGGGAATATAATTCCCACATGCCATTTGCCTTTCGCGTGCAACCTATGCAGCCAAATCTTCAAGAAAGGATCTAATGTGTAATACTATCATCAATTCTCTGCCACGCTCTCATATCACAATGTACACTTCAATTCAAAAACTCCATCTTGGTGTTTTCAGACTCATTTAATTTGGGTCACAACTCTTTAACTTTAAGTATGTTGGTACCATATATGGTTGTAAGTAATAAAGAAACTGATTGAACTTGGATCTCAAGTTACAATGTATGTGTGTCTCCTACACTTGTTAATTGGGTCATTAATCATTATATGACATATCATAGTTGTGTTTGACTCAGTATTATGCTTGTGCTTACACGTTTTCTTATGTGGGGTGGCTTTTATATATATATATATATATAAATTATCAACTATATCTAATCGTTGTGGCATATATCCATTCCATAATGTTTTACACTTTTCATTTATTTATTTATTTTTATTCTCTTTTATTTATTTTTTTATATTGTTTTGTTTTTTTACCATGTAAAGTACTTATTATTAGGGGTGTTCAAAATTGAATCAAACTGAATTGAAACCGAAAATCGAGTTACAAAAAATCGTTTTTGTTTGTGGTAGTTTGGTTTTTATAATTTTCAAATTGTGTTGTTTAATTCGGTTTTTGAAATGTTGAAATAGTATCAAATTGCTCATTCTAAATTATTTTTGCAAATTCCCAAGATATTACTTATTATTTTTTAAGTTTCTATGATTTTGACTTAATCTTTAGTTATGATTTTTAATTAATATGTATTAGTTAATTAATAAATATTTTAACAATATTATTTTATTTAATTTCATTGGATACAATTTGATGACAACTAGTAAAATGTAATGTTTGAATGAATTGCTTGTTTTTATTTTAACTTTAATGATTGCTACTTTTACATAATTTTATTGAAGTAAAATTTTTTATATAAATTTAGAAATAAAATACTTCAATGTATTTTTAATACTTAATAATAGAAATTTTAAACTGTAAAAGATTGATTTTGTTTGTTTCAAATGTATTTTTTTAATTGATATATATATATATATATATATATATATATATATATATATATGACAACTTATATGAGAAAAAACATGATAAGAAATAAGAAAACTTAATAATAATAAGATTTTAATAAATAATTCAAATTAAATTGTTTATTAAATACGCTCACATAGTTATTTCACATACAATTTTTCCTACAAATCCTTCCAAACCTTTATATCCACTCCTTTTAACGTATTTAATTAACAATTTAATTTAAACCGATTATTAAAATCTTATAATTATTATTAAGTTTTCTTATCATAATATTTTTTCTCATCCGTGTTGTCTATATATTCTCTTTCAATGAGTTAACCTCTCTCGGACCGTCATTCCACTGTCATGAATAAAAGGATGTATGTATAACTATTTTTTATAAATAAGAATCACAAATTTAATTTAGCAAAGAAAAGTATATGTTAATTTCTTATTAGAGTTTGGACAATTTTGATTTTTAAATTTTAGTTGCTCAATTTAATTCCTTATATTTTTATATAATTTTTAGGTCATTCTTCTCTATATGTTAAATTACATCTAAATATTTAATAGAAATATTGATATAAATTGCATTTAATATTTAACGGAAATACTGATGTAATAGTAAAAAGTAAATTATTCATATTTTTACACCTACTTAATTACTTTAGTAGAGTTGAAATATCGATAATATTTGAAGTAAAATATCAAATAAGTTGTTGAATGTTTGAAACACTTGTAATTGAGTCCTTAAAAGAATTTTCAAGCATTTGAGTTTCTAATATTTAAAAATACATGTATCTAAATTCTTCTGTTCATAACTTCATGTGCAAATCCATGTACTTTAGCTCAGCTTCTAGATGGCACCCATATCTTTTTATTCTATTTTTTAAATTAAAAAATATTTACAATGATTTTTAACCCTAAGAAAATAACTTTCTCATTCCACCTATAAATTCTTCTTCTTGCTCTCTTTCAACCTGCATCTTCTTGCGCTTTCACTTTCTTACTCCTCAAATTCTAATCAGATCTAAAACAACAATGTCTCTTAAGTTTGACCAATTAAACCAACTTAATCATCTCAATCTTCTCTTTGATTTTCTTGATTTCCCAACTAATTCATCAGATCCCGAAGACCTTTAACAACATGAAGATCACCCTCCTCTGCGGCTTTGTCACCATCCTCAGTCAAACATAATCCTAACTCTAACCCTCAAACTCAATTTCTCAACCACTTCAATGAAGGCAAGGCCCACGCTTTCTCCTCCGACCCAACCCTCCACATCCTCTGCTCCTTGTTTGATCTGGCGAAAATGGAATCGTTGTCGAAAGAAAAGCCATTGGATTTGACGATTCCACCAAACATATTGAAATGCTGCATTTTGTTATCATTGCCGTTGAAAACTCCATAACCCAGATCGAAATCGAACATGGAATTTAGGTGAGAAGGGATCCGTTAAGGCGTTAAGGCTGGTGGGACGTGTTTCGAAATGATTTGTTGAGCTCAAGAATTTTTCTAAACGATTTGTTGTGTTGTTATGACCTTTACTATTGTTTCTGCATTTTGAATATGCATTAGGTCATAGATATGGAGCTTTATTTGTGATATATATGGTATTATAGATTATTATATCTAGAGAGTTTTAAAGAATTAATGGCTACAAAACCATTAAAAAATTAATGACTTTCAAGAAATTTTAAAGGAATAGAATATCTAGATAGTTTTGCTATTAATTCTGTTGTGTATATATATGATGTCAAATGGATTCTCAAAGGGAAGTTGGAAATAATGATTGTCCTATATATGCTGTGTAAGTTTATCCTTTATCACAAAAAAGTTCATCATTTAGGATATTGTGTAATGGCATACTAGTTATTACATTTCTGTTTAATTGCTTTGGAAAGTGCGTCTGCAAGAAACCAACCTTGCAGCTATTAGTGGTTGAATTCGTCCCTCAATATGTTAAGGCCAGTGTAGCCATCGGAGCGGATTTTCCTTGTGGTTTGAGACCAAACCTTTCTGTTAAAACGTGGAATTCATCCATTGTTGTATTGTTGTATTTGAATGAAAAATAAAATAAATGACTGGGATAGTGAAATTGAATTTGGGGTAATGGAATTCATCCATTGCTGTATTCGAAAGAAAATTTGAAAAAAAGAATGAAATGGGGTTGTGAGAAAAATATGAAGGAAGAAGAGTGGAAGGAAGAAATGTGATGTAAGGTGGAGGATGTCGGTTGGCTTCTTGTATGTCATGATGGTTTTATTTTTTGTTATTTAGTATGAAAGACATGGACAATAACACGAGAGGTTTGGCACCTAAGTCTTTAAGCATGTGATAATGCATTGATTAAACCATATAACACAAGAATTTGAATGTATCTGTTTTTAAACATCAGGAACCTAAATGTTTAAATAGTTCTTTTAAAGATCCGATTGCAAGGATTCTAAACTTTCAAAGACCTGTATGGTATTTCACTCTTAATATTTGTTACTTCTTTTGAATTACTATATAAGTAATATATAAGTAAAAAAGGACATAAAATTTTAATTTTTATATTTAAATATAAGTAAATTGTCACTAACTAACCCTATTTAATGCTAATTTTTTAAAAATACCCTAAATTAAGTTTTTCAAAAATGCAAACTTTCCAAGCTCTTAAAAAGAGTTCCAAGAAAAATTAACACTTGATCAAATAATGTTTTAAAGAATCTATTTTGTCTTCTAATTTATACTTTGTAGAGAGTACAAACAATTTTTTTGTCAATGAAGTATAAAGAGTCACAAGTTGTTTAATATAGAGTGTAAATAATTACTTTTGTCCTTTCAACTACTTCTTTTCTTCAATTCCAGAAAATGAAGACCATATTTATTCAAATAAGAGATAAGGTCACATGATATTAATATATCTACCATCAAGATTGAACGAGTAATTAATTGTGTTATCTCATATGCAAATATTCCAGCCATGGGAGAAAGAATTATTAAGGTTAGTTTATGGAGTATATGCTAGTTTTTTATAAATTAATAAAATTAAATTAAGTTAACTAACTTCTTTAATATGTGTGAAATTAGGTATTTTGTTTATACATAAGTTGAAAGGAAGTACAATTGAATTTTTATTTGCTCATTTGTATATTTTTTTTAACAATTTTGATCTTCATATTTTTTAAGAATAAATTACTTTGATAAATTGATTCCTCTTGTATTTCTTTAAATTTTGTCCCGTACTTATCTTTTGGGATTTTTTTTAAAATTTTAAAAAATATTAATACATGAATACCATTTTATGTACATTACACTAACTCCTTTAATTTTGAAACATTATATTGTATTTTCCATTATAAGGGTGATAATTTTAAATGTTAAAAAATGATAGTATCATATAGAGGTGTGCATGAATTTGATTCGATTTGTAAATTCATGAACCCAAATGATCTAACTAAATTCGTGAATGGATTGAGACGTAATTAGATCAAATTCTATCCGATCTGATAGACGGATCAGATTACGAATTTGAACTTTGAAAATTTGTGGATCAATTCGTTCAAATTAAAATTTAATATTTTTGTTACACACACATATATATATATATATATATATATATATATATATATATATATATATATATACACACACACACACATAGGGTGTAAATAAAAATTGTCAATAAAATTTAAATATTATTTACAAATTAAAGATTTAAAGTTGAAAAATATTATTTAAAATTGCAAGTTATTAAATTTTATTATTTTTAACTTTTTAGTATTTACATTTTATCATTTATAGAGTATTTTTATATTAAATTTACTAATATGTTTGAAGAAAAAATGCATGTCTTAATATTTTGTTTCCTATTTTATTTTCTATGATTTATAGAAAACAAAATAAATTTAAAAAATTTTCTTTGTAATAAATTCAATACAATTCATTCTTAATCGGATTAGATCGGATCACTACATATTTTTTTTACAAATTCAATCCGCTTCAATATAATTAAATTTGATTAAAATTTAATATAATTAAATTTGATTAAATCAGATTTTATTTTACCCCAAATCAAATACAATTCAATCCATAAACACCTCTAGTATCGTGTGCAATTCAAGAAAATTTAAGAAGTTGCTAATATTATTTTATCTATTTTTTGAACATCTAATGTTTAAGAAACAAAAAACAAATATTAATTTTCAGGCTTGAACTCATAACCACTACATTGTCTGCACAACCAACGAACATTTGCACCTCTTAATACACTTTATACATAACAAAATAATTATATGTAAAGTACTTAGTGGAATATAAACACTAATAGACTAGATGATATATTGTTTCTACTGTCATTGTTCAAACTGAAACTTGTAGTTCATGTTGTTCATAGAACAAAGCAAGAAAATGTACATCATTAGACTATGTTTCTTTCATTGCATTTACAAGTATCAGAAATAATGTACACAGAAGCAGAAGTAACCCTGTGGTTCCAAACTGAGTATGAACAAATTTCCCTTTCCTTAATTCTTTTGATGAAGATTGCAATACACGAATTGTTTCAATACTAAGCCCAAAGATCTTTTGCAGATTGCCCACTTTGACATATGCATCCCTTCCTCCTGTATAGAAGCCAAAGAAATGTACCATCTTTTACCAGGAGCAACTAGCTGATTCACCATTCCTCTCACTTTTTTTTCTCAAGAAAAAAGTATTGAAAACAAAAAACAAAGAACAATGTCCAATATAAGTTCTCCTAATCTACCATACAGAGAATGGCTGTTTCCTATATTCACTTATTCAACCCCCTTTAGGAAATCATGAGGAGATATATACACAAGTACTGCACTAGTACCTTTTCAGCAAACTTCTAATACGAATTAACAACCATGTTTTTAGTAGTGTTTTGTGCTTTCTCCAACCACTAAAGTACTTACCAATCACCTTTTTATAACTAGGCCTTTGCTGAACCAAAATCCAGTACTCAGAAATGTTTGGCCTTCCAGTTATGTACTCATTCTCCAAATCCAAGAGTTCTAAACGAGATAATACTGGAATGAGCATCACATCAGCCATGGTAAAATCTTGACCTGCCAAATAAGGTGTTTCACTTAGCTGCCTCTCCACCTCGTCAAGAAGTCTAACCAAATGCTCCTTGCTACTTCTCAAAACATCTGCTTCTTTCAATTTCTCTTCAGTCTCATAGGCTTCTTTCAACTTCCTATGGTAATCACCGGCTAATTCAGGCGATTCAGACATTCGAGCAATCACCACTTGCCTTATGAACTTGGAGACGTAGAGGCGGTATTTCTCAGGTATGTGTGAAAGTGTGAAAAACTTGGAATCCCAATCTTGTATCCTCTGCATCCATTGAATCACTTCCCTGCTACTGGCACTGATGCTCTCAGCCCCAGAGGAAACCACAGCAATTCTTTCTATGTACCTGAACATTCAATGCAACTATAAAACTTCTGTTTGAATTTTGAAGCATAAGGATTTAAAGTAAATGTGTGTATTTGGTTTCTCGTTTGAAAATTGATTCCGGATTAAAATTGATTTTTAGACAAATTTTAACATGTTTGGTTTCTTGTTGGAGAATAATTCAGAATTGATTTTGAATTGAAGTAACTTAAAGTAGTTTTTTCCTTACACTAAATTTTGCTTTATACTTGTTTTTATAATAAAAGCATCAAAACATAAATCACATCATCTCAAGATCAATTCTAATTATAATCAATTATATAAAATCAATTTTGTCAACGTTCATCCAAATACGCACTCAAATTATAAACATTCTTCATTATTAGCATGCAGAAGGCTCAATAACTCATTAAGCTCTTTACCAAAACACAATACAAACCACTCCATATCTAATGTGCATACACAATTTGCTGCTTCAAGGGAATTGGTTTTGGAGCAATGATGCATATGAAAAGAGCAGCTATGTCAGCCCTCAGAAATCAATTTTTCAACCATTTTTTATTTGGTAATTTCAATTTCATGTGCCACATAACTTTTAAAAATTAATTCCTTGTAGTTGTATGCACATTTATTCATGCAATTGCAAGTATAAGTAAATAGAATGATATAAAAAGGGTTTGAAGAATAGGACATACTGGATTATATCAATAGTACTGTAAATGATGTGAGAGCCATTTTGGAAAACCGGAACCCTTCCATGACGATTCATCTTGAAGAAAGAGGAATCCAAGTTCTTGCCAGTGACAGGATTGACATGGTGAGATGTATAATCTACACCTTCCTCCTCCAATGCAAGTCTCACCCTCTGACTCTCCAAATCCAATGGATGATGATATAACTGCATTTTCTTAT
Organism: Psophocarpus tetragonolobus; assembly: GCA_037954015.1. Taxonomy (NCBI): domain Eukaryota; kingdom Viridiplantae; phylum Streptophyta; class Magnoliopsida; order Fabales; family Fabaceae; genus Psophocarpus; species Psophocarpus tetragonolobus. Next base: position 29,588,747 of record CM075695.1, on the reverse strand, counting down.
CAGCTATTGGGATGTTTCTTGCAGGTTGTGTGTCCTAATAGTTAAGCATTGCTGCATTAACACCATAAATCATGCAGAAACCATTGACAGAACATTCAGAGCTGCAAAACAATGATACCAAAACTTTCTTAAGAGCAATCATATGTTATGACTAAAATATTCACCGTAGTTCAAATTATCTCATCCCATAAATCATAATTAATACATAGCACAAAAAATTAAAGCCACACATCAAGGTATGAATTATAAGCTGTATAATTCATTTTCTTTGGCGTGTTTGTCAGGCAGAGAAATGCCAATTTATTTGGCATTTTTGGACTGTTCTCACGTGATCCATGATGGCTAGGCGTTTGTTTTTAGGCTTTAACCGGTAGACTACACCATTTTGGTAAATATTCCGTTGCCTACACCAAAATGGTAATTTTTCGCGTCAATGACTCTCTCTAGGCCAAAAACCCTTATACAACTAGATTGTGTCGTTACCACTACTGTGATATGAATTTTCATTATCTGAGCTGATCATAGCCACAAAAAGGGTAAAGGGAACTAGATAGATTATATGCAAACAACAAAAATTTAATGATTCTCCACCATATAATTGGATAGCTAAATAATTTGATAAGTTCGTTTAATGCAAGCACTAATCAAATCAAATATTCAAAACAAATGCACCCTTTTCGGTAATGGGGGTCTGAAGATCGAGGGAGAAGATATTTTGGAAGATTAAGATTCCAAAGGTCAAATTAACAAACAAAAGATTAAGATATTTGGTAAATAACCAATAACAACCAAAACTCCTAAACCAATCATCCAAATCATTTTCAGAAAAGATTAAAAAAAACATAAACAGTATTAACATTGATAGATAGCATGGGATTATCTAATCTTACAAACTGAAACACAACCAGTCTCAACAAAATTGAAGCAAAGAGACAACATAAGCAAAGGCAGACACGAAATTGGCAAGGTAAATTTTGTTTCTTTGTGATGAGAGAGTGACATACCCAGAAGCAGAGAAAGTGGAATAAAGAAGGGAACAAGTTAGCGTTGAGTTGGGCTTTTGGAGAATTTTGCAGGAGACAACAATAAAAAGCTGAAAAGGCTTAAACTAAACTACAAAGTGAAGAGTAAAAAATATGCAAAGTGTGAGAAGCTTCCATAACTTGTGTAGCTTTTTAACTATTTTATCAGATTATTTGGAAAACCAAGGTCTACGCGTCCCAGTTGTTCGGTTTTCGACACGTAGTTCACAAACAGTATCTAGTCATAGAAAAGTAGCATCGTGAATTTCTCAGAAAAAAGTGCTTATCAAACAAAAAAAAAAAGAATCCTCTTATGCTAATTAGTTATGCTTTCCAATAAGAAAGTTATTTTTATATGGAAAACAAAAGAATGTTTTCAATAAACATTATTTATGCATATATATTATTAAATTTAAATCGTTTAAAAAAGTTTTAATAGTACATATTTATTATTCTTATTTCTTGTAAGAGGAATTTGAGCCAAGATAGTTGCAATAGTTTTATTTATGCACGATGGAGTGGAACTTCTGAAAAAAAAAATAAAAAACTTTAAGCAACTTCTTGAATTTGCAGTATGTTTCACGGTTGGACAAAGCATAAGTCAATTTAATAGAGATTTATTTTTATGATTTGGGTAATTAATAATTATTTTAATTTAATTGCAAAACTAACTGTGGTGCAAAGTTATTTAAAAATTAAAGCAGAAAAAATAAAAATAATTATTAGTGTAACTTAACTAATTAAGCAACCAAATACAGAAGTGTGATTCTCTCAAGTAAAATTTTGACTTAAATTTTTTTTAAATCTCCACCATCAAAACACTATATCTTTAATTTTTATTATTTAAATTTTTCTTTCTTATTTTTAATCAAAAACTATGATTTCACATAATTATAATCTGAAAAAATAAGCTAAACCAAATAAACCAACAAATGTTAGTGTACCAATTTTTTTTAGATTTAAATCGTATTATTTCTAGATGTTTTTATCTAGTAAACATTTACCATTCGTTGATAAAAAGAAAAGTAGGGAGTAAAAGGTTATTTGTAAAAGAAAATAAGAAGGAAAAAGTATCATAATTTCTCTAGTTTGATAGAAAAACTAAAGAAGAAAAATGTGAATAAACGGTAGTTTCATTTAATTATTTTTACTTTTTACTTAAAACATAAAAATGAAGAAAAAAATAAAGAAAAGTTATTATTTCAAAATTATCTGTGTATGGAAAATGTTCTTAAAATTAATTAATAAACACATGACTAATTTTGTAATTTAATGCTTTTAATTTACATTTTTCCTTCTTTCTGATACTATTTTCTTTTTAATTAAATGATTCTAATTTTCATTATATTTCATCTTTCTTTTTTTTTTTAATTCGTTTCCTTTTTATTTTTATACAACCCAACAAAACCAATAACAAATTCTGGGAGATTTGTTAAATCAACCTTTTAAATATATAATAATTATGCATTCTTGGTCAATTCAACTTTAATTAATAAATTCACTTGAGGGAACTTCAATGTAAATTTTGAGATTGCTTCATCACTTCGCCTTTGTATCCTTTATTCCTCCTAGATTACTTCAACTTTTTGCACATCTATGATCATTTTCTATTGAAAAAAACATTTCTGGTTTTTCCTTTTAAGTTTTGTTATTTTGGAAGTCATTGTCCCTATTAACCACAAAGACGACAGTGAGCCTTATTAAATGGATGATGAGATATTGATATTACAGTAAACATCGATTCTTATTTTCTTATTATTTGTTATACATATAAACAAGGTAATGAGTCTAGTCAAAGTCAATCTAATTTGACTCGATAAAAATTTATTCATTTTGAAGAGTTTGTCATCAATTTTATTTTTTATGATTAAACTTGATATTTTTTTTAAAAAAGATAAATTTATTCATGAAAAATAAACTTTCACTTTTCATAAGACATAACATAAGATAATTTGCCAATTACAAATACAGCGCAACATAAATAATAAAAATCAAACTCGATTTATTTAAGTTTATACATAACTAAGTTTATATTGTTAATTCAAATTGGTTTAAAATTATGCTGATGTTATATAAAATTAGCATTAATTAAAAATTATATATTAATTTAATAATCAAACAATAACGTTGAGTATGTTCATAAACAAAAATGAATAGAATTTATATAATTTTAAGCCTAACTCATTTGTTTAACGTGTAGAATTTTCAGCTAATACTTAATTTATTTTATTCATGAACTAAACTCAACAAACTAATTATCATATCTATTAATTTTAAACTAATCTAGAGTTGACTTGGTTCATTCCAACATGTAAACATATTTCTTATTGATCTGAATATTACAAAGAAATTTTTAAAAAATAAATAAAAAAAAATGAGGAAAAGGGATACATATTTTTTATCAGTTAAAAGGGTGCATATTCTTCAATGAATCAAACTCATTTAAATAGATTCCTCAATTATTCATTTCTCTTTATTTAGTAGAAGTTTCTTGGTTTCTAAGTCTTGTAGCCCAAAAAATAAGTCTAAAAACACACCAACACAATAGGGCTTTTTTGTTTATTGTTTTACAGTTTTCGTTATTAAGTATAAGTGTTTATCGTTTTCAGTATAGCAAGTTTTCTTTAGAAGTCTTGAAGAAACTGGTGGATGCAGAAGCACATGCAAGAAAGTAAAGTTTTCTTTTTTCTACTTTTTTGGGTCTGGGAAGAGAGTGGATATGGATAATTGGATATCATATACAGCGGTTCAATTTGGGTAAGAGGTAGGTTTTTTTTTCATACACCCCATAAATTTCTTCCTGCACCTCATAATAATTAAAGGACAAAAATATCTTGAATGACCTTTCCGATTGGATAATATGGATTTGTTTTAGTTAAATCCAAATTACCTATTTTGAACTCTCCATATCAATTTTAATGAATCTGTATTTTTTTTATAAGTGTAGATTACCTTATTCGAACTCACTTTGGAAGACATAATCCAGATTCATTAGGAAATTTTAATGAATCTAAATTAGTTGATCGAAACATGTATAAAACAAAACTCAACTACCCAATTTGAGTTACCCATTTAGGAGTACCCACTCCACCTCAACCCTACACCTACCCTGCAATTCGTCTTCCTCATTGTCTCTTTCTCTACACTCCTTTTAGTTTGTCCTCCCTTTCTACACTTTCCTTTAAACTCCATCCTCTTCCACCTTTGATGTTACCACCACCTCCATCTATTCCTATATGTAACAACATTATCTTGAGCATGCCTAACACATCTCTCCTTCTCTACTACCATGTTTTTTCTCCTCCGAATGGATACTCCAAACATGCTTATAGAGGTGCTCGAATTATCCATTTCAAAGAGAGGGAATTTTTTTTTATTTTAGTATAAAGGTACAAAGAAAAATCTAAGGAGAAAAAGCATAAGAGTACTTAGAAGCTTGGGCTTTCTCAAATTTGCCTAAGTATTAGTATTACTTCCTACGCCCATGATTTTCTTCATGCACCTACTCTTTTAAATTCCTAAATTACTCTTATTTAATTGTTAAAATTTACACATTTTTTATTAAATCCCAGAACACATTCCGAAATGTAAAAATACAAATTGAAATGGGTGTATCTGAAATAAAAAAAAAAAATCATTTCAAGTTACATTCCGGAACACCCATTTCAGAATATAAAAAATACATTGATATTTCAAAATGTAAAAAATATATTCTAGAAATTCAATTCATATTATTGAGTTTGGAGATGATGTTTTGATTTCTTTTTTCTTTATTTATTTATTTTACTTTCATATTTCTAAATTATTTTCTTCTCACTACATTTCCGCTTCTTTTAGTGGCTCCGCACTCTTTCCAACTTCATTTTCTTCACCGATCCACCTGCATTATTTTGCCGGTATTGTACATACTTTCCTTTTACAATTTATTTTAGAAAGAATAGATGTCTTTGAAAACTTATTTTCAAAATCTACTAAATAAATACATTCTAGAAATAAATTAAAATTTTAGAATTATTCAATTCATTTCAAAACATTTCTGACAATTAATTTTCATATTATTAAATGCATTCCATAAATCATTCTTCAGATAAAGTTCTCAAAAATACATTCTACAAATTAATTTTTGGAATAAGTTAAATTTTGGATTGTATTGGATATGTTTCAGGGATTAATTAATTTATGGGATGTCTAAAAATTCTTCAAAATTACATTTTAGTAACTAGTTTCCAGATGGGATTTTTTCTGAAAAAAAAAAAATACAAATGAAGGATGTATAAAGAGAAAAGAGAAAGTGTAGAAAGAAAAACCCTTATAACCATTTTCTACGTTATGACTCAAACCTCTATTTTTGAAAGACCAAAATTCAGGAGAAAGGAAATAACTCCGTTTTTAACCTAAACTAAACAGGGTGCATAACCTTCTTTCAAATATCGACATTATCAATGGATTTTTGTTTTACTAAGATTAATGTATCAATATTTTTTTTACTAAGAGTAATGCATAGATTTTATTATCTATTTTTGTTAACTCTTCGGCCTTGCATCAGAATGATGGTGATAACTGATAACAAAATTCAAAAGAAAAATCCAATTTTCCAGATTGCATTATTTTATTCTCAATAAAAGCTTTTTCACAAACACAAAAGATCGGAGTTTTGAATCAATGAATAAGTTGATCTCATCAAACAAGATTATGTACTTCGACTTAACTTTGGCAATGTTTTTTTCTGTAATAAAAATGGCCAAGTGAGGGGGGAAAAAACAAGTACAATGTAATCATTGAATAATTAACGACCAACCCTCTTTTCTATTTTAACTTAAGCAATTCTTGTAGATTTCTTTCTCATGGTTTAAATATTTGTGGCAATAAAAATTGAAATGTGATAATTTGATATAAATAGAGCCAACCCTTTTCCTTGCTCCTCAAGTTCAACAAGATGATCCATTATAAAGATCCTTAGAACAAACTCCATAAATGGCTCTCATTGTCAAGCATAAAAACTTTTTTCATCAAGCATAAATTGCACCCTAATAATAATTTTTTTTTAAAAAAAAAACCCTAAATATCCAAAGTACCTCACATGCAAGAAGTGGTACCCATATATATCTTCAAACATAAATGTGACATCCAACTAACACAAACAAATGCACTTAAATTAGTCACATTAATCTATCATAACTTCTCTCACATACCACATATATCTTCTCTTTCTCTTAAAATGAAAACGCTATTTCACAACTAAATACATTACGTTGGACTCATATAATTGGTAGACAAAAACGGAAACTCCAACCTTCCATCTCAAACTAGCTTCTGCTTAAACTTGAACGTACCATCAAATTTAATACTACTAGAGAATCATGATTTTGTTTGGTGCTGCAGATACGGTTCCTATTCTTCAATTTGATTGGTCTTAAAATTCATAAATGCTAACTTATAATTTCCCTCTCAGACGGTTCTGCTGGTCCTACCAAAACCTACATGTCTAAAGCTACCCCATTTCTTTAGTATATATACTTTACACATATTTAGATGTAATTAATTGGTTTTAAACTATACTTTTTTTAACTAAATGTCCTTGTTTTAAGTTTTATATCATTACATTAAAAAAAGTTTTATATCATAATTAACCTGTAGTTATTTTTATATTTCTTTTAATAAAAAGTACATATCTACCCTTTTCAAAGGACACTCAGAGACACATATATATATATATATATATATATATATATATACCCATAAAAACTTCGTACTAATAATTTATTTTTATTAATAAATTAAGTTCGTAGATATTTTGTATTATTAATATTTAATAGCATGGATAATAGAAAAAAGAAGCCATAACTACTTCATAGTACAGAACGGCATTCTTTAAATTGAGGCATGGCACAACTTAAAGATTATCTTTTTATTGGTGGAGACTTATAGATTCTCTACATTGTGAGAAATTCAATTGTAGACAAAAAGAAAAATTGTATTTCTTTATTTTTATTAATTTTGTTCGGAGAGAAGAATTTGTATATTGTTTTTGCAAGGACTACAAATATTGGTAAGTGGCGGAGAAAACGAGCACGCTTTAATATTTTTAGTGCTTCTAATTTAACATTGAATTTCATACATACATGCATGTGTGACGGTGACGACATGCAATTTGGCTCTTTCTCACACTTTTCTTTCTTATAGCTACGTTTCCTTCAATCATGTTAGTCTTTGGATTTTATTGAATGCTATTGAATCTCCTTATTATGGTGTCTTTTAAAATTTGAATTATTTGGTTGGTTGGATTTGCAATATTCCTAATTGGTATTGGATCGATATGCCTTTAGCTATAAAACCCTAGTTTTTTTCTCATTTCCAACCATTTGACTAAAATTCATATTGGATCCTTTTAATTTTAACTGTACTCATCTGACTCAACAACTAATCTCACAGTTAATGGTGAAGCAATCAAGATAAATTTTTTTTTTAATATTATATTTAAAATTATAGATAAAGTCTTCCATTAAAATCAATTAAACAAATATCATTTTTAATATTCTGTTTTTTATATATTTTTAAAATGTTAAACTACTTTGTCAAAGGGCTCGAACCTGCAACATTTCCCTCTCTAAATGTAAATTTGTCACTAGATCAATTTTATAATCTTAAGAAAAAAATTATTGTAAAATATTTATATTCAACATAGATAATTGTTCTACTATATATAATATATATATATATATATATATATATATATATATATATATATATTATATGACGGGAATAGGGCATGTTAGTGTCTACATTTTATGACTATTTTACTCTTCTAAACATTTTATGATTTCTCTCACATTAATAAATGCATATCTTCACAAGTTCTACCTTACCATAAATCAACCTTCCTTAAACATTGCATAGATATCACCTTTGATCATAAATATTTTAATACATATGCACGACAAGATGTTTAATTTTATTCAAACTCTCATCTCTTCATTTTCTCAAATTTATCACAGATCTTACATATACGTTGATGACCTAACATATTTCTATAATGTTAACATAAATAAAAAAAAATACTAAACTAAAATTATTGTATACAAAATGACATGGTGAACTATTTATATATTCTATCATGTTATTAAAAAAACATGTTAAATTAAAACTCTAAAATTGTTGTACTTATCAAAATAAAAATGGATCCGTTTCTATTTATAGATAAATTAATTTTAATTTACGGATAAGGTTATTTCATTATTTCTTTTTATTTCATTCTCTTATAAATGCTTTTGAAAAAGAAAATTATTCAAATAAATTCCAACCCAATTCCTAAAAAAAATACAACTAAGTTAGTTGAACAGAATTAGTAAGAGTGTGCGCAAATACATATATAGAGAGGAAGAAATTCATTTATTTTAAGAATAAGTTTAAAAAATTTATTTTTTATCTAATTTTTTATTTTTTTGAAATCTAATGATAAAGATTAATTATTTATTATAATAATTAAATTTTAATAAAATAAATTATGAGAATGAAGAGTAAGTCACTTTTTTATTTATATATATATATTCATATATACTAATAAAAAAAGGTACAATTTTAAATTTTAATTGAGAGTAAGGTTTGAGGGGCCAGAAATATGAGGTTGTGATTTGCCATTGCCGCTATTGACCGTTTACCCAGTTTAGTTAATGTGACCACTTGATTTTCTTAACCCCATTTTAAGGGCCATTAATGTCTAGGTACTTATTCTAACCTGAAGTTTTTGTTCCAGCATCAATGTGAGTACAACGTCTCAACTTGTTTCCTTGGTTATTAGGCAAGATTTGAAGGTCATTAAATTGTAAGACTTATTTGCTCCATAAGTTACCTAAAATGGTGTAGGTGTTGTTGGCATTTGGGGAGTGGTGACAAGCTATGTCCATGCCATCTTTTAAGGCCCTAAATAAGGCACAAGAACATGTACTCCATTATACTTTATTTAGAATTTTAGAGTAGTTACAATTCCTCAAAAACATATATATCGATATTTTTTAATTATTAAATAAAGTTCAGATTAAATAATTTCTATCCATAAAAATCAAAAACAGATTACGATACTCACCCACCGGCTTAACCAGTTGTGTTAGATCCTTGTTAGTGTAAATAAAATTTTGAATAAGTACTTATAAAAAAAAGTAGAATGAATTCAAAAAATAAAATCAACTAATATGCTACAAAAATTTATCACATTGAATTTATTCAAAAAATGAAATATATAAATTCATTTGTACTTGAAACAACAAATTGAATGTTTAGAGTTTTAATATATTAGATGTGTTAATTTTATTTTTATTTAAAACTTTGTTTATTAAATATGGAAAGGGGGTTAGGACTTAGGATATCTCCAATAAGAACAACTCTTATTAGTTATTTATTACATTAAAAGAAATATTTGATAATCTCTACAATATCATATAATTGTTAAGCAACTTAATTCAAAAGGAAGAAATCATAAATAACTTTAAGAAAATTATAATTTTATACTTTTTTAATTGCATATTATTATTAATTTGTATGAACTTATTAAAAAATTACTTTTTTTTAATCATAAATAACTGATGAAACAATTCATCCACTTTTTAAACAATTTTATTTATCAAATAAGATTATTCCCATAAAAAAATAATTTCAAATAACTCATTAATCTTTTAAACAATTTTGCTAACATAAGATATATAAACATATACTAACTAACAAGTTCCTTTTTTTTTTTCATCTTCAAATGCCAATGTCTACCTGTAGGGTGTAATTTCTTTCTAAGCAATACTGTGTTCTTGAATCCTCTACTTGTTGCTTGAACTTGCATACTTCAATGCAAATTACAACTCATGCTAATTAAGGGGCTTTCGTGATTGTTCAAATGGTTAGGTACACAACTAATTGAAAAGCAAAATATGTTGATTAACGAGCCTCAAACACTAAGTAATTAAAGCTTGGTTGTGTTAATTTTCTTATAAAATATTCACTTGACTAACTAGTGTTAGTAATTTGTTTTTCAATTATATTTTCTTCATACACAAAACTCATATGAGAGACTGTATTTAAAAACATCAAATTCAGTGCACTGAAACACATGATCATATTAATTTGATGAGCTGTTGTGGATAAAAATGTTGCTCTATCTAAATTTATCACTTTTTGAGAAGATAGAGGTTGTAGGATTTTAAACTTTAAATCCTCTTACACCGACAAATATAGCAATTGATTATTGTCAATTATATGAAAGGAGGAGGAAGGAACTAAGTGATAACCAAACAGTATCTTGCAGCATACCCCACTTGTGGGTTAACTGAAAATTAGGGTAAAGCTAATGGTGGGTCCAAATTTCTCAACAGCATCCAACATAAGATCATGCTGACTCACACATCCCTTCTGAAAATGAATCGTACAAAATTAACTATAAGATAGCGAAATATCTTCTGTTTTGCCACATGCATGGTTAACCTTAACATTTCGGATTTGACTCCAGAAAATAGTTAAGGAAATGAACGTAAATGTAATAATAATTGTTTTTTTTAAGGGGATGACAAATATTAATTAAAAATGGTGATTAGAATTATAAATAATTTTATATTTTATTTAATATGTACTTAGTTTATTTTTAATAAATTATTATAAATACTCACATATTCTATTTTTGAACTGATTTGATTAATTATTTGTTTTTAAAGGCAAACATAATATGTATTATATAATAAGATGAAGAAATAAAATATTTCATCAAAGTTGTATAATATTTCCAAAAATGTCTTATTAGACCATACTAATCCCTATCTCGCTAAATCTACTATAGCAGCTTGTTTCATGTTTAATAGATACATATGGATTAATACACCAATAAAAAAAAAAACTCTTATCAATACTGAACCTGTAAAGTAATTATTTACAAGATATCACCTGAATAATAAACATGGTATCTAAGACTTCAAACACCTTAATTAATACAGATAGCTTAATAGATCTATAAAGTTGATATGAAGGGATGATTATTTCTATCTCATCCTTACCTGTATTCAAATAATTTCTTTTTTATGCAAATTAATCAAAGAGATATTTTATTTTTATCAAATGTGATGTTCTTTACTAATATGTTATTATATTGATAAAATTATTATTTTATTTTTTTATAATTCAAGCAATATAATTGATCTTAATAGAACACAAAGCACACATCGTGCCTTGATTTTATTTACAGTGTTAGACCGAAAAGTTGTCCTCGATCGTGTCCACTGTCCAATGCTAGTTACATATTGGCATCTAACCATGTGAAGTGATTTATCACTATCAAATGACTCCTTTCATTCTTCTTTCAATACAATAATTTTTAGAAAAAGGGAATTAAGAAACAAAACAAGATATGATATGCTGCTGCTTATAATTAAAGCTTTGGAAGGGTCCTCTCGGAGCTAGCTCCACCAAGATCTCCGACAAAGACAATCACATGGTTGTGCAATCCGTACATACATGTTTGTCCCGACTTGATTTGAGAATAATGTAAAATTCTAACCCGTTTTGTTGGGAGCAAGTTAAATTGTCAGAAAATATAAAGAATTAAAAGCTTAGTTTGCTATCATGGCTACATGGTAGATCTTGGAAGTATCACATTTTATCAAGTTATTGCATTTGACAAATTTTAAATGAAGCTGGGTAAAGTTATTGGGATGATGAGCTATTATAATCAACTAGCTTTTTCAAAATAACCCCCATTGCCTGTGATAGATATGGTAGAGAAGGGTTTGACTCGTGTAAAGTGAAAATCTTTAAAGATATAATGTAATAATAATTATTTATTAGAACATATATAATTAAGAGTTGTGATAAAATTAAATTTATACAGTATTAAATTTAAAATTAATCATATATCATTAATTTTTAAATAATAGTTGTTAATGGATTTTGTCTTTTAAAGTGAATTCTTATCCTTATAGATCAACCCAATCTAGTAAAAAATATAATGCACACCTAAGTAGGCGGATAAAACTCTTCTTTCATTTTCCATATACATTTCTTACTTCTTTCATTTTCCATCATATTATTAGCAATTTCTCTTAATGCCCCCCCATTTGCTATTCGACTATTCCGTGTTTATAATCTTTTGTAAATTTTCAATGTACTCTTACCTTTATTTAATTTTTAAACCTTTGAATTTATCTTTTTTATGCCATATTGTTGTGTATGATTTTACTTAATTGCTCCTCTTGTGTACCAAATATTAACTGTCACACCATGACCTATTATATATCCCTAAACATTCTTGATTTAAGGTTTATGATTTAGGGTTTCTTGGCGTTTCTTGTTGATTAGGATTGATTTAAAGTCTTTTTCGCGAGTTGTTCTTGGTATTCAAGCGTGTTTTGAAGTATTCCATATCAACTAATCTGGAACTTACAAAAAATTATGCTTCTAAACCATGTCTTCCAAAATACGAATTTGTTATCATTTTGGATCTATTGATCTAGAATATACATAATGTATTCTGGATCATTTGATCTGGAATATATTATGTATATTCCAGATCATTTTATCCGAAAATATGAATCACTTAATCCGAAATGCAATTGCCGAATGATCCTGAAATATACACAGTGCATTCTAGATTAGTTCATCCAAAATATAGATGAAGCTTGATGAAAACCCTAAATGGAGAAGGTAACGTGTGTATGTAACTGCTGAATGAAGCTTAGTAAAAGGATTTAAGGTAAAATAAGGTAATCATAAAGAATATGACTATGTTTTTGGGTGTAAGAAAAAATTGTAAATCACCAATGGTGCGAATAATGCACAGCAACATGGTATAAGAAAATAAATTGGAAGGTTTAAAAATCAAGGAAGGTGCAGATACCAAATGATGGGTGCTAAAAAAAATTACCCAATTATTTTGTCACTTACTCACATTGAATTTGTCTTATCTTTTTTTTTCTAAATAACAATTTTGTTTCTAAAATAAAGAAGTTTTTATTTTGGTGTTTTAATTTTCTTTTTAATTTTAAAGATAATTTTTATATCTGTTTTTAACAAATAATGTTAACTAATCAAAACATAACAGCAACATTAATAGTAAGTAATTTATCACATCATAAAAAAGTTTAATGTATAGCTTCGTGGAATGTTTGAATAAATTATATTTTTAATTTATTGTGAATTTGTTTGACCTAACCAATTGTTTGTTATCATATGAAAGATTGAAAAAACACTTTATCCTTGAAAATTTACACAAGACTACACTGGTTAGACTCTCCAATGACATTATAAGTCAATAGACTATTAATTAACATTGTTATTTAACAAGAGAATTAATTACTACGTGTAAGCAGAAACTAAAAAATCTTCAAATGATATCACTAGGACAAAATAATAAAAATTCTACTTTTCAGAATAAAATTTTTATATAAGCATTTTTTTTCTCTCAATGCCTCTTTTCCTTCTGTACATATCAAGAAATTGATTAGTTTGGTTTTATTTTTCAGTTTTCGAAAAGAGTTTTTAAGAATAGATTTCAAAAAGTGTTTTAGAAAAGAAAAGGAAAAAAAAATTTGTTTAGTAAGTGTTATTTGAAAAAGGTTCTGAAAATGTAAAAATGAAAAAACTTGTTCATATTTATTAAAATTTCATTAATGAAAAACAAAAAATAACATATTCTGACTGTATTTTGAGTTTTCAAAACAAAAATAAAAAATTGAAAAGTAAAACTACTTTTAGTTGTTCTTGTTTTTAGTTTTTAATAATTAAAAAATCAAAACTATTTTCAGAAAACACTACTCAAACAAGTTTTTTAGTTTTTAAATACTAAAATATTGAAAACAGTTTTATAAAACTGTTCTCAAACAAGCACTAAGTATGGACATCTTTAAGCAAAACAAAGTAGTCCAATTCAAAATGTTATTATTCACACACTCCATATTTGATAAAATTTATTTACATAAAATTACATTATTTAGTTTTTATTCACACACTCTTACAAAATCATACTACTTTCAGTAACCAAGAATCGATTTTTTTTATTACTAAGCTATAAAATGTCAATTGCTAAAATCAAAAACTATATTATGTAAGATAAATATAACTTTTATATTTAGTGGAACTCCCATGAGTTAATTGATGCATAAAAAATTGTGTCTGGTGGTCCTCAATTTTATAATTTTAAGTAACTCTAAGGAACTCACAATTTTGTATTTTTTTTTATTATAGACTTCATTAAAATTATGGTACCTTAAAATTATAAATTTATTTTTTTGTTTTATTAATTATTAAAATGTTAATTATTATAAATCAACTAAAATTATTTTTGTTAATTTTGCAAAAAATAAATAAATTTAATATTCATAATATTTAATAATATTTTAATTTAAAAACAATGACAATTATATAACATATTTAATGACAATAATAATATTTAATGATATTTTATTCAAACAACTCAAAATTATTTAAGTAATTTTCAGTGTGATATAAGATTGCTCTAAATGTAAGTTCCTCAAAATACTAAGTGTTTGGACTAAGTAACTTTGTTAACAGATTAGGCTTGAAAATACTCGTGTATATGTACTTTAATTGATGGAAATATTAGAATATTTAATGCTACTAAGACATTAATTCTTCAAATGTTAAATTAATTTCTATATCTTGAACCTTTTTTTTTATTGTGTCCTTAAACTTGTATTCATTTTTTAATTGATATTATCTATTTAACTATCCTTACAAAAATTAATCGCAAATTAATACCTAACAAAAAGTGCATGTTAGAAGACTAGTGTTTCTTATGTAAATTATAAGCACAATTGAATCATTTGTGTAGTTTTTTTATCGTCATGTTATTGGATGAAGCATGAAGAGGTTTCTAAAAAAATGTTGATATTAAGTTAACTGGTCAGAAATGTATCAATTGGTTAAAAAATTAAGTTACTGTAAACTCTTTTGCACCAATATTGAATTTCTATGAGGATAAAAAAAATTAAGTTAACCTTTAAAGATTAAAATAAAAAAAAAAACTAAAACAAATGACCCGATTGTGCTTACTATACATTCAAGAAGCACCAACTGCCAACCTTATTACTACATATCTAATTAGGTTTGTATGGTTAACTTTTTGTAATGATAAATAGATGGAATGTGTCTATTTAAAGCCCCGAAGAATTTTAATTATTCAGGTGATTTTGAGTTTCTTAACTTTTATTTTGAATTGTATTTTAGAAATATAAACTTATTCAATAAAAATGGTTTTATTTTGATTTTTTACTTATTTTTTAAATAATTTTTATTTAATTTCAAAAACAATAAAATTTAGTTTTCAATTTTTTTTATTTAAGTTTATCACTTAACATCACTTGTCATTATTGACCACCATTTCTAATCGATAGTTACTAGTTACCACCTCTGACCGATAACCGGCCGCTACCATCAATTGACGATCACCAAATGCCACTTCCAACTGGCATCATTAACCACCACTTTTGACTAGTGCTCATCGACTACCACTTCCAATTGGGGTCATTGACCGCCACCTCTAACCACCACTTTCGATCAGCGATCACTTTCCGCCACCTCTGACTGGCGGTTACCGAACGCCACCTATGACCGATGGTCACCAACCGCCACCTCTGACCTCTGCCTTAAGTGTAACGACCTTAATCCTTAGAAAAGTATTTATAAAAATGTGGAAAATTTTAAAAGATCTTACATAAAAAACCATAATCGTATCGTAAACATTGTGAGCCAAAATATAGTTATTACAACACATCGTCGTATAAAATACTTAAAACATAAATACATTAATTGTTATAACCATTCTTCTCAAAAGTCCTAAGTTGAAGCAATGAATTTTTTACAACCCTAAAATTACTTAGAACATCAAAAAATAAATCGTTTATGAGTTCAAGATACTCAGAGGAAATCCTTCGAATCTTTCAACATAGCTTACTGAATAGGTACATCTTCTATTCGTACCACAAACATATATGAAAAGAAATACATGAAGGGGTGAGATTTTTATAAATAATGGGGCTTAAGGTTTGACCTACGACTCAATCTTACTTTACTCAATGTATTGATTCATTTTTGTTATTTGATGATTTACTTTAATCATCAAGGATTTCTATGGGAAGTAATTGGCAGTTGTATATTTTTTCTCTCAATATTTTTTTCAAGAAATCAGACAATCTTTCACCCTATAAGAAATTTGGCAATCTTTCAATCCATAAGAAAATTTGGCAATCTTTCAACTCATAAGAAAATCCGATAATTTTTCATGTCATAGAAGAGATATACACTACTTAATTTTGACAATGTTGAGCAGGTATAGCAAGTTTTCAAGTCTAGTCGATGAATACCCTAGCCTAGGGTGTTAATCTAGACTATCTGAATATTTGCCTACCTAATTAAAACCTTATTAAGACCTTAACCGATCTCTGCCTTTCATACACAAGCGCTCATGCACATGCATGGTCCTGAATCATTACAAGGAACCTATGATTTTACTAAGTTCATCTTACAATATCTCAACACAGTTCCAAAAGTCACTAGACTTAATGATCATTGTTCAGTGTTTTCTACACTACTTCTGACAAGTGTTTCAGTCATACATAGTATCTTATTCAATAATCTTTTATAAGAGTTCGTTGTGAAAATTTAAGTTTGAAAAACAATTAAATGAAATTAGAAATTTATATTTTTATGATTTTTGTTTTTATAAATGAAATTAACACAAGATAATAAGGAACTTGATAAACATTTCAATACCTGTAATTACTAACTGATATCTATATTCATTACTTATTTCTAAAATTGTTAAAAAAATTTCTGTATCATAATTATTTAGTAATAGATAACTAAATTACTGAAAAGTCCTCCTAATTCCTTAACAAGAATTATTTCAATGTGATATTTTGTACTTTCAGCATCAATAACACCAGTAAATCCCGTAAACCTTCCTTATTGATTCCATAAAAAACATTGCTTCAGTACCATAATTCTTCTAGCACTTCACCTGGCAAGGGTTTTATCTATCTCCATCCATAGGAATAATTCTAAACTATTTATGGGGTAGTTACCTTTCCAACAAAACAACCCTCTAATTTTAGATATTGATTCCAACTCCACCAAATATCTTAACCTTTTCCACTCCTCTATAGCATTGGAATCCATAACTTGAGATTTCTTGAGTCTTCATACTTTCCTCGACTGCTTAGGAATTCCTTGCTTATGAACTTCTTTGCTTGGGTTCAATTCCATCCCTTTCTTTTTTGTCTCTCAACTCCCAAACCCCTCTACTTGAAACCCCATGTCCCTATCAATCCATTTCCCTCCTTTTTGAAAACGCCAAAGGTTAGCCCATAATTTGTATGTCCCTATCCAAATAAAATTCAACCTTTTCGCTAGTGACTCCTAATCCTTTACACCACCAAATGTGACAAAACTGAAATGTTGCCCAAATTTATTAACCTTCTTTTAGATGAACACATCCTTCACCATCCCTTAAATAGCAAAAATGTTCCTTGATGCTTACTTTCGATAGTTGTCCGAAAAATTAGTAAATTAATACGATATTTGCTCATCCTATTGTGATATATTTGTTTCTGTTGCCAATCTTCTTATTTTTGTGCTTTTTTATCTCACTTCTATCGACTCTCTTTCCTTCTTGTGTTTCCCAACCCTCCTCTCCATCACTCTTGTCTAACTCCTAATTCCAAAGCATGCCCTTTTTTATATCCAATTTTCAAAATACATATTCTACCCTTATACCTATTTGAAAAT
The DNA here is from genome assembly GCA_037954015.1 of Psophocarpus tetragonolobus. Taxonomy (NCBI): domain Eukaryota; kingdom Viridiplantae; phylum Streptophyta; class Magnoliopsida; order Fabales; family Fabaceae; genus Psophocarpus; species Psophocarpus tetragonolobus. The sequence goes on along the minus strand of CM075695.1, from coordinate 29,570,955 downwards.
TTAAAAATAAATTACTTTGTCATAGGGATTCGAACCGATAACTTCTCATTTGTCAAATATAAATTTTGTCATTAGATCAACCTTGTAACTTTAAGAAAACAATTATTTTAAAACATTTATATCCAACATACTTAATTGTCCTACTATCTATAATCTAGATCTATAATCAATAATATTATATAATATTATATCAATATACTTAATCTAGATGTATAATCAATAATATTATATTTTATATTATATAATATTATAATCAACATATTTAATTTATATGTATAATGAATAATCTATAATATTATATGTTATGACTATTTTACTCTTCTAGACATTTTATGACTTCTTCCACTCTTACAAATATAAGTTTTGTTAATAAATTTATACTTTTGATCATTAATATTTTCAATAAAAATGTAAATACAAAGGAAAAACAATATTTTGAATTTTATTTAAATTCTTTCATCTTCCAAATTTCTCAAATTCATTGCAAATCTGTCTTATTTTTTTATGATCTGACATATGTTTATCATGTAATTATTAACAAAAAATTTCAAATTAACAAAACATATTTTACTATATTATACATAAAATGACATAATAAATTATTCATTTTTTATCATATTATTATAAAATATATTAAATTAATATCTTAAATTTATTATAATATATTAAATATAAATATAAATACATAAGCATAACAACCTTGTGTTTTTGCTGATGTTAATAATTATGGTACCGCTCACTATGGTTACTTTCCTATTTTGTATAATAATACATAATAGTTTTTTATGTACTCATTTTTTGTGCATATTTGTTTGAAGATGAAGTTCTAGACTGTTCTATATAATCAGATATTTTCATAATGCAATCAAGCCACCGACAGTGAATGTCGGTCTTGATGGTACCTACTGCTTATTTTGATACAGTATGAAGTGGTGTTTTATACATTATATACTATATTTATTTACATACATTTTGAAATTTATATAATAAAACAATATTTTTTGTAGATGAAATATTATGAATATTTAAATTATAAAATAATTTTAAGGATCGTGATTCCTATAAATATTTAAGTTCATTCTTGCATTTTTAGTTAAAATATTTAAGTTCATTCTTGCATTTTTAGTGCGGATAATATATTTTAAAAGATAAATATATTAATAATCATTTATTTAAGAAGTAATAGTTGAAATTATAATAATTTTATAATATGTATTTAATTTATCACGAATCTTAATTATATATTCTTAATCAATAATTATTATTGCATTTTTAAAACACAAGTTTATATTTTAACGGAGTTAACAAATCCTATAGTTTCTACAATGGTTTAGATGAGTTTAAATTTAAAACTTCATAGAAGGTACCTAAATTTTCTTTCTATATATAAATTAAGATATTGAAAAGTAAATCTCTTAAAAGAAATTTGATTTATATATATATATATATATATATATATATATATAATATAGCTATCATATTATAGGTGCAATTAAAATTAAATTTAAATAAGTTTTTTCTCTTAAAGTTTTAAAAAAAATAACTTTTAATTCTTAAAATTAAAAAGTATTTTTTTAGTCCTGATTAACTTTTAATATTTTTTTTTTGTTAACGGTTGTTAAAAAATTGATTATAAAAAACACGTTTTTATAGTCGTGAACAGCAATGACAAATAAACTTGTACCGTGGGTAATCTCGATTTGACCGGCACAGGTATGAGTATGAGAAATACCCAATTTGTTAAGTCGGGTATAAGGATAGGGATCGAGATATATATACTCACCTCATATCATTACCCTTCTCCGTACCCGTGTCACCTCGTTCTTATTTTAATCACTAAAATATTCATTTATCTTATAAAAAAAAAGTTTAACATTTAATTAACAAATTACAAACTTTGTGATTATTAGATAAATTTTGAATTAATATAATTATATCCAAAGAAATTGTTTTTTACCAAAATATTATTATAATTATTTTTTATTGGTATACCTGATACCTAACAGGAATGAGTACGTAAATCTCATATTCGTTGAGTATGGGGATATGGATGGGAATAGAAATGCCATAATTCTCGTCCCGTTGTCATGCTTACTCGTGAATCAGTATTTTTCTCAATTCTAACTTTTCAATCTTTAATTCTATCTAGGTAAATACACTGAAATTTATAAACAATTAATGTTAATATAAAAAATAGATTAATTTTAATAATTAAAAAATATTTTTAAATTTCAAAAAATAAAAGTAATTTTTTAGGAAACTTGAAATTACAACGGCAACTTTTCCATTTTTCCTTGGTTTCGTGTAGGGATTGTCTACTACACCTTTTTTTCTTTCATTTGTGGAACTGTACTCTGTAGTGAGAGTGACTCCTGGTTAAATTAGTTCCTCTGGCTCAAAAAGTTACAGAGGATCACTCAGGAAAAATAATCAAAAATGAAAAAGAGCAAAACCTCTAAAAGATGCAAAATTCATACGAATGGAGTGGTAGGATTTTTCTATAGAAGTTTCTACTTTAAATTTCTAGGGATTTCTTTGTTACTACATAATGTCCATAGAGAAAATAACGAGGAAATTTATTTAAGCTTAAAAATATTTTATTTATTTAAAATTTATTTTTACAAAAAAACATGTTCAGTACAGCTTTAAAATAAGTTATTTTTAGTTTTTCATTTTTTTATATAAAATTTTAATAAATATTAAAAAATATTAAAAATTTATTATTATGTTTAAATAAGTGATTTTTTATATTTAAAATAATATATTATTAGTTGAAATATTCTAAAAAAATAAGAAAGAAAATATATCCATCATAAGAAAATGAGAGAATGAGGCTATAATAATTAATTTCTCACCATTTGTTTATAACGAATCTATTTTTAATTTTGTTAAAAAATAATAAATTGTCAATTAGGAATATAAATTGCTTATAAAAAATATGAATATAAATTTTATAGACAAATATACTTTCATTATTTCATTCAATAATATTCTTGTATTAAATAACCTAAACCCTTACGTATTTTCTCCCTATCTTTTAATCTATTCATACTCTTTATTTATTCAATTTTTTTCTTCCATGAAAAAGAAATCCGAATATATGTGGCATGGCATGCATATACAGTGGCATACTATTAAACAAGTTGAGGTTAGGATTTTGGAGTGACACCACTTATTCTTTTCCTTTTTCTTTTTTCTTTTTTAAACAAAGTCCCATCACGTGCATCACGTGCATTAAGTGTAGCAAGAACAATCTTTTCCTCTTTGAATCTTGGTAAGGTCGGTTCGCTACCAAACACAGCATTAATCAATGAGACAGCATACTACAATATTTACAGTATAATTTGTAGTATTAATTGTTTAAAAATAAGCTTAATTGTACAGTTTTAAATTTCAAGAATCGTTTGACCGAGTTTATTTTTGTTTAAAAGTTATTTTAAGAAGAATTTGGGGTTAAACAATATTTATATTCAAGTTTTTTAAAAAATAATATAAACTTTTGTTTTATAAATATATTATGTCATTAAACAATAAAAAATTCCAATTTATTAATAATTTTTAACTTAAAAATCATTTTTAGGATATAATGGTTATTGAGCTACCTCCATCTCTAAATTTAGTCGTTCATGCAATATAATTATTCTTCAATACTTAATTGTTGTATATCTATTTAATTATTTCAAATGACGACGTATGTTAGAGTTATTTTCAAAATAAAAAGTATTCATATTTTTATAATTTAGTTAAATGAAGTTATCTAAAAATGAAATCTTTTTATCTTTTTTCTTAGTTAGTTTTGTGTAACATATAAGAAAGTAGAAATTGCGACTTTGCCATGCAAGAAATCCAAAACAACTCTCACTAGTTGCTTTAAGCTAAATGGCAATGCCTGTTGTCATATTTATTAATGTTTTCAAAATTGAACTGTGATCGAAATTAGGAAGGTATCGATTTATGGTTTAATGTTGGTTAAGTAATTATTGAATAGCTATTAATAATATAATATTTTTTACTTTTAATGTATTATAATAAGAGTTTAATTGGTATAGACTATCAATATAAATATTTTTATATTGACATATAATTACAACCCTTCGTTCATGATAAATGTGTTGACTTTTCTCAATATTACTTTAAAAGTCACATAAATGAAAAGTCATAATTGAATGTCAGTGTACAAATCTTTTACACTAACAGTGTATACCAATTAAACTCTTATAATAATTATATTAAACAAAAGTATCATGATATTCATAATATTTATAAAATATTATAAATTATATGTACATCATAAACATTGTTATCAAAATCGCGATATGACTCTTAAAATCGTACGATTTTACGAGTTTAGTGGTCCCTTTCAAGTTAAATCGTGAGTAAACTCGTTTTCTGAATAAAATTGGGTAAAATCGTGCGAACTCGGTAAAATCGTGTGAAATCACGAGTTTACTCACGATTCCACAAGTTCACAAACGCTCAAAACGGTGTCGTTTTGGCGTGACAGAAAAATCGATTTTAGGGTCTGAACTTGCACAGTTCCACTGCGTTTTCCCCCATTTCTCGAAACAAGCTTGGCAAACGGGAGAACGGAAGAACGACGACTGGCGGCGGAGAGGCAAGCTGATTGGTGAGCGACAAGGCGATTGGTGGTGAGCTTCGGCCTTCGAGGCGGCTGGCGGTGAGGCGATTGGCAGCAAGCAACGCGGCGACTAGCGGCAAGCGGTGAGGCAACTAGCTGCGAGCTTTGACGGCAAGCAGTTCCACCTGCGTTTTCCCCCATTTCTCAAAACAAGCTTGGCGAACGGGAGAACTAGCGGTGGCAAACGAGAGAACGGCGACTGGCGACGGTGAACGGTGACTGGTAGCGGAAAGGCAAGCTGATTGGTGAGCTGCAAGGCGATTGGTGGTGCGCTTCGGCCTTCGAGGCGGCTGGCGGTGAGGCGACTGGCAGCAAGCAGCGCAGCGACTGGTGGCAAGCAGTGAGGCGACTGACAGTGAACAACGCGACGACTGGCGACAAACTAACAGCAAGCAGCGCAGTGACTGGCGGCGGCGAGGCAACCCTATGTAGTTTTAGCTTTTAATGACTTATGATTGAACTTATCACTTATGGTTGGAATTTGATGGTATTATTATTATATATTTATATTGTTAAAATGTTAAATTTGTGATTATATATACAAATATACTAATTTTTTATGTGAAGTAAACTTATTACGAGTTTACGAGTTGAGTTTACAAGACTTTCACAAATTTACGTAAATTTTCGATATTATCATAAATTATAAAACATAAGTCAATAAAAAAAATTATTAAGAATATAATTATAAAATAAAAAAATATTAAATACACTCTCTTGTTGCTAAGTTAATCTTTTTTTTATTAATTTTTACTTCATGGGTTGACTTAAAGAAAAAAAGAGGTAAATTTAATAAAATTCAAAATTTTTCATTAATAACATTTCTGTAAATATAAACAAGTTTTTTTTATTTTTAATATTTTGGAAACAATTTTTAAATAACACTTCCAAACAAATTTTCTTTTTCTCTTCTTCTAGAAAACAAATTTTTAAAACTATTTTTCAATTTTTTTTTCAAAAACAAAAAAATAAAATCAAACCAATCCAGTCTTTTCATTGTTCCTATTTTTTAATTTTTAAAAACTAAAAAATTAAAATTATTTTAGAAAACTATTTTAAGAAACAATAAACAAACAAATTATTTAAGTTTTTAAATACTAAAATACTAAAAAAACAGTTTTATAAACTAATGTTAAATATACATATGATATTAATGAAGGGTCTTGTTATCACATCTATTAAAACAAATAATTATTAATTAATCACTCTTAATAAATATCACATTTATTTAAATTTGATATCTAATTATTTAAATTGTCTTAATTTATCCCTCCGTTAAACACACTTAAGTTAGAGAAGATGATGCATGTCTTCGGCAGTTTTTCAATTGTTATCAATATTTTTTTTAGACCGAACATGTCCATGGTTGTTTGTTTTCATTATCATCTGTCTACTACATTGATGTTTTAACAGAAAGATGTCATATCGAAATTAACATGTCATAATTAAATATCAAATTAATTAAAATTTTAAATATTAAATTATAATATTTTAAATAATTAAGATACTAAATTGATATTTAAGTAAACTAAAAGCTTTAATTGCAAGAACCCCAATATTTGCAAATTAGTGTACTTAAAGGACATATATGATTAAAAAACTAGGGGTATTTATTGGACAGGGTGACCCAATTAAACCTAAAGTGATTAATTGAATATATTTTTTTTAGATTTGGTGAAATCTAACCCAATACAATCCCTAGGGTTGGGTGATGAGTTCAGTGAGGTGAACCTGAGATCCAATCCAACTCAATCCAATAATTATATTATATTATTATTTATTATTTTGAATTAAAAAAATATTTGTAATAGTTTAATTTATAATAGTTTTCAAAGTTATTATTGATTGATTAAGCATATTTATGAAGTTACAACAATGATATATCCTAAACATGTTACTCTATAAAAAGATGGTGTGTCAAATACTAAGCACATGAGTTTTTAAGATTTAGGTCAATTAATTCTTTTTATTGGTAAGACTGTAATGTGTCTTTTAGAAAAAACCTTTTAAATAAAATATTTTTGTATTTAAAATATAAATCAATTAGAAGAATAAAAAGAGCAGGAATCCTACTAATATAGTAATGTTTGGTTATAAATGTGTATGTTATGACTTGTAGGAGTTGATTCTTCACACTATAAGAGTTAATAGTTTATTGTTTATTTTTATGTTACAATAATGATATTTTCTTTTTTTTTAAAAAAAAAATCCTAAAAAATATATTAATTTTTTTTTAAAACATTCCATTTATTCTTTAAAAAAATACTTTTTAAAACACTAACCCAATTAATCCAACCCAACACAACCTTTCAATGACAGGTTGGGTTGGATTTAATAAAAAAAACAAAAATTTAACTCAATCCAACCCAATAAATTATGATTTGGTTAGGTATTGGGTTTGCATAAACCCAATTCAACCTTACCCGTAAAGACCCCTGTAAAAAGCTATATATGATTTGCCTTGAACCTTCCACAAAAAAGGACCTCAACACATGTTTATGACTTACTCCTTTCACAATCAATAGATAGAGTGCTTGTAACTAGACTTTGATACCCTAGTATTAGTAGTGTCAAAACGGGCTCGGCTTGGTGGGCCAGCTCGGCCCACCACGGGTTCAGGCTAGACCGAGTTGGAAAAATGAAGGTTTCACGAAACGAGTTTTCTTTTGTGGCCTGACCCATCCAACCCGAAGTTTGGTGGGTTCAGGTCGAGCTGGGTCGGGTTAGCCCACAACCCACCATGTTTATTTAAAATTTTTATTTTTAGTAACATAGACTCTCTTTAAACTTTTAGTTTTGTATGTTGAAGTTGAATTGTTTATTGATGATGACATTGATCTATTTAGTCTATGTTTGGAAGGGATCTTTTAATTAAACTATATGCCAAAAATGATTTGAATGTTGTTGATTTATATTGTTTATAATTTGTATGCTGTTTAATATTATGTATATGTTAGGTATTCTTTTAAATTTTAAACTTATTTATGTGTTTATAATTTGCATATTTGAACTTAATTGCATATTTATAATTTATATTTTTTATAAAAAAATCTCACTTAAAAAAATTAAAAACTATTTTTTTTTACAAATCTGGTGGGTCAACCCACCAACCCGTTGAGGACCAGGTCGGATTGTATAATTAGTTATCTTTATGATTGATAGGTCGGGTCAATCCACCTCGTCTAACCCACAACCTGCGATGGTTCAGCCCTTATGGGTCGGGCTGGGCCATTTTAACACCTCTACCTGGTATAGTAGTATATCGCTACTGAAACATAAAAGTATTTTTCTAAATTATACTTTATTATCACTCTCGTGTTTTGTCGCATGAAATTGCTAAACAATATCATCATATTTAGTTTTTTTAAACAACAATAACATAATTGTTCGTCACTTAATTACAAAATTAGATTACAAAACACTAATTAGTTTGAATTTTTGTTTACCACATCTCTTTCTTTAATCCTCTTTCGTTATTAGACTAAACTAACATTATTTATTCATTAATTTGTGTATTACTGTGTATTGTCCTTGACTAACTTGTATAAAACGGAAGCCATCAAAAGTGTACAAATAACACATCACATGATCATCATGAATAAAGCCTTGGCTTCTCTAAATAGAGTAAATTTATGCCCTGTGTTGGAATCAGTCGTCACAATGCACCATGCATAGTTTATCTATAATTCTATAAATAAGAAGAATTATATATAAAATAATAAATAAAACATTTTTTTGAGAAGACAAAATATATATATTTTAGTATAAAATTATTTAAAAATAAGTGTCACAATAAAATGTTCGCATTATTCAACTTAAAATACTTTTTAAAAATGATAATAATAAATAAAAGCATACTATATGAAGAAATAGTTTTGTAAGCGAGAGACCATTTTATTAAAATTGATAAAAAAAAATAGTATGAAAACTCTATTTCTAAATATATTCTCATTAATTAGAATTATTAAAAATTATTATTTTAAAAAAGGTGGAAATTCGTATAATAACAAGCAGATCCTATCAAAATTAATAATTTTTAATAGATTATAATGACGAGTATATGAATAATATCTTTAACACTCTTTTTAATATTATTACTAAAAGCAAATGATATATTTATATATTTTTTAGATGTTGAAAAATAATTAAAACTAAATGAAACTATCTTTATATATGTTATATATTATTAAATTAACAATAAAAAAGGACAATCACGTTAGGGGTGCACGTGTGAGCATTTGGTTGGTGGTGATTGACATATATGTAAAATGAGTTGCCACGTGGCAGAGAGGGAATTTGATAACTTTTTATCACGAGGAAACCTCATCTCCCCACCAACCTTCACATTCACCCTCTCTCTCTATTTTTAAATTCCAGCCCCACTTTTTTTTTTTCTTCTTACCTCTAATTAAATTCAATTAAAAAGTTCGATCCTAAGATATTTTCGTATATAAATTCTATTTAGACTCACAAGTTCCCTAGATATTTTCTTTCATATATAAAACTAATTATTTCATTCTGTAAACTTTTACTTTTTATACTTAGAAGTCATCCTTTTAATTCTTATATAATTTTTTGGATCCTGCTGTTACAAAAAATTTAACACTAATAAAAACTAAAAATTCTGAAAGTGCTCGATGATATTAAAGTGTGTCTACGAAGGTCAAGCTGGAATATTTTTAAATGTAGAATATAAAAGGTAAATTTGAATGGGTAATTATATATTTTTGTTTTAATCAGAAGATATTTTCTTATATATTATATTATCTCTATCCATGCTTATGAAAAAAAAAATATACACTAGAGAGATAAATTTCTCAAACGCATATTAACACATTGAGAAGTTAATCTTTGACTTCCGTTCGAAGCATACCTAAAAATAAAAATCTCATATTTCTTTTATATACACCAGTGGGAGAGAGGTATTTGTGACTCTTTTTATATTATTAAATAAAAAATAAAATATGAAAATTAAAAGAGAAAAAAAAGTTATAAAATAAAAGAAGTTACATATAGTTACAATTATATTAGAGTTGAATTTTTCTTTCGAAAACCTGTAATGTAATTTAAGATTGTATTAGGGTCAAAATTTGTTGTTTATGCTTATAATGCAACTTACGATTGTATTAGGGTCAAAATTTGCTATCGATGAATACAACTCACATTTACATTGAGATCGGAATTTAATGTAACTTACGATTGCATTAGGGTCGGATTTTGTTATTGACGACCTATAATGTAACTCATGATTGCATTAGGGTTGAAATTTGTTGTCGACAACTTATAATGCAACTCACGATTGTACTTAGGGTCATATTTAGCTACCGACATCCTGTAATACAACTCAAGATTGCATTAGGGTTAAAATTTGTTATCGGCTACTTGTAATGCAACTCAAGATTTCATGATAGCATTAGGGCTGAATTTTGCTTGCGATAATATATGTTGTGCATCTCTATGAGAAATGTCATATGATCTACAATGTTAGTCCAAAACAGACAGTGATAATAAACTGAGAAAAACTCTTTACACAAACAATTATGACTAAGAAAAATATTAAATCATATTAATAGATTGCTGGTTACTAATCAGAGAGAAAATTACATGCACGTAAAGGAAAAATTATCAAGTCAGTAAAAATGAGATAACAAGAAATTCAAGTAATTTGAACCTTGTTAATTATTGTCAAAGAATAAATTATATATATTTTAATATAGCAGAATAACAATTATATCAGTGGAACAAAATTAATGAATAAATTTTTTATTATTAATTAATTTATTTAATTAATGATATAATGAAAAGAATTTAATCTTGTTGCCAAAGGAAAACATCCAATTTATTTATATATATATATATATATATATATATATATATATATATATATATATATATGCACACATTAAATATATATATATATATATATATATATTAAATATAATGTTAATCTATTTCGAATATTATAGCATTAAGTAATATTAAAAATAACATATATATTGGTTTGTGTGTTAAAAACTTATAGAAGGTAATAACGATAATTATTATGTAAATATTATGATTACTCGAGGTTTGTTTTAAAAAGTATATAAATATATATAAATATATATATATATATATATATATATATATATATATGAAAGAAAAATACTAAGTCGCATGCCTCAAATAAAACGTAATATATATAAAATACTAAATTATATACCTTAAATAAAAACATATTAAAAAATAATATATTTAATATAAATATTTAAAAATATTAAATACTCTAATTTTTTATATATATTTGATTTATTTTACTCTTTGGTCATTATATAATATCCATTGAGCATTAATCTTTTTAATTTAGATATGAAATAAGAAATATTGTCCTTACTTAAAATAGATTTTAACATAAGAAACACAATAATAATTTCTATAAAAAGTTAATGTGAATGAATCGGTTACATGTGTATTCCCAAACAATAAAAACATAGTTATTTTTGTAACAATAATATTGTTTATTAAATAGCCAAAATTATAATTATAATTAAATGTAGTCAATCAAATTTAAACTTAAACCAAATAAATTCAAGACATGCAAACATATATTTAAGAGTTTATTAAACAATATTCTGTCTGGATTCAGATAGTAACAATATTGTTTTTTAAATTATTAAACATAATTTATTATTTTGTCTAGATTTAAAAGTTTAAAGTATTTTTCAATTTTTATTTTTTATCTTTTAATAGATAAAATTTACAAAAATAGATAATCTCGCACATTTTACCTAGTCATTAAATTAAAACTCAAAAATTGAACAAGATTGTTTTAAGTCACATTAACTTGAATTCCAAAGATTAGCAAATTTCTTATATTTTTGCCGTTGTTAACCTTCAAATTAAAACAAGTATTCGTTGATTTTATCGTGTAATTATGTAAAATTGAAAATTGTAATCCTTTCGAATGTAAATTGATCTAGAATTGTAATATCAACCGGGGCGACAAATAATTAATAATAAATGACAACGAAAAGGAGCAAAACACACCATACGAGGAAGAGATCTCGGACAACTTCGTGAAATTTCTCCCAAAATCAGTAAAACTTTTTATATTAAGATCCATTTGACTTGTCATGCAAGCGTACTAATAAAACTAAATTTACAACACTCTGAGATTTGCAACAAGAATCATGAATAATTTCACGAAACCATCCATTACGATCAAGAAAACAACAACAACTTGATCAATTGGTAGATTCATGTTTCCTCATCAGTATTTCGTCATACGTTGTAACATAAATCTAAGCCTCCTAACATTTGATATGTGAGAGATTCAAACAAACTACTATCGACATGTAGATACGTGGGTCTGTGATTGATACGATCTGGAACAAATAGTCTTATTGATGGTCCACTTTATGTTTCCAAGGCTCTTCTCCTCTCCGATCTTTTGAACCGTCCATAGAAGTCAGGTCATTGCCATCTTTGAGAAGTTTAGTGGTGAAGGTTGTCAGCTTTTACTGGCCCTACTAGTTGCCAAATGTTTTGAAGTGTATTTCTAGCCAGGATTAGGATACATGTCTTTGGTGGCTAGCCAAAAGTTCTCCCTTTAGAGTTTCGTAGTCTTCCTTTTTATACTAATCTAGGTATCGTCTTTTCCTCCCTAACAATTGTAAGTGACCATTTGTTTAATGTTGTTTCTGTTATTAGCAGCGACTGTCATTAAATGATTAGATATTATAAGTAAATATTATGGGATCACACGAATTAATTTGTCGAGATCCACCAAGATCCAAAATAAATATATATATATATATATATATATATATATATATAAAGAGTTTGATAAACAAATTTAAAAAGATAAATATTATAAAAATCGAAATGGTCATTTCATCCACGTACTTTTGATTGTCATAATTTTTATATGGTTCTATATATGACAAAGGCCTTCAACCTTCCATAGGGCCACAGACCTAAATTTTCTTAATCTTTCAAAGCAATAAATGCCCATGATATATAGTGACATTAAAAATGTCCCTGAACTAGATGAAGAAATAGTTCATAAAACATTCTTATTAAAAAGTTTTATATATATATATATATATATATATAACCTTTATAAAAATTTTAATATTTTCTATATTTTCATATGGTATAATTCATTTTAGTTATTTTGTGTAAATGAAAAAATGATAATAAAACAATAAAATAAAATTTTTAAGAAACATAGGATTTAAAGTGAGAGTTTTATAAAATTAACAATTAAAGTGAATGATATTATATGAAAAATTTCAATAAATTTTCTTTTGAAAGAATGAAAGAAATAAATTGGTTGGTAAAATTTTTTTTTTTTTGAAAAGCAAATATTTATTTATTTATTTGGAAGAGAAACCAAGAGTTTCTTGAAAATACAAGGATGCAGACACCATACTACTTGATGTCCAATTAGAACGCGGTAATTAACCTTTCACCGCCTAAGACATATTTAATAAGCACTCTCTCGGATTAGCATACCAGTCCGAGAATGCGCACCCCCTATTAAACCCAAAAGAGTATGACAGCCATTTCCAGGAGATGATCTTAATAGTCATCATAATGTCTACTGAGTCCACCTGAATTCTATCAAAGACAATCTGGTTCCTAGTCATCCAGATTCCCCAACAAGCAGCCAGCCAGAAAACATACCTGCACTTCTTTTTCCTCTTTCCAACCACCCATGCTGATGATGATGAAAACAATTGATGCAGATCCCCCGGGATAGGTCCGTGGATCCCCAGCCAGCTCATTATATTACTCCACACTGATTGAGCTTTGGCACACGTTAAGAACAGATGAGTCCTGCTTTCCATATTGCTTCTGCAGAGTACACAGAGAACCCCTTCTTCTGGAATCTCAACGCCTCTCTTCAGCAAGTTATCAATGGTGGGAAGCCTATCTATCAATAATCTCCAAGAGAATGCAATTACCTTTGATGGGAGTCTGTCTTTCCACATGCGTCTCCATTGATTGGGTTCCACCTCGGAGAAAATCATTGAGTTCTGATGCGAGCTCAGTACTGCATAAGCCTCGGCTATTGAGAACCCTCCATCCCTGCTAGTCCTCCAGGTCCATCTATCCAACTTGTCGACCGCAATTACTACTGGCTGTAGCGTAGTAAGTAATTGACTAAGCTGGTCTTCCTCCCAGACAAATAACACCCGCCTCCATACCCAACACCACCCGTCGGCTGGTAGCTTTTTCTGGTTAATACTGGTGCCTTTATCAGCCGCTAACCCATAAAGCCTGGGGAACTTTAAACTGAGAGGACCGTCACCAATCCAATTCTGTTCCCAAAACAACGTATCGTTTCCGTTCCCCACTTTTCTCCTGACGTTATCCACAAACCAGTCTGGCTTCTCTGCTTTAGGCCCATCAATGTCCCATAAGTCCCGCCACCACTGCGAAGCTGAGGCTAAATTGTGTTGCCTTTGATTAGAGTTGTATGTGGGTCCATATTTAGTCTCCAGCAAGCTGACCCATATAGCATTTGGCTCTGTTAATAGCCTCCACCTCCACTTTGCTAACAGACTCAGATTAAAGTTCCACAGGCACTTCACTCCCAGACCCCCTTCTTCCTTGGGACGACACACCTGATTCCAGCTAACCCACGCAATTTTGTTCTCCTGGCTAGTCCCACCCCACAGAAAGGACCGTTGTAGACCAGTGATGACTTTTAGGACTTTCTTAGGCACCTTGTAAAAGGAGAATAGGTATAACGGAAGACTTGACAGTACTGAATTTATCATCACTAACCTTCCTGCGAACGACATTTGTTTCGCCCTCCACGATGCCAATTTCCTCTGAAATTGTTGAATAATGGGTTCCCACATTTGTACCCTCCTTGGATTCGCTCCCACCGGAACCCCCAAAAACTTAAATGGCGGTGAAGAGGTTGAACAATTCAAAAGATTTTTTGCTGCTGATGTAAATAAGGCTCCAACATTTAAGCCAAAAAATTGACTCTTGCTGAAGTTCACCTTTAGCCCCGATGACAGCTCAAACCCCCGGAGTATGGCCTTCAAATACCACACTGATTTCAGATCAGCTTCCCCCATCATCAAGACATCATCTGCGTATTGCATGATAGAGAACTTTGCCGCTGCCCCAATATTGAGCTCTTTAAACACCCCCTTCCCTACCGCTGACCTGAACAAACCAGCTAGACCTTCAGCAACCAAAAGGAACAAGAAAGGGGATAGTGGATCTCCCTGCTTCAATCCTCTCCCCAGCTTAAACTCCTCTGTCGGGCTTCCATTAACTAGAATTGAAACCTGGTTATTCCTCACGATGCTGAACATCCACTTTCTCCATGTGCACCCAAACCCCATCCTTGCCAACATATAATCTAAAAAATCCCAATTTACCGAGTCGAACGCCTTCTGGAAATCCACCTTAAACAGAAAACATGGTTTCTTTTTCCGATTTGCCCAATCCACAATTTCATTTGCTACCAATACTCCATACAGGATTGATCTGCCTTGCAAAAAAGCTGACTGACACTTTGAGATTAAGTGCCCCATGACTTTCTTCATTCTCAATGCCAGCAATTTAGATATAATCTTGTGAATACTTGAAATTAAGGAGATTGGCCTATACTGTTCTAACCTGACCGGCTTTGCCACCTTGGGGATAAGCGTAAGAAATGACGATGACGCTGCTCTTGGGAGAGCGCCTGACTGATGAAATTCTTGAACTGCCTTTACCACGTCTTCCCCTATTATATCCCAACATGATTGATAGAAATGAAAGCTAAAACCATCGGGACCCGGACTTTTACCACCCTCACAAGCCCAAACTGCCTCCTTTATCTCCTCCGCTGAAAAAGGCTCCTCTAGGCTCTGCCTCTGATGATCATTCAACTGATTAAAAGACACCCCGTCCAAGTTTGTTGTCGGCTGTCTATCCTCATTGAAGAGCCTTGAGAAATGGTTGAACACGTGTCGCCGGATATCCTGAACTCCCTCCAACCACCCCTCATCAGATGTAAGTGACAGCAAAGAGTTAGCATAACATCTCTCCTTAAAACATCTGTGGAAGTAGCTTGTATTCCTGTCCCCCTGACGAGCCCATTTTACCCGAGATTTCTGAAAAATGGACTGTTCCATACGCCTTGCCTTTCCCCAATACTCCGATAAGATTTCTTGTCTCTGGCTGTCACTCCCAGTGACTCCTAGGCCTAGGTGGATATCCGCAGTCTCCAATTCCAGAACTTTCTCAGCCAAGAACTTCTCGTCTTTACTCCCGTCGCCTTGTTTCCATGTCTTAATCGTCTTCTTCAAACCTTGCAGCTTGCACGCTAGCTGGTACAGCCGCCAACCTTGCCCATGGTGATCTGCCCAGAAGTTTTTCACTAGGTCCCTAAATCCCGGCTCCTGTAACCAATGATCAAAGAACTTAAACGGTTTAGGGCCCCAATTCTGAGACTTCACTTCTGTGATTATCCAACTGTGATCAGAGAACTCTCTAGAACCCACTCTTTGTGCTATGATTCCCCACTCCTCCATCAGATCAGTGGAAAATAGAAACCGGTCCAACCTACTCGATGACTCTCCATTCGGACTAATCCACGTTGGTCCTTTTCTGATGACTGGGATGTCGAGGAGCCCCATAGAGTGAACAAAGAATTTGAAATCAGACATCTCAATGACTGAATGATAGTCTGATCTCCCTGTAAACTCGCTCCTGTCCAACACAGCGTTAAAATCTCCACCCAACGCCCACTTGACCTCCGGAAAGCCTCGCTTTGTCATCATTAGATCATCCCATACCTTTCTCTTGCCTTGAAGCGTGCATGGTGCATATACATTAACCACACAAATTGTTGCGGGGGAGTTCTTTCCTCTGAAGCCGATCCCCAAAAAACCCTGCCCTTGTATATCCCAGACGACTTCGAGCAATTGTTTCTTCCAGATTGTCAGGCAACCTCCGCTAAGTCCTGTAGACGGTAAACTTTTCCACTCGCACCCCGTCGACCCCCAAACCTCCTGCACCTCCCACTCCTTTAACTCCCTGCATTTTGTCTCCTGAAATAGACAAATATCAATGTCATTATTTTTTAGCAGTCTCCTTATTCTTCTTCGCTTAATCCGATCCCGGAATCCCCTCACATTTAAAGACAGAATCTTCATTTAATTATACTGATTACTCCTCGTCTCCTTTCTTTCGTGCTCCTGTTTGTCCCTCCTTTCCATATTTCGTAGTTCCTGAATATATATTATGTCTGGTTGTTGGCCCGATATTCCGATTCCCGTCATCACCCTGCATATTTTCTCCTCTGCATCCTCCATAATTCGTTCACCTGGCTTAGGCTCATTTGGTTGCGTTGGGCTCGTTACTTCCCCCTCCTCCGTACTATTCCTCTTTAGTTGTTTCCATATTGATACCATTCTCCTTTGCCCCTCCCCTCCTCCGGACACCTCTTCTCCACCTACTAAAACCCATTTCTTGTAATCATATGGTAGTGTAGAAATAGAGTCATTTTCCTGATAAGCATTATTCACCGTGGTTGCCTCCTTATGTTCGTTACGAAATTCTATTCCGGAAACTTTCCTGCGGTGTCCAGTAGTGAAAATGGTGACTGCATCCGAAATTTCAGGCGCACTATTCCTGGCCCCGCCCAATCGGGGCTCCCGCGAATGAAGCTCGGCCCGGACGAGAGCGCGCGTTGGGTCTCCGCGCGGTCAAGCCCGTCTTCCACGGTCGGCGCGACTCCCGAGGCTGCCAGCTGCGACTGCGTGGCTCCCGAGGCTGCCGGCTGCTGCTCCTGCGCGACTCCCGAGGCTGCCAGCTGCGCCTGCTGCGCCTGCGCGACTCCCGAGCCTGCCGCGCCTGAGTGACGAGAGGCGCACCTCGGTCAACGGATGGCGCGTGTCCCGAGGCGCCGCCTGCCAGCTGCCGCGTCTGAGTGACGAGACGCGTGTCTCGGTCAACGGACAGCGGATCTCTCGAGGCGCCGCGTGCCTGCTGCACGGGAATCTCGAGACACGTGTCTCGGTTTCCGGGGCCGTACCCTCCTGAACGGTCCTGATGTTGCCACGCGTCCCGCTGCACTGTTGGAGGTGACGTGCTGTCAGGCCTCGTGCTCCACGCCATCAGCACCTGTTTCCCACGCCTCATCTGCTTAACCTCTTCATCTTCCCCATTTTCCTCCCATGATACACTTTCAGCATCCGCTTTCTCTGAGCCACTTTTCTCTTTCACCATTTTTGTACAATTTCTGACCCTGCCATCCTTCTCGGTTGCCTGCGCCTTTCCCCCTTCGTCGATTCCTATTGGCGGGAGAGATGGGATGTTGTCCCTTTCACTGTTAGCTCCCCGGTCCGGCTCTCCTGAACGTCCCTGTCAGATTCTTCCGTTCTAGCAGCGACCACCGGACATGCATGCCTCCCCATTTCCGGCGAGGTCCGTCCTCGTGAGATGGGCCGATTGGTTTCGTTGTCCTCCTGAACTCGGCCGGCCCCGGTATCCCTGCCTCCATATACTCCGTCCCAGAAGTGTGCCTCCTCCCTGTCCTTCCATGTTCCATTTTCGAACATCTCGAGCCTCAGCTCGGTCAGCCTTTTCTCCACCTCTTCCGACTCATCTAACTCCGTCCCCGGACAGGAACTCATTTCAGACCCATAGGTATAGTTGTCACTGCTGTGTTTCATTTCGTTCCCCTGCTCCATCTCCGTCACCCGGATATCGAACTCCCTCCCGTCTATAGTCACCCTTACAGTCGCGTCAAGCCTCCTCATGTCCTTCGTAGACACCACCAACTGCGCTACATCATAGCGTTGTTCTTTTAGAGTATTTTCTTCGACACTCAACAACTCTCCGAAAGGGGCGATTAGAGTAGCGAAAAAATTTACTTCCCATACATGTAAAGGTACCCCATAACAGTTCACCTTGACCCTCCTATCTGTGTCTACCAAACCGGGTTCCCACTCCTGAATCCCTGCAAACCATTGGTCGAACCACAGCTTCTTCCTTACCATAATCTCTTGTAGTGTCTCATCCCCTTCTACTTCCAACAGAACCTTGTTTGCCCCCATGGGGATGCTGCTCACGTTGTAGATACAATGAGTCAGTAAGAAAAGCTTCGTCTTAAAAGTCGTCCCTCTCTTTCGGACTTCTCCCACGTACGCCTTCCGGAGCCGACTCACATTTTCCTCGTGTGCCGTATAGACCAGTTTCGGTGGCGCTTCCTCCTTCCTTTCTACTGCTCTTCTGACTTCTGTAGTCCTCACGCCCTCTTGATCACATACGGCAGCTGCGTATGATTTTTTGTTGCCGTTATGGCTCCCGTATTGCCCCGTTTGCCGGACCCCTATATGATGTGTATAATGGTCTGAGTTGTCCCTCCCCGTGTTCCTCTGTCTATAATTCTGCTCCATTGGTGAATCAAAACGTGGTAGATTTACCCATAGCTTTTCCGATCCAATAAAGATATTGTCCAACTTAATCACCAGCATTTTCTCATCGACGACATCCCTAAACCGAGCAAACCCGAACCTTTGTCCTGTCTTGTTCCACTTGTTCGGAATGACCACCTCCTGGACATTGGCGAACCTACCGAATATCTCCCATATATCTTTTGCCATGTAATCCTCTGGAAAATGTGTGAAAAAAACCGAAGTTGTGCGTCTGTTTGCTTTCCCTTCATTCGTTAAAGATTCCTTTCTTCTGTTTACATTTTTTCTTCTCATCACCTCCGTCCACCTCTCCTCACCTCTGACAATCTGTTCCGGTGCCATTATTCTTCACTTTATGATTCCGGTGCCATTATTCCTATCTTTCCTTCATAGAAACAACAGTTCTTCTGAACTTCTATTGGTTGGTAAAATATGTCGTGTGGCTTAGCTTGTCCTGTATGGTATTCAATCATCTGATGTAGATCCTATGAGATAAAAATCTTTTATTTTCATTAGAACTAGTAAAGTGAATCGTTTGATCCAATTTGTCAAAATTCTTCCGAGCAAGAGAGAAAATAAGTAGACCTAGGCAACCCAAATTTTATATGATCAACATTTTTGTAATTTGCTAAGTTGAATAGCTCATTTTATTTTTTTTAATTTAAAAGAATAAGACAAGTAATTTAAATAATTTTTTATTCAAATACACTCGGTTGAATACGAATATGATTTTTATGTTCAGCTTAATTCATTGGACCTATTAGACCGACCCAATTTAACTATATTTTATATAAACTTATATTTCATTAACTTCACTTTTCAACTCTAATTTACATGTACGTACGTAGAGTAGCAACATAAGAAATCGTGGAGTTGTTACGTGCCTTGATGCAGTTTAGAATCTAAGACCTGAACCTAGAAGCTACATTTCTTTTAGAACAAACCATGACTCATTGTCTTTATCCATTGTGTATAAAGATATAAAAAACTATGTTCACTGAACGCAGAAATAGAATATTATGCTCAATAACTTTCAAATTAGCC
Source organism: Psophocarpus tetragonolobus (assembly GCA_037954015.1). NCBI lineage: Eukaryota > Viridiplantae > Streptophyta > Magnoliopsida > Fabales > Fabaceae > Psophocarpus > Psophocarpus tetragonolobus. The sequence goes on along the minus strand of CM075695.1, from coordinate 29,550,858 downwards.
ATACCTGACGGCTCTAAAGCATCTTCAATCAATTTTCTTACGATTGCAAACATTGCTTTTGATAGTGAATGAAATTAAAATTTATAAACAAGAGTCGTGTATAATAACGAAAGCATTCGTGTATATCACTTCATGCATGCATATTTTATCTTTTTTAGGACTTTATAATGGATTGAATATATAGCACTGGAATTATCAAAATTCAAGAGTCACATATTTTAAATTAAAATATGTTTTGTTGGATATTGTTTTTAGTTAATGAGTTTGATGCCGTTTAATATGGTTTTTAAATTATTATAATTTTTTATTTTATTATTTATGTGACTTATTATGCATGCATTTAAAAATTAAATTAATCTTTTGTATATATAAAACAAAATATCTAAATAAAATATTTTAGATCATTAGTATCTTAATACTATATATAAAAGCAATACCTCCTTTTTATTTGCACTTTTATTAATACTTATTCTACTCTCATACCTATTTGAAAATGAAAAAATAAACTATTTTGTCAAAGAGAAAATTTGAACCCACAATCCCTAAATATTAACTTTGTCACTAGACCAACCTTATAACTTTAGTAATAAAACTACTTTAATGGTTGTCAATAATCTATGATCTATAATATATATATATATATATATATATATATATATATATATATATATATATTGTATTATACCTCATTTCATTTGCACTTTTATTAATACATTGAACCCATAATCTCTAACTCCCTAAACATCAACTTTGCCACTATACCAACTTTATAACCTTAATAATAAAATTACTTTAAAATTTTTATATTCAACATCAATAATTGTTATACTATCAATAATCCATGATCTATAATATATATATATATATATATATATATATATATATATATATATATATATATTATCCATCATATATATATAAAGGTAATACCCCTTTTTTATTTGTACTTTTATTAATACCTATTCTATCCTTATATTTATTTGAAAATAAAAAAATAAATTACTTTGTCAATGGAAAGATTTGAACTCACAACCTTTAATTCACTAAACGTCATTAATATATGTTTACCTTACTTTATAAATAGAAATATAAATACAAACGCAACAATGCCGATGGCGCCTATGGTTTCATTAGTCATTATAATAAAAATAAGTTTTTTATATGAATTTATTTAAATATTGTCAACGTATAAGTTTTTAGACATATAACTAATTTATTTAAATATTGTCAAAGAGAAGATTTGAATACACAATCTTTGGTTTCCTAATCATTATTAATATATGTTTACTTTCTATTATAAATAAAAATTAAAATACAATACTGGTCACATCTGTGTTTTTGTTAGTTATTATAATAAAAATAATTTTTTTATATGAATTTATTTAAATATTGTCAATGTATAAGTTTTTAGACATATAACTATTTATTTTTATATGTATAACAGCCCCAGGACCATTTCAATTGTGACAATACAGTAGAAATTATAATTTTGAAATTAATAAAAAATGAGCAAATGAAACTTAAAGAAACTTAAATTCAATTTAAATTTTTAAAAGAAACAAAACATATATTGTATCTGTTTATATAAATGTATTTTGTCAAAAATATTTTTAATAAATAAAACATTAATTTTCTGTTTTTATTATGTATTTGTCTAAATTTCTCCTTTATGTTCTTGAAAAAAAAACAGAACTCTTTTAAAAAAATTGAGTTTAAGCAAACAAATCCAAATAAGTGAATAATAGTGATTAACGTCTCTCGCTGCAAAATTGTTTACCTGCAAAAAGCAGTAACACACTTCTCATACTCTATCATTAATATTTATTAAAAATTACAAAATTCAAGATTTTAAATGAAAGAACCGTTTAATTAATTACAAGTGAGACTTGCAAAAATTTATATTTTTTATATAGTTTAATTAATTATAAAGGGTGTTTAAAAGAGCGTGTGGCTAACATTTGTTTTAAGATATTAGTACATAGTTGTTTATTTTTTTTCAAAAAATGGTTATTTTGAAAGAGAAAACGAGAGAGAACTTAATCAATATATCCATTATTTGAGTGAGATATAACACTAACATTTTTACCTTTTTTTTCTTATAAAAAACAAACATTCTTACCCTAATGGAGTTAATTTTTCTTTTGCAAATCATATACATCATTCATTAATTTTTGGGAAAATGGAAATAATTCTGGTAATGTACAATCAAGAAAATGTAACCGATTTATATAGTTTTGGAACCTTTACAGCTCAGAACTTAACCAAAACAAAAACATACACATCATGCCTATTTATTCAAAAGCATATTTGATATAGATTGATCATGGATGTTAACATATATAAAAGATTGAAAACAAAGCAAATTAAAGTGTGATGTGTTCTTGACATGACAAGGAAAACATAGTAAAAGTAATTCCAATGAAAATAATAGCTCCAATTTGACTGAATAAAAGTTAGTGATCTCAATATGCTTGCATATGCAATTATGCATGCATTAGCGAAGAAATAGGAAAAAACTTTTTCTTTAAACAAAAAGCTGAAATGAAATTATTTTTATGAAACATATGTAAACATAATGTTTTTGTTCAACATTTTCTTTTCTAAAATTAAATTTTTTTTCCATAATATTTTTTTTCTTAAGTTCCTTATCTCTCGCAGAATATTTTTATCCTCGTTGCTTTCCTACTGCCATAATTTTCGTTTATCTTTTCTTCTTTCTTGCTGCATTACTTATTAGCAGTTTTTCTTGTGCATAACAAAAAATAACCATTTATTTTATACAATTAATATTTATAAAAAATAAATACTTCTAAATATTTAAACTATGTTTTAAAGAAAATTCATGATAATAAATATTTTTAAAAATATAAATTATATTTTACATTAATGATATAATTCATATATGATATATTAATTTTTAATATTAATAATTTATTTTAAAATATTAAAATTTATGTTAGGACAAAAGATATTGAAAATGATAGAAGACATAAAATGTTAGGTTAAACAATTAATATTAAAATAAAATATATTAGAAGCATGTGTGTTTGAAATTCAAAGATAAAATGTATATATTTAAAATTAATTTTTTATATTTAATTATAATTTATTAATTCATTCAATATATGTAAATTATAATTTAAAATGAATATATTTAAAGTTAATTTTTTCTATTTAATAATAATTTATTAATTCATTCAACATATGTAAATTATAATTTAAAATCTATATATTTAAAATTAATTTTTGCTATTCTGATTATAAATTTATTTTACACAATATCATTCAAGTATAAAGTTAGTTCTCAATCCAGTATTTATATAGTTATAATTGAATGAATATATAAATGTTTAAATAAATTTTTTGTCTTTAAAATTTTACAAAAAATCATTTTTGATTTTTGAAATTTAATTTTTTTTTTAATTCCTGAAATTAATTTGTGTTTTGTATTAACGTTATCTATTTAGAAGTTTAATGAGTTAGGGTTAGAGAGGAGAATGATTCGTAAGTATAATATAATTATAAGTATGAACCGTTAGAGAAAAAGGACTAAAAAGTAAATCAAGGACTAAAAATAATATTTTTAAATTTTAAAAACTAAAAATTATTTTAGTGAAATGTTAAAATAAAAAATTTATGTAAACCATATATAAATTTATATTGTTGTTTGAAACTGGTATAATATCTAATTAATCCTGTTTTAAATTCTTGTGTATAAAAATATGGATTTTTTTTCTCTCTGATTTCTCTCCCACTCACTCAATAGGGCATGTAACCTAAATAGTTAAACTAATTAACCTTCCACCTTCATTATTGATTAAAAAATTGTTGCTACCAACCATCTTTTGCGAAAGGTTCTTTGTAACGAACTGTACCATCAATCCAGTAATCATCCACCAATTTTTTTTGCTAACGAAAAGAATTACGCACAAGATAATAATAATAATATTCCAATTTAAAGCAAACAAAATTTCAAGATTTAAATTTCCCACTATTTCGCAAAGCATCTTGATTAACTAACATCAACTCTAAACTAGTTGCGGATAGAAAGGACAGATAAGAATAATAACAATAAAATAGAAAAGATAAAAACAAAATTATAAACATGATAAATAATCTGATAAAAACATAAAATATAACTGAATAAATATTTTCGAATTTTTACTTCTAGACTTATTTTAGTTTTATCTCAGTTGACACCACCAAATTTTTTTCTACGTCATCCATTATTGTTTTTTTTATAAAAAATAATCCTTTTCCACGTTGACTAAAAAAAATCACTTCGTGGTAGATTCCAAATCCCCATACAACTGCTTTTCAATTTTTAAATGAAAAAGATTTCAGATCCAATGTAATTTACTTGTGGGACCCACTGGTCAAAATCCCAGGCATTAAAACTAGGTATTACCTAATCCCATGCTTAAATACGTATTAACAATTTAACATAACAGATTAACAAATAAACAATTTTCCGTTTCTCACCCGTGAGATTTTTTAAAACACTATTTCATTTATAAATTTCAAATTTAAAGTATAATTATATTAAACTAAGATGTATTTATTACTTATTCATTAATAGGTGGTTTATTTCTTTAAAAAAGATCCAATACTAATTTTAATTATGTCTATTTAACTGAATTTTGTTAAAACAAAGTTTAATGACTTTTCTAGTTTTTTTATTATTCTAATTTAATTTAAAGATAATAATTTTTATAAATTTAAATATAAGCTAATTTCATTTTAACTAACTAATGTGACAATTAACAAAATTAATTAAAATAATTTAATTTTATGAAATTAAATAAAAATAAAATTATTTAAAATTTGTTTTGTATGAAATTTGAAACTTGATATGATGAATTTGAAAAATGATTAAATATAGAGTTTTAATTAATTAAAAATTCATGGCTTTTCTTTTTTTGTTTTTTCACTTAGACACTCTCAAATTTAAAGGCAACACACTCTACCAAAAATTTAAAAGCAACCCACCAAAACTGAAACCAAACATTGCTCCAACCTCCGAAGCCTCTCTCTCTCTCTCTCAAACTTTTATGTCATGACTCATGCGCCTGACATAGAAGGATTCACGAACTGCGATCACCGACAACAAAAGGACAACGTACGATAATAACAGACTCCGAGGATGAAAATGCTGCCACATGTCACCGCCGCAGAGTCCGGTAGCCGCACGGTGGTGGTGGGAGTGAAGATGGACTCTCACAGCACCGAGTTGCTCACTTGGGCTCTGTTCAAAGTGGCTCAACCCGGTGATCTTGTGCTTGCTCTTCACGTTCTTGGGAATGGCGGTATAAACAAAACAAAACAAAAAAACATCAAAAATGTTTTTTTTTTTCATTTTTTGGATTTTTGTGGTGTCTGACTATGTTTTTTTTCTTCTGGGGTGGTGTAGAAATTGTGAATCGAGATGGGAAATCCTCTCTGTTTTCGCTTGTCAGAGCATTTGACTCTGTTCTCGCAGTTTATGAAGGATTCTGCAATTTGAAGCAGGTCGTGTTTCTCAACTTCTCTTACTAATTAACTCTCTTTGAGTCATATTGTCAAGGTTTTAAATTTTGTCGGTGGTTTTATCATGGTTTTTTTATAGATTGAGAAAAAAAAATGCATGGGGCCGCCACTATGATAGTGCTTCGATCACAAAGACCACATTTAAAAAAAAAAAAAACATTTCATATTCATGGACTATGTAGGACACACGAATTTAAAACTGTTAACTCGTGCAAATTTTGTTTAGGCCAAAAGGGTGTGGGAAAAATTTATGCTTTGAATGTGTGAAATCAATGATATGTGTGTTTCATTATTGTGGGAATAATTTTTCAGGTGGATCTTAAACTGAAAATATGTCGGGGTTCATCAGTGAGGAAAATTTTGGTTCGAGAAGCAAATGCTTATTCTGCAACGCACATCGTAGTTGGAAGTCCACATGGCCTTCATAAGATTCGGCCATGTATATCTGTAGCAAGGTACTGTGCTAAGAAGTTACCAAAGGATTGTTGGGTTCTTGCTGTTGATAATGGGAAAGTTGTGTTCAAGAGAGAAGGGCCACCAGCTACTCGTGCTGACTTAAAAGGTTACTTTTTTTAATGGATTTCCCCTTTTTCTGTGTTGTGATGGTGGAATTTTGAATCCCATTGATTTGTAGTGTTCTGAGTGGATGAGTTTGTTGCAGGACTTGATGGGGATCACAAAAATGGGTTGCTAGGTTCGGTTCATAGGACACTTGGGAAGAGTTCTAAAGTACTAGATGATGGTGGTAGAGAGATGCATGAAAAGGTTAGGGGTCAATTTTCAGATCACAGTTTGGCTAAAGCTTTTCTGGATTCTACAGAGTTCAATGGGAAGAAGAGGTGCTCTATTTGCGATTCAACGCCATCATTGTTTGATTCATCTTGTAACCATTCAGAAGAAGAGTCTTGTGATGCTTGTGAGGAGAAGAACCCTTTGGCAATAGTGCCTGTGCAGACCAATGATGCTGCTTCTAAACCGGGTTGGCCACTGCTTCGAAAGACAATTGTATCTGACAAGAAATGTTCTGAAAGATCAATGTATCGCCAGATCTCTGTGGTACAATGGGCAATGCAGTTACCCTCTAGAAATCTTTCATATGCTGCAAATCAAGATCATAAAACAAGCAATTTTGGCCTAAATAATAGTCAGGTTTTGACTCTAGATAGCAACAGTGGTGCTCTTGTTCCAGTGAATGCTGAAATAGGAAGAACCTCTTCGCCTCAACACAATTCAAGAAGCATTCCTAAGGAATTGGAGGGCCTGCATGAGAAATACTCATCCACTTGCAGATTGTTTAAGTACCAAGAACTTGTGCTAGCAACATCAAATTTCTTGCCAGGTGTCTATTTATTTTATAGTACTTGTTTGATGCTTGAGAGTTGACGTCAATTTATCATAAAGAAAAGGCTTATTTTTAACATGGTTTTTTACATGATTTCAGAAAATTTGATTGGGAAAGGAGGAAGTAGTCAGGTTTATAGAGGTTGCCTTCCTGATGGCAAAGAACTTGCTGTTAAGATCTTAAAGCCATCTGATGATGTTTTAAAGGAGTTTGTTCTAGAAATAGAAATTATCACTACCTTGCATCACAAAAACATTATTTCCCTCCTTGGATTCTGCTTTGACAGTGGCAATCTTCTTTTGGTCTATGATCTCTTGTCAAGAGGAAATCTTGAAGAGAATCTCCACGGTATTTTTATATCACCTTTAACTTTTTCCATTCCATGCGGCCTTGTTAACTTACTAATTTTTTTATTTTTAATTTCATGACAAAATAGGTAATAAGAAAAATCCAGTTTTGTTTGGTTGGACCGAGAGATACAAGGTGGCAATGGGTGTTGCTGAGGCTTTGGAGTATCTGCATAAAAATGAAGGCCAATCTGTGATCCATCGCGATGTAAAATCATCAAATGTGTTGTTATCTGAGGATTTTGAACCCCAGGTAATTCATCTATCTGTTGGTTTACTTTCATAATATGAATTACTTCTACTTCTACATGTCAGGCTTAACCTCATTCTCTTGTGTTGATTTTTATCACAGCTATCTGACTTTGGACTAGCTAAATGGGCATCAACCTCATCGACACACATAATCTGCACAGACGTTGCTGGAACCTTTGGGTAAGCACTTTTAATTCCCACATAACTGGACATTCTTACATGCTACTAATAGAAATTGCATTTTGAATAGTTCTAATTTGTAACTTATGTATCACACTCATTTATGCAGTTACATGGCTCCTGAATACTTCATGTATGGTAAAGTAAATGACAAGATTGATGTCTATGCATTTGGTGTTGTTCTTCTTGAGCTTCTTTCAGGGAGAAAGCCCATAAGTGGTGATTATCCCAAAGGTCAAGAGAGCCTTGTCATGTGGGTATGTCTCTGTAGTATTATATTATAGTCTATCATCTACCATGTTACTTCTTATATACTATAAAATGCATTGGTGGAAAAATAATGGATAAATAACTTTGCAGGCAAGTCCAATTCTTAATAGTGGGAAGGTGTTACAATTGTTAGATCCTAGTTTGGGTGATAACTATAATCATGAAGAGATGGAAAGGATGGTCTTGGCTGCTACTCTTTGTATCAGACGTGCTCACAGAGCTAGACCTCAAATGAGCCTTGTAAGTGATCCATAAATCTCAATTGTCTATGTAGAAAATTGAGTCCTCCCTATATGCCTTAGAATGACAAGAAAAAGATGTTTGCTCCTATCTATGTAGAAAATTGAGTCCTCCCTATATGCCTTAGAAATGACAAGAAAAAAATGTTTGCTCCCATATAGGAGCTTTTTCTTGTGAAAAAGGACTTAAACTTTATCCTATTTGGATAAATTTTTTCATAAGCAACTCTAGGAGAATAAAATAAGAAGGTAAAATCGATCTTCTTACACACTAAAATCAACTTTTGCACTTCAACTCATATTTTGATTTTAGCTTATTAATTTATTTACTCTCTTATTTTTTTAAAGAAAAAGTTTATCTAAAAAGAACCCTTATCCATGTTTTGTGACTTATACTGTATCATGTGGTATTTAAGTTCAAATAGCACACTCCTACACTTGAACATCATTTCATTATCACATTGTTAATTTGGTATTTGTTCCATTGGACCACAGATCTCTAAGCTCCTTGGGGGTGATGCTGAAGTGCTCAAGTGGGCGAGACTAGAAGTGAATGCCTTAAAAGCACCAGAACTGCTTGATGATGAAGCTTGTCCACCATCCAATTTGCAGTCACATCTTAACCTTGCACTGCTTGATGTGGAGGATGACTCACTCTCCATGTGCAGTCTAGAGCAAAACGTCTCATTGGAGGACTACTTGAGAGGCAGGTGGAGCCGTTCATCAAGCTTTGATTGATTAAGCAAATTGCAAGAGAAGAAGGATTGTGTTTTTAAATCTAAATCCTTAATTTGTAGATAATTTTGCTGTGTTGCATCTTCCACTTTGTCTTTGGCATGTGCTGTGGAAGTTTACAGATGGGTTTAGGATGAGAGGTTGTTTGTGTGTACCCTCCTCCTTTACCTTGATTTTTAAGAAAACTAAGCCTTGTAATTTGTGAGGCAAGGTACACTTTGTCTTTCTACTTCAATTGGTGCCGTTTCAATGCTTAATCTCAATTTATTTTTCTGGTGCTCAAAATAAAAGATGACAAAGTTGTATCTTAACACTACATAAGGATTACTGTTTTGTGCATTAAGTTATTGGCAACTTCTTTGATGTGTGCATTGCTTTCTTTCCCAGCCCGAATGTGTGTTTCCTATCACGTTCAGAATTATTTGGGTTTAGTTGTAATACAAGAAGTATAGATATTTGCTATAAACCACATAAACTCTACTTAGATAAACTTTTTTCATAACGTTGGATATTAAAAAATAAATTGGTAGCTCTCTTTTCATTGAATGAAATTTATTATAAATGATCAATTTTCGTAGATTTCATTTTCAAAGATAGAGTCATTAAATCAGTAGTGGAACACTAAAATGAAATTATTCCATATAAAATTTAATCAATCATAAAGAAAATACAACAAGAGTTTGTGTGGATGCATGATATAAAATTACCAGTGGAGCATAGTGTGATTTTTAGATACGTGATATTTTCTTATAAATAGTACTTCTAAAAGGATCAATTTTATTTACATCTTTCTTTATTTTTCATATTTTTAAAAGTGTGTTTGGATATATCATTTTAACAATTCAAGGAATTTAAAATTCATGAAATTTGAAATGTTCAATTTGAATTTTCTTCATTGTTTAAATGTCTTGTTTAGATAAAAAAATGTAAATCTATTATGATTTTAAGTTTTCAAATTTTTAAAAATATTGTTTTCAAATTTTAACCGCAAATTGAAAATCAACATTTGATGGTTGGGCGTTAGAGTAGAGGTGGTGGTGTCAATAATGACCATTGGTTAGAAGTGAAGGCTAGTGATTGAAGGTCAAATGTGATGTTTAGTGGCTATCAATTAAAAGTAATAGTTAGTGACCGTCGGTCAAAGGTGATGATTAGTGACCTTCAGATGTTAAAGGTGGGTGATAAGTGATGACGAGTGACTTTAAGTGATGAATTTAAATAAAATAGAAACAAAAATCTAAAAATCAAGTTTTATTATTTCTGAAATTGAGTGAAAACTATTTAAAAAATAACTAAAAAAATCAAAATCATTTTTGTCGAACACATTTTTGTTTTCAAAATAATAAAAAAAAGCTCATTTGGTTAATGTATTCTTAAAATAATTTTCTGAATTTTTTTTTTAGTTTTTCAAAACTAAAAAGGAGAACAACTTAATACTTGTTAGGCAATAGTTCTATAAAATCGTTTTCAGTATTTTAGTATTTAAAAAATTAAAAACTCGTTTGATTATTGTTTTTTTAAAATAATTTTCGAAAACAATTTTGGTTTTTTTTTTTAGTTTTTGAAAACTAAAGAACTAGAACAATTGTAATTAGTTTTGTTTCTCAATTTTCTATTTTTGTTTAAACTCAAATGTAATGAGAATATATTATTTTTTCTTTTCATTAATGAGATTTTCGTAAATATGAATAAGTCTTTTAATTTTTATATCTTTAAAACAATTTTCAAATAACACTTACCAAACAAGTTTTTTTTTTCTCTTTTTTTAAAAAATAATTTTTGAAAACTATTATTAAAAACTCTTTTCGAAAACTAAAAAACAAAAATAAATCAATCAAACTCTTACTTTACAGTTTTGTGCTTTTGTTTTAAAAAATCACATAGAAGAGATTATTTTTTTTGTTTTTCATTAATAGTATTTTCCAAAGAGAAAATTTTTCATGCATTGGCAGTGTAATCACAACCTGTCATTTATATGACTTTTAAAATATTAACAGATAAAGTAAATAAACTTATTATATATAAAAAATTATAATTATGTAAGTAGAACTCTTTTAGAAAATTTAAGCATTTTTTTCATTTTAATATATCCAAATCAGTTTTCAAATAACATTTATTAAACATATTTTTTCATCTTCTTTCAAAAAATAATTATGGAAAACTATTTTTAAAAAACTAAAACATAATCAAACTAAAGATACCCTTACATTCTTTTCATTTCTCTACTTGAGTAATTTTTCCTCTTTGCTTTCTTTGCTACCGTGCTAGTGTCAGTAGAATTTTGTGAAAAAAAATTAAAAATTAAAACCAGCTTACACAATTTGTTATAAAAGTAATTTGCAGAAAATTTTTCATATTAACTTATTTAAAAGTTTTTTTTTAATTTTATACATAAATTAATTTAATTTTAAATTTTAGAAAAAACTTATTTAATTTTTTCCCCATATTTTGCTCTTATATATTGAAAAGTTTATCCTCTCATGAGGGGCTTAATTAATGACCAAAAAAAAACCAAAAAGAAGTAGCAATCAAGTGGAAATATTGTTGAAATGGTGTAAGGTGCTGGGAATTGCCATCGATGTCAACATGGCATCACCATGATTTATGATGAATGGAATGGATTAACTTTTTATTTGGCTGATCCAATAGTTGTTAAGTTTGGATGTAGGATGAATGCAAAGTGTCACAGCATAATTTGGCTGATCAAGGAGCTGCTAATGTTGGCATAGTTGCATTCTTTTACTGAATCACCCCTACCTGGAGACATTGCTTCTCATGTTTCTCCTTGCTTTTGTTTTGCATAGTGGACTCTATACAGTAATTGATAGTTTGAAGGGCTACTTCTCCTTCATCCATTAATATATTTTTTTTCTTTTAACACTTAACTAATTTCTAATGGTACTTAATAATACTGTGAATTGCCAAAAATGTCTTTTTACTCTTAAAACACTTAACAAAACTACTTTTTACCATGTATATCGTCTTCACCATTTCTGAGGTTGGGATTTAATGTGTATTTTGAGCTTTTCTCAGTTTCTTACTAGAAAGTGAAGGTAATTTTTCTTGTTATTTTTTAAAAAAAATGTTCTTGCTATATTTCTTTTGTTAACAATGTTTTCTTTAACTTTCAACATAATTTTTCACACTAGGATGAGTTTATTTGATTTGTTTTTACTAATTTTTTCATGGATTTTAATATTTTTTGTTGTTTTAACTATTTACGGATGACATGGTTAGAAAAGAAGTGTACAAGGATCCAAATTGATTGATTACAAAAATCTTAAAATTTAATATATTTTAGATCACATAATCTAAAATTTGTAAGATTTTGGTAATTGCATCTATAGGTGCTTGGACTATTATCTATGAACCAAATGATCTAAAATAAGTTATATATTTAACATATTTTGGATTTCACAGTTAAATATGTGCATTTGAATTGATATGGATAATTGCATGGTGAGTATGGTCTACAAAATAAATGATCCAAAAATAAAAAAAATAAAGGCTAAATTATAATTCGTGTTCCCCTTTTTTTTATCTTTGTGTACTTTTTGCCTCCCCTTAATTTTTTGCTCAAGTTTGGCACCCTCTTTTTAAAAAATTGGAAAAAAAATTTACCTTTTGTCAAATTAACACCATTGACTATTAATTAATGGACGTTGACTTACTTACGTGGCACAATTAAAAACGAGTTTCCCTACATGGCACAATTATGACAGGATTAATGAAGCATTAGTTTTAATTAGGGTGGTTAGGAAGTTAGTAAATTTAAATTGTTGGGAAATGGTAATTTTGCCCTATTTTACTGTGACTATTGTGGATTTTCTCTTTACATTTTGAGACGCGCCAACGCCATTGGAGAATCTCAACGTTTCGTAACCTTAAGCCTTAATAAAGACACGAAGACGCAAAGGGAGGGAAACAGAGATGGTGACAGAACGAAGGTCAAAGGGCCCTATCTACTGTTTTAGGTAAGTGAATGTGGTTTATGGATTGTTATTTACTTGTTGTGGGATCATGAATTTAGAGTATTTTACTTTAAAAGGGGATTTTTGTACTTGTTGTTTTATAATGAGAAAGTTTCACGTGTTGGCACTTCACTTGCTTTGTCATTTCCTTTATTTTACTGTTGTTAGTGTAAAATGAGGTTAGTTAGTTGGAAATTAAATATTATCCCACTGAGGTTGTTTTGGTCTGTGCTTAAACATTGTTTATATAATTTGTGCTAATTTATTCACAAACCCATTGATGTTCATAGAATAAAGTTTAACATACACCATGGTGGTACCTTGGTTGAAAGTATGAAAACAAAGTATGTAAATGGGATGTCAAGTCAAGTAGAATGAGGATGGGATATGGACGGGATGTCCTACATGGATATCTACAAACTCATAAAAGGTTTTAGATATGCTAATTTCAACGCTTTATGGTATACATACCCTGATTTAAGTATTAGGACTAGATTACTTCCATTACAATGTAATAACGATGTATTTACATTAGCAGAGGATGTCAAAGGTCATGAAATAATTTATTTGTTTTGTTGAGCATAATATCAATGTTCTTGTTATAGAGGAGGATAGACAACAAGTGTCTGTGGGTGTATTTATATGGATGACGATAATGGTACTGCAAATGAGAATATGGTTGATAGTCACAACGTTAGATGGGAATTTGTGATTGTATGTGTAAGTGAACATGCTGCAAGAGAATCTGTTGGATTAGGAGAAAATTGTAGTGTAGGGACAGACCAAAATGGGCCTAAAAGTGTAGGGCCAAAGCAAAGTGGGACAGAAAATGTTGGGACAGAGAAAATGAGCTTGAAAATGTTGCATAACAAAGTGGTGGTAAAAATGTTGGTGCACAAGAAACTAGTCCAACAAAAAATGAATCTGCATAGGGGGATAGTAATGGTTCAACTATTGAAAATAGTGAATTTGAGGAGGATTAGGATTGGAGCACAGTTCTACCAAATCATACATTTTCAAACCTTGATGATGATAGATATGGTATCTTGGATGGTGAAGTTGAATCATGAATACCAGATTTTGTAAATGAGGATGGTTTTTCGGATGAGCTTGATAGACCTGTTAGCGGTGATGAGGAGGGTAGAAAAAAACCCTAAATTTCCAAAATTTAGAAAATATGCACATGATAATGATACTCACTATTGAACTTGACATGTTATTCAGCAGTAAACAAGACATAATAGATGTTGTGAAAACATTTGCAATGGTGACAAAAAAAAATCTAAGGTTTAAGAAAAAATGTTAAAATAGGGTAGTTATTAAATATGTAAAAGGCTGCCCATTTCATCTGAGAGTAAGTCCAAGCTAAGTCGATATTAGCAAGTGGTTAGTTTTGTGAATAACCACAATTGTGTCAGAACTCTATGCAACATGCAAGCCAAGACAGAGTGGTTGACAAAAAAAATTTGTTTCCTTCTTGAGTGACACCTATAATATGAAGACAAACGCCTTTGTGACAATTGCAATGGACAAGAGGGGGTGTGAAGTTGAATCATCATCAGATATACAGAGCTAAAGTTAGAGCACTTGAAAAAAATATATGGTGCCAATAGGGAACAACACAATCATCTCAAAAGTTATGCTGAAGAACTGTTGCGTAGTAATCATAATGGTACTGTCAAAATTAAGTGTGATATGACTAATAGTAGAGTTGTATTTGAAAGGATTTATGTGTGCTTAGAAGCTTGCAAAACAACATTTGCAACTACTTGCCACCCTTTGATTGAGCTTGATGGTTGTTTTTTGAAGGGTGAATATGGAGGTCATCTGTTGAGTGCAGTTGGGAAAGATGAAAATAATCAGATGATACCAATTACTTATGTTGTTGTAGAGGTTGAATGTGGAGATTCTTAGAGATGATTTTTGGAGTTGCTATCAGCTGATTTAGATGGAGTGTAACTTGCATCATGGGCATATATTTTAGATCAACAAAAGTTACTTTAAATCTTCTTAATTTATCTGTACAGATTTTAAGTAACAACTTATTTACATGTATTGAGGTTTATGTTGCAGGGTTTGTTGCATACTTTGGGGGAATTATATGGAGATAATGTCCAACATCGACTATGTGTTAGGCATCTGTATGATAACTAGAGGAAAAAGTTTCCAGGTGGACAGTTGAAAGAGATGTTTTGAGCAGCTGCAAGAGCAACCACATTTTCCTAATTTTGAGAGAGCAATGAAGAATCTCAAAAGTTTTAACTAATATTCTTGAGAGGATTTGAACAATAGAACTCATTCAACTTGGACACGTTATGACAACTCAGAAAACAACAAATGTGACCTTCAGGTAAACAATATGTGTGAGGCATTTAACAGAGCAATTGTGAACTATAGGGACAAACCAATAATTACTTTGTTAGAGAGGGTCAAGTATTACATCACAAGAAAGATTGTCAACTTAAGGTCTGAAGGGATCACATGCCCTAAAATACAACAAATTATAGAGAAAACAAGAAAGAATCACAGTGTTAGACTCCTAATTGGGTTGGTGATGATGACATATCCTTGTTTGAGATATATAGGAACTGTACTAAGTATGTGGTGGACTTGAATAAGAGAACTTGTAGCTGTAGAAAGTTGGATTTTAGTGGTATACCTTGTTGTCGTGTCATATCCTGCATATGGTACACTAATAAAAAAGCTAAGGAATATGTAGACAACTTCTATAGATTAGTTATTTCTAATCATTTATGTAAGTGATTTGCCATGTGCCACCTGATTGATGTTTATACTTTGACAAGAAAAATACATTTATGGCAATATATTCCTACATTGTGTTGTCATGCAATAGACTAAACTTGTGGGTCAAACATACAAATGAGCCAATTATGCCACCATTGTTAAGGAGATCCCCTGATAGACAAAAAAAGTTAGAAATAAGGCATATGATGAACCTATTAGTGGGGCATGATTATTAAGATAATCCACTTTAGTTATTTGACATAATTGTGGTAAATTTTGGCACAAATGAGAACTAGCAAAGTCAAGACAATTGCAAACAAAAAAATTCCCAAAAGGGAAAACAAGATATTATCATAATGTCAACTTCCATTCATAGTGCAACTACTTGACTAATAGTTTATTTAAATTTTCAGAAAAGGAAAACTAAAGTTGGGTCATCATCTATACCAACCACCAGTGCCAGGAACAACACAAAAAAGAAAAGGAAGTTGGCTGATTCTAATGGGAATGTTGCACACTATAACATCCCAATTTTTTTTATTTACACCATAAATTCTCTTAAAAATTATTTAAATTATTATTATCTATAATCCAAATGCGAAGATATAAAATTTTCATTATATTATACTCAATATTAAAGCATACATTATAACACTTTCAAAGTTCAAATTAAAATATAACAAAGTACACATAATTTCAGCTCGCCAGCGAACCTCGCCGCCTGACGAGACCCAGGGTAGTTCACCCAGCGACAACTATCGCCCAGCTTGACCCTACAGATAGCAAAACCTGAGTGATAGTAGAACTTTTACTGCCAAAACCAACCAACAAGCTGGCATATAATTCTACATTCTTATGTATGCATATCGTAATTCATCGATCTTTTACACCATATTCGCACAACTTCCATAATAAAATAATAATCACATAACTTCACAACAATGCCTCTAAATTCAAATAACATTATTTCTACACAATTCTCTTATATACATATTGAACAATAGAATAACATGCTTTGAAACTTCCAGCCACAATCCAACATATTTCATTTCAAAGCATCCAGCCTTTCTGCATCATCACTATTATCTGCTCCTGTGCAAAACACGATCATCACAGTCAGGCAAAAAACACAAACAATGCAAGGGTAAGCTTACATAATACGCAACAAACCATTACATCAATCGTAAAGCATGAAGGTTGCACAACGTTTATATTTAGTACCATCAATACACATTCACTAATAGTAACCAACCAAGCAATCATTCTTATATTCCACCTAAACATAAGCATTCATGACTAATAAATAAAATATTAATTAAATATCATAATCAATCAAATCAAACACACTTATATTCCCATGAATACAAGCTTTTCACACAACAACATGTTCAGACGCGACATATTCCAAAATATTTACATTGAGTTCGGACACCGATGTGACTTAAGACCCCTTCCAATTGGTGATAGACATCCAATCTGCCTGTGTTACCACCAATTTAAATCTAAGCAATACTCATCTGACAACCACAAACTGATGTCTAGTGTCTACCTGACACCCTCTAACACACAGTTGTTGTCTGAGCATGCCCTTTAGTCACCCCTTTGCATATCTGGTACTAGGACCACAATGTAAATCACAAAAATATCCCCTTGCATATTTGATATTCTGGATTACATTGACCCCAGCTATGTCCCTAACATCAATGTACCTCATCAAACATATCATCAAAGGCTAAGTTACCCAACTGTAACTGCCGATAACCAAGAACATCAATAAATAAATTCTCATCATGCATTCCAATCATATGCATTACATCACAATTCCAAATAATACATTTTCATTTAATAATTCAATTTCAGTCATAGAAAGTCAATTTAAGCAAAACTAAGTTACTATACCATAACTGTCACATCCAAACTATCCAATAATCATCCAATTCCAGATCAAACATCATTAACATAATAATCATCAACCTCAACTATGAAATCTTAATATACGCTAACTTAATTAGTTCAAATCACAATCAAATACGCACTATATTAAATAGCTCAAAACACAATTAAAATAAATGTTATCTTAAATAGTTCAAAATATAGTCAAAATACTTGTTATTTCAAATAACTCAAATCTCTCAACTACCAAATCACTTGTTCATTAAAAAAAATCAACAAAAGAACTTCTCTTACCTATTTCTTCATCCACAAGCCGATTAAAACATAACGGGAAGAATCAATGGAAGAAATTACACAGGAACCTGACAAGAATCCTAAATTAAACAGGAACCTTAGAAATCAAGATTTTTAAAGAAATTTTATCTTGAATGAAAATGAAAGGATCGAAAAGATCGGAAAAAAGTTTAGAAAATCATGATCATACATACCTATATTGATCACTTCTCAAAATCAGGAGCAATGAAAGAGACTGCGTCAGATTTCGTCAGCTCGAAGGCCACCATGCAGGGGAGAGAAGATTGGAGACGCAATACGACAGAGAAAGAAAAACATACGAAGAAATTGCAACGAGAAAGAATAAAATTTTGGAGGAGAGAGAAAATGTTTTTAAATATATATAGTGTCGGGAGTGTATCTGGTAAAATTATTTTGCTAAATATAATCCCCTTTTAAAACAACGGAAGTCCTAAAAACTTTCTGAAACTTAACTAAAACTTTTCGAAATAAAAGAATAATAATTATTCTCACCTTCCAATTCTTCTACCATCAACTGAATACAACCACATAGTCTCAACAAACTAATAAATGCATCAATCTCAAATAAATTAATAATCTAAATTAAAACTTAAATTTAATTTCCTTCACTATTTATTTTTTGAATTATAACGTATTAAATAAACAGATCCTTACACACACCAAGTCAGTATCAGTTACTAGAAGTAGTATGAGAGCTACTACATCTGCATCTATTGGAGATTTTGCACTTATACCAACACAACAATCAACAAACTTAGTAAAATTAGGGACATTTTGAGGGTCATTTTGTAAATTTTTTGGTTTAGGGTTGAAAACAGGGTCTAGTGTGCTTGAAGTTGCAATGAGGTTGTGGTTTATGTGCTGATTTTGTAATGAGGTTGTCGTTTATGCACTAATTTTGGTTTATAAGGCATGATTCTGGCATATTTTGGTTTAGACACTATGGTTGTAGTTTATGTACCAATTTTGGTTTGAGGTATGATTCTGGTAGATTTTGGCTTAGGCACTAATGTTCTGATTAATGCAATGATTTTGGTTTATGAGGTATGGTTCTGTTTCTGGTTTAGCCACTATAGTTCTGGTTTATGCACTGATTTTGATTTAGACACTAATTTATATTGCAAATTTTGGTTTGGTTTTACTTTCAGATGTTGGGTAGATTTGTTGTTCTTTATGAGTCAGTTCACAAAATTGAAAAACTTCCAATTTAATTAACACTGTGGTTGTGATTAATTTTGCAGATGTTGGGCAAATTTGTTGTGCTTTTTCCAAATTTCAAAATTAATTCCCAATTTAAGTCAGAATTGAAAAACTTCATTTGGTTTGCTATGCCAGTTCACAAAATTCATTGAAACAACTCATAACATTTGATTTGCCATTATATTAAAATTGGATTCAAACATCTCATAACATTAATCATAGTAACATAATATATCGGATTCATATCCCATACACCAAGTAAACCAATAACCCCTTAATCAACAACTTCCCCCTACCCTAAACCAATAACCCCTCACATCAACAACTTCCACCTAAACTAAAATAATACCTACTGACATAAACAAAAATCCTAACATTAATGATAACAGTAAGAATAAGCACAATTGTTATACTCATAATCAACCCAACAACAAGTAAACTTTCTCTTTTCTTTCGTTTTTTCAAACTTTTTTGGTCTCTATACTTTGATTGTTGTAGCTCTTCAACCTTCCTGAATAAACCAAGAATGATAATTTTCTCTCTAATATTCAACACTAGGTCATACCATTCAAAAAAATTGCATCCTCTACCCCTGACGCCTGCATTTGGTCCATTTCAAAACATGAGTTACAAGTAAAACAACCAAAACCTATAAAAACATAGCATTCTACTGTCAGTTCTAGTTATATCATGCTTGCCTCACATTAGAAGAGCTGTAACCATAAAATCTTCTCCCAGGGTTGTCTTGTGTCCAAGATGTCACCAATGAAGCTTTCGACCTGCAATTACACACCATTCACCACCTTCGAATTTCAAACTCAGACTTATGCGAGATGCCACTTGCTTCCATGTTGGTATGCTCAGAGGGTGCATGATTGTGTGCAAGGGTGCGTGATAAGGTGGGCAAAAGGATGAGCAACAATATGGACAACAAGCTAGGCAACAACATCAATAGGATGGTGAACTCGGGTGTGCTCCGATTATCAGATTTGGGGATTTTGAACAAAAGACAAAGGGGCTTACATAAAACCCTAAATCAATTTGGGGATTTTGAACACATGGTCATACTAATGTGCCATGTTAGACAACAATTAACCCCTAATCAAGTTAACATTTGTTAATTAACAATCAACAGTGTTAATTTGACAGAAGGTCAAATTTTTCCAATTTTTTAAAAAGGGAAGGAAAAAGCCAACCAAAAGATTAAGGGGAGCAAAAAGTAAGCAAAAATAAAATAAGAGACACTAATTATAATTTAGACAAAAATAAAAAAACTTTGGATTAGTTGATCCATAATGGATTAATTATACAATCCAAACCTACATTATTGTAATAAATAAACTTTCGTTTTGGTTAGATTTGTCCAGAAATAAGCTAATAATTATGATTGTTTTATTTATTTCAAATATAATAATTACTGATTTTTTATTTTGTTTAGGTTAAATTTGCAAAGGAAATTTTTAAATAATATTTAGGATGAAGTTAATATGAAGATTGATGGAAAGAAAGAAATTAAAAATGTTATTATTGTAACAATATGCTGGTAGACTTTACTGATGCATTCATATCTAAAAAGGTATAACTTCAATTAATATTTTCCTAGATGATATTAATGCTATTTCCTTTTATTATAAATAATTCATATAAATATTTTAAGTTTCCTTATCATAACTTCTTGGAAAATTATATATAGATAATTTTTAAGCTTACAATACATTAATTCATTCTCTTTGTCATGAATAATATATTTATCAATATTAACTTAAAAATTATTTATCAATCATTTTATATCTTAGTTTATAAGCATACGTTAAAAATTACTTATCAATCATTTTAAATCTTATTATATGGTTACGTCTTATTATATGACTACATCTTATTTTATAGTGCCATCTTATAAAGCATATTGTGACGAACGTTTTTAGGTGACATGTATATTTTTTCTTGAAAAAACAATATAATCTTTCTTTTATTTTCAACTATTGTTTTCTTTTTAATTTTTTTTTTTGATCTCTTGAGACTTTCTCTTCATAAAGATATAAATATAAATAAATATATATATATATATATATATATATAGAGTTCATAGAGTCAGAAAAAAAAAAAAAAACCAGTTGTGTTGAAAGTATGAATTGGAAGGCAAAGGAGATTGAGTTAACCAGAAACAGATAAGCACAACAAATACGTAATCTAACGCAAGCCCACCCAATAATTGAATTGAATTTGAACAAATAAAACAAAACCTAATAAACAAAATCTGAATTGGTTTTCTTCTTAGTCTTGAAACGCTCAATTTCCCACCCACCACGCAAACCTTTTCATCCATTCGTAGAATCAAATTCCGATCTCAGATTCATTCCAATCGCGATGGATCAACACCAATTCCTCCACCACCACCACTACCACCACCCCCAAGAACACCGCACATCACGCTACACCTCTCTTACACCCCAATCCCACAACCATCACCACAACAGCAACCTCCCTCCGCCGCCACCTGCTCCGCCGCCGCCTCTCTCCTACCACCGTACGCCCTACACCCCTCCGACACCCCAACCCCAACAGCAACAACAATTCCCTTTCAACCACCACCACCACACACCTCTCTCACACCACCGTCCCCTCGATGACGACTCATCATCGCGCTCTCTCCCCTACGAACTTCTCCCCCTCCCCCGCCGCTCCACCGCCCTCCCCTGGAACCCTAACCCTAACCCTAACCCTAGAACCCCCGACGACTTCAACCTCGATTTCCGCCGCCACCACCACCGCCCTCCCCCGCCGCCTCCCCCCGTCGACTCCCTCCGCTACGATTCCGACCGGTGCCGCGGCGATCCCTACGAACAGAACCCCCGCGAGCCCATCGCCTGGGGCGGCGGTAACTACCACGCGCCGGGGCAGAGCGACGTGGACCCCAGTCCCTATGTTCGTGTGTACAGCGTGGAGTGCGATGCTGACGTGGCGGGGAGAGTCCCCGGTAAGAGGTGGGTGGTGAGTGACAGAGAGAGAGGGAGAGAGTTGCACCATGAATCTTCTTCTAGTTTAGTCAGTAATGGGAACAATGAGAAATACTATCGTCATGGTTCTGAGAATTTGGGTAGGTATAGTAGAGGGAATAGTAGAGAGTGTGGTCATGAGTTTGCACGCACTCCTCCGAAGAAACAGGTGCAGAAGAAGAGTGCTCTGCTTAGGATTCAGACGGTTAAACCTAATAATAATCATAGGAACCGTGAGGTTGAGCAATTGCGGTACCCGGGTTATGGTTCTGAGTGCGGCAGTGGTTTTTTCAGGGGGAAGGAGCTGTATTTGGGGCATGGGGTGAAGGGGGAAGAGAGAGAAGGGAGCCCTGTTGAGATAGATATATCTTTTGAGTCAAATTCGCTTGTGGCGAAGGCAATTGTGGTGCCGCCGCCACCTTCGAGTTCTGTCGCTGTTCCTGATTTGAATGTGATGCCGGTTTTAGATTCGGATTATGGGGATAGGAGTAAAAGGGTTTCTGGCTCTGATGCTGATTATTCTGGTTTGCAGCAGCCGGTTAGAATGTCTTCTGTTGTTGTGGATTTAAATAGGTCACCTTGCAAGGGTAATGATAGCTCTGGTTCTGTGAAGGAGGTTATTCTGAAGAAGGATGTAGATGATGGTTCTTCTCGGTCTCACACCAGGGAAGCTGATGGTTCATCTCGTTCACGTGCCAAGGAGGCTGGTGATTCTCGTGAGAAACAGGAGGTGCCGGATTTGTTTAAAGCTGGGAGTGTCGGTTCTGATAAGTCTGCTCCTAGGGTTGTCAAGAAGAAGAAAATTGTTAAGAGAGTGAAGAAAGTTATTGCAAATTCTAAGTCAACTGTGTCAAATTCAAAGCCTGCTAAATCGCTTCCTGGAACTGTAGAAGCGAATAGTGTTGCACCCAGTTCGTCAACTGCCTCTAATCCTACTAAATTTGAAGCTAATTTGGATTTGGATGTGAAAAGCAACACTGTTGTTGAGGTGACTGGGCCAGACTGTTGGCACTTTTCATCAAAGGAAGGGAATGTATGGAAAGAAGATAAAGAGGGAGGTTTATTGCAGCTGAGTTTGGGGCCAGATTCCAGGTCACAAGAGTGTAAGAATGACCAAGCTGCTGATATTGAAAAAGTATCCAGGTTTGAAACAGATGGAAACAATTCAATTGCTCCATCTTGTGCCTCTAGTAGTGAAGATAAGAAGAGTGATTCTGATTGTTTAGATGCAAATAATTCTGTCCATGATAATGGAAATACTATTTCTGTCCATGTTAATGCTAATACTTCTGATTGTTTAGATGCAGATAATTCTGTGCCAAATACTGACAAGGTTACTAAATCATTAAGCGGAAGTACTATTTCTGAAGTCAATCACATGGATTATGATAATAAGCAATTATGTCAGAATGAACTCAATGAAGTGTCTCTATCACCAGGGAAATATTCAAATCTAGGATCCCCACAGAATAGGAATCTTGTAGATGTAGGGGATGAACTATTCAAAAACAGTGATACTTTTTCCTGTTCAGGAAAAACTAGGATTCAGGATGGTTTAGATTGCCTACAGCATGCCTGTGCACTAAAGAACAGTTCTGATAATGGATCAAGTAATTTAGAAGATAGTATTAATGTTCACTGTATTGGTATCATGCATGATGCTGGAAAGCAGGTGTCCCCTGGTGATGTTATCATATCCCCTGAGCACTGCGAGACAGAAAAAACACTCTCAAATTCTAATATTTCAGCTGGATCTGGTAAAGGGGACACAAATAAGTTAAAAAAGAGGAAAGCTAGAATACAACAAAATTTTTTGAGTTCAGAGATGGGGTCTTTATCTCCAGACTGTGTAGTTTCAGCTAGCCTTGTGAATAATGTGGATGAAGGCTCAAGTCTGTTGTTGAAAAATCCATCTCCTTCAGAATGTTTAGATCAATCTGTTCAAAACTTAGATTTGAACTCACAATCTGGCATGGATGGGGTTACTACTTTACATGGGAAAGGCGGGGTTTTAGAGGCTCGGTTTTTTGTTGGAAATAGTGACAAAGATGATGCAAATGAGGTTTCACTATCTTCTAAAAGAAAAAAGGTCATAGCTAATCCAAATTTCACTCAATGCCAATCAGATGTCAGTGCTGTGATTGAGGCTACCACCACATCTAATGCTGAAGCTCCTATCAGTTTTAGGGATAGCCAAGATCAGAAAGAAGGTGCTTTGTCAAGCATGGGTATGTGTATTCCATCTACTACTCAGTTAATGCCTAATTCAGAGGATATTACTAAAATGGCTGACAAAATTTTGGCTGGAGAGTCTTTTGAGCTTATTGATGCCAATAAGGAAACCATGAGTTCTGAGCATTTGGAATCGCAGCACCCAGATGTAGTCTCTTTTTCACCATGTCAGGACTTGGCATTTCCAAATTCGTCAACAATACAGCAGACTGATTTAACTGTGGGAAATATAATGGTAGAAAACATTACTCCAATTGGGCCTACAAGAAATACTCAAACTGACGTTTTAACTGTGGGAAATATTATAGTAGAAAAGACTGATTTAGAAGCTGTTGAAGAAAATCACCAGTATAGAGATTTCGTGCAAAGGTCATCAAGAGCTGATATGGAACCTAATGATCTCAATATGAAGAATGATCTACTTACTCACAAGAACCTTATGTCCTGTTCAGTCAGTGGTGATGAAGTCACTACAAGTAATTCAAATGATGAATTGGTTGAGGATGCACCTGGTGCATTATCAGATATATTTTCTCAAGGGACTGCATCTGAAGAAGTACCGGATAGAAGGATTTTAGAATTTACAGCAATCAGTGATGAAAATATTTGCGGGGTTAAAGAAAATTCAGATAACAACATATCTTTAGTGGAACATGGTTCTGACCCAAATACGTCAGCAATACAGAAGACTAAAAAAAATATGAAGTCAGATCATGCAATTGGACATGGTAACCTAATCACAAAGAAGATAATGTTAGAACCAGCCCAAGTTTCTTCCAAAGTTACGACTCAGTCTCTAAATTTTGGGTTGAGTGGGACCAAAAATCAGTCAAGTAATGTCATTCCCAAAACATTTCCAGGTCCTTTCACCTTTTCAAAGTCAAAGACATCTACCTCTTCAACTCATGTATCGAAGCCTCGAACTTGGCATCGAACAGGTAATAATCCTCCCACATCTCTACCTAGAATCAAGCCTTCAGTAGGAACAGTTCTTCCCAAAAGGCCAAGTCTAGATATGAAAGGGAACTTTCAAAATACCTCTTATGTCCGTAAAGGTAACAACAGTCTTGTAAGGAAACCCACTCCAGTTTCTGCTCTACCTCAAATCTCCTCCGTTAATCAGTTATCTTCTTTGGGCTTAGATGAAATAACAAAAAGCATTAAATCTGAAAGCAGGGCTGATGTGACAGATAAACCGATGTACGGGAGAGCAGGAGCAACAAATGCTGCACAGCAGAGAACTCCTCCACTACCGATTGACACCAAATCAGAGGAAAATACATCTTCCTCATTGGTAGAACCTCCTTCTGCTGGTTGCTGTGAAAATGCACCAGATCCTAGAAAATTTATAGAAACTGATAAGAATGCACCAAACTCTTCTGAAGATGTGCTGAAGCATCATGAAACTCCGGAAAATCAACCTGGTCCATCCGATGTTGGAGACAGACAAGCTGAAGCAAATGAAGGAAATATTTTTTATTTGAATACAAAGAGAATAGTATATATAAAGCCCAAAACAAATCAACTGGTTGCAACGTCAAATTCTTGTGACGCTTCTGTATCTACTGATGACAATGGACAAACTGCCTTCTCTGATGGCTACTACAAGAGAAGGAAAAATCAATTGGTTAGGACTACATTTGAAAGCCATATCAACCAGACAGTTCTGATGCCCAATAACACGGCAAATTCTGACGGACAAGGAACTAGTAATGCTCTTTGCGACAAGAGGTTTAGTAAGAGGCGGTCACATAAGGGTATGCATGAAGAACTTATGTTGCCTAATTTATTTTTTTGTTTTAGACAGGATGCAGCTAAAAATGGAGGTGCTGTTTTTTTTTTTGTTTTAGGTTCAATTTAAGAAGCACAGAAACTTCTATTGTTTGTTGTGTTCCTGTGTTGGACACTGACACACTCTGACATTTGTTCAACACTTTTAATTAGGTTTTCAATTAAAAAGCTATTATTTTTGCTTAGAAACTTAAAACTCATGTTTATATACAACTTAGATACCTAAATCAACACCTCAACATAGATGGACACACACTTATATTATTAAAAAAATAATGTTAGACCTATCTATTAGCTTTGTTATTGTAGAAAATTGGTGATATATCACCACTTTAGTTAATTTGTTATGTTATTCATATTTTATTTCATTAGAATCTCATTATTTGTATATAAGCTGTGTCCCTGTGTCCTATATTTTAGACATTAGCCGTGTTGTATCCGTGGACATTCTTAAATATTCAGTTGAATACTTTAGTTTATTTGTTAAAAACTGCAGTAAATTGCTTGCTGTAATTGCCTGCATAGTAGTTGCTGCTTGCTATTTATACATTGACTGTATTTATTGCTTATTTATGTCTTCATTTTTGGGTAAATTTATATGCTTGTTTAGAAATTGTATAGGCTTTGAAATATTAGCTATGCAAATTTCTATTAAATGACTTTTGAGTTTGTTTCCCATTTGGCTTTTTGAGTAATAGATCATGTGTGTTTTGAGTTGGTAGTGAAGTGATTTACTAATATTGCATATCATTCTCAACCATTGTGTTTTAACTCACCATCAGCAGAGGAATCCAGAACCACCACTGATGTTCCAATTATATGTTGTTTCATTCAATCAGTGGTTTCATTTGCAGTTGCTAGGAGTTCATGCAAACGTTCAAGAGCCTCATTAGTGTGGACACTCTGTAGCAAAAAATGTTCTGAAAATGACAGGAACTTGCATAATTATCAAAAGGTTTTACCTCAGTTGTTTCCATGGAAAAGAGCATCAGTTGCTTCAAGCTTTAATAGCGGTTCCTTATCTGCAATCAGGTACTTGATTATTTCATATTGCTTTCCTCATGGATACTGTTTCGCCTACCAGTATTCAATTGCAATAGTCAATTAATGTTATGTCTTTCAGCAAAAAATTGCTTCAGTTGAGAAAGAGGGATACAGTTTACACCAGGTCGAAGCACGGGTTTTCACTCTGGAAATCCAGAGTTTTAGGTGTTGGTGGGTGTAGTTTAAAATGGTCCAAATCCATTGAGAAGAACTCAAAGCAAGCTAATGAGGTTAGTATGGTATTTTAACTAGTGTGCTTTTCCATGAAGCTTCCTTGTTAAGTTAGGCATAATTTACATTAAGTAATAAAATAGATTTTAGCTATGATTCATACAATTTATTTCTCTTGTCATTTTAGGAAGCCACACTTGCTGTTGCTGCAGTAGAGAGGAAGAAGAGAGAGCAGAAAAATGTGGTTTGCATCAGTTCTCAGTCAAAGAGTAGGAAGCATTCTTTCCATGAGTGTTCGTCGTATCATAATGCCGACAACTCTCTTTTTGTGCTATCAAAACTTATGCTTCGTGTATTGGTTATCTTTGTCTGTTACTCTGACTTTGAAAGTAGTGGTTGATTGTGCAGGGGGGCGTATATTTCGTATTGGTTCAGTTCGCTACAAAATGGATCCTTCCAGGAGGACACTTCAGAGGATTTCAGGTGGTTAAAGTTTTTTATACGAACCATTTTACTCGGATTTTGCATTTACCTTTCACTTTTTTCTATATTTTTAGCATATTACAGTTATTTAAATGAATACACGCTTTTGGGACATTGTACATTTCATGTATTTAAGATGTTTACTGCATGGAAGGGATATAAGAGCGCTGTCCAGATTAGATAACAAATTTGTATTCTCTATGTATTTGATAACATGTATCAAGTATCAACTTGATTGTTAAACCTTCAAATGATCAACAATGTGTCCTTTGGCATCTGATCTGCAGTTGTTGAAGTTTGAGGTATGACATTGAACACATTTTCTGTAACATCAGTTGCTGGTTTATGTGATTCTTATTTTCAATCCTGGTTGATCACAGTTTTGATAATTGATAATTGTTTAAGGACAAACTTTTAATGATGGTTTCGAACTATTAGAAATTTTCCTTAGTATTAGCCAAAAGTCGTGTTAGCTAATAAATGCTTGTCAGTTTTTAGATTCCTTGCATGTGCATTAAGGCAATGGCAATATTTGTCTCTCAGTCACACCTTTCTACTCTTAGCACCAAAGAACCACATACATTGCACACCTCCAATTTCCCCATTTATCAGGAATTGTTGGTGCTGAACCCAAATGGTCAGATGGACTAGGAAAATCGGGAATTTTTCTGCCACCAATTGAATTGACCCTAAAAGGCTAAACCCTGGAAGAAACCAAAAACTGATGTTGAACCAATTAAGCTGTGTGACCTTGTCGTGGTTGAGAAAGTTTAACTTGTCCTTTTTTTTAATTGAATATTAAACAATTTTTTACTAGTGATTATTTGTTACCAATTTATGACCAAAACACAGCATTCCCCCTCTTAATTTATCCAATTTCTGACAATTAAGAACTTTAAGTGCTATAACAGTTTGACCTATTGTACATAATAAGGTTTTGCCTCTTTCCCTGTCACTTATCCAATTTGGGCCTATACAAGAAATTATGCTAGTATTAGTATAATACTTTCAGTGCACATGTTAGTTTTGATAAATCCATTTAAGATAGAAATATATTTGTATATTCCTTCCTGGTTCTATTATCTATACATTTGACATATCTATATGATTTGTTCTTGACCTGTAAGGTAAAGCCCTAAAAAAGACGAAAACTTTTGTCTCAGTTCTGAAAATATTGCTGCTCTTTGCTCCTTTAAAGTTTTCTGAGTTTTTAGGTGAATATATGCTTCCACATATTATGTAAAGAGTAACCAATTATGATTTTTTATTTTTGTATAAATTTGTCTATGAATTACTATATGGTTAAGATGCAAATGTATCATTCTTGAAACGCTCACAATTTATCCTCATGGATGACTTTGTGTGCAATACTCCACTGTAGTTAGCCTGTTTTACTTGTACAAAGCTTGTCAGTACTCTCAGTAATCAATTAAGCTCCTTTTTTATTTATATATTCTGAGCTCCTTTCTTTTGTTGCCCTGCTGGAAATAACATCAGAACTGTGGTATTTTTGTCCTTTCATTCACTTTTGTGTCTTTCTCTCTGCAAATTGAAAGGTTCTATATGTTCATCTTACAATTTTTCTTAATTGTAGACGATGAATCCCTGTCCTCTACATCTACCTGTTCAGGTTTGGCTTCCAAAAGAGCTTATATTCCAAAGAGATTAGTGATTGGAAATGATGAGTATGTGTTTTTTTTTCACCCTCCGTCATATATTCTATATTGGTTGTTTAACTAGCCATTTGGATAAGACTAGGTGAATCAGAAGGAAATGCTTATATATTATAAAGTCTTGCTATTTTATTTGAATGATTGCCATCAATATATGCAGATATGTCCAAATTGGCAATGGTAACCAGCTTATCAGAGACCCGAAGAAACGAAGTCGAAAATTAGCAAATGAAAAAGTTAGATGGAGCTTACACACTGCCAGACAACGGTTGGCTCGAAAGCAGAAGTATTGTCAGTTTTTTACTAGGTTTGGAAAATGTAAAAAGGATGGAGGGAAGTGTCCTTATATTCATGATCCCTCAAAAATCGCAGTCTGTACCAAGTTCTTGAATGGTTTATGTTCTACTCCCAACTGCAAATTGACACACAAGGTTTTGTAATAGATGGGGTCAAACAAATTGAATTTGATCTACTGCATTTGCTGATCTGTCTAAAGTTTGATTCCAATTGATTTTTTATGCAGGTTATTCCAGAGAGAATGCCAGATTGCTCTTATTTTTTGCAAGGTGCGTCATGTCATATAGACACTCAGTAGTCTTTCATCAAGTGAATAATATGAAAATGTGATTCTGACGTGTTTCATGGCAGGTTTATGCTCTAACAGAAATTGTCCATACAGACATGTCAATGTGAACCCTAAGGCTTCTGTTTGTGAAGGATTTCTCAAGGGTTATTGTGCAGATGGGGATGAGGTATAATCATTCTTAATTTTCTTAGTTACTGCATAATTTGAATACTTCAAACTTTTTCCTTTGTTACAATAATTAAGTAAATAAATCTGTATGCATATGTTCATCACATTTACATATTTCAAGAAACGGGTGTGTATAATCGGATGTTTCATTGTACTTGTGGTGATTGTTAGCCTATTTTCCCTTGTTTGATTGGTAATTCCGGTGATGGCATCTGTTATCACTAGTCAGTTAAAATATGATCCCTTGTCTGTTTATTTTCATCAAAAGTTCTTTCCGTTTTAGAAAAGTTTTCTTTTGTTTATAACTCTTTACGGATGATGGTGTGTTGTGTTAAAATATAATCCCTTATCTGTTTATTTTCACCAGAAGTTCTTTCAGTTTTAGAAAAGTTTTGCTTTGTTTATAATAACCCTTTATCTACTGGCTTCCGCATTCTGTCTCCTTGCGATCTAACCTAACCCTAATGCTTGCTATTTTATATTCATTTCAGTGTCGGAAGAAGCACAGCTATGTCTGTCCTACTTTTGAAGCAACAGGAACCTGTACTCAAGGAACAAAATGCAAACTTCATCATCCGAAAAAGCAGAGCAAAGGAAAGAAAAGGAAGAGATCTGGAGATCAGAACAGTAGGGGGCGTTATTTTGGTTCTATTCCTGCTGATATTTCTGAATCTGGGATGATGGTTGCTCTAAATAGACATAAACAGAGTGGTGAACATGAAGAGGAATTTTCTGACTACATCAGCCTTGATGAGAACGAAGAAGTTGCAGATACTGTCGATCAATCATTTGAGACAGCATCATTCTGTGACAATGATTCCTTGGATATGCAAATGGATGATTTTGATGAACTCATTAAACCTGTTCTTCTACTGAAAAAGTTTACATCGCAATCACCTCAATTCCCTAGCCTCCAAGCTTTAGGCAAGTTGCAGACCTAGGTTGTTGTAAATGAGGTAATTTAGGTAATGCAGAGCCCGCTTCTCCCCCCTTCAATTTTTTTTTTTGTCATTTATTTTGAATGCATAGCTTAATGTAAAAGGTCATCCTCCCCCACCCCTTCATTTTTTTTTTTTGGATTTTTATAATTGTACAATAACATCTTGGAATAATAGATTCTTAATTTGTTTCTCTGATTAGTGCTAGTGTGCTACAGAACTTTCTGTCTCTTTTGACTCAATTGGCATAGTTAATTAAAGGTAATATAGTGCCGTTTTACTTGACTTTTCATAATCGTGGAGGGAGAAAAACTCAGCAATCTGCTTATAACGTGAACATCTCAATTGTTCTATTTGCGTTCACGTCAGAATAGTATGGACATGAGAGTTGATGTAATTGTAAAACTATTATCTTCTAACTTTTAATGGATCCAAGTACACAATTGGATTTTACAGCCGCGTAAGACATAAAGACGTTTATTTTACAGTAGAAATATTATATAAAGGCAGGTATAAATACTAAGTTTCCTAATCATATAGGAAACTTAATAAAAAGTCATTTGTTATGTGCTGAACATATTTATATTAGTAGAAATATTGTAGGTTAGATTTTAAAAAATAATTGATTCATGAAATTCATTCAAGTTTTCAGAATTTTATCAGACATAGTAAATGACTTTTTTATTATAAAGAAAATAACTCTTAAAGCAAGCTCCTGTTTATGCATTAAAGAGATTACCTGGAATAGAATCTTATCCACATATGGTAATACTGATATGCAATTATACAAAATGTGTTAGATTCAGAGTTATTTCAAACATGATTCTATAAAGAGAGTTGACTTTTGACTAATGAATCTTAATTCTAGGTGGATGTGAGATGGGCAAATAGAGTAAGCATGATGAGATATATGAACTAATTTGTGACGTTAAAAGTTATAGTAACAGTTTTAAATAAAGTTCATGATGTTTGAATCACTCAATAAATATTCATAAGATATAAAATTAATTAAATTTCTTTTATTATTAAAATTAAATTATATATTTTAACTTTAAAAAATTAAATAAAAAAAAATTATTAAAAGAACCGATATATTTATTTGAGGAAATTTTGATTTATATTTCTATTTGATTTTCTTTTCCTATAAATTTGTTGAGACGTTTATCTAAACTATATTTACTCCCATTTTAAAGAAGTTCAGTTCGGTGCAGTTGAAAATCAATTCAATTCGAATTATTAATAAAATTTATTACGTAATAAACTAATGCTACGAATTTTGTAAAATATAGAGATAATGAAAGTGCATGGTTAAAATAGAAAAACCACATCCCTAACCACAAACATTTGGCTCCAGTTATGTTGTCCAAAAGCATCAACCTATTGCATCCCACAAACTAATCTAATATACTTTATAAAGTTCAACTCACGGAATACATCTTCTCTGCTTTTTCTCTATCTCTTCTTTCAGCAAAAATATGAGTAACTCAAATCTATTTATTTATTTTTCTGTCTTTTCTTTTCCTTACACAGTCTTTTATGTTTTGTTAATTTTGTACAAGGTTTGAAGATTAAAGACTTTTTGTTTCTAAAAGCACATACCTGCAATTATATTTGAAAGTTGTAAGATAAATTTTTTATATTTTTTTTTCATGTTAAGGTTTGAGTAAAATTTGATTCTTTTTTCTTCTTATTTTTTTTTTTTGTCTCTTACACTTTTTTTTTTCTTTTGATTTTGGACATGGTTTGAGAGATCAAAGACAAGCAGCAAAAGAATAGAAGCAAAAGTCCTCTTCTGGAAATGACGTGAAAGTAATAAGATGATTTTTCATTTTTTTTTTCATGTCGATGGTTGTTTTGAAATTGTTATATTATGAGTTAGGATTTTAAATTGTTAGCCCATATTAAGTTCATATAGTTTGCATTGACTTTGTGCATCAGGAGTTTAGGGATAATTGTTATATTCTAAGTTGTGGGTTTGAGTTTATTTGATTTTTTTATGTAATTTGTAAAGGTTACACTTTGTTGAAAAAAAAACAAGATTTTAAACAAATTAGTGTGATGTTAATAAGGTAAATTTTTCACATGTGAATTTTTCTCATACAACAATAGCATTCATAAAAAAAATGGTAAAATGGTCACTTGCTCTTGTTGGCCGTGCTTCTAACTAGCTGATTTGAAAACAAATTAGTGCGATTGCATCTTACCATTTGGTTCTTCTATAAATCATGTTCTGATTGCAACTTGAAAATAATTTCAAAAGGAATGCTTTGTTTTTATTTTATATTGATTATAACCACAATCCTATACATTTGTGACTTATTTTTTTTTTCAAATTATTTGACACAATAAACATCATCAAGACTAAATACATTCCATATATGATTTATTAAACAATTTTGGGATTTTAAATCTAATTAATTTCATGTTTTTTATATCTTTGTTTTGTTCCATCTTATTAAAGGTTTAATTTGAAATTGTTTTTTAATTCAGTGGTTTATTTCAATTTATTTAATTAGTTCTCAATTGTTAACGTAAATCATAGTGTAGAAGTAATTGGCACTTACATCTTGGTAATAAAAAAATCTATTCTAAGTGTTGACAAATTGATGATAGAGTTTTAACTTCTGTATTTATGGCATTTTACTATTAGTCTTACTTTGGTAGTTGTTTTTACTACATGATTTTAATTTATTTTTTCCTCAAATTGATTGTAGTATTTAAAAAAAATCATATGTTTAGGCAATGGCACATAAATGGGATATGAGGAAGAGATTGATGGCTAAAGAGAGACTCTCAAGCTTGCTTTTTGAATAACCTATGGGACGGATGCCATGTTACTAGCCGAAGTGGGCAAACCTTCGTTCAGAAGAAAAAATTTTTGTGCCGAAGAAAAGTCAGAGGCACTTAGAACAGACTTGGATTATGCTGAAGAAATCAGGAACTAAGCCTTAATAATGGTAGAGGCATGCAAGAAAAGGATGTCTCAGTGTTTTAATTCCTAAGTCCGGCCACGAAGCTTTCATCGCGGTGACTTAGTATGGAGAGTAACAAGAGAAGGAAGAAAGGAAAAGACATAAGGGAAACTAGTAGCTAATTGGGAATGACCCTTCTGGATTCACCAAGATCTCGACAACGGAGCGTACAATTGTTAGGAAAACTGATCCTTAGGACTTGAAATTCTACTCATCTCAAGCCATAGTTAATGTACATGTACTTCTTAGGGGTACTTTTTTTTTATTTGGCTTTTTATCCCTACCAAGAGTTTTTTTTTTCGAAAAGGTTTTTAACAAGGCCCCACGCATATGAATTAAGGAAGTATATTTCAGCTCAATTATGACTTCTTGCATTAATTTATTAAGTGCCCTCCTGAATTTTACAATTCGAAAAAGGCCATACTCAAAGTATCCTCCCGAATCTTACAATTCGGCTTAGACAGTACTTGACAAATTGGAGTACTTTAATAAGGGAGTAAAATAGAAGTGGTTATTAAGAAAGAAGAGTTGTTGAAATGAAAGGATAAGTTAAAAGACAAAAACATTTATATCATGCACAACTTTAAGCTAGTTTTGAATGAAGGATACTGTAATCATTGGTACAAGCTTATCTTTGCTTGTCTATTAAGCAACATGTTCCTGACATTCCGTTCAATGTATTGTATTTATTTTCATGACATACTTCAAAGAGAATATTCCTAAAGAGTACAATTAGTGGTGATTTGTTTAGTTGCACCTTTTAGGGACAACATGTTGTAAACTTCATTGCATATTGCGATCAAAGAAAGGACTTTGAACCTATAATTGTTATTTTGATGCAAATAAGTATCAAAGATGCATCAGGTTAAAAAAATATGTGCATCTAATTGATATTTTTTTTTCAATTGACCATCATATTGACTATTTTATTTGATTGATAAGATCGTGTTACCTACAATCATATTGAACTCATGGAAAAATGGTTAACAGCTGACGATAAATGAAGACATAACAAATATGCATGCTTTCAAAAAAAAAGTTTAAATGTTTTTGAATATTAATTATTTTTCTACCTTATCTAGAATTGATCAACTTATCAATTTTATCAATTTGGCAGTATAGAGTTATGTTAATATGGATGATTCTCAATCATTATCAAGTCTGACTATAGACCTCACTTAATTGTTTGGATGTTCTTACTTCTCTGCAAGTTCACAGTATTCTAAATTAGAGAAGTTTATATAGAAAACCAAAGTGATTAACATTAGAGAAACAAATGAACTTAAGAGGTAAGGCGGATTCATGTAATATTTATAAACATTTTCAAATTTAAAAGTCTATATTCTCTAATTTGATATTTAATTTTGTAGATAGGATAAATCTTGTGTAATTATTGTGACTACCAAAAACTTTATTGTAGGAATAAAAAAGGATTTATTCCTTACATGCAATCAAATGGTTGGTGTTATTTTGCACGAAATAAATGCAATAAAAAGATTGTAACTCAGGCTTTAAATGCAATTGTGGAGAATACAATGAAAGATTTGTTCCAAGGTTTATTCCTTTACAGTTTAGTGTCATTCAATTTTTAGAATTAACTATATTTGTGATTTATTAAATAATTTTAATATGTTAATTTGTGAATGTTTGCATTTATAGGTACATGCAAAATATAAAAGTTTATATAAGAAGAATAATGTCTATTTTATTTTTTGGGATGAGTAGCGTTATGGAAAATTTAGCTGTTGACCTTATAAAATTAATGAAAGATGTATGTACCATCAAGTTTAGCAACAAATTAATCATTTACATGTGTTAACTATTTTATTTGAGAGACATTTAACTTATATATATGACAATTGAATTTGTTAGGAGGGTAAAGATGATCTTAATGTATATCTAGATTTGCTAGACAAAATAAATCCTATGAAGTATAAATGTGTTCTTAGCGTGAATTAATTGTTTTGTTTGCTACTATGACAATCTTATATTAAAATGATGGTAAAATATCACACTTTTTGTTAACAATTTGTCTGATGTGAATAAAGTTTCGCAATGTGACACGGTAAGAATGAATAGAAACCTAATTTTAATGTTGATGTTTATTTTACTTGATTTATTCTTTTTGCAATTTCAATGGTCTTCATTAGCAATTGCAATAAAAATATCATGCAAATAACTTATTCATCAAAAAGGAAAAAATTGACAAATAAATATATAGATGTTACCAAAATTTTATGATAAGTACTTAATACATTACCGTAATAAAAATATATAAATATAATATAATGTTAAATACATAAAACATGACTATTGAAACTAAAAGGATTTAGAATAATTTTGTAAAATGTTATTCTTTTAAATTTATCATTTGGTCTCTTTTAAAATTATTTATAAACTATAGTAATTAAAAATTTGTTTCAAGATATTCATTTTCACTTTTGGCATATTATTCATGTTGAAATAAATTAGTGCACATCTTTTACAAAATCATTATATAAATCTATATAAATTTTTTTGAAAAAATATAAATTTAAAAAATTTATATTATAAAAATTTACAAAAAAAAGGATAAATGCAGAATAGAGAAATACATAAAAAAGTTATAGAAAATTGTCAATAGCTTATAATACTGTCAATTGCAATTCAATCATAAAAAAATATGCACCTAGATCTAATGAAAGAGAAAAATAACTACGAAAAAAAAAGAAGAAGGAACATACTCACGGTTGTGGATAGCAAATGAAGTTTTCACAAAAGATAAGTTTTAGCATACTTACAACTCATACCAATTAAATTGAACAAATTCATAAAAATTGTATGTAATTCTTATCAACTCATAAAAATTGTATGCAATTCATAAAATTTCTAATTAAATTGAACCAACTTATACCAATACCCTAATTTTTTTTTATCATGAATTGTAGTTCAAAACAACCCATATGTTGTTCTAGTAACTGTAATCTTTTGGTATGATGTATTGACCGTATTTTTTAGCACTATATGTGCAAAGATATTTTGCATGATTATCTTATAAAAGCAAGGTACTTAATTGAAGAATAAAAACATATCTAGAGTTTAAAGATAGCTATGATATTGCATTCATTTTGTAATTTGTTCAATACTTTTATAGCCTCACATCATTTGAAGTACCTCACCTATATGATATGACTGTTCTTCAATTAAATACTTTTGGACCAAAGATATAATTAGTTAGATTATTGTTACTCTCTTTTTGCTTAATTAAAAAACTATACTCTGTATCTTATGCCAACATATTAAATTGTACCAAAATTATAGGGATTTATAGTTTGTAAGTTAAATTTCATAATATCTATTTAAATAAAATAATCTCTACTATTTATTTTTTTGTAACTACAAATGTCAGTCAATTTCTTCTCCTCTTAGATTAAGCAATTGAGGCCAATGCAAAACTCGTTTGATTGTGACTTGCTTTAACCACATATTACCTGGACAGAAAAGTAAGTTAGAAAATTCAATTTGATTAATTCAATTTAATACAATTAAGTAGAAAAATCAAATTTAGTTTTGTAACCAAACTGCTACTCTATTATGTTACAAAGTAAAGTTTTATGATTTTTATCCAAAGATGTTTCAGTTTTTGTCAAGTTCTTTTAAATGGTACTAAATCATTATTAAAATAAAGTTATTATACTATTTTAGTTTGATAAACTTTGAGTGTTCCACCTAATATTTAGTTTTTTAAGGTGTCAAATTATTAGTATAAACCATATCATACATAGTTCAGTTTTAGTTAGTAATTAGTTTTTTTTAAGGTATCAAACTACTGCAAAAGAAAAAAATGATTTTCACATACAAAACAAGTATTTGTGCATGGTTGTTAGGAGAAACATACAAAAAGAGATATTCAAACTTCATTACTTGACGAGTTGAGGGAATAATGTTAAAAACAAAAAAAAATTAGAAAGAATCTTTATAAAATGAAACAATAAATCATTCGAGATGAATGATCTATGAAGTTGAATATTGGAGGAGCACCAAAATAAAAAATAATGATAAAAACTATGTCTAAAATTTTGTTAATTATATATTCGACTGAATGCATCCGGCTTGTGGGTATGCACATGTTACTTGCTAGTAAACACACTAAAACTAAAGATATTTAGGTAAACCCTAAACCCTAAATGATAAGTAAGAATCTTATCTAATATTTAACATGTAGTAGCAGAGAGTGAAATAGAGTAAGAGAGTATATAAGAAAGTTTCAATGACATATATATTGATTAAGTTAAATTAAGGTGACTTTAGTTTTAAGCATTTTCACAATTGCTATGAGTTGAGGATTGCGAAGAACAATATAGTGCCTGTTGATTCAGATAAGATGGATAAAAGGAGTATCTAAGGTAAAATCAGTTGTGCTGAATCATTATCAAGAGAAGTTTAAAGAAAAAGGATTAAATAGACCTAATCTTGATGGGGTAGAATCTAAACAAATATTGAAAGGCTATGGGTGGAAGAACCATTCTCTAGAGAAGAAATCAAAGAAGCAATATGGTCTTGGGAGGGGGGGGGGTGTAGTCTGGGACCAGATGGATTTGGAATGAATTTTTATAAAGCTTGTTGGGAGATAATTGGGGAGAATTTAATTAAGGTGGTTCAAGAATTCCACAAGTACAACAATCTACCTAAAACTATAGCATATTCATCTTCCTTTATAGCTTCAATTCCAAAGGTGCAGAGACCTCACAATCTTTCTCAGGATTTACCCATCCTCTCATTTCGAGTATGCATAAAATAATATAAAATATTCTGTTAGTGAGGCTCAAGAGGGTTTGGGGTTAGGGGGTTATTTTTTAGTGTCAAACAACTTTCTTACCTGAGAGATCTATTCTGGACAGGGTATTGGTTTCTAACGAGATAATTGATTGAGCTCATAAGCTTAAGAAATTCACCTTTCTATTTAAGGTGGGATTTTGAAAAAGTTTATGACTCGATCAATTATAAATTTTTAGAGTATATGTTTTGTAGGATGAACTTTCGGAAAAAATGGAGGTTGTGGATAAAAAACATAATTGAACAAAGTTATATCTCAGTTTTGGTACTTGGAAGTCCAACAAGTGAGTTTCAACCAAAAAGAGGATTAAAGCAAGGTGATTTGTTATCATCTTTTGTGTTCTGGGTGGTGGCAGAGGGAGGGTTTATTAGGACTGTTCATATCAATAGAATAACATATACAAAGAAATTGGGGTAGGGGAGGATGCAAAATATTCACCGTTGAAATATGTAGATAATGTCATTTTGATGGGGGGAAGCAAACTTTCAAACTGTGTAGACCTTGAAGGTAATTATAAGAGGTTTTGAATTGGTGTTAGGTTGAAAATGAACTATAAATCATATGTTTTGACATACGGTGGTATGTTTGCTGAATTGTAATGTCTCCTTATTGTCATTTAAACTCTTGAGGGTTCCAATACAGGTCAATTTTATGGTGCTTGGCTACATGGGAGCTCGCGGAGCTACCATAGGATTTGAAAAAGGAATTGATCGAGATTTTGAACTTGTTCTTTCCATGACGCCTCTTAATTGAGACATGAAATCCAATGAAGTAGAAATCACTTTTTTTTACTATACGTATTGAGTTGAGTTGAACGGGTCGTATTGAAATCAAATTTTCTTTTTATTTTTTCTCATTTCTATCTAATCTTTTTTTCTCGTTAGATTGAAATCGGCTCTAGTTACTCTTCGGAATGGGATAGAAGAAAAGGGTACGAAGATTCTCAAACCGAACTAGGAAACAAATCCAATGACTTCAAAAGAATTGAACGAGGAGCCATATGAAGTCATTTTTATGGTTTAAATGTAAATCCTATGTTTTCACATGCAGTGGTTTGTTTGTTGAATTGTAATGTCTCCTCACGGTCATTTAAACTCCTAGGAGTTCCAATTGGGGTCAATTCACGGTGCTTGGCTACATGAGATCTAGTAGTGGATCAATTCAAGAAAAGGCTAGCAGGTTGGA
This sequence comes from Psophocarpus tetragonolobus, assembly GCA_037954015.1. Classification (NCBI taxonomy): domain Eukaryota; kingdom Viridiplantae; phylum Streptophyta; class Magnoliopsida; order Fabales; family Fabaceae; genus Psophocarpus; species Psophocarpus tetragonolobus. Next base: position 29,510,788 of record CM075695.1, on the reverse strand, counting down.
CATAAAAGAATATGTCATTTGCAGGAAGGTTAGTAATCATAAACTCAGTCCTTATGAGTCTACCTTTGTATTTTTTTTTCTTTCTGTTACAGTTGTCAAGTTGCCCTTTTGGAATGAAGGAAACTCAACTAAGAGAATTCAAGTGTCTTACCCCTTAGTTGTGGGTGGTGTTTTTTATATAGTGTTTTTAGGGTTATTTTTGCTTCGATCTTGGGGGGTAGTTTTATCTTTTAGCCTCCAAATTAGGGAGGTTCCCTATTTTTAATGGTGGTTATATCTTTTGAGATGATTTCCTAGTTTTAAGGCTGGTTATATCTTTTTAGGCGATTCCCTAGTTTTAAGGGTGATTTTATCTTTTAATATATACTAGTGATTCATAGACATGGTGCACTATTTGCAGGGGTTATGATGTAACAATTAGAATTGTTCGGCCAGAAGGGAAGCTTTTCGATAGTTCGGTCGACATCTGAAGGTAAACAGTAACACTTTCTACAAGGCTCCAAGGAAAGTGGTAGAGGTGCTAACTAGAATGCAATGTAAATTTCTGTGGGGGTGAGGTAGACAAAAGTAGAATTGCCTAGGTGAGTTGAGAAAGGGTTTGTATTCCTAAGAATGAAAGGGGTTTAGGTGTGAAATGTCTATATAAATTTAATGTTAGTTTGCTTGCTAAGTGAATATGGAGGTTTTTAACTAACAAGAAGGCAATCTAGCGTCCTTTGTTGCATAGTAGATATGAGTCTTTCCATGATATTCCATATCAAAATACTAAGTAGTCCAAAAGTTCCATCTAGTGGTAGGATGCTTGGTCAATTGATAATATGGTTGATGTGTCCCTGAGATGGTTTTCCAATAATGTTAGAAGGAAGTTAGGTGATGGTCACAAAATCTATTTTGGTTACATAATTGGCTAAAAAGAGGATAACTCGGTTATATTTTTCCTAGACTTTGCTTTGACATAAGAAAAGAAAACAATTGTCAAATATATGGGAGGTCTATCATCTGGACGTCTTTGTTGGAAATGGTCTTGGCATAAAGAATTGTTTGTGTGGAAGGAAGAAGTTTTGTTAACATTGAAGGGATTACCACAAAATTTGTGTCTTGAATAGTATCCCTAAAATGAATGGGCTTGGATTTCACCGGTTAATAGTCAGTTCTTAGCAACAGATGCATAAAAAAATTTAAGTGCAGGTTCTCCGAGTAGAAGTAGGTCTCATTTTGATTCTCAAGTGTTCAAGTGGTTATAGAGAGAGAAATTGCCTTCTAAAGTCATAGTTTTCTCATGAAAATTATTGCTCAATAGGATCCCAACTGTGGACTACTTGATGACTGGGAAATGACTCTACATTGCAAAGTTGTGTCTTGTGCAGGAAGCATATAAAGGAACATAAGCATCTCTTTCTTTTTGGTATATTTTCTGAGGTTGTGTGGTATAAGGTGATGAATTGGATTGACATAGGATCACTTTTACTAGATGATTTAGTATATTTTTTTCATATGGTTAGTTCTTGAGTGACGGGTAGAAACAAAGAAAATTCATATATCTATTTTGGCACGTAGTTTATTGGAGCATATAAATGTTCAGAAACTCCATTGTTTTCAAAACAACACATTGGAGTCTCTGGATTGTTTTCTTTACATTTAGGTTATTTTTTAGAAATGGATGTGATACAAATATGGTGCTAACATGTTTAGTGTTTTTCTAATTAGTGTTGTAACCCTCTATTGTGCCTTAAGAATATATAGTTGATGTTGGCAAAGGGGTTTTTTTTTTTTGTAGAAATTTGTACATTTGGAAAATTGCTTACAGGAAATTATGATCAGGATTAGTAGGTTTGAATGTTTTAGTAAATATACAACTTATGAAGTGCTTTGTTTCATGGATATTATATAATATATACAACTTCTTGTGCCTTTAAAAAAAATGACATTTTTTTCTTTTAGTAATTATGGTATTGATACGAAGTTTGTAACCAATATTCAAATCCTAGATTATTTATTTAAGGGACACAATTCCAGTAATGTATTTTTGTTTTATTAAAATTATATATAATTTTCAATTCTAAAATTTGACTTTTAACTTATACTTTTTTATAATTTATGAAAATAAAATTTTGGCTAAATTATATAAAATTATATTTTATTTATGAAAAAATAATTCTTTCAATTATTAGAAAGTTATATAAAATTTAAGTTAAAAATATATTTTTGACAAATAAAAATTATGATAATATATGAAATATTTGAATATTTTTTTATTTTTAGTATTTAATTAAATAATATAATTTAGATTTGAGTCAAAATTAATATATTATTGTATGCTATATAAAATCAATAATATTACGTATTATGTAATTTTTTACAAATATAAATATAATATATATAATAAATAACATGCTAAATAAAATTTTATAAAATTATTATGATATAAATTAGTAGTTTGTTAACTTACATTCATTTTTTTTAAAATAAGTTAGCAACTTATAGATTAAATGTATTTAAATAAATTTGTAATAAAATGAATAGGCGGGGAAAAGAAATCGTGAGTTCCGATCCCTCCATTAATAAAAACTAATATATTAACAATTAATAATTTATCTATATAAAAAAAATTGCGGTTATAATTTGTTAGCTTACTCCTAAATTATAAATGAGTGTAACTTACGTTTTCTATAATTTGTTAACAAACCCCTATAAATTAAGATATTATATTTATTATTTAAAATATTATGTATATATTTTGTAATAAATTAATGAAAAAACACTTCGTGCATGTATTGAAAGTTATTTACATATGTAGTTTGATATAGCTTATTTCGAAGAGTGTGGCTGTTCTTAACGGTTAAAATAAATAAAAATGTAAAAAAAGTCACCAGATAGGATTATTGTCTTTATAATAAATTAATAATTATAGATATTACATTAGATATATGCTATTACAAATAATTATAATATAATATTAAATTATTTGTATGATATAATCTAATTATATATAATAGTCATCCTAATATTAAACACATCATATATTACTTTATTTTTCTTATTATAAAACTCTTTTTAAAAAAAAAATCAGAAAAATATTTATTTCAAATTATCGCATTAAATATGTTGATATTATTCTTTCAAAATTTAAAAATAGAGAGAAAGAATTTGTTAGTTGATTAAAAATACTTTTGAAAAGAAAATTAATACATCTAAAAATTTTAAATGGATATTATACAAGAGACAGTTATTTGAAAAGAATGTTATAATTCGACATAGAGGCTGTTGTAACGTATGCAGAGAAGGAATAACATGCTATCTTTTCTTGCTCTTTTCTAATTTTTCCAAATCTAGCTTCTTTGTTTGGATAAAAATTACACTAAACTGATAATATATGAAATAAAATAACATTGTTATATAAAATTTTACTAAAAATCATTTTTAGTTCTTGAAATTTAAAAATATATTTTTAATCTTTAAAATTAATTTTTTTATTAATATTATCTGTTTATAAATTTCAACATACTTAATTGTACCGATTAAAAATTGAACCTTAAAAAAGTTAAAGTTAAAAAAGAGAATGATTCACAAATATAAAAACATATTTTCTATCAATAATTTTTACCAAAAACAAAAATTTAAAAGTGAATCAACTAAAAACAAATATTTTTTTAATTTTAAAAACAAAAAGTGATTTTTTGTAAAGTGACAAAAAATTTATTTAAGCCTTAATTTTTAACATAGGATAGGTTTAGCCAATCTTATCATGTCATAAAACATATGCTCACAATAGACAACTTTTATGTTAATTGAAAAAGAAAAACTAAAAACAAATCAACTAAAAAAATATTTTTGAATTTTAAAAGTCAAAAGTGATTTTTTGTAAACCTTTAGAGAAAAAAAATTATTTAATCCATAATTTTTAATATAGGATAGGATTGTACTATCTTATCATGTCATAATATAATTACCAAAAGGTCCCTTGAGGTTAATCCATACAAAATTGATTGAATTTTTATTTCCAAGAGTCATAAACAAAAGATATTTCAGAAATACCCAGGTGCACAAGATATATAGAATGTCACCTAAAAACAGAAGTAGCTTAGAAAATATATAATAATTATATTCTTGCATTTGTTAGCTACCTATGCCCTCTCAATTAACATAATCTTTGCATTGGTGTAATTAAAATATAAACAAAAAGTGAACCAAATAGAAACTGTGGCTGTGGTTAAATAACTTCCAAATCTTAGAAGTAACAAAATCCTAGTTTTACATTTTTATTAAAATGTTCAAGCATTCTTCATCAAGCCAGGGTCGAAAAATTCCTTGGTGGGTCAAATTCTGCAAAACATATAAACAAAAAAAATCAAGATATCCACTACAACATGCAAATTAATTCACAAAAATTAAAAGATATATACTAGAACTCACATATTCACCAATGTGTTAGAAGATGTAAATACAAAATTAAGAAATAGTAGACAAATGAGCCAGCAAATGCAGTAAGAAAATTGCAAAGCAAGATAAAAAGTGAATGCAAAATCACAGAAGCCACCAAATTCATAAATACTATCAAACAAACAATTTACTTCTTACTAATAAATAAGACATGATCAATGAATCTAGATCATGTTGTCACATGCAATTTTTTATTCAAAATTTCAGGACTAAAACAAATGTAGATGATGGAAATAAAATTTCCACCAAAACCAATGATAACAATCAACACAACCCCCAGAGCACTTGAGTGTGAAAAATGGGCTGGAGAGAAAATAGGTAGATGTTCTGAAGTCTAAACTATGTTCTAAAGTCTAAACTATGTTTCTAGTTTTACAATACTGAATTTCATCCTCTTTTAAAGTATACTGCATGTGGCCATATTACTCATTTCAAGAACTTTTTCATACATGGGATTAACAATCACAACCATAAATGATTCTAAATTTCAAACCTCCAAATAATCCATAAATAACTATAGTTACGAAGCTTCATTTTATTCTCATCTCAACACTTAACTGAAAATGGCCTAAACAGGAAATTAAGTGAACATGAATCTACAGACTTACTTGCAACCAGAAGACAAATCCCCGCAAGAGAAACAAAACCCTTTCTGGTTGTTTGAATTTAGTAATTGCATCTGCTAGATCTGCACAATAGTAAAACCAATAGAGGATGACATTAGGTTTAACAAAAACAAAGTTTCGCCATAATGGGTATAGAAACACCTGAACTTTCAAAAGAAGCAAAAGCAACCTAACAACTTGCACAAACCATAGATTTTCATAAATTCATATCAATATAACGTTCCCATAATAATCAGCCACAAGAATTAACCGCTTATGGCCATAATACCTTTGTCTACCTTCACTTAATCAAAGATTCTCCTACCTTATATATCGAGATTAAGTTAGTTCATTAACTCCTGTGGCTCTAAATTATTTTATCACCTATGTTGTGGTAAAAAAATACTAACTGCTGCGAACAATCATCTCAGTATGTAAAAAATACACAAAATGACGGTAGTTGTAGGTTTTCTAATAAAAAGAATGAAAATATTAACTTGCTCTTATTCAAATAATCCAACTAAGTGCTAGTTGGTGCATGCTTATAGAAAGCAGGAGATGTTTAATGTTGGAAGTCAGAAACAAATCAAAATAACTGAAACTTGATTCTTGACAGCTTGGTTAGGATTAAACTTTCACATTAGCAATTTAATAGAAAAGGAAAATCCAAAAGTCAACTAGTTTACAAAATACTGGACCTACCTGGGTACAACTCAAGATATGACTTGCTAACACCCCCTGCGCGATAAGACTTGATCACCCCCCGACGTGTTTCTGCATGACGTTCTTTTTCCTTTTTCTCTTGTACTTCATGCAGAAGCCTATCACATTCTTCTTGGTCATAAGGTCTTTGAAGATCATCCATAAGTCTTCTCCTAAACTGAGAATTATCGCAAGCAGATAATTGCCAATTTTCTTTGGGATTCTTTTCAGCTTTAAAGCACTAAAATACAAAGACATTATCAAGTTAAAATACAAGTGTATGATTAATTATGTGCTTGTGTGAACCATATTCAGAATTAAACAATACAGTTACATTGTGTGAAGTTGAAGACACTTACAGATAAATCATATGCTTTTGAAGAAACAAATGGAGTGTTTTGATGAATTTGATTAGGATCTAGAAGAATAAGATCAGACTCAGAGGAATCACTGTCAATATCCATGCTGTCTGTCCTTAAGGTATTCCTCTCAGGGCTTTCATGAATTTGACTAGGTTCTGAAAGAATAAAATCTGAATCGGAGGAATTATTGTCGCCATCCACATTATTTGTCCTTGAGGTATTCCTCTCAGGTATACACTCCACCTCTCCATCGAAAATCATAACAGAATTCAGATATTCTAGGTAATCTTCATCAACCTCACTCCCTCCATAACAAGAAACTTGTGAATTTTGCCTATCACTTGATCTGCTTCCTATTAATTCACTAGGTATATAGTCATCCATGAGAGAATTCAGAAATATCTCATAATCTTCGTCCACAACAACATTTATCCGCATATTACTGCAGCAATTATTCTCAGGAGCACAAGAAACATCTTCCCGTGGCCTTTTCTTACTGAGTCTTCTTTTAGCCCCCAAATTATGCCTACATTTCGATGGACCACTTGTCAGTTTTCTCGAGGCTTTATTTCCTTGATTTCCAGTCTCTTTCCTTTGCTTTGAACCCTTATGTAACTTTGGATCATTATGCAATCTTTCCTCTTCTCCCCAAGGACAATCATTATGGTCAATGGTGTTGCAGCCAACATTGATATCACTATCAGAACCATTAACATTATCGTCACTATCAGGATAATGTGTAGTTAAATACAATTTGTAATCTTCATCCATTTCATCGTCATATAAGACATGAGCATATCCTGCTGTTGAAATTGCCATGTTTCGATGACCCTTTTTTCTTGTTGAAATTTCCACTTTTTCATGACTCTTTTCTGCTATAGCCACATTTCCACAACCAGTTTGTGCTGTCAAAATTGGCACTTTTTCATGACCCTTAGCTCCAGTTAAAATTGCCAAATTTTGACCACCCTTTTTTGCTGTTGAATTTGACACATTTCCATGACACGCTTGTGCTTTCAAAATTGCCCCATTTTCATTAGCCTTCGTTCCAGTTGAAATTGACACTCGACCATCCTTTTTTGCTATTGAATTTGACACATCTCCATGACCCTTTTCTGCTGTTGAATTTGACACATTTCTGTGACTCTTTTCTACTGTTGAAATTACCACATTTTCATGATCCTTTGTTCCAGTTGAATTTGTCAAATTTCCACTACCCTTTTCTTCTGATGAATTTACCACATTTCCATGACCGTTCTTTTCTGTTGAAATTGTCATATTTCTGTGACCCTTCACAGTTGATCTTGCACCACTGTCACTGTGATTATGCTTCATTCGATTATTTGAATTTGAAAGTTCCCGCCTCTTCCATCGTCTTTCTGACCTATAATACTCAGAATCACAACCTTTTGGATTCTCACTCATATCATCCAGATCAATAGTCTCCACATCAATGATAATCTTGTGATCAGACTCCATTTTCCTTTAACCAGACAAGTGTACAATATTTACTGTAAACAGAATAAATAAAAAGAAAATAATTCATTTATAAAAATTGCTACCTTAAAGAAAAAATCTTATTAATTTTCTAATGTAGAACATGTTTCCAGTGCTTTATTAAAAACAAAATGCAATTCAAACAACAGATACAACTAGAATCTAATTAAATACATCAATAGATAACAATCCATGCTTGGAGCACATGAAAATCAAGTAATAGTAACATTATAACATTTACAAAGTTATAGCAGCTAAATTAATGGTAACTTTATTTTTTATTATCATAATTTTTTTTTTGAAAAAGAGTAAGGGGATTCTTAAATCAACATGCCGACCAGTATTATCAATGACGGGTGGCAAAACATAGCGGAAGGCCAAAATTCTGCCATAAAAACACAACATTGCACCTTATGACGCGGCCATGGATTTTGTATAGCTGTATGACGCTATTGCGCCGCCATGGCGGTTATTTAACAACATTGATGCGGACTCATAGAAAGCTCTGCAAAGACATTCCAAAGCTTCACAGCTAAGCTTGAGCAGTAATAATCATATTCCTACTCACTCTGCTCATGTTATCTTCAAAATAAAGAAGATAAGATCATAGTAACATAACAAAATGCTATTTCATTCAGTATGAAAAGTAGTATAACAGTTCAAATGAACGAATCAAGACAAAAAAAATGAAAGAATTAACAAAAAACATCAACCAAAAAAATAAATGGAAAAATATAAACAGTGTACAAATAATTAAATTGGTATTTTATTGAATACCCGACACAAGATTATCCCAATCACACAAGACAGTCCCCGTTACTTATAATCCAAACAAAAGAACCACTACCTCAAATAAATCCATTCCCTAATTTTTCAAAATAATAGTTTAGTTTCTATAACGCTACACAATACCTATATTTTTATTAAGTTTTGTTTTAGACCTTCTGCATGCACCCCTTCATTGTTAAATTCAGGGCCTTTCCATAGAACCCTATGTTCTACAAAATTGATAATTAACACTACAAGATGAACGCAGAAGCATCATGCAAACTAATTCAAGGCAAATATTTAAAAATAAAAACCTTGAAATGCGAGGCATTCAGACAATCCTTCAAATCAGGAAAAAGATTCCATTTTTATATCAATAAAAAAAAAAAAAACTACATTCGAAACATGCAAAAAGAAGGGTACAAGAAGAGTGTAAAAAATGTGAATGTTAAATAAAAAAAAATAAAAGAAAAAAACCTTAAACGGAGTGAAGAACAAGGTATGTAACATCCAACAAGTTAAAGGTTCTGAAGTGAACACAACTGTGAACTAATAACTCTATTTCTCTTTTCCCAGTGACAATGGAACTTGAAATTGTGTTTATATAATCTTTTCATATACCCAACCAATCGCCTTTATTAAAAACCTACACTTTTCTCTATCTTTTTCTTTTCTTATAAAATATATTAAAATTTAACATTTATATCATATAGGTTTAGCATAATATTTTTATAAAATTTTAAATTTTTGAATTTGCATTTATTTTATAATTAAGTTTATATTAGAATAATTAAAAAAGATCATAAAAACTTAACCAAAAATAATAAATAGTTCAGATTCAAATTAGGATCATGATCAATTTGTTATTTTTAAATAAGTTTGATCTGAATTTTATTTTTTTTTTTAATTTTTTATATTAAATTTTGGTGAGTAAAACTTATTATATATTTAAAATTTAATAAAAATATTACATATTTAATCATTTTCATTTTAAATATTGTTTGATGATTGATATTTAAAATTTAATACAAAAGATTATATAATTGATTTCATATAATATCGTTTGCAGGATGTATAGTACCATTTTGTAGTGAGATAATATGATCTTTAATCCTTATAATAAGTTATCTTGATGAGCACCTTATAAATATTAAAAGGATTTAATATTTTTTTATCAAATATTTACAGGTTTTTTATTAGAAAAATATTTACAATGCAAAAAAAAAGTTCAATAGAATTTTAGAATTAAATATAATTTTTTTCTTCTCTTTTACAGGTTTTTTATTAGAAAAATATTTACAATGCAAAAAAAAAAAGTTCAATAGAATTTTAGAATTAAATATAATTTTATTCTTCTCTTTTCATTCAATATGTAATTTTAATTTTTTATTTTAAAATAAAATAATTTATTTCTCTCTTTTTAATTTTTGTTTTCTTCATCTTTTAAATAACAAATATATAAATTTTTAACTATTTATTTATATATTAAAAAGTTCATACTGTCATATGTTAACTTTTTTTTGTGAATTTTTCCAAAATTTTTTCCTTATTTTTATTTTTTATCTTTAATATATATATATATATATAAATTATTAAATATTTAATGATATTTTTCATAATTTATTATACTACTGTATATAATATAATATATTTATATAATTTTGTACATTATTTTAAAATTATGTGTTTCCGTGTATAGTGTAAAAAGTTATACAAATATATTATATTTAATTTCTAATACATAATTAAATATATTAAATAAAAATAAAAATATGAACACAGAAAATCACTAGTGTTTATATACTATATATATTATATACCTATTTATTAGACATAAAAACAAGATTTATACGGACACATATTTTTTTAGTTAAATTTTATAGCTTTCCTATAATTTTTTTCTCTTTCTTTATTTTTTATTTTTTATTTTTTCCATATTATTTTAATATAATTATTAAAATTTTATATAAGATATATTTTTTAGAAACTAAGAAGACGATAAATTATTATTATTAATATTACTATTAATAATTTTTTTAATATTATAGATTATTTATGTACAATATTATTATTATATATATATATATATATAATCTATCATTGCTATGACTATGTATAAAAAAATGTCTGTTATATGTTTCTCTAAAAAAAAAAACATACTCTTCAAAACTTTTTTTTTCTAATATTTTCCTCTCTTCTTTTTTTATTTTTTTATTTTTTTATTTTTTTCACTTTTATATTTATAAGTAGAAAATATTTATCATTATATTAGTAAAAATATATTATTATTATTAAATTATAGATAAAATATATTTTCGGTCATAGAAAATTCTCAACATATTAAATAAATTCTTCAACAATTTATATGATTTTAGTCTTTCTATTTTTAATATATATTTCATTTGGTCTTCCAAACAACGAACGCTTTTTAAATAATTTTTTATTTCTAAAAAACAATACTAAAATATTTGGAGGACCATGTATTTTAAATTTAGAGATCAAATAAATACAATTTTTTAGGACGTGTTTAATATTTCAAGAATTTTGTAGGACCTAAAATATATTTTATTTATTAATATTTAATAATATTTTTATTTTGTCATACTATTATATATTATAAGTTATATTATATATCTATTTTATTATATAAAAATTTGTTTTCTATTGTTAATATATATAAAAGAATGTCACATGTCACTCTTACACTTAAATATTTTGGTTTTAAAATTAGTTAATTTCTCAATTTTAATACCTGTAAAATTTAATTGTGAGATTTAATTCCTCTTATTAAAAAAGTTGATTAGTTTTAAGTAGTTTTTATTGGGTAATCAATACTTAATGAATTTTCTCAAGTGAGAAGTTATCGCGTGAGCCTAAAAGAAAGAAGAGTATCGAATAAGCTTTTTGGCTTTCACATTAATATTCAAATGATTATATGCAACATATTTTCATAATCATTTGTTGACTAACATATGTTAAGATACAATTGTGGATTTTCCTAATACTTCTTCTCAAGTTGTCCAAATGCTCAACTTGCGAAAAAAAATTGAAGTTGTTTCTTCCCGATGACCTTTATAAAAATATCTGCTAGTTGTAGGTTGATATGAACATGAAAGGTAGTGATGTTGCTAGCTTGAATCTGATCTCGAACAAAGTGACTGTTAACCTCAATGTGTTTGGTGCATTCATGAAAAATAGGATTTGCAGCAATGTGGTGAGTCGATTGACTATCACAAAGGAGACGTGTAGGTGTTGAATGTTGAACACTAAAATACTTAAGCAATGATGTAAGCCAAATAAGCTCACCACAAGCACTGACCATGGAGTGGTATTCAGCCTATGTAGATGATTGCAAAATAGTTGGCTACTTCTTAGCCTTCTAAGAAACAGAGGAGACACCCAAAATAATGAAGTAGCTGGTAAGAGAGTGACGAGTCAAAGGGCAAGTGGCCCAATTGGAATCACAATAAGGAATAAGATGTAAAGAAATATCCTTAGAAAGAAAAAGACCTTGCTCGAGATTGCCTTTTAAATAACAAAGAACTTAGATAGTAGCATTCCAATGTGTTTCGTTTGGACTTTGCATAAATTGGACTAGAGTGTGAACAACATAACAAAGTTTTGGGTGAGTGATGATGAGATAAATCAAACGACCAACTAGTCGTTTATAACTATCTAGATGAGCATAATCAGGACCTGTAGCAAGAGTTGATTGGTGATTTTGTTCAACGACAAAATCACAAGTTTTTGCACCGAGCAAAATAACTTTAGAATTAATATAAGTGAATATTTACATTGAAAAAGAAATAAGCCATCAAGTTTGTGGGCAATCTCAACACCCAGAAAATATTTCAATAGTCCTAAATCTTTCATGTAAAAGCAAGTGCTAAAATAACATTAGAAATGAGCAATTGTTGTAGAATCATTTCCAACAATGATCAAGTCATTATCATACTTAAGAGTATGAATATTGATATCATGTCTTGCAAGAGAAAACTATGAGTAATCAACGTAGGATTAAACAAAGGCAACTAACTTCAAGATAGAAGCACCATTAGAGAACCAATTATGAGGGGTTTGACGAAAAACCATATAGAGGTTTCTAGAATCTACAAACATTCCCAGGAGAAGCACCAGAAAACCCAGGAAGAAGTGACATATATACTTCTTTGTGTAAATCACCATGAAGAAAGACATTGTGAACATCCATTTGATGGAGTTCCCACACTACAACAACAATTGCAAGGAACACACAAATGGAGACCATCTTTGCAACTGTAGCAAAGGTCTCATTGAAGTCAATATCCACAATTCAGCGATTACCAAGAATAACAAGATAGACTTTGTGTCGTTTGATAGTTCCATTAGAGTGGTATTTGTTGATACTCTGGCAAGCGTACTAAAATCAACTGTAGTATAATGATTTAAAAGTAAGAGTGTCGATCTCACAAGGAACGGTTTTAATTAAAATTCAAAGTTATAATGTTCACTAAGTATATATACATAGTAAATGAATTTGTTCATGATAAAGTGATAGTAAGATAAACTAAATTGCATCATAAGTATAAAAGAGTAACAGGCCAAATGATAAAGAAAATTTAGTGGGAGAAACTAGGATTGAATTTCATCTATCTCACTCGTATATATTATGGATAAATAAATATACGTAGCATTCAAACTATTGATATTGATGCAACATACAAGAATCATTTATACTTATTTCTCAAGTATAAAACTCATAAGAAAATCTCTTAAATACTGATTCCTCAAATATTTAATAGATTATCTAGACTTTAGATTAAATGTTATAAAGCAATCAATATATATTGAAATATGTTCCTAGTATTACAACATATCGAGTGTTTTCATTAAGAGCAGATTTTCAGAAATACTTTCCAGTTAGATGTAAAAATCTAATTCAAAAATCTATTGATCAGATAGAATCAGGCATAAAGAATGAAATGAAAATACTAGTATCAATAGAAACGAGATTTCTATATATAAACATCACCAAAATATATCCGTGTTTAAATCGATTACATTTAATTCCAAGAAGGAAATTAGCTACTCAAGGTAGCCATGATACAATAAGGAATTGGAGAAGAATGGAAGAAAACAGCTTATGCAACTCTTCATTCGCTTCTCTCTACCTTTTGTCCTCTATTTCTAAGGAAAAATACTTTGTTCCCCCCAAAAAATCGTTCTAAAGCTTTTGTATCATTGGTTAAGTGACTTATCGCTTGAGCTAGCCGATTCTCTCTCAAGAGAGAAGTGTACTTCAATGTGAAAAAATGTCTTCTCGCTCAAGCTAGATTATTTTCACTTGAGCTAGAATGTCTCTGAAACAACATCTTTCTTTGGACAATGCTCGCTCAAGTTATATTATTTTCGCTTGAGCTAGAGTGTTCTTAAAACAACATTCTTCTTTAAACATTCTCGTTCAAGTTATACCTAATATAAAATTATATAGAATTAACTATGTTTGTTACTATTAAAGTTATTATTATTTTAAAAAATTAATTAGTTTTAATTTTATGTTAAAAATATATAGTAAATATTTTTTTATATAATTTATTATTAAAAGAAAAATATTTAACCATCTACAAAAAAAAGTATAAAAAAATTTAATCCCACTCTAATAGCTTTCTGATTCTTCACATCTATAGTTAAATAAAACCATTTAAGTATTATGAAATATTTTATTTATTATACACAATTTTATGTTTGTTAAAAGGGGATTTGGATTCTCAAACTTTAAGATTTGATAATTTTAATGACTTTAGTTATTTTAAATTATTATAATAATTAAGTAATTATTTTATATAATAAATAAAAAAATTAAATAACTATAATAATTCAAAATAAACTAAAATTATCAAAATTATTAAATCTCATAAACTCCATATGGAACAACAACTTATTTATCCTCTTCAAAGAATTGTAGCTAGTATAATGAGATACTGGTGTTGTTGATCTTAATCCTAAAGAAGAGTTGTTGTTGCTATGAGCTTTATTACCATAGAAGTTGTGCATATGGTTAGTTGATAAATTTAACACTATTGTTCACTCAATGTGCATATGACTAAGGCATTGGAAATTTGTGATACCAGACATTTTATTTCATAACAATTATGATAAATTATAATAAATAAGTTATATTAACATCTTGCGCTATCTTCTTAATTGCTCTATTAATTTCGATAAGCTACTAGTAGATCCAATATCTAATTCCACACATATAAAAAAAAATCATTACAGAATTTATATTTTGTAATTGATATTTATTTTTATAAATCTTTGTATGATTATATGTGAGTTTTTTTTTTCGTGTACTATAAGAATGTGACTATTTCATAAAGGTAAGGAGACAATTTGAAGAGAATGTAGATTATGGGTTTGCATAGACTATAAAAATGCAAGAAATGTGTTAGAAAAGAAAGTGTATTCAGGTTCACTCACATGGATGTGTCTATAACCCATTAAGAAGTTGAAAATACACTAAAAGAAAAAGTAAATCAAACATTTAACTACATAGATATGAAAAAATCCAAAGATGTTGGAGAAACATTAGACAGGAAAATACATTATTGGAGCGCCTACAATGAAATGGGGACTTGTTATATCATTGTTGCATATATGGTTTAAAATATAAGTTTAATTAGTATACATTGACAGTGTAAAAAAATTTACACTATCACTAAATCACGATTAAACATACATTAGTATAAAACTACTCATTTACCCTATTAGTGCATATTAATTAAACTCTTAAAATATAAAGAAGATAAGTAATTAAAAATTCTCCCCATATTCATTAAAATCTCTCCCTTCCTTCCCTTTAATTAAAATCACAACCCTTCATTTATGACAGATTTGTTGACTTTACTCGTTACTATTTTAAAAGTTGAAAAGTCATGATTGAATGTCAGTGCAAAAATCCTTTACACTGACAGTGTATACCAATTAAACTCTTTATATATTAATATTTTATACATAATTTTTTTTTTCTTATACAAATATTTATTACGCAATTTAAATAATATATATGTTAGATATATATACTCTTTCACGAGAAAATAAGTGATACCCGACTATAGTTTAAAATCCTTTTCAATTATCAATCAATCACATTTTGTCATGGTAATTTTTTTAATAAATATCTTATAAAAATAATATAAAAATTAAATTATAATTAAATAATAATATAAAATTATTTCGCACCATAGGATTTTTAAATTAATAAATTCATGTATAATTTTTATTTTTTATATAAATATTTTTTATTAATTTAATTATATTATAAATAATTTTATATTTTTTATGATAGTTAATCGTAATAATAAAACTTAAATATTAAATTCAATAAAATTTAATCGATGAATAATTTTTATTTTTTATATAAATATTTTTTATTAATTTAATTATATTTATAAATAATTTTATATTTTTTTATGATAGTTAATCATAATAATAAAACTTAAATATTAAAGTCAATAAGATTTAATTGATGTATAATTTTTATTTTTTATATAAATATTTTTTATTAATTTAATTATATTTATAAATAATTTTATATTTTTTATGATAGTTAATCGTAATAATAAAACTTAAATGTTAAAATCAATAAAAGTTAATCAATGTATAATTTTTATTTTTTATATAAATATTTTTTATTAATTTAATTATATTTATAAATAATTTTTATATTTTTTATGATAGTTAATAATGATAAAACTCAAATATTAAAGTCAATAAAAGTTAGTCCAAGTGGTAAGATCATATCATATTCTAAAAGAACATATTCACATAAGTTCAGGTATTAATTAGAGTCAATTTCGGAAACTCCCTTAAAGATGGTCAGATAAATTTCAGACAATTCTTGAATAAAAAGATATTAAAATGGATTAATGCATTAACACATTTTAATTCAATTCTACAATTAATACAAAAATAATTTGTAAACACAATTATTCTATGGGTACGGTGCAGCGGCATGTCTGCCTTCACAGATCTCCACGTCTATCTGACACGTGTACTCTCTAGATACGTCCAGAACAAACAAGTGCACAGACGCACACTGGACACGCATTTGAATGCACACTTTGTTATATTTCCATAACCCACAGTCCAAAATCTTCTTGAAAATGACCCAGAGAAAGGAAAAAATATCATAATGACTGACTGTTTGATTTTACCTTTGAAAATTAATTTTCATACATTTGGGATTTGATTTTGTTTTTTAATTTTTGAAAAGAATTTTTTTAAGAATAGTTTTTAAAAATTATTTTTAAAAAGAGAAAAAAAAACTGGTTTAATAAGTGTTATTTAAAAATTGTTTTAAAAATATAAAAATAAAAAAAAATATTTATATTTATTAAAATTTTATTAATAAAAAAATAACATATTTTTATTATATTTTGAGTTTTTAAAATAAAGATAAAAACTGAAAAGTGAAATTATTTTTTATTTTTCTATTTTTTAAAAACTAAAACTGTTTTCGGAAAACACGGTTTAAACAAATTTTTTAGTTTTTAAATACTAAAACATTAAAAATAATTTTATAAAACTGTTGTCAAACAAATACTTAGTTTCGTGGTAAAAAAATATTTTAAATTAAAATTATTAAAATAGTTTTTACGTTGAATTTATAATTTTATTTAAATTTTATTCTAAACGTGTTTTTATAATAAAAAATCTCAAAATTAATTTTAATCATAATTAATTATACATAATTAATTTAATTCAAAATTAAATTTTGAACTTCATCCAAACGCACTCTATGCACACTAACATACAATTCAGTATGGAGGGGAAAAAAGAATACAATACAGTAGTATTATTGTACACAAATACGAAATTATATTAAGCATAAAATTAGATACAATGTACAATCAATAGAATAATAATCGTAGACTAGAAAATTCGACTCATAAATATCCTCTTGGAATAATCGAAAGTTCCTTTCAAGGCAAAGGCAGTGAAGCTTCCTCCAAATTGTTTCATAAGACTTGGATCATCCTCAGCCACATCATAGATCAGATATTGTAAAGTCTCGATTGATTATTGTACGGCAATTTCCCGCACTGTGGGGCCTACATATTTTGTGTCTATATATATAAACATGCATTTGTTAATGTCCTGCATATAAACAATAATTGTTTGAGATTTGAGTCACAACAAAAGTGTTCATTATATTCAGATACCCTTTTGCGATTTGTGTCAAATGTGTCCCCTAACAGCGAGTGATTTGCAACGGATTTTTGAGAAGCTGGACAAGAATGGTGATGGGTTTTTGAGCCTTGAGGAGCTGAACATGCTGCTAGAGAAGACAGGTTTCAGTTACAGCATTGAGGAGTTGGAGTCTCTTGTGGGAAAGAAGAGCCTTGACTTCGGTGAGTTTTTGTTATTCTATGAAACTATGTTGAAGCAGAACAATGGGGAGGAAGAAGGGGCTAGTGATGGGAATGAAAGTGATGAGGTTGAGGAAGTGGAGAGGGACCTTGTGAAGGCTTTCAAGGTGTTTGATTTGGATGGTGATGGTTTCATCACATGCCAAGAGCTTGAGTGTGTTTTGAAGAGACTTGGCATGTGGGATGAAAGATGTGGCAAAGATTGTTCAAGCATGATTTGCTCCTACGACACTAATTTTGATGGGAAGCTTGATTTTCAGGAGTTTAAGAACATGATGCTGCTTACAACTTCATGATCCTTTTTTGTAATGACTTTTGCACTTTCACTGCCAAGTGATCATTATGATGTGCATGCTTGGTCGTGGTCATTTTTATATGGCCTTACATTTTGAGTTTTGTTGTAAATTATACTACCATATGTTAGCTAGTGACAAAATAATCAATTTCTAAGAACTATGAAAAACAAAAAGGTGCATTGTTATACTGTTTGTAAATTATAACTGTTCAACCATTGCTGGACATTAAATTAGTAATGCAAATATGCTATGATATGACCAATACTCAGATTAAGATAAATACAGAAGAGAGAATATATGAAAATATAGTGTTTCTTTGAGCTTAGTATATGACAAATGAGCTTTTTTCATCATGTAAGTATGTAACCCTGCTAAAAGTCATATATAATTAATGCAGGAAGTTACCTTCATATGAGAAAGAGTAGCTATTTATGAAAATCATTTCACAACACACCCTTTCTTTTTCTTGGTTTTTCCTTTTTTTCATAGGTTAAATTGTTTTACATGAAACAAGATAAGTTAATAAATGAGAACAGTGACATTATTAAACTAACCTTGGAATTAATATTACGTTGAAAAACTCATTATGGTTAGTAAAAAAAAAAGTTAAATACAACACTTATTTTAAAATATATTTTTTTAAATACAATACTCATTTTGAAATGACCCAGTTATATTTTCTTAGTGTGGACTAGATTTATGAAGTACACATAATTTTGCGTGTGAAATATCTATAAGCTCCTCAAATATACTTACATGTTGTTTTCCGAAAGAACATTAGCAGGGCTAATAAAGAGTGTAGTGATTATTATAGTTATGCATTTTCCTCATTTCTTATCTTACCAAGCTTTCTTTAAAGAATATCTGAAATAAATGAGAAGCCACAGCTACCCCAAATTATTTTGGTATGCGCAAAGTTATTAGAATTAAAAATTTTCTGCCATTACATTGAAGTACTGTGATTAATTTTGTGATCATCGTGGAAAAGGTCCATCTTACTTGGTAGAAAAATCCAATTTTCTATAGCTATCAACGAAACTTACAAAAATATTATTTTAGAAGTCATTGCGCTCGAAACACACTGCAACTGAAAATTGACTTAGCTGGTTTTTTAAAACCGTCAAAAATTGACAATTTTTTTTCTAAACCATTGGGCGGTGCAGGCGTGTGACATACATGTCATAAAAATAAAATATTGATAGGTATACACATAAAAGTGTATATAGGACTTAGTTTTGACCCTGTGGTTTGTTTAGTCAAGGCTTTTATGATAAGAAATTGTGACAATTATTTAAGGCTTTTGTGATAATCTTGATGAATAGAATTGACTGTGTACTCATCCTTTTAAGAATACATGATATTATATGATAATTCAACTTGTTATATATTTCAGTATGAGAAATCTTCAACCGTCCACGGCATAATATATCATCGACTATGGCGTAAAAAAAGCTGAGGGTATTATATAATTTCATATCATTAGTCTCAAATAATAATCATATAAACAATGTTCAACATGTAGATCAACTGAGTGACGTGAGATTATTCTTGTGAATTCAACCAATAATCATACCACACTGAACATGTAGATAAATTTGATGACATGAGAATATTCTAGTTGAATTAGAAGTCTCAAGTTCCAACTTCACATTATATACTACTTAGAGGATAACTTTGTATGAAACTTCATCTTTGAATATATAATAATTGAAGGGATTTCGTGTTCTATGTTTTTATAAGCTAAAGCCTTTGTAGGATTGTGGTGCTCTTTGAGATCTTCATGATGTAGCTTCTTGATTTTCTTCAACTCCTATTCCTTCTGTGCCTTGCTTTCTTATTATCTTCCATCTACATGCCCCAAATGAGGTTTCTCTTTTCTTTTTTTTAATTTTAATTTTTCAGATGAATTTCCCTATATTTTTTGTGCTTTGATGGACAAGAGCATGAACAAGAACAAAGTAGACTATTCTCCTGGAATGCAGGTAAGTTCTTTTTCTTTAAATCTGGGATTGCAAAAATTCCCCCTGGGTCCAAGTTTAAACCTTTTTGGTTCGTAATAGCACTGTTTTAAGGTTAAAGAGTTATGTTGTTTTTTTTTTTTTTTAAATTGTTGTTCGCATGAACAATGAAGTATTATTTTCATTAAAAAATTTAGTTAATCATCTTTTGTAAAATTAATTTCTTCTCCCAAACACTTTCATTTTTTTTCATCTATAAAAGTAGAATTCAAAAGTTTGTTTTTAAAATTTGAAGTTAGCCTTTTGTTTCTATGAGGATTGAGGAGCATGTCGAGAAGTTAAATAGTTGTTTATCATCTAAAAGGATTTGTTTTAATTTATACATAAATATCATAAAAAAAAGAATTTGTTTTAATTTATATGTAAATTAGTTTATTGTAACACTTTATTTTGTACAAGGGAGATGAAGGAAAGGCAAGAAGAGAAATTCTTAAAAAAAATTGTTTTGTTAAATTTTAAGAAGTTTTTTTTTTAAGAATAGGGAAGTCCTTCACATAAGTCTAACAAGTTGATCAACACGTTAACTTTCTCTTTATCCCTATTGACTTTGAATTATCTTTCTTATAATATACCAAGATCCATGAGGTACTTATCTTATATATTCTCAACTTCTCATAGTTCTATATCTTTTGGCATATGCACTTTATTAGGGAATCCAGAAACTTTTTTGTGTGAATTTTTTCATTTACTTTATTCACTTCCTCACTACTTCTCCTAGCTAAAGTCAGCAATTGATGAAGTGTACAATCAACTAAGTAAAAATGGAGACATTGTTGAAACGTGAAGTTGTGATTTAGGAAACTGGCTCCAGTGAAAAAAGAAGTGAGGGATTCTGAAATGCAATACTTGGGACTCTTTCTTAATTAGTTACTTTGAAAATAAAACACATAGATCAATAAAATAAAAATAATTTAAAGTTTATAAAAACAAAAACTAATTTTAGTTTTAAGTTTTTAAATTTTTAAAAGAGTTTAACACCTCTCATAAAAGAGTTTTATAACAAAAGTAAATAACAATTGTTTGTTTATATGAATTTAAAATATTAATTGATAAAGTCAATAAATTTACTATATATAAAATGTTGTAATTAATTGTAATGGTAAAACATTTTACACGTGTATAAGTGTAAACAACATTGTTTTACTTTTCAAATTTAAAACATTGTTATCAAATTTTAACAAAAAAGTTTTTCCTAAAGGTTGGTGCTGAAGGTAGAGGTTGGAGGTAGCGGTCGGAGGTGGCAACTAGTGATCGTTACTTGGAGGTGACGATCGGTTTATGTCTGTTTCAATGGAGGTACTCAATGATGACAAGTGATGTCAAGTTGTGAATTTGAGTAAAAACATAAACAAAAATTTGAAACCAAAACAAATAAAAAAATGTTTCGAAATTGAGTAAAAAATGTTTCAAAAATAAGTAAAATACCAAAACAGAAATATGAATTTCATTGTTTTTAAAATTAAGTGAATTATTTTGAAAACAAATTAAAAACCGAAAGAGTATCATTTTTGCTGAACATATTTTTGTTTTCAAAACAAAACACAAAAAACTCATACCCATTGTGAACGGGGTTGTTAGTATTTTACAAATATGATTAATATAACAATTTTATTATCACTTAATGCTTTTGACAATTGATAATTTAAGAAACAAGATATTTGTTGATAAATCAATTTTCAAATTATTCTAAAAACAAAACATATTCGATCTTTATTAGAGATAAATGAAAAATAATAATACTAATTACTTTCAAAATTATAGGGTGTTCATTGAGTTGGGTGACTCGAAGACCTAATCCGACCCAATCTAACTCAAACAGGTTGAGTTGGGTTTTTCTAGTGATTGGGTGAAACCCGACCTAACCCAATCAAGCTCAACTACGGGTTAGGTCTTAGTTACAATGACAGGTTTAATAAGTTGAACCTGAGATTCAACAAAACCCGATCATAATATTAAATCATTTATATATTATTATTATATTTAAAATTATGTGTTTCTTTTGATATTATGTTTTGTTAATTTGGATAAATTGTGTAGTTTTTATTTATTTGAATAACTTGATTAACTTTGACAAATTGTGTTTACTTTTATTTTAAACAAATATTTCTTTAGTTATTATTGTTTAAAAATTTAGTTGTATGTTAATTATAATTTTTTTTGGTTTTTATATATAATTTGTGATTATAATTCATTTTATTTTATAATAATTATATAGTATATTTTTTAAATATCCTAAAAAAACTAAGACAGCAATATTCTAAAATTTGATTTTTTAAAAAAATATTTTTTAAAACTGTGTGACACAATCAACTTGTTTAAGAATGAATTATTTAAGATTAACTTTAATAAAAAACTAATATTTTATAATTGAGTTAAGTCTTGACCCAACCAACTTGTTTTCACTCCCTACAAAATTATATCGGATTACTAGAAGAATATTAAAACAGTGCGAATTTTTTTAACATATATATATATATATATATCTACTTAACTTTTAATAAATAATTGTTTAATTTTTTAATAAATAATCATTTAATACTCTATCTCTTTTAGAAGATCTTGGAGGAGGGAAAGACAAAAGGCCCTGTCTGCCCCAGAATATATCCACGTTTCTCATAATATAAATTTAGTAAAATTTCATTAAAATTAGTTGTTTGAAAAAAAAAAAAGGGAAATTGCATCAGTGTACCGTAAAGTGTACGTCATTTAATTATAAAATAAAAAATGGAATCTGATGATGATGAGTGGACCGTTACATTAACAATGGTTGAAAGATATTCTTTAGTTAACTTATAATTTATATATACTTGGACAATATCCTCAAACGTTAGGGATAGGGAGCCTATAGAACATGTATATTCCAAGAGTTGATAGTGTTAAGAATCTTTATTTTGATCGGATACTTTTATTAGCCACTAGTCAAATTTATTAAAATTCTTTCATTTTCTTATTGAATTCCGTTATCTTATGGCAAAAAAAAAATTTACTCAGTTTTTAATTTTTTTATGAATCAACTCACAGTTAATCAATTATATATATCCCTCTCATCCAGTCTTTTGAAGGTAAAACTTAATTAATACTTAACACCCAAGTTTCCCTTATAAGTTTAGGAATTAGGATAGAGTTGTACTTGAATTGTGTTTTACACAATTCAGTAGATGATGTCCAATAATTATTTGTATAACTTTTTTTTATTTTTCCGATAAATTTATAACAATATGCTCCGAATAAAGTTTATTTTATTTTACAATAATTATAGATTTTATTTTACTACCTAGTTATATATATATATATATATATATATATATATATATATATATATATATATATATATATATTTTACCTTCTAAAAGAAATATGGGCAATCGTCCACGGCAGAATTACTTTTGAATTAAGAGTATAAATATTTACTTCTAACCTGATCTTATTCGATTTTCTCAATAATATTTAAATGACATATATTTACACTTTTTTTCTTTTAAATATAATAATAGTCGAATTTTATAACCTCAATAATCTCATAAATATTTCATTCATGTTATATTAACAAATTTTAATTGTATGTTATGGAAGTCTGGCCGTGAGTTGTTTTAAATTTCTTAATATTAGTGTTCAATTTCTATTGGGAAAAAAAAAATCAATTGGTATAGAAATATTTGCCTGATTGGTCCCATAAGAAACTCATATTAAAGCTATCTAAATATTTGACTCACCAATCGTCATTAAAATAATTATTTGAGAAATGTTTATATTCTAAGTTGTGAATTAACAAAAATACTCTTTTATGAAGTTTTAATTTTGAACATTGAGTTTTCAACAAAAACAAAATGCATTACTTTTGTCGTTTTAGTAAATGAAAATTCATAGTTTTAGTTAAAAAAAAAAAAGTCTTAATTTTGAGAAAACCAAAAACCCATTGAACGGTGCGGTTTTGCCAATTTTGTCCCACTTAAAACTCCTAGCGTTTAGAAAACAATAGACTAAACATATAATCAATTCTGAGTTTAAAGTATCTTCCAACTTTATTAATAAATAAATAATCTTCATAAGTGGAATAATTGTAGCAACGAGTGCAAGTCAAATGCGAATAGCTTCTCGTCCCGCTAGATAAATTTCTTTCCCATATTCACTTGGTAACTTGTGTGGGTATTCATATATATTTAAAAAATATATAAAAACTAATTTTACTATAATTTTTATTTATTATAATATTTTATTTATTTTAAGAAAAAGGTTTTAATAGTTATAACTAAAATTTTTAAATATTCTTCGCAATTAAAAATATCCATTGATATTTAAAAAATAAAAAAAATGATTTTAGGAGATCCAAAATAAAATTATCTAAAAATTACTCTCTAAAACATAAACTTTTAAATAAAATTATACTAAAATATAAGTCTAAATAGTTTTACTCTAAATATAAATTGTCCTATTGCAGATTTTATCTAGGAGTGAATATTATTTTGTCATTCCTATAAAAATAAAAAAATAAAATCACTGCTTCCCTTCAAACCACGTTTTCATGATTTGATTCTTCAATTATTTCGTTGTTCACAATAATTTGAATCTTTCAAGGAATCAAATTTATCAGATCAAATATCTCCACACTTAGGAAATTTTATGCATTAACACTTATAAGAATATAAATTGTAATTAATTAGTCAGAGTATTTTAATTTAAGAAAATTTTAAAAAGGATAGTGTAATTGATTCTTTATTATTAAAAAATAAACATACCAACTCCATTAAAAAATAGAACAAATATTATGGTTATCATTAATACAAATTTTAAAAGCAGGTCATCCATCCCGTATTATTTTTGACCCATTGATAATGAGTTCAAATATTTTTGCTCGTTCCTCAAGTAGTCAATTTATTCTTTGTTCCGGTGAGTTGAAATATTTTCAAGAATTCCTTTAGGATAATTACAATAATTATGTTTGTTTTTGTAGGTATTGACTTCATCTCTTTCTACAAATATGCGAGACGGGTGACTTTGTTGGTCCATTTCGTTTTGTCTTTATTTTTATCTCACTTTTATATTAAATAAAAATTTATTTATATATTTTTAATTTCATATATTTATATACAAATTCACACATTAAAACTAAAATATAATTAATAACTTAACGTATAATTATTTAATTAATCAATAAATTAAATATAATTAATAAATATAAATTTTTAATAAATTATAAGTAAATTTAAATATAAAAAATAATATAATGGGGTATCCACGAGTATACTTAAACCCAAAAATATTTGATGAAGATGGAGATGAAGATTAAAATTTCATACTCGTCTCCTTTATACCTGTCATCGCTTTGCACTTTTCGAGGACAGGGAGGGCTAAACTCACCCCTCTCCCATCCTATTACCATCCTTACTTTGGGAAAGTGTGTAATAGACGTAGATGATGGTTTCCAAACATGCTATCAAATAATTTTACTTAGAGTTGTCAAAATGAGTTTGAACCGTGGTATCAGGCTCATGGGTTTACAAAATGGGTAAGATTGAACTCTAAAAAAAAATGTGCAAATAGAATCCAATTTTTTTATCGAGACTATTTGGTCTGACTTTGTAAATGGATTTGGCCTGACCCAAATATAAATATAAATTTTAAAAATATATATCAACAATATATTAAATAAAAATATATACATAAATGTAGGTTTGGTGTGAAGTTAATTTATACATATTGTTAATGTACATATAAAAAATACATGTAAAAGTACACGTTGATGTTATTTAATAATATTTTTAACAGATGAAATTTATATTGTTCTACAATGTATATTAAATTAAAATATACATATAAATATATTTTGATATTATTTTAGACTTATTCAGGATATGTTTTGGATTGATTTAGTGTATTGTTTTTAATTGGCTTAGACTTGTATTAACAAATAAATTATTTTTTAATAAAATTTTGAATTTTTATTTTTTTTTAAAATAATCATTTTGGCCCGTTTTGTTGTAAAAGTCCAATGAATTGGATTGGGCTGGGTCGGCTCGCCCAAATTGGTAGCTGATTTAGTACTTTTACTTATCTTACTCTAAACTAAACACTTAAAATTGGTAGCACTTAATCATCCATTTGTTCATTTGTTCAGGAAGAGATTGATCATCTCCTGCTTCAGAAGGAAGAGAAGAAGCTCCTGATGTGCTCCTGGTGTTTGTTGGCCATAGCAGCCAGCTTCTTCATAGATTTCTTTGAAAATCCTTTCTCTTTCTTTGGTATCAGAGCTGTGTTCTTTCCAATGACAGTTTTTATATCAAAATTTGTAAATGTTAATTTTAATCGAAAATAGAAATCTGTCTAGAGTGGATAGTGTTTGCTAGGATACTCATGGTAGTTGAAGGGCAGTGATGGCCAGTGGAGAGCCGGTGTAAGTCCCAAGTTCCTACCTAGATGAGTTGAGGAACACGTGCATATTGCGCCAACAAGTACAGATGTTTATTTTTTATTAAATTTGTACCTAATTAAAAAAAAAGTTATTTTACTGATAAGCCTTATGATTTTCTATATTCTTTAATATTTATTGTTTTATAGTGTATTCCGTGGATACCTTACTTTTATTATATAAATTTCTGCTGTTTTTGCTCTGCTTCTGCTTTTGCTCTGTTTCTGTCTAAATTTCTGTTCTTGTTCTGTTTTCTCTTTTCTCTGTAAATTTATTTTGTTCTCACAAATATAAAACTTTACAAAATGACAAATATACAACCTATAAAAGGTAAAGAATATCACTCAGCTCTTGCAGCTATTGAAAATTTTACAAAATCTCCTCCCGTAGGATATATAAAACCAACTCATGACACAGATTTTGTTCATACAATATTAATAGGACAAAACAACACAATAATAGCTTTACTAGAAGAAGTTTCTAGAAAACTATCTACTCTTATTAATCAGCAACACAAAAATATAAACATGACTGATGACATAAATGATTTAGTCAATAAAGTTTCTAAGTTATCTTTAGGAACAACTACACAAACTAAAACAGTCTGTAAAAATACTCACAAATTTGTTAAAGTTATTGCAACACCAAACAAAGCTGAATCTAGTAATAGAAATCAGACTACACAGGACAACAATAACTCCAACAAAGATAAAACTATTAGTTAAAAATGAATTTTACACCAAATAATAATTCACAAACACAAGTACAAGAAATTTCTATAGATAGTTCATCTAATAGGAATCACACATCAGAGAGGTTTCCCGGAACTTCTCGAAGATTAAGAGAACACAATACTAGGAGACAAGATCTCATCCAACATCCTGGAATCTTAGATAAATTTCTACACAGAAGAAGATCTACTAATGTTAGAAGACTAGAAGACTTAGTAGATATACAACAAAATGTTGAAATAGGATCTAATTCTCGGATAGATTCTTTAAATCCTAGACAGTTATACAACATAGGATGGTTAAGCTCCGAAAGAACCAGCCTCTACAGGTATAGGAGAATAGAAGATTTTCGCCTACCTGATAATACTTATGAGATAATACCATTAATATCTCAGCAAACAACCACACAACTCCTAAACCAACATGGACGATATGTTCATATGGGATTAATTACTATTGGTGTAAGATCCCTAGCTAGAAATATGATTGGTGCTAGAGCCTTAATAGTTCTCCATGACACCAGATTCCAAAACAATGATTCCCAAAGTATTATAGGTATACTAGAAGTTGACCTAAATCAACCTATATCTTTGATATACCTTTCCCCTAGCTTTACACTTACTCTTCCAGATTTTGTAAACCACATCAGTCTAGAAGTACAAACCATAGGATTTGGAACAAATTGGATAGGACATAACCTACACTTAGACATAACCTTCATAGGAAGAATAAGTAATTATATTTCTTCTATGTATAGAATAAATACTAGACCATTAGAAGAAGCCATTAGTTCAATTGGTACACAATTTTTGCCAGCCCAAGCTTTTACTCGAAGAAATGAGGGTCATCTATGGCAAACCCATTTACAAAGGGATGAACAAAATCCCATTACAAATCCAGACACTGTCATTTTACACAATAGGTCTAGAGGTCTTAGTCTAAGTTTTACTGACTACAGAAGCACTTCTCTAACAGATCTAGAACAAGATCGAAGGGATAATACATCTGCTATTCCCGACAATGATCATATTGCTATGATGAATATCATAGATAGTGATGATGAAGAAGATGATGACATGACTGAAGAAGAATGGAATCATCATCAAGCAAACATAGCCATGCTTAGGCAAGGAACTTTAGAAACTAATTTTAGACAAGATTCTTTACAACAAAGCATTCTTAGTGAGTCAAACTGGGAACCTTGGGATTGTTTTCCCTCAGAACAAAATGAAGTTATAACACCTCAAGAAAATTATATAAATGATATAGTTAATATCTTTTTACAAAATTTAAAACTTGAAGAACAAACTGAAGAACAAGAATATTTTTACAAACTTCAAGAAAAATTTAAAAATAAAGAAGACGATGAATTGTCTACCACCTCTGAAAACACAAAAGTAGGATTAATCAATGAATATGAAGAATCTACTGCTACAAATTATAGGTTAGATCCTGCTGGTACTCAGAATTATAGTCCAGGATTTTTACCCAGAGAAACAGTTCAAAATATTGTTCTTAGTGATAATAAATATATCTCACATGGTAAACGATTACTAGTAGAACCACATTTTCAAATTCCAAATCTACTTCTTAAATTAGGAGGAATAGATCCACAACTCCTTCCTACATACATTGAACAATGGACTGCTGCTGTAATACATGATTATGGCATACATCATGAAAAAGACGTGCAGTCTTCCCAAGAAATGATCGCAAAAGGAGAAACATATCTCGGCGATATTGCTAGATCTGGTTGGGAATCCTTTAAGAACAACTTTCCTAATGATCTGAATACTTTGGTCATAGAACCCGGTCCAAACATTTACAACTTTTGTTCTCTTGTTCAAAGATTGTTCACTTCACAATCCGCCAATGATGGTAATACAATTAGACAACAAATTTATTTAGGACATTTAGAAAGATTGTCCATTGAATACTTTGGAAAAATAAAAGAATATTGCCAAGATTATTTGTTATACGCGTCTATAGCTGGATGCTTCCACGACGTGAATATAGGAGATAAAATGCTCTTTAAATTGTCAGGCAAATTAGGACAAAAAATTAGAGAAAATTGGAAAAATGATGAGGTTAGTCCCATGTTGAATAATCTCTCAATACGTATACAACACATTATGAAGATAATGGAAGATACATGTACACATATAGCCATACAAAAACAACTTAAACATTCTGATGTAGGAATTTGTAAACAAATATATACACCACAACAATATTCACAAAATAAATATAAAAATAAAAGAAATAATTCTAGAAGTAAACCTAGAAATATTAATACACAAAAATATTTAGGACCAAGAAATCCTCGAAAAACTTATACAATAAGGGCATCTAATGCTAGAAAACTTACACTCAATCCTACTAGACATGTTAGAAAATACAGAGATAATAAAACTTACAAACAAATATTAAAATGTTTTGCTTGTAATCAACCAGGATATTTTTCAAGAGATTGTCCAAATATATCAAATCTTTAACTAAAGAAGCAAACTTAATAAAATCTTGTCGTATGAACTTGCTTCCAATAGATGAAGACGTATCGACAGATTCAGAAATTTTATCTGTAATCAGCATAACAGAATACACTGATGAACTAAATTCTAATAAAATACACAAAAATTATGATTTAATCAATGAATTTACAAATAATGAATATAACCATTTATATGCTAATACTAATGAAGACAACTTTCCCATGGGAGAAGAATACAATGAAATGGGTCAATTATTAGATGATTTAGGATATTGTCTAATGAATACCTTAGAAATAAAAACTTGTTCTCATACAATCCAATATTATTCAGGGATAGATTCAATCCCTTGCACATATTGTGAACATTATTTTCATATATCAAAAGGGTTCATTGTCCACTTTGTTATAAAAACTTTTGTATTAAATGTATAGAAAAACATTTAAAAATATTAGAACAAGATATACCCTCTTTTGAAACAAGAGAAAATACAAATAAACCTAGTAATAAAGATTTAACTGATACAAGAGTTTCTGTATTAGAGACTCGCATAAATTACCTAGAAGAAAAAGTTATTCTTTTAGAAAAATTAATAAAAGGAAAAACTAAAATAGATACCCCTGAGACTAGTCAGATTTCTATACAAAATAATATGATGAAAACAACAGAATGTATCCCATTAGTTTGTAATAAACAACAATTAATAACTTTAAAAGTATTAGTAAAAATAACTTTTCCAAAAGTAAATAATAAACCTTCTACAGAAAAAATTATACAAGCCTTATTAGATACAGGTTGTTCAGAAACAGTCATCTGTAAAACTGTAACTCTACAACAAAACATAGTTAAAAGCAAACACATACAAAAGACTAGAACTATGTCTCGTGAAATCATGATAAATGATTAAGAAATTAATAATGTTATTCTTCAATTTAGCACAAACTGTGAAATTTTTTGTTATAAAACTTTCATCAAAACAATGAGGGTAGAAAACCTAGTTCCTTCTAAAAAAACATGATAATTGGTTTAGATTTCATCTTAAGACAAAATCGATCAATTACTATAAATAAAGACTATGTCTTAATAAGTGATAAAACACAAATGACACCTATAGTCAGTGGTGATTCAGTCAAACAAGAAACTATTACTGATAATTGTAATTGTAAAAATTCAAATACATGCAAATGTTCAACAGAATATTTATACACATTAGAAGAAATAAATGAAAATTATTTTTTAAATAATATCTTAGATGATACAGCTGAAGTATTCTCTTCTATAAAAATTTCAAAATCAATAAAATTTGAAAGTATTCAACAAATCCTTGATAGGTTAAACAAAACAAATATAATAGGAGAAGATCCAACAAAATTCTGGGATAGAGATCCCGTAAGATGTAAACTAGAAATAATCAATCCTGATTTAATTATAAAAACAAAAGATATTCAATTTAACAATTGGGAACAAGAAGAATGTCAAACCAACATACAAAATCTTTTAAAATTAAAAGTAATAACAACCAGTGTTAGACCCCATAGAAGTCCAGCATTTATCGTTAATAAATCTTCAGAACAAAAACATGGTAAATCTAGAATGGTTTACAATTATAAAATATTAAACGATAATACTGTTGAAGATAGCTACACAATTCTTTCTAAAGATATTTTAATAAACCGAATTCAAGATACTAAATGGTTTTCTAAATTCGACCTAAAAAGTGGATTTCATCAAGTAAAAATGGATCCTGATTCTATAAAATGGACGGTCTTTTCATGTTCTGAAGGTCTATTTGAATGAAATGTTATGCCATTTGGTTTAAAAAATGCGCCGGCTGTTTTTCAGCTCAAAATGGACAATATTTTTAAAGATGTAAAATCTTTCACTTGTGTTTATATGGATGACATTTTAGTCTTTTCCAAAACAAAAAATGAGCACTTTCTTCATTTAAAACAAGTTTTATATAAATTAGAACATTATGGTTTAATAATTTCTAAATCAAAAATGGAAATTTGTAAAAATTTCATTGAATTCTTAGGAACAGAAATAGGTAATGGAACCATAAAACTCCAACCTCATATCTCTAAAAAAATATGAGAATTTCCTGATAAAATGGAAGATATAAAAACACTTAGATCCTTTTTAGGATTACTAAATTATGCAAGAAATTTTATTCCTAATCTAGGAAAATATACATCTTCTTTATATAACAAAACTGCTTTAAAAGGAGAAAAAAAATTTAACTCCAAAGATATAAAATTAGTTCAAAAGCTAA
The DNA here is from genome assembly GCA_037954015.1 of Psophocarpus tetragonolobus. Classification (NCBI taxonomy): domain Eukaryota; kingdom Viridiplantae; phylum Streptophyta; class Magnoliopsida; order Fabales; family Fabaceae; genus Psophocarpus; species Psophocarpus tetragonolobus. Next base: position 29,478,792 of record CM075695.1, on the reverse strand, counting down.
AACAAATGGTAATAAATTTACCAACTTTACAATTACCATTAGATTCAGACTATTTAATAATTGAATGTGATGGTTGTGAACTTGGATGGGGAGCAATCCTCAAACGAAAGAAAAATAAACATTTACCAAAAACAGAAGAACAAATTTGTAGATATTCCTCAGGAAAATATACTACAAAACCAAAAATTTATCAAACAAGCATTGACTATGAAGTTAATGCTATAATACATGCTATGGATTCTTTTAAGTTATTTTTAATAAATAAGAAAGAAATGACAATCCGGACAGATTGTGAAGCTATAGTTACATATGGTAAAAATCAAATTAACAATGACAAAAAATCACACAAAAGATGGTTACTTTTTAAAGATTATATAAATTTTTCTGGAAAAACTATTAATTTTGAACATATCAAAGGAACTGACAATACTTGTGCTGATATTTTGTCCAGGTTTATCAAATAAATATCAGAATTTCTACAAAGACCTGATTGGTCACATCCACACATATCCATGACATTGGAACCGACAAAGAAAGGTCTTCAGGGCCCCAAACAAGTAAGATCACCTTTTATGGTAGATCAATATACAAAATATGGTAAACAGGAATTGCCAATACTCACAAATATCTATCAGTATCCTGGTAGAGATAATACAAATATCAAGCTTAATGTCTTGATCGATAACATTTGGAATATTCCAAAATATACAACAGAGAATGAATCTCAAGTGACAAAAGTCAAACAAAGCATTATCTGCGCCCTATACAATTTTTGTGGACAAAATAATCAAGGAGTTGTTTTAACATCTCTAGCCTCTACATCTGGAAAAGGTTTTACACACTTTGCCCTCATTGATGGGCCTAACAAAGGGGTATATACCTCATTCAGAGATCTCTCTGAAGCCAAACAAGACCAATTTTGGTCTACCTACAAAGGCTTTTACTCTAAAGAAAAAGCCCAAATGGCAGTAAGACTCCAAACAATTGATGAAAAAAAGATCAAAATTGCCTTACAAATGGAACCCAGAATCCAAACTCAAACTTATGCTGGTGCCACTAGTATTCCACTCAGTCTAAACCCAAATATTCTTTTATCAAAATTTAACCTTCTTCAAGAATTCCTTTTTGAAGCACACTCAGAAGCCATAAAATTTAATGGCTTATTTGTTAAAATACAAACTTATTTCAATCACAAAACTGTTTGTGTCATCTCTTCTGACTACTGTAAAACAGTAACCAAAGACTGTACATGTCAAATAAAATATTTAGTCAGAAAAGCTCACATAGATTTAGAAAATTTCGAACAATTCTTACACAGAGATTTTCTCATAACTCCTATGTCATTCCTAGAGGTAGGATGCCTACACACAATCATAATACCACCTACGGACAGATTTCAATCTTTATCCTCTCCCATAAATTCAGTCATAAACGAAGTACAGGCTGAACATATGCAAAATGTTGCTCTACAAATTACTACTTCACCAAGAAGTATAACATTACAAGATAGTAACCCTACACATGTTATAAAACTATACACAGAAGTGAACCCTGAGTTTCATTCTTGCAAAACATCAGAACATGATGAATTAAAAGGTCTTTCACTAAACAAAAATAAAACCTATCAGTACAACCTTTGGAAAGCACACACAGAAGGTTCAAATTGGAATTTTTCTAAATTTGATTCAGAAACATTGATTCTATTAAAAGAGACAAAAGATACCAAGCTCTACTGGAAGAAGAGTATGGGCTCCAAATTTCACCCTTTCCCCACTGAGACTAATCTTACCTTAGTCCGACATTTCGAAAGAGAAAGGATTTTCAAAGAAATCTATGAAGAAGCTGGCTGCTATGGCCAACAAACACCAGGAGCATCAGGAGCTTCTTCTCTTCCTTCTAAAGCAGGAGAAGATCAATCTCTTCCTGAACAAATGGACGAAGAGTTCAAAGATTTTACTGCATCCATCACTCGTTTGAAATAAAGTTTTACCTGTGACACAGTAAATTTACCTTAGGGTAATTGACTGAAGGGTAAAAACTGACACAACAGGTTTCAGGTAATCAGGTGACCTATACAGCCGGTTCCCGGTCATACATTTTGTATATAAATAGGCCTTAAGTCTCTTATGCGGAGCAGGCTTTTGGACACACCCTCTCTCTCTCTAAACTCTTTCCCTTCTCTCTAAAACTCTCCTGTGTAAACTCTCTCATTCTGCAATAAAATACGAAGTTTCTCTTCACCCCTCCCCTTTTCTCCCCTCTGTAAGTATATTATTTTCCTTTTATGTTTATGTAATTTCAATCATGGAGTAGTTTATTCGTTAAGGTATCTTCGGATGCCTAAAATGATAAATATTTAAAGATGCGATAATCATTTAAAGGCTTATCATATGTCTGTATATTCACCATCTTTCTCATCTTCTGCTGAAAACCTGGGTTCTGCCCTTGTATTTGCGAAAAACCTGGGTTTTGGTAAACTTGTCGAGTTAAATCTGGTATTGCGCGGATTACCGCCGTATAAATCCAGTCTAAACTCATGAGGTGTGACCAGGAGTATCTGGTATTGGTCGGAGTACCGCCGTATAAATCCAGATTTTTCAACTTTAACTTTTCTTTTATTTTTTTTTCTCTTGTTTTCTCTTTCTTATCTTGTTTTCTCTTTCTTACTTGTTTTCTCTTTCTTTTTGTTTTCTCTTTCTTACTTGTTTTCTCTTTCTTTATAAATGAATTATTTTAAATGTGAAAAAAAGTAAAAATTTAAATTAATCTGTCAATTTAAATCATTAAATCCAAGGTTTTAAATACCGAACCAATCATCAAATCAGTCAAGACATTAATTTAAAGTTTTTTAATTCAATTAAAGTTGAATTATTGTTGAACTGACATTAATAAAATAATAATAATAATAATAATAATAATGAAATATAGATAAATAATATTAAGTGGGATCAAAAGTTTTACTTTGAGCCCTATGGTGGGTACCAAAATATAGTTGTGTTTCCTCACCAAGTACTTATATATTGAGGTTTTAGCGTAGTTGAGCCTTCAATACTCTTTCTAAGAGGTGGAGTACCTGCAAAATACACTTCCATATTCAAGTTAGACAATATTCGACCCAGAGTAATAAATAATAATTTTGTAATACCTTGATATCCGTTACCTATTTATAGTAATGGATTGAGCTTTTACATATTAGGTTTTGCCTAATCAATCAAGAATTAAATAATAAATCTTAAACTCATATTAGACATAATAATCAAGATTATGAACATTAAACGCTTTAAAATAGTACACTTTGCTGAAGACGGAACACTTCTTACCTATACATAATGTAAATTTTATTCTTTAAACATCAAAATTTACGTCAAGTAATGATATTTGTGTTTTTGACAAAACAAACAAACAAATTATATCTTATTTGCCCTGCATAATTGATTGTAGCATGATGGCCATTAAATTAGCCCTTACAAAAAGTACTCAAGTAGATAGATATTACTTCCTTTACAGATAACACAAAAAATCAAACATCTATCGGTTAAATTATCAATCAACTGTGGATACTGCTCAACGTATAATATATATAATTCATTATTTATTTATTGTCTCGAAAATATCTTCTATAGGAAAAAAATTTACATATTTAGTGGAGAATTATGGAATGGTCATTAGAGACTTTAGAAATAACTAATCCTTAATTTATTGATGTCCAAATCACATTTCTCTCTTAATAGAAAAGGTGAACAGACATAAAGAAGCTTTATGTTCAAGATCGATTCACCTTGGTGACTTTGTCATCGTTGGTGGCCCATTCTTTTCATCATTTTAGACCTAGCTAATTAGACATGACCTTACACTAGAAAGAAGAATAAAATAAATCTCTTAAGATCAAGGCTTTGCTAAAACTAGTTGATCCCGCCATTAGGGTGATTGTTGGTTTTTAATTTTAAAATTTATATAAACAAAAACTAAATTTTAAGTTTTTAAATTTTACAAAACAATATTGTTTTGTTTTTTATTATTATAGTTAGAAATGGTAACTGGTAACCGATGGTTAGAGATGGTGATTGATGGTCAAAGACAGAAGCTAGTTAGGGGTGTAGTGATCGTCAATTAAAGATCACAATGAATGATTGACGATTGAAAGTGGTAATTAATAATCGGTAACAAGTAGCAACCAATAAGTGACAACAGGTTACTCATGTTCAAAGATGATAACAGGTGATTAATAGTTAGAGATAACATTTAATAGTCGACAAATGATGGTGAAAGTGAGTGATCGGTGAGTTGGTATCAACTTGAATAAAAAAATAAAAATTTTAAAACTAATTTTTATTGTTTTTAGAATTGGAAAAAATTATTTTAAAAATAAGTAAAAAACCAACTTAATACATTTCTACCAGGTTTTTGTTTCAAAATTCATTTAAAAAAAATAAAAAAATTCAAAACCACCCAACAAACCTTAGTAATTAAACCTTAAAGCAAAACCGTGAAATATTCAATGGTACCAAATAAAACTAGTCTAATCATTAATGAGAAAAAGAAAAATGTATCGAGACTTGAAAAGACTGAAAGTATAAAATTAACTACACAACTCTCATTTTGACTCTTAAAGATTTAGACATTGATATTTAGATTTTTTTTTAAAATAATCAATTAAATAATTTAATGTAATGGTAACGTTTTAAAATTTAAATGACGATTTACCTCAATAAAATTATACAGACGACGGATTAGAAAAAAACGTGTATTGAAAAGTGTGATAATTATTAAACAAACATTCACCTCATAATTTGATCTTAAAATGTTTTAAAACATTTTAAAGTATCATTTTAAACATTTTAAGGATTATAGTTGTTAAAATTGGTTAGTTCTAATAATTCTATCCATGATCTAATGAAATGGATTAGGCTAAACCTAAAAAAAATAGAAAAAAACTCATCTCACCAGCTAAATGACTAACAATTTATGATCAAGAACAGAAGCATTAACAATTAATTTAAAAAAGAAAAATCTTTTTGACACATTCCACAGGATCAAAATAGGAGTTGAGCAGAAAATCTAACATAACCCTACTTGAAGTTTATCTTGCTATTCTCTTTGCCAAAACCTGTAAATTACCAACACCTGTAAATCATGCAATGAAAGGTTAGAACGCGTGTCCAGAAATCAAAAGCTAGAAAAAGCCATCAATTGCCACCTACGTGCATATATGTCACACTTCTACTCAAGGCTATCCTCTTGACAAAAACCAGTTAATACGTCAAAAATTAAGGCTTTACTATAATTTAAATTAAAAACAAAAATTCCATATAATATAAACTTACTTAAAATTATTTCAATATTAATTCTACTTTCAAAATTAATTTTAGACTATTTCCTAATATAAAATCAAACATATAAACTCTACATAAAATTAATCTCAAGTTGAACTAACTAAACACTGAAACCAGTTAATAAGTGAAAAAATGAAAACCTGAATGAGTCTGAAGCGCAGCTGGAAAGAACCTTACAAATTAAGGAACTGGACAATAGAAAATGGAATCAAACAAACAAAAACTTGAACTTAGCTAAAACTAGTTATGCAAAAACCAGAAACTATGCCTCGATATGTAAGCTTCTTGGATATATGTGAAATGGATAATTACATAAATAGAACTACTTTCTATTTATGTATTTTAATTTGATTATACCTCTAAGCAATATATAATTACAATAACCTTTTATGAAGTTTGTAGTAATATATATTAGATAAAGATATTGCTTGATTCAAATAACAGCTACCTTATTCAATATTATATATTGCTTAGAGGTATAATCAAATTAAAATTCATAAATAGAAAGTAGTTCTCATATTATAAGCTGATTTAATAAAACTAAATTAAATATGAACCTTTAGATAGTATTAGAGTTTATGTTAATAAAGTGTTGTTAGAATATCTTCAGCAAAAAAAATGAGTTTTTTTTTTTTATTTTAACTCTTTTTTTTATTTCATAATTTTAAGATTTATTCTATATTTTACTTCAATGGAAGATCACATTTTGTGATCTTAGAATTCTTTTGGCAGATCCTATAATCCTTATTCTTAAATATTAAGTTGAGGAGAGAGAATATAAAAAATTATTATTCTTTAAATAGTAGGTTGATCTTGCTTTTTCTTGTACAAGAACAAGATCTTCACTTAAAAATCAAGTTGTTTTCTTTAATGGTTAATCTTGCCAATATCAAATCTTGGTTTCAAGATTAGCTTTAAAAAACACCCATTGAAACTGCTCTTAGACCTATTAGATCTCTGAGTTGCTATCCTCATTTTATAAGCTCATTAAATTAGCTCTTATCTAAAATTTTAAGATATGTATGTATCTTTCTCCCATTTGGTTCATGTCCCATTTTTTAATAGTATATTAGATTGAATTTTATGTTTTTTATTTTGTTTTAACATTAAAATTATCTAATTTTATGTTTTATTACAAATTAAGGTCTTTATATTTAAATAATATAAAAAATGAAAAAAAAGAAGAATTTTGAGCTTCTAAAAATGAGCATAAAAATACTTATATTTTAGCATGTTATGCTTAATCCATATTGCTAAGCTTATGGATTAGACAAGGAGCACAATTGCAATGAACTTTGTATTAGTTTTGGAGATTTAACTTTAACCTCCAACTTAAGAGCAAAGTCAAGGATGATGAGTAAGATTAGATAGAGGCTACTTGTTTATATGAAACCCTTTTGCTATTCTTTTTCTTTTCTTTTCTTTTTGTAATTGTTTTATATTATAAGTTACTTCTATATGGAATCCTCTATTTGGTTTTTAATTATTTGTTATATGTTATTTTTTTAAAAATTATATTATTTTGCTATTTTAATTTTAGTAGTATATTAAATATATTAAATATATGATCAAACTTCTTATGTGTTAGTTATTGACATATCAATTAAGGTATGCCTTACTTTCGATTGGTTAATATACATATATTAAAAAGTGATAGAATTTGTTGTATGAAAAAGTTATTTCTTAGCTTGCATAATAAGTGTATTATTAAACTTTTAACTTCCTTGCTCTTAACCTAATCAGTGTTAAGTTTTTATATAGAAATCTCCATAAAAAAAGTTACTAGTAGCACAAGGTTCTTAATTAATTGAATTGTATGTAATTATTGTAAATCTATATTTATTTTTTTATTTTTACTGATAAAAAAATACAAGTTCACTGATTAAGTCAATTATTTTAATAGATTATGTTAATTTTATAATATTAATTTTTTGTCAAAAGGTGGTTTTAAAAAAAATAAGTTATCTTTACATGTATATTCCTCTAAAGAAAGTTATGTTTATGTGTATATTTATAATTGACTGTTATTAAATCTTATTCCGACAACATCTATCATGAGGACCACTTTATATGTGAAATTACTTACTAAAATGACTTTAATGTTTAGAAACAAAAAAAAAAATGAAAGAAGAATTAATAAAAGGATTATATGAAAAATAGCATTGTTAAAGGATAAAGTAAAAGCAAAAGCAATTCAATTATTGCTCCAAAAAAAAAATCATGCTTGGCCTCATAATCGATTTTGAAGTGATATCTCAATAACAAAACAAGTACAAAATTATTTCAACACTGTTTTCCGCATGTGGGAGGCTGCAGAAAATGCTCACCCACACTTCAGTTTTGACATTAATATTTATCTTATTTTGTTATTTGTTTGATAAGAGGGATTTTAAGTTTGATAAATAACTAGAACCAATTTAATAATTTATAATGAAATATTAATATTAATATTTTTAATGAAATGAGTTAAATGTCATGTAGTAAAAAAAAAGTTTGGTTAAGAATTTAATAATTACTTTTTGTATGAAACAAAATAAGCAAGCTATAGGTATTTAAAAATGCAACTTTTTATAATCTTATGTTAAAAGACAACCAAAGAATATTGTAAACTAATCTAATACTTCAAATGATTAAGTTATATGAGTGAGTTTTTTTTTTCTTATAATATTTTTATAGTTAAAAATGAAGGATTAATCTTTCTAAAGGTAAAAAAATCATTTAAGAGATTACTTTCTCTCTCAATATTTCAAATACATGAGATTAGATATTGAATCTCTAACCCGAAGTACTTAAGAAAAAAAAAAGCTATTTCTTAATTATATATGGTACATTCTATTGATATAATTTACATAAGAAGTATTGTAAACTTTCTTATACTTCGATTTGATTCTTAGGAAAAGAAATATATTGAAAGACAACACTTTTAAATTTACAAATTTCATTGTCATAGATAAAAACTGGAAAGTGATATTTTCTTAGCAATGAGTTTAGCTTTTATTTTGTTTGCCAACAACTCCATGATTGCATAGGCTAGAGACTTCTAAGACAGCCATGCCATCTATATAACTATATGCATGATTTGTATCTTTCACCATCCTTGTCTCCTCGTGCTTATATTTAACATCCCTTTAATTTTTAGGTTTTTATAAGATTAATTGATATTTTATTTATTAAAGTCGAAATAGGCTATTTTATTTCTCAATCGTTTTTCACTTAATCTCTCTTTTTTTTTTTTTAAGTGTAAATGTTCTTGAACTCTAATTTTTGGTAACCCATGTTGTGAAATTACAAACTTTGTTTTACGATCTCTTTAAATATACTCTCCTGGCTAATCTCCTTCCTATTTTGTGAAATCACGAAGGCACTTGACAACAGAAAATTATATAGGAAAAATCACAAGAACTAAATTATATTTTTAAAAATAAATAAATCAAACAAAAAATTAATGTTATTAATTTTAAAATATTAAAATCATATTTGGATTTGTAGTAAACTTGTATATATATCAGTTATGTGATATTCGTGATAAATTTTTACTTTTACATATTAAAATTTATTTAATAAATGCATATTCTTAAATTAATATGTAAATTATTTTTTTACAAGAATATAAAATATATTTAAATTTATGACAAAGAATATCTATATTATGGTAGAATATTATTTTTATTATTAATAAAGTCTTTTAAAGAGTTGCTAAAATTAAATTTAGAAAATAAAGATTACAATGGTATATTCAAAATGCTAAATGAATAAAAAAAATTAACTATATGGTTAAAGATAAAAGCACAATAGTTGTTTTTGTTAGGGTTTACTATTTTGGTAGGGTAAAAGGATAATAGTTCAAAAAAGAATTTTTAACGAGTAATTGCCAAATCAAATTAAAATTAGAAAAACATATATATATATATATAAAATAAAATTAAACTTTAGGATAGAGGTGTGTACAAAACATAATTTAGACAAGCTCATTAAAAAACTTGATATTCAATCAGTTTTGAGCAAGTTGACAAGTTAAAATGGGTTGTATCTGTCGGATGCAAGTTTGGTTTTTATAACCCACCAATATCTAATAATTTAAATCCCCCTTGTGCGCATATATATATATATATATATATATATTATTTTAGTTTTATAATTAGTAATAATTTTGTTGACTTTATCTTCTTAAATAATTAATATAGTTCATACTAATTATACTTATAAAAAAACATGTATATATATTATTTTTGTGATTTAATCAAAATATATATAAATATATTTTTTCAATCTAAAATATTTTTTAGGATTATAACATAATTTTTTTTTATTTTTATAAATAAATTTTGATTTGAAAGTTTATAATTTTTTTGTAAAAAAAAATTTGTGATAAATCAAATTTCAGCGCCACACCTACATTAGGATTATGATAAGATGTAACACAATAAGTGAGAATGACACAAGTACAAGTGGTCTAAGCCCTTATTTTTAGATTTCTGGAAGAAAAAAAACTTAATTATTAGTATTTATTCTACAACTTTGATCATTTGTCGATCTACTACTGTGGTGGCGTCTAAGACTCTAAGCCGTATATTTTTTCCTTGCTGGAGGGACGGACGAATGAGAAGAATTCTTAAAAAACTATCATTAATATCGGTGAAGTTTAGAGCAAAGAGAAAGTCAATAACTAAATTTTATTTCATTTTATCTAATTATTTCATAATTTGTATACTATAAATAGGTTTAATTTCTTCATTTTTAGATTTCACTAATCAGATTCTTCTTAGATAGTTTTCAATTAGAGACAGGTTTGAGATCATGATTGTTTCAACATATTTTTAGATCTAAATAAATTTTAAAATAAAATAAAATCTTTTAAACCAATAATAATATTTTATTAAATTAATTTGACTAAGAGTTAATATATTTAAATGATATATCCATTAAGAAATATTTTTATTAATTAAAATAAATTATTTTTAAGTAAGAGAAAATAAAAAAAATTAATGTTCATATTTATTTTTGAGGAATTTTAAAATGACTTTTTTGTTTTCTTTTACTGTTGACCTAAATAAGATGAGTATATATATTATTGTCATAATATTCGCAATTCACTAATGAATGAGATAATATCTGAGCTTACTAGTTATTTCTTGAAATGGAGACACGTTATTTATGAATATTAGTCTGGTACATATTTAAAATTCTATGTTGTTTAGGAATAGAAAAAATTATTTATAAATACTTTTTTTTTTTAACCTACCAAAACGTCTTTTTAAAACGAAACCATAATAGAATCACAACTTTAAACCAGACAACATCTTAGACCTGATAACAATAACAATATCTTAAAAACGAACGATCATATACAAATTTACTTGTCATGTACAATTCTACTTTAATGTTCGGTTATAAATCTTTATATATATTGATAATATATTAAAATAACATAATTTTATGCGTCAAATAAATTTAACTTATAGAATTTTATAGTTTAAATATCCTTAAATATTTTTCAACTTATCTATTTCAACTTTATTTAAAATTTGAAAGACATATTCACACCAAATAACAGACAATTGTCCTTATTAATTTGTGGCATATAATTAAAGAGAATCGTCCTTCATAATTCTTATCCATTGTCATAGCTAGCTTGCTGGGCCCACAATTGTCGCTGCCATAATGCACATCCCTTTCAATATATAGTTATTTTCCGTACACAAAACTCTGATTTTTCCACTATAAATAATGCATCAAACTCCAAAGGCAAATGCAGAATCATCAAACTTTCCAATAATAATTAATTATTTTCTTGGAATATTGAAGCCATGTCTAGCACTGCTGGTCAGGTCATCAGGTGCAGAGGTGATGCATCATTTTTCATCTCTTTTTTCTTCAATGTGCTTCTGTTTCCAACTAATTACCCTAATTCAGTAATTTGCATTCTCATTCTTCTTGTACATAACACGGTTATGGCATAATTATATATTATTTTATTCTCAAACTCAATTAATGCTTGCTAATGCTTTAACTTTTTGTTTTATTTAACTGTTTTCTTTTGCATGTTTTTTACTTTATGATAAAATTACTTGCTTTTTATTTACAATGTCGTAATCATTTATAATTTAGTCACTCCTTATCCTTTTAGGAGTGGATTTTGTAGGGATCAAATTCAAATTTTAACCTAACAGATGTTACATACTGAACTATACCCATTAGGTTAAAATTACTTATTTGGTTGTTATAATTGCATATTTTTTACCTTAATTTAGTGCTTAGACTTAAAATGATCCAATTTAATATCTATATATATTATATTTTGAAACCATTTTAGTTCTTATAATTATTAAAAATGATAAAGTTAGATCTAACTCAACTCAACTCCACAGATAATGACATTCTCTATATTTTAAACAGCTTAGAGTGTGTTTGGATATTCATTCAACTCAGATAGTTTGTTTGATGTAAAATGCAGCTGCTGTGGCATGGGAACCAGGGAAGCCATTATCAATAGAAACAATAGAAGTAGCACCACCACAGAAGGGTGAAGTGCGTTTGAAGATCCTCTTCAACTCCCTTTGCCGTACTGATGTTTACTGGTGGGATGCTAAGGTACTATGTATCAGCTAACACCTTTCTCAATGTTCATGTTTTTACTCTCTATATGAGATCATGATTCTAGATCTAAAAATTCTAATGAAGAATCACTTTTGCAAAATATGAAAATAATCCAAGCAAAATGAAAGCAGTACAAGTGATAATTGTGCAAAGTTCTATGTGATGTGTCTCTTTCCAAAAAAAAATAAAAAATGTAACATGTGTACTATTTTTGTATTTTACCCTCTTCACAAGGAAAGGTAAAGTGACATGTGTGATAAAATATATGATTTTAAAAGGGTATAATCAATTAATGATCAAGTACTTAAGGTGTAAAACATTTTCTTAAAAAAAATAAAATCATCACAACTGGTTATTTGTCTGAAAACAATTCTTTCCGTACAATGTCTTTTTGTCAGCAAATCATAAACATTCTTTTATATAATTTTTAAAATAATTAATATAACAATTAAGGTTTAAATATGTTTTTAGTTTTGATAAATTAATAAATTTTATTTTTATCTCTATAAATTTTTTTTGTTTGATCTTTGATTTTTTTTAGTTTCTAAATTAATTTAGATAGCACTTTAAGACAAAAATAAATAAATAATTTATTAAAGATCAAATAAAAAATTATTAAGAACCAAATTGTAAATTTATCAAAGATAAAAAACATATTGAATACAAACGTTAATAAATCTATCTTAAAAATTAAATTGAAGTGTAAAATTGTTTATACTTACAATAAATAATTTTTCTCATTTTAAAATTAGTAAAATGGAAATATTTTTTATACTAATACCATAATTTATATAATTTTATTTCGAGAATATACAATTAATATGGAGTTGTTTTAGTTTTAGTTTTTTTCCCCAAAGAAATCTATTTGGATTCCTCTAAAATGTTTTTGATTCCTTTTTGTCTTTCATGTCACTCTTTTAGTTTCTATAAAATTATAAGGTTTTAATATAAACCTCTTTAATTTTGAAATGTTTTTATTTTAGTACCTTTTTAATAAATTGGATTTATTTTTCAATAAAATTGTTTATCGTAAAAAACTAAAATAAAAATGTCTTTTATTTAATATAGACAAAACCAACCAAAAAATTAAGAAATAAATTATACTATAGATAGCATAAGTGATCGTTGATAAAATTGATTTCACTTATAAAAAAAATATTTTCAAATAATTTAATACATAGATCCATCTTTACGGCCTGATTGGTTTGGAAACGCGGCAAATCTATATATGCATTTTTAGGTTTCAACATTACAAGTAGAAATCTGTAGGACACAGCTTTAGAAAGCATCTTTGACCTTTATCAATGGGAATATTCTTCAGATGTGAATCATTTCATTAGTGATTATGAATTTATCGTTAATTATTTCAAATCTCCATCATGCGTGTTTAATTCTAATATAAAATTGAATAACCCCATCAGTTTAATTTTGAAAATAGATTTGTCTATATTTTCCTTTATTTTTAATCATACACTGAAGAGTAAATAATTTTTGTCTAGGAGTTATGAATTGACTGTTGATGTTCCAGGGACATGGTATTAATGCTTTATCTTTTTTACAGGGCCAAAATCCACTGTTTCCTCGAATCCTAGGTCACGAAGCTTCAGGGTATGTTACTTTTGGAGAAAACTATTTTTCAAGTGATAAATGATAAAATAATCTGGTGGGTACAAAATAAATCCACTTTAAAACTTATTAATTGAATAAGTAAATTTAAGAAAAGAATGTTGGCACATAACTAAGCTATCTATGAGGCCTATTAAAGAGTCCAACATAATATAAAATTATAATAGTGTTTCACAACAAATGGATGAGTTTGTTTAAGTTGAGAAATAAATTATTTAAAATAAATGACTTATTTATAAGTAATTTTAATAAAAATAAAGATCTTTATATTTACATATAATTATAAAAAATACTTTTTTAATTAAAGACATATCTATATTTTTTTAAATTTTAACTTTAGCAAGAATTGGTTTTGATAAGCTACTCACTCTAAGGAGTGTCTCAAACTAAGCTGTTTTCAGCCTTTTTTTAGCTTCTGTTTTTTTTTTTTAAGTTTATCCAAACATTTTAAAATATTACAATAAGTGTTTATTATTTTTGAATAAGTAATTTTTTCTTAAAAATAGTTTAAACAAACTCACTCAACCCAATAATTAAGTTTTTTTTTTATGAATAACCCCAAAAATAAGTGTTAATATAGATTTTGTAACTTTTTATAAAAAAAAGAAAATTGATGATAAATAAGGAAGTCAAATTCTTGAGTTTTCAGCTTGAGTTTTGGGGTGAGTGATTCAACTTCAACTAATGTAGCTAAGGCCATGACAAAATTACTCTATCAGGAAAGTTATGTTAGATATAGGGATTTAGGGTTTGGTGTGAAAGTTTCGTATGTGAAAAAAAGAAGAAGCAAATCCCGTAATTCAAATTCTTCTATTAACAAAACTAACATACTAACAACTAATATTTATTTATAAAAAAAAAATCTAAAAATTTAATTAGAATACTTATGATTGTTAATAAAACAAAAAAGTTATATATATATATATATATAATTTAATCATTTTTATTTTTCTACATTAACTCTCTTCAAATTTAAAAACATTACATTTACACCTTTATTATATATATTTATGTATTTATTTCTATATGAGAGTTTAATACTCAATCACAACCTTTCAAGTTTAAAAGATAGATTGTGATTAAGCAACACTGTGAAACTCTTTTACATGGTTATTACATGAGTCTTCTTCTCTTTTTATATGCTCCTTTAAAAATGTTACACTTGCATCCATGGAGGGAAAAATAATGTTAAGAAAAAAAAATACTTATATAATTATATGAAAGTTCAAGAGTATTACTGTTTAACATGCGTGGAACTAAAGCAAGAGTTAAATAAAAAGTAAAAGTAGAAAACAAGATCATCAATCAATATATAAAATGGAAAAAATTGAATAGTTCAGTCTGCTATGTGATACACATGCTCTTTAATCAAAATTGAACTTCATGTCTTGAATTAGTATAATAGAAGTTTATATTAAAAGTAAAACTCTAATTTTTATGAGAGAGTAGCACATAAAACATTACTTGTATCTGAATTTGATCGTGTTATTATACTTTATTTCCTTTTGGTTACATGAGTAAATGAGTAATCTTTGCACATTTAACTGTGTTGATGTTAATGAATGAACAGGATTGTGGAGAGTGTGGGAGAAGGAGTGACCAATCTGAAACCAGGTGACCATGCACTTCCAATCTTCACTGGGGAGTGTGGAGAATGCAAATACTGCAAGTCAGAAGAGAGCAACCTGTGTGAGTTACTCAGGATCAACACTGACAGAGGAGTTATGCTCAGTGATGGCAAAACAAGGTTCTCCAAAAATGGACAACCCATTTACCACTTTGTGGGAACATCCACATTCAGTGAATACACTGTTCTCCATGCTGGCTGTGTTGCCAAGATCAACCCTGCTGCCCCACTTGACAAAGTTGCTGTTGTCAGTTGTGGATTTTGCACAGGTTTATATGATCTTCTTTAAGGTCATTGTGTTTAAAAAACCATGCAAACAATCTAGATGGATTTTTAAGGAAAAATAGTGTAAAAAGTTTTTAATACATATCTAACAAAAGTTAACAAAACTAACATTTATTAATAAAAAAAGTGTAACGAGTTTTTACAGTGTTATGTAATAAAAGTTAGTATTAAATTTTACCAAAAATACTTATAACATGTTTGGATTAGATTCATCTTTTCCAATGTAACAATGAAAGTTAAAGTTAGAGTGATACTTATCTGTTTCTGCTTGTTTCATTTTTCACAATGATTTTGGGTCTAGAATCAATCTGATAGGTATATAAACAAGTTATTAAAAGTTACACCTACCATGATTTCTCAAAACTTGTTAAATTGATATTATATAAATTGAACACTTTTTTAATGTATGTATTAATTTTGTACATATACATGCAGGTTTTGGTGCTACTGTAAATGTTGCAAAACCAAAGCCTAATGATACTGTTGCTGTCTTTGGATTAGGAGCTGTTGGTCTTGCTGTATGTTATCCTTCTCTGCTTTTTCCCACAACAAATCAAAGACAATAATATTATGGCTGTAGTTCTTACCTTGTTATTTGCATTTTAGGCCTGCGAAGGTGCAAGAGTTTCTGGTGCATCTAGAATCATTGGGGTGGATTTACTTCCCAATCGATTTGAACAAGGTAGGTTCAATTGGAGAAAAAATTAGAAAAAATATAGATGTGAATATATGATGTCTTTAAGTGTTTGTGACATTATTCTTTAAACAAAATTAGAGTTTTACCTTGATAGTTAGTGAATTAGGCTACTATTGAGGTAAAACTCTAAAATTGAATAAAGAACAGTACCAAAAACACTTACACTTCAATTTCGTTCATTTAATTATTATGCAGATTTTTAACATTAATGGTTAATTACATTGCTATTCAATTACTGATGAAAATCTCCATTTCGTTGTTCTTGGTCAGCCAAGCAATTTGGGGTCACTGACTTTGTGAACCCGAAAGATCATAACAAACCAGTACAACAGGTTAGTTCATATATACTTAGACAAATTAGTGAACTTCAATTTCCATCTACACAAGTAGTTAGTTTCATTGTATTCATTACTTGTGTTCAATTTTCAAATATTCCAAGAGAAGTAACTCTCAATCTTACTATAATATATGGCACTAGGTCATTGCTGAAATGACTGATGGAGGAGTAGATCGTGCTGTTGAATGCACTGGAAGCATCCAAGCTTCGATCTCAGCATTTGAATGCACTCATGATGTATTTTTCTGAAACCCCAGAGAGCTATTATTCTCAATCTTGTTACTAGAAACATCACTATGCAGTTAATCTTATTGTTGAATTTGAACTTCAAATGCTTCTTATTCTCAGGGTTGGGGTGTTGCTGTACTTGTTAGTGTGCCAAAGAAAGATGTTGAATTCAAAACTCATCCTATGAATTTCATGGAAGGGAGAACTCTTAAGGGTACCTTCTATGGCCACTTCAAACCACGCACTGATATTCCTGGTGTTGTGGAGAAGTACCTCAACAAGGTGATCACTTGGCTAGATCTTATAAATACAGAGACTCAGAAGAAAAAATATTATACACTGTCACAGTAAAACATTACCAGTCAATCACAATGTTGACTCTTTTAATAACTATCTTAAAAATCATATAGAAAGTTATATCTTATTGGACCGTAATGTAAAACTATATTGTTAAATATATCAGTGCATCATTGTTAAACTCAAATATATATGTGGTTAAATATGTGCAGTGTTATTTCTTGCTTCATTTTTGGTACATTTGGTGACACCGTGTTAATGATAATAATGCAGGAGTTGGAACTGGACAAATTTATCACTCACACCGTGCCATTCTCAGAGATCAACAAAGCATTTGACCTTATGCTGAGAGGGGAGGGCATAAGGTGCATCATCCGCATGGAAGAGTAAACCAATGATGTTCTCTTCAGCTATGAGAACAGTGTTTGTGTGTATTGTGAAAATGAATAAATTTGGCATGTACGTAATTCATGCTATATGAGTGTCTAACGAGGTGATGGTGGTGATGACTTTCATGGTCATTTTCATGGCTCTGTGTATGTCGAATGTTGTCTTGTAACTTTGATCTATTTTAAGCTATATATATATATATATATATATATATATATATATATATATATATATATATATATGATTGTATCTATGTTCCATCCATATTAAAAATAGATTGCATCTCTCACCCCTCTAAGTTAGGTAACATTTGACAGTTTAATTATCAGTGAGTGTATTTGAATTGGCAGAAGAAATCTACATTAAGATAAAATCACAGTTAGACTATCAAGAAAAAGTTCCTTTCTCGGCAGAAGTGAATAAACAAATATATTTAAATGCATTCGCGTTAAAAATGTTAGTTGTATGTGTCCTTACATTAAAAAAAACACTTAAGTTCATTAATTTCAAGTGAAATATTAAACTATGAATTTAATTGGTATACATCCTGAATTCAATCATAAATTTTTATTTATGTGACTTTTAAATGAGTAATTTTAACATATTTACTATAAACGAATGATTGTAATTAAATGTGAGTGTAAAAAATCTTTACACTGACAATGTATACTACTAATTAAACTCTAAACTATTTCTAAAATGTCTAAACTTGATATCATAAATAAAAATAAATAATAATCACAATTAGATAAAAGATGTTTAAAATTATAACATTAAATAAATAAAATTAATTGTATTTACTTATATTTAAGTTGAACACAAAATTATCATTTATCTTCATTAATTCATTTTTAGTTTGTGTGGCTTCTCCCTATTATTATTGAATTAGGATTATTGAACGAAAAAACAAACTAATATTACATTAAAAATATAAAATGATATTTATTTTAAAATATTTTTTTATGCAAAAATTATTATGTGATAGAGAGTAACTATACATAATTTTTTATATTAATTAACTTAAATAGCCAAATTACAAGAAATTGCATTAAAATAGGTTTTTAGAAATTCATAAAATAAAGTAAACAAAATGATTGGTTGATAAATGTAAGATAAGTATATAATCTCAAAATGGTGACTCTAATCCTTTCTCCGACACTTTCATACATCTTTAAGGAAAGAGATTTTTATTTTACACCTATCCATTTTCATTTTCCATCTACTGGTGGAAAAAATATTAATATATCATTTATTTTTTACTCTCCGGTAGTGCATTACTAGAGAGTAAAAAAATTTTCAATTTTTTTTCTTCTTCGATAGTTCACTGCTGAAGAAGAAAAAGATTTGCAAATTTTTTTGCTTCTCCGGCAGTGGACAGCAGGAGAAGAAAAAAACAAAAAAAGAAATATTACCAATAAATGTTATTAGTCTCAATTTAATTATAATAGAAATAATAATTAGAGTAATTAACGGAAGTGTAATAATAATAATAATAATAATAATAATAATAATAATAATAATAATAATAATAATAATAATAATAATAATAATAATAATAATAATAATAATGAGAGTAATTAACATAGTGTAATTAGAGTAATTAGACTCAAAGTAATTAAAATAATTAATGTCATGTAATTAGAGTAATTAACATTATGTAATTAAAGTAATGATACTCAATCTAATTAGAGTAATTAACGTCATGTAATTAGACTCATAGTAAGTAGAGTATTGAGAGACCACAAAGAGTGTAATTAGAGAAATTAGACTTAAAGTAATTAAAATAATTAATATCATAAAATTAAATTCAAAGTAATTAGAGTAATTTACAAATTTTTTTACTTCTCCAGCAGTGTATTGTTGAAGAAACAAAATAATTTAAGAGAATATTTCGTAATAAATTTTATATTTGATTTATTTTTATATTTTATCATATAAAATTTTAATAAAATGTTAAAAAATTATATTATAAATAAATTATATTATAAAATATAAAAATTTATAAATATAAAAGTTTATTAGGAGAAGGTTTTCTGTAATAAACTTTTATATTTTAAAATATAAAATTTTAATAAAATTTTAAAAATTATGTTATAAATAAATTATATTATTGAAATATAAATTTTTATAAAGATGATGTAAATAGTTAAATAGATTTTTTAATTATTTTTTTCTTTGTTCAAAAAGCTTATTTCATAGAATAAGTTATTTTATTTTGAAATGTGAGTGAGTGAAGTTAATTTATTAGAGTAGGTGTTCAGAGACATAAATTTAATTTATTATGGTAGGTATTAGAATAAATAATTAGGTTAAATGATATTTTTGAGTTTTTAAAAAATTATTTAAGTGGGCAGGTGTTAAACGAAAAAGGAGTAGTATGAAAATGAAAATCCTTTAAAGAAGTTGGAGAACATACAACCAAGCTTTAGATCATAGGCAATTTCTTTTCACACCTCCAAATTTCCATTGACACCTCTTATAAAATTTAAAAGTTTGATTGGTTTGGTTTTTAAGTTTTTTAAAACAGTTTTAAAAAATAGTTTTCAATTACAAAAAAACTTGTTTAGTAAGTTATATTTAAAAATTGTTTTGAAAATTTGAAAATGAAAAAAATTGTTCATACTTACAAAAATGTCATTAATGAAAAAAAAAATATTCTCATCATCTTTTAAGTTTTAAAAAATAGAAGACTGAAAAGTAAAATTATTTATAATTTTTTTCCTTTTTAATTTTTAAAAATTGAAAAACCAAAACCGTTTTTGAAAACTATTTTTAAAAAACACTAACTTATCAATTTTACTTTAATTTTTTTCATTTTCACTTTATTTTACTCTAATAAAATAATTTAATTTTTATTTTTTTTTCATTCATTTCTTACCTATTTTCTCCTTTTTCATTCTCTTATCACAACGAGAGACGAGAGAGAATTGAGGGAGAAAAAAAAGAAAAAGATAAAGAAAATAAAGAGAGAATAAACAGTATCATTTTAATCTTAGGTCAAAAGAGTAGAAGAACTAGGTGCTGAAAATTTTAAATTTTTAATATTACACACTTTGTCGTGACAATTTCTATAAATACAAGTTTTTGATATTGACGGTGTAATTTGAATCAAGGAGATAATTATTGAACACTAACTCATTTTAATTCTTACTATCGCACAGATATATGACATCCATTCATGGGCAAATAGAATTTTTTAAAAATAGTTTCATATTGGACTTCTATGAACTTCATTGACATTAATAAAGTTCTTGAATTTTTAAATAAATTCAAATTGGTTTTTCATGTTTTTAATGATATTCTATTTCCTTTGTGACAACTTATGTTCACACCAAATTATGCATCATATATTCATTTTCATTACGATCCAAATCATAAAAAGTCCATACAATAATACAAAGCTAGTCAATTAAAAAATTCAGGAAGTAGCTTTGGTCAATATTATAACAGCAAAATTCAAATTTAACCATTTAAAAACATAAAAAATTATTTTTTTAAAAAAAATATGAAAATAAAAATAAATAAAATAAAAGACAGAAAACAAAAACAACACTCCATCCATCATAAAATATATAATTGTCATTATAAGTTTTTTATGCGATAATAAATTAATAAATAAACGAAAATAATTTTATAAAACTTATCTCATTATTAATAATACATTAAAAGTTAAAGTGATATTCTCTTCTTTTTATATCTTTTAATGATTTATCATTTTATTTTTTTCGTAGAATTTAAAAATTTAATAATATATTTTTAACAAATTAACATGTACAAATAATATAAAAGAATTTTAATACTAACGTTTAATTGTATGTCTTTATTTATATTATTTTTTAAAGTATTAATTTAATTTTATAAAAATAAATATATACATTGAATAAAGATATTTTGATCTAAATAGTTAATATTTTAATTTTATTAAACATTTTTTATTTGTTACGAGAAAGAAAGTATTTGTTGTGAAAATTACTAAAAAAAAAAGTGAAAGACAAGTGTGGGAGTAAACAATTGAATAATGAGTTCACTTAAGTAATAGGATGAGCATTAGAGCGTAGCCGTCGAAGCGTGTGAGTTCAGTGAAGTTGTGTGGCCTGTTGCCACACGAGACAGTTCAATGCCCTATTTAAAGCAGACAAAAATTGGACCCACACTCATCCTGTCGGCAATGCCAACATAAATATTAAAACAAATAAACAATGTCTCTTTTCTTTTTCACTTATTTAATATTTTATTACAAACATTCTTAGAATACTAAATATTAGCTAATTTAAGTTTTTCAGAAACCCATAAAACATTATTATACTCGTTAGAATTATTAAATATATATCATAAAAATACATTTAAAAATTATAGTTTTAATTTTTTATTAATAAAATTAACTATTAATAAAAAAATTAACACAAGATTTTTTTAATTGTTGTATTTATGTTATTCTTTTTATGCTTAAAGTATTATGTTGTATCATATTTAATTTATTGATTTTTTATGTTAATATATATTAATTGTTGTCGTAAAAATACTACTAAAAAAATATTTACTATATCTTCTAACTTAAAACTAGTAGTTTGAAGTTAAATTCTTTGAAACGTCGTTAGATGAATTAAATTGGACACCGAACAAACCGTAAGACAACTGGAACAACGTTCTAAAAAAGTAACGGGAATAACAGAACAACACTTGTGAGTTCTGAGTTACCAATTGACTTTAAGAGCAAATCGCGTATTCCAAGTTTGGGATTCGGATTTAGAAAATCCTCAAATTTCTTCCCGAAAATCACTTTTCACTCTCTCACTCACTCTACTTGTCACTGTTTCGTACACCCAACACAACATCACATGTAATTACAACAGCAACACAAACACAAACACAAACACGTTATCTCTTCCTACAACGTCGTCGTTCTCGTTTCAATTCTCATTTCAACGTTCAACGTTGTTTCTCGAAACCTTAATCAGCAAGATCCACGCGAGGTTTTCGAATTTCCTGTGTTGTTTTCCCTCTTACTGAAAAAATGAAGCCTTTAGCGATGCTATGGTCTATTGATACTGTCAAAACGTCGTCGTTTGTTAGAATCACCGCCGTCTCGATCTTCTCCCTCTCCCTCTTCCTCTTCCTCTTCCTCTTCACCCGGTTTTCTCCTAACAATTATTCTTCTTCGCTCGCGTTCTTCTCTTCTTCTTCTTCTTCTTCTTCTTCTGGGGAGGCACCGTCGCCGGAGGAATCACCGCCGCGTCCGCCACCGCCGGTGAAAATATTCCGTGTGCCGCCGTTACCGCCGGTGGAGCGGATGGGGATGCTGGACGGGAACGGCGTGATGACGGAGGATTTTAAAGTGGGGGAATTGGATCCTGGTTTTGAAGATGATTTGTTAAACGACACCGTTTCAGGGGGTGATGGTGGTGGTGGTGGTGGTGGTGTTGTTGTGAGGAAGAAGGTGGGGAAGTATAAGGTGTGTGATGTGAGGATGGTGGATTATGTGCCGTGTTTGGATAACGAGAAAGCGATTAAGGAGTTGAAGGGCGATAGAGGGGAGAGGTACGAGCGGCATTGTCCGGAGAAAGGGATGGGCTTGAATTGTTTGGTGCCGAGGCCCAAAGGATACCGGAAGCCCATCCTCTGGCCCAAAAGCAGAGACGAGGTACTTTTTGGATTCGGATTCTGTAAGTTTTTGCTTCTTGTGAAAATGGAAGGTTGTTTTTGTCTTTGTTGGGGGTGTTTAGTTGTGTAGATGATCAAATGGGTACTGTGCTCTGTGATTTTGAAATGGTTAGTTTTTCATTAGCATACTTGCATGAATGGCCATTGGGTGATTGTGAACACATTCTAGGGTGTTTAGTTGTGGAGGTGGGTACTGTGCCTGTAGTGATTTTGAAATGGTTACTTTGTCATTAGTATGCTAGACATGAATGGCCATTGACCACCAATCAGAACCTGTGACCACATTGTAGAATATTATGTGTTTTGTTGAAATGGAAAGTTTCTGTTGGGGGAAGTATTACCAATGTCGCTTGATGTGATTTTTAATAAAAAAATGTGTTTACTAGTTTCTTAACCAGTGCACTTTTCAGTAGTCTTTATTGAAGGGGGAAAATATTATTTTTTGAGATATACTTGTTGTATTTTGGACTAGAAGATGAACAACTTTGACAAATTGGTGGGAGGTGATAGAAATTTTTAATTGCCAGGGATAGACGGATAAAGGAATTTTCATTTTGTTTTAATCTTGAACTTTCATCATTACAATAATCTAGAAAAAAAATATGTTCACCTGGAGTTTTAAGCACCAAGGAGATTAGTTTACATGATTTTAGCCATGTGAAAAGGGAGAGAGGGAGACCAAGGACTTCGGAAGAAATTATTAAAATGGATCACTTGATTATAGGAAAAAAGCTTTATTGTTTTTACATACACTTAACTTAGAGCATCTTATTGACAGACATAAATCAAAGTACATAAGAAATTAGAAGGGTAAGTTTCAACGACTACTTACTTCTGATATACAATCATAAATGAAAGATAAAATGTAACTCAACTAACATTAAATACAAACTGATATTTAACATTCCCCCTCAAGCTGGAGCATATAAATCATATGTTCCAAGCTTGGAAATTAAGTATTGAATCAGAGGATCCTTCAAGGGTTTGGTTAATAGATGTGCAAGCTGATCATCATATGAGCTAACAAATCAATCCTAATTTCCTTGGACAACATCTTTTCTCTTACAAAGTGACAATCAATTTCAATGTGCTTAATCCTTTCATGAACATTGGATTAGAGGCAATATGGAGAGCTGCCTAATTATCACAGTAAAGTTGTATTGAAGAAATTTCACACAACTTCAATTTTTGTATGAGTTGTTTAGCCCACATCAACTCACATGTAGCTACTAAGGCCATAGATCTATATTCAGCTTCTGCACTAGATCGAGAAACAGTATTCAGCTTCTGCACTAGATCGAGAAACATTATTCTATTTCTTACTCCCATGAGATAAGGTTACCACCTAGGTACACACAATAACTAGTAGTTGAGCGTCAGCCTATATCGGATTCTGTCCAATCAACATAACATTATCCAACAATTTGACTATTTTCTTTATCCTCATACAACAGACCTTGACCTGGAGCCTTCTTTATGTACCTGAGAATATGCATTACTCCATTCCAATGATCAATAGAAGCTGAATTCATTAACCGACTCACAACTCCAACTGCAAAGGACATATATGGCCTGGTAATAGTAAGATATATGAGTTTCTCAACCAACCTTCTATACCTCTCTGGATCTGAGTATAAGTCTCCCATATCAGCCACTAACTTCTTGGGTTCATAGCTATTAATAGGCTTACGATTAGACATTTTGATTTCCTTCAGAAGATTCAAGACATACTTCCTTTGGGAAACTACAATACCTTCTTTGGATTTAGCTACTTCTGTTCCAAGAAAATATTTCAGATGACCGAGATCTTTTGTTTGAAAGTTATTGCAAAAATGTTATTTTAGTTAAAACATTATGACTTCATCATTCCTTGTAATGACAATGTTATCAACATAAACAACTAAATAAACACATTTTCCAAAAGATTTATGATAATAGAAGATGAAGTGATCAACTTCACTCCTTTTCATTCCAAAACTTTGGACAACATTGCTAAATTTTTCAAATCAAGCCCTTGGAGACTGTTTAAGAGCATAGAGAGGCCGCCGAACACACAAGACCAGACTCCCCCTGAGCAACAAAACCAGGAGGTTGCTTCATGTAAATCTCTTCATCTAACTCACCATCAAGGAATGCATGTTTAACATCCTTCTGATACAAGGGCCAATAGCGAATAGTCGCCATGGCAAGGAGAAAACAAATGGTAGTGATCTTGGTCACCAGTGAGAAGGTATTTTCATAATCAAAACCATAGATCTGAGTGTAATCTTTGGTTACAAGACGAGCTTTAAGGTAATCAATTTCACCATTAGGACCAACTTTAATAGCATAAATCCATCTGCAACTAACAACTTTCTTTCCATCTGCAACTAACAACTTTCTTCTCAGGAGGAAGATGAACCAACTCCAATATACCATTATGATCAAGGGTCTGCCTTTCATCAAGCATGACTTGTTGCCATTCAGGATGATCAAGTGCTTCACGAATATTTTTGGGAATGGTGACAGACGATAATGAATTTACAAAGGAACAATAAGAAGGAGATAAAGGATGATAACTCAAAAAATTGTAGATAGGATGTGGATTTTGAGAGAAGCAAATACCTTTTTGAAGAGTAATAGGCTAACTTGAGTTGTCATTGGCCATAAAAGAAGAATTAGGAGTCATTTTATAAGACGCAGATGGAGAGGGACATGAGCCAAGAGAGTCATCAGGTACGATGGAACTAGCTGCAAGTGTCATGCCTTGAATAGTACCAGAGGGTGAAGGATCAGTGTCAGTGAAATT
The DNA here is from genome assembly GCA_037954015.1 of Psophocarpus tetragonolobus. NCBI lineage: Eukaryota > Viridiplantae > Streptophyta > Magnoliopsida > Fabales > Fabaceae > Psophocarpus > Psophocarpus tetragonolobus. The sequence continues at coordinate 29,452,926 of CM075695.1, read as the reverse complement.
TAGAGTTGGAGGAATATCTGCATAATTAGACAAGAAGAGATGTCAGAGATGACAATTTCAGGACTACGTGAAAGTAGGCAGTGCCTCTTGAGTGGAAATAGAGGATGAGTAAAAAGGAGTATACTCAAAGAAGGTAACATTAGCAGACATGTAATAGGTATTAGGAAAATAATAGTTGTAACCTTTTTTTGAAGATGAGAGACTTGATGGATTTAGCTAACAACTTATTGATACCTGGAGACAGATCATAAACAAAACACGTATACCCAAATACGTGTGGTGATACATGATACAGAGATTCAGTAAGAAACAAGATTGTATGAGGATTTGATTATCAAGAGAGGAAGAGAGTATCCTATTGATAAGATAACAAGCCGAAAGAATCGTATCTCCCCAATGATATAATGGAACCTTTGCATTAAGCAATAAGGAGCGAGTTGTTTCAACAAGGTGACGATTCTTTCTTTTCGCTATCCCATTTTGTTGAGGAGTGTGAGAGCAAGTGAATTGGTATAAGATTCCTTGGGAGGACAAAAAGGAAGAGAGTTCAGAGAAAAAATATTTCTTTGCATTATTACTCCTAAAAATTTTAATTGATTTTCCAAATGGATTTTTTATTTCATGGAAAGACACAAATATGGACAAAAGTTCTGACCTTTCTTTCATTAAATAAGGCTATGTACAACAGGAATATTCATCAATGAAAGTTACAAAATATTTAAATATAAAAAAAGTAACCCGACTAGGTTCTCAAATATCTGAATGAATAGTAGAGAAGACTGAATTATATCTTGGCTCATCTGACTAGGGAAAGAAGATCTAACATGTTTGTCTAGTTGACAAACTTCACATTCTAAAGTTTGAATTTTCTTAATACTAAGAGCCATTATGTTTAATTTGGCTAAACTTAGGTGTCCAAAACTATCATGCAACAATTTAGAAGAGATAGATGTAAGGCAAGACACTGAAAGACTAGATTCTAGATAATAGAAACCCCTTGATTCATGTCTTATGCCAAGCTGCCGGCCTGTACCACGTTCCTGAATGACAAATGAATCAGAATTAAATATAATTGAACAATTTAAAGATTTAGTTAACTGACTCAAAAAAATTAAATTGGGACAAGAAAAAATGTACAAAACAAAAGTTAGATTTAAGGAGGGAGAAACTTTAGGTCAATTAAGATAAACTTTAGGTCAATTAACAACTAACATTAAATACAAACTTATATTTAACAGGATCTTATAGGAAATAATATTCCTGAGAATTTGGTTTTGTACCAAGTGCCATGGTCTTGTGCAATCCATATATCTAACTTAGTGGAATAAGGCTTTTGTTATTGTTGTTGATGTTAGGGTCTTAAGCATTTTGATTCTTGTCTTAGATGCTGGGAGCGGGAGCAGGATCTGATTTTTTCGTCAATTTTTGCTGATTTTTTTATTTTATTAAATTTGTGAAATTTATATTGTGTTGTGTGACACTTTTCAATTGGTTCAGATTGGGAAGAAATGGTTTGCTAACTTATATGGAATTACAGGTTTGGTTCAGTAATGTACCTCATACACGTTTGGTTGAGGATAAAGGTGGCCAAAATTGGATATCAATAAAGAAGGATAAATTTGTTTTTCCTGGTGGAGGAACACAATTTATACATGGTGCAAATAAATACCTGGATCAGATTTCTGAGGTTAGTGTCTTTCTCAAATTCATTCCGATATCTGTTGCCATCATACTGAGAGAAGTTTTAAAATTGAATGGGCAGATGGTTCCCGATATTGCATTTGGTCACAAAACCAGAGTTGCTTTAGATGTTGGCTGTGGAGTGGCAAGTTTTGGTGCCTTTTCGATGCAACGTAATGTGACAACTCTTTCAATAGCTCCAAAAGATGTTCATGAGAATCAGATTCAGTTTGCTCTTGAGCGAGGTGTGCCAGCCATGGTAGCAGTATTTGGTACACACCGTTTGTTATTTCCAAGCCAGGCATTTGACCTGATCCATTGTTCAAGATGCAGAATTAATTGGACTCGTGATGGTAGTTCCTTTCTCTGCTTAAACCCTTCATATCTCATTCATTTTTCATAGCTTATCTATAATTTTTAAAGTTTATGTGAAAACATCGCTTTGTTACATTACAAACAATTCTTTGTTGTTTTTATTTTCGATCAGCACTGTGACTGAAACAATTTAAATAAGTAACTGAGCTGCCTATGGAATGAATTAGTCAGAATAAAAAAGTATCCTTGGTTAAATATATAAAGTTGTAAAGTAAATAGAGACAACTCAAAGCTACTCAAGCACATGGCTACACCATAGTGGCAATGAAAAGGTAATGGTAGTATTCCAGTTGACTTTCCTTTCTATGAAAGAAAACCAACTTTGAATATTGGATTTGCTTCAAATGTTGGGGGGTTGAAGCTAGAGGCTACGAAGTTTGAAGAGCAAAAAGTCAAATAGGAGTTTAATTTCTCGTTTAAAGAACTTGTTGCTTGCCTTCTATAATTTTGGCTCCCTCATTTCTTAATTCTGGGATCTCCTGATTGTCATGCAAAATGAAATGTTGTGCTATGTGAAATGATGACATTGTTCTTTTAAATTTTGAACTTTTTCTAGATTTCTTCATATTTTGAAAATGAATTTAAGAAAAAATAGATAAAAGTACAATCACAATTATACTTAAAGGCTTTAATTCTTTTTGCTGACATTTTGTTTTTATATTGCTTTAATGGAGATGGAATTTTGCTTCTTGAGGCCAACAGGCTCCTTAGGGCTGGTGGCTACTTTGTCTGGGCAGCACAGCCTGTTTACAAACATGAAGAGAGCCTTCAAGAACAATGGAAAGGTAGCTCATAATTTGTGTTTACCAAAACAGCATTACATCTTTCACTGGGTTGATAGATACAGAACTGTTGGAGTTTCTGATTTTCTCCCTTCATTCTATATGATCAATACTCCAACATCAAATGACATAGATCTTCATATATTGAGATGATATATTAAGTTTTAAACCCCATGATCTTTGGACTTAACAGAAATGGAGAACCTGACAGCTAGCATTTGTTGGGAACTTGTACGGAAGGAGGGTTATATTGCTATATGGCAGAAACCTATGAACAATAGCTGCTACCTTAGTCGAGAGATTGATGCGCATCCTCCATTATGTGAGTCCGATGATGATCCAGATAATGTTTGGTATGCCCCCTACATATTGTTTGATTCAGGCTTGTTATATATAGTTCATCTCGTTTGTTGGTCTTCATGATCACTTGAACTGGAATGCAATGGCTGGATAATATGATTCTGAGATTTTAAAGATTGATTGTCATCCCAAGAAAGTTTCCTGAAAGTTATAATGAAGAAATCGTTGCAATGTTGGCCTTCTATATGGATTCTTATTATAGTAGTTTGGCATGTCAATTAGAATTTTATACCTGCATTTTGTCATAAATTAATGCATTCTTTATCTTCCTTCCAAATTTGTCTTTCCATTTTATACCAGGCCAAAATTATAGCTTTAAAAAGAAAAAAAAAAACTGGTAATTTAATATTGAACTAAGTCACGTAGAGATTGGCTAGAAAGAATCTACTGTAGATGAAGAGCTAGAACCTTCTTGAAGAATCAATAACCAACTTGTAGACATGCTAAAAAAATAAATGGTCTAGAACATCTTGAGTAATAAACATGACAAAGTTTTTATGTTTAGAATTATGTTAAGGAAACAAATATCATAACTTGTAACCACAAAACATTTTGCAGGTATGTTGGTCTTAAGGCATGCATCACTCCATTACCTAGTAATGGATATGGAGCAAATGTTACAGAGTGGCCTTTGCGACTTCATCAACCACCAGACAGGCTCCATAGCATCCAATTGGATGCCATTATATCCAGAGGTGAACTCTTGAGGGCTGACACAAAATATTGGTATGAAATAATAGGAAGTTATGTTCGGGCTTTCCGTTGGGACGAGTACCACCTCAGAAATGTAATGGACATGAGAGCAGGATTTGGAGGGTATAGGAGTATTACATTTCTTACTTTCTTTTTGTGTTTTGTTACATTTGTCAGTTATATTATGTTTCTGCAGAAATGATTGTTTGACCTTGTTATCTGTGAAGGCATTTATAACGTAATTTTCACTTTGATAATTGCAGGGTTGCTGCTGCGTTGCATGATCTCCACATTGACTGTTGGGTTATGAATGTTGTTCCTGTTAGTGGATTCAATACCTTGCCTGTTATATATGACCGTGGGCTGATAGGAGTTATGCATGATTGGTATGAGAAATTTACTTGTATGTTGAGTTATTTTTAATCTGATTTGATGTGATTGGTGATTTCATACTGAATGAAGTTGCCATTATAACAACATAATCTAAGCTGACAGGCATGTGAAATTCAGAGGGCCTTGTTAGTTTCTGGTGTAAGAAAATGGTCAAGTTCCATAAAACATGTTGTAGAATATTATTTTCAGAATAAGATATTGAAAATGATTGACGCATTCTTGTCCTATATTTACTATTCATTGCTATTTTTTAATCTATCTTGAAAATGAACTGATTCTAGCTGGGATTGGTCCCACCTAGTAATTGTTTTCTCCAAACATATATCGTACATGCTATATACTTCTTGATTGATTTTCATTTTAAAAAACTTATATTATTAAATGTGACATGTAAATGTGCTTTTTTGTTTTGTCCGTGTTAGTTGAGAGCACCCTATAATAAGAATTATAAGTCAAGAACACATGTAGTACCACTTGCCTTATTACTACCTTGGAGGCATTTGAACATAACAAACAATTAACCACATGTTGGTAGAATGAGATCTAAACTATAAGATGAATGAATCTTATGTCTCTCTTTATTTTCTTAATTTTGAATATGAATAGAGATTTTATCCTGATGTCTGAATTTCTGTTCAACTATGACAGGTGTGAACCATTTGATACATACCCAAGAACATATGACCTGCTGCATGCAGCAGGTCTTTTCTCTGTTGAAAAAAAGAGGTGTGTCATCACTCTATAATTGTTCCTTTATAGGCACCAACATTGGTATTTGATATAAATTTATTTGTTTCAGGAAAAAGTGTAATATCTCAACCATTATGCTTGAGATGGATAGGATGCTAAGACCTGGAGGGCGTGTATATATACGTGACACCACACTTGTGATCTTTGAACTTGAAGAAATTGCAACTGCATTGGGATGGTCAAATGCCCTAAATGATGTAGGAGAGGGTCCCTATTCAAGCTGGAAGATATTAAGGTCTGAGAAAAGGTTCTGATTGCTTAATAGTGTCAGTAACTTATATAGCACACAGTATATTAGCTCATGCAACCAGAACATGGTGGTTCACTTGAATTCTCATTGTGCCAGAAATGTGGCCAATACTAACCCATGCATTTTTTTTCAAGAAAAAAAAAATTTATATTTGCCAGAAATGGTTGTGTGGTTAGAATGTTGAATCCTACTAACAGTTTTTGTTGTGATAAAAAATTTAAAGAAATTGCATTGTATCAAATGTCAATCTCTACAGCATTACTAGATATGTTTAGTCTTTTTCTTTCTTTTTATAAACAGATATGTTTAGATGATAGTTTCATCTATTTGATTCTAGTTTGATGTAAGGTTAAGTTATTGTGTAGACTGTACCAAATGCTTGAAATTTGTTTATTAGGTGACAATAAAGCTTCAATTGTAATGTGATCTCTTTCCTTCCCTCCCACCACCTTAGGATTGAAATATGTGTTTTTGTTGCGATGATATGGCTGTGTGTTCTGAACGGAAATAATATATTCTGATTTAAATAGAAACAAAAAAACTAATTTTATAATGATTAAGAATCTTGCTTAAAATAATTTAATATAATTCTTGTAACTTTATTTTTAAAATATTCTTCATTGAAACTTATAATATGAATACAAAATATTATCAAAAATGGAGTCTCAACTAATTAAGAGGTTTTTTTTTATTAGAATTTCCTTATATACTTAAGTCACTTTTTTCTTTTTTCGTTTATAATCGAATAGGAAGGGTACTATATTTTGGAACATTTATTTTGGCTTAATGGATACTGTGATTCTCAAACACTTCCGGCTGTCGGCGCAAATGGAAGCCCCACCACTGTCGCAACCCACTCTCCCGTATCCACTCTCTCATAAATATGTGTATATATATATATATATATATATTATTTTGCATTCTATTTCAAGTGATTCGGAAGTTGAATAATTTAATTTTTTTGTAATTTGGATTAACTAATTTATAACTAATGTGTTTTGGATCAATGATTTATTTATTTATTTTTATATTCTACATCAACTGAATCTTAAATATATAATTAATAAATTCTAAATCACTTGATTCAGAAATTAAATATTTTTTTATATTTTAAATTAATTAATATGAAATATACAAGTTATTCAAAATATTATAGGAATATCGCAATAGAGTTGCTCTAAGAGAAGAGTATGATGATTGTGAGAGGTAAACATCTTAGCTAGGTTAAAAGATAATAGGGTTTTAGAATTTGAAAATTCATTAAATTTGGTTGGTGTTGGGATGGAAAAAAATTTGTGTTTGAATACCCACGTTTTGCATGGATAATCTAATGGGTTCTTGTTACTCACATATATGCTTTTTCTACTTACTCTTTGATAGACATAAGTATAATACCTATACTTATAATAACGGTTAAATTAAAATATTATACATATTTAATTTTAAAAAATAATATATTTTTAGAAATAAATTAATTTAAAATATTAATTGTAAAATTTTATTGTTATAAATGCATAATTAATAGAATTATTTTTATAAAATGTGTAAAATAAATATTTTGTTTATATTAAATATTATATATATTAATATAGTTTTAGATCTAATTAATTTGATTAAAAATAATATAATTTTATTTTATATTTTTTAACAAATAAATAATTTATTTGATAAAATTTTAAAAAAAAACTTTTTAAAAATCTTTTAAAAAATATTCGTAGGTACTGTAGATATTAAAAAAACCTACCAGTATTATGTAACAAGCAAGTGGTGGGTTTTGAGTAAATAATAAGTATGAATTTTTGTAACCAATGATATAATAAGTAACTATTCCCTGTATCCATTTATAGGTTGTCTTTTCTAATTTGTGGCAATGAGACATATAATAGCTGGAAAAAGATAATCTCCAATTTATTCTGGAATATCTTTCCATGGGTTTTCCCTTAGCCTAAGCCCGAGCCCGAGCCCAAACACGTGGCCTCCTCTTTACATTAAAAAATAATTATAGAAAAAAAGGAGAAAAGAAATGACCAGCCAAAGAAAGCAAAAGCGGTTGTATTGTATTTTCAAAAACAGAAGAAGGATAAGAAAGAGAGCTTCTTCTTCTACTGTTTCATCTTCCCAATATCTTCACCACTCTCTCTCATTTCTTCAAATTCTCATTACTTAAGCTTATTCCTCAAACTTCATTACCCGTAAGAGCTTCTTCTTTCTCTTCAATTTTCTCTTTCTATTTTCGTTTCATTTCTCACTAACTCAGTTCTTATATGGTAGATAAATAAAAGCTATTGGGTGCTTAGATTTTTTTTTTTTAAATTATTAATTTTTTGTATGTTTATAGAATTTGGAGCATGAAACACGGTGCTTTGTTTGTGTTGGTTCTGTTGAGTTTTTGTTTCTGCTTACACTGCATGCGTCTTGGTGCTTGAAGTTGAAGTGGTTGTTTTATTGGTTTATTTGGGTTTTGAGGGAGCTGAATGGAGTGTGTGTGTGTTTGTTTTGAGTTGGAGTTGTTGGTAACCTTGGTGTTTCTGGCTTTCAGTATTGTTGCGCTTGAAGTTGGTGAGGGGCAAATCTTGAGAAATTTTGGATCTGTTTGCTGTGAAACCCTAATTTCTTGTTGTAGGGGTTTGGAAATTGGGGTTCTGTTTAGATGGAAGCTGAGGATGGAAGTAGCAATGGTGATAACGGTGAATGGGGTGGATCGGGTCTAAGGTTGGATTCTGAAGATGGAGATGGGGGGAGAATTCAAGGTGGAAATGATGTTGTGGAAGGGGAGGAGTGGGGCTTGAAGGATGGAGCTGTAAATAATGGGGTGGCTGTTGAAGGTGAAGAAGTTGAGGGTTTGAAGAAGGAAGCTGTAGATAATGGGGTGGAAATTGAAGTTGGAAATGGTGATGTTAGAGGTGAAGAAGTTTGGGGCTTGCAGCATGGAGCTGTAAATAATGGGGTGACAATTGAAGGAGGAAATGGTGTAGTTGAGAGTGAAGTAGTTTGGGGTTTGAAGAATGGAACTGTAAATAGTGGGTTGGCAGTTGCAGGTGGAAATGGTGTTGCTGAAGGTGAAGAAGTTCAGGACATGAAGAATGAAACTGTAAATAATGAGATGGCAATAGATGGTGGAAATGGTGTTGCTGATGGCAAAGTGTGTGCCTTGAAGAATGGAGGTATAAATAGTGGGGTGGCAATTGCTGATGGGAATGGTGTAGCTGAAGATAAAGAAGTTTTAAGCTCAAAGAATGAAGTTATACATAATGGAGTGGCAATTGCTGATGGGAATGGAGTTGCTGAAGATGAAGAGGCTTTGAGATCAAAGAATGAAGTTATAGATTATGGGGTCTCAATTGCTAATGGGAATGGTGTCGCTGAAGGTGGAGAAGTTGAAGGCTCAAAGAATGAAGCTGTAAATAATGAGATGGTAGTTGCAGAGGAGAATGGTGTTCCTGAGGGTCAAGAGGATCACTGCTTGAAGGATAGAATGGTAGATAATGAAGTGGCAAGATCCGATGGTTTTGGCGTTGGTGAAGGGAACTTTGGTGCAGTTGAATGTTTACGAACATACAAGAGGCGCAAACATGTAAAGTTGTGTTCAGAATTTAAAGTCCAGGAGAACAGCAGAAAACATATGGAAGCTGCAAGTCACCTGTCGGTTCAGGTTTTCTCTACGCTTTTACAACATATGTGCCTGTGATGGTTCTGCATTGCTACTTGTCTCTCTGTATAAGAGATTTCATGTGTTATGTATGTCATTTTGTTAGATTTTTGGGTTTATGTAGAGAAGAGGTCAATCAGCTTGTAAGGTGCACTGCACTTGTGCCTATAACTTGTAGTTATGGAATAGCTTGCCAGAATGTTGATATTAACGGTATCCTTGTTGTATATGGATTGGGTTAGGATTGTAATTATTTATAGCTGTTTTAGTCATATAGTTTAAAAGTATTGACTGTGGAAATGTGAACCAAATGCACTCATGATGGGGTTAGTTAGGTTATTCTTACAAACATTTAACTTACTTATTGAACTAAGATTGTTTACAAATTAATTTAAGACTTAACAGTACAATAACGTAAACATTTACAAATTAAGACTTACGAGCACAATGGCAAAAACATTTACAGTACTCAAATGTCTTCAACTATAAATTAGCATTCTGCTTTATGTTTCTTCTTATGTACCTCTCAGCTTAAGAAATCTTCAACAAATACTCACTACCATAGATTTAGAAGCCATTAAGAGAAACCAAACACCAGAAACCTGAAGTTAAGTTAGAACAGCCTAAATCTTCTATAAATACTCACTGTAACTACAATATCTGCTTTATGTCTTAGGAAGCAGCTAAAGAAACAACAACTGCACTTGCTGGAAATAACCAAGGGAGGACAATAAGGATAAAAGTAAACATCCACACATGAAAAAAGATTATTCACATTACCATTCGGGGAATGTTGTACTAAAGCATTTTTTTCATTCAGTGGGCAATGATAATGGTTGCATGGATTGGTGTATAAGGGAAGTGCTCATGGATTGGTGTACTAAAGCGTTTTTCCTCTTATATTTCTGCAGGAAGCTTTCAAAACTGACAAGGATGGTCAAGAATGCTCTCAGCAATTAGAGTGTTTGCAGTACAAATTACAGAGTGAAGCTAATGGACATGAAAATGTTGTGCATAATGGATTTTCTAGTGATTCAAATGGTCGTGATGTAACCGAAAGGTGTCAGCACGTGTTCCACGATATCTTAGCCTCTGAGAAGTTCAGTTCATTATGTAATGTGCTACTTGAAAATTTCCAAGGAATGAAACCTGAAACTATATTTGACTTTAGTGTGATAAACTCAAGGATGAAACGGCAAGCTTATGAACAATCGCCTACACTTTTCTTATCAGATGTTCAACAGGTAATTTATAATAATAGCTTCTCTAGTGACAAGTGACAATTTTACACGGTTATATGATTTTACTTGAGAGAATTTGAAAAATTTAGATAAATGAATATGTGGTTTACCTGTGTCATGTGATGGTATGCATGTTTTGGCTTGTCTTTTTTGGTAAAATCTTGTTCTTTTGGTATAGTAATTCATGAAAACTCAATAAACTATCATGAATATTTTTTGCATCTAATTGGTTCTCTTCCTCAAATAGATATTTTCATTGGAGCTTAAGAGGTTTATTTTTTAATCATAAGCTCAGTGAAAGCTGATCGTATGTCAATTTAAATAATCGATGTTTAAAGTAACATATAAAAGTATAAAGTGATGAGAAAATTTATTTATGATTTCTTGGCCCAGATTTGGTGCACTAGAATTGGATATAGTCGGACTATTTAAATATAATTAACACAGGAGACAAACCTAGCTAAATAAGGAAAAAATAGGATCATAAAAATATTATCTGATACAGAAATCAATTATAACAATTTGTATTACCCTGATGTCCTTATCAGAACTGTCCATAATCTTCATTGCCTAATTAGAACCATACTTAATCTTCATGTCCCCTCTAGCTGGAGTAGATATTGATCAACCCAAGCTTGGAACTTAAGTTTTGTGGTTGATACTTGGTAAAGCCTTTGCGAGTATAGCAGCAATTTAGGTTTGAAGGGTTTTAGTTAGTTCTGATGATCCCTTCTTCAATCTGCTCCATAATGGAATGTCTACCAATCTCCACATTCTTGGTTTGTTGTAGTACACCAAATTCTTTGTTGTAATAATTTGTTTGATCCTTTGCTTGTGATGTTAAACTCGTTAAGCTTTTCTGCCACATTCCCTCACATATGCCACGTGCCATTGTTTGGACTGGACTTCAGTTTCATCACTGTTGTGCATGTATTATTGATTTTTTTGGCTTCTCCAGGTTACCACAATTCTCCACATGTAAGTACAATAATTGTAGGTAAGATCTAGATCTAGATTAGAATACATTAGAGAAACTGCAATGGGAGTTGCATAAGACATTTTTTCTAATAAGGGACTATTTCATTCTGAATATCATCACTAGACTTGTTTTAGTTGGCAAATTACACAAAGAAAGGAACATTTAGCCACATCCAAGTCCTTTGACAACAACCCCAACAAAGATCATAACCTACATGGTCTCTTAGAAATTAGAATGTGAGTTTAGATCTAACTCAACCCCAAAAGTTAACTCAAGGGGTGAGATTGTATTTTGACATTATCTCTAGTCGATGTGGGACTTGGGTTTCTTTCCCAATACACCCCCTCATGAACAACACTATTGGGCTTGATGTGTGGACAATATAAAATGGTGAGTGACTTATTTTAATGGATCTAAGATAGACTCTCATACCATCTTGGAATGCGAGTTTAGACCTGACTCAATCCTAAAAGCTAGCTTAAGGGGTGAGGGTTGCCCTTCGTTTATATACTATATTTTGGCATTATCTATAGCCGATGTGGGACTTGGGTTTCTTTTCCAATATTTATCCGCATGTTGATGTCTAGCATACTCCTTATTCGATTTTCTATCTTTTGAGCATTTGGTCCATTGTTTAATGTAGAGCAGCCATGTGGCAATGGGCACGCCAAAATGTATATTTTGAAGGGTAGAATTCCACTTGCAATGCAAAACAAACACTCCTGTGCCATACGGCCATACCATCAGTGTAAATCTGCAGCTGAATCCAAGAGAGCCCCACATGCTTACAACTCCATCATGCTCAACAACTCTTATTAGAGATTCCTCCTCTCTTTCCCCCCATCAGCACTGCTAGCCACCTACATAGGTACTGGGTAGGGGCTCACCACTTATGCTTGCAGCACTTGTGTGAAGGATACATCAACATGATCTGGTGATATCCTGAAATGTGAGGAGCTGTACTGTACCACATTAAAGTGAGGGCTTTTTGTGGCAGGAAAGAGAAAAGGATACAAGACTGATTGAGGGTAGATGTGAAGTGCTTTTGTGGTTGAGAGATGAAAGTTTGGAGGTGAGTGGCTGGGAGATTGAAATGGTGAGTAATTGGGAGCAGTTGGAATTATGCATGCAAGTTATTTCTTTTTTGTTGGAATGGATATAAGTCAATAAATTATGAATGTTAAGATCTAAAGTTAAAAATTATGTATTAAAAAATTTCTATCGTCTCACTTCTATGTTAAAATTGTGAGTGTTACGATTATTAAAAAAAAAACTAGCCTACCCCATTGCGTGGAGGGTCCTCATTATGTGAATGTATGGGGGAGGATTATTGTATGCAGCCTTATCTTTGCATATGCAAAGAGACTTGTTATTGAATTCAAACCTATGACTAGCAGGTTACTTTATATTTGTGTCAGGTTTGCCTTCAAATATTGAATTGATTCGTGTATAAAAATTTTACTGTTAAAAGTTGTGTATATATACCTGTTTTTAAAACCGGCCTAGTGATTGAACCGGTAAAAGTACTAGTTTACGATTTATTGGTTTAACTATTATTGAATTAGTGGTTGAATCGGTCTTAAGAAAATAGTATTTTAATTATTAATATATTATAACAATTAAGATTATAAAAGAAAAAAATTATTAAGAAGTTAATTATAAAAGAAAAAAATATTTTTGCTAAATATACCTTAATATTGCTAAGTTAACTCCTATTTTTATTAATTTTTTAATTTAAAAAGGGGTGAACTTAGGAAAAGAAGGGGTGCATTCAGCAGCATCTGAAAATTTTAAAAAAAAATTATAGATCGGTTCAACCAGTTGAACCACCAGTTTTACCGGTTCTTTGGTTTTAAAACCAGCTCTTTGCTTGACCGGCTTTCAGCATTGATTGAACCGGTTACCAGACCGGTGAACCGGCCGGTCTGATTTTTTAATCACAGATATATACTGATTCAAGTGGCAAGATAATTTCATAGCTTGGATCTGAAACTTCACCTATTTTGTTCAACTACACACTTCTCAATATCCTAATAAATTTCTTTCTTTCTTAAATTTCGTGCAAAATTACTAATCCCTCCTCAACTAAATCTTCCATTTTCAAATTCACAAAGTAACCCAAATATTAGAAATTCAATTTCCTATGTTGCTATTTGCATCTCAATTTCTTTTATTTAAATCATCACCAACTAACATGTCTTATGGGGTTTTTAAGGGTATAAATATTTAATAGTGAGCAGTTTATTGATAAAGAGCTTGAAATACTGGTTGGGTCAATGTTTGAGTCTCCAGTGTCACCATTTCCATCCAAGTTTGCCTGGAAAAATGTTATGTTGAAGGTAGGCGAAGGGTAAAATGCTATAACAATTTAGGATAAGATTCATAATTAAGGAGGATACACTTCTCATTTAAGCATGGTTAGTGTTCTGAAGAATGGCATTTTGGGCTTGACCAAAATACACGGTTTTTGGTCAAGGATAAGAAATTTAATCATAACGAGCTTTGTGGTAATTTACAAGAGGCAAATGATCCTACAAAGTTCTTGACAGCATAGATTGAACAGTTTAAAAGTCTGTGGGTGCTATAAACAAGATGTTCAAAGAAAGAAAAGTGTAAGCTTTGTTGAGAAAAATATGATAGCACATGCATGTAACATTATGCACTAGATGAAGGCAGACATGATGGGAGGTCCAGTTTTGGATACTTCACTTTCATTGGAGGAACCCTAGTTACAGTGTGGTGGCTAGAGTAGCATAGAGGCAGAATATAGATGAATAGCACAATGGGTTTGTGCATAGTGTTAAATAACTAGATGCATGTTAAATCTTTTTATGTCTTGTATTAGCTGTCTACTATTAGTCTTCTTTCTGATGTAGTCATCTGTTCAGGATGCCTCAGTCTGCATCATCTGCTGATTGTACTTTTGTTGACCGTTTTGGCATATGTAAATAAGAGTCTAAGCCAAGCTGATGCAGCTGATTATTCATACAGAACTTTGTATTAAAGTCATAGGATCTTGAGCACAAGGGACCTAAAGGCAAGTCCAAGGAGAGGATAGTTATACAGAAAAGCTGGTGGAAATGTACAGGGGAGCAAATTGGGCAGATTAGCAGTATCATAGATTGAAGGTCCACCTTTGGATACTGCATTTTTGTTGGAGACAATCTAGTTACTCAGAGTAGCAAAATAAAAAGTATGGTGGCTAAGAGTGGAAGAGGCAGAATATAGATGGATGGCACATGTTTTGAAGTATTATAGATTGATAAGTTTCTGCAGGACCTAAAATTTCATAATTCTACATCAATAAGACTGTTTTGAGACAACAAAGCTGGGGTAGAATGAAGCATGGGGAAGTTGATCTGGTGATGAGCATTTTGTGAAGGAAAAAGTTGAGCAAACAATTCAATCTAGCCCTTTCTATTCATTGGTTACTTGCCTTTTTTCTCTAATTAGTCTTCCCCTCGACTAACTCTTATTATCCTACTAACTAATGGGTATCTATGTAAAAGTTGTAATTACAGTATTACACACACTAAGATATACAATGTTGGGTGTGTTGATGTGCCCCTTTTCTATGGGCAATGGAAATATCAAGATTTTTGGACTTAATATTATCTAAACTTGCTGTAGTTAAGTCAATGTGCAGAGGATAGTTGGGGATATTGTATTTATGTAATTACAACATCCCTACTTACCATGATTGCATAAAAGACAGTATGTAATACTTCTTTAGATTGACTCTAACACATGTGAAATCATTAAGAAGTATTTAGATATCAATGATTTATAGACACAAGAGAAAGGTGGTAGTAGAAATAAGAATGTTAAGTGTGAAAATACAAGAAAGACAAAATATAGAATGATTATATAGGAAAAAAGGTGAGTGTGGTACCAATTGTGGAAAAGATGATAAAAAATTGGTTAAAGTGGTTTCAAGATGTGCAAAAAAGGCCATAAGAAGCGCTAGTTACACAAGTAGATTGCATGATTTTCAGTCTTGTGAAAAGGAGGAGAGAGAAAAAGAGCAAAAAGGATGTTCCATGAAGTTGTCAGCTAAATTTGTTGTTGTCTATAGACATGTTTCACAATAGGAAAAACTTGGTTCTTGTTGTGTGGAATTTCTGAAACAGATTCAGCTTTGGATATACACCAAAGTAACTCTTGTGGGATCATCTACAAATGTGATGACCACCTAGTGCTTGAAATGTGTAACAAGGCAAACATTGAAAAGGGTCAAAAAGGTTGATAAGTGTGTTAAGGAAACAAGTTTTTTATGTCATTGTGTGTTTTGCTACTTGATCAATTTCACTGGGATAATTTAGATTTTTATTAAAAAATAAGGCAGAAAAACTTTGCAGGATACATGAAATTGTCATGACCAATCTAAAATGCCATAACATAACATCAATGGTTTTGACAGAAGCAGATACCCTATTACATGCTATCGGAAAAGCAGCACAGTGAACTGCTCAAGTTTGAATTCCTGGAGTACTAGGCATCTGTAGTAGATAGAGACTTGCACCCTCCTTGTCATTGTCAATAGTTTTTCCTATGACCTAATCTTTGAAAACAGCCATTAGAATGGGAAAATTAGCTATATGCTTATGGTCAATATTGAATTTTTAATACATAGCAAACTGCATGACAAGTTTGGAACATAGAGGACAGAGTCAAGTATTAATTCTTCAGAAACTTTGACAGAGATCATGCAAGAAACAGAGGTTATGAGCCATCTGATATTTGCACTTTATATTTTCCTGGACAAGGGAAAATATAAGTAAAAAAAAAGCATAACCAGTCATATGATCCATGGCACTGGAATCAATCACCCAGGCATGAACATCTTTGTGAGACTTTGATTTGCCGGGTTTTCAGTCGGCAGTTTGTGAGACTTTGTTTTTCCAGGCACTGGAAAAACATTGGGTTCAACTGCCCTATACTCTGGAAAAGGTCACTTGATGGTCTCCCTTTGCATCATCTGCCATCACTTACCCAATTCTGGTTTACATGAACAGCTACAGCAGAATCTTCACCTACAGAAAAGGGTCCTTGATTTCCCCATTATACCATCATGGCTTCTCTTCTGCATTATTTTCTTCTAACCTCTGCAAAAGTTTCGATGAGGGATGACAATGATGTGTTGCTGAAAGCTTTCCTTGTACTTCATCAAGGTCATTGTTGAGACCTATAAAAAATCTGAAGATCCTCTTGTCCATGATTTATTATATACATATTTACTATTTATTATCTTGGCATTTCCAACTCAGTTAAAGAGGATTCACCTTACTGGTGGTTGTGGAAGGATTCTTGTATCTTGAAAGATCAGCTGGTCGAGTAGGTTACCTTAATGCTGCCCTATATTTCCTTTACAGTTGAGTGGAGCATAAATGTTTGACCTATTTTCAAGTTCACGATGTTGATCAACTTATTACCAAGTTCCAAGTTGGATTTGGATCAGACTTAGAAGGAGGATCAGTTGTGCTGGTAAGGTAAATCACCTTGCCTTCACCACTGATGAAATTATAACAGATGGAGAACACTGGAGATGATTTTTGCCTGAGTGTGTGCCCAGTGATGAGCATGTCTGAAGTACAACCATATTGGATTGAGAAACAATGCCCCTTAGTGGAGAGGTCACATTGGCGTGGATGCTGGTGTCAGAAGTCATGGCAGGAATATAGGGTTTCTTTTGTATTTGAGAGTGCATTGGTAACAAATCATATGATACCATGGAGAAGTGACGTTGGAGCGGCTGCTGGTGTCGGAAACTATGGAAGGAATTTAGGGTTTTTTCTCTATTTGAGAGCACTTGACACCTTAAAGGATCAGATAATTGAACTCGCTGCCCTCTATTTATCCTAATCCTAATATATGAGGAGTGCTAGTGAAACTCTTTCACCAACTCTCTTGTAGAAACTCTTTCTATGATTAATTAAAATTTTGAAAGTCATCAACCCTAATAGGTACTACAATTAAATCAAGCAAGAGAAACTGTAGGACCCCCTAAAGTTGATGCTTCCCAAGAAATTTTAACCAATTATAGGGAAAGTTTGTAGAAGAGAGTTTTGGTATCACTTCAAACACTCCCAGCCTTTTTGTGTTGCTTTTTAGCGGAAAACTTTCCGCCCAATGGCATTAATGTTAATTTCATACAAAAAATAAAACGCTTTCTTTTTTTTTATATGTTATTTAAAGAACATTTTGCTTTTCCATGTGCATGTGTGCTGGCACTTACTCTAGTATAGTGTGTATATGATATGATACATGTGATGAGAAGATTCACCCACGATTTCTTGACCCAGATTTGCTGCACCAAAATCAGATATAAGCAGACCATCCAAAACTAATTAATGAGAGGGGACAAACATAGCTAATTTAGGAAAAAATAGGTCCTAAAAATGTTATCTGCTATAATATTTCCTGAACTGAATAAATGATGATAACTCTTATCAACTTGATTGCATCAGAACCATCCATAATTTTTGTGTGATCGGAACCGTCCATAATCTTTAGTGTTGTTTAATTGTATTTCTTTAGAGTACTTGTTAATTTCTAGCCTCTGAGCTGGTGGCAGGAGAATTTAATTATTAGTTGTATATTATGACTTGGCCTTTTTGATACTTTTAGGTTTGGCAAAAGTTTCAAGATACTGGAAATCAGATTGTTGCTATAGCCAAGAGCCTCTCCAACATGTCAAAAGCTTCCTTCTGTAAGCAGGTAAAGAAAACTCGTAATTCTTTGCCACAGCGCTTCCACACTTTTTTCTTTGCTTCTGAATTTTATTGTTTTTTAGCTATACGTTATGTTTTTACTTGTCCTTTGTTAATCATATCTTTTCGTTATTGTCAGGTGGGAATTTCAACACAGAGCTCCTTTGAAGATGAAAAGCAAGTGGTAAGACTAACAGCAAGTTTGATAAATCTGATGTTTAGATAAGTTTTGCTTCCTGTTATTTTCCTACTAATAAAAAAGAAAAAAACTGCTTTGGAATCAGAGTTAAAGCAGCTTTGATCTACATAATTGGATAAATTTTTTGCATAGATTCCTAATGCTCTTTTTCTCTGCAAATATTCTATGCAAGATGTACATGAGACTATTATTTTTATCATAATATTAAGTTGCAGTTTTTCTATTAAGATATAGTATAGTATAACATACATGCATATGCCCTGGTATTTTGATAAAAATTAAAAGATTAACTATGTTTCACACTTGTAAAAAAAAACATGAAATCAAATTAAGAAGCAAACCCTGAAGATGGGATATACATAATGCCGGTTCTCTACTGAGGCTGCTTTGCTTCAACTTTGGCTTGCTCTCTCCCCACTTGGTTGTTGATCTCCGTTTTAACCATAATAACTAAGAACAGAGAAACCAAAGTTGCAAACCTTTTTCCTTTGTGCCATCTAGCTACTCTCCAGAGACTAATGCTGTAAATTGTGCGAGAGAGACACAATGTTGATTGTTGATCAACTCAGATCAAAACCATAAGATCTGAGACCAAAATTTATTGTCCTTTTTTGTCTGTTTTGTCTTGGCTAAATCATACATTTGAGATTCCCCATCTCTAGCACCAATTTATGTTGTTTTATTCTGCATGATCAAAGACCAAAGTTTCTTCGTTTTTCTTCATTTTTTGCATTTTTCTTTTTCTTTTAAAAGACTGAATGAAGAATGAGTTATAGTAGTATGGCCAGAGATTTTTCGTTATTAGTCCTATGGTAACATCACCCAATTTGACTTGGCAAAAGGGATTGTGTGTTACATATAATTTTATTTTTATAACTTGATAAATTGATGTGTAAGAATGAAAAGATTAATTCCTATGTATTGAGATTTTTCCCTATGTATTTGGCATCTAAAAATTTGCCGTAACCAGCAAGGTGGGAGACTTATTTGATTTTTAAGACCCTATGTTTTTAAGATCTTTCTAGGTTTTGGAAGCTATAATTTTCCATGATGCACATGATAGTTTAAATTGCATAGACTCTGCATTTTATCTTGTTCAATCAGTACCCCATGCTCTCCATTCAATATGAAAATTTGCTTGAGATGTATTAAACTGTTGTTGAAAATTGTTTTTAAATTTGTCATGTCAAACTGCTCTGTTACCAGGAATCCCTCAATCACATGAAACCAGAGCAGACAGTAGAATGTAATACATACAAAGTTGGCACTTGCAGGCATTGTGGAGAGAAAGCAGATGGTACAGACTGTTTGGTTTGTGATTCATGTGAAGAGATGTATCATCTGTCCTGCATTGAGCCTTCTGTGAAAGAAATACCTCGCAAAAGCTGGTTCTGTACCAATTGTACTGCTGGTGGAATTGGATGTCGACATGAGAAGTGTGTGGTATGTGAACGGTTGAATTTCCCAAAGAGCCTGGATGACATTGTTGGCGAGGAAAGCTTCCCTCCAAATGAGGAAACACTGAAGGAATTGGAAGAGAATTCAAATTGTACTTACGATGGGATTCAAGTTTCCACAGGTGAGAGAAAACCATCTAACTGCAAAATTTGTAACATGGTGGTGGATGGTCAAAAAATGAAAATCTGTGGTCACTCTTACTGTCCCAGTAAATACTACCATGTAAGGTGTTTGTCAAGCAAGCAGCTTAAGTCATATGGTCATTGTTGGTATTGCCCTTCTTGCATATGCCAAGTTTGCCTCACTGACAAAGATGATATTAAGATCGTACTCTGTGATGGCTGTGATCATGCATACCACATCTACTGTATGAAACCTCCTCGGAATTCTATTCCAAGAGGGAGATGGTTCTGCATAAAATGTGATGCAGGGATACAAGCAATACGCCAGGCAAGAAAGGCATATGAGAGTAACAAAGGAAAAATTGGTCAGGATGATTCAAAGCCAACTGAAGATGTTAACAATAAATGGAACAAGAAGCGAGGACGGGAATCAGACAAAGTTGGAGGAATGGATATGCTTATAAATGCAGCAAATACTCTGAATTCTGAAGAGGACATCAACGCAATCCAGATTGACTCAAAGAAAACATTAACATGAGGGTGTATGTGCTAATTGCTAATACCTAATGTTTTATATTTCTTGCATCTGTTTTAGATAACTGATTTTGTTAGGTTGTAAAACTATGGTAGATTTTGCTGACTTTTGGATACATGCTGTTGGAGAGAAAGGATTATAGAGGCCAAAGAGCAAAAAGCATCAATAGAAACTCTGATAAGTGAAGTATGGGATATTTTGCAGGTCAGGTTGTAATATATGTGGTCAATATCTTATTTAATTGGCTGCTTTGCTCCATGCAGAATATAATGTTTTGGATTCTCGTGATTTATTTAAGCCAATATTTCTTTAAATTAAGAATAATATAGATGTCCAATTTGTGGATAATCAAAAGGGATATTTTTTTTCTGTTTAGATTTCAATGTTCAGTACCAATTTTGCACAGCACAAGCCCTGAACAGCATTCTGCACTTGGTTTTTTATCCGTTCAATGAATGACTCTGCGGGTGTTTGAAACGGTTTCTTCCATTCTCAATTTAGTTTAAAAAGTTTTGACCTTTCTGTAAGCTTTTATTCAGCTGATTTCTATACATACCTTTGCGGTGGTATGTTCTTCTTTGGGAGTTTGGGAAGTGTTAGTTGAGTTTATGGGGCGATAATTGATTTTAGCCAAGTTATAGGATGATTTATTGGTGATCATATATTGCGTGAATCAATCTAAGACATAAATCTTAGCCATCATTGGTACAGGCAACCGACCCGGTTGTATGCATTTCCCTGATTTAACCACACTTGAAATTTCAGTCTTACAGAAAAAAAAAAAAACTTGTGTCATCAATAGCTTGCGTTTCTTTACGTTTGCCATTTGATTATTTATGTTGAAGTTGAATGCTTTCTAAAAGTCACTCAAGGCCAATAACAATGGACAGGAGGATCAGCAACATTTTTTCTCCAGCCATCGCTCTTTCGTTGTAAAGCATAACTTTTCTTTATCTTAGCCATCAAATATTAGTTTCTCTTTTTTTTTTATTGGTTGTTACCAGGAAGATTCGAATTCGTAAACTATCTTTTTCATCTTTCTTTTTTTCTTTTTTTTTTTTGAACTGCAAAAACTAATACGTAATATATATAATTATAGTTCCATCACATAATTTCATCCTTATTTCTTTGCCATTTAGCCTATTTTATATTTGATTAGAGTTTGCTTCTGAAATATAGACCACACACAAATTGTGATCCTATAGGCCTCAAATCCATCTATTGTGTGGTTTGTGTCCATATAGTTTATCTCTTTTTAAGTTTTCCTTATATAATCCAAATCCAGAATATTATTGAAGGGCACTAGCTTTACTCATTCATTCACGAACAATCGACAAAAGGACAATTAAGCTGGCCGGATTCAACCATTTAAGTGTTTCTTTCTGCACGTCATAAATTTCTTTTAGCATCTCTTTACTTTTTGGAATGGCTGGTTCAAAATGTAATTTTACAGTATAGCTTTTACCCTATTCATAATATAAAGGGATTGGTCTTTTTCCATTCCAGAAGGGATAATCGGAAGTATATTTTTACATTTCAGATTAGTCATTTCGAAGTGTAAAAGAGATATAGGAAACAATTTGAGGTAGAAAAAGAAACTACCCACTTTAGGATGCAACTGGGGGAATTTTTCCTAACACCTACATATTTTCTCATGCACTCCATTCGGGAAATGTAATTTTTATTCCATATTTTCTCATGCACTCCATTCGGAAAATGTAATTTTTATTCTGGATTGCACTTTCCTGAGATTAGTATGGAAGTGTAGGGAGAAGGTATGAAAATACACAGTAAAATTTCCTGCACTTGGATTGATTTGTAGTTATGGACTACGTTACACAGTCCATTTAGGGTCTGTTTTGGGTAATCTCCAAAAAAAGAAATATACAGAAAAAAAATCAAAGTAATTTCTCCATAATTTTTTTAAAATAATGTAAAACTTTTTACAAGTTAATTTTTAAAAAGTTTCACATTTTTTTTTAAAAAAAGGTTATATAAGAGCTTTTATATATTAATTAAAATTAAGTTAAAAAAGTAACATCTTTTAAAAAAAATTATGAAATTGTTTTAACTTCTTTTCTTAATATTTTCTTCTTATTCTTAGTGAAACTTATCCAAATATGCCTTTAACCCATCTATATCTACCTTATATGTCGCAGAAACTTATTTTGTTTTCAGGATCCAGTGCATTTAGTAATCAGCATTCTTCAGCACAAAGTCATTGTGCAATCACTAATCCATTGAATGTGCATCAAGCTATCATTATTACACTGTCACATTAACATAATTGTTATGTCACCTGTACATCCTAATGAACATTTTTTAGCACTGAGCGACGGAACCGTATACAACTTGAAATTTTCTATATCAACATAAATCTAGCTTATCAAATATTAGACCAGAATCTTTAGATAACTTTCCCCCTTGTTGTGTACATTCACAAGCTTTCATCCTTTTCACCCACCACATAACGATTCTGAGTGGCACTCAGGCCGGATGAGTGAAGTTGCTTTCTCTTCTTTACAAGATGTAATGCCGTTTTCCTGTCATCTTTAGCTTCCTCATATTCAGGCTGCTCAAAACAACAAATTTTGTTCAGTATTCAACTGAAAATAGATGAAAATATGCATTCTAGGTAAAGAAAACATGAATATAGCATAGGAAAGAACCCAGCATTCCATACAAGCCAAAATTAAAATGGGACGAAAATTCTCAACTAGTTCTGCTTATTAAAATATTGAAAATCAAGATCCATTATCGATTAAATTTCTCCAAATACAATTGATCCCAAGTGTATTTAACTGCATGTTTGACTTGTAAAATTATTTACCACTTTATTTAACCAATTATATTGGAATGCTAATTATGAAAAGTCAATAATCTGATTCTTGATGCAAGCTCAATTATGAATTATCTAACCTAAATACCAGGCAAGTATCACGAAGAAAGCTCAAAAATGAGATTAAGAACTACCTATTATTTTCCAATAATGAGTGTGAGGTTACTAAATGTATATATAGTGTTCTAACATCATATCTGCAACATCATTAGTCTTTCTACATCCAAAAGTTTTATCCACTTTAGCGTTGATATGAGCCTCACAGCTTTGTTTTTAAAAGGCACATAAGTAGATCATAGAAAAAGGATGTTTATTAACTATCCTTAACCTTGATTCCTAAGTGATATGTTTGTGTCCTCCTTCTAGTGCCAAATGTTTTGATCATAAGTCTCCAACAGTCCAACATCATTAAGGTTAACCATATCTAAGGTATTGTCTGTTTTGATATTGATTTGATTCTCATGATTTGTCCTTAAAATGGGTCTTAATGGGATAAGGGAGAAGTTACTAGATTCCTAAGCAATGTAGAATTATTTTGCTGCATTGGAACAGTGAGACTTAAAGCATCTATAATGGTAGTTTTTAGGATAGCTCTTAATCATAAGAATGGTTCTTCACAAGAACGACCATTGCAAGATGATACCGGTTATCAACGGTGAAAGAACCTGGTTCTTCATTTAAAACGTGGGCCTAAGATAATTAAAAATTAACTAAGAATTCAAATGAGCTATATTGAAGTAAAAGTTTATAAAAGCTCTTCCATCCTACTTGACACTAGGAGACCTACACAAAATGGTCTAAGAACTCGTGGATGAGTTTGTCATTGTTGATGCTCCTAGGTTATCATTTTGCTGTCATAATTACAGTTAAAAAGGAAACTAAATACGAGAAAAGAAATCCATACAGATAAAAAGTGAAATAAATAAGGAAAGAAAATCATGTGCTCTAACAACTACTAACCTTGAGAGCTAAAGCTCGGTCAAAACTTTCAATAGCATTATCAGGCTCACCAAAATTTAGTTGAGCTCTGCCAAGTGTGACCCATGCCTAGGAGGATCAAGATAAGAAATAAGTGCATCAATTATGAGATTGAAATGAACTAGCATTGCTCTAGTAGGTATTAAAGATTAGATAGTATTCTTGTATTTATGATTAGATAGTAATTAGGGATTTACTCCTTATTACTTAGTATTAGATTAATCATTCGTCATTATTAAAGTAATATTATGTAATCAACAATAGTTCTATTTACTTAAAAATAAAGTGTTGCCATCCAAGGCAGATATTGACACACATTTACAGTAGGCATGATCATTGATGATTCAAAATCGAACTTTGGCATATTTTTTAGTTTAGACTGAGTCCTAAAAATACAATCCACAAAGGTATTGGGTTCAAAACTACAAAACATAAGCACAGTGATCATATACCAAATCTAACACAGACAAAGCATAGAAGTTAACCTAGAATCGAGGAGGATGGATCAACAAAGCTTTCCCAAGATCATGTTAGAGCATTATGCCTTATTAACAAAAAAATCTAACAAGGTTCTAGATCTTACATCTTAGATTTACAATGCTAATTCCTTTATAACATTGAGTCATTGACCACATTCATCACTTTTAAGCATATAAGTTACAAGAATAAAATTGAATCGAGTGAAAATGATATCGAATTTCAAATATATATTCATACTAGTTTTTGGATACACTAAAACAAAACAAGGCAAGAGGCCAATGAGTGCCTCAAATTGCAACCTGTATTTGCAGATCATAATGAGTAAGGTCAATCTGCATGAAATAAATCACATATACACAATTCAAAGTTTGAGTTTAAGAAATTTCTGAAGAGAATCATTCAAATTCTCCCACCCATTATTAATCTATGATTATATATTTTACTAAGGGATAATTATTACTAGAAACTAATCAACAAAATCGCAGCATGAGTGGGAGCGAATATTGCAAAAGTCGCAATGTTAACTTTTACATGGTGAATACAAATAATGCAGTAATGTAGTATCATACCTCAGCCCATGATGGGTCCAATTCAGTAGCTCCTGTCAAGTAGAGAGCACAAATTATCAAATTTCAAGCACTAAACCATTAAAAAATTTAACTTATAATCTTATATAGCAATCAGAAACAGCAAAGCCCCAAGGAAATAGATTTAGAAATTAGAACAGAACAGAAATACTACTTTTACAGATTTAAATATATAACAAATAACAAATTGCTGAATATAAAGTTCATAAGAGAAATATGAACTTTCTAAATTTGTCACAGAAAACAAGACTTACTATATTCAAATAACAACTCAGGAAACAGTTCAGTGTTATATTTAGTTTACTCATTTAAAATTCATTTAATGTAGATTCAAATAAACAAGATTAAGAAGAATAAAGTGCATGAACGCACGAGTTGCAGCTTTTAAAGCATTCCAAGCATCTCCAATTTCTAATAAAACTTGGGCCTTTTGTTCATGCACAACTGGAACATCAGGTGCTAATGTAAGAGCAGCTTCCCATTTGCCTAGTGCTTCCCGGTACTTCCCATCCTGCAAGTAAGAATATGGGGTTAACTTTTATTCATGCTCACCAAAATTCTAAATTATTAGACAAAACATGGCATACATATACCTATATAATTGAAATTTAAGAAAAAGGATCCATAATTAATAAATCATATATACAAGCTTCAAGATTACAATATATAGAATATAGATATGTCATACATATGTGCCAAATTGTAATTCAGCCGAGGGAAATGAAATTGTTACATGACAAAAGTACCTGTCTTATTTATCGATTTTTACTATAAACAATCTCTAGAATGCTTAAAGTATAATTTTTTTTTCTGTTTAAGTTTTAAAGTAGGTCATACTGTGGAGCCACATTTTATTTTTAATTTGGATTTACACAAACCTGTTTTGGAAATTTGTTGTCCGTGTCATTTCTGACACATGTTCAACACGCAGAATATACTACACCAAAATGGACTCTCCATGCTTTATAAACGGGATGCTATATATTGATTCTATTGCACAAAATCACAAAGGACACATTATATGACATTTTTATAACCATGTGACAGATTGCACTCATGCTTATCAGAATTGAAAAATATAAAATTTAAACTACCTGAGAGATAAAACAAGTTAAATCCACATGACAGAAGTTGAAATATTTATTAGTTTATAGCAGAAAAAAATACAAGTATCAGCTGCACTCGCAAGCCTTTAATATAAAAATTTCAGTTCTCTAGAGGAACACCGAAAATTAAACAACTCAATCCCTTAGCACAAATTGATTCCTACTACTCCTTTAGAAATCAAAGTCACCAAATTCTGCTGTCTCATTTGTGCATATCATCTTAAATTACAGCAAACGTAAGTAATGTGCAAGAGACTGCCACCAAAGCTACATGTCCATACAGCTGCAATGCCATTGACTTGCGAAAAGAATGCTCATCACTTGAATGATTATCTCTCCTAAAATTTGGGATTTCTTCTAAACACTAACTAATTATAAGGAGAGTTTCAAAATGAACTAAAAGGAAAAAACGTCACTAAATTACAGTAACACCTCTTAGAAGTTTAATGTAATCCACATCTACTCTATGTTTTTTTAACTATTACTTTAACTTTAGGGGTGTTGGCCTAATATTTTTTAAACTTAAAAGGGAGATTGGTGTCGAAAAATAAAAAACACTCGAGTTATCTGTAATTTAACAAGAGTTGCATCGTTAATTTGCTCAAAAACTTTTATTGGTATGCATAAAAATTATACTCAGATAAGATTTTTTGAATTATACTAAGTTACTAACACATTATTTCAAGAAAAAGCTTCGTTCTTGTGATCTAAGAACAATGGTTAGAAAGACCCAAATATTTAAATTAATAAGAGAACCTAAGAGAGGCATGTGGGTATGTGAAAAATGAAACATAACATACCAAAGCAAGCTTGTCTCCTTGAGTTCGAAATTCGTAAGCCAATTGTGTTGCGTGGGATTGGTCGGAATTGGGAACACGCGCTTCGTCCTCAGCGTTGGAGTATGGATTTGGTTGGTCGTGTTGTTGTTGATGATGATTCTCGAAAGGGAGTTCAGTGAAGTGTGACAACGTGGGTAAACAACGTTTCTTCTTCTTGTTGTTGTTCTTCCAAGTCACTTTCATTTCCACCGCCACTTCTCTCTTCAATGTTTTTCTTTCTCTCCAATATGCCTTCTCTCTTCTTCTACCAAACTCTCCTATTTTTTCTGATTTTCTGTTTTATGCTCTTCTTCAGTTTGGACCTCTCTAATTGGGCCCATGTTATTATCCAAAAAGAGACTTATTATTGGGAGAGAATTTCTCCCTGCACCTCCATAATTTTTTCCTACATTTCTATAAAGCTAGGAAAAGTCTCAAATACTCTAGATAAAAAAATAAATTTAATCTTAATAAAAAATTTGAAAATTTTTTTACAAGTCTAAAAAGGAGTATTTGGACTTATAAAAAAAATGAAGTCATGCAAGATAAACTAATGAGAAAAATACAAAACGAGAGACGTATGAAACGAGAAAGAGGTGCAGATGAAAGAGAAAAGAAAAATGTGTATAATAATTAAATTTTTACTGCTTTCATCAAATTTTTTTTCCTTGCATCTCAATGAACTTTTCTCCATGCATCATCAAAATATGTTAATTGTTAAAGATCAAAATACCTTGAAATAATTCTTAGGAAAGAATAATTTGGATTTTGTTTTTCTAAATCTGGATCTCATAATCCAGATAATTAATCTAGAATCTAAAAAAAATTATTTTTAATATCATGAAAAACTTGATTAGAAAATACTAGTTGTATATTCTAAATCAACTAATTCAGAACATAAATATGTTGAGTCAGTTGATCTAGAATGAAATTAAAAACAATACTATTTTTCGTATTTTGAACAATTTGATTTGGAATGTCTCAGGATACATTAGCTATATTTCTAAATCGATTTATCTGGATGTAAAAAAACTTATTTGACTATCATATCACTTGATGAGGAACTCATTCATTATTCTGAATAGTGTGATCTGAAATAAGTTAATTTTATGTTTCAGATCAATCATTCTAAAATGTAAAAATACTATCTTTTATATCATTATTCCGAACAACTTGATCTATATACATTAACTATATAATTTGGATATGTTTGATTTGGAATGTATGATTAAAATATTTCGAATCAAATGATTTGAAATATAAAAAAAAATTATTACGGGATCAATTCAATTGAAATGTTAAGTAATATATATTTATTGTAACATCCTCAAATTTATATATTATTTGAATTTAACTTTGCATAAAATTAAAAAATATAGAAATTTATATTTTTATTAGAAGGCAAAAATAATTTTTTAAAATAGAAAAGAGTTGCAATACTTTCAATTTTTTAAAGTGTAATAAAATATAAAATAGAATTAAAACTAGTATATACATATTAAATAAAATTTAAAAAAATATCTATAAATTTAATTTAAATATAATAAAAATAATTAGTGTAAATAATCAATGATAATAATATGTTAAAAAAACACCAGCAACAAAATAAACTGATAAAAATAAAATAGGAATTGATTATTAAAATATTAATATGCATAAGAAAAAGAGAGAGAGAAATAATTAGGAAAGGAACTATAAGAATTAGGAAAGGAACTATAAGATTTTAGAAGGATTAAAGAGAGAAGAAGTTTAAGTGAATAAAAAAAAAATGATAATGAGAGAGAAGAAGTAAGATAAGGATAAGGATTTTATAAAAAAAAAATGCATAACGGAACTAAAAGGGTGAGACACGAAAAATTAACTATTCTTGTTTGTTAGAGATGGAATAATTGCTTAGGGATTAGGAAGGAGAGAAAAAAATGTGCAACAAACATTCTTTAACTATCCTACCTCATTGATTACAACCATTAACAACTACACCTATATATATTGATACATGTTCATTATCTCTCAATTCACACAACATTCTCCCACTTTCTCCACCTATATAACACACGTCCCTTCTCTCCTTTCACACACACATTTTACTTTCTTGTCTCTTTGCACACTATTCTCTTACTTCATTAAGTACTCATCCCTCATTTTAGTTTTTTTTTTCTTTCACCTAACTTTCGGTTCACTCATCACAAATTAATTTAAGATGTAAAGTTCACTTATTCTCAAGTGAAGGCAGGGGAGGGAAAGAGTTGAAACTTTCTTCTTCCTTGGTGGATTTCAGGTGAGGGGAAAAGGATAGGTTTTTAACTAGTAAGTTATCAAAGTGGGTTAAGAGTAGAGAGAAACTCCTTAATCTCTGCGGAAGAACTGCACCTTTCTTCTTCCTTGGTGAATTTCAGGTAAGGGGGAGGAGATTGATTTTTAACTAGTAAGTTACCAAAGCGGGTTAAGAGTAGAGAGAGACCCATTAATCTCTCTTTAACCTGACAAGTAAAATTTTAATTGAAGGGTATTTGATTTTAAAATGATAATTAAATTCTTGCTTAGTAATAAGAATTTGTTTTACATATTTTTTTATATAGGAGTAAACTATTTTAATTTATTAAAAATACTTATATAAAAAAAATCAATTATGTTTTGTTATTTAGAAATTGTTCTAAGTTTTGTATGGTGTTTATTTTTTTATGGATGTAGTGTGTTTCTTTTAATTATCAAAATAAATGTTTACACATGGTATATTGTTAGGTGAATGGACCTTAAAAAAGACTAAAACTTATTATAAATTAATTAATTAATTAATTAATTAATTAAATATATGATAAATAAATTAATTAAATAATAATTAATTTTTTTATGTTAGTGAATATTAGGAATATAGTTTATATATGAATATAGTTTAATTAGTTGAAAATGTGAAATTTGTTGATAAATAATAATAATAATAATAATAATAATAATAATTATAATAATAATAGTAATGAAACAAGTTAAAATAGAAATGAATAAATCTTTTATAGAATTGACATATAAATAGAATAAGACTTAAAAATGATTGATAAGTAATTTTTTAAAGAAGTTTTTAATTATTATTCTCAACAAAAATAAATAATTAATAGATGATAAACTTAAAATTTGTCTATACTTGTCTGAGGCTAAATTGTGAATATCCATAAGGATGATATTGAAATTTATATTATAATGTCAATGGTGAATAATTTTTATTATGATAAGTTTTGTACTCTTAGAAAATGCATACATATAAAATAAAATAAAGAAATTTTATTGTATTCTTAAGAAATAAAAAAAAATATTAAAATAGTTTTTTTATTATACATGCATCATGTGCATATTTTATACATATATATATGTATAAAGTTATATTTGTGAGTATTTATTATTATGAGATTATTAGTATATGTTTATTAGTATAGGGATTATTTCAAATTGATAAATTGGTTGAACATTATTCTTATGAGCAGCTGATAAAACATAAGACTCCCAGTTAAAATATAGAGAATGATATCATGAGATGACGTGATAAACTCCCAATTATCTTCCCTGAATATATGATATTAGTGATGGGCCATGTATGTATGCATACATTTAAACAAAAAAAAGATCATAGATTTTACTTTATTTCATTGCATCATAATAGGTGATCTTAAATAAAGATTGTTTGTTGGTGTGAAGCTCTCGCACTACACTTTGTAATTACAAATGTTAAAAATCATAAATGTCTCACTCTTTTATTTTGTTTATTTTCTTGGTATGGTAAAAATTGTGTATGAATCGTGGCAGATGCTTTCTCGAGATTTACGACTATGATGAGAGTGTCCCTAAATTATAGTAATGAGGGATTATGAACTCACGATATTGACTATGATTTAGGTACTTCTACAAGAATAATTATTATTTACTTTATGCTTGTGGACCCTACTAGTATAGTTTCACCTTCCTTTGTGGATTTACATGTGATATTGACTACTCTTTTTGCCATTGGCTACATGTGGATGCTTTCACCCTCTTGTGATGATGTTATTACTGATGTACTATTACCA
Source organism: Psophocarpus tetragonolobus (assembly GCA_037954015.1). NCBI lineage: Eukaryota > Viridiplantae > Streptophyta > Magnoliopsida > Fabales > Fabaceae > Psophocarpus > Psophocarpus tetragonolobus. The sequence goes on along the minus strand of CM075695.1, from coordinate 29,421,887 downwards.
TCTATGGATCATCGCCTACTATTGTATTCCCTAGTTATCCTCTACCACTATATTCACTAGTACTAAGTATAACTTCTTTATTACTGGCTCGACACTTGGATCTACAAGACCTTTTATATATATATATATATATATATATATGCAATGGCATGACTGCTCTGTTTAAGACCTTTTCTTTTTTATTATATTATAGATGGGAAGGGTAAGATTAGATCTTCTTGAATGTATATATTTAGTTAGTCAGTAGTGAAATTTAGCTTTTGATATTAAAGTAACATGTATGATAAAGGTTTATAACTTTACTTGTAGTATTGTTGTTTATAACTTGTTAATTGTATTTTTTTTTTGTAAAATTTACAATATGATATATATATATATATTAATTTTTTTTTATACTATATTAGGATAACTATTAAAAAGATTATGTTAAAAAAATGGTGTTACATTTATCACTTATTTTAGGAGGACTATTATTTCTTTTTTATTGGGGGTGATTCTGTTTTGTTGGGCGTAGAAGGGTGGATTGCAATAGAGGAGACATATTTTGGATTTAGTTTGCAAGGGTGGATGCAGTGAAGGTGTGGATGGGTTGATGAGTCATCCAAGAAGAAGAAAAGGTAGCTTTACTATTTTGCATTAAAGTTGAGGTGCAGAAAGTAAATTCCCTAAAACCCAATCTTGCCCCACCCATGGGCCCCTCTATATTTTAATGTATTTGGGGAACTTTATTTTTCAGCTACTGATTTCTTTTATTTAATACCTACCAAGTGTTAAAATAAAAATATATTTTTATTTATTTTTGTTCTACAGACAACCTCATCTGGAGAAGGAATATTTATTTTCCTTCTCTAGTAGCTTCATTCAAAGAAGGAATTTTTTTTCTTTCTCTAGACGAGTCTATTCAAGGAAATAAAAAAAATAATTCTTCTCTAGATGAGGTTATCTGGAGAAGGAAAAAAAATTTCCTTCTTTGGATAGATTCGTCTTGAGAAGATTTTTTTTTTCCTTTCTTCAAATAGTCTCATCCAGAGAAGAAAATATTTTGTTTATATTTTATAAATAAAGTTTTATATTTTATAATAATTTTTTTTTAAAAATATATTATAAATAAAATTATATTATTAAAATATAAAATTTTAAAATATAATATAAATATTATAAATAAATTTTCTACTTAAAATAAATTTATAAAAATATAAAACTCTATTAAGGAGAACCTTCTCTGTTATTAAGTTTTATATTTTTCTTTTAATTTTATATTTTATATATAAAATTTTAAAAAATTATATTATAAATAAATTATATATTAAAATATAAAATTTTAAAAATATAATATAAATATTATAAATAAATTTTATAATTAAAATAAATTTATAAAATATAAAAATTTAATTTATATTATAAATTCAATTTATTTTTTTTTTCATTTTTGGAGACCCTTCTCTAAAGAAAAGTTTTCCCTTCTATAAAGAAAGTTTCTTTAGAAGCAAAAAAGATTACTTCTCTAGGGAAGCGATTTTGTTTTCTTCTACCAAGACCCTTCTTCGTAGAAGAGAAAAAGAAATAAATATTGCACCCTTCTACGCATAAAAGTATTTTAAAAATAATTATTTTTGTTAAAAAAAGTAAGTGGAATTTCAAATTTAAACAGCTAGTAATTGAAAATCTCTATACCTAAATCGTGTCTTACTAAAACTTTGGTTGCCTTATCCAAAAAAGGAACTTGTCCCCCTTACATTAATATTTTCACTCTTCTGTTTAAAAACTAAACAATCCAAATAGTAAAAGAATCCAATGAGAATGAGAGATAATACCTTTTTTATTTATAAGATCTAAATTAAAAGTGATGCATATGCACTTATTTCTTTTTATAATGTATATCATATTAATTATTGTTTGATTATAATATTTCAATTAATATATTTAAACCATCCCTAGAGCTCGACCTTATAGTCATATTTGAGATTTAGAAGTCATGAACTACCCATCAATCTAATAGTACCGAGAAAAGCAAGTAGTTGTAGAACCATTACATCATCCTTAAATGGCCTTCAAGAGCAATACAACACTTACATAACGAGTTTATTTTGTATTTAAAGATATTTAATAATATCATTAATGATCAATAACAGTCACATAAGTCAACACTTTTGTGATTGGTTGAAACTCAACCCAACTATAAGAACCAATCACTAATAAATGTCCATCTTATGCAAAAATTTATATAATTTTTACACTTATCTGACTAGAAATTAAAGAGAATATTTTGTACAAGTCAATTTTAAAAATTGAAAAATACTTGATAAACAAGTTTGTTTTGAAAAGAGTGTTGAAATTGTGATTTAACCCTTGATTTTTTGTGTTTATGAAAAAGATTGAATCTCATTTTGGACAAAAGCATGAATCAAGGAACAAAAAATATAAAAATATGGTAGTTATATGGAATTCGCTCAACGGATTCAAAATCGTTGAGCAAAAATTTCCCAAAGAAGAGCAATATTGAAGAGGAAATTTTGATGAGCGAAAATAAATTTGTTCAATGAAATATAGCTTACTTCACCATTAAGGATCCTCTTTCGCTAAGTAAAGGATGCTTAGCTTAACAAAGCATAACGACTCTAACTTTGCTTAATGCAGGTATTCTTGCTCAACGACGGGGATAGACTTTGCCTATATAAGGAGAAGAAATCCAAGGGGAAGAGGCATCCCACATTTCTACAATTCCAATCTTCTCTTCTTTCCTTACTTCTTCTATTCTTCTTATCCTTGTAAATACTCCATGATTCTCTGTAATCTGATTTCACTTTTATTTAAGTTTCATTTATCTATTTTGAATCTTCCTTATGTTTAATACGTGTTATTTGTCTGATAAACTTATAACATGATTTGTTTTATTTTATATTGAAAGATATTCATGAAATTAAAAAACCAGGAAGTTCATCATATAGTGACAATGCTTAAGAATAAAGTAGGGTTTGTGTGTCTAATCTAATAATTGTTCTATACTAATCAAATTATTAAAAACATTCTTGCTAAGGAATTAGGGAAAATTCAATAATTTAGTTCCTTATTGTTAAGGAATTAGGATAGAGAAATCTTTAACAATTCCAGAACTAGATGACCAGACTTAGGTAATAGTTAGTAATTACAAGTATTGTGAAATAAATCAAACTCTTGATCATCTTGCATTATTATCAATATTTATGAAAAATCATAAAAATATAATTTATTTTCCAACTCAATTTAGTTGTTTAGTTTTCTTTGTTTCAATATAAAATCTCACAAAAGGTTTTTATTGAAGGAATAATTGAAATTCTAAATTATCTTCCAAGTCTCCGAGGAGACGATTTGATCTTATCAGTTTATACTACTACAATATGACTGATGCACTTACCAGAAGTATAGTAGTTCATTAAAACTCATTAATCACTTGTGGGTTAGGTAATGGATTTTTATGTTGAACCTGAGACCCAACACAACCCGACCATAATTATTAAATTAATAATAAAATTAATATAATAAAAATAAAAATAATTATTATTCCTAATGAAAACTTAAATATATATTAATATAAAATACTAATTACTAAATGTCTAAATACTAAAATACTTTAAACTATTTTTAAAATTGTTCTAAAATTTAAAAATTTAACAAAAACAAAAAATTAATTTTTAAAACCTATGAAATGCAACTCATTCCAAGGTTGGTTGAGTTGAGATTGAGTTTAACAAATAAATATTGAAATCCAACCCAAACCAACAATTTTTTATTGGATTAGTCTCAACAGGACTCATGCATTCCTATAAAGAAAATACATGGTTTGAAGTATTTTTGTTTTGTTTAATGCCACTAATTTGCAAGGAAAGAAATTTAAAAATTTTCACTGAAGTTAGATAATTTGTGTAAAAAGTGACAAGATAATTGATTATTTTACCTAGACAGTCAAGTAGCTTGTTTAAAATCATACTTGTTTTTTAATAATAATTAATTAATTAAATATTAAATAAAGTAATATTAATTGTAAAAAATGTTATAAATAATGTCTTTTATTTCTTTTATTATCTACCAAACAATTTTAATTCAATTATTTTATTTTATTTTAATCAAACAACTTTAATTTTAAATAAATCTTAATATCTCAATCAATTAGTCTTGGTTTTTTATTGAAGGATATCCTAATAAAAAAAAATTTAAAATAATGTACACTTTGTACCTAAACATTTGGCGATTATCATCATTACATTATAAGAGACAGATCATCAAATCTTTTGAAGTATCGTAGGTCCTACACGAGTCATTTCAAGCATATGAATGTCCAAGAAAACAAGATTTTCTTCTCTTTATTCGTCAAAAGGCAGACGGAAAAAGTTGTTGGCATTTGAATTATTTAATTGTCTTTTCTTTACTTGTTTGTCATCAAGATACCACTAAATTTTCTTCTCTTAATTGGAGAATCCTCATTATGAGGGTCCTAACATATGTTGAAATGTCACCAAGTGTTGAGAGAGAGCACGCACAAAGTTTGTAGTTGGACCTACATATATGATATATATGCTCAATTCACCACGTACCTATTTTAGTCTATAATTTAGTAATTAATTCATTTGATCATAGCATAATCTACTATGCTATCATCATGTTTGTTCTAACCAATAGGAGTTGGATACACTACTAGGGACTAATTTTTTATGCATAATTATTGAATTAAAGTTTAAATGTTGGTTGGAAGAGGTACTTATTTGAGAAAAAAATTATGTATGTGTAAAATAATTTTATAATATTTAATAAAAATTAGTATTATAGTAAATTTATTGATTTTTCTAATTAATATTTTAAAGTTATTATTATAAGTTCACGCCCATATTTTTTTTTATAAAAATAAAAATGAAAAATTATTTGAGAAAATTATTTATCTTCGTTTGTCTGTCTATTATTGTTGGCTTAATTTCCAAAGTTAAAACAATAGCAACATAGTCTCTCTTTCTTTTTCTTTTTATGTGATGAAGGTTTGTCTACACCAATAAAAAAAATCATGAACTTTTTGTTCTTTCCAAATGAATAATTTTTTAAAATCACTTACAATAATTTTGAATTTTTTTTTAGTATTTTTTGTTTTCATTCTTACAGAAAACACAAAACAGTAACGAAAATACATTTAATTACAATTTAGAATTTTAAAAAATCTAAACTATATAAATACTTAATAATAATATTGTAATTATAATAAAAATATATATGTATTTTAAATTATATGAATATTTTAATATTTTTTACTAAATTTATTAAATTAACAATTTTAATTTTTGAAGATAAAAAATATTAAATGAAACCAAATATATTTTCTTAATATTAAAAACTTGAAAATAAAATATAATTTTAGAAAATGAAAATCCAACATTTTTTCAAATCAATTGCTCCCTTATCTTCTCTCTATAATAAAGTGTTCATTTGTTTTTTATTTACCAAAAAAAGTATAATTAGTAAAAATATAATTAATCTAGTCTTAAATTTTACAAATGACTCATAAATAGAAACAATTTTTTTCTAAAATACCAGCAAAAATTTGTAACTGTTTTTTAAGGCTAACATTTAGAGGAGTCTAAGTTTTAACTGATTTTAAAATTATATTTAGTTCAATTTTATAACAACTGATATAACTTTTTTAATAATTAAAAATATGCCATCATATTTTTTAGAAAAGATTTTACATAACGGATCTAAAAATATATTATAAAATTTTATTTTTCACTAAATTTTTTTTATAAATATTAATTTATTAATTTTTTATTACTAGACTTGAATCTGCAATCTTTCTCTTCTTTTATTCTTTCACGATTTAGCTTATTTTATATATTTTTTTCATTAGTATATAGTACATGTTAAAATGAATGTGCTTGTAATATGAAAGTTTATATCATATTTTCTTTTTCTTTTTCAATTTAAGTTGGACCTTAGAGGATTATTTGCAAGAAGGATAATCAATAATACTTACTTTGACAGCGTCTTTTATTTTGAAAAATTTTCTCTATCGAAAAAAACTTTTCAAAATGGTTTTTTATTGTTTAAAACTATTTTCATTAAAAATTCTACTTTATTTTTTTTTATTTTTCGTTGACAATGAAAGCTACTTTTATTACATCTAACTCGACTTTCCTTTCCAGGAAAAGAAAAGCTAAAGAATTATAACCAGAATAAATGCTATTATTCTTTTTGCAAACATGATAAACAGATAAAATACTTAAAATATATCTAATATTTATAACATTATAATAATCGTATTAACTATTAAGTAATATTTTAAATACCTTCAAAATGATGTGATAAATTATGTTTTAAAGAGTTTCTCAACATTACCATCCTATAGAGGCTAGAACTAATTAATGTGATACCCGTACTTTTTCATGAATTTAGACCAGTATTGTGTAATTAAAATGCTAATGAATTATTAAAATATTATATCATCATGCAGAGTTGAAAACATAGTTTAGGGAACAGAATATGAAAGGGGAGAAGCTAAAGAAGAAGTGATGAAATTTTTAAAAAAATTGTGAAAGTAATGCCATTAAGTCATATTTGAATGTAATTAGACAACTTATATACACTCACATCTAATCATAATTTTTTTTATATTAAATTTATTAATTTTATTAATTAATATTTTAAAAATTATGTAAATAAATATATGAGATTGAATGATAATATAAAATTAAGTACTTGTTAACTAAAATAAATTGATTTTATGTCTAAGATTCCATAACAATTCATAGTATTTGGTAAGCGCAATGACCTATATGTTTTGCTTTCTCACTCCTCTTTATCAATCAATCACCTTTGCGAATAATGAGGATATTGTAATTTGTAAAACACAAAATCTTAAGTGACATCAGGAAATCTCCAATAAAAGCAACTCTTATTGCACTAAAAGAAGTGTTTGGTGTCTCCACAGTGTCACCTAATTATTAAGCAACTCATAGTCAATTTTAGTCCAATAGAAGAAATTATAAGCAACTCTAAGAAAATCACAATTTTATAAATTTTTTTCAGTTGCATATTGTTATTAATTTGTACGGATTTGTTGAAAAATTACTCTTTTTAATCATAAACAACAATTGCTTAGTGAAGTTACTCATTCACTTTTTAAGCAACTTGAATTGTCATGTAGCATTGCTCCAATGGAAGAGTTGCTTCAAGCAACTCATTAATTTTTTAAGCAACTTTACAAGCATATCCTGTTTGAGATGCTCTGATAGTTTATATTTCTTTTTTTATAGACAAATGTTAGTTATTAATGTACCTTCCAACTCTGACCTCACCTCAACCCCATTTCGGCACACCCCCCCAACCTTCCCCTTGGCACAGGCCTAATAATTAAAAGGTCCATTTCCTTAAAAAAGGTAACTAGTGGCAAAACCCTTACAAAAACAAGTATAAAAAGATAGCTAAACCTCTCCTTCAAGGAAATCATTCTATTCACATTCACTTTCTCAGTCTTATCCCAACACTGACTTGGGCATTGGGAGTCCCTTTTGTAGGTACCCACCTGTCGCTTTGGAGCCTCAGAGCCCAAGACCTGAGATAGTACGAATTTTGCCAAACTCTGGTAAGAACATATGACACCGTTTGTGAGGACGTAAAAATTCCTATGCCTCCTATCCCATATGGTAAAAACTTAGAGCAAGATTTGGCCCAGGAGCAGCCTCCCTCCGTCCACAATGAACAACTCAAATCCCGTGGAGGAACTCGGGAAGAAGATGCAAGATATGGCATAGAAGCATAAGGTCAACATCCACCTTTTGAGGGACGAGAATGTCGCCATGAAAATAATGAGCTAAGACCTCCAAGACAAGCAACCCAATGAGAAGAGCAACCAAAACTACCACACCAGTGATAACGAGACCTGTAACTGCCACCACAGCAAAACCACTCATGAAACCTGTAGTAGGGGATCCTGGTCCCGCCATCGCAGACACTCCCCCATCTACGAGGACATGTCTAGAAATGACTACACGATGGATCATCATAGCTTGACGCCCCACGGGTTGACTCGAAACAAGGTCTTTGACGACGATAAGGAAAAGACAAAAGACCAACAGGGATCTTGCCCTTGTTGTCTGATAGTCAACAGGTCGGCGACACCTTTTTGCGGATGGAATCTTGGGCAACCCCCTACCTCGAGGCTAGAAGCCACTAACGACCGAGTTATACAAAGGAGTGACAAACCTTGACGACCACATTGAAACGTTCCTCACTCAGGTAAATCTTTACTTTAATAATGACCGTGTGTTGGGCATTATGTTCCCTACTTCTCTTGCAGGTACCACACTCAATTGGTGATCAAGGCTTTCCCACTACTTTATCGACTTGTTTGATATCTTGGTGGAAAAATTCATAGCCTATTATGCAGCCTTCCGACAACAAAGAGCCTTGGTTGACGATCTAATCAAGCTCTAACAAAGGGACGACGAGCCACTACACAACTTCGTAGATTGGCTCTTTAAGATAATCACCCAGATCGCTGACCTGGAATTAGGGGTAGCCCTTCACGCAACCATTGATGCCCTGAAACTCAAAAGGTTTGCCAGTAGTGTGGCCAAGTGACGTCTGATGACCATGCACGAATTCTTAGAGCGATCCTCCAAGTACATCAACATGGAAGAAACATCTACTAGGTGCAAATGATTTAGAGCCTTTCATTGTATAAAGAAAGATTAGGACAGGCAGCTCACACATGGGAATGACTATTCAGAATCACCGAGACCCTTCATAATGGAGCATACCAACTGCAAACACCAAAAGCATAACTCATCTCGAGTAGTTAGAACGCCACCCATTTGAAAATATACTATAGCTGAGACAAAACAGTATCACAAACAATTGAAGAACTCAACATTTTTATCTAACGAGATACTTATCGCCAACTTGATGCTCCTGTCTGACGAGACACTCATCGCTAACTCAATGCTCTTTTCTAATGGGACACTCATGACCAACTCGGCACTCTTGTCTGATGAGACACTTATCGCAATAATAATAATAATAATAATAATAATAATAATAATAATAATAATAATAATAATAATAATAATAATAATAATAATAATAATAATAATAATAAACCTATGCAAAGTTTAAAATATCCTAAAAAATTGGATTTAATTTAATATAAAATCGAGATAAACTTTCATATATAGTTGTACTCATAAAAATTAAGCAAATTGTATCCCAGAAAATCAGATACAGTTGAATGAATATAAAGGGCAACTAAAAAAGTTTAAATTCGTATAAGAAATCATGAAGTAGAGGAATGTGATGAAGTAAAATGAAAAAGAAATTAAGTAAATGGAAGAGGAAATAAAATGCATTATTAAAAGAGAAAAATATTTATACACATTTTGTGTAAAAAATATTTAATATTGATATTTAATCACAACTCTTTGTATAGGTAAATTTGTTGATTTTACCGATTAATATTTTAAAAGTTACGTAAACGAATAATTAAAATATTAGATATGAAAACTCTTTTAAATAACAAAGGTATTAAACTCTTATTAAAATATTAGTTCCAACATATTTATTATTTTTTTGTAAGAGGATCCGGTTAATCCAAGAGTAAGTTTAACAAATTTATTTTTTATCATAAACATTTATTTTCTTAAAATCTAATAGTTAATATTAGTTACTCATTACGGCCATTACATTTTAAAAGAATGAATGATAAAAATAAAAAATAAATCTCTTAAATTTACTCTTACTGGTAGACTAAGTATCCCTCCTCTTTTTTTTTTTATATATTGGTAACCATTTGGTGTGACTTAATAAGTGCAGAAGGTAGCTAGTATGACAAAGGATAATTTTATGTGATATCTCTCATAAGTTATTAAATACACTATTTTTCGGTATACTAAGTTGCAAAGACCCACAAGAATATAGTTAACTGATAAGTTATAATGAGAAGAAGTTCTCAAAACTCGGCGCTCGCGATAACATGTTCGCATTACTTTTGGAAACTCAAAGGAAGCTTCCTAATGGTGCACCCTCCTGAATATGATTCTCATATTTTCCTTACCTATTTCTCATGCAATTAATGACCTTATATATAGAAAGGAGAAATTAAGAAGGAGAGACACCACAAACCACAAAATGAAGGGAAATGTTTGGTTCAATGGGCAAGAGAAGAATATTGCAAAACCCTCAGAAGTAAGGGTTACTAAAAAAGCAGAGAGACCATTGTGCAAGCCCAAAAATGGTTGCATATTTCCTGCAAAGAGAAGATCAGTGAAGAAAATGATATGGAAAAGCATTGTTGAGTTTTTCATTCAGATGGTTTTAGAGGTGGTTTCATCCAATGAAGATTCAAAGTCGAAGAAGAAGAAAAGTTCCGTACACCCCTGATACCCCTACCCTAGCTAGCTTCAATGTTACCATAGGTGATTTAGCTTTTTATTATAAGATAAATAAGTTCTATGCATTTCTCTTGTATTCTAAGTAATCTATATTGTTTGATGATGTGTTCTGACTTTGGCTAGCTTTATGAAATCGATGACTAAGAATAAATAAGGGTTGTTCGTTTTGTAATTCCTTCTATTTTTGTCTTTCGGTTTTTTTGATCTCTATCAAGTGCCATTGTCTATTACTGTGAGCCTGTGATTTCATCTTTCAAGTTTCAACAATAACTGTTTTCTAAAATATCTGCATTATGATTCATGCAAAGTGGACAATGAAGGGAGACGGAGAGAGAGGGAGGAGGGAGAGAGAGAAGGATAGAGGGAGGGAGAAGAAGAGCGAGAGGGAGAGAGATAGCAAGAGAGACGGAGTGGGGGAGAGAGAAGGATAAAAGGAGGGAGAGGGAGAGCAAGAGCAAAAGGGAGAGAGAGCAAGAGAGAGGAAGCGGGAGAGAGAGGGGAGACAGAAGGATGTGAGAACAAGAGCATCTCCAAAGATAAATCACTATTTTTATGTTACTTCAAGGATCAACGCTATATTTTATTGAGTATTATAGTTTATGATTTTAGAACACTTTTAATAGATCTTGCAAAATCATGTCATTAAATTTAATATTTATTTTTAGTTTATCGTAAAATAATTTAAATTAAATAATTATATTAATTAAAATAAATAATTATATTATTTAAATTAAATAATTTATATTAAAAAATTATATAGTTTAAATCTCATACGCTCCACCTCCGCCTCCACCTCATTTTCAGGCAACCCTTCCCTTCCCTCATCTCACTCATTCTTTCTCTTCCCCTTACTTGAGCACTCGTTCTCTCTCTCTTCCCTCACTCTCACTCATCACTTCTCCCTCTCAGTTGGCCACCACCACTCTCCCCCCTTCCCTCATCACTCTTCCTCTCACTGCGCCTCTTCTCCACTGTGACTCTCCCTCTCCCTCCATCGTGCCTCCCCTCCACTGCGCCTCCCCTCCACCAAGACACTCCCTCCACCGTGCTTCTCCCTCCACCACGACTCTCCCTCCACCGTGTGTGTCCACTATGCCACTTCTCCCCTCCGCTTTCTTCTTCTCTTTTCTTTCCTAAAGTTTTTATTTTTATTTTTCGTTTGTTATTTTTGTTGATTTGTGAGTTATTGTTCATGTTTTGGTTGCTTTATAAATGGATTTTTTTTTATATGTGAGTTGTTATTCATGATCTGGTTTTTACTTCATTTTTGGGTTTCAGTTGAATAAATTGTATTTGGCCGCGTATGAATGAGACAATAAAAAACTATTTTTTTGGAGAATAAAGGGTTGATCTTAAGTCTTCTCGAAGAAAAACAAATCTCCACGTGGAGATTACCTTTATCTTTCTCCAAAGTGTTCTTATCAAGATAGATCTTGACTTCAAGATTACGGTCTCAAAAACACTATTGGAGATGTTTAAGAGTTAAAGAAAGTGTGAATTTTTATTAAATTTGAAATGAGTTTTTTTTTTCAAAAAATTACTTAAATAACTTAGGTAAATAATCTTAAAATAATTTATGTACCTTATACAAATATTTTTATAAATTTATTTAAGTACTTATATAAATACTTATAAATGATAAGATAACTTCAAATAATTTCCAAATAAAATGTTACAAATGAGCCTTCATCTTTCTAGTTTCAACAATAACTGTTTTCTAGCCGCATTATGATTCATGCAAAGTGGGCAAGTAAAAGATAAAATATTTTTCCACGACCCAAAACTCCATGTTCAAGAGTTTTTTAGTATTTAACTAAGGTGAATCACAAAGGTGCAAGGACGTTCATAAGTTTTTGAAAAATATTTTCAACATTTGATTTTTTGTTGTTACGAGTGACTAAGTGTTAGTTTCAAAGTAATATAAATAGCACTTTTAATTTAAAAAGTGTTATTTAAAGTGATTTAAAGATTAAAGAATTGATATGTTTGGTTAATTTTATTTTTTAGTTTTTTAAAAGAGTTTTCAAAAGTTTTTTTCTAAAAAAAAAAAAAAAAATTATTTGATAAGTATTATTTAAAAATAGTTTTGAATATATAAAAATAAAAAAAATTATTTATATTTACGGATATATCATTCATGGAAAAGTAAAAATCAACTTACTTTTATTGTATTTTAAGTTTTTTTTTAAAAAAAGTAGTTCATATTTTTTAGTTTTTTAAAATTAAAAACTAAAACTGATTTCGAAAATTATTTTAAGAAAATAATAACCAAATGGGTTTTTTAAGTTTTTAAATATTAAGTGTTTGTTTCACAACAATTTTATAAAATTGTTTTCAGTATTTTAGTATTTAAAAACTAAAAAACTTATTTGGATAATGTTTTCTGAAAATAGTTTTGATTTTTTGTTTTTAAAAACTAAAAAATAGGAACAATTGACCATAGTTTTGCTTTTTAATTTTCTATTTTTGTTTTGAAAACTCAAAATACAATCAAAATATGATGTTTTTTGCTTTTCATTAATGAAATTTTAATAAATATGAGTTTTTTTCATTTTTACATTTTTAAAATAGTTTTCAAATAACACTTACTAAACAATTTTCTTTTCTTTTCTTCCTCAAAATAGTTTTTTAAAACTATTTTAAAAAACTCTTTTCAAAAAATAAAAAACAAAATCAAATCAATAGAATCCTAAAAAATAAAAAATAGTTTTATAAAACTGTCGTAAAATTACTAACATTCCCAGTAATATAATAAATGGATAATAGTACAACGATGAAAAAAAATTAACAAAAGAAGAAAAGAAAAGTATAATTGGAAAACAATAATTCGACACTTTATGAGGATAATGTTCAATCAATGGAGAAAGAAAATCAACTTTGTTTTCCTCTATTTTCATGTTATTTTCATTTCCTATTAAATTCCGTCAAACCTGGTTACATATTAAGGTAAATTTATTTTGTCACATTCATCCACTCTTACATTAGACCTATTCCAAGTAAAGTCGATTTGCAAGAGACAAAGAAAAGAAAAAGGAGGTTAGCATTTAGTGATATTCCAACGGTGCTGAAAGTGGAATGCACAGTGGTAAGACAAAATGTAAACACTACAAATAAAACTAATTGATTATTGTACATTTAGTAGCTAGGGTACAGAACAAGATACATTGAAACGTGGGCATTTGCCTCAATATCGGGAAATTATATAAAGGAAATTACAATAATATTTTTCAAAACTAAAATTATATAAATGGCAGCATACTGTGCATAAAATTTTGAACTAAGGTTTTTTTAAAGTATAAAGTGAGACTTTAAATTAATAATAATATTTTATTATTAGTTTGAATAAGAAAATATAATTAAAATATTAATCTTAATATAGTCAATTAAAAATATTTTTATTAAATAAAATTAATGAATAATTATTTTTAACTAAGGATTTTATTTTTTCTTTAATACGGCTGACCCTTGATGGGGAAACTATGACAAAGATCAGTGAAAACAACTGTGGTTATGGTTGAGTTATGACTTGTAAAGGTGAGGTTGGTGTATGTATCATGTTTTAGAAACATTCTACATTCATTTTATTTTAGAAGCTTATTAAAAACAGGGAGTCATAGGCATCCATTTATAGTAGGATGAAAATCTCAACTAATCAATATCTACTTCATATTTAATGAATTAAATTTTTTTATATTTTATATAACTTTATTTTATATATTTGGTTAATTGATAGATATTTGTTGATTGATTAAAACATGAAAAGAGATATGAATTTAAGATAGAAGATTTTTGAATATAAATTCGATGACTTTGATGTTTGGTAATTTTTGTAATTTTAGTTTATTCTAAATTATTATAATAATTAATTTTTTTTATGATAAATACAAATTTTAGACCATAATAATTTAAAATGAACCAAAGTTACTATGGTTACCACTGTTTAAATTCAATTGATCCTAGGATTTTGATCCCGTAGTGAGTCACTTGGGTCTCTGAATTAAACTACTTTCATTTTTTTTATTGACCATAAACTCAAAAATGGAAAAGATTAAGGAAGAGAGAAGAGAGTGAGTAACTTGAATTAAATGTCACAAGCCTTGAAGCCCAAGTCTCCAAAGGAGCTGCAAATCTCCCAAATAATTACGCTATGCAAAGCCCTTAATCACCTGTTTTAATTGGATTAATTAACTATGAATCAAGAGAAATTGTTGAATTAAATAAATAACAAAATGTTGAAAGAGTTAACATCGGCTCCGTTTGACTTTACTTATTTTTTTAAAGTCATTTTTCAGTTAAATAAAAAATTAGAACTTATGAAATAAGCATATGGTTAGTCAACATTTTTCGGTTACTTTTTTTTTTTACTTAAAAACTTCTTTTAAATTAAAATTTGTTGATATATAATTTATTAATTTTATTGTCTAATGAAAAAAATGTATTTATAAAATAAAATTTATATTATAAAATAAGCTCCTGACATTTAAGTACAAACTCTGTTTTATTCAATTTCTCCTTAAAACCTTAAAAGTAATTTTGAGAAGAAAAAAATCAATTGAATCAAACGGTACATAAAATTCATTCATATTGTACAATACTAATAATATTATTTCATTGTAAGTAGAAAAGCATCTACTAAAAATCACTATATTGCTATAACCATAAAATTTTATAAACTTATTAAAAAATATTCAATATAATTAAAATGACATTTGTCAATATGTTTTACCTTCACATTATAGAATGTGTAACTATTATTTAACAAAATTAATTATACATAAAGTTGACAAATTATATAGCAAAAAATTTTAATAAATAATTCCATATCTGTAAACATATTTTTGTATTTATAAGAAGTAGATATGTAAAAATGGGTTGACTTGGCCCATATGAGTCAAACCACTTTAATCTGCCAGAAAACAGGTCAATCCAATCTGGCTTGTTTCTCCTTTCCAGCCCACCACAGTTGTGAGTTATATGTGTCAGCCCACCAATCACAAAAAAGTAAATTTTTTTTTTAAAAAATATTTTAAAATTTTAAAATTAACTATTTAATAAGTCTTTATTTAAAATTAAAAAATATTTTCTATTTGATTATGTAATATAATAATTTAAAATTCAAAAAATAATTATATAAAATACAAATTTATAATTAAAATAAAACATAATTAAAAGTGGGTTTAATACGGGTTGACTTGACTCAACCGAGTTGAACCCGTATGAATCAGATTATAAGTGGATCGGGTCATATTTTCGTTATTACAAATGCAGATTTTTTTTTTTCAGCCTGGTCCAATCTGTATTTATGGTGGGTCAGATTTACCCACGAATTTTAACTCGTTCTGATGATTCTAATAAAAAATTCTTAAGGCATGTAAATTTAATAAGGAATTAAAATGAAATAATGGATTGATTAGCTCTCATTGTTTGTGTGTATACGTAATTAATATATCTACCATTGCTTTAGGTTGATCTCTATTTCTTCGCACATGACTTTTTTTTTCTGGCACATCATTAATTTGACAAAAGATTAATGAGAGAGAAAAGGCGAAATCTTGGTATGTTACTCCCTCGCGCATATTCATTTGATTATTCTTGGACATGTTCTCAAAGTCCTTAGCAAAATTACCTTTTGTATTCTTTTCCACGATAATTATTATTACATTATGAGTCTAAAAGGGTGGAGAAACTACTATCTGAAATTCCGATTAACTTTATGTGGGATGTCATTTGAATTTTACATCATCTTAATCAATGATCAGAGTCCTTATATAGAAAAAATGAACTTTCTTATTATTTAATTAAAAAGTTTAATTGGTATGCTCGTGTAAAAAATTTTTATGTTTAATCATAATTTATAATTTTTAAAATATAAATTAGTAAAATCAACAAACTTATCATAAATTAAAAAATATGATTGGATGTCAGTGTAATAATACATATCAATTAAATCCTTTTGATTTTCTTAATATGTTGGCCATGAACACGTAATAACTTCTAACAAGATCACACCTACATGAATCACGCATCAATTATGAAAATCTGTTTGAAATATCATTTGTCACTATTATTTATTATGGTCTTAAAAGTAGATATATAATCTTGGAAGAAATTTCGTACCCAAGAACGTTTTCATCAATTAATTTGCGTTACATTTTATTTGGAGCCCAAATTCCACTGTAATACAACATCAACCACTTTATATTGTTATTGGAGAATTAATGGGAAGAATTTGAATCCGGTCTCGTATTCCTTCTCTCTTTAACTATCAAATTAATGAACTTTATAACTATTTTTTTAAAATTTATCAACTATCTAATTATTAGTTGATGAAATAAATTAATATTTGATTATCAATTGATAAGTAGATATCCTTCTTGATTTAGAAAAATAAAAATGATGATATCGAGGAACAAATTAAAATCACTCGGAAGGAGAAAGAAAAAGTGCTTAAAACCGAAAATGGAATGTCACTATAACTATAAACAAAATTAACCGGACGAGGATGATGGTTCAGTTTATCTCTTTCTTAGTTCTTGTCTTTAATTACCGTGAGCTTAATTTTCTAAATTGAAAACTGCATCAAATTAGCAATAGGTAAATTGACTCTAATATATGTTTGAGCTTTGAAATATATCTTCCTAAAGTAATTAAGCATGTAAATTTTGTTGGTATTCCGGTATAAAATTGAAATTCCTTAAGCGTCATGATTATTGTTTTTTATATAGACATTTTTCATGTAGTTAATTCTACAAATGTGAGACTTTACATTATGTAATATATGCACTATTTTATAATAAGATTTATAATTTCACTTTTAACCGTTCACCGACCAACACCTGATATACTGTACTTTTAATTAGAGATTATAATTTGAAGTCAAATTAACACACTTCAAAAATGTGATTAAATTGAAATTAATAATAATAATAATAATAATAATAATAATAATAATAATAATAATAATAATAATAATAATAATAATAATAATAGTAATAATGAAATAATGGATAAAATATTAGATATATGAGTTTATAACAATTACGATTAAAGTACAATATAATTTTTATATATAACCAAATATAGATAAAAGTTTAAATAAAATATATAATATAAATAAGTTTAACTTTTAATAACTAATAAATGTTTTTTTTACTTGAAAATTTTTAGCTTTATGACACTTATTTAATTAAGAACTAAAGAAAATTATTTGTAAAATCCATGTAATCCTATTTTGTTTTTGAAAAGTTATAGATTTATACATATAGTCCTTTTTATAATTTGGACCAAAATTGTTGAACACCTTAACGTTGGTTGATCAAATTAAGCAAAAATTGAAGAATTTCTCTGTTCTGCTAAGTGGAATCAATCCAAAAAATGTACATTAAGATGATAAATCTGTTAATCAGATTCCAATATGCTCAACGGTTTGAGCTTTTTTCAGTTTGAAAAAAAAAAGTGCATTTCACCCAACAATTTCAATTCCACTAAAAATTCTGAAGGTATAAAAAGGAAAGAAAAGAGAATAACAAAGGTATCGTTAGGTTGAATAGAAATAACAAAGGATGAGAAGGAAAAGCCTACGCCCTTGAAAAAGAGTAGATTAAACCCATTACCTTTCGTCTTTCATTTGTGAAATATGATTGTTTTCATTAGTAGTTACTCTTCATCTAATTATTCATTTTTTTAAAAATTTAATTATTAAGATTAGTTACTTATTATAATTTTTAGATTTTGATAAAATAAATAGTGAATATGAAGAGTAACTTTCTTAGATTTACTCTTGAAATAAATAGATTGCTCTTCATACACACACATACACATATATATATATATATATATATATATATATATATATATATATATATTTATTTATTATGTTAGTGATCTCATTCTATTCTTAATGTTTGAGAAAAACTTATATATGTTAATAATTATATAATCAAAGAATTGATTATTGAATAACATCTTTATACATGTTAAGGAATTAATTTGGAATGATTTAATGGATTCAATAAGATTAAGTAATGGAAATAATATATTGAGAATTAAACAATTGTAGAGGAACAAAATAAATGACATTTGATTTCAACATTCATTTTCATTGTTTCTAGTTAAATTTTATTCTTGCAAATCTATAAACGATAAATTATTCTTTCATAAGTTTTATTTAGGATAGTTGAAATTATATAATATCTTAGAAGTCCCCTAAAGATACAACTCAACATATTTATCATTTATTGCAAACAATTAACGCACTTGCCATATAGTCAACAATAACTATTATATATATTATATTAAAATAACAAATCTATATTTAAAATAAAATAATTATTATTATGATATAAATTTATAAGAAATTAAGATATAAAAATTTGTAAATTAATATAATAATAAATTATGTATTTTATAAAAAATTTGATAAAATAATATATATATATATATATATATATTATACTATTTGTAATTCTTATAACTATGTATTTATATTTAATTTTAATTTTTATATTAAATTAAAAAATAAATTTTATTAGGAGATTGATTCAAATTGATCTTTAATACTGATTGTTGATAAATCATGATCGATTCAAATTACAAGTTTTGATTGATTCTTGATCGGTTTAATCAATTATTACTGAATATGATGAGATTTTCCAATTCTACGTAGTAACTTAAACAATCACTAAACTGATTTTTTATCAAGCCGGTTGAACCAGCTAGTCTCGTGTGATTTAAAAACTATTTTATTTAATTATAGTCAGGTATAAATGTTCAATTATATATTTAATGATTGTAAAATTTTTCAACCGACCAACCATATAGGAATTCCCATGTTGAAAATCAAATTTACATGCATGTGCCTTTTTTAACTTATGTTATCTATCACAGAAACAGCCGCTTTACACACTAACGTACAGTTTCACAAATATGTGTGAAACCCTTTTATTTTTCCAAATAAAAGAGAGCAGACAGAGTAACATGTAAGACGTAAAGGGCAAGAAGAAAAACATTTTCGTAGTCCCTACTATAACGACCCCATATTCACGTTAAGTTCTCAACTTTCACTTTTGTAGGAATAGAAAGAGGAAAATGTCTTGCATGTATACTCAGATTCTCCTCACCAAACCCAAGCAAAGTCATCTACCTTAAAAAGAGAAAAGAGTGAAGAGTTGAGATAGTGAGTGATAAAACACAAACGCTTAACCCTGCAAATGAAGGGAAAGGTAATTTCCAAATTCAATAGCCAAGAGATGAATCCCAAAGCCATAAAGATAAAGGTTACTAATAAACCAGAGAGATCATGGTGCAAGCCAAAAAATGGTAGCATATTTCCTGCAAAGAGAATATTAGTGAAGCATATGATATGGAATAGAATTGTTGAGCTTTTCATTCAAATGGGTTCAAAGGTGGTTTCATCCCATGAGGAAACAAAGTCCAAGAAGAAGAGTTCCCTACAACCCTGCCACTCCTACCCTAGCTAGCTTCAATGTTGAATAGGTGATTTAGCTAGCTAGTGTTGTATGCATGAATTTCTTTGCTCATCTAAGTGTTTATACTGTTCTAGTTTTCTCATGTGAAAACTATTATTTTAATTCATTCAAATAGGTAAAAACTATTATTTCACAAAAGAGTATATTATGTACTTTATATCTACCATGCATACTCAATTATCTAAAGGAAAATGATTGGCTTAAGTGATAATAGTTAATATGTCTTAAATATATATTTTTAAAAATTACCATTATCTTTTAAGATTTATTTTTTCTCTCCTAATTATTTGTCACTCTAACCTTTTATTTAATTTGGAGTATTAAAAATTAACTAATGTAAGAAATATTTGGATTGAGTGTTATCAAAAGAAGGTTGGAACTATTAATTATTTATAAACAGTATAAATAGGATCGAATGGATGGAGTATCTCTCAAAATTGCAACGTGGTGTGGAGCAGTTGCAATGGATCTGATTTACTGTGTGAGAAAGCTTTCATAGTTGGCTCAGTTGCAAAGTCCTAGATGTGGGACCTACTACATATGATTCAATTGTACCAATTCAATAAGAGTCATGGACATTAGATAATGCATTTGAGTTATGTGGAGTCATATTTCGAAAAGTTATATGTAGTGGAAGATTGGAGATACTAATATCTAGGAACTTTTCATTAACTAATCTTTGTTTGGTCACTAATTGCAGTAACGAAGTTACCTTTTCTAGGCCACAATATCATTTTGTTAATATTCCTTCGTCACTTTATAATTATCGCTGAGAGCAGGGCAAATCCAAATAAAAACGTGCCAGTACAAAAAAACATTTTTTGCAGCAACGGTGACGGCCACAAATTTTGCTTTTAACCTAATGACAAGCAAATGTTATCAAATGTGTACCTTTGTACAAAAAACGGAAACTCTAAATATGCTTCTTTTTTTTTCTTGTAGTGTACAAGTCTCCAACAGCTTATTAAAAAAAATCTAGATTAAGTATTAAAATATATTAAATTTTCATAACTGCGTATAATCATATAATCATCCACATATAGTATACTCACTGATAAATTTGATTTGTTAATTATTAGGGATAGATATCCAGGATTGTCCGTCCTTTTAAACCTGATTTGTTAAGATAAATAGATTTTTTTTAAAAGTTTGTATCCGATCTATAAAGTATGCAAACTTACACACACTTATATATATTTTTAATATTTATTAAACTATAATATATCATACTAAAAATTATATAATTATTTATAATAATCTAATATTCAATATTTTCAATATTAAAAGTTTAAAATATCACAATTTATAACAAAAAAGTCACAATATTAATACAAACTAATAGTCAAAATGAAAAATTTGTCCTTTTAAATGGGTCACAGGCCAAGCCCGTGAACTTGAAATTTTCATAGACTGAACTTGAAATTTTCCTACAATTAATTCTAATTCTTAAAAAAAAAAATCCAAAATCTGCATGAGCTTTAGAAATGTCAAGATGGTTCGGCCCGGTGGGCCAGCACGACTCACCACGGGTTCGAGCCGAATCGGACTAGAAAAATTTATGTTTCACAAAACAGTCTTATGTAACTTGACCCACCCAACTCGCGAGTTTGGTGGGTTGAGATCCCGACAGGGCTGAGCTGACCCACCAACCCACCAAAAAATTTTTCAACTTTTTTTTTTTGTTTCCCTTGTATCATTGTTAGCATGTATATGTTTTTCTTAATTTCGTTTTTCCTTTTCAATTTTCCTCCCAAACGTGAAACCCCTACTAATACCAAAGTCAAAGTCAAATTTTCCTTAAAATCTGAAAGTGAAACCCCTAATTTGCATGTTGTTTTAATATTATGTATATACGTTGTTTTAATATTATTTATAATTTGCATTTTTCATAACTTAAAAAAGAAAAAAAATAAAAAATTAAATTTAATAATTAATTTTTTTGCAAGTTTGGTGGGCTAGACACCTAACCCAGTAGCCTGTGGTGGACCAAGTCGGACTGAAAATTCAAATATCGTTATTTTGATGGATGAGACTGGTCTGACCCACTTATTTTGCAACTCATGGTGAACCAGCCTGTTTAGGCTGAGTTGACTCGTTTTGACACCTCTAATAGGCTTAGGAGTCTGCGGACCGATCTAGAGGCTTATGTCATATGCACACCCCTAATTATTATTATTGAACAAAAAGTCACACAATTCGAATTATTAAAGCCTTTTTTTTATAGGCAAGACAAGTATCTATAAAGACCAGAAATGTATGATAAAAACATACATGGAATAAAAGCAACAGAGTACACACAAGCCAGACCAGTAAAGGAAAACCCACAAACAGAATATAATACAAACAGAAAAAGATATAAGGAAAAGAAAGTAGCCTATGCCAGTGGTGGGGCAACCTTGTAGAACCACTACCCGCAACCATGGCCATATATATGTGCTATCAACCTCTTATTCCCAATAACACATAATAAAATAGTAACATATGTCCATAATAACATCAATACCACCAGCCAAGTTCTCCAGCAATACATTAGCATCAACAGATTGCTAGGAGTACCTTTGACAACACTAATAAATTTGTGGCAACCAGCACCATATCCACATAAATCAACACTCAACAAAGCAGGTTATTGTACAACATACTCCAGCACCAAAAAACAACATATCAACAATAACAACATAGGCATATTGTGGTTGAATTCTACAGCAGTATCACCCATTGGTACCTACCAAAAACCATCATTTAGGAACCCAGATTCGGTCCTGCTACTTGTTTAGCCTAACTAACTCAAAGAAATACCAGTTGGAGACATATGTACCAGATTTGAAATAAGATAAAGATTTGGCAGACTAGACACCAACACAGGTTTAGTTTGGGTTTGTAACTGAAAGACTAGCCACCAACTCAGAGACCCGCCGCGGGGTGCTACCCTTAGGAATCAGTTAGAAGACATTTTATGGCACAACCCTACCAACAAGGCATTTATCTTGATATCGTTGCTACTCCTGAAGAACTTGTTAAACTCCTCCCCATCCACCACGTATCCTGTTAAGGCTTCCAAATGACACCTAGAATGGTGTTAGTCGCCCTCACACATTTTACCCCGAACCCACTAGCAACCACTAAGCCCCCCATATTTCCTACTCCAGAAACACTCCCAAACAGGCTCCCGTATTGGCTAGCCATAAGTTGAAATATGTAGAGAACTCTTCTTGGCCCCATTTTATCCAGCTCCAAGCCAAGAACTGAGTATGATTTTCAATTGTTTGCACATCAACAGGTCTATTCCTGAAGATGTGGTTGTTTCTGGCTGACCACAAACTCCATGTAACTGCAATCCAAACAACCATCCACCGAGGTTTTGTTTTTGACAGCCGACCCAAAGTTGGTGTTGAAGTAAATGCTGCCTTGCGAAACCTGTTCTCGCAGTAGAAATACCCACACATCTACACCATGAGTCCTAGATTTTATGAGCTACTCCACATCTGAAAAAGATATGGTCTGCTGTTTCCAGGGTCAGGTTGTAAAAAGGACATAGAGAGTCACTGAGCTGCAAACTGGACACCTCTCTTTTATGAGGTTGGATTTTGTAGGTAGCTTGTCTTTAAGGAGTCTCCAACCAAAACAGACGATCCTTGGAGGCATCTTAATATCCCACAGAACTCAAAAGATTTTTTGAGGAGCTTCTATTGATGACCATTCCTACAAAGTTGCATAAGAAGAAGAAACAATGTAATAAGTAGATAAGTCTAGAGTCCAGACCCAATAATCGTCTCTCCCTCAAGTAAATTCACTCTATTAATGTGTGTATTAAAGTCATGGACCCAAGGACTCCTCCCAACAGAACCATGGTCTGCGTCACTCAAACTCCCATACCCACACTTTGTCAACCCATTTCCCAAAAGTGTTTAATTGTCCCTCCCTATTTACTGAGTTTTGGAACATGTGACTGAATTTCTCTTTGAGAGATTCCCCATCTAGCCAGTAGTTAGTCCATAGTTTGAATTTGGATCCATCTCGAGGTTTCCAATCTAGGTCAAACCATCATTGTTCATTTTTTTTCGCAACACTTTCTGAGATCTTTCCACCAGATGGACATGTGCTTATTATCTTCTCCTTGCACTAATCCTCTCCAACCATTATATTTGGAGTCCAGAATGTTTATCCAAAGCAATCCTTGACTAGCCTGAAGTTGTCATCTCCACTTTCCTAGGAGAGCTTCAGTGAAGATAAAAACATTCTTAGGGCCCAAACCTCCCTTCTCTTTAGTTTCACACATGGACCTCCAACTTACCCACACTATCTTGTGTAAGTCACCAACTTGGTTCCACAAGAATTTTCTCTAGATGACTATTATTTTTTCCCTAACCTCCACCGACATTTCGTAGAAGGGCCAATAGAAAAGTGGAACAGAGGCTAATACTAATTTAATGAGGCAAATTCGACCTACATATGATAGATTCCTTTATTTCCAATAGTTTATTTTCTTCTCCAACTTTCTGATGATAGGCTCTCATGTTTTCATCTTCTTAGGATTAGACCTTATAGGGATACCCAGGTAATTGAAGGGGACTTCTAAAGTTCTGCAATTTAGCACTTGAGCAAAGGCTTGAATCACCGAGATAGACAAGCCCACCCCCCACCCCCCCAAAATTGCTTTAAAAAAGTTAATCTTCAATCTGGAGGCTAACTCAAACCGTCTGAGAATGACCTTGATAACCAAATTGTTGTTATAAGTCATGTCCCATATGAAAATTGTGCCGTCAGCATATTGGAGGATAGAGACAGGAACTTTTTTACTCCCCACCGGGAAAGGTGAGTACAGATTCTTCTAGATAGCTTGTCTCATTAGCCTTGTGATGCCTTTTGCCATTATTGTGAATAAGAAAAGAGGTAAGGGGTCCCCTTGTCTCAAACTTCTTTTTGGTGAGAACTCAGTTGTGGGTGATCCATTCACTAGTACTGATACCCTAGCGAAAGAAAGGGTTGCTTGTATCCAATTTATCCACTTCTGATTGAATCTCATTCTTACCATCATATACCTTAGAAAATTCCACGACACTGAGTCGTAGACTTTCTCAAAATCTATTTTAAACACAAAACTTATTGTTGAAAGGATTAACAAACTCATAAACATTGTTTCAAGAAAAAATTCTATATGTAACTAATTAATTCAAAAATTTAAAATTTAAAACATAAGAGATTTCAATTTTAACAAAGAGTGTTGATGAGATTGTTATCGACCTAAAGAAAATGACTAAATTGTCTTCTATAGGCAAAGAAGACAAAGACATTGACAATTATTGTAACGGAAAAGAAAATATGAAAAAAATTGTTTAAAAAACAATTATAGGAAAGAATTAGGTTGTGTTTACACATATGAAACTTTGCAAAATACAAAATTTGATGTCATGACTACAAATAGTAGAAATATTAAAAGTAATTCATACAAAAACATTGCTTGTAGTTACGCCATCAAATTAAAAGTAATTTTTTTTATTTGAATGACCTTTGGTATCTTTAATGTTGTAGTTACGCCATCAAATTTTGTATTTTATAAAACTAATTAATATATTTTAATACTCAGTCATGATTTTTTCTTGAATCAGCTATGGCAAACCAGTAGGAATTGTTTACATCCATTGCTTGTTTCCCACAGTCAACATTACTATCAATTTTATAAACAAAAAATTAAGTACAAGACATATAAATGAAATTAAAAAATTATATTAAAACAAAGTACGTACAAGACACAAAATGACGTATAGAATTTTTTTAATATCTGGATGAAATTTCAATAAGATCTTTCATCTTCGCTGCCTGTCCACTGAGTTTGTTTCTTTCAAGAAGATTTTTTTAATACTCATGTTTGTTTCTCCTTACTGGTACTCTTATGTTTAACATTTATTTGTTTTTTTGGCTAAGAAACCATGATTGGTTATAAAATGTTTTTTCTTCTGATACAAAAAAATTATAGTTGTCAGTAAGAATATGTTAAATAGTACTGTTAGTTTGATACCAGAAATTGAAAGTATCCATATTCTTGACAATCAAAATATGGCAAGATTTGATTCTTAATAAAAAAAAAAACTTAATTAAGGTATTTTGTAATAAAACAAACGGTAGTAATAAAAAAAAACTTATTTAAGTCAGGAATTTGGGTAAAGTAATTTTTTAATACAAAACTTAAATAAGATAATTGAGTAAAATAATTGTTGTAAAAATAAATTTAATTAGGGTAATTGGGTCAATTAAATATTTTTATATAGCATCTACTTATATCTATACATCAAAGGGGTATAACTTACTTGATTGAGCGAAGTTTGTGAGTTGTTGTAAACTCTTGACTGTCATCATCTCTATAAAGAGCATAAAAAAAATATTAATGTATACACTGATTTAAATAATTAAATCTAAATTCTATATATAAATAATGAGTAAAAAAATAAAATGGGTTGGATTGACCCAGCTCATATTTTATTTGGGTCACTATTTTCTAAGTCCAAACATGACCCTGTAGCGAGCCACCAGACTAAACCAGGCCTTTTAAAAAAAATCTCAAATTTAAATCTTGTAAACATAGTTAATCAATTTTCAAGTCATGTTCAATTTGAACTTATATTTCTTAAAGTCAATTTTTTTTTAACAATATAATATATTAATATTATTATTTAATATATATTAATATATTTTTAAATTTATATATTTTTATTTTATTTGGCCAACTTGTGGCTTGTCAAACTGAACCGGCTCAAGGCTCAAGTTCATTTAGATAATCAGGCTAAATGAACTAGGCAAAAAATTTCCTTTTTTAGAATTCAGTTTGATCCATTTGGTAAGCTTGCGACTGGGCCGCAGACCAAATTTATTTTGACAGCTTTAAGCATAACTAAAACAATATTTAGTTATTTACTACTCTCTTTGGACTCATATATAAGTAAAAAAGATATAAAATTTTTGGACTTAAATATAAACAAATTTTAACTAACTAAATCTTATTTAATACTAATTTTCTAAAAGTACCCTTAATTAAGTTTTTCAAAAGCAATAACTTTTCAAGTTTTTAAGAAATGAGTTTGCAAGAAAAATTAACTTTTGAATAAGTAATGCTTCAAAGAATCTATTTGTCCTCTCATCTTCTACTTTGTATGGAGATAGGAAGAGATAAGGTCACCTGAACCAAACTAAGGATGATAAAAAAATCCATATTCACGGATACCCGCAGATTAAACCTGTAAAAATATTCGTATGGATAATTTAAATAGGTACCCACCACTGTGGATATAGATTTTTTTCTACCTGCTTCTTAATGGGCACATGCACGAGTATCGTAGTACCCGTATTCGAGAGTACCTACTAAATTAAAATACTACACATATTTAATTTAAAGAGGATAATATTTTTGTTAAATAAATTAACTTAAAATATTAATTGTCAATTTTTATTGTCATCAATGTTACTTTTTTTATAAAAAACTAATTAAAATATTAATTGTCAATTTTTATTGTCATCAATGTTACTTTTTTCATAAAAAAACTAATTATTCATAAAATTATTTTTTTATAAAATGTTGGTAATGTAAAAATAATATTATATTTATATTAAATATTTTGTATATATATATATTATATTATTTATTTTTTATCCAATTAATCTTGGAGAAACTTACTAGTATAATTTTATTTCTAAATTTTTCAACAAATAAATTATTTTTTGATAAAAATTCAAGTTAAAAAATAATATCTTAAAAAAGAAATTTTGACTAATATCTATGGGTACTTATGAATACTCATGGGTATTGAAAAAACCTATGAGTATTTTTATAACGAATACCTGACAAGTTTTAAACGAATAACAGATATAGGTATTTTATGGCGGGGTGGATACCAGGTAGCACTACCTGTACCTACCCCGATCGATTGTCCCAATATGGCGGGTAGAGTTATATGATATTAATATCTACCATCAAGATAAACTGTCTAATTAAATACATTGTCTCTGATGCAAATTATTATTATTATTATTACTATATATATATATATATATAAAAGAAAGAGAATTATTAAGGAGTAGTTTAGGAAGTATATTTTAGTTTTTTTATCAAATCAATCAAAATAAATAAAGTTAATTATTTTCTTTAATTTGTTCAAAATTAAATACTTTTACTTATATATAAATCTATTAATTATGTTTTCAAGCGTTGTCATAAAATTTTAAATAGCAAATAGTCACAATCCAATATGAATGAAGTAAAAAGATGACATTTGTATTATTACAACGGTTATATTTTAATTATAAGAATATTAGTTCATATAAAAAAAATATATTAATTATAAATTATAAAAAGAGTTTAATTAGTATATAAGGTCAATGTAAAGATTTTTTAAAAGTCATTACTATTTTAAAAGTCACATCAATGAGAAGTCATGATTGAATGTCAATGTAAAAATCCTTTACACTGACAGTGTATACCAATTAAACTCTTATAAAAATATGTTTATATCTTTAGATATATTTTAATATATAAATATAATAATATTTAAAATTAATTCATAAAGTTTTTCAGGATTTAAAATGAAAATAATACAGTTTTCAATTTATTTTTAAATCACAATGTAGTATGAATAAAGAAAACATGTAAAGGTTTCAATACCTAGGTAATCATTACGTGGTTTAATAAATATTAAAATTATTTAAAAAAATTTAAATTCTGACTCATAGTTTAAAAAACTAAAAAAAATGTAATAATATAATTAATTAATTGTGATATGATTGATTGGATTATTTCTTGATTAGATTAATATATTATTTACTATGACTTTAAGGCAGATTTAAATTATCATACCTTTTTCATTTAAAATATTCACATAATATTAGCATCAAGTAAACTAATATCAATTAAATTATTGAGATAAATATTTTTAAAATATGTCAATATGCTCACTATTGAATTTATTTATTATCATTGAAATTTAAGTTTAGTAGACTAGTATTGTTGACATACCACTAGATTTTAATTAGTGCATAATTTAAATATTAATTAAGTAAGTAAATTATTTTATTTATAATTATATCATATGATATTTAACATTGGACATGAGATAATAATGTTAATGTATATAGTAATTGGTTATGATAATAATGTTAAGGGATATATGTGATATTGAATTCACAATAGGATTATGCTACACAATCAATATTGGATATGATAAAAGGTATAAAATCATCATTGGTCATTATAATAATAGTGCATATGATCAACACTAGGCATGATCATAGTGTTATTAGGATATACCGACAATATTAGGTATCACGATAGTGTTAGGATATACAAGCAAGTCATGCATATCTAGGGAAGACAAATAGACTTTTTATGAAAAAGGTATGTGCAGGTGAAGTAAACGTAATGCATCAAATCAGACGTGTGGGAGACAGACACATAAGAGACAGGTCAAAATTTTGTAGGTGACGAAGACACATGGGAGGCAGATATGGTACCACAATAGATGTAGAGGTAACAAACGTAGGAGTTAGGACCTAGAACAACAAATGTAGAGGTAATAGATGCAAAACCTAAAAAAAACGCATACTACAACACCTAGACCATATTGTTGTGGTGGATTCCACACCACTACGTGATAGGGGAAATAAGATGAGTTTGTAACAAAGTGTAAATAAAACAACGGAAACAAATCCCCCTAACTTGCAAGAGTTTATGAGGAGCAACAACAAATGCACAACAATAGCAGATCAACAAAAATCATAAAATAAGACACCAATATTTTAATATAAAAAACCCCTCAAAACAATGGTAAAAACCACATGTCATTTAGACTAAAGAAATAATTCCACTATTGTCAATAAAAAGTACAAAGAGTCTCAATCAAGTGCAATGATTAGTTCTCACACCAACATTAAACAATAAAGTAATAAAACTTACAAATAGAGAATAAAAAAGATGAAAAGTTTCAAAAACACTTTAGTCATGGAAACTTGATATCTCCCATCTTAGATCTCAAAAACACTGTAGTCATAGGGTCTTCGTGTAGATTGGAGTAGGGCATAGAGGAAGGAATAGTTTTTTTTGTGGGTGTATAGCTTGAAACACTTTGTTTCTTGAAATATATATATATATATATATATAGTATTTTGCCCTTAAAAAAAGACTATTTTTCACGATCCAAACGGTCAGAATGAAGAACTATATGTTCTAAACATACTGTCGAAAAATCAGCTCGATCTTACGGTAAAAAAACTGAAATAGCGAATTTACGGTTACAGTTCTGTGTAAAAACAGAAATAATTTTTTTCTTCTTTGCTCTCAAACTATTAATGTATTTATCTAACTAATGAGTTTTTCTCTGTTTACCTTCCTCTAGAAGCACCTTCACCACTTAAGTTAAATAAAACGTTAAGTAGACTTTTCAATTTAGATCTTTTCTTCACATAAAAAATGAGTTCAATACCCAATACTATGTGAGATGCACCCAAACTCAAACAATAATGTTGACTCTCACACCCTTATTTCCTTTTCCAATTATCTGAAGTCTCGACTTGAAGAAGAAAACTAGTGCAATACCCAGTTCACATGCTTGTGACAATTTTCACATGCTTGTGGCCAATAAAAAAAAGCCTTCTTAACAATATAAGCATGCACCACAATACCTCTTCGTGCAAGACAATCCCGTGGGCGCACTACCCATTTTGCAAATGAGTAGTAAGAAATAAAGCCTGCTAAGTGAGCCCATAGCCACGATATCAATTTCATAAGAACTCAAAAGATTTTGAAACAAAAAACTTGAGTGGAAGGGATGCCAGGTAATGGAGAAATAAGAGGGTAACATTTGTCCGAGGGCGAGTGGGAGTGACGATAAAAGTGCATAAAAATGAATCTAGAAGAAAGAAAGTGCAGAAAAGTGAATTTGATTTTTAGGATTAAAAAATCAAATTCTAAACTTTTTCTTTTTAGTTTTTAATTAAAATAAAACTAATAATTTAAAGAATTTATTGTTAGATACCCTAAATAAATGAAAATGTAAAAAGTTAAAATATTTGAAGTATAGAAATATTAGCCTTATTTGTATACCAGGGCAAGTCCAAATGCTGCCCATTTGTTGTTAATGTTATATAAATTGCGTAAGCAGCAAAACCTTTTTGGCATTTCACACATGTGTGCGATCTGTGCGGCATAATGGTTCAGTAGCCACGACCCTGTGCAATATTCTACATAACTGTGGTTAATGCAGCATTTCGAATAAAAGTTACGGAAGTTGCAGTATATTTCCCACACCCTTCTGGCATTTCGAAGGTAGAGTATAGTGAGTCCAGACACCTTTGACCAAACAAATTGGTCGTTTTCTGTCGAGAAAGAGGTCAGAATAGGGGTGTGCAAAAACCGTTTTTGAAAAAAACCGAACTGAACCGAATTGTTTTAAACAATTCAGTTCTTACAATAAAAATCTGACCTGGTTTAGAGAACTAGTTCTAAACTGAACTGGTTTTAAAATACCGGTTCAGAACTAATTCAAAATAATTCTATATTAAACTAGTTTTGAACTGGTTTCGAACTATTTTTTTTTTACACTATATTTTTCATAACTGTATGGACATGATCACAATAGTGTGGTTCATTCAGAAGCGGGCATATTTTCAAATACAACAAACATTCAAATAAACTAAAGTCCACAGCTTAAAGAAAAATATTAGACAGTTATCAATCTGATCTTTGAGTTTGTACAGATATAATTAAATCTATTGACCACACACCGTCTTCATCTTTATCTCTAACCTATTCACAATATTAAATTCAACAAATCAATTACCATTATCACTCATATCACAATTAATAATGAAATAACTTTCTAATCAAACTTTCTAGAAAAGAATATCAATCTCAAACAAAAGTTGGTATATGGCCATAAGAATGACCCAAAAGCAATTTATCAATATGGATAACTATGTTACCACTGTGAGGCAACATTCACAATCAATAAAACCTTCCCGCTGTAATCATTTAGACTCACATCATTTCCACGGATGTCTTGCAATTGTAGTTAACACTAGAAATAAAAATAAATTATAAAATTGAAACATCAGGGAAGCAATTAAGTAACTAATACAGTTAACAACAGCAAAATCAACCAGCCTTGTCCCAAAAATTTTGGTAGCACAGAACAAACAAATGTTATACATAAGTGGATAGGCATGCACAAACAAATAATCAACTAGAGCAACCTGAACTCAACTTATTTACTACTAATATCATAAAAAAAATGTTAGGGAAAATAAAGCTAAACATGGCAATCTTGGCCTTAGCCGAAGCTGAAGTATGCAGCAAAGTCATCAATTGAAAACTGAAAAGAAAATTGGATCAACAAGCTTTGCATTGATCTCCTTAAAAATTGAAATACGAAAGTATAAAATCAGTACATATTAATACTCAAATAAACCTACTGCTGTAAAGCACATCCAAAAGTGAACAAGGAAGAGAACCAAAATTCAACTTATGCAAAGAACATTACATTCATGTGCAATCATTCAACTACCTTTGAATAACATACAATTAATTAATTTAATACAGTAGTGACAGTATAATACTAAAAAAATATAGACACCTAAAAATACAAGTAGTGATAGTAATGCGAGATAGTGAGATATTCGATCAACAGATAAAATATAAGGATGCAGGCTATTATATAATATATTGAGGAAGTTTCCAAGTGAGCTAAATATAAAAATTCAGGCTGAATTTAGTTCATAACACCAAATCATTGAGTTATTAAATAATTCGCCAGGCAGCCAAAACTATCATTCCCAAGCTATGCCAAATAACATAAAATCAGTAATAGAAAGCAAAATTTCTCATGTCATATAAGTTGAAACAAAGTATAAGATACAAACAAAGATCTTAAACACATTTATAAGGTTAAAATCAAACTAGTAAACACTTAACCGCTAAAAGGAATTGTAAATAAGCATTTTCTATTCTTTAATCATCATCAAGTGTAATAGATGAGGTTGAATAAGTAACATCCACTAATAGTGAGGCAACCATTTCTGCAACATGAATAAAAATTTAATTAGCATTCATATTATAAAAAAGTACATTATAAAATAATACAGTATAAAACAAATATCATTACCTTCTTCAACTTTCTCAAGCTCCTGAAACTCCTCAATTTCATTTGGAGTCAAAGGTAACGATGTTCCTTTTAGTCAATCTTGCGTGCAAACAAGTGCTTCCACCATTTAAGGAGTAAGAGAACTATGATGTGAACTAAGAACTCTTCCTCCACTACTAAAAGCAGATTCAGAGGCCATAGTTGATACAGGTATAGCAAGCACATCTCTTGCCATGTTTGCAAGAATTGGAAATCAACTCGAGTTAAGCTTCCACCAAGTCAAAACATCCAATTCTCTTTGACTCTTCTCTAAAGCCTCATCTAGATATTTATCTAATTCAGATTTATTAGACTCATTTGATTCAAAAAATTGGTCATAACCATAAGGATCATTAACACCTCCTTCACTTGGTTGAACCTCCTGTGAGTTAGCTTCAAACTCATTGTTGTTACCACCACTGTACTCTTCAAAAAGTAATGTCAAACTCAATTTCACTTTGTCTTTCAAATTAGATGCCTCATCACCATGAAAGCTTTGAGAAATCAACCAATTCGTAAATTTCAATTTTTGTATCTTGGATGTAACACAAGAGCAATCATTAATAGCATATTTAGTTTATCAAGATTTCCCCAATACTTATCATGTTTTGTCTTCATGCTTTCAGCCTTTTTTTTTTTACACTTGGATTCGTGTTAGTGGTCATTTGTTTGATTTTCCTTCCAATCCCAAATGCCTCAAACATGTACATAGGGCTAGTCACATAAGTTGAACCTGACATTTTCACAATGGCCTCATAAAACAACTTAAAAAATGGCAAGATTGAACGCGCAACTTCCCAATCACTACGTTGAGGAACACCATCCCCTTTCTTGGTTAACTCATTGGTGTATTTTCTATCCATTAGTTCAAGTTCTTCAAATGTCCTCTGGTGCTTTAATGCAACTTCCAACATCAAATAAGTGGAATTCCATCTAGTTTCCACATCTAAGCTAACTAGGCCTTTATATTCAATATTTTCATGCTTAACACATTCCTTGAATGCAGCCAACCTAGAAGGGGAAGATCTAACATATTTGACAACACCACAAATTTTACTAATAACCTTCTCATTATCTTTGAATCCATCCTTCACAATCAAATTTAAAATATGGGCACAACAACCCATATGAAGATAATCCTCGTTCAAAGGCAAACGATGCTAAGATATTAACCTCTTCTTTAGATATTCAACTGCAACATCGTTTGATGTGGCATTATCTATTATCAATGAAAGGACACAAGTTAGCCCCCAACTATTCAAACAATGTTCAACAGCCTTAGCTAAATTCTTTCTTGTGTGACTTGAGACTAGACAAAAATTTAAGATTTTTTTTTTGCAGCTTCCAATCCTTGTCAATGAAATGAGCCGTCAATTTTGGGATGAGGTTCATGTGTCTATAGTGAGGCAAACCCTCTGACAGTGTTTAGAAAGATAAGTTTTCAATTTTTCTTTTTCACTAGCCCAGAGTTTAAGAACATCACGTGCCAAGGTAGTGCGAGAGATGACAACTAGAAAGGGTGCCACGATGCTTAAAAACTCTCGAAAAGCTTCATGCTCAATGAGTCAAAAGGATAATTCCATTACCAAAAACAATTTGACCAATGCCTTCCAACATGCTTCTTGATTAATTCTTGACAAGGAGGGAGAAGAAATGGTTGTTGTGGATGAATATGATCTTTGCCTTTTGCTTGCATCATTGGTTGGGATGCCCTTACATCTAGACAAATGAGTATGCATAGCAGTTGTTCCACTAGCATGCTTGATTAATGTACCACAATGTTTACATCTAGCTTGTGATTTAAGATTGGGCAATGGAAAATCATCAAAATGATCCCATACAATGGATCGATTTTTACATCTTATGGAGTGAGGTGGTAACATTTGCTCTATTGTTTCAGAAGCCAAAATATCATCTTCTGCATCCATATCTAGTTCTGCATTTGAAAAAAGTAAGATAGGAAACACTAAGTTATTCAAATGACATTTTTAAATTTAGTCACAGTACTTGTTTATGGTAAAAGGCATCAAAGTACTTTAAAAATAAAGAATTATTTAATAAAACCAAAACATATAATCGATTTAAACTTAAACAAGTAAAATTGAGTGACCACTGAATGAGAGTATGAAAACAGAAACTCAAGGAGGGATCAAAACTGAAAAGTGACAGATCAAAGCAGTGATTCATAGGTCATTCTTTAAGAATAGTGTAGCATGCACTCTATGAATGATAATGGATGCAATTTATCTACATAACAACAATGAACTACTATTTGTTCCTAGATGAATATAAAAAAGAGATCACTATTAAGGTCACAAATCCAGATTCTACCCACCCTAACATTACATTCAGACAATGACATTCATTTAAACTATGCATTTTGGTGGACCGATCTTCCATGGGAATTGAAAAAACGACACTTACTAGCATCCAAATTTCTACATAGCGTGGACCTTTGTCACCCAATATGTGAGACATATTGACATGTTTCATTTTCTAGCTTTTACTGTTCTTGTTTTAACCCACCTTTTTTATTTTAGATTTTGGCTTTAAATAATTTATTAGCTTTTATATTTGTATTGTAGTTGTGGACTATAACAAAGGGAATTATTAGACAATGAGGACCGAGCAATGACATTACAGAAGAAAGGATTGACCAACTAAGTAAGGCAAAAATAAGATTTGAAGAAATGAAACAAAATTCAGTTCCTAAGATCCAAAAGGTGTTTGTCCTGCTGCAACAAAACGAGAGGTTTATGGGGTATTATTCACCAAAGATGATATCATTTGGTCTCATCCATCATGACCATAAAATTCTAGCATTATAAACTTTTATGGACATAAAAATTTGTTAAAAAACATAGTGAAAATCAAGATGTCGACCAAACAGCCCAAAGTTTACTTAAAAAGATAGAAGATGATATTAAAGAATTGAAGAAGTTGTTTGCTGAGTATGCAATAACAGAGGAAAGAAAGAATGATGACAAATAACTTTGCTTGGATGTAAGAATGACCCAAAAGCAATTTATCAGTATGGATCAACTATGTTACCACTGGGAGGCAACATTCACAATCACAATTAGTAAAACCTATGTTACCATGGTGCTACACCCTAAGTGTAATACGCATTTCAATGGGGCATTTCATCAAACAGCATGAGTACACTAATGAAGCTTTTACAAAGTGACAAAATCCCACTAAACTGAATACCAAAAGTAGACCCAAATCAGTGCAACAAATGAGCATGAAGCCAAGCCATGAAAAAAACAAAATACAATATTACATAACTCTAATAAAAGATGCTAATCACTTTTAAGTTTTAACTCACCTTGTGAAATGGCAGTTTGAAAATTTCAGTGAGTGTGACTAGGGTAGAGAGTGGAAACTGAGAATGGTTGGGCATGAATGACTCGTGTGCACGAGGCCGTAACTGAGCACTAAACAAAGAAAGGATTAGCATGAGCGACAAACCGAGTGTTACAGGATGTTTTCACTTTCTATTTCAGGTTCAATAGAAAAAATAAGCGAACCTAACTGCTGTTCAAACCAGTTTGGTTCAAACCTATTTACCTTTCAAAAAACAATCAGATTAAATTTTAGTATATTAGTTTAGCTTCTAATAATTCAGTTCATTTCGATTTGAAACTGCTTCGGTTCGAATTGGTATTTTTGCACACCCCTAGATAAAAAATACTGCTTAATTATTAAATAGATTTATATCACCATGTTATTTATTATTTCAATTATTAAGTACGTAACCGTATAATTATTTAATTAGTATAATTTATAAAATAAAATAATTAATTAATTATATATTTATTGATTGAAACTATGAATAATGTAATAATAATCTAGGATCATTTAATAATTTATGGCTTAATCATTCTTAACAGAGGAGGACATGGAATGTGTCAAGCAATGTTGATAATACAGTCTATTTTTTTTTTTTTTTTCACAGCAAAATATATATTTATATTATAGGGAATATAACTACAGATGAAACACAACGTTTCAATCTGCCATACAGTAGCATAATTACAGATGAGACTATCTCATATTCATCAGACACAATCTAGGTTGGGTGTACCAATCAGAGAACACACACCCTGCCTTAAAACCAACAGAAAACAACCGTCACTGCCATGATAACAGTTTAATGGACATTAACATATCAAGGGATTTCACCTTGACCCTTTGGAAAATAACAGCATTCCGTGACAGCCAAATGCACCAACATACAACGATCCAAAACACATACTTGCATGACTTCTTCCGTTTTCCCACCACCCAGCCAGAGGATAACAGAAACAGTTGATTCAGATCTCCCGGGAGCGGTGTCTCTACCCCGACCCAGCTAATAACTTTATACCACAACGGTTGTATGATTGGGCATTGTAAAAATAAATGATTCTTTGACTCTATCCCATTATTACAGAACCTGCAAACAGGGTTTAAACCCCTGAATCCCTCTTCTTAGCAAATTTTCTACAGTGGGTAATTTGTCCGTCAACAATCTCCACGAAAACACCAGTATCTTAGATGACAATTTTTCCTTCCACAGCCTACGTAAATGCTGCGTTTCCACAAAATTCATTCCCAATTCAGATATCCCTCCATCCAACACTTTATACCCTTCCGCCACCGAATACCCCCCAGCCCCTGAATTCCATCCCCACTCATCTGCCTCCCGCTCCACCAATGCCACTTGATTTAATGACTCCTGAAAAGCAAGAAGCAGCTGCTCCTCCCATACAAATAGCTCCCTCCGCCAGACCCATTTCCAAAATGATAATTGGCCTCCCGAAAGACATTTATCCTTGATAGTGATGAACTTATCCTTTGTCAAAGCATACAACCTGGGATACAATACACAAAAAGCTGTGTCTCCCAACCACCTCAGTTCCCAAAATAAAGTCCCCATTCCAGACCTTACAATTCTATTGACTTTCGTTTTGAACCACCCAGGCAAATCCGCATTTGGTCCATCAATAGCCCATATGTCTTTCCACCATTGAGAGGTATGGATAACAAATTCGGGCCTGTCCATATATCCATCTGCCTCCCTGTACCTGCTTCTCAGCAGCGGACCCCAAATAGCCGTATCATCTGCCAGAATTCTCCACCTCCACTTGGCCAGCAAGCTGATATTAAATTTCTCCAAACACTTCACACCCAGACCTCCCTCATCTTTTGGCCTACAGACTCTTTCCCAGCTAACCCATGCAATTTTTGCCTGGTTTTCCTTACCTCCCCACAGGAAAGTTCGCTGCATCCTCTTGAGAGACTTCAATACCGACTTTGGAGCCTTATAGAAGGAGAAGAAATACAATGGAAGAGCAGCTAGCACTGAATTTAGTAA
The DNA here is from genome assembly GCA_037954015.1 of Psophocarpus tetragonolobus. Taxonomy (NCBI): domain Eukaryota; kingdom Viridiplantae; phylum Streptophyta; class Magnoliopsida; order Fabales; family Fabaceae; genus Psophocarpus; species Psophocarpus tetragonolobus. The sequence goes on along the minus strand of CM075695.1, from coordinate 29,383,477 downwards.
TACCAACCTCCCAGCAAAAGTCATATTCCTTGCCTTCCAATCTGATAAGCGCCTTTTAAACTGATCCATAACTGGCTTCCACACCTGTTCCCTCTTAGGACTTACTCCCACTGGTACCCCTAAGAATTTAAATAGCAACGTCCCAACATTACAATTTAGCATTCCGGTAGCCGCCATTATGAATGATTGTGACACATTTACACCATAGAAACTGCTCTTACTGAAATTTACCTTTAAACCTGACACCATTTCAAACCCCCGCAACATCGCCTTCAGATGCCAAACAGATTTCAGGTCCGCTTCACCCATCATAATGACATCATCTGCATACTGTAGCACTGAATACTTGACCTCATCTTGTACCTTTATTTCTTTGTACAAGCCTTTTTGAATGGTCGATCTAAACAATGCTGGTAAAGCTTCCGCAACTATCAAGAACAGAAAAGGCGATAGAGGGTCTCCCTGCTTCAACCCTCTCTCAGGCTTAAACTCTGGGGTAGGACATCCATTTACTAGGATCGAGACATAATTATTCCGGACTATAGCACTCATCCACCGTCTCCATCTCCAACCAAACCCCATCCTTTCCAGCATATAATCCAGAAAATTCCAACTGACCGAGTCATAAGCCTTCTCAAAATCCACCTTGAGAAAAAAACACGATTTTCTCCTTCTTTTTGCCCAGTCCATCTGCTCATTTTCCACCACTACTCCATCCATAATTGATCTTCCAGTCAAGAAAGCCGTCTGAGTGGGCGAGATTAGCCCAATCAACACTTTTTTCAGCCTCACAGACAATATCTTCGAAATAATCTTATGCACGCTTGATATTAAGGAAATAGGTCTGTACTGGCTTAGCCCTGAAGGTGTGGCCACCTTTGGAATGAGCGTAATGAAAGAAGAACTTACCCCTCTCGGTAGTATACCAGACCCATAAAACTCCTGAACAGCATTAACCACATCTTGACCAATTACTGCCCAACATGATTTGTAGAAATTCATTCCAAAACCATCGGGCCCTGGGCTTTTTCTGCCTTCACATGCCCACACAGCCGCCTTAATCTCCTCCTCCAAAAACGGCGCCTCCAACCCCTGCTTAAGCTGCTCTGATATTTGAGGAAAAGGAACTCCATCCATGGTCGGTCGATCCAACCATCTTTCCTGGAAAAACCCGGAGAAGTGTTCGAATATTTTAACTCTAACATCAGACACACTCTCCAACCACCCCGACTCCGACTGTACTGCCAATATGGAGTTTGCAAGACATATTGCCTTAAAACAATTATGAAAGTAGCTGGAATTATTGTCTCCATTAAGAGTCCACCGTACCCTTGATTTCTGCAGCAATGCATGTTCCATCACCCTTGCTTTGGCCCAATATTCTGTCATAAGTTCCTGCCTGGATCTATTAAGCACCTGGCCACCCGCCACAAACTGCTGATCAACCACCTCCATTTCCTGAACCCTTTCAGCCAGAAAAAGATCATCTTTTTTCCACACACCTTCAGACCACTTTTTTATCTCACCTTTAATAGCCTTTAGCTTCCTTGCCAGCTGATACATCTTCCACCCTGACCCATGAACTGAGTTCCACCTTGCTTTGATCAGCTCTCAAAAGGATGCCTTTTCCAGCCAATAATCAAAAAACTTGAAAGGCTTAGGTCCCCAGTCCTGCTTATTATTGTTAGTGCTTATCCAACAATGATCAGAGAATTCCCTGGTACCAACCGTCTGTGCCGTAACTTCCCACTCCTCCATCAGAGCCGGAGAGAATAGGAACCTGTCTAATCTACTAGCTGACTGTCCATCTGGTGGGATCCATGTAACTCCTTTTTCAATGACTGGAATGTCTACCAATCCCATCTCCTGGATAAAAAAATCGAATTCATCCATCTCCCTCCTCGAATGAAACGTCGATCTTCCGATCACCTCAGACCTTTCTCTAACCGCATTAAAATCACCACCAACTACCCACCTTACATGTGGAAACCCTCTTCTGGTCATCATTAAGTCATCCCAAATCTTTCTCTTTCCTTCCAATGTACATGGGCCATAGACGTTGACAACACAATTGACGTCATCTGAATTCCTTTCTTTGAAAGCCACTCCTAGAAAACCATACCCTTGAATTTGCCACACCACCTCCAGCACCTCTTTCCTCCAGATTGTAACGCACCCCCCACTTAGCCCTGATGACGGAAGGATTCTCCAATCACATTCATGACTCCCCCAGACCTCCTTTATCTCCCACTCCTTCAATTTTGAGCATTTTGTTTCCTGAAACAGAACTATATCAACCTTGTTCCCCACTACCAACCTCTTTATACGCCTCATTTTCACCCTCTCCCTAAACCCCCTCACATTTAAAGATTGAAGCTTCATTTAAACTACCCCTTGATTCCTCCTCCCCCTGTTTTCCTTTTCCGTGCTATCTCTCTCTTCCATTTTTTGTAATTTTGCTATATATACGTCATTCGGTTGCTCCCCAGTTACTCCTATCACCTTCATTGCTGACCACATTTTCCGCATGTCATTACCTTCTCCTTGTGACTTTTGGCTTGCTTGCTCCGGTTGTCCCTCCTGATTTGACCTTTGCACCTCGCTTCCATCAACACTATGCCTTCGAACCTGCCTCCAGGTTGTAACCATCTTCCTTTCCCCCTCCCCTCCCCAAGACGTTTCTTCCGCACCCACACATTCCCATTGCTTGTAATTATAAATCTTTGTGGCACTTGACTCCGTCTTTTTACTATCTTCTTCACCGCTATTGAATTGTGATTGTACTCTACCGTTGTCTTGCTCAGCCGATCCGTTGCTAAAATATAAATTCATTCCATTGATCCGGATCAGATTCCCCTCAATTTCCGGTTCCGAAGAAGTCCCACAACTCAAATGCTTTTTGCACCCCTTCATTCCCACTATAGGGCTTTCTCCCGCAACCTCGAAAGTCCAGCCCGGAAAGGCTCCGCTCCGGCCCAATCCACTGACGCGCCCGTGCCCGGAGTCCGTGCGCTGACCTAGCTAACGCGTGGCTTCTACGTCAGCGTTATCGTCTCGGTCCGCATGCTAGAGCAGCCGTGTGCAGGGCACTCTATGGCCCACTTCATCATCTTTCCCGCCTCGGCACTCGCGCTACTTCGTCAGATGGCCCGTGACCCCTGCTCCGTACCCATGTGGCACGCACCGATTGGCCTCACTGTCTGGCTGCAAAGGGGACAGGACAGCTGTTCCCCTGTCCCATCACTCTTCACGGTCTCCGAGGGCTGCTGGCCCGGCCTTTTCCCCTCCTGCTTCACCATTCTGCCGCCCAGTTCCCCATTTTGGGTTGTTTCTTCTCTGAGCGTCACGCGCATCCCTTTCCCATTTTCCCTCTTCCGTCTTGGTGTCACATTCGGTCTCACCATGCTGCTCCCATGCCTCTTCGCCGGTGTTACCACTACCGGCGTCTAAGTTGACTTTTGCGTCCTGTTCGTCATAATTTTCCGGACCTTGCCCTCCGATTTCCTCCTCCGGAACCACGTCCCACCGGCGACCCATCATCTCCTCCTTCCATGCCGCCAGACGTTGCTCCGCTACAAAAGACTCGTCGAACTCTCCTTCTCCCTGACACGAACTCATTTCGGAGCCAGACCCTGGATACCACTCGTTGCTGTACTCCTTGCGTCGTTCATCACCTTCCTCCGCTTCTTTTATATGGAAGAATCTACCGTCTACTTCCACCCTGACCACCTCCTGTATGGGCTCGAACGCCTTCCTGGTAATGAGCATCCGCGCCACGTCAAACCTCTCCTTTCTGGCTGTCCCAGCACTTATCTGCCCCAGCTCACCATAGGGTGCCATCAGAGTCCGGAAGAATTTTTCACCCCACACATGTAGCGGTACCCCATAACAGCCCATCCATACCCTTCTCTCTGTTTCCACATTCCCCGGTTCCCACTGATCTATCCGTTGAAACCACTCCTTTAGCCAATCCTGTTTACTTACTACCGCCTTTTTCAAACTTTCCGATACACCTTCTTCCAGCAACACCTTATTCCCTCCCATCGGAGTTGCTTTAACATCGTATATTCCTTGCTCTTCCAAAACTTGTTGCGTCCTAAACGCTGCTCCTTTGCAGATCACCTCTCCGACATAGGCTTTCTCCAGTCTCCTCAACTCCTCTGCCTCAGCTGTAAAAACCAGCGTCCTACTTGTTTTTTCTCTTAAACTTCCCCTTTTGGTCTGTAGGCTTCCCTGATTCATCCCCTCATTTCTGTAGTTTTGCCTCACCCTAAATGAACCGATCACCTTTGCGTAAGATAGTCTTTCGCTTCCATTCTGAAATCCTTTCATTTTTTCCTTGTGCTTTGGATTCGCTTGGTTTAAAATCGGGTTGCCCATCCATTCCAGCCTTTTCCCATTCGCGGTTTGTATCACAGGTTTTTCAAATCTGGGCCGATTGACCCATAACTTCTCATTACCAATGAATATGTTGTCCAATTTCACCCCTAATCAGTTCATATCCTTCACTCCTGTAAACCGCACAAAACCAAACCTCCTTCCATTTCTATCCGTTTTTTTTGGAATATAGACCTCCCGGACATCCCCATAGCTCATGAAAATTTTCCACATCTCTCCCGCCTTGTAATCATCCGGAAAATGTGTGAAATAAAACGACGTTAAGCCAGTTTTTCCTTTCCTTGTCGTATCACTTACATTTTGCCCCCTTCTCTGTCTTATTCCCTCACCGCCACTACCCCTTCTCCTCCCCCTAACCTCTGTCCAACCTCCTTGATTCATCACCGCCCAATGTCACTGAAACTCGAGTTTGCAGCGCCTATGCACTATTCATGTTCATAATAGATGCACTCATAAAACTAAAAGTGATGAAGATGGATAGGACTTCCCTCTGCTGGGGTAGGTATCAAAGCACCACAAACTTTCTCATAAAAAAAAAATTCTCTGCTTGGCTTGAAAGCTAAGGCAATAGAAAAGTGGGTCGCCAAATATTAAATTTATAGTCAGCAATTTATAACTGAAGCCCTCACTTTATAGTCAACAGTGAGAATATATTACCCAGTTACTGTTTTGCAAATATTAAATTTTCACCAATTTTAGTTTACAGTTTCAAATTTAAACTACAGTTAGCTTTTTCTTGAATGTTGCGACGACATTTCAAATAGTTTGTTTGTTTCTTAACTCCACTTGAGTTTCACCTGACTCAACATTCTAACTATTATACTTGAGTAGTTAAGGTTATCAAATATAAATGTCGGCCATGATGATTCGACAAGAGTACAAGACCCACGTGCTGTTGTAAGGGTCATTTTCTTATTCTTATTTGAATTTTCTTCATTAATTTTTATTGTCTTAAAATAAGGTAAATTCGGCTGAAAGACACAGACAGCATAAATTGAATGGTTCCTCCCAGATTTTTACACTCCTCCTGATTAAAAGCAAATTCATTTATTCTATCTAAAGGTCAAACACGTCACAAGTAACACTCGTATACGCTAGTAAATATATCTTGTTAAAATTAGCTAACATATACTTTCTAGAATACAAAAATTGCTGCAGAAACAATTTTAATTAAAATCAGACAGAACAGGGTATCATTTATAAATATAGAATCATTCTCATGCTAGATCGTTTAATGTCTCATTCAATGTTCTTTGTTAAACAAAGAATTGTTTGAGAAAAATGGAAAAGTTTTATCAAAACCACTTTCATTTTAATTAGATTTTTTATTGAAGTATTGAAATATCACTTTTATAATTTTTATAAATTAAAAAATTATTTCAATTTGCATATATTCTCTTTTTCAACATAATAATTTAAGTATCATTACCAAATAATAGTACAAAAAAGATTTGTGCATATGAATAGGTAACATAATTAGCTGATGTAAAAGGTCTTATTGATTTCTACCTTTATGGTCAATTTATTGATTTTGATAATAATTATTTAAAAAATCATACCAGTAATTAGTTATTGATTAACAATGTAAAATTATTTTAAATTGTTAGTGTTATCACCTTTAAACAAAAACTGCTATAATCTACTAATCATGTTTTCTATATCAAATTTACTCTAACAATGATAGAGTTGCTAAATATTTAGAAGGAGAATTTTACCACTATAATGATCTGACTTGTAAAGCCTTTCTCAGGTAGAAGATATATATAAACTAATTAAACCATAAAATATCAAAATTTTATAACATAAGAAGGAAGAGATACATGATATTGACGCGCTTTTAACAATGAACAGATTGTGACACGTGTCATTTGTCAATCCCTTTTAGAAATGGACGTTTAGAGATTGATATACTAAACTCATTTCTTGGAACTTTACCTATTAAAATATATAAAAATAAATAAATAAAGGAAAAGCACAAAAAAACAAAAGGAAAGTGCGTATATAAACCCTCGTAGTTGCCCCAACTTATCACAGAGCCAGAGTTCTCACTTCTCATCCACATTGAAAATTGGACAGAAGAGAGAGAAAGTGGGAGAGAGGGCATAATAGGAAACAAATATAGGAGGGCCACAACCCAGAAAATGAAGAGAAATATGAATGCCAAACCTATTGAGAAAAGGGTTACTATGGAAACAGAGAGAGCATGGTGCAAGCCCAAAAAAGGTAGCATATTTCCTGCAAAAAGAAGATCAGTGAAGAAAATGATATGGGATAGCATAGTTGAGCTTTTCATTCAACTGGGTTCCATTAGTTCCAAGGTGGTTCCGTCCTATGAAGATTAAAAGACACAAGAGTTCCAACATTTGTTCCTAATTGTTCTGAGATTCAAATTGACAAGAGTGTGAAAAAGGGTTGCACAGCTGTGTGGAGTTTGGCACAAAAATGTGGTATATGTTTAGAACAAGAGTTCCGTACACTTTCCTGTCCATAGCATCACTATTACATAGATGATTTAGCATTTTATTATTATTATTATTATTATAAGAGAAATTATATGCATAATTCTAATAGTAATTATATAATTTATATTGTTGGATGGTGCGTTCTGAGTTTAGCTAGCTCTATGACACATAATATGGGTTGTTTGTTGTTCGTTATATTCCTCTAATTTTATGTCTCCCTTTTGTCTCTATCAAGTGTAATTTTCTGCTGCTGTAGTTTGATTTTTCAACCACCTGATTATGGAAAGTGAATAAATCAAGAACGCATTTGACAATAAATCTTTACGGTTCAAGAAAACATGTGCATAAAAAATACTTACTATTTTTAGCTGTGTTAACTTCATCTTTAATTTTTTATAAGTAAAAAATAAAATAATTTATTTTACTTCCTGTAAATATAGTTTTAAATTCCTTTTACTCTATATAGTTGTACTAATTATATTTTAATTTTTATTTCTTAATGATTCTAGTGACAAGAAAAAAAAAATTAAATAGTATATAAAAAAGTAAATTAGTTATTTTTATCTATAAAAAATAAAAATAGCATATAATTGTATGTAATAAATAAGTTTGTTTTTTGTTCAAGATTAAATTAATTAGTAACACAGAAGATCAAAGAAAATAAATACGTGCAACACAGTAACATAGCTTATGATGACACAATAGGACTAGTTATGGTACTTTTCGGGATCGATAATATTGGAATGTTCAGTCAGCACTACATCAACTTTGTTTTCCTCCACTCTCATTTCATTGTCTTTTCCAATGAATAAGAGACAGACATATTTATTTATATTATTTTATCTTTAAATATAAGACATATTTATTTAATTTATATATGTTTTAAATATTTGGTTAAATTAATTAAAATATTAATTTAAGATTAATTTCTTAAATTACCTTTAACAAATGGGACACGTAATTTCGTAAAATTAATTAATTAATTTTAAAAGATTGGCATTTGGCACTAAGTGGTGGTTGGTTCTGACAGTTAGCTGTAATCTTTAATAAAAGTAGTTGATAATGAGAATATCTATGAAGTTAAAAATCACTAAATTATTTCATAAAAAATTCAGCAAAAAAAGTTATTTTAAGAAAAGATTTTTAAAGTTGACTTAAACAGTGCAACGCTGACTTTTGTACATTATATACATACTGTGTACGCACTGTGTGTGTGGATATATATATATATATATATATATATATATATATATATATATTGCATTTCAATTAGAAATATTTTACTTTGTGTCTATTCAGCCGCCATTGAATTTTTGCATACAGCTGAGGGTTTACGCATCAAATGACTAGAGGTGCATCAAACTATGAGTATCACTTCCAACCCAGTATAATTTTCAGAGATATTTATGAGGTTGGATAACTTGATGGCTGATTTCAACTCAAATCAACTTCAGTAAATTTGATTGGTTTTTCCAACAATTTTATCAGCTCCAACTTTTACAGGATGTGTTATGATTTTTGGATTTTTAACTCAAAATTCAACTCAATTCACCAATAAAATAATAATAATAATAATTAAAAATACAAAAATATTAAATATAAAATTCGATAAAATCTTATAGTTATTTTTAGTTTTAGTTTAGACTATTATTTTTTTAAATGACATAAATATATTTTGTGTTAGAGTATGTTTTATGACTTGAATTTTGATAACATTTTATTTACTTTTATTGATTTTAATTTTTTTTAGTTTAATGTTTTATTGTAGTTATAATTTTCTATTTATTTTTATTTAACACAATTTAAATTGCCTATTTTTAAAAGAAATTGTTCTAAAATATCTAACAAAACATTATTTTACAATTTCAAATTTTAAAAAATAGATTGGTAAACCCAATTTACCTAACCCAAATTGTAACAATCCAATCTTCATGAATGAGAGGTATTTTAGTTTATTTTAAATTAATTGAATTGGTTAATAAGAATTTAGTTATTTATTATACTTAATTATTTTAAAGAGGTTAAAGTATATATATATATATATATATATATATTATTAGAGAAAAGAATAAAATAAATATTTTTGGAAGCAATAATAATAAGGAGGTGATATATTTATATTGTTAGTAAATATTTGCATATTGTAAGTTAATGTGTTAAGTGAGAGGGTAAAAAAGTTGGATAAATCACACCATTAAAGTTGTTGTTTGAAAAGGGAGAGAGAAGAGACATGATCACTCTTGTTCCATTTTTAACCTGAAGTTTGATAAAAAAAAAAAAAAAAAGACAGAAAAAAGGAAAAAAAAAAGAAGAAAAAGTCATTCTCACACAAATTTAATTTAACATTAAAGACATTGTAGCACAAAACATAAAATTTAAAAAAGAGAAAGTAAATAAAGACAAATCACCACATTCTAGTTCCGTAAAATTTATTTAAGACTAACTTAATTAATCACTTTGAAGAGAACTAGTTAGTTTGACCTCCTTGAATTTTTAACCATTATTAGCACAATACATTATTATTGATTGAACTCCAAGAAAGGGAAGACTATAAGTGGAGTCAGCGAGCATTGTCTCTAAATAATTATAACGGTGCCATTGAGTTTTGAATGATTTTGTTTTTTACACATTTATTTCTAATTTTATTCCGTGGACAAATTTATCATTCTCTATTTCCTAAACCTTAAATCTTAAACATTATTACTTCACTAATCTTATAACAATATGCTTTCCATGACATAGTAACAACACAAAACTGTAACAATTACAAATTTTGAACGTGTGCGCAAACAAACTGTGTATTGTAAGTAAGGCCTACGTATGACCCGATCGTGAAAAATGATTTAGAGTAAAATTGTACCTCTCCAAACATCTATACGGACACAAATTTTCTCCATTTTTTATTTCAATTCATGTCTATCTAATTTTAAAACAAATGATTTATATTCACTTGGTGTAAAATATTTTCATACCTAGGGCCGCGGTGATGATCAATTTAATTATTTTTTAAAATAATAGGGTAACCTATGCACTAAAGTCATAAGATTAGAACTATTAAGTAACCCTTTTAATTATCATCATTTTAAAAAATACAAATATTTAAGTAATGTTTCCATTACAATTAAACATGATTTTGATTCGATTTTAATTATTATGTAGTGAGAATGTAAAAGAATTTTACACTGACATTTAATCATAATTCTTTATTTATATAACTTTTAAAATATCAATTAGTAAAATAAATAAATATCAAGGGTGATTGTGGAAAAAATCCCATGTGGGAGGGTGAAGGCAATGGCGAGGGAGGAGATGTAGGCCTAATTGGGAGCTATGCTCTAAGCGTGAGATTGGTTAGCATCCAGAAACCTTTCTTGGGGTTTAGAGTGTGGAACAAAAAACAGGGGAAGGTTGGATGTGGTTAGAATATCACTAACCATAATTGTGCAGGATGTCATTAATTCTTTTATCCAGGTTCAAATTGATGATAGAGTATTTGTATTAAAGATTATATACTTGAAAATATGTAGGAGAAAGAGATTATTCCTAGCGAACTCAAAAAGATAAAAAGTAAAGATGAGTAAAATGACATTTTTTAAAATAAAAATAAATTTCTCTTAATAATATTTAAAAATAAAATAAAATCATAAATAAAATATTAGTTTGTGTGTCTTAAAGGGTTAAATAAATATTTTTAAAACTATATAATTTTTTATATTTAATTAGAGATAATTATCTATATAAATTTCTACCTACTCCTTAACGGGCACGGGTATCATAATACTTGTACCCGCGGGTACCCTCTAAACTAAAATAATATATATATATATATATATATATATATATATATATATAAGTTAAAAAAAATAATATTTTTGGAAAATAAAACAACTTAAAATATTAATTATCAAAATTCGTTGATATCATTCTTATCTTTTTATGAAAACTTCATAGTTAATAAAATTATTTATTATAAAAATGCAAATAATATAAAATAAAGATTTTATTTGTATTAAATATTTTCTTATAATATATTATATTAATCCACTTTTAGATCTAATTAATCTTGTAGAAACTAGTATAATTTTATTTTTAGATTTTTCAAAAAATAAATAATTTATTTGGTAAAAATTCTTATAAAAAATATTTAATTTTAAAAAAAATTATTTTTTTAAAATACTCATGGTACCCATGAATACTCGCGGGTACCCGGCAGGTTTTTAGAGGGTAACGGGTGACAGGTTTTTGTAGCGGTTGGGTAGCGGGTAACCACTACCGTGCCCGCCTCGACTCGTTGTCATTCCTAATCACAACTATCTTGTTGACAACAATCATCATTTACATTACAAAGAAGAAAGAGGAGCATGCAAACAATGAATTCGTTAATTTATATATATAATCACCAGATAAAATGACCTAAATCCCTTCAAAAGACTTTGGATTTCAGTGTGGCTGAGAACCAAAAAATAGAATTAGGCATAAAAGAATATAAATTAAAGACACCAAACAGAAAGGAAGAGACTTTGGATTTCGGCATAGCTGAAACCCGAACTATAGCATAACACCTCCAGAGTAAGAAGTAGCATTACTAAAGGATTTCGGCCCACCGAAATCTGAAATCCGAACTCCTACAATAAATCAATCATTTAACCAAATTAATTAAGGGATATATTAGCATAACCATTGATTAGCATTACTCTAGTAAAGCTGAGTAGAGTCAACAAAATATCTGCTAAATAAAAGCCAAGCACATTGGGTAAAAGAAATATACTAAGATGAGCAGATAATGACCGTCAGGTAACAAACACATTTTTACTACAAATGTCAGTTAGGAGGTACATGTCATTCATTCATTCAAGAAAATTTATTACTCTTCACCTTGTCCATCTTACTTATTTATTGACTTGAGCGTTGAAGTCCTCTCCTATAGGTTCTCCCCCTTTTGTTCCTGAAAGCCACAGGATATTTCGAAAAGCTTGTCAAGGATAGTTTGGAAGGTTCAAAGTGAATCGTACTCAAGTACTTTTCAGTAAGAACATTTTGGTGCCACCGTGAGGCACGGAGTAAAACTAGATCCCACAATCAAGACTGCAAAGAAATAACCATCAAAAGGAGCCATGGAGCTACACCCCACAACCAACCGTAGAACAATGAAGACACACCTCAACAGCCTGAGGTTATAGATTTAGATAGCTTAACCGAAGTCCTTAGGTTAGTCAGAGTAAAAATTGCAGAACTTCAGCGTGAGAATGTTGAATTCCAAAATCGTAGCTTTCAAGAAAATGAAATCAGTAGAGAGAAAAAGCAAGGGGAGTCCCATAAGGGTGAATCAGCTGCTCCATTCTGTAGTGGCCCATCTATGGGACACTCCACGAAGCCATCCCATAGCCAATCCACCCAGTCAAATCCCCATCAATCCCAGAAGAAGTTCCCACACCATTTCAAGCCATTTCATCCTTCACACCTCCTTTACACACCTTATTCCCCCCCAGTCTAAACTATGCCCCGAGCATGAGCGGAATATCAGAAGTTTGGCCACATCAACCTTTCACACCCGAAATTATGGATGTACACCAAATGCTTAGAAAAATACAATGGAACCACAAACCCAAATGCCCATCTAGCTACTTTCATGACGCAAGTAAGGATGTACACCAAGGATCAAGCAGCTTTGTGCAAGATCTTCCCTATGTCACTCATGTGCCAAACTCTGAGTTGGTCCATGCAACTCCTACCAAATTCCATCAATAACTTCCAGATGTTATCTATGAGATTCAGAACCCAATTTGCCACATCTCGATCACATAGGTTCACGTCAGCATCCTTGGCCACTGTTTGGTAGGAAAAAAATGTGTCTCTTCGAGATTTCATAGCGCCGAGTCACCTTAACCATAAAAAACCTACCACCTGACGTAGCACTTCATACATTATTAGTTAATCTACAACCAGGAGAATTTGTCACAACCTAATCCACTTCCACCATTAGAGATGTATGGACTCTAAATAAAAGTCACACCTTTCATTGAAGTAGAAGAGCTAATCACTTTTCAGCAAAAGACCTAGATTGAAGCGCCAAAAAATTCACGCAAAGATAAGAAAAAAAGCAACCCTGCCAACAAGAAGGATCTGTATTCGGACATACCTCCAAGAGAACCGAGGTAAACCCAGTACACTCCTCTCAACACTACTAGGGCCTGAATCTTAGAACAAACCCTAGTAGTGGAATTGTTAACCATGCCAAAAAGGAAACATACACTAAGACAGGTTGATCCTACTAAACACTGTAAGTATCATAGGAATAAAGGTCATTCAATCGAAGAATGCACGACCTTATGAGATAAGATTGAAGATCTAATTAAGCAAGGATACCTCAAAGAATTTGTACACAGAACTAATAGTCACCCTCCATTAGCAAAACAAAGTTACTACCAAAGGAACTATTCTCAACGTTATGATCGTAGTAACTATTGTTCATAGACAAACAGGCGTAGAAGTCGCAGCTAAAGTCGATCAAGAGAAAGAAAAGATGATAGCCAAAACAAAGATAAAAATATCATCAATACAATTGTTGGCTGTTTTGCAAGAGGAAGATCTACCTCTTGACAAGAAAGAGACATGCCCAAACAGTCAGATCCATAAATTCAGTTGCTCTGTATGCTCGACCAAGAATGTCGAGCATCACTTTTATGGGTGAAGACTTACAAGCTGTAGATCCTAAGCAAGATGACTCTATGGTAGATCAAGAGAGTTCAACAGACGTTCTATATTGGTAAACATTTAATGAGCTTGGACTATCCGAGGATCAACTGATCCCTCACAGAGAACCTCTTATGAGATTCTCTGGGGAAATGGTGCCCACTAAAGGATGTATTGACTTGTACACCAAATTTGGCAATGGAAGAGAATCCCGTAGTATAACATTTTGTTAGGGTGACCCTTGCTCAACAAGCTTAGGGATATAGTATCCACCCACCACTTGGCTATGAAATTCCCCTCAATGAAATGTTTGGAAAGGTTCTATTGCTATTTCACTGGGCAATCCACATCTATGTAATGAAAGTGATAGACCTACGACAATGATAGAACGACATGAATAATCAACTGTTTTCCAAGCAGAGTCAAGAAGAGAATATAATAACCATCCATGCAAACTAGCAGAACGCCAGGGAATGTTATCTGGCCAGGCTAAGGTCACAGACGTATGAGAAACAGCTAAGTTTCAACAATGTTAATAATACACCTGCAACTTCAGAAGAGTCCAATTTGGACTTAGACCCTCGTGGAGAAAAAGATGAAATAGCTGAACCCACTGAGAAGGAGGAACCTTTTCAGCTAGGAAAAAAGCCTGGACAGGAAACCTATGTAAGAAGGAAAAGGTAAAAGAATAAATAATTGAAGTTGTTAGAAACAATGCTGACTTGTTTGCTTGGTCAGTGACGAACATGCCTGGAATTGATCCATAGTTCCTTTGTCATTGGGTCAGTGTATGTAAAGGAGCTCGACTAATAACCCAAAAGAGAAGGAAAATGGGAGAAGAAATAGCACACGCAGCTAAGGAGGAGTTGCTAAACTCCTCGCCGCCAACTTCATCTGAGAAGTTTGCTATACCAGATGGTTGACGAATGTGGTTATGGTTTGGAAGCAAAATGGTAAATGTAGAATGTGCACTAACTACTCAGATCTAAACAAAGCTTGCTCGAAATATGCCTACCCTCTCCCAAGCATAGACAAACTCGTAGATGTAGTCTTTGACCATCGTTTTTTGAGTTTCTTGGATGCATACTCGGGTTATAATCAGATCCGAATGTATCCTGATGATGAAGCTAAAACAACATTCATTACGGAGTCTGCCAACTATTGCTATAAAGTAATGTCTTTTGACCTAAAAAACGCAAGGGCCACATACCAAAGGCTGATGGACAGTCTTCCACAGACAGATAGGTAAAAACCTAGAAGTATATGTTGACGACATGGTAGTGAAGTTAGAGGAACCAGATCATCACGTCCATAACCTACAAGACATTTTTTCCACCATCTGAAGACATTCAATGAGACTAAACCCCGAAAAATGTGTGTTTGGCATGCTAGGTGGAAAGTTTCTAGCTTTATGCTGACTAGTAGAGGGATAGAAGCCAACCTAGACAACTGCCAGACAATCTTAGACATGAGAACCCAAAAAACTTAAAAGAAACACAAAGGTTGATGAGCAGGTTAGCATCTTTAGCCAGATTCCTCTCATGAACAGCCAAAAAAGCAAAGCCAATAATTACACTCCTCAAAAGGAACAAAAATTTTCTTTGGACAGATGAATGCGGAGAAGCTTTCATCATACTGAAAAAATTCATTCTGTCCCCTATTTTAATCAAATGTATAAGTAGGAGTTTACAACTACTATACTTGAGTCTCATTAAATAAAATGTGGGCCATGATTAGTTGATAAGATTCACATTTAATTTACACGGTTAATTCTTATTTGAATTTGTTTCATTAATTTTTAGATTCAAATAACATTTTTTCCTGAAAAATAGTATTTTTGGTTATGTTCTTTTAATTTTCTTTTAATGTAGACTTTTGAATAGTTTTTGGTTTGGGTTTAGTTCTTGTCATACAACAACTTTAATTAAATGACTTTAACAATCTTGTAACCTAACATGTCTTAAGGATTTGAAAACAATATTCGTATGTAATTAATGATTTAACATATTATCATATTTAAAAGAGATATTAATTCTTATATAATTTCTTAAAAAAATTATGTTTTAATATCTTATCTATTTAAAATGATTTATAACATCGAATAAATTTATGAATGATTAAAAAATCAATTATACTGGCTATTTTTGTCATGCTTTATGAATCAAGTAATGTTAATTCTTGAAAGTATAGATTGAAGCCAAACAAATTTTTTGTAAATGACCAAATTAAAAAAATAAATTAAAATATCAAAATAAAAAGTTACTGCGGCAAAAAGTTGATTAATCTTAATTAATTATTAAAATTCATTCAAAAACTTTTTTGTCTATCTGATTTAGAAGCTTTTGAATAACTTCTAATTTTTTTAAAGAATATTTTAAGTAATTTTTTTTAGAGTTTAATTGGTATGCATTGATATAAATTTATATTAGCATTTAATCTCAATCCTTAATTTATATTTAAGTTTGTTGACTTTACTAATTAATACTTTAAAAATCATATAAATAAAGGGATATGATTGAACTAGAGCTCTCAAAACGGGTCAGTTTAACCCGTTTAACTCGACTCACCTTAACCCACCTAATAAACAAGTTGGCTCAACCCGGCTCACCAATCTTTTATAGTTAAAAAAATGAGTCTGGTCCGGCTCACCACGGGTTGGTGGATGAAACGGCCCACCAACCCACCTAAAATTAAAAAAAAAAGGAAATTTTTTTAACTATTTTTTAAAATATTAAATACTTTATAATAGTATTAATTTTAAATTTAATGAGTTTAAGAAAAATACTTAAACAATATTCTCTACTAAAAATCTATATTTACAATGTGTTAAATATTAGTTTTAAAATATAAAATATTAATTAAATGATACAAATAAACTAAAAAATATATTTTAATAGAATATAGGTAAAATAAGTAACATAATACTTTAAAATAAAATAAAAAAGTCATATTCATATAATAATAAAAATAAAATTTAAGTGGGTTGGTGGGTCAACCTGGCTCAACATGGGTTCAACCCAGGTGAGCCGGGTTGTAAGTGCAATACAATAAGTTTACTTCTTTTTTTTTTCAACTCGGTCCAACCTGGACTCATGATAGGTCGGGCCAACTCACGAGTTCGGGTCCGTTTTGACAGCTCTAGATAACGTTAGTGTAAGAGACTTTTACATTATTAATATATACGTCTATTAAACTCTTTGTTTTAAAACACTGGCTTCTAGAATTTTTTGTATTGATTCCTATTTGTTATTGAATATTTATTAGATTTTTTAATATGTTTTACATATGGTAAGAATTTATTATTTATTAGTTTAATCATTTTACATTTCAATTACTTTTAACGGTCAATCTTACAAAACATTTGTGATTTAACAAGCTAATTTAATAACTTTTAATTATAGCTACAAGCTTAACTATTTGTTGTTAACTTTTCAATTTCTAATTGAAATGTCACAAGGTAAAAAAGAAGAATACCTAGCTATTAAATATTAATATTTACCTAAGAAAAAAAAAATTGTAGAAAGTTCCAGAAAGAGAGTAAGAAGGAAAATCTGGAAACGGCAATACAATTGGAAGCATACGCGCTTTTAGCAATGAAGAGTGATTCTTCTCTTTCAAACTCCATATTAGCTTATAGAGATGGATACACCAACCACATTTTTTCAAACTTTACATTAAAAATTAATAACTAAATAAATTTAAAGCTAAAAGAAAAAGGAAATTGTCTATAAATAGCATCCAACATCACTTAACTACTCAGCCTTAGTTTTTTTCTTTTTTTGCAACTACTCAGCCTTAGTTGTAATCTTACATTGAGAATTAGAGAGAGCAACCAAGAAAATGAAGGAGAATGTTTGGTTCAATGGACAAGTGGTGAATGCAAAAGCCAAAGAGATGAATGTTACTAAGAAAACAGAGAAACCATGGTGTAAGCCCAAAAAAGGTAGCATATTTCCTGCAAAAAGAAGATTAGTGAAGAAAATGATATGGGAAAGCATTGTTGAGCTTTTCATTCAAAAGGGTTCAAAGGTGGTTTCATCCAATGAAGATTCAAAGACCCATATGAAGAATTCCGTACACCCCTGTTACTCCCCATAGATTCTATATTGTATAGGTTATTTAGCTTTTTATTTAATGAAAAGTAAGAATTTCTATGCATTTCTTTGGTATTCTATGGTTATAATGTTGGATGATGTGTGTGACTTCGGCTGGCTTTATGAGATCTATGACTAAGAATATGGCTTGTTTGTTACTTGATTCCTTCTATTTTTATCTCTCTTTTGTCTCTATCAAGTGCCATTTTCTGTGCTGTGATTTGGTCTTTTAACTACCGGATTAGGATTATGGAAAGTCAGTGAATGCAAAGATGAAAATATTTTGCAGGTAAGTTTGTTCTATCTTTCAACTTTTCATCAATTTCAAGGCATATGATGAATATGAAGAAAGAAAAAATTTCAACTCTGTTGGGTGGCTACAGTATAGTTTAAGGTTTTTGAAATGGCTTCATCTATTAAAGTATTGGTTTGGCTATAAATTTTATATCGAATTGGTGCTAGGCTAAGATTTATTTTTTCATGGTTAATTAACCCGATTAACGGTTTATAATTTGTTTTATGTGAGACTTGCCTTTCTCTGCTTTTATTATCAGTCTTCATCTCTGCTTTTATCTTTACATTTTTTCTTTTTATTTTTGTATAGTTTAGTGGTTACTCTTGGTTATATAATATATGCCTATTAGCCTTTAAAACAAAAATTAAAGTGGTTAATTAAAGGGCAAGTAGGTCCACGAAAACCTGTGCATAAGTCTGGTTGAAACAGAGCTGTCTAACTGCAAAACAATGATTTGATAATTGATAGGTTATGATGACAGATGAAGACTATAGTATAGTAGTTTTCGGTTGAAAACGAGCGAATCCCCAGTCAGTATCGAGCTGAATAATAATTAGATCAACTTTGTTTTCTTCCATTTTCATTTATTGTCTTTTCCAAAGAACAAGAGAGAGACAGAGGAAGAGTTATAGTTTATTTTATACTTTTAATAATTGTTGTTTCTTCATAAGCAATAATTGTTGCCTTTTACTTTTCTATTTTTTCATGTTTATAATTCTTGAAACATACTTGTTACTATTATTTTTTAATTTTTTATTTTTGATTTTTTATTTTTAAATATTATTTCTTCAATTTTTAAAATTGTTAAATTTGTGTTATGTAAAATGATAAAAGTTAACGGATAAGTAAGAAATTTGGTCTCATTTTTGTCACTTAATAATTAATATTTATCACTTAACTAAAAATATTAATTAATTAACAATGTATACAAATTTAATAATTTTAAAAATCGAGAGATATAATGTTATGCTTTAAAACAGGAGGATAACCTAAAAAATAGGTAAAATAGAGTAATACAACGTATAACTAAACCAATTTATAAATCATGTCTCTTTTATTAAGGCAAGGTATTACTACCTACCTTTATAAAAAAAAAAATTACCACCTATCCATAATACATGATTAATGGATGTCTACGCAGATAAAAAAATATTTTACAGCAATAATTACCTTAAAACAATCATTTTAAAGTATGGACCAATCGTAAAAAGAGAAAGAAGTTTTTTTAATTCTTTTGCAGAAGCCATACTCCATAACCAGGAGTTTTTGTAGAGAATTTGGTCATCCAGAGAGAATCACACAATAGTCAATCATATTTGGCACAATTTTTTTTATGCTTCTTTCCTCTCACATGTTCCAGGTGTTGCTGTAAATGAAAATTTGCCAACTTCACATTTGTTGTGATAGGATTATGTATTACCTTACATCAAGAGTATAAATTTTGTCTCCTTGATTTAAGATCTAAACATTTTATTTCTTACTTTAAAAATCAACCATTTATATTAAACCAATATGGCCATTAAAACCGTAAAGCATAACGTTAAATATTAATTTTAATTTTTTAATGGTCAATAATCTCAATTTGATGTAACATGAATTGTTTATTTTAATATATAAGGACAAAATATTTGATATTAAAGAGAAAAATCAAAATTTATAGATTTAATCAAATACAGATAAAAGGTGCAATGAAATTCTAATTTAATTAGATTATAAGTTATATTTAATGCAGAATCTTCAGTAAAGATCTTAGATCAAGATCTAACATTGAGAAAAATCTATTATTAAAGTAGAAATTAAGATCTCCAATATGGAGATCATGTACAAGATTTCCATAAGATCTGTACGAACTACAAATAAACATCTTTATTTATCTCTTAAAATAAGTTTAATATTTTTTAAAATAAATTATAAATAAAATTTAAATTGTAGAATTAATTGTAGGACTCATATAATATTTTAACATTCTAAATATGAGATCTTTTATTAGAAAAAAAAAGAAAAAAAATTTTAAAACACATGTAATATTGTAAGGTTCACATAATAATATGCTAACATTTTAAAAAAATCTATGGATACTATGCCCTAAGAAAATAATTATTCGGTAAGTTTTGATCTTATAGAAAGAAATTATATTACAAACTTAGGTAGTTAGGTTATACTACTAACCAATTTTTGAAAATCAATTTCCTTTAAAGATTTGAAATATTTGTTATAAAAGTGTCACTTTAAACATATTTTTAAATAATTTTTTAGCACTATTTTTAAATAATTAATTAACAGAAAAAGATTGGCACAGCTGGTAGTCGTTCAGAATATTCGATATTATAAACTATAAAGGTTTTTAAAGTTGATTCTATAAACCTTGGAACAACGCCGACTTTGTTCGGCATTATTTTATTCATTTGTTTGTTTTCAATTAAGCAATAGAGTCATGAATGTTTGCTTTTCAATTAAGTAATATTTTACTTTGTGTCTGTTCAGCCGCCACTGAATGTTTGCACACGCATCAATTACTCGAGTTTAGATTGGCATTGAACATGAAGCTACATATATGGTAAAAACAATTAAATATTTAGTGAACGTAAAAAAATTTTAAAATTAATTTTAATTTTCATATTTTAGTAGATATTTTTATATGAGTTTAATTGATATATACTGTCAGTAATTTTTACATAACATTCAATTATGATTTTTTATTTACGTGACTTTTTAAAATACTATCGAGTAAACTCAACAAATTTATTCTAAATGAAGAGTTGTGAATAAATGACTACCCATTGAACTCTTTTTATATTATCAACTAATTAAAAATTATTTTGAGATTAAAATCAATTCCTATATGCATGGCTGTAATATAACTAATGTTTAGATTAAAAACAAATATGAAGAAACAACAATTATTAAAAGTATAAAATAAACTATAACTCTTTCTCGGTCTCTCTCTTGTTCTTTGAAAAATAAATGAAAATGGAAGAATACAAAGTTGATTTAATTATTATTCATCTCCAGCATAACCCCACCTCTTTATTAATTTAAAATTTATACATCTTTATGAGAAATGATATACATATATCTCTTTATTTTATACATTTTGTCAATACTTTTTATTTCTTTTTATCTCTCTCATCCTATATCTATATATATTATCTCTTTTTTCTTTCTTTCATTAGATGCCTAATCATATATAAGGTGTAAATGTATTATTTTCTTTTTTATTTTTTTAATCCAAAATGTCAATTCTTTTGATTTGGGTGTAATTAAAACTCAAAAGGGTTTACGTGTGATTTAATCAAGCATGCAGCTTTTTTTCTGATTAAGGTAGATTCTTTTGTTGCTCCATATGATTCCTGAGTTTCATCTATTATAAGATCATTTAATTTGGAATTCACTTACTATATTTACCTGCATATTTACATTTACTTCCAAGTTCCAAAAGGTCTAGCACAAATTGAACAAAAAATGTTTTGCATTTAACATAAGATCAAAACATGCACATCCCATTGGTGAATCATGATGAAACAGACGATGCTATCTATAATCTGGTGTAGGCTCATGCAGAAAAATTACTACAAATTTCTTTTGAAACGTGTGAGGGGCATATTGGCTGAAATACCCGAAAGCAGATAATGTATGCACTAATTAATTAATGCTTGAAAGAAGAAGTTAATTCATTAAATTTTATAATGTTTAAATAGAATCACATCACACAGGTTTCCACTAACGCGTTTATTTCGGTTCAGAAGGCGACACCCATGGCTACTGGCGTGGAATTTGATCTCCATAGATAGGCCTTCT
Organism: Psophocarpus tetragonolobus; assembly: GCA_037954015.1. Lineage (NCBI taxonomy): Eukaryota > Viridiplantae > Streptophyta > Magnoliopsida > Fabales > Fabaceae > Psophocarpus > Psophocarpus tetragonolobus. Next base: position 29,361,737 of record CM075695.1, on the reverse strand, counting down.
AGAATTTCTGTTTGTTAAAGGTCGTAGCGCAAAGAGTAACGTTTGCATAAGTTGTTGATCGAAGTTCTTGCCCGGCAAGAACACTTATATTTCATTTAATAAATTATATAAAATTTTAAAAATAAAAATTTTAAGAAAATATTATCTTTAAATAATATATGTATATACTATCTAGATATCACCTTTCATTGGACCTGATTATAGTTATCCTTAAATAAAGGTCGGTCTACCTCAACTAAAGGTCCTCAACCTCAACTAGACAACCTCATCAAATTAATCTTGTGAAGAATTACAATTCTAAATGACTTTATGCCCTAAACTCCTTTCAAGTAAGACAAGTCATTATTGGAGGAGTAACAAACACCTCAACAGCCACCTAAGACAACTTATTACAACTGTCACAAATTAACGATTACAAGACAAATTAATAAGTAATCTAACTTAAATTAAAGCACATTAACTATGTCTCAAGAATACTAAACCATTTTGACTGATTTGAGCATCAAAGTGTCTCTTGTAGGTAACTCCAGTGTCACGCTGGCAAGGATTCACTTGATGGACTTGTTGGAGAACTTCTCTCATGTTTTCAATAAATATATATATATATATATATATATATATATATATATATATATATATATTCATAACTAATAATTATTGTTTTGGTTTTTTAAGAATATTTTTTACTAAAGACTAATCTCTAAAGTTGTGGAGATCCATTTTGACTCTTTTCAACCATGTTTACTTGTATTAATCCTTACATATAATTAATTAATTTGAAATAAATTTAATAAATTCATTTAAAAAATTTAAAAATTACATATAATTATATTATAAATAATAAATTATTTTAAGTTTATAGTCTATAGGATAATTAATATGTGATGTTAAAGATGGATTAAGTTTTAAGTTCAAATTATCTGTACTATTAATTAATGAAAATCCATATCCCTCGTGCACCTATCTCTCGAACCTTCCTCTAGCAATGTTAACTTCTCAAAGTTTCAAAACAAATCTTCTCTCTTTATTGTTAATCACAAAATTTATTATACTAAACTAAAACGAGTGAAACATTATTCTTATATCTAGCGAATGAAGTGGTAATATTTAAGTTTTTAAAATATTTTTTAAAGGCATCTAAGTATTTCAATATTTCTGGTAGGCAAAGTTCATGTGGGGGAGATAGAGAAGAGAAAGGTTGTAAACTTGAATTGCTCCACTGACAAAAAACTATTATATTAATAACTAAAAATTTGGTCTATAAAAAGATATTTTTGTCATTTATGCGTAGTTCGTTTAGTTACTAACTATGTTGACAATTACACTTCAACAATTAAATGTTGTGTTGAGAATCCTTCTCTTTGATACATCCCAATCCAATATATATCCTGGAAATAGTTATGAACTAATAATTATTGTTTTGGTTTTTTAAGAATATTTTTTTTATACTAAAATTCAACATTAATTTCTAAAGTGTTGCAGATCCATTTCGAGGGTTGCCTTTTTTAAACCATACTCACCGTGTTAATGCTCACCGATAATTATGGTATATATATATATATAAAATTTTATTTGATTAATTAATTTAATCAAATTTTAAAATAAAATTAATAAATTTATTTTACAAATTATATGTAATTAAATCATTAATAATAAATTATTTTAATTCAATAGTCTATAACATAATTAGTAAGCAATCTTAAAGATGAATTAATTTTTAAGTTGAAAATGGGTTCTCCTAATTAACTATAATCCATATCCCTCCAGCAGCCATCTCTCCAACCTCCCGCGATATTATAAACCATTGGATGCATCTCAAGGTTAATAAAAAAAACAACTCTTCTCTTTTTTGCCATTCATCACAAAGCATATTAAACTAAAACGAGTGAAGGATCATTTTAATCTAAACGGTGACGTTCAAATTTTTCAAAGATTTTTAGAAATATTTAAATTCTTGATTTTTTCTCACGTTGGTTCACTCATTATTAACCACGTTGTTAGACAATTACATTATGTTGATAATTTTTTTCTTTTATACATAACAATCCAAATATTTACATAGCATCAATTTTTTTATTTATTTAATTTTTAATTGAGTGAAACACTCTTTTAGTTCTTGAAAGATTCAAAAGACATCCAGGTTCTTAAAAGATTTTTTTAAAAAAATATTTTAAATCCTTAAATTTTGCTATCGATTAAACATAGATAACTATACAATAACTGGTTATAAATTGTATTGGCATCCTTCTCTCATGTGTGATAATCCAACTGCTTACATGATGCATAATTTTTTTATTTAATTCTTCAATTAAAAAATATTCACGGAGGTTTTTACATAATTCTCTTATTTAATCTTTTAATTTTTATCTAATTTTTTTCCCTCTCACAGAACCTATCATAGATTGTTTTACCTCTCATAATATCAGAATTTCAATAGTGCCATTGATGTATTCTCTCTTAGGCCATCGTTGCCCCTTTCTCTAGCCTCCCTCACTAATAGCCCGAGTATTGCACTGTTGATAAAATCTAGTTTGTGTTAACGTATGTTAGGCTTCAATTTCTACTACTTTATAATAGGGGTATTTAACATCCAGCGAAATTGAAAATAAAAATAGAAAATTGTAAAAATTCAATTTAATTTAAAGAATTTGATTTTTATAATTTTTAAATCATATGTAAATCAAGGCATATAATTATGTTATTAATTACTTTCTAATTTTTAATTTTTTGAACTTAATTTTTAATTATGCTTTTTAATATATATTAGTTGATGAATTAATATTTTAGTTAATTTTAATATATACAATTTAAACGACAAGTAATATCTAATGTTTAAATAAACTGATTATTTGTATTTTAACTTTATTTATATATATAATTTTTTTGAAACAGTTAAATTTTTATATAATTTTGGAATATAAATTTTTAATATTTTTTTAATAGTTAATAATAATATGTTTTAAACTACAAAGTTAAACTTAAATCACAAAAGATTTGCATTGTGGAAACTTGTATTTTATAGGGTAATTTCATATATAGGATAATACTCTCTTTTTAGTACTTTATTTTAATTTAATATTTTTTATATTTAATTTGTAAATTGATTTTTACAAATACTAATCTACTTATATATATATATATATATATATATATATATATTGGTTGAATAAAATACGTGAATTATTATAAATTTCTATATTAAATTCATGTTCAAAATATCAACTTATATATTATATATATTATAACTTATCAATTGATTGGCTATTTGAAAAAATTCCTAAACAAATATTCACTTTATTGAAAGTAGCAATGTAATCCAGGAAACACAACCTTTGTTTGACCGTTTTACTCCCACCAATTTCACTTGCAAAATCTATCTATACAAGGTAAAAATTGTTGATTCCACTTCATATTTGAGACTATTTTCAACAGTATCAACATTTGCCCTTATCTAATCTTTTGATTTGATCAAATCATAAGTCGGTTCATCACCGACATTCCAAAAAGCACGTAGCACATGAAAATTATCTTACATGACCTAACTATTAGTGTAAAAAAATTTAAAGAACTAAAATAGTGCGATATTGGGTATGCTAAAAAGTTTTCACTCTTATGTCTAGAAAAGTAAGTACGTATATAAAGTATGATATTAATTGAAAATTGTTATATCTTTTAACAACATTCAAAGGCTGCCTATAATGATTTGTAAATATGGCAATAAATAAATATATAATAATAATAATAATAATAATAATAATAATAATAATAATGTTTGTAATAAATATTACTTTTTATAATTATTAAAACGTGGAGAGTTAATAATGTATTTTTCAATCAAGAGATCTGCAAGTTATTAAATCACTTTTCTTAATGAGTAATTGATATTTATTTTGTAAAGATTATTAGAGACATTTAATATAAAGATTATAATAAGTAATAATTGGTTAAAAATAAACAATTGTTACTTAACTTAAAAACAAGTAAGAATCGTACTAAATATAAGATTTATTTAATTTAAATAAACAACTTTTTTAAGGAGTACACTACTAAAAAAAAGAGTTACTTATATAAAATAAAAATTATTTGTGTCGTCTGAGACCCACTTAAATAGTAAGAGATGTGCCAATAAAAATACTTTTATAATCTTGTCTATTAATTGTTGGAGGTTAGAAATGAGACTCACTAGTTTTTATATCTTATATACTAGAAAAGTATTTTATTATTAATAAGTTTTAGTTAATAATAATGATATTTAAGATTAGATAGTGTTAGAGTGTTTGGGGGATCCCTCTATTACATTAGAAGGAATGAGGAGTACTTAAGAGGGATATACAAACTAAAGAATTTTTTATTTTCTATTTTTATGAAAAGGTTGACGTAACTGTTTCGCACGGGTTCAACGAAACTAATTAATGGAAAATATACAGATAGGCCAAAATTATAGCGATCATTTATATTTGTATTGCATTTTCAAACACAAAACCAAAATAGTCATAATCAATTAATTGCTTAAAATAAATGATAGAGAATCTTTCTTTTTGTTGAGCCGTAGAGAATCCTTCTTTCGGGAGCTATAAATTTCCACATATACAAGTCACCATTGACTAAGTTGTCAAATTAAATTTTCATATTACAAAAATATCGTTTTAGAATTTAATGATATGCACATGCTATAAAATCTCTACGGCCTTAAATTTCAGTTGGATTCGAATGCATGTTTTTCAATTCTTGAGTCCAATAAAATACAACACAAAAGCTATAAAATTTTGATATTTTGTGTGATTTACAATCATATGACAATTGTGGAAGATACAAAATGCGTAACTTTTCAAATCAAAACCTCTTAGCATTTAAAATATCTTTCTGTCACTCAAATTGTTCTCATATAAATGAAATAGAGTTTTTGTTTTTGAAAAGCAAAATATAGTTTATTATAAAGATATAAAAAGTTAGTTGAAACAAATTGTTTCAATTTATGTACAATACTCCACTACTCCCTGATGTACGCCTCCACTTAACATACCTATTTCATATTCAATAAACATAGTCTAGGATGGGCACACCAATCAGAAAATACACATCATCTGCTAAAACCAAAAGAATACAACAATCATTTCCACGATATTAACTTGATGGACATTAACAAATCAAGTGATTCCACCGTGGACCTGTGAAAAATAATAGCATTCCTGGATAACCATATGCACCAACATCCTGCAAGCCAAAAAACATACTTGCACCTTTTCTTCCGCTTACCCACAACCCATCCACTAGATAAGAGAAACAACTGATTCAGGTCTCCCGGGAGTGGAGTCTGTATCTCAATGATAACTTTGTACCACAGCTTTTGAATTATTGGACACATTAAAAAAAGATGATTTTTATTCTCTACTCCAGTATTACAAAACACACAAACAGGGTTAAGCACGGAAGTATGTATCCCTCTCCTCAACAGGTTATCAATGGTGGGTAATTTGTCCTTTAGTAGCCTCCAAGAGAATACAACTACCTTAGATGGTAACTTCTCCTTCCACATTCGGCATAGCTCTCGAGGTTCCACAAAAGTCATTCGTAAATCAATAATTCCTTAATTCAACACCTTATATCCTTTCACCACTGTGTATCCCCCACCCGTGACTGTGTTCCACCCTACTCATCTGGGATTTGATCCACTAATACCACTTCGCTTAACGCCTCCTATAAATCATGTAACAGATGCTCCTCCCATAAAAACAACTCCCTCCGCCACACCCACTTCCATGCTAACGATGAAACTTCTGCATCGCGTTTGTCCTTAATAGTAATAAACTTATCCTCTGCTAATCCATACAATCTAAAGAAAGCTACACTTATGGGCCCATCACCTATCCACCTTTGCTCCCAAAATAGAGTACCTTTTCCAGATCGTACTTTCCTCTCAACTCGAATTTGAAACCACTCTGGTATTAGCGCGTTTGGCCCATCAATTCCCTATATATCTTTCCACCACTGGGAAGTATGAGTAAAGGACGTCGGCCTATCCATGTATTTGTATACTTTCCCGTACTTGCTCCTCAATAGCGGGCCCCAAATAACCATATCATATGCTAATATTCTCCACCTCCACTTTGCCAACAAACTCAAATTAAATTTCCCCAAGCACTTCAGCCCTAAACCACCTTCCTCCTTTGGTCAGCATACTTTTTCCCAACTTAACCAAGCAATTTTTTATTGACTCTCATTTCCTCCCCATAAGAAGGATCTCTGCAGACGCTTCAAAGTATTCAACACTGTCTTAGGTGCCTTATAAAAGGAGAAAAAATACAGTGGAATAGAAGATAACACTGAATTCACTAGTACCAATCTCCCAGCAAAAGTCATATTACTCGCCTTCCATCCTGATAATCGCTTTTTAAACTGATCGATGATTGGCTTCCAAACTTCTTCCCTCTTAGGATTCACTCCCACTGGTACCCCCAAGAATTTAAATGGTAGTGTACCAACATTACAGTTTAGAATGTTGCTAGCAGCAAGTGTGAATGATTCTGACACATTTAGACTATAGAAGTGACTTTTGCTAAAATTCACCTTTAATCCTGACGCCATTTCAAAGCCTCACATAATTACCTTCAAATACCACACTGTTTGCAGATGCACTTCACCCATCATAATAACATCATCTGCATATTGTAAGAATGAGTATCTCGCCTCTTCTTCTACCTTTATGTCTTTGTACAGACCTTTATGGATGGTCGATTTATACAATCCTACTAGCGCCTCCGACACCACCAGAAACAAAAAAGGAGACAAAGGATCTCTCTGCTTCAACATTCTCTCTGGCCTAAACTCTGTTGTCGGACACCCATTTACTAAGATAGAAACATAACTATTCCGTACAATGGAGTTCATCCATATTCTCCATCTCCTTCCAAACCAATCCTATCCAACATATAATCTAGAGAATTCCAGTTCACCTAATCATAGGACTTTTCAAAATCTACCTTGAACAAAAAACACGGAGCACGCTTCCTTTTGGCCCAATCCACAATTTCATTAGCCACCACTACCATCCAGAATTGATCTTCCAGATAGAAAGGCAGTTTGAGAATTCGATATCAACCCCTTCAACACTTGTTTCATCCTCAAAGACAATAACTTCTAAATAATCTTATGGACGCTTGATATTAGGGATATGGGCCTATACTGATTTAGCCCTGAAGGTCTGGCCACCTTCGGAATGAGAGTAATAAAAGACGAGCTTACCCCTCTCGGTAATACACCTAACTCATGAAACTCTTGTACTACCTTTACCACATCTGGCCCTATTACCTCCTAGCAAGATTTGTAAAAATTCATTCCGAAACCATCAGATCCTGGACTTCTCCCTCCTTCACATGCCCATACTGCCGCTTTACTCTCCTCCTCTGAAAACGGCTCCTCCAAAAAAAAATTCTGTTGTCCTGACAACTGAGTGAATTGTACTTCATCCATTGTTGGTTTGTCCAAACCTCTTTCCTGGAAATTTCCATAGAAATGGGTTAATATTTTAGCTCTAATATCCGACACATTCTCCAGCCAACCCGACTCCAACTGTACTGCAACAATGGAGTTTACATAACATCTAGACTTGAAGCAATTATGAAAGTACTTAGAATTATTGTCTCCATTTAAAGCCCATCGTACCCTAGATTTCGGCAGCAATGCATGTTCCATCACCCTAGCTCTGCCCCAATAATCTGACATAATATCTTGCCTCGATCTGGATATCACCTGGGCCCCTTCCACTAACTGTTGATCAACCACTTCCATCTCTTGAACCTTCCCTGCCAGAAATTTTTCATCCTTTTCCCACACATTTTCGGACCACTTTTTTATCTCCCCTTTCACAAACTTTAGCTTCCTAGCCAGCAAGTACATCTTCCACCCTGGACTCTGAATTGAATTTCACCTTTCTTTAATCAAAACTCCAAAAGAGGCATCCATCAACCAATAATAAAAAAACTTGAACGGTTTCGGTCCCCAGTTCTGCTTATTATTTGTTGTGCTTATCCAGCAGTGATCAAAGAACTCTCTAGTTCCTACCCTCTGTGCACTAATTCCCCATTCCTCCAACAATGTCGGTGAGAATAAAAACCTGTCTAATCTACTAGCTGCCTCTCCATCTGGTGAGATCCATGTCACTTCTTTTTCGATAACTGGAATGCCCACCAACCCCATCTGCTGTATAAAGAAATTGAAATCCTCCATCTCCACCCTTGAGTGATAATTCGACCTCCCTCTAACTTCACTCCTTCCTGCAATCGCATTAAAATCACCACCGACTACCCATTTTACATATGGGAACCCTTTTTTAGTCATCATCAGGTCATTCCATACCTTTCTCTTACCCTCCAGAGAGCATGGGGCATACACATTTACCATACAATTGACCTCATCTGGGTTAACTCCTCTAAAAGCAACTCCTAAAAAAACCTCTAACAAGCCTTTCCTCCATATTGTGACACAACCCCCACTCAATCCCATTGATGGATGTACTCTCCATTCACATTCCGTATTCCCCCAAGTCTCCTTTAATTCCCATTCCTTCAAATTCATACATTTAGTTTCCTGAAAAAGGAATATATCAACTTTATGCCCGACCACCATCCTTCTAATGCCCCTCATTTTCACCCAGTCCCGAAACCCCCTCACATTTAGTGACAATAACTTTATTTAAACTACACTTTGATTCCTTCTCCCCCTTATCTCCTTTTCCACCTTATCCCTCTCTTCCAGTGTTTTAAGTTCTGTTAAATACACTTCCTCTGGTTGGTTTCCAGTAATTCCTATTTCCTTCATTACTAACCACATGTTACTCATCTCGTTTCCTCCTTCATCCTTGCTTTGACTTGCTTTCTCCGTGCCTCCATTCTGTACACTCCTTTCTAGATCACTTCTATCCATACTATGCCTCCGAGCTTGTCTCCAAATGTTGACTATCCTTTGAGTCCCCTTCCCTCCCCAAGACATTTCTTCTCCTCCCACATACTCCCATGTCTTATAATTATACAATTTTGTGGAACTTGAGCCAGTCTTTGTATTTGCACTATTCTTCTTCTGAAATTGTGTTGCCACTCTTACCTCTTCCTGACCACCGTGAAACATGTCCTTCCTATCCAATCTCCTTATTTCACTTAAAGTTGGCGAAACATAGCAACGTTCACATTGTATTGCCTCGCACGTTACCTGACTGTGGCTTTTAACGTGCCTACATTTTGAACAAAATTCACATGGGTTTCGTACACTATTCCGCATTGCTTGGCTATTGCTTTGGACTTGGTTATGGCCTATTTCTTGTTGATTCGTATAACTGCTACTAGGGCCCACGTTAACAGCCCTGTTTTCATATCTTTCACATCCCTGCTGCATTTCACCTAATCCCACTACCCACTTCTCCTTTGCACGTGGCTGTTTGGATGTGGTGTGCAGCAGACCGTTCTCTTGCGTGTTGCAGCCGACGTCAGGTTGCGCAGAAAGCAGTTGTCAGCCTCTTTAATGTACCTGTGCCTCTCTTCATTTATGTCAGCACTATTTTCGTGGTCCATTTCTCGCTGTCTTCGTCTACTTTGTCTTCGAGAACTATTCCCATACCCACTTTCAACTTTTTCCAACCCTATCTGTGAACCTTCGTCTTCGTCATTTGCACCTACCCTATTATTTGTTGACTCTACTTCATAGCCTACTCCGTTTTGCCTTCCGTCTTCCTTCGTCGGCACCGGTTTCCATTGCTCACCAAATAACTCCTCCTTCAGCATCGCCAGTCGTTGCTCCGCCTCAAAAGATTCATCAAACTCCCATTCTCCTTGGCACGAGCTTATCTCCAATCCAGACCATATATATTGCTCTAGGCTCAGCTCCTTGTTCCATTCATCTCCATCCTCCAATACCTTTATATGAAAGAACCGTTCATCTATCTTCACCTTAACCACTGCCTGAACTGACTCAAAAGCCTTCTGGGAGATCAAAATTCATGCCACGTCATACCTCTGCTTTCTGGCTGTCCCTTCTCTGAGTCGCACCACTTCACCAAAGGGTGCCATCAAACACTGGAAGAATTTTTCCCCCTATGCGTGCAGTGGAATGCCATAACAACTCACCCACACCCTTCTCTCTGTATCCACGCTTCCCGGTTCCCAGGTCCGTATCTGTTGGAACCATTTATGTATCCATTCATGGCTACCTTCTATCGCCTCATGCAGGATTCGTGAGTTCCCCTCTTCCAGTAACACCATATTCCCTCCCATTGGAGTCGTTTTAACGTCATAAACCCCTTGCTCAGCCAGGATTGCTGCGTTCTAAAAGCGGTTCCCTTACAAATCACTTCTCCCACATAAGCTTTTTCCAAACTCCTGACTACCTCTGCTTCTGCTTGAAACATCAAAAGTGGCTCTGTTGTCGTTCCCCTTGTTTCCCCGTTATTTTTCAGGCTAACTCGATTCATCATCCCATTATTTCCCCTATCCCTTGCTGTAGAACTCCCTACTACCTTTGCATAAGACGGTCTGATACTTCCTATGTTAACTCTTATCTTTGTTTTCTGATAATCTTTCTGGGTATTATCTAGTTTCAAGGTCATCTTCTGCTCTCTAGAACTCATATTCATGTTTTTACCCACCCTCTGCTCATATCTCGGCCTGTTAACCCATATTTTCTCCTTTCCAATAAAAATGTTATCTAACTTGACCACTAACAGATGAACGTCCTTCACATCTCTAAACCGTACAAACTCAAACCTCCTCCCATTTCTATCCATTATACTTGGTATATAGACCTCCTGAACGTCCCTATATTTCCTAAATATCCCCCACATCTCTTTTACCTTATAATTATCAGGAAAATGCGTGAAAAAAATGAGGTTATGTCACTCATACCGTTGTTCCTCGTTTCACTTTTACATTGACCCTCTTCGCTTGCTTCCATCACCAGCACTCTGAGTTCCCTTCCTCATTCTGTCGACCTCTATCCATCCGTTGTCCTTCACCCCTCTTACTTTTTCTATTTTTGAGGGCTTCGCTTTAAACAAAAATTTTAGCTTGAAAAAATATTTTGGCTAGAAGAAAAATCCCATAACTTCTTACCTATAAATGAAATAGGGTAGTAAAATTAACCTCATATAGTTTCCTAGAATGGATTATGAATCCATCTATTTGTGTGTGAATGGTGACTTTTACATTCTTTTTAAATGTTTGGTATGAAATTTGCTTTTCAAACTCTGTAAAACTTAAGATGATTTTGCTGTTCCTTTTTCGATTTTTGATATAATTCAATTGGCTTATAAAAAAATCATTTTACAATTTAATAAATTTACCGAAAATATTTTGCTCTCTGTTGCCATATTTAAAATAAATTTATTTTATTATACGAAATTATAAAGTAAGTTCTAAAATAATCCTTATTTAATAATTTTAAATACTATAATATCTTTTTAAAATTTTAAAGACTAAATAAACTAATACTCATACTTTAAGGCTAACTGAATTTATTACTCAATGTATTTCGTTTATAGACATTTACTGCTCACTGTTAAATTAAAAAAAAAAAAAACTTCTTTTATATATGCGCTCTAAGAGCGTGGACAAATCATCTATGAAATATTCTTTTATCCGTACTCTAATGTTAGGTATAAGATGAAAACTTCATATAATTTTTTTTTTTGAAGAGTTCTTATAATTTCTTTTTTCAAATGGTATGAATTTTTAATTATTTAATAACGGATTTACATTTTAAATGAATTTATTTTCCGTGGAAAATCAGTATCTCCTCTAATGATCAGGTCATTCTTATAAAGAAATGTTTTTAACCTCCAAATAACATAACTACCGATGAAGATACTTTTAAAAAATTATTTTATATCCATAATTTTTAATTTAAAAATATACTGTTATGACATAATTAATTTAAAAAATTTCATAATAAGTAACAATTTAAAAAAATCCAATACCAAAAATAAAAAATAGTGAATATCGTTAATTAATTCGTAACCAGCTAAACGATATTTATAATTAGTAATTACAATTAAATTTTATATTTTGTTTATACATGTTACATCTTAACAGATTGTATTAAAAGAATAGTAATAAGTTTTGTCAGTTTTAACCATTGGATCATCATCTTTAGAAGTAGTGTCCAATCCTAAAATAAAACAGCATCCGTTTGAATTAGTTTTTTTACTAGGTAAATACGTGTCTGTCTGTTTGAAAAACACAATTTTTTTTGGATAGTTCTTAGAAACCTTTTAAATGAAGTATTTCCTTAAAACGTTATTTTCGAGTTGACTTTTAAATATTTTTTATATTCATTCATTTTTTCATGAATATTAATTATATTTTATTTTCAATTTTTTTATATGACATAAAAAATTATTATATTTTTTATTTGTGTCATTTTACATTTATAATTTAAAAAATAATTTTATCAAATACTTATAATTTAATAAATTTGTTTATACATTTTTTAACTATTAATTACACCTTTCGCCTTTTTTATTATTAAAGAAATATAGTTTATTTGCGAAAATTACATTACATATATAATACTGTAATATATTGTTCTTTCAAAGAAGTTATAAGATGATTTAATTAATTATAAAATAATAAAATGAAGATTGAAAAAATGTCAATTTAATAATTTAATTTATTAATTTTTAATTTTAATTTTTACTTCACTTAATATTTTGTCAAAACGTCATTAAATACACAACCATCAAGTCATGGTCATTCACACACATGATACGTGGTATCCATTTTGGAATTTGATCCCTCGAAATTGCTATATAACTTCATAGGTTCACACTTCACTTTCAAGTGTAAGCATATAACTTCATAGTTTCCCACTTCACTCTCAACTTTCAAGTGTAAACAAAAATACCTATCTCCGTGAGTACCCTCAGAATCTGTTCTGATTTTGACGGATATTACTCGATATGTTAAATCGGATTTAGGTATGTGACTACCCATCCCGTACTCGAATCCATACCTGCTGTGTTATAATTTTAATGATTATATAATACGTTTAAATTTATATATTTAATTAAAAATTTTAATTTTTAAACTTTAATTTATAATTCTTGTTATTAATTATTTTTTATATACTTTTTAAATTAAAATATAATTAATAACTTAATAATATAATTTATTTAATAATAAATAAATAAATTTAAATTGAAAAAAATAATATGACGGGTACCTGCGGTATATCCGAACCCGAAAATACCCAACAAGAACGGATGAGGATTAAATTTTCATACCAGCTCTTTTTATACCCGAACCCGCTCCATACTTTGCGGGGACAGGAATGGGAAGGATCAAACCTGCACCCACCCCATCCCGTTGTTATCCCTAAGCATCACTTTAACTCGCACAATAAAACTTTTTTAATGAGATAAAATTTTTTTATTTATATAATTTTTAAAATATTAATTATAAAAGACAATAAATCTATCATATAAAAAAATTATAATTAATTATTTAACCGTATATTGGTGTTTATCTCTTGTTATATCCAACCACACTCAGATTGTGGGACCATAACACTTCTGGCCAGCTGTTCTCGTGCCGGGAAACACACGCCAATTAATGTTTTTGCCATAATAATAATAATAATAATAATAATATTATTATTATTATTATTATTATTATTATTATTATTATTATATATAACTACACGTTTCGTTGAAGAAATGAAGAAACAAAACAACATTAACGACACCAACAAAGAGAGTGAAGTGTAAGGAATAGTTAAGTCCAGCTGGCAAAGACTATGGTGGTGGCTTTGGTTATGGAAGAGAACAAATTGGTGATGAAGAGGAAGATGAATGCCACTGTGATTCCTGCTCGAAGGAAATTGGTGAAGAAAATGATGTTGGAGAGCATCGTTCGTTTTCTCAAACGTTTGTGTTTCACCTCAGAAGAAAGTACGAGGTTAGTGCATGTCAAACGCATATATGCTACTGCGGACCACAGTTCAGTTGCTGGGGAACATGTACGGGATTAGATTAGAATATTCATCAAATAACATCAAAGTGTTTCTGTTATTCGGCTTGTGCTTTTGTTATACATATTACAAGAAAAATAGAATTGCATTTCATAATTAGAAACCTAGCTCTTTGTCTTTTTTTGTTCTTCGTTCTGGGGTTGGTTCACTGTTGTACTGTATCGTTAATTAATTTGTTTTAAACTTTTATTGGTTACATGACCTTCATCAATTTAAAATTTATATATGTATAATTAAAACATAGCAGTAGTTCTTTCTCTCTTGTCGTTTATTATTTTAATCTGACATGTCATTCTTTCAATTGTGGTAGTCATAACTCTAAAGGGTTTACGTATGATTTAATCAATTGCAGCATCTTTTTCTGATTGAGGTTGATGCTTTGTGTGTTGCCCCGTATTGTTGGGCTTCATCTATTATAAGACTTGTATATATGGTTATAGAAAAAAAGATTTGTATTAATTCTATATTTTTTTTATAATTAGTAAAAATAAATTTTTAAGTATTGAAAATTTACAAACCACTTATATTAGACTTGTAAATTTGTAGTATTTTATTAATCCTAAAATATTTGAAGAATATATTGTAGAATTAAAGAGGATCGCAGTCGTCCCTACATTCACGTCCCATACGAATAAACAATGTTTGTCTATCATTTTTAATTTAAGATAATGTATATTAATATTTTTAAAGATATATATATATATATATTTATGAGTTTAACACTTATACACGATTAATGTAAAAAGTTTTACATGAACATTCAATTACAATTTTTTATGTGATAAATTTATTAATTTTTTTAATTAATACTTTAAAAGTCATATAAATAAAGGTTATGACAAACATATGTGTAAAACTAAGTATATAAATATTTTTTTCTATATTTATTATCTATTAACTATTTTTATTAACAATGACAAATTAATTTCATACATACCAACCCGGTCTTGAACTTATGTAATTAGTGATTTAATAATTTAGTGATCAATATACTTAACATAATTTAAGATATTTTATTTTTAAATTTTAAATATTATCTAGAAAATTATAAATATCATGTGTTCAAATTCCAAATTTAAAATTAATTAACATAGAGTTTAATACTTACATAGTAACCACGGAAAAATTTTAAGTTGAGATTTAATTATAATTTTTCATTAAAAATAATTTATTAATTTTATCCATCATTATTTTTTAAAAGTGAGATAACAAAGGTTGAAAGAATATTAATATACACTATGTGTACATCCATTCCAATATCATGAACATGATTAAAGCAAAACATGTCTATTTGGTCAAAATTTTTAAATATAAAATTTTAATGACTTTTTAACCATTAAGCACGCTTAATTAATTTTTTTTAAACGTGTGATGGGCTGGGCATAGGCTGAAATTAAAAAGAATAACAATCCACTAATGCTTTGTTATTAATTAAAAGAAGAAAATTCACCGAATTTTATAATGTTTATCATTATTATATAAAGAATCACATCACCAGTTTCCGATAACGCGTTTATTTCACATTCTGAAGGGGACAACATGATTCGTTAGTGATCTAGAATTTGGTTTCCATACAGAGGCAATGTTTTTATTGTCAATTGGTCACTATTAGTTGTTGAAGGAAGCTCTTGCCATGAAAAATTGAAAATACTTATACGTGAAAAAATCACCATCTTCAAAATGGTCAATGATCGTATTTTCAGTCACATCTTCAAAATCACATCAGTTGGATTTGTCTGCTAATAAGAAAAGTATACGTAAATTTAAACCATATAACTATGTATGGATAGTAGAAACAAAAGGATTGTTACCTATAATAATAAACCATAATTTATAATTATGTTTATTAATTTTTACTATATTATTTTTAAAATCATATAAATAATTATTAGTAGTTAGATGATAATATAAAATTATATTATACCGATAATATCTCGTTATTAAATTTGTATATGAATAGTGAGAATTAAATCACAAAATTATATAGTTTTTTAAATGATAATGTAATTATCTAATAATTTGTAATCCAAACTTTTCATCATGAACAATAGGAAGTTAAATTCATATTTTAAACAAAAATTGAATTCAAAGTTATGTTTACATTTTTATACTGAATGGATTATGAACTCTTTGTTTTGTATTAACTGAATTTCATTGCGTAGGGTAATTCTTGCATTAGGTATGTATTTATGAATCTTAGTAATTTGTTAGGTAGACATATCTTAGGAGATTGCTTAACTTTCCTTTTTTTAATAATATTCATTTGACTTATAAAAAATATTTAATAAAATATTAGTATTAATTTTAAAAACTTATTCTATACTTTAAAAAATGTTTAACTTTAAATTTGTTTTAACTCCGGCCTATATTGGACTTGCCGAAACATAATCTAAATATTATTTGCCTGAAGCATATATATTCGATAATTAGATGAGTGGGTTCCAGCAGGTTGGCAGAACCGAGAGAGGAAGGGTAAATATGAGAAACCCACTTTCACCACAACTTTCACCTCATAATTTGTGTAGAAAAAGAAATTTGTGGATCCCACAGTAGATTTTCATCTTTCATTCGCATTTGTAACAGTGCCAAACAATTTGCACTTCCCTCTATAGCTGAAAAGGTGACCTTTTCAGTGTAACGGAAAACACTTAAATTCCTGCGACTTGTTCATTCTTCCCTTAATTACAAAGATAAAAATGGTAACAGGAGGGCGAAAAATTATAAGGTGGGTACTTTCAATATTTTTTAACTAATATAATGTGCATTTAAGTCTTTTATAAAACTATTTTATATTTTGCAATATACCATCATTTTTTAATTTGTTACTTAGGGTATTTATATTTCATATCGGTTCGATTTTAGAAAAAAAAAAACCAAATCAATTAATGTAAAATATTTTTCCATGACCCAAAATAAATTGAACTAATGATAATAGGGTTGGTTCCATCCGGATTAAGAAAACATTAATGAAAAAATAAAAAATCAAATTTTTTTCATTATATGATAAAAAATAATTTTATATCTCAAACTAGCCAAATTAATTAATCTACTAAATTCATAATTTTATAACAAAATATCAAGTGTTTCATATATATCAAATTAGTCAAATTAACAACCTAATACAATACAAATAACAAATTGTACATATATATTTAAAGCAACTTAATATAAGTAAAATATAAAAATAAATATATAATAATATATTTCCTAACAAATCATGCATTTTTCTCTTATACGGTGACAGGTAAGGTTTGGGGAGTGTTATATGAATGGTTAGGGGGGTGGTCGTGCTTCCTAGTACTTTCAGAGATCATTTGACTCAATTTGGTGGTCTAGTCAAGGGAAACTGTGATGAGTAGGAAACTTGGATTTTTGTACGGTACACTACAGTTTGACAGTTGTGGAAAGCAAGGATTGCATTAATTTTCATACCACAATTGTCAGAGGTTCAACAATTGGTCCTGGCCACGCAAGTGAACTCCTGAGAATGGTGTAAGGCAACAAAATTATCCTTCCATACGTTGGCAGAGTGGATTATGAACTAAGGTTGGTGTTTCAAGTGAATGGCAGTGAGGCTAGGAAATCATCTAATACTGTAAGTATGAATGCTATTGTTGTGTAACTAGGGAGACATTTCTTGTGTTTGCCCTTTCTTTAATATAAATCTATTGGCTTACCAAAAACTATATATTTTTAGTTTGGTTTAGGTTGACTAAGAGTTTTGAAGTACTAATTAAAACTACAAACCGAATTGAAAATTATCATTTTTACTTAGTTTGGTTGCAAAGCTAGACCTAATCAAGTAATTTCAGTTCAATTGAATTCCTGGTTTCATTGGGTTGATTCTAATTGAAGAATACCCCTATTGTTACCGTCATAAAAAGTTTAGACTCTACCAATACTAAAAAACAAGTATTTATGTTTATGGATGGCAAAAAAAAAAAAAAATTTATCCCATAGAAAACATGTTGGATGGATAGAGATAGAGAAAAAAAGACTTGCCTGCAAATAAAATTGAATATAATATTCGTGCAGATAGTTTCAAATACGTGTAAATAATACACTATTCAAACTTTATACATGCATTGCTATCCTATATCTAACTATCAACCTTGTTACAATTTTTTTACAACAATTATATATAATATATATAGTTTCTGTTTTTATCGTTACAAAAATATTAGATTAGTTAATTTAATGGTCCCATAATTTTAATAATAATTTTTCTTAAACAATAAACATAAAATTATATATTTAAATACTAAAAATAATTCTTAAATTTTAATTTTTAATTTTTTAATTTATATATAAATTAAAATATAATTAATGAATTAATATATAATATATTTAATATATATTAAAATATAAAATAATGTAACTGGTTATCCAGAAATATTAAAATTCTATATTTATTTGTTTTATACAAGTCCTTAACTATATTTGATTTTTGGAAAAAAGAAACTAACTAAAGTTATCTCTAATTAATTTGTTCGAATACTAGTTAAGATCTGTATATTTAGCTGGGAAAGACTTTCCTGTTTACTTGGACTATCTTGCTTCAATTAATATTATTTTATAAGAGTTTAATTAGCATACACTATAAGAGTGTTGGGATGTAGAAAATAATTTTAAGTAAATATGGAGTTTTTTTGGCCATATTTGATGAGTCTCAAAATGTTGCAAATTGGGTTAAAGGAGGTGATGATTAATGAGGACACAAAAAATCAACTTTGTCGTAATCGAGAAAAGGTAGCATTTAAGGGAGACAATAAAGGATGAATCTCGAGATCGAAAGGGGAGTAAAGTTTGACTACTGGGGGGCTCGATCTCAAGAAGGAGAATAAGAGGATTATGTGCTCAGGAAGACAACTAGAGGGAGCTAAGTTAAAACTTTGCTCGAGGATAGGGCACTGAAGACAAACTGTTTGATGCTAATATGACTCATGGAAAAATATTAAGACCTGAAGTTCGAGGCATCTTGAAAATCGAGGATGTATGGGAGTTGAGGAACTGCAAAGAGATCGAAGAATCAAGAAGTCAACAAGATAAAAGGAACTTCAAAATTACCCCAGCAATCCAACAGTAGCAGCAAATCAGTACCCTGCGTCGATTGTGATGATCCAAACTAACAACGAAACTACTAGCCAAGACTTCTAGATTACACCATTAGTTCCTCAGCATCACTTCAACAATGTACCTAGCCTGAAATATATTCCATCACAGTGGCTTCAAAGCAATTTATAGAATCAACCCCAAACACATTTGTGGATTAGCAATCCACTCATTTAGAGAGAAACCAAAATATTTTTGGCAATTATGTAGCCATTTCTA
Organism: Psophocarpus tetragonolobus; assembly: GCA_037954015.1. Classification (NCBI taxonomy): domain Eukaryota; kingdom Viridiplantae; phylum Streptophyta; class Magnoliopsida; order Fabales; family Fabaceae; genus Psophocarpus; species Psophocarpus tetragonolobus. The sequence goes on along the minus strand of CM075695.1, from coordinate 29,342,396 downwards.
GGAAAGGAGATATGCTTTAGCTTTCAGGTTCGCTAAATCAATGTTAATGTTCCTGAAAATAAAATTATTTCAAGTCTTCCACATGGTTCATATATTAGCGACCCAGATAACCATCCACCATGCACTTGTGGAATATCTCCAGCCCAAAAATGATGTTGAAGAAAATGTTGTCCACCTGTTTCAGGGGCTGCTGTCAGCATTCTAGTTCTCTTGTACCACACAGTCCAAATAGAGTGAGCATTGTGTCATCGGAAAAAGAGATGATTGGATGACTCTGGCAAAATGTGGAAAAATTTCACACATTAAATCTCGCTGATAAGTTAAGACACCTCTTCTTGCCAAGTTGAGTTTTGATGGGAGCTTACCCTTAAGAACTCTCCAATAGAAAAAAAGGACCTTAGGTGGTACTTAAATACTCCATACTTTTTGAAACGTTTCAATGGGTTTTCCCATTAAATTCTAAACCTATAAAACTACATAAGAGGAAGAAACTAAGTAAGTGCCTAGTGGATCTGGTAATCAGACTCAAGTATCCTCACAACTCTCAGATACTAACATTCCCTGTAAATCTGTTTAAAATGACCTAAGCAATGTTTCCTCCCAAATAAACTACTCTCTCCTCCAATGAAAATCCCACTCCCACACTCCTTGATCCCAATGCCCAAAAGTGTTTATTTCCCTCGCTTTATTGAATGAGTTAAGGAATAACCAATTAAATTTAGCCTTTAGACCTTCATTACCCAGCCAATCATCCAAACAAAATTTGAATTTGGATCCATTACCCACCTTCCATTCTAAAAGTTTATCAAACCATCTTTGTTCATTTTTCACCACAAAAGTTTTCCTCAAATCTCTCCATCATATTGACATGAACCTGTTGTCGTCACATTTATTAAGGCCTCTCCACCCATTATACTTAGATTCAATTATCTTTTCCCACAAATTTCCCTTCTGCAACAACATTAACCATCTCCATTTTCCAATAAGACTTCATTAAAAATGAAAATATCTTTGAGTCTCAAACCTCCATATTCTTTTGGTTGACACATAGATTTCCAACTTACCCAGGCAATGTTGTTTTTGTCTCCCACGTTGCCCCAAAGGAGCCTCATATGGATGCTTATGATTTTGTTTCCCACTTCCATAGGCATTTTGAAGAAAGACCAATAGAAAATAGGCACCAATGAAAGGAATGACTTTGTAAGACAAATCCAGCCCACATGAGATAGGTTTTTGTGTTTCCAAGTCGACAATTTTCTTTCCAATTTTCTGACTATCGGGTTCTAAGTAGCCATTCTTTTGGGGTTAGCCCTAATCAAAAGTCCCAAATAAGTAAAAGAGAAGATGAGAGGATTTTACAGTTTAGGACATTAGCAATTTGCACAAGCATGTATCCCCTCATTTGGTAAGCCAATCCTGCCAAAACTACTTTTGAAGTAGGTGATCTTTAGCTTAAAAGCTAATTCAAACCATCTAACAATGCTTTTAATGACTAATACATTCTTATGAGACATACCACCTAAGAATATCATGTCATCAGTATATTGAAGTATTGATACAAGGACGCTTTTGTCTCCTACTAAAAATGGGTTGTATAGTTAATTTTTTACCAATTCTTTCATCAAACGAGACATACCTTCCACCATAATTGTGAGCAATAGTTGCGCTAGAGGGTCGCCTTGTCTTAACCCCTTCTTAGGAGTGATTTCAAATGTTGGTGACCCATTTACAAAGGTAGCATATATTAGAGAAAATCCCAAGACATAGAATCGTATGCCTTCTTAAAGTTGATTTTAAAAGTAAGACATTTTTTATTCCTCTGTTTTGCCTCATTGAGGGCCTCATTAACTACCAGCACACTATAAACCAGATGTCTCCCTTCAATAAAAGCTCTTTGGGATAGGTCTATCACCTTATGAAGAATTTTGCCCAGGCTAACAACTAGAATCTTAAAAATCATCTTGTACATGCATCCACTAGAGATATAGGTTTGTACTCATTTAAGTTTTGTGGGTTGGTCATCTTTGGGATTAGAGTTATAAAGGAAGAATTACTACTTGCATCCATTTTTGCATATGTACAAAAATCTTCGATGAAATTCATTATGTCCTTTTTAAGGATTTCCTAGAACTGCTAGATGAAGTTGAAATTGTACCCATTTGGGTTAAGGCTTTTATCACTCCCACATCTCCATATAGCTTCTTTGACTTCCAATTCTTCAAACAATGCACACAAGGTAACATTGTCTTGATCTGATATTGATTGGAATTGGACCCCATCCAAGCGAGGTCTTTGATAATTAGCTTATGAGTATTTGTATTGGAAGAATTGCCTAATCTCTTTCTTGACAACTTTAGGCTCTTCATTTCACACTCCATTAATGAAGGTTCCTTTAATAGAAGTTCCACAACTACTCCAATTGACTGTATTGTGGAAGTACTTGGGTGTTACAATCCCCCTCTAGTATCCACTTAATTCTTGACTTTTGTCATAACAATGATTCATTCTTCTTAGCTAGGTCCCACAACTTTTGTTAGAGGTGACACCTCAATTCAACCTCTTCCATAGATAATGGGGTGTCCCTTCACTTTTCTTCTCAAGCTCATTCAGTTCATCTTCAATTTTCATCAGACATAGTTTAATCTCTCCAAAATAGTTTTTATTCCACATTTTCAATGTTACCTTTAGCCCTTTGAGCTTTTCCTTCTGGATAAATGACTTTGATCCTTGGACAGATAATGATGGCCAAGATTCAAACACAAACTTTTTGAACCCTTTATGCTGAAACTAGCAGTCCATAACCCTAAATGGTTTGGGGCCCCAATCTCTAACTGTATTCAATATTACCAGAGGGTAATTCTTGGAGAATTCATGGTTGTGCACATGTTGAACACATCCTAACTAAATCAACGACCAATCATAAGAAACAAGGAACCTAGGTAACCAGCTTTTGGTAGCACCATTTGGTTTAAACAATGTAAATGTCTTACCAATTAGCGGTATATCAGTGAGTCCCATGAATGAAATTATTAAAATCCTCTTATTCCTTTTTACTATATCTTGCTCCACTCATCCTTTGCCTCTCTTCAGGGTTGCGTACGCAATTAAAATCCCTAACACACACCAAAGGCTTATGTTACTAGCTCTTTTCTTTTCAAGCAGATCTTCCCAAACCCTTATTTTACTATTCAGTTCAGATTGTAAATAAACATTCACCAGAATTACTCTTACTCCTTGTTCTACCAATACCTCTTCTAGTTGAATATAATCTTTGGTGATTATGGAGCTCAACATATGAAAATACAAAGATTTACAAACACATACTAGCCTCCTGAAGATTTAATTGAAGGCAACATTGCCCATTGTAAATTCTAACCTCTCAATATACATTGACACAATTGTTGATCCCATATCTTTTTTTTAGTCTCTTGTAGGCAAATAAGTTGCAATGATCTTCTAGTATCATTTTTCTTATATGTTTGATCTTTGTTCCCACCCATCCCTCTAACATTGTATGTAAGAATCCTCATCTATTTATTTTCGCCACACCCTTCTCTGCGTTGAGCCTATAATCTTGGATCTCCTTTTTATCTCTGTTTTCAAGTTCACTTATTCTGCTTTATAAGATAACATCGAGCTCGATACTAGATACCCCTAGCGACTTCCTAATTTCCAAAATCCTCTCTGACTCTGATTGTTTGTGCCCTTGTGCAATGATCCTGTTCCTATTCTTGATATCGGCATCAATGATGATATTGCAAAAATTGTTGGTGGAGATACCCTAAAAGGGTTCAATTGTGACCCTACCATTGACCCATTTGATGTCGCACTTGGGTTGTCCACTGAGGGGCCTCTCGTGGCCATGATGTCAAGGGGGGAACATCGTCACATCCTCACATGAGAGTTGCTGCATGTTGGCTAACTTGTTGCTCTCTATTGAGCACCCTAGTTTGTGTTTATCACTGGATCGATGCTCACCTAAGAGACCTAGACTTTGGTGGGCTGAACTTTCCATTAAGTTAGGATGAAGAGGAGGGGTGCAAATAGGGGGAGGGGTGATAGAAGCTGGTCCCAGTCCAAAAGCTTTGCCTCATTGATGGTTTGGGTTGAGCATGCTCTCGTCTTTAGAGAAATGTATTGGTTCCCCTTAGATACCTTATCAAGGTCAAGACATATTTGTTTTTTCTTCCCTTTTGATCCTCATTCCACTTTATCACCTATATTAGCTAAAGCTTTTTCTGGCACGTCCAAATCACCCATATCATCCGCATTCACCAAAATGGTAGTTTTGTTACTATTGTTAGTTCTGTCTTGCCCCAAATCACCCATACGGACACTTGACACTATTCAGTTGTGCAAAAGGGAGCAATTTGGGTCCCCTGTTTCTGCTTGTATTGTTGTCTCTGCTATGCACTTTGATTGTTCACCTGTCATATACCTTTGGTCAATAAGTTGTGAGCCTTGCCACCTCGTTCCGTCACAACTTGCTTTGTTGGAGAATAGGTCACCTCCATCACTACTTAACAAGGAAGAGTTGTCATCCTTGTAATCTTCACATCTCCATTGATTACAGATGCATGAGGCATATGACTAGCCTATCTCTTCAAATATATTAATCTTGAATTTCTGACAATTTATAGCAACCACTTGAGCTAATATAATAGGCTCTAGTGATGAGACTTTTAAAAGGATTCTAGCAAATTGTAAACATTTCATATCCCTCATGTTGTCATCCATTTTTACTAAGGTTCCCATGGTTACAATTATTTGTTCAAAAGTTAACACATCCCAAGCATGTATGGGAGACCATAAATTCTAACCCATATTAATCTGCTGCACAATGTGGTTTTTGTGGTCCACCTCACAATTGAATTAATTTTTGGCCATCTTTGTTCTTGATTCTCCGTAAGCTCCTTCAGGTGGTCTTCTTTAGCCCCTTGTATAAGAACCATGTCATCTCCCATATATTGAAGTTTTAGTGTCCCTTCGCCACCTATTGGAATAATTTCTGGTTTATTTTCCATCATTGACAAGTCTTCTAGGTGACCTACCCAGCATTGTTTCAACCATTCTTTATCTTCCATATTTACCTTGATGTTTATGCTTTTCCCTAGTGTTACTATTCCATTTATCCTCATTTGTACTTGTGTTTTTTGGTTTTGACCATGTGTCACTGCCTGGGCATATGTCATATTTCCCATCTTTGGCCTTTGTACTTTTTGGTTGTCTTTTATATCTCCTTTCCATTGATTTTTGTAGCTTGGTTGTTGCTAGTGTATGTTTCTGGCACTCTCCTTTGCCTCTTGTTTCTTGAATTTAGGAATGTTCACTGTCATTTTAGTGTCCCCAACAAGAATTTCATCTAGGCTTGTCTCCAATGTTCTCTCATTTTTTACATCAACATATCTAACGAATCCATACTTTCCTCCCCATCTATTTCATTTTCTCAGAATGAATACCTCATAAACTTGATCCCATTTGCTAAATATTTTGCATATTTCCGTCTCACCAAATGTTTCTAGAAATTTTGTGAAGAAATATATTGTTATTTTCCTTCCCTTTAATCGTTGTTCCTAACTCAAGTTACCATTCCTAAACTTTGTATTCCCATTGTTCTCACATCGTCTATTCCCATGGTTTGTTGGGTATTAGGCTCCTTTCCTATGTGGAGAAAAGACCAAAATTGAGAAGTCCACTTGATATCTTATTTAAGTAAAGTGGAGAATGTACTTTGAAACAAGAGAGTTGAAAAGAGACACGACACTCTGTAATCGTAAATTCTCCACTGCAGATTCTTTCACTGTTGGATCGGGTTGATTTTTGGATAGCACGTTTAGAATGTACGTTTTTTCATTCTGATTTCTATGTTGGGAGATATTCAAATCGTATGACAGCAATATATTTGGGGGGTCTTCATCTTTCATGTTCTCTATTTGTAAGTTTATTGCTTTATTGGTATTGACATTGATATTATTTTTGACACTTGATTTTGGTGTTGACATTGATATTATTGTTGACAATTGATCAAGACTTTTTTGTACTCTTTATTGATAACAGTGAAGTTATTTTTTTTGTATGGACGACCCGTGGTTTTTACGCTTACTTTGAGGGGAGTTTTTACATTAAAATCTTGGTGTCTTATTCCAAAAAAATGGTGATTAGTTAGTGTTATATTTTGTTATTGTTTCTCATAGATTTTTGCAAGACAGAAGGATTTATTTTCACTACTTTATTTATATTTGTTACAAACTTATCTCATTGTCCCCATGATGTTTCCCACTCCAATTCCTAGATAACTCCCGTAATCTATGCTGGCGTTCTTGCCATTTCGTTAGACCCGTCTCTCAGCTAAGATAAATGTATGTCGAATATATCCAAATGCATGGTGCTTGATCCAAATTTTTCCATTGAAATTTTCTTCTATCTAGTTTGCTGTAAGTCACCAACACAAAGGCCTTTAAAAAATATTAAAAGTTACCAACACAATCATATGGATGGTCAATTATATCTCTTTGTTGACTTATATTATTTGAAAACGTAATTTTCGCTATATATATAGCTGCTCCATAAGGTTCCCTCAAGCTTCATGTTTTGGGAAACATAACCATCATCAACATTTGAAGAGTCAACGAGTAAATCCAGTCCAAGATTACCAGCTACTTCAGAATATTATGAATGCCCCACATTATCGATCATGGTATCATTGGAGTCTTCTCATAGCTGCCCCATTTGGATCATGGTATAATTCTAGTCTTCTCATAATAATTTTTATCTATATTATTAGTATAAAGTAGTCATCATTTGTATTAATGATTAATATCGTAGTATTTTTAAATTCATATAAGTTAATTACTTAACTTTCAGCAAGATTTGTTTCCTGCTTAAAATTATATAATCAGAATTTAAACTGAAACTATTTAATTAAGAAATATAAATCGCTACAACAAATATATCCTAACCAATATTAACCGTAATCTCATGATCTATTCAATTTATATTTAAAGTTCAAACCAAAAGATCAGGTGTGATTTTGTGAAAATTAATTATTGAAAGCCAAGGAAACCAATTTGAATCACTTATTTGAAATTCTATAATTATTTTTTTTTATTATAACTATTTTTTTCACTTAAATTATGATATATCTTTATTTATATATATAAAATATACAATCTATTCTTATACTTTCCCCTTTAACGAGTCAAATATTAATTTGGTACACTATTCAATTTTAAACTTGGGTTTGGTAGCTACTTGATGTGTAAAAAGCTACTACGTCTTTAATGAGTATTTTATCTATACCTATATATAAAGAGAATAACTCCTCTTTATTATAATCTTATAAAACTGTCAATTTTAATAAAAAATTATATATTTTTTTAATAACTTTCAATCCAAATAAAAACTACCAAATTTGTGCATTTGTTAATAGCGTTCTCTTTGTCTCTCTCCATCTTGGTAGTGGTTCACTCTTAATTTTGTGTTCTAATTCTTTTTTGTGTATCATTTATGACTTGCAATTAACTTTTTAGATTTTTATAATTCTTTCATGGTAACTGCACAAGAATTTCAATTAAAGTTGCACGGATATATTTAATTTGTATTCGGTAGTTTATCATAATTATACTGGATTGCTATTTTATATTCGCTTAAGATTATCATATCGTTTCTGTTAGATTGGATCACTATACGATCTGTTGGGACTTTTCAATTAGATTAAGTCTGTTTTTCTTTTATGTTTGAATTTGAAAGTCATTGGAGTCTATGTTCCCCCAATATGTTGATGGTAATTGCCTTCCTAATGTCGCAATTTCTTCTAATTAAAAAATTTGTGCTAACTTTGAATAACTCTACAATCCTATTTTCTCGGAAACTATTTCTTGACAATAACTCTGCAATTTGTTTTGGTGTTATGTTATGTTAAGTTTTATCCACACCAAACTTTTTGTATCCATGCAGGTCACGTACTGCAGTTGCTCCACTGGAACGGCTGAAAATTTTGCTATAGGTTAATTTAATTTATGGGAAAAATTCAATTTATTTTTACCTTCTTTTCTTTTCTTATTTCTACTTGGATAACATGAATATACTATTTCCTATGTATAATTAGTGTCATTATTTTCGACAATTAAAACGTAATGTGATAATGATTTGGATTTTATTTGGATTTTATATCGAATCCTATTTTTTATTTTTTTTAATTCATGGTATCGAATCCCAATCATTTTATAATTAATAGAAAAGCTTAGATAACTAAAGCATTTAATGAAGTGCTTATAATAAAAAACGATGTGTACAATTGAACGTTTTTAAAAATGTATCTTTAAATTATATAGATTTATGAGTTTAATTGGTATTCATAGTGTAAAAAGAGATTTTTGAAAATGTACCATCATCATTTTTTTATTTATGAAGCTTTTTAAAGTAATAATAACTTAACAAATTTACTATGAATGAACGACTGTGGTAAAATTCTTTACGCTGAGAGTCTATTGCAATTAAACTCTATGTTTATTAACACAATAAATTTTACTATAGATTTAAAATGCATAATTAATTCCATATATTTTTTAAAATTTAAATTTTTAGTCCCAAATTAATGAATTCAGAAATTAAAACTGAATTTCTAAAAAAATTAACAATCACAAATCAAAATTTTAAAATGTTTAATTAGAAACATTTATAGGTTTTTTTTCATATAAACTGAAACATTTATAGGTCAAGCTAATATTTAGAGACTAAAAACTAGTTTCTGAAAAAGTTTAGAAATCTTCATCAGTCAAACTATATCATACAGAATAAAAATTTAATTTTGATAAAAAGTAAAAAATAAAAAATTAGTTAACCTAAAAGGAATTTAATTTCTTTAATTATATATCTTTTCAAATAATAAAATAATATTTTTAATCCTAACACATCTATTAATGGTAAACATTATAATAATATTGTGAAAAAGGTTTGGCATTATTAGAAGCCAAAACTACACTGCAAGTATGATCTAAACACACCAGATCAAGTGTTGTGCCTCTTATCATCAGCTAGGCATAACATCTAAATCAATCAAATTATATTTAACAGTATTCTAATTCGGTGTTGTCCAGCAAATTTATGCATGAATTCTTTGCACCACTTCTTTCTTCTATCCCAATTTTTTTTTAATATGTCCTTCTTCTATTCCAAATGCAAGAAAGCTCATAATGCGAAAGATTAATCCTTAAATGAATATCAATATAAATGTTAGGTTTTTATCAAATGATATCTAGGCAAACAAAAAATACAAAAAGCTTATTAAAATATGGAAAAGTAGTATTTTTTTATTAATTTCTTGTTACAACCCTAAAACTACCACTTTATCCAGATCAAATACCATTTAATCAAATCTGCTTTTATGCCGGGTTGTTAAGGTTCAAGTAAAAGATTTATATTTAAAATTAAAAAAAAAGAAAGTTAAAGAGATAATGTCATCAAGAGATAATTAAACATCAATTATATTCTTCTCCATTTTTACCATTCATATATTTTAATTTAATTAAAAAAATGAATTGTAAGTAACTCATTATAGTTATAGGAAGGAATGTAATCACTTAAAAGAATAATATTAAGAGAATAAATTATTCTTTATCTTCATAATCTATTTTCTTTCTCTATCTAATAATTTTAATATACACCCACATTAGATTAACATTTCCTATTTTAATTTCCTTCATGAATTACATATTGCACGTCGATTACAAAATTGTGAAATCTATCAGAGTCCTGTATATATATTGAAATTAAAGTGAAATGCAATTTCTACCGTTTCATAATCATATTATATACTGAGGTGAGTTTCATTATTGTCTAAGTTTTATTTTTTTGGGTTGATTTTTTTCTGATTATAACATTTGTCTAAGTTATTTATATTTATCTTTACCAATAAGAGAACATTTGTTTTCATGAGGAAAAGATGAGAATATTAGCGAATTGTTTCATGCATTTGTGAATCCATCCAAACTTCAAGGACAACGCAGTAGATTTGACACTTTCACTTTAACAAATTAAATATAGAAACCATATATAGAAACTTACAATATTCTCACTTTAGTCGTCATCATGTTCCCTTCGGGTGCCCATCAACAAGACCCTCTGTGTAAATGAATTCTCCTTTCATCATCAACGACTCCAAAAAAAAAAACATTGCATAATTAACTAATTATAAATATTCAGTGAAGGCCAAAGAACAAGAAAGGGAAGTGAGAATCAATCATGCCCCAATTATAAATGTTCAATGAAGGCCAAAGAACAAGAAAGGGGAGTGAGAATCAATCATGCCCCATGTCACATTATTATTTAATTAAATTAGTAGTGTGATCAATAACCGTGTAGACCATGAAATCTAGGGAAATCTTTTCTCTTTCTTGATTTCATATTGATACATATTATATCTTGGGAAATCTTTCTTTTTTCTTCTCTTTATTTCATATTCATAATATTTAATAATCTTCGACTGAATTAAATGTTTCTGTGTATATTGAATATTACGAGACTTGATGGGGTCAAATGAAAGATATCATAAGGTGCGGAATGGAATCCTGGCTTGTAAATTGGTGTTTTATTTTAATAAATGTTATGTTATTTAATAAATTATATAAAATATAAAAAAATATAAAAAATTTATTAAATAATATAATGTTTATTAATTGGTTGTGACAGAAAATAAAACACAAATTTGGAACATGTAACTATTATTTATGCATATATATATATATATATATATATATATATATATATATATATATATATATATGATGATGTGTAATTTATTTATTTTTAAATTAAGTTTAAGAGAATTATTTTTTATTTATTTATTTTTTTTAAAATTTAATAATTATAATGAGTAATTAATCTTAATTAGTATATTTTAAGAAAATAAATAGATAAGATTAAGTATGTGTTTTAAACGTAAATTGATTTTTTTAATGATTTTTTTTGTTCAAGTATTAATTGTGGTAACTTGATGAAGAAGAAATTCAAAACAATCTAGCTAGCTGGCATTTCCAACCAATTTGTAAGTACCTTGAATTGACAGCATTTGTTTTTATGATAAAATTAATGATCATGATAATTAATTGATTGTTATGTAGAAGACTTTGATTCGTTCGTTCACCAGCAGAGGTATAAAGGTCTTCTTTTGTCAACATTTCAAAGACAGGATTGTCTTCTTTGAGCATCTTTGAAATAGTCATCACATTTAAGACCACCCACACTAAACTTTGTGGTCGGCAAACTTCATAAACAGGTGTTTTTTTTTTTTAAGTAAAATTTATTCAGTATAAAAATTGTTGCAGATTACGAAAGCAACAGATTATTATCTTGAGATATTATAAAACCTCTCAGATGGGCATATCTCCCAAAGCTTAATCAAAGCCTAAAATTGCCATAAAATTTAAATATCATTATCTAAATAAAGTAAAACAATAAATTGATTAAACGCAATATTGATAAAAGGAAACTGTCAAATTTTTATAGAATCCATTAACCCACAACTATGATCTCTGGAAAGAATCCTCCAGAGTTGTTCAGCATTGAAAGATATCCCTTGAAATACTAGAGAGTTTCTAGTCAATCAAATCCTCCACAATGTGGCTAACTAGATAATGTAGAGGATATTCACAGTCTCTTTCCTATCAAAATTTATAATACCTAAATGATGCCAGAAATGAGATTGATAAACAAAGGGCAGAACACATAAATAACTTAATCATCTGTAACATTTCATTCATACTTGGCAACTTGACTCACATGTGAAGAGCAAATGTGAAACATATTCTAAATAATTACTACATACCAGACAATAAGCATGAGCTGGGAGGAGGATACACCGCGTTGTCAACTCAACCTTAGTCGGAATTCTACTATGAGCAACCTTCTAAGAAAATGCTAAAACCTTAGAAGATACCTTTGACTTCCATAACCTGTTAAAGAAATGAGAATAAAAACATTGAGACTCCCCACAAACTAAACTATTGGCCTCTCTGACAGAATAATGACCATTATTACTTGTGTTGCTTACCCATCTCTAACAATCTTTAACATCCTTCCTCAATTGAAACCCTCAAAGAAGCCCCTCTAACTCTCTGACTCACTTTTGTTCCCAGGTAAATAGCTCTCTCCTCCATCTTAATCTCCATTCTCATCTCTCATTATTCCAACCCCCAACCTCACACAAAAGATCCTCTTTCTAAGTAGATAATGCAAACAATCTAGGAAACTGAGATTTAAGCTCTTCAAACTCTCTCTACCCCCTCCCAGAATTTGAACAAGGACTTGTCTCCTAGGTTCGACATTTCCTTTAAACCAATGACCTACTCCTTCATAAGATGTTACCTTCAATAGATCCTTTCACCACTGAAATTCCCTGCTCTACTGCCTCAATGACATACTACTCCTCATGTTTTTCCCATACTTGGCTTGTAGAATTTTGATCCAAAGAGAGTCTTTCCCTTGAAGTATCCTCCAACACCACTTTCCAATGAGAGCTTAATTGAAAGTCAACATTTCATAAACAGTTATTAAATGTATTTATATTATTTCTTATATGAAAAGTTCATTTTGGTTCTGCTTTTGTCACCTCCACTAAAATAACTTTTCATTTAGTTGATACAGAAAATATGATACAATGAAAATTTTTTTGGATGATTGGATGAACATTGATAAAATTGATTTTGAATAAAATTAATTTTAGTTAAAATTCATTTTGAGATAATGTGATTTTTGTTTGGATATTTTTATTGTAAATGTGAATTAAGAGTAAAATTCTTGATTCAGAAGCTACTCGAAGTTACTTCAATCCAAAACCAATTTTGAACCAAAATTCAATTTTGAATTTTTTTCAACAAAAAAACAAATATATAAAAATTTATTTGAAATAAATTTGTGGTTTAAAATCAATTTTATAACATAAAATCAAACACACATACACTTAAATCAGCAAAATTTTTTTATATTTGAATATAATTATAAAAGTAGTTTTTTAAATGTAACAGCTTATTTAAAAAAATTGTTTCTGTTTATTATTTTTAATTAAATATATAAAATTATAATGAGTGACATTCAATTTAATAAGTAATATTTTCATAAAAATATTAAAGAAACTCACTTTTTATAGACATATTGAATCATTACATTATGATCATATAACTCTCACTTACACGTTAATTTGACTTTTCTAATTAAAGGTTTCGGATTTATATCTATCTATTCTTTGATTTTCAGATATACAAAGAAGCGTAGAAATGAAAGAGGAAGGAATGCAGATGTGATGGATGTAATGCAGAAAACACGAGTGCCACCGTGTTGCATGCTTTTCTTTTGTGATCCAATTGTCGCACTCAAATCTAAAAGATTCTTTCCTTTGTCAATAGGATTTTTGTCTTCATTGCATTAATTAATAAATACAATTATCCAAATTTTGTGTAGTCTTTTATATATTATTTTCTAATTTATTCATTAAAATTTTTTAAAAATCACTCCAACAACAATCTCTAACTATTGTTTTATAACTTTTAATAAAAAATATGACTTCATTTGGTATACATATTTTTTAATTAATTACAGATATCATTACCAAAGACAATTCTATTTAAATGTTAGAGTATCGATCAATATTTAACATAAACGTTTAATATTTTTAATTTATTTTCTTTATTCTAAAATAAGTGTTATATATATTTATGAAAAATTCTATCTTAAAATCAAGTGTCATATTCAGTTTTTTAATCTAATATTAATTACATACTTTTTTATTAATATTTTTACTTAATATCATTTTACCATCAATAAGTTTAGTTTTATAAAATTATTATTATCTTTCATATATTTATTATTTTTAAAAATAATTTAAGACGACTTTTTTAAAAAGGTAAAAGTATAGTTAACTACTTTTAAAAATCACTCCTAGGTAATCTATTAAAGACAATTATTTCTTTTTTTCTTATACACTTGTTATTTGGAATAATTTATTCGTTAGTTATCTAAATTTAATTAGTATATATGACAAGTGTAAAATATTTAATTTATATTAATATTTAATTATAATTTTTTATTTATAATAAATTTGTTAATTTTATCCATTAATATTTTAAAAATTATATAAATAAAATGTGTGATTTAACATAAAATAATATTATTTTACGTTAACATTTTACTATCACAAGTATATATATATATATATATATATATATATATATATATATATATATATATATATATAGAGAGAGAGAGAGAGAGAGAGAGAAACTGAGTTATTTCAACAAGTGAATATTTTTTAAAAAAAAAAAATTATTAACTGAGTGTAATTTTTTTTTTTTTAAAAAAAGAAACTGAGTGGCTATTGTTCAACAAGTGAATAATAAATTTGTTCTGTTCCGAAACAGTGAATGGATCTGGAATTTTGTAATGCTAACTCGTTTGAATTGGTTGATCGATCAAAATTTCAAATGTTCACCGTTGGAAAATAAAATATGGCATGGTCATGATACTCAAGCGAAGAGTTCTGTAAAAGACAGTAATAATTATTAATTTTAAATTAATTATTAACGGGCATGCGTGCGTTAATGTAGTATATTTCATGTGACCTTAAACTAAACTCTTTGGACCATAATTTAAATTGAAGTCATAGTTTTCATGTATGTTGATAAATAAACTTGTAATTGATTAAGCAATGTTCCTCTATATTTACTTGTGCCTAATTAAGCTAAAAGTTAAGACACATGAACTTAAGGTATAGCATGCTTTGTTCCCCAAAAGATTAGCAAACAACTATGTTGCAATAATGTAAACAATTCAAGGAGACAACGTAATCCTATTCCTATAGTTCCTAGTTACTATTATAGGTAGGTGTGAACAAAATCTGCAACATATTCTGAGAAAGATCGATCCTGAACAGCCCCACAGTGGAAAGCAACCAGCGCAATTTCCTAAATTTACTTCTCTTCCACCTATTGCAAATTAATATATATTCCTTTTCAGGTACACGCATGTAGGGGTAACTGGTTATGTATGTAATTACTGTTAGAAAAAAAAGTTGTATAAGGAATTATTTGCAATTTTATGCAAATTTGGAAGAATAATTTTTAAATTTAATTTTCACTCCTCTTCATCCAAATTTATTTGTCACATTATGTTATTAAAGATTAATAAAAATAACAATTTTATGAAACTAACCATAACAAAGTGATGAGAAAGCTCTTGTGATTTAAAAGATTAGACAGATTGAAAGAAAAGAGAAAAAATTATGGATTTAAATTCTTTTATTAACAAAAATTGGTTTTCTTGTAGCTTCGGATGTTTCCCTTATCCAAATTATTGCTTATGAGTTTTCGTTTCATTCTTTAACAAGCACGCGATCAGAATTTTAAGTTAAGCTCATCTTCTGACAACTAGGGAACTTACATATTCATGTTCAATACTTTCCAATGAGTTTTTTAACTATTCTCTCATGGTACTATTTCACTATTGGTCACGTAGGAGTATTTAGCCTTACAAAATACTCCTTGCTAATTCATATGAGATTCTATGTACCCAATATTGCTTGTTTAGAGTTTAAAAATTTACATTTATAGATAAGAAAAACTAATCATGTCATCATGAATTTATTGGTAGATTTTGTTGACTATCATGAACTTAATTACTTTTTTTTAAAATATTTAATTTTATTTCATTATTATTTTTAGATTCAATTTCATTGTATAATTCTTTAAATAACTTTAATATCTTCTTTCTATCAAATTGATATTAACATTCTCAACATCTAATATATTGATTGTTGAAGTTGTCACTATTTGAATTTAAATTATAATTTTGAAATAATAAACTAATTGAAATTTAACACTTTAATATAGTGATAGTTTTAAACCATCCGTGTATATAATATATTAGTTTTTTAAATTAATAGTTATTAATAAAAATAAAATATTTTTAGTAAAAAATAAAATTTTATAAAATAAATGTATAATATAAAATATAAAAATTAATAATATTATAAAAATTGTTCAACATAGTCCTCACATATCAGTATTTTATAAATTGTTTATATTTTCCTCTAAATTATCAATAATTTTATGTATAAAAATTTTTAATATTCATTAACTAACTTTTTAATAACAGATTATTTGAAATTCATACCTGTATATATATGACACATAACACTTAGCAGCTATATATTAAAAATAAAATAAATAATACAATTTATAACAAAAAAATTGTTGAGAAGAATTTGCAGGAAACAAAACTATTAATAAGACTACAACATATGAATTAAATATAATAAGTTTGTTGATATTTAACCCTTATTAATATTATAGAAACATTACGTATTATATATCTTAATTGTCTTTGAGGTATTAAAATATTCTTTTGAACGTTATTTATATAAACTCAAAAGATTATGACAAATTCAACACTAAACATAAGTAATTTATAACCAAAACTTCGTTAAGAAGAATTTGGAGGACTGAAAAATTTTAATACTATAATATATGAATTAAATACAATAAGTTTGATGATATTTAACCCTTAATAATATTATGCAAACACTAAGTATCATATATCTTAATTAATTGTCTTTGAGGTATTAAACTATTTTTTCAACTTTATTTGTAAAAATCCAAAATTATAACTTGTGAACACATTTATATATTCATTAAAATCTCTTAATAAAATATTTAGATAAATAGGAAAACAAGTTTTGATAGGTTTAAATGCTTCTATGCTATTTGAGTTTTAATATTGATATTTATAAATGGAATGTGGAAATAATTCATCAGAATAACAAATGTGGTAATATGTTGTGTCCCATAATATATATACATATATATATATATATATATATATATATATATATATATCCTTTAATAATTATTTATTTGAAATTAAAAACAAAAATACAAAATTATTCTTAAAATATATATAACCAATATACATATTTCTCCTATTATTTTAAAAAAACTTAATTGCTTTTGTTTACAGTGAAGTATGAAGTGTTTCATTTGTTCTTAGTATTTATAAAGTTATATGTTAATCCTTAAATACACAATGTCCATTTGTGACATCCCAAATTATATATACTATTTATACAATAAATTCTCTTTTTAAATTATTATGATCTATATTTCCAAATATTGATATATAAAATTTTCATTACATTACACTCAATATTAAAGCATACATTACAACAATTTCAAAGTTTAATGCTAAGTATACAATGATACATACAGTCATAGCTCGCCCAATGACACCATGTTACCTGACGAAACCCTGGGTAGTTCGCTCAGCGATAGTTGTTGCCCAACTAGGACCCAGTATCAGACTGTTCCAGTAGTAAGGACTTCGCTCAGCGAAACACATTGTTAGACGAAAAGCCTGTTTAATTCTAAACATACTATAATTTGCATTGGGAGAGATATTTCATTGGACACAAAGCTACAATATAAGTCTAACAAAGGCTAAAGCTCATTGAGCGATACACCTACCTCTTAATAAGACCCTGCAGATATCAAAACCTTTGTTGCCAAAATCAACTAATCTGTTGACATATAATTCTACATTCTTATAACATGCATATCATAATTCATCTATCGTTTTACACCATGTTCACACAACTTTCATATAAAACATAATGACTACATAAACTTAATAACAATGCCTCTAAATTTAAATAACAATATTTGTACATGATTATTTTATATACATATTCAACAACAAAATAACATCATTTGAGACCTCCAGTCATAATCTAATATACTTCACTCCAAAACATCATGTCCCTCTATATCATCACTATTATCTGCTCTTATTCAAAGCATGATAATCAAAGTCATACAAAAAATACAAACATTGCAAGTGTAAACTTACGTAATATGCAACATACTGTTACATCAACCATAAAGCATGAAAGTTACACTATTTATATTCAGTACAATCAACACACATTCACTAATAGTAAATAACTAATCAATTACTCTTATGTTCCACCTGAACATAAGCACTTACAACCAATCAATCAAACATTAATTAAATATCACAATCAATAAAATCAAACACACAATATTTCCTTGAACACAAGTTTTTCATACAACAACATGCTCAGACACGACATATTTCAAAATATCTACATTGAGTTCAAATACTGAGGAAACTCAAGATCCCTTTCAATTGGCAACAAACGTCCAAGCTACGCCGTGTTAAGACCAATTTAAGTCTAATAAATACTCATATTATAACCACAAACTAATGTTTAGTGTCTACCTGACACCCTATGACACACAGTCGTTGTCTAAGTGTATCTTGTAGACACCTCCTTGCATATCTAGTAGTAGGACTACATTGTAAATCATAGGAATAACCCTCTATTCCTTCTCGTTGGTCAGGAATAATGGCCTCATTATTATATTGGACGTTTGGGCTCCCCAGAAGGGAAGCCCTCTCTAGATTACATTGACTCCAAATGTGTCCTTAACACTAATGTAGCACACAAAACATATCATCCAACGCTAAGTTACCCGACTGTAACAACCCGTAACCAATAACATGAATAAATATATTATTCATAATGCATTTCAACAATATGCACTATATCACAAATCCAAATATATCATCATCATTCCAATAAATTAAATTTCAATAAAAAAAAGAGTCAATTCAACCAAAGTTAAGTTACCTTACTGTAATCACCACATCCAAACTATGTAGTAAATCTTCCAATTCAAGATCAAATACTAAAATCATAATCAGAAGCTCAACTACTCAAATCAATTAACTTCTCACTTATTAACTCATAATTTATCAAATTAAAATCAAGGATTTAGCTTTCTTTACCTATTTCTTCACTCACAAGTTATCTATAACCAAAAGGAGGAGAATCTGCCCGAAGAAAATGCTCAGAAATCTTACATGATTTTTAGATAAAACAAGAATCTTGGAAACTGGAATTTTTTAATAAAAATTCCTTTTTGACGAAAATGAAAGGATAAAAACGAACAGAAAAAGTTTAGAGAAATTATGGTAAGACTTATCTATATGGATCACCTCTCAAAATTAAGAGCGGTTAAAGAGAATGCGTAAGATTTTGTCAGCGTTTTGACCACCATGCAAAGGGACGAAAGCATGGAGGTGCATAGAGAGAAGAAACTTCCAAAGAAAGATGAAGAAGAAAAAAAAAGAAAAAAAATATATTTATGTAGCATGGGTGTATTTAGTAAATTTAGTTTGCTTATGCAACTCCCCTACCAAATAACAAACTTTTTGAAAATTTTCCGAAACTCAACTAAAATCTTTCAAAATAAAAAATATAATAATTATTTTTATCTCCCCATCTTTCTACCATCAACCAAATGCAACAACTAAAATTATCACATCTCAATCAATTAGTAATTTAACTAAAAACTTAAATTTAATTCCCTTCATTATTTATTCTACAAATTTGTAACATATTAAATAAGCAAATCCTTACCTTCATATATAAAGACAATTCACTCTTTTAGTATTCATGCTTGATTTTCAATCTTACTATTTATAACTATTAATTTTTTTCCCTCCGAAGAACCATTAGATTATATCAAATGAATAAAAAGGAAAACTTATAACTCTTTTGATTAATATTTCTCGTCAAGTAACTTTGATTATTTCTTGTATCAATAATTACTTTGGATTTAAAACATTTACTTGGTCCTTAATATTGTAAAAGTTAAAAGGCAAAATCTACACAACTTTTTTCTTTTGCTTTCCAACTATAGGGACTCTCATTCATTCTCCAAAAACATAAAACCTCTCATTTCTCGAGGTGAACTCTGTTAAGTCAGTGTCAATATCCAATTTTACCCAACCATTCTGTAATCCATTTTTTAATAATGAAGCTATTTATAAATAAAACTATATATTTATCTTAATTTCAATTCCAATTTTAAAGTTAAGATAACAAATACACTCATTACAAATATAATCAATCTCATAATAAATTAACAAATAGAATATACGACCCAATAAAATTCAAAAGCAAAATAAACAAATAATTAAATAAAAACACACAAAGAAGTAAATAAAAGCAAGAAGAAGAAAGGGCAAAAAAAAGAGGAAAGAAGAGAAACTCTACCTTTGCACCATCACCCTAACATCCATCTCCTACAATCTTTCATCTTAAAAGCTAGCAATAGGGAGAACCTTTTATTCATCTTTAGCTACCCCTCTTAATAGCCTTTTTCAGCAGCCACCAACAAATATCTGTGAATCTGGGTCTAGAATATTTGTTACTAAAAGCACATATCTGTAATGATTAAGAACTTCTGAATGAAGCTTATAAAAAAGGAGCATTTTGAACCAGAGGGGTGGGGTTCTTTTTGGAGGAAAATTGGAGAAAACAGGGAAAAACAACAAGGAGAATTTGGGGCTGGAAGCAAGGGGAGTTTATTTGTTCCGAAGTGGAGGGCATCTACAACATGTGACTCTCGCATTCTCCTCTATACTTCATACTCTATTCAAAATTCAGCCATAACAAATAAAAGGGAAAGAAGGAGACCCTTATTGTGATCCACCATTGCTTTAAGTTTTTCCGGTGATGACAATGGTTTTGAAATCTCCTTCCAGCTTCGAGGAGCACCATGACTTCTTTGAAGTCATTATTGCTCTGACTGGGTCACACCCGAAACAACGTTGATCGCATGTAGAGCTTCATGAAATGGCCACCGTTGTCGAACTCCTCCACTAATTCGGCTTGGTAGCTTCGTACCTCCCTCTCGCTGCCTTTCTAGGGATTTAGGTTCCTCTGGTTCAACCTTTTCGATTCTCTCCATTATAACGTTAGTTATGCTAGGTCTGTTAGTACCAATAAGCCACAAATTTGCTTATACAGGCTTAACTTAAAATTTTTTCTTCTCAAATGGTGGATGAGCCTTAAATTATTTTTTTTAAGTTTCTTTGGTTCTTTTGACTCTTTTTTTCCCATTTTCTTGGTTTTTCTTCTCATTGTTATATTATTCTATAAAAAATGTAGTATATGATTTTTCCCTTCCTCTTTCATCTTTACTTTGTTATTAATTTTTTTTTCAACAATGAAATAAAAACCTTAAAATTATAAATTGAGAGATAAAGAATTTCGAATTGAATGAGTTTGTATTCGTTACTATCTAATTTATGTTATTTGTTGAGATTGATCTATAAGAACAATCGAGTCTTCATCTCACTTGTATCAAATCCTAGCTACTCTAATGCTCGTGCAATTTCGCTTCTAAACCTCATGAACTCAAACTCATTAGTTCACTCTGGATCTTCTCATTTCATCTTTTAGCAAGAGAAGAACTAAGACTGACATTGGTTGAAATAGAGCTTGCTCCAGGTACGAAATGCTTATAAGGGAAGGACATCGGTATGTCCCTGACTCCTTTAAGACTTAAACGGATAGACCCGTTAGACACACTATTAATGGTATAAATAAAAGGTGGCCCCTAGACTGTTAGCTCGCCTATCATAGGCACAACAACATTTTTATGCATACTGATTTTATATAAAAAAAAAGAATATATACATGGATATATCTATAAAAAGAAAATATTTAAAATCTTATCTTTATAATGTAGACATAAAAATAATAATTTATTTTATTAGGGAAAGAAAAGGTTAACCAAATATGATATTTTTAACTTTTTAGAATTTCGAGGATATAAATTATGATAGTTTGATGTACTTAAATTTTTTCCTTAACCAATCCTAAGTTAACAATATATTTTCTTTCTAAACGTAAAAATCTTAACTTTCTTTTTTCTACTCTAACGGGTAATATTTCCTTAATAGAGATAAAAATAATTAACTAGATGTAACATCTTTTTTATTCTGAGATTTTAAGACATAAGTTGTCACAGTATTTTGTTTTAAATCTCATCTCTAGAAAATAAATTTATATAAATTATGATAATTTTGTGTACTTAAAATTCTCCATTAATTAATTCTAGTTATAATAAAATCCTTCTATAAGAATAATTTATAATCTTAACTTTCTTGTTACCATTTTATTTGTAATATTTCTTTAATCTATCTATACTATTAATAAAGGGAATACTCTCTTTTGATGTCCACTTTTTTAAATAATTATTCTACCCTTATATCTATTTGTAAATTAAAAAATAATCTACTTTGTCCTAGGAGGGACTTAGACACACCACCTCTCCCTCCCCAAAAATTAAATTTTGCCACCAGATCAATCTTATAACTTAAAGTAAAACCCTACTTTAAAATATTGATATCCATATATATAATTGTTCTACTATATCTATATAATCTATAATATATGATATTATATTATATACTATATATTTTATAACGAGAATATGACATTTTGGTATCCGCATTTTATGATTATTTTAACCTTTTAAATATTTTATGATTGTTCCCATTTTTGCAAGTATAACTTCTCCTATTAATATATGCACATATTCAAAGTTTCTACCTTATCACAAATCAATCTTTCTCAAACATCATTAATATATCTATATATTTCATGATAAATATTTTTGATAAACAAACAAATACACATGTGCGATAATATTTTGATTTCTATTCAAACTCTCTCATCTTTCCATTTTTTCAAATTTGTTGCATATTTGACATATTCATTGATGAACTGACATATTTCTATCATGTTATCCTAAAAAAATATAAAAATTAACAAAATATATTTCAAAACATTTCACATAATAATTTATTTCAAAATAGTGAATTATTTATATTCTATCATATTATTATCAAGATATAAAATTAAATCCTAAAATTGTTATAACATATTAAAATAGAAATGCGAATACACAAACGCGATAATGTTTGTGTTTTTGCTAGTATAGATAAAAGGATTAACTAGATTTGACATCTTTTTAATCTTGAGATTTTAAGGCATAAGTTATTACAACGTTTTGTCTTAAACCTCATCTCTAAAAAATAAATTACTAGTCAAAATTATATTTCTAAAAAATAAAAATAATTTTAAAAGATAAAATGTTCTGATAAATTGACTTGGATGTACACCCCTAACAATTTTACATTTTAGGATGTATGAGTTATGACAGTTAAGAAATCCTAACTTAATAAAGTAAAACTAAAAATAAAATATATCAACACACACATACTTAAGAAGAATTAATTACGTAAACTCTGATTCTCCATTACACCCGGAGATACGTAGGATATGAACAGAGAATCACTATTGTCGAGCTAAATAAATAAACAACAACAACAACAATAATAATAATAATAATAATAATAATAATAATAATAATAATATCATCTTTATGACAAATGTCGTAAGGTGCTATGCTAATATTATCCCCTCGAAGTTAATTAGCATCATCAATTTTCACCTTTTTGTCTAATCCTCAACATGCTTGAGTAGGTTTGACAATTATCCTCTTCCTATTACCTTAAATGTTAGCTTAAGGAATAAAGATTCTCCCCCATTTATATAGTGTATTATGATACTATTTCTGATCAATGTGATACTTAAGTTTTTCACAATACACTAACATCTAACACTATTAGGCTTGGTACATAGACAAATGGTGGACAATCCATTTTAATATTTTAAGGATAGACTTTAATATTATCATCGTACAAAAGTGAGTTAAAGACCTAACAAATCTCAATATGATAAACTTATTATGTTATCAAAGTTTATCCTAATATATTTATTGTTGAACTTATTATGTTATCCGTTATTAGGACACTATCAAATCACTTGCAAATGTTTAATATGCAAGTGATTTGATAAACTCAATAGGAAGAATATGGGTGTGCAAAAAAACAGTTCGAACCGAATTGATCTTGAATCGAATCGAACCGAACTAGTTTTGAGTCAAACCAATTTAATAAAAATTAATCGAACTATTTTTAAAACCAGTTTGATTCAAACTGAATGAACCGAACCAGTTTTAAACCAATTCGATTTGAACCAAACCGGTTTTATAAATAGTTTAGATTACTGGTTTATAAAAAAAAAAACATTTTTTGTATCCCACACCTCTGTGAAACTTTCCACAATCATATGAGAAATGTGCTTACTAGAAAAACACTCCCTCTAGTTGTCCACACTATTGTGGTCATGTCCAAAACAGTGTAAAAAAATAACTGACAAAAAAAAAACCAATTCAAAACTAGTTTAATTTAGAATCATTTCAAACTAGTTCAGAATCAGTTTTATAAAAACAAGTCGGTTCCAAACCAATTTCTTAAAATAGTTTAATTTTTAAATTTAAAAATTGAATTATTTCAAACCATTTGGTTCAGTTCGGTTTTTTTAAAAAACTAGCTTTTATCCAAAAAAAAAAATCGTATTAGAAATCCCATATCAATTACCCAATAATGATATATAAATGAATACAAGTTCCACCTCATTTTATAAGGTGAAGTTACCTTCTCTACATCTTTAAATGTATAATTACTCAATAATAATATATAAATAAATACAAATTCCAACTCATTTTATAAGATAAAGGTATGTTCTCTACATCTTTAAATATATCTTTGAATATCCATCATAACAGTTGATTATATCTATATATTTGAATATCGTGATATTCAACTATATCTTTGAATGTCATATCTATTTCTGTAGATAGTCTACCATCCCTTGGAATAAACATACCAAATACCATCCCAATGATGAACAAAGGCTCAAATATATCTTTTTCAACATTTTTGTTCACTTAGTCTCATACATAATTTTAAAGAATCGAACACTGCTGATTCTTTAATTATCAACTTTTTTATAGTTAATAAAATTGATTAACATATCCTCGATAATTAAGTTATAAACATTTTTATGTTAAATATCATATTATTAAAAGACATTAAGTAACATGAAATTCTATCAATTTAATTTAGTTTATAAAATTTTTCAATTCAACTTTATATTATTAAGATTCTTATTCTATCAAAAAAGTTATTTAGTAATATATTTGGAGTTAATTAAATAATACAATTAATAACATTTCAATAAGATATAAACGAAAGTTTTTTTATTTAAGTTTTACAAAGAGTTAAATACTATTCCATATTTCCATTAACACGCCCACACCATTGGCTACCCCAGCGAAACCATATTTTGCGACACACTTTCAATTTTAAGGTCGTTTTATGATCTTTTACCGTTGAATGAAATAATTTTTTTGTCTAATTAGTTAGATGTCTCCAGTGACAATTATTCAAGGTTGAATTATGATCTTTTAACGTTGACTGAAATATGAAAACTTGGACAAAATAAAAAGTTGAATTGTTATTTTCCCACAAATTAATTCACATGTTTTATGATTTACATAACTTTTTTATTGAAAAAGCTAATTAACATCACATTTGAAAATAACAGTCAGAGTTACGTAAGCGCGTTCTGTAACTAGACGAGTCTTGATTTACATAATGAAATTTTAAGGTCTAATTTTATATTATTCATCTGCTTTTTTTTTTATATATTACTTTTAGTTTCTAACAAGGGTTAGAGAAATATTATTTTTTTATCAAGAAGGACCGGTATAATAAAAATAAAAGTTAATAGATATCGATTAATAAAAGTAAAAAAATTAAAAATGATTTATGCAGAATTCAAAAAATAAAAAAGTATTAGGTATAAGAAAAGCAAAATAAAAAGAAATTTGTGTAATTTACTTATAGTATGTGTAAAACTCATTACTCAATTCAATTAAAATTGTTTAGGTTGAGTTTGTGTAATTTTCATTCAAAACTTAATCCAACCCAATCTTCTCATGAATGAATCGAGTAAGATTGGGTCCATTGAATTTGTTTTACAAATTAAAAATTCTAAAATAATATTTTTCATATATTTTTTAGAACAACTTCATAAAAAGTAAACAGTAAAGTAAAAGTAAATAGAGAATTATAACTGCAATTAAAATATTTAAGCAAAACAAATTAAAATAAACAAATAAGAAAGTTGTCAAAATTCAGGTAAGGCATTTCCTAACACAAAATATAAGACCATCAACTCAAAAAACAGTAGTTCAAATTAAAGCTAAAAATAATAATGTAATATGTTGAACAACTACGAGATGCTATCCAATTTTATATTTTAGTATTTTATACTTTCAATTATTATTATTATTAGTCGAGTTAGGTTGAGATTGGTTGGATATTAGGTTAAAAATTGGGCAATTTTTTAGCACCCATAAACTATTCGTACCACATAATAAAAAAATACTCAATATATTCTTATATTCTGGATCATTGATTTGAAACACATAAAATTATCAATCAATTGAGTGGAACTAAGTATTAATTACGTTTTCTAGATCATTTGATTCAGAATTTATATTTTTATATGTCTCGGATCAATTAATCCAGAAAATAATCAATATTCAATTCCAAATCAGTTGATCTGGAACATATATCAAAATAATTTCAAATCAATTGATCTGAAAGTGACACAGAGAATAAAATTCATATAAAATTATTTGGAATAATAAATTAAGCAAAGAAAAAAAATATATTTAAGGTACCTATTAAGCAGAAGGAAAGTTATAAATGGTGGTTGTGATATTGCCAAGATTATGGAAGTTTTACAATGAGTGCATATTTTGGAGATGAGAAGGAATAAGGAGGAAGAAAAGGAAATTCGGCTAAGGTATGAGTAAAAGTGATAGAATTTTAGGCTAAAAAGTAATAAGAGTGTTTTGGGATTTTTTTAAAAATATATCAACCCCATGGGAGTGTGAATAGCAATTTTGAGAGTGTTAAAAGAAAATTATGAAAATTCAAATCTTATTACCTAATTTGTAAGTGATTGTGTTTGATTTGGTTGTCGCCAATCAGACCCAATTAATAGAAAAATTAACCAAATATATATGTTTGGGTTGATACCACAAGAATAAATTTAAGGAATTACTCTTTATTCTTACAATTTAGTTTATTAAAATATAATCATTGTAATAAGTTTAAGAGATCAACTTAACCATTAGACACTAACTCACACAGAAAAATACAAACACATATACATAAAGAACATTCAAAGACATATACATGTAGAGACATACACAAACACACACATGCATACATATACGTGTATACACATAATAATCCTATTTGTTGACAAGATTACCCCTAATAAAAAAATACATGTATTTATTAAAAGATAATTTAGTTTTTCTATTTAGTCTACAGTTGCTTGACTTAAAAATATAATAAATTATTAAATTTTTTATAACTATTTTAATTTCTCATGCACAAAAGAGAAGTGTGAAAATAAAAATCACCAATACATTTAGTTTAGTTTAGAATAAGTGATTAGTTAAGATTTTTTTTTGAAAAAAATTGAAATGAAGAAAAAAAATTTCAAAATTTTAATTTTGATAGTGATAATATATATATATATATATATATATATATATATATGATGAATTTTTTTTCTTCATCATTTCAATTTTTTTCAAAAAATATTAACTAATCATTCATCCTAAACGAAATAAAATTTATCCACATCATCTAATTATCATATTAGATAAGTTACTAATAACTTGACTATGAGTAAAATCTCATAATTTTAAAAAAATGAGAAGTAAAATATTAGAAATTAATAGTAGGGACAAAATGTGCGAAATTGACCACCAAACATTAGTTAAACCTTTATATATATTAGAACTACTTTATTTATCTAGTCTACATAATGCATCTAGTTAATAATTAATTGTCAAAAAAGTCATTATGATTCATTGAGTTAACTGAATGTGGGTTGCATTTTAAAAAATAAAAATAATTAAAAAGTCTTTTTTTTTCTAAGTGATATTTTTTAATAATAAACATCCAAATGATTCAAATAATAATATTAAAAATATGTCAACCATTCACAAAAGTGTTATTTTCTTCTTCTTTTTTTTAACAACCACTTTTCATAAAAAAAATTGATTGTTTAAAGTTTTTTTATTAAATGGGTCATCCAAGCCTAATCCATCCAACTCATGAGTTAAGTAAGTCAGAGTACATATTTTTTCTGTTAGATAAATTTGTTTATTTTCTAATCCGACTTTATGTTAATCCGTGATAAGTCAAGTTGACCCATCGAATTTGGGTTGTTTTGAAACCTCTATAAATTACATTACTTAAAAAAGCATAATAAATTATATAATTATTGTTTGTTAGTAATTTTTATTTTATTCTTAATTTCTTATCCCATTATTTTTTTAATTGGTATAAAATGTTCAATCAAAATATCTCTTGTAAGTTAATTAAATTTTCATTAAAAAATCTAGCTTATTATTATATTTTTGGTTTTTCTATTTAAAAATATTTAAAGTCATGGAAATGGAACCAATAATATATTTTGGCTTAAATAATTTTTGTGACTCTAAAGTTTCATAAAAAATCAATTTTGGTCATTGAAATTAAAAAATACTTCTTTAGTTTATGAAATTAATTTGTTTTTATATTGATGTTGTCCGTTTATAAGTTCTGGTATATTTGACTGTGTCGGATGTGAAATTGAAGATTGAGAGAGTTAAGATTAAGCAGGAGAGTAATTCATGAGCACTAAAATATACTCATTTCTATAATTTTATAATGGTATTAACTAAAAAAGAAAGACTAAAAATGAAACCGAAACTAAAAAAATATTTTTAAATTTTAAAGACTAAAAGTAATTTTTTGAAACTTTTGGATAAACAGCTATATTTTTTTGTTGTTAATTTCTTATGTTTATATTTACTGCATAGTGAATGAGGTCTAGTGGTCAACTAAGTGTAAGTTTATGTAAATTCCTTAATCCCCGCATTAATTTTCTATAAGAAGAACAAAAAAGTATTTAATAGTACATATATCCTAAGATAGGTTATTTATTAATTATTTATTGGGGCCCAGACAAAGACTGTTCACACAACACGCTCAGAGTTAAACTCTTTCTTCCTGGAAGATCAAATTAAGAATCACTTAATATCTATTCCGCGTTTTTGGGTCTGAAATCTGAATCAGGTAACAATGAGAGAGAATCAGAGCCAAAACAGAAACACAGAACCACAATCTGATGGGGCTTCTTACTCCACTGGGTTTGAGACTGCAGCAACCTTCATGAAGGGCTTCAAACCCATGAAGCCTCCAAAAAGGGGTTGTGTGATAAAGCAGATTCTGAATGACATCTGTAACATGTGGAAATCTCCCTCCACTGAAGCAGCATCATCATAAGTTAGGTGCTAATTTTCATCATACGTTTGTTCTGTGTTTTTTTTTTTCTTTTTTCCACTGTTGTTTATGTTGTCTGTTTGTTTGTGTTCAAGTCATAGTACATGTACAACTGAATTATGTCCTAATTATCTTTCATTGCCAGTGTTAAAGTAAGGAGTAGTGTTAGTTGAATCGATGTTCTGGACTATGGGGTGTTTGGTATCTGTTTGTATCAATTTTTCTTTCTGTGATTATGATCAATTGACATATTTTTATGTGTGGAAGAATTCGGTGATTTTGAGATTAACATTGTGCATGGATTTGTTTTGACTTTTGGTTTGTTCTCGTTTTGATAGCTAGATAGGAAGTCCTGTTGTGGACCAACTGGGTCTTGTCATTGATTCTATTTCCAGACAAATTATTTTTAATCACTTTTGTGTTGTTTGAAGATTAATAATATATTTGGAAAAAATTTTGACTTAAACCTTACTTGAATTTTTTGAAGCAACTATTGTTAGTTTCTACTTTCTACATCAGAATGAGAATTGGACGCGGAAATCTAGCAATATGTGTGTCTAAAACACAGATCCAAATTAAACTTGCATTTAATTCAATTTATGTAGGAGATAAGAGTGTGTTTTTAATTAGTTTTAAAGTACTAAATCATCTTAATACTATAATAAAGTAGTTGATTGGATGATAATTGTGTTTTATTATTGGAAATTAAATAAACGTGTTCGAACTTAAGATCTTATCCCAACTCGATCTCCAAATTGGATCATTCAATTCGTTTAATTTGCCAGATGAATCTTTAATTTTTGTTCTTTCATTAACAAACACATTTGCAACGTTAGATTTTCTAGCTAATACTATTGTTTGACAAGAAGGAATTCTTTAATCAAGTTTTGAAAAGTAAATAGTCACATTCAAGTGGCTTTCAAATGATATTCCATTATATCTCACACTTGACTTTATTGGCTTTCAAACACGGTTCTATTTAAAGGTCTAAGCAATATGGTCTCCTACCATTCAATGAAATATGAATAAGAGAACAAAATAAAATATTAACATCTAGATTATTGTAATATTTTTTGAAGTAGGGCATGCTATTCTTTAATAATTTTTTTAAAAATTAAAACAAAAAACCATTGTAAATACTTTTCCTATAAACTAACAATATTTTTCAATAAAAGTTTGTAAATTTTAATTTTAATTTAAATTGAATTTGCAACGTAATCCACATTAATGTTTCTTCCACCAAACTTTATTTGTATGTGTAAAAGTAGTTGAAAGATTAGTGTGTCAACGCTTATTTTAGGACCCTGGGACGGAGCCAGAACTGGATAGGGAAGCCACATTTAAAATTTAAACCTCATTAAATAAATATACACAAATAAAATTTCATTCAAAATATTTTAATTATATACTTTAAAATATTAATACTTTAAAATATTAATACTTTAAAATAATTTAAAATATTAATAGTATAAATTTAATTCAAAATAATATTTATAAGAATAAATTCAATTGCATAAGAATTTATGGATTGAGAATTATGAAATGAATAAATTAAAAAGCTTGTGTCCTGTTAAGGATGGACATGTTGGATAGGATCTTGTCCTCTTAAATATCACTAATTAACTTTTTATTTAGATGATATTTTAATATTAATATATTTCTTTAGTGGTAATGTAGAGAAAGATGATATTTTAATAATTATATATTAATATTAAAAAATCTTCTATGTAAAAGAAAATTGATCAGAGAAACTTGGGAGTCAAGTCCCTATCCATGACATAGATTTACTCTTTATAAGTAATTAATGTTTTTATCTTTTTATGAGACACAATTCATAATTTCTCATGCAACACTATTTTCTTTAAAAAAAACTTCATTAAATGCATTTTTCAAAATTCAATAAACAGTCTTATTTTTCCTAATACAAGAATTTATGAAACATTAATTGCGAAATAATTTGGGAAAGAAATATAATTTAAAAATATATTTATTTTTCTCATTTAAAAAATTTACTTCGTTAATTAATTATTTAGATAAGTTGAAGACTTCAAAACCATAATAAATGTTCTTTTCTAATAATTTTTTATTTTAATTTTAATCTTTATACATTTTATACTTACTTATATGCTTGCATTTAATACTTATGCTAAAAATGCAGAAAATACATATGCTAGAATTTTATTTAGTTATTACTAAAAAAAATATTTAGTTGTCAAATCTATAATTTTGGTTTGTTTGAAATAAAATATTTAGTCACTATTTTAAAAAGTTCATAATTTTAACTCAAATTTTAATTTTGTTTAAATTTATTTCTTATATTTTAACTAATTAAGTAATTTTTAAAGGTAATTTAAATGAATATGTTATGTCTAATATTCAATTAGACCAAATAAAGTAAATAAAAATAGACAAAATAAAGGATATATTAAACCAAAATCACTTATTTTTAAAAGTACATGAATCAAAATATATATACTATTGATAACTAAACAAAATATGTGTACTATTAATGACCACATGCTCAGGGAGAAGCTCTTCCAAAAAGCCTTAGGCCAATAATTAAAATCCTAACTTTCAAACCACTTGGTATCTATCTATTCCAAGACATTGTGGGTCTGAATCTGGCAACAATTAATGAGTGAGTCTGAGGGAAGAAGAAAAAGGTAAGAGAGGACCACATATCAAACCCTTCAAACCTCCAAATATAACATATATATCACTTTTAATAATATTTTCCTAATACTCAACAAAAAATTATTAAAATTTAAATGTTACTAATAAACTTTTACAACATTTTATTAAATGTTATGTTAGTAACATTTTAGACTTTAGTGACATCATCATATATACAAGATTTATTAAAAATTTTGCAAAAAAATATATTAATAATTTGATGACATTTTTTAAATATTATCAAAGATTTTTAATTAGTAACATTTTTATTAAATTTTAAACAAAAATATTACTAAAAATTACATCTCCTGTAGTGTGCTGTAATGAAGCAGATTTTGAATGACTTTAGTGGTGCTGTGTAGAAATCTCCCTCCACTAAAACTATTAGGTTGTAATTTGAAAAAAATAGCTGATGCACTAACAATATGCTATTGTATTCACAAGTTTATTTATCTTCTATTATAAATATTTTAAAAATTATACAAATGGTGAGTTATAATTAGCTGATAGTGTAAAATTATTATACATTAATAATGTATCTTTCAACTTTTGTAATTATATTTTTTTTTAGTCAGTCTTTGTTTATGTGTTTGTTTGTCCATTGTGTGTAAGTGATGCTTCAGGTACAAGTGGATTATGTGTTATTGTCTTTCCTTGCCAGTGTTAAGCGTAAGGTATGGTTAGTTTAATCGATGTCTTTGTATCAAATTTAATTTAATTTTGTGATGACTAATTGAAATATATACTTGTGTAGAATTCAGTGATTTAGGTGCTATTATGTGTAAACTTGTATGAGTTGAATTAGTACATCGACAAGTAAATCTGGTTCCCATCTCACTCATTAACTAGGGAGTACAAATTTTATGCTAATCCACAAACTTTTTATACCATTTCAAATTGTATCACTGTAATTATCATTAATGAAATAACATAGACTTTTGATAAAAAAAAAAAAGTGTAAACTTGTGTTTATTTTTGGTTTGTTAAGTTGTTTTGCTCGATAGATTCATTGAAAGTCATTTTCTATAATTGGGAAGCTAGTGATAGTGTTGGGGACCAAGTGGGTCTCATTGATTCTCTTTGCAAACAAATTATGATGGCTTTTATTTTGTTCTGATGTTCATCTAAAACTAGACAGTGCATGTATTGATAATTGAATTTTCTGTAATGAGTTGGTTAGAGAGATGAAACTCAATTTAGGACATGACAGTATATTTTTTATAGTATAAAAAGAAATAAGGAAAATGTTTGTTAGTACGAACATAATATTTGCATATTTTTTAAATTTATATTTACTTTTTTGAAAAAGACACAAAAGTACTTATCAGGAAATTTTGTACATTTTACTTTCGTATAAAATAGCAGTGTTGAAAGAGAAAATAAGATTAATTGCAGCCTCCAAATTTTATAAATTTTAAACATTGTATATCCATACAATTAATGCTTTTAAATTTTATAAATTTTAGACTTTGTGTATCCATATATTATGAGATTGTGGTATTATGCTGTTAGATTAAAAAATATAATAATTTGTTGTTCTTCTTTTAAGATAATAGACGATGATTGTCAGTATCTAAACATTGAATTTTTTATTAAAATATTTTTTTTTATTAAAGTTAGGTAATTTATAAAATATTTTTAAACTAAAAATAATTTAAATCTAATTAGTTACTAAAATCATAAATTAAAATAATTTAATTATGATAAAAATTACCTAATATAATTTTTAGGGAAAGCAAAATCAAGGTGGCCGGTCAAGCCATTAATTTCTAAATTACTGTTAATTTTTATGTTATTTTATAATTTTTTAGAATATGATCATAAAAAATTAAATATAATTAGTTATTAATATTATAAATTTAAATAAAATTAGTTATGATACGATAGGAAAGAAAATATTTCTTAATACTTTAATTTTTATATTATTTTATAATTTTATTTTGAAATATATGTTAAAAATAATGTAATTTTAATTAGTTAATAATATCCTAAATTAAAATAGTTGTACACTTTTAATACAAATATTATACACAAGAGACAAAATTTTGCTCAAAATTATTAATTTTTATAATTTAATATAATTAATTTATAATTTATATTTTAAAATATTTATGCTAAAAATAATTAAATATATTTAGTTAATAATAGTATAAATTAAGTTAGTTTTAATTATAATAGAAACTACAAATATTATTTAAAACAAATTCTACTCAATAAAATTAATATAATTTTAAATATTTTCATAAAAAATAATTTTAATTAACATTTGCCTTTAAGTAGTGAAAAATTTTATACCAAAATAGTTTATCATCCATTCTCTAATCCGTATCAATTTATTTTGTTAAAAAAAAAAAATCATTTCATATTACGAAAGCAAATTACAGATGAAAATGTTTATTATTATGTTAATTTTTATTATATTAAGCAATTTTTAATTTTATTTTATAGGGTATATAGTGCATTTAAATTAGCTTGATCATTGCGTTTCTTTAATTTTATTTTATAGGGTATATTACGAAATGCAATTTAAAAATTTTGTAGTAAAATTTGTAATTGTGTTTATTTTATTTTTTTAATTTATTAATATAATATTTTTGTAGTTGATTACTATTAATACAATATCAATAAATATTTTATCTTGAAAATTTTCCCTATTGCTAATAAATTGTTGTAAAATATCCTATAATTAATACGCATAGCCAATCAACAAACCTATGCAATGCACGTATAGAATCTAGTTTTTTTTTAAACAATTTATGATGTAAAAAAATTTATGAGAGATTAAAATATAATTTATCTCAAAAAATTATATGAAAGTATCTTATCAAATACATACTATTTGATGACATTACATGCTGGTTGAAATGTTAACATTATTATTACTTAATATTAGGACTTGTCACTATTCACTGCCAAAATGTCATTTTTCACAAAGGAGAGAACTTACAAAAATAAACTCTAACACTTAAGTAAAAAAAATGTAGAATATGGAAAATAAAGAGTAATAACTACTCCAAGAATAGATCATTGACACATATTTTATAACCAGTTATTTATAGTAAAAACATATTCTTTAAGTGATGGGTATTACTTGTTTAATGTCATGTATCACCTTTTATCCATGCTAATCAGTGATTAATTTGATTAATTAGTTTATTATGGACATAAGGTTTTTGGCGAGACCAAAATCCTTTGTATTATTGACATTACTTCCTCTTTTGAAAGGTGTCATATCACATTTCGGTTTTCGACATGCCAAAATCTGAAGTCTCTTATGTTCTTCTTTCTGTTGGTGCTTTCAAGTTATTGAAATCTAAAATTCATTTAATCTTGATGTCTTAAAGTGCTTTAGTGTTTATTTCAAATTTCAGTTGTACTAAAATCCAAAGTTCTCTTTA
Source organism: Psophocarpus tetragonolobus (assembly GCA_037954015.1). Classification (NCBI taxonomy): domain Eukaryota; kingdom Viridiplantae; phylum Streptophyta; class Magnoliopsida; order Fabales; family Fabaceae; genus Psophocarpus; species Psophocarpus tetragonolobus. Next base: position 29,307,138 of record CM075695.1, on the reverse strand, counting down.
CCTCTATTATGAGGGTATTTATGTCATTTCATTATCTTCTTTTCCTATGACTATACATTTATGATCGATCAACATTTTTGCTGAAAAGCAAATTCTTAAATAAGAAAATATTTTAAGAGGACCAATTCATTTTCTCACACTCCAGCAATATTCTAAACTTCTGGTCACTATTATATGATTTAACGTGCAATGCTTTTTGGGGAAATTTGGAATATTTCTGCACCCTATTCAGGAGTTGTGTTTTTACAACTGATTGGGATGTCTGATGGTTTAATATGGAGGTTCAGAAAGACATTATGGAGGTACAGATACAAATATTCTGTTTTTTATTTTTCACTTGAAACTTTAAGTGGGGCAGACCGACGCTCCAATCCATGAAAAGCTGACAGTGCTTGGGCATGTAATTTGAAAAATAGGCTTTCAGTGGCCCAAGTTAACAGCGTCCGTTATATTAACCATACTTCCAATATAATAGAATTTCTCCCTACACTCCAACAAGTTCTTCTTACATCTTTATAATTTTTTCAAAATAGAAAAAAAATATTTAATGGAAACAGTAAAAATTTAATTATTACACACCTCTTTCTTTTCTCTTTCATCTCCACCTCTTTCTCGTTTCGCATCTCTCTCGTTAGCTTATCTTGTATAACTTCATTTTTCTTTTCATTGAATCAGTGGTTTTCACAAGTCCGGACACCCTTCTAAAATTTTGCAAATTTTATTTTACAAGTCCGAACACCCTTGTCTGAACTTGTAAAAAATTTGCAAATTTTTTTTTTTTACAAGTCCGAATACCCTTGTTCGGACTTGTAAAAAATTTTGCAATTTTTTTTACAAGTCCAGACACCCCATGTCTAGATTGAATTTGGACACTCGTGTCTGGACTAAGTCTAGAAACTCCTATCTGGACTTGTAAAAAAATTTGCAATTTTTTTTTACAAATCTGGACACCCCTATTCGGACTTGTAAAAGAATTTGTAATTTTTTTTACAAGTCTGGACACCCCTGTCCGGACTCAGTCCGGAAATCCCTGTCCGGACTTGTAAACAAGTTTCCAAATTTTGTTTTACAAATTCAGACTTGTAAAAAAATTTGAAATTTTTTTTACAAGTCCGGACACCCCTGTTCAGTCTGAGTCTGGAAACCCCTATTCGGACTTGTAAAAAAGTTTTCAAATTTTTTTTTACAAATCCGAACACCCCTATCTGGACTTGTAAATAAATTTGTAAATTTTTTATTAGGATTAAAGTTATTTTTTTACCTAGGGTATTTGAGACTTTTCCTACATTTATAGAGGTGTAGGGAGAAATTATGGAGGTGCAGGGAGAAATTCTCTCAATATAATATAGGTTTAAATGTCTTTTAGTATGTGTAAAATTATCAATTTTAATTTTAATATCTAAATTTTTAATTTTTTTATTTTAGTATGTAACATTTTTTTAATGTTTGAATTTGATACCGATCCTTAATTATCTTTTATTAACAGATAACGTAGCTAATTGAAATTTCGCATCATCAAGTCCATCATTTGAATGTGTGGAGTCAGCATCAACATCATTTTCATGGTAAGAATTTTTTTTTTAAAATAAAAAATTTTCAAATACTAAAATCAAGATATTAATAAATATTAGATACTAAAACGATAATAATTTCATTTATAGGTATAAAAAAATTATTTAACACTAGAAAAAAGTTATTATCATTACATCGCACATTCTTTATCATGATATGCACACTTCAGTTGATCTCCTTATGTTGAAAGATATAAGTGTTATCGCTACATACAACATCAACAACGAAGTCAATAAAGAAGTTTGTTGAATCATAAAATAACTCTATATAAATCATTCTTTTTAAATGATTAATAGACTAAATGAAGCCTCTTTATTTTTTAAATGTACTAATATAACCTATATTAAGAAAATGCTTAAATATATATGTTTGAAATAAAATTTTTTGCTTTAGGTCGAGTTTCGAATAAATTTTTATTTTGTTTTGGATTCTTAAATTGTTTTATATAAAATTTTAAATTATTTTAAAATACTTTAAAAAAGTGTTTTAGATAGCACTTTAGGAGCTCAAAATAAAATAAAAAATTATTAGAAACTAAAGATAAAACAACAATTTTATAAGAAATTTACTTATATATTAGGAACCTAGATTTAAATCTTAAAATAATGTGTAATACAATCGTAATGATAATTAATATTTTCTAGGCATAAATAATGTTTTGGTACCTATAAAATAAAATTATTTTGATTTTGGTACCTAAAATTTATTTATATTTTGCATTTTGATATCTAAAAATTTTTATTTTTGAAAAAAGTACCTATCATGAAAACGACGTAGATGTTGACTTGAAAATTTTAAATGAGAGCTTAATGACGTGACATTTTCATTAACCATGTCATATATTAACAAAAGATACTTAACTATAGATATTAAAATGAAATATTAAAAAATAATAAATACTAAAATTAAAAAATTGAAAACTTAGATACTAAAGTCAAAAGGACAATTTTTTAGATACTAAAAAGATGTTGAAACTTATATAATATACATATAGACATTTAATAATGTTTTTTTTACATAATACTTAAAAAAAACTATATAAAAAAGAATATATAGCTAAAGGTCTTTGGTGATAATTTCTAATCCTTAAGAATCATGATTTCTAGATGCAAATTTTTACCTTTACTAGTATTGTAATTTTTCCCTCTGCCAAAATTAATTATAATTGAATTTAATGGTACCTTTTATTGTTGGAAATTTTATCCTCATATTTATATATCATTTTATCTCATTATTTTAAAAATTACGCTTCCTAATATTTAAAAATCCATGATTTTTGTCTAACCTTTAACATGAAAGTGTTTACAAATAAAAAACTAATGTTAGAGAGTTATTTGATTGATTTACTGGCAAAGTCTACATATGAAGAGAAATAAGAGAAAGGTTGTGAGTTCCAATTCCTCTAATTATAAAAACTAACATATTAATAATAAATATTTGAATTATAAAAGAATTAAAATAAATAAAATAAAATACTATTCCTAACATTTTTTTAATTAATTGATTGATTAATCACATTTTAATAAACTATAAATAGACTCCATCTCACCAAAATAAATTTATGTTAAGATCGATGTTTATTCCTTAATAATCAACACTTTTTGAATCGCAAAATTTTTGTGAATTTTTAAAAATTGAATCGCACAATTTTTGAATTTTAATAGGAAAAATTGAATTTGTAAAAATAATAAAATAAAATATATTATTAAGTGATAAATATTTTAATAATTATTTTTAAATAATAATTATTTATGAATGTATTTTATCTTTTAAAATATGATCTCCATACTTTAGAAAAGGCAAAATGCAAAAAATACTTTTAATCCATTTGATCCAATTTTCGTCATGACCAGTGGCGAATCTAAAACTTAAAAGACGATTTATTTTAATATATATATATATATATATATATATATATATAGAAAAGATAATTCAGGTAAGAAAAAAGGTTATATAAAAAAAGAAAACTTAATAATAATTAAATGATTTTTATAAATGATTTAGAATCGAATTGTGAATTAAATAAGCTTTGATTCTCTCATACACAATTTTTTCTACAAACACCGAAGAAAACTCTCTCTTTCTCTCTTCAACTTCTCTATTGTCCACAGCGGCACCGGCGAAACTGTTTCAAAATCTATGCTTTGATGTTAAGGCATTCTCTGCTACTTTATAATGCTTTGGTTTCTTGTTATCTATTTTTATTTTTGTTTTTCTTTCTTTGTTCGTGGATTTTTCTTTCGATTTTAATTTTATTTTTTCGAATTGTAGATATGGAAGTTTGATCTATTTTGGAGACAAAAGCTTTTTGATAGGTGTAGAGGTGATTCTTGAGTTAGAGTGGTAGTTTGATCGATTGTGACCTGGTTTTGGCAGTGGAATTTTTTTTGGTGCGGTGTTTAGTTCAACTACGTTGCTTTGTATTTGAGTAGCTTGAAGTTTTGTTTGAACCAACGGAGGGTCCTCTCGGTTGGGGAACGACGACCTAGGATGTGGCGGTGCGGGAATCGTAGATGATGAAGCTTCAACAACGAAGTCTATCAACTACATTATGCGATGTTGACTAGGGTTAAACATTTGCAGAAGAGGTTTCTGTGTGAGAGAACTATATGAACTTATTTAATTCACAACTCAATATAAATAGTTTATTGAAATCCTATGATTACATTATATTTTCTCATTTCTCATCATAACTCTTTTTCTTATCTGAGTTGTTCCCTTTCTCTATCTCTTTATATATATATATATATATATATATATATATATATATATATATATATATATATATATATATAAAGAGAAACATCTCCCACAAACCAAACCTTTGTCTGACGCGCCACTTTTTCTTATCACCCCCGCAGATCCTCTACAAGATCAGCACTACGATCGTTAACGATACCGACAATGGTAGTGGGGATAACAATGATGGTGGCAGTATCGACTATGGTGACAATAATGGTAACAATGTACGATAGGGGTGGTGGTAGTGATAGTGATGGAAACGACGATGGTAGGGAATAACAACGGTGGTGCCTCCGCCCCGCATCACTATTGCCACTGTCATCTTTACCATAGTCACCATTATTATCAATACCACTACCTTCGCCGCCTATGTCACCACCACCATCGTTGTTACTTCCACCACTACTGCCGACGGCTGTGGTGGCGATCTTGCAGATGATCCGTTCGATGACAAGAGAGAGCAGTGTGTCAGATAAGAGTTTGGTTTGTGGGAGAGGTATCTGTGTGAAAGAAACACGTGAGTTTATTTAATTAACAACTTAATCTGAACCGTTTATTTTATGATTATTATTATGTGATATAAATCTACTATACAGATCATTTTGAAAATAGTAAAGTAAGAAAAAGAGAAATTTTACCCTAACTGCGACTTGCTAGTAGAACCAAAGTTATCAAAAAGCAACGTGACGTAACTGTGACCTGTCGATAGAACCAACACTATAAAGTTCTTATCCAAGAACAAAGATAAAATTTCTCACAAGAGAAAATCCTCTAAGTTAATATTCTGAATTCTGTTGTTGTGGGAAAAACTTACAAGAGACTTCAATTTATAGGTAAAGATAGGAAGTCTTGAGAAAAGAAACATTAAAACTCCGCCTTGATTTTCCATTAGTCTTGGTTTTCCACTAATTTGCCCACTTTCCCATTATTTCCTACTTGGATACATAATAACTTAGGAACTCTAAAAACTCAATAACTTTCTAGAAAAACATGAAAAGTCATAGGAAATATCACTCATAAAAAAAAATGAAAATTACATAATAATTAACCTTTAAAGAAGTCTAGCCCATGAAAAGTTTGTTCTGATATGAATTTGGGTTTCTTTCTCTCTAGTCTTCAAGTAGGAAGGTTGTCCAATGTGGAATGAACTTTAATGCTTCTTCCTTTGACTTGATCTCCATTATTAGGCTTTGTAAAGTTTGCTTCATTGTTTTAGCCATAGATAGAGTCATAGGACCTCCAATGTCACACAAAGCATCCTTAGGTCGGCTTGTCAGGTCTCCATCATTCCCTTACTCTTGAAAAGGAATTGTCCTTGAATCAAGTCCATCGTCACCTACATCAAACAAGGATAGATCAACTACATTTCCTACGTGAGTTGGATGGGCACGATCTTTGTCTCGTGATATCTGACATACCAACATTTTGACTCATGCTTTCAAAATATGGGTCATAAAAGTGTCAGGGTAATTCGGAGGGTGGCTTGGGTTACATGAAGACAGATTGGTTTGGAACGGGGAAAGACAAGAGGGCTAGCGAGGGAGACTACTTGCAGCAGAGGTTTCCTTTAGAGAAATGCACAGATGTGCAGGAGCTAAAACCGTACCCTTCCTACTCAAACAAACAAGTTGCTAGCACTATGAGTTGCGCTTAAAATAAGCTCTTTCCAACGGTTAGTTGCATATTTCCATGATCACTTGGCAAATCCAGCCTGTAAGCATTATTATTGATCCTTTTTAGCACTTCAAAAAGGTCCAACTCCCCTAGGTTGCAACTTGGATTTTCTTTGAGTAGGAAATCTTTCTTTCCTCATATGAACCAAAACCCAGTCTCCAAGTTCAAAAAGCACTTTGACATGCCCCTTATTTTCTTGCTTTGTGTATTGTGTATTCCTTTTCTCAATGTTGGTTTGAACTTTCGCATGCAATTCCCTAACAAAGTCTGGTTTATGCTTTCCATCCAAATGAGAAACCTCATTAGTTGTCAAGGGCAAGATATCTAGAAAATTCAGAGGATTAAAATCAGACACGAATTTAAAAGGAGAATGAGAAGTAGTAGAATGAATGGTCCTATTATATGCAAATTGAACATGTGGCAAACACTTCTCCCATTGTTTCTAGTTCTTTTGAATGATGGCATGCAACAAGGTACCAAGTGTTATGTTGTCAAATTTTGTTGCTAACAGTAGAAAATAAGAATTTTGTCCTTGACTTGTTCCATAGAGTTTGCTAAAAATGGCTAAGAAACTTTAAATTCCTATCACTTACTATGGTTCTTCGTAATCCATGCAAATGCACAACTTCTTTAAAGAACAAGTCAGCAATGTGTGTAGCATCTTTAGTTTTAGAACATGCAATGAAATATGTCATTTTACTAAACCAATCAACAACAACAAAAATGCTATTTTTGCCACTTTGGGACCTAGGCAACCCCAATACAAAATCTATTGAAATATCAATCCATGGTTGATTAGGCACATGTAGAGGTGTGTAAAACCCATGGGGTATGGCTTTAGAATTTGGCCTATTTACATGTGACACACTTATTACAAACAGATTGCACATCATGCTTCATTTTAGACAATAAAAATGCTCATGAAAAATTTATAAAGTCTTTTGAATTCCAAAATGTCCCATCAATCCCCCACTATGAGTTTCTCTAACTAGCATTTTACGCAAGGAACAAAGAGGCACACAAAGCTTAGTGTTTTTAAACAAGAACCTGCCATGCCTATAATAGTCCCCTACAACATGTTTAGAACAAGAATTCTATATTTGACCAAAATCAGAATCATTGACATAAAAATCCTTCACAAATTCAAAACCAAGCAACTTAGTCTGCAAAGAAGCCAGTAAAGCATACATGTGAGATAATGCATAAACCATAATATTTTCTTTACCATTTTTATATTTGATCACATAGGGAAACATATCAATGAACTCCAACCACTTAGCATGTCTCTTTTGAAGTTTTCCTTTATTTTTCAAAAACTTCAAACTTTGATGATTAGAATGAATTACAAACTCTCTTGGCCATAATTAGTGTTGCCAATTTTTCAAAGTCCTTACTAAAGAAAACAACTCCTTATTATAGGTAGAGTAATTCAATGATGTCTCACTAAAAAAATGCAATTGGTTTAGAGTCCTGCATTAACACAACTCCTATCCCAACATCAGAAGCATCACATTTAATTTCAAAAGCTTTATAAAAATTAGGAAAACAAAGCAAAGGTGCATTGGTCAACTTATTTTCTAGCGAATTAAAAGATCTCTCATGCAAATCATCCCATTTGAACACAATATTCTTTTTAGCAAGTTCATTCAAAGGTGTAACTTAGAACTAAATTTTTTCACAAACCTTCTATAAAAACTTGCTAAATCATGAAAACTTCTTACCTCATTTGCATTCTTAGGTGTAGGCCATTTTTTTATTGCCTTTATCTTCTCTTCATCCACACTTATTCCTTTAGAGAACAACAAATGCAAAAAGCACAAGGAATTCAAGGAAAAATGAACACTTTTTGAGATTTCATACAAATTATTTTCTTTTAAGACAATAATAACAGCACACAAGTGATCAACATAAATCAAAATATCATCAAAGTAGACCATAACAAATTTTCCAATGAAAGAGCACAATACTTGGTTCATCAATCTCATGAAAGTGCTGGGTGCATTAGTTAAGCGAAAGGGCATCACTAATCACTCATATAAACCATATTTTATTTTGAAAGTGGTTCTCCATTCATCACCCTCTTTCATGCGAATTTGATTGTATCCACTTTTCAAATCAATTTTAGAAAACACATAGGAACCATACAACTCACCAAGCATATAATCTAATCTAGGAATAAGATATTTATATTTTACAGTGATTTTGTTGATGACTCGACAATCAATACACATGTGCCATGTTCCATCTTTCTTTAGAACCAAGATAATAGGAACATAACATGGACTAAGACTTTCCTCACAAAGCCTTTTTCTAGTAATTCCTTCCCTTGCCACTGAATTTCCTTTGTTTCTTTTGGATTTGTCCTATAGGCTGACCTATTTGGAAATTGAGAACCTGGAATGAGGTTAATTTGATGCTTAATACCTCTTAAAGGAGATAATCCTAGGGGTAATTTTTCTGGAAAAACATCAATGAATTTCTGTAACAAAGAACTAATTTTACAAGACAAAGAAAAATGCAAATTGTTAGTGAAGTAAACATCTATCAAATTGCTAAGGACACCCAAGAACCTCATCTTTGTATTTTCCAATGAAAAATAAAGTCAAAACTTGTTTTGTCACCCTTATATCTCCAGAATCACAAAAAATTTCCTATTAACTTCGTAGCAGGTCTGAGAATTATCTAAAGATATGAGTTTATTTGTCATTTTTTATTGTCAATCTCTCATATATAACTATTTTTTAAAGGTAAAAAAAAATTTAAATTTTTTATTTTAATCCGGATTCTATTCCAAACATTTTTCTTGTTTGTTTGTAGCGACAGACAATCCCATTATTCCATGTCTCAACTCTACAAATACATGCCACTCTTTGGCCTATGTGCTCTATCTCCACCAAGCCTCACTCTTCACTCTCTTCAAATCTGAACCCTATAAGTCCCTAGCTAAACGCTTCTCATTACTCACCACAATTCCACTCTAACATCCCATGGAATCATCAGGTTTCTGCTTGGTGTCCCCGCAGAAGCACCAAGAAGCTGTTCATAGCCGTTTCTTCGACCCCTCTTGGCTCCAAATGCAGCCCCTCGTTCCCACCAACTTCATATGGCCACAGGAATGTGTTGCATACGCCAACGAGGAGTTCCAAGCGCCAATGGTGGACCTTGGAGGGGTTCTAAGGGACGATTTTGAAGCCACAAACGAAGCTGTTACCCTCATTCGAAAAGCGTGCTCCACCCACGGCTTCTTCCAAGTGATCAACCATGGCGTTGATCCTCTACTCATTGGTCAGGCCTATGAACAAATGGACTCGTTTTTTAAGCTCCCAATTCGCAGGAAAGTTTGTGTTCGGAAGATTCCCGGTTCGGTCTGGGGCTATTCTGGTGCACATGCTGATAGGTTCTCCTCCAAATTGCCATGGAAAGAGACACTTTCTTTTCCCTTTGATGATAGCAACACCTTAGAGCCTGTTGTCACTAGCTTCTTTAACTCCAACTTAGGGGAAGACTTTCAACAAGCTGGGTAAGACAGTTTCTGTAGAATATAACTGTTCTTTTAATGGATTTATATCATCTTTCTCACTTTTTGTGTTCCATTTTTTGTCCACCATTTGTGTGATGACGTGTGTTTAAATTACCATTATTAATAAGGAGTATCTTATAAATTAAAAAAAAAACACACATGTTATTACTGGAGCAACAAATTAAAGATAACCGTAGAAGTGGAGTGATTTAAATCCTAATCAGTAAAAAGTGTTAGTTTGTTAATTTGGTTAAAATCCAGGAGTTAGAACTCTACCACATCTTTGTCTTTTCTTCTTCTTGAAAAAGGAAAATTTATTAAAATTTATCATCACTGTCCTGAGGAGTGATAGGTGATAGGATAAAAATTCAGATACAACAATAGATAGGAACAAATAGAAAGGACCCTCTAAGTAATATGATAGTTACTTTCACAAAATCAGTTGACAAGAGTTATATTATTTTATAGATTTATCCCACAAGAATTAGGATCAAACCACAATAGAAACACTACAACTTAATTACTTTAAGTCTCTTCATGCATACAATTGATTTTAATGACTATTCAACGAAAGAGACACCTTTAACCTTACACAACCTTTTGAACCACTTCGAAGAGTTTTACAGGGAACTATCCCACACTTCTTTGTATAGGGAAGATTTATTTTTAAACACCACTTCCTTCTTGACATCCCATATGCCCCATAGAATTGATAGCCAAAAAAACACTAAGTCAAAAAGAAACATTAATATCAAAAGAGTTACAAATACTAAAAAAATTTCAGAAACTCAACCCAGATGAATGTGGCATAATAGAGATAAAACCAAATCATCTAAACCATTATCCAATCTTATATTTTCTATAATAAAAAAATTAACGTACCCCATTGTCCAAAGACTACGCTCTCTACAAAGGTAAGAGAGAACATTATTGTTCTCATCTTTACTTTTATATATGCCAAAGAGATTATTTCTAAATATAAACCTACATGTAACCAAGACACAACTTTATCGTGTTAGGACTAAGTCCTTTCTAGTATCTTTTTATGATATGGTTGATTTTGTTTTACCGATTCAAGTTTGTGATCTGTTTAAATGCATCTACATAATGTGTAGTAATTTATTTTCTTTTAATTAGCAGCTATATTTTGAAGAAAAATGTTAATTAGCATATAATAGTTTTCAACTTTTCGTTATGCATGAACTCCTGTTCGGTGCATACATATACACTCAATTAGCATATACTATATTTTTTCTTTTCATCGATTACGTCATATTATCTATTACATTTATATAACTTGTTTGGTTGTGCAAAAACTTCTATTTAAAAGGAATCCAGTTTGTATAGTTTCCGAACTTCACATCTGTGTGATGTAGTTGAAGCACAACCAAACACAGACTTGCACTTTTCTCTTTCTCTCTCTGGGTATAAAATTGACAAATGATGTCAATGAATGATTTTCGCTTCATTAAATTTCCAAGAATATAGCGTGTTTTTGGTCAAAACTTGCCTTTTATATATATATATATATATATATATATATATAATATATAATATATATAATATATATATATATATATATGTATGTATTATTTTTGTAAAAAAAAAAAAGAATCTCCACGTAGGTGCTATTCGTGCTGAATAGCAGTGTTGTATCCAAAATACACTTCACTCATATTTTTTATACACTTTGCTCACATTAAAAAAATTTCATAGAGAAGTTTAAGACAAAACATTTATTTTACTAACAACAATATACCCAATCAAACATAAAGTACTAGGTAATAGTTAATTAACATCATGTCATGTACTTTTCTGTTCATATTCTCTTAAAATTGTGAATTTCATATATATTACGTACCATCCATATGTACAAAATTTAACTAATCAAACTAAGTGTTTGTTGTACAGAGTGGTATTCCAGAAGTACTGTGAAGCAATGAAGAATTTGGGCATGAAGCTGTTGGAGCTATTGGCAATTGGCTTAGGAGTGGATAAGTTGCACTATAAGGACTTGTTTGAAGATGGTTGTTCAGTCATGAGATGCAACTTTTACCCATCATGCCAGCAACCTAGTCTTGCACTTGGCACTGGACCACACTGTGACCCAACATCTCTCACCATTCTTCATCAAGATCAAGTTGGAGGGCTTGATGTCTTCGTAAACAACACGTGGCAGACAATTCCACCTCGTCCCGATGCACTGGTTGTTAATATCGGTGACACTTTCACGGTGCGTAACACACTAATTATTAACATTTATCTATAAAAAAAATAATTGCACTTAGTGTTTTATGTAACATATGGTGATGCATAATAGTTACAAGAGAGAGTCTATAATATCTTTTCTAAGTTAAGGAGTATTGATACTTCTATTTTTTTAATCAATTAAATTGTAGATTTTATTCAAGTTATTTTTTAATAAATTAAAATAAATTTTATAAATTATTTTTTACAAATTATTTTGTTGTAAATCTTAGACATATTTATTTATCTCTAAATAAATAAATAAAACTTATTTTAGTTTATTTAAAAAATCACTTCAATAAAATCTACAAATTAATTAATAAAAAAAAAATACCAGTACCCTTTAAACTAAGAAAGTCACACTAGAAATTACCTAGTTACAATGTTATATGTTTGCATCTCTTACTCTGTGGCTATCAATTACTGTCCACTGTGTGGCCTTATTATCTCTGTTGCTGCAAAATGACAAATTCGTCCATTAAAAGAGCAGATATACTTTTGTGTATCAAGATCGGTTCTCAGTGCAGGATGTCTGACATTTTTGTTTTTGGTTACATTATACTGAATTTGTATGAATGCATGTGTTTGAAAAAAAAAAATAAAATGACGTAATTTTTTACATCACATGAATAATGCTGGTTGGATAGCACCAATACCAAACTTTAAACCAGTCAGGCATTTTACAAGTTTATGAATATTTTTTATATGCTTATTCTGCTGAACAATTTGTTTGTGACTTTAAACTTCATATACAAAAAGAAACTTAATATGATCATATGATTTTTTTAATATTAAATTAATGATTCTTTTTGTTTTTGTAGTTACTAGTTAATTAAGGAATGAATCTTAGTCCTCGTCTAGCTACAAAAATGTCTCTTCGGTAGAATAAGTAATATTCTTATTTTTAAAAATAAAAACACTTTAAGATGGATTAATAAAAAAATAGTTTTTGTCAACCTTCAAACAATAATTGGTAAAAAGGACCAGATAGTCAAACCCTAACACTATTTTTGTTTGATGCTTTTCTTTTCCTTTAGAGTATCATACTATATAATGCAGCTGAGCAAATAACACATGCCCATTGTTTTTTGGCCTACGACGGGTAGAAATTAAAGACCAAATAACCAATTCGTTTTGTTTATATTTTCCATATTGTTTTCACAATTCCTGATTAAAAAATTATGAGTGCAGTGCCAAAATTATTGCTAATAAAAGAACTAATTGAAAAATAACATATATATTGTTTTAACAAAGTCTAGACTAAGGAACAAAAGCAGTGCCAAAATTATTTTATTATTTTTTACTAATATAAGATAAGGTCAGCATCAGGAAAGCTATAGGAACTGGTCAAGAGTAAAGACTAAAGAAGTTGCAATTGCAGGAAAGTATGGGAAACCCTTAAAATGACACAAGAAGGCCTAGCAAGTAACGACAAGCAAGAATATATCCAAATAATATCTTGAACACATGCATGCATACCACATACGGAGGGTGAAGATGAGCAAGAGTTATAGATAGCACAATAATGTGGTTAGGAATAGGGAATCAATATATGAATGGACATGTTAATTAACTTATTTGTTGGTTGTTGGTTACAGGCATTATAGAAAGAGTTGTCTGCATAGAAAGTACTGTGAAAATCGAATAAGTGATCAATCGATACACCAGGTTAATGGGTTTGTGATGATAAAACCTATACCCGGTATATATTAAGAAAATAAAAAATTTTATATACAATATAATTGACTAACAGTTAATATTATTTTATCAATTCATAATTTAAAACAATAACCTATACAAGAATAAATAATCTTGCACAAATATATGCAGTATCATATATGAGTAACTCACTGATTAACATTTACCAATAAAAAATGAAAAATAGTGATGATTGATGAGGAAGAGTTATAGATAACACAAAAATGTGGTTAGAGAATAGGGAATGATGTAAGTGCATGGACATGTTAATTAACTTATTTGTTGGTTGTTGGTTGCAGGCATTATCAAATGGTAGATACAAGAGTTGCCTGCATAGGGCAGTGGTTAACAAGTACAAAGAGAGGAGGTCCTTGGCATTCTTTCTGTGCCCAAAAGAGGACAAAGTGGTGAGAGCCCCAGAGGATATTGTGCGTAGGGATGGGACAAAACAGTATCCAGATTTCACATGGTCGAATTTGCTTGAATTCACACAAACGTACTACAGAGCAGACGAAGCTACACTGCAAAACTTCACCAAGTGGTTGCTAAACTCCAAACAACAAACAACAGAACTTTTTAAGTTAACCAACAAATAGATTCTGTTTTCCTCCTTTGCTTTTACTAGAGGTCCAGATGCAGTGCCGCATTAAATTCCACCATTTGTAGCTTTCCTACACTCCAAGCTCTCAAATTTTTATGTCACTTAATTCCAATACATACGGCGTGTTCCAATTTATTGCAAGAAACTTTATGTATGGTGGTTTATTATGTATCTATGCAACTAAGGTTTCTGGTACAAATTACTTAGCCACAATTAATTTGAGAGTATCAAGGCTTCTAATTCAAGTATGGGGCAAGAATTATTATAAATTTTGAAGGAAGGCTAGTAACCCACTTTCCGACATACTTTAACACACTTCGTTAGTATTGATTGAAATTTACTTAAAATACAAAATTGAAAGAGAGAAATAATGCCTAAATAAGATTTAAGATCTACTAAAATTTGTGATTTCCTATAAAATAGCATTTTTTATTTTTTTTTGGAAAATGCCAAAATTATACTTGATAGTCATAAGCTGCAAAAATAAAAAAAGATTTAAAGTACAACTAATACAATACCTACCAAATTATACTATCCCAACTAATTTACTTATACCCTACATAGATTGTTAATACTTTTCACACCAAATTTACTTATCATTGTCAACTTAAACAAACCAAAAATTGTATATACCGGTTATAGAAATAAGGATATCTCTTATGAAAATAGGGTTGTACATACTAAAGGTTGTGCAAATTACTTTTCAAAATTCATTATTCATGTATTTGATTTTTATGAATAAAAATAAGGACATCTCCCATAAAAGTGGTCTATTTGGATCGTTTCATATATATTGAAAATTATGTTAGGTGATTTTCATATCGTATCAGTATTAAGTAACTTAATCACAAATTCATTCAAATGTTAACAAATTTTAAGAAATACATATTTTTATATTTTTTTATTAATTAACTATATTAGGTGATTCTCATATTAAATATATTATTTTAATAAAAACAATAATTTTTTTTCTTCAAATAATCCAACCTCAACTTCAAACACTTGGTTTTGTCACATAAATTTGCTTCACGATAAGCAATTGTTGTCTTAAAGAAACTCCACTAGATATACTAAATAATCTGACCCTTTTAGGTGGAAGGATCGATACAGCAAAAAAATTATTATTAATTAGAATGCATTTCATTATATCTGTGATATGATGTTGCGGGGAATTTTGGAGGTGGCCGGTGGTACTGTTTCTATTTGGTGGCGGGTTAGGGTTTGGGAGATACGTTCGAGACAACGAAATGGCATAAGGCAAAGGTGTGAGGGAAGAGACGGATCGAATGCCAAATTTAAATTTGAATATTGTAATATGATTAAATCTGTCTTGGATGGTGATGAATGTTTTTATTAATAATATTTATTTTGCTTAAAAAAAAGTATGTGTTAAAATTCCATTTAAATGTGACAACTATGTGGTTTTGTTAAAAGTCATTGTAATGAATAATTGATTTTTGTAATATAGTACTTTATAAGCAAAGTATTAAATATAAATGTAATTAGTGTTTTAAAAAAAATAAAAAATTCATCATGTTGTAAGTAGAAAAAATAATGTGAAAATGTTACAAAATTTAATAAAATTATCCCTTCAAAGAAGTATCAATCAATATCATTAAATTTTGCATTTTATGTGATATAAAAGATTACCTAGTTTGCTAATATTTTTCAAATGGTGACATATCATTTCGTAAATTATTTTCTAAGAACTAACTAAATTCAAGGTAATTAGTGAGAAATTAATTATATACAGATACTTATTTTAATTTTAAATATATTAAATACACCCCGATCTAAAAGAGTCCTTATTCAACATTAGAAATAAAACTTTCATGATGCAAAATTTAATTTAATTAGTCTTTTTTTACAAAATATTTTATATATAAATTGATACCTCCATTTCTAAGTTATAAATGTTTTAGGTTTGTGGCTTTATACCTAAACTATAGATATTTTAGAATTTTAAGATTCAATTTCTAATTTTTTTTCCAACTATATACCTTGATTTATCATTTTATATATATATATATATATATATATATATATATATATATATATATATAAAACTACTAAATAATACTACTGCATTGATAGCTCATGGTGCCAAGTGAATAGACATTTTTTATATTCTTGAGTGGGAAAAATTTCATTGTAATTTCTTTGAGCTAAAAATAAATAAATAAAAAATATAATTTATTTTAATAAACTAAATAAAAATAAGATTATTTTTAAATTAGAACTTGATATTATAAATAAAAAGAGTTGTCGAAAATAGAACCTCAATTTGAAATGATATTATTGAACAAGACAAAAGTATAAGTTAAAGTACCTTGTTTAATTTGAGTCTAAAAATATTGTTTTAGTACTTTTATTTAAGTATAAAAGTAATATATATTATAAAAGTTGGAATAATAAAAAATAGCTGAATCACATAGTTGAAGTTAAATAAAAATATTTTATCTGAATAATAATTTCTTAATCTATTTACTAAATTCTTAAACATCGAATGGTTGGTAATACTATTCCTTTGCTGATTAAGTTTTTACTATTTTTCTATGAGATCACTTTCTATGAAAGTTAAGTATTTCTTAGTGTTCTTTACACCTAAATTATTTAACAATAAAAATAATACCATAATTCAATTTTCATAATTAAAGTTAGGAATATACTTCATTTAGACCAAACTGTAAGCAAGAAAAAGTTAATATGTTGGAATATTAAAATATAAATAAATTTAAACTATTTTTTTTCCTATTTACTCATAATATATAGAGTTTTATCTCCAAAAATTTTGCTTTTTTTTATCTTATGCAATTAATGTAAATGATAGTTTAAAAAATAAACAAAATTTCTCATTGAAACTATCGATGAATGACAATCACTTTTTTTTTTATTATATTTCAATTCGGAGGGAGTACTGCTCAATTATTAACCTCATCCAAATAAATTAATTAAAGTTAGACATATATTACCTCCTCCTTAATTATAAGATGATATTGATTAAGTTATACTTTTTTAAAAAATAAATTTATATATCTATTAATGATTAAAGACAAAAATCATCTTCTTAAAACAAAAATATTTAATTAAAATAACTTCTTAATAAAAAGAGATAAAAAAATTTACAACTCAATATTTTAATAAGGGAAAAGGAAGTAGTATTGAACATTATATGAACCTCTCGTATCAGAAAACTAAACCTCAGCCAAATCACTGAATCAATGGAAAAGTGAAATTCTTTATTTATTTGATATTGGGAAGGTGGTGCTCAGATGTCATAATATGTGGAGTCAGGTTTAGAAGTAAAACCCTAAACCCGAAAAAAAAAACCCCATTAAAGTAATTAAATCATAAATTGTGGGAAGGAAAAACCAGCGATCGAGAGTATCCGCTATCAAAACAAGATTCTTCCAAATCAAAGTTATTTCATTTGGGAAACTTGTCATCCACAAGTTAGACAATTTCTATTAGATGCTTGGGTCGGCACTAACTAAAATTTTAGATCAATAAAATAATATTTATTATTAATTTTATTAAAAAAATATTATATGTATATATTGAAAAAAAATCAATATATTTATAAAAAATATTTTTTTAATTTATTTTAAGTCTCTATTATCATTGGACCGATCATGGTTTAGGGTTATTTTGTAAGAAGATAGTTTTGGTCCTGTTTTGTATGTACTTTTCATTCTGATCAAGAAAAAAAAAAGTGTCGATTGACGTTGATTATGCACGAAGCCATTTGTCTGATCTAGTCTCCATTTCCATCCTGATAAAAACCTGAAGTGGGCACAGAGTTTTTGTTTCTTGCTTCCACCAAAGCAGTTGCATGCTAGAAATCAAAATTGCACAGCTTTCGTGGAGTATCTTTAATAGCCATTTTTTTTTTTACAATTAATGCAAGTAATGGTTGTAATGCAAGTTAAATCACCGGAGAGTTCTCCATTGGCACTTAAATTTAGGGTTTTTGGTGTGCACTAAGAATACTTTCTGACGGATATTGAAAGATTGAAACGCGTAATGGTTAATAACTGAAAAAATAATTTGGATTCAAAGGTCAAAGCTATTAAATTAGTTTATTATATTAGAAATATATATTTGATATAAAAATACATATTTAATAATGTTTTTATATATTTTATTTTATAGACAAAAATGTAGTTTAGAAAAATTGTTATTCTGTTTTCAAAGTTTTTTTTTTGTTAAACCAAAAGAATTTTATTAAAAAATAAGAGAGAACACATTTTTAAAGTTTACATAAGATAAAACTTAAAAAAGTAATCATTTTGTTTTCAAAATTAATTTTAAATTTTTCAATTATTTTTAATTGAAAAATATTCTATAAAATATAAAACAATTAGTGTAATAATTAAAAAATATAATAATATTAACAGAAGAATTTTATTAAAATAAGTAGTGTATTATTAGATGATTCAATAAATAATTTTATTAAAAATATTACCAGGGTAAAAATGAAAAAGAAAAAAAAATGCTATAAGTCCTAAACTTAGGATTATAAAGTGGGTTAGTGGTAAAACAGAGAAAGGGAAACCGAGAAATTAAAGTTAAAATCTGTCCACTAAAACACTAGCGATTAATATTTATTTATAAAAAAAAATATTAAACTCAAATGTTGGAATAAATTAGTAAGATAAACCAGTATATAATTAAAACATCTTACTTAGACTTTCTTTTTCTGACGAATGTAAGTTTTTATTAGAAGTGAAAGTGAAATTGGCGACCTTTTTTCACCCCTCCTTCCCTAATTAACTAAACTAACTTATAACTTTTAACACCTTTATTTTGATATAAGAGCAGTACATCTTAGGGTGCTTCGAGAGATCATGCTGATAAAAGCTGGTTTTCAATAGAACCAAAGAATGGAGAGCTTGACTTGGCAAGTAAGAGCGCTTAGAATTTAGCACTAGTACTTGTTTAAGTACCATTGCTTATCGAATAAAACATAATGTTTATCCCTATTTTGCAACTACACCAGATTTCATACAGAGGAAAAATTGTTTTTACGAATGAGTAGATGAAGAAAAACAACAAACAATCACATTCAATACTTAACAAAAGTTGAAACTTTGACCAATCTAAAACATCCCAGATTAAAATAACCAGATTAGAATTTTGAGTGAGTTTTGTGGGAGATGAATGAATTCGAGAGACAAATGAGTGCATTTCGCTTATCCATAAAAAGATGTAAATGGTGCATTTTTTAGGCATATGAAAATGCACATTTATGTGATGTATTAAATATTTTATTTTTATCCAATATTATGGATTATTTCTATGCATATTAAATTATTTATTAAAAATATTTATATTATTTATTATATTTAATAAAAATATTTTTATCCACATTAAAACATCATTTATTTACAATAATTATATTAAAATTTGTAACTTTATAAAAAAAATTGAAATGAAAAAAAAATTATAAAAAATAATATGAATTGCTTATGAATAATATAATGAGATGAGATATTGAATGAAGAAAGAGAGTCAAACTTTTTCACCTGTTGAAAAAGTCATGATTGTTTGAGTTAAATCAATTGAGTTTGGTCCTAAAGTATATAAGAGAGAGGTTTAGGTTAAACCTACTCAAAAAACTTAAAAAATTGCTTACAAATAATGTTGTTGCTCTAACAGGAAACATATAGACTAATTAAATGTACTATAGTTAAACTACAATGACTTGCCTCAGTTGTACTAGTAAGAGAGTGTTGGACTATTTATGGCGTGTGACTGTGTATTACGTACTTGTGGTTGGGTGGGAATTGTTTTGTCTTTCAAAATGCTTCATTGGGTATGGTTCAGCTAGTAGATAAGGTTGTCTAGAGGGTAAAGTAGGAGAAACCAACCATTTGTTTTATTATATGGTGTATTCATCCTGTTGGGTGTAGAAGCATCACCTTATTGGTTTTTTATTCCGTCGTTTTTTATTCATGTTAGAATACCCTTTCTTACTCTCTTTAATACCATTTTAATTTATTTGTATATATAAAAGAGGAAACCGTACTATATTTGGCAAACATAATAATTTAGTTGCGTAAGACCTGTTACCCTCAGAAATAGAAATGTGGCCATATAATCCATGAATTGAGTATTTCACCACTGTCGATGCATGCTCTAATAGTATTCACAGGTTGCAATGCTTCAGTGTGTTTAGCAATACTTAAAAAGACATCGCAAACGAATACATTTTGTATGAAAGTGATTGATATGATAAAACAGTGTTTTCTTGGCTAAACTAATTAAAGGTATTTTTAAAATAATACATACTACAAATTTGAACACTTTTTATATAATTATCAGTTTGACAATATTTTTAAAATAATACACACTCTTTTTTATCGTTTGAAATCTATTGAAACATACAAAATAATTATATGCATTTCAATTCCTATTTAATAAATTTTGGTAAATTTTAATTACCAATAAAGGCATATTAAAAAATCTACAGTTAATTAGCATTTTTTTTGAATGATTAATCCACTATACACTAAAAACATACTTGTAAGTTATAAAATATTATTAGAATTTATACTTATTCATTAATATAAATGAGTTTATTTTTTTGGATCACTATATTATAGATGTAAATTATTAATTTCTCTCTTTGTAATATAGGAGCATTGTTATATAGTGGGGTTTACTGGGGTTATTATTTTGTGGTCTGCAGGGTGGTTACTTATTATTCATGTCATTTGTTTCATTATTACTAAGTAACCCCTGGTGCATTTATATATATATATATATATATATATATATATATATATATATTTGGTTATAAAAAATTATTTGGTTATAAAAAATTAAATTATTTATAGATTTTGTGATGAATTATTTTTATAGAAAAACCTATTTGATCATATTTTTTGGGTATCTCCTCATTATTTATTATTATTATTATTATTATAATATATATATATATATATATATATTTTCAACTCAGGAACCTAACACTTTATTTTTAAATATCCGAACCTAATTCTATCCTAACTATGACTTGTTGGCTATAGATGAATTTTTACTTTTTACTGGTTCATAAAATCAAGTAATTAGCACTACACTTGTATGGAAATTTAAAAAAAAAATTGAAATTTTGGTTTTTCATAATCTGCAGTTACAGGTTATTGATACTTTCTTTATCTACAATTTGTTTTACAATTTTATAATCCCATGTCATTACATCCAGGTGTTTTTTTCTTCTTTTACAGTCTTTGGAGTATCAGCTAATAAGAGTAAAGTAGTAAACTAATAAAAGCAGGTGCCACTTCAACAACATGATTAACTTCTGGTTTACTATATATGCCTGCATTAATTTATCTTCTCATTAAGAGTCATGAGGTCAATGGTAGTCAACCAACTCTATGGAGTATCTGAAAAGCCTGAAGATCAATGGTAATTGTACGGATGTAGATAATTAATTCAGATTTTTTCAAGAGATGCAGTTAGTGAGTGTGTAAAAATATGTGGATGTAGATATTGTTGGAATGTTGATGTTGACTATGTCTAAGGGTGGAGATACCTCTTATACCCCTTATGAAGTAAATTTTCTTTGGCTGAGAACAGTTTAATCTTCTTCGCAAGAAGGAAATGTTAGGTGCAAAGAACAACAATCATGACCAAGGATAAAATTCTCTTCCCAATTTATGTGCTCTTTCTATCATATCTCTAATAAAAAACGGTATATTAATTTTTTTTATCTCTTACATATAGCTTATTAAATGAAATAATATTTTTAAATTAGAAATGGATAAAGCACATGCAATGAAAATAAAGAATTTTTATCTTCAAAATTAATTGTTCATGTTTCAACAATGTTATCATGTATTAAAAATAAGTCTTATAATTGAACAATAATTATCAATCACGGAGATAGTTAATATTGAATTGTTTAAACTTAATTAGTCATTATTTGGACTTTATGCATGACTTAATAGAAGACATTCTCGTACTTTCTATACATGACTCTAAAAAATAGAAAGCACAAGTGTCTATTTGACAACAGTTTTATAAAACTGTTTTTAGTATTTTAGTATTTAAAAACTAAAAAACTAGTTTGGGTAGTGTTTTCTGAAAACAGTTTTCGAAAACAGTTCTGATTTTTTAGTTTTTAAAAACTAAAAAACAAGAATAGGTAAAAGTAGTTTTGCTTTTCAGTTTTCTGTTTTTGTTTTTTAAAACTCAAAATACAATCAGAAGATGTTGTCTTATGCTTTTCATTAATGAAATATTAATAAACACGAACAAGTTTTTCTATTTTTATATCTTCAAAATAGTTTTCAAATAATACTTGCCAAACAAGTTTTTATTTTTTTTCTTCCCGAAAACAGTTTTTAAAAACTATTCTTGAAAACTCTTTTCAAAAACTAAAATATAAAACCAAACCAATCAAGTCTTTACTCTCCCCTTTACCTTTGTAGGTTGAGAAAGTGGTGACCCATCCACACAAAAAACGGGATTCATCAAGCATTCTACAAAGGAGTAAGATGTAATTTTTTCAATATGACACTGGTCTTATGCACTGAGTTGAGTTACCTACATGATGGCTTAGATACTTGTGGTTGCAACCTTGAAAACCAATGTATTGCTCGCCTTTCAAATCTGCCAAATCTTAGTGAAACACACAAAACACCAAACTTTCCTCAATGTTGGATGGCTTGTTATGATCCCCATAAAGTAATAGTAATGGTCATTGACTCATCCTGAAGATATAAAATATAGACCTGACGCATCTCGAGTTCACACCCCCTATCTAGGACCCCACTACACAAAGACTCATGCTCCACCTTTCGAACCAACTCTGCTACCAACTCCTTTTCTCATGAAAACAACTTCTTTCTCATAAACCACCTTCATCCCTACCCCTCATCCTTCTTTTAGGAAATGGAAACATGCTTATTTGTAGCAAGCCCATATAGTTGGGGAAATGCATCCCACATACTACGCTTACCCACCCATTTATCCTCCTAGAAAGCGATTTCTGTGCCAACCTCCAACCTACGCCGAACATTGGTTGAACACCAATCTTTATTGCCTTTCCTTCGTAACTCTATTGAGTGTAAGTTCTTCCACCAGGTACACAGAACACTAATGACCACCCTCTACCCAACTTCCATATTTCTATTTATATTTAGCTTGTAATATCCCACAAACTCTCATGCTCTACCCACATCCTCCATTTCCATTTACCTAATAAGGCTAGTTAAAATTACCCATGTCTCGCAGCCCCAAACCTCCATCCTCCTTGGACTTACACACCTTTTCCCACGACATTCAATGAACCTTCCTACTATTTTCTTTGCTATCCAAAAAATTTATTAAATACAGAGTGTAAAGCATAGATGATACCTTTCAGAGCCTTGAAGAAGGAAAGAAAATAGATTGATAGGCGGATAAAACAGATTTTAGGAGCATTATATGACCAACTACTGAAACATGCTTATGGTCATAAGATTCCAATCTCCTTTTCACTACCTTTAACACTACTTGCCACACGACCAACTTTGAAGGGTTAGTAGCTATGGATAAGCCTAAATATTTGTTGGGCAATGCTCTCACCTTGCAGTTCAAGAAACAAGTGGATGTTCCTAACCATTCCTTTGACACATTCACCCCAAAAAGATGACTTTTGTGGAATTCACCTTTAACCCTGATATTGAATCAAACAAGTGTAAAAATGATTTGATAATCTCTTTGGACTTCTAGTTCCTTTTAGAGAACAATAATGTATCATTTGCAAACTACAAATGGGATATAGATATGCCTCCTCTCCCAATGGAGTAACTCTCCCACATTCCCAACTCGATAGCCTTCTTTATCATTTAACTTAAGCCTTCAACAAAGATAACAAAAAAAAAATGACAAGGGGTCTCCTTGATGAAGCCCCCTTCCCACCCCGAACTCTTCAGTCGAACTACCATTTACGAGCATTTAGATCCTTGTCGAGCCCACACATTCCTTTAACCACATAATCCATTGTGGACAAAATCCTATTCGATCCAAAAGATACCACAAAAATTGTTACCAAACCGAGTCGTAGGCCTTTTCAAAGTCCACCTTGAAACACACTAGTCATTCTGAATTCTCCTTGCATCCTCAGTCAGTTCATTAACAATTAAAACACCATCCAAAATCTGCTTGCTCTCTTCAGAAGCCATTTGATTCTCTGATATTAGTGATTTCATGACTTTACTCATTCTTTTTGCTAGAATCTTTGCTAGTACCTTGTACATACATCCAATTATATATATTAGTTGATAATCACCAATACTGTGTGGATTTGATCTTTTTGGGATTAAAGTTATAAAAGAGTTATTGAAACCCTTTGGTAACTTGTCATGAGCATAATACTCTTGAAAGAACGCCATAAAATCTCCCTTAACCGTATCCTAGAACTCCTTTAAAAATAAGAAATTCAGATCATTAGGGCCTGAACTTTTATTCACTTCACAATCCCAAACAATTTGCCTTATTTCCTCTTCAGAAAAAGGTCGCTCTAGCTCCTCTTATCCTAGTTGAGCTAGTTAAAACCAATGTTATCAATGTTTAGATGATAAAACTCATGACCTTGAAAATGCTGGCTGAAATTAGTGGTTCTACTCAACTTGAACCAATCTATAGCTTGTCTATCTATAATGATTATAATGATTAATATGAACAGGATTGTCTTCCAATAGAAAATATCTGTCATCTAGAAAGAAAAAAAAATTAAGGAAAACAACAATTATGTTTTAAAAATAATCCAAATTAATCAAATACACATAATACTATTTTTTAACCTGGACTTGTTCTTCAATTAAGCATATATATAGGTCTTTAAAAGGCTGAAAATTAACGTACATTAGTAGCACACAAAAAGACGAAAGGAAAAAGAGAAGGGTGGATATTTCTTGCAAGACAGAAGACAAGCACTATAAATGATAAGCTGAAAACAAATGTACACACATACGCTTTTACATCCTTGTGAAAAGAACCACTCGAGTCCTTTGTCACCAGTCTACGTACTTGAGATTTCGTAAGTAAAATTGAGAGGATGATGTTTCATTCTCAAGGTTTCCTTAATAAATGTCTAAGTTTTCCTACAATTTTCACCTCATTCCAAAGATCTCGTACATGAAATTGGAGTAAGGAAAAGACAAACTACGTACAAGAAACAACCAAATAGAGATGAGGATGAGGACATGGCAAAGGACAAACAACAGTAATTGGTTGGTATGTCATCGATCAGGTATATGATATATAACCATAGAGAAACAACCATATTTATTGGGATTGAAAGATTATGGATTAGACGAGGGAAAATTTTCAAGAGGGTACAATGAAGTGGGACTAGTAGTACCTCACCCATTTAAAAGAGAAAAAAAACATGTATTTTTCATGGACCACTTTGCATTTTGCTTAATAATTTCATAAAAAAAGATAACTTAGCCTATACTATTTGAGGCACGTTACTTTTGTCCCGTGTCATCATCGAGATTGTAGGAAAATGTTTTGGGAGAAAGATTCATATTATAGCTAGCCTATTAGCTCTCTCACTTTATGCCTCCATCGTGACTTTTGAAGAAACTGATATATATGTATAGGCTAAGATATCAACAGTTCCTAGGTTTGGGTCAATCCTTGTCATTCATGAACAGATGAATATTTTGATCAATTCTGTCGTGAGTTGCACTTATTCATCATCGGTTTTTGCCTGTGATTGTACAGACATAATGCATTCAAGATCTCAACTCAAGAAAAGAATTCTTTCCTCAAAGAGATTTCTAATTACATATGTAGGACATGTCTATATGTGTTATGAATTAACATACGCGTGATAGTTTTCTTTGCTCAGCTTAATACGCGTGATAGTGGTTAGTGCACTGTATAGTGTGAACTAATGCAATAAATATGTTATTACAAAACCTTTTGAGGGATACTTACCTAACAGCTAAACTTAGTAAGGGTCCTTGCAGCTATAGTGAAGATGATGATCCTATTCTACTTTGGTCCTATATGTAATACAATGAATGTAGAAGTCCTTTTGATGGATGTTGTTATACACCAAGAAGCTATGCTATCACTTCCTTACACAATCCATACTTATGTTAAATAGGGATTTATAAAGATATTGATTCACAAGTGATATTAAGTATACTTGTGTAGGAAGAAATAATGATAAGAATGCTTATTGTAATTAAATTGATTAATGAAACTTTTTGCATTCAAAAAGGAGAAATAACCTAACACAAATTGAGGGAACCAATGTAAGATGAGCTATATCTAGGGACCAACCTAGCTAGTTGGATTCTTGAGGTATGATTGATACATGGTTCTATCCTTTGATTAAAAACAAATGTAGAACAAAAAGAATCACAACTTTATCGGTGATGTGAATCCATATAAAATGACAAAACCCTAAATATACATAATAAAATAGCTTACAAATTGGATAAAATTTATTATTTTAGTTTTTAAAGTACTGATTTTTCGTGAATAACATTGACATATATTATATTCTGTATGCAACATAAAAATACAATATAAAAAATGATTAGTTAAAATTAATTGCTAACACATAACACAATTTGAAATAATTTATATAATCATGTCAACATGAATTTTAATTTTATTACTTGCATATAAGTGTTTCAAATATAAAAATTAAAACAGGTTTGTCAAATATATAAAATTTAAAATAATTCATCCTAATCACTAGATTTTAGCTTGCAGAACGCATAAATATAAAGTAAAATACGATAAATGATTACTTTTGAATTAAAATTAAAATACAATAAAATCCATTATATATATATACACACACATAAAAAGCGCTATTAATTTATTTCAAGTCAATATTTATAAATTAAAATATTTATTCCATCAATTTAATTATTTGAAGTAATATATTAAATATACAAAATATCTTGTAAATTTCACAATATATCGTTTTAATATGTAACTTATATATTTTTAACAAATATAATCAATTGTTAATATCTAATAAAATTTGAAATAATTTAAAGTTATATTAATCTGATTTTTAATTACTACATCTAATATTAATAAACTTTTAAAAATTTCATTTGTTATACTGGTATTTAAATTTTTTTTGGAGAATGCTAGTGTATACACTACTTTTAGATTAACAAGTTACATCAAAATACTTAGGAGATAAAAATTAATATTTTAAATTCAAAAATGTATTTTAATGATATTATAATTATTTGATACTCAATTTTAAAAATTACGAAATTTGTGTTTCTCTTTTATTTCTTATCTCATCTAAATTATCTATTATATACCATCTTGTTCTCTTTCAAGTTATTTTTCTATTTTACATTGAAAATAATTTAAATTAAAGATAAAAAAATATGTTATTTTTTTTCTCAGATTTATACACTTCCGTGTCATATGTTTTTTTGGTTCACATAAAAATCAAATGGTTTATAATAATTCACACATCTTAATAAACCAACTTAGTGAGACGAGACTTGTTGACTCATGGTTATGGTTATATATATATAAAAGTTTAATTTGTAATATCTTAACTAATCTTTTATAAATAAATGGACATAATTAAAAACATTATATTTAATTTAAGTATTAAATCATTAAATTAATTACATGTGTGTCTTGAATGTGTGACCATTATGCTAGAAAAGTAAGAATAGAGTTGTAAGGATTGTTATTAATTGTTTATTTGGGCTTTGTGAGTTTGTGTGGGCTTGGGAAGATTAAAAAAAACCACCAGATAGGGAGTGCAATTAAAAAGGTAGGGTGCAACTAGAAAATAGGTGGAGACCATTATGCCTTACCCTAATTCTTCCTCATTTTCACTCTCTTCTTGCAAAGTTCATCTCTGAAAATCTTCCTCTCTCCATTGAAGCTACACCTTAAGAGCTTATGAAAAGTGGATTTTATTTTTTTATCTCATCACCTTCTCATTAAACCAATTCCATTGGTAAGCACTCTTCCTTGTCAATTTCAATGTCCTCATCTTCTCTAAAACAACCATCCATTATCATGGAGTGGCTTGATTCAAGGGCAATTTTTGTAATCTGAGTTAGATTTGGAGTTTGATAGGGTTTTGGTAGAGTTTTTGAGCTATTTGGAGTTACCAAGAAATCCAAAATAAGGTTTGAATTTCATCTCCTTCTTCACAGATCCTACTAGCTTTAAAGAAGAAAGAGGTAAGAGAAGCTCTAATTCCAGTGTTGTTATTGAATTCTTTTGGTACTTTGAGTTGATGGTGAACTGAATTCTTGAAAAGTGTTGGGGTAAATTGGGATTTTTTAGATTTGAAGGTTAAATTTTGTTGATTGGGTATTTGGCTTGAGTTTGATATTGTAATGGAATGGATTGAATTTGAGTTTTGTGTTTATAGTGTTTGGTTTTTATTTCTGTAATGCTATGTATTGAAGACAGTGCACACGTGCGTTTGGGTTTGAAGTTGAGAGTCATCAGTTGCTGTGACTGAGTTTGGGGAGTTGAATAAGTGAATTATCTTTGTTTGGGTGTTGTGGATGTAATGTTATGGCGATTAACAGAATTTGGTTTCAATCTTGTGATTTTGGTGCTTGATTTTGACGAATTGACGTCGAGTGGGTGAGTTTCTGCTGTGTAAATGGCTTGAAAAATTCGTAATTTGCTACCTGACGCGCACTGCATTGCTGTGTCAAATAACACAGAGGTGTGGACATGCGTTAAAAGAAATTAGTGTTTTAGGGGTTGATTCACAGTTGTGTACACAAAATATAGTGGTGCTGGAGACTTGTTAAAGGAGAAATTGTCTAAGAGATTCTTCCACATCTCTGAAAAATTCCACAAAGGTGTGGAATAGACATTGAAAGCTACTGTAACCCAAACTTATGAGATGCTTTTATGACCTTGAACTTAAAAGTGAGGAGTTCCTATAATATTGTAGTGGTACATGACTAAGAGATGATGATGGCCTATGATGTGATTATTACTGATTAAGTTATTATAATGTTGTTTAGATGAGTTGAATGAATCATTGGATGAGTTGAATGAATGAAATGGGTGCCCAATAGATTATATAAAAGCTAACATCAATTAGAAGTCCGATGATAAGTGACATTGGTATCAAAACTTAATGTTGCCGGAAGGTGGTCGTGTCATATTAACATAGTGTAATAATGATCGCTTATGTTTTTTACTGGAGCATGTTTGACTTATTTTACAACAATTATGGACTGTGTTAATACTTCACTTGTGCTATATTATTTATATTTACTTTATTTTTTATTTTTATAAGCTTATCTTACATGTTTATGTACAACTGTACTAGTACAACACCTGAAAGTATGGGTTTAATAATTAAAGCAACAAATAACATCGTTTAAGATTAAGATTAAATCATCATACAAAATATCTAATGAAAATGAAAACCATGCTACATATTTTCCTTTAGAAATCATCATCGATAAAATCTTCTTCCACTCTTGAAGATCTAACTATATTTTTTTTTTTTTTTGTTGCTGCTGTGGTTTGTTCTGCAGAGCTTGAGCATTGATCTTGGTTTTTTTTGTCATAGACATTTATGAAGATGTACTTTGGGTTGTTTTCAAAACCCTATGCCGAGAATGTAGAGCAGTTATTTTAGCTTGGTTCTGACAGTGAAAGAAAATACTAGTTTTCAATGATGTTTCCATGTCTAATCTCATCAGTTATAGATAGGTATTCAGAATAATGGAACATTCTCAAGATCACATTGTTTCTCTTGATCCTCTGTCCACTAATTAAAACCAATAAATCCTTACCTATAAAGAATTGAAGATATTAGGATACTCATTTGTAGGTGGATCCTGACAGAAAAATAAATGTAAATATCTTAATTGTATCTAATTAATAAAATAATATGTACTCCTAAATATATGTACACGTATACCTTAATTTACCTTGATTTTAGAGACCACATCTTTGCATGTGACTTTCAATAATTTTTCAACATCTGAATCAGTTAACTTTAACCGAGCATTAGCAGATCCATCTAACTGTTGAACATGAAGGGAATATCTGATTAAAAAAAGAGTTGTTATAAAAATAATAATGATTTTCATGTAGTGCAAAAAAATCCAACAAAAATCTATTGTGTAAGAATTATTTGAGTTGTGGAATGAGTTTATATATAGACTATTAGAAGCAGTTTTAGCTTTTTTCCTTAAATTGGGAAAAACCTCAAACCTTCCGTCTTGAATGATTCCTAAATTTGTTTCCCATATTACACAACTTCTCCTCCCTTGAAATGGTTGAAAGTGTTACGTATTTGAAAAATGATTTCATGATAAATATTAAATGTACTAAATAATAAATAATCATAAGTAATCTAATTCTTAAAAACTTATTTTATTCTCACCCATCCTATGTTCTACAAATCAACAATGCTTTTCTTTGGTCTCTGCGTCAACATTCTTTCATTTAACATTTTATGAATTCCATCAAGTACTACGTAGCGGATTTGTCCTTTCAAGTGTACTCCATTTTCAATTAATCTGAAAAAGTGATAATCAATTTAGGAGTACAGTAGAATTAATAGAATATAACACATTTAACATAATTTAAGTAGATTTAATTTCTATGTTCTTTTTAACTAAACCTTCTCTCTGAAGAAATTATCTCTGGCATACAGCTTTTGATTGAATTCAACCTTAGTAAAGTTTAAAAAAAAAGATTAATACTAAATAAAATTGTAAAAAAATATAAATTATGAATAATGTCGTTAACCATATCTGTAAGACAGTAAACCTGTAAATCATTCTTACAAAACGACACAACACCAACCGGTACTAAATTCACATTTTGAATAAACCAAATGGTTTTGTTTGGAGCTATTGTTTTGATTCATTGATTGAAATAGTCTTTCACCATATCAACTTAGTCATCATGATATTTAGGCAACACATCGTTATTATAATACCAAAATGAACGTGTTAACATAAAAGTAGTTAAACTTTAGCATACACGTTTTTTTATCAGAAAAATAAAGTAAATACATTATTAAGTACCAGAAGTATCATACAGGAATGCATGTCTAATTTATAAATAAATAACAGTAAAGTTTACGATACATAGTCACAAACTATCAACAACAAACAAACAAGAATGAAAATATTATTTCAATCCTGTACTTGATGAATATTTTGTATCTCATTCCTTTTGCGGATTAAGGCCTAAGATGTATAAATTGAAAGTATGTAGCACACATCATGTTGTTGTGCCACAGTCTACACTGCTATGATACGTAAGTAGTAGACAAAACCAAAAAGAGCACTTAGCATACTTTTGTGGTAATACCTACACTTTAGTGGAAGACTCTGCAGGGAGAAAAGGCCTATTGCAGGAATGTACTCCACACTGTTGTGCCAAAACCAAAAAAAGCACACCTCTATGGTAATACTTACACCTCCTCTGTAGTAATAGTCATGCTACTGTGGACAACACAGCTAGAAAAAAAAGTCAAAAAACATTAGCGCAGAAACAAAGACCACATTTTTATGTCAAAACCCACATATGTGTGGATGACTCAGAAGAAAAAGACCTAAGCTGAAAATCGTCCACCACTCCTTTGTGTCATTTCCCACAAGTTGAGCGTTGCTGCACCATAAAAGCGCTCTATGGAAGAAACCACACCTCCATTCATAACACCACTAACTTGTGAACAATGTAATTCCAATAAAATTACTCCAGGGGTAAATTAACAAGTGTGTGCCCTCCTGTACAGTTCTGTGGATGATGTAGTTATAATAGATACACTCTAGGGTTAAAGTCATAGTTATGTGGACTCTTCCACAGATGTATGGACCACGTGCTTCCAATAAAAACACTCCATAGCGTGCCTATTTTACATGTGACTTCATAATCACCGTGCAAATAACGGTGGTTGCTTATGCTACGCCATTGTCCCTTTGCGTTGACCCATCCATTCAACTGGTTGCTTCAAATCTAGTTTAACATACCACAGTTACCCAACAAGAAGATGAAAAAATGTGCTTCCTTTCATCATTATTTATCCTGGCCATGCATTGCCATGACAACTACCCATTTTTTATGACCCATATTAATTATGCACTCACTGCTTAACAACTAGCATCTCTCGTAAACCCACATGAAGATTATGACCCATCTACATAATAATAAATGCATAACAATGGGTTCAAAATCCATTCTCCATAAGAATCAGAGATACATTAATCCCTTATCAGCCCATAACCGTTGACATTCGGATACTTTGCATAATTTCTTTACTTTCTTGATGTTAGTTATGAAATATATGTAAGTTGTTTGCCTTTCATATATGCCATAAGGTTGCAAGCCAAACTCCATTCCATGCGTTATTCAACTTCTTCCTTCCCTTATCAAACCCCTAAATTGTAAGTAATGATTCTTATCTCTTAAAGGGGTTGTCCTAAATTGTAAGTAATGATTCTTATCTCTTAAAGGTGTGGACAACCCCGAAAGGTCGTGGACAACCCCACCACTGATAAACCATTTGCCATATGTGTACAAAACCTTTGGGTACTCCAAAAAACAAGTGTTCTCTTGTCTCAAATTAACACTGCATGAGCTACTGTTTCTTCTTGGTTAATAAATAATAATCCCTCTGCTTACCAAATTATGTAGCGTTGGTAATCTCTCTTTTACAACCCTTAACAAGAACCTGCACTTTAGGAGACACTCCTTTTCTCCAAATATTTTTACAGAAATCATCCTTTTGTTCAGTATACAGTTGATATTTTTTTGCAGCCAATACATTGTTTGTCGATACCACGAATAAATACCTGTTGATTCTACATCCATTTTTCACCCTTTTATGTAAAACCATTGCATAGCACTCTGTCTAGTTCTTTAACCAAAGTCTTTTTCCCATTCAAAAATACCTCATCTCCACAACCATTGCCAACCCACAACCCCTTCTCTATCGCCCCACATCTCTGTCATCTCCCTCATCATCCTATCCTTATGCACTGCTAAATTAAACAACCTTCTGAATCTCATGCAACTTTTGGTTCCTAGCTGCCAAATCCTCATTCCAAAAAAAAAAAAAAAACATTGACTCCTTTCCCCTAAAATTCTTCTCACATTTCTCTCCCATGAACTCTCACGTATACAAGACTGCCACCATCTAGAACAATTTATACTATTAAAATCCAACCCTCATCCCTTCTCTCACACTTTGGTTTCAAAGTTGAATATTAGAGACTCTTCTTCTTCATTTTAATTGTCTACTTCTACTTTTCCTAAAGTGTCACATTAAGCTTCATCATATCTCTCCTCTAAGTCTCCATCCTCCTTACTCTTAAACACAAGTACATTCTCCTGCACACCCAATAAATCTTCCTATGATTCTCATAAATTCCCCAAAAAGTATATTAAAAATATATTTAAAGAAGAAATGATATATTTTAGAGCCTTAACAAGGTAAGAAAGAAGATAATCCAGGCAGAACAAAGGACTTTTAATCAACATAATTCTTCTAGCCAAAGAGATGTTTTTATTCTCCCATAAACTCAATCTTTTCCTTATACCCTCTGCAACAACTCTTCTATATATTTTCGTGATGGATTATCACTTAACGATAGACCTAAGAACATCTACAATGAAGAGTTGTTAAATGGGTTTTTAACATTAAAAATATTATTTTAATATGGATTTCACAAATATTTGAGTGTTTAAAAATTAGAGAGTTGTTTATACAAAAGTATGTCCAACATTGTATATAAATATGATTTATTTTATGGATTATAAATTAATATATTTGAACGTCAACATAAAATAATAATAATGATAATAATACCTTTAAAATTTTCTTTTTAAGACGTTTTAGACAGTAATTTTTTTTAAACTTTCAATTACATAACAAAATTGTTTCATACTTATATGTAAAAAGTTAATTTTCTTTAACTTCTACTATTGGTGACATATGCAATTATCAATTTTGTTTTTAAATTTAGTCTTCTAATTAAAAAAGCTCAGGAGGGTCTTACAAAAAGCCTTGTTCTTAATCTGCAGTATTACACTATCTGTGTCATCAGCAACAGCAAAGGTGGAAATATTTTCAACTCTATATCACTGCTTGTATAAAGATGGAAGTGCATTTGCTTGACCAGGTGGAGGAGATAATAGGCTACAACTTCCAAAGGAAGCATCTTCTAGAACAAGCCCTCACTCACTCCTCATTCAGTGAGGCTATCTCCTACGAACGCCTTGAGTTCCTTGGAGACAGCAATATTAGTATTGTGATTGACACCCACCTATACAATGCTTACCCCAATCTTAGCCCTTCTCATCTCACTGATCTCCACAAAGCCAATGTTTGCACAGAGAAGCTTGCTCGAGTTGCCATTCGTCTTGGTCTACACCACTTCGTCCGACAGCGAGGCTCTCCCGTCTTTGAGCAAGTTGACCAATTTGTTGATGCTATTGCCCAAGAGTGTCAACCTGTATGGGAATGTGGATCAATGAAGGCGCCAAAGGTCCTGGCTGATATTGTGGAGTCGATCATTGGCGCTGTTTATATCGATACCAACCATGACCTCAATATACTATCACCGGTAGGTACAAAATATTTAAATTATTACTCATGCACTATAAAAATGTTTTATACTTAATCATCATTTTTTATTAAAGATACTTTAAAAGTTATATACACGAAAGGTAATTGTTCCTACTATCAGTTCTAAGACATCGTTAGGATCGCATCGTTTGAGTTATTGTCCACTTTGGAGTTCATGACTCTGGTTTTGTCACGACTTTGTCTTGAAAAGACGTCTCAGGGTTAAGGAAAGATAAAATTTATAAACGACTATTCATTTCGATTTCTAAATGATATTGAACTTTAAATGTGTACCTGAACAATAGTGATTGATTCATGAGCATTTTTTTAAAATAAATTGATTATCATTAATTAATTTAACCTATTTCAAGAATAAAATAAGTTTATTTTTAAAATACTATTTATTCGAACTTGATATCAAGAATAAAAAAGTCATAATTATAATTAGATGAATAATATTTTAGAAATAATAACATTAAATAATACAAAATTAGTTAGATGTTTTTATATTTAAGTGCACCATAAAATTTAATTTAAATTTTTATATATATGAGTCAAGAGGAAGTATCTATTACAAATAGTTTCTCTCTTAAAACTCAACTAACTTTACACTAATTAAGGATGTTAGTTAAATTCGTTTGATTTTCTCTATTTCAACAGTGTAAAGATATATGACTCACATGTATTAAGGGAGTCCAAGACAAACTTGTGTTAATTTTTTTTATATAAAACTAAAATGAAAATTTCAAAAACATAAAGGAGAAAAATGAAATTTTTAAAAGTTAATGTACCAAAATAAAAAAAAAACTAAAACATAATTGAGCAAAATTAGCATTTAGTCTTTAATTAACTAAAAGATATTTTGAAAAAAATTATATAAAAGTAAGGTTAAATTTGTTGGAATGAATTTCTTATATTTCAATCCATTAAAGGTTTCATTTTTCCCTATTTATTTGTAGTTGGGAAAGGGTATTACATAATGTTTTAAATGTTTGTCAACATAAATTTAGTTGATTATAATAATTGATAACGATTGTAAAGGATTATTAGATAAGGTTTTAAGTTTCTCTGTGTATTTTGGTGACTCCCAAATCCTTTAAGTTCCTAAATTTGAACTGGTAGATAACTTTTCAAATCTTTATATAAGTCAAGATGATGAGAAATTGCTTTGTCAATTGTGACTATGCAGTTAGTTGAGCGTATTTTGGAGCCGATAGTGACAGCAAATGATTTATTTCCTGAAATTAATAAGAAGGTTCCCATTAATATGGAGCTACGCATTTATGAAGATGAGGATGGCAACCCAACTGTTGAAAAGGCGAAACATAAACTTCAAGAGGTTTGTGCCATTAAAAAATGGCCTCAACCAGTGTACAAGTACCTACCTATTCTTAAAGTTATTATCTATTGAATGAATAACATTTATTTTCTTTTAGTTGAGTTGCATGTGAGAAACTTTTGATCTTCCTTTTTGACTAACTTATTGCTCCTTATAATGCCATATAGGCGTGAGAAGGAATCAGGCCCTCCTCACAAAAAGAGATATGTCAGCTCTGTTCAGATAATAGTTGAAGATGATACACTTAAAATTTCAGGGTATGAAAAATGTCGAGTGAACAACTCGGAGAACTCTGCTGCCTCGTTGATGCTTATAGATTTACAAGAGCGTAATTATCTGTGAATAAAACAATGGTGTTGTAATTTATCTGGGTGAATCCGATCATTACTTATGCTTGGTTATTGCTTTGTTCAACTTGGTATTTGATATTAGAGGGCCTATCTAGTTATGAGGGTCACTTCTTTGTGTTATTGTTTGATGTAGTTCATCTTGTACGTAGAATGGATTAAAATGTCAACAAACAACTAATAAAAGAAATTCCAGTTTAGTTTGTTTTTCATTCATTGCGTAATATTTAACTTTTACGTTTTTATTATAAAAAATGTCTTTTTTGAGTACAATTCAAGTTAAGAAAAAAAAAACTCAAAAGTAGTACTTACTATTTATATCAATAGTCCTGCTAAATACACCATTTTGTGTTTTAAAGCAAAAAAGTACAGTGGGTTGTTAAAACAGAAAGAGGGTGTATATAGAAAATAGAGAAGTGTAAATAGTAGGTTCTTTGAAAAAAAAAATACAAATAAAATGTTAAAAATTGTTATCCTACCTTACCATTGACCTGCTCAAGAGAAGAATAAAACAAACAATTCAGTAACAAGTCAACAATTTTAAAACAACCTGAAGTTTAACTGAAGATATTTTATGATTGCTTTTGATTGGCTAAGTTGAGTAGGCCTTTCCAACTCAATGTATGATATATATTTTGTGATGTAATCTCACCTAACATGAAACTTAGCTAGGAAGAGTAAAAGAAAAACATGACATGGATGGAGCTTAGTGAAGATATTTTAAGCCATAATCTTTGAAATTATTTATAAATATTTTGTATTATGTTTAGTATTTTGGTGGATGCATTTAGTATTGTGTGGGACTTTTGTATTTTGGCTTATTTTTCTTTATTTTTGAAGTATGAGATGTCATTAGTTATTCATGTGGAGTGTATGTCAGAAGGTGAACTTTTTTAGAACCAGTGGGTGGTGGTTTAATTTCCACACACTCCTTGTTTGATTTCCATACCTCTTTAGCATCCACATGTGCATGAGTAACATGTGAAACCCTTATGTTCCCTTCATGTGGTGCCATTTACTCTTTCTCCTAGGTGACTTCTAGTTGTCTCTTAATTCAAATTCAAATTTGAATTAAGGGAGCTAGATCTATATTATTAGGATCTAGTGTCACATAAGGAAACATAGATCCACTAATTTAGGGTCTTGTTTGGATTTAATTCTTAGAATAGTTATTGCACGTCCAAAGCTAGTTAGTTATCTATAAATAGCATTCACTTCTTCATGTAATGGTTTCAACACTTGATGAATGAAAGCTAGATTCATTTGTAGAGAGTTTCTTCTTATAGTGTTCATGTTCTCTTTATCTTTGTGAAAGTTCTTCTATGACTTTTATTAAAGGTTTCTTCCCTTGTAGCAAGCTTTACCAATCTATGGCTTATCTTCTTTGAAGTGACACCTATTTATACTCCATTCCTAGTCTCTCCACCTTTATCTTCTACTATGGAACCTCATTGGAGCAAGATCATGGGATGAACAATTTAGGCTTGCATCAACTTGCTTCATTACCATGTAGATGGTGAGACATATAAGTATATACTTGTGATTTATTTTCTCAAGTTTGCATGTACCTAGAAATGAAGTAGTAGCATATACTTGGAAATGAAGTAAAAAACATATGTACAAATTATAAAATTTATCATTTGAACGTAATAAAATGAATAATTAGTAGTCAATAACACAAACTTAAGGAAATTATTCTTTAATGTTAAATTGTTATCTTACTTTTGTTAGTTAAATTTTTTTATATTTAAATTTAGAAAGAGTAGATATGAATTTATTTATTATGGTTAATATATACATAACTTATTTCGAGGTAAGCACATTACTATACACATTAATTAAAGAGTTTAAGTAGTATACACTGTTAGTATAAAGATTTTCACATTGACATTCAATCACAACCCTTCATTCATGATAAACTTGTTGACTTTACTAATTAATAGTTTAAAAGTCACATAAATGAAAATTTATGTTTGAATGTTAGTCTAAAATTTTTTTACACTGACAATGTATACTAATTAAACTCTTAATTAAATGTATTGTAAAAAAAAAAGAAAAAAAATATTAACTAACTGGGTAGTAAGTCGTCGTCAATGATCCAGAATGTCAATGGTCTTTTAGATATAGTTGTTACATCTCACATGTACCATATACTAGTGGATTAATTTTTTTAATAATAATTATCTACATTGTCCCTTAAGAGACTTTTTTTAATGCATATGGTATTGATTGTTTCCTATGATATAAAAAAATGCATATAAAACCTCGAATTCTAATATAAGTCAATATAGGATAAGTAATCAAGGCTAAAAAGATTAATTAAAATATAGAAAATGAAACTATGCAAGAATTGAACCCAGGTTTGGATAATGAAAATGCTAAAGCCATTCTACTAGACCAAAGACCAACATTAGTTTTATTTTGAAATTAAATTTATTTAAACTAATAATGTGGCAACATTAATTTTAAAATTATGGAAAAGTGTGGCAAGGCATGGCTTGAACCTAGGACTTAGAAATAAAATTGCTAAGTCCATATCACTAGACCAAAAAACAATGCTAGCTTTTTTTTTTAGATTCAAATTTAATTAAACTAATCATGTGACAACATTAATTTTAAAATATAGAAAAATTAGACAAAATAAGATTCGAACCTAGGACATGTGGAAGTGCTAAGATGATATCACTAGATAATAGGCCCACATTGGTTTTATTGTATGTTTTCCTTTGTTTTGTTTTACTATTCTATGTCATTTATGTTGTAAATTTTTAAATAGAGATATATTTTAAATTCTAAAAATTACTTAGCTTCATTTTATGTTAAATCTATTTGGAATAAGATTTTATTGTTAATTTTTAATTTTATATTTTACTTTTAGTTGTTACTTTAATTTATAATTTTTAACTTTTAATTTAAATTTTAATTCTTAATTTTAATTTCTATCTTTATTTTTAATTAGATTTTATATTTTATTTGTATATTTCAGTTTTACATCTATTCTAGGTCATTTTATGTTGTATATTTTATTTGTATTTTTGACACTAAAATTAAGAATTAAAAGTTAAAATTATAATTTAAGGGTTAGCAACTAAAACTAAAATTTAGTTATATTAACAACATAAAATTTAAAATCTAATTACAAATAAAGAAAGAAATTAAAATTAAGAATTAAAATTTAAAATTAAAAATTCTCAATTTAGGAGGTTGAGGACGGGATGGGATATTGGATGGGGTGATTGAGAGTGGGATTTAGGGAAGGAATTGTAGGTAGGCATGACAATGGGACATAACAACCCAGATCTATCCCTTGTTTTAAAATTTAAAAAATTTCTCTATTTAAAAAATTTATAACATAAATGACCTAGAATAATAAAACAAAACAAAGGGAAATACACAATAAAATCAATGTGGGTCTATTGTTTAGTGGCCCCATCTTAACACTTCCACACGTCTTAGGTTCCAATTCCAATTTCTCTATATCTTTAAAATTAACGTTGTCACATGCTTAATTTAACTAAATTTGAATATTACAAAAAATCTAAGGTTAGCTTTCGGTCTAGTGGTACGACTTTAACACTTTATTTCTAATTCTTATTTTCAAAAGTTCTTGCAGGATAATTGATTATTGTTTTTAGATAATCAATTACCTTACTTAAAAATCCATTTTTGAAGTTTTTTCAACTCTATCCAGTAAAATCTATTCAAAACCATCCAAACAACATTCTCAAGCTTATCTAAAACACACCATACAAATAACACACTTATAAACATGTTTGGTATCATAAAGTTGATTTAAGAACAAAAACAAAGAGAAAAAAACAAAACTAAAACTTCAATGTAGTTCTTTTGGTTCTAACAATATATAGAACAAAAAGTTGCAATATAAGTAAAAAAAATTAACTTCAAATATAAACATATGTTGAACTGGGTTCATTTTGTTTAATGATGTTATTATAAAAATATCATTGAAGTTTCTATTTTTAATAATTTTTTATTCGTGATATTGCGTTTTAAGAAAAGATATTTTACAAATCATCTTCTTTCTTTTCTTGTTGAGTTTAGTACATGAAATTAAATAATATTAATTAATTTTCTTAATCTTACTTAAATTTTCTTATATATAGATTTTTAGAAGGTAATTGTAAGCATTTAAAACGTTTCTAAATTAATTATAGAGTTGACTATACTTTCCAGCTTTGACTGTTTAACTCAAGTTTACTTTAGATTGACTGGAGTTATGCCTAATGTGTTATCCTTCATGCTTAATTACTTTATTTCAAGTCCTAGAATAATTACTAATTAATTATTTAATTTTTTTTCTATTCTCTACACTATATTTCTACATATCTATTTGTTTAACTATATATTTTCATGATGTTAGAAATTCCTTATGTAAGATTTTATGTTCAAATTTTATGGATAACATAGCTAGCTAGAATAAAAGATACCACTAAAACTAGTTAAACAAGTTTTTTGACAAAATTTATCATCGGTAAAATTAGTAATACTTCTAAGTTCTGACCAACATGGTTAAAATAATTTGAAAACTTGTTTTTCAATTTAATCTTTATTTCAATATAATTAATGAGAAAATATTTAGATAGTTATTTATGATATATTTTGTGTATTTCTATAATATGTTGATCTATGGAGCTCACGTATATCAAATTGAGCTTAATAGATATTTAATTGGTTAGAAGTATTAACTCTTTCAAAGTAAAAACTTTTAAGTATTTTAGAAAGTAAAGTAATATCTTGTTTATTAATGAAAAAAAAAATGAATGTTTGATATTATATACATGGACCAACATCATGTAAGTTTTTTTTTTTCGTTTTTTTAGATGTAGATCGTGTATGTTTTAAAATATCAGTAAATTAACTTTTAACCAAGCAACTAATGTTACTTTACTCTTATTCGCGTTGGAGAAATCAAATTCCTAATTTAATTGTATGTTTAACTTATACATTGTATCTATAACATGTCATATTGCCCTGAAATCAGGCTTTTTTGCTATTTAATTATATTAGTGCTACTATCAGAAATATGCATCTTTCATATACTTTTGGAGTGAAAATGAAAGTGTTCTGGACTCTGCTTCATGGTAACCGGAACGAAGATTAATAAATAGAGACCTGTTATAAACTTTTTATCAGTTTTAGTTTTCGGATTATAATTAATTGTACACGAAGAACTCATGTTTGGGTTTCTTTACGGCATAAATTTCATTCTGATTTTCCATATTAATATAAATAAAATCACATAGCAATAGGGGAGGAAAATTGACACACACATGGTAGAAACAATGCACATATAAGAAGCGTAGAGCCGTAGACCACATATATATATATATATATATATATATATATATGTCAATCAAAATAATTAATTTCATTAATTTATTAAATTACGTTGTCAATTAATACACATTCAGATTGCAAAATATTTAAATTCAAACTGCAGCAATAACCTACAAGCTAGCTATAATAATACAACCTAGGATATGATCATATCAATAACAGAAGATACAACACAAGTTATCACTGATTAGGTCAACATTCCTACAACAAATAATTAAAGTCTTAAGCTCTCCTGATAAACATATTTCAAACATACTCATGGAAATAACAAACTGGATTTTCTGTAATGATTTCGTAACAAAACTTGGATACAAAATGGAGTGTATGCAGCTATGCAATATTTAATCATCTTCCATCATCTAAATCAATTCGTAAGTGAGCATCAATGCTATCATACCCACTATATTGATGGTTACTACTATCATCACACTCAAATGCTAGATGATGGCTTATGCAGAAGTGTTGAGTCTCCTCTAGATTTTGGTATGTATTAACCTCATGATGTTTCTCCTTCATCCTTACTCCATCCAACTCCATTGCCACTTCCTTCATGTTATTTCTTTCCTCCCCTTGCAGCGAGAATAGCAACTTCCATAATCCTATTTTTATTTTCTTCATTACAAATACCAACTTGTAGAACATCAAATAGTCGATCCTCTTTCAAGCAACATAGAAAGTGGTTAGCAAGACTACTTTTCTCTTCTGGTTTTCAAAAGAATAAGGCTTCTCCCCTATTAACAGCTTTACAAGTACAACTTCAAAACTATAGACATCATTTTTCTCTATTAGTTGACTTGTGTGTGAGCATGTATTCTGTATTTAGATAACCAAAAGTTTCTTGGACTATTGTGACTATTTCAGTTTTATCGAGTGGAACCAACCTTGAAGCTGCAAAATCATACACTTTATAAGTATCATCTAAGAGGATATTAGTTGTTTTGACATCTCTATGAATAATGGGTATTGAGGCTGCAGAGTGCAGATATGATAGACCTCCAGTTACCTCAAGTGCTATTCTTAAATGTGTATTCCAAGTTTCTTTATTTACCTTCTTTCAATGTGTATGAAATCAAAAAGTGTATCATTAATAACAAATTCATAAACCAATAAAGAAATTTCTCTCTTTAAACAACATCCGAAAAGTTTGACCACATTTCTATGGTTGATTTGTGAAAGAACGATCACCTCGGTAATGAATTGTTCCTTTTGACTCTCATCCATTACTTTGGATTTCTTAACAGCCACAATTCTTTTATCAAATAGAAATCCTTTGAAAACAGAACCAAAATCTCCTCTACAAATGATTAAGCTCCTATCAATGTTGTTGGTAGCCTTCTTTAATTGTTCTTTTGTAAAAATTTGAGGAATTTGAGAAGGATTTTCTTGTGTAGCCAATTGTTGAAGCAAAATGGAACTACCATTTTGATTAAAGTATTTCTCCTTAAGTTCAAGGAGTTTCTTTTTCTGGTATATAAGATAGAATGAGGTAATACCCACAAATACAACAATAATTCCTGCTTCTACTCCTGCTTTCAGAATATGCCATCAAATACAATTCTTAAATTCTTCAATAAACTAGTTAGTATACATCACTAGAGTACATACTGAGTGAACAGAGATGCATGCAAAGCTAAGAAAATTAGTTCGAGTGGAAAATCTATATACAAACGAGTATCAGATATTATATATATTTGACATAGCAACACAGTTATTAGAAAAATATATCGGATAAGATACGTATAAGATACACATTTAAAAATTTATAAAATTCGTAAAATATAATTAAATATAATTGTGATTCTGGAAATCCAAATTAAAAACATACTAGTTTCTAGAACATTACTAAAAACAAAAATAAATATAAATCATTTTCTTGATATGTTACTAAAAACATAGTTTTATTGAATTTTCGTTAAAGGGTTGGATTGATAATTTGCCGTTACGTGTTTGTAAACTACCCAAAAGTATCATACATAAGTAAATTGAAGTATTGGTGCTTTTAAAGTTTGCAGGATTCATACATTTTTTTTGGTGAGGAATAAGAGGCTTCATAGATTTGTATCTAAGAATATCTGTATATCGGATGCATATCAAATAGATATACGTAACATAAGTGGAGGGTTTGATACTTGGTAGAGGAAACAAAATAAAATAAATGGGATAGATGTGGTTATTTGTTGCTTACCTATGACAACCTTGGTAAGTGAATCTTCTTGGTGGCACCCTATTCCCTTTGTTCCATCTCCGGAATGCCCCTTTGGACAAAACCATGTGTGGGATCCATCGGTGTTGCCACAATTTTGTTCACTTATGCATGTATGAGTACTCTGTGTCTTACATTCGTCAATGTCTGTAAATCCCAAACAGTAATACAAAGTATTTAATAAAGTGACTTTTTTTTGGTCGATTACTCAATTGCTAACTAAAACATTATGTTACACGTAATATATTAGTTTGGCTTTAAAAATGGGAAAAGATGTTTCGTACAAATGTTATCAACGAAGAACCTGGGTTGATTTTTGTCTATTTCTCTACTTATGTATATTGTATAAAAAGTGATGCTATTTAGCACAAATAGTCTCGAATAAACATATGAACGTGCATTAATTTATTATACAGGCTTGTTAAAAAATATTCATTAAAAACTAAAAAAGTACAAAAGATACGGTCACGGAATCCCTTTTGTACTACAGAACATTTTCCTTAATTTTCTAAAATGAAGTTATTGAGCCGTGATTGTACTAGGTATTGATAAATAATAATAATAATAATAATAATAATAATAATAATAATAATAATAAATAATATTGACTATATAAATTAAGTAAATAAAACCATAATTTTATAACACTTCATATTAAAGTAAAACACTTGTAAAACAAATTAAAGTTAAACATCAATTTTATATTCAAAGTATACATAAAAGTGATATCCTAAAATTTTATATTTTAATAATTAATAAAATAATAAAATATTCATTTATAATAACATATTTGTATTTAACATAAAAATAATTATTATTATAATATAAAGTTATAGAAAATTAAGATATGAAAATTTAAAATTAGCATAGATGAGTAAATTATATATTTTATAATAAAAAAGTTAATAAAATAATATATACTTATTTTTATTTCTTATAAATATTCATATATTTACCTTTCAATTTTTATATCAAAATTAAATAATTTATTCTTTTTAATAGAGATTAGTTCAACTTGAACAGGATAGACACACTTCGGTCTTGGCCG
Organism: Psophocarpus tetragonolobus; assembly: GCA_037954015.1. NCBI lineage: Eukaryota > Viridiplantae > Streptophyta > Magnoliopsida > Fabales > Fabaceae > Psophocarpus > Psophocarpus tetragonolobus. The sequence goes on along the minus strand of CM075695.1, from coordinate 29,262,217 downwards.
AAGACCTCAGCAACTACTTATAGAGACTTCAGCCTCAACACATGGCTAGGGCCGAATACCGTTCTCGGCCAGAGACACTCGGCCTGTGGTGAATCAAGTTTAGTTAACACAAATCTTAATTATTAGTCACAAATCCATGTTAAGGTCATATTACTTAAATCCAGACTGCTTAAGAAAGGTCCAATAGACAAACGCCCAGTCCATTCCTATAAATAGGTAACAATACCAAAGGTAAAGAAGGAATATAAAATATTTGTTATCTAGCACTCTGAACCGAATATTACACTGACTTAAGCGTTAGAGTGTCTTTTTCAGGTACCACCCTTGTTTGGCCTCCCATACGCGGGTATCCAAGTCTAAGAGGTAACAAAGGAAGTACGAGTAGACCACGTTCCAGGAACATTTTGGTGGCCACCGTGGGACCGAAGTAAAACATCAGACCCCATCAACAATTACTGATTGACCATGGCGAGAACTAGAAGCAACAGAGGAGGACCTAGGAGCGAAACCAACAAGGGAGCAGGGACTAGAACTATAGCGGGTAATCCCAAGGTGGTAAACGAGTCCAGTCTGGCAGAAGTCATCAGGCTACTGAAGGAAGAAGTAACGGAACTATGGCGAGAAATAGGCGAGGTCAAGGGGAGACATAAAGCAAAAGATGATAGTTCAGACCATGCAAGAGATGAGTCACATGGGGGAGAATCGGCAACACCCACAAGAAGCAACACCCTTAGGGCTTATCAGCAACTCTTACCGAATCCCAACCTCATCACAGTCGTAGACTAGTAGATAGTCCCCTGTCGGGGTCTTCGAACCATATACCCTGACAGGCCAAGGTGGCATCCTGTTCGGTCAGACCTCACCACCTATTCACACTAGAAATAATGAAAACTCCACTTCTCGAAAGTTGGAAGCATGTTTCCCTCGAAAAATATGATGGAACCACGGACCCTGACAATCACTTGGCAGCTTTCATGACCCAGGTGGGGATGTATACAAAGATCAAACTGCCCTATGTAAAATATTCTCGATGTCCCTCCAAGGACTGACTTTGAATTGGTTTATTCAACTTCTCCCGAGCTCGGTCGATAGCTTTCAGACCCTAGCTGCCATGTTTGGAAATCAATTCTCCACGTCCCGGCCCCATCGATTCACCTCTCAAGTGCTGACAACCATAAGGTAGGAGAAAGGGAAACCCCTTAGGTTGTTCATAGACCGCTTTGGAAAAGCCGCATTAAGCATAAAAAACTTGCAGCCAGAAGTCACCCTTCACACATTCCTAACCAACCTACAACCAGGAGACTTCACCAAAAGCATGATTCACATTCCCTCGAAGAGTATGGAGGAAATGAGAAGCTGAGTTATCTCCTTCATTGAAATTGAAGAATTGCAGGCGTTTCAAAAAAGGGACCAGGGGACCAACCCTGCTTCACGACCAAAGGAGGGAGAGAGAGGAGACATAGGTAAGAGAAAAGAGGAATTCAATAATAGGCCACCCAAAGGTCCAAGGCACAATCATTACACCCCCCCTCAACACCTCACGATTAAAGGTGCTGGAACAAGCACTGTTGGTTGACCTTTTGGTTATGCCGAGAAGGACTAACACCCCTCCAGGGGCAGACGCCTCTAAACACTATCGGTACCATCAGAATAAAGGGCACTCCACCGAAGAGTGTTTGACATTAAGAAACAAGATTGAGGATCTCATCTAGTAGGGCCATTTGAAAAATTATGTTTACCAGCGAAGTTATCGCGCCAATGTCCCAACCACCAGAACTTACCAGAGGAAACAAGACCAAGAGCACTGAGAAGACCCACGTGAGCGTTATCATCATAAGGGGTATGAGAATAGGGGTAGAGATTGAAGCAGATCCCAAGAGAGAGGGACGGCTCACCAACCTAGCCCCTCAAAGAAGGTGATCAATACCATAGCAGGAGGATTTGCTGGCGGAGGAGCCACTTCATCTTCATGAAAAAGGCATACGTAGACCTTGCGATCTGTAAACTTAGTGAGTCCTCACTTAGGCCCCAAGTGCCAGCTAGCACGTTTACGGATGAGGACTTTCTAGCTGTAGACCCCGTGCAGTATGATCCTGTGGTCATCAGCATCGAAATATCCAATTGTATTGTCAAGAAGACCCTAATAGATCAAGGGAGCTCGGCTGATGTGCTTTACTGGAAGACGTTCCAGGAACTCGGCATACTGCCTGAACAACTGATGCCTTATAACGAACAACTCATTGGTTTTGCTGGGGAAAGAGTGGTGACTAGAGGTTGCATTGACCTATATACTAACTTCGGAACCTAGAACGGGCAGAATCGTACCATAAAAATTAGGTACATTATGGTTCAAGCAAACACCTCTTACAATATACTTCTCGGGAGAACCTTCCTTAACAAATTTGGAGCCATGGTATCTACACCTCATCTAGCCATGAAATTCCCGTCAAAAGAAGGAAGAATCATTACTGTTCACGCTGACCAAAGAGCTGCTTGATAATGTTACTTGGCCAGTCTTAAGATTCAACCATGGAAGGAAAAACAAGTGATCCGTGCTATCAACATGCTCATGCACCGTAACCTTACGAGTTTGGACCTCAACCCTAGGCCTGACGAGGCAGAGAAGGTCGAACCCACATAGGAGATTCAATCCATCAGAATTGGAAAAGCAATAACCCAGATCACTTATCTCAGCTCCTCCCTCCCCGAAGAGAATCAAAAGGAAATTACGGCAGTGATACGAGAGAATGCCGACCTGTTTGCTTGGACACCCGCCGACATGCCTGGAATCGACCCCCACTTCTTATCCCATAAATTAATGGTATGTCTTCTGGCTAAACCGGTGGCCCAAAGGAGACGAAAGATAAGGGTCGAAAGCCACCAAGGAAGAGGTCAACAAGCTTAGGGCAGCAGAATTCATAAGGGAAGTTAAGTACACCACATGGTTGGAAAATGTGGTCATGGTGAAGAAGCATAATAGAAAGTGGAGGATGTGTACTCACTACACGAACCTTAACAAAGCATGCCCTAAAGACACATACCTTTTTCCCAACATTGACAAGTTGGTAGATGGGGCTTCAGGACACGTCGCTCTTAGTTTTCTAGATGATTTCTCCAGATACAATCAAATTCGAATGCACCCCTTAGATGATGAGAAGACAATTTTTATCACAGAAGAAGCCACGTACTGTTATAGAGTCATGCCTTTCGACTTAAAAAATGTCGAGGCAACTTATCAAAGGCACACAGATAAAGTCTTTCACAACAGATAAAGGGGAATATGGAAGTATACGTGGACAACATGGTAGTCAAGTTCAAAAAGATTGCAGGGCATGTGCAAGACCTAGAAGAAGTCTTCCATAGGCATTCAATGAGATTGAACCCAGAAAAATTTCGGGGTGCAAAGGGGTAAATTTCTGGGATTCATGATCACAAGAAGAGGGATAGAAGCTAACCCTGGCAAATGCTCGGCCATCCTTGAGATGAGAAGCTCAGCTAAGCAGAAAGAAGTATAGCACTTGATGGGTAGATTAACGCCCTTATCTGAGTTCTTGCCCTGCATGGCTGAGAGAACCAAGCCTATCTTAATGCTGCTTTGGAAGGCGCAACCATTTAAATGGACTGAAGAATGTGAGGAGGCATTTTCTACTCTAAAAAAGACCTTGGCCACCCCTCTAGTGTTGGTTAGGCCAACCTCAGCAACGCTGATAGTGTATCTTTCTGTCTCCCCTTCAGCTATAAGTGTCGTCATAATCCAAGAAGTTGAAGGGAGTCAGTACCCTGTGTACTTTACCAGTTGCATTCTACCGGACACCAAAATCAGGTATCAAGTCGTAGAAAAAAGGCTTTGGCTCTGGTAAGCACAGCTAGGCATTTGAGACCGTATTTTTAAAGTCACCAAATTGTTGTTCGGATAGACTGCCCCATCGTGAGGGTTTTAAGAAAGCCAGAGCTGGCGGAAAGGATAGTGGCATGGTCCAAGAGCTCTCTGAGTTCAACATCTAGTACAAACCTAGAGGCCTCATAAAATCCCAGTTCTTGGCCGATTTCTTGAACGAGCTCCATCCCCTGACCGAGGTAGTGGGAAACCCATATCCCTTATGGACCATCCATGTAAACGGATCGACAGGGAATAGTGGAAGCGGAGGGGAGGTAATCATCGAGGGGCCAAACGGGCTTACTGTTGAACAATCATTACGTTTCGGCTTCAGGGCCTCCAATAACCAAGCAGAATATGAAACCTTGCTAGCTGGCCTAAAGTTAGTCAAAGAGTTGGGAGCGAAAACAGTGAAGTGTTTGACAGATTCCAAGATAGTGGCTGAGCAGGTCAATGACATTTTCCAAGTCAATGAGCCCAGGCTGCTATAATATTACCATGCTACAAGGAAATGCTGCCCATGTTTGATAGAGTCGAGGTGACTCACATACCACGGGAACAAAATAAAATGGCAGATCAGTTGGTTAGATTGGCCAGTACCAAGAAACTAGGACAGTTGAAAATAATCATCCAACAAGAGCTTGCGTCACCAAGCATAGAAGTGTGTGTCATCTCGACCACTAATGATTGGCGGCAGGAAATCACAGATTACATAACACAAGGAAAGGTACCTGTAGATCCAACTGAAGCTAAGGCAATAAGAATGAAGACAATTAGATTTACCATGATCACAAACGACTTATCCAAGAGAGGATTCTCAACCCCCTTACTAAAATGCATCGCCATTGAAGAAGCTGATCATGTGCTCAGAGAGATACATCTCAGCATTTGTGGTATGCACACAAAGGGAAAAACTTTAGCTGCAAAAGTACTGGGGGCAGGATATTACTGGCCCACCCTCCAACAAGACTATTTGACTTTTGTCAAAAGATGCGTACAATGCCAAAGGCACGACAACTTCATTCATCAACCAGCGGATGACCTCGTACCAATAACCGCCCCGTGGCCGTTTTATATGTGGGGCATAGATATTCATGGACCTTTTCCCATGGCAAAAAGGCAGGTAAAATTCTTACTCGTGGCCATCGACTACTTCATGAAGTGGATTGAGATCGAACCTTTGGCCACCATCTCGGCACAAAACATCCAGAAATTCCTATGGAAAAACATAGTGACCAAATTCGGGATCCCCCATGCCATCGTCACGGACAACGGACTGTAGTTCACAGACAAAAAGTTAAACTCCTTTCTAGAGGGCTTACATATTAAACACAAGATAACCTTGGTAGAGCATCCATAGTCGAATGGGCAAGCCGAAGCTGTTAACAAGGTGATCTTAGGAGAATTGAAGAAAATGATGACGGGGACAAAGGGGGAACGGGCTGAAATGATCCCTGAGATCCTCATGGCATACCGATGCACTCCTCAATCCTCTATGAAAGAAACTCCATTTAGACTCGCGTACAGAATAGATGTGATGATTTCAGTTGAAATCGGGGAACAATCATTCTGAAGAACCCACTTTAATGAGCAGGGTAACCAGGAAGCTATGTTAGCTATGTTATTTTTCTATTTTACATTGAAAATAATTTAAATTAAAGATAAAAAAATATGTTATTTTTTTTCTCAGATTTATACACTTCCGTGTCATATGTTTTTTTGGTTCACATAAAAATCAAATGGTTTATAATAATTCACACATCTTAATAAACCAACTTAGTGAGACGAGACTTGTTGACTCATGGTTATGGTTATATATATATAAAAGTTTAATTTGTAATATCTTAACTAATCTTTTATAAATAAATGGACATAATTAAAAACATTATATTTAATTTAAGTATTAAATCATTAAATTAATTACATGTGTGTCTTGAATGTGTGACCATTATGCTAGAAAAGTAAGAATAGAGTTGTAAGGATTGTTATTAATTGTTTATTTGGGCTTTGTGAGTTTGTGTGGGCTTGGGAAGATTAAAAAAAACCACCAGATAGGGAGTGCAATTAAAAAGGTAGGGTGCAACTAGAAAATAGGTGGAGACCATTATGCCTTACCCTAATTCTTCCTCATTTTCACTCTCTTCTTGCAAAGTTCATCTCTGAAAATCTTCCTCTCTCCATTGAAGCTACACCTTAAGAGCTTATGAAAAGTGGATTTTATTTTTTTATCTCATCACCTTCTCATTAAACCAATTCCATTGGTAAGCACTCTTCCTTGTCAATTTCAATGTCCTCATCTTCTCTAAAACAACCATCCATTATCATGGAGTGGCTTGATTCAAGGGCAATTTTTGTAATCTGAGTTAGATTTGGAGTTTGATAGGGTTTTGGTAGAGTTTTTGAGCTATTTGGAGTTACCAAGAAATCCAAAATAAGGTTTGAATTTCATCTCCTTCTTCACAGATCCTACTAGCTTTAAAGAAGAAAGAGGTAAGAGAAGCTCTAATTCCAGTGTTGTTATTGAATTCTTTTGGTACTTTGAGTTGATGGTGAACTGAATTCTTGAAAAGTGTTGGGGTAAATTGGGATTTTTTAGATTTGAAGGTTAAATTTTGTTGATTGGGTATTTGGCTTGAGTTTGATATTGTAATGGAATGGATTGAATTTGAGTTTTGTGTTTATAGTGTTTGGTTTTTATTTCTGTAATGCTATGTATTGAAGACAGTGCACACGTGCGTTTGGGTTTGAAGTTGAGAGTCATCAGTTGCTGTGACTGAGTTTGGGGAGTTGAATAAGTGAATTATCTTTGTTTGGGTGTTGTGGATGTAATGTTATGGCGATTAACAGAATTTGGTTTCAATCTTGTGATTTTGGTGCTTGATTTTGACGAATTGACGTCGAGTGGGTGAGTTTCTGCTGTGTAAATGGCTTGAAAAATTCGTAATTTGCTACCTGACGCGCACTGCATTGCTGTGTCAAATAACACAGAGGTGTGGACATGCGTTAAAAGAAATTAGTGTTTTAGGGGTTGATTCACAGTTGTGTACACAAAATATAGTGGTGCTGGAGACTTGTTAAAGGAGAAATTGTCTAAGAGATTCTTCCACATCTCTGAAAAATTCCACAAAGGTGTGGAATAGACATTGAAAGCTACTGTAACCCAAACTTATGAGATGCTTTTATGACCTTGAACTTAAAAGTGAGGAGTTCCTATAATATTGTAGTGGTACATGACTAAGAGATGATGATGGCCTATGATGTGATTATTACTGATTAAGTTATTATAATGTTGTTTAGATGAGTTGAATGAATCATTGGATGAGTTGAATGAATGAAATGGGTGCCCAATAGATTATATAAAAGCTAACATCAATTAGAAGTCCGATGATAAGTGACATTGGTATCAAAACTTAATGTTGCCGGAAGGTGGTCGTGTCATATTAACATAGTGTAATAATGATCGCTTATGTTTTTTACTGGAGCATGTTTGACTTATTTTACAACAATTATGGACTGTGTTAATACTTCACTTGTGCTATATTATTTATATTTACTTTATTTTTTATTTTTATAAGCTTATCTTACATGTTTATGTACAACTGTACTAGTACAACACCTGAAAGTATGGGTTTAATAATTAAAGCAACAAATAACATCGTTTAAGATTAAGATTAAATCATCATACAAAATATCTAATGAAAATGAAAACCATGCTACATATTTTCCTTTAGAAATCATCATCGATAAAATCTTCTTCCACTCTTGAAGATCTAACTATATTTTTTTTTTTTTTTGTTGCTGCTGTGGTTTGTTCTGCAGAGCTTGAGCATTGATCTTGGTTTTTTTTGTCATAGACATTTATGAAGATGTACTTTGGGTTGTTTTCAAAACCCTATGCCGAGAATGTAGAGCAGTTATTTTAGCTTGGTTCTGACAGTGAAAGAAAATACTAGTTTTCAATGATGTTTCCATGTCTAATCTCATCAGTTATAGATAGGTATTCAGAATAATGGAACATTCTCAAGATCACATTGTTTCTCTTGATCCTCTGTCCACTAATTAAAACCAATAAATCCTTACCTATAAAGAATTGAAGATATTAGGATACTCATTTGTAGGTGGATCCTGACAGAAAAATAAATGTAAATATCTTAATTGTATCTAATTAATAAAATAATATGTACTCCTAAATATATGTACACGTATACCTTAATTTACCTTGATTTTAGAGACCACATCTTTGCATGTGACTTTCAATAATTTTTCAACATCTGAATCAGTTAACTTTAACCGAGCATTAGCAGATCCATCTAACTGTTGAACATGAAGGGAATATCTGATTAAAAAAAGAGTTGTTATAAAAATAATAATGATTTTCATGTAGTGCAAAAAAATCCAACAAAAATCTATTGTGTAAGAATTATTTGAGTTGTGGAATGAGTTTATATATAGACTATTAGAAGCAGTTTTAGCTTTTTTCCTTAAATTGGGAAAAACCTCAAACCTTCCGTCTTGAATGATTCCTAAATTTGTTTCCCATATTACACAACTTCTCCTCCCTTGAAATGGTTGAAAGTGTTACGTATTTGAAAAATGATTTCATGATAAATATTAAATGTACTAAATAATAAATAATCATAAGTAATCTAATTCTTAAAAACTTATTTTATTCTCACCCATCCTATGTTCTACAAATCAACAATGCTTTTCTTTGGTCTCTGCGTCAACATTCTTTCATTTAACATTTTATGAATTCCATCAAGTACTACGTAGCGGATTTGTCCTTTCAAGTGTACTCCATTTTCAATTAATCTGAAAAAGTGATAATCAATTTAGGAGTACAGTAGAATTAATAGAATATAACACATTTAACATAATTTAAGTAGATTTAATTTCTATGTTCTTTTTAACTAAACCTTCTCTCTGAAGAAATTATCTCTGGCATACAGCTTTTGATTGAATTCAACCTTAGTAAAGTTTAAAAAAAAAGATTAATACTAAATAAAATTGTAAAAAAATATAAATTATGAATAATGTCGTTAACCATATCTGTAAGACAGTAAACCTGTAAATCATTCTTACAAAACGACACAACACCAACCGGTACTAAATTCACATTTTGAATAAACCAAATGGTTTTGTTTGGAGCTATTGTTTTGATTCATTGATTGAAATAGTCTTTCACCATATCAACTTAGTCATCATGATATTTAGGCAACACATCGTTATTATAATACCAAAATGAACGTGTTAACATAAAAGTAGTTAAACTTTAGCATACACGTTTTTTTATCAGAAAAATAAAGTAAATACATTATTAAGTACCAGAAGTATCATACAGGAATGCATGTCTAATTTATAAATAAATAACAGTAAAGTTTACGATACATAGTCACAAACTATCAACAACAAACAAACAAGAATGAAAATATTATTTCAATCCTGTACTTGATGAATATTTTGTATCTCATTCCTTTTGCGGATTAAGGCCTAAGATGTATAAATTGAAAGTATGTAGCACACATCATGTTGTTGTGCCACAGTCTACACTGCTATGATACGTAAGTAGTAGACAAAACCAAAAAGAGCACTTAGCATACTTTTGTGGTAATACCTACACTTTAGTGGAAGACTCTGCAGGGAGAAAAGGCCTATTGCAGGAATGTACTCCACACTGTTGTGCCAAAACCAAAAAAAGCACACCTCTATGGTAATACTTACACCTCCTCTGTAGTAATAGTCATGCTACTGTGGACAACACAGCTAGAAAAAAAAGTCAAAAAACATTAGCGCAGAAACAAAGACCACATTTTTATGTCAAAACCCACATATGTGTGGATGACTCAGAAGAAAAAGACCTAAGCTGAAAATCGTCCACCACTCCTTTGTGTCATTTCCCACAAGTTGAGCGTTGCTGCACCATAAAAGCGCTCTATGGAAGAAACCACACCTCCATTCATAACACCACTAACTTGTGAACAATGTAATTCCAATAAAATTACTCCAGGGGTAAATTAACAAGTGTGTGCCCTCCTGTACAGTTCTGTGGATGATGTAGTTATAATAGATACACTCTAGGGTTAAAGTCATAGTTATGTGGACTCTTCCACAGATGTATGGACCACGTGCTTCCAATAAAAACACTCCATAGCGTGCCTATTTTACATGTGACTTCATAATCACCGTGCAAATAACGGTGGTTGCTTATGCTACGCCATTGTCCCTTTGCGTTGACCCATCCATTCAACTGGTTGCTTCAAATCTAGTTTAACATACCACAGTTACCCAACAAGAAGATGAAAAAATGTGCTTCCTTTCATCATTATTTATCCTGGCCATGCATTGCCATGACAACTACCCATTTTTTATGACCCATATTAATTATGCACTCACTGCTTAACAACTAGCATCTCTCGTAAACCCACATGAAGATTATGACCCATCTACATAATAATAAATGCATAACAATGGGTTCAAAATCCATTCTCCATAAGAATCAGAGATACATTAATCCCTTATCAGCCCATAACCGTTGACATTCGGATACTTTGCATAATTTCTTTACTTTCTTGATGTTAGTTATGAAATATATGTAAGTTGTTTGCCTTTCATATATGCCATAAGGTTGCAAGCCAAACTCCATTCCATGCGTTATTCAACTTCTTCCTTCCCTTATCAAACCCCTAAATTGTAAGTAATGATTCTTATCTCTTAAAGGGGTTGTCCTAAATTGTAAGTAATGATTCTTATCTCTTAAAGGTGTGGACAACCCCGAAAGGTCGTGGACAACCCCACCACTGATAAACCATTTGCCATATGTGTACAAAACCTTTGGGTACTCCAAAAAACAAGTGTTCTCTTGTCTCAAATTAACACTGCATGAGCTACTGTTTCTTCTTGGTTAATAAATAATAATCCCTCTGCTTACCAAATTATGTAGCGTTGGTAATCTCTCTTTTACAACCCTTAACAAGAACCTGCACTTTAGGAGACACTCCTTTTCTCCAAATATTTTTACAGAAATCATCCTTTTGTTCAGTATACAGTTGATATTTTTTTGCAGCCAATACATTGTTTGTCGATACCACGAATAAATACCTGTTGATTCTACATCCATTTTTCACCCTTTTATGTAAAACCATTGCATAGCACTCTGTCTAGTTCTTTAACCAAAGTCTTTTTCCCATTCAAAAATACCTCATCTCCACAACCATTGCCAACCCACAACCCCTTCTCTATCGCCCCACATCTCTGTCATCTCCCTCATCATCCTATCCTTATGCACTGCTAAATTAAACAACCTTCTGAATCTCATGCAACTTTTGGTTCCTAGCTGCCAAATCCTCATTCCAAAAAAAAAAAAAAAACATTGACTCCTTTCCCCTAAAATTCTTCTCACATTTCTCTCCCATGAACTCTCACGTATACAAGACTGCCACCATCTAGAACAATTTATACTATTAAAATCCAACCCTCATCCCTTCTCTCACACTTTGGTTTCAAAGTTGAATATTAGAGACTCTTCTTCTTCATTTTAATTGTCTACTTCTACTTTTCCTAAAGTGTCACATTAAGCTTCATCATATCTCTCCTCTAAGTCTCCATCCTCCTTACTCTTAAACACAAGTACATTCTCCTGCACACCCAATAAATCTTCCTATGATTCTCATAAATTCCCCAAAAAGTATATTAAAAATATATTTAAAGAAGAAATGATATATTTTAGAGCCTTAACAAGGTAAGAAAGAAGATAATCCAGGCAGAACAAAGGACTTTTAATCAACATAATTCTTCTAGCCAAAGAGATGTTTTTATTCTCCCATAAACTCAATCTTTTCCTTATACCCTCTGCAACAACTCTTCTATATATTTTCGTGATGGATTATCACTTAACGATAGACCTAAGAACATCTACAATGAAGAGTTGTTAAATGGGTTTTTAACATTAAAAATATTATTTTAATATGGATTTCACAAATATTTGAGTGTTTAAAAATTAGAGAGTTGTTTATACAAAAGTATGTCCAACATTGTATATAAATATGATTTATTTTATGGATTATAAATTAATATATTTGAACGTCAACATAAAATAATAATAATGATAATAATACCTTTAAAATTTTCTTTTTAAGACGTTTTAGACAGTAATTTTTTTTAAACTTTCAATTACATAACAAAATTGTTTCATACTTATATGTAAAAAGTTAATTTTCTTTAACTTCTACTATTGGTGACATATGCAATTATCAATTTTGTTTTTAAATTTAGTCTTCTAATTAAAAAAGCTCAGGAGGGTCTTACAAAAAGCCTTGTTCTTAATCTGCAGTATTACACTATCTGTGTCATCAGCAACAGCAAAGGTGGAAATATTTTCAACTCTATATCACTGCTTGTATAAAGATGGAAGTGCATTTGCTTGACCAGGTGGAGGAGATAATAGGCTACAACTTCCAAAGGAAGCATCTTCTAGAACAAGCCCTCACTCACTCCTCATTCAGTGAGGCTATCTCCTACGAACGCCTTGAGTTCCTTGGAGACAGCAATATTAGTATTGTGATTGACACCCACCTATACAATGCTTACCCCAATCTTAGCCCTTCTCATCTCACTGATCTCCACAAAGCCAATGTTTGCACAGAGAAGCTTGCTCGAGTTGCCATTCGTCTTGGTCTACACCACTTCGTCCGACAGCGAGGCTCTCCCGTCTTTGAGCAAGTTGACCAATTTGTTGATGCTATTGCCCAAGAGTGTCAACCTGTATGGGAATGTGGATCAATGAAGGCGCCAAAGGTCCTGGCTGATATTGTGGAGTCGATCATTGGCGCTGTTTATATCGATACCAACCATGACCTCAATATACTATCACCGGTAGGTACAAAATATTTAAATTATTACTCATGCACTATAAAAATGTTTTATACTTAATCATCATTTTTTATTAAAGATACTTTAAAAGTTATATACACGAAAGGTAATTGTTCCTACTATCAGTTCTAAGACATCGTTAGGATCGCATCGTTTGAGTTATTGTCCACTTTGGAGTTCATGACTCTGGTTTTGTCACGACTTTGTCTTGAAAAGACGTCTCAGGGTTAAGGAAAGATAAAATTTATAAACGACTATTCATTTCGATTTCTAAATGATATTGAACTTTAAATGTGTACCTGAACAATAGTGATTGATTCATGAGCATTTTTTTAAAATAAATTGATTATCATTAATTAATTTAACCTATTTCAAGAATAAAATAAGTTTATTTTTAAAATACTATTTATTCGAACTTGATATCAAGAATAAAAAAGTCATAATTATAATTAGATGAATAATATTTTAGAAATAATAACATTAAATAATACAAAATTAGTTAGATGTTTTTATATTTAAGTGCACCATAAAATTTAATTTAAATTTTTATATATATGAGTCAAGAGGAAGTATCTATTACAAATAGTTTCTCTCTTAAAACTCAACTAACTTTACACTAATTAAGGATGTTAGTTAAATTCGTTTGATTTTCTCTATTTCAACAGTGTAAAGATATATGACTCACATGTATTAAGGGAGTCCAAGACAAACTTGTGTTAATTTTTTTTATATAAAACTAAAATGAAAATTTCAAAAACATAAAGGAGAAAAATGAAATTTTTAAAAGTTAATGTACCAAAATAAAAAAAAAACTAAAACATAATTGAGCAAAATTAGCATTTAGTCTTTAATTAACTAAAAGATATTTTGAAAAAAATTATATAAAAGTAAGGTTAAATTTGTTGGAATGAATTTCTTATATTTCAATCCATTAAAGGTTTCATTTTTCCCTATTTATTTGTAGTTGGGAAAGGGTATTACATAATGTTTTAAATGTTTGTCAACATAAATTTAGTTGATTATAATAATTGATAACGATTGTAAAGGATTATTAGATAAGGTTTTAAGTTTCTCTGTGTATTTTGGTGACTCCCAAATCCTTTAAGTTCCTAAATTTGAACTGGTAGATAACTTTTCAAATCTTTATATAAGTCAAGATGATGAGAAATTGCTTTGTCAATTGTGACTATGCAGTTAGTTGAGCGTATTTTGGAGCCGATAGTGACAGCAAATGATTTATTTCCTGAAATTAATAAGAAGGTTCCCATTAATATGGAGCTACGCATTTATGAAGATGAGGATGGCAACCCAACTGTTGAAAAGGCGAAACATAAACTTCAAGAGGTTTGTGCCATTAAAAAATGGCCTCAACCAGTGTACAAGTACCTACCTATTCTTAAAGTTATTATCTATTGAATGAATAACATTTATTTTCTTTTAGTTGAGTTGCATGTGAGAAACTTTTGATCTTCCTTTTTGACTAACTTATTGCTCCTTATAATGCCATATAGGCGTGAGAAGGAATCAGGCCCTCCTCACAAAAAGAGATATGTCAGCTCTGTTCAGATAATAGTTGAAGATGATACACTTAAAATTTCAGGGTATGAAAAATGTCGAGTGAACAACTCGGAGAACTCTGCTGCCTCGTTGATGCTTATAGATTTACAAGAGCGTAATTATCTGTGAATAAAACAATGGTGTTGTAATTTATCTGGGTGAATCCGATCATTACTTATGCTTGGTTATTGCTTTGTTCAACTTGGTATTTGATATTAGAGGGCCTATCTAGTTATGAGGGTCACTTCTTTGTGTTATTGTTTGATGTAGTTCATCTTGTACGTAGAATGGATTAAAATGTCAACAAACAACTAATAAAAGAAATTCCAGTTTAGTTTGTTTTTCATTCATTGCGTAATATTTAACTTTTACGTTTTTATTATAAAAAATGTCTTTTTTGAGTACAATTCAAGTTAAGAAAAAAAAAACTCAAAAGTAGTACTTACTATTTATATCAATAGTCCTGCTAAATACACCATTTTGTGTTTTAAAGCAAAAAAGTACAGTGGGTTGTTAAAACAGAAAGAGGGTGTATATAGAAAATAGAGAAGTGTAAATAGTAGGTTCTTTGAAAAAAAAAATACAAATAAAATGTTAAAAATTGTTATCCTACCTTACCATTGACCTGCTCAAGAGAAGAATAAAACAAACAATTCAGTAACAAGTCAACAATTTTAAAACAACCTGAAGTTTAACTGAAGATATTTTATGATTGCTTTTGATTGGCTAAGTTGAGTAGGCCTTTCCAACTCAATGTATGATATATATTTTGTGATGTAATCTCACCTAACATGAAACTTAGCTAGGAAGAGTAAAAGAAAAACATGACATGGATGGAGCTTAGTGAAGATATTTTAAGCCATAATCTTTGAAATTATTTATAAATATTTTGTATTATGTTTAGTATTTTGGTGGATGCATTTAGTATTGTGTGGGACTTTTGTATTTTGGCTTATTTTTCTTTATTTTTGAAGTATGAGATGTCATTAGTTATTCATGTGGAGTGTATGTCAGAAGGTGAACTTTTTTAGAACCAGTGGGTGGTGGTTTAATTTCCACACACTCCTTGTTTGATTTCCATACCTCTTTAGCATCCACATGTGCATGAGTAACATGTGAAACCCTTATGTTCCCTTCATGTGGTGCCATTTACTCTTTCTCCTAGGTGACTTCTAGTTGTCTCTTAATTCAAATTCAAATTTGAATTAAGGGAGCTAGATCTATATTATTAGGATCTAGTGTCACATAAGGAAACATAGATCCACTAATTTAGGGTCTTGTTTGGATTTAATTCTTAGAATAGTTATTGCACGTCCAAAGCTAGTTAGTTATCTATAAATAGCATTCACTTCTTCATGTAATGGTTTCAACACTTGATGAATGAAAGCTAGATTCATTTGTAGAGAGTTTCTTCTTATAGTGTTCATGTTCTCTTTATCTTTGTGAAAGTTCTTCTATGACTTTTATTAAAGGTTTCTTCCCTTGTAGCAAGCTTTACCAATCTATGGCTTATCTTCTTTGAAGTGACACCTATTTATACTCCATTCCTAGTCTCTCCACCTTTATCTTCTACTATGGAACCTCATTGGAGCAAGATCATGGGATGAACAATTTAGGCTTGCATCAACTTGCTTCATTACCATGTAGATGGTGAGACATATAAGTATATACTTGTGATTTATTTTCTCAAGTTTGCATGTACCTAGAAATGAAGTAGTAGCATATACTTGGAAATGAAGTAAAAAACATATGTACAAATTATAAAATTTATCATTTGAACGTAATAAAATGAATAATTAGTAGTCAATAACACAAACTTAAGGAAATTATTCTTTAATGTTAAATTGTTATCTTACTTTTGTTAGTTAAATTTTTTTATATTTAAATTTAGAAAGAGTAGATATGAATTTATTTATTATGGTTAATATATACATAACTTATTTCGAGGTAAGCACATTACTATACACATTAATTAAAGAGTTTAAGTAGTATACACTGTTAGTATAAAGATTTTCACATTGACATTCAATCACAACCCTTCATTCATGATAAACTTGTTGACTTTACTAATTAATAGTTTAAAAGTCACATAAATGAAAATTTATGTTTGAATGTTAGTCTAAAATTTTTTTACACTGACAATGTATACTAATTAAACTCTTAATTAAATGTATTGTAAAAAAAAAAGAAAAAAAATATTAACTAACTGGGTAGTAAGTCGTCGTCAATGATCCAGAATGTCAATGGTCTTTTAGATATAGTTGTTACATCTCACATGTACCATATACTAGTGGATTAATTTTTTTAATAATAATTATCTACATTGTCCCTTAAGAGACTTTTTTTAATGCATATGGTATTGATTGTTTCCTATGATATAAAAAAATGCATATAAAACCTCGAATTCTAATATAAGTCAATATAGGATAAGTAATCAAGGCTAAAAAGATTAATTAAAATATAGAAAATGAAACTATGCAAGAATTGAACCCAGGTTTGGATAATGAAAATGCTAAAGCCATTCTACTAGACCAAAGACCAACATTAGTTTTATTTTGAAATTAAATTTATTTAAACTAATAATGTGGCAACATTAATTTTAAAATTATGGAAAAGTGTGGCAAGGCATGGCTTGAACCTAGGACTTAGAAATAAAATTGCTAAGTCCATATCACTAGACCAAAAAACAATGCTAGCTTTTTTTTTTAGATTCAAATTTAATTAAACTAATCATGTGACAACATTAATTTTAAAATATAGAAAAATTAGACAAAATAAGATTCGAACCTAGGACATGTGGAAGTGCTAAGATGATATCACTAGATAATAGGCCCACATTGGTTTTATTGTATGTTTTCCTTTGTTTTGTTTTACTATTCTATGTCATTTATGTTGTAAATTTTTAAATAGAGATATATTTTAAATTCTAAAAATTACTTAGCTTCATTTTATGTTAAATCTATTTGGAATAAGATTTTATTGTTAATTTTTAATTTTATATTTTACTTTTAGTTGTTACTTTAATTTATAATTTTTAACTTTTAATTTAAATTTTAATTCTTAATTTTAATTTCTATCTTTATTTTTAATTAGATTTTATATTTTATTTGTATATTTCAGTTTTACATCTATTCTAGGTCATTTTATGTTGTATATTTTATTTGTATTTTTGACACTAAAATTAAGAATTAAAAGTTAAAATTATAATTTAAGGGTTAGCAACTAAAACTAAAATTTAGTTATATTAACAACATAAAATTTAAAATCTAATTACAAATAAAGAAAGAAATTAAAATTAAGAATTAAAATTTAAAATTAAAAATTCTCAATTTAGGAGGTTGAGGACGGGATGGGATATTGGATGGGGTGATTGAGAGTGGGATTTAGGGAAGGAATTGTAGGTAGGCATGACAATGGGACATAACAACCCAGATCTATCCCTTGTTTTAAAATTTAAAAAATTTCTCTATTTAAAAAATTTATAACATAAATGACCTAGAATAATAAAACAAAACAAAGGGAAATACACAATAAAATCAATGTGGGTCTATTGTTTAGTGGCCCCATCTTAACACTTCCACACGTCTTAGGTTCCAATTCCAATTTCTCTATATCTTTAAAATTAACGTTGTCACATGCTTAATTTAACTAAATTTGAATATTACAAAAAATCTAAGGTTAGCTTTCGGTCTAGTGGTACGACTTTAACACTTTATTTCTAATTCTTATTTTCAAAAGTTCTTGCAGGATAATTGATTATTGTTTTTAGATAATCAATTACCTTACTTAAAAATCCATTTTTGAAGTTTTTTCAACTCTATCCAGTAAAATCTATTCAAAACCATCCAAACAACATTCTCAAGCTTATCTAAAACACACCATACAAATAACACACTTATAAACATGTTTGGTATCATAAAGTTGATTTAAGAACAAAAACAAAGAGAAAAAAACAAAACTAAAACTTCAATGTAGTTCTTTTGGTTCTAACAATATATAGAACAAAAAGTTGCAATATAAGTAAAAAAAATTAACTTCAAATATAAACATATGTTGAACTGGGTTCATTTTGTTTAATGATGTTATTATAAAAATATCATTGAAGTTTCTATTTTTAATAATTTTTTATTCGTGATATTGCGTTTTAAGAAAAGATATTTTACAAATCATCTTCTTTCTTTTCTTGTTGAGTTTAGTACATGAAATTAAATAATATTAATTAATTTTCTTAATCTTACTTAAATTTTCTTATATATAGATTTTTAGAAGGTAATTGTAAGCATTTAAAACGTTTCTAAATTAATTATAGAGTTGACTATACTTTCCAGCTTTGACTGTTTAACTCAAGTTTACTTTAGATTGACTGGAGTTATGCCTAATGTGTTATCCTTCATGCTTAATTACTTTATTTCAAGTCCTAGAATAATTACTAATTAATTATTTAATTTTTTTTCTATTCTCTACACTATATTTCTACATATCTATTTGTTTAACTATATATTTTCATGATGTTAGAAATTCCTTATGTAAGATTTTATGTTCAAATTTTATGGATAACATAGCTAGCTAGAATAAAAGATACCACTAAAACTAGTTAAACAAGTTTTTTGACAAAATTTATCATCGGTAAAATTAGTAATACTTCTAAGTTCTGACCAACATGGTTAAAATAATTTGAAAACTTGTTTTTCAATTTAATCTTTATTTCAATATAATTAATGAGAAAATATTTAGATAGTTATTTATGATATATTTTGTGTATTTCTATAATATGTTGATCTATGGAGCTCACGTATATCAAATTGAGCTTAATAGATATTTAATTGGTTAGAAGTATTAACTCTTTCAAAGTAAAAACTTTTAAGTATTTTAGAAAGTAAAGTAATATCTTGTTTATTAATGAAAAAAAAAATGAATGTTTGATATTATATACATGGACCAACATCATGTAAGTTTTTTTTTTTCGTTTTTTTAGATGTAGATCGTGTATGTTTTAAAATATCAGTAAATTAACTTTTAACCAAGCAACTAATGTTACTTTACTCTTATTCGCGTTGGAGAAATCAAATTCCTAATTTAATTGTATGTTTAACTTATACATTGTATCTATAACATGTCATATTGCCCTGAAATCAGGCTTTTTTGCTATTTAATTATATTAGTGCTACTATCAGAAATATGCATCTTTCATATACTTTTGGAGTGAAAATGAAAGTGTTCTGGACTCTGCTTCATGGTAACCGGAACGAAGATTAATAAATAGAGACCTGTTATAAACTTTTTATCAGTTTTAGTTTTCGGATTATAATTAATTGTACACGAAGAACTCATGTTTGGGTTTCTTTACGGCATAAATTTCATTCTGATTTTCCATATTAATATAAATAAAATCACATAGCAATAGGGGAGGAAAATTGACACACACATGGTAGAAACAATGCACATATAAGAAGCGTAGAGCCGTAGACCACATATATATATATATATATATATATATATATATATGTCAATCAAAATAATTAATTTCATTAATTTATTAAATTACGTTGTCAATTAATACACATTCAGATTGCAAAATATTTAAATTCAAACTGCAGCAATAACCTACAAGCTAGCTATAATAATACAACCTAGGATATGATCATATCAATAACAGAAGATACAACACAAGTTATCACTGATTAGGTCAACATTCCTACAACAAATAATTAAAGTCTTAAGCTCTCCTGATAAACATATTTCAAACATACTCATGGAAATAACAAACTGGATTTTCTGTAATGATTTCGTAACAAAACTTGGATACAAAATGGAGTGTATGCAGCTATGCAATATTTAATCATCTTCCATCATCTAAATCAATTCGTAAGTGAGCATCAATGCTATCATACCCACTATATTGATGGTTACTACTATCATCACACTCAAATGCTAGATGATGGCTTATGCAGAAGTGTTGAGTCTCCTCTAGATTTTGGTATGTATTAACCTCATGATGTTTCTCCTTCATCCTTACTCCATCCAACTCCATTGCCACTTCCTTCATGTTATTTCTTTCCTCCCCTTGCAGCGAGAATAGCAACTTCCATAATCCTATTTTTATTTTCTTCATTACAAATACCAACTTGTAGAACATCAAATAGTCGATCCTCTTTCAAGCAACATAGAAAGTGGTTAGCAAGACTACTTTTCTCTTCTGGTTTTCAAAAGAATAAGGCTTCTCCCCTATTAACAGCTTTACAAGTACAACTTCAAAACTATAGACATCATTTTTCTCTATTAGTTGACTTGTGTGTGAGCATGTATTCTGTATTTAGATAACCAAAAGTTTCTTGGACTATTGTGACTATTTCAGTTTTATCGAGTGGAACCAACCTTGAAGCTGCAAAATCATACACTTTATAAGTATCATCTAAGAGGATATTAGTTGTTTTGACATCTCTATGAATAATGGGTATTGAGGCTGCAGAGTGCAGATATGATAGACCTCCAGTTACCTCAAGTGCTATTCTTAAATGTGTATTCCAAGTTTCTTTATTTACCTTCTTTCAATGTGTATGAAATCAAAAAGTGTATCATTAATAACAAATTCATAAACCAATAAAGAAATTTCTCTCTTTAAACAACATCCGAAAAGTTTGACCACATTTCTATGGTTGATTTGTGAAAGAACGATCACCTCGGTAATGAATTGTTCCTTTTGACTCTCATCCATTACTTTGGATTTCTTAACAGCCACAATTCTTTTATCAAATAGAAATCCTTTGAAAACAGAACCAAAATCTCCTCTACAAATGATTAAGCTCCTATCAATGTTGTTGGTAGCCTTCTTTAATTGTTCTTTTGTAAAAATTTGAGGAATTTGAGAAGGATTTTCTTGTGTAGCCAATTGTTGAAGCAAAATGGAACTACCATTTTGATTAAAGTATTTCTCCTTAAGTTCAAGGAGTTTCTTTTTCTGGTATATAAGATAGAATGAGGTAATACCCACAAATACAACAATAATTCCTGCTTCTACTCCTGCTTTCAGAATATGCCATCAAATACAATTCTTAAATTCTTCAATAAACTAGTTAGTATACATCACTAGAGTACATACTGAGTGAACAGAGATGCATGCAAAGCTAAGAAAATTAGTTCGAGTGGAAAATCTATATACAAACGAGTATCAGATATTATATATATTTGACATAGCAACACAGTTATTAGAAAAATATATCGGATAAGATACGTATAAGATACACATTTAAAAATTTATAAAATTCGTAAAATATAATTAAATATAATTGTGATTCTGGAAATCCAAATTAAAAACATACTAGTTTCTAGAACATTACTAAAAACAAAAATAAATATAAATCATTTTCTTGATATGTTACTAAAAACATAGTTTTATTGAATTTTCGTTAAAGGGTTGGATTGATAATTTGCCGTTACGTGTTTGTAAACTACCCAAAAGTATCATACATAAGTAAATTGAAGTATTGGTGCTTTTAAAGTTTGCAGGATTCATACATTTTTTTTGGTGAGGAATAAGAGGCTTCATAGATTTGTATCTAAGAATATCTGTATATCGGATGCATATCAAATAGATATACGTAACATAAGTGGAGGGTTTGATACTTGGTAGAGGAAACAAAATAAAATAAATGGGATAGATGTGGTTATTTGTTGCTTACCTATGACAACCTTGGTAAGTGAATCTTCTTGGTGGCACCCTATTCCCTTTGTTCCATCTCCGGAATGCCCCTTTGGACAAAACCATGTGTGGGATCCATCGGTGTTGCCACAATTTTGTTCACTTATGCATGTATGAGTACTCTGTGTCTTACATTCGTCAATGTCTGTAAATCCCAAACAGTAATACAAAGTATTTAATAAAGTGACTTTTTTTTGGTCGATTACTCAATTGCTAACTAAAACATTATGTTACACGTAATATATTAGTTTGGCTTTAAAAATGGGAAAAGATGTTTCGTACAAATGTTATCAACGAAGAACCTGGGTTGATTTTTGTCTATTTCTCTACTTATGTATATTGTATAAAAAGTGATGCTATTTAGCACAAATAGTCTCGAATAAACATATGAACGTGCATTAATTTATTATACAGGCTTGTTAAAAAATATTCATTAAAAACTAAAAAAGTACAAAAGATACGGTCACGGAATCCCTTTTGTACTACAGAACATTTTCCTTAATTTTCTAAAATGAAGTTATTGAGCCGTGATTGTACTAGGTATTGATAAATAATAATAATAATAATAATAATAATAATAATAATAATAATAATAAATAATATTGACTATATAAATTAAGTAAATAAAACCATAATTTTATAACACTTCATATTAAAGTAAAACACTTGTAAAACAAATTAAAGTTAAACATCAATTTTATATTCAAAGTATACATAAAAGTGATATCCTAAAATTTTATATTTTAATAATTAATAAAATAATAAAATATTCATTTATAATAACATATTTGTATTTAACATAAAAATAATTATTATTATAATATAAAGTTATAGAAAATTAAGATATGAAAATTTAAAATTAGCATAGATGAGTAAATTATATATTTTATAATAAAAAAGTTAATAAAATAATATATACTTATTTTTATTTCTTATAAATATTCATATATTTACCTTTCAATTTTTATATCAAAATTAAATAATTTATTCTTTTTAATAGAGATTAGTTCAACTTGAACAGGATAGACACACTTCGGTCTTGGCCGAAGACCTCAGCAACTACTTATAGAGACTTCAGCCTCAACACATGGCTAGGGCCGAATACCGTTCTCGGCCAGAGACACTCGGCCTGTGGTGAATCAAGTTTAGTTAACACAAATCTTAATTATTAGTCACAAATCCATGTTAAGGTCATATTACTTAAATCCAGACTGCTTAAGAAAGGTCCAATAGACAAACGCCCAGTCCATTCCTATAAATAGGTAACAATACCAAAGGTAAAGAAGGAATATAAAATATTTGTTATCTAGCACTCTGAACCGAATATTACACTGACTTAAGCGTTAGAGTGTCTTTTTCAGGTACCACCCTTGTTTGGCCTCCCATACGCGGGTATCCAAGTCTAAGAGGTAACAAAGGAAGTACGAGTAGACCACGTTCCAGGAACATTTTGGTGGCCACCGTGGGACCGAAGTAAAACATCAGACCCCATCAACAATTACTGATTGACCATGGCGAGAACTAGAAGCAACAGAGGAGGACCTAGGAGCGAAACCAACAAGGGAGCAGGGACTAGAACTATAGCGGGTAATCCCAAGGTGGTAAACGAGTCCAGTCTGGCAGAAGTCATCAGGCTACTGAAGGAAGAAGTAACGGAACTATGGCGAGAAATAGGCGAGGTCAAGGGGAGACATAAAGCAAAAGATGATAGTTCAGACCATGCAAGAGATGAGTCACATGGGGGAGAATCGGCAACACCCACAAGAAGCAACACCCTTAGGGCTTATCAGCAACTCTTACCGAATCCCAACCTCATCACAGTCGTAGACTAGTAGATAGTCCCCTGTCGGGGTCTTCGAACCATATACCCTGACAGGCCAAGGTGGCATCCTGTTCGGTCAGACCTCACCACCTATTCACACTAGAAATAATGAAAACTCCACTTCTCGAAAGTTGGAAGCATGTTTCCCTCGAAAAATATGATGGAACCACGGACCCTGACAATCACTTGGCAGCTTTCATGACCCAGGTGGGGATGTATACAAAGATCAAACTGCCCTATGTAAAATATTCTCGATGTCCCTCCAAGGACTGACTTTGAATTGGTTTATTCAACTTCTCCCGAGCTCGGTCGATAGCTTTCAGACCCTAGCTGCCATGTTTGGAAATCAATTCTCCACGTCCCGGCCCCATCGATTCACCTCTCAAGTGCTGACAACCATAAGGTAGGAGAAAGGGAAACCCCTTAGGTTGTTCATAGACCGCTTTGGAAAAGCCGCATTAAGCATAAAAAACTTGCAGCCAGAAGTCACCCTTCACACATTCCTAACCAACCTACAACCAGGAGACTTCACCAAAAGCATGATTCACATTCCCTCGAAGAGTATGGAGGAAATGAGAAGCTGAGTTATCTCCTTCATTGAAATTGAAGAATTGCAGGCGTTTCAAAAAAGGGACCAGGGGACCAACCCTGCTTCACGACCAAAGGAGGGAGAGAGAGGAGACATAGGTAAGAGAAAAGAGGAATTCAATAATAGGCCACCCAAAGGTCCAAGGCACAATCATTACACCCCCCCTCAACACCTCACGATTAAAGGTGCTGGAACAAGCACTGTTGGTTGACCTTTTGGTTATGCCGAGAAGGACTAACACCCCTCCAGGGGCAGACGCCTCTAAACACTATCGGTACCATCAGAATAAAGGGCACTCCACCGAAGAGTGTTTGACATTAAGAAACAAGATTGAGGATCTCATCTAGTAGGGCCATTTGAAAAATTATGTTTACCAGCGAAGTTATCGCGCCAATGTCCCAACCACCAGAACTTACCAGAGGAAACAAGACCAAGAGCACTGAGAAGACCCACGTGAGCGTTATCATCATAAGGGGTATGAGAATAGGGGTAGAGATTGAAGCAGATCCCAAGAGAGAGGGACGGCTCACCAACCTAGCCCCTCAAAGAAGGTGATCAATACCATAGCAGGAGGATTTGCTGGCGGAGGAGCCACTTCATCTTCATGAAAAAGGCATACGTAGACCTTGCGATCTGTAAACTTAGTGAGTCCTCACTTAGGCCCCAAGTGCCAGCTAGCACGTTTACGGATGAGGACTTTCTAGCTGTAGACCCCGTGCAGTATGATCCTGTGGTCATCAGCATCGAAATATCCAATTGTATTGTCAAGAAGACCCTAATAGATCAAGGGAGCTCGGCTGATGTGCTTTACTGGAAGACGTTCCAGGAACTCGGCATACTGCCTGAACAACTGATGCCTTATAACGAACAACTCATTGGTTTTGCTGGGGAAAGAGTGGTGACTAGAGGTTGCATTGACCTATATACTAACTTCGGAACCTAGAACGGGCAGAATCGTACCATAAAAATTAGGTACATTATGGTTCAAGCAAACACCTCTTACAATATACTTCTCGGGAGAACCTTCCTTAACAAATTTGGAGCCATGGTATCTACACCTCATCTAGCCATGAAATTCCCGTCAAAAGAAGGAAGAATCATTACTGTTCACGCTGACCAAAGAGCTGCTTGATAATGTTACTTGGCCAGTCTTAAGATTCAACCATGGAAGGAAAAACAAGTGATCCGTGCTATCAACATGCTCATGCACCGTAACCTTACGAGTTTGGACCTCAACCCTAGGCCTGACGAGGCAGAGAAGGTCGAACCCACATAGGAGATTCAATCCATCAGAATTGGAAAAGCAATAACCCAGATCACTTATCTCAGCTCCTCCCTCCCCGAAGAGAATCAAAAGGAAATTACGGCAGTGATACGAGAGAATGCCGACCTGTTTGCTTGGACACCCGCCGACATGCCTGGAATCGACCCCCACTTCTTATCCCATAAATTAATGGTATGTCTTCTGGCTAAACCGGTGGCCCAAAGGAGACGAAAGATAAGGGTCGAAAGCCACCAAGGAAGAGGTCAACAAGCTTAGGGCAGCAGAATTCATAAGGGAAGTTAAGTACACCACATGGTTGGAAAATGTGGTCATGGTGAAGAAGCATAATAGAAAGTGGAGGATGTGTACTCACTACACGAACCTTAACAAAGCATGCCCTAAAGACACATACCTTTTTCCCAACATTGACAAGTTGGTAGATGGGGCTTCAGGACACGTCGCTCTTAGTTTTCTAGATGATTTCTCCAGATACAATCAAATTCGAATGCACCCCTTAGATGATGAGAAGACAATTTTTATCACAGAAGAAGCCACGTACTGTTATAGAGTCATGCCTTTCGACTTAAAAAATGTCGAGGCAACTTATCAAAGGCACACAGATAAAGTCTTTCACAACAGATAAAGGGGAATATGGAAGTATACGTGGACAACATGGTAGTCAAGTTCAAAAAGATTGCAGGGCATGTGCAAGACCTAGAAGAAGTCTTCCATAGGCATTCAATGAGATTGAACCCAGAAAAATTTCGGGGTGCAAAGGGGTAAATTTCTGGGATTCATGATCACAAGAAGAGGGATAGAAGCTAACCCTGGCAAATGCTCGGCCATCCTTGAGATGAGAAGCTCAGCTAAGCAGAAAGAAGTATAGCACTTGATGGGTAGATTAACGCCCTTATCTGAGTTCTTGCCCTGCATGGCTGAGAGAACCAAGCCTATCTTAATGCTGCTTTGGAAGGCGCAACCATTTAAATGGACTGAAGAATGTGAGGAGGCATTTTCTACTCTAAAAAAGACCTTGGCCACCCCTCTAGTGTTGGTTAGGCCAACCTCAGCAACGCTGATAGTGTATCTTTCTGTCTCCCCTTCAGCTATAAGTGTCGTCATAATCCAAGAAGTTGAAGGGAGTCAGTACCCTGTGTACTTTACCAGTTGCATTCTACCGGACACCAAAATCAGGTATCAAGTCGTAGAAAAAAGGCTTTGGCTCTGGTAAGCACAGCTAGGCATTTGAGACCGTATTTTTAAAGTCACCAAATTGTTGTTCGGATAGACTGCCCCATCGTGAGGGTTTTAAGAAAGCCAGAGCTGGCGGAAAGGATAGTGGCATGGTCCAAGAGCTCTCTGAGTTCAACATCTAGTACAAACCTAGAGGCCTCATAAAATCCCAGTTCTTGGCCGATTTCTTGAACGAGCTCCATCCCCTGACCGAGGTAGTGGGAAACCCATATCCCTTATGGACCATCCATGTAAACGGATCGACAGGGAATAGTGGAAGCGGAGGGGAGGTAATCATCGAGGGGCCAAACGGGCTTACTGTTGAACAATCATTACGTTTCGGCTTCAGGGCCTCCAATAACCAAGCAGAATATGAAACCTTGCTAGCTGGCCTAAAGTTAGTCAAAGAGTTGGGAGCGAAAACAGTGAAGTGTTTGACAGATTCCAAGATAGTGGCTGAGCAGGTCAATGACATTTTCCAAGTCAATGAGCCCAGGCTGCTATAATATTACCATGCTACAAGGAAATGCTGCCCATGTTTGATAGAGTCGAGGTGACTCACATACCACGGGAACAAAATAAAATGGCAGATCAGTTGGTTAGATTGGCCAGTACCAAGAAACTAGGACAGTTGAAAATAATCATCCAACAAGAGCTTGCGTCACCAAGCATAGAAGTGTGTGTCATCTCGACCACTAATGATTGGCGGCAGGAAATCACAGATTACATAACACAAGGAAAGGTACCTGTAGATCCAACTGAAGCTAAGGCAATAAGAATGAAGACAATTAGATTTACCATGATCACAAACGACTTATCCAAGAGAGGATTCTCAACCCCCTTACTAAAATGCATCGCCATTGAAGAAGCTGATCATGTGCTCAGAGAGATACATCTCAGCATTTGTGGTATGCACACAAAGGGAAAAACTTTAGCTGCAAAAGTACTGGGGGCAGGATATTACTGGCCCACCCTCCAACAAGACTATTTGACTTTTGTCAAAAGATGCGTACAATGCCAAAGGCACGACAACTTCATTCATCAACCAGCGGATGACCTCGTACCAATAACCGCCCCGTGGCCGTTTTATATGTGGGGCATAGATATTCATGGACCTTTTCCCATGGCAAAAAGGCAGGTAAAATTCTTACTCGTGGCCATCGACTACTTCATGAAGTGGATTGAGATCGAACCTTTGGCCACCATCTCGGCACAAAACATCCAGAAATTCCTATGGAAAAACATAGTGACCAAATTCGGGATCCCCCATGCCATCGTCACGGACAACGGACTGTAGTTCACAGACAAAAAGTTAAACTCCTTTCTAGAGGGCTTACATATTAAACACAAGATAACCTTGGTAGAGCATCCATAGTCGAATGGGCAAGCCGAAGCTGTTAACAAGGTGATCTTAGGAGAATTGAAGAAAATGATGACGGGGACAAAGGGGGAACGGGCTGAAATGATCCCTGAGATCCTCATGGCATACCGATGCACTCCTCAATCCTCTATGAAAGAAACTCCATTTAGACTCGCGTACAGAATAGATGTGATGATTTCAGTTGAAATCGGGGAACAATCATTCTGAAGAACCCACTTTAATGAGCAGGGTAACCAGGAAGCTATGTTAGCTATGTTATTTTTCTATTTTACATTGAAAATAATTTAAATTAAAGATAAAAAAATATGTTATTTTTTTTCTCAGATTTATACACTTCCGTGTCATATGTTTTTTTGGTTCACATAAAAATCAAATGGTTTATAATAATTCACACATCTTAATAAACCAACTTAGTGAGACGAGACTTGTTGACTCATGGTTATGGTTATATATATATAAAAGTTTAATTTGTAATATCTTAACTAATCTTTTATAAATAAATGGACATAATTAAAAACATTATATTTAATTTAAGTATTAAATCATTAAATTAATTACATGTGTGTCTTGAATGTGTGACCATTATGCTAGAAAAGTAAGAATAGAGTTGTAAGGATTGTTATTAATTGTTTATTTGGGCTTTGTGAGTTTGTGTGGGCTTGGGAAGATTAAAAAAAACCACCAGATAGGGAGTGCAATTAAAAAGGTAGGGTGCAACTAGAAAATAGGTGGAGACCATTATGCCTTACCCTAATTCTTCCTCATTTTCACTCTCTTCTTGCAAAGTTCATCTCTGAAAATCTTCCTCTCTCCATTGAAGCTACACCTTAAGAGCTTATGAAAAGTGGATTTTATTTTTTTATCTCATCACCTTCTCATTAAACCAATTCCATTGGTAAGCACTCTTCCTTGTCAATTTCAATGTCCTCATCTTCTCTAAAACAACCATCCATTATCATGGAGTGGCTTGATTCAAGGGCAATTTTTGTAATCTGAGTTAGATTTGGAGTTTGATAGGGTTTTGGTAGAGTTTTTGAGCTATTTGGAGTTACCAAGAAATCCAAAATAAGGTTTGAATTTCATCTCCTTCTTCACAGATCCTACTAGCTTTAAAGAAGAAAGAGGTAAGAGAAGCTCTAATTCCAGTGTTGTTATTGAATTCTTTTGGTACTTTGAGTTGATGGTGAACTGAATTCTTGAAAAGTGTTGGGGTAAATTGGGATTTTTTAGATTTGAAGGTTAAATTTTGTTGATTGGGTATTTGGCTTGAGTTTGATATTGTAATGGAATGGATTGAATTTGAGTTTTGTGTTTATAGTGTTTGGTTTTTATTTCTGTAATGCTATGTATTGAAGACAGTGCACACGTGCGTTTGGGTTTGAAGTTGAGAGTCATCAGTTGCTGTGACTGAGTTTGGGGAGTTGAATAAGTGAATTATCTTTGTTTGGGTGTTGTGGATGTAATGTTATGGCGATTAACAGAATTTGGTTTCAATCTTGTGATTTTGGTGCTTGATTTTGACGAATTGACGTCGAGTGGGTGAGTTTCTGCTGTGTAAATGGCTTGAAAAATTCGTAATTTGCTACCTGACGCGCACTGCATTGCTGTGTCAAATAACACAGAGGTGTGGACATGCGTTAAAAGAAATTAGTGTTTTAGGGGTTGATTCACAGTTGTGTACACAAAATATAGTGGTGCTGGAGACTTGTTAAAGGAGAAATTGTCTAAGAGATTCTTCCACATCTCTGAAAAATTCCACAAAGGTGTGGAATAGACATTGAAAGCTACTGTAACCCAAACTTATGAGATGCTTTTATGACCTTGAACTTAAAAGTGAGGAGTTCCTATAATATTGTAGTGGTACATGACTAAGAGATGATGATGGCCTATGATGTGATTATTACTGATTAAGTTATTATAATGTTGTTTAGATGAGTTGAATGAATCATTGGATGAGTTGAATGAATGAAATGGGTGCCCAATAGATTATATAAAAGCTAACATCAATTAGAAGTCCGATGATAAGTGACATTGGTATCAAAACTTAATGTTGCCGGAAGGTGGTCGTGTCATATTAACATAGTGTAATAATGATCGCTTATGTTTTTTACTGGAGCATGTTTGACTTATTTTACAACAATTATGGACTGTGTTAATACTTCACTTGTGCTATATTATTTATATTTACTTTATTTTTTATTTTTATAAGCTTATCTTACATGTTTATGTACAACTGTACTAGTACAACACCTGAAAGTATGGGTTTAATAATTAAAGCAACAAATAACATCGTTTAAGATTAAGATTAAATCATCATACAAAATATCTAATGAAAATGAAAACCATGCTACATATTTTCCTTTAGAAATCATCATCGATAAAATCTTCTTCCACTCTTGAAGATCTAACTATATTTTTTTTTTTTTTTGTTGCTGCTGTGGTTTGTTCTGCAGAGCTTGAGCATTGATCTTGGTTTTTTTTGTCATAGACATTTATGAAGATGTACTTTGGGTTGTTTTCAAAACCCTATGCCGAGAATGTAGAGCAGTTATTTTAGCTTGGTTCTGACAGTGAAAGAAAATACTAGTTTTCAATGATGTTTCCATGTCTAATCTCATCAGTTATAGATAGGTATTCAGAATAATGGAACATTCTCAAGATCACATTGTTTCTCTTGATCCTCTGTCCACTAATTAAAACCAATAAATCCTTACCTATAAAGAATTGAAGATATTAGGATACTCATTTGTAGGTGGATCCTGACAGAAAAATAAATGTAAATATCTTAATTGTATCTAATTAATAAAATAATATGTACTCCTAAATATATGTACACGTATACCTTAATTTACCTTGATTTTAGAGACCACATCTTTGCATGTGACTTTCAATAATTTTTCAACATCTGAATCAGTTAACTTTAACCGAGCATTAGCAGATCCATCTAACTGTTGAACATGAAGGGAATATCTGATTAAAAAAAGAGTTGTTATAAAAATAATAATGATTTTCATGTAGTGCAAAAAAATCCAACAAAAATCTATTGTGTAAGAATTATTTGAGTTGTGGAATGAGTTTATATATAGACTATTAGAAGCAGTTTTAGCTTTTTTCCTTAAATTGGGAAAAACCTCAAACCTTCCGTCTTGAATGATTCCTAAATTTGTTTCCCATATTACACAACTTCTCCTCCCTTGAAATGGTTGAAAGTGTTACGTATTTGAAAAATGATTTCATGATAAATATTAAATGTACTAAATAATAAATAATCATAAGTAATCTAATTCTTAAAAACTTATTTTATTCTCACCCATCCTATGTTCTACAAATCAACAATGCTTTTCTTTGGTCTCTGCGTCAACATTCTTTCATTTAACATTTTATGAATTCCATCAAGTACTACGTAGCGGATTTGTCCTTTCAAGTGTACTCCATTTTCAATTAATCTGAAAAAGTGATAATCAATTTAGGAGTACAGTAGAATTAATAGAATATAACACATTTAACATAATTTAAGTAGATTTAATTTCTATGTTCTTTTTAACTAAACCTTCTCTCTGAAGAAATTATCTCTGGCATACAGCTTTTGATTGAATTCAACCTTAGTAAAGTTTAAAAAAAAAGATTAATACTAAATAAAATTGTAAAAAAATATAAATTATGAATAATGTCGTTAACCATATCTGTAAGACAGTAAACCTGTAAATCATTCTTACAAAACGACACAACACCAACCGGTACTAAATTCACATTTTGAATAAACCAAATGGTTTTGTTTGGAGCTATTGTTTTGATTCATTGATTGAAATAGTCTTTCACCATATCAACTTAGTCATCATGATATTTAGGCAACACATCGTTATTATAATACCAAAATGAACGTGTTAACATAAAAGTAGTTAAACTTTAGCATACACGTTTTTTTATCAGAAAAATAAAGTAAATACATTATTAAGTACCAGAAGTATCATACAGGAATGCATGTCTAATTTATAAATAAATAACAGTAAAGTTTACGATACATAGTCACAAACTATCAACAACAAACAAACAAGAATGAAAATATTATTTCAATCCTGTACTTGATGAATATTTTGTATCTCATTCCTTTTGCGGATTAAGGCCTAAGATGTATAAATTGAAAGTATGTAGCACACATCATGTTGTTGTGCCACAGTCTACACTGCTATGATACGTAAGTAGTAGACAAAACCAAAAAGAGCACTTAGCATACTTTTGTGGTAATACCTACACTTTAGTGGAAGACTCTGCAGGGAGAAAAGGCCTATTGCAGGAATGTACTCCACACTGTTGTGCCAAAACCAAAAAAAGCACACCTCTATGGTAATACTTACACCTCCTCTGTAGTAATAGTCATGCTACTGTGGACAACACAGCTAGAAAAAAAAGTCAAAAAACATTAGCGCAGAAACAAAGACCACATTTTTATGTCAAAACCCACATATGTGTGGATGACTCAGAAGAAAAAGACCTAAGCTGAAAATCGTCCACCACTCCTTTGTGTCATTTCCCACAAGTTGAGCGTTGCTGCACCATAAAAGCGCTCTATGGAAGAAACCACACCTCCATTCATAACACCACTAACTTGTGAACAATGTAATTCCAATAAAATTACTCCAGGGGTAAATTAACAAGTGTGTGCCCTCCTGTACAGTTCTGTGGATGATGTAGTTATAATAGATACACTCTAGGGTTAAAGTCATAGTTATGTGGACTCTTCCACAGATGTATGGACCACGTGCTTCCAATAAAAACACTCCATAGCGTGCCTATTTTACATGTGACTTCATAATCACCGTGCAAATAACGGTGGTTGCTTATGCTACGCCATTGTCCCTTTGCGTTGACCCATCCATTCAACTGGTTGCTTCAAATCTAGTTTAACATACCACAGTTACCCAACAAGAAGATGAAAAAATGTGCTTCCTTTCATCATTATTTATCCTGGCCATGCATTGCCATGACAACTACCCATTTTTTATGACCCATATTAATTATGCACTCACTGCTTAACAACTAGCATCTCTCGTAAACCCACATGAAGATTATGACCCATCTACATAATAATAAATGCATAACAATGGGTTCAAAATCCATTCTCCATAAGAATCAGAGATACATTAATCCCTTATCAGCCCATAACCGTTGACATTCGGATACTTTGCATAATTTCTTTACTTTCTTGATGTTAGTTATGAAATATATGTAAGTTGTTTGCCTTTCATATATGCCATAAGGTTGCAAGCCAAACTCCATTCCATGCGTTATTCAACTTCTTCCTTCCCTTATCAAACCCCTAAATTGTAAGTAATGATTCTTATCTCTTAAAGGGGTTGTCCTAAATTGTAAGTAATGATTCTTATCTCTTAAAGGTGTGGACAACCCCGAAAGGTCGTGGACAACCCCACCACTGATAAACCATTTGCCATATGTGTACAAAACCTTTGGGTACTCCAAAAAACAAGTGTTCTCTTGTCTCAAATTAACACTGCATGAGCTACTGTTTCTTCTTGGTTAATAAATAATAATCCCTCTGCTTACCAAATTATGTAGCGTTGGTAATCTCTCTTTTACAACCCTTAACAAGAACCTGCACTTTAGGAGACACTCCTTTTCTCCAAATATTTTTACAGAAATCATCCTTTTGTTCAGTATACAGTTGATATTTTTTTGCAGCCAATACATTGTTTGTCGATACCACGAATAAATACCTGTTGATTCTACATCCATTTTTCACCCTTTTATGTAAAACCATTGCATAGCACTCTGTCTAGTTCTTTAACCAAAGTCTTTTTCCCATTCAAAAATACCTCATCTCCACAACCATTGCCAACCCACAACCCCTTCTCTATCGCCCCACATCTCTGTCATCTCCCTCATCATCCTATCCTTATGCACTGCTAAATTAAACAACCTTCTGAATCTCATGCAACTTTTGGTTCCTAGCTGCCAAATCCTCATTCCAAAAAAAAAAAAAAAACATTGACTCCTTTCCCCTAAAATTCTTCTCACATTTCTCTCCCATGAACTCTCACGTATACAAGACTGCCACCATCTAGAACAATTTATACTATTAAAATCCAACCCTCATCCCTTCTCTCACACTTTGGTTTCAAAGTTGAATATTAGAGACTCTTCTTCTTCATTTTAATTGTCTACTTCTACTTTTCCTAAAGTGTCACATTAAGCTTCATCATATCTCTCCTCTAAGTCTCCATCCTCCTTACTCTTAAACACAAGTACATTCTCCTGCACACCCAATAAATCTTCCTATGATTCTCATAAATTCCCCAAAAAGTATATTAAAAATATATTTAAAGAAGAAATGATATATTTTAGAGCCTTAACAAGGTAAGAAAGAAGATAATCCAGGCAGAACAAAGGACTTTTAATCAACATAATTCTTCTAGCCAAAGAGATGTTTTTATTCTCCCATAAACTCAATCTTTTCCTTATACCCTCTGCAACAACTCTTCTATATATTTTCGTGATGGATTATCACTTAACGATAGACCTAAGAACATCTACAATGAAGAGTTGTTAAATGGGTTTTTAACATTAAAAATATTATTTTAATATGGATTTCACAAATATTTGAGTGTTTAAAAATTAGAGAGTTGTTTATACAAAAGTATGTCCAACATTGTATATAAATATGATTTATTTTATGGATTATAAATTAATATATTTGAACGTCAACATAAAATAATAATAATGATAATAATACCTTTAAAATTTTCTTTTTAAGACGTTTTAGACAGTAATTTTTTTTAAACTTTCAATTACATAACAAAATTGTTTCATACTTATATGTAAAAAGTTAATTTTCTTTAACTTCTACTATTGGTGACATATGCAATTATCAATTTTGTTTTTAAATTTAGTCTTCTAATTAAAAAAGCTCAGGAGGGTCTTACAAAAAGCCTTGTTCTTAATCTGCAGTATTACACTATCTGTGTCATCAGCAACAGCAAAGGTGGAAATATTTTCAACTCTATATCACTGCTTGTATGAAGATGGAAGTGCATTTGCTTGACCAGGTGGAGGAGATAATAGGCTACAACTTCCAAAGGAAGCATCTTCTAGAACAAGCCCTCACTCACTCCTCATTCAGTGAGGCTATCTCCTACGAACGCCTTGAGTTCCTTGGAGACAGCAATATTAGTATTGTGATTGACACCCACCTATACAATGCTTACCCCAATCTTAGCCCTTCTCATCTCACTGATCTCCACAAAGCCAATGTTTGCACAGAGAAGCTTGCTCGAGTTGCCATTCGTCTTGGTCTACACCACTTCGTCCGACAGCGAGGCTCTCCCGTCTTTGAGCAAGTTGACCAATTTGTTGATGCTATTGCCCAAGAGTGTCAACCTGTATGGGAATGTGGATCAATGAAGGCGCCAAAGGTCCTGGCTGATATTGTGGAGTCGATCATTGGCGCTGTTTATATCGATACCAACCATGACCTCAATATACTATCACCGGTAGGTACAAAATATTTAAATTATTACTCATGCACTATAAAAATGTTTTATACTTAATCATGATTTTTTATTAAAGATACTTTAAAAGTCATATACACGAAAGGTAATTGTTCCTACTATCAGTTCTAAGACATCGTTAGGATTGCATTGTTTGAGTTATTGTCCACTTTGGAGTTCATAACTCTGGCTTTGTCACGACTTTGTCTTGAAAAGACGTCTCAGGGTTAAGGAAAGATAAAATTTATAAACGACTATTCATTTCGATTTCTAAATGATATTGAACTTTAGATGTGTACCTGAACAATAGTGATTGATTCATGAGCATTTTTTTTAAAATAAATTGATTATCATTAATTAATTTAACCTATTTCAAGAGTAAAATAAGTTTATTTTTAAAATACTATTTATTCAAACTTGATATCAAGAATAAAAAAGTCATAATTATAATTAGATGAATAATATTTTAGAAATAATAACATTAAATAATACAAAATTAGTTAGATGTTTTTATATTTAAGTGCACCATAAAATTTAATTTAAATTTTTATATATAGTCAAGAGGAAGTATCTATTACAAATAGTTTCTCTCTTAAAACTCAACTAACTTTACACTAATTAAGGATGTTAGTTAAATTCGTTTGATTTTCTCTATTTCAACATTGTAAAGATATATGACTCACATGTATTAAGGGAGTCCAAGACAAACTTGTGTTAATTTTTTTTATATAAAACTAAAATGAAAATTTCAAAAACATAAAGGAGAAAAATGAAATTTTTAAAAGTTAATGTACCAAAATAAAAAAAAAACTAAAACATAATTGAGCAAAATTAGCATTTAGTCTTTAATTAACTAAAAGATATTTTGAAAAAAATTATATAAAAGTAAGGTTAAATTTGTTGGAATTAATTTCTTATATTTCAATCCATTAAAGGTTTCATTTTTCCCTATTTATTTGTAGTTGGGAAAGGGTATTACATAATGTTTTAAATGTTTGTCAACATAAATTTAGTTGATTATAATAATTGATAACGATTGTAAAGGATTATTAGATAAGGTTTTAAGTTTCTCTGTGTATTTTGGTGACTCCCAAATCCTTTAAGTTCCTAAATTTGAACTGGTAGATAACTTTTCAAATCTTTATATAAGTCAAGATGATGAGAAATTGCTTTGTCAATTGTGACTATGCAGTTAGTTGAGCGTATTTTGGAGCCGATAGTGACAGCAAATGATTTATTTCCTGAAATTAATAAGAAGGTTCCCATTAATATGGAGCTACGCATTTATGAAGATGAGGATGGCAACCCAACTGTTGAAAAGGCGAAACATAAACTTCAAGAGGTTTGTGCCATTAAAAAATGGCCTCAACCAGTGTACAAGTACCTACCTATTCTTAAAGTTATTATCTACTGAATGAATAACATTTATTTTCTTTTAGTTGAGTTGCATGTGAGAAACTTTTGATCTTCCTTTTTGACTAACTTATTGCTCCTTATAATGCCATATAGGCGTGAGAAGGAATCAGGCCCTCCTCACAAAAAGAGATATGTCAGCTCTGTTCAGATAATAGTTGAAGATGATACACTTAAAATTTCAGGGTATGAAAAATGTCGAGTGAACAACTCGGAGAACTCTGCTGCCTCGTTGATGCTTATAGATTTACAAGAGCGTAATTATCTGTGAATAAAACAATGGTGTTGTAATTTATCTGGGTGAATCCGATCATTACTTATGCTTGGTTATTGCTTTGTTCAACTTGGTATTTGATATTAGAGGGCCTATCTAGTTATGAGGGTCACTTCTTTGTGTTATTGTTTGATGTAGTTCATCTTGTACGTAGAATGGATTAAAATGTCAACAAACAACTAATAAAAGAAATTCCAGTTTAGTTTGTTTTTTATTCATTGCGTAATATTTAACTTTTACGTTTTTATTATAAAAAATGTCTTTTTTGAGTACAATTCAAGTTAAGAAAAAAAAAACTCAAAAGTAGTACTTACTATTTATATCAATAGTCCTGCTAAATACACCATTTTGTGTTTTAAAGCAAAAAAGTACAGTGAGTTGTTAAAACAGAAAGAGGGTGTATATAGAAAATAGAGAAGTGTAAATAGTAGGTTCTGTGAAAAAAAAAAATACAAATAAAATGTTAAAAATTGTTATCCTACCTTACCATTGACCTGCTCAAGAGAAGAATAAAACAAACAATTCAGTAACAAGTCAACAATTTTAAAACAACCTGAAGTTTAACTGAAGATATTTTTATGATTGCTTTTGATTGGATAAGTTGAGTAGGCCTTTCCAACTCAATGTATGATATATATTTTGTGATGTAATCTCACCTAACATGAAACTTAGCTAGGAAGAGTAAAAGAAAAACATGACATGGATGGAGCTTAGTGAAGATATTTTAAGCCATAATCTTTGAAATTATTTGTAAATATTTTGTATTATGTTTAGTATTTTGGTGGATGCATTTAGTATTGTGTCGGACTTTTGTATTTTGGCTTATTTTTCTTTATTTTTGAAGTATGAGATGTCATTAGTTATTCATGTGGAGTGTATGTCAGAAGGTGAACTTTTTTAGAACCAGTGGGTGGTGGTTTAATTTCCACACACTCCTTGTTTGATTTCCATACCTTTTTAGCATCCACATGTGCATGAGTAACATGTGAAACCCTTATGTTCCCTTCATGTGGTGCCATTTACTCTTTCTCCTAGGTGACTTCTAGTTGTCTCTT
This sequence comes from Psophocarpus tetragonolobus, assembly GCA_037954015.1. Taxonomy (NCBI): domain Eukaryota; kingdom Viridiplantae; phylum Streptophyta; class Magnoliopsida; order Fabales; family Fabaceae; genus Psophocarpus; species Psophocarpus tetragonolobus. The sequence continues at coordinate 29,223,683 of CM075695.1, read as the reverse complement.
AATTCAAATTCAAATTTGAATTAAGGGAGCTAGATCTATATTATTAGGATCTAGTGTCACATAAGGAAACATAGATCCACTAATTTAGGGTCTTGTTTGGATTTAATTCTTAGAATAGTTATTGCACGTCCAAAGCTAGTTAGTTATCTATAAATGACATTCACTTCTTCATGTAATGGTTTCAACACTTGATGAATGAAAGCTAGATTCATTTGTAGAGAGTTTCTTCTTATAGTGTTCATGTTCTCTTTATCTTTGTGAAAGTTCTTCTATGACTTTTATTAAAGGTTTCTTCCCTTGTAGCAAGCTTTACCAATCTATGGCTTATCTTCTTTGAAGTGACACCTATTTATACTCCATTCCCAGTTTCTCCACCTTTATCTTCTACTATGGAACCTCATTGGAGCAAGATCATGGGATGAACAATTTAGGCTTGCATCAACTTGCTTCATTACCATGTAGATGGTGAGACATATAAGTATATACTTGTGATTTATTTTCTCAAGTTTGCATGAACCTAGAAATGAAGTAGTAGCATATACTTGGAAATGAAGTAAAAAACATATGTACAAATTATAAAATTTATCATTTGAACGTAATAAAATGAATAATTAGTAGTCAATAACACAAACTTAAGGAAATTATTCTTTAATGTTAAATTGTTATCTTACTTTTGTTAGTTAAATTTTTTTATATTTAAATTTAGAAAGAGTAGATATGAATTTATTTATTATGGTTAATATATACATAACTTATTTCGAGGTAAGCACATTACTATACACATTAATTAAAGAGTTTAAGTGGTATACACTGTTAGTATAAAGATTTTCACATTGACATTCAATCACAACCCTTCATTCATGATAAACTTGTTGACTTTACTAATTAATAGTTTAAAAGTCACATAAATGAAAATTTATATTTGAATGTTAGTCTAAAATTTTTTTACACTGACAATGTATACTAATTAAACTCTTAATTAAATGTATTGTAAAAAAAAAAGAAAAAAATATTAACTAACTGGGTAGTAAGTCGTCGTCAATGATCCAGAATGTCAATGGTCTTTTAGATATAGTTGTTACATCTCACATGTACCATATACTAGTGGATTAATTTTTTTAATAATAATTATCTACATTGTCCCTTAAGAGACTTTTTTTAATGCATATGGTATTGATTGTTTCCTATGATATAAAAAAATGCATATAAAACCTCGAATTCTAATATAAGTCAATATAGGATAAGTAATCAAGGCTAAAAAGATTAATTAAAATATAGAAAATGAAACTATGCAAGAATTGAACCCAGGTTTGGATAATGAAAATGCTAAAGCCATTCTACTAGACCAAAGACCAACATTAGTTTTATTTTGAAATTAAATTTATTTAAACTAATAATGTGGCAACATTAATTTTAAAATTATGGAAAAGTGTGGCAAGGCATGGCTTGAACCTAGGACTTAGAAATAAAATTGCTAAGTCCATATCACTAGACCAAAAAACAATGCTAGCTTTTTTTTTTAGATTCAAATTTAGTTAAACTAATCATGTGACAACATTAATTTTAAAATATAGAAAAATTAGACAAAATAAGATTCAAACCTAGGACATGTGAAAGTGCTAAGATGATATCACTAGATAATAGGCCCACATTGGTTTTATTGTATGTTTTCCTTTGTTTTGTTTTACTATTCTATGTCATTTATGTTGTAAATTTTTAAATAGAGATATATTTTAAATTCTAAAAATTACTTAGCTTCATTTTATGTTAAATCTATTTAGAATAAGATTTTATTGTTAATTTTTAATTTTATATTTTACTTTTAGTTGTTACTTTAATTTATAATTTTTAACTTTTAATTTAAATTTTAATTCTTAATTTTAATTTCTATCTTTATTTTTAATTAGATTTTATATTTTATTTGTATATTTTAGTTTTAAATCTATTCTAGGTCATTTTATGTTGTATATTTTATTTGTATTTTTGACACTAAAATTAAGAATTAAAAGTTAAAATTATAATTTAAGGGTTAGCAACTAAAACTAAAATTTAGTTATATTAACAACATAAAATTTAAAATCTAATTACAAATAAAGAAAGAAATTAAAATTAAGAATTAAAATTTAAAATTAAAAATTCTCAATTTAGGAGGTTGAGGACGGGATGAGATATTGGATGGGGTGATTGAGGGTGGGATTTAGGGAAGGAATTGTAGGTAGGCATGACAATGGGACATAACAACCCAGATCTATCCCTTGTTTTAAAATTTAAAAAATTTCTCTATTTAAAAAATTTATAACATAAATGACCTAGAATAATAAAACAAAACAAAGGGAAATACACAATAAAATCAATGTGGGCCTATTGTTTAGTGGCACCATCTTAACACTTCCACACGTCTTAGGTTCCAATTCCAATTTCTCTATATCTTTAAAATTAACGTTGTCACATGATTAATTTAACTAAATTTGAATATTACAAAAAATCTAAGGTTAGCTTTCGGTCTAGTGGTATGACTTTAACACTTTATTTCTAATTCTTATTTTCAAAAGTTCTTGCAGGGTAATTGATTATTGTTTTTAGATAATCAATTACCTTACTTAAAAATCCATTTTTGAAGTTTTTTCAACTCTATCCAGTAAAATCTATTCAAAACCATCCAAACAACATTCTCAAGCTTATCTAAAACACACCATACAAATAACACACTTATAAACATGTTTGATATCATAAAGTTGATTTAAGAACAAAAACAAAGAGAAAAAAACAAAACTAAAACTTCAATGTAGTTCTTTTGGTTCTAACAATATATAGAACAAAAAGTTGCAATATAAGTAAAAAAAATTAACTTCAAATATAAACATATGTTGAACTGGGTTCATTTTGTTTAATGATGTTATTATAAAAATATCATTGAAGTTTCTATTTTTAATAATTTTTTATTCGTGATATTGCGTTTTAAGAAAAGATATTTTACAAATCATCTTCTTTCTTTTCTTGTTGAGTTTAGTACATGAAATTAAATAATATTAATTAATTTTCTTAATCTTACTTAAATTTTCTTATATATAGATTTTTAGAAGGTAATTGTAAGCATTTAAAACGTTTCTAAATTAATTATAGAGTTGACTATACTTTCCAGCTTTGACTGTTTAACTCAAGTTTACTTTAGATTGACTGGAGTTATGCCTAATGTGTTATCCTTCATGCTTAATTACTTTATTTCAAGTCCTAGAATAATTACTAATTAATTATTTAATTTTTTTTTCTATTCTCTACACTATATTTCTACATATCTATTTGTTTAACTATATATTTTCATGATGTTAGAAATTCCTTATGTAAGATTTTATGTTCAAATTTTATGGATAACATAGCTAGCTAGAATAAAAGATACCACTAAAACTAGTTAAACAAGTTTTTTGACAAAATTTATCATCGGTAAAATTAGTAATACTTCTAAGTTCTGACCAACATGGTTAAAATAATTTGAAAACTTGTTTTTCAATTTAACCTTTATTTCAATATAATTAATGAGAAAATATTTAGATAGTTATTTATGATATATTTTGTGTATTTCTATAATATGTTGATCTATGGAGCTCACGTATATCAAATTGAGCTTAATAGATATTTAATTGGTTAGAAGTATTAACTCTTTTAAAGTAAAAACTTTTAAGTATTTTAGAAAGTAAAGTAATATCTTGTTTATTAATGAAAAAAAAAATGAATGTTTGATATTATATACATGGACCAACATCATGTAAGTTTTTTTTTTTCGTTTTTTTAGATGTAGATCGTGTATGTTTTAAAATATCAGTAAATTAACTTTTAACCAAGCAACTAATGTTACTTTACTCTTATTCGCGTTGGAGAAATCAAATTCCTAATTTAATTGTATGTTTAACTTATACATTGTATCTATAACATGTCATATTGCCCTGAAATCAGGCTTTTTTGCTATTTAATTATATTAGTGCTACTATCAGAAATATGCATCTTTCATATACTTTTGGAGTGAAAATGAAAGTGTTCTGGACTCTGCTTCATGGTAACCGGAACGAAGATTAATAAATAGAGACCTGTTATAAACTTTTTATCAGTTTTAGTTTTCTGATTATAATTAATTGTACACGAAGAACTCATGTTTGGGTTTCTTTACGGCATAAATTTCATTCTGATTTTCCATATTAATATAAATAAAATCACATAGCAATAGGGGAGGAAAATTGACACACACATGGTAGAAACAATGCACATATAAGAAGCGTAGAGCCGTAGACCACATATATATATATATATATATATATATATATATATATATATATATATGTCAATCAAAATAATTAATTTCATTAATTTATTAAATTACGTTGTCAATTAATACACATTCAGATTGCAAAATATTTAAATTCAAACTGCAGCAATAACCTACAAGCTAGCTATAATAATACAACCTAGGATCTGATCATATCAATAACAGAAGATACAACACAAGTTATCACTGATTAGGTCAACATTCCTACAACAAATAATTAAAGTCTTAAGCTCTCCTGATAAACATATTTCAAACATACTCATGGAAATAACAAACTGGATTTTCTGTAATGATTTCGTAACAAAACTTGGATACAAAATGGAGTGTATGCAGCCATGCAATATTTAATCATCTTCCATCATCCAAATCAATTCGTAAGTGAGCATTAATGCTATCATACCCACTATATTGATGGTTACTACTATCATCACACTCAAATGCTAGATGATGGCCTATGCAGAAGTGTTGAGTCTCCTCTAGATTTTGGTATGTATTAACCTCATGATGTTTCTCCTTCATCCTTACTCCATCCAACTCCATTGCCACTTCCTTCATGTTATTTCTTTCCTCCCCTTGCAGCGAGAATAGCAACTTCCATAATCCTATTTTTATTTTCTTCATTACAAATACCAACTTGTAGAACATCAAATAGTCGATCCTCTTTCAAGCAACATAGAAAGTGGTTAGCAAGACTACTTTTCTCTTCTGGTTTTCAAAAGAATAAGGCTTCTACCCTATTAACAGCTTTACAAGTACAACTTCAAAACTATAGACATCATTTTTCTCTATTAGTTGACTTGTGTGTGAGCATGTATTCTGTATTTAGATAACCAAAAGTTTCTTGGACTATTGTGACTATTTCAGTTTTATCGAGTGGAACCAACCTTGAAGCTGCAAAATCATACACTTTATAAGTATCATCTAAGAGGATATTAGTTGTTTTGACATCTCTATGAATAATGGGTATTGAGGCTGCAGAGTGCAGATATGATAGACCTCCAGTTACCTCAAGTGTTATTCTTAAATGTGTATTCCAAGTTTCTTTATTTACCTTCTTTCAATGTGTATGAAATCAAAAAGTGTACCATTAATAACAAATTCATAAACCAATAAAGAAATTTCTCTCTTTAAACAACATCCGAAAAGTTTGACCACATTTCTATGGTTGATTTGTGAAAGAACGATCACCTCGGTAATGAATTGTTCCTTTTGACTCTCATCCATTACTTTGGATTTCTTAACAGCCACAATTCTTTTATCAAATAGAAATCCTTTGAAAACAGAACCAAAATCTCCTCTACAAATGATTAAGCTCCTATCAATGTTGTTGGTAGCCTTCTTTAATTGTTCTTTTGTAAAAATTTGAGGAATTTGAGAAGGATTTTCTTGTGTAGCCAATTGTTGAAGCAAAATGGAACTACCATTTTGATTAAAGTATTTCTCCTTAAGTTCAAGGAGTTTCTTTTTCTGGTATATAAGATAGAATGAGGTAATACCCACAAATACAACAATAATTCCTGCTTCTACTCCTGCTTTCAGAATATGCCATCAAATACAATTCTTAAATTCTTCAATAAACTAGTTAGTATACATCACTAGAGTACATACTGAGTGAACAGAGATGCGTGCAAAGCTAAGAAAATTAGTTCGAGTGGAAAATCTATATACAAACGAGTATCAGATATTATATATATTTGACATAGCAACACAGTTATTAGAAAAATATATTGGATAAGATACGTATAAGATACACATTTAAAAATTTATAAAATTTGTAAAATATAATTAAATATAATTGTGATTCTGGAAATCCAAATTAAAAACATACTAGTTTCTAGAACATTACTAAAAACAAAAATAAATATAAATCATTTTCTTGATATGTTACTAAAAACATAGTTTTATTGAATTTTCGTTAAAGAGTTGGATTGATAATTTGCCGTTACGTGTTTGTAAACTACCCAAAAGTATCATACATAAGTAAATTGAAGTATTGGTGCTTTTAAAGTTTGCAGGATTCATACATTTTTTTTGGTGAGGAATAAGAGGCTTCATAGATTTGTATCTAAGAATATCTGTATATCGGATGTATATCAAATAGATATACGTAACATAAGTGGAGGGTTTGATACTTGGTAGAGGAAACAAAATAAAATAAATGGGATAGATGTGGTTATTTGTTGCTTACCTATGACAACCTTGGTAAGTGAATCTTCTTGGTGGCACCCTATTCCCTTTGTTCCATCTCCGGAATGCCCCTTTGGACAAAACCATGTGTGGGATCCATCGGTGTTGCCACAATTTTGTTCACTTATGCATGTATGAGTACTCTGTGTCTTACATTCGTCAATGTCTGTAAATCCCAAACAGTAATACAAAGTATTTAATAAAGTGACTTTTTTTTTGGTCGATTACTCAATTGCTAACTAAAACATTATGTTACACGTAATATATTAGTTTGGCTTTAAAAATGGGAAAAGATGTTTCGTACAAATGTTATCAACGAAGAACCTGGGTTGATTTTTGTCTATTTCTCTACTTATGTATATTGTATAAAAAGTAATGCTATTTAGCACAAATAGTCTCGAATAAACATATGAACGTGCATTAATTTATTATACAGGCTTGTTAAAAAATATTCATTAAAAACTAAAAAAGTACAAAAGATACGGTCACGGAATCCCTTTTGTACTACAGAACATTTTCCTTAATTTTCTAAAATGAAGTTATTGAGCCGTGATTGTACTAGGTATTGATAAATAATAATAATAATAATAATAATAATAATAAAAAATAATATTAACTATATAAATTAAGTAAATAAAACCATAATTTTATAACACTTCATATTAAAGTAAAACACTTGTAAAATAAATTATAGTTAAACATCAATTTTATATTCAAAGTATACATAAAAGTGATATCCTAAAATTTTATATTTTAATAATTAATAAAATATAAAATATTCATTTATAATAACATATTTGTATTTAACATAAAAATAATTATTATTATAATATAAAGTTATAGAAAATTAAGATATGAAAATTTAAAATTAGCATAGATGAGTAAATTATATATTTTATAATAAAAAAGTTAATAAAATAATATATACTTATTTTTATTTCTTATAAATATTCATATATTTACCTTTCAATTTTTATATCAAAATTAAATAATTTATTCTTTTTAATAGAGACTAGTTCAACTTGAACAGGATAGACACACTTCGGTCTTGGCCGAAGACCTCAGCAACTACTTATAGAGACTTCAGCCTCAACACATGGCTAGGGCCGAATACCGTGCTCGGTCAGAGACACTCGGCCTGTGGTGAATCAAGTTTAGTTAATACAAATCTTAATTATTAGTCACAAATCCATGTTAAGGTCATATTACTTAAATCCAGACTGCTTAAGAAAGGTCCAATAGACAAACGCCCAGTCCATTCCTATAAATAGGTAACAATACCAAAGGTAAAGAAGGAATATAAAATATTCGTTATCTAGCACTCTGAACCGAATATTGCACTGACTTAAGCGTTAGAGTGTCTTTTTCAGGTACCACCCTTGTTTGGCCTCCCATACGCGGGTATCCAAGTCTAAGAGGTAACAAAGGAAGTACGAGTAGACCACGTTCCAGGAACATTTTGGTGGCCACCGTGGGACCGAAGTAAAACATCAGACCCCATCAACAATTACTGACTGACCATGGCGAGAACTAGAAGCAACAGAGGAGGACCTAGGAGCGAAACCAACGAGGGAGCAGGGACTAGAACTATAGCGGGTAATCCCAAGGTGGTAAACGAGTCCAGTCTGGCAGAAGTCATCAGGCTACTGAAGGAAGAAGTAACGGAGCTATGGCGAGAAATAGGCGAGGTCAGGGGGAGACATAAAGCAAAAAATGATAGTTCAGACCATGCAAGAGATGAGTCACATGGGGGAGAATCGGCAACACCCACAAGAAGCAATACCCTTAGGGCTTATCAGCAACTCTTACCGAATCCCAACCTCATCACAGTCGTAGACTAGTAGATAGTCCCCTGTCGGGGTCTTCGAACCATATACCCTGACAGGCCAAGGTGGCATCCTGTTCAGTCAGACCTCACCACCTATTCACACTAGAAATAATGAAAACTCCACTTCTCGAAAGTTGGAAGCATGTTTCCCTCGAAAAATATGATGGAACCACGGACCCTGACAATCACTTGGCAGCTTTCATGACCCAGGTGGGGATGTATACAAAGGATCAAACTGCCCTATGTAAAATATTCTCGATGTCCCTCCAAGGAATGACTTTGAATTGGTTTATTCAACTTCTCTCGAGCTCGGTCGATAGCTTTCAGACCCTAGCTGCCATGTTTGGAAATCAATTCTCCACGTCCCGGCCCCATCGATTCACCTCTCAAGTGCTGACAACCATAAGGTAGGAGAAAGGGAAACCCCTTAGGTTGTTCATAGACCGCTTTGGAAAAGCCGCATTAAGCATAAAAAACTTGCAGCCAGAAGTCACCCTTCACACATTCCTAACCAACCTACAACCAGGAGACTTCACCAAAAGCATGATTCACATTCCCTCGAAGAGTATGGAGGAAATGAGAAGCTGAGTTATCTCCTTCATTGAAATTGAAGAATTGCAGGCGTTTCAAAAAAGGGACCAGGGGACCAACCCTGCTTCACGACCAAAGGAGGGAGAGAGAGGAGACATAGGTAAGAGAAAAGAGGAATTCAATAATAGGCCACCCAAAGGTCCAAGGCACAATCATTACACCCCCCCTCAACACCTCACGATTGAAGGTGCTGGAACAAGCACTGTTGGTTGACCTTTTGGTTATGCCGAGAAGGACTAACACCCCTCCAGGGGCAGACGCCTCTAAACACTGTCGGTACCATCAGAACAAAGGGCACTCCACCGAAGAGTGTTTGACATTAAGAAACAAGATTGAGGATCTCATCTAGTAGGGCCATTTGAAAAATTATGTTTACCAGCGAAGTTATCGCGCCAATGTCCCAACCACCAGAACTTACCAGAGGAAACAAGACCAAGAGCACTGAGAAGACCCACGTGAGCGTTATCATCATAAGGGGTATGAGAATAGGGGTAGAGATTGAAGCAGATCCCAAGAGAGAGGGACGGCTCACCAACCTAGCCCCTCAAAGAAGGTGATCAATACCATAGCAGGAGGATTTGCTGGCGGAAGAGCCACTTCATCTTCATGAAAAAGGCATACGTAGACCTTGCGATTTGCAAACTTAGTGAGTCCTCACCTTAGGCCCCAAGTGCCAGCTAGCACGTTTACGGATGAGGACTTTCTAGCTGTAGACCCCGTGTAGTATGATCCTGTGGTCATCAGCATTGAAATATCCAATTGTGTTGTCAAGAAGACCCTAATAGATCAAGGGAGCTCGGCTGATGTGCTTTACTGGAAGACGTTCCAGGAACTCGGCATACTGCCTGAACAACTGATGCCTTATAACGAACAACTCATTGGTTTTGCTGGGGAAAAAGTGGTGACTAGAGGTTGCATTGACCTATATACTAGCTTCGGAACCGAGAACGGGCAGAATCGTACCATAAAAATTAGGTACATTATGGTTCAAGCAAACACCTCTTACAATATACTTCTCGGGAGACCCTTCCTTAACAAATTTGGAGCCATGGTATCTACACCTCATCTAGCCATGAAATTCCCGTCAGAAGAAGGAAGAATAATTACTGTTCACGCTGACCAAAGAGCTGCTTGATAATGTTACTTGGCCAGTCTTAAGATTCAACCATGGGAGGAAAAACAAGTGATCTGTGCTATCAACATGCTCATGCACCATAACCTTACGAGTTTGGACCTTAACCCTAGGCCTGACGAGGCAGAGAAGGTCGAACCCACATAGGAGATTCAATCCATCAGAATTGGAAAAGCAATAACCCAGATCACTTATCTCAGCTCCTCCCTCCCCGAAGAGAATCAAAAGGAAATTACGGCAGTGATACGAGAGAATGCCGACCTGTTTGCTTGGACACCCGCCGACATGCCTGGAATCGACCCCCACTTCTTATCCCATAAATTAATGGTATGTCTTCTGGCTAAACCGGTGGCCCAAAGGAGACGAAAGATAAGGGTCGAAAGCCACCAAGGAAGAGGTCAACAAGCTTAGGGCAGCAGAATTCATAAGGGAAGTTAAGTACACCACATGGTTGGCAAATGTGGTCATGGTGAAGAAGCATAATAGAAAGTGGAGGATGTGTACTCACTACACGGACCTTAACAAAGCATGCCCTAAAGACACATACCTTTTTCCCAACATTGACAAGTTGGTAGATGGGGCTTCAGGACACGTCGCTCTTAGTTTTCTAGATGATTTCTCCAGATACAATCAAATTCGAATGCACCCCTTAGATGATGAGAAGACAATTTTTATCACAGAAGAAGCCACGTACTGTTATAGAGTCATGCCTTTCGACTTAAAAAATGTCGAGGCAACTTATCAAAGGCACATGGATAAAGTCTTTCACAACAGATAAGGGGGAATATGGAAGTATACGTGGACAACATGGTAGTCAAGTTCAAAAAGATTGCAGGGCATGTGCAAGACCTGGAAGAAGTCTTCCATAGGCATTCAATGAGATTGAACCCAGAAAAATTTCGGGGTGCAAAGGGGTAAATTTCTGGGATTCATGATCACAAGAAGAGGGATAGAAGCTAACCCTAGCAAATGCTCGACCATCCTTGAGATGAGAAGCTCAGCTAAGCAGAAAGAAGTATAGCACTTGATGGGTAGATTAACGCCCTTATCTGAGTTCTTGCCCTGCATGGCTGAGAGAACCAAGCTAATCTTAATGCTGCTTTGGAAGGCGCAACCATTTAAATGGACTGAAGAATGTGAGGAGGCATTTTCTACTCTAAAAAAGACCTTGGCCACCCCTCTAGTGTTGGTTAGGCCAACCTCAGCAACGCTGATAGTGTATCTTTCTGTCTCCCCTTCAGCTATAAGTGTCATCATAATCCAAGAAGTTGAAGGAAGTCAGTACCCTGTGTACTTTACCAGTTGCATTCTACCGGACACCAAAATCAGGTATCAAGTCGTAGAAAAAAGGCTTTGGCTCTGGTAAGCACAGCTAGGCATTTGAGACCGTATTTTTAAAGTCACCAAATTGTTGTTCGGATAGACTGCCCCATCGTGAGGGTCTTAAGAAAGTCAGAGCTGGCGGAAAGGATAGTGGCATGGTCCAAGAGCTCTCTGAGTTCAACATCTAGTACAAACCTAGAGGCCTCATAAAATCCCAGTTCTTGGCCGATTTCTTGAACGAGCTCCATCCCCTGACCGAGGTAGTGGGAAACCCATATCCCTTATGGACCATCCATGTAAACGGATCGACAGGGAATAGTGGAAGCGGAGGGGAGGTAATCATCGAGGGGCCAAACGGGCTTACTGTTGAACAATCATTACGTTTCGGCTTCAGGGCCTCCAATAACCAAGCAGAATATGAAACCTTGCTAGCTGGCCTAAAGTTAGTCAAAGAGTTGGGAGCGAAAACAGTGAAGTGTTTGACAGATTCCAAGATAGTGGCTGAGCAGGTCAATGACATTTTCCAAGTCAATGAGCCCAGGCTGCTATAATATTACCATGCTACAAGGAAATGCTGCCCAGGTTTGATAGAGTCGAGGTGACTCACATACCACGGGAACAAAATAAAATGGCAGATCAGTTGGTTAGATTGGCCAGTACCAAGAAACTAGGACAGTTGAAAACAATCATCCAACAAGAGCTCGCGTCACCAAGCATAGAAGTGTGTGTCATCTCGACCACTAATGATTGGCGCCAGGAAATCACAGATTACATAACACAAGGAAAGGTACCTGTAGATCCAACTGAAGCCAAGGCAACAAGAATGAAGACAGTTAGATTTACCATGATCACAAACGACTTATCCAAGAGAGGATTCTCAACCCCCTTACTAAAATGCATCGCCATTGAAGAAGCTGATCATGTGCTCAGAGAGATACATCTCAGCATCTGTGGTATGCACACAAAGGGAAAAACTTTAGCTGCAAAAGTACTGGGAGCAGGATATTACTGGCCCACCCTCCAACAAGACTATTTGACTTTTGTCAAAAGATGCGTACAATGCCAAAGGCACGACAACTTCATTCATCAACCAGCGGATGACCTCGTACCAATAACCGCCCCGTGGCCGTTTTATATGTGGGGCATAGATATTCATGGACCTTTTCCCATGGCCAAAAGGCAGGTAAAATTCTTACTCGTGGCCATCGACTACTTCATGAAGTGGATTGAGATCGAACCTTTGGCCACCATCTCGGCACAAAACATCCAGAAATTCCTATGGAAAAACATAGTCACCAAATTCGGGATCCCCTATGCCATCGTCACGGACAACGGACTGTAGTTCACAGACAAAAAGTTGAACTCCTTTCTAGAGGGCTTACATATTAAACACAAGATAACCTCGGTAGAGCATCCATAGTCGAATGGGCAAGCCGAGGCTGTTAACAAGGTGATCTTAGGAGAATTGAAGAAAATGATGACGGGGACAAAGGGGGAACGGGCTGAAATGATCCCTGAGATCCTCATGGCATACCGATGCACTCCTCAATCCTCTATGAAAGAAACTCCATTTAGACTCGCGTACAGAATAGATGTGATGATTTCAGTTGAAATCGGGGAACAATCATTCTGAAGAACCCACTTTAATGAGCAGGGTAACCAGGAAGCTATGTTAGCCATGTTGGATGACATAGACGAAGAACGGGACAAGGCTACAATAACTATCAAAGCATGCAAACAAAGGATGACCAGAAGGTTCAACGGTAGGGTAAGGGTACGAGAATTCTTACAAGGTGACTTAGTATGGAGAGCAACTAGGGATGCTAGGAAAGACAGGAGGGAAGGAAAGCTGGCTCCTAATTGGGATGGACCATTTCGGATCCATCAAAGCCTCGACAATGATGCCTACAAGCTAGAAGAACTATCTGGAAAGCTCATCCCGAGGACGTGGAACTCCACCCATTTAAAGAATTATTATAGCTAGTATAATGTAATACAAGTACTCTTTTCCTCACCTAGTTTTTTATCCCTAAGGAGACTTTTGGATAAGGAGGTTTTTAACGAGGCTTGAGTTCAATCCAATAACATGATCATTCATTCCATTACTTTCACTACTTTTCACGTCAGGAAGAACCTTACACGATCAAAGTACCCTACCAACTCGACACAGAGTTCGGTCCAGGTAGCACTCACGATTAAAATGCCCTACCAACTCGACATAGAGTTCGGTCCAAGCAGCACTCGCGATCAAAGTGCTCGGCCAACTTGACATAGGTTTTCGGTCTAGGTAGCACGTACCTAACTCGAGACAAGGTTTCAACCTGTGTAACACTCATGAACAAAGTGCTCGTTAACTCGTCATGAAGCTCAGTCCAAACACCTCTAAATAACTCTACCGTCCCAAAGTGCATGTAATTTGAATAAGACCCTTCCAACACACAAACGGAACGTACAAAAATTTTTGTCTAAGAAAATTTGAAGCATTAATTAAGACATACAAGAGTATAAAATCGAAATAAAGAGAAGTTTCATTCATAGTTGGTCAACAAATACAAGTGTGCCTGTAAATACAATATCTGGTAGGCCTAGATCACAAAAAGCTGAAAGGCCCACACCTTGGCCTGTACAAAAAATACATTGAAAAACCCCACACTTATACCTCCCAACCTATGTGCCTACATTCCCCTCATGCACCTCCTCAGTATCCTCATCCTCTATGTTGACGCGTTCAGTGCGAGAGGGAGCAACTGTCATACAAGGAGCATGGGCATCTGGGGGTAGATCATCTGGCACTTCATCGAAATGTTTGAACTCCCCGCCAAAAAAGTCTCAGTTGGAGTCAAACTTGAAGTCCCAAGGGAAGGAGTCGAATTGGTAGGCTTGGTGTACAACATGACGAAACTCGGCCTCGTGCTCTGCACATATGTCTTTAGTCACTTGTTTCTTGTATTTCAAGAAACCAGTCTTGGCCGCCTTGAGGTCACGGCTCAACGACTTGCAAGTCTTCTCGTTTTGCTTGCGGGAGGCATAAGCTTTTTTGTACATCTCCAGTGCCTCCTCGACCCTCATATCTTTTTCTTTAAGAGTCGCATCGTGCTCTTCGACCAAGATCATCGAGCTGTTTTTCTTTTTCAGCTCAGCAACCTCGACGTTCAGGGAATCCACAACCTTAGTAGCTGCTTCTAGCAACTCCTCTGAACGTTTCAACTGTTATCGTAACTTTGTGGTCTCGGTGGCGAACAGATGGTGACCCAAAGCTTACATGTGGGCCGAAAGCTCACAGTAATGGACCCAGTGGAGGGTGGGATTAGTGTTGATCATGTGGCTCTGGTCCGCTCCAGATAAATTTTCCCCAACTTGACACACTACAACGGCAGGGACAACAAAACTGGGGGAGAGATCTTCGATCCTGGGTTTCTTGGACTTATTAGAGAAAGACTTCTTCCCTTCCCGACTTTTGTTCTTCCCCTTGTCCCTCCCCTTCTTGGTATCCTTCACCTTGGGTTTAGACTTCCCCTTGGTTCCTTCTGGGGCAGGCGAGAGGGTATCAGTAGGAGGATCCTTTGGCAGTGGATCCAACTCGAAGACCTCTTGGGGGATTTCCTCCTCGTCATCTGAAGATAGGTCGGCCAAGACATGTCTGCTCTTCCAGAAGTGGATCACATTTCCTCCCCTGTCCATGATTATACCTGCGCAAAACAACACAACATTAGACCGAAATTCATCCGCGAAAAATAAACATAAAAAAAACATTAACAAGGTGAACATTGTGTTCGACTACTCATTCTCTAAGTCCTCGAAGGTGTGGGAGACTGGAACAACTTTATCAATTTCTCGACAGGGAGGCGTCGAGGAAGAGAATCCAGAAAGGCAACTCCTGCCACTTCCTTGGCTGTGAGCAACTCCGCGGGATAGGAATCATACCTCTTCTGTGCTCACTGCTAGTAGAAAGGGAACAACCTTTCCTCGTCTTAGTCACAAAAATGCTTCGGAACGGTCTCCGAATTAACAAAGAGTTTGAAAATCCAGTCCTGAAATTTTTATAAGAGATGATGTATAGTTGAAGAAGGGGATTTTTACAGTTTTGGTACAAGGACACCCACTTATACTTCTCGTGAGGGCAAGTAGTAAAGTGACACAGGAACAGAACGGGACTAGCCTTGACAAGTGTAAATAGACACAAGGCCTTGAACGCCTGGAGATATTCCCAGGCATTTGGATGTAATTATGAGGGAACGGTGTTAAGAATGTGGAGAACTCCCATGGTGAAGTCGTCGAAGGGAAGCTGAACTGTGAGGTCACGAAACATACAATCGTGGACGTAAAACAATTCAAACTTGTCTTTGGTGCCCCTATGACGGTAAACAAAATCGGGCGTGTCAAAACTGCCATTTCGGCAATGACAAATGAAGAAGGGGAAATCTTCGGCCCTTTCAAAGGGGCACAACTCCACACTCCTTACAAAGGCCAATAAAACTTTCTTCATATTGTAACGGGAGTAGTAGGCAGCGACCTCCCTGTCAACCTAGTTGTACTCGAGGTCCTTAATAGGGGGAAACTCCCTTTTAGGATTCCCCACTGCCTTACGACCAAGGGCCTCCAGATTCGAAGGCTCCTTAGGAGGAGTGATCCCAACCTCGGCTTCGGTTACCGCAGTGGGGACAGAGAGAGGACGAGTAACAGAACAAATATTGTTACCCTTTCGGGAAGGGGTGACTTTGGTTAGGTCCAAGACGTCACCCTAAGAAGAGGAAGAAGAAGAAGCAGCATAACTAATAAAGGAAGACAAAGACATTTTTCAAAATGGCATACCTTGTTGGATTTCTTTTGTAGGTGAGTTAATAGATCAAATTCGGAGATCTCGGCTTAGATGGTAGAAAATCTGGTGAAGAGTGGTTGAGGATCACCCTCTATACATAGCCTGAAAATCCTAGGTGAAATAACAGATCGCGACCGTCCAAGCCTTTCCAGATCAATGACCCAAATTCAAGGACTCTTCAGATCCTCATCTTCACAGCTTCATCGACGACCCAGATCTCTCACCTTTTGGTTTCCTGCCCTCTCGAATCGGGCACCATAAGGCCTCCACCTTGACCGAGATCCTTGATATTCCACTTCTCTTCTTTTGGTTTTTCTGTCTCGTAAACTTCGGTTCTTACAGCGCCGCGACCAAAGTTGGGGGCAAATGAACAGGATAGACACACTTCGGCCTTGGCCGAAGACTTCGGCCTTGGCCGAAGACTTCGGCAACTACTTACAGAGACTTCGGCCTCAACACATAGCCATGATCAAATACCGTGCTTGGCCAGAGACACTTGGCCTACGGTGTATCAAGTTTAGTTAACACAAATCTTAATTATTAGCCATAAACCTACATTAATGTCATATTACCTAAATTCAGACTACTTAAGCAAGACCCAATAGACAAAGGTTCAGTCCATCCCTATAAATAGGTGACAGTACCAAAGGTAAAGAAGGAATATAAAATATTCGTTATCTAGCACTCTGAACCAAATACTGCACTAACTTGAGTATCAGAGTGTCTTTTGCAGGTGCCATCCCTATCCGCCCTCTTACAAGCGGGTATCCAAGCCTGAGAGGTAACAAAGGAAGTACGAGTAGACCACGTTCCAGGAACACAACTAGTTTTCAAGACCAGATCTTAATCAATTATTGATTCTTGATTAGTTTCTACCAGTTTTGATGAAATCTAGAAATTCTACATGTTAATCAAGTTGCTCACCAAATCTATTTACTATTCAATCAATTAAACTGATCAATTAGTTGATACTTTTCATTCATAATATTTCATATATAAAGTCAATACTTTTTAAAAAATTTATATAATCTTCATTCTGTCCAAACTAACAATACTAGCTTATTTTTTCTATTACTTTATAGGATAAATTTCAATTTTCTTCATTTCTTTTTTATCTAATAGAAGTTAAAGACAGTATTGAAAGATTTACAACAACTCATACACTTTTACTCAATCAATTAAGTTAGATTCCCTTGACTTTCATTTTATTTTCTATAATTGACAATTTTAATTTTTCTTTTTTCTAATATTAGTCTCTATTTTTAAAAATTTTTCTTGTAACTTTTTATTTTAGTGGAGATAGAATATTTGACGGAGGGACTAAAATAGTGAGTTTTTAAAAATTGGAGGAGTAAGATTCCTAGGTTTTTAATAATAAAGGAATTAAACTCACTAAACAAAATAACTAAACTAAAATCTTGAATTTTAGAAAAATCAAGGGACGAACAATATAAGTTGTCTGTTCAATAAGTTTTGTAATAAAACAAAAATATTTTAAAGAACAAAAAAATTGAAAAGTAAAAATAAAACACATTATTTTTAAAAAGAAAAGATTATTATTGAAGAGTAAATTACCTGTGCAGCCAAGATAAGGGTTTCCTTGATAGCCATATTTGCAATGCATCTGTAACCATAATCACTGTCCTTGTCGTCACAGTAGCTATTCTCCTTGCACACATACTTATCTCTATTACTCTCAAAAGCACTACAATTTTTGTCTCCCACGGTCCAATCAAGAACCAAAGGGAGTTCTTTTTCATGTGGGAAATTTCCTAAATCAGTGGTAGAAAAATCATAAAAGCCATTTTTGACCGCAAAGGAATAGCTGCAGTTTCCCACATTATTTTTCTCTCGATTATTGAGATCTTTTACCCTTACAGAGATGTTCGTCATTCCTTGAGGAATATCTACTTGACCGCACCCTATACCCCAACACGTTCCACTTTCAATCTTCTTGCTATGGCCATGAGAACTGCGACATAGTCCTAATTAGGTGATGTGAGACTGCGACAAGCAGGGAAAACAAATTAGAAAACATAAGCTACTGACTTACTGTGCATAAATATCATGAATATTAATTTTGTTGATTTTCATATCTAAAAATAATGAATATACACAACCAAAGAACTTCACACTATGAATATTATATTTCATTAAAGTTCAAAATTTTACACTAACATAAATTTATTGATGTTACTTATTAATATTTTAAAAATTACGAAATAAAAACTTGTAATTATAATATTAAACTCTTTTATACATAATTACGTACTAATTAAACTTATTTATTATGTTATTATAATATTAATATATATTTATAATAACAATATGAACCAGGAAGAAAGGGTCTTAAAATATTGCCAAGTCAGTTAGCGAGACACTGTTCTTTTTCTCCAGGTCTGTCTCGATACTGCATGCTATTGACCAATTCATGTATTTGATAATTTTAAACATTTAAAATGGACCGAATACAAAAGATTGGATTTCAAACCCATGATGACGCATGCCACATGGAGAAAATGAAATAGATAAAAAATAAAAAATGATACATGAACGACGTACCTGACTAACCTAAGCTCATCATCAGTCATCACTTTGATTAATAGAAAATGAAGGATATTATTTTAAAATCAAAATTAGATTATATATAGATATTCTAAAAATAGTTTTACATTATTATTTATTTATGATTATTATACTCCTCCCATGTCTAATTAACCAATTCATCATTATTAAGAAAATGGTTGGTTTATTTGATAGAAATTAATAATTTTTTTAATATTTATTTAATAAATTATTATTATCTACAATACTTATATGATTATTTAATTTGCAAGTACCTCAACTTTCGAAAATTTTGTAATTGGGCATCTAAAAGTTTTTTGGAATTAATTTTCAAACTTTTTATTTTTCATTCAATTAGGACTTTTTATTATTATAAAAAAATTAGCTATAGATACTAAATTTGACACTTATATAAAACTTATGCTTATTTGGAAGTTATTGAAAAGAATATCGTTGAAACTTAGTTAATATTCTGCAAAGCTAACTCAATTGTATATTTGGAAGTTATTGAAAAGAATATCGTTGAAACTTAGTTAATATTCTGCAAAGCTAACTCAATTGTATAAGTTATAATAATAATAATAATAATAATAATAATAATAATAATAATAATAATAATAATAATAATAATTAGACAAAAAGACTTCATTAAAAAAAATAGAAATTCAAGTACCAATTGCGAAAAAAAAAAAGTTGAGGTATCAAATTATAAAATTGGTGAAAGTTTAGGTACTCACGGATTAATAAAACCTATTTATTTTTTCTCTCTCATAAATACTTGCTATTACAACCTTTTATTTAATTAAAAATATTTAAATTTAAAAATAATTAATACAACAAACATATTATGAATTATGAAAAAGATAACATAGTTAACTATTGCGCTAGCAGTCATTCTCTCATATGTGGCAGTCCAACTACTTATGTGACACTCATTTTTTTGTTTAATTTTTATAAGACTAAACACTCTTTTGGTTCCTAAAAGATTAAAGTGATAACATCCAGGTCATTGAAGGAGTTTTTTAGAGCATTCAGTTATTTAAAAAATTTTTAGAGGCATTTAGGTTCTTGCAACATTTTTATAGGCATTCATGTCTTTGAATTTTTTTGTTGTTTACACTTGATAGTCTTTCTCTCTCATACATGATAGTCTAACTGCTTACATGATACCTATTTTTTCTTTTATTTAATTTTTTTAAATTAAAAAATTTTCAAAGATTCTTATGCTGAAAAATAAGTTTGTGGTGGATACACAAAATTAAAGAAGAAAAATTTTCATTTATCTATCCAATTTGTGTAATATTTGGATTTTGAAAATAGTTTGGCTGTTTTGGATTTGTTGTATTGGATTTTTAATTTAAAATATTAAAATAGTTTAGGTCATTTAACTTGTAACAAATCAACAACATGCAATGGTAACACAATCTCACTCCGTCACTTGTCTATGATCGTCACACAACTATAAAATACATTGTTGTTGTGGTTTCAAATCTCTTTCTCATTTCTTGTACGTCTTTTCTCTTTTATTCACTTTTTTGTTCTTCATTCAAGTTTTTATTTTTTAAATCTTGCAATGACTCCATTAAGAGATTTGCATCTTCAAGGCATCATATGTTTTCATGAGGAGGTGTGGGATTATGTTGGACTACAGGAGTATGTAGTTGGAGTTAGCTTGCACCAGGGGGCAATGGAGTTCCAGTAGGAGAAAGGAGTGAAGTTGTTAAATGATTCTTGAAACTAGGTTTCTTATATTAGTTTGATAGTTCGCTAGAAACCTGAGAACTTTGAATTATCAAACTATTGTAATATAATAAAGTTTCTCTTTCATATTAGTTTGAGATTTTAATTTGATACAAACAAATTGATTATAGATTTACTTGGTATTGATTTTCTTCTTCCCTATTTTTAATGTGAAAGGAATATGAAAGGAAGAGGCATACATTGGGGATTTTTATTTTATTTTCTAACGAATAAAAACCTCCGCAAAAATTTTTTAATTTAAAAAAACAAATGAAAGAAAAAATGGATGTCACGTAAGAAGTTGGATTGTCATGTATGAGAGAAAGGGACTGTCAGAACATCAATTAACTGTTCGACTATACAGTTGCCTAATCTTGTTATTAACTGAGGAACCTACATGCAAATGGTAGAAAATTCAAGGACATAGATGTCACCTTAATATTTCGAAAACCAAAATGATATTTAATTTGACTTAAATCCCTATGACATGGACAATGACTTTGGAATGCCATATATGAGAGAGACATGTCAGGGTGACACTTAATAGTTAACTGGACACTTACTAAACGACGTTAGTAGTGTAGGCATTAACGAATAAATAGAAGAAAGAATCAGTAACTTGAATGCATCTAAAATTCTTTCAAGAACTCAATTGTCAGTGCTAAAATGTTTTAGGACATGTTTGATATTTTACACTTAATTATGAACAAACGTTACTAAAGCCTTTAACCACATGTACTATACATGATATTTGATAAAATGTTACAAAACTTATCAATAACATGTATTCATAACTTTTTAATGTTGCCAAAAAATTTTAGCAACATATTTGTTAAGTGTTGGATAAAATATTATCAAAAGTTACATGTGTTGTTAAAGAAAAATAAACTACATTAATAAGTTGAACATTTTTTTGCCAAGGAAGACAAAAAAGAGTTTGAAACAAGTTAGCAAAATAGGCACAAAAGTAATTGAAGTAATACATGCTAATTACAAGAAATGAAAGAAGAAAAAGTATGTTTTACATTTAAACAAATTGAAGTAAAAACTCATGTTATTATGCAACCTGTATTAATCATCTTCCATCACCATAGTCAATTAATTTAAGACTTGTCAAGCTATCATATCCAGTTATTTGAATGCCACTGCTGTCCCCATGTTCATGAGTGCTATATGCCTCGTGAAGCAAGTATTGAGACTCATGAATATTTTGGCTTTTGGTGGTCCATGGATGTTTCTCCATTCGTGTTAGTCCTTCTAGCTCCATTGCTACTTCTTTCATACTAGGTCTTTCCTCTCCTCTAAGTCTCAAGCACTTTGCAGCAAGAATAGCAACCTCCATGATCTCTTGTTTATTTTCTTCATCCAAAATACCAATTTGAACAACATCAAATAATTGATCTTCTTTTAAGCAACATAAAAAGTGAACTGTAAGGCTTCGTTTCTCTTCAGTCCTATCAAAAGAGAAAGGTTTCTCTCCTGTTAGTAGTTCTACAAGTACTACTCCAAAACTATACACATCACTTTTTTCAGTCAATTGGCTTGTTTGCATGTACTCTGGATCCAAGTAACCAAAAGTTCCTTGCACAATCGTGGCTAATTCAGTTTGATCAAGGGGAACCAATCTTGAAGCTCCAAAATCAGAGACTTTTGCAGTGTAAGTGTCATCCAAGAGTATGTTAGCAGTCTTCACATCTCTATGGATGATGGGTATAGAGGCAGCTGAGTGTAGATATGATAGAGCTTCAGCTGCTTCTGTAGCTATTCTTAGACGTGTTTTCCAAGATACTTTAGCTACCTTGTGTTCATTGTGTAAATAATCAAAAAGGGTACCGTTGTTAACAAATTCATATACCAGCAATGGAACTTCTGTCTCTAGACAACAACCTAAGAGTTTGACTACATTCCTATGATTAATTTGTGATAATACAATAACCTCATTAATGAATTGCTCAATTTGACTTTGATCCACTATTTTGGACTTTTTGATAGCCACAATCTTGCTATTTGAGAGACATCCTTTGAATACTGTACCATAACCTCCTTTACCGATGATTAAATTCATATCAAAATTGTTTGTGGCTTTCTTAAGTTGTTCTGTCGTAAAAATTGTAGTAGATTGAGAGGACTCTTCTCTATTGAAAAGTTGTTGTTTTAAAATCATACCACCATTTTGCTTAAAGAACTTCTCCTTCAATTTTAAGAGTTTCCTTTTTTGATATATCAAGTATAGCCAAGAAGTTCCAATAAATAGAGCAATCAAACCGACACCCCCACCTGTATTCAAAATATTAGCTATGCAATTGTGCGCTTACTTAATAATTTTTTTATAAAAAAGGTAGTTTAATGCAAAAAGAGGAAGAAAAATAAAAGCCAAACTAGCATGGTATGCAATTGAACAGGTCGTGTTAGTTTTTATCTATATTTCAAACGACTTCTAGATATATTAAGTTAATCTATAATAAATCCATGTTGATATATATATCATTGATATAAATTCTTGTCAAAATTAATGTTTTTCGTCTCTACTGCAGAATTTATTTTGTGGAAAATTTCTATTCAATATAATTATTATAATTATTTGTCTCCAGTCTGTTAAGAAGTAGATGTTTATTTAGCTATCCATTTCAATTCATAATTTATTTTATCCATTAAATTAAGATATAAATACAAATATATAGCTAATAATATCATATAATATGCTTATTAATTTCTTTAAATTTACATCGATAAAATATGTTAATAATTACTAATATTAATTTCTATCTTTATTAAATAATTTTATGTAAAAAAAATAAGTAGTTTTCCTTTTAAAATTATAAAATTCACGGTCTTACATGAATAACTATAAATGATGTTAGAAAAAGCTATATAGGATCCACTGTTTTACAGGTTTATCTATAAATATAAACTATTCCCGTTTTAAATCAAGCTTGTCGACAATTTTTACGTGTCAATAATCTAAATATTGTGTAAAAGTGTCAAGTTCATTTTATAATCTTGAGAATACACGAAAAGTATAAATAACATAAAAGTGTTAAATTCATTTTATGATCGTGAAAATACATCAAAATAATGATATAATATAATATCATTAGTTATTTGTTTTTAGTAGGCTTCTTTTTTAACTCTAAAATTATTTGTTTTTAGTATCTTTAAATATATTTTTTTGGTAAGCCTTAAATTAAATATATTAATTAGCATAAGATTTAAATCTTCGAATCAAAGGACAAATAATAACTTAATGATTTGCTTACCAATGGCAACCTTGATAAATACATCATTTCGCTGCTTTTTTCTGCATCCCCCATCCTGTTTGGTTCCATTTCCAACAAGTCCTTCCGGACAAAAACATTCGAAAGATCCAGGAATCTCACGACAATAATCTTCCCTAGCACAGTTGTGCCGGCTTGTGCTACATTCCAAAATGTCTAAAAGAGCAAAACAAAACATAACAATTTAATAAAATACCAACATTGAAATAATCAATGGCCACATATTCCTTTTGCAAATTTCCAAACACCACAGAACAAGTCAGCTAATTTATAATATACATTCAAATTAACAACTATCTTAAATGTCACTCATAACTAATTGATTAACTTTTCAAATTGTCTACATCAAAAAATAAAAATCTAATAAAATATCAAAGCTGATATAATCAATGATCACCACATATTCCTTTATTAATTAAATTTCCAATTTCCAAAAACAACGGAATAAGTCAACCAATGAATCATAATTTTGGTGTCATTACATGTCAACATAAATACTTTTTTGAAAAACTTAATTTATATAATAATAACAATAAAATTTAAATTTATGCATTCATTAAAACAACTAAAACCCTTTTTCTTATGATAATACCAATGATTTAGTATATATATATATATATATATATATATATATATATATATATTAACTCTACTTAATTTTTTTATATAATTTATTCTATCCAAATTATAATTTATCATGAAATATATGTATAACGTTACAAATTTCAGATCTAATAAGTAGAAAAATATTTTTTAAAAAGTTATCAACGAAGAACTACTTGAAGGGTTTAGTCAACTTAAAATTGTTGAAATAAAATGTCAATATTTTTAAATTAATAAAATCAAAATATTATGTTAAACAATCCTGTTTTCATAAGGTAAAAACTATCTTGTGTATAAAATCTTGATTATTCCATTTTGTATTTCAGAGGAAAATAAAAAGGAATGAGAAAGATTTCGGGTCGAAAATACTCAAGAACACTTTGTACAATAGAGAAGCGAAATCTAAAAAATACAAAGGAAGAAACCGCGTTAAATAATTACCTTGGCAACCAGCAGGATGGTAAGGGTTTCCCTCAAAACCTTGATTACATTTGCATCTGTAACCATCTTCAGTGGGAATGTCCTCACAATGGCTATTATTCTGGCATGCATAATCACTTTTATGCTTCGAAATTTCACATGTGGCGTTTCCAACGCTCCAATCGACGACAAAGGGTGCCTTGACGAACGGGATGTCGTTTAAATGGTCCAAGGAGAAGGTATAGTTGTCGTTTTTCACCACAAAGGAGTGGCTGCAGTTGTTGAACTGAGAAGAGGAATTGAAATTGCGAAAACTGAAAGCTTGCAGAGTAATATCCTTCATTCCCTGAGGTATATAAATCTCGCAGCACCCTATGCCCGTGCAGTTCCCACCTCTCTGCATTCGTTCCACACTCTTTTCACTGTCACATCGTGTCAGACACCCCGTTGAGGATTTCACACCGTCGCGAAAACTGTTAAGGTAACCGTAGCTGTCGCAGCCTACTGTAACGAACTTGTTGTCCTCGCTGGAGATTGCAAACGCTGGGGTGCTCAGACTCGGTTCGTTTCCTGCGGTTTCTACGCTTCCAAGAGACTCGTTTCTGCATACGCTGGAAACGAAGGTGAGCATGTCCATTTTGCCGTTTAGGGTTATGTTCAAAATTTGGACGTTACCGGATCCACGATACAGAATCGTTTCGTTGCATGTCAGCTCCAATGGCTCCTCCATGAAGCAGTTTTCGCCTGTGGTTGAAGATTTGCCTATGCCGAATGGATACGGAATCGGTGACACGCTTCCGCAAGAGTCCGGGCAGCCGGGCAGTGCTTGGTCAGCTGCTGCCAACGTGATTAGCAGCACCACGGTCAGTTGCATCTGCATGCCCTTCAATCCCATTCTTCTGATTTATATGCAAACTCTTGTTTATGTATACTAATATATACTATATCACTCACAACAAACAAACTTTATGTAGCCCTAATTTGCTCAAGGGTTATCATAAAATGGTTTATCCTTCTTCTATGGGTAAGTTTATAGGAAGAGAGTTTTGATTTTGGACTGGACCTGGTCACCGTGGATTATTAAAGTAATAAAGAAAGTTTAAAACTAAATAATTCATTTTTTTTTATTTATTTTCATATGTATCGTGGTTGATTGATCCGTCAAAGATTAACTTCTTGTTATCGCAGTAAAGGTAGTGTTTAACTTTTACAGAGAACATGACTGTTTTCGTGATGTTTTTTTTCATTAATTTTTTTTACATGGACAACCGTATACATTTCCAGTTAGTATAAAAAATTTTATATTATTAATGAATCACGATCATTATATATTATAATTTTGTTAATTTTACTAATTAATATTTTAATAATTTAAAAATCATATATAAATAAAAAATTATGATTAATCGTGACTCTAATCTTATATAATGTACATAAGTGTTAGATTGATTAATATTTAAGGTGAAACTCATTGAATATTATATGATACTATGTGACTAGAGAATGAAATACATTTTGAATGATTACTTTAAATTAAGTTTAAATTAGGTTAGGATAAATTGGCATAATCAAGTTGTTAAAACAAATGCAATCGACGTTTAAACTTGATTAGTTAAATAGAGGGATTAATTAGGCTCTTCAAAAGTGTTTAGTTTTTTTAAAAAAAAACATTAATTAATAAAATAAGTATTTTTATATATTTATATAATTTTTATTAAAAATAAAATAAAATTCATTTTTTAACTAAATAAATCCCATTCTCTTTCCAAAGAGATTTTCTAAAATTACTTCCTATAAAAATTTAAATAAACTGACCCATTATTAAAAATATGAAAACAATATGCGGAAGCAGGCCAAAGACAAGAGTTTGTAGTTTATTATAGGAAAAAAAATATTATCCACTAGTATTGTACATTACATGTGTGAATTAATAACAAGTGACATGCTAATCGTTAACTAAGACTTAGTAGTTAGTCTCCCTTTGGGTTTAAACGATCAATGACAAATTAATCACAAGACAGTCTCCAATCCATTTTGTTAGTATTTACAATTGATTACTTTTTATCATTATATATATTTTAACAGAAAATTGACATGTTGATCTTTGACAAAACTATATACCAATTTGTTAAAAAGATGCATAAGAATAAGGAAGACATGAGATGAATTAAATATTATTCTTTAGCAAGATAGCATCTATTTTTCAATATCATATTACTTAAAATAATTATTTGGAATAGATAATCCTATAGAATATTTTTAAAAAAATGCGGGTAACTTTAAAACACTTTTTTTTAGGTAAATGTTAGTTTTTAATATGTTAGTTTTGTTAGTGAAATGATTTGAACTTACAACCTTATGGGGTCATCATTCACACTTAAAAGTCTTACATTATTGACACATTAAAAGAAAACACTTTAAAACACACTTAAAAGTCTTATATTAATTTTTTAAAACCATCGTCATTCATGAAAAAAAAATCAAACATATTAAAACCATTGATGGTATTTTCTACATTACATTGGGCAAGTACGACACTCGTATGTAGTATCTAATAGATATCATGTCATCTTCTTAGGGAAGCAAAAATTTATATAAATTTAATAATCTTTTGTAAGAATCTGTTGTGAAAATTTTAAGTTTGAAAAATAATTAAATGAATTTAGAAATTAATATTTTTATGAATTTTTTGAAATGAAATTCACACAAGATTATCAAGACTTGATAAACATCTCAATATATGTAATTACTAACTAATATATAAATTCATTACCTATTTCTGAAATTGTTATAAGCTTTATTTATCCTAATTCTTTAGCAATAGAGAATTAAATTACTGAAAAATCCTCCTAATTCTTTAGCAAGAATTATTTTAATAATTTGATTAACACAGAATAATTATGTATTCACTCATACAGATCCTACCTTATTTCTAAGCATAGGAAATATGATGAATCTTCTATTCTTTAATTTCACAACAATCTTCTTATATAAAAAATTAAATATATCATGTTATGAGTTTATCAATCACACAACAAGCATGAAATATAAGAACGATTCAAAATAAATAAAGAACTATAGATAAAATTACTAAGAGTGAATTAGAGAGTACTGATGAGTATCTCAACTCTTGAAGATCAACAAATCAAATCTAGTCACCTAAGTATTACAAGTAAAGAAGAAGAAGAAAGAAAATAGTAAAAGGTTAAGATTTGGGGTGATTCTTCTCTTCCATCTCCTATTTATAGCTTTCGTCCAGGTAAATTCTCTTAGCGAAGGATTCGTTGATTAGTGAAGATAGAATCCTCCAAGGTTTTGCTAAGTGAAGGTGGGTTTGCTCAACGAGTGTCAATAATTTTTAGCTACTTTTGGGGCCTTCACTTAGCAAAAATGACTTGTTAAGTGAACTCTAATTGTTTGTATTTCTTGTGGCTTAGCAAATTTGATTCAATGATTGTTTCTGGTCCGTTGGCTGATGTTTGACTTGTTACCCTACAATTCAATGTTGCAATTCTTTTCATTTAAACATGCAGAATCTTACCTTATTCCTAAGCGTAGTCACCATATATAGATTTTTTGCTTCTTTAATTTTAAGAAAATCTTCTAATATGAGAAATTAAACAAATCACATTATAAGTTGGTAAGATAGATAACAAGCATTAAGTACAAGCAAAATAAAGAGAGATAAACAAAAAACATAGATAAAGTAAGAGAGGATTACAAAGTAGTATCCAATATATAAGCTTCTAACAGTAATCTAACTACCTCCACATAAATGGAAATTACAAAAGAAAAGAGAAACAAGAGGAGAAGAAAGAAAGTAGAAATTGAATGTCTTGAATGCAAACTTGCTTCCCCTATTTATAGAGAAAATTCTAGTGTTGTGGCTCAGCTTTCTTTGCTAAGCGAGTATCCTAGCCATCATTACTTTCAATAAGAAAAATTTGCTCGCTTAGCGACCTGCCTTTGTAGCTTTAGCTTCGTTGAGCGAGTTATGCTCACTTATCAACCTCTCAGTGTATTTTTTCTTTTTTTGGGTATTTCGCTTAGTGACAATGGCATGCTAAGGAAATTTTGGGTTGTGTCAGTGTATTTTTTGCCATTTCGCTTAACGATTGTTGATGACTTAGTGAGTGACCTTGTTCTTTTATATTGTTTCTTGAAGTTTTTCTTTGTAATTCTCACAAAAACAATGTTAAATGTTGTTTGTTAGTATAAAAATAAACTATTTTAAACAACTCTTGATTGTTTCAACTATTTTTACAAAAGTTAGACACTACATACTAAATTTCATGGAAAAAATGGATAATTGTAAATTTTTCATTTGATTCTTTTCCTAAATTTTCATAACTATCAAATTTCGCTACCTAGTTCGAGCCCCAAGACTTAAGTTATTTATGGCACGTTGTCCTTATCTTTCTTCCTAACCCTTAGGGGAAGTTTATCTCTTGTACTATATCATTTATGAACTTCAATTCCAAGATCTCCAACCACTCGATCGGTGTATCCCAAAACTATATTAAAATACAATTTTTAAGCTTAAAAATTAACACATACAACCTCCATCATATGTATAAAGTTTTAAATAAAATATGTGTTGATATTTTTGTAATACTTAATTCATAATGTTTCATGCATTCATTATTTTTAAATTTAGATATCCTAATTAAATGAAAGATGCTAATAGCAAATGATTATCAAAGGAAAAAAAAAGTAGGTTTAATTAATTCGTGAGTACCTAAACTTTCACAAATTATGCCTCAACTATTTACTTTTATTTTTTTGCAATCGGGTACTTGAACTTCTATTTTTTTTTCAATTAAGTCTTTTTATGTAATTGTCATTATAAAAAATTAACCAAATATACCAAATCAAACATGCAGAAAAAGTCTAATTTTTCTAGGATATATATAACTTATTATAAGCACAATTGAGTTAACTATGCAGAATGTTGACTAAGTTTGAACCTTTGTAAGTCAATTCAACCCAAGTATTCTTCACAAATTTCTCTTAATTGCTTAACACTGCAAAAGAATGAAACTAAAAAAAAAAAAAGCTCTTACAATTAACTCAGTTATTCTTTTAACAATATGGAAATAACCATAAGTT
Organism: Psophocarpus tetragonolobus; assembly: GCA_037954015.1. Taxonomy (NCBI): domain Eukaryota; kingdom Viridiplantae; phylum Streptophyta; class Magnoliopsida; order Fabales; family Fabaceae; genus Psophocarpus; species Psophocarpus tetragonolobus. Next base: position 29,193,773 of record CM075695.1, on the reverse strand, counting down.
CTATATAAATGTTTAATTCAGTATCTATAGTTAATTTTTTATAATGACAAAAAAGGTCTAATTGAATGAAAAATAAAAATGAGAAAAATTCTATTGCAAAAAAAATGCCCAATTATAAATTTTCTGAAAGTTTAGTATTGCAATTTAAATAAATCATATAAGCATTAAAGATAATGATAATTTTAAAAAAAAATATATTAAAGAACATTAATTTCTATCAAATAAAACAACCATTTTTTCAATCCTAGTAAATTAGTTAATTAGACATGTGAAGAGTATAATAATTTATAAATAAATAATAATATATAACTATTTTTATAATATCTAGACATAATTTATTTTTTTATAAAATAACATCCTTCATTTTCTATTAATCAATGTGGTGACGGATGATGATGAGCTTAGGTTAGTCTGATGCTTGTATGTAGCATTTTTCTTTTTAGTTTAATTGGCATACTGTCAATGTATTACCCTAACGTTAAATTATAATTTTTTATTGACTTTTAAAGTATTAATTAGTAAAATTAATAAACTTATAATAAATGAAGGAATGATAATAATTAAATATAAGTATAAAAATCTTTATATATCAATTAAATTTTTTTTATATCTTTCATTTTCTCCATGTATCCATGATGCATGTGACCATGGATCATTGATTTGAAATTGAATCTTAACATTTGTATTCGGTCCATTTTAAATTCTTAATATTTACCACATGTATGAATCGGTCAAGACCATGCAGTATCGATAGAGATTGTAGAAAAGAAACTGTCTGGTTGACTGACTTGGCAATATTTAAGACCCTTTCTCTCTAATTCACTGATAGCGATAGATACACTTTCCCAGGAGCACATATTGTTAGTAGCATGAAACTATGAAACTGTTCAACTAGTTAACAGTAAATAACGTTTTTTATGCATTACATAAAATATTATAAAAAAACGAATTGATAAATGTTATCCATTTGATTGTTTTTAAAGTATATATGTAATTATATATTCTCTTTTGAAAATCATTAGCTTTATTATATTCTTCAATTTTGAGACGATAAATCACAAGCCATGTTATGAAATTATTGAATGCTTTTATTGGTTTTATCAACTTTATAAACAATTAACTATTTGATATATATCTACTTATTTTAATTAAACACTCGATTTTTTTATATTATTTATTGTAAATAAGTATAATAATAAAATATTCATATTAAATTTAATCTTCTCTGGGCAATTAACACACAACTTCCAATAGTTCATGAGTACAAATTATTATGGAAGTGTGACTCAGTAAGTTAAAGTGAATTCTTGTAAGTACATACGGATATTTATGTTTTTTATTCTTTTAAAAATACCAAATCTAACTAATCATTGCCGTGATTAATTTTGTTTTTATTAAGTGGGACATTATAGATAAATATGTTAATATAATAAAATATAATATTCATATATTATGCACAGTAAGAGCCAGTCTTAGGTTCTTTGGCTGTGTATATATTCATTTTTCTTTTACATATTAAAATCACCAAAATGTAATATTCATAATATTTATGCACAGTAAGTCAGTAGCTCGTAGTTTCTAATATTTTCCCCCCTCTAATGTCGCAGTCTCACATCCACCTAATTAGGACTATGTCTCATTCTGGAAGATCTTTTCTGAACTTTTGGGGCATTCTCGTGAACATTTGAGTTTTCCTAAACACGGTAAGAAAAAACAAAAAGATAATCTAGTTTATAAATAGATGAAACTTAATTTTAGACAAACTAAAGCAGCATAAGTAAGTACTCTTAATTAATCGTCCATTCCAAAAAGCTTTATTATGCAACAAGTAATGGAACACTTGCAACCGTGCCAGGTGTTACTGTTCGCGCTAGCCCTTGCAGTAGTTAACATTGTTTCACCACATCAAATACAAGCCCTTTCTGAAGCCACACCTACACAAACCCAAACACTGTCTGGCTGCAAATCCACTTGTGGAGATGTCAAAATTCCATATCCATTCGGTATAGGCAACTCATCTACACTCCATCACCGAACCTGTTTCTTGGGTCCCAATTTTGAAGTTAATTGCGCTAATGACTCCAAATTATATTTGGGTAACGTGAGAGTTTCAAACATAAGCCTTCAAAGTGATCATCAAATAGATCTACTGTTCTACCCAGCATCACTTTGTCACAGAGAAAATGGAAGCCAACTCCCTGAAAGGTACTACACTCTTGCTCTCGGTGGCAATTTCAGCATCTGAAGCAAGGAAAACAAGTTACTAACGGTTGGCACAGATAACTATGGCTATGTCAATAGTTTCTTCTAGGGGGAGTCATATTCAACTGGGTGCTTAACCAGTTCTCATGGCCATAGCAAGAAGATTCAAAATGGAACGTGTTCGGGTATTGGATGCTGCCAAGTGGCTATTCCTCAGGGAATGAGGAACATCTCTGTAAGGGTAAAAGATCTCAATAATCGAGACAAAAATAATGTGGAAAACTGCAGCTATTCCTTTGTGGTCAAAAATGGCTTTTATGATTTTTCTACCACTGATTTAGGAAATTTCCCACATGAAAAAGAACTCCCTTTGGTTCTTGATTGGACCGTGGGAGACAAAAATTGGTGCTTTTGAGAGTAATAGAGATAAGTATGTGTGCAAGGAGAATAGCTACTGTGACGACAAGGACAGTGATTATGGTTACAGATGCATTGCAAATATGGCTATCAAGGAAACCCTTATCTTGGCTGCGCAGGTAATTTACTCTTCCAATAATAATCTTTTCTTTTTAAAAATAATGTGTTTTATTTTTATTTTTCAATTTTTTTTGTTCTTTAAAATATTTTTGTTTTATTACATATAAAACTTATTGAACAGGCAACTTATATTGTTCGTCCCTTGATTTTTCTAAAATTCAAGATTTTAGTTTAGTTATTTTGTTTAGTGAGTTTAATTCCTTTATTATTAAAACCTAGGAATTTTACTCCAATTTTTAGAAACTCACTATTTTAGTCTCGTCAAATATTCGATCTCCACTAAAATAAAAAATAAAAAGACTAAAATTGTATGTTTTTTAAAAATAGAGACTAAAATTATAAAAAAGAAAAAAATTAAAATTGTCCATTATAGAAAATAAAATAAAGGTCAAGGAGGTCTAGCTCATTTAGTTAAGGTCTAGCTCATTTAGTTAAGGATGTGTGAGTTATTGTAAACTATCTGATTCTATTAAGAAGATAAACAAAAGAAAAATGAAAAAAAAATTAAAAGTTATCCTATAAAGTAATAGACAAAATAAGTCAATATTTTTAGTTTAAAAAGAATTAAGATTATATATAATTTTTTAAAGGTATTGACTTGTATGTGAAATACTTTGAAGAAAAAGCACACAAACTTCTTTTTGTTTACCAAGTAATTGTTTACTTGACTATCAAGTAATTTAAAACATAGTTTACAACCTATAACCACACCCATGAATTGGTTCAATTGATTGAATCATAAATAGATTTGGTGACCAACTTGATTAACATCCAAAACTTCAAGATTTTATCAAAACTTGTAGAAACTAGTCAAGAACCAATAACTGATTGAAAATCGGTCTTGAAAACTAGTTGAGGTAGTCTCCATTAAAAAAAATTAATTTTAATATAAAAATTGAAAGATAAAATAAATGAATGTTTATAAGAAACACAAATAAGTATATATTATTTTATTAAATTTTTTTATAAAATATATAATTTACTCATCTATGTTAATTTTAAGTTTTCATATCTTAATTTTTATAACTTTATATTATAATAATTATTATTTTTATTTTAAATAAAAATATATTATTATTAATGAATATTTTATATTTTATTAATTATTAAAATTTAAACTTTACTATTAGGATATCGCTACTATAAAATTGATGTTTAACTTTAATTTGTTTTACAAGTGTTTTACTTTAATATGAAGTGTTATAAAATTATGGTTTTATTTACTTAATTTATATAGTTAATATTATTTATTATTATTATTATTATTATTATTATTTATCAATACCTAGTACAATCACGGCTCAATAACTTCATTTTAGAAAATTAAGGAAAATGTTCTGTAGTACAAAAGGGATTCCGTGACCGTATCTTTTGTACTTTTTTAGTTTTTAATGAATATTTTTTAACAAGCCTGTATAATAAATTAATGCACGTTCATATGTTTATTCGAGACTATTTGTGCTAAATAGCATTACTTTTTATACAATATACATAAGTAGAGAAATAGACAAAAATCAACCCAGGTTCTTCGTTGATAACATTTGTACGAAACATCTTTTCCCATTTTTAAAGCCAAACTAATATATTACGTGTAACATAATGTTTTAGTTAGCAATTGAGTAATCGACCAAAAAAAAAGTCACTTTATTAAATACTTTGTATTACTGTTTGGGATTTACAGACATTGACGAATGTAAGACACAGAGTACTCATACATGCATAAGTGAACAAAATTGTGGCAACACCGATGGATCCCACACATGGTTTTGTCCAAAGGGGCATTCCGGAGATGGAACAAAGGGAATAGGGTGCCACCAAGAAGATTCACTTACCAAGGTTGTCATAGGTAAGCAACAAATAACCACATCTATCCCATTTATTTTATTTTGTTTCCTCTACCAAGTATCAAACCCTCCACTTATGTTACGTATAGATATTCTTATATACAAATCTATAATCTATTAAGCCTAAAAAAAAAAAAAACACCTATGAAGCCTCCAAACATTAAAGTCACTGATACTTCAATTTATTGATGTATGATGTTTTTGAGTCAGGAGAAATCTAGTACAAGAGAAAGACACAACCTTTATATAGAACCTTTTAAAAAGAAGATTTATTTTCAATATTTTTAAATACTTTACAAACACGTAACAACAAATTGTCCAACTCCTTCATGAAAATTCAATAATATATATATATATATATATATATATATATATATATATATATATATATATATATATATATATATATAAAACGTTGATACATACAAACAATATCATGGATAAATAAAAATGGAAATTGTTCTTTTTATTAGGGTAAATAATAAGTAATTTATGAAAAAATTATTTATATTTTTTTTTTTTTGTTTTAGTAATGTCCAATAAGTATGTTTTTAATTTGGATTTCCAGAATCACAATTATATGTTAATTATATTTTACGAATTTTATGCATTTTTAAATGTTTATCTTATACGTATCTTATCCAATATATTTTTCTAATAACTGTGTTGTTATGTCAAACATATATAATATCTGATACACATCTGTATTTATGCATTATAGATTTTCCACTGGAACGATGTTTTTTAGTTTTGCATGCATCTCTGTTCACTCAGTATGTACTCTAGTACGATGTATACTAACTAGTTTATTGAAGAACTTAAGAATTGTATTCAATGGCATATTCTGAATGCAGGAGTAGGAGCAGGAATTATTGTTCTATTTGTGGGTACTACCTCATTCTACCTTATATATCAGAAAAGGAAACTCCTTAAACTCAAGGAGAAATACTTTAATCAAATGGTGGTTACATTTTGCTTCAACAACTAGCTACACAAGAAAATTCCTCCCAAGTTACTCAAATTTTTACAGGAGAACAACTAAAAAAGGCCACCAATAACTTTGATGAGAGTTTAATCATTGGTACAGGAGGTTTTGGTACTGTTTTTAAAGGATATCTGGCTGATAATAGAATTGTTGCTGTTAAGAAATCTAAAGTAGTGGATGAGAGTCAAAAGGAACAATTCATTAACGAGGTGATTATTCTTTCTCAAATCAACCATAGAAATGTGGTCAAACTTTTGGGATGTTGTTTAGAGAGAGAAATTTCTTTATTGGTTTATGAATTTGTTATTAATGGTACACTTTGTGATTTCGTACACATTAAAAGGAAGGTAAATGAAGAAACTTGGAATACACGATTAAGGATAGCAGCAGCTGGAGCTTTATCATATCTGCACTATGCAACCTCAATACCCATTATCCATAGAGATGTCAAAACAACTAATATCCTCTTAGATGATACTTACACTTGTAAAGTGTTTGATTTTAGAGCTTCAACATTAGTTCCACTTGATAAAACTGAAATAGCCACAATGGTGCAAGGAACTTTTGGTTACCTAGATCCAGAGTACATGCTCACAAGTCAACTAATAGAGAAAAGTGATGTCTATAGTTTTGGAGTTGTACTTGTAGAGTTGCTAACAGGAGAGAAACCTTATTCTTTTGGCAAACCAAAAGAAAAAAGAAGTCTTGCTAACCACTTTCTATGTTGCTTGAAAGAGGATCGATTATTTGATGTTCTACAAGTTGGCATTTGTAATGAAGAAAATAAAAATAGAATTATGGAGGTTGCTATTCTTGCTACAAAGTGTTTGAGAATTAAAGGGGAGGAAAGACCTAACATGAAGGAAGTGGCAATGAAATTGGATGAAATAAGGATAATGGAGAAGCATCATGAGATTAATACATACCAAAATCTAGAGGAGACTCAACAGTTATTGCACAAGCCATCATCTAGCATTTATGAATCTGGTAATAGCAATGACCATCAATATGGTGGGTATGATAGCATTAAGGATCATGTACGAATTGATTTGGATGATGGAAGGTGATTAAATATTGCATGGCTGCATACACTCCATTTTGTATCTAAGTTTTTTAAGACTTTTTGTAATCATTACAGAAAATCCAGTTAGTTATCCATGAGTATGTTTGAAATATGTTTATCCAGAGAGCTTAAGACATTAATTATTTGTTGTAAGATTATTGACGTAATCAATGACAACATGTTTTGTGTCTTTCTGTTATTGATATGATGATATCCTAGGTTGTATTATTATAGCTAGCATGACAAATTAAAAGAATTATGTACTACTAATTCAATCATAATCTTGAATTTATAATAAATTTTTTATTTTATCTATTAATATTTTAAAAATTATATAAGCGAAAAGTTGTAATTAAACATTAATATAAAACATTTTACATCCATATATTTTAATTAAATTTTTTAAATATTTTTCAATGTGAATATATATATATATATATATAAATAAATAAATAAATTGATAACAATGTAATTTTATAAATTAATGAAATTGATTTCCTGATATTTAGATTGACATATATATGGTTTTTACGCGCTTCTTATATTATATGTGCATCTACCAATGCATCACATATATGTGTGAGTCAATTTTTCCTCTCCTATTGCTATGTGATTTTATTTATATTAATATCGAAAGTCAGGATGAATTTTATGCCGAAAAGAAACCCAAACATGAATATTTCGTGTACAACTAATTATAATCAGAAAACTAAAACTCATTACAAAGTTTATTACAGGTCTCTATTAATCTTAGTTCGGGTACCTATGAAGCAGAGTCTAGAATACTTTCATTTTCACTCCAAAAGTATATGAAAATGCATATTTCAGATAGTAGCATTAATATAAGTAAATAGCAAAAAATCCTGATTTCAGGGCAATATATAACATGTTATAGATACCATGTATAAGTTAAATATACAAGTAAATTACGAATTTGATTTTTGGAGGCGGTTGATTGTGTGGGAGAAACAATTGCTGGAATATTTTGTGGAGTTGTTATAGAATGTGACACTGTGTTGGGTGCAAAAGGACACATGGGTTTGGAAGTCAGGTGGTGGGAGTCAATTCATTCTAGCAGAGGTATACTGCATGCTAGGAGGGGGAAATATCCAAGGTGGCCAGTTATCGTTGGATCCATGGTTGAGTGAGAGGTAATGAAGAAAAAATTTCCTTCAAAAGTGCTAGCCTTTGCATGGAAATTACTATTAAATAGAGTTCCAATTATAGATAACTTGGTGAAGAGAGGAGTAAACATCCAAACCAAACGCGACATCATGTGTTCTATGTATGGTGCAACTTTTCTCAACAGGTGCGGTATAGAGTTCTTAGATGGTTAGGACTTGAATCATCGTTGCCAGAGGAGGTTGACCAACTATTTCATTTGTCTAGTCCGTGGATGATAGGTAAATATAAAACAAAGTGTAGGTATTTGTTTGTCATGGTGGTATGCTACAGCATATGGATATCTAGGAATTTCATAATTTTCAAAGATAGGAGTAGGGACTCTTTAGATATCATGATGATTATAGGTGCTATCGTGGAAATGGTTGTCATATAGGTTTGGATTTAGTAGAGGTTGTGTTTTTTCGAACTGGAGTAGTATTCATCGATTATGCCTCTTAGATATGAAATAGGTGGCATTTCGTAGATCCTATGTATGGAAGATGATCTGTCCGTATATAGGAGGAACTCTGAAGAGTCTTTTATTCGTAGGTCATCATCCTTTTTACTTATGTATAATTTATGAAACTCATTGTTTTATAATTTAGATATATATAATATATTTTTTCTGTCTTTCAAAAAAAATTATTATGAATTTGATTTTTCTAACGTGAATAAGAGTAAATTAAGAAGAATTGCGGAGTTAAAAATTAATTATTGATATTTTAAAATATAATTTATTCACATTTAAAGGAAAAAAAAACATACATGATATTCTTACATGTATATAATATCAACCATTCATTTTTATTTTTTTTGCCATAATAAACATGATTGAATACGTTACTTTTTAAAAGACTTAAAAAGTTTTTACTTTAGAAGAGTAAATACATCTAACCTAATAAATATCTATTAAGCTGAATTTGATATACATGAGCTCTATAGTTCAACATATTATAAAAATACACAAAATATATCAGAAATAACTATCTAAATATTTTCTCATTAATTATATTGAAATATAGTTTAAATTGGTAATCATGTTTTTCAATTTTTTTAACCATGTTGGTTAAAAGTATTACTAATATTACCGATGACAAATTTATTAAAAAAAACTTGTTTAACTAGTTTTGGAGTATCTTTTCTTCTAGCTATATATGTTTTTTCATCCGTAAACATTGAACATAAGGCCTTACATAAGGAATTTTGTAACATCCTAGATAAAGATAGTTAAATGTGGTAAAAAAATATATAGTTAAATAAATAGAATTATATGTAGAAATATAGTGTAGTAGCTAGGTTTTTTTTTTTTATACTTGCGAAAGAAAAAAGATAAAGAAAGGAAAATAAATGGAGGAGGAATAGTAAAATGACTATGAGAGTTGTAGTTACCAAATATGACTAATGAGTCTAACACTTTGTTGGAGTTACGGTTGATGAGGCTGAGATTACTAGTGACCAATTCTTGTGCACATACTGAAGTATGAGAAATGTGCTCTTTGTGTTTGTGTAGGGATAAAGATCTGTAATATGGACCACCTCTCTGCAGTTTGTCTCATAAATAATCTTCCTATACCCTAGAAGTCAAGCCAATACAAGGTCATCCCTCAAGGTTAATAACTCAACAAGCAAGGCATCATCATGTCCATAATGATTTGAGAACCTAAACTTGAGAGCCTTGGAGGACACCCCCATGATATCCTTATGGGTCCAAGAGTCACCCGTGTTCAACTTGATTATGTCATGTGGAGGTGGGGTCCACTTGACTCTGTCCCTACTAGCTTTGGAGCAGTAAATAGTGAAATCTGTTGTTGTTGCTCGAATAAAAATGAGGACCTTATGTATGGGTCAGTGATCATTGGAGAAAACTGCAACATTTCTCAAATTCCAACTGCATCATAATGCAGAGAGTGCGAGTAAGTAATAAGGGTGGTGCAAGATAGCTTTGAGCCAAGGTTCAGTCTCAAGTCATATCTTTTTAGCATGCGAGTAGTTACTAGTAGCTAGTTTAGATAATAGAAAAATATAGGGTTATTAGGAGCTTCCATACTTTATGCTTGATAATTCTTAAAGGAGTTAGTGGGCTTAGTCATCTGTCATTTCCAATCCTAGGCTTAAAAGAGCATTTTATTAAGAAAGTAACCTATAGAGAGTGCTATTTCCTTAGGCCTTTCTTTTCCTAAAGATAGGATCCCACTTTCCCTAATTTTAAATAATTTCATTAGTAATTATATTTACACTTAAATTGGGCATAAGTCTACTCAATCTAAATTAAAGTTGAGTTAAACCATCAAAGCTACTTATTAATGGCAACTCTAATTAATTTAGAAACTTGTTAAATGCTTATAATTACTTTCTTATAATCTATATATAAGAAAATTTAAGTAATTTACATGGTGATTAAAAGATTTAGATAACATTATTTAATTTCACGTGCTAAACTTAATGAAAAACGATTATTTTTAAAAATATATTTTCTCGAAACGTAATATCACAAATAAATAAGTTTTTTTTTTTCTTAAAGTTTCACAAAAATTCACTTTTGGTTCTTGAAATTTAAAAATTTTTTGTAGTCCCAGAAATTAATTCATTTTTCATATTAACATTATTCTTTTATAAGTTTCAGTGTATTTAACTATGCCGAATAATTGAAGATTGAAGGAGTTAGGGTTGAAGAGGAAAGTAATTTATAAGTACAAAAATGTGTTTTTTGTCACCAAATTTTTAACGACATTAACTAGAGAAGAATGATTAAAAGTGAATCAAGAACTAAAAAAAAAATATTATTGAATTTTAAGAACTAAAAGTGATTTTGGATAAAACTTTAGGCGCAAAAAATTTTTTTTTGGATAGATAAATGTTAGTTGTTAATATGTTAGCTTTTGTCTATGGAGAAACACGATCTCTTCCTCTTACTTTCTCTTCACATTAGACATTACCGTTAAACCAACCTTATAAATAAAAAAATTATTAAAAATAGAAATGGATGATATTTTTAGAATACTATTAACTAAAGGAAACGTAGTTCAACGTTTGTTTATATTTATATTTGAGTTCAAATTTTTTTTTTCTTACCTTGCAACTTTATATTATATATATCCAGATTATGTTATATATATCTGATTTTTCAAGGGCCTGTTTTTGCATTTTACAGTGTTTAAGTATTTATGTGATGAAATGACATTTTGACTACATTTTATAGGGTGATGGATTGAAGTGAACTTTTTTTAAAATAATTATTTAAATGAATTTGTTTTAAAAATATTATTAAGGTGAGTATGTTTTTACTTAATTAAATCATAATTTTCATTTTATTTTTAGTGCTTTAATCAATTAATTAGTGTCAATTCGAAAGTCATGTAATCATACAACTAATGTGACACTAGAAATTTGTGATTTGAGCAAGTTAAACCTAAAAACAAACTCACCTTACTAAATAATTTTAAAATAGACCAGTAATTATTTTATAAAAAAAAAAAACTCACTTACGTCAGTTACTCTATTCTATATGATTATATATCTCTCTCCAATTTTTCTTTTGAATTTTGAACATCTCTGTCTGTTTTGAATGATTGTTTATTGGTTTCTCAGTATGCTACCTTGGTTGAATTTTAATATATGAAAATTGTTTTATTCCATTAATGTGTACCTATTATAAGGATCGACCTTGTGTAAAATTCTTAAAGGGTTCTAATTTATTGTTTTAGTATTATTTATGATTTTACGCTGTTTACTCTATTTTCTGTTCAAATTCTGGAGAAAAATTGCAAAAGTAATATTAATATTTTTAATATATTTGGAAAAATTATATATGGTTTGCAAAACATCTCAGTAATTGGCATGAATTATATGTAAGTTTAAAAAGTTTAACACAATTCAAAAATACATCTTACAAATATGACACTGCACTGAAGTTTGAATTATTTAAAAAATTATTAGAATTTGACTTTTTTATTCTAATTTTACTTAATGAATAAAATGGTATGATAAGTCTCTCTAAATTTAAAGTTATTTTGGTTGATTGATATGTGGTTAAAAACATTACACCTCATGACATATCTAATAGGGGAAACTCTTATGAATTGCTTATTGTATTTAAAAAAAGTATTTGGTAATTCCTATAGTATTATGTAGTTGCTAAACAACACATACTCAATTTTTACCTGATAGAAGAAATTATAAGCAATTCCAAGAAAATCATAATTTTTTAATTTTTTTAACTTATATTGTTATTAATTTATATGGATTTAGTTAAAAATTACCTTTCTTTAATTATAAGTAACGGTTGTTTGAGATTCACTTTTTAAATAACTTAGGTCCCGTTCGGGGTAGTTCTAAGTTTCTGGTTTTTGGTTTTGAAATGTATTTTGAAAACAGAAACCTGTTCGGCAAAAATGGTTCTGTTTTGGTTTTTTACTCATTTTCGAAACAGTTTTCACTCAATTTTAAAAAAATAATTTTTTGTTTTTTAGATCTCTATTTCTGTTTTTATTTAAATTCATTACTTGACGTCATTTGTCATCATTGACCATCACCTCTGACCAAAAGTTACCAGCCACCACCTCGATCAATGGTCACTGGCGGCCACCACCTCTGACCGGCAATCACCGGCCGTCACCTCCGACCGGCAGTCACCTGCCGTCACCTCTAACCAATAGTCACCAGCCGGCACCGTTGACCGGCAATCACCGGTCGTGACCTCTGATCGAAGGTCACCAGCAGTTACCTCCGACCAACGATCACCAGCATCTACCTCCAACCAGCAGTCACCAACCACACTTCCGACTAGTGATAGCCAATGACCGACTGTGACCTTCAACAATCGCTACCTTCAACTAATGCTTTCGTTAAGATTTAAAACCAATTTTAAATTTGAAACAAAAACAATGTTGTTTTTAAAATTTTGAAAACTTAAAACTAAAACTAGTTTTTATTTTTAGAAATTTTAAAATTAGAAACCAAAAACCACCCTGAACAGAGCCTTAAATTGTTATATAACGTTGCTTCAATAAAAGAGTTGTTTCAAACAATTTATTAGTTTTTTAAACAATTTTATAAGCATATTATGTTAAAGATATAGTTACTGGATTTAATTCATTATTTCGACTCGTGTATATAATTATTAACCAAAAAATGCGATAAAGTCTTAGTGATTGATTGTGGGATTTAATTTTTTAAATTTTTATTATTTATGACATTTTCTGCTTTTGCTGGAGACTGGGAAGAAATTATGATCCTTAGATAATATGTATGTAGGGAAAGTGAGTGTGGTGTGTGAATTTTTAATTTTCCGGTTGGTCTTTTTTACTTTTTGCATTTTGCTTTTCAAATGTAATTTTTGAAACAAAATATATCAACAAAAAATAAGTTGAAATGAATTACAAATTGTGCCTAACCCTATGATGAGATTGAATATGGAAATTGAGTTCTCAAGAAATTGGTTTGCTTAATGGTCATTACCCAATAAGCTGTAAATAACCCATATTTTGTTACCTAACAAGTTTATTGTGGATTTAATAGAACAATCTTTCTAACTTTTGGGTTTAGTAGGGATTCTTTGTAGTTGTAGACACGCTCTTGCAGGTATTTATCATGCTAGAGATAACGGAATATCATGTGGACGAATAGTACTAGGGTTCTGCAATGGCTTGGATTCGGGTCAACCTGCTCTTTTAAACTATTTACTTTTCTCTTTTCTTTTTTACAAGTAAAAAAATGTATAAATATTAATAAATGTACAGGGAAACAGAACCTGCATCAATTGTGCAAAAGGAAGACAAATCTCACCGTCTAGCCAATTACATATTATATAAACACAACAAAGGACTAGCACATAATAAAAGGACACCCACGGTTAAAAGCCAAACGATAAAACAATCAATTCTACGAAGTAATCTAAAAAAAAAAATCTGAAGTCTCTAAAGTTTTGTTTCTAAAAACTATCAAGTTTTTAGATTTTCAAATACTCCATATTACAACATGCCAAAAAAGATAGATAATCTTGTTCTATATTTTCTAACTACCTAAGAACTAAATTATTCACTTATTTTTTACAGTTTATTTTTGTGGGTTTGCGGATTACAAGTGAGTGGGTTTTGAGCCATGTAAGCGAGTTCATGCAGTTTATACTTTGATTTATTATTTTTTTAAAGAATTATAAAATTCAAAGCAAAATTGCTATATAAAAAAAAATATTGCCGAAATCTTAAAAATATGTTTTAAACTAAAAAGATATTTTTTTTAAGAAGATGAATGTTAAACAATTAATGTTTCTATAATTGATTGAAAAAAATTACAAAACTAATATATTGGATACATGTTTTTCTATGAATATAATTAGTATGAATTATATTAATTATTTAAGAAAATAAAAATCAAGATATTGGTGGTTGTAAAAACCAAATCTACACCCACCTACTGCTAAGGGTGCTCATTTTAACCAATTAGTTAAAAAATAACTATAAACACTATTAACTAGTTATATAATAATCAATTAATTAAAATAAGTTAATAATTTTAATTGTTTTTTATTTTAAAAATATTTAAGTTATTTGTTTAATTTTAACCAAAATAAAAAAGGTTAGGTTAGGGGTTATAACCGATTATAAACTAGTTATGATGTCTTTTCTCTTTTCTCTTTTATGTCTATAGTGTTTTCACTTTTCAAATCTCGTGAGTCCCTTTTTGCATTTTTCTTCTTCTCCCTTCTTGCTTCTTTCTCTCCACGAAATCAATTGTCTCGTTGTGGGCGTGGGTTGTGCCTCTATTGGCGACACCTCCATCGCCCTTTCTACCTACTACACCTCTGTTGGAATACCTTTTATCATCTTCCTCCCCACCAACAAGATCTCCATCGCACAACTAATCCAACAGTTTCCAATGGTGCTTTGGTGTTGAACATTGACACAGATTTCAATGGGTGCATGAAGTTGATTCGTGAAATCACCGAAAATTGCCTATTTATTTGGAGAATTCGTGGAATAGTCCAACTAGGGGTTCCTAATTAGGTGATCGTTCTGAGGGGTAATCTATGGAATATTTATGCTTTCTACAAGGGGTTTAAGATGTGCAAAGAATTGGGACTGATGGAGAAGCTTGAATCATGTGTGTTCAGGCAGCTAACGCGAACCCTTTGAATCTCTATTATAAGAATGGGTGGAAGGATTTTAAGGTTGTAAAGGCAAATAGTACATTTGAGTTTGCCATTCAGATTGAGGACCATGTTTCCATTGATAGGGTAATGCATGCTTTGAGGAATTCCAAAGGGATTGTGGAGGAGGCCAAGGAGGAAGAGCTCATGGACATCATGGTGCAGGTGGATTCTACTAACGAATTCTAAATCGTAACATATAATAAATTTATAATCGGTTAAATATCCATAACTATTTACATAACTAGTTTTAGATATAACCGATTATGTAACTAGATATATAACCAATTATTTATAAAGATAATTTGTTATACTAAATTATAATTGGTTATGGAAAAATGATTATAATTATGGTTATTATAACTATTTGTATATATAGTTATCTAATAGTTATGATTAGGTAATTAAAATAATCTAACCATGCAGCCCTACCCATTACAACCCGTTTGAAATCACACTTTTAATCCATTTTAACCTGTCAATCCATGCAAAACTGATCGAATATAAATTTTTTTATAGTTTGTCAGATTGGGTTGGATCACAGTTTTGTGCCCACCCCTAACAAGTACCATAAGGGATTTTGATTTGAACCTACTATTTGTTATTTAGCACCTACTATTTGTAAAAAGACAATTATATTCCTTGTGTACCTCTTCTACAGAAAAGGGTCTCTATAGAAGCAAAAAACAATTGCCTTCTACAAAGAGACCTTTCTGGAAAAGCAAAAAAATTACTTCTCTGAAAAGGCCTTTCTGTAGAAAGCAAGAGGGTTTCCATAGAAGTAAAAAGAAAATTGCCTTCTACGGAGAAACCTTTCTATTGAAGCAAATTCTTTTGCTTCTACAAAGATCCTCTTCTATATAAGAGGTTTCCTCTTCTACAAAAGAGGGTCTCTGTAAAAGCAAAAAAATTTGTGTTACCGAATGGAAAACCATTTTACAAACGAGTTCCTTTGTAGAAGAGTTTTCCTCTTTTACAAAGGCCTTTCCATAGAAGGAATTTTTTTCTTCTATAGAGACCCTGTTATGTAGAAGAGGAGCAATATTGAGGGGAGGGAGATGAACAGGGACATCGTGAGGGAAAGAAGGAAGTAAGGTTGATGGGAAGAGAGAAAGGAGAGGGTGCAAAGGTGAGTGAGAGGTGAGAAGGAAATGGGAGGCAACAAAAGTGTTAAAGGAGAGAAAAATAGATTAAAGAGTATTTTGAAATTTTTTATATTTATTTAAATGGGTAGGTGCTAAATGAAAATTAGTTAAATGTTACATATATAAAATCTCTATGATATAATAGACAACTGCTAGGGTGGTTGCAGTTGATGTAATGGGTACTTTGGAATATAGTCATGTGTAGTTTATAGTTTAACGGTTGTGTCAGCAGTCAAAGTTGTTGTTTTTATATATGTTGTTGGCTTTGTCATCTACCATGGGATTGTTTTGTTAAATTATTTAATCTAATATTTGTCTCCTGTAATTATGAAATGACTTTAATGAAAATATGTTTAATGTGATGGTTGTTAAAATAGAAATTATATTAAAGTCATTTAGGATTGTTTTTAAATCAATAAAATAAGTCTCTCTCTCTTTACTTCATTAGGGTAATTTTAACAGCAAGAGAAAAGGAGGTTAGAGAGGTTATCAGAAAAGACTTTAAAAGATAATTTCTTTCTTTCTTTCTCTCTCTCTCTCTCTCTATATATATATATATATATATATATATATATATATATATTCTTTTGAAATACTTATTAGCAGAAAAAAAGGTTAGGGTTTTCATACCATCATAGAGACCAAATAAAGGAAGTCAGAGAAGAGAAAAACCAAAGGTGGTAATTCTGAATAATACTATGAATCTTGGTAAATTTTCTAGACTCTCGCTTGATTATTATAGAGTATTTAGATGTGAGTAACATATTATCTAAGATCATGTAGTATAGTTTCTTGTATGTTGAACCCTAGAAAATTACATATAAAAGCTAAATTATGTTTTCATGTATAGTTTTTGGAAATATGGTGTTTAAGTTTTCAACTTTTGGCACATTTGGGTTATTGGCCTTATTTGGCTATACATTTCACGGGAGAATTTCTCCATGTACCTCCATATAACTTATTCCTAAACCTCTATAATAGTAGGAAAATTCTAAAATACCTCTAGGGAAAAAAATAAGCTAAATTTTTTTCTCCTTCTTTTTTCCATTACACATTCGAACACCATTACTCGAAGCTACCCATTCTCTCCCTGCACCTCCTCCATTCACGTTCATTATTGGTGCGCCTCTCTTCTCTCGATTATTCTTCTCCATTCACACCTTCTCCTCCATTATCGTGCAACCCCAGCTCCTCATTCTACTTTTCCACTGGTGAAAATGAGTATGAGACTAATATCAAAGAGGAATGAAACTTCTTTTTGTGAAGTACCTTTTTAACTCCCTGAAACATATGAGAATGAGAAACAGTGAGAATTAACTAATATTCTACTCATTCATGACTCATAAGTAAGGATAAAGAACATATTACTTGTAAGGCATGCACAAAAGAATAGACATACAAAGCCTTCTCAAAACACGGCAGAATGTACAATTGATTGGCTGTTGCATCTTCTATACGATTCTCTTCTCTCAACCCTAAGCCATCTTTTATGATTGATCCTGTGATTGAAACTTGCAATTTCCAATGTTTTTTACAAGTCCGGACAAACTCATCCGTATTTGTAAAAAAATTTACAATTACAAAGTCTAGATGAGGTCTGTCTAGACTTGTAATTGCAAAATATTTTACAAGTCCGGATAGGCTCATCTGGATTTATAAAAAACATTGCAAATTTTTTTACGAGAAATATGCAAGAGAGATAATTAAATTTTTACTTTTTTCTAAAACATTTTATTATTTTAAAAGATTAGAGAGGTGTAAGGAGAAACTATGAGAAAAAAATTTCCATCTCATTGTATTTTGTTTTGAAAAGGAGTTGTTTAAAAGCCTTCTTATTAATGAATGACATGAATTTTTGGTTCAATCATTCATTACCAATTTCGTAATCATTTTACAATAAATTATGTCGCGTACGTATTAAATAATGAGCAAAATATAACAACAACCATCATAGTCAAATATTATTTGCTATCAATTAGAATTGGACAATAAATCAATTAGCAAACTTTCATATTACATCACTTATCTAACATTAAATTAAGAGTTTAATTAATATGAAGTATAAATCAATATTATATTAATATTTAATCATATTTTTCATTAATTTTTTAAATATTAATTAATTAATAAACTCAATAAATTTTTAAATCAAAACCATTTGCTCCACCACACATGTATGCTATCACATGGACCACAAAAGAAAAACCTACTGCAGTATCATATGCACCTACTTCATTATAATTCCAATTGTTAAAGCAATGACAGACCTCATAGAAAATATCACTACCCATCTTAATATAAGGACCCTTCTACTTCTATGTATTTCTAGTCGCAATGAAAATCGAAGTTTATGTGATTCCTTATTAAGATTTGAGTGCTATATAGAAGCTTTTGAATTTAAATTTTTTATTTTTATTTTAAAAGATTTTTATAATAAACAAATTATACGTGTTTTCAAGTAGTCATCATTAATATTTTATAACTTTTTTGCATTAGTTAGAAGTGTATCTAAATTTTCTTTTGATACTATTATAACCTAAATTAAGTTTTAAAATTATTTAGCAGCACCAAACCAAGATATGTCAAGTGATTGATTGAACACAACTAAGCAAAAGAAAATTATTCATATTTTTTGTATGTGAAACCAATTAAGAATTTTAACTATTTAAGTATCAAATTTGTTCTTACCTGTAAATGATTGAATACTATTTCTTATTGATCTGGTCGAAAGTGCCTTTTGTCCTAATCCAAAGATAGGTTACTTGCAAAAAAAATTTTGATGCTTAAATTAGTGAGTATAACAGAGAATTCAGATGTTATTATCAGGGAGAGAAGTATTTATAGAAGGAATAAAAAATAACACGTACATTTACACTAGTTGAGTATTAGATTTTTATCTGTTGTGTATTACTTTTTTGTAGAAAGATATTACCTTTATCTAATGGAGATTGGTCTTTTCAATTGATTTTTATTGAATTTTGTGATAATATGGAGGACAATCCTCATTTAGTAATTTAGTCCTTTTATCATGCATTCGATGTTGCCAAAATGTAAAATGGTTGCTTCACTTTGTTTGTGCTTGACGGGGGTATTTTCATCTTTTCCAATTGTTGAAGTCCTTTATAGGTACATAACTAATGTATCATCCAAAGGAAAACTTGGCATAAATGCATATTATTCAACCACTCACTATGCAAAGATACATTCTTTCAAGAGTTTAATTAATATATATTGTCGTGTAAAAAATTTTTACACTAACATTCAATCACATCTGTTCATTTATATGATTTTTAAAGTATTAATCGGTAAAGTTAATAAACTTATCATAAATTAAGAGATTGTTATTGAATGCTAGTATAAAATTTTTTATACTGTCAATACATACCAATTAAACTCTTCTTTCAAATTATTTATATTTTATCAAAAGCTTTACTATTCGTTGAGCCTGTACTTAGAAAAATAAGCATACAAAGAGAAGATTTCAAATTCAACCCATTAATAACCAAAAACAAAGCAATTCGATATCAGCGTATCCCAAATATTAGCAAATGAATTAACATACATATTAGACACAACACCACTGGGAAAGAATACCCCAAACCCTCGCTCAAGGACAAAGCATAAGTTTAAAAATTGATAAAAAGATTTAAAAAAATTGACAAAATTAGTGTTTACACAAGTAATTTGAAGTGGTTTGTACAATTGTAAAAGTAAACTAAATTCCTTCATCAAATTATATCCCAAACCAACTACAAGAAAGGATAGTAAAAATATGTTTTACACCAAAATAAACTAAGTAGAAATGCATGTTTTCATTTTGTATGCATTAATCATCTTCCACCACCAAAGTCAATTAATTCAACATCTCTCATGGTGTCAAATCCAGTATTTTGATGGCCACTACTGTCACCACGACCATGAGTACTACGAGCTTCATGAAGTAAGTATTCAGTCTCCTCAAAATTTTGGCTTTTATTGTCCCATGGGTGTTTCTCCATTCTTCTTATCCTTTCCAATTCCATTGCTACTTCCTTCATGCTAGGCCTTTCCTCCCCACTAAGTCTCAAACACTTTGCAGAAAGAATTGCAACTTCCATGATCTCTTGTTGATTTTCTTCATCCATAATACCCATTTGAAGAACTTCAAATAAGCGATCTTGTTTCAAGCAAGATAGAAAGTGAATTGTGAGACTACGTTTCTCTTCTGGCCTATCCAAAGAGAAAGGCTTCTCCCCTGTTAGTAATTCTACAAGCACTACCCCAAAGCTATAAACATCACTTTTCTCGGTCAATTGACTTGTTTGCATGTACTCTGGATCCAAATAGCCAAAAGTTCCTTGCACAATTGTAGCTAATTCAAATTGATCAAGAGGAACCAATCTTGAAGCTCCAAAATCAGATACTTTGGCTGTGTAAGTATCATCTAAGAGTATGTTTGCAGTCTTAACATCTCTGTGGATGATGGGTATGGAGGCTGCTGAGTGTAGATATGATAAAGCTTCAGCGGCTTCTATTGCTATCCTTAAACGATTTTTCCAAGATACATTTACTGTCTTAAATTCATTGTGTACATAATCAAAAAGGGTACCATTGTTAACAAATTCATATACCAGTAATGGAACTTCTGTCTCTAAACAACAACCCAAAAGTTTGACCACATTCCTATGATTAATTTGTGATAATACAATGACCTCGTTAATGAATTGCTCTACTTGGCTTTGATCCACTATTTTGGACTTTTTGATAGCAACCACATTGTTATGTGTGAGAAATCCTTTGAAAACCGTCCCATAACCTCCTTTTCCTATGATTAAGCTCTCATCAAAATCATTGGTTGCTTTCTTAAGTTGCTCTGCAGTGAAAATTGTTGTGGGCTGAGATGAATCGTTTCTTGTAGAAAGTTGTTGTTTCAAAAGCATACCACCATTTTGCTGAAAAAACTTCTCCTTTAATTTCAAAACTTTCCTTTTCTGGTACATCAAGAATGACCAAGAAGTTCCCATAAACAGAGCAATTAATCCTACACCAACCCCTGTTTTCAAAATATAATACTTCAATTATGTAAAAGTGGAAATTACTAATTAAGGTAGGACCAAAGTGAAAAGAAATAAGCTAGCTTAATCATTTGCTTACCAATGGCAACTTTGGTAAATACATCATTTCTGTCCTTTCTTCTACATCCTCCACCTTCTTTTGTTGCATTTCCAAATAGTCCTTTAGGACATGAACATATAAAAGACCCAGGGATTTCATGACAATAATCTACACTTTCACAATTGTGTTTTCCAGTCTTACATTCCGAAAAATCTATAAGACCATAGCCAGATATTACTCATCAAAATTCTAATTAAAGTCAACGGTACAAGTTAACCAATAAAACTTAAAACTAACAGTTATATTAAGTGATAAACATAATTAGTTAATTACCTTGACAACCATAAGTAAGGTAGGGATTTCCCACGTAACCATCCTTACACTTGCATCGGTAAGCATATCCTGTGGCAGAGTCCACACAATCACTATTACTCTTGCACGCATAGTCCAATCTACCCTTGGAAACGCTACACATGTCCTTTCCAACAGCCCAATCCACAACAAAGGGTGCCTTTTCAAACGGCAAACCGTTTAAATCACCCAACTTGAAAGCGTAGTTGCCGTTTTTGACCACAAAGGAGTAGCTGCAGTTGTTTATGCCCAAAGAGGAGTTGAAATTGTTGAAGCTGAATGCTTGCACACTAATGTTCTTCATTCCATGAGGTATATCCACCTAGCAGCAGGGAGATATAAGATTGGTAAACTACATACCCAAATATTTATTAATGGGATAAAAATAATTTTTATGTTTGTAAGAAAATAATATAAGTTTTAAGAAATATACAATTTAAGAAAAAAAAAATGTGCTGCCGAGAATCTATTAAACTGTTTATATCCTTATTTTTTAAAAAATATATTTTGGAGGCAATACCCATTTTTTATATGAAAAAATTTGATTTTATTTCATATGATTGAGTGAAAAAATAAATTGGAAAGAAAATTTTCCATTGCAGCAAACCTGCATTATTTTTATCAAGTGAAAAAATTTAATAATCAATATGGAGGAGGTTGTTGATTAAAAAAATTAACATATCAATAACTAATATTTATTTTATAAAAAAATTATAATAATTGTACGTTGATTCACATATAAACTAAAATAGTCCTAATAATTTAGGAACACAATAATTCAATGAAGCATTGCTATTTAAAAGTAAAAATAAGAAACAGAATCTCATGTTTTAAAAATAAAAAGGTAAAATATAAAAATTGATAAAATAAAGTAACACATAATGTAAATAATTATGAGAGAACTGAGGCAATCAACTCTTAAAAAAAATTTCAATAATTGATTAAAATTTATTAAAAATTAATCATTAATTTTAGAAAAAAATAGTCATTTAAATAATCTATCAAAATGATTTCTAATAAATACAAACAAATAATCATAATATAAATAAATTCTAACACTCTACAAATAATTAAGCCAAAAAAACTAACTAATATTGTTGTGGATAAAAAACTAATAATATATATATATATATATATATATATATTTATATTTACCTGACAGCAGCCTATGCCGATGCAGTTGCCATGTCCGAGCATGGTTAGCAAGCTCTCTCTACTGTTACAGCGTGTCAAGCACCCCGTTGAGGATTTCTTGCCGTTACGGTAATTGTTGAGGTATCCGTAAGTGTCGCATCCCACACTGACGAACTTGTTGTCCTCGCTCGAAATTGGAAACGCCGGAGTTCTGAGACTGAATTCGATGCCTCTTCTTCGGGATTGATCCGAATCGTTTCTGCAAACCTTGGAGACGCCCCAAAGCATGTCCATTTTCCCGTTGAGGGTTATGTTCACAATTTGCACCTTTCCGTTTCCACGATATAACTTGCCGTTTCTGCAAGTTAGTTCCAATGCCTTCTCAAAGAAACAGTTTTCTCTGGTGAGGGATGATCTGCCTATGCCGAATGGATACGGAATCTGAGAAACGTTTCCGCAGGTGGTCCGGCAGCCGGGCAGGGCTTGGTCAGCGCCTGCTAACGCAATCAGCAGCGCCACGGTCAGTTGCAATATTTTTGTGGCCTTCGGAGCCATCATTAGTTGTTGGCTTATGTATCTTGTCACAAAATAGTGAACTCACACAACTGCAAAGATTGCTCTTTCTAATATTCATATATACACTATCACTTTTGTGAATGGATACACATACTGTTACTGCTTCTTCTTGGGTTCTTCTACAAGGAAATTATTAGGAAGATAGATTTGAGTTTGATGGGGTCAACTTAGATTACAGTGACAAAGAAAATTCAGAGTAATGCTTTAAATTGTCACGTGGTTGACGATTCCGTCAACTTTAGTTTCCACTCTCCACTTGATGTACGTCACTCAAATATTTAAATAAGTCACATGCAAAGTCAACAGTAAAAAACTAGATAAGGTGTAGAAAGTTACATGCTTAAACAAATATGACATTGAAGGACTTGAACATCTTTCTGTTTTTTCAATGAATAATTGTGTTTTTTAAATTACATTTTTTAAATTAACATTAATGACCTGATTTGTTACTACTTTAAACGTAACATGAATAAAAAGTCAACTGTAAAGGTAAACCGATTAATCTCTTTTTGTAATTATATTCACCTTCCTTTTCATACTATTTTTCTTTTAATTGAACAACTTTAGTTTCAATATATTTTATTTTTCTTTTCTTTTTTTTTTTGTTTATCATAATTTCTTTCTTTCTCCTTCCACGTAATATCAACAAGACTTTTGCTATATAATTTTTAATATAAAATAAACCACGTTATAACGTAATTAAATATATATTTTGTTTTTACTCAAAATCTCCAACAAAATTTGATTATTTTTTCTTGTTATGATTAATCTATAACAACAAACAAAATTTCAATAAAATATTTAATTTTTGGGAGGTGTTTCTATCGCTGTAGTTTAATTATTATCTCTAGTCGCCCAAAAAATAAATTGTAACGTGTGTTAATAGACTGCCGTAATCTAATTATTAGCTAAATTTGTATAATGTTTTGTAATGAGATGCAGCTGTACCAAATGAAATGTAGAGAAAATAATTTTGACTAATACATCTTCTAAACTGTAACACTATTTTAGCTCTATAAAGATTTTTTTCTATGCCAATCTTATTTAAATACTAATTTGTAATATTGTGGGAGATTAAGTCCTTTTTCAGTTGACTCGGTATCCATGACAGCAAAATGCTAAGCATATGAGGTACATATTATTAAAGATAGGAAATTAGTTGCTAAACCAGGGAGGGACCAAAAGAATTGACCACAAGGGAAGCCAAGAAAATTAATACTGATAAGTATAAATTAAAATAAAATTTATTAAACTTCAAATTTATTAACAAAAAATATTTAAATAAAGCCTAAGGTACACTCAATTCAAGACATTAATATATAACAAAAGATGGAAGATAGCATATACTAATGAAATTAACCAATACAAATCACTAAAAAAAAGAAGAACGATATCAAAGATATATATTTAACAATAAAAAAATAATTAATCACCTAAACATTATTTATTCTATTTCTTATGCATTTACTTATTTTATATGATAATCATTGAAAGGAAAATATAAAATTAATTTTATTTGTATTCAAGAAACAAAGATGAAAAGAGTTGATAAGGGAATAGTTTGTGTATATTACGGGAGACTCAAAGGTAGAATGGAGTGAAATCCCTGCAAATAGTTTAGCAGGTGGTTTGCTATGTATTGGAGAGTGAGATATTTTGTTGTATCATAGACTTTTCAGGATTAAGAAATCATAGGATCAAAGAAAAATTTAAGATAGAACTTACTAATAGAATAATTTTCAATGTATATGCTCTTATACTTTACTTAGGAAAGGAGAGCAGTGGTCCCAACTATTTCAATATAAGTCTCAATTTCAAAATTGTATATGGTGCCTGGCAAGAGACTTTAAGGCCTTGAGAATACATGAAGAGAGAATTGGGGAAGCTAGGGAGTTGAATTCATCTCCCAAAGAGATGTCTGAATTTTCCAATTTTATTTCATATATGGAATTGGTTGATGTTCTAGTCGCTGATAGAAAATATTGGTTTAGTACATACAAGGAGTATGACATGTAGCTTCTTCAACAGATTTTTATAATAAATTAGTGATGGAAATGGAATATTTAGATCATTGCCTTATTATTCTTAAAAATTCAAAAACAATTTGGGGGCAAGACCTTTTAGATTTGGTAATGTATGGCTGAAAATAGAAGGCTTTGATGAGTTCATAAGAGAAAAGCTTTGCAGTTTCAATATCCAAGGATGGGGAGCCTATGTATTTAAGGAGAAGCTTAAAGTACTTAAAAGAGAGATAAAACAGTGGAAGAAGGAGCGTATTGGAGACACTAATGCCAAACCATCAGACCTCAAAAATCACATTGCAGCAATGAATCACGAGGCAGAAAATGATGAATTAAATAGTGAGGAGGTTAGACAACAGGCAAAAGCAATTGTTGATCTTAGAAGATGGAGTAAATTTCAAAAGATGATGCTACCTCAAAAGGCAAAATTCAAATAGCTTAAAGAAAGGGATTCCAACTCGCACTTTTTCCAATCTGTAGTGAAATGGAAGAAAAAAAAATATTAAAGGACTAATGATAAGAGGAAAATGGATTGAAAGAACAAGTTAAACCAGAAGGGAAATTGTTCTTTCAACAGTGCTTTCAATGACAATAGGATTTCGGAGTAAGATTAGATGGCATTGAGTTCAAACTATTAGCTGAAGTTGATTTAGCATAATTCATCATGATTTTCTTTGAAGAAGAAGTGAGAAATGTCATTTGCAAATGAAATGGATCTAGAGCCCTTGGCCTAGACAGGTACACCATGAAATTCATTAAACATTTTGAGGACCTTTTAAAAGCTAATATTATAAAGGTACTTGAGGACTTCCATTCGAATGGAAAATTATCACACGATACAAATGTTTTGTGGCATTGATTTTGAAGAAAGAAGTCTCGTCTGAACTTGGTGATTATAGGTCAATCTCATTAATTAGTTCACTCTATAAGATTATTATTGGGGGACTAGTATAGAAGCTATGAGAAAAAAAAATCTTATTTCGGGTTTGAAATTTGATCTTCAAGATCTCCAAGTGATAATGCAACAATATGCAAATGATACATGGTTTTTTTGTAAAACCAGAAAGTAATATTGTGGTGTCCTTAAAAAGTTTGTTGAAATGCTTTGAAATTGCTTCAATTCTAAAAATCAATTACCATAACAGCAACACTAGAGAGGGTAAGAGTCTATGAATAGGAGATGAGCTATTTTGCAAAGTTATTGAACTGTAATATCATGCAATTGTTATTCTCTTATCTTGTGGTTTCTATGGAGACTGGATGCTAGATGTGAGAGAGTGTGAAGGTTAGTAGTTGATAAGAGAAAATAAAAAGAAAATGAGTTCATGAGACAGAAAAACTTTATCCTTAAGGGGTATATTTGCCTAATAAATTATCTGTACTATCTTCTATTCCACCATGCTTCCTTTATTTTTATAGGATCCAAAGAAGACTTCAATATCTATTAAGAGGTTGTAGAGAAAGTTCTTGTGAGGTGATAATGAGGAAACAAAAAATTAGCATGGGTCAGTTGGAACTTAAGATGTCAAGCTAAGAAGAAGGATAGGCTAGATGTTAAACATTTGATAGACTTCAATAAAGCATTGTATTGCAAGTGGAGATGGAGGATCTTAGAAGGCGAGAATTCACTTTGGATCAAAGTACTTAATGTAAAATATGGGGATGTATGCTAGTGTAGATGAGTGACTAGTGTAGGAGGTATTCGTGGAAAAGAGATGTAGTAAAACTAACTAGAGAGGAAGAAAATTGATTATGGTTCACAAGCAATCTATCTACATTGATGGATGATGGTTGAATATTTAATTTTTTGGAGGATAAATGGTAGGGGAGAGAATATCTTAAAGGTTTTTTTCTAGGATTATTAATGTGGGATGGTTAGAGGCCTTCAAAATTTAATTCAAGGGTTGGTGCTTAAAAGGGGAGAGAAAAATAAATGAAAGTGGAGTGGAAGTATAGCTAGTTTTAACAAGTATACAATGAAAGAAGCATACTATAAAAATCTTGGTAATATACCATCTCAAAACTCTAATTTTTCTAAATTAATTTGGAAAGCTAAAGTTTCTTCCAAAGTATTAGCTTTTACGTGGAAATTTACTCTAATTGAATCCCATCAAAGGAGAAGCTTGTTAAAAGGAACATCTTTCTATTGGATGCAAAGATTTTCCCAGTATGAACGAAATCAAGTGGAATTAATCTATGTCTCATTTGTTATAATCTTGCAAATTTGTATATCATGTATGACAAAATTGTTACAGTGGCTTGGTACGAAAAATCCATAGCGTTACTAGATAATTATATTTGTCACATTTGGTAACACATTAGGCAAACAATTAGGAAGATGGGAAAAAAGATTTGGACTATAATCTAGCTAGTTACTTTATGGTCCAATTGGATAGCAAGAAATGAATTAGTTTTCAAAAGAGCCAATTTCTGTACCTCACAAGTTTGGTAGAAAGATCTTGTGTTGGATCTATGCTAAAAAAAATTTATTTTCATTTTATGATTGACAAATCTAAGTATTGTATTAAGAGTATAGATTAAGATTTATATATGTTGTAAGTTGAGGTTTTGTTTTCGAGTATGCTGATTATTTTGAAAAAAATGTATAGTTTTAACCCTAATTGCAAGTCAACCTTATCATTCATGTGATTGGATTGTATATGTTGAATAAAATTTTGTCTATTAAAAAAAAAAGAAAAGATATTCTTAGAATAAAAATTAAATTTATAATAAAATTAATTTAAAAAATAGTCATAGGTAAGTATTGATTACTTATCCTATATTGACTCATAATTAGTTAATTATAATTTGAGGTTTCATATGCATTTTTCTATATAATAGGAAACAATCAATTATACCATGTGCGTAGGTCTCTGTAAGGGTCAATGTTTTATTGAAAAATGTATCGGAGGACCCTCTGGGACTGGGCATGCTCCCTCGACATGCCCCTAAACTTCAGGGCTTACTCCACTCTTTGACGTTGGTGGGGTTATATATCTAAGAATCCTCCGGGACCAAGCATACCCTGGAATGTTGGGACTGGTCCAGGAAGTCTAACTTGATGAGGATAAGATTCAAGTATAGGTTGATGTGTGCGAAAAAAGAAACCTAATACGTAAAAAGATCCCTTTACCCTTAGCAGGTAAAGAATAAATCCTAAAAGTTCATACGGACCCAAGCCCAAATAGCAATGTCCTATAAATATTAAACCATTAGTACAGATTTGACTACTTGATTATTACATTATTTTCTTGTTGACACACTATATTTATCATGTAGGATAGTTGACTCATATCTGACTTGAGCGTCAAAATACTTTTACAAGTACCCCACTTATATCGATCCGAAGCAGCTATCGGATTGAAGATTTAAAGCATTAGCAGAAAGATTTAATAATTGTATACAAGAACAAAAAATATTAATGTACTAGTATATGATTCATGTGACAACTGCATGTACATGACAATTGGCATTAGAACATTGACGACGACTTATTGTCTAGTTAGTTAATGTTTTATCTTTTTCTTTTTTTTACGATGCATTAACTATAATAATGTGTATATTTAAAAAAATGTATGTATTAATTATAATAAATAAATTCATGCATACTCTATTTAAATTTAAATATAAATAAATTTAACTGATATAATTAAGATACAGGAATTAAGATATCTAGTTAAGATTAAAAAATAATGTTATTTCTATAATATTACTAGATATTATAAAAAATTATTAAAAATAAAATTTTAATTAATTAAGAATTTTTTAAAATAATATCATTAAATAAGATAAAGATATATAGTTAATATTTGTTTATATTTAATTCAAAATTAATTTTTATAAGAGGGAGTTACTAATTTATCAATATAATGTACACATTAAATTATTATAAATTACTCCTTAATTATTTAAACACTTAGTCACAATATTAAAGCATTTTATTCCCTTTTTGGTATGCACGATCAACTAGGAATTATTATATTTTTTCAGGAAATAACTGAGTAAGGATTCTCTTGTGGAGAAGATAAACTTGAGGCTTGGTCATGGATGCATTCTCTAAAATCCCACAATTTAACTGCTCTCTTGTCCAATGATTGGTGGTGCCAGCTAGAATGTTCAAGGAATCCAAGATAAGGTGATATGCAATGGAGTTATTGTGCTAGGTGGATGCTATTTATGAGGTGACTGACAATTTTGGGGAATAGAAAAATGAAACCAAAAGTGAAAGGATGGAATTGCTTCAAATTTGATGCAAACTATTCAGGGGTAGATGTCATTATTAGCAACCTTTTGATGTGTTCAAGATTTTTCACAACATGCATCCACAACAGAGTGGATATTATTACAAGCACTTGATGTAGCATATCGTTCACATAATTGTAGGATTTCTCATAAAATTTGCGGTTGGCGTGCTGATCTAGTGTACTCACCACAAGAGTGTGGGAAAGTCTACAATGATGTGATTCTCATGAATGTCTCTCTGCTAGTACGTCTTTGGTATGCTGATACAGTGACCACACTTGTAAATAAATTATTTTGGTTGTGTTTCTTTAGTTATACATCAGTATTACGATTTTAGTATAAGTGTTGTTTAAGCTTGGATTGGGATTCTACACCTTATACATGTCCTTTTTAATATCATGTACATAATATAATATCTTTTTTTATAAAGAATAGTCTTTAATTATTAATTAGTTTTTGTTTGTATAATTATAATTATAATTTCAATTTTATCTATAACATATAACATATGGATTTCACCTCTTTTGGTGCATATATTTGGTTTCCGGTTTTACTCTTCAGTTTTTTCAATGGCATGCTTCATTTGTCTCTTGCTAGTCATAATGTAATTTTCTATTATAAAATATCTTATTTCATTTTTTTTCTTCTTATTTAGTAAATAATAAATAATAATTGTACGCACATATTTTTTTACACAATAAAAATAAAAAATGATAAATTTAGAAAAAAAAATTGTTATTTCCATACACTGTTAACATACACAATAATATTCAGAATAACCTCAATATTAAAGAGTTCCAAGTAGAAATTTTTATGAAAAACTAAAAAATAAAAAAAAAAATCATAGAAATCAGATGAAAATGAAATGAGAGTGGTAAACTTGAACAAATGTGATGCTTGAACTTTCTAAATCATTGAAGATGTTCTTTGACTCAACTATATCACTAACACAATCCCACAAAATCTGGACATACAAAGTTTAAAAATTTTGTGAGTAAAAAAATCACAAGTTAACTCTATAAAAGGAGGGTTTGAATTAGAGAAAGGGAGTTACAAATTTTTTAAAAGGTTAGAAAACATTTTTGAAAAAGCTGAGAAAAATTTTGAAGAAGAGGAGAAAGAGGCTCCGGTTGCATAAAAGTAAGGTAGAGGGTAAAAGAGAAGAATTTTGGAAGCTACAAGAGGTATTACACTATCTTTTTTAAAATTTTGCATAAAAATAATAAAAATAAGATAAAAAAAATTACTTATATTTTTTGCCACCACCGAAAGCAATTTTTGGTGGTCTGAGCGTCACCAGAGGTAATGTGGAAGACGGCATTGCCACAACACTGTAGAACTTCTCCCCTCACCCTCATTATCTCTTTTCTCTATAAAGAAGGATATTAACTTAGGTTAATATCTTTGAAGAAGAAGAAATAGTAGCATAAACGGGACACAAACGCATCCCTGTATTTCACTATTCTTTTTAAATTTCATATACTACTAAGTTCACACCCCTATAAGGCTATTCGCACCTCCTTTTTGTTTTCATGACCAGCCTATTGTCCATACCTCCACCTTTTGCTATTTACGCCTCCAGACCCAATAATAAACTGCTACTATCCGCCCCTCCCTCTTTTTACTATTCGAACTCCTTATATATGATGACCTATTTTACTATTTTCACCTCTGTTTATTGTTTGCATAACTATTTTTGCTAAACACATTTTCTTCACTTTAAGGTCCAAAATGTGTTATTTTTAACTTCTTTGTAAGTATAAACTATAAGTTATTTTATTTTATCTTTTTCTTTTATTTACTTTACTTTACTTCTAGTTAACGTATTGTTATGAATATACAAAATAACAATTAATAAAATTTTGATTAAATCTAATAATAATAATAATAATGTTAATAATATTTATTTAAAAAAAATAAAAATTTAATAATAATTATTTTACATGTTTTCCAACTTAAATGTTATAAAACTTTTTATTATGAAAGAAAATTTAATGATGGTCACTTTAGATACACTTCTAATTTGACTATTACGAAAACTAAAAGAACCACTTTAAATGCACTCTAGTCTCTATCCTCTCACACTCTTACTGACTTGGACGTCGGAGTCGCTTTTGCATGTACACATTTGTCCCCTAGAGCTCTAAGGACTAAAGGATCGAGAGAATAGTCGTTCTGCCAAACTTCGGTAAGAACATTTTGGCGCCATTCGTGGAAATGTGAAAATTCCTACGCGCCCTCTCTACTCCCTCCCTCATGGTGCAAACCAGGAGCGACTCTCCTCCTGGCAACATGAATGAAACAAACCTCATGTAGGAACTTAGGAAAATGCAAGAAATGGCTAAAAAGCATGACGCTGACCTTCACCTCTTGAAAAAATAGAACGCTGCCATGAGAACGATGATTCAAGACCTCCAGGATAGTCAACACAACAAAAAGAACAACCCACACGATCACACTAGTGAGAACAAAACCAGAAGCCATCACCACAACAGGACCATTCAGAATCACCAAGACCCTCCGTAGCATAGCCTACCAACTACAAACACAACAAAGGGAACCTATCCTGAGACCTTGGAACACCACCTATTTAAAAATATACTACAATTGAGACAAAACAGGTGATGTACTCTTTTTCTTACCTCAGTCTTTTTCCCAAGTAAAAAGAATATAGGTATTGGCTGATGAGGTTTTAATGAGACACATCAATGTGTAAACGCAAATCAATGACATATCAGTAAATATTTACCTTTTGATACTTTTAGCATTTCTCTCCATTATTTCTCTTTTTGCATGTTTTCCTTTATTTTCCAATACAGTATCGCAAACAACTTGGCGCTTTATCACCCACTCGGCGCACCATCGCCTACTTGACGCTCTATCGCCCACTCGACACTCTATTGTCCACCTGATGCTTTCATCGCCTACTTGGCACTCTGGTCTAATGAGACCACTCGGTGCACCATTGCCCACTTGGCGCTCTATCGTCCACTCGGTGCATCATCGCCTTCTCGGCACTCTATCGCCCACTCGACGCTCTCATCGCCTACTTGGTACTCTGGTCTGATAAGGCCACTATTGCCCACTCGGCACTCTATCGCCCACCCGATGCTCTCATCGCCTACTTGACACTCTGGTTTGACGAGACCACTATCGCCCACTCGGCGCTCTATCACCTACTTGACACTTTATGGCCCTTTTGACACTCTATTGCCTACCCAACGCTCTCATGGCCTACTTAGCACTCTGGTCTGACGAGATCACTATTGCCCACTCAACACACTATTGCCCACTCAACACTCTATCGCCCACTCAAAGCTCCATCGCCTACTCGACGTACTACCACCTACTCGATGCCATATCGCCTACTCGGCGCTTTACTGCCTACTCTACGCCATATTGCCTACTTGACACTTTATCACCTACTCAACACTCTGGTCGCCTACTCAACAATGAACTCGCTTACTTAGTGTTGTACTCACCTTCTCCATAACTTGTGCGAGCGTCCAAATATAGAAAAAAACGTCATCCCCGCTTCACTCTCACTAACAAAGCATGCAAGAAAGAATAAAGACACCAAATTGGAAACATAACTTCATTACTCTCCAAATGAAACAATTACATGACAATAAAATACAACTCAAAAAACATGTAACAGTACTTCAACACAAAAAACTTGTGTTTATCTTCAAGAGAGACTTCGATATCGGGTGCTGATAGGTTGATGTCCTTCTAGTCTCTATCTTTTTCGGCCTTATCCTACTTTGGATTGACCTCAAGACTAGGGGGGCATATATACCCCACTGGAGCTCGATCTCTACCCCTCCCAGGGCCTCCGCCATTAGAACCACCAGCCTACAACACCTCGGTGCTCTGTTCAACACCTTGAGCTCACTACCTCAGTATCGACTCGATAATTACCATTCCCAAAATTCTTAAATAGGGTAACTAGAGACAAATCTTAAAGAGAATGGTAAAAATGGTAACTAGAAACAAATCTTAAGGAGAACGGTAAAAAGGGTAACTAGAGACAAATCTCAAGGAGAATGGTAAAAGGGATAACTAGAGAGAAATCTTGAGGAGAACGGTAAAAAAGGTAATAAGAAACAAATATTAAGGAGAAAAGTAAAAAATGTAACTTAGAATCACACCTGAAGACCTCCTTAAAATGGGAGCATCAAGCCAGTCTCAGCACTCTAGTCTCTATCTTCTTACTCTCTCATTGACTATTGACTTGAGTGTTGGAATCATTTTTGCAGGTATACACTTGTCCCTTGGAGCTCCAAAGATCGAAATATCGAGAGGATAGTCGTTCTGTCAATCTACGATAAAATATTATAATTTAATTAATAAAGAATAGGTAAGTTGGCGTGCACCTTCTTACCACTTTCTCATATAATACGCACGGGGTCCTTTTAACACATATATGATATATAAATATACATAGTTTTTGGTTGGTAGATAAAATCGATGGTGAGGTGTTTGGGAAGATGGACATAGATAATTTCAAAATGGATGAAATATTAAGTTTCCGTAAGGGTGTGACTGGGTGATAATGAGTGACAATGCTTCAGATATGGTAGTCCATAGTTTTGCTTCATTAGTGAACAAAGCCATAGGGAGTATTAGGGTTAGTGCAGAAGCAAATTTGAGAGCATCCCCTTTCCCTGTCCGTACTTTTGCTTCCGTTGTGAACAAAGACCGGTGTTGAGCCTACAGTAGTGGTTAACAGTTTTTCAGTTGACAACAAGCATGGTAGTGAAACTGTTGATGGTGGCAGGGTCACAATCAAGTTTGCAATTTCATATTGGTATGGTGAAGCCAGTCTTGCCTTGCCTCGTAGCTTCTCAGCATCTTCTGATGTCTGCAACAATGCCAGTGTCCAAAGCATGAACTAGCTGTCTTCCACTCTCCACTAAAGCACATAACATATATTCGTAATGTCAGCTGGAAAATAAAATAAAAAAATGATATATGAAAACGTCATGTGTTATTACATACTAGGGAGAAGAAGAAAAAAGAAAAAAAAAAGTATGATAGGATTTATGATGTGATAAGATAAGAGAGATAGAAAAAAATAAAAAATGTTGATAAGATACATAAATTAGAAAAATTTATGTATATCATTAGTCAAATAAAATAGACAGTGAAATTGTTGGAATCGTGGAGATGACAATATTGAGTTTTGTCAAGGCAGTGGAAAGTGATAATAGAGGATATAAGTATAAGTGTTTTGGAAGAGAAAGGACAAAGGATGAGCGCTAAGGATAACTTTCTTTTTTAATGAATTTCTTTCTCTCTAATAAAAACAGAGAATACAATATCATTATATAATATCAGAATACACTGTTCATATTCCTTGACTGTGTATATCATTAATAACAATACTATAAATGACATTTAAACAAATTAAAAATAGTGACTCTCAGCCTTTCAAATTCCTACTGATTAATATTCTCCATTTAATCAATCTTTTATTTGAGTTTTAATACTCAACAGATTCCTCCCTTAAACTCAAATCTTTTTTATCCTTCATTCTAATCATCATCTTTATGTTTTCAAATAGAACAGTTGGTAGAGGCTTTGTAAGAATATCTGCTACTTGGTCATGACTAGCAACATGCACCATTTTCACTTCTCCATTCTTCACATGATCCCTAATAAAATGAAAACGAGCATCAATATGCTTACTCCTCTCATAATAAACAGGATTTTTTGCCAACTCAATTGCTGATTTGTTGTCAACTCGTATTTCAATTGCCTCATGTTGTTGTAAATTTAACTCACCAAGTAAATTTCTTAACAAAATTGTGTGACACACACACCAAGATGCTGCCACATATTCTGCCTCACATGTTGACAAAGTCACTATTGGCTGTTTTTTTGACAGCCATGTGAATGTTGTATTCCCAATGTAAAACATATATCCTGCTGTACTTTTACGGTCATCTATATCTCTACACCAATCACTATCAGAGTATCCTACCAACTTGAAATCAATTGTCTTTCAGTAGAGTAGCCCAAGTGATTTTGTTCCTCGGATGTATCGAAGAATTCTTTTAATAGTTTTGAGGTAAGAGCGTCTTGGATCCACCATGTATCGACTCACTACACCAACACTATAAGCAATATCAGGTCTTGTACATGTGAGATACCATAAACTCCCCACTAAACTACGATATTCACTTACACTCACTTGGTCTCCTCCCTCAAATCTAGAGAGTTTCATACTGAGCTACATTGGTGTTACTAGTGGATTGCAATATTCCATCTTGCTTTTCTTCAAAATATCCTTCGCATATGCTTCTTGTGACCCAAAATTTCCTTGTCTAATTTCAAGACCAAGAAAATACTTCATCAATCCTAAATTTGTCATCTCAAATTCCCGCATCATTGCATCTTTAAAGTCTTTAACCATGTTATCATTATTCCCCATGAAAATGAGATCATCAACATAAAGAGCAACAATAATCAAATTACCTTCTTCTTTCTTTACATACAGAGCATGCTCGTAAGGACATTGTAAGAATTTGTTCTTCTTGAAGTAAGTGTCTATTCTGGTGTTCTATGCTCGGGGTGCTTGCTTTAACCCATAAAGTGCTTTCTTCAGCTTTAACACTTTGTCTTATTTTCCATATTTCATGTACCCAAGCGGTTGTTTTATATAGACTTCTTCTTCAAGGACTCCATTTAAAAATGCAGATTTCACATCCATTTGATAGATTGGTCACTTAAGTTGTGCAGCCAAGGATAAAAGAAGTCGAATTGTCTCCATTCTTGAAACTGGAGCAAACACTTCATCATAATCAATTCCTGCCTTCTGTTTGTAACCTTTTACAACTAAACGTGCCTTGCATCTTTCAATCTCACCTTGAACATTCATCTTCTTCTTGTATACCCATCTTACACCTATGGGTTTATATCCTTTTGGCAACTTCACCAAACTCCAAGTTTCATTTCTTTCAATTGCTTTTATCTCTTCATCCATTGTAGCTCTACACTTCTTATCTCTTACTGCTTCCTCAAAGGTAATGTTCTCTGAATTTGCTAGTAAACAAATTAGATGTACTTCTTCAGTTAAGTCATATATATCTTATAGGCTCCGCATCCTGGTGGATGCATCTCTTCTTCTTCATCCTGATCTTGAGAACTCACTGGAGTGTTTATTGGCATAACACTCAATGACTCTCCTTGGTTTGCCTCCTTTTGATTTTTCCAGTCCCACAAGCTTTCTTCATTCACTTGTACATCTCGACTCACAATCACCTTTTTGTCAATTGGATCAAATAACTTGAAAGCCTTCGTCTTCTTGTCATACCCAATGTACACATATTTCTTACTCTTATCATCAAGTTTGGTTCATCTTTGATCTGGTACATGCGTGTAGGCCACACTACCAAACACTTTAAGATGTGAAACAAATGGTTTATAACCGCTCCAGGCTTCTTGCGGAGTTTGACTCTCCAATTTTATATGCGGATATCGGTTTTGCACATACATAGCACATTGTACTTCTTCTGCCCAAAATTCCTTCGGTACATTTTTTCTTTTCAACATTGATCGAACCATATCAAGGATTGTTCGATTTTTTCTTTCTGCAATGCCATTTTGCTGAGGTGAATATGGTGCTGTCAAGAATCTTTTTATACCTTGTTCCTCACAATAATTCATGAAAGCAGTTGACATGTATTCTCCACCTCTGTCCGACCACAAAGCCTTGATGTAAAGGTTGGTTGTTTTCTCCACCATTGCTTTGAATTTTTTGAACACCTCAAATGCTTCTGATTTTTCTTTCAAAAGATAAACCCAAGTTTTCCTTGTATTGTCGTCAATGAAGGTAATAAAATATTTTTTCTCACTGAAAGACTTTGGAGTGATTGGGCCACATATGTCTGTGTGTATCAAATCAAGGGGTCTCCTTGCACGATATTCTGCCTTTTTTTGAAAAGTTGTCCTTGTATGCTTGCCAAGTATACAACCTTCACAAAATTTCTTGATGTTGTCTATGTCTGGTAACCCAAAAACCATCTTCTTCTTCACTAACTCTTTTAGCCCGTCATAATGTAAGTGTCCAAACCGTTAAATGCCACAACCACGCTTCGTCCTCCATGTTATTTGCAAACACTTCTCTTGTACATTCTTTAAGTTGAGTTTGAACATTCGATTCTTTGTCATTTCCACATGTGCGAGCACTCCACCATTTTTTTCCTTTAAGTGCAACATCTGGTCTTTCATAAAAACCGAACATCCTTTCTCCAATAATTGCCCCATACTAAGAATATTACTTTTCAAGTCAGGTACATAATAAACATCTTCCATAGTTCCTTCTTTTCCATTTTTCTGGCAAAAACATATATATTTTTCCTCGGCCTTTGACTGGAACCTTTGTTGAATCTCCAAAAGACATATGTCTATCTTCTATTTATTGTATATCAACAAAGAGGTGTTTGTGCGCACACATATGATTGCTAGCATCTCTATCCAGATACCACACCATGTCGTTATCCAAAGTGGTGCTTCCATGGGTCATCATTAGAATGTCATTATCTTTTGCTTCACCTTCCTCAACTAAATTCACATTTTCCTCCACCTTCTTCTCGGAGTACCAATCCTTTGCATAATATCCATATTTTCCGCAATTGTAACATTCAACATTTGGACGATTTGAATGACCACCTCTTCCACGACTAAGACCTCGTCCATGCCAGTTTTGTTGATTCATTTGTCCTCTTTTTTCATTCATATATCCACAACCACGACCTCGGTTATGACCGAAACCATGACTTCCACGTCCACGTCCTCTTCCTCGGTTATGTTGCACATACATAACCTTATCTTCCTTGACGGTCATCTTTGTTTGTAAGGCTTCCTCCAATACTTCTTGTTGCTTTTTTTTCTTTCGTTGTTCATGTGCTTCAAGCGAACTTGTGAGATAATCAATTATCATCTCTTCCAGATTCCTTGACTCTTCAATTGCACATACAACATTTTCAAAATCATCAGTCAACGACCGAAGAATTTTCTCCACAACCCTTGCATCCGTGAGAGCTTCTCCATTGCTTTTGAGTTGATTAGCTACTGTTTGCACACGAGTAATGTAGCTAGATATATCTTCTGACTCCTTCATCCTCATGGCCTCCAATTCACCTCTTAGAGTTTGAAGACGCACTTGTTTAACTCGGTCAGTGCCCTTGAACACCTTTTGCAAGATGTCCCATGCCTCCTTTGAAGTTGATGCACCAGCAATCTTCTCAAAGATCGACTCATCAATAGCTCGATACAACATGTATAAAGCTGCCTTATCTTTTGACCGCAACTCTTTCAAAGTTTTGGTTTGGGCTGCTGAATATCTCGCAATAGTTTCTGGTTCTTGGAAACCATCTTGGACCACCTCCTAAGTATCTCGAGATCTAAGAAGAGCTTTTATTTGGATACTCCAATTGTCATAATTCCTCCCTTTTGTTAGTCGGGGCAGGGAGAGATTATTTGCTAGATTCGCCATCAGCTCTGATACCAATTTGATAACAGAGGATATAAGTATAAGTGTTTTGGAAGAGAAAGGACAAAGGATGAGTGCTAAGGATAACTTTCTTTTTTAATGAATTTCTTCCTCTCTAATAAAAACAGAGAATAAAATATCATTATATAATATTAGAATACACTATTCAAATTCTTTGACTGTGTATATCATTAATAACAATACTATAAATAACATTTAAACAAATTAAAAATAGTGACTCTCAACCTTTCAAATTCCTGCTGATTAATATTCTTCATTTAATCAATCTTTTATTTGAGTTTAATGCTCAACAAAAGTGCCATAAGTTTTGCTTCATTGGTTGACACTGCCATAAGGATTAGTAATGCTAGTGCACCAGATTTCATACCATCTCCATCCCCTCTTCATGGTTTTGATTCCAAAGTGAACTTGAAGATGAGGATTGATTTTAAAGCAGCCAGTAACAATTTCTCATTAGACAACAAGATTGGTAATGGAACAATAGATGGAGAAGGATGCCCAAAAACGCAGAGAAATGATGTACTTACAAAGGTTGCTAACGGTATTCTCCTGTATGAAAATTTTAAGTGCTGAATTACATGCGTTTCCTTATTCATGTTATTTGAAAGCAAGTGTAGGTGATGGGTTAATTCCTCTATTTATGCGGTCATCTTGGATATATTTCCTAAAATTAAAAGAGAAATTCCTCCAACAAGATGGTCAACTCTCTGCAACTGAAAACTTGCCTCACTCCGCCACATTTTTCACTGCACAGCAACTTATGAATGCCACCAACAATTTTGATGAGAACTTAATCATTGACAAAAAGTTTACAGTACAATTTTCAAAGGATATCTCTCAAGGTTGGTGCTGTAAAAAAGTTTAAAATAGTGTGCTAGAGCCAAATTGAACAGTGAATTAATGAGGCATTTGTATCATCACAAATTACTAGTTTACACTTTTGGGTCGTTGTCCTGAGACAACAGATCCATTACTAGTTTATGAATTTGTTGACAAAGGTACCTTTTCTATTATTTGCATAATGAACACGAGATAACTAAAGTATGTCGAAAAACTTGACTAAAAATAGCAATTGAGTTAGCTCGAACTCTATCATATCTCCACTCAAACTCCATATCCATTATCCACCCCACATGTGAAGTGTGCCAACCGAGTTAGACTTACATATCTAATTTTGGAGTTTCAAGATTAGTTCCACTTTATCAACATGAATTAGCTACAATTTTACACAAAACTTTTGGCTATTTCAACCCAGAATATGTACAAACAAGTTATTTGACTAGAAAAAGTGATGTTTATAATTTTGGCGCAGTGCTTGTAGAACTTGTTACAGGAGAGAAACTTTTCTCTTTTTACACAAAACAAGAGAAAAGAAGTCTTACCATTGACTTTTTGAGTAGCTTGAAAGAAATTCGTCGGTTTAAAATTCTTCAAATTGGTATTTGGAATGAAGAAAATAAACTTGAGATCATGAAGGTTACTATTCTTGCTGCCAAGTGTTTGAGACTTAAAGGAAGAAAAAGACCTAGTATGAAGGAAGTAGCAATGGAGTTAGATGGAATAAGACTAATGGAGAAGCATCCCTAACTAGATTATATTAGTATGGATAAAAATGTAGAGGAGACTCAATACTTGTTTGATGAGGCTTCATCTAACATTTGTAGGCCGTGACAGCAAAAACCATCAATATGCTGGGTATGACAGCATTGAGGATCGTGTACTAGTTGAAAGATGGTTATGGTATGGAGGCATACACTTTACTTTATATCAATGTTATAAAACTTTATCTGCTTTTTATAAAAAATCCAATCAGTTGTTTTCATGAGTGTTCAGGTATGCATAATGTATTAATTAAATGAGTTTTCACAACAGGTTAAAGGCCTTCATTATATTTATGTGATGCATTTGAGGGAAGAAAAAAATGTTTAGGGATTCAATTACGATTGATCAACTAATGGCCTAGAGATCTTATGTGCTGCTGCGAATTTATCGCATAATTAACATGTTTTCATTTCTCAATTCTTAACTTTTTATTAAACTACACAACATATGTCCTATGCTCAAGTGGAATAAACTCCATCTATGATTAATGTTTTTTTCATATAATATGATATTTTTTAACATATTTATTTTTTTAAAAAAAACTTATACGTTTATTATTATGTTTTCAATTTATGAATAATTTTTAATTAAATATTTAGTAAGAAAAAAAATTACATTAATAAATAAGAAACTTAATAATTATAGTATTTCGATACTCTCGTAGGATTTCTCACAAATTAATATGTTGGTATTCCCGTGTTTCATGAAGTTAGCAAGATAACAGTAAGTTAATTACGAGTTGACGAACTTACCAGCCGCGTAACAAAGCATTGTGTTGCAATTTCCTTTCTCACTTTAATCCAAGTCGTAAAGAGAATTATTTATTTTCCAAAAGAAATTATCAATGGGTCCATAAGGTGAACCCTGTCGTGTCTTTCCTTCAACGCGCACCTTCTCAGCACCGTCTCATCTCTATTAAATAAAATACCCATTGCGTCTCTGCAGTAACACAAGAGTTCTAAACGTTTCCACTGCATATTAAAGCACATAACATACACCTCCTAGTTTAATCGAGTTTGAGTTTTAAATATAAATTTTATTAAATATAGAATGATGGTGGGTATGACATTTGATGCAATATTGAGTTTTCGCGGGAGAGTGAACTTGTCGATAATGAGTGAGAGTGGTTCAGATTTGGGAGCATCACCCATCCCTAGTTTTGCTTCATTACTGGATAGAGCCATAAGGAGTAGTAAGGTTTGTGCAGAAAATTTGAGAGCATCCCCTTGCCCTATCCATGCTTTTTCTTCTGCAGTGGACATGAGGACAAATAGTGGTGAGCTTACTATCAAGAGGAGTCAAACATGGCCAAAGATTAGTGATGAAACCGTTGATGGTGGAGAGGTCACAAACACAATGAAGAGGAATCAAACCTAGCCAAAGAGAAAGAGTGAAAATAAGTCTCATTTGAACTTCTTCTCCAACGTTGGAACCTCATCTCGTTACCGATGCACATGTCAAGGTTTTGAGGGAGCCCCTAACCATCCCCATGGTTGGCAAGGTAAGTAAACTAATGTTGTATTTTTTAAAACAAATTATAATAAATGTTGTTTTTTTCTATTTCAATGTATATTATTTTTTCTTTACTTACACTTTATGACTTCTAATTTTTTTTAAAATCTATATAATTTATAGTCTTTAGCTTTTAAATTAATATATTTTTTATTTCTAATTTTTAAAATTTTTGTAATTAATACTTGATGTGAGATTAGTGGTATTTGAGTATTAATTTATACTATAATTTGCAATTGACCTGTATTAGATTAATTTTTAAAAAAATATAACCTCATTTAATAGTTGAAAGCTATAAGTTGTGTATTTGTAAAAGTCTGGTATCATAAAGTGACATTAAGTTCTTTTTTAGTTATGTCACTAATGATAATATTACTTTATTTTTTAATATAATATTAATATGAAGGTGAGTTTTGTTGATAATATTATTTTTTAATGCATTTATTACCGTTTCTTGCTGTATATATTTCGTGTAGAGATAAATTGTATTGCGTAACTGTTTAGTAATAATTGATATCTTTTTTATTATTTAGTAATAATTATGGTGAACATCTAATACAATTGTTTAATTTTAATAGAACGATTTTTTACTTGACTTTTTCCATTTACTTCGGAAATTTGAGAAAGGAATATTTCAACTTTGCAATTTTATAAAATCATTGTTTGTGGTACTCCTTGTAGACATTCCGGAAAGACTAATTGGAAATGGAACAATAGAAAAAGGAAGTCCAAAAAAGCAGCCAAATGATGTATTCACTAAGGTTGCTATCGGTAAGCATATATTTTATATACGATATTCTCAAGTTGGATTTGTCATTCATGACACTAAAAAGTTTTTTACAATAAACTCTGATACAACACGAAAATCTTTATAAAACGTCCTTATTAAACTTGTGACATATAAAAATAAATCCATTTAAAAACTAATTCATTTCTAATTAACTAAATTTACATAAAAAGTCAACAAAATATGATGTAAATCTTCTTTTCCATCTCTAGCTACAGGATTTACTTATTCCATATCATTATTTTCTCTTTTATCTCTGTCTTTTGTTTTATTTCTTTTTGCCATGATTGTCTTATTTATATATGAAAAACAGGCGGACGTGGACGATTGATTCCTCTAACTCTGATTTCTTGGCTTACTAACTTGCCATACCAAAAATGGAAACTCTTGAAATTAAAAGAGAAGTTAATGGTGGTTGTGTTCTAAATCAGTTGATAAGACAAAAATAAACTCTATCTATTACAATTTTAAGTACAAAACAACTTAAGGAAGCCACCAACAATTTTAATAAGAACTCAATTGTCAAAGAAGGTAATTATAGTACAATTTTCAATGGATGTCTTTCAGACAACAAATTATTGCTATCAAAAAGTTCAAAATTGTAAATCAGAGCCAAATTGAGCGATTCATTAATGAGGTTACTGCGTTATAAAAAACTAATCACAAAAATATGGTGAAACTCTTGAGTTGTTGTCTACAGACAGAAGTTCCCTTAGTAGTTTATGAATTTGTTAAAAATGGCAACCTTTCTGATTATCTGCACAATAAACGCAATGTAGCTAAGTTATGTTGGAAAACTTCTCTGAGAATAATATCATGTAGTTGAAGCTCAATCATATTTACACTCAATAGACTCTGTACCCATCAATATATATATGAAAACTACCAACGTACTCTTAGATGAGAATCACAAAGTCAAATTCGGTGTTGGAGTTTCAAAATTGATTCCACTTTATGAAAGTGAATTAGCCACAAAGCCCACAATGATCAAGGAACTTTAGACTATTTGGACCGTGAGTACAAGCAAACACGTGAATTACTTACAGGAGAGAAATTTTCCTATTTTTATCAAGAAGAAGAGATAACAAGTCTTAGTATTAACTTTTTGTGTAGCTTGAAAGAGAATCGTTTATTTGAAGTTTTTCAAAATGGTCTTTTGGATGAAGAAAATAAAAAACAGATACTATGGGTTGCTATTCTTGCTGTCAAGTGTTTAAAACTTAATGAGGAAGAAAGACCAACGTAAAGCAAGTAGCAAGGGAGTTGGAGGAAATAAGTCCAACGGAGAAGTTTTCATGGTTTAACATAAATAAATATATAGAAAAAGCTCAATACTTGCTTCATGAAGCATCATCTAGTATTTACGAGCATGGCAGTATCGCAACCATCAATATGTTGGGTATGAAGACAACATTAAGAATCTTGTACTATATACTTTGAATGATGGAAGATGATTATCGCAGGCAAGCAAACATCTCAGTTTATATCAATGTTTTTTTATAAACCCATCAATTATATTAAAAAATATAAATACCAGAAATCATAAGTTATACCTATCAGTTTTAGTAATAATAATAATAAAAAAAAAACAATAAAACATGCTCTTAGAGACAAGTTTATATCAATGTTATGTTACAACAATATCTAATCTTTCTGAAAATTCAGGATATAATCCATTACTGATATACATGAGGTGAGAATAAAATTGGCTAATATTTCTATGCTCATATGTCTATCCAATGATTATGTTTTAAAATATTTATACTTTTGATCTCTAGGTGAAACAACCAAA
The DNA here is from genome assembly GCA_037954015.1 of Psophocarpus tetragonolobus. Classification (NCBI taxonomy): domain Eukaryota; kingdom Viridiplantae; phylum Streptophyta; class Magnoliopsida; order Fabales; family Fabaceae; genus Psophocarpus; species Psophocarpus tetragonolobus. The sequence continues at coordinate 29,149,055 of CM075695.1, read as the reverse complement.
ACATTTTTACCTAAAAAATAACTTTTATTAATCTACTATTGAATTTGTTAATGTTAAAACAATATTGGATTTGATCCTTATACTTACAATATTTTTCTAATTTGCTCTTATACAAAAAGCCTTTTTTTTGTTTTATAAAAACTAAATTTACCCATTTTTTTCTCAGAGAAAATACAATGTGACAATGTCGACAAACAATTAATGGAAAATAAATTGTACATATTTTTCATTAAAATAAAATGAATTTTTATTAGTGCTAAATTAAAAATGAAAAATATCAACAATATGGATTAAATTTTAATTAATCATATATTTATAATATATATGTTCAAAAGATTAAATTTGAACAACTGAAAAATAAATATGTAAAAAATTTAAATAATTAATGTTAATCTTACGTTAGTATGTTGTCATATAAATTGTTTAATAGAATTTAATAGATATATTATTAGGTTAAAAATATTTATACTTCTAATTAATTCAAAATTGTGGTATAACTTGTATCACCTTTTGTGATTATGAAATATATAAAATAAATTTTGAAATAGATTTTTGTCAATGAAGTCTTATTGGAAATGTTTAGTTTATCCTTAAAAACATATCACATGTGGAATATGATAAAATACGATAAATTAAAACGATATTTTGAAATATATAACTATCTTAAATAAATTTAATTACTATTTTTTTTTAATCTCCTAAAAAGAATAAAAGAAACGCATTATTCTTTCTTCAACATTTTTTTATCTCTAGACCTCATAAAAAAGCGTATAAACCTTTATTTGCAATTTAATGAATTGTTGTCTGAAGTTCAGGAGCATAAAACATCTCTTGAACATGTTGTGTGTTGGGTAATTTGAACTTTCAGGTACGCGACAATTTTTAACAATGTCAGATATGACATTGCCTCTATGAAAATGCACGTAAACTCGTAAAATTTATATCTTGGCAGTGTTGTTATATCGTGTTGGGGGTGAAGCCAGGTTTCTTTTATGCTTTTCGGTTCATAGCTTGTTTTTACCTTGTAAGAGTTTTGGTATATCTGTTTTGAGCCATTGATCTTTTGCTTTTGTGGCTATTGTATATCTTAGCAATATATGCTTTCATCTTCAAAAAAAAAAAACTTCAAACATAACAAAATTTAAGAAAAAAGAAAGAAGAGATAATGAATTTGAATTTTTCTTACTAACAAATTAATCTAAAAAAAAAAAAGCTAACATTTGTGGATAAAAAAAAAGTAAGATAAAGGAATAAAGAAAAGTCAAACCACTCTAGCTAGTTGTCTAAAAATACAACCAGTACTAATATATTATTTATAATGCATTATTATTAATTTTACAGTTATAGGTAGTGGCAACCGCTTGTTTTAACACGGACAGAGACTGAATCCTCAATCTTCCTTGGCGGCATGGAAATATTTAAAATCCTTTTTAATTCATTAACTTAGGTACTATTAAATTACTTTATTAGTAAAGTAGGTAGTATTAAATCAGACATGAAGAAAACTCGGAAAGACTGGCTCTTCGTTGAAGACTTAGCAACATTTTAAAAGCCTTCCAGATCACTGTAATCAAGTGCATGATAGATATATAAATATATAGAAAGACTTATATATTTATATATCTTACATGCTGGTGAATGCATGTTATATTTTATATCGTACATGTAATTATATAATCTTTCATCTTTTCGAACGATGAATTATAAGATGTATTTATTAATAGACATAATTCTAAAAAATAATACACAGTTTTCTTGTTTATTATGTACTTTCATTCATCATTTAATTTAGTATATGATAAAATATTAAAAATATTGTAGAGTTGTAGAACAAGATAATTAAGATTTTCACGATAGTTTTATAAAATTATTTTCAATATTTTAGTATTTAAAAACTAAAAAATTTATTTACTTAATATTTTCTTAAATCAGTTTTGGAAAATAATTTTAATTTTTTTAGCTTTTAAAAATTAAAAAACACGAATAATTATAATAATTTTTGTTTTCAATTTTTTATTTTTTTCTGAATACTTAAAATATAATGAAAAATATATTATTTTTTACTTTTCATTAATGACATTTTTATAAATATAAATAATTATTTTTCTTTTCATATCTTTCAAATAGTTTTCTAATCATATTTATCAAACAATTATTTTTTTTATTTTTTCAAAAACAATTTTTTAAAACAATTTTTAAAAACTACAAAACAAAACAAAATCAATTAAGCTTTAAGTCTTCGTCTACTGTCTATTTTTTTTTCAAAAGAGAGAAGATATCAAGCTGCATAAATAGGTTTGACCTACAATTAAAAATAATTTATAAAAAAAAAAGTAATTTCAAATTATATTTTGATTTGCAGGTGGGTAGGTCAGTTTGGTATATAGACTTTATAAAATGATTCCAAACTTTGCTAAATAGAACCCGTTAAAATTATGAATTTTGTAGAATGAATATCGCCTTTTACGTACTTAAACAGAGGTGAACTAATGATATTAAAAGGCAGTGAGTTTTTTGTATATTGTACCTTGCTTGTTATTATCTAACTTTATGGACTTAATTTTAGGTCGTGGTACCTATATATATTTTCACTACTGTGCACGTAAGTACGTACTTATATATTACAGTAATGAAAATTGGGTCAAATTTTTGTTTTTGTTTTTAATTAATTGATTATTGATTATGTTGGTTTCAAATAGTTAAAAATTGTAAATTATTTTGTATTTAATTATTGGTAATGGTTGGACCAAAACCAAAATTTTTAAATATTAGGTATGTAAGAGAAATAAAATATCGATAGTATACATATATATTAAAAATTTACTAATTTATTGGAAAGTAAATATTTATTAAACCCTTTATTTTTTTTTAAAAATTTCTGTCATTTAACGATTTTTTTTTTGTACTTTGAATCATAATATATTTTATTAATTTCTTATGTCTATCTGAAAATTCTATATCTCAGCTTGTGTATATCTTTGTTCGAACTTTCTTTCTTCATTTTTGTCAATAATTTTACACAATAATGAATTATTCAACGCCGACATTCTGTAGAAAAAGATAACCTAACCAAAATTTCTATGGTTTATATAAATGAATGAAACTCTCAAGCTAGGCGGCGTAAGCAACAATTCCATCGTCCCTTCCAATCTCCAAAGATTGATTTCAAATTTTGTAATATTAAGCGATGGAACACTTTCTCTGGCAGGTGTTAATGTTTGCATTAACCATTGTTGCAGTTATTGTAGCTTTTTCACCTCATCAAACACTTTCTGCAACACTGAACCAAACCCTACCTGGCTGCAATTCCACCTGTGGGGGTGTCCAAGTTCCATATCCATTTGGTATAGGAAACTCATCAACACATAACCAACAACCTTGTTTCTTGGATCCCCGTTTTAATGTTACTTGCAATAACAACATCTTACAAATATGGGACAGCGTCACGGTTTTAAACATAAGCGTCCCAACTCATGAAATGGATGTGTCGTTTTGGGTCTCTCGTTATTGTGATGGTGAAAATTACAATCACCCATGGCTGAAAACAGGTAAATTCAGCGTTTCAAGGAAGGAAAACAAGTTCCTAGCAGTTGGATGTGACAGTTATGGCTATCTCGATAGCGTTTATGACGGGAAAACATACTCAACGGGGTGCTTAACGAGATGTTATGGCAATGGTGTGAGCATTGAGGATGAAACATGTTCGGGAATAGGGTGTTGCCAAGTAGATATTCCTCCTCGAATGAGGGATATCGAGGTCAAAGCTTCTATCTTCCCCAATTCAACTGAAGATTGGAGAAACTGCAGCTATTCCTTTGTGGTCAAAAATGGCTTTTATAACTTTTCTACTACTCATTTACGTCGCTTCCCAAACACGACCTTCCCCTTGGTTCTTGATTGGACCGTGGGGGACAAAAATTGTAGTGCTTTTAAGAGTAACAGAGATAACTATGCGTGCAAAGAGAATAGCGATTGTGACGACAAGGACAGTGATTATGGTTACAGATGCATATGTAAAGATGGCTATGAAGGAAACCCTTATCTTGGCTGCACAGGTAATTTTAGTAAATTTTACATGTTATAAAATTACTCTAAAATTTCTGATTTTTTTCTAGCACTCCTTTTATTTTATTCATTCTCCCCGTACAGTTTTTCCTTCTCCTTTATATATCTCATCATTACAATTTTACACAAATTTGCCATCACATACCATTTTTTTTTCTTTTTTGTAGTTTGATTCATTAACTATTGATCATGTTTAATCCAATGTTCTCTACTCAGTCTTTAGCAAAAGACATATAATGAGATGGAATATTGGATGATTACTTTTTTCTTTTCTTTGCCCTTGTCACCAAAAAAAAATATTGGATGATTACCACAATTATTACTGACTTCCGAAAGAAATAAACAAAGTCTTAAATAAATGAAAGTAAATACATTTGATATCTTGTAAATATAAAACTAATTTGACTTAAGTTTACTTTTCATTCATGATAAATTATGAAATTTTATTTTAATTCATATGAAATTTTAGTTTTATATTTGATTTTTATGAAATTTTTATTTTATTTTATATTTTAAAACACTTTAAATAACAATAATTTTTTAAATGGAGTATATAGCACTTTAAGGATTATAAATAAAATAAAAAAATAGCAATAAGAACGAAATATAAAGTGAAAATTTAATAGAAAACTTAACATAAAATTTACTAATTTATCAAGTAAAAAAAATAAATATTAAGCAAACTATTTAATACTTATCATCCCAGAATTACAAATATTCATAATATATAACTATTATTCCAAATGTCAAAATTTATATTTTCATTTATTGTTTCTATGTCAACTTCAATAGAAAATGAATTAATTAGCGAATTTCTCTGAGCACATCTGTTTGGCTCGTAAAGAACATAGATAGTAAAAACAACATTCGCTATGGATTACGTCAGTATTGCTATATAGTGAAATTATTATTGTTATAAAAATCAAAGAATATCGGTGAAGTTTAATATAATTAGATATGTATTTATTATTTTTTTTAATCATTATTTTTTTGTTTTTTGTATTCTTAAGACTGTGTTAACGTAGGGAGGAGCATTAGAATATTTCCAAATATATAATATAATGCTTTTAAATTTAAAAGAAAATTAATATAAAAAAATAAAATTATATATAATTGGATAAAAATTGAACAAATTGATTCTTCTTATTATGTCGGGTAGATATTCTAGAATGCACGAGTGACAAACACAATTGCATTAGTAAAGATAATTGTCGAGAAACGGAAGGCAGTTTTGAGTGTTTTTGTCCTGAAGAACAATTCGGAGATGGAACAAATGATGGTGAAGGATGTCAATCAAAGCAGTCGGAACGACATGACATATTTACCAAGGTAGCCATTGGTAAGCAAATAATCTCATTAGAGTTTTATTTTTCTTCCGTTTCTAGACATACACTAGTATTTTTATTTAATAAATTATATATATTAAAAAAATTCTTATATAGTTCCAAATTACATTAATCATATATATTTTGAAACAGGTGTTGGTGTAGGATTAGTTGTTCTATTTATGGGGACTTCTTCTATGTATTTGATGTACCAAAAAAGGAAAGTTCTAAAATTGAAAGAGAAGTTCTTTACACAAAATGGTGGTATGATTCTAAAACAACAACTCTATGGGAGAGAAGATTCATCTCAATCTACTACAATTTTTAGTGCTGAGCAACTTAAAAAGGCTACCAACAATTTTGATGAAAACTTAATCATTGGTAAAGGAGGTTTTGGTACCGTCTTTAAAGGATGTCTCTCAAATAATAAGATTGTTGCTATCAAAAAGTCAAAAATAGTGGATCAAGGCCAGGTCGAGCAATTCATTAATGAGGTCATTGTACTATCACAAATAAATCATAGAAATGTTGTTAAACTTTTGGGTTGTTGTTTAGAGACAGAAGTTCCTTTACTAGTATATGAATTTGTTAACAATGGTACCCTTTTTGATTATTTACATAAAGAAAGTCATGCAACTAAAGTATGTTGGAAGACTCGTCTAAGGATAGCAACCGAGGCAGCTGGAGCCTTATCGTATCTACATTCTGCAGCCTCCATACCCATAATCCATAGAGATGTGAAGACGGCTAATATACTTTTAGATGAAACTTACACAGCCAAAGTGTCTGATTTTGGAGCTTCAAGATTCGTTCCACTTGATCAAACTGAATTAGCCACGATCGTGCAAGGAACTTTTGGCTATTTGGACCCAGAATACATGCAAACAAGTCATTTAACTGACAAAAGTGATGTTTATAGCTTTGGAGTAGTACTTGTAGAACTGCTAACAGGGGAGAAACCTTTTTCCTTTGATAGGGATGAAGAGAAAAGAAGTCTTACTATTCACTTTTTATGTAGCTTGAAAGAGGATCGTCTTTTTGAAGTTCTTCAAATTGGTATTTTGGATGAAGATAATAAACAAGAGATCATGGAGGTTGCTATTCTTGCTGCCAAATGCTTACGGCTTAGAGGGGAGGAAAGGCCGAGCATGAAGGAAGTGACAACGGAATTGGAGGGAATAACACTAATAAAGAAGCATCCTTGGATCAACATAGATAAAAATTTTGAGGAGACTCGTTACTTGCTTCATGATGCATCATCTAGCATTTATGAGCCTGGTGATAGTAGTACTCATCAATATGCAGGATATGATAGCATTAGGGATCATGTACTAGTTACTTTGGATGATGGAAGATAATCATGTGATAGAAGCATAAACTCTATTTTATATCAATGATATATGACAACCTTATCTAATTTTTATGAAAAATTCAATTACTTATTTTTACGTGTTTGCATGCATATATAATATTTTCAAATATGCTTTTGTAGACAGGATAAAAACCTAATTATATGTAACATGATGCAATCTTGCCTACCAAGACCCCAACACAAGGGTCATAACAAGGAGAATAGAAAAGAGCATGGCTAGGAAGAAGTGTGAAAGACTTCAACTCCTACTTGAAGTGAAGATCTTTAGGTCATAGTCTTCTTATTTGTACTTTGTATTTACGCCATTTCTTTTAGCTTTGTGGAGGTGTATTTAGTTTCCTTTTTGGCCTTTTATTTTGAACTATCCTTTTATTTTTAGTTAAGAGATGTACCTAGTCGTTTATGTCGAGTGTGTTTATTAGAATGGGCCTTTTTGGGAGTCTTGGTCGTGTGGTTTTTGTTAACCACACCCTTTAGTGTGTCCCACACCCATTATAAGACACATATGAAACATGGGAGATAAGTGCGACCCCTTTGTTCCCCCTAAGTGGCGTCAACCACATTTTCTCTCTTAGGTGGCACCTACTTGGCCTCTTGAATTCAAATTTGAATTTTGGAGGAAGTCTACATGACACTCTTAAATTCAAATTTGAATCTAGAAGGAACATAAATCCATAATATTAGGACCTTGTTTGTATCTAGTTAATCAAGTGTTAACTAGCTTCTACCTCAATTAACACTTAGTTAATATAACTAATCCCTCTAGAGTTGGATGTCCAACTCCAAGGCCCATAGCTTAAGATTTCTCTTATAAATAGCCTCATCCACACATTGTAACACTTTACACTTGAATGTTATTACATTTCTCTAAAAAAGTTTCTCCTTTGAGTGTCCTCCAATTTGTGAGAGTTCCTTCATGGCTTTTATCAATAGTTTATTCCTTTATGGCAAATTTTCTTCTCTTTGTGGCTTATTTCCTTGAGTGATGTCACCTCACCTTTATTCTTCTTCCTTCCACCAATCATTTTCACCATTGAAAGCTTCTTGAAGATAATCATGAGACAAGCATCCAAGGAGGATTGCATCATAACATATATTTACTTTGAGGGAAGAAAAAAAATCTAGGTATTCATTTTCAATCTTTAATCACGAGAGATAGATTGTCTTGGGTTTCATAATTAAATACACAATGTTATTACCAATTGTTATTGGATTAGTTTTACTTATTATAATTTCAACTACAAAAGGTATACGTGCTCCATCTTCAGGCTTTCGACATTCTCGTATCTTACTAACTTGGTTTTTTGAAAGGGTGTTATTAACATATTTAATAAGTTTTGTACACTACATTCGATATAAACTTTTGAAACATAACTATTTTAATTAGTGTGAAATTTTGGCTTTTGAAATGTTCTTTAAAAGTTTCAAATTGAACCCTTTTAAGATATTATTTATCCTTTTAAAATGAGTTTAGAAAGCAAGAATAGGTGATGATTTTCATATCCTTTCTACTTCGCCCTTTTTCATGCCTATTTGTCATGGATAATATAATAATTTTATGATAAGTTATATATAGAGAAAATTTATTAATTATAAATAGAATAAATTACATTGATAATTTATATGAAATTTCTTGAAATTAGACAGCTTTCTGTTTTATTGGATATTTATAAAAACTTTAATTTATTAAATAATATAATATTTTTTAAACTAAAAACATAATATAATATATAAAGAGACGCAATGTAACATTTTTGAAACAATTAAAAAGGATTAAAGTAGTAAAATCAAGAAGTTACTTTAATATACTTTTATATATATATATTAACCAAATGAATAATTCTTTACGTATCAAGAAGTTGGTTTTTCTTTCAACCAACACGTTAGTGGTTGTCCCACACCTGTCGTTTTACATGTTAAATATATATATATATATATATATATATATATATATATATATATATATATATCTTTTTTTTTTAAAGGCAAAGAATATATTCATTAAAAGAAACAAAAAGTTTCTTAGATTACATATAGGTTACATACTCCTCCGTATCCTATTGGAGCATATCATAACTTAACCGTCTATCTCATATTTAATAAATACAATCTAGGGTTAGCATATCAATTCGAGAACACACACCCCTATTAAACCCAAAGGAATATGATAGTCATTTCTACAAGATTACCTTTATAGACATCAGAATGTCGACTGAATCCGCCAGTATGTTATAAAAAACAATCTGATTTCTAGTAATCCAGATGCCCCAACACCCAGCAAGCCAGAAAACATACCTACACTTCTTCTTTCGCTTTCCAACCACCCATGCTGACGATGAAAGGAAAAGTTGATACAGATCCCCCGGAATAGGTCCTTGAATTCCCAGTCAGCTAATGATATTGTTCCACACAGATTGAGCCTTGGTACACCTTAAGAACAAATTATTTCTAGCACTGTTACAAAAGACACACAAAGCATCCTCTCTTGGAATCACAACACCTCTCTTCAATAGATTATCGGTGGTTGGTAATCTATCTAACAGTAATCTCCATGAGAAAGCAATTACCTTGGAGGGTAGTCTATCTTTCCACATTCGTCTCAAATCTTTGGGTTCTACCTCAATTAGTCTCGATGAGGTCTGTTGCGTGCGCAGAACCGAATAAGCCTCAACAACTGAGAAACCTCCATCCCTACTAGACCTCCAACTCCATCTATCCGACATGTAATCCACAATTACCACTGACTACAACACGTTTTGTAAAAGACGTAACTGATCTTCTTCCTATACAAATAACTCCCTTCTTCATACCCATTTCCACCCCCTTGATACTTCCTTTTCGTCGTTAATAGTGGTGCACTTGTCTACCGCTAACCCATATAACCTGAGAAACATTAAGCTAAGGGGTCCATCTCCTGTCCAATTATGCTTCCAAAAAAAAGTATCCTTTCAATTCCCTACTTTTTTAATGACATTATTCCTAAACCAGTCTGGTATCACCGCTTTCGGTCCATCAATATCTCATAGATTCCTCCACCACTGAGAAGCTCTAGATAAATTCTCCAGTTTTTTATTGAATTTGTATGTCTGGACATATCTACACTCCAGCAAACTCGCCCATATTGCATCTTTCTCTGTTAATATCCTCCACCTCCACTTTGCAAGCAAACTCACATTAAAGTTCCATAGGCACTTTATCCCCAGACCCCCTTCTTCCTTAGTCCGACACACATTTTCCCAACTAACCCACACAATTTTGGTCTCCTAGTCTTTTCCTCCCCACAGAAAAGAGCGTTGTAATCCAGTAATGACTTTTAGGACTTTCTTGGGCACCTTGTAAAATGAGAAGAAATACAGTGGAAGGCTAGACAATACTGAATTTATCATAACTAACCTTCCTGCGAACGACATATGTTTTGCCCTCCATGCTGCCAGTTTCCTCTGAAATTGTTCAATGATTGGTGACCATATTTCTACCTTCCTTGGGTTCGCTCCCACCGGAATCCCCAAAAATTTAAATGGCAGTGATGAAACGACACAATTCAAGAGACTGTCTACAGCGCATGTAAATGAATCATCCACATTTAAACCAAAGAATTGGCTTTTGCTGTAATTCACCTTTAGCCCCGATGTCAACTCAAATCCACGAAGAATAACCTTCAAGTACCATACTGATTGCAGATCAGCTTCCCCCATCATAATAACATCATCTGCGTATTGCAGGATTGAAAACTTTGCCTCATCACCAATATTGAGCTCTTTAAACACCATTTTCCTACAGCTGACCTGAACAATCCAGCTAAAGCTTCAGCTACCACTAGAAACAAAAAAGGAGAGAGTGGGTCTCCCTGCTTCAAACCTCTCCCTGACCTAAATTCATCCGTTGGACTCCCATTTACTAGAATTGACACATGGCTATTCCTGACAATACTATTCATCCACTTTCTCCATGTACTCCCAAACCCCAGCCTAGCCAACATATAATCCCAATTTACCGAATTGTAAGCCTTCTGGAAATCCACCTTAAACAAAAAACATAGTTTCCTTTTCCGCTTAGCCCAATCAACTATCTCATTCGCTACCAGTACCCCATCCAGGATCGATCTACCTGGCAAGAATGCTGACTGGCACTTAGAGATTAAATTCCCCATAACTTTCTTCATTCTCAATGACAGTAGTTTGGAGACAATCTTTTAGATGCTAGAAATTAAAGAGATTGGTCTATACTGAGCTAACCTGTCCAGCCTTGCCACCTTGGGAATCAGGGTAAGAAAAGATGATGTCACTCTTCTTCGTAATATGCCTGATTGATGAAATTCTTGAACTGCCTTTACCACATCGTCCCCTATGGTTTCCCAACATGATTTATAAAAATTAAAACCAAATCCATCGGGGCCCAAACTTTTCCCTCCCTCACAAGCCCAAACCGCCTCCTTTATTTCTTCCGCTGAAAAAGGCTCCTCTAGCAATTCTCTCTGCTAATCATTCAACTGATTAAAAGACACCCCATCCATCTTTGGTCTCGTTTCTTCTTCCTCTTTAAAGAACCCTGTGAAATGATTTAACACATGATCTCGAATATTCTGAACTCCCTCCAACCAACCCACATCTGATTTAACTGCTAGTAAAGAATTTGCATAACATATCTCCTTAAAGCATTTGTGAAAGTAGTTTGTATTACTATCACCATTTAGAGCCCATTTTACCTGAGATTTTTGTAACATGGACTGTTCCATTCTCCTTGCCTTCCCCCAATACTCTGATAAAATATCTTGTCTCTGCTGACCACTCCCGTTGACCCCTTGGCCTAACTGATGGTCCACCATCTCCAGTTCTAATACCTTCTCTGCCAGAAATTTCTCATCTTTACCCCAATTTTCTTCTTTCCACTTTTTAATCTTCATCTTCAAACCTTTTAATTTACTTGCCAACTGATACATCCTCCACCCTTGACTCTGATCTGATGTCCAGAACTCATTCACTAAATCCATAAAATCTGACTCCTACAGCCAATGATCAAAAAACTTGAAAGGTTTAGGGCCCCAATTCTGTTTATTCACTTCTGTTAGGATCCAACTATGATCTGAGAACTCTCTAGTGCCCACTCTTTGAGCTATAACTCCTCACTCCTCCATCAAATCCGGGGAAAATAAAAACCGATCCAACCTACTAGATGATTCTCCATTCGGGGCTATCCACGTTGCTCCTTTTTTTATGACTGGAATATCCAACAAACTCATTGATTGGATAAAGAATTTAAAGTCAGACATCTCAATTGTAGAATGATAACTTGATCTCCCTTTAAACTCACTCCTATCCAGCACAACATTAAAATCTCCTCCAAGTACCCAATTAACCTCCGAAAATCCTCGTTTTGTCATCATCAGATCATCCTATACCTTCTTTTCCCTTGTAACGAACATGGAACATATACATTAACCACACAATTAACTACAGTTGAAATCTTTCCTCTAAAGCCAATTCCAAGAAATCCCTGCCCTTGTATAACCCAGACAACCTCCAACATATGTTTCTTCCAAATTGTCAGACAACCTCCACTGAGCCCTGTTGACGGTAGTATTCTCCAATCGCACCTTGTCGACCCCAAAATCTCCTTAAATTCCCAATCCTTTACCGTCCTGCATTTTGTCTCCTGTAATAAGCAAATATCAATGTCATTATTATATAACATTCTCCTGATCCTTCTTCACATGGCCCGATCCCAGAACCCCCTCACGTTTAAAGAGAAAATCTTCATTTAGTTATTCCGATCAATCCTCGTTTCCCTTCTTTCCTTCTCCTCCTTATCCCTCATTTCCATCTTCCTTAATTCCTGTATGTATATTTTGTCTGGTTGTTTGCTAGATATTCTGATTTCCTTCACAACCTTCCATATTTTTTCCGTTTCATCTTCCTCGTTACCTTTTCCTTTCTCGTCTTCCTTTAGATCATCCTGTTGCCATCGCCTCATTAATTCACTCCCATCAAAACTATTTCTCCTTAGTGTCTTCCATATAGATACCTCCCTCCTTTGCCCTTCTCCTCCTCCGGACACCTCTTCTCCTCCTACTAATACTCATTTCTTGTAGTCATATGGTAGTGTAGAAATAGATTCATTTTTTTCGTAATCATTATTCACCGTAATATCCCCTTTCCCACCGTGACCAATAGCAATTTCCAAAACTTTCCCGCCGTGACCAATAGCAATTTCCGAAACTGGGCCCGTTACTTGACCTTCACAATTCCTCTTCTGAGCCCATTCACTTTCTACATGGAGGCCCCGTGTGTATGTTGTATGGCTTCCGCTCGGCCCTGGAAATTGGGCTTCCGCCTCCCGGTCCAAATGGTCTGCTGGCCCAATTCCCTCGTTCAAATTTTGAAAACGCTGACCGCTCCTCTGCTTCGTGTCCAACCGAAATAAATCTCTCGAGCTCCGTGTATCACTGGCCGCTCCCCTGCTGCCTGTCCAATCCGACATGATCTGCTGTCAGACCTCAAGCTCCGTGAGTAGCGCCCCGGGCCTTGAAACCCGCTTCCATCTTCGTTTTCCCCTCCATTCGCTCCTAAAGTTTTCCTATCTCCCGCTTTCTCAGATAATATCGTCACATACTCCATTTTGTCTCTGCTTCTACCCCTGCCACTCCCACCTACTGTCTGCTTCTTTCTAAAATCGGACCTTGATCCTGTGCGCGAAAGCAGGGATATTGTCCCCTCTCCTCTTTTCTCCCCTACCTGCCTCTCCTGACCATCCTGCTCAGAGTCGTCGTTGGTATAGCCTACCACCACCCCTATCTGCCTCATCCCTACCTCTGAGGTTCTGCTTCCAGATCTGGACCTATGTGTCCCTTTGACCACCGTTTCTCCTCCTAGCCGGAGAACCGGACCACCGCGTTCGGCGCTCCTTTCATCCACCTCATCCCACTCCTTCCAGTTTCCTTTGTGGAACATCTCCTGCTTCAGCTCAGCCAGCCTTCTTTCCGCCTCTGCCGATTCGTCAAACTCTTCCTCCCCCTGACAAGAGCTCATTTTTGAACCGTAGCTAGTTTTAACTCGGCTTTGCTTTAGCTCATTCACCTCTTCCACCTCCGTTACCCTGATATCGAACTCCCACCCGTCAATGTTCGTCCGGATAATCGTATCGAGCTGCTTCATGTCCTTCCTGGACATCACCATCTGTGCTACATCATATCTTTCTTTTTTTAGAGTGATTTCCTCTACATACAGCAGCTCTCCGAAAGGTGCGAGTAAAGTAGAGAAGAAATTTTCTCCCCAAACATGTAACGGAATCCCGTAGCAGTTCACCTTGATCCTCCTATCCGTGTCAACAGATCCCGGCTCCCACTTCTGTATTCTGGCAAACCATTGGTCAAACCACTGTTGTTTCCCTTCCATGATCTCTTGGAGTGTCTCCCCCTCTTCCAGTTCCAACAGTACCTTGTTTGCCCCATGGGAGTTGTGCGCACACTGTAAATACTGTGAGTCATTAGGAATAATTGTGTCCTGAAAGCAGTCCTTCTGTTGCGTACTCTCCCACATAAGCCTTTTGAAGCCGAATAACATTCTCCACTGGTGCTGTGTACACCAGCTTCATTTTCGCATCTTCCTTGTTTTCTACCTCTTTTCGCACATTGTTATTCTTAGATCCCCCAGGAGCACATACTACTGATGCAAAAGATTTTCTCAGGTTTCCATTATACACACTCTGTTGCCTTATTTGCCTAGCAACTGTATGATAAACATTTTGAGCTTGTTTCCTCCTCCATATGTTCATCTTTCTCTGATTCTGCTCTATCCGCTAATCATACCGTGGTAGATTGACCCACAGCTTTTCCGTTCCAATGAAGATATTGTCCAGTTTAACCACCAGCATTTTCACATCCTCTACCTCCCTAAACCTGGAAAAATCGAACCTTTGTCTCCTCCTGTTCCTCTTGATTGGAATTACCACATCATGGATTTTGGCATATCTCTCAAAGATCTCCCACATATCTTTTGTCATATATTCTTTCAGAAAATGAGTAAAATAGACAGAGGTTATACACCCCTTCCTTTTCCCTTCCTCGGTGACTGATTGCCTTCCTCCGTTTGCATCCTTTCTTCTCCTTATCTCCGTCCACCCTTCCTCCATTGTCATCCTAACCTCCGGCCACTAATGCCCGTTTTATCTCTTCTCTGCTGCTTAATTGATTGTCATCCACTACTGGTTCACTCTAACTTCCAATATTTCCCTCCTTTTTCTTTGTTTCTATTTTAAAGTGATGCCGTTTCACCTGGGCCAGTATCTATAGATGGATCATATATATATATATATATATATATATATATATATATAAAATATATAATGTTCATGCAAATGGTCGTCTAGTGGATTAATTTTTTCAAGAATAAATAATCTACACCTGTGCTTCCCCTGCTTTAGAAACTTGCTTTCCATATTATTTTTATTCAAGTGTTTTTTTTTTCTATGTACCAGAATATGTGTTTCTTTTTTCTTTTTGGCCCGTCTTCACGTGTTTCATGTAATTAAATATTTTATGAGATAATAACAGTAAGTTAAAAGTTGACGAACTTACACGTGTGAGTGTTGGGTGACAAATCATTTTGTTGAACTTTCTTTCTGCTGGCTTTAATCCAAGTTGACTCAGTATTCCAAAATTTGTGTTTTTAAATAGAATTAAAGTTCTTAAAATATTTTACAAATGAGTAAGCTTTTAAAAATTTCTCGCACGCGCACAGAATCTTCTCATCTCAACTATATATGTCTCTAAACCAGTCTTTTGTATACAAAATTAACATTTACCTGAACAAAATAACTTTGACGTCAAACAAACACATTGGTGTTTTATATCATAGATATCTTTTATAAAATTTGTGTTTCATGAAATTCTAAATTATATATGTCTCTCCAATAAAAGACAAATGTCCAAAACGCCTTTACCTAACATTCATATACATAGTTTCGATTGATTGATAAAACTAATAGTAGGATGATGTGCAAAAATTAGTTTTCTAAAAAAAAAAACCTTAATCTAATCGAATAGATTTTTTTAAATAGTTCGACTCTTAAACTAAAAATAAATAAACTGTTTTACAAAATTAGTTGAGAACTAAATTATTTTTATAAAACTAGTGCTAAATTAGTTCAAAATTGTACAAGATAAGGAATGTTTTCAGATGGGATAGGAATGTTCGATTGGGACACTGAGTGTTTGAAGTGTTCGATTATCAACCCAAACACAACTTTGTCTTAACAAGAGAGACAGGTGATGATAGATTAAGAGATTAGTCAGCTTAATTTTGATTATTAGTAAAAAACTAAGTTTAAAGTTGTATTACCTAATTTTCGATAGATTAGGCAAGGTCCAACAGGTAAAAACTCATTCCACCCCCTATAAATAGGTATTGGATATCGAGGTAATTTCTAAGAGATAAATAAAAAAGACATTGTTCACTGCTCTCAGTCGAACACATTCTAACTTGAGCGTTAGAGTGCTTCTTGCAGGTACTCCACCCAGAGTGACGCTTCAAAGACTGAGTTCAGAATGCAGGAGAAAAGTATGTGTCTTGAGTGAACATACAAGTAGATTTTGGCGCTTACCTGGGGCCCAAAATAAAACCTTGGATCCCACCCCAATACCAACTACCTATTGGCTATGACGATAACAAGAAGCAATGGAGGAGCAACTAGGAACCAAGCCAATGAAGGAACGAAAACTAAGACAACGACCGAAAACCTTGAAGTAGTGGATAAATCCAGCTTGGCTAAGGTCCTTAGGTTGTTGAGGAAGAAGGTAGTAGAGCTAAGATGCAAGACGATCGAGATCCGAAATTGAAATCAAACAAAAATAAGCAACGAGGTTAACCATGCAGGAGAAGACTCTCATGGAGGAGAGCCAACAGCACCTTCACAAAGTTGACCTCCTCCAAGCCAGTCTACAGGCCCCTTAAGGAGTCGACCTTCCCATAGCCAAAGGCTAACCGAAAGCCCTCTAAGATAAGTGTCACCTCACACCCAAGCTAGACCATCGAATCCACCTCCTTGCAAGCAGTGTCCAATGATTAAGTTTTAAAATATTTGTACTTTTGATCTCTAGGTAAAAACAACCAAAACTTTTTTACCTAAAAAAAACTTATTAATCGATTATTGAATTCGTTATTAATTAATGTTAAAACAAGGTTGGATTTGATTTCTTATGTTCTCTTATACAAAATTAGACAATTATCAAAATGAGCCTAGTTTGCATGTGTATAAAATGGACTAAGCTAATCTGAATTCCAAAGATTCAAATAAAAATAAGTTTTTTTTTTTTGTCTGTCCTATCTAACTCTACAAACTTGAACCACTTACCTAATACAAATACAAATATATAAGTGGTTGTTATATAATGTTGGAGTGAGACTAGGTTTTTTTTATGCTTCTTCGTCCTTAGTTAGCTTGTAACTTATGAGTGTTTTAGTCTTTGTTTAGTGCATGTGCTATCTTTTTGAGTGATTAATGTTTTTCTTTTATAGCTATTATACATCTTAGCAATATATACTTTCATCTTCAAAAATAAAAAATCTTCAGGAATAAAAAATGTGAGAGAAAAAAAGATAAGGATTTGAATATTTCTTACTAATAAATTAATCTAAAAAAGCTCACAGCTAACATCTGTGGATAAAAAAAAAAAGAATCAAGAAAAGTCAATCCACTCTAGTTCTCTAAAAATACAACCAGTACTAATATATTATTTATATATGCATTATTATTTCAGTTATAGGTAGTGGCAATAAGTGCTAGCTTCTCTTCCATTGTATTTTTTCTCCTTTTACAAGGCACCTAAGACAGTGCTGAAGTCTCTGAGGCAGTTGCAGCGGTCTTTCTTGTGGGGAGACAACGAAAGTCAGCCCAAAATTGCATGGTTAAGTTGGGAAAAAGTCTGTCGGCCAATAGAAGAAGGAGGTCTTGGGGTGAAGTGTCTGGAGAAATTTAATTTGAGTCTGCTGACAAAATGGAGGTGGAGAATATTATCAGATGATACGGCTATTTGGGGTCCGCTACTGAGAAGTAGGTACGGGGAGGTACACAGATATATGGATAGGCCGACATCTTTTGCGCACACTTCTCAGTGGTGGAAAGACATATGGGTCATTGATGGACCAAAAGCGGTAGTGAATGCATGGTTTCAAACCAGAGTAACCAGGACTGTCAGGTCGGGAGTGGCCACGCTATTTTGGGAACAGAGGTGGATTGGTGATATGGCATTCAATGTACTTTTTCCCAGATTGTATGCCCTAGCAGAGGATAAGTTTATTTCTATCGCGGATAAATGCCAGCCAGGAGATCCTATATCATCATGGAGATGGGTCTGGAGGAGGGAGTTGTTTGTATGGGAGAAGCAGTTACTTCATGCTTTACAGGATGCCTTAAGTGAGGTGGAATTGGTGGATCGGACTCCAGATGAATGGGGGTGGAATTCAGTTGTCGGGGGGAATTACTCGGTGGCGGCAGGGTATAAGGTGTTGAATGGAGGAATACCTGATTTAGGAATGACTTGTGTAGAACCCAAGCAATTGTGTCGTTTGTGGAAGGAAAAACTACCATCTAAGGTATTGGTGTTCTCTTGGAGACTGCTAAGGGACAGACTACCTACTGTTGATAACCTGCTAAGGAGAGGGATTCATACCTCTGTGATCAATCCGGTGTGTGTGTTTTGCAATAATGGGCCAGAGACCAAAAATCATATTTTCTTACAATGCCCAAACACACAAAGGTTGTGGTTTAGAGTTATCAGTTGGGTAGGGGTTCAGACCCCACTTTCGGCTGACCTGAACCAGCTATTTCTTGTATCCTCTGGATGGGTGGTGGGAAAGCGGAAAAAGAGATGTAGATATGTGTTTTGGATTGCTGTATGCTGGTGCCTGTGGTTGTCCAGGAATGCGATTATTTTTCAACAGTCCGCGATGGAATCTATGGATATATTAATGTCGATAAAGTTTTTATCGTGGAAATGGTTGTGGTAGTCTTTTGGTTTTAGTTCAGGATGTGTTTTTTCTGATTGGTGCTTCCACCCTAGATTATGCCTGATGAATTTGAAATAGATACATAGGTCATGTAGAGTACAGTAGGGATATTCCTCGAGTAGTGTATATCAGTTGAAACATTTTGTTTCAACTGCTTTTATATTCCATAATATAATATACTTTTGCTTTTCAAAAAAAAAAAATAGATAGTGGCAATACCACTTGTTTTAACGCCGACAGAGACTGAATCCTCAATCCTCCTTGGCGGCATGGGAACATTTAAAATCCTCTTTAATTCATTAAATTAGGTACTATTAAATTATTTTATTATTAACTTAGGTATTAAATTAGACATGAAGAAAAACTAGGAGACTGGCTGATCTCAACATTTTAAAACCCTTTCTAATTTCTAATTCACTGATGCAATTTCCCGTGTAGCAAATTCACTAATGTAAAAGACCTACGTATTAGTGATCCCATGTGATTGTATGTTATATCTTACATGTAATTATATCATATCTCATCTTTTCGGACGATGAATCATAAGATTTATTTATGAACATAAATTTATAGCAAGGTTTAGTTACCCAAACTTCAACAAATAATTTGACCATCGACGCTTCAGGTTTGATCCCTTTAATAAATTCCACCGTGAAATAGAGACCGGATATATAATTGTAAAATTATAAATTGAGTAATACAAATTTAATAGACTGAATTGTAAAAATAATACACAATCTTCTTATTTATTATGTAGTTTCATTATTTAATTTATTATATGACGAAATGTGAAAAAATATTGTCGAGTTGCAATCAAGACATCAAGTCTTCTGCTGCACAAATAGATTTTGACCTACAAACCTACGATTCAAAATAAAAATAATTTATAAAATTAAAAATAATTTCAAATTATATTTTGATTTATAGGTGGATTGGCCGTTTAGTATACGGACTTTATAAAATGATTGCAAATTTTGCATACAACCCATTAAAATTTGGAATTTTGTGGAATGAATTTTGCTGATTAAATACTTAATAACAGAGGTGAACTAATGATATTAAAAGGCATTAGTTTTTCGTATATTGTACCTTGATTGTTATCATCTAACTTTTATAGAGTTAATTAATTTTAGGTCCTTGTGCCTATATATATTTTCATTATCATGCACGTAAGTAATTATAAATAATATACTTTTTTCTAATTTTAAAATTTATAAAAAAAAAATAATCTATAACTATTGTGATGGAAATACCCATTTTAGTGTCTATATTTACTTTATTTTTTTTTCTTAAATAACTACTAAAAACAACTACCAATTACACATAAACTTCTCTTCTTCTTTTATTTTTTTTTTTTTTAGTTTTCATGCTTTATTTTTTTTATTTAATAATATAAAGAGACTCTCTCCCACTGGTAATAAAGAAAAAAACGTTTGTCCATTTCTAACCACCGCACAGCTGCCATCCTGTAGATGTACCACGTGAACCAATGTATTTATGCTATCTTCTTTTTCTTGTTTTTAAACTATCCTACTTACACATAAAAAATATATCTTAATATATTAATGAAAATATAGACTTAAGTAAAAATAATCAATTAAAGATCAAAATAAAAAATCATAATATATGAGTTCTATTTTTAGGACCAAATGTTCTATAAAGTGAAGACAAAAATTAATATAATATATTTTTATTTGGTTATTATTCAAGATTTAACTTTTCATTATTAATGAATATGTTTGTGTCTTGTTGAACCATAATATATTTAACTCTATAGAATTTTGTTTTTTTTGTACTCTGAATCATTCATAATATATTTGATTGTCTGAAAAATTCTATATCTCAGGTTGTGTATATCTTTCTTCGAACTTTCTTTCTTCATTTTTGTCAATAATATTACACAGTAATTAACAATTATTCAAGCGGACACGTTTTACAACCAAAATTTCTGTTATATATAAATGGATGAAACTCTCAAGCTAGTTGGCCTAAGCAAGAAGTCTATCGTCCCTTCCAATCTCCTATGATTTCAAATTTTGTGATATTAACAATGGAACACTTTCTGTTTGCATTAACCATTGTTGCAGTTGTTGTAGTTTTTTCACCTCATCAAACACTTTCTGCAACACTGAACCAAGCCCTACCTGGCTGCAATTCCACATGTGGAGGTGTCCAAGTTCCATATCCATTCGGTGTTGGAAACTCATCCACACCCAATCAACAACCATGTTTCTTGGAACCCCACTTTGAACTCACTTGCAACAACTCCATTAATCAGTTAATATGGGGTAACGTCCCAGTTTTGAACATAAGCGTCTTAACGCATGAAATGGACGCATCGTTTTGGGTCTCTCGTTATTGTGATGGTGAAAATTACAATCACCCATGGCTGAAAACAGGTAAATTCAGCGTTTCAAGGAAGGAAAACAAGTTCCTAGCAGTTGGATGTGACAGTTATGGCTATCTCGATAGCGTTTATGACGGGAAAACATACTCAACGGGGTGCTTAACGAGATGTTATGGCAATGGTGTGAGCATTGAGGATGAAACATGTTCGGGAATAGGGTGTTGCCAAGTTGATATTCCTCCTCGAATGAGGGATATCGAGGTCAAAGCTTCTATCTTCCCCAATTCAACTGAAGATTGGAGAAACTGCAGCTATTCCTTTGTGGTCAAAAATGGCTTTTATAACTTTTCTACTACTCATTTACGTCGCTTCCCAAACAGTACCTTACCCTTGGTTGTTGATTGGACTGTGGGAGACAAAAATTGTAGTGCTTTTGAGAGTAATAGAGATAAGTATGTGTGCCAGGAGAATAGCTATTGTGACGACAAGGACAGTGATTTTGGCTACAGATGCATATGTAAAGATGGCTATGAAGGAAATCCTTATCTTGGATGCACAGGTAATTTACTTTATGAGTAGAAATTTGGTTTCTCAAACTTATCAGTAGAAATTAAGAAATAGAATTTATGAGTTTTTCTAGCACTCCTTTTTATTTTATTTATTCTCCCAATACAGTTTTCCTTCTCTTTTATATAACTCACCGTCCCAATTTTAAAGACAGTATGCTATTTTTCCCCCATTTTTTCAGTTTGATTCATTAACATATTTTATCCAATATTCTCTTACTCTGTGTTTAGCAAAAATACATAATGAAAAAAATTATTGGAAAAAAACAATGAATTTAATTTATATACATGGTCAGTATACAGATTTTTACACTGACATTCAATTACAATTTATAGTAAATTTGTTGATTTTACTTATAGTACTTTAAAAGTCACATAAATTAAATATTGGGATTAGTAGTTATAATTTTACTCATAGATTGAATGCTAGTGTAAAAGCTTTTTACTCTGACGGTGTATACGAATTAAACTAAAAAACAAAAGGTTTATCAATCACAACTTTTCATTTATGATAAATTTGTTGACTTTATTTATTACTTCTTTAAAAGTCACATAAATGAAAAGTCATGATTAAATCTTAGTATAAAAATCTGACAGTGTATACCAATTAAACTAACTTCTAAAATTTAGTAAACCACAACAAAGAAATAAACGAAGTCTTTAACTAAATGAAAGTAAATACATATGATATCTTGTAAATATAATATTTTGGCATAAATTTACTTTTGATTCATGATAAAATATTAAATTTTAGTTTTATTCATATCAAATTTTAGTTTTATATTTGATTTTTAATGAATTTGTATTTTATTTTTATTTTTTAAAACACTTTAAATAACATTAGTTTTGTAAAAGTAGTATATACCACTTTAAGACTAAAAATAAAATAAAATATAAAACTTAAGAACCAAATATAAGTTAAAAAATCTAATAAAACCGTAACATAAAATTTACTAATTTATGAAGGACTAAAATATATTAAGTAAACTATTTAATAGTTACCATACCAGAGTTACAAGTATTCATAATATATACAACTATTATTTCAAATTTCAAAATTGTATATTTGCATTTATTGTTTTTATTTCAATTTTTATTGAAAATGGATTAATTAGAGAATTTCTCCCAGTACATTTACTTCGCTGGCGAAATTTTAGAAAATAAAAAAAACATTTTTTATTGACTATGTCAACATTGCTAGGTAGTGAAATTATTATTTTTTAAATTTTTTTATAAATAAATATTAGTTGTTAATGTGTTAATTTTGTCGATAAAAACATTCAAATTCACCGTCTTAAAGACTTTATCACTTTGACCAATTTTATTACTCTAAATTATTATTCTTACGTCTTTGTAGATATTTTAGAATGTACGAGTGACAAACACAATTGCATTAGTAAAGACCATTGCCGAGAAACTGAAGGTCATTTTCAGTGTTTTTGTCCTGAAGGACAATTTGGAGATGGAACAAAAGAAGGTGAAGGATGTCAATCAAAACAGTCAAAACGACATGATGTATTTACCAAGGTAGCCATTGGTAAGCAAATAATGTCATTAGAGTTTTATTTTTCCTCCGTTTCTAGACATACAATAGTATTTTTTATTTTATAATTATATAATTATTAAAAAAATTATTAGTTCCAAAATTACATTAATTAATAATATATATTTTGAAACAGGTGCTGGCGTAGGATTAATTGTTCTATTTATTGGGATTTCTTCCATGTACTTGATATACCAAAAAAGGAAAGTTCTAAAATTGAAAGAGAAGTTCTTTAAACAAAATGGTGGTATGATTCTAAAACAACAACTCTCTACGAGAGAAGATTCATCTGCATCTACTACAATTTTCAGTGCAGAACAACTTAAAAAGGCTACAAACAATTTTGATGAGAACTTAATCATTGGTAAAGGAGGTTTTGGTACAGTTTTTAAAGGATATCTCTCAAATAATAAGATTGTTGCTATCAAAAAGTCCAAAATAATAGATCAAGCTCAGGTCGAGCAATTCATTAATGAGGTCATTGTACTATCACAAATAAATCATAGAAATATTGTCAAACTCTTGGATTGTTGTTTAGAGACAGAAGTTCCTTTATTAGTGTATGAATTTGTTAACAATGGTACCCTTTTCGATTATTTACATAAAGAAAGTCATGCAACTAAAGTATGTTGGAAGACTCGACTAAGGATAGCAACAGAGGCAGCTGGAGCTTTGTCATATCTACATTCTGCAGCCTCTATACCTATCATCCATAGAGATATTAAGACTGCCAATATACTCTTAGATGAAAATTATATAGCCAAAGTGTCTGATTTTGGAGCTTCAAGATTAGTTCCACTTGATCAAACTGAATTAGCCACAATGGTCCAAGGAACTTTTGGCTATTTAGATCCAGAATACATGCAAACAAGTCATTTGACTGAAAAAAGTGATGTTTATAGTTTTGGAGTTGTGCTTGTAGAACTGTTAACAGGAGAGAAGCCTTTTTCTTTCAATAAGGATGAAGAGAAACGAAGTCTTACTATTCACTTTCTATGTAGCTTGAAAGAGGATCGTCTTTTTGAAGTTCTTCAAATTGGTATTTTGGATGAACACAATAAACAAGAGATCATGGAGGTTGCTATTCTTGCTGCCAAGTGCTTAAGACTTAGAGGAGAGGAAAGACCAAGCATGAAGGAAGTGGCAATGGAATTGGAGGGAATAAGACTAACAGAGAAGCATCCTTGGATCAACATAGATAAAAATGTGGAAGAGACTCGTTATTTGCTTCATGATGCATCATCTAGTATTTATGAGCCTGGTGATAGTAGCAATAATCAATATGCAGGATATGATAGCATTAGGGATCATGTACTAATTACTTTGGATGATGGAAGATGATAATATCATAGAAGCATAAACTTCAATCCATTTTATATCAATAATATGTTACAACCTTATTTTATCTTTATGAAAAATTCAATTACTTGTTTTCAAGAGTGTGCATATATGTATAATATTTTCAAATAGAAAAAAAATCTAGTTATTCAATTTCAATCTTTAATAAATAACTATAGATTTGTTGATGGTATTGGCTTTCATAATTAAATACACAATGTTATTACCAATTGTTATTGGATTAGTTCTGTTTATTATGATTTCAACCATATATATGCTGCATTTTCAGGCTTTCGACATTCCCATATCTTAGTCACTTTTTTTTTTTTCGAAAGGGTGTTATTAACCTATTTAATAAGTCTTGTACACTACATTGGATATAAACTTTTGGAACATAGCTATTTTAATTAATGTGTGAGATTTTCGCTTTTGAAATCTTCTTTAAAAACTTTAAATTAATTGAACATTTTAAAGATATTTATCCTTTTAAAATTGAGTTCAGAAAAAAAGAATAGGTGGTGAATGTTATAACTTTTTACTTCGTCATGGATAATATGACAATTTTATGATAAATTATATATAGTGAAAAATTAATTTGATTATAAATAAATTAAATTACATTGATAATTTATATGAAATTTCTTGAAATTATACAGTTTTTGTTGTATTCGATAATTATAACAACTTTTTTTATTAAATAATGTAATATTTTTTAAACTAAAAAAGTAATATAACATATAAACAGACGCAATGTAATATTTTTGAAACAATTAAAAATGATTAAAGTAGTAGAAAAAATAACAATAATAATTAATTTATAAATTTATGAAACAGCTGTTACTTTATTTGACTTTTATATATATTAACCAAATGAATTAGTCTTTACGTATCAAGAAGTTGGTTTTTTTTACCAACTCGTTGGTTGACGTTGTCGTTGTCCCACACCTGTGATTTTACATGTTAAATAAAATATCACGATGTAAGAAGAATTAATTAACTATAAATTAAACATTAACCAAGTTTGATACGAAGTCTTAATTTGTCGATGATCATACAATGGTCCACTAGTGGATTAATCTTTTCAAGAATAAATTATCTACACGTGTGCCTGCCCTGCTTTAGAAACTTGCTTTCCGTTTTCTTTTAAAGACAAATATTGTAGATTGTATTCCACATCAGGACAAAATTAAGAGTTTTTAAAACCCTGATATTGCAAACAACAAGAATTAAACAAAGTTTAAGGATCACCCTAACCGGATACAAGAAACAAAAACAACCCCCAACCACTCTGACAAAATTACAAATTTAACATACAGATACGAGGATTGTTATACCAGTCTGAATATCCACATCCCCTATTAAAACCAAATTTGTACACATCCACTTTCAAGAGGTCCATTGGATTTGACCGAGAATGTCTAACTCCTCCATAGACGCTCTATTAAAGATAATGGAATTCCTAGCGTCCCATATACACCAACTGACCACCGAATTAAGAAGGAACCTGCACTTTTTCCTACATTTACCCGACACCCATAAGGAAGAAATTTGGAACAAAGAGGTGAGATCATCCGGTAAGGGGGATTGCACATCCATCCAGGCCATAACTTTATACCAAAGGGATTGTGCCACCGAGCATGTGAGGAACAGGTGCTTACTTAAAATTCACCCCATCCAAAGAAGGCCTGAACATGTCCCTCTCAGCAAGGGCTTCCATAAAATACCTCATCATCTCTTCTTTAACACCTTCCACTGTCTCCACCCAACCTTGCTCCGTTTGCACTGCTTTTATACTGTTATTGGCACACCTTTACTTAAACAAGTTATGAAAGAATTTAGAGCTGGCATCTCCTTACACCGCCCAATTAACTCTAGATTTCTGGAGAATAGCTCTTTCCCTATTCAGAGCTTGATTCCAATATTCTGATGACAGAATCCTCCTATTACTAGCTTCACCAACCGCACCGTGTAATAATCTCAAATGTAATTTCTCCAGCTCGTTAGCCTTAACCTACAGCCATCCTCATCCTTATACCAAACCTCTGAACTCCAATCTTTCAATACCCTTTTAAGCCCCTTTAGCTTGATAAAAAAATTTTGAGCCTCCCATCCCTGGGGATTTTGAGCCATCCAATAGTTGTTTACTACCTCAAGGAAGGAAGGATGTTGACTCCAGTAATCAAAGAATTTAAAAGGTTTTGCTCCCCAATTCAAGTCGTTAACTTTAGTTAGAATCCAACAATGGTCTGATAACTCCCTGGACCCTATCCACTGAGACCCAATCTTCCAAAAATCAATCAAAACTTGAGAGATAAGAAAACGGTCTAACCTGCTAGAAGCTTCACCATCAGTTGAGATCCACATGAACTCCTTTCCAAAAGTTGAGATATCCACCACCCTCATATACCCAATAAAGGAGGAAAATTCTTCCATCTCCCCAGAGCTGTGATAATTTGAGACTCCCATTACTTCCCCTTGTATGAGACACGACATTGAAATCTCCTCTTAGACACCATTGAATTTCTGGGAAGCCCCTTTTAAACATAAAAAGATTTGCCCATAATTTTTGTTTACCAACCAAAGAACAAGGAGAGTAAATATTAACCAAGCACATATCAGAGTTAAGACCTGATAAGAAGAAAGTCAGCCCCAAAAAGCCAACACCACCAATCTTCCATTTAATTTCTAACAAACCGTTCCTCCAAATTGTCAGTAAACCACCATTTAGCCCATTTGAAGGTAAGAAACTCCACTAAAATTTTGTCGGCCTCCACACCTCCTCAACCTCCCATCTTGCTATAGCAAAACATTTAGTCTCCTGAAACAAACAAATATCCACTTTATTTGAGATAAGAATACGCCTTATCTGTCGATGCTTAACCCTATCTCTGAAACCCCTCACATTCAAAGAGAAGATCTTCATTCGGACCTCCCTGGATTCCTTCCTTCTTTACCTGCTTTTTCTACTCTATCTCTTTGTTCCATCCTGCTTATTTCCTCCTTGTATTTATTCTCTGAATGATAACCCACTACGCCCAGATTTTTCATATCTTTCCACATTCTATTTGAGTCCATCGTAATTCTCAGTTGATGAAAGCCTGGGGGTCCTTCACCTCCACTGGAATGTGTTACTATCACTTGCTGGGTTGGATAACTGGGTAAAGGCAAACTCCATTGTGGATAATCTTTCGCCCTCGTTTTAGAGCCCATCTCACTTCCATCAAAACTATGCCTCCGCTCCTCCTTCTAAATACCAACTTTCCTCCCTTGTTCCCCTTCCTCAACTCTGAGAAACCTCAACTTTTTGTGCATGAAGGATTTTGTCTGGCTAGATTCTCCCCCACTATCACTTTTTGACTTAGTACCAACCTTTTAGTGGTCTTGGCTTGGACCAATTGAAACTGAATTGACCCCTAGGAAAGGGGAACCCTATTTCCGTTGTTCGCCTCTCCTTTTCGAAGACGATAAGGCCACGAACTCCCCTTCTTCGAGCCTGTTTCGTCGATCTAAGTATGGCAAGGTGTGGCTTTCCAAACTTTCAGCTTCACCCACGTCAAAACCCAAACCTCATAACTCTCATTCACTTCTAGGCCCAAAGCTAAGCGCACCTCCTTAGTTTCACGTAAGACCTTTTCTTTATGCACCTCCATTTCTTCACACGCGATCCTGGTCGTTTCTTTTATCATCTCGCCCTTAACTTTACCATGCACGTGAGTGAATTATTTATCAACTAAGGAAAAATTTTGCTCCTTTTTCCTCCAACAACCTGCACTTTCCCATTTTTGTGAAAGGTACCCAACTGCACCACTGCTACCTCCGTCTTCCCCACTGCTCTGCACTACCATTTTCTGCTTTCCACTGACCCGTTGACCATGGAGTGCCCTGGCTGGATCAACAAAAGGATCATCTTGCTCCAGTTCGAAATCCGCCAGCCTCCGCCACTCATCAACGGCCATGTCCTTGTCCTCCATACTTATACCATCGAAGCTACCACCGGAGGAGATTGAAGACACGCTGGACTGCGAGGCTTCCTTCAGAACCTGGCCCCTTTCTTCAATTATGTGTATGGGCATCACCTCCTCATCTATTTGGACTTGAATGATCTCATCGAGCCTCCTATATTCGTCTACCACTATAGCCATCCTTGCTACATCTAACTCTCTCTTCCTCTCCGTGGCTTCGTCTAACTCCAGAAACTCTCCAAAAACGGAGGCTAATGCCCGAAAGAACTTACTATTCCATGCTTCAGCTGGTATCCCGCAGCATCTCAACCAAATGACCCTTTCCTTGTCCACTTCCAAAGGCTTCCATTGCTTGATCTCTTCAAACCAACCCTTGACCCATTGGACCTTTTCGTTAAGGAGGTCTTTGATAGCCATCTTTTCGTCTGACTCGAGGAGCACCATATTCATACCTAGTGAGGTTGCTTTAACACCAAAAATACCTTCATGGTGAAGCTTATCTTGAGTAGTGAAAGATGAGCCTCGGTTGACCACCTTCCCGACGAAGGCTTTTGAGAGCCACTTTGTATCTTCCACTTCAGTTTTATAGATTAGGGCAATGGTCGGCTTCTTCTCCGACGACATACTGCCTGCATGGACTTTTAACAATATCTGCATATGATTTTCTTCTCTCTGGACCTTTTACCACCTCCTTCGAGCTCCTCTCTCCCTTATCATCTTCCTTCCCACCCTTAAAGCCAATTGAAGTGTCCCTAAAATTCCCACAAGATTGGCTATTCAAGAATCTAGGTTGGTTCACCCAGAGCTTCATGTCCCCTATGAAGATGTTATTCAACTTCACCTCTAACCTTCTCTCATTCCACCCCGAGGAATCTCACGAAGCCAAATCTCTTGCCCCTCCTATCAACCTTGTTTGGAATGACAACCTCCTTTGTCTCTCGTAACACTTGAACACCTACCACATATCTTTCGCCTTAAACTCCAAAGGGAAATGCGTGAAGAAATAGGAAGATAACCTTCACTAAGACTCCTATCTTTTCCAAGTCTTACTCCTCCCCGTCCGTCATTTGTTTTCCCACCTCTCCTTACGCTTCTCCTTCCCACCGTCGTCCACTCTTGTAACCCTTCTTGCGCATCTCCGTCCTTAGTCCGACGCCTTGACGGAACTCCTTGCTTTCCGTATCTTTATTATATTGTATTCAACTGTTTCTTTTTCTATGTATACCAAAATATGTCTTTCTTTTTTCTTTTTGGCCATGTCTTCACGTGTTTCATGAAATTAAATATTTTATGAGATAATAACAGCAAGTTAAGAGTTGACGAACTTACAAGTGTAAGTCTTTGGTGACAAATCATTTTGTTGAACTTCCTTTCTGCTCGCTTTAATCCAAGTTGACCCAGCATTCTAAAATTTGTGTTTTTAAATAGATTTAAAAGTTCTTAAAATTTTTACCAATGCGTAAGCGTTTAAAAAATTTCTTGCACGCGTACGTTCTCAAGCACGTTCTCATATCATCTCAACTATAAACGCCTTCACCTAACATACATATACATATACATAGTTTCAGTTGACTAATAAAACTCATAGTAGGATGTTGGGCAAAAATTAGTTTTCTAAGAAAAAAAAATTTAATCGAATCGAATCTCCTTTTTAAAAATAGTTTGCTTATTAAACTAACAAAAAATAAACTGTTTTAGAAAATGAGTTGAGAACCAAACTATTTGTATAAAATTAGATTAAAACAAATTTTAAATTGAACTGGTTTTTTTAACAATCAGTGTGTTTTTTTTTTTTTCTAACAATCAGTGTATTTTTTATAAGACTCTGAAACCTCTCACAGGAAATGTTAGAGATATTTTTTTATGGTTAGCGTTTCGCACAAAGCTATGAAAATTGTCAGGAAAATGTGAGATGCATCATAAAATAGAAACAATTGTTTTTTTTTTTCACCATTCAAAAAATTGATCATACCCATACAGATCCTTTCAACTAGGTATTTAGTTGGTTTAATTTTGTGATATAAAATAACTGATTTTTTTTTTTTTATTTAGTGCATCTTTTACATGTCTATGCAGGTAAACATAGACACATGCATGAGCATGACTTGTGAGAAGACTTTTTTTACGCAGTCCTTTTCATACAATTTTATGGATATTATAACATATGTGTTCTATATTAAAAACGTTTCATCTACTCAGCGTGTTTTCAACCATGCTGCGGAAAATTACACAGTCATAATTATAAACTATAAAAAAAGTACTATTTATATACACAAGTCATAATTAAACTTCCAAGAAAATCCCAATTATCAAGAACGTCAAAGAAAACATATCGTAAGAATTTAAATAATGAAAGTTTTGAAAAGAAGCCGTTCTACTCACCTTTTTCATATTCTCTTTATTTCCTGTTCACACTCTTTCTGGTTGTTTCCTTCAGCACATTCCCAATCCTGAATGTAGATATGCAGTTCGTGACATGGGAAGAGGATATTGGTCCAGCTATTTTAGAAGTCCAGTTGTGCCATGTTTTGAAATTGTTGACCTGTTAAATTGACTTAAATGCCTCTTGCAATGACATTGAATTTACTGTCATGGTTAATATGGGTGGATAGTTTCAAAATTGACTCCATCTTCACAATCTCCATTTCACATCATTCTTCACAATTCAATAAGCATCCATTTCCACGTGCTTCTTTTTCCATTCAGTAAGTCATGAAAATCCCTGATTCTCTAGTTTTCGTTGGCATCAGAATCTCCATTTCTCACAACTTGTTTCCCGTTTGCAATTTGAAAATACACAAAAGTAAGGACAACTTAGTAAATTCATCGTAGTCAACAAAGTAAAAAACCAGCTCACCTGGACACCTATTATTACGTGGACCAATATCCTCTTGCCATGTCATGGGCTGCATAAATACATTCAGGATTAAGAATGTGCTATATAGGAAACACCCTCTTTTTAATATCTGCTTGTTTTCTTGTTCTTTTATTATTCCTTATACATATCATATTTCTCTTCCTTTCTACGAAAACATGGGACCATCATGAGGTCAAATTTAACGTTTTGCTAGTATTATTTTGGTAGTGGTAGTTCATGTTTAGAGTATGTAACTACCTAGATGCACACACGTAATTAATATATATATATATATATAGCTATAAAAATATATTATTTATTATCATTATTTTAAATATAACAAGATAAATATATATCATCTAATATAATTAGTTTAAATCAATAAAAATAATTGTATTATCTACTATCACTAGCTTAAATGTAAGGATATTTTTAATTATAAAATATATTTTAATATTATTATAATTTTATTTGGTAGGAATTTAAATTAAAATATTTCACTCCTCTAAAGTATAGAGAATACTTGAAATGGATTAATAACTTCTTTTTTTTTTAAAGAAAGGATCAATAACTATTAAATTTTGAAATCATCACTAATTTTTTATTTTGATTTTTTAATCACAACTCTTAAAATTACATTTTCTAAACAATCAATAAGGGGTAATTCCGAGAATTGTCAAAATGGGCTCCTCTCATTCGTATGGGTCATCTCACACTAGTTATATAAAAAAGGGTTAATCAAATCCGACTAATTTCAATTTTCTTGCTTAATTTTTTGGCCTGACTCAACCATCATGAGTTGGTGGGTTCTACGGATTAGCCCACCAACTCACAAAAAATATAAAAAAATATTTTTAAAAATTATATTTTTTTAAAATTTTAAAATTGACTATTTAATTAAGTATTTATTTAAAATTAAGAACTATTTTCTATTTGATTATATAATATAATAATTTAAAATACAAAAAATAATTATATAAAATACAAATTTACAATTAAATCAAACATAATTAATGTATTCACTATTTGATTATATAAAGTACAAATTAATTATTTAATAAAATAAAAATGATGTTGTTTGACGGTGTAAGTGATTAGGGTGAGGTGGGAGTGAAATGAGTCATTTGGACTAACAACAATGTAGTGTGATGTCAAATTGTAAAAATAATAAATACTAAGTGGGTTGAATTCACATTTATAGGAAAAATACTAATATATCTTCCATGTGTTTACTTTCCAACTAGCCGGTGTTAGAAAGTAAGCACTTTGAGAAGAATCAAATAAGGTCATCGTGTAAACCTCAAGTAACAACATCCGTTCTATTAAGCCACCATTATCTTTTTTCCTTTATTGCTTCGAAATGGTGATAGGAAGGAGAAAGAGCGAGAAGCTGCATAAGAATGATATGTTCGTCAAGTCCATATTCAGAATATCAATACGAATCTAGATCTAGAGAGTAAGATAAACAATAGTTTATTCAAATTCGCTCACAGTTTTGAGGAGGAGTTGCACTGGTTGTGGTAGTATCATCTCTAGAAATCAAATTCTTTAAAGTATGAACTAAGTCAAAACAACAAGTACCAATACTATGATCAGTTTGAGTACATAAGTCATATGTTACAAATAAAATACAATATGGTTTGGCCTTCTTCCAAATTTCCACAAGACATTTATTAGAAGGAAAAAAACAAAAGCTATTTTTAGTAAATATCTCAACGATAATTAAAAGATAAGGATTGCTCCTGATGTGTTGTGTTTGTTTTTGTTTTGCTCTTAGGTTAATTTATTTTTAACAGTGGAAGTGTAAGAGAACACATACTATTGGAAAACTGAGAAGAAGTAGAACAATGCTATGAGGGAGGGCGGCGATGGAGTGGCGACAAGGGAGCGAGGGAGAGACATGAAGAGGAGAATGAAAAAAAAAAAAAAAAAGGAGAGAGGTGATCATGGAGAGACAAGAGTATACTGAAGAATGAGAAAAAAGAATAAGAGAAAAAATTTAAATTAGGGTTGAAGGAACAAAATAAGTATTTAAAAAAAATTAAATATAGTAGGTATGAGTTGAAAATCAAGTAGGTGTGAATTCATAACCTCCTTTTCTTCTCATTTTTTAACCGGCCGATCTATTTTAATGGTAAACGAGTTAGTTTACGAAGTTGAACCAGTTTTAATGACTATAGTAATTACAACACTTTTTTTTTATCTAAATGACACTTTTTATAAAAGGGTAAATAAAAAATTAAAATTGAACACTACCTTATAAAACAATATTTTTTAAAATTCTCTAATTCTTTTTAAAAATCCTATAAAGAAGAGTAAATTAACTTCCTTCTGGAATCCAACATACATAAAACTCAGTTAATAAAATTTACAACAAACATTAAGGAAAAGAGAAGACAAATAAAATAAGTCTATAAAATTATATGGCAATTTCACACCTTTGAAGCCTCCATAAATAATCATGGAGCTCCACAATATCAGAGATAATATCCACAGCATGTCCTTCATGACCCCAAATGCAAATCCTGGGAAACATATCACCATTGTGTACCGCCATTTGCCGCACGCCTTGCCTTTCTTCCACTCGCCCTCGTACATTTGGCCGTCGGACCATACATACTTTCCGGTGCCATGAGGGACGTTCCCGGAGAGGATTCCGAAGTAAATGTCGCCGTTGGGGAGGACACACTCCACCGCTAAAGCGTGAAGAGGGGAAGGAGACGCTATGAAATCATCTTCTTCACTGCTATTATCACTCCTTATTGCAATGTCAATAAATGAAGAAAAACTACGGACAGGGGATTCTCCGAATTCTGACCCACTCTCACTTCTTATGGCACTGTCCACTGCCTCCTCGAAACTCCATATTTCCATCTCCATACGCACCCAACAGTTTCACTGTTTCAGTATCAACTCAAACTATGTAGATTATGTGCTTTAGTGGGGATGGTCAAATACAGCTGCTGCATGCTTTGGACAACATACCATTTTATAATTGAAGATGAGAAGCTGCCAGGTAAAGCAAAAGAAACTTTAAAAAACAATGTCGCCCACGACCTAAAAGGAGAAATTATAATCATTATATGATTAATCACTTTCTTATATATAATTATCTAATAATTTAATATATCTATTAATTTTTTCGTGTTAAAGCCTTAAAGGGTATCTTTTTTACTTTTTTAATTTCATTTTTTTATTGTTTTATTATTTACTTATTCTCATTTATTTTTTTTTCTTTTTCATTTATTTCTTTCTTGTTTCTTTTTTATGTTTTCTGAAATCTTGTTTTTATTTTTGAAAATTTTTATTTGATTATTTTTATGAAAATTGCAATATTTAATTACCAAGTTAGTGTTTGTA
This sequence comes from Psophocarpus tetragonolobus, assembly GCA_037954015.1. Taxonomy (NCBI): domain Eukaryota; kingdom Viridiplantae; phylum Streptophyta; class Magnoliopsida; order Fabales; family Fabaceae; genus Psophocarpus; species Psophocarpus tetragonolobus. The sequence goes on along the minus strand of CM075695.1, from coordinate 29,114,318 downwards.
TGGATTTATTTTATTCGACTGATATAATAATCCTACAATATTGCACAATTATATTTAAAAAGATCTATATATTCTTGAGTTCATCTTATCCTTTCAAATTTAAACTTTTTTTTTATACATCTTTCTTAAGAGTAAAAGAAAATTAAAACTTTCTTAAGAGTAAAATTTTCATTAAAACTAATAAATACATATTGATATTCTTCAATATTACACATTAATGAGGTAATAAAAATTCATTTCCTTTTAATAATTTTCATAAAATGCATATAATTAAGGAATTAAGGAATCATTAGTAAAATAATAAATATTTTAATTAATTATTTAAGTACTTATTAAATGTATTTAAAATACGGAATTTGAATTCTTTTTTTACTCTAAAAAAAATTAGATATAAGAGTAAAATGAGAATTGAAAAAAGAAAATAATAAATAGAATTTGAAATTTTGATAAGTTGTATTTTGAATTCCAAAATTCAGGTATGTTGAGCTTTTTTTAAGGTTGTCGAACGGAGGATGTGAATTGAGCTTCCTTGATTAATGCAAGTTTTGGCAATTAACCAATTGGCTACTTCAACAATTATCACCGTTGGTTCATTGTGTTACGCGTCAGCACTCAACACCTACAAAATCGTTGTCAGTGAGCATAAACTGGGGTAAGGTTCTATGTTGGACTCTAGCAATTAGTATTAATGACGCTCCTTATGCATGCTTTAAGGTTGACACATCTTGTTGAAAGATTTAAGTACTATAATAATTAAATTAATTTGTCATGTATGGTTTTAAATTGCATTAAAATATTTGTAGTCTTTGGTTAATTTTATTATATATTAAATTTAGTTTTTAATATGTATTAAATGTAATTAATTTGTAATAATACCATTAATTACATTTAATCCTTTTAAATATAATTATATTTTCAACAACTATATTTATTATTAGATGTAAACTCAAAACACTACATATAGGTATATGGTTCCAATGATTAGATAAACATATGAGTTTGCTTCTCTCTACTTCTCTCATGGTTTCTGGTTTTTGTTTTTATCTTACTAGTTCTTGAGTCTCAGCTTTCTTGAGAGGTTTCTGTTGTATCCCAGGATACTTGCAAGATTACTCGAATAAGTCTTTTAGAACAACATCCAATATCTGAAAGATCATTTTTGCTTCTTTACACTAGAGGTACCAACAATCTAAAAGACTTATGACTGACCAATTCGACTCCGTTGCTACCAACTAGATCATCAATCCTACATCTGAGGTCTAATACACCTTTGCCAAATCTTTGTCAAATGTCTCCAAATTTGAGGTTTTTGCGAGACAAAATTTCTAACATTGGTAGAAACACATCTGTGCTAGATCCTCGTGAGGAAATTACAAATATAAAAATCAGCTTTACTCAAAAAAAAAATCATGGTTCACCACTTTAAGATAGGTTTGAAATTTTGTCTAAAGTGCATCCTATTAAAACATTTCATTGAGAAAAAACATATTCTTAAATCATCATATAATATTTAAATGCTAACCAAGATACGTTCAAGGTGATTTTTCCTTGTTTGGGAAATTTTTTTAGAAAATCCAATTTAACAAAACATTACTTATAGTTAATCATGTAAATGTTCAAGGTTCACCACTTAAGGATTGGTCTAAAACTTTCTCCTAGTTAATCATCTTCAAACAATTCATTAAGTAATATTATGTTTAAATGTTAACCAAGTTGGATTCAAAGCCATTTTGCCTCGCGCAAAATTTTCAAAAAATTCAATTTAACAAAACATTAGTCACAATTAACCATATAAATGTTCACAATTCATCACTTAATGATTGGTCTGAAATTTTATCTCAGGTGCATCTTGCTCAAACAAATCATTAAGAAGAAGATATTCTTAAATCACCATATAATATTTAAATGCTAATCAAGTTGGGTTAAGGTGATTTAACTTATTTGGGGAAAATTTTTAGAAAATCCAATTTAACAAAACATTAATCACAATTAACCATGTAAATATTCAGTGTTCACCACTTAATAAGCAGTGGTCTAGAATTTTCTCCCAATTGCATCTACCCAAAAATTCATTAAGAAGAACATATTCTTTAAGTCACTATATAATATTTCAATGCTAACCAAGTTGGGTTGAAAGTGATGTTGCTTTGTTTGGGGAAAATTTTCAACAAATTTAACTTAGCAAAACAATTATTCACATTTAACCATATAAATATCCACAATTCACCACTTAATGATTGGTCTGAAATTTTCTTTCAAGTGTATCCTACTTAAACAATTCATTAAGAAAAACATATTCTTAAGTCATCATATAATATTTCAATACTAACCAAGTTGGGTTGAAAGTGAGTTTGCCTTGTTTGAGGAAAATTTTTAGAAAATCCAATTTTAGAAAACATTACCCATAGTTAACCATGTAAATGTTCATGGTTCACCAATTAAGTAGTAGTCTAAAATTTTCTTCCTAGTGTATCCTACAATACGTACTATAACCAATACGCCCTATAATATTTGAATGATAACCAAGTTGGGTTTCAAGCATTCGTAAACAATTCATTTATAAAATCACTTATTGTAACAAAAGACAAGAAAAAGTAAGACCCAAACAAGTTGAGCAGAAGCTAGAACAAGCATAGAACAACAAACACCATGAAGCTCATAAGATGTTGAAGGCACAATATCAAAACAAGTTAATCTACATAAGTAAACCAATTTGTAGAACCAAAGAAAAAGAAGGTGATGAGCATGTGAGCATGGTGACTTGGTAGCATGGTGCAGCTAGTTAGTGGTGCTATATTGCTGTTATAAGGTTGTTTTGCTGGTTGGTGATGTAACACCCCTTATTTTTACCAAGTTCAATTATGGATTTTATGGAAAATTTGTCAAAGGTAATTATCATATGAAAATTTTCAAACCATAATTTACATAAAAAACCATAATCTTGTAAATATGAAAGAAATATATTACAAAATACTTGTCTTTACAAAATACACATCATTATCACTACTCACTATTAACCTAGCTCAGAGTAGTGTACAACATATATGAAGTCTTCAACATTTCTCATCTTAGCTTATTCATTTGGTTCCTCTACATTTCGAACACATATGAAAGATACATGCAAAGAAAACACACAGAACGGTGAGACAATTATAAATCATAAGTATTAATCTATATAAATTACACAAATAATGTGGGCCTAGATTCATCCTAGGACTCAGTTCCTTATAATCCCATATAACTTAATCTCACTCATCTCCATACTAGACTCAATCCCATTTAACACTATACATGGATTTATGACTATCCATGATGATCTACCCAACCATCAAGGATCTCGTTTGGGAAGTGATTCATGGCTATATATCCTTTTCTAACTAGGAAAAAATACATCTTTCCAAGAAAATAATTTATTTGCCCATATAGTTCTTGACCCCCGGGCAATATCCTGGTCCCCAACCAAATTCAACATCTTGACCCCTAGTCAGTCTCACTATGCTGGTCCCCAATTAGTCACAGTATCCTGACCCTCGACTAGTATTAACATGTAGGTCACTAACCAGTCATACATCTTGGCCCTCAGCCAATCGCAACATGATGGTCCCCGACTAGTCACACATCCTAGCCCCAGACAATCTCAATATTGGTCCCCAACCAGTCACATATCCTGGCCCTCGACCAGTCTTAATATATTGGTCCCTGACCAGTTACACACCCTAGCCCCCCCAGCCCATCTCAATATATTGGTCCCCGACAAGTTACAACTAGGCATTTTTTTTAGTTCGAAAAAGATATACTCCAACAATTTTCCTAGTAAAGCACCAAATCATAACTTCCCAGACATGTCATACATCCATTTGTAGGATACTTCCACCAGGGAACTACGTTTGCCTCATAATCTCACACAATCTAAACTCAAAATCACAATGTTATTTATGAGTCTCTATCTCAAATTATTCATAATATCTTACTTCAGTTGCCCTCAAATATCCATCAGGGAGCCTAGGGTTTTTAACTAAGTTTTCCTCATCAAATCTCACCACTTTCTCAACTAACACTAGTTTAACAATCACATCAAGTATTTTCATTTGAAAATTGATTGATAGTTGTATATCTTATTCAAATTTTAGGGCACCAATCCAACATTTTAATTTTAGGGCACCAACCCTACACATCAAGTTTAGGGCACCAACGCTACACATCAATTTTAGGGCATCAGCCATACACATCAATTTGACCCCCAATAAGGTAAAAAATAAGATATACTCCACCAATCATGAGATGTTAAGCACTGTCGATGTTCTAAATAAATGACTATTCACATCGAATAATATCATGGACCACTCCAAATGTTCACCCACCTAATGAAACATCGCAAGTTCGATACCAATGATCAAAATATTCATTTACTTATAAAAATCCAAATATTTCTAATCCAACTTTTCATCTCTAACTTCCCCAACACCATACCCGTGCTACAACACCACTACTAAGGAACTTAGACTTTTGCTAAGTTCTCTTCATTACACCTACTACTTCTTCAAGGGATACACAAATTATATAGTATTTATACAAAATTACAATATCAACAACCATGATTCAAGTATAATTTTTGCAAGCATCATAATTCACAAATAGATAAACTTCATATTAATATCAACTAAGAATTAATAGTAATTAAATTTTTCACTAAAATTATCCTACAAGGCATCCTCTTTTATGTGGAAGATCAGATTATACCACAACCATAAAGCATACTCAGCTTGCCTTCCTATCTTATTATCCTTTAACAATTCAATTATTCATTTGAAAGCACAAGTTTAAAGTTATTCATTTATAACTTTGCTTATAATCAATAGTAACACAAATATATATCATACACAATAAGTGACAACTATAAATAAAGGACCAAAACAGCATCTGGAAAGAATATCAAAGTAAAGAAAACCATAACCATGTCCATAAATCATGTGGAATCAATGACCATACAATAATCTGGAGGGTATAAAGAATAATAAAAAAGTAATAATAGTCATAGTCATGAGAAATCATAAATTGTAAAAGCAATAACTAAATAGACATTACATCTAGGAGATTATCTGGAATGAAGCACCAGACAATGATCCGCAAGGTGAAAAGAATGATCGGAAATATAATAAGCATTATGAATTATCAAAGCAATAACTAAATAAACACCACTTCCTGGAGATTATCTGAAGAGAAGGACCAGACAATAATCCAGCAAGTGCAAAGAATGATCTGAAAGACATGAGAATAATAATCACAATAATATGCATTATAAAAGTAATAACTAAATAAACACCGCTTCCTGGAGATTATTTGGAGTAAAAGAAGATAATAATCCGGTGGGTGCAAAGAATGATGAGAATAACAAGCACAGTAAACATCATAGATTATGAAGGCGATAATTAAATGAAAGCAGTAACAAACCAAGTAAACAACACATAAATGAAAGCAATAATAGAACAAGTAATCAACACACATATGCTATTAAGATTAACACCACACACGATTTATAACTCCCACTCCCACCCTAACCTTGATAAGAGGATTGATTGAGAGTGACACTGAACTTTGAAGCACTTCCACCGCTTCTACCTCTCTTCCTCAAGAACCTCTCTTTTTCTCACTAGAATTTTCTCTCAACTCACAATCACTTTCTCTCTCTAGACCACAGCTCAATTGTGTATCAAATGAGAAACCCAACACCCCTATTTATAGTTTTTTGTTGTGCCAAATTCGCTCAACAATTTAGGATTCGCTCAGGGAAATTCCCTACGCACTGCCATCCCAGAATTTTCCAGCACCGTCATCCACCACCATTAGAACCCTTGCACCACCATAAATTTTGCTCAGCGAAATACTTAGGCTAAGATTCTTCAACTTTTTGAGTTAAACATGCTTTCTAACTTGCTATTGATCTATCTCAGCAATTAATTACATGTAAGATTCATTTCTACAACATTTGTCAACCTAGTAATAGTTACTTATAGAACTTATTTCTAACACTTCATCTATTTTCTTTGATGTTTAAATTAAAAATGTTATAGGTGATGCTATAATGTTGGGTATAATTGGGTGGTATTGCAGCAAAATATGACCACATCATGTTTATATTGTTAATTGTTGATTTGTTGTTCTTGGTGTTGAAGTATATTGTGCATTATTCTGATTTATTATGTGTTGATTTTTGTGGATTTGGTGTTGGTTGTTGTTGAGTTATTGGTGTTGTCAGAGGTACTCCTAGTAGTCTGACCGCTGTTGATGCATCATTGGTGAATTCCTCTAGTCTTGGTTGGTGATATTGGTGCTACTAGGTTGTCCTTATATGGGTATATGGTACTATTTTACCATGGTACTTTTGGTGTTGGAGTTTGCTATAGAGTAACTTCGACTTTGCATGTTGATCCCTACTGTGATGGTGCTAGCTGCTGCTTCTATGCTGATTTGTTGTAGGGAATAGGAGGTTGGTTGGTTCTGGTTTTCTGCTGGCACATTTGTATGACCATGGTTGCAAGTAGAGGTGCTACAAGGTTGCTCCATCACGAGCATAGGCTATTTGTCTTATCCTCTTATCTTTTCTGCTTGTATTATGTTTTGTTTGTGGGTTTTCCTTTGTTGGTCTAGCTATGAACTATTTGGTTTTTATTCATTGTATTTGCTACAGCTTGTATGGCTTTGTCATGCACCTTTAGTGCCTTAATACATATTTCTCTTACTTACAAAAGAAAACTATGACCTCAAACAAACGCATAGGTGTTTTAGATCCAAAATATCTTATAAAAATTATTGAAAAAACTATTTATAATTAATATTTAAATATTTTAATTAACATTATACATCATAAACTACTACAAATTATTACTAAACTAATTTTTAATCAACTAAAATAAATTTTCAAATTTAAAACAAAATTTTTAAGCATATCTATTAAATGTTTTAATGATTTTTTTATCATTAAAATAATTTTGTTAATTGTATTAAATTAATATTTTCATTTTTATAACTATATATAATCTTGGGGTATGATGATTTGTTTTAGGATCTTTTTAACTACTACTATATATTCCAGAGAATCATAAACTATTCAAAATGCTAAAGGTGTGCACGTATAACTATATATATATATATATATATATATATATATATAAAATATTTTAAGTTTTTTAAGGAAACTAAAAGTTTAATTCTTTATCCATATTATTAATAAAGGAAATATTTCTTTCGATGTCCATCTTTCAAAATACTTATTTTACTCTTATAACTATTTAAAAATTAAAAAATAAACTATTTTGTTATAGAAAAGATTCAAACTCACAACTTCTATCTCTCTAAACGTAAATTTTACTACGAGAGTAGCATTATAAGTTTAAGCAAAAACTACTTTAAAACATTGATATCCAACATACGTAATTGTGTTATTATATCTATAATATATAATATTATATTATATACTATATATTATATAATGGAAATATGACATTTTGTGTCTATATTTTTATGACTTACTCTTCTAAATATTTTATGATTGTTCTGACTCTCGCAACTATAATTTCTCCTTATTAATACAATTTCTACCTTATCACATATCAATTTTTCTTAAACATCATTAATATATGTATACTTTTTATGATAAATATTTATAATAAACATGCAAATACACATATGCGACAATATTTTGAGTTTTATTCATGTCTCCCTTCTTTCCATTTTTTGAATTCATTGCGTATGTGATATTCATTGATGATCTAACATGTTTCTATCTTGTTATCATAAACAAAAATTATAAAAATTAACAAAATATATTTCAAAACATGTCACATAATAATTTATATTTCAAAATATAAAAAATTACAAAAGATATTAAATTAAAACCTTAGAATTCTTATAACATATTAAAATAAAAATCCAAATACACAGAAAATACATGTTTTTTCACTAGTATCAATAGAAAAGAATTGTATTCTTTAGTCGTAAAAGTAAATTATAAAAATACTCTTAAACTTTTATTAAATTATAATAATTTTTATTTATTTTATGACAGTAATATCTTTAAATTACGTACACGTACTTATTAATATATTTTACATGATTGAAAACAAAAAGTTACCATTACTCTGTCAAACATTATCGCAACCTCTTTAGGGGAGCAGAATAATTGTTTAAAAAAAGTAAAAATTGTATCTATAATGACACTATAGTTTAGAAGGTAATCGTTGTAATTTATTGAATAAAGAATAGATCACTTGGCTCGCACCTTCTTACCATTTTCTCATACAATAGGCACTGGGTCCCTACAATAATACAAGTGTCCATTGTCTAGAAGAAGCGGTCTTCCACTGACCACTAAAAGTCTAAAACACACACATATATATATATTTATTGGTTGGTAGATAATTAAAATGGATGGTGAGATGTTTGGGAAGAAGGAGATGGATGAAATATTAAGTTTCCGTAAGGTTGTGGACTGGGCGATAATGAGTGAGAGTGCTTCAGATATGGGAGCAACCCCGTTACATAGTTTTGCTTCATTAGTGGACCAAGCCATCGGGAGTATTAAGGTTATTGCAGAAGCAAATTTGAGAGCATCACCTTGCCCTGTCCATGATTTTGCTTCAGCTGTGGACATAAGGACAAAGAACAGTGTTGAGCCAAAAGCAGCGGTTAACAACTTCGCAGGTGGTGGAACCATTGATGGTAGCGGGGTCACAATCAGGAGGAGTCAATCCTGGCCAAAGGGAAAGACTGAAATTATGTTTGATTTCGACTTCTGCTTGTCTAACGTTTCATCCTCCGCTGGTTACCGATGCACATGTGAAAAATTTATGTCTGATCTGAACTCCTTGTCCAACGTTGGATCCAGCGCTCGTTACGGATGCTCATTTAAAGAACGTTACGATGAAAGCCCGTACCACCCCCATGCTTTCCAATTCCACGGTAATTAATTATATTTTTCTTTTTGCTTAATTAGATCTTTAATTTTGAAACTTTGAAGGTAAAAGTCTCTTAATTTAAAATTTGAGAATTATAAATTGTAGATTTGAAAAAGTTGGAGGTCATAAGATAAATTAAACCTTTTTTTTTATTGATAATGTTACTTTAATTTTTCTTTAATTTGGTAATAATACTATTTTATTTTATGTATTTATTAACTTTTTTCTCTATTTAAAATAACTTAGGATTACATGTATTTTGAGATGAAAATATTATGGGTTACAAATTTGTGAGAATGCTATCATGTATAATTGATTTTCATTAAAATAATTTGTTTTTAAGAGAACCAGTTTGGTTCACATAGACCAAAAGTTAAATAGAACCAGACTTACGTGGCTTAGAATATTCAAAATCCTAGTCTGGCCCAGCCCACAACTGATTGGTGGGTAGGCTCACCAAATTTTAAAATAAAAATTATATTAAAATCTCATTTTTTTACACATAGTATGTTAAAAAACAATGAAGATTAATCAAGACTAGTCAATAGAATAAGAACAATCAATCAAGAATAGTCATCAAACTTTAATCTCTGTAAACATCTAATCAAAACTAGAATAGTAAAAAAGAATAGGTATCATTAGGCATAGCATAGTGCCTTTAAGGCCTTGTGACAAATTTTGAGGCAGGGGTGGGTAAGTTACAATGGTCGGCGAAGTAGAGACAAAGGGTGGGGGAGAGAGGTCACAAGGGAGAGAGAGGTTGTGAGGGATAAAAGGTGGTGATTGAAGAGATTGTGAGTGAGAGAGACTCATAAGGGAGAGACTAACTACATTGGTGAGGGAGAAGAGAGGCTACCACTGATACAATGATAACACGAGTAGCATATTTGACTTCCCTAAACAAGTGCACAATAAGATAAAAAAAAGAGGAGTAGCACGAGCCTGAAGAAGAGAGAAGTAGCATGAGATTTGGGATTATTTAGAAAGAAAATAGTAACACTACAAATAGATAAGTAGTCAAGTGCTTTTTGGGTTATGGCTTAGTTCACCTGATCCAAACCCACTGAACTCGCATATTGAATGGGAATGGGTCGGGTCACTTGGGAGATCGTTTCATGCATTAGGCGATTTTCTATCCCAACCCTGCCCGAACATGTGTGGTGGGTCAAACTGGCCTATTGAGTCAGACAAGTTTTGTCACTTTAATTTTTAACTTGAAATCTAATCAATAACATATATTTCTATTTCGTGCGGTGATAATTTGTATTAATTTTTTCTGTTCATTATTAACATTTTTTTATCTATAATAATTATATTAAACATCTAATATAATTGTTAATTTTAATAGAATAATTGGTTGGTTGACTTGTGCTGGTTACTTTAGACATTTAATAAAGGAATATTTCAACTTTGAAATTTTATGAAATCATTGTTTCTATTACGATTTGTAGACATTCCGGAAACACTAATGGGAAGTGGAACAATAGAAGGAGAAGGATGTCCAAAAAAGCAGCCAAATGATACATTTACCAAAGTCACTACTGGTAAGCATATAATTTAGCCCATATATCTATTTCGTGTTTCTTATTACCTTTTTACCCGTACACTATATTTTCTTTGATAAAAATTATGTAATATATATATATATATAATTTAGGGTGTAAAAGCAATCCATATCCAATTCATTTTAATATATTAATTTCATATCTAAATCCAATTTTGGATTTTACATCATCCAATCCACGTAGTCGGATGTTTATGTGGATTTTTAAAATCCAAAATTTAAGCTATAAATACATAGAACTATAAATATAATATTTTAAATTTTACTTATCTTTTTAAGGATACGGGAAATTTTGAAAATAAAGATTATAGTATATGAAAACTTATTAATAATAAAAAAATAAACTTAAATATCATATATATATATATATATATATTTAAATACAAAAGACTCATTAATTAAATTAGAAAATATCGAGTAAATATTTTATTTTATTAAATATTAAACTTATGTTTACTTTTTTAGTAACCATATCAAATATTATATTTTATTTATAAAATAGTTAAATTTTCTACTTTTTAACTGTTAACACAATAATGTAGATATTTTTAGAGAGGTGTAGGACGTGCACTAGAAGTATGGGACACACATTAAAACAGAAAGTGCATGTATATGCATCTCACTCCTCTATTAAATGAATCAAACAAACGTTTGATAAAGAATATCTTTTACATCATGTCCCGCACCTCTGTGGACATAATTACATGACTATAGTAAATGTTAAAATGAGTATTAGGAATTTTAACTTTATTTCAATTTGATTTATAGTTGTTATTTATTTGATAATTTTTTTTTGTGTAAATAAAATAAATTGTGGTTAAATATAATTAAAAATACTTTTTTAATATTAATTATAGTTATATGAAAAAAATTAAATAAAATGTATCAAAACAAACAATTGTGGTTAAATATGCTCCAATTTTTGTACGTCTTCTCTTCTATTTTGTTTTTCAGAGTATTGGTTTCTCACCTAGTTATTAAGTAGAAGTGCTACATTAATTATTGTCTTATTATTCATATAATTTGAAATAGGTGGGGGCGGAGGATGGATTCCTATGTTGATACGGTCTTCTTGGCTATATTTGTCCCAGAAAAGGAAACTCTTGAAAAAAGAGAAGTATTTTGAACAAAATGGTGGTATGCTTCTAAAACAACAACTCTCTCAAAGACAAGCCTTAACACAATCCTTTAAAATTTTCACTAGAAATGAACTTATGAAAGCTACACACAATTTTAGTGAAAACTTAATCATTAGTATAGGTCATTCTAGTTTAATTTTCAAAGGATGTCTCGGAGATAACAGGATGGTTGCAATCAAAAAGGCAAATAATGTGGTTGGAACCCAAGTTCAGCAATTCGTTAATGAAGTAATGGTACTATCACAAATTAATCACAGAAATATTGTCAAATTCTTGGGTTGTTGTTTAGAGACAAATATTCCTTTATTGGTTTATGAATTTGTTAACAATGGTACCCTTTTCGATTATTTACATAATGAAAAGCATGCAACTAAAGAAAGTTGGAAAACTCGTCTAAGAATAGCAAGAGAGATAGTTAGTGCATTGTCATATTTACATTCTCAAGCTTCGACACCCATCATCCATAGAGATGTGAAGACTTCCAACATTCTCTTAGATGATACTTGCACGGCTAAAGTGTCTGATTTTGGAATTTCAAGATTTTTTTCACTTGATCAAACTGAAATAACCACAATCGTGCAAGGAACTATGGGCTATTTGGACCCAGAGTACCTCAACACAAGCCATTTAACTGAAAAAAGTGATGTTTATAGTTTTGGGGTAGTGCTTTTAGAATTGTTAACAGGCAAGAAAGCTATTTCTTTTGACCGGGATGAAGAGAATCGAAACCTTGCTACTTACTTTCTACGTAGCTTGAAAGAGGATCGTTTGTTTGAAGTTTTTCAAATTGGTATTTTGGATGAAGAAAACAAACAAGAGATCAAGGAGGTTGCTATTCTTGCTGCCAAGTGCTTAAGTCTTATAGGGCAGGAAAGGCCGAGGATGAAGGAAGTGGAATTGGAATTGGAGAGAATAAGTTTAATGAAGAAGTATCATTCGATCAATATAGATAAAAACGTTTTCGAGACTCAATACTTGTTTCATGAGGAATCATTTAAGGTGTATGAGCTGGAAGATAGTGGTAACCATCAATATGCATGATATTATATCATTAGGGATCATGAACTAGATGCTTTGGATGATGGAAGATGATGATGTCATGGAAGCATAAAGTCCATTTTATATCGATGTTATGTTAAACCTTTTCTGATCTTTAATTTATGATAAATTAAATTACTTGTTTTTATGAGTGTGCATACATATATAATGTATTTAATTATGTTTCCACATATAGGTTAAAGGCCTCAATTATAAATATGTGATATATATTTCCTTTGAGGAAATAAAAAAATGTCTATGTATTCTATTTAATTCTTCAATCATGATGAATTGATATATCTTCTAGGCTTTCTTAATTAATTAATTAAATACCTAATGTTATTACATTTGGACATCAAAGTTATATGTTTATTTTGTTTTGCTTTTTTTTTTTAAATATGTCAAACATTTATGGATTATTGTATCAAAGATCAAATAGATTTCTTTAAATATTATTTTTATGTCTTCAAAATGAACCAATCACACTCCTTCAGAAAATCAAGATTTTTTTTTATAGTCAATAATTACTGTGAAAATTTAAAAACAATTGAAAGAACAATATTGATTTTAGATTTTTTTTAAAAAAATATTCACACATTCAAATTGGATAATCACTTAGAATCACTATTATAGTTATTGCTCATATTACTTTTATTTATATATATATATATATGTATGTGAGAGATAATGACTCAAATTAACCATAAGAAAAATAGATAATAATCATAAGATTAAAAATAATGACTTAAGTTAAAATAACTCATTTAAAGGTATCATATACCTCCTTCAACGTAACTTTTACCAACATTGTCACCACCATTGTCGTCACCGTCACCACCACTGTCAATGGTGTAACAGTGACAATGGGATGGTGGTGATCACAATGGTGGTAGTAGTTGTGATGACAATGGTGACGTCATCATGGTGGTCACCGACAGTGATGACTGGCTGTGGCGGTGATGGTCGATGGTTATCGCCGACAGTGGTGGTAATGGTAGTAGCGATAGAGGTGACGTTGAGGTTGGGAGTGGGGTGAGGGTGAGTTACGATAAAGGAAATGAATTATATTTTTAAGTGAGTTATTTTAATTTTAGCCATTATTTTTAATTTTACCTTTATTATTCATTCCTCTCATATTTCATAATAAACTCTTTTCTCACTTGATACACTCCTTATTTATATATACACACACAATAGTTATTGTAACACGTGGAGTTTTAGCTAAAGTTGAATGAATAAATTGTCTTTTACAAATAAAAAAAAATAGTTAAGAATCACTAGTACTAGATTCAAGGGAGAGAAAATTAAACATAGAATTTATATTAATTTAGTCAAATCTCGACTTAAATCAAGTATTAGTACTATATCATGATTTTAAATATAAAAGGATAAATATATTATATAATATAATAAGGTTTAAATAAACAAAAGTAATTACATTATCCATTATCACTAGTTTAAATATAATGGTATTTTTTATTATTAAATATAGTTTAATATTAAAATAAATTTTTATTTGCTGGAAATTAAAACTAAAAGAATACACTCCTTCAAGGAATAGAGAATGTAACTTTAAAGTGGCTTACTAATTAATTATTAATTTAAAAGTTAAATGATTAAAATAAAGACTAACTTTTAATTCTGTAATATCTATTTGATTTAATTACAGCTTTTAATATTATATTTTTTATTTAATTATCCCACTAAATCGTCTAAAGTGCACATATGCACACTTTAGAAAAAGTAAATCTAAAATTAAAATTTAAAATTACCTTATAAAACAATATTAATATAAAATCAATTTAACAGAAAATATTTCTGATTCCTTAAATATTTAAAATTCTCTAATTTTTTAAAATATCCTGAAAAAAGAAAAGTAAATTAACTTCCTCCTACGTACTCTTGAATCCGACATACATAAAAGTAAAAACAGTTAATAAAATCTTTATAACAAACATTAAGGAAAAGAAAAGAAAAATGAAATAAGTATATAAGACATGTATAAATCCATAGTTTTCTTAAATTTTAAACTATATAACAATATTTTTCCACATGCAGCTCTAAGGGTACGTCACTTTCACATCCTCCCAGCCTCCATCATTAATCATAGGAGCTCCACAATATCACAGGTAATATCCCCAGCATCTCCATCATGCTCCGAAAGTACACATCCTAGGAAACATACACTATTGTTATTTGTTATTAGAAAAATGATACATTTATAATCATGACTACCATGGCTGTTAGACATCAAAGAAAAAAGAAAAAAAATTATAAATATAATAAAATTTATAATGTAATGGAATAAAAAATATGAAAATTAATAAGAAATGTTCACAAGAGTATAAATTAAAGGATTCTACATCTTTCTTTTTTTTAAAAAAAGGATTCTGCATCTATTAATGTTCTTGTTATCATTGTTGTTGTTATTACTACTAGTGAAAACACACGTGTTCTTGTGTTTATGTATTCATATTTCTACTTTAATATATTATAATAATTTTAAGTTAATATTTTTTGTAAATTTTTATATTTTGAAATATAAATTATTATGTGACATGTTTTGAAATATATTTTGTTAATTCTTATATTTTTTGCTTATGATTACATGATAGGAACATGTCAGATCATCAATGAATATGTCAAATATGGAATGAATTTAAAAAATGAAAAGAGAAGAGAGTTTGAATAGAATTCAAAATATTGTGGCACCTATGTATTTGCATGTTTATTAAAAATATTTATCATGAAATGTATACATATATTAATGATGTTTAAGGAATATTAATTTATATAAGGTAAAAATTGTGAAGATGTGCCTATATTAATAAGAAGAAGTTATATTTGTAAAATTAGGAACAATCATAAAATACTTAGAAGGGTAAAATAATCATAAAATCTGAACACCAAAATGTCACATTCTCATTATATAATATATAGTATATAATATAATATCACATATTATAAATTATAGATATAGTAAGACAATTATTTATGCTGGATATCAATATTATGTCATGGTAATTCACTCAACATCAATTTAGCACTATAACATTTTAATTTAGATAAAAAAGAAGCATCAAATTATATATGATAATTTCAATCTATTTATAAATACGTAAAATAATATTAAAAATTTATTAGATAACAATGCATTTTTTTATAAATTATATTTGAACTCCTTCTAGTTGTGAACCTATACAATCTTCTAAAATTATTTA
The DNA here is from genome assembly GCA_037954015.1 of Psophocarpus tetragonolobus. Classification (NCBI taxonomy): domain Eukaryota; kingdom Viridiplantae; phylum Streptophyta; class Magnoliopsida; order Fabales; family Fabaceae; genus Psophocarpus; species Psophocarpus tetragonolobus. Next base: position 29,098,402 of record CM075695.1, on the reverse strand, counting down.
AACACCAAGTTTATTAGACAACTATGATTTTATTTGATTTATAAAACATTGATATCAAATATATTTTGTATTAATTATAACCTATTCTTAAAATAAAAAGAATATTAATTTAAAAATCACAAAAATCCAATTATAAAATATGTCGTACAATTTACATTTAAAAATGTATGTGTTTTCGTTTAAAAAAAAGTAGAATATAATATTCTTATAGAATATTATTTGATTAATTTTTATTTGCATAAAAAATAAAATACATGTCATTTTATTTATGTAATTTCAGTTCTTTAAATAATGATTTTCTTAAAATATAAAAAATTTAATTTCAATAAATTTTATTAATATAAGATATTTTTGAAATTTTAAAATAAGGAAATATTAGTTTTGAAAACACAATAACTCAATTATATGTAGTGCAATTTAGAATGAATAACTGTGTGCTTTTTGTATTTAAAAATTGTTCAAGGTAACATTATAAAAATATTTTTTTAATTAATTAGTATTTATATTGAAAACACATTATATGTTATTTTATTTAAGTAATTAGTTTATGTTTCTTAAAGAGTCAATTTTTAAGATAATTATGACTATAATTATCTTATTCATTTATAGCTTTGAGGTCGTGCTTGTCGCACTGCTAATAGGGGAGAAACCTTATTCGTTTGTTAGGGTTTTTAATGGTTTGTTTTGTCTGGAATGTAGACAAAACAAAACCTTACTAAGTGCCTATTTGAATGTAGACAAAACAAAATCTTACTATTCACTTTCTAGGTAGCTTGAAAGAGGATGGCCTATTTGAAGTTCTTCAAAATAGTATTTTGGACAAAGAAAATAAAAAAAAGAGATCATAGAGATTTCTATTCTTGCTACCAAGTGCAAAGACTAAGCATGAAGGAAGTGGCCATGGAATTGAAGGGAATAAGGCTAATGCAAAATCATAGATATAAAAATGTGGAGGAGAATAATTATGTGCTTATGAGGCATTATCTACCAACATGTTTGTACTACACAGATAGTACACTTGTTAGGAGTAATCAACATTTTTGTATTTAAAACTATACTGAAAAGTGTTTTGACTTGCATGGTCAAACTAACACCGAATGCAACATAAGAATTTAACTGAACCGGCATAAATTCTATGTTCTTACTCCATCTCTCTGCTCTTTATAAAAAATATGTTTATCAATTATATATATATATATATATATATATATATATATATATATATATATATATATATATATATATATATATATACCACTACAAAAAGATATTATTTAGCAAGGATTTTTTAACTAGGATTGTTAAAACCAATGGTAAAAATGCATTTAACGGGGCTTTAGAAACCCCTGTTATTTAGCAAGGATTTTTCACTTACCTGTTGCAAAATTAATACTTTTTTATTTTTAATTATTTTAAAAACTTAGTTATTTCTAAAATCATTATTATACTCACTTATTTTTTTATTTTTCTCTTATTTTTTTATTTCCCTCTTCTTTTTTTAGTTTCCCCTCGTGAGAAAGGCAACAAAGGAAAACTAAAATCCCTAGTTTTTACATCTCACGCGTTAAAATTTGAACATTCAAGCAAGAAACCTAAAACTAAAATCTAAAGCTCCCATTAAAGATTTAAGCTACCTTCACACACCCAATAATATTGAAGCAACAAGTTGCCGTCGAACTACAGTGAAATTGGGTTCGCATACCAAATTGTAGTCACTCCAAGCTGTGCTTACTCGAAGCCACCATCACGACCAAGTAGCATTCGTAAGCCTCTCTTTCACTCACAATTTCGTTTTCAATCTCTAAAACTCTTCCAATTGCTCATATTTTTATCATAATAAATTGTTTAAGAGAAATTTTTTTATCATCCAAACCCTTGATCCATCATATATTTGTTGTATTGAATATTTCTCTGTGTGTGTATTTTTTTTTTGTTGAAGGTATCTAGAATTTTATGTTAATTAAGTATTTAGAATGTACCTACCATGTATTTGATAAAATGTGTCAATGAAAACTAAGTTGATATTTTGAGACTAATGGCCTTGAGTTAATTCCTTGCACCTTTTTATTTTTCTTGATTTAGAGAATTATAACCTCTAGAATGATTTCTTGACTATTTAGTAATACATGCTTCAAATATGTAATATTGGCCTTGTAAGAATGATAGTGTAAACCCACAAGAGTTGTCACCATCCTTCCTAAGTTGAATACCTTCAGCTACACATCTAAGTCCTTGTTTGGCTTTTTGTTTCTTCACCAACTGGCTGTAATGTATGCTTAAATTAAGATAGATTATTGGTTCTTTCTTTCAAGAGCACTAAGGAAGTCTCTATTTCTTCTCCAACAACAAATCCAATAGTTTCTTCTCCCTGGAATGTGAATCTAGCCGGTGAAGGCAATTTGTTGGAACCAAGAATAGAAAAAGGGAGAAGAAAGAAAGATTTTATTGAAATGAATGAAAAGAAAAGAAAATGGTAGGAATATCTACAAATGATAACCCAATAGAATGACTCATTTCATCTTAATTTCCTGTATTTATATCTAACTCATTCTAATAACTTGGGTTTGTTTGGTTAATTTTATTTTTATTGTAAAAAAATAAATATGAATTTTCACTTTGGAAGTAAAATTTACATCTAATTCTCTTTAACGATAGCATTAGTTACTAAAACAAAAATTAAAATAAAAAGCATTTCTTAGTGGCCTTGATCTAAGATGTAATTTGTTCATGTCACCATATATATTACTACACCATATTTTTTGTTACACTTTACTGCATCATATTCATATATAAATCAACAGTCAGAGAAACTAGAAATTAGAGCGAACATATTACATATATGATGGGTGATCAGTTTTCTTTCTTTGTGACCTTCCAAGCACTATTGTAGGGTCAATTCTGCTTGAGTCGATTGTTTGTTCCCTTTCTCGGATTGAGATAACATTTTTAAGAAAAAGGAATCAAAAGCACTCATATGCATTTTCTTGTTTCATTTGTACTCATACGAATTCTATTGATGATATTTTCATGTGGAGTTAGGAAGTCTTATGATTTGTGTTATTGTTATATAGGGTGGTTTTTCATTCAAAGACAACCATTTGAACATGGGGGCATCCATTTTCTTCAGAAAGTGGTGAGTGATTTGTCTATACTTTGTGGTTCAAATTTCTTTTATTCATGGATAACTATTGCACATATCTCATGCATATAATAGTATTAGTATGGTTATAATGAGTAACAATCCTTGGATCCTTTGATTTCATAGTTTTCATCATGGTTTCTTTTTTGTCATGTGCATTCCATTATCTACATGGCTACATATTATATGTCAAAACTTTTTGTCTATATTTTGTATATTATATCAATGTTAATTAAGACATGTAGGAATTTAAATATTCTATTTTGCAGTTTTATTTTATTTCTGCGAGTCTAGATTCTAATATCTAGGACCAAATTTTTCCTCTAGGAAGGATAAGTTTTGATTAATGTGCCTTTTCTTAATTTCATGTATTTGGCATTCAAAATTACATTGTTTAATTAACTTGTTTTTGATTGGTAATATTTTTAAAATGCCAAATGTTATTTATATATCTAGGTGACATAAGTTGATGTTGTGTTCCTTCCTCTCGTTGAATCTATATGTGATGGAACTCTTGCAAAATTTTTTAAGAGTATATTAACTAACTTCTATATGCTTTTATTTTCGTCCATTTGAATTGTTACTTTTTATTGACTATTAGTTTTGATTTTATATATGAGAGCAGGGGCTGGTGACAAATATATATATATATATATATATATATATATATATATATATATATATATAAATAGATAGAGAAAGAGGGAGGGAGGGAGAGAGAGAGAGAGAGGACAACTCAGGTGAAAAAAAGTGGTGGCAATGAAAGAGTGCAGACACAAACGGCACAATGCAGAGGTTGGGTTTGGTGGTTTATGGTCTCCTGCGTTTTAATGCAAACCTGCAATCAGCTTGACAATGGGGATTCAGCTAGGGTTCGAGTGGGGTTTGAGAGAGGGTTTCAAGTGAGTAAAAATGTAAAACGCAAAATACTAACTCTGTTTATTTAATAAGTTAGACATGTTTTTAAGTTGCACGCAAAATACTCATACAGCGTGTCTTCAATATGGCGCTGTGTATTTTTAAAAAATTAAATAAATCGTGTACTTTACAGTTTACACGATAAGCATCGTTATACATTCATAAATCTAGCATAGTAAAAGTGCTCATCCGCATATTTTTAAGGAGATAATAAATTTAAAATTTAAATTCAATTCTTTTAAGTCAATAAATTTAAATTAACTTATAAAAAATATCTAAAACATAAATAAACTTAAATTAAAAGTATTTTAAATTTATTTTATTTCAAATTCGTCCTGAAATTTTTAAAGTTTCCTAACTCTTTAACAAATTCAGAATAAAGAAAAGTAAATTCTCTAATCTTTTACTCATGAATCCAACATACATAAATACATAAAACTAAAACACAGTATAAATAAAATAATAAAACAAATAATTCTATAAAACACATAAATATGGTTTCGTTAAATTTTAAATTATATAACCATATTTTTCCACAACAACAAAGGCAGTCACTTTCACAAAAAATTATTACTAACTAAAAGGTTTTTCATCCTATGACTTGAATACCCTCTTCCCTCAGGAATGCCACAATTTCACTAAAATGATATACTTTTGTAAAAGTTTACGCAAATAGGTAATTTGAAAAGAAATTGTGTAGTTGGACTTGTTGACAATAGAAGCGCTAACTAGCTGAAAGTATCATGCATAAAAAGTATGTGGGAAGTGCCAACTCTGTAGACGTATCCCACCTTCTGCAAAGCTGAGAGGGATAATGTTGCAGATGGAATGTGCTGCCTCCACTACCATTCCAACATTTTCAAAATCCACAAGGTGATGGTCAAAAAGATAAAGATCCACCTCATGATGGAGTAAGCCAAAACAAGTTGTTCATGTGAATCTCCTGGTGTGGTCGGCTGTCGGAGTCTGCGGCACGATGGTGTGGTGCACCATGACTTGAAGCTGCAAAACCTTTTCCTTGATGCAACAACAACTTCAAGGTCTTTGACTTCACTCTCTTAGCACCATTGATGCAGCTCCTCCACACCACATGCAACAATTCTGATGTTGACCGGATGCACTTGTGCAGTTGGCACATCCCTTTCAGTTGTGTAGAAAGTGGGATACTTCTGTAGAGTTGACGCTTTCCACGTACATTGTATGCAAGATACACCTACGTAGTCAATAGTTGACGCCTCTTTGGTCAACAAGTCTAGCTACACAATTTCGATAAACACTTTTCCCGGTATTCCATTTGTGTTAATATTTTACAAAAGTACATTATTTTGGTAAAATTGTCTTTGCTAACACCCCTTGTAACAGTCCCGTTCTTACAAAAAATTATTAAATGATTTCAGATTACATGTCATTGGTTTCAATCAATAAATATAATGTAATATATAATATTTAATTAATACAATTTACAATATAAACTAATTAATTAATTATATGTTAATATTTATTTGTTAGGACGGTCCAGGATCATCTAATAATTTTACCTTTCTTACACAACAATACTTGCAAGTGGCCCATGAGGGCCACGAGATCCACCCTTTGCGGCAAACCTTGCCTTTCTTCCACTTGCCCTCGTGCATGTTGCGGTTGGGCCGGAGAGGGACGTTCCCAGAGAGGCTTCTGGAGTAGATATCGCTGTTGGGGAGGACACGTTCCACCACGAAAGCGTGAAGAGGGAAAGGAGATGCAATGAAGTCTCCTGCACTACCATTACTACTCCTTATTGCAGTGTCAAGTAATGAATCAAAGCTATGGTCAGGGGATGCTCCAAATTCAGACGCAGTCTCACTTCTTATCGCACTGTCCACTGTCTCCTGAAAACTCAATATTGCCATCTCCATTCTCCCAACAATTTCAACATCAGCTGAAACTATATATGTTATGTGCTTTAGTGGACGGTGGAATTAAGACAGCGCTGCAGCATGCTTTGGACACAGACACAGCGTATTATAATTGAGATGAGAAGATGCTGAGAAGTTGCCAGGAAAGTGAAAACACGATTCCAATGGATAAAACTTTTCAAAAGCTTCTATCAACTTACACTATGTTAAAAAACAATGTCGACCACGACTTCAACTGTATCTTTTTCACTTTTTTATTTTTTTTTTTCTCCCTTTTTCTTTTCCATGCCTTTTATTTTCTTGCCATGCCATGCTCGTGCCATATGTAAACAACAGGCTAGTTTCAGCCAGCAGTAAAATTCCATGAATCTTGGTTTTGCAAGATTTGTCCCGCTGCCTTTGAATCATCCACTGTCTATTTAGGAATTTCAATCCCTTTAGCTCAGCTCCTTTTCTATTCATTATAACCTAAATGTTAGGTGCATTGGATTATTTATGCAATGAGCAATCATACACGTAGCACTACACAGTTAGCTACTTCTATTACACACCCTTATTTGATTAACTTATTTAATTTTATAATATATTGATATTAATTATTTAAATAAATTATAATAAAATATATTATAAATTAAATAAGTGTAGGTAAACGGTACATGCTCTTCAAGGGTATATCTCATTCAACATTAATAACAAAAACTTCTTTTTGTTTCTTTTCTTCTTCCTCGGGTTTAGGGTTTATGCTATGATTTGGTTTTCTTTTCTCGACAGTGATATTGATTCAGTTTCTGGTCTAGAAATAATCACTTTTTGTATGAGTTTTATATATATATATATATATATATATATATATATATATATATATATATATATATATTAAATAAATATTTAAAATCTTATCATTATAATGTAAGTAGAAAATAACAATAAGTTAAAATAATGTTTTTTTAAGAAAAAATTTATTTGACAAGGGAAGAATAACGTTGATGTTATATTATTATTTTTTGTCTTTTGAATTTTGAGATACTGGAATAGATTAGTATACTTAATTTTTTTTCTTAATTAATTACCATCATAATTAATAATATTTTATTTCTAAAACTAATTTATAATAATAAAAAAATATTAACTTTCTTTTTGCCACTTTTATTATATATTTTTAATTGAGATTAAACGATTAATTAAATATGATATTTTTTTAATTCTTAGGTTTTGAGAAACAAGTTATATGACAACTTTTTATCTTATACTTCTAAACAAATAAAAATAACCTATAAGATAAAAATATTATAATGACTTGGCTTTAGTATACTTGGTATACACCATTGCTAATTTTAAATTTTAAAGCGTATAGTTTTGACAGTTTAAGAATTTTAACCTTAATAAAGTAAAAGCTAATGAATATCAACATATAAATATTTTAAAAAAACTATATAAGCTCTTATTCTCTCTTGCACAACTTTTCTAGGGAAAAGGTCACATAGATTAATTTTAAGTCATAAATCAAGTTAAAAATACCCTTTAGTTCTATATAAGAATTGATTTCTTGAGCTCTTACAGACAAAGAGCTAACAATTGCCACTACACAAGTGGCTATAACAATTAATTAATTAATAAAATAAATATCTCTTTTGTGATATATTTTTTATCTTATAATTTTGAATATTACTTTTATTTTCATTTTTATTTTTATTTTTTATTTTTATTTTATTCCTTTTTATTTATCTACATTCTTCACTCATGTGCTTCCTAAATGATATAGCGAAATAGAAATGTAAACAAATAGCACCATAGTCTTTGTTTATACTAGTACTTAATTAATAATAATAGTATGACACATGTTATTTATACACTATAATTTCATTTTTTTATTTTTTTAACTTAGATTTAACTTCTTAACATATTATTTATGGACTTAAGTCACATAACTAGTTTTAGAATAATAACTTGACGTGTGGAAACTTTCTTAAATCAGGAAAAATAAAAAAGTAAATTATTTTTCATAATATGAAGATTGTATTTATGATTTTTTTAAACATTTTTTAGCTATTTTTATATTATTACTACAAAAATTTATTTTCTATTGTACAAAGAAAGTAGTTATTTTTAAAATAAATTACTTTTCAGAAAATTTATCTAAATGAAAATAATTATAATAAATTTTAAATAATTAATTATAGATAATCAATTATTAAAACAATATAATTTTTTCAACTTTTCTATTTGTATATCCTTCCTTGACGGACATGTTTATATTTTCAAGGGAAGATGTTTCGGACATATTGTCTTGGTTTTTCCTCTTGAATTTCCTTGAAAATACGTTAGCTCAAAACTATATTTTTCCTCTTCTCTCTTTTTATACTAATCTAAACCCCGTTATAGTTATCTCCTTCAAATTTATTTGAGGATCACATGGATAATATTTGATTAGTTATAAATAATTGATCAAATGGATAAAGTCTTCGTCAACTATGAACACGTCAATGGTGGTCTACCTAGCTGTTATGTAGTCAATTCATATACTAGTGGATTCACTTTTTCAATAATAATTTATCTTCACTTGTCCTTCCCCTGCTAAAGCAACTTTACTTCCTTATCTTTAATAATATTCGTATTAACGCGTTTGGCAAATTAAAATTTAAATATCAGTCACAGTTTATAAGTATCATTGGATATCGAGTGAAGTGAAGACGAGCTATATAATAATCTTTTTATATTTGAGGTAGCTTTTTCAGAAGTTGCATGAGATAAAAAACAATGATAGTACCAATATTGCTGCAAACCGATATTTTAAACAAGTTTATAAGGGAATATTATCTATATAGAATCAAACACTAGTTTGCAGAATGACGGTAGATATACTTAATTTGGTTGAAAATGGTGAGTGAGTAGTTATAAATTCATATCAGGATAAAATAACAGTTTATAAATTACCCTAGTTTATATATAAAAAAATTGAACAAAGGAAAGCCCAAGAAACACTTCACAAATTTAATATCAAGTATATATATATATATATATATATATATATATATATATATATATATATATATATATATATATATCTTAAAAACTTAAACCATATTAGAACCAATTAGTTCTTTTTAAACATATATTTGAAACATAGAATCAATTATTATATTATGATGCACTACTTTTTCATTAAATTTAATATATTACTACAAATCGCGACTAATTAAACCAAATTTTTTTTAAAAAAATAAATTTTCAAATTTTTAAATGAAAATTTTAAACATATATTGTTAAAATTTTTTATTACTTTTTTATCATTAAACTAATTTTATGTTAATTAAATTAATTTTTTACATAATAATTTTATTCTTATAACTATACTCTTACCATTAGGTGAGAATGAGATTATTAGTTTTAGGATATTGTTGACTATTTTGGACTCAATTATAAATAAAAAAATAAGATAGACTCGAATAAAATATCTTTAATAAATAATTTTAAAAATAAATTTATTCTATATTAAAGTTAGTAAAAATTAAATAATTTGAAATAATTTTATTAATTATTATAAAATTGGTTACTTTTACTTATGTTTAAGTTTGGGGAATTAATTATTATGTTCTATAGAATCATACATTAAAATAAAACAAAAAATACACTCTCTCAAAATGAATGTCATTTTAAGTTGTTATAACAGATAAGAAAAATTAATAAAAAAATAAAAAATGGTGATTTTACAAAATTATTTTTTTCTGTTTTAATACTACGTTAAAAACTTAAACAGTATTATTAAAAATATTATAGTAAAAAATAATTAATATTATATTAAAAATAGATGATACTAACACTTATTTTAGAATAAAGATTTTTGAATAGTTAAAAGTGATATTATTAAAAGTTAATTACAATATATGATACGCTTTTTATTTTGAGTATGAAATCCGTGTAATAGTAGGCAGTCCAAAGCATGAAGGAGCTGTATTCCACTCTCCACTAAAGCACATAACATGCATAGTTTGAGTTTGAGCTGATAGTGAAATTGTTGGGAGGGATGGAAATGGCAATGTTGAGTATGTTCAATCAATACTCTAAAAAGTATATGTTAAAGGAATTGATGTTATATAATTATTATGATGAAAGTATAAAGTAGGTTTTTGAATTATATTGTACTAGACACAAATTATAGTATGTCAATTAATGATATTGAATTGATAGAATGAGAATGGATGTGTACCTGAATTGACATTCATGTCCATGAGCACTATTGAACAGAACTCTAGGAGGTTCTTCTGGCTACCTTCTGAGGGGTTACTGTAGAGAACAATTCTGATGTGTAAATTTGCTTAATGGGATGGCAAATTTATAACCCCCAAGGGTAGTCAGGGACCTCTCCTAATTGAGCTTTTAATTTGATTGACCTAACCCATCACAGAGTCAATCTCACTGTAATCTCAGTTCAATTAACCATATTGTTAAAGATAAGATAGTATCAGTTAAAGATAAGATATTGTCGGTTAATGATAATAAATATTGAGTGATACTAATTCACAATTAATTTCAACATTCTCCCACTTGGATAGTGTCAATCAATAATCAACATACAAATCATTAAGCTAAAACGACAATTGCCGATATATCATATTAATTAACAATATGAAAAATATGAGCAACAAAATAAATATCCGATAGGGATATTAATCAATTGCATTTAACTAATATTTTTCATAGATGTATGGCATAATGCAGTCCCATAAATGACACTACAATGGTCCAAGCATAAATAAAATGCTAATAAGAAACATGAAATGACGTCAACTAGAGCATGTCTCTTAAAGAAAATAGAGAATCAGACTCCCACTAACTTAATACATCAAAAGCCTTGACTAAACCCATGTGAGTTACATGAATAAGAAAAATTCCAACAGTTAAGGCCTTAGTTAGTGGATCTGCTAACATCTCCTCAGAATCAATGTTTTCAATCCAAGTGTGAAAACTTTGAATTTGCTCTCTAACAAATTGATACTTGATATCAAAATGTTTTGAACGAGTAGAGCTTTTGTTGTTTCGAGAGAAACTCACAGCAGCAGTATTGTCACAGTAAATCACAAGTGGCCTGGAAATGCTTTCAACTATGTGAAAGTCAGATATCAATTTCTTAAGCCACATGGCCTGGCGAGTGGCCTCAAAACAAGCAACATACTCTGCTTCCATGGTAGAGGTAGCTGTAAGAGACTGTTTAACGCTCTTCCAAGAAATAGCTCCTCCTGCCATCATAAAAATAAAGCCAGAAGTAGATCTACGATCATCAGGGCAACCTGAAAAATCAGAATCAGAATAGCCAGTGACTTGAAGTTGATCAGACTTCATAAAAGTCAACATATGATCCTTGGTTCCCTGTAAATATCGCATGACCCTTTTAACGGCTTTCCAATGACCCAAACCTGGGTCGCTCAAGTATCTGCCTAAGGCATTAACGATGAAAGCAATGTCAGGACGAGTACAGACTTGAGCATACATCAGACTGCCAACAGCGGAAGTGTATGGAATTTTCTTCATAGCATCCACTTCTTCATCATTATGAGGACATTGTTTGTTAGATAATTTGTCACCACGTTGCACAGGTGCAGCACATGGGGAGCAAGTATTCATGTCGAACTTCTTGAGAATCTTCTCGATATATCCCTTTTGAGATAATCCAACTATGTCACGTGACCTATCACGAAGAATTTGGATGCCTAGAACAACAGAAGCTTCACCAAGGTCTTTCATATCAAAATGTCTGCACAACATTGATTTTGTCTCAACCTATAGGTTCATACAACTACTAGCAAGGAGAATGTCATCGACATATAATACGAGAATGATGAAATTACTCCCACTAGTCTTCAAGTAAATGCACTGGTCTGCAACATTTTCCTTGAAATTGTAAGTAATGACAACCTGATCGAATTTTAAATACCATTGCCTAGATGCTTGTTTCAGTCCATAAATGGACCTTTTAAGTTTACACACCAAATGCTCATTGCCTGCTTCAACAAAACCATCAGGCTGAACCATGTAGACATCTTCAGCAAGATCTCTATTCAGAAAAGCTGTCTTTACATCCATCTGGTGTAGCTCTAGGTCAAAATGAGAAACTAAAGCCATGACAACTCGGAGTGCGTTCTTCGTTGAAACTGGTGAAAAAGTTTCTTTGTAGTCAACGCCTTCCCGTTGACTATAACCTTTAGCCACCAATCGAGCCTTATACCTATCAACCTTTCCATCTGGAGTATATTTTGTCTTAAAGACCCATTTAGATCCAACAGGCTTACATCCTGCTGGCAAGTCCACAAGATCTCAAACATTATTATGAGACATGGAAGACAATTCATCATGCATAGCTTTTAGCCAGTCAGAAGCATGAGAACCAGAAAGTGCTTCCTGAAATGTGATGGGATCATTATCATCATGTGGATCATATTCGTGCTCCTGAAGGTATACAACATAGTCATTTGGTATAGAAGGTCGGCGTATTCTCTGAGATAGTATTAATGGGGCTACATCGACATCATCAAGTTGTTGATCATTGAGTTGTGGTTCATCAACTCGTGGCTCTGTCATTTGTTCATCTTGCCTCTCAACAATTTGTTCATCTGTGTGAACCATTGGGATTGAGATGTCTGTAGGAAGAGAATAAGATGGTAATGGAAGCATGGTTCGATCTTCTCTGAAGGTCATCATTCGAGGTGTGTAACTCCCACTGTCCAAATCATCCTCAAAGAAAACTGCTCGGTCAGATTCAATAACTCGTGTAGAGTGAGAAGGACAATAAAATCTACATTCTCTAGAACCGATACAGTAGCTAATGAAATAACCGCTAATAGTTTTGAGATCAAGTTTCTTTTGTTTAGGATTATAAGGTCTTACTTCTGCCTTACAACCCCATACATGGAAATGTCTCAAACTCGGCTTTCTACCAGTCATTAGCTCAAAAGGAGTTTTGGGCACAGATTTGCTAGGTACCTGATTAAGGATGTACATAGCAGTTCGCAAAGCATCTCCCCAAAGAAATTCTGGCAGAGATGAATGTGATAACATACATCTTACCATGTCCATGAGTGTTCGATTTCATCTTTCAGCAACGCCATTTTGTTCAGGAGTTCCAGGCATGGTGTATTGAGCTTCAATTCCGTATTCATCAAGGAATCGAGCAAATGGATCTAGATTTCTTCCTGTCTCGTCATAACGACCATAATATTCTCCTCCTCTATCAGACCTTACACACTTAATTTTCTTTTCTGTTTTCAACTCAACAAAAGCTTTAAAGGTTTTGAAGGCTTCAAGAGAGCTTGCTTTATCCTGAAGAAGATATACCCATCCATGTCTGGAGAAGTCATCTATGAAGGTAATAAAATACCTATATCCACCCATAGCAGTAGGTGTAATAGGTCCACATATGTCTGTGTGAATTAATTGTAGCACATCGTCACATCTGTTTGAACTTTTATTCCTGGTTTTGGCAGTGAACTTTCCCTTGATGCAATCGACACAAGTGTCATAATCTGAGAAGTCAAGATCATGCAGAATACCTTCTTTTATGAGTCTTTCAATTCGAGGCCTAGAAATATGCCCCAAACGTCTATGCCATAGCATAAAGGAAGATTCATCAATCCTGTTACGTTTACTCCCGTTAATGGAGTTAACTGACATATCAGTTACGTTTAACATGTAAAGTCTGTCATGCAAAACTCCTGAACCAACAACAGTTGAATTATAATAAATCACCAATTTTCCATCACCAAAATGAAAGTTGTATCCACATTTGTCTAAAACAGAAATTGATATCAAATTCCTTCTCATGGAAGGGACATAAACAGCATCTTGCAATAATAAAGTATGTCCAGAGGATAAACATAAAGAGACGACTCCAACGTCAGCAACGGGTACTCCAGCTCCATCTCCCATAACAATCTTCGTCTCAACATCACTTGGTTTCCTCAGGCTTGTGAACCCCTGTAAAGAATTCACAACATGAATAGTAGCCCCTGAGTCTAACCACCAGGAATTTGGAGGAACATCAACCATATTAGATTCAAAGCAAGTTAGTGCTAGCAGATTACCTTGCTTCTCCTCTTTCTTTTTCAGGATAAAGCAATCTTCCACCTTGTGACCACGTTTCTTACAATACTTGCAAGAACCTTTAAAGAATTTCTTCTTGGGTTCTAAATGTCGTTCTGCTTTCTCTGTACCCTTTTTCTTCTTTCCTTTATACCTGTTAGCACCTTTAGCACCTGAACTAGAAGCAAGGAACTGAATGCTATTAGGCTTATTTTTCTTCATTGACTCCTCCTCTTGGGTGAATATTGCAATCAATTCATCCACTCCATAGTCATACTTTTGAATGTTATATGAAGTCTTCATGATATCAAACTGAGAAGGCAGAGATTCCAAGATGCGATAGATTAAAGTGTCTTCACCAACCTCAACCTTGAGAGACTTCAACTTATTATAGAAATGTACTAACTTCATAATGTGTTCACGTACGCCGCTGACACCATCATATTTGGTCTTCTCAAATAAGGAAAGATATTGGTTTTTCTGTGCCTTATCAAAAGTTGTGAATTTTTCACCGACTGCTTTCAGAAAAGCACTGGCATCATCAAGATCTGGAATGCTCTATCTAATAGATTTCTCCATGGTGAATTTAATCACCTTCAGGCACACTCTGTTAGAGTGTTCCCATTTCTCATGAGAAATTCGCTGAGCTTCAGAAGACTCATCTGTAAGAGGCGCAAACCTCGTCGTCCTCAATGCTAAATCCAGATTGTCAATGGTCAGGTAGAGATCTAATGATTCTTTCCAGTCCTCATAATTTGTTCCGTTTAGAGTTTTGACGAAATTAGGAAGAAAACTGAACATCACAATAAAGGAAAAAAGTGATTTAAAAGTTCAACTTAAAATAAATCCCTAAGCAAATTACAATACATTATAACTTAAATTAATAAATTCTAGCACCGATAGGGTACCAAAAACATTAATATAAGTCAAGAGAAATGCATTGTATAACAACAAATTATACTAATAACAACACACCGTAGGGTATAATTATCACTAATATAATGAATTAATATTTATTCATAAATTTACACAAATGCATCCACGATAGGTGAAATTACAATTATGTAAATTAATAGCATAAATCATGCTTTATTTCATATGATTTTAATTATCTTAAAATATGACAAACAAAATTCACATCATCATGCCCACAATAGATAGGTCATCACAATGCAAATTAACAGAAAAATCATATTGTAAGTAATAATTCAATATTCAAAAAATTTGAGAGTAATATGCCACAATAATTCAAAAAATACGTCTCAAAATTAAATAAATTCTGATATTATAAAATTTCAAAAAAACAATTTTAATAATTGTATTTCAGGCCTTTAAAATTAATAATAACAGTACGGTTCCATTGCAATTGCACCAGCGGAGAATCGAACCCAGGTCTATCCCGTGATAGAATCACGATTCTACCCCTAGAGCACTAGTGCGGCTTTATCCTTTTGTGCCATTTCTTTCTTCTTCTATCATTTTAATGCGACCAACATTCTTTCCCCACAGTTTTGAATCGGAGTTCTTGCTGAGAGAGAAGAAGAAAGAAGTGGTCGCATCTTCTTTTGCAGCAACGGGTTACATAAAAAAAACGAAGGAGCGCGCGCGGAGCAGCGTCGAAAGGCAAGATCCGACGGACGGCGGAGTGCTGCTGGAGCGCGTGCGGCCCGGTGGAATGACATCAAAGGCCCAAGATCCGCCGTGATCTGGGCGGTTCGAGACGCGGCGGAGTAGGAGTGCGTGGAGCAGCGTCGAAACCCAAGATCTCCGACGGGATCTGCGCGGCTGAAAACGCAGCGGTGAAGCGCCGCTTGGAGCGTGCGTGGCCCAGCGGAACAGCGCCGAAGCGCGATCTCCGCCGCGAACACGGTCGCCGCGGTGATCTGGGCGGTTCGAGAAGGCGGCAGAGTACCGCAGGAGTGCGCGGAGTAGCGCCGAAGACCAAGATCCGACGGGATCTAGACGGGGTTCTAAACGCGATCTCTGCCGCGATCTGGGCAGCCCGATCTCCGCCCTTCACAGGTTCCGATCGTGCGGCACGAGGAAGGTGCGGCGCGGCAGGGTCGGGACCACCGGGAGGCTCGCAGGTCCCAGCGGGCGACGCGGCTGCCGGCGGACGACTCGACTACCGCCGCGTAACCGGTCAGGTATCATTCGGTCTCTTTCCCTCTCTCAAAAACGCATGTATGTTAATGTTGAAATATAGGGTTTGTTCAATTGACAAAATAAAATGTATCTAGTCAGCTCTGATACCAATTGATGAAAGTATAAAGTAGGTTTTTGAATTATACTGTACTAGACACAAATTATAGTATGTCAATTAATGATATTGAATTGATAGAATGAGAATGGATGTGTACCTGAATTGACATTCATGTCCATGAGCACTATTGAACAGAACTCTAGGAGGTTCTTCTGGCTACCCTGAGAGGTTACTGTAGAGAACAATTCTGATGTGTAAATTTGCTTAATGAGATGGCAAATTTATAACCCCCGAGGGTAGTCAGGGACCTCTCTTAATTGGGCTTTTAATCTGATTGACCTAACCCATTACAGAGTCAATCTCACTGTAATCCCAGTTCAATTAACCATATTGTTAAAGATAAGATATTGTCGGTTAGAGATAAAATATTGTCGGTTAATGATAATAGATATTGAGTGATACTGATCCACAATTAATTTCAACATATTATAGATATTTTGTTATTTATGTCAAGGTGGATGTCTTGTAAACATTTTTATCTTCCTTGTTGGATCTTTAAAAAACAATGGAACTGAAACTTTTCATTCAAATGATATGCATTCATTAAGAAGAGTATTAGTGAAACTTTTTTTTTAATATTTTATAATTAATTAAATTTCTATAAATTTTTTTAACTTTAATAGGTTTTATAATTTTCTTTTTAGTTTATTGTAAAATTGAGAATTTTTTTAAAAAAATTAACTAATTATAAAAAGAGTTTAAAAAAAAAGTTCCCTAAAAGTTTCCTTCCACTCTTCTGGTCATCAAAATCCACAGGGATATAATTTTAAACTTTTAATAAATAAATATATTCTTGAAAGACTTTCATTATCATTTCCGTTTGTTTTAAAAAGAACAAGTATGGAATATCTTATTATATGTATGTTTTAAGAAAATTTGCTTATAATGTGATAATAAATAATAAATTCATTTATCAAATCCAGATTATTAATTAATTTAGGTTTAATTGATAAATTCTTCTTATATTTATTTATTCAATTAATTTCCAATATTTTTTGGAAGTTTCCATTTGATCTCCATTTTTTCAAAACATATAAATGCGGTCTTCTTTTTATCCAAAATGATGTCACTTTGGTTAAATGTAACAACAAAATATCACATTTGTGAATTTAATAATAAGAATCTTATTTAAGTTTTAAAAAATATTTAGACCTAACTGAATATATATGAAAATTAATTACCCATTAGTCTTAAATTTTTTTTCTACATATATGTGAAAATTAAAGATTATTTATTCTTGATATCATCAAACGTATTGTTTTGAACAAAAAGTGATATTACTTGTGCATTTTTGAAAAATAAAGTGCTAATTAGAGTTTTGAATGTATGAAGATCTAACTAAATAAAGTAAAAAATTTGGATCAATTTAATAATTAAATATTTTGTTATTAAAAAATAAAAAAAAATATTTAAAATTGTGATAATAAACTAAATATTTAAGAAAGAAAAGGAAAAAAGGAAGAAAAAATAAAACATAAAAACAATAAAAATTGAATTAAAAAATATAAAAGAATATATTATTTTAAAAAAATAAAAAGTATAAAAGGAAGAAAAAGGAAAAATAAATAAAAGAAAAATAAACAAAAGATAAATTAAAAAGTGATGAAAAGGATACACTTTAACTTTAACGTGTGGTCGATATTCCTTTTTCACCAATAATAAACCGTGTCTTGCCTTGGCTCGCACCTTCTTAGCAACTTCTCATCTCAATTATAATACGCTGTGTCCAAATGATGAAGCAGCTGTCTTCAACCCTCCACTAAAGCACATAAAATGAAAAATGAAATAGGTAGTGAAAATGTTGGAACCATGGACATGACAATATTGAGTTTTGTTGAGGTAGTGGACAGTGCGATAAGAAGTGAGAGTGCATCAGAATTGGGAGAATCCCCTGCCTATAGTTTTTCTTCATTGATTGACAGTGCCATAAGGAGTAGTAATGCCAGTGTTGCAGATTTCATAGCATCTCCTTCCCCTTTCCATGCTATCGCTTCCGCAGTGGACTTGAGGTCGAGGAGTGATGCTGAGCGATTATTCACCAACAGTTTCTCACTTGACAACAAGATTGATTGCCAAGGTAATTCATTAACTAATTATGTATAAGGAATAACAGGAAATAGGAAATCCGCCGGAAATAGGTTAGAGATACTTACACTTAACAAATGTTTTTTAATATATTAATTTTTAACTTTTTTTTTAACACTAGATACATACATTAGATTTTACATGCTTTAGTTTAAAATGTTTATAAACGTTATGTGACTTGTTTTGATAATCAAATTTATATAACATACCAGGGAATGTCAAGAAACCTAGTTATGCTGTTTTTAGAGGCCATAAGAATTATGATTTGATGTTGAATCTTCAACTGGGCATCAGATACACTGTTGGGAAGCATAGTTGGATTTTTCGAGAGCTAAGGCTACAAGACTTCGATCCCAAGACGAACTTCTGGACAAGGTTCCCTCCAGAAGGGTCTAGGTTTACACCTCCACATCAGTCTGTGGATTTCAGGTGGAAGGATTATTGTCCAGTAGTCTTCAAACATCTAAGGCAATTATTTGGAATAGATCCTGCGGATTACATGCTTGCTATTTGCGGCAACGACACACTAAGGGATATTTCTTCACTTGGCAAAAGTGGAAGCTTAATTTGCCTCGCTCAAAACCGGTTCATAATCAAAACCTTAAAGAAGTCGCAAGTCAAAGTGCTTGTCAGGATGCTTCCGAGTTACTATCAACATGTGTGTCGGTACGAGAATTCGCTGCTAACAAAATTTCTGGGGGTTCATTGTGTGAAACATAGTGGGGGTCAGAAGACTCGGTTTATTGTGATGGCCAATGTATTTTGTTCTTCTGAGTATCCCATCCATCAGCGATATGACCTCAAAGGTTCTTCTTATGGTCGTACAACTGATAAACCCCTGGAGGAAATTGATGAGACAACCACTCTTAAAGACCTTGATCTTTATCTTTTCTTCCGCCTAGAAAAGTCTTGGTTTCAAGAGCTTAAACGCCAACTTGATAGAGATTGTGAATTCCTGGAAGCAGAGCGAATAATGGACTACAGTTTCTTGATTGGCCTTCATTTTCGTGATGATAGCTCACGTATTGAACATGATATGAATCGGGAACATCTAGTTCAGCTGGGAACAAACATGCCTGCTATAGCCGAGAGAGTGTGTAAAGATGATGGTGATGTCTCTGATGTAATCCTCTACTTTGGTATAATTAACATTCTCCAAGATTATGATATAAGCAAAAAGCTAGAGCATGCATACAAGTCCCTGCAAGTGGATCCTTCATCCATCTCAGCCGTTGATCCCAAGCTATACTCCAAAAGGTTTAAGGATTTCATGGGTAAAATCTTTGTAGAGCAGAAATGAGTCATGAGAGATAATTGGAATTGATGTGTTTGACGAATTAAAATTTAAATATAAGATATACTTTACTCTCTTAGTTCCATTTTAACAGTTAGATTTTTAGAATATTCAAATTTAGGTGATTTTTTTTTATAAAAAATATTCCAATTTAACTACAATTCATTTGAAACGAAGGGAATATAATTTGCATTGATGACAATAATTTTCTCTAGACCCAAAAACTTGATAGGATATTCAAGCAATTGAACTAAATCTTTCAAGTAACATAGTAATGGGTAAGTTATTGTCTCCACAGACTTCCAGGCTCCAACTGCATAGTAAGTCTCTAATCTCACTCTCCCAATTTATTTTTCGTTCCTATCATGTTCTGAGATCCGATTGACCTCTTTGTTTCTCAATATCACTTTCCTAAGCACTAAGCAGCACCAAACAACCATCTACGCTTCTCATCTCGTCTCTAGCTAGCAGCGAACAGGTTCAATTCTTTAGCTGAATCTTTTATATTACTTAATTTGGAAATTTAATGAATTTGTTAAATGCTTAAATTTTGAAATACTAAATGCCTAAATCTTGAATTTGTAAATTTATTGAATTTGCTGAATCCAGAATTTGGTGAATCTTGTTGCTTATCCTTATGCGCAGTAGGTTCTATACTTGTTAATAATTTACTGAATTTTGTAAATATACATGATGTGTATTACTTTATTTATTTGTTGAACGTGATAACAAAAAGACTAAGGCTAAGATTAAGTCTACAACATTTGATTTTTGAAATTTTTCCATAAGATTGATGTGTGTAATTAAAGATGTAAAAGAGAAGACAAGGTGTAAAGGTTGTAAAAAGAAATATATAATTGGAGGTAAAAAGTATGGTACTTTCAATTTAAATCACCATGTTGAAAAATTTAATAAAATCAAATTTGAAAATCTGGGTTAAATCATTTTAGACATGTAAGGAAAGTTGAAATCAAGAAAAATTAATATGGTGTCTCGTGAGTTGTGTGTCAAGCTATTTTTTTAAAATCGGACCGATAAAACTATTAGTTCACAGTTTATTAGTTCAACTGTTATTGAAACCAGTTGTTGAACTAGTCATACTAAAATAATATTTTTTTTATTATTAATGTATTATAAAAATTAAGATTATAAAAGAAAACAAGCTATTAAGAAGTTAATTATAAAAGAAAAAAGTGTTTTTACTAAATACACCTTAATATTACTAAGTTAACTCCTATTTTTAGTAATTTTTTAATTTAAAAACGGGTGAACTTAGAAAAAAAAAGGGTACATTTAACAAAATTTTAAAAAAAAATTATGAACTTGTTCAACCGGTTGAACCACTGGTTTTACTGGTTTTTTTATTTTAAGATCAGTTCTTTGCTTGACCAATTTTTTATATTGACCAAACCAGTTACCAAATCGGTTCATCGATTTTTCAGTCAAATCAATAGGTCCGGTCTAGGTTTTTAAACATAGGTCTTAAGTTAATTATTCGATATGTTTATCTTACAAATTTGTTGAGTATAGATCTAGAGCTTAGGGCTTGGATAACTTATTTGAATCTTGAGATAATTTGGGTTTCACATTATTCTAGTCGAGTCCACCTTATTGTAGGAGTTTCGTATGAAATACAAAGCTCTAATACATCAATCTTAACGTTGTGAGTTATTCTACATTACTATAATATATAATTGATATTAGGGATGTGCATGAATTGAATATTTAAAAATCCTATTTATATCCAATCCAAATCCAATTAATTGTCTATTTAATGGGATTAAATTTTTTGAAAATAATTTAAAATCGATTTATAATTAAAATCCAATCATTATCTATAAAACACCATATGATATGGATGCCAAGTTTACGTAAACATCAAAACACCAATCATTGTCTACACACCTAGCTGGCATGTGCTTGTGCTTCGTTATGCAGTCTGGTCATACCTCATGTTGGGAGTTATGACTGCGCATGGTCTATATCCAAAGGTATCCATTTTTTAAAATTAATTGTGTTAAAAAATATTACTTTTATAAATATATTATTTTAGTTTTATTTATGCGCGTTTTTTTTTTTAATCATAAAAATTCTAGAACGTTTAATTTGAAATCCTAAGTTGGATTCTTGAATTCAAGCCGTCTCGAAGATCTTTCTCTGAAAACTCATTCATAAGTGAACCGCGTCTTGCCTTGCCTCACAGCTTCTGAGAAACTTCTGATGTGAATATATATAATACGCAGTGTTCAAAGCATGCAGCAGCTGTATTTGATCATTCAGTAAAGCACATAGCATACACAGTTTGAGCTGATACTGAAAGTGTTGGGAGCATGGAAAGGTTAATAATGATGAGTTTTGTTGAGGCAGTGAGCAGTGCAATAAGGAGTGATACTTCGTCAGAACTGGGAACATCCTCTCCCCGAAGTTTTGCTTCATTGATTGACAGTGAAATAAGGAGTAGTAATGCTAGTGTACTAGATTTCATACCCTCTCCTTCCCCTCTCCATTCTTTCGCTTCCACAATAGACTTGAGGACAAGATCTGATGTTCAACCATCATTCACCAACACTTTTTCAAACAAGATTGATTACCAAGGTCATTCATTAATTAATTATGATAGAATAATGATAGACATATTATACATTCTTATTAATATTTTTTATTTTTTTTTATATTACATCATAAATTTTATTATACTTTTATTTATATATATATATATATATATATATATATATATATATATATATATATTCTCTCATTAGACATGTAATAACATATATAAAGTGTAACTTATGTATAAGGAAATTGTAAATTAATCTCTAAAGGTTACTCGTAGGTTTTTATGGTTATTTTTAACGTGTCCGCACAGTACTTCGTTTAGATGATGTTTTAAATTATTTGAAAATGATGATTTACAAGCACTGATTCCATGTATAATGACTTTTCAATGATAATTGTAGTTTTTTTGTTTGTTTTTTTTTAAAAAAAATAAAGAAGACAAGGACGATGTAGAGGAGCAGGAGGTGCCGGTTTCACTCCCGAACGGTGACATGTACATTGGAAGGCACTCCGGAAACGTTCCTGACGGCAGCGGAAAGTACGTATGGTCGGATGGCAAAATGTACGAGGGCGAGTGGAAGAAAGGCAAGGAGTGCGGCGAAGGGCGGTTCACGTGGCCCTCCGGCGCCAGCTACGAGGGCGAGTTCGCCTCCGGGTGGATGCACGGCTTCGGCGAGGAGCGGTACCCTAACGGCGATGTGTACGAGGGGTGGTGGAGGTGCAGCTTGCAGGAGGGGGAGGGGAGGTACACGTGGCGCAACGGGGACGAGTACTTTGGGGAGTGGAAGGATGGGGTTATCTCCGGGAAGGGTGTGTTGGTGTGGGATAACGGAAACCGTTACGAGGGGTTTTGGGAGAATGGGGTTCCAAAGGGGAGAGGGGTGTTTACGGGGCGTGATGGGAGCACCTTTACTATTGGATCAGGATGGTGTGAGAGTGATGTGCACTTCCAGTTGCACAAGAGTCGTCGCGGTTTGGTAATTCATAGGCATGGTAATAACTCTAGTTATACTATTTCCAAAGGCCATAAGAATTATGATTTGATGCTTAATCTTCAACTTGGCATCAAATACTCTGTTGGGAAGCTTGCTGGGTTACCTTTTCGAGAGCTAAGGTTACAGGACTTCGATCCCAAGGTGAACTTCTGGACAAGGTTCCCTCCAGGAGGGTCTAAGTTTACACCTCCACATCAGTCTGTGGATTTTAGGTGGAAGGATTATTGTCCACTAGTCTTCAAACATCTAAGGCAATTATTTGGAATAGATCTTATGGATTACTTGCTTGCTATTTGCGGCAACGACACACTAACGGATATGTCTATTGGCAAAACTGGAAGCTTCATTTGCCTCGCTCAAAACCGGTTCATAATCAAAACCTTAAAGAAGTCGCAAGTCAAGGTGCTCATCAGCATGCTTCCAAGTTACTATCAACATGTGTGTCGGTACAAGAATTCGCTGCTAACAAAATTTCTTGGGGTTCATTGTGTGAAGCATATTGGGGGTCAGAAGACTCGGTTTATTGTGATGAGCAATGTATTTTGTTCTGATTATCATCCGATCCATCAGCGATATGACGTCAAAGGTTCTTCTCACGGTCGTACAACTAATAAACCGCTGGATGAAATTGATGAGACAGCCACTCTTAAATACTTTGATCTTCATCCTTTCTTCCGCCTTGAACCTTCTTGGTTTCAAGAGTTCAAACGCCAACTTGATAGAGATTGTGAATTCCTGGAAGCAGAGGGAATAATGGATTACAGTTTCTTGATTGGCCTTCATTTTCGTGGTGATAGCTCACAGAACGAACAGGATATGAAGTGGATACCCATAGACCGGGTACATCTAATTCAGCTGGGAATAAACATGCCTGCCATAGCTGAGAGAGTGTGTAAAAATGGTGGTGAGGTTTCTAATGTAATCCTCTACTTTGGTATAATCAACATTCTCCAAGATAAAGATATGGATAAAAAGTTAGAGCATGCATGCAAGTCCCTGCAAGTGGATTCCTCCTGCATCTCAGCCGTTGATCCCAAGCTATACTCCAAAAGGTTTAGAGATTTTATGGGCAAAATCTTTGTGAAGGACAAATGAGAAAGATAATTGGAATTGAAACAGGACTCGCTTAGAATTGGTGACACCTTTGCTTTAGAATCTGCAAAGGTTGACGATTTAATGTTTGAACTTTGAACAGAGATGTTGGTGTAGGAATTAAATACAATTCTTGGAAAGGGGCCTTGATTGTTCATGACTAAATTTGTCTTGCAAATGGGAATGAACAATGAAACCGGTGGGTGTGGCGGTGCTTGTACATGGACACGACAAGGGACATGCTTGCTTTTTTTAATTGACGGGATACATTGTGGACCAGCTATTCAAATAATGCATCATGGGGCATGTGAAGAGATTTTTGTTATGACTTTATTGTAGTTGTGGTTGGGGAGAGAAGGGTATAGAGAATCGACAAATGGGTAAATATGGGTATTGAAGGATTATTTGAGCAAGGTGGGGTGAAATACTGTACTGCACTCAAAGGGAATAATTTAATTGAGTTGAATGAACGTGAAAAAAATATTGGATTAAGTATTTTTCATGTTGATGTGTTTGACGAATTAAAATTTAAATATCAGATATAATTTACTCTCTTCGTTAATAAAAGATTTTTAGAATATTCAAATTTAGATTTTTATTAACAAAAGATTCTGTAATTTAACCGCACTTAATTTGAAACAAAGGGAATATAATTTGTATTGATAATAATAATTTTCTCTAAACCAAAAAACTAGATAGGATATTCCAGCAATTGAACCTGCAAATCTTTCAAGTAACATAGTAATGGGTAATTTATTGTCTCCACAAACTTTCAGGCTCCAACTACACAGTAAGAGTCTCTTATCTCACTCTCACCATCTATTTTTTGATTCCTCTCATGCTTTGAGTTCTGATTGACCTCTTTCTGTTTCTCAAGATCACTTTCCTAAGTACTAGGTAGCATCAAACTGCCATTTACGCCTCTCATCTCGTAATTAGCAGTGAACAACCATTTACAAAGGTTTGTGTAAAGAGATAAAGGTAGCAGAGGATGCGAGATATTCAGTGTTACAGTATGCAGATGATGTCATTATGATGGGAGAAGCGGACTTGAAAACTGTGTGGTATGTGAAGGTAATGCTGCAGGGATTTGAAATGACGTCGGGTTTGAAGGTCAATTTTAGCAAGAGCAGTTTTTATAGCTTCAATGTGTCTGAATCATTCACGCTTGCTGCTAGTTCCATCCTAAAATGTGACGTGGGTACGTTACCGTTAAAATTCTTGGGAGTGCCAGTGGGAGTCAACCCTAAGAAGGAACAAGTTTGGAAGCCAGTCATTGAGCAATTTAACAAATGATTGACAGGCTGGAAGGCAAGTAATATGTCTTTCGCTGGCAGATTGGTTTTACTGAATTCAGTATTAGTTTCTATTCCACTGTATTTCTTCTCCTTTTACAAGGCCCCTAAGTCAGTTTTGAAGATTCTGAAGCGGTTGCAGCGGACATTCTTATGGGGAGGAAATGACAGTCATTCAAAAATCGCATGGTTAAGTTGGGAAAAAGTCTGTCGGCCAAAGGAAGAAGGAGGTTTAGGGGTGAAGTGTTTGGAGAATTTTAATCTCAGTCTGTTGGCAAAGTGGAGATGGAGGATATTATCAGCCGAAAAGGCGATCTGGGGCCCGCTTCTGAGGTGTAGGTACGGGGAGATACATAAATTCATGGAGAGGCCTTCATCGTTTAATCACACTTCGCAATGGTGGAAAGATATATGGGGCATTGATGGACCAAATGCGGTAGTGCCTCATGGTTCCAAGTCAGAATAAACAGGATAGTAAGGTCTGGAGGGGATACTTTATTTTGGGAGTAGACATGGATTGGAGGTATGACACTTAATGCACTTTTTCCTAGATTGTATGTTTTAGCAGAGGATAAGTTTATCACTGTTAAAGACAAATGTGACTCGGCAGTCTCATATTTATCATGGAAGTGGGTATGGCGGAGGGAGTTGTTTGTATGGGAAGAGCACCTGCTACAAGTTCTACAGGAGGTCTTGAGTGAGGTAGTGCTGGAGGGGCGGGCGCCAGATGAGTGGGGTTGGATCTCAAATGTCAGGGGAGGATATTCGGTGGTAGAAGGGTATAAAGTGTTGAATGGAGGAACAACCGAGTTAGGTATGAATTTTGTGGAACCTCAGGATCTATGCCGATTGTGGAAGGAGCGGTTACCATCTAAGGTACTGTTGTTTTCATGGAGGTTGCTGAGGGGTAAACTCCCCACTGTTGATAACCTGCTAAGGAGGGGAATCCAACCCTCGGTTCTCAGCCCTGTGTGTGTGTTCTGTAATAACGAGCCAGAGACCAAGAATCATCTCTTCCTACAATGTCCAATCACACAAAGGCTGTGGTATGATGTAATCTGCTGGGTTGGGGACCAGTTACCACTTCCAGCAGATATTAATCAATTATTCCTCCAAGTTGCTGGCTGGGTCGTGGGGAAGCGGAAAAAGAGGTGCAGGTATGTGTTTTGGATTGCAGTTTGTTGGGTTATTTGGCTGTCTAGGAATGCTATTATCTTTCAGGGGTCCGCTCTGGAATCACTTGACATGTTAATGTCGATAAAGTTCCTCTCGTGGAAATGGTTGTTGTATTCTTTTGGTTTTACTATACGATGTGTATTTTCGGATTGGTACCCCCAACCTAGATTGTGTTTAATGTATATGAAATAGAAGTGTAGGTTTAGTGCAGCTTAGGTGGACAGGACAATGGTCTAATGTTTATCAGTTGAAATAATTTGTTTCAACTGGTTTATTTTTATGCTATATAATAATATAATTTTTCCTGTAAAAAAAAAATTAGCAGCGAACAAGTTCGATTCTTTAGCTGAATCTTTTATAATAATTAATTTGTAAATTTGATGAATTTGCTAAATGCCCAAATCCGGAATTGCTAAATGCTTAAATCTTGAATTTGAGAATTTATTGAATTTGCTGAATCATAAATTTGGTGAATCTTTTTCTTTATTTCTTATCCTTCTGTAGTAGGTTCTACCGTTAATAATTAATGTGTATTTGTTAAATTATTTTATTTATTTGGAAACTGAAAAGTAAAAAATTGTTAAATTTTAAATAGGATTTTTACTTGAACACTAAAATGAATGAGACACTCTTTGTGATATTAGTGATGAATTTTTTGTGATATTAGTGATGAATTTGATAATGAAATTGATATTGAGGAGGATGTTAAGACTAATATTATTGTGAATTTGAAAAACAAAGTGAGAGTTGAATCTAATAACATAACGGCTAAAGCTAAGTCTACAACATCTAATTTGTTAAAATTTTTTCTATAAAATGTGTGTAAGGATAGAAAAGAGAGTACAAGGTGTAAAGACCCTATCTCGTTCTCGATCTCCACTACAGTATTGGCCTCCTAACCTTGGCTACAGTAGCTTCCTGACACAGTTCCATGTCCTCTTAACCATTGAACCTATTGTCGTGGTGCTCCATCTTGTATTAATTCTTTATTTTATTTCGCGGAGTCCAACATTCTTTAGTAGAATTTGTTGAAATAAGTGATAAAAATTTATAGATTAGTTAAGAAAATATTAAATAAATCATGATTGATGTAAATAAGAAACTCCTAAAAAACTAGTTGTAATGAGAATAATCTAAAAAGCTATAGGAAAATTATAGAATAGTGTAAATAATAAAATATGTAAACTGACATTGTTGTTGGTGAAGTTCATGCCTATATATAGGCAACTTACACTCGCTGCAATGTAGCTTGAGAACATTAGCCATGTCAATTAAGCTTTTATTCTTGATCTCCTGATTCCTTTCAAAATTACCTTTTACACCCCTAAACTAATTAACCTCCTTCAATAATCATCTAACCACCAATCTGTTTTACTATCCCTCTAAAATTGTTGTTGGTGACTTCATCTCATACTAACAGGGACATTTGAACCTTTTATCATGCATAACCTTGTATTGTTCTAGGTGGCTGTCTTCCATGGTTCCTGTCGCTACTCTAGATTTTGTTACTAAAATCTAACAATTCTTCCATTCGGAAACAACCTGTGGCTCTAGCGTGCAATTGATCTAGGTTGTTTGGCCTTTGAAGGCATCGGCTATTTGCAAAGGTTTAGGTTTGGGGTTGTGATCATGGAGTGTATGTAAGATAACTTCGGGTTCCAAATCCTTAATTTTAATGTTCATCTCAGCAAAACATTCCATGAATTTTTTAAGTTCATTGTCCAAATCCATGAAATGTAGTATGGTGTGGACGACTTATTTTGTATTGAGTACCAAAGCTGGAGGTCAAGGTATTGAAAAAGTCTACTGAGGTGGCAATTGAGTGTACCAATTCAGTGCATGTAAAGAAGATAAATAAAAGGAATTTTGATTTATGTTTGATTGAATGAAAATATCATAAATATATACAAGAGGGAGTATCCATAATTACGTTATTTTATCCCTACAGTTATGATATTTTATTCCTATAATAATACAAGACTATCCCTGTAAATCAGTTATTTTAATATGGATAATTATAACAATATTTTCTCTCAATAATCTCGGGATATAATTTATTTTCTAACACTCCCCCTCAAGTTGGAGAGTGAATATCAAGAACTCCCAACTTGCGCTTCATGGTAGAGAAAGCTTCTTTTCCCAGTGGTTTGGTGAACACATCCGCAAGTTGTTTAGCTGAAGGTACATATTTAGTTGTGACTGAACCATCTTGAATCTTATCATGAATGAAGTGACAATCCATCTCTATGTGTCTAGTTCTTTCATGAAATACCGGGTTAGCTGCACTGTGTAAGACTGCTTTATTGTCACAATACAGCAATGCCGGTTTAGGATGCAATATCCATAAATCTTTCAACAGTGATCGTAACCAAGTCAACTCACAACAAGTACCAGTTAATGCTCTATATTCAGCTTCTGCTGAGGATAGAGAAACCGTCTTCTACCTCTTTGTTCACCAAGAGATGAGAGAAGATCCCAAAAAAACACAATAACCTGTAGTTGATCTTTGGGATACTGGGCAACCTCCCCAATCTGAATCACAGAAAGCACGCAAAGATAAATCGTTTTGTGAAGGGAAAAATAGACCTTGACCTGGGTTATTCTTTAAATATCGTACCACACGCATTACAGCTTTCATATGAGACTTACATGGAGCGTGCATGAATCTGCTCAGTACGTGTATTGCATAGGTGATATCTGGACGGGTAATTGTCAAATAAATTAAGCGACCAACAAATTGCCTATATATTGACGGGTCCTTTAATAATTCCCCTTCATCGGAAAGCTTTATATTTTGTTCCATGGGAAAATCCACGAGTTTAGCTCCAAGATACCCACCATATTTGACAATTTCCAAAGTGTATTTCCTTTATGATAAGAAAATACCTTTCTTAGAACGAGAGACCTCAATACCCAGAAAAAATTTAAAATCACCCAAATCTTTTATTCCAAAACGATTGTGCAGGAATTATTTAAGACTGGATATTGCAATAGGGTCATTACCAGTTATGAGAAATATCATCAACATAGATCAACAAAGCTGTAAATGACTTGCCATTTGTACATGTAAACAGTGAGTAATCAGCTTTTGATTGAATAAAACCAGCGGCTTGAATAGTTGTAGAGAACTTCGCAAACCATTGATGAGAGGCTTGTTTTAATCCATATAAGGAATTGTTGAGGCGACACATAAAATTCTCCCCCTGTCGCTGAAAACCAGGAGGAAGGGAGATATAGATTCCTTCGGAAAGATCACCATGAAGAAAAGCATTATGGACATCAAGTTGATGAAGAGACCAATGTTGAGCAGCAGCCAAAGCTAATAAACAGCGTACTGTAACCATTTTAGCAGTAGGTGAAAAGGTTTCATGATAATCGATACCTTCCAGTTGTGTATATCCCTTGGCAACTAGATGCGCCTTATATCGTTCAAGGGAGCCATCAGATTTGCACTTGATTTTATACACCCAACGACAACCAATAGCCTGCTTACCAGGAGGAAGAGTTGTGATAGACCAAGTATTATTGGTCTCCAAAGCAGCCAACTCAGATTGCATTGCCTCTTGCCAATGAATATGAGAAACAGCTTGATCATAACATGTAGGTTCAATATCATTAGTAATAGTGGCAATAAAAGAACGATGTTGAGGTGTGTATCGATCATAAGAGATAAAATTGGAGATAGGATATCGTGTACCTTTATTTGGAAAAGAGATAAAGATGACAATGGGTCAAGAGACACTACTTGATTGCAAATATAATCTCGCAAAGCTGCAGGAGGACCATGAGATCGTTGAGAACGATGCAAGAGAGCCATGGGTGGGGAAGTAATGGGAGGCATAAATATGTTCAGTGGATGAAGGAAGCTCAGAAGGAGGATTATCTTGGACAACATTAGGTATGACAGTGTCTATGGTGGTTGGGAAAATGTCAATGGATTCATACGGAAAAGTATCCTCATGGAAGACAACATCACGACTAGTGAAGACTTCGTGAGTGTCAATATCATATAACTTGTAAGATTTTTGGCCAAGAGGATAACAAAAAAAAATACATCTTTGGGCATGGGGAGCAAACTTATGAGAAACATGAACATTAGTAGCATAAGCAAGACATCCAAAAACTCTAATATGTGAATAAGAAGGAATTTTACTATATAGACGCTCAAAAGGTGTCTGACGTGAAAGAAGACGTGTGGGCAACCTGTTAATTATATGGACAGCAGTGGAGACACATTCTGCCCAAAACTGTAAGGGAAGATGAGCTTGAAAACGAAAAGTTCGTAAAGAATATGTCTATGTTTGCGCTTGACAACCCCATTTTGTTGTGGTGTGTAAGTGCAACAATGTTGGTAAGTGGTACCTTATTGTGTAAAAAAATCTCGCATAGAAAAAAATTCTCTTCCATTGTCAACCCGAATATTGGCTATATTGGTATTAAATTGGGTTTTGACAAAAGAGAAAAAATTGGTAAGAAGACATTGGGTTTCACTTTTATGATGCATGAAAAAAACCTAATTAAAGCGAGAAAAGTCATCCACAACAGTCAAAAAGCACCTAGCACCAAAAAGAGAAGGAACTTTATATGGTCCCCAAATATCACAATGAAGTAATTCAAAAGGTTTAATTGAAGAAATTGAACTAGTTGGAAAAACAAGTCGTGTCTGTTTTGCAAAAGCACAGACATCACAAGTTTTATTTGATTCTAAAGAGAAATTTAACAAAATTTTAGCCATAAAATCTAATCTAAATGGAGATAGATGTCCTAGTCATCGATGCCACAAGGTAGTAGAGTTCTTTGAAGAAAAAGATGACTTGGTGACATGGGCTGCTAACGATTGAATAGGAGTTTGTGACTTATTTGATGTCATTGCAACCAATTAATAGAGTCCACCTCGTTGTTTACCCAAACCAATTGTCATCCTCGTCATTAAATCCTGCAAAATACACCCAAAAGGAAAGAAAATTACTGAATAATTTAAATCTCTTGTGACTCGACTTACTGACATCAAATCTACTTTGCAAGATGGCACCCAAACACATTTTTTAAGCAAACAATTGGACTTAAAGGTAAAGTCCCAATAAAGATAATTGGGGTCTGTTACCATTCGGCATAACAACTGGTGGTAAAGAAGTGTTTTCTTTACTGTTGACAAGCAAGGTTGGTGAAGAAATAATGTGATCGGTGGCCCCACTATCAATTATAAGTTTGGGTAGTGACAAACCTGACGAAACATTGGCGGTATTTACCTTAGAATTAACTGACTGAGACGGTTTATTATCCTGTATAATTGATAACATTTGTTGAAGTTGTAATTCAGTTAATCTAGTCATTGCAGACTGCAGTTGTTGCATCATTGGAGTCGCTGTGATATTATTAGCTGAAGGTTGACTACTCCCATTGTGATTAGAATAAGCATTCTTGGCTGCTCCATGCTTTAGGTGTTCAGGAGGATAACCATGTAACTTCCAGCATGTTTCTTTTGTATGATGATCTCTATCACAATGAGAACAATGCAACAACTTTCGATTAGGACAAGAAAAAGGACCTTGTTTATGTCGAACAACAAAGGCTGCTGATTCATTTTTCTGAACAACCATGGCTGAAGCTTCTATTATGTCATGTGTGGCACCCAAATGTCGGTGTTTTTCTTCTTGAATGATGGAAGAATAAGCTTATGTAACATTAGGCAATGGATTCATTAAAAGGAGTTGGCCACGAATAGCACTATAAGAGTCATTCAACCCCATAAGAAACTACATCAATTTGTGCCTTTTATTATCTGTTCCACAAGTGCAGATTGCATTACTATAGGAACCTAACTCATCCCATAATTTTTTTAACTTCGTATAATAGGTTGCGACTGTCATTTGATCTTGAGTCAAGCAAGCAATGTTTCTCTCAATCTGAAAAATCCGTGGTGCATGACTTTGAGAGAAGCGATTTTGAAGATCTTTCCAAACTTCATGAACAGTGTCATAGAAAATAACACTGTCTGCAATATCAGGTGTTAAAGAATTAAAGATCCAAGATAACACCATGTCGTTGCATTTTTTCCATACTATATATTCTTCTAGTTCGGCCTCGACAGAAGGTGCCTTGAGAGTTCCATCAACAAAACCCAATTTGGATTTTGCATTCAAAGAGATGACCATGGCTTTACACCAAGTCGAATAGTTGTCTCCATGTAGAGATTTGGAAACAAGGACCATTCCAGGATGGTCAGAATGATGGAGAGAAAAAGAACTATTTCCATTATTAGTCATGGAAACAAGGAAAGGAAAGGGATGATTTAGCAGAGGATCATCTCTGCTCTGATACCATGTAAAGAAGATAAATAAAAGGAATTTTGTCTTGTGTTTTATTGAATGAAAATATCATAAATATATACAAGAGGGAGTATCCATAATTACGCTATTTTATCCCTACAGTTATGATATTCTGTTCCTATAATAATGCAAGACTATCCCTGTAAATCAGCTATTTTAATATGGATAATTATAACCATATTTTCTCTCAATAATCTCGGGATATGATTTATTTTCTAACAGTGCAACCCCTTTAGCAAAGTGGGGAAAATCCTGAATAGGATGACATCATCATTTATGTATAGGTTGACTTGAGTTACATATGCCTCTATGTTCTCATCAAGGTTTGTCATGCAATCATATCATGCCAAGTTTAGCAATTTCTAATTAAAGGGAAAGGGGATATCCATGATACTTTCAAGTAATCTTGAAAGGGTGGCAACATATTGTGATGGGAAGTAGGTGTTCCTGATGCTTTTAAGTAGATGCAGTTGTCTCCATGTTTGTGTAGGTATTGTTTGATGTCGTGTATAGTAAGACAAACCTAGGAGGAGGAGTAATACCACCTTTCTATCTCTCAAGGCTTTATTATTTCTCATTTAAACACACACAAATAGATAGTAAGATATTTATTTACTCTTACATATTTAAGCAACATAAATAAAAAATATAACCACCCACATTATATCACATGAAACCACACAATCACAATTAATTCAAGACATGCTAACAATGTTCATGCAATGTAACTCATGTATGCTCTCCCCGATACATATACGAAGCGATCCTCTTTTATATCGGTAACACATAGGTATAACTATCATACTATATATCCATCTTAAGTGAATTCTCTTCTATGTCGATAACACGTAGGTATAACACAAGTTAAGAAGACTGCTTTAGAGCACTACACAATGGACGATCCTTACAAGCTTCTTAGATTATCATATTCATGCATCATGTCATGCTGTGCTAGCCCGTTTTATCACTCTAGTTACAATAATATGACTTATTCCACACACTTGTGAAAGATGATCTGAAACCCCAATATAATATGGAAATCTTTACAATATCATTCATAGAATTGTAACTTATACCATAATAGTATTGTGGAAGGTGCATTGATTATCACTCTTGATTCCACATTCTTGTGACTGATCCCACCTTGTTGTGGAAGTTATGTGTTAAGTATACAAAACTTCAGTGAACCAGCCATAACACCAACAACAGTATGGAAAATATGTTGAAACCAGTTGGAACATGCAAAGTTCTAGAATGTTAACCACATGGTTGTATATATTCCACAATACTGTGGGAGATGCACTTATATCTAATTTGGGTCTACATTATTGTGGTCGATCTCATCATGTTGTGAAAGTTGTGTGAGGTATATAAAATTCTAATGTACCAGCCACAACTTTGTAAGTTATTCCACATTGCTATAATATATAATTAAGAAAAGTTTTTAGCCAACATTGATTAAAAAATATTCATGGTCAATGTTTGTTGAAAACTAAACTTAATTTTTGTTACATAAAACAACTTTAACTGATGTTGTTCATTCTTTGACTAACATTATCTGAAAAATATTGATTAACAATAACTGAAAATATTTTGATAAATGTTGACAAAAAACAATCACCTTGGTTGAAAATATCATTGATTGGTAATTTTTAATTATTAAATATTTTTTAATTTTGGAAAATATTTTTTATCTAAATTCAAGTGTTGTATTACTAAATTTGAATTATTAAGCCCTATCAATTTTTTTAGATGAAGGTAGCATGTTAATATATAATTATAGGAGAGTTTATTCAAACTTTGTTCCTCATCTTTTTTTTAATGATATTATTTTAAAATATTTCTTTGTTAATTAATTTTTTTATTTTCAATATTTTTATTTATAAATTTTTGTTTAACATAGCAAATTTTAAAATAATATTATTTTTTAATAAATTTAATAAATTAAAAATAATTTTATAATAATTTTATATAAATTATTTATATTCAGAGTTTAATTAGTATACAATATCAGTATAAAAAAATTTATATTAATATTAAATTATAACCTTTCTTTTATTGTAATTTTATTGATTTTAATTATTAATACTTAAAAAATTATAAAAATAAAAAATTGTGATTAAAGATTAATATAAAACTTTCTTTCAAACTGTGTGTGCTACTATATTTTAATTAAACTCTTATATTTAAATATGAATTATATATATATATCAATCATGTATAAAAAGAATTAATTAATCATAAAATATTAACCATATGATATGAATGCCAAGTTTTGGTCAACGATCAAAACACCAATGGTTGTCTACACCTGGCTGTCTGCTAGCTGGCATGTGCTTGTGCTTCATTATGCAGTCTGGTCCTAGCTCATGTTGGGAGTTATGACCGCACATGATATACCTCAGAAGGTATCCCCTTTTTTTTTAAAATTAATCGTGTTAAAAAATCATATCAATTTTACAAATATATTAAAATTCTAGTTTTATTTATGCGGGTTTTGTTTTTCTCAAATTATAAAACTTTTACAACATTGAATGTGAAATCTTGAGTTGGATTCTTTAATTTAAGTCCGCGATTTTGAAGATCTTATCTTTGGAAACGCATTCATAAGTCAACCATGTCTTGCGTTGCCTCACAGCTTCTGATCTCAGTTATAATACGCAGTGTCCAAAGCATGGAGCAGCTGTCTTCTAGCTTCCACTAAAAAGCACATAGTCTGAGCTGATACTGAAAGCGTTGGGAGCATGGAAAGAGTAATAATGAGTTTTGCAGAGGCAGTGAACAGTGCAATAAGGAGTGAGACTTCGTCAGATCTGGGAACATCCCCTGCTCGTAGTTTTGCTTCATTGATTGACAGTGAAATAAGGAGTAGTAATGCAAGTATTGCAGATTTCATACCATCTCCTTTCCCTCTCTATGCATTCGCTTCCGCACTGAATTTGAGGACAAGACCTGATGTTGCACCATTATTCACCAACACTTCTTCACTTAACAACAACATTGATTGCCAAGGTATTAATCTGCTTATAATTAATAATTTATCTATAACATATATAAAAAAATTTATTTTTTTTTTTCAGTTTTATTTCTGGGACCGAGTCAATAATTGTCTTTGTGTTTTTTTTTTTTGGAAATCTAGAAGACAAGGAGGATATCGAGTTGCATGGGGTGCCGCCGGTGTGCAACGTGTCTCCTGGCACGGTGGAGCTTTCCCTCCCGAACGGTGACATCTTCAGCGGAAGCCTCTCCGGGAACGTCGCTCACGGCAACGGAAAGTACGTATGGTCGGAGGGCGATATCTATGAGGGCGAGTGGAAGGAAGGCAAGGCGTGCGGCAAAGGGCGGTTCACGTGGTCGTCCGGCGCCACCTACGAGGGCGAGTTCGTCTCCGGGAGTATGCACGGCGAAGGCACCTTGGTCGGCGTGGACGGGGACAGATACAGCGGCGCGTGGGTGTCCGACATGAAGCAGGGGTTCGGCGAGGAGCGATACGCTAACGGTGATGTGTACGAGGGGTGGTGGAGGTGCAACTTGCAGGAGGGGGAGGGAAGATACACGTGGCGTAACGGGAACGAGTACTTTGGGGAATGGAAAGGTGGGGTTATCTCCGGGAAGGGCGTGTTGGTGTGGGATAACGGAAACCGTCACGAGGGATTTTGGGAGAACGGGCTTCCTAAGGGGAGAGCCATGTTCACGTGGCATGATGGGACCACCTCTTGTATGATTTATGGTGGTGGAGGATGGTGTGAAAGTGATGTAAACTTGCAGCTGCAAAGGAGTTCTCGCAGTTTGGTTCATAGGAATGTTAAGATGCCTGGTTATCCTATCTCTAAAGGTCATAAGAATTATGATTTGATGCTTATCATTCAAATGGGCATCAGATTCTCTGTTGGGAAGCTTACTCCGCTACCTTTTCGAGAGCTAAGACCACATGACTTTGGTCCCAAGGGAACCTTTTGGATAAGGTTCCCTCCAGAAGGGTCTAAGTTTACACCTCCACATCAGTCTGTGGATTTCAGGTGGAAGGATTATTGTCCAGTAGTCTTCAAACATCTAAGGCAATTATTTGGAATAGATCCTGCGGATTACATGCTTGCTATTTGCGGCAACGACACACTAAGGGATATTTCTTCACTTGGCAAAAGTGGAAGCTTCATTTTCCTCGCTCAAAACCGGTTCATTATCAAAACCTTAAAGAAGTCGCAAGTCAAAGTGCTCTTCAGGATGCTTCCGGGTTACTATCATCATGTGCGTCGGTACGAGAATTCGCTGCTAACAAAAATTCTGGGGGTTCATTGTGTGAAACATAGTTGGGGTCAGAAGACTCGATTTATTGTGATGAGCAATGTATTTTGTTCTGAGTATCCCATCCATCAGCGGTTTGACCTCAAAGGTTCTTCTTATGGTCGTTACACCGATAAACCCCTAGAGGAAATTGATGAAACAACCACTCTTAAAGACCTTGATCTTTGTTTTTTCTTTCGCCTACAACAGTCTTGGTTGGAAGGGGTTAAACAGCAACTTGATAGAGATTGTGAATTCCTGGAAGCTGAGGGAATAATGGATTATAGTTTTTTGATTGGCCTTCATTTTCGTGATGGTAGCTCACAGAACCAACAGGATATGGAGTTGATACCCATTATAGACCGGGAAAATCTATTTCGGCTGGGAACAAACATGCCTGCCATAGCTGAGAGAGTGTCTAAAGATGGTGGTGAGGTCTCTGATGTGATCCTCTGCTTTGGTATAGTTAACATTCTCCAAGATTATGATATAAACAAAAAACTAGAGCATGCCTACATGTCCCTGCAAGTGGATCCTTCATCCATCTCAGCCGTTGATGCCAAGCTATACGCCGAAAGGTTCAGATATTTTATGGCTAAAATATTTGTGGAGGACAAAAGATAATTGGAATTGAAACAGGATCAACTTCAGCTTGGTGACACCTTTAATTTGCTTAGCATCTGCAAAGGCTGGCGATTTAAAGTTTGAACTTTGAACAGAGATGTTGGTGTTGGAATTAAAGGAGCTAGGCCTTGGTAGTTGATGGCTAAATTTTTCTCATAGTCATTGCAAATGGGGAATGAACACTGAAACTGATGGGGTGGGGGTACTGGTACATTGACACCTACGGCAGGGGATGATGCTTTTTTTTTTTTTTTTTTTAATTGATGCATGGGAGAGATTGTGACCATAGTTATACATGTATGCATCATAGGATATGTGATGAGATATTCTTCTTTTA
Organism: Psophocarpus tetragonolobus; assembly: GCA_037954015.1. Classification (NCBI taxonomy): domain Eukaryota; kingdom Viridiplantae; phylum Streptophyta; class Magnoliopsida; order Fabales; family Fabaceae; genus Psophocarpus; species Psophocarpus tetragonolobus. Next base: position 29,060,044 of record CM075695.1, on the reverse strand, counting down.
TGACTTTTGTTGTAGTTGTCATTATGGAGAGAGGGGTTGGGAAAATGGCTATATATGCATATGGAGGCATTCACATAGCTGGGTGAGATGAAATAATTGTACAGAACAGTTAAAGATGGCTAATAGAATTGAATAGAATGAACATAAAAACAAATGCCCTTTTTCCTTTTATTCTCTCTTTTATAATTTTTTGTTGGTTCTCGTATAATCAATCAATACATATAAACTTATGTAGAGTTTTCGGTATCAAAAAGACTTGCAGAGTTTCCATAATCTTAGAATTATTTCATTATATTAATTGTCGTAACATTCGACCACAGTTTTTGCTTTTAAAAAGGCTATATTTAATTATTTTTTGTTTATCTTTAAGGGATTAGTTTTTGTTGTGTTTCTATATTATAACCTTTTGCCTTTTAAATGTTTTTATTTAATTATTTTTTATTAAACTTTAATAGTGCAGTAAGTTTGCACATGCTGCTATTTTCGTTTTAGGTAAAATATATAGTTTTTATGTTTATCTTTCGAGGCATTATATTGTATATTGTTTGAAGGTGTTCTCTCACACACCAAAAATTTTTTGCACCTGAGTAATTTTATTAATTAATTATATTTATTTTTACATTATTCATTATTTTTACATTAAACTATTATCATGTATTCATTAATGTTAAGGGTAAATTTTAACAAGATACAAATTTAACAATTTTAAAACTAGGTAATGCAATAAATCAAGGTCTTTAATTTGTAAAACATTGTCTAATAATTTTGTAATATGAGAAATAGAAATACTGTGGGTTAATTATGTGAAACATAGTTGGGGTCAGAAGACCCGATTTATTGTGATGAGCAATGTATTTTGTTCTGAGTATCCCATCCATCAACGGTTTGACCTAAAAGGTTATTCTTATGGTCGTTGATAAATGATGGAAATAAAAAGAAACCTTAAATCAATAGATACAAGATTATAGTATGTATAGAGAATTAAATATAAAAAGATAGAGGAAAGAGAATCTGTGTACCTCAAATATATTGAATTGAAGTTCTTCATCTTCAAAAACAAAAACCCTATGAATGATTATTGTAGATATATAAGTTCAATAAGAACTCTTGAGAGTTTTACTACCTACTTTCTAGGGGATTATTCTAGAGAATGTGTATTGTTGTTGTAATTTACTTGATGGGATGACAAATTTATAATCCCCCAGGGTAGGCAGAGACCCCTCAAATGAACTTTTTATGATTGACTCAACCCATCACAGAGTCAATCTTACTATAATCCCATTCAAATAATCATAAAGATATTATAAGATATGATTATCACCATATCTTAAATTGTCAGATAATGATAAAATATAATTGATTAATATCAATCCACTATTATTTCCAACATTCTCCGACTTTTTTATGGTATTAATCAATAATACAAAGACAAATCATTAAGCTAGAATGACAATTATAGATAAACCTTATATTAGACAATGAGAAATTTGAGCTACAAAATAATATCCGATAGGGATATATATCATGCACATTAACAAATATTTCTCATAAAGTATATAGAATAATGTAGTTCAATAAAATGATACTACATTGTCTCAAACATCCAAAAATGCTAAGAGATATGTTACTAAAATGATATTACTTCACACATATCTCATAACAGAGTTTTAGACTCTCACTGATCTAAGACATCAAAACTTAACCAAACCATATGAATTATAAAACTCAAAAGTTAAGTATTTGATCAGTGAATAAAAAAATGTTTAATTAATATAATTTTTTTTTACTTGAGTCCGAAAAATTATATAGGTGAGAAAGCATAATTTACATGCATCTAATTATTCATCATAGCCCAATAACATATGTAATTACATATAGGCTACATAAATGCTCTACAATATTTGACATTTAACTAATCCGAGTTTAAAAAATGAGTGACTATGTAAGAATCCAAAGATAAGTAGGAAATCCATAAATTCCCTACTAAAACCTCATAGACACCTAGTTTATATAAAATGACACTCAGATTATTGTGGCTACAAAATGTCAATTGAGCAAACACTTAGATAATTGGTCCAAACAAAAAAAAATTCATAAGTACTTTAATAGTACAAAATTGTACTCAATAGAAGTACTATCATAATAAGCACTTTTTTACAAAGTAGAAAATTATACTCGATAGGAGTATTGCATCTACAATATACTTATAGAATTTTTACCAAACAAATGTGAAGTTTTGGGTAAAAGAAATACATAATACTTAATTGCATACCAAAAGGATTAATGTGCAATCCCAATAAAAATGCTCTTAACATCCATTTAAGATGTCTATTAAAATACAATGAACGTTATGTATCTTAATTAAAATAGGACAAAAATAAATAGTCAAGTCCTATAAAGTTTGTCATATCATAATTAAATGTGCACAAGAACATATGACAATACAGATAAATAAGTCTCAAGACATAATACAAACTTATATACTTGTAAAATTTTAATCAATTAAAATATGAAATTTGGGTAAAAGAGATACACATGCATAATTATATGCCAAAAAGATTAATATGCAGTACCCAACAGAATGATATTAACATCTATTAAAGATGTTTACAAAGATACAATGAATTTTATGTATCTCAATAACAAATAGGACAAAAATAAATAGAGAAGCCCTATAAAATATGTAATATCATAATTAAATGTGCACACGATTATATGACAATAAAAAATATATGAGTTTCGAGAGATAATACAAGATTATATATACTCCCACTAATCCTTAATATACAAAAAAAATATTAGGATTATCATTAGGGTACACTAGTATTAAAAGTTTTAGTGATAGTGGGATGACGACTTTATAAGATAATAATAAAAGTGAATTAAAATTCACTATTATTCTACTTAAGGAATTAGAAAGTAGTAGAATAACAAATGATTAATGAGAGAAGTGGTTAAAATAACAAGAATATGAAACCTACAAATTCATCCATAAGAATAAATAATTCTCACAAATGGTTTCATAATTAACCACATATTAATCAATATTTACAAAAATATTGACCCCTATGAGGATCTTGAAAAAATAATTACATGAGTGAGAAAATGGATCACTTGATAATTTTATGTAGAATATAAGGTCATAAGCAAGTTCTCAAGTAATCATAAACAAAAATCAAGTGCTACAATAAACAATATTTACACACACTTGAGAATAAAACATGATTACACGCAGCGGAAGAATGAGACTTATTCTTACAAATATTAAGGATATAATAATAAATAGTCTCTAACTCTCATCATAATTTATAATGGACATAGGTTTATTTACACACACTCTCATCATAATTTATAATGGACATAGGTTTATTTATAAATTATGATGAGAGTTAGAGACTATTTATTTATTGTTTATTCTAGCACTTGATTTTTGTTTATGATTACATGAAAACTTGTTTATGATCTCATATTTTACGTAAAATTATCACGTGCTACAGTAAATATTCTCTAACTTTTCAATCTGTGTTCATTTTCGTGATGATAATTCACAAATTGAAGAGGATATGAAGGGGATACCCATAGGCCTGAAACATCTAGTTCAGCTGGGAACAAACGTGCCTGCTATAGCAGAGAGAGTGGCTAAAGATGGTGGTGAGGTCTCTGATGTAATCCTCTATTTTGGTATAGTTAACATTCTCCAAGATTATGATATAAACAAAAAGCTAGAGCATGCATACAACTCCTTGCAAGTGGATCCTTCATCCATCTCAGCCGTTGATCCCAAGCTATACTACAAAAGGTTTAGGGATTTCATTGACAAAATCTTTGTGGAGGATAAATGAGTTACGAGAGAGATAATTGGAATTGAAATGAACCAACTTTGGCTTGGTACCTTTGCTTAGCCTCTGTAAAGGTTGGCGATTTAGAGTTTGAAATTTGAACAGAGATGTTGGTGTTGGAATTAAATACAATTCTTGGAAAGAAGGCCTTGGTAGTTCATGGCTAAATTATTCTAAGCCATTGTAAATGGGGAATGAACAGTGAAACCCGACAGGACAAGGCTGTTTTTTTTTTTTTTTTATTGATGGGAGAGATTGTGATCGTAGCTGTACATGTAATGCATCATAGAGCATGTGAGGAGTTTTTTTATTTTTTTTTTACTTTTGTTGTAGTTGTGGTTGGGGAGAGAAGGGTATATAGGGAAAAGAAAAATGGGTAAATAGGAGTATGAAGGATCCATATTTGAGCAGGGTGGGGTAAACTAGTTGTACCGACAGAAGACAGTCAAAGAGGATAATGAAATTTAATTGAATCTTCGTTCTCTTTTAACAGTTGGATTTTTAGATTATTCATATTTAGGAGATTTTTTTAATAAAAAATTCCAATTTAACGACACGAAATGAAGAGAATATAATTTGCATTGATGACAATAATTTTCTCTAAACCCAAAATCTTGATAGGATATTTAATCAATTGAACCAAATCTTTCAAGTAACATATTATAGTAATGGATAGTTATTGTCTCCACGGACATCCAGGCTCCAACTGCACAGTAAGAGTCTCTGATCTCACTCTCACCATTTATTTTTCGTTTTCCTCTCATATTTTGAGTTCTAATTGACCTCTCTCTATTTCTCATAATCACTTTCCTAAGCACTAAGCAGCTCTAAACAGCCATGTATGCCTCTAAACTCGTCTCTAGCAGCGTACAGGTTAGATTCTTTAGCTGAATCTTTTATATTACTTAATTTGTGAATTTGATGAATTTGCCAAATGCATAAATCTTGAATTTGTGTATTTATTGAATTTGCTTAATGATGAACTTTTGGTGATTGTTCCTTATCCTTATGTATTAGGTTCTGTTCTTGTTAATAGTATGCTGAATTTGTGAACTTACTTAATGTGTATTACTTTCTTTATTTGTTAAATACTTACATTAAATTCTTTGATTATTTGGAAACTGAAAAGTAATAAATTGTGAAATTTTAAACAAGATTTTACTTAGACATTAAAATGGATGAGGCACTTAGTAAACCTGTTTTTTATGTTAATTATGAATTTGATAATGAAGTTGATATTATTATCGAATTTGAAGAAGAATTTGAGATTTTTTGAACTTAATAACAAAAAGGCTAAGGCTAAGACTAAGTTTATAACATTAGGTATTTGGAATTTTTTCCATAAGATTAGTGAATGTAAGGATGGAAAAGAGCAGGCAAGGTGTAAAGGTTGTGCAAAAAAATATGTAATTGGGAGTAAAAAGTATGGGATGTCCCATTTAAATCTCCATGTTGAAAAATGAAATAAAATAAAATTTGAAAATGTGGGTCAAATCATTTAGACATACAAGGAATGTTGTATTTAAGAAAGATAAATAATATGGTGTCCAATGAGGGAATGCTAAGTTAATTTTTCAACATGTTTTATCTTACAAATTTGTAAAGTATATATCCTGAGCTCAGGGTTTGAATAGCTTATTTGAATCTTTATACACAACTAGTTTCTAGAAATACTATTTTGCTAATTAAATCCCTTAAAAATTATTATTATATTATGATGTTAATTAAATTCCTTACAAAGTTATTATTATTATTATGAAGATAATGGAATAATGCACATAAACAAAGAGGGGCTAAAGAACATAATTATGGTATTGCTAAACTAAAATTTAAAATTTTAATATAAAAGGACAAAGCTAGCAGGCCAACCCACTTAAGGATGGGATGGGTCAGGTGGTTCAGCCCGTCCCATCCCATTTTTGGCAAGCTATTGACTTGTTTTGTCACTCTTAACTACAACACTATGACTTATTCCACACACTTAACAGAGATACTCTGAAACTCGTATATGACATGCAAAGCTCTAAAGTATAATTCACAAAACTGTGAACTATAGTAGTATTATTGAAGGTGCATTGATGATCACATTGTCCAACACTCTTGTGATTGATCCCATCTTGTTGCGAAAAATTGTATGTAAGGTATACTAAGTTTCGTTGAGCCAAGCACCAAGGACGAATGTATTTAGTTTACATTGGAGGCAATCACCCTACTAATTTTTAAAATTTTATTAATGAAATGTGTATATAACATTATAAATTGTACACATAGTATAAAATATAGTGTAATAATTAATATATAATGTGAATTTTGTCCCCACTAATTCATGTATATTAATGAAATGTGTATATAACATTATTTATAATTTGCATCTATTCTAAAAAAATCACTTTAAAAAGAAAAAAAAAAAGATTAAATTTAATAATGAATTTATTTTTAAGTTTAATGGGTCAATTCACCTAGGGATGATAAAAACATCTATAATTGTGGGCATTGCCTTGAACCCACACTGATTTTGACGGGTATTACCTTCTTTGACCAGATATACGTATTACCCAATGTGATGAGTTGGGTACAAGTACAATTATAGGTATGTAATTACTAGTCTCGTACCCAAACTTGTGTGTGCCCTGTTATAATTTTAATAATTATATAATAAGTTTAAAGTTATATATTTAATTAAAAATTTTAATTCTCAAACTTTAATTTATATTTTTTTATTATTTTTATATAATTTTTAAATTAAAATATAATTAATAAACTAATATATATAATTTATTTAATGATAAATAAGCAAATTTAAATTGCAAAAACTAATTTAACGGGTACTCACGGATATACTTGAACCCAAAAATATCCTACGAGGATGAAGATGAGAATTAAAATTGCATACCCGCTCTTTTTATATCTGTACTTTCCGGGGATGAGGACAGGGACAGTCAAACCTACACCTGCCCTACCCTGTTGCCATTCCTACACCTAACCCTAAACCTCCACAATGTTTAAATAATTTGAAAACTCCTAACATACCCTTATCCTGTTTTAACCTACTAGATCAACTTATCTAGAATATAAATATAATATTACACTTCCGGACGAGTCAATCTAAATACAACTAGCCATATCCTACTATTGCATTCTGAATCACCTAATCTGGAATTAATATAATGTATTTAGGTCAACTGATCCCGAATATAAATTTTTGGATCAACTGATATGAGGGTATTTTGGGGTTTTGAGTTATTTCACACACTATAAGGGTGGTAATAGCAAATAAGGGGTGCCAAAAGAAACTGCCTATTTTTAATTACGAGCAAAGTTAGGAAAATGGACTTGATGAGTTCCAAGACAACTAAAACAACTCGCAATATCACAGTTAAGCTCGTTTCATCATTTTATCACTAGGGACGTTAGTCAACCTTTGTTTTAATTATCTTGCCTTCACTAGATAATTTCAACGTCACATACCTTATGTCGTCATTGCACTCTAATTTACTTGTTTTTAGTTGTGAATATGTATTTAGCTTGATTTACTTTTATCTTGCTCTGATTTATCAATTGTCTCTAAATTGATTTACTTTGATTTAGTTGTTATTTATTGTAATTTACTTATTCTTAAATCTGATTATATGTCATTTTTTCAATCTAGGTGTTCAAAACCTTATAAGTTGAATTTCGAAAATTGAAAATTAATTTTTTTTTTTTATTGGGAGAGCCGATGTTTTTAGCCTACAACTTAAATGGGATGATCCCAGACTTCACAAAATAATTACTAGTTAACTTTTTAGTAGTTCTGCTTAACATAGCCTAAAATCATGAAATTATTAAAAAAATACTAAAAATCACAAAATAATTACTAATTAACTTTTTACTCAATTCTTCTTGTTCAGCGATATAAGACTTTTCTTCTCCTTGAAGTTTTATGTAATTTTCCTATAATCCTACAAAAAATACTCTGACCTTGACTTATAGCTCACATATTCTATATTAGTGGTACATATTGAATACTTGCATATTTTACATAAAAAAGTTGACAAAATAAAAAAGAATCATGGAAAAATGAATAATAATTGCGAGTCTTTTCTATTAACAATTATTTACTTAATTCTTATAATGATCACTTAGTCGTTGATCCCAAGCTATACTCCAAAACATTTTTTTTTTTTGTGGTGGACACATTTGCTTAGCATCTGCAAAGGCTGGCGATTTAAAGTTTGAAATTTAAACAGAGATGTTCGTGTTGGAATTAAAGGTAGGTCTTTGGTCTTGGTTCTCGTATAATCAATCGATACATATAAACATATGTGGAGTTTTCTTTATCAAAAAAACTTGCAGAGTTTCATATTACGTGCAATTTACTATCATTACAATTGTTTAAAAAGAATATATTTAATTATTTTTTGTTTTTCTTAAAAGGATAAGTTTTTGTTGTGTTTCTATATTCTAACTTTTGACTTTTGAATGTTTTTATTTGATTAATTTTTATTAACTTTGAATAGCACCGTAAGTTTGCACATGCTACTACTAAGGTTTGGGGTAAAATATATAATTCATGTTGATGTTTTGAGGCATTATATTGTTTGAACGTGTTCTTAGAAAGACAAAAGAAATTGTTTGCACCTGAGAAATAATTTTATTAATTAATTATATTTATTTTTGCATTATTTAAATCGTTTTGAAATAGTATAATTATAATCGTTCTTCAAGTTCCTTGTTTCTTCTTCCTAGTAGGGCAAGATCCATAATAATATGTACACACCATTTTTTTTAAAAATAAAAATAAAAATAAAAATGAAAAATAATAAATAAAAAAAATAAAATGTCATTTCCATACACTGTCAACATCCACAACAATTTTTCAGAGTACACCTCAATACCAGATAGCTCAAAATAGAAATTTTCACAAAAAATAAAAAAATAAAAACAACATAAACCACAAAAATCAGAGAATGAAAATGAAAGGAGAGTGATCAACCTAAACAACTGTCATGTATGAGCTCTCTGAATCAATGAAGATGTTTTTTAGCTCACCTACATCACTAACATAATCCCACAAAATCTGGAGATAAAAATTTTAAATTTTTGTGAGTAAAACGATTTCAAGCTGACTCTATAAAAGGGGTAATTAAATAAGAAAAGAGACATTTTTTTCGGAAAAAATTTTCAAAGAAAAATATTTTTCAGAGGAGAAAAATAGTTTGAAAGAGGAGGAGAAAAAGTCACAGTAGAGAGCAGAAAAGAAGTTTTAAAGGTTATCACAGATATTAATCTACACTACTTTTTTTCAAATTCGGTAAGAAAAATAATCGGAATAGAAAAAAAATTACTTACCTTTTTTACTACCACCGGAAATGTGGGTGTCACCGGAAACATCACTGAAAGTACTGTCGAAGGTCCTCCCACTCTCCTTTCTCCTTGACTATAAAAAAAAAGGGCTTAAAAATTGGAAAGTTAAAACTTTCTAAAGTTAACGATGAAGTTAACTTTTTAAAAGTTAACTTTTTTATTCTACAACCCTTTGATGCCATAAAGGGGATGCACACGTGTCCCTATATTTTACCTTTTTTTTTTGAAAAATCATGTTTTATTAAGTTTATTTCCGCAAAACTGCTATTCTCACCCCGTTTAGGTCTAACAAGTGAATCGTTGTCTACACCTACATTTATTACTATTGGCGCCCTGAACAATAACAGACAAGTATTATCCGCACTTCTCTACTTTTACTATTCGCACTTGTTTTATATCATGACCCATTTTATTATTTTCACCTCCATTTACTGTTTGCACTGCTGTTTTTACTAAACGTATTTCTTTTATTTTAAAGCCAAAAATGTAATATTTTTAGCCTTTTGTGAGTATAAATTTTAAGTTTTTATTTTATTATTCTATCATTTTTTTATTTATGTTTTGCTAGTTAACATGTTACGAATATTCGAAATAGCAATTAATAAAATTAAATCTAACGATAATAATAATGTTAATAATATTAATTTGAAAAAAAAATGAAATTTATAAAAACTATTTTAGATGTTTTTTCATTTAGATGTTATAAAACCTTTAGCAATTATAATTACGGAAAAAAATTTAATGATAGTCACTTTAGATACACTTCTAACTTGACCATTACAAAAACTAAAAGCACCACTTTATATGCACTTTTAATTGGGTCTCATAAATTTTTAGTTGTACTAAATATTATTATGCCATTTAAATTATTTAAGAAAAATGTAATAATGGTCACTTTAGATGTAGTTCTAATTTGACTATTACAAAAACTAAAATAACCACTTTAGATGCACTTCTAATTTGGTTTCTTTTATAAAATCTTGGTTATTATAATTTTTATCATGTTATTTAATTGTTTAAAACAAATAATAGTAACTTCGGATGCACTTCTAATTTGACAATTGTAAATTATAAAAAGATTTTATGATGATCACCTTGGATACACTTCCGGTTTGATTATTGTGTAATCCTTTAAAATTATCTTTTGTATGTAAAAACATAAAGTGTAAAGTTTAAATTATGACTACTTCAAATGCACTTTTGATTTAATCATTACAAAAGCTATCATCATTTAGTAATTGTTACTTCGGATGCAATTCAGATTTGACGGTTACGCTAAATAATCATCATAACCACTTTGAATGCATTTCTAATTTGGTTGCGATAATAATATTTTAAAATAAACCCAAAAATAAAAATTAATCACTAAAATTCAAAACCTAGTAAACAAACCATTATAAAAAAATACGTATACTCTTATTCTCCATTACACATGGAAATACGTAGGAGCAAGAACTTATTCCTATCGAGCTCCGAAAAATAAAAATAAAATAATTCAATTAAAAATTAAAATATTAATAATATTTTATAAAAAGAAATTTTTCAATAATAATTTTCTCATTAAAATGTTAAAAACAAAAATAAAATAAAGTATTTGTTATATTTCAACTATTTTAAGATGGATGTCATAGGGTGAAATAAATATTTTTAAAGTTATCTAGCTTTGCCCATTTAATTAAAGGTAACCATCCTTAAGATGAATGTCATAGGATATTAATACATTCCCTACGCGTAATAGACTCCTAACTCAAAATTTGATTTCGTAAACCACATCTTTTAAAAGGTTTTTTCAATGTTTTTCCAAATAAATATTGGTGACAATTCCTCTGATTTTCATAAACCAATTTTTCGTCGTCCCGAGACCCCACGTGTCGACATAATTTCACAAACCTCTCACAACCTCACAGCTTCCTCGCTTTGATATTCCCTTTGCCCTCTTTTTATTCCTAGTTGGTTTGACAACAGTTTTATTAAATTGTTTTTAGTATTTAAAAATTAAAAAACTTGTTTCAGTAGTTTTTTTTAAAACAGTTCTAGTTTTTTAGTTTTTAAAAACTAAAAAACATAAACAATTGAAAATAGTTTTAATACAATCAGAATATATTGATTTCATGTATAAATTTACTTTTTAATTTTCTATTTTTGTTTTGAAAACTCAAAATACAATCAGAATATATTATTTTTTGTTTTTTATTACTGAAATTTTAATAAATATAAACAAGTTTTTCTTTTTTTACATCTTAAAAATAGCTTTTAAATAATACTTACCAAATAATTTTTTTTTTATTTTCTTCTCAAAAACAGTTTTTGAAAACTATTTTAAAAAATTCTTTTCAAAAACTAAAAAACAAAATTGAATCAATCAAGCTGTAGGTCTTTCTTGATCTCTCTTTTTGGGGGTTTGCTATCTCTCACTCTATCCTATCACTTGTTGCAATCTATGTCTCTCATTCTTAAATGTTTCTTTTCGCTCTAAATTCCTCATATCTCTTGTTTTCTCTGGTCATGGGGTTTCAGTATGTCTGAATCCTAGAGCATTCGAATTTTTGTTTTGGGTAAAGTTCTCTTCAACAATTATGCACCGTCGCCGCCAAACAACCAATTTGGAGATTTCTTCTTCTTATGACAACGTTTCAGGTTGCCATTAATATGATTGCATTTGTTATTCAAGCCTCATTTTTCCTTTCATTTAATTTTGTTGAAAGGATCATTATTAATTGTCTTTATCAATGAATTGAGAACAACGATTTGTCTTTTTGTGTGGAATATTCTAAATCTGCCTCCAAAGCTACCTTCCCATGTGTTAATTGAGTGTAATTTGATATATTGTCAATGAAAATATTTTGAGGGAAGTTGTTGAGATGGATAAGATATTTGTTGTTGTTTGTGAAAAGATTTTACATTATAAATGAATAGATAGAAATGACCATGTGATTTTTAAGTTAATTATTATAAAATCAATCATTTTTAATTATATATCATAATCTATGATTGAATAACAGTCCTAAAAATACCTTTATACGGATAGTATACTCTAATTAAATTCTAGTTTTTTTCCGTCTAGTCCATTATCTTCTTGTCCAAATTATTTGCATAAACATAGGTTTTCCATAGGTTCTATTTTGTTTTTCCAGCAATACCTACATTTAAAGCATTATAAGATTAATATGAAAAGAAGATACTGGTAGTCCAAGGTTTTCAATCCAGCAATAACTACATTGCCAGTTTTGAATTTGAACTAGATTTTATTATCTGCAAATTGAATTACAATTCCTTTTCTATTGATTAGTTGATAAAACTATCTTACCACATCTTGTAAGGAAAAGCAGAGTGTTTGTGAAGATGTATTATGTATTATGTCTGGATTGGATCTAGTTTCTTACTGGATAAAAGAAGTGCTACCAATTTTGAATTTTTACATATTATTTTTAATTTTATTCTTGTAGCCTCAATTTTGGAATCTGGAAACGTTCATGTTCCTCTTAATGAAGAGTTGATTCTAAAGGTAAATAATGAAGCCTTTTGTCATTTTTATTAATTTATCAAATTCTTCAGTATATTAATATTCAATTTTTCACATCTTTAGGTATCTATATGTCATTATCTTACTTGAACCAATAAAACTGTAGAATGTATCCCAAGAGATCCAGCCATATATAAATGGACACTGTATTTATCTTGTTGGTTAGTTTCTTGGTTATTTCATTATATTTTAGTATCTGAGTGATTTGCAACTCCTAATAAAGGGTTTACAAACTGCAGGTAATGTTTGCACTTCTGAGTAATTCGTTTGTCTCGGAAGATGTTCTAGGAGTTGACAAACCGTAGATAATACACTTAACCCTTTAAATTCTTTTTTTTTTTTTTTTTGTAGTGAATCATTACACATTATAATTTGTATGTGTATTAAATTTATCTAATTATAGCTTTCAAAGCATGAGAAATGTAAAAGAAATACAAAATGATATTGCGATAGATATATAGCATTAATATACTTTTATTCAATTTATAATGTCTTAAGTTTTGATTATATTTTGTTATTAGTTATAAAATAAACTTATTTGTTAAAACTTTTATTTTCTTTATGACTAACTCCTTTTCAATTAAGGTATTTAATTTTAATAATTGAATATTGTTTTAAAAAAATCACATCAGCTACAACATTAAGTTTTTATATACTCATCAACGTGATTATTTAAGAAGAGAAAAAAAAAGAAAAAAAGAAGAGAAACACACTTCTATACTGTCAGTGTCTTTGTAACAACAAACAAGTTTTATATTGACAGTTTGTTAATTTTACCAATTAATATTTTAAAAGTTATATAAACGAACAAATGATTGTGATTAACCACTATTTACATGGGTAATGTATAGTGTTAAAGTCAAAAAATAATTAACCACCAAAATGTGAAATTATTTTGCAAGATTTGTTAGAGAATAATGTGGAATCGTGAGTGGACTTATTTTTAACCAACTAATAATATGGACTTTTTATTTTTTTATGGATACAATATAAATTTTTCTCGAACACATTTAAAGTTATTTGCATGTTGTGTATAAAGTTTTACGAGGGTCTCCCTTCAAAACATCCTCTCTTGACTTCATGCTCGTGTTGACGCAATTGATCTGTACAATGAAAAACTTGCTTTAGAGTATCTTTAAGGGTTGATCTTGGACACTAATTTTGAAGCCAATATCAGTTCGTATCAAGAACACCCATTAGAGTAAATGAGGATGATCTCCACGTGAAGATATGTTCTTGTAGAAGAACACCCAAGATCAACAGCCCTAAAAAAACGTATTTTATTGTCTCTCTCTTCTTCATAATTGCCCAAACCAACAATAATCTAGAAATCAACTTTAAAATCAACTCAAAATAACAATAAAAAACAAAAATGAACAAATCAACAAAGAACAGATCATGAAAAATACTAATCATTTATAAAAATCAAAACTTTATTTGTAGTAGAAAAAAAGGAAAGAAGAAAACAGAAACGGAGATGGAGGTTCAGTGGAGTGTGGGATGAGTCGCGGATGTCGTGGTGGCTGGTGGAGATGCAGCAGTGGAAGGAGAAGGTAGTGCGGAGAAATGAAAAAAGAAACTGAGAATGAAAACGAAATAGAAGTAGGGAAAAGAAGAAGGGTGGCGCGGGGTGGGGGGAATGGAAATGAAAAAGGAAAGTGGAGGGGGGGGGGGTTGAGTGAAATGAAAAAAAATGGAAGGGGGGAGGGCAGTTGAGTGAAATGAAAAAAATGGAGTAGGGGAGTAATTTTTTTAAAAAGGTTACGTAATTTTTACCTATAAATTGAGTTATGATAATTGAAATTTTTCACCCCAAAATTTTTATCTTTCCTCCACACTCATTCTTTGTCTTATAATAGTTATTGTCTATGTGAAGTTCAATTTTCTTGTCAAATAGATTCAAATAAACATAATTGGCAATCCTATTACAAAGATTATTTGTACAACTTCAAGAAGAAGCAAGAAAGGATGTGGAGAGAGATTTCGATGTGCTAAAATCTTGTTTTGCAATTATATGTGGTCCATCACGTAATTGACAAACGGGTACAATGAAGAACATTATGTTGACATGCATCATATTACATAACATGATAATTGAAAATGAATGAGATACATATACTGGTAATGTTGATATGGATTATGCATATTGGCGAAGACAATTCAAACATTCAAGTATCTCATGAAGTTCATTCAACTTTTGCTGCATCCTTGCAAATATGACGTTACATGCATACAAGAGGAGTTCATCAACAACTTCAAGCAGATTTGGTGGAACATATTTGGTAAGATTTCGATGACAATGATGCTAACATTTGAGTTTCATTGTTATGTTTGTATTTTTGTGTTAATTTTCCTTATTCTATCTTCATGTTTGTATCTTTCTTATCAATTATATGTTTTATCTTATATTTAAAGTATTTTTATTCATAAAAAATTCAGTTTTAATTTTTTTTATTCTTTGCAATTTTGTTTTCATAATTAAACTATATAATTTAATTTATATAATCATTTAATATTAATTACTTAACTTAAATAACATAATTATTTATTTAAGATATTTTACAATAACTGAAAATAAATATTCAATTTAATGGCGTGACAGTGCGGGATCCACTAAAAGTGTCTCAAGATGACAAATTATAATCTTTTGTTGAAATAAAAAATGGAATTGATCTTCAAAATGATGTGACAAAGTAGAGTCCACAAAAAAGTTAAGTAAGATAAAAAATCTGGATCTACCCTTAGAAATGCTCATAGTCTTTTGTACGTACCGACTTAGACATTCTCTTGTTGTCTCTCCAAGAAGTCTAAAGTTACTATCAATTCATATGGTGGGTTTCACTTTACTTTTGCAGCCAGTTATTTAACCTAATTGGCTAAGGTTTTGGTTAAGAGACTTCAACATTTGTGTTAACGTCCTCTTTTTAAACAAAATGAATATATTATGATAAAAAATGGAAAGCACAAAGTGTTAAACCTAATTGGCTAAGGTATGGGTAGCAACATACCCCAAAAATATTTGTGTTAAGCCTCCTTGTTGTTTTTGCTGATATGATAACAAATTTATGATTTGAGCACCTTTAAATAACCATAATCAACCTACATAAAACTTTAAAATTGAGCAATTAATATTGCAAAGATAAATTTGACCGTACATTTTTATTTTTTCTTCCTTATCTTTTTCAGTTGCGTTGTTGTTTCCCTCTCAATTAAGAACGAAAAAAATCACAATAATTGAAAAATATTTATATCATGATGAAAACTCAACATAGAAATATATATTGGTATATTATAGTATGTTGAACTATCTATTATTCTATTACTGCTAAGAGATTTAAGTTATTGATTTCGAGTTTTAACCAAATTTGTACAAATAAATAAATTTTATATACCAGAAAGCTTTACAAATTATTCAGTTAGGATTAAGTTTTGATTTGAAGGAAAACTTTACTAATATTAGATCTAATATTTAGTGTTCATAAATATTAAAAAATAAATAGTATATATGATAACTTAAACAAAAACTCTTGAGATTTGCTCTTATTTCACCTCTCTATTTTTGAATAATCTTCTTTTATTTTCTGAATTTTATTGCAGATGTTAGTTTGCACGGTCCATGGAACATGAATAGCATTGTGTTTATTATTTATGAGTGTCACAAGTGTCCCAAAATATAGTATCGTTTATGGAGCATTGATTTAATTAGTCTTTGGTGTTGAAAAAGCATATTAATATAGTACTGTTTATGCTTCAACGAGAGTCAAAATAAAAGATTAAAATCAAACTTTACATCTTTCTGCATATAAAAAAATATAGTAGCTTATCAAAATTGAAAAGTAACAAGTTAGTAGGTGAAACTACATATTATTTTAAGTTTGTCCATGACTTTTGGAAAAAATTTAGAGTATAATTAGTATACATTGTTATTGTAACACTTTCTACACTAACATTCAATCACAATCTTTAATTTATAGTAAATTTGTTGGTTTTAATTTTAAAAGTCATATAAATGAAAAGATATGATTTAACGTCAGTGTAATATTCTTTTACATTGTTAGTGTATACTAATTAATCTCAAAAACTTGTTCTTTCAACCTAATTGTATTTAAAGTAACAAAATGAATCTAAAAGTTTTTGAGTGTTTTTACAAAAGGCATTGAGAAAACAACCATAACAAGATTGAGATGTAAATAAACTTGCTTATGATATTAGTTGACAAAATGTTTTATTTTTGTCACACTTAATCCTTATAAAATTAATTGATGAATCATTTAAATAAAATCACAAGGATCCTAATTATTATTTATGCAGATAAATGGATATATGTAATAATAAAGTATATATATCCACTTTAATGTATAGATAATAAACATATATATAGTCATGTATAGATTCCTAATGATTATTCATTTGAATTCATAGAAAATGGATGTGTATAATAATAAAGCATTATATGTATAGATAATAAATAGTTGGAGAATATTAAGCATAAAGTAGAGTAGGATGTATAACTAATAAATTATTTATGAAAGTTGTGTAAGTTAATGGAGCATTTGTGAGTGATGAAGCAAGGGAAACCTGTGTAAGTTAAACTCTAAGAACGTTAATAGTCATCGATCACATTTGATTTTATCTTAATTGATTGTTGTTTATATTCTTTGTAAGAGAAAATTCAAGTATATAAAAGCGCATCTTCTTTATTAAAAGAAATATCAAACTAATGACTCCTTAACTTATGCTTTAGGAAGTTAAGAACATCGTGGGTGTATTGAAACTGCGCGAAAGTTCCAGGGTTTTGAAACTGCATGTAAATTTTAACATTTGTGAGAGTTGCTACAAACCCCCGAATAATCCGTTTGCAGTGAAAATGGTACTAGGAAAAAGTCAAACAACAGGTAATGCATTTAGTGGAGTTAAACCCGTTAGAAAAGTTAAAAATAATTTCTGTTAAAAACAAATTTTTTTTTTAGTGCGTATGGGTATTGCTATACGAAATCATCACATAATTAATAGGATTTTCTTTACTCAATGCGTAAGTTTTATGGAGCTAGATGCATGTTCCATAAGCAAAATATTTACACGTACAAAGACAAGTGTCACACCTTCTGTTTGAATCTGTCACATGGGAATGATCATTCTCATCCTCTATTTCCATTTGATTTTGTTTATTCATTTGGTCACTCAGAATTAATTTAGCCTACCCATAGATGGATTTCTTTTTTATGATTTTTACTACTAAAAAAATGTATATTGGGGTCTCCACCATCATCGTCATCACCATCGTCAGTACCACCACCACCATTGTTACTAATAGCGGTGGTGGCGGCGACGATAATAAAAGCAGAGACACTAGCGATTTCGCTCCCACCATCATCGTCAGTACTACTACCACCACTGTCATCATCACACGCACGTTGTTGTTATCATCGCCACCATGGTCAATACTGTCCCTTTACCATCATCACTACCATCGTCGATACTAATACTACCATTATGGCGGTCGGTAGTAGCAATGGTAGTGGTCAAGTAAAGGTGGTGATGACCTTGCAGAAGATTTACAGGGTGACGAGAGAGAGTTGTGTGTTAAGTTTTTTAGTAATTAAGTCTTAGTAATTTGTTATACATGAACTTTTTAATGTCTCAACAACAATAACAATACATAATAAGAAATTTTTTTGTGCACTTAAAATGTATTTTTACATTTCAAAATTTGTTTAATTCAAAATGCTAAAATTAACTACTCTATGTGAAAGGTTTCTGTGTTTGAGAACCACTAGAGTTTGTTTGATTAACAATTTAATTTGAATCATTTATTAAAATCATACGATTATTATTATGTTTTTTCACTTCTCACGATAACATGTTTCCTCATCTGAGTTGTCCTGTATATATGTGTGTCTGTATGTGTGTGTGTATATATATATATACACCTTATATTTTATTTTTATGTATTTGTAAAACTATTATTTGACTTATATTATACTGATAAATATATTTTATTCAAATAAGTGTTTAGTAACTATTTAAGTACAAATATAAATATATATATATATATATATATATAATTATGAGTTATGTATTTTTTTATAAGGCAAAAGATATTATTAATTTGAAGTAAATTACACAAAACAACACAAGAGGTGACTGTGTAATGTAACAAGATAGATTGATACAAACCATACCTCCCTTAGATTCAATACATTAAGAACGCAACTTGGGATTCATAATCCATGCAGCAAAAGAGTGTGATGTTAATCTTAGTGCATCGCTTCATTCCCACATTGTTAATTGTATGGCTTAAACTACATTAGCAATTTCGTGAACTTGATCCTTGAAAATTTTGGCATTTCTTACCTTCCAAATTTGCTAGAGTCCTGCAAACAAAATGAATGACCATACTTACCTTCGCTGAGTTATTCTAATGACTACGCTCATAAATTGTAGGCAATGTTGGCGAAACTCATTGTGAAACACTGTAGAAATGCCCCATCACTTGCACAGTTAGGACCAAACCTGATTGGATAGAGCACAACCAAAGAACAAGTATTGACTTATTTCCTCTGCGACTTCACAAAAAACACATCCTTCATCATTGGCTGGTAAAATTCGCCACTTACTTAGATTCAACCTTGTTGGCAATTTGGTCATTCCCATAAAACCTCTCTCCAGACTAAGTACTGCATCTTCAGGGGAATTCCTTTCACCCATAAAACCTTAAAAAATTTGTCTTCAAATTGGGACCCCTCCGACAATAAGATCCTATAAGCCGAACTCATTAAGTACACCCCTGACT
Source organism: Psophocarpus tetragonolobus (assembly GCA_037954015.1). Taxonomy (NCBI): domain Eukaryota; kingdom Viridiplantae; phylum Streptophyta; class Magnoliopsida; order Fabales; family Fabaceae; genus Psophocarpus; species Psophocarpus tetragonolobus. The sequence continues at coordinate 29,040,543 of CM075695.1, read as the reverse complement.
CCACTGCGACTGACCTCCACGTATCCTGGTAGCCTTCATTCAATTGGGCTGATTCTAACTTTTGTTTTAACACACCTAATTTCTCTTCCTCCCAAACAAAGAGGTGTCTACTCTATTTCCACTTCCAACCCAAACCTTTCTCCCACATTTCCTTCATCATGATATTCTTGTCAAGAGCTAACTCAAATAACCTGGCAAAATCCACTTGAAAACTTTGATCCCTTAGCTAACTATTCTTCCAAAATAGAGTATTCCCCCTTCCCTCACCTGACGCTTAATCTTTTTAGACCACAGCCTTCTTCACCTATCCTACCTCTCTCGATTGAAAGAAAATCTACTCACCACCTAGAACATTCCCTCCCTTGAACCTCCCACTGCCTCTCTTTCTTCTGATATTTGTACTCACAACTTATTACTCTCTATAACTAACCTCTACTTCCATTTTCATAACAAAGAGATATTAAACCTCCGCATATCTCTCAATCCCAACCTCTCTTCTTCTTTCGTCCTATACACTCTCTTCCATGACACCCAATTAACCTTTTTGTTTTCCTTCGACACTCCCCATAGAAATTATTTGAATAGAGTTTCAAGTTTAGAGATTATACCTTGCAGAGCCTTGAAGAATGACAGATAGTAGATTGACAAAGCAAACAATACTAATTTAATAAGCACCACTCGTCTCGCTATTGAGAGAGATTTATGCTCTCATGCATGAAGTCTTTTGCAAACACATTTTATTACAGGTTGCCACATCGCACAAGAAGATGGATTATCACCAATAGGCAAGCCCAAATAATAAAAAAGAAATTCACCCACCTTACAGTTTAACATAACTAACACCTTATGCATCCAACAGTCTGGAACATTAATTTCATACAATTGGCTCTTACAAAAATTCACCTTCATCCCCGAGACCAACTCAAATACTTGCAGCACAGATTTAATCACCTCCATTGTTTGCCAATCTTGTTAAGCCATAATGAGAGTGTCATAAAAAAATTGTAAATGTGACTAAGCCTACTCCTTCAAAACCCGCAATATTATAACATTTCCACAACTTCCTACCCACCGTAGTTTGGATTAATTGACTAAACCCCTCTGTTGCAATAAGAAATAAAAATGGGACAATAGGTCCCCTTGACGAAGGCTTTTCCCAATACCAAACTCCTCTGTTAGGCTCCCGTTCACTAACACCGACATTCATGTCGAGCCCACACATTCCTTCATCCACTATAACCATCTTATGCCAAAACCCATTCTCTTCATAACTTTCCACAAGTAATTCCAACATATTGAGTCATAAGCTTTTTTGAAATCAACTTTAAAGAAAACTAGAGATTTTCTACATTTCTTTGAATCCTCTACCACCTCATTTGCTCCAAGTACCCCATCAAAAATTTGCCTTCCTGCCACAAATGTTGTTTGAGTATCCATAATTATATTATGCATAACCTCTTTGATTCTTTTTGCCAATACCTTAGCCAACACTTTATACACACATCCTATTCGGGAAATTGGGCGATAATCTCCTACCTTATGTAGTTATAGTTTTTAGGGATCAAAGATATGAAGGAGATGTTGGACCCTTTTACTGATTTACTGTTCAAATTAAATTCCTCAAAGAATGCCACAAAATCTTTCTTCATCAAGTACCAAAATTCCTTCAAGAATAAAAAACTAATCCCATTTGGGCTTGACTCTTATTTAGGGTCGCAATCCCACATGACATCATTAATCTCCTATTCTAAGAAAGGTCTTTCAAGGTACTCTCATGCCTCAGATGTAATCTTCTTAAACCACACTTCAAATTTCTGGTGAGACTGTATCTTTTCTTGAAAATGATGCTCAAAATGGTCTTTCACCTTCTACTTTAACCTCCCCACATCCATTACATCCTCTTCATCAAAGTTAAGATTGATGATTTCATTGAGTTTTCTCCGTTTCACCAAGGATCTATGAAAGAATTTCATATTTGCATCCCCTTCTCAGAGCCATTATACCTTGACTTTTGATACATCATAGAGCAATTCCTTCCCACCCATTTTTTTAAGGTCCTTATTTAGAGTTTCCTTGTTTGTACCTCTCCTTCCTGTATACCTTCCCCCTCTTGTTTGAGATCCAGCTCATGAAGTTCTTTCTTAACCATTCAATTCACTTGTCAATATCTTTACATATCTCCTTATTCCATATCTTAAGCTTTTCTTTGAGCCTTTTTAGCTTTTCCTTCAGTGTAAATGCCTTCCTTCCTTAGACCTTGAGTCACTACCATTGCTTTTCCACAAATGGTTTAAAATACTTATCTTTGAACCAACAATTTAAGAATATGAAAGGTTTTGAACCCCAATTAAATTCTCCATCCAACAGCATAACTGGGCGGTGGTTCGAAACTCCTTTAGACAACCCCCATTGTTCCACATTACCCCACAACGACAAAAAGCCTTTCGACAACACAAATCTATCCAAATGACTCATTGTATGTCCATCATTTCTATACCAAGTATATTTTCGCACACACATCTTAATATCTAATACTTACGCCTCCTTAATGAAATCATTAAAAAACTGTGTCACTCCCTCCCTCGAATTTTTGCCCACCCTTTTACATTCCTCCTGACTCCTAACTACATTAATTTACCCATAATACACTAGCACTCTCCTCCCGTAATCTCCTTACACCTTTTTATACTATTCCAACAATTTTTCCCCCTCTTAGTGAGAAAAATGGTGACCGAGAGTGATGGTTAGTGCGATGATGAGGAGGGAGCAGAGTAGACCACAGTGAGACCAAAAAGAATGGCAGCTAGGAGATTGGCAGCAACAATAGGCACTTAGAAAGTCCCAACAGCAATTTTCTATTTCACTAATTTTCTAGACAACTTTCAAACAAAGGCGTTGTGGAAGATTTTCTCAAAATAGGGTCAAGTGAGGTATGTTTTCATCCCTAAAAAACCTAATCAGAGGTTTTTTCACTTTTGGATTAGTAAGGGATGTAAAGCTGCTTAAAAAATGTTCTGATGAAATCTAGATTGGGACTTACAAATTGTGGGTAGACATCCGATGTTTTAGGAGAAAAGAAATTAAGGTTGTGAAGGGGGTGAGGCCAGGTGAGAACATTGGAAGGTCTAAATTAAAAAAACCCAACGGAGAAAGGACCAAAGTAGTAGACCTAGTCAATAAGAACAAGAAACTTGTCGAAGGAAAACCAAAGGTGTTACGTAAGGAATGGAGAGTCAAGCAAATATAAAGGTTTGAACGTCGCGAGATGGGAAAAGAGAAAAAAAGGCTATAATTCATTGTGGAGGAGGAGGTGATTAAAGAATTTGAGGATTGTTTTGTGGGAAGGGTTTCAGACCTCGTGATAATTTACATGCTACAAGATCGCCTGATTTGCGAAGGGCTTAATTCTCTAAAGACCATTACTTTAGGAGGCAACATGGTCCTAATAAAACCTTTGCAAAGGGAAGTATTGGAAGAGTTGTTTAAGGAGTCATCCGCTTTAATGTCCACATATTTTTATGAGGTGTCTAAATGGAATCAAACAGTCGTGGCTCATGATAGGCTTGTACAACTTTGAATCAAATGGGTGCCTATGTATGCTTGGACCGTGAGATTTTTCAAGTTAATGTTAGTAAAGGTAGGAGATTACTTAACAATGGATGACGGTACTGCACGTCAAAACCGGATGGACATAGCCCACATCTTAATCTGAACAAAGGAATGAACTCTCATTAATTTGACGCAACAAGTGATGGTAAATGGAATTAGTTTTGAAATTAACATAATGGAAGAGGTTTTTCTATGATAAATTATGTGTCCAATTATGCAAAGGAGAGAGCATCGGAAGAATTGGAGGACGAAACCAATTGGTGGCTCAAGCAGTGGAAGGTGCATGAAGGAAGGATATCATATTTGAATTTGAAACAAAAAATAGGTTAGAATCGCAGTGTTATGATTCAGCTACACAATTTTTGACTTATTTGGAGATAGGAGATTTTTCTCACGATGCAATTAGTGGTATTAAAGAGCCCAATACTGGAATATCGGGTAATGTGGAATTGAATTTAATGCAAACAATGAATGTGGAGCTAATTCATAATGGGACTATTACCATTAAGGATTAGGTTGTGCAAGGGGATAAAACCCACAATATTGACGGTGTGTCAAAGGAGGTGTCGATATCAGCTTGGAGAAGTCAGGCTCAAGACTGTCAATGAATGAAAGAGATAACAAGGAAGGTGTAGGTAGTAATGGACCTTTTACTTCAAAGAATCAAGGTATGGTGGTTGCATTGCTGTAGGATGGGCCAATCATCAGAGGTGTGGGAAGAAATGGTCTTTCAAGTCACATGATCTCAAGTAGGGAAGGTGACGTGCAAGACAACCCCATTGAGGGTCACAAATTTGGGAATAGAAGTGAGTTGGAATGGAACATGGAGTTTTTGTGACCTTGTAGATGGGTCACACTTATTACACGTAATATTGCAACAGAAGTCTCAGGTCCTTTTGGATGGTGTAGACAAAATTTGAATGGTCACAGAAGGGGGTGCTCGAAGGCAAACTGAGTTAAAAAATCAATGAAGTTTGTTTTGTGCACTAATAGGCCACAATATAGGTTCAAAGTCAGGGGAAACATGGAGTTTTTGTGACCTTGCGGATGAGTCACACTTTGAGGATGATGATCGAAAGCTCGCGACATTAAATTATCAATACACGGAGAATCACGTAGTTGTTATACTAGGCTCAGAGACTCACAATGATTGTGTGAACGATCATTTATTTCTAGTGTAGAATCGGGTGCTAGAGAAAGTGGGTGTTGGCTCCATATAGACGCATTTACCAGGCTTAATGGTTATTGGGAGGAACCGAATAATATAAAAGTGGGAAGTGGAGAAAAGGGCTTGTTGGAAGGGTTGGAGGAGGAGGTCAGGGAGATAGAGTGTCTAGTAGAGGTAGAGGTCGAATATACAGTGGAAAAGGGTAATATCTTAGTGGAAAAGATGATCAAGCATAGAGGTAGACTTTAGAACGGGGTCAAGTAAGAAGGTGGCAAGAAAAAAATGGAAGGCTCATCGAGGATTTGGGGTGTCAAGAAACAAGTTGTGGCAAAGAAAAGAGGCTTGTGGTTTCAAGAGTTATAGAGTGTCAGGGTGGTGGCGAAAAAGGTGTGGCAAATAGGGAGACAATTGGGTGTGGAGAATGATCGAGAGAGAGATACAAATATTGTAGGCAAGTTGGCAAAAATAGAGGAGAGGGTTAGATTGGCAGTGGGAGGAAGAGGAGATAAAAGGAAGTTATGAAGGTATTATCAATTAATATAAGAGGGTTGGGAGGAAAAGTAAAGAAGTTGGAGATAAAGAAATTGATACCAGCTGAAAAACCAAATGTGATTAGCATCCAGAAAATCAAAATGGAAAATATTGAAAGTGGGTGATCTTAATTATTGTGGGGCAATCCAAAGGTAGATTGGTGTTTTAAGGTGTCAAATGTTCTATCTGGAGGTTTATTAACAATGTGGGATAGAACAAAGTTTAAGCATGATGATTTTGAGGAGGATAATTTTAAGGAAAAATTCTTTGACACACATGGTTAATACACAATGTGTTCTAGAGTCAACGCTCACTTTCTCCAGTGCTTGATTATTTAATTTTACTATTTATTATATAACAATTTATTAGAACCCAATGTCTATGAAACCGATCGATGAACTGAAGATTGTGTAAAGGATCATGTATATTTATTTTTAATGATACATATTTAAAAATTTATATTCCTATTAGCTAAAACACAACTTATAGATGAAATAATTGTTACTTTAATTTATCTTTAATTTTACTCTGTTTATTATATACTTAATTTATTGTCATTTATTTGATAATTTATTTAAAAATGAAAGTAAAATTAAAATAAAAAAAATCAATTCAATTCTACACGTTGTGGATTGAATTAAATAATTGCTTTAAATTTAAATTTTAAACAAAATTATTTGGAAAATAACTTAAAAATTAAAATAATTAAATTAAGTGAGTTTCCAAAACTTGATGAACAAAAATATTTCTGACAGGATTTTGATATTGAACATATTTTGACATTTGTTTCAAGTGACACAAATAAGCTAAATAACTTACTTCCATATATGCATCTCATTTTTTTATGTTTTAATTTTGTAATTTAATTTCAAAACTATATTTTAAAATGAAAAAAATATTTATACATCGTCACCGTAAAAGTGTTTTACATTAATATTCAATCATAATTCTTTATATATAATAAGATTATTGACTTTATTTATTAATATTTTAAATGTCATGTAAATAAATAATTATAATTAAATATTCGTGTAAAACTATTTTACACTGTCAATAAAACTTTTTTAACATCTTTAAATATGATTTTCTTTGTCTTCGTTTAAATTTTTTCAAAAATACTTCTAGAAAAAAATATAAAAAAGTTAAAATATTTTTTCATAATTGTTTTAAAAGATATGAAACTTTTCGTAAATTAATTTTTAAAAGTCTTACTTTTTTAAAAAACTTATAGAAAAACTTTTTATTTATATTATTTTCTTCTAAAAAAATTTATAAAGAAACTTATCCAAACAATTAAAGTCTCAAAACACATATATCCTCTAAATAACTTCAAATCATAATATGTTTATTGAGAAATAAAAAGAAATCAATCAAAATATATTCTCCAACACTGAAATAACATAACAATGAAATATATGTTGATAAGAGTTATAAGTGATCTAAATCCTAAAAACTAAGAAGAAAAAAGAAGAAGAGCAAGAAATCACATATTAAAATACTTTGAATAAAAATCCAATAAATTAATAATTAATTAATATTCTTGGATATAACAAATATGTTTCGAAAAGTTAAATTCTTAAGCCATTCAAAAGTTTCTTTTACTCAACTCCAAGCTAAATCAGCTCTATTTTACAGAGATTCTTCCAACTCCCAAGTCTCCAAGTCAAGTCTTTCTCTTTGGTAAAGTAAAATCCGTCAAATCTGTTTTGGCTTAGGGCTAGGAGGCAGGTTGTTAGAACATATAAAATTAGAAATGTCTTTTATCTTTCTAAAGGCATAATAATTTATTTATAATAAATATAAATTAAATTTGACAGTTACGCACACTTATTTGTAAAAGAATTTTACATTAATATTTAATAAAAAAATATTTAATTATAATATATTTATTAGTTTTATTAATTAATATTTTAAAAATTATATATATAAAAAGGCTATGTTGAATACTGTTGTAAAATAGCCTTTCTTTCATATAAATTTAAGTTTACATGTCATTGCTTTTTGACGACCATGCATGTACTTTTTTGTCTTCTACGATAAATGAATATAAAAAAGTAACGTGATCTCCATGCGTACACTTTTTTTTTTTTTATCATTTTTCCGTTTATCTCGCTTTCTTCCTTAGTCCTCCTCCTATGAATTTTCGGAATTTTGTATAATGGGTTTGTATCTTTAATCTTATCGCCCTCCTTCTTTGAACTTTCCTTTTGCACTTTTGACTTAAAAAAATCATTACCCTTACGGCAATAATTCATGAAATTCGTCACTACCGGTCCAATTTTTATAAATAGCATATTTAATTATTTTAAGTTAATTGAATTAGCTAATAGAAATTTAGTTAGTTATTATAATTAATCATTTTAAAGAGGTTAAAGTATATATATATATATATATATATATATATATATATATATATATATATATATTTTCTTATTAGAGAAAAAAGTAAAATAAATATTTTTTAAAACAATAATAATAAGGAAAAGTATATTTATATTATTAGTAGCATTTGCATATTATAAGTTAAAGATTAATTGAGAAGGTAAATGAATTGGATGGGTTAGGATCATTAGGGTTGTTATATGAGAAGGGAAGGAAGAGACATGACCATTTTTCTCTCATTTTTTACCCTAGAGTTTCTTGAAGCATAGAAAAAGAAAAAGAGAAATCATAGAGAGAAAAAAATAGCAGAGAAAGTTATAACCGTACAAATCGTGTGCATTTTTTGTAATTTCATCACTGCAAATTCGTTAACCGTTGGATTAGACTTGAAATTGAACAATAGGTTTTCGGGCATGTGAATCTCTATTATGTCTTTCAGATCTTCATTTGGATCTATGGTGTGGGAGAAAACCACAGCGCAATAGAAGATTTGTTTTGGCAAGCGTTCGTCAAATCAGAAAAAGAAATTCTCCAGTTATCTTTGTTTCTTCATCAGGGTAAGGGGGTGGGAAACTATCTCATATGTGGCATGTGTAGGGACATGGGTAATGAAGTGATCCCTAAGCTTCAATAAATTTATGTATGTCATTGAAGAGTTATGCGCACGTGCAGTGAGTGCTGATAATATGTTTTTGTGTGTGATTGTGTGAATATATTGTTTGTCTCAATTATCATTATATTTTTGTATTTGAATAATAAGAATGCTTTGGCTTTTCTAACTCCTAGGTATTTAGCGTTCATGAATATAACTAATGAAATTCTATATTAATTTTGTTGGATTGGTGGCTTTGAGGTTATTATTGATTAAGCATGATTTGATATGTTGGTTTATTAGTGTATTCAATGTGTTTTCCTAGGATGATTAATTATAGGATAAAATAGTCTATGTATAATTAATACTTTGGCATTAAGGTGTTCTCTTTTTATACCCTAAAGGTTAGCAATTGTAATGTATGTTTGTAACAATCTATTGGATAGTTGGAGTAGTGTTTTTCAATTTCTTGTGATTAGTTATAACAATTGAATTAGTTGGAATGAAGTTATAGTTGATTTATCATTGTTTGATACCTATTTTATCTGAATAATTGATTGGGAATGATTTGATTTCAATTTGATAATGTACAGTGTGTTTTGATGGACTAAGTAAATTTAGAAGAGAGAAACAATTAAAAAAAAGTAATGCTTATTTTATTGTCAATGTTCATGATCTTTGGATGAGGAAATTGATAAAAAAACGATATAATTTGTGAAAGTGGTATTCATGAAAGTTATAGCTCTAGATGTTATCTAACTAATTCCTTGGTTTCACCCCCAAAAAGATACATAGAACTAAAGTTATGATCAGATTAATGACTAAAAGTCGAACTGCTAAAAATTAGGCATATTTTACAATCAGCGTTCATGATTTTCATATGAGAAAACCAATAGTAAAAATATGTAATTTGAGAAAGTGGTCTTCATGAAAGTTGTATCCCTATATGTTATCTAACTAAGGATAGTGGCTTCACCCCAAAAGGATATCTAAAGCTCAATTTATGATCAGATTAGTAACTGAAGGTCGAACTGTCAAAATTAAGTGAAGAATTCATGTTTCCTCCAATTTTTAACATAGTAAAAATTTATTTTAGCCCTTTAGGTCAACATAATAGTTGTAGATAAATGTCCTAACTTTCAAACTAGATAATAAAAAATATCTTAGGATTAATAAATGTCTAGATATTGCATTTATACTCCACAAAGGTAATAAAGGCTCATTAGAAAATGAGTGAGAAAATTTTCAAAACTTACCAAATGTTATGGTGAGTTATGCATAAAATAATTCTATGTGTATATGTGAGAAAGTGATTGTATTCAATATTATAAATGATGAATTTTATTATAGTCATAGTAGATGTTAAAAATGCTTTTATGGATGGATGTATTGAGAGTGTCTTGTAGTGTGGTGAATTTAATTATGTTATGTGAATGAGCACGGTGAAATATTTTTATTTAATTTATAAATACATGTGATGTGTTGAGATGTGAACATGATCTTAAGATGATGTGTGTGTTTTATAAATATGTATGATTTATAAATGTGTGTGCTGTATTGATGAACATGAGCATGATTTGAGATAATATGATTGATGGTACGAGTCAGGGGTGCTTAATAAGGAGCCATTTCAGCTGCGATTAGGAATGAAATTTAGTATCATTATGCAATATTGTTGTTATGATTATGACATGAGCATGGACGAGCATATTGCATAGTGGCAACTTAGAGGGTTCTATAAGGTCTTCCCATTGTGTGACATTCTGGACTAGTTCTTCTTAAGTTGTGTGGAACCTACAGGTGACTGTTGTAAAAGAGGTTTATGCCTGTTGGAACCTACGCGTGGTTGGCGTAGAAGAGACTTTTGCCTATTGGAACCTACACGTTGCTGGTGTATAAGAGACTTATGCCTATTGGAACTTCCGTGTAACCAGTGTAGATGAGGGCTTTTACTGTTTGGAATCTACATGTGGCTAGTGTGGGAGAGACTTATGCCTATTGGAACCTACGCATGACTGGCGTAGAAGAGGTGTATGCCTAAGATAAATCTGCATGAGAAAGCATGTGCATGATTGTGACACATTTTGCATAGAAATGAATTGCATGTGTCTGCTGAGTGAATGTTAAATTCTATGAAAGTGTTGCTAATATGTTTCCATATGTTATTATATATTTATATGTGATTGAGAAGTTTTAAGTCACCATATAATTATATGATATGTGGTATGTAAGAGGTGTGGTGTTATTCCTTGCATGTCTTAATACATGTGAGTAAAATTCTCACCCCTTTGTTTGTTATATTGTTTGTTTTCTTTTGGAATTGCATGTCTATAGGTCAAAAGGCAGCAAAAGAGGTAGCAACTAGTATCGAGGGAGGTATATGAGTCGTGCAGTTGCTCTAATACATATGTGACATCGGGACAATGAATTATTAAAATGTTTAATTATTTTTAATTAGTATGAGACTTATTTATTATAATGATTTAATTATCGTTTTGGTAATCACAATTTATAAAAGTTTTATTTATCATTTATCTTGACAAAAGAAGTATTATTTTATAAAATTGAGTTTTTAAAAAAGCACTAAAATAAAGTATATATCTATATGAATTCTTTTCCGTGTTCGATTTTAATTCCTTTAATTCTTACTAGGAAAATGTTTGGGTGAATTACTAAAGGATATCACAGTCACAATGCCATAATATTTGTGGATAGTTTCAATAAATATATGTGGATAGGGGGATGAATGTTTTGGCCCCCAATCATTGTCAGATACAGTTTAGGAATCACATTATCTTTATTCTTGGATACCCACGATACCAATTAAATTAATTACTATAGTACCTCTACGCAAATTAACAATCTATTGCCAAGTTTAAATGTTATAAACAATAATTAGTTTTGAAAAAAAATATAATTCATAAAAATTATAAAATATCAATAATACAAATTATACATTGAAATTAAAATTATATAGGTATTAAATATTGATTAACCTACTTCTAAATTCAATTTATCTTGTAGAAAAAAATAATTTTAGTCAATAAATTTTACAACAAATAAAGTGTACGTTTGATGAAGTTTCATTTAAAAGAATCTTTTTTAAACAAATATATTTTATTTGAAGTATCAATTAATATCCAACTATAAAGTGCACAAATTCTATGTAATAAATACTATATTATTTTTATATTATTTCATCTATTATATTAAAATTAAAAAATATAATATAAAAGTTATGTTCATTGACCCACACCTACTAAAGAAAATTGCAAAGAGAATAAAACAAATAAAAGATGAATTCACTTTTTAAAGTTATTGTCGCTTTTACTATTCATTCATTGACGTATTTTTGGCTCTTTTCTAACTTTCTCGTATGTGTATTTTAAATTTCAATTATTGAAACGAAAACAATATATATCGCATGACTGATGTACAAATTTTTAAATGCCAAATAAATTATTTTAGCACATGTTGAAAACTAATTATTTATCTTTGACTTAAATTTTAATTTAATCCATGTAATTAATATCTTTTTTATTTTTTAGTTTTATTTTCCTAATATTTACAATATATTTGAGTATCTATTAGTATCTTTTATCAACTTGAACTTCAATTAAAAAAAGTTAATAAAGATATTATTATATGTAAGTGAAAAATGAATATAAACAAAAATATAAACAAAGATATTATTACTTTCTTCTGGGCCTTATTATTAGATTTTATTAATTTTATAAAAACACATTGTTGAGTTACTAATTTTGTTGATGTTAATCACGATTTATTTCTGACGGATGCTGTTAAGTCATTAAATTCTAGAGTTTAATTAGTTTAACGTAACAAATTTTACATTAACTTTTAATTATAAATTATAATTCTTTATTTATAATAAATTTTTTAATTTATTAATTAATACTTTTAAGATTATAAATGTTAGTCAAAAACTCGTTTATATTATAGGTACATAATAATTAAATTTTAATATCTATAAATTAGTATAATATTATTTTTATAGTTATTTTTCTCTTTTTTCTTATTAGTTGAATTGAAAAGGTAAAAAAAAAGGTATATTTCATAAAAAAAACCTATATGTAAGTAAATTAGTTGAAAAATAATTAAAGGTACTTAATATTAAAATTTTTATTTTAACATGAGTCATATAAAATGAAAGAAAAAATCCTCTATAATAATAATTTTTAAACACTTAATTTGTACAACTCATATTAAAATAATAATTTCAATCTTTAACTTAATAACTTTTGAAAATGATAACCACTGTAACATTTTTTAAAATAATAAAAAAAAGAAGCTAAACTATCATTGTGCCCGGACTGACGCACAAAGCACAATAAAAAGGAGGTCCCATCCTATAGTTGACCTAAAAAGACATAAACGACAATGTCTTTATAAAAATGACCGTATATAGACCCCACAGCCTATATTCACCCTAAATGATTCTTTCCTAAGTTTCTATTAGACAAAAATAAATTCCGAGGCATGCAATAAACACAGAAATTAATAAGATACTTGATCTGATTTAATATTTATCCAGTTCTATGTTAGAAGTTTTGTATTCTCAATTACTATATTGAACAACTTTCCTAGCTTTCCAAATTGATCGACCAAATGCAAGAAAAACAAACCATATTTGCTATTCCTCACTACAGCATCCAGCACACAGTTACAAATCATTTCCAACAACCCCCCTCCTGGATAAATTCTCCCTAAATAGAGTTTTATTTTACAACATTTACCACACAAACCCTTCATGATCGTAATAGAAAATATTCATGCATACACACTCGCGAAAAAAATTAATTTGTTACAAAACCTTATTATAACGATACTTAAATATAGATTTGGATTGTGAGCTACCATGCCATAATCATCTTCCATAATTCAAAGTAGCTGGTACCTGACCCTCAATGCTGTCATTGCCTTTTTTATGACTACTGCTATCACCACGCTCATAATTAGGTTTTGGCTCCATTAAATTTGGGTCTGTGCTAATCGATGTGATCTTATCCAACTCAGTTACCACAACCTTCATGCTAGGCCTTTCCTTTCCTATACGGTTCAAGCACTTTGCAGCAAGAATAGCAACCTTTTCAATCTGTTCTTTATTCTTTTCATTCAAAAGGCCCTCTTGAACTACCTCCAGAAGATTCTCTTTGCTGCTAGATAGAATGTGGTCAGCATGTTCTTTTTTTTGTTGTCCTGTTAACAGTTCTACAAGCACTATTCCAAAGCTATAAACATCACTTTTTTCTGTAAACTGATGCTTTTCTTTGTACTCTGGATCTAAATAAATATCACCAGTTTCTTGCGAAATTGTGGATGATTCATTTTGATCAAGTGTAGTGAATGTTGAAGCTCCAAAATTGGACAATTTGGCCGTGTCATTGTCATCTAAAAGAATGTTAGAAGTTTTGACATTTCTGTGTATAATAGGTTGTGCGGCTTGTGAGTGCAAATAAAATAGAGCTCCGGCTACCTCTGCGGCTATCTTTAAACGAGTTGTCCAAGTTGTATCATGCACCTTTCTTTTGTGTATAAAATCAAAAAGGGTACCATTATTAACAAACTCATAGACTAGTAAAGGAACTTGTGTATCTAAACAACATCCTAAGAGTTTAACTAAGTTTTTATGATTGATACCTGATAGAACAATTATCTCGTTAATAAATTGTTGCTTTAGGTTGCTAATCTTGTTATCAACTACTATTTTGGACTTCTTGATAGCCACAGTTTTTTTTCCAGTTTTTTTATCATTATCATATATATATCCTTTGAAAACTGTACCAGAACCTTTTTCATCAATGATGTTTATCTTATCAAAGTCCAGGGTGGCCTCTTGTAGTTCTTCTTCTCCGAAAATTCTCAGAATGTTGGAGTGATTCTTTGTTTGGAGTTCTTGTAGCAAAAGAAGTCCACCATTCTGCTGAAAGTGTTTCTTTCTTAATTTGTTGAGCTTCCTTTTTTGGTATATTATGTATGGTATGACACTCCCCAAAAATAGAATCACAAATCCTACTACAGCTCCTGCATTCAAAATATGGTTATTATATTGCAATTTTTACTGGTTCTTTTAAAATAATAAAATAAAGTAAATTGAAGGCAATTAGTTCCTACCAACGATAACCAGGGGATGCACGTTGCAGCCTCCTTCCCTTCTTCCATTTCCTGATTGCCATGTGCGACAGAAACATGTGTAATTTCCATCGGTGTTCTCACAATTTTTATGGCTTATGCATGTATGCTTTGCTGTCATGCATTCGTCAATGTCTGCAGGTGTGTCACAGAAAAAATTGTATCGTAAAACAAAGAAATTACTAAAGTAAAGTGACAACTAATATTTGGTTGTTATAGGTTGCTAAATTTCCAAAGTCGACAATAACTGTCCACAACAAATTGCATAATCCCTATCTATAAATGTTTTTTGCGTACACTTCAGTGAATAAATGAAATGAACACATTTGGCATACTGTGTCCCACGATTTGAAAACTCATTTAATTCAATTATTTTTTAAATAGTTAATTTATTTTTGTTTAAAACAGCTGGCTTGAATTGATTTTTTATTTGAATTTTACTTTCATTTTTAATAAAGTATTTAATAAAAAAGAAAAACACATCAGTTTTAAGAAACAAAAGATGATTGAAGAGTAAAATATATTAAATTACCTGTGCAGCCAAGATAAGGGTTTCCTTGATAGCCATCTTTACATATGCATCTGTAACCATAATCACTGTCCTTGTCGTCACATCGGGCATTATTCTTGCATGCATAGTCGCCTCCATTTTTGTCAATAGAACTGCAGTTTTTGTCTCCAACAGTCCAATCAAGAGCCAAGGGGAGGGTCGTGTTTGGGAAACTCTGTAAGTGAGTGGTAGAAAAATTATACATGCCATTCTTGACCACAAAGGAATAGCTGCAGTTTCCAGCATTTTTCTGTCGATTATTGAGATCTTTTACCCATACAGAGATGTTCCTCATTCCCGGAGGAATATCCACTTGGCAACACGCTATACCCGAGCATGATCCATTTTCGATCTTGCTACTGCCATGAGAGCTTGTTAGGCACCCAGTTGAATATGACTCCCCCTTGAAGAAACTATTGACATAGCCATAGCTATCTGTTCCAACAGTTAGTAACTTGTTTTCCTTGCTCGAGATGCTGAAATTTCCGAGAGCAAGAGTGGAGTACTGATTGGGCTGTGCGGTTCCATTTACATAGTGGCAAAGCCATGCCACGTAGAACAGTACGTCAATATTATGACTTTCTAGGCTTATGTTTGAAACTTTTACGTCACCGTAATATAATGTGGACTCATCCTTGCAGGTGAGATTAAATTTTTCCTGCAAGTAACAGGGTTTTGAATTGGGTTCAGATGAGTTGCCTACACCGAATGGATATGGAATTTGGATATTTCCACAAGTGGAATTGCAGCCAGCTAGGATCGGGTCTGGTGGTGCAGAAGAAAGGGTAGCAGGTGCTACTATTACAAGGGCTAATGCAAACATTAGACGCCAGCTCAGTTGCAAGTTTTTCATTGCCTTCAGTTACTGATCAGAAAATTTACTGGGAGTATTTTGTAGTTGTTTGTGCTGGCTAGTGGCTTCAGGGTTTCACCTATTTATAATCAAGGAATTTTGTTTTTCTTTGTACATATGCTGTGTTGACTTGAGGAAGACCCAACAGTTACTAGCCTTCCTAAGGGAGAGAGAAAAGATATTCCCTCTTCTTTAGTTTATTTTCTATCGATAAATATAATATTAATAGAAAATTACAATAACACCCCCATAAAATTTCATGTTATTTATTACACCAGTATTTCATCTCTCTTAAATAATTATTCTCGTAATTTAAGGTTTGAATAGATATTAGTATGATATTTTTAAATATATAAAAATTGTTAGTTTGATACTTTAAATTCTTTTAAAAAAAATTGATGTAGAAAAATAAAAAAGAGTATACATAATTATATATAATTTGATAAAAGTTAAAGGAACACATATCTAATTTGCTCTAATAGTTAATATAATTATAGTAAAAATGGTAGGCCACACTCAGGAATATGACTATCAACTGTGATAAACCGATAGATGTTGTTTCAACTTACTTGTCTTGATTATACATATGATAAATATTCAGAAAAGAAAAAAGTTAATCGAAATAGTTTTATAAGATTCATAGAAAACAAGATATTTACTATTGAAGTAATCAGATCTTCTTTTTATTAATAGAAAATTTTTAACTTGAAAAATCTTGCTCTTCTTCTAATATATATATTGCCAGGTAACACAATTAAGGAGAAATTATTACCTATGCCATCTCATTATTTATGGTTTAAATTATTTCATAGATAACCCCAATCAAATAATTATATATTAATATTACATGTTAATTGACATGAGACCTTAAATAAGGTTCACCCCTTCCAAGTATAAGTTGAACATTACATTCTCATCAGAGATCCAATAGCAACCTTATTCAGATCACAACTAGGGGTGTGTAAAAAAATCAGTTTAAAATAGATTGGTTTTAAACTGAACCGAATGGAACTGAACTATTTTAAGCCAAACCAATTTACTAAAATTTAATCGAATTGTTTTCTAAAAGGTAAGTAGGTTTAAACCTTCTTTGAAAACCAGTTAGGTTCACTTTTTTTTTTCTACTGAACCTGAAATAGAAAGTGAAAATAGAGACCTCGTGTTGACGCTTGCTCACACTAATCCTTTGTTGTCGTTGCTTGCTGCTCACGGCCTCACCCAATTCCAATTTCCATTCTCTAGACGCTTAGCTCATAGAGTCATAAGCACAACACATAGTCCATGCTCACTAAAAGTTTCAAACTGTCATTTCACAATATGAGTTAAAAGTGATTGGGTTCTTTTATTAGAGTTATGTAATATTGTAGTTTGATTTTTTCATGGCTTGGCTTCATGCTCATTTGTAGTCCGGATTTGGGTCTACTTTTGGTGTTAAGTTTAGTGGGATTTTGTCACTTTGTAAAAGCTTCATTAGTGTACTCATGTTGCTTGATAAAATGCCCCATTGAAATGTATATTATAGTTACACATAGTCTTCTTTAGGGTTTAGGGTTTTAATCTACCCCCAAAATTAAGAACACTAGTCTAGTACCATGTAGTTATTGGAGTTCCATTATTATTTGAAATGCAGTAAATTTCAACCTGGGAATATTTGGATAAGGGCATATATGTCTCACATATTGGGTGACAAAGTTTCCTGCTATGTAGAAATTTGGATGCTAGTAAGTGTCATTTTTTTAATTCCCATGGAAGATTGGTCACCAAAATGCACAATTAAATGGTTGTGATTGTCTTAATGTAATGTTAAGGTAGGTAGAATTCAGATTTGGGTCAGGGCATATATGTCTCACATATTGGGTGACAAAGATCCACACTATGTAGAAATTTGGATGCTAGTGAGTGTCGCTTTTTCAATTTCCATGGAAGATTGGTCCACAAAAATGCACAGTTTAAATGGCTATGATTGTCTGAATGTAATGTTAGGGTGGGTAAAATCTAGATTTGTGATCTTAATAGTGATCTCTTTTTTATATTCATTCAGGAACAAATACTAGTTCATTGTTGTTATGTAGATAAACTACATCTGTTATTCATGCATAGAGTGCATGCTACAACATTCTTAAAGAATGACCTGTGAATCACTATTTTGATCTGTAACTTTTCAGTTTTGATCCCTCATTGAGTATTCTGTTTTCATACTCTTATCCAGTGGTCACTCAATTTTACTTGTTTAATTTCTCTTTTATATATAAAAATATAATAATTTAAGCAGTATTCACAATTCTTTTATGTCTAAATCGATTATATGTTTTGGTTTTATTAAATAATTGTTTATTTTTCAAGTACTTTGATGCTTTGTACCATAAACAAGTAGTGTGACTGAATTTAAAAATGTCATTTGAATAGCTTATTGTTTCCTATCTTACTTTTTTCAAATGCAAAACTAGATATGGATGCAGAAGATGATATTTTAGCTTCTGACATAGTAGAACAAATGTTACCACCTCACTCCATAAGACCTAAAAATCGATCCATTGTATGAGATCATTTTGATGATTTTCCATTGCCCAATATTCTTTCACAAGATAAATGTAAACATTGCGGTACATTAATCAAACATGCTAGTGGAACAATTGCTATGCATACTCATTTGTCTAGGTGTAAGGGTATCCTAACCAATGATGCAAGCAAAAGGCAAAGATCAGATTCATCCACAACAACCATTTCTTCTCCCTCATTGTCAAGAATTGATCAAGAAGCGTGTAGGAAGGCATTGGTCAAATTCTATTGAGCATGAAGCTTTTCAAGAGTTTTTAAGCATTGTGGCACCCTTTCTTAAACTTTGAGCCAGTGAAAAAGAAAAATTGAAGACTTATCTTTCTGAACATTGTTAAAGGGTTTGCCTCACTACAGACACATGGACCTCATCTCAAAATTTGAATTACATGAGTTTGACAACTCATTTCATTGATAAGGATTGGAAGTTGCAAAAAAAAAAAAAAGAAGTCTTAAACTTTTGTCTAGTCTCAAGTTACACAGAAAAAAATTTGGCTAAGGCAGTTGAACATTGTTTGAATAATTAGGGGCTAACTCATGTCCTTTCATTGACAGTAGATAATGTCACATCAAATGATGTTGTAGTTGAATATCTAAAGAAGAGGTTAATTTCTTGGCATCGTTTGCCTTTGAATGGGGATTATCTTCATATGCGTTATTGTGCCTGTATTTTAAATTTGATTATGAAGGATTGATTCAAAGATAATGAGAAGGATATTAGTAAAATTTTTGGTGTTGTCAAATATGTCAAATCTTCCCCTTCTAGCTTGGTTGCATTCAAGGAATGTGTTAAGCATGAAAATATTGAATATAAAGGCCTAGTTAGCTTAGATGTGGAAACTACATGGAATTCCACTTATTTGATGTTGGATGTTGCAATAAAGCACCAGGGGACATTTGTAGAACTTGAACTAATGGATAGAAAATACACCAATGAGTTAACCAAGAAAGGGGATAATGTTCCTCAATGCAGTGATTGGGAAGTTGCGCGTTCAATCTTACCATTCTTAAAGTTGTTTTATGAGACCGCTGTAAAAATGTCAAGTTCAACTTATGTGACTAGCCCTATGTACATGTTTGAGGCATTTGGGATTGGAAGGAAAATAAAACAAATGACTACTAACGCGAATCCAAGTGTAAAAAAAATGGCTGAAAGCATGAAGACAAAACATGATAAGTATTGGGGCAATCTTAATAAACTAAATATGCTATTAATGATTGCTCATGTGTTACAACCAAGATACAAATTGAAATTTATGAATTGGCTTATTTCTCAAAGCTTTAATGGTGATGAGACATCTAATTTGAAAGACTAAGTGAAATTGAGTTTGACATTACTTTTTGAAGAGTAGAGTGGTGGTAACAACGATGAGTTTGAAGCTAACTCCTAAGAGGCTCAACCAAGTGAAGGAGGTGTTAATGATCCTTATGGCTATACCATTTTTTTGAATCAAATGAGTCTAATAAATTTGAATTAGATAATGAGGCTTTAGAGAAGAGTCAAGGAGAATTGGATGTTTTGACTTGGTGGAAGCTTAACTCGGATCGATTTTCAATTCTTTCAAACATGGCAAGAGATGTGGTTGCTATACCTGTATCAATTGTGGCCTCTGAATCTGCCTTTAGTAGTGGAGGAATAGTTATTAGTCCACATCGTAGTTCTCTTACTTCACTAATGGTGGAAGCACTTGTTTGCACACAAGATTGACTAAAAGAAACATAATTACCTTTGACTCCAAATGAAATTGAAGAGTTTTAGGAGTTTGAGAAAGTTGAAGAAGGTAACAATATTTGTTTTATATTGTATTATTTTATAATGTACTTTTTTATAATATGAATGCTAATTAAATTTTTTATAAATTACTTATTTAGCCTCATCTATTTCACTTGAAGATGATTAAAGAATAAAAAAGGCTTATTTGCAATTTATTTTAGCAGTTAAGTGTTAACTAGTTTGATTTTAACCTTATAATTTGTGTTTAAGATATTTGTTTATGCAACTTTATGACACAAGAAATTTTGCTTTCTATTACTTATTTTACGTTATTTGGCAGAGCTTAGGAATGATAGTTTTGGCTGCTTGGTGAATTATTTAATAACTCAATGATTTGGTGTTATGAACTAAATTCAGTCTGAATTCTTATATTTAGCTCACTTGGAAACTTCCTCAATATATTATATAATAGCATGGATTCTTATATTTTATCTGTTGATCAAATATCTCACTATCTCGCATTATTGTCACTTTTTAGGTGTTTGTCCTTTTATTAGTATTATTTTGTCACTACTGTATTAATTAATTGTATGTTATTCAAAGGTAGTTGAATGATTGCATATGACTGTAATCTTCTTTGCATAAATTGGATTTTGGTTCTCTTCCTTGTTTACTTCTGGATGTGCTTTAAAGCAGTAGGTTCATTTGAGTATTAATAAGTTCTAATTTTATACTTTCGTATTTCAATTTTTGAGGAGATCAATGCAGAGCTTGTTGATGCAATTTTCTTTTTAGTTTTCAATTGATGACTTTGCTGCATACTTCAGCTTCAACTGAGGCCAAGATTGCCATGCTTAGCTTTATTTTCCCTAACATTTTTTTTATGATATTAGTAGTAAATAAGTTGAGTTCAGGTTGTTTTGGTTGATTATTTGTGTGTGCATGCCCATCCACTTGTTTATTCCGTGCTATCAAGTTTTTTAGGACAAGGTTGGTTGATTTTGCTGATGCTAACGATATCGGTTACTTAATTGCTTCACTAATGTTTTAATTTTATAATTTATTTTTATTTCTAGTGTTAACTATAATTGCAAGACATCCGTGGAAATGATATGAGTCTAAGTGCTTGTTTGTAAACAGTTTTATAAAACTGTTTTTAATATTTTAGTTTTTAAAAACTAAAAAATTTGCTTGGGTAGTGTTTTTTGAAATCAGTTTTCGAGAACAGCTCTGGTTTTTTAGTTTTTAAAACTAAAACACTGGAACAGCTGAAAGTAGCTTTATTTTTTAGTTTTCTGTTTTTATTTTGAAAACTCAAAATACAATCAGAATATGTTGTTTTTTGCTTTTCATTAATGAAATTCTAATAAACATTAACAAGTTTTTCCATTTTTACATCTTCAAAACAATTTTCAAATATCACTTGCTAAACAAGTTTTTCTTTTATTTTCTTTCTGAAAACTATTTTTAAAAACTCTTTTCAAAAACTAAAAAAAAAAAATAAAAAAAATCAAAACCTAAATTATTACAATGGGAAGGTTTTACTATTTGTGAATGTTGCCTAACAGGGGCAACATAGTGATCCATAATGATAAATTGCTTTTGGGTCATTCTTATAGCCATATACCAACTTTTGCTTGGGATTGATATTTTTTTTAGAAAGTTTGATTAGAAAGTTATTTTATTATTAATTGTGATATAAGTGATAATGACAATTGATTTTTTGAATTTAATATTATCAATAGGTTATGAGATAAAGATGAAGATGGTGTGTGGTCATTAAATTTAATTATATCTGTACAAACTCAAAGATTTGATTGATGATTGTCTAGTATTTTAGTTGTGCACTCTGATATATTTTAATATTTTTTTTATTTAAAGATATGCCCCTTTGAATGAACCACACAGCTATGTTAGTGTCTACACAGTTGCGAAAAATTCATTATCTAAAAAAAACCAATTTAAAATTAGTTTAACATAAAATTATTTTGAATTAATTCTAAACCGGTTTAAAATTGATTTTTAAAACCAATTTGATTTCGAATGAATTTTTTAATTAAGTTTAAATTTTTAGTTTAAAAACCAAATTATTTAAAATAATTTGATTGGCTTCAATTTTTTAAAAAACTATTTTTGCACATCACCATCACACCTAATTCACCAAAACAGACATGACCCAGAAAAGCAACACAGACATAACTATATTCAAAAGCAGTACTATCGATATACAATAATAAAATCTGAAGGTCGCAGCAGCACCACCTGTCATTTAATGCATAATATATGACTAGGGTCCCACTTTTGATATACTAACAATTATGCAAACCAGCTTTATAATTTTAGAGTTATTTTATTAATTACTACGGAAGTTTCATGTCATATGTCATTAACGGTATCGTTATTAATATCAGTACGAGTTTAATTTATATATTATTAATGTAAATTTAATTAATTTACTATGAATGGAAAACTATGATTTATATTGATCATGTATGCTAAGAATTGAACTCTAGTATATTTTTTATTTCTTTTATTTTTTGAGAATTGAATTTCAATCCAATCAATTTTAATTGAATTGAATATATAAAAGAAAATTAACAATCCAATCCGATTGGATAAAGAAATATTTTTAGAACTATTTTCTTTTTTATAAAACATAGAAAATAAAATATTAAATCTAAAAGTTTATAAAGAAAACATTAAATACACCTTTTCTTTATAAAGTGAAACTACATATAAAATAATAGTTGTATACACGGTTAGTATAAAGATCTTTACACTGACATTCAATCACAGCTCTTCATTCATGATAAATTTATTGACTTTAGCCATTAATACTTTAAAAGTCACATAAATAAAAGGTCATGATTGGAAGTGTAAAAATCTTTTATACTGACAGTGTATACTACTTAAACTCTAAAAATAATCTATAAAACATAAAATGTAAATACTAAAAGGTTAAATTAGTAAAATTTAGTAATTTTTTTACAACAGTTTTATAAAATTATTTTTAGTATTTTAAAATTAAAAAAAAACTCATTTGATTGGTGTTTTTTTAAATAATTTTCTTTTTTTAATTTTTAAAAACTATAAAAGGAAAACAACAATAAGTAGTTTTGTTTTTTAATTTTGTATTTTTGCTTTGAAAACTCAATACAAGGAGAATAAGGGCTTGATTGGTTTGATTTTGTTTTTTAGTTTTTGAAAAGAGTTTTTAAGAATAGTTTTCAAAAACTATTTTTGGGAAGAAAAAAAAACTTGTTTGGCAAGTGTTATTTGAAAATTGTTTTGAAGATGTAAAAATGAAAAAACTTGTTCATATTTATTAGAATTTCATTAATGAAAAGCAAAAAACTACATATTCTGATTGTATTTTGAGTTTTCAAAATAACAATAGAAAACTGAAAAGTAAAACTACTTTCAGCTATTCCTGTCTTTTAGTTTTTAAAAACTAAACACCAAAACTATTTTCGAAAACTGTTTTCAGAAAACACTATCCAAACAATTTTTTTAGTTTTTAAAAACTAAAATACTGAAAACAGTTTTATAAAACTATTGCGAAACAAGTACTAAAGGCTTGATTGATTTTCTTTTTGTTTTTAATTTTTGAAAGAGTTTTCAAGAATAGTTTTCAAAAACTGTTTTTGGAAAGAAAAAAAAAACTTGTTTGACAATTTTTATTTGAAAATTGTTTTGAAGATGTAAAAATGGAAAAAACTTGTTCATATTTATTAGAATTTTATTAATGAAAAACAAAAATCAACAAATTCTGATTGTATTTTGAGTTTTGAAAGCAAAAATAGAAAACTAAGAAGCAAAACTACTTTCAGCTGTTCCTGTTTTTTAGTTTTTAAAAGCTAAAAAATCAGAACTATTTTTGAAAAATGTTTTCAGAAAACACTACCCAAACAAGTTTTTTAGTTTTTAAAAACTAAAATACTGAAAACAGTTTTATAAAACTGTTGCCAAACAAATACTAAGTGTTTTTTGCTTTTCATTAATGGTATTTCTATAAATTTAAAAAAAAAATTATTTTAACATTTTCAAAACAGTCTTCAAACAAAAGTTACCGAATAATTTTTAAAAGATATGAAACTTTTTGTAAATTAATTTTTAAAAGTCTTACTTTTTAAAAAACTTATAAAATTTTTTCTATTTATATTATTTTCTTCTAAAAAACATTTATAAAGAAACTTATCCAAACAACTAACGTCTCAAAACACATATATTTTCTAAATAACTTCAAACTTCAACTCACAATATGTTTATGGAGAAATAAAAATAAATCGATCAAAATATATTCTCCCACACACGGAAATAAGAAAACACTTAAATATATGTTGATAGTGATCTAAATCCTAAAAACTAAGAAGAAAAAAGGAGAGCAAGAAAGCACACATATTCAAATACTTTTAATAAGTTAAAAAGATTGAGTAGTATATATGTGAGTTTTTGAATATTTTGTGACACTATCTTTAAGATAAAAAGTATTGTGAAATTGTACTCGAAGATATATTTTTATTATTACAGAAAATACATCATATATGTAGAGCAGCAGAGAAAATATATCTCTGGAAACAAAAAACTGTCCAATCTCTATAATTAAGCTAATCCCTCTAACTAATCCTGGAAATTAGCTAATGCAATAAATCAACCTATATTTGGTAATTATACAGTGAATCAATTAGAAATCTCAACATTCCCTCTCAAGTTGGTGCATAAATGTCAGTTAGGCCCAACTTGCTTAGAAATTTGGAGAACACTGGTTTTAGAACTGCTTTAGTGAGAATATCAGCCAATTGATCTTCTGTTCTGATCTTAGGCAACTCTAAAATCTTCTTATCCAACTTTTCCTTGATGATAAATCTGTCTACTTCAACATGCTTTGTGCGATCATGTTGTACTGGATTATGGGCAATATCACATGCAGCTTTGTTGTCACAATACAACTAGATTGGTTGCCTGGGAGGGTATCTCAAATCTTCCCACAATAGCTTTAACCATAATGCTTCACATAAACCAAATGCTATACCTCTAAATTCAGCTTCTGCACTTGAGCGGGCCACCACATTTTGTTTTTTGCTCCTCCAAGTTACAAGGTTTCCTCCTACAAAAGTGAAATAACCTGAAGTAGACCTCCTATCATCTATGGCTCCAGCCCAATCTGCATCTGTATATACATTTATTGCTTGATAATCAGTGTGTTTGGTGAACAAAATACCCCTTCCAGGTGCAGATTTCAAATACCTTAAGATGTGCATAACATCATTCATATGTTTTTTTCCTGGGTTATGCATGTACTGACTAACAACACTTAATGCATAAGTAAGATCTGGTCTGGTATGGGCTAAGTACATTAATCTTCCTACAAGCCTTTGATATCTTCCTTTGTCAACCGGTATTTGATTTGGCTCAAGACACAATTTCAATCATTCTTCAATAGGAGGAGTAGCAGGATGACATTCTTCCATGTCTGTTTCACGCAAAAGATCTAGGATATATTTTCTTTAGGAGAGAAATAGTTCTGTTTTTTATCTGGAAACTTCTATCCCCAGAAAATATTTCAGATCTTTCATTTCAAATTTTCCAAATAAATAGCTTTGTAGAGCTTTCTGTTCTTCAGGGTCATTTTCAGTAACAATCATATCATCTACATATATGATAAGAGCAGTAATCTTGCCGTGTTGTTTCTTTAGAAACAAAGTATGATCGGAATTGCTCTGATGATAGCCAAAAGTAGTCATTGCCTTTGAAAATCTTCCACACCATGCCCTTGGAGATTGCTTCAAGCCATACAATGATTTCTTTAATTTACACACCTTTTGACTATGCTTCTTTGGAACCATACATCCTGGTGGCAGTCCCATATAAACTTCTTCAGATAATTCTCCATGGAGGAAGGCGTTCTTTACGTCAAGTTGTTGTAACGGCCAATCTAAGTTTACTGCTAGAGATAACAACACTCGAACTGTGTTGAGTTTAGCTACAGGAGCAAATGTCTCTGTATAGTCTACCCCATAAGTTTGAGTGTAGCCTTTTGCTACTAACCTTGCTTTTAGCCTTCCAATTGTGCCACCTGCTTGGTACTTTATAGCATAAATCCATCGACATCCAACTGGTTTTTTTCCTAGTGGACAGTCAACAAGTTCCCATGTTTCATTTTGTTGCAAGACTTTCATTTCCTCATTCATCGCATTTTTCCATCGTGGATCAGCCAAGGCTTCCTGTACATTGTTAGGAATAGCAACAGTAGATAATTGATTTACAAATGACTTATTTGATTCAGACAAACGGTGGTAGGAAACAAAATTATTCATGGGGTATCTAACCTTACTAGAAAGAGTGGGCTCATAAGTGAGTTTAGGAATACCTCTAGTGTGTTGTTCTGGTAGTTGTTTTTTTGTTGGCACAAGATTAAGAGCATCCATGCCAGTAGATGATTGGTTTGGTGTGTCATCAAGAGGAGTCATACCAACTTCTGTCACCCCCTCATAATGTGAAGTCCCATTTATTTCATTTTCCATCTCATCCGTACAACTTGATTGTAAGTTATCTACACAAGAATTATCGTTGCTGCAATTTACCTCTAAATGGTCTTTCTCAAGATATACATATTCTTGACAATTATAGTCTAGAGTCTGCAGTTCTTTATGGTTCTCCCCCTGAAGTGCAGATTCTGAAGAGAAATACATTATTTGTTCGTAAAAAACAACATCCATGCTTATAAGCATCCTTTTAGTTGGAGGATGATAACACCGATGCCCCTTTTGGTGTATAGCATATCCAAGAAACACACATCGTAAAGCCCGAGGTGCCAATTTTTTTGGGTTCTTTTGAATATGCACGAATGCTACACAACCAAAAACATGAGGAGGCAAATCTGTACTACCAAGGGCAACCACTTTGTTTAGGAGAGTCTGCAGTGGCGTTTGAAACTCATTAGAGCTAGAAGGGATACAATTTATGACATATGTTGTCATTATAAGAGTCTCTCCCCAATAAGAGAAAGGCATATGAGCCTCTAATAATAAAGAACGTACAACCTCTAGTAAGTGTCGATTTTTTTTGCTCAACAACACCGTTTTGTTGCGGTGTATTAGGACACGTAATTTGATGAATAATCCCATGTACTTCCAAGTATCTCTTGAGGTCTAAGCTTTGGTATTCACCACCATTGTCACTACAAAGAACCTGAACCTTTGCGTTGTATTTGGTTTCAATCATTTTGTGAAACTTTTGAAATATCAAGTTCACTTCTCCTTTGGACTTCATTAACCATAACCAAGTCATTCTAGTGCAGTCATCTATGAAAGTAACAAACCAACGTGATCCTCTTAAAGTAGAAATCTTAGAAGGACCACAAACATCCGATTGTATAAGCATAAAAGGAACAATACTTTTATTCAAACTTATTGGAAAAGGAACATGATGACTTTTTGCTTGTTCACATACATCACAAAAAAAAACAGAGATATCAATCTTTGCAAATAATAAAGGAAATAATTTTTTCAAGTAACTAAATGAAGCATGTCCCAGGCGACGATGCCATAGCCAAATTTCAGTTTCTTCTTTCTGTTTGGTAGAACTTTTCACGGTCAAAGCGCTTTCTAACTTCCCAGAATCTTTCGACACCAAGTTCAAATAGTATAATGTTCCTTGTTTAACACCATAATCAATCGTCTGTCTGGTTTGAATGTCCTTAAACACACAAAAATTAAGTTCAAAACAATGACTCTTAGTGTGGCCCTGCTGATTGCAGTGAGTGCATTTAAACTTAGACTCATCTATATTTGAGTTCGCTTTAGGATGGTTTCCTTTTGTTTGACCCTGCCAGTTTTTGTTTCGAGCTATCATGGTTGTACTGTCAGAACTTTCTGATTCACCTTTCAAAGTCGCTTGACGTATTGCCTCTTGACGAATCAATGCATAAGAATTCTCCAACTCTGGGACAGGTTCTTTGCGTAAAATCTCTCCACGAATTTTTTCAAACTCACCATCTAATCCCACAAGGAATATATGCACCCTTAGTCATCCAATTGATTTCTTGTAAGCTGTGACGTCTTCAGGATCTTTCATGACCACCTTATCACGATGATCCAATTCCTGAAAAATTTCCATCAATTCTCCATAATACTCCGAGAGAGGCCTACCATTTTGTTTTGCAGTAAAGGTCTTTTGATTCAAAGTAAATACTTGTAACTCATCACTTCCATCATAGAATGCCTTAGATAATGCACTCCAAATTTCATGGGCTGTGGCTAAGAGTAAGTAACGCTTCATAATTTCTGGGCTCATGGACAACAACAGCCACCTCTTCAGCTTTTGATTTTCTGCATACCATTTTTCATAATCAGAATCTTGCTCTGCAGGTTGTTTCTCCTTGCCACGAATATATGAGAGTTTCTCCCTCTCTGCCATATGCATTTCCATTATCTGTGACCATATGTCGTAATTTGTTTCACTCAGAACGATTCCGGCATTGAACGCACTTTCAGATTGAATAATGACAGGAGTCAATGTAGACCTTGATTTGGGTGCAGAATTTTTATCAAACATCTTATGGGTTCACAGGGTGTTTTTTAAAAAAAAAAAGGTTAAGAAAATGGTGGATCAAGGTTAAGGAACCTAACTCTGATACCATATTGTGAAATGGTATTCGAAGATATATTTTTATAATTACAGAAAATACATCATATATGTAGAGCAGCAGAGAGAATATATCTCTGGAAACAAAAAACTGTCCAATCTCTATAATTAAGCTAATCCCTCTAACTAATCCTAAAAATTAGCTAATGCAATAAATCAACCTATATTTGGTAATTATACACTGAATTAATTAGAAATCTCAACAAAAAGAACCCTTCAAATTTAATAAAAATCCAACAAATTTATAAATAATATTCGTTGATATAACAAATATATTTCCAAACCTTAAATTCTTAAGCCATTCAAAAGTCTCTTTTACTTTAGTCCAAGCTAAATCTTAACCTAACTCTGATACCATATTGTGAAATGGTATTCGAAGATATATTTTTATAATTACAGAAAATACATCATATATGTAAAGCAGCAGAGAGAATATATCTCTGGAAACAAAAAACTGTCCAATCTCTATAATTAAGCTAATCCCTCTAACTAATCCTGAAAATTAGCTAATGCAATAAATCAACCTATATTTGGTAATTATACAGTGAATTAATTAAAAATCTCAACAAAAAGAATCCTTCAAATTTAATAAAAATCCAACAAATTTATAAATAATATTCGTTGATATAACAAATATATTTCCAAACGTTAAATTCTTAAGTCATTCAAAAGTCTCTTTTACTCTACTCCAAGCTAAATCTTAACCTAACTCTGATACCATATTGTGAAATGATATTCGAAGATATATTTTTATAATTACAGAAAATACATCATATATGTAGAGCAGCAGAGAGAATATATCTCTGGAAACAAAAAACTGTCCAATCTCTATAATTAAACTAATCCCTCTAACTAATCCTGAAAATTAGCTAATGCAATAAATCAACCTATATTTAGTAATTATACAATGAATTAATTAGAAATCTCAACAAAAAGAACCCTTCAAATTTAATAAAAATCCAACAAATTTATAAATAATATTCGTTAATATAACAAATATATTTTCAAATGTTAAATTCTTAAGCAATTCAAAAGTCTCTTTTACTCTGCTCCAAGCTAAATCAGCTCTATTTTACAGAGATTCTTCCAACTCCCAAGTCTCCAAGTCAAGTCTTTCTCTTTGGCAAAGTAAAATCCGTCAAATCTGTTTTGGCTTAGGGCTAGGAGGCAGGTTGTTAGAACATATAAAATTAGAAATGTCTTTTATCTTTCTAAAGGCATAATAATTTATTTATAATAAATATAAATTAAATTTGACAGTTACGCACACTTATTTGTAAAAAAATTTTACATTAATATTTAATAAAAAAATATTTAATTATAATATATTTATTAGTTTTATTAATTAATATTTTAAAAATTATATATATAAAAAGGCTATGTTGAATACTGTTGTAAAATAGCCTTTCTTTCATATAAATTTAAGTTTACATGTCATTGCTTTTTGACGACCATGCATGTACTTTTTTGTCTTCTACGATAAATGAATATAAAAAAGTAACGTGATCTCCATGCGTACACTTTTTTTTTTTTTTATCACTTTTCCGTTATCACCCTTTCGGAATTTTGTATAATTGGTTTATATCTTTAATCTTATCGCCCTCCTTCTTTGAACTTTCCCTTTGAGTTGTATTCTTCAACTTTCACCAATAAGGTCTCATACGTTACTTTCTTCTTTATGTAAAGATATGTCTCCATAAAATATTTAATGTTGATTGTGATAAAGTGATGAGAAAATTTTAGGTAAAATTAATGACAAAATCCAAAGAAACATACCCACTCCAACTCAAGTTTACCTAGAGGTTGCAACAAACTAGAAATTCTTTTGTGACATTGGTGAAAACTTAACTTGCTATTATGTCCATCTTCTATGACAACTTTTCAAGCTTAGGAATACTAGGCGCAAAGATCTCATCTTACACCTTAGCACTCCATCATCTTCTAAGAAAAATGAAGAAGAAGAAGAAAAAAAGTATTCACATTTCCTTACTCTATAGGTCTCTAGCCTAGATACCAAAAACCAATCAAACATCTGGTTATTCTTAATCTCTACTAATTAATAGATCACTAGTCAGCCTCATCATTCTTACTTTCACACTACTAGGTGTAATCTCATAAGAATAGCTTATATCCCTAATTTGAGTTATTAAATCAATTTCTCTTATCATCAAAGTTAATATATGCAAAAACATCTTACTAAAACATCAACTCCCACATTAATTTTACTAAGGTGATAACTAAGTTCAAGATCATAGTCCTTAAGAAACTCTAATAACCTCCTATACCTCATGTTCAACTCTAATATTGACTCTTTAAAGAATCTTTTTTGTTTTAATTTGGTCTTTCAAACATTTTTATTTGTTTGATTTTAATTTTTTTTAAGCAACAATTTTTCTTTTTGTCTTTACTTTCAAGTAACTACGTTACTTAAGCAAGTTTTGCAATCCAATGACCTGCTACATCGGCTAAGAATCTGAACAAGATAATTTATATAATCTTTTAATACAATTTTTTTTAATTTCTTATATGTTCAAAACAGTTTATGAAATAAGAAATTAAAAATATAGTTTATTCAAAATTATATTAGCTGATATCGTCAAACACTATAATAAGATAAGTTGTTAAGTTGCTAAAATTATTGTTATATCTAAACTAACATTAAAAATGGATTTAAGCAAAACAAATTATTCAAATGAACAAATTCAAACAACAAAATATTTAAAAGAGCAAACTAGAAAAAAAAGGTGGTATTTTTTTATGGATAAGAAACTTATTTAATTTTTTTCACGTAAAACCATGCATTTGGTCCGTTCTGTCCATAAAAAACCTTTTTAAGTCGGTCCATATGTTGTTTCTTAGCAACAATGTATGCTATGATGTTTTGAATATTATGGTAACATATTCTTATTTTTTCTAACACATTTAATATCAGTTAAAAATTATTAAAAACTATAAATTATAAGAGATAATTACAAACCAAAATACCAAACATATAAATTTTTAATAAATTTTAATTAATCATAAAAATGTAGGATCTTTAAAAAAGTGTATAAGAGAATGCCACTTACGCTTTTGTAAATGTTTTTTTTATGGGTGCGACTTTGTAAATTTTAACGTGGAAGATCAAGAGTAGATTTTATACTTGACAATATTTTTTCCTTTCACTTGTTGTACGAAACAAATTCATTTATTTTTAGCTTCTACGTGAAAAACAAAACAAATGAATTTGTATATATTTTTGCTTACAGTGAATAAAATATATTTTTATATAAAAATTACAATGAAAAATTAATAGTATCAACTATAGAGACTAAATTTTAAATTATTTTTATAAATATATAAACTTTTCCAACTGAAAAATAGAAAAATATGTAAAAATATGTTCACATAAATAATTTTTAAATAATTATTTAATAAATTGTTCAATGTCAATATTAATATTTAAAGCAAATTACATATACACCTTCAAATTTTTAATAGGGGGTGTGTCTTTTCTGATTGGTATGCTAACCCTAGATTGTGTCTATTAAATATAAGATAGATGAATATGCCATGATATGTTCCATTAGCATACTGAGAACCTTGTAATCAGGTTGTATTTTAAGAAACAATTTGTTTCTCCTAATGAATATATGCTTAGCTTTTCAAAAAAAATAATTACACATAACTCTGTTGTTTGTTTATTTTTTTAGACTAACCTCTTTTTAAATTTAAAAATATTACACCAATACCCCTATATATTTAAAAATATTACACTAACACCCTTTAGGGGTGCAAAAATGATTAAAAAATAAAAAATACATATATAATTATAGAGTGAAAATCAAGGAAATCCCTGAAAAATTGAAGTATTGACACTTGAGTCCTTAAAAGAATTTTAGAAGCATTTAGGTCCTTGATTCTTTCTATCATTTGCATGTTAGTTTCTATATTGCTGATGTCGTTTAGTAAGTGTTCAATCGCCTATTAAGTGTCATGTTGGCTTGGTTTCTCTGATATGTGACATTCCAAGTCATTGTCCATGTCAAAGGATCCAAGTCAAAGCGAAAACATTATTTTGGTTCTTGAAAAATTAAAGAGGTGACATTTAGGTCCTTGAAACATCTTTAGAGGCATTCAGGTCCTTGAAAGATTTTTATAAACATTCAGGTTCCAGAAAGATTTTTATAAACATCTAGTCCTTGAATTTCTTTAATCATTTGCACTTACGTTCCTTATTTACTAACAACATTAGATGATTAATTACATAGTTAACAATTAACTATTTACTAAAAAGTCATTTAACTAATAGGTGAAATCTAGTTTCCAAAATCATTTAATAACTTAGCTCCCTTCCCCTTCTAGAACCTCCTTGTCTTGTCCCCAGACGCAGCTCAACTCCAAAACATAACCCCACATTGCGCAACACCTTAACAAAAAGCATAAGGTGCCTTGAGGATGCATATCTCTGAGTGAAGTCACAACAAGATTTAAAAACTAAAGAACTTTAATGGCGAACAAAAAAGTGAATAAAAGAGAAAACACATATAAGAAATGAGAAAAAAAAAATCTAAAATGGTAGTAACGATGTATTTCAGAGTTGTATGATAACCAAAGACAAGTGACCCGATAAGTGTGCATTATCATTACGTGTTGTTAATTTATCACAAGATAAATGACCCAAACTATTTTAATATTTTAAATTAAAAATCTAAAACAACAAAATTATTTTCAAAATCCAAATGTTACCTCAGTTGGATGTGTAAATGAAATTGTCCTTCTCTAATTTATGTATCTACCATATAATTATTTTTCATCATAAAAACCTCCACAAATTAAATATTTTGAATTTTAAAAAATTAAATAAAAAAATTATCATGTAAGCAACTGAATTGTAATGTATAAAAAAAAACTGTCACATTGCAGTTAGTAATTGAGGGACCACCTTCATGAAAACAATAAAAAAATTCATGAACCTAAAAATCTTTCAAGCACTGTCACCATAAGGACTGTCTCATTGCAGTTAGCTGCTAAGGTTTTCAAGTAGCAATAGTCATCATTTTTTTTTTCTTTCATCAATTTTGTTTAAAATAAATCTTACATTCTTAATCACAGAACAAACTCTTTTAGAGTCATAATTGTTGTTATAATCAAACTTCGATATCCTCTATAAACCTTGTTTAACAAGTGTCATATATGATATTATTGCAATAAAAAATTTTTGCTGGTAGCCTGAATGCTGGTGCGAATACTTAAATGATAATTAATTTTTTTTCTAAGCTTAAATATTGTTCAATACTTATAAAATATAATTATTTCTATTTTGATATTTAATCTTTATTATATTTTTTATTTTTTACTAAAATTTTTATTTTTTTAAAAAATATCTATTATAAAAGTGATGCAGGTAGATTTGATTAAACAACCTTAAATGCCGGATACTTGATCATTTGACACTTATGTTATTTAGGTTATCGGTTAACAAAGTACTATTAATAACAAATATTAATTTAAAACATTAAAATATTAATAAGTAGTAAAATAAAAAATTTAAAATTTAGGTACTAAAGGTCCTTAAAAGATACTTAAGCCTAATATAATTTGTATAATTAGTTGAAATTTTTGGTTTAATATATTTCAAAGAAAATAAATTTGTATTTATATACTATAAAAAAAACCATTAAAAAATATAATTTTAACTAAGAAGTAAAATATATCTTATTTGATTAAAGATAATCGATTTCAATGATAAAATGTTTACAGAATTTTAAAATTTACATTATTTCTTTTATTTCTATAACTCTAATTTAATTATAAAATTTATTTAAAAAACATTTACAAAAGTATAAATTACATATAATTTGCCTAATTATTACTTTTTTAAGTCGTACTACAAGATTTTTTTTATAGAATTATACTACCAATAAAAATAGTTAAAGTAGGTAACTTTATTAATTTTATAAAATAACATTGTTGATCGAATTACCAATTTTATCTATGTTAATCACGGTTTATTTCTGACAGATGGTATTAAGTCGTTAAATTTTAAGTATCAATATCCATAAATCATTATAGTATTATTTTTCTTATTAGTTTTTTCCTCTTTCTTCTTATTTGAGTTCAAAGGTGAAAAAGAATATCTTCCTTAAAAAAAAAAAACAAAACCCCTATATTTATCCTAGTTGAGTACAATTAGAGCATGAGATAATATTAAAATTATTATTTCATTATGGTCGTACCAAAAAATGAAAGAGAAATATCACATAACAATAGCTTTAAGCAATCCCAATAATATATAACAACATTTCACTAGATGGAAATGAGAGACTCTGATTTTAACTGTTGTGTTAACAAAATTAATGTATTAATAATTAATATTTATTTATAAAATAAAATAAAAAACTTCTCACAAATGTTAAGAGCTTTAATATTAAAAAAAATAGAAAAAAAATACAAAACTATCATGGTACTCACCTTAGAATATGACACTACCTTCAACCCAAAACTTTAAGGCATTAGATTCTGGGTCTTTCTTACTTATATATTACTCAACTTGCCAATTTTCAACTAATGTGGGACTTCAACTCATACTTGCACTCCAACAATCTCTCTGAAGGGGTTAAATACTAAAGAGAAGTATAACCATGAGACACGAGCCTATATATATAAGAATATGACACCACTTTCAACCCAAAACCTTAAGATATTAGGTTATGTGTTTTTTTACTTATATATTCACCCTAAATGATTCTTTCCTAAGTTTCTATTAGACAAAAATAAATTCCGAGGCATGCAATAAACACAGAAATTAATAAGATACTTGATCTGATTTAATATTTATCCAGTTCTATGTTAGAAGTTTTGTATTCTCAATTACTATATTGAACAACTTTCCTAGCTTTCCAAATTGATCGACCAAATGCAAGAAAAACAAACCATATTTGCTATTCCTCACTACAGCATCCAGCACACAGTTACAAATCATTTCCAACAACCCCCCTCCTGGATAAATTCTCCCTAAATAGAGTTTTATTTTACAACATTTACCACACAAACCCTTCATGATCGTAATAGAAAATATTCATGCATACACACTCGCGAAAAAAATTAATTTGTTACAAAACCTTATTATAACGATACTTAAATATAGATTTGGATTGTGAGCTACCATGCCATAATCATCTTCCATAATTCAAAGTAGCTGGTACCTGACCCTCAATGCTGTCATTGCCTTTTTTATGACTACTGCTATCACCACGCTCATAATTAGGTTTTGGCTCCATTAAATTTGGGTCTGTGCTAATCGATGTGATCTTATCCAACTCAGTTACCACAACCTTCATGCTAGGCCTTTCCTTTCCTATACGGTTCAAGCACTTTGCAGCAAGAATAGCAACCTTTTCAATCTGTTCTTTATTCTTTTCATTCAAAAGGCCCTCTTGAACTACCTCCAGAAGATTCTCTTTGCTGCTAGATAGAATGTGGTCAGCATGTTCTTTTTTTTGTTGTCCTGTTAACAGTTCTACAAGCACTATTCCAAAGCTATAAACATCATTTTTTTCTGTAAATTGATGCGGTTCTTTGCACTCTGGATCTAAATAATAATCAGCAGTTTCTTGCACAATTGGGGATAATTCATTTTGGTCAGGTGTAGTGAATGTTGAAGCTCCCAAATTAAACAATCTGGCTGTGTAATTGCTATCCAAGAGGATGTTAGAAGTCTTGACATTTCTGTGTACAATAGGTTCATCATCTAAGGCTTCTGAGTGCAAATATACTAGAGCTCTAGCTACATCTGCAGCTATCTTTACACGAGTTGTCCAAGTTGTAGCATTCACATCTTTTTGAGTGTGTATAAAATTAAAAAGGGTGCCATTATTAACAAATTCATAGACAAGGAAAGGAACTTTTGTCTCTAAACAACATCCCAAGTATTTAACCACATTCTTATGATTGATAAGTGATAGAACAACCACCTCCTTAATGAATTGTTGCCTTCGGTTGTCATTATCAACTATTTTGGACTTCTTAATAGCTACGGTTGCATTATCTAGATATCCTCTGTAAACTTCAGCAGAACCTTCTCCGTCAATTTTATTGGTATGATTAAAGTCGAGGGTGGCATTCCGTAATTCTTCTTCTGTGAAAATTTTCGTACTTTTGAAGTGCTTTTCTTTTTGGAGGTCTTGCAACAAAGGACCACCATTCTGCTGAAAGTTTTCCTTCTTTAATTTGTTGAGCTCTGTTTTTTGGTATATTACGTATGGTATAACACTCCCCAGAAATAAAATAACAAATCCTGCTACGGCTCCTGCATTCAAAATATGGTTATTGCAATTTTTAATGGATCTTTTAGCAAAGATAAAACCAAGAATAGAGTTCAATTGAAAGAACTAAATAATATAATAAAATAAAGTAAATTGAAAGCATAGTTCCTACCAACGATAACCATAGGATGCACATTGCAGCCTCCTTCCTTTCTTCCATTTCCGGATTGCCATTTACGACAGGAACATGTGTAACTTCCATTGTTGTTCTTACAATTTTTATCACTTACGCATGTATGATTTTGTTTCATGCATTCGTCAATGTCTGCAGGTGTGTAACAGAAAAAATTGTATGGTCAAACAAAGAAATTGCTAAAGTAAAGTAACAATTAATATTTCGTTGTTATAATTTGCTAAAAATTTACAAAGTCGATCAATAATAATTGTCCATTGCATAATGCCTACCCATAAATGTTTTCTTCTCTCCCTTTATCCCAATATTTTTTGTACACTTCAGTGAATAAATGGACACATTTTTTGCATATTGGTCGTACGTACCAGTTTAGAAAACTCAATTAATTCAATTATTTTTTAAATAGTTAATTTACTTTTCAACTATTTTTGTTGTCAACAGTTTGGCTTGAATTGATTTTGTATTTGAATTTTACTTTCATTTTTAATAAAGTATTTAATAAAAATAAAAAACACATTAGTTTTAAGAAAGAAAAGATTATTGAAGAGTAAAATAAATCAAATTACCTGAGCAGCCAAGATAAGGATTTCCTTCATATCCATCGTTACATATGCATCTGTAACCATGATCACTGTCCTTGTCGTCACATTTGCTATTCTCCTTGCACGCATAGTCTGCACTACTCTGGGCATCATTACAGCTATTGTTACCAACTGTCCAATCAAGAACCAAGGGAAGGGTATTGTTTGGGAAACTGTGTAAATCAGTGGTAGAAAAACTATAAATGCCATTTTTTACTACAAAGGAATAGCTGCAGTTTCCCAGTCTTTTCCCTGGATTGTCGAGATCTTTTACCCATAGAGAGATGTTCCTCATTCCCGGAGTAATATCCACTTGGCAACACCCTATACCCGACCGAGCATGTTCCATTTTGGATCTTTTTATAGCCTTCAGAGCTGGTTAGGCACCCAGTTGAATATGACTCCCCGTCGAAGAAACTTTTGACAAAGCCATAGCTATCTGTTCCAACAGTTAGTAACTTGTTTTCCTTACTTGAGATGGTGAAATCAGCACTGAGAATAAGAGTGGAGTGTTTATCGGGGAGTCGGCCTCCACTTTCATTGTGGCAAAGCGATGCAACGTAGAACAATAGGTCCATTTGATGGCTTTGTAGGTTTATGTTTGAAATTGAAACATTTGTGTCACCGTAATATAATGTGGAGTCATCATTTTTGCAGGTGAGACGATATTTTTTCTCTGAGAAACAGGATTTGGGTTCAGATGGGTTGCCTATGCCGAATGGATATGGAATTGTTATCTTCCCACAAGTGGATTTGCAGCCAGGTTGGGCCAGGGTTGGTGGTGGTGCAGAAGAAAGGGTAGCAGGTGCTACTACTACAAGGGCTAATGCAACCATTAAACCCCAGCTCAGTTGCAAGTTTTTCATTTTCTTCAATCACAGATTAGAAAATTTAGAGGGACGATTTTCTACTTGTTTGTCCTGGCTAGTGGTTTCATGTATTTATAGTGCATGATTTTTTGTTTTTCTTCGTACTCTCTTGACTTGAGGAAGACCCAACAGTGACTAGAGTGCTAGCCTCCACCAATGTGAGAGAGAAAAGACATTCCTTCCGTTTTTTAGTAAATAATAAATGAGTTTAGTTAGCATCAAATATTTTTATATTCATAATAAATCACAGCTATTTATTTAGGATAAGTTTATTAACTCGACTAATTAATAGTTTAAAAATCATGTAAATAAAAAGTTATGATTTAATATTATTGTAAAAGTCTTTTATCTTCACAGTGTGTACCAATTAAATTTATAATAAATTATAAGAGTTTAATTGATATGTATGGTTAGTGTAAATGATTTTTACAGTTACATTCAATCATGACTTTTTATTTATGTGGCTTTAAAATAAATAAAATCAACAAATTTATCATAAATGAATTGTTATGATTAAATGTCAGTGTAAAAATTTTTATACTGTTATGATAGTATATACTAATTAAACTCAAATTATAATAACACTTATGAAATTTAGTGTACTAATGTGTGATTTTTTTTAACCTTTATTTTTGGATTTGTAAAGAGTATTAGTAATATGATAAGGTGAGGAAACATGTTAATATAATATTTTTAAATATATAAAAAATGTTGGAGTAGTATTTGTAAATTTAAAAAAGTTAGGATAAAAAAAATAATATGTAATAAAAGTTGAAGAGTACACTCAACTCTGATATTTAATATCACAATAGTAAAAATGGTATACCACATGTAGTTTGGTAATTGGTCTCTATTTCCAAGTGAAATTAAGCTAATCAATTGAGCTTAGAGACATTATATATTTACTTGTGACTAGTTTCTCTATTTGCTTTTCTTACTATGACAAGTTGCTTGTTCTATTGGATTGAACGTCTTTTTTTTATGACTACTGCAATGTAACTACCAACTAGGTTATCTTAACTTATTTACATGTTTTGAGTTTGAGTTTTAATTATAAAATTATACTAAATATTTAAAAAAATTTTATTATCAATAATAATTATAAAACTCACAAAAACCAATATATTTATTGTTAGAGTAAATGTACTCTTTCCTTTTTTTTTTTTAATATTAACCGAAAGTTTTTAACTTGCAAAATCTTCTCCTTTTTCTAATATGTTGTTACAATAAATTATTACATGGGTCATTAAATTATCTATGGTTCAAACAATAAGTATATAATATATAATTAATTTATCAATTTATTTTATAAATAATTTTAATAATTAAGAATTTAATTAATATAAACTGATGTAAGTCAATCACAATTTTTTGTTTATGTTAAATTTATTAACTTTATCGATTAATACTTTAAAATTTATATCAACAAATAATTATTACTAATTTTTAAAGTAAAACTGATTTATCTTGTTAATACATATCAATAAAACTCATCAAATAATTATATATTACATGTTAATAGAGTGAGATCATAAAATATCATAATAATTCAATACCATGTAATAAGTTTTCCGATCTACGAATTGATTTATACACACATAACTTGCAATTAATTTATATACACATAACTTGCAATATTTAAAGCCACCCCTTCTAATACCATGAGCTGAACATTACATTCTCATTAGAGATAACTTATTCAGGTCAACCAATTCACCTCTAAAGATATGACCCAACAAACCAAAACAGAGACATGACTATTCAAAAGCATTACTATACATAACAATAATCAAATCTGAAGGTCCCAGAAACTTCATGCGCACCACCTGTCATTGAATGCATAATATAGGATTGTAGTCCAACTTTAGATACTTACAATCATGCAGACCTGCTTTATAATTAAGAGTCGTTTTATCAATTACTACGAAAGTTCCAAGTTAATTGAGCAATTTCTAAGACCACATCATTTCTCTTTTTCCATAACATAGCAATGCATGTACACCATAACACATCATGATCGGTTCTATCTAGATGGAAATTGAAAAAGGAATTGGAGAGGGCTTTTAATATTAAATTGAATTTATTTTGAATACGATATTTATTTTGAATTTTTACAAAATTAATATTAAATTGAATAACTAATACAACACTTATTTAACAAAAATATTTTTTAAATTAAACGAAGTAATTCAAGACATTATCAAGTTCAATTACTTAGATCAATTAATTTTTTATAAATTTAAATTTTATTTTAACAGTATCCTGCGTTAAGTCACGGTTATATTTAATGTTAATACTCACGTTAATTCATAAAAAATTAATAATAAATTAAGAATATAAAACAAAGTTAACGATAAAAAATTTTAAAAACTAGTGATAATTACTTAATAAATAGCACCAGAAGAAATTAATATATTTTTCATAATTACAACTGAAGATAGTATTCACTATTATGATAGTTTGATAGGACTGAAACATTTTTAAATTTTTTTAGCTTAATAAATATTTTGTTTTCTGAAAAATACATACTTTTTATTTTAATTTTTTAAATATTTTTTATTTTTTATCTGGAATATTTATTTGTTTAAAAATAATCTTTGTTGTTAAATATTTATTGTAATGACTTGATTAACGTTTTGTCACATTATTAAATTTACATTATTAAAAATAGTAAAATAAAAATAACACCTGTTAAAATAAAATGCAATCGGAGACTAAAATAAAATAAAAAATTTTAAAAATTAAAATAAAAAATAACTATTTTTTTATACCAAAAGTTTGATTCATTTAATTAATAATAATATTTTTATTGAAAAAAATCATATATCATTATTATATTATTATTTGTAGTGATGTAGATTTACTAACTTGACAAAATATTAGTCATGTTATCACTTACCAATGAATATTCATCCGTAGATATTATTTTCATACAAAAACATATTTTAAAGATAAAAATGCATCAGTATTAGAATATAAATGGTTATATTCATTATTTGTAAATTCATTTATTAAATCATAATTTTTGTGTATTTTGTTAGAATTTGGTTCATCAGTGTATTCTGTTATGCTGATTACAGATAAAATTTCTGAATCTGTTGATACGTCTTCATCTATTAGAAGCAAATTCATATGACAAGATTTTATTAAGTTTGCTTCTTTAGTGTAAAGATTTGAAATGTTTGGACAATCTCTTGAAAAATGTCCTGGTTGATTACAAGCAAAACATTTTAATATTTGTTTGTAAGTTTTATTATCTCTGTATTTCCTAACATGTCTACTAGGATTTAGTGTAGGTTTTCTAGCGTTAGACGCTCTTATTGTATAAGTTTTTCTAGGATTTCTTGGTCCTAAGTATTTTTGTGTATTGATATTTCTAGGCTTACTTCTAGAATTATTTCTTTTATTTTTATACCTGTTTTGTGAATATTGTTGAGGTGTATATATTTGTTTGCAGATTCCTGCATCAGAATGTTTAAGTTGTTTTGTATGACTATATGTGTACATGTATCTTCCATTATTTTCATAATGTGTTGTATACATATTGAGAGATTATTCAACATGGGAGTAACCTCATCATTTTTCCAATTTTCTCTAATTTTTTGTCCTAACTTGCCTGACAGTTTAAGGAACATTTTGTCTCCTATATTTTTGTCATGAAAGCATCCAGCTATAGACGCGTATAACAAATAATCTTGACAATATTCTTTTATTTTTCCAAAGTATTCGATGGACAATCTTTCTAAATGTCCTAAATAAATTTGTTGTCTAATTGTATTACCATCATTGGCGGATTGTGAAGTGAACAATCTTTGAACAAGGGAACAAAAATTGTAAATATTTGGACTGGGTTCTATGACCAAAGTATTTAGATCATTAGGGAAGTTTTTCTTAAAAGATTCCCAACCGGATCTAACAATATCGCCGAGATAAGTTTCTCCTTTTGCGATCATTTCTTGGGAAGACTGCACATCTTTTTCATGATGTATGCCATAATCACGGATTACAGCAGCAGTCCATTGTTCGATGTATGTAGGAAGGAGTTGTGGATCTATTCCTCCTAAGTTAAGAAGTAAATTTGGAATTTGAAAATGTGGTTCTACTGGTAATCTTTTACCATGTGAGGTGTATTTATTATCACTAAGAACAATATTTTGAACTGTTTCTCTAGGTAAAAATCCTGGACTATAATTCTGAGTACCTGCAGGATCTAACCTATAATTTGTAGCAGTGGATTCTTCATATTCATTGATTAATCCTACTTTAGTGTTTTCAGAGATAGTAGACGATTCATCATCTTCTTTGTCTTTAAATTTTTCTTGAAGTTTGTGAAAATATTCTTGTTCTTCAGTTTGTTCTTCAAATTTTAAGTTTTGTAAAAAGATATTAACTATATCATTTATATCATTTTCTTGAAGTGTTATAATTTCATTATGTTCCGGGGGAAAATTATCTCAGGGTTCCCAGTTTGACTCACTAAGAATGCTTTGTGGTAAAGAATCTTGTCTAGCAATTGTTTCTAAAGTTCCTTGCCTAAGCATGGCTATGTTTGCTTGATGATGGTTCCATTCTTCTTTAGTCATGTCATCATCTTCTTCATCATCACTATCTATGATATTCATCATAGCAATATGATCATTGTCGGGAATAGCAGATGTACTATCCCTTCGATCTTGTTCTACATCTATTAGAGAAGTGTTTCTGTAATCAGTGAAGCTTAAACTAAGGCCTCTAGACCTATTGTGTAAAATGGCAGAGTTTGGGTTTGTAATG
Organism: Psophocarpus tetragonolobus; assembly: GCA_037954015.1. Lineage (NCBI taxonomy): Eukaryota > Viridiplantae > Streptophyta > Magnoliopsida > Fabales > Fabaceae > Psophocarpus > Psophocarpus tetragonolobus. The sequence goes on along the minus strand of CM075695.1, from coordinate 28,997,130 downwards.
GGATTTCTTGTATCTCTTTGTAAATGGGTTTGCCATAGATGCCCCTCATTTCTTCGAGTGAAAGCCTGTGCTGGCAAAAATTGTGTACCAATAGAACTAATGGCTTCTTCTAATGGTCTAGTATTTATTCTGTACATAGAAGAGATATAATTGCTTATTCTTCCTATGAAGGTTATGTCTAAATGTAGGTTGTCTCCTATCCAATTTGTTCTGAAACCGATGGTTTGTACTTCTAGACTAATATGGTTTACAAAGTCTGGAATAGTGAGTGTAAAGTTTGGGGCAAGGTATATTAGAGATATAGGTTGATTTAGGTCAACCTCAAGTATACCTATAATGCTTTGGGAATCATTGTTTTGGAATCTGATGTCATGGAGAACTATTAAGGCTCTGGTATCAATCATATGTCTAGCTAGGAATCTTACACCAATAGTAATCAATCCCATATGAGCATATCTTCCATGTTGGTTTAGGAGTTGTGTGGCTGTTTGTTGAGATATTAATGGTATTATCTCATAAGTATTGTCTGGTAAGTGAAAATCTTCTATTCTCCTATACCTGTAAAGGCTAGTTCTTTCGGAGCTTAACCAACCTATGTTGTATAACTGTCTAGGATTTAAAGAATCTATTCTAGAATTAGATCCTATTTCAACATTTTGTTGTATATCTACTAAATCTTCTAGTCTTCTAACATTAGTAGATCTTCTTCTGTGTAGAAATCTATCTAAGATTCCAGGATGTTGGATGAGATATTGTCTCCTAGTATTGTGTTCTCTTAATCTTCGAGAAGTTCCGGGAAACCTCTCTGATGTTTGATTCCTATTAGATGTACTATCCATAGAAATTTCTTGTACTTGTGTTTATGAATTATTATTTGGTGTAAAATTCATATTTAACTAATAGATTTATCTTTGTTGGAGTTATTGTTCTCCTGTGTAGTCTGATTTCTATTACTAGATTCAGCTTTGTTTGTTGTTGCAATAACTTTAACAAATTTGTGAGTATTTTTACATACTGTTTTAGTTTGTGTAGTTGTTCCTAAAGATAACTTAGAAACTTTATTGACTAAATCATTTATGTCATCAGTCATGTTTACATTTTTGTGTTGCTGAGTAATGAGAGTAGATAGTTTTCTAGAAACTTCTTCTAGTAAAGCTATTATTGTGTTGTTTTGTCCTATTAATATTGTATGAACAAAATCTGTGTCATGAGTTGGTTTTATGTATCCTACGAGAGGAGATTTTGTAAAATTTTCAATAGCTGAAAGGGCTGATTGATAGTTTTTCCCTTTTATGGGTTGTATATTTGCCATTTGTAAAGTTTTATATTTGTTTGTTTTTAATTTGTGAGAAAAAATAGACAGAGAGCAGTAAAATTACTAGAAAAGGCAGTAACACAAAAGAGGGCAGAAGCAGAAATTTAGATAATAAAAATAAGGTATCCACGGAATACACTGTAAAACAATAAATATTGAAGAATATAGAAAATCATAAGGCTTATCAGAAAAATAATTTTTTTTTTAAAAAAAAATTAATTACAAAGTTAATAAAAAATAAACATATGTACTTGTTGGCGCAATATGCACATGTTTCTCAACTCATCTAGGTAGGAAACTAGGGACTTACACCGGCTCTCCACTGGTCATCACTGCCCTTCAACTACCATGAGTATCCTAGCAAACACTATCCACTCTTGACAGATTTCTATTTTAGATTAAAATTAACATTTACAAATTTTGATATAAGAACTGTCCTTGGAAAGAAACAAGCTCTGATACCAAGAAAGAAGAAAGAGAGAATGAGAGAAAAGGAGAAACAGAGACAATTAGCTGGATTTATACGGCGGTAATCCGCACAATACCAGTTATCAAGGACACACCTTATGAGTTTAAGCTGGATTTATATACAAAGTGTATGACCGGGAACCGGCTGTATAGGTCACCTGATTACCAGAAACCTGCTGTGTCGGTTTTTACCCTTCAGTCAATTACCATAAGGTAAATTTACTGTGTCACATGTAAAAACTTTATTTCAACCGAGTGATGGATGCAGTAAAATCTTGGAACTCTTCGTCCATTTTTTTAGGAAGAGATTGATCATCTCCTGCTTCAGAAGGGAGAGAAGAAGCTTCTGATGCTCCTGGTGTTTGTTGGCCATAGCAGCCAACTTCTTCATATATTTCCCTGAAAATTCTTTCTCTTTCAAAGTGCCGAACTAGAGTAAGATTGGCTTCATCAGGAAAAGGATGAAATTTTGTTCCCATGCTCTTTTTCCAATAGAGCTTGGTGTCAAGTGTTTCTTTTAGAAGGATTAAAGTGTCTGAATCATGTTTAGAAAAATTCCAGTTTGATCCTTCTGTGTGTGCCTTCCAGAGATTATATTGATAGGTTTTATTCTTATTAAGAGACAGACCTTTTAAGTCATCATGCTCTGTTGTTTGAAAGGAGTGAAATTCGGGATTTCTTTCTGTATATAGTTTAACAACATGGGTGGGAACACTTTCTTGAAGAGTAATACTTCTGGAAGAAGTGGTGATTTGTAAAGCCACTTTTTGCATGTGTTCAGCCTGAACTTCATTGATGACTGAATTAATTGGGGAGGATAAGACATGAAACCTATCTGTGGGAGGAATTATTATAGAGTGTAAACATCCTACTTCAAGGAATGACATAGGAGTTATGAGAAAATCTCTGTGTAGGTATTGTTCGAAATTTTCTAAATCTATGTGAGCTTTTCTGACTAAATATTTTATTTGACATGTACAGTCTTTGGTTACTGATTTACAGTAGTCAGAAGAGATGACACTAACAGTTTTGTGATTGAAATAAGTTTGTATTTTAACAAATAAGCCATTAAATTTTATGGCTTCTGAGTGTGCTTCAAAAAGGAATTCTTGAAGAAGGTTAAATTTTGATAAAAGAATATTTGGGTTTATACTGGGCGGAATACTAGTGGCACCAGCATATGTTTGAGTTTGGATTCTGGGTTCCATTTGTAAGGCAGTTTTGATTTTTTCTTCATCAATTGTTTGGAGTCTTACTGCCATTTGGGCTTCTTCTTTAGAGTAAAAGCCTTTGTAGGTGGACAAAAATTGGTCTTGTTTGGCTTCAGAGAGATCTCTGAATGAGGTGTAAACCCCTTTGTTAGGCCCATCTATTAAGGCAAAATGTGTGAAACCTTTTCCTGATGGAGAGGCTGGAGATGTTAAAACAACTCCTTGATTGTTTTGTCCACAAAAGTTATATAAGGCGCAAATGATGCTTTGTTTTACTTTTGTGACTTGAGATTCATTTTCTGATGTGTATTTTGGGATGTTCCAAATGTTGTCTATCAAGACATTGAGCTTGATGTTTGTGGTGTCTCTTCCAGGGTACTGGTAGACATTTGTAAGAATAGGCAATTCTTGTTTGCCATATTTTGTGTATTGGTCAACCCTAATGGGTGATCTTACTTGTTTAGGGCCAACAGTTCCTTTCTTTGTATTTTCCATTAAAAATGGAGATTTGTGTAGGATGATCAAAGCTGATCTTTGTCGGAGCTTTACTTGATATACCTGGATAATATATCAGCAAAAGTATTGTCAGAACCTTTTATATGCTCAAAATAAATATTTTTTCCAGAAAAATTTATATAATCTTTTAAAAGTAACCACCTTTTATGTGGTTTTTTGTCATTATTAAGTTGGTTTTTTCCATAGGAGACTATGGCTTCACAGTCTGTTCTAATGGTTATTTCTTTTTTATTAATTAAAAATAATTTGAAGGCGTCCATTGCGTGTATTATAGCATTGACTTCATAATCGGTGCTTGTTTTATAAATTTTTTGTTTTGTTGTGTATTTTCCAGAAGCATATCTACAAATTTGTTCTTCTGTTTTTGATAAATGTTTGTTTTTCTTTCGTTTGAGGATTGCTCCCCATCCAAGTTCACAACCATCACATTCAATTACTAAATAGTCTGAATCTAATGGTAGTTGTAGAGTTGGTAAATTTATTACCATTTGTTTTATTTTTTGTACTAATTTTATATCTTCAGAGTTGAATTTTCTTTCTCCTTTTAAAACAATTTTATTATACAAAGACGATGTGTATTTTCCTAAATTAGGAATAAAACTTCTTGCATAATTTAATAATCCTAAAAAGGATCTAAGTGTTTTGATATCTTCCATTCTATCAGGAAATTCTTGTATTTTTTTAGAAATATGCGGTTGAAGTTTTATAGTTCCATTACCAATTTCAGTTCCTAAAAATTCAATAAAATTTTTACAAATTTTCATTTTTGATTTTGAAACAATTAACCCATAATGTTCCAATTTATATAAAACATGTTTTAGATGAAGAAAATGATCATATTTTATTTTAGAAAATACCAGTATATCGTCTATATAGACACAGGAAAAAGATTTTTCATTTTTGAAAATATTGTCCATTTTAAGCTAAAAAATGGCAGGAGCATATTTTAGACCGAATGGCATGACATTCCATTCAAATAATCCTTCGGAACAAGAAAAGGCTGTCCATTTGATAGATTCTGGATCCATTTTTACTTGATGAAATTCACTTTTTAGATCGAATTTAGAAAATCATTTAGCATCTTGAATTCGATTTATCAAAACTTCTTTAGAAGGAATAGAATATCTGTCTTCTACTGTATTATCATTTAATCTTTTGTAATTGTAAACCATTCTTGATTTACCCCGTTTTTGTTCAGAAGATTTATTAACTATAAAAGCTGGACTTCTGTGTGGACTAATACTTGGTGCAATTACCTTTAGTTTTAATAAATTTTGTATGTGATTTTGACATTCTTCCTGTTCCCAATTGTTAAATTGAATGTCTTTTGTTTTTATAATTAAATCTGGATTAATTATGTCTAATTTACATTTTATGGGATCTCTATCCCAAAATTTTGTTGGGTCTTCTCCTATTATATGTATTTTATTTAGTCGATCTAGAATTTGTTGGATATTTTCGAATTTTATAGATTTCGAAATTTTTATAGAAGAAAAGGCTTCAGCTGTATTATCTAGTATGCTATCTATTAGATAGTTTTCTTTTGTTTCATCAATTATGTATAAAAATTTTGTATTACATTTACATGTGTCAGAAATTGTTGGATTTTCACACTTACAGTTTTCTAATACAATTTCTTTTTCTAATGAATCACCGCTAACTATTGGTGTCATTTGTGTTTTGTCAGATATCATTACACAATCTTTATTTATTGTAATTGATCTGTTTTGTCCTAAGATAAAATCTAAACCAATTATCATACTTTGTTTAGAAGCAACTAGGTTTTCTACCCTCATTGTTTTTATAAAAGTTTTATAACCAAAGATTTCACAATTTGTACTAAATTGAAGAATAACATTGTTAACTTCTTCATCATTTATCATAATTTCTCCGGACATTGTCCTAGTTTTCTGAATGTGTTTACTCTTAATTATGTTTTGGGTTGGGGTTATAGTTTTACATATAACAGTTTCTGAACAACCTGTATCTATTAAGGCTTGTATTGTTTTTTTTTGTAGCTGATTTATTATTTATTTTTGGGAAGGTTATTTTAACTAATACTTTTAAAGTTATTAGTTGTTGTTTATTGCAAACTAATGGATACATTCCATTGTTCCTATCATGATATTTTGTTCATGTGTATTACTAGATTCAGGAGTATCTATTTTAGTTTTTCCTTTTATTAATTTTTCTAAAAGAATTACCTTTTCTTCTAGATAATTTATGCGAGTTTCTAATATAGAAACTCTTGTATCTGTTAAATTTTTACTACTAGATTTTTTTGTATTTTCTCTTGTTTCAAAAAGGGGTATATCTTGTTCTTGTATGTTTAAATGTTTTTCTATACATTTAATGCAAAAGTTTTTGTAACAAAGTGGACAATGAGCCCTTTTTGATATATGAAAATAATGTTCACAGTATGTGCACGGGATTGAATCTGACCCTGAATAATATTGGATTTTGTGAGAACAAGTTTTTATTTCTAATGTATTCATTAGACAATATCCTAAATTATCTAATAATTAACCCATTTCATTGTATTCTTCTCCCATGGGAAAGTTATTCTCATCAGTATTAGAATATAAATGGTTATATTATAGTGATGTAGATTTACTAACTTGACAAAATATTAGTCATGTTATCACTTACCAATGAATATTCATCCGTAGATATTATTTTCATACAAAAACATATTTTAAAGATAAAAATGAAAAAAAGTCTAAAATACAAAAATAGACATATATTTAGAGAATAAATTGTTTGTTAAATTTTTTTTTATACTACTGTTATTTATACATCTTTTAAAAATAGGCCTTCGAAAGGGATGATTTAGGAGTTGCTTGCACTGCCTACAGGTTTGATTGTTTTTAATAGACTGATTTTTTCCGTCACGGTGTTGACTAATTAGAGTTGAAGGTTTAACTTATGAATTTAGTGATTATGTTGTTATAAATTATAATGTCATTAAATTATTAAATATTAATATAATTTTAATAAAATTATTATAATGATAATTAAATTTAGAAAAATTATCATATAATTTGTTTCAAAATAAATGTTATTTTAATTTGTTTTATATAAATTATTGGAAAAGAAACCAAAATCTAATAACTGAGGGACAACTTTCAACTAAATTAGGTCTAAATCCATACTTCTAAAATAATGTATGAAAGTCTATCCTAACTATATTCATTAAATGGTCGTTCACTATATTATTCAATCATCAAGTCCAATAATAATTTTATACTACTAACCTTAACATGAATATTATATTAAATATAAAAATAATATTATTAGAGGTATTAGTGAAAATTAATATCATATCAAAATTAAATATTAACACTTATATTATAACATTATTTTTTTTTTTGCAAACGCAATGGGGAAGAGTACTTTAGTTTATGGTTGGTGGAGTATATAGTTTTTCTGATCTTATTTATATCAAGAAAATTTTTTGTTTTGTCTTCTGTGTTGACTTGAGGAAGACTGAATAGTGAACATAAATAATGATCGCATATAAATATTGTTCAAAGAAGGAATCCAATGAGATATAGCATGACAAAATTACGAAGCAATGATAGGAGGAAGAAAGTGAGAGAGGGGAAAATGAAATAAAAATTAAAAGTATATGCATGGTCGTCAAAACATCTGACATACGAACTTAACTTTATATTGATTATTGTTATGTTTTTAGAAAGACAAAAAGATTTCTAATTTTATAGGTTCTAACAACCAGCCGTGGGCCAAGGGCTCGTATATAAATGGAAATAATAAATAAATTTGTATTTGTAAATAATTTTTAAATTTATCCTAAAGTTGATGAAGAATTTTAAATTTAATCTGGTATAAGTATGATGAATGTTATATTTGTTAAATTGTTATTACTGTCCCTACTTGTCCTTATTTACATAATTAAAATATTATACATTATTACCTTGATTTATTAAATTTAATTTTTAAATTAAATAATCATTTAGATTCTTACTTTTTTTTTCTTTCAAATTTTAATTTTGGAATGCTAGAAAGATTTGACATTTGTTTTGAAAGAAATGAAAGGTTTGAAATTTAATTTACAAAATTTTTAAAAAAAATCTTTTTTATTAAAAAATTATAATAATTTTTTTGTAAATATGAGATTGGTAAAGATATACCTGATATTGATACACAACAAAGATAAAAATAAGACATAATTTTATACAAATCTAATAAAAAGACAGACATCAATGAATATGAGTTTCGAAAAATAATTTTAAATAAGATGAAAATATAGTACTTATTTCGTCTTATTATATATATAATGGAAAAGACATGTACAAGAAATCGATAGCTAGAGTAGATATTAGCTATGGAATAATTTTTTGTTATGTATATATATAAGTAATGCATAATACAGTAAGTAAAAACTGTAAAATAGTTTAAATATTCTTTCTAATATTAATCATTTAATATAATATACATTAGACTAGATTACACATACATTCCATAAGATTTGTCTTTAGATTACACATACATCTTCATTTTTTTATATTAGTTGTAATATTAATTAAGAGGGTTAATGTACTGTTATTTTTTTTTAAAAAAAAGAAGAGGGAAATGTAGTGAAAGCAAATCTGCGTAATGCACCATTGCATACATTATACTACTTGATTGAAAATACAGATCATTAAGCATTGATAGGGGCAAAGAAACAAGGGTAATCAATGAGAAAAATTAGCAAATAAAATTAACCAGAGTGAACAAGAAAACATACACAGGGACAATAAAACATAGACAACAAAAAAAAAGAAGGAAACATAAACAAGGACAAGCAAACAAGGGAGATAAACAAGCACATTCTAAAATTAACAAATAAAAGTCTAAAATGACAATCTAACAATTGAATCAATAACCTTGGGTGTGGGAAGCATCAATAAATCAAGGGAAAGACAACTACATTAACATTAGATGCATTGACACTAAGGTTAGATGACAACAGAGCTCAAATTACATGTCGACAACATTGGTATATGGAGGTAAAATTAAGGTTGGGTGGCTGTGTACATGAAAAAAAAATTGTGCATAGCAATGTGTGATGGTGACATTAAGGTCTCTTGTGGTTGTAAGTGGGGGTGTGTGATGGTGGCATTGGGAAATGGTGGTGGCGTTGAGATTGTGCGTGTGAGAGTGGTATGTGCGGTGGTTTGTGACAATGATGTTAGGGTGTGACGACATACAATAGTTGCACAAAATGAGGGGCAAGCAAAAATGGGAGAAGCAAGAAAGGGACAAAGTGTGCATCTGTGAGAGAAGCAAAAGAGGAATAGGGTGTGTGTCTTCTCACTACTAAAGAGGAGGGAAACGGAAAAAATTATGGAGAAATGAAACAACTAATAAGAAAATTAATTAAATTAGAAAATAAAATAAATACATATATTAATGTTGATTTTCCTATAATTTATTAAAAAAACGCGACTACTTAATAGTGATTTATAAGACCTCCATTATTAGATTTTATTTTGAAAGGTTATTATAACCCGTTAAATATCCTTTGTTAAAATTAGAAATTCTTGTAGTGATTTAAGAAGTATACATTGATCATTAGTTAATCTATCATGATTGATGTTCAAATCTCTGAACATTTATTTGCATCCACAAACTACATTCTATGCAATTAAGGTCTTTGACCTCTTAGTATAAAGATATGTGAATACAAACAAACATACATTATTGAAAAATAACTAGTTGGATATTTCAAATAGTTTACAAAATTTTGCCACAGAAGCTTAATTTGATGTAAAATGTGGAGTGTGTGATGATGAAATACAATAGTCAATCATCTTCCATCATCCAAAGCAACTACCACATGGTACTTAATGTTGTCATACCCAAAATATTGATGGCAGCTACTATCACCATGCTCATCAGTGCTAGATGAAGCCTCGTGAAGCAATTCTTCGATCTTATGTAGATCTTGATTTGTTTTAATCCATGGATTCTTCTCTATTGGCCATATTCCCTCTTATATTATGTTGAAAACGGATTTCACAAAATTGTTGTCAGAAAGTACTTTCTGACTAAACCGTTCTTTAAAACTTTTTAAAACAATTCAAACTTTTGTAAAAAGGTCATATTTTTTATAACATGGACATTTAAAATTATTTAGAAAGCATTTTAAAAAGTCTAAATAACTATTTTAAAAACCTTTTTTTTTGCTGTTCTATTGCATTTTTCTTTTTGCCTTGCAGACTCTCACATGTCAATGAGCTTACTATATATGCCATTTTGCATGGCACTAATGAGTTGTTCATAAAATATTTCTAACGAATTAAATTTTAAAATTAAGAATTCACTAATTGACGTTTCGATTTGGCTAGTCATAGATGTTTTTTGGTCAGCCCGGGTAGGCTGGATTAGAATATAAAAGAATAATTGAATTATATATGAATAAATTACAATATTAAATCTCTATCAAATCATACATAAATAATTTATGCAATAAGACAATTTTTTTAAAATTATTTTAATCTGCTCTTGAATTATTGAAGATAGATGCTGGGTGACATAAAAGTTGATAAACTTATCGGACGACAATGAAGTTATTAAACAGTATTGATACATAATACATCTGAAATCTGATTGGTTATTTGTTGTATCAATCTTGTACGTTTTGTTTACTATATTCTGTTATTATTTGAGGAAAATGTTAAAGATATAAAGCCAGTGGGGTATGAGTAAAAACAAGAAATATAAAAGAAAAATTAAGAAAGAGAAATTGGCAAATGTTCAAAGTTATGAGAATTAAATAAAAAAAAAAAAGAAAACATGTAACTCGACTTACTACCGTATATTTCATTGCACACTACTGCAATACATTAACTTGTTTCACGCAAAACTATGTTAATTTTCAAGAAAACAAAGAGTAAATTGAGCAAAGAAATCAAACAAGTTAATCAATTTACAAAAAAAATTAGAAAGTTGCTAAAATTAATATTTTAAAAACGTACTCTATCACTCCTAATTTCCTTTTATTCCTTTCTTTAAGTTGCATTACATTATTGATTACATAATTAATTTTTATTTTTTTCCGTATAGTAAATATACGGATATTCTTTTTTAGCATCTAAACGCTTTTTTTTTATTTAAAATATGGAAAGCAAATGGCGAGAAGAAAAGTTAAACACTGTTGCTCGTCAACCCAATTAAGTCAATTATGACGATATATTGAGCCTTGACCTATAAAGGTTATTAAGTCAGCCCACACGTCACTCATTGTTATCTCAATTAAATACTAAGTACGTTGATTAACAATAGTAAAATTAACTTTATGTAAAATTATTGTGACGTACGTGATATAAATTATATTTAAATAATTTATCATTAAAGCAAATTTAAGAATAAAATTTAATATAACTTTCTATCTATGCAAAAAATTAATTGAATTTTAAATAAAAAATTAATTTGTAAAAAATTCTCAAAAATTATAATTTTTTTTTATTTTAAGTTTAACGCTTTATACCAATTCATTTGGAAAAGGTTAAATAACGGAAAATAAAGTTTAAACCGACGATTTGTGTGAAAAATTAATGATTTTCACTTTGTTTAAAACGCATGAAAGATGATGAAAAAGAATATGGATGAGATTCATATCATATCATATTGTATTGTTTTATATTATATTATATTGGATTTTTTATATTATATTATATTATATTATATTATAATTTAATTTAACTTAAATATTTTTAGTTTTATTTACTATCTTTCACTTCAATTAAACAATTTAATTGTTTAATTTTTTATTTTATTTAACTTTTTTTTATTTCTTTTTCAATACACTTAACAAACAGAAGTTACATCTTGCAAATCAATAACCCATTTCTAAATTTCCTCAAAATAAATAATCCTCTTCTCTCTCAGCTGCATTATTCAGATGTATTATAGACCTCACTTTTTTCGCTCGCTATTATGTTACCCACGTCACAAATCTCATATTTTCACTCATCATTGTTCACGTCACACACACATGCTGTCACCAACCTCACATTTTCATTCATAATTGTTCACGTTACTCACAGTGGTGGAGAATTCCAACTTTCCTGTACCAAAATTTTATGACGGCTTTTTCTTTGCCAAAATATCAAACAAGACTTGACTCGACTTAATTGGCACGACCTTTATAAAATAGAGGAAATTTAGGTTGGAGTAAGTTAGGGAGACTCTTGAATGGTTAAGAATTTTACGTTCGTAAACATATTCTAAGTTGGAGTCTGAAGTTAATTCGAGTATGGTTTTTTAGTCTTCAATAATCAACTCGAAAGAGGTAGAGATCAAGAAGGCCAAATTTGAAGATGTTGAAATGAATAAGTATAAGAAAGAGGTAAATTTGAGACAAGGATTTGAGTTAGTGAAAGTTATTTCCATAGTTATTTCACTTCGATTGAGATTTAAATCCTGTTTGAATCAAAATTTTCGATCAATAAGATCAAAATCTGAAAATAGTAAAAGGCGACGGGAACAAAGAAGAAGATACCATAAGTATGCTTGATCTTAGGTGCAGGAAAGGATATAGTGAATGAAAATTTGATACAAGTTTGGATTAATAAATGTATATATTCGTGCTTTCAAAGTTAGGGAGTTGAAAAAGAAAACGAAATTGTTAATTTGAATCTCTAATAAACTATCAACTAACATGTGTCAGATAAAAAAAAAAAAAAAGTGATTGAATTAGTTGATTTAATTAGTCAGCTTTACACTTCTAACCGGTTTTCTCAATAAATTAAGTCTTTACATAATTCCTACAATTTTTGCCTTATGTTCCATTCATACTTTACATTTATGGATTTTTATTATCTGAATACATTTCTTGATCTTTATTAACAAGTATACTTTTTCTTCATACAAAATGGCTAATGATTCTTACCAATAAAAGAATAAATTTAATGAATGTGCGTATATATATATTATTGAAACAATATTTTCTATGGAAAAAAGAATGAGATTAACTAACTAATTAAGCATATTCTATAAGTGCACGTAGTAAGGGACATCTCCAATAGAATATTTTAAATAGAATTTTTAAATTATACTTTTGTGATTATTACATTATTTTTAATGTGATTTCTGCAGTATAATGTAATTATTAAAAAATGATTCTATAAATTTGTTTAAATAATAAGACACTTTAAAAAATTTACACTTGAGTTTTATATTTTTTGTCATCAGTTAGTGATTGGTGGAAAAAACGTATATTTTAATATTAATAAACAATTTTTATATAAAAAATTCATTTTATATAAAAGAAACTCAATCTTTTATATGAACTTACTAATCCTGCGTGAAGTGGACAGTGTCTATCTTGATTGATTTATTTGGAAAACATTAAATAATTGACATGGAAAACACACATTGTTACATTTACATTGTATAAACTCTGTTTCATGGTTAAAGTAATTCAAGAATATAGATCTGTTATAAAAGTTTTTTTTATTTCCTTTTCTGGTGAAAGGTGCTCACAAAAATTGATCTTTGAGTTTCTTTGTAATACTATTCTCACGTACTAATTTAATAAATATAAATATAGAATAACGTAGCAACAGGGTGAAAAAATTATCATTGTTTTTGCTATGCTAGAATAACGTAGCAATAGGATGTTCACACGTCTATATGTGCATGATCATCATCTAGGATGTACCTTGATTGAAGTTAAGAATTGAGTTATTAAAATTTATTAATTATACAATAATGGATTTTTATTTTTGCAGCATCATATAAAGAAGCGTGGACCATTAGTCAATTCATTGCTATTGATTTTGAATCTCTATCAAAGTAAATTGCGTATAATGAGCCTTAACCTCACCAGATAACATAATAAATCAATACATTCATAGAGAAAAAATCACAAATACACACTCAAGAAAACCACTGACAGATTTTTACTAATGATTACAGAACGTTGATATAAAATCCTGTGTATGCTGCTAGGCCATAATTAATCAGATGAAAATCTTTTTTCTTCTGTCTTCATTTTTCTTGATTGGTGAGACAAAAAATGGAACCAGAAATAGAAGATTTCCATTCATAATTAATCATCTTCCATCATCCAAACCAATTTGTACATGGTCATTAATGCTGTCATACCCAGCATATTGATAGTTGCTACTATCACCAAGCTCACAAACGCTAGATGCTCCCTCTTCAAGCAAGTGTTGAGTCTCCTCTCGATTTTCGAATGTATTGATCCATGGATGCTTCTTCTCAGTTGGCCCAATTCTCTCCAATTCAGTTACCACTTTCTTCATGCTAGGCCTTTCTTCTCCATTGAGTCTCAAACATTGTGCAGCAAGAATAGCTACCTCCATTATCTCCTTCTTATTTTCCTCATTCACAATGCCTGCTTGTAGAATATCAAGAAGACGATCCTTTTTCAAGCAAGATAAAAAGTTGTTAGTAAGACTTCTTTTATCTTCTGGTTTGTCAAAAGAAAATGGTTTTTCTCCTGTTAGCAACTCTACAACGACTACTCCAAAGCTATAGACATCACTTTTCTCGGTTAATTGACTTGTAAGCATATACTCAGGATCCAAGTAACCAAAAGTACCTTGCACCATAGTGGCTATTTCAGTTTGATCAAGTGGGACCAATCTTGAAGTTCCAAAATCAGACACTTTAACAGTATAAGTGTCATCTAAGAGGATGTTAGCAGTCTTAACATCTCTATGGATAATGGGTATAGAGGCATCTGAATGCAAATACGATAGAGCTCTAGCGATCTCAGTTGCTATCCTTACACGAGTTTTCCATGTTGCATCATTTACCTTTCTTTCAGAGTGTATAAAATCAAAAAGTGTACCATTTTTAACAAATTCATAAACCAATAAAGGAACTTCTGTCTCTAAACAACATCCTAAAAGTTTGACCACATTCCTTTGATTAATTTGTGATAAAACAATTACCTCATTAGCAAATTGTTCATTTTGGCTTTTATCAACTATTTTGGATTTTTTGACAGCTACAATTGTATTATCTACAAGATATCCTTTGAAAACTGTACCAAAACCACATTTTCCAATGATTAAGTTTTCGTCAAAATTGTTGGTGGCTTTCTGCAGTTGTTCTTCTGTGAAAATTTGAAAGTGGGATGAGTTTTTTCTTGTAGAGAGTTTCTGTGTCAAAATAGAACCACCATTCTGCCGAAAGTACTTCTCTCTAAGTTTTGTGAATTTCCTTTTTTGATATACCAAGTACAATGAGCTAGTCCCCACAAATAGAATAATAATCCCTGCTCCAACTCCTGCATTCAGAATACACCAAACAAAATTCTTGAATTGTTCTTTCAACTGCATTCAGAAGAATATAAAAAATTATATAAATCAATTTTGTTTTATATTTGAAAAGAATTAGGTTTTGAACTTTAGCTTTTAAAGAAGTTAAAATAAACAATAAATGTAATAATTAAGTTAATTTTAATTTATAAAATATATAATTTCAATTCGTTTTATTGTTTTGCCTTAAATATAATTTCAGTCTTCCTTTGGATCCCCATATTTTATATATAGAAACATTTAGTTTTTTAATTTGATACTTCTATCAAATTTTATAAGTTTTTTATTTTAATTAAAGATCAAAATTATAGATTTTGAAAAATAGAAAACCAAAGGTCTCTCTATTCTTGAATTGAAGATGAAAAATTCAAATTTTAATAATACTACAGAGATCAAAATTAAAAGTGTTTCTTTTATTTTCATTTCCTATAAATACTTACTTGAAATTTTTATTTAAACATGACTCTAGCCTTTATAGGATAGATTCTGAATGAAACAAAATCAATAACTAAAAAAGAGTATGAGAATAAATAAATAAAATTAGTGGATGTGCTTTAGTTGCTTACCCACAATAACCTTAGTAACAACATCTTGTTGGTGGCACCCGTCTTCTTTTGTTCCATTTCCGGATGGCTTCTTTGGACAGAAACATTCGTAAGATCCATCGGTGTTGTGACAATTTTTATCACTTATGCATCCATGTTTTTCTGTCTTACACTCGTCAATGTCTGCAAAATGCAAATTAGTGGAAATGACAGAAAACTTAATAAAGTGAATTTCTTTCTGTGATAATTAAGTTACTAATTTCTAAAGGCAATATAAGAGGGGTTTAATTAACCAAGGTGCTAACTAAAACATCTCAATTGGGTTTTAAAAATTTACCTCTACAATCATAATTTGGTCTAGTCTAACAATACAAACATACTTTACTCTTTTCGATAAATTTTATAAGTATTAGATATTTATTGTTACATTTATTTTATTAGGTTAGATGTTATATATACTAAAAATAATAAAGAAGAAAAGTTAAGAATCAAAACAATTGACGTTAGTTTCTAAAGTAAATGTTTCTTCATTGCACATTACTATATTTCAAAGTCAATAATTAACAATCGTCATCATTCAATAATACCATTTCAAATGATAATGTTTTGTTTTTTCCCCTATCTTTCACTCACTACAGGTCTTTTGCTCAATGCAGAATAATAGTGTCTTTGATAAAAAAATATATAATAATGTTAAAAAAGAAGAAACAAAAGTTGATAATGATAGAGTAAAAATATGGAGATTTATTTTAAGAGAAATAGTAGAGAAAAATGAAAACCGTAGTATATAATTGCAGTACTTTGCAAATTCTGAATACATATATATATATATATATATATATATATATATATATATATATATATATATTGGTATTACTTAAAATAAAAGTCTAAATTAAATTAAAGAATGACACCCACATTCATATAAAAGTCATAGGTAAATTGTATTTGAGAAAAGCATGAAAATTTAATTGAAAGCATAACATCAACATTCATATAAAAGTGATAGGTAAATTAAAAAAATCATGATTCTTGATTCCTGCATAATATGCTTAAAAAAAGGGTGAAAAAGCTTGAATATAACTAAACTCCAAGTCGAATTATTACAATAAAAACATAATATGTTTGAGGGAATAAATTACCTGTGCAGCCAAGATATGGGTTTCCTTCATATCCATCTTCACATATGCATCTATAACCATAATCACTGTCTTTGTCATCACAACGGCTATTCTCTTTGCATGCATAGTTGCCTCTACGCTTTGAATCATTACAGTTTTTGTTTCCTACTGTCCAATCAAGAACCAAAGGGAACGTCTTGTTTGGAAAACTATATAAATGACTGACAGAAAATTTATAGGAGTCATGTTTGGCGACAAAGGAGTAACTGCATCTTGAATATGCATAATTTGCACTGATATTTCTCCCTGAATTAGAGAAAGTAGATGCTTGTACAGTGATATTTCGCATTCGAGGAGGAATATCTACCTGGCAACACCCTATACCCGAACACGTTTCATCCTCAATCTGCAAATTATTGCCATAGCATCTTGTTAAGCACCCTGTTGAGTATTTTTTCTGGTTATAAACACTGTTTAGATAGCCAAAACTGTCGCAGCCAACGGTTAAGAACTTGTTTTCTTTCATAGAAACGCTGAATTTGCTAGATTTCAGCCACGGCGTGTTGCCATTGCAAGACTGTGAGACCCAAAAGGGCATGTCAATTTCATGCGTTGGGAGACGTATGCTTAAAACTTTGGTGGTATCCCATATGTTTAAGGTGTTGTTTCTGCAAGTAAGTTCAAAACTTGGATTCAAGAAACAGGGTTTTTGATTGGGTGTAGAGGAGTGGCCTATGCCAAATGGATAGGGAATTTCTACATTTCCACAAGTGGATTTGCAGCCAGGAAGTGTTTGGTTTCGCGTTATAGAAAGGGTTTGATTAGGTGTAACAGCTGCTACTAAAAAGGCTAACCCAAACATTAACACCAGACACAGTTGCAAGTGTTTCATTGCTGTAATCACAAATTTTGAAAATGGAACTTTGGAAGGGTGATTGATTACTTGCTTACACTGCCTAGCCTGACTAAGAGTTTCATTTTTATAAACTAAAAAATTTGGTTTCACTACTTTGTTGACTGAAGAGGATGACTGAACAGTGGCCACAGTGCTGGCATTTAATTATCGTTCTAAAGTGAACGAATTTTCTAAGTCAAAAAGTGCAAGAGCAAAGTTCAAAGAAGGATCCAGTCAGATATACACAGTCGTTAAAAGAAAAATATACATAAACACTTAATGAAAAGAAGAAAAAAGAATATAAGTAGTGAAAAGAAGAAAAAAAAATATAAAATATGATAGGATTTATAATGTAATAGGATAAAAAAATTTAAAAAAATTAATAAAATATATAAATAAAAAGGATATACATGTATGACTATTTTAATTAAAAAATATATGACATTAATTTTAAGAAAAATTATCATAATAGTATTATTTACTTTTTAAAAGTAATTATAAAAATGGTAAAGTTTTACTAAGGGTGACAAGAGAGAGCAACACGTTAAGAGTTTATAGAAGAGATCTCTATGTGAGAGAACCACGTGAACTTGTTTAATTAACAACTCAATTTGAACCCTTTATTGAAATCTTATGATTATTATTATGTTTTCTCATTTCTCATCGTAATAATTTTTCTCACCTGAATTGTCCTTATTGTTAAAATATTTATTAGGACCAAAATGAAATGAGTGAAATACCAAGTGTGGGTCCCTAAAAGATTGAAGTGCTGACACCTGGGTTCCTGAAATAACTTTAGAGGCATCCAGGTCGTTGTATTTTTCTACTGTTTGCAAGTAGGTTTTTCCGTTATTAATGACATTAGACAACTGTAGAGTTAGCAGTTAACCGCTTTCCTGGAAATCCTTCTCTCTCATATGTGGTAGACTTATGTGACAATTACTTTTTTTGGTTAATGGTGAAACATCATTTTGATTCCAAAAGATTAAAGTAATGACATCCAGGTCGTTGAAAGTTTTTTAGAGGGCATCTAGGTCCCTGAAAGATTTTTAGAAGACATTCAAGTCTTGAAAGACTTTTAGAGGCATCCAGATCCTTCAAAGATGTTTAGAGGACATCCAGGTCCTTGAAAGGTTTTTAGAGACATTCAAACTATTATAATATAATGAAGTTTCTCCTTTATATTAGTTGAAACAGTCTGATTAATCAAAGTTCTCACACCCTGCAACATTTCTCATGAAAACATAGCGTTCCTTGAGGATGGAAATCTGTTTGGAGTCACTATAAGATTTAAAAAACAAAGAACTTGAATGAGGAATAAAAAAGTGAAAAAAAAGAAACACATACCAGAAATGAGAATGATATTTGAAATAACAACGACGATGTATACAAGGGTTATGTGATCACCAAGTGTGAGTGATAAAGTTATTATGTCTTTGTTGCCATTGCATGTTTTCGATTTGGCACAAGCCAAACAACATAAACTGTTTTAATATTTTAAATTGGAAATCCAAAATAGTTAAAATTAGTTTTAAAATCTAAATGTTTATCCAAGGACCTAATGCCTCTAAAATTTTTTTAAGAAGTTGAATGTCTTTAAATATATTTCAATGAGCTGAATGTCTATAAAAATCTTTTAAGGATCTCGATGCTTTCTAAAAATCATTCAAAGACCTAGATGTTATTGCTTTAGTTTTTTTATTACCAAAATGTGTTTCACTTAAGAGGGAAGGGGCCTACTTGCAAAAAAAACTAGGTACCATGTATGAGAGAGAAGAACTTCCAGCATAAAAGTTAATTGTTGATTAAGTAATTGTTTAACATTGTTAGTAATGAAGGGGCCTACTTGCAAACATTTTAAAAATTCAAAGATATGTATACTTCTAAAATTCTTTAAAGGACTCACGTGTTAGACCTTTAATATTTTAGGGATTTACTTGATATTTTACTCAAATAAAAATGAAAAACCTATTTTTAAAGACAAAATTACTATTTAAACTTAGAACAATAAATGTAAAGTATATTTATTTTTATAAGGACATTTATTTCACTTTATGATGTATTTTTTTATATCACATTCTTAGCAATATCATAACTAAGAATATATTCTTCAAATTAATTTCTAATATTTTAAACATACTTTTTAAAATAATTTAATTAAAATTAAATTGAAAATTATAATAAAGTTTGTAAATAACTTCCTAGATACCAAAAATAATTTATGATAACCTTCTAATATTTGTTTCACCATAACGAAACAAGATTGATCGTAGACAAAGACTTGATAAAGTTAATGTTCTTAGGACTCACATAAATCCTCTAATAGTTAAAGTATCTTAATTATTTTATTAAATGATAAATTACAAACCAAATAATAAATTTGTGTGTTAATTTTTTTATCATTAGTTAAGTGATTTTTCAATTTATAATTTTGTAACTCCATACCCATATTTATTTAATATAACATTTATTAAACTTATAAAAACTTAAACGTCGATGGTGAAAATTATTTGCCAAAGTTTTAAAATAATTAAATTAAAACATGCTATATAAATTTAATTTCATAAATAACGCTTATGGTTTGTCGACTGAAAAGAATAAAAATAATTGTTTTTTTTTTTCAAAAAAAGATGCTTATGTACTTTAAAATAATTTAGTGGATGACACTTAACAATACAAAAGGTTTGCTTAATGTTTTATGTAATTAATGAGTGATGCTTATTTTTCTTCGAACATCACAAGGCGATACTCATCCATAAATTTAAATTTTTATGTTATTTTTCGTGGGCTTCTTTTAAATCAATTTAAGAAATCTAACAATTTTTCCTCTAATAAGATCCTTTGAAACCAATATTAATTGATCGTAGAAGGATTCATATATATTGGAAGTGACATAGACAACACAGTTGAGGTTGGTGAAGAGAAGCAATGCCCACATGTTCAGTCGACATGCCAAGTATCAGTCCCAACTTCATTTGCCATCTATTAGCTTTAGATACACATACTAAGCCAGTGATCAAAAGCTACGCATGTTTGGTGAAGAGAAGCATCGGTCCATTGTTGAGGAAAGAAGTAAATTAGTATCTGTTGGCCATGTCAGAGAGATTCAATGCCATGATTGACTAGCAAATGCTGTGATCATTAGAAAGGTGATCGGAAAGTGGCATATGTGTGTGAATTTTACATACCTCAACAAAGTTTATCCTAAAAATTTGTACCCACTACAGAATATCAATTGTCTAATGCATGAGGTATCGGGATATGACCTCCTAAGTTTTATGAACGAATATTCTAGTTATAACCAAATACATATGCAGCCTCTGGATGAGGTAAAAACTATTTTTATTGTTGATCAGCACTAATTATCTTACAAGGTATGCCTTTTGCTCTATAAAATGTAGACATACCAACAACTTATAGATCATATTTTGCTCAGTGTGCTGGGTAATAACGTGGAGATATACGTTGATGACATGTTGTCAAATTCATGACCCCATCAACTCATGAAACGATCTGCAAGAGTTATTCACTATCATCGACAAATATTGCCTGAAGTTTAAATTTAGAGAAATGCTCCTTTGGGGGTAAAGACAAGGAAGTTCGTGATTCATGCTCACTAGTCTGGAGATAGAGGCAAACCCTAATAAATGTTTGACAATCTTAAACATGCCCCATCCGACCACAATTAACAGATTGAATTACTTTATTATCCTGGTTCTTCTCTAAATTATATATATAACTTTGAATTATCTAGGAATAGGAAATAATTAATTTTCATGTACTATACATAGACAGTAGTTTTATCTACAAAATGACTAGCTTAGAGCTTGAGCAGCCCTCAAGGAGAAAATACGAAAATCCTCATCCAAGAAGATAAAAGGAAAACGATTAAGAAAAAAGCATGACTAGAAATTGTAATGGTCCTTGGAGATTCTACAGGGAATTCAGATACAACCATATCTCAACATCAATGGCTGAACATGGATCACTTACGGACCACTACTCATAAATGGTATGAATCGTATCAATACTCAATGAGGTAATTAATATTAATGCATAAAAGAAGCATATGTACACATCAAACAATCCATCGTGAATGAAAAGTTTAAATCTGTAGGCATTTTTTTCATCCATCAAAGTACATTGCATATAATTAGATTCTTTAACTTCTCTATGTAAATATATTAATTCAAAATATGTATTGAGAAAAACGTTCATTGATATAAACAAGTAACTTGCATAAAGATTACAAATGGTTTTAACATAAATTTGATATTAAAAAGGAGTAGTGTTGTGGTCATTGCATAATTAATCATCTTCCATCATCCAATGCAATCAAAGTATGATCCCTAATACTCTCAGCATATTGATGACTGCTACTATCACCAGACTCATAAATGGTAGATGATGCCGCATGAAGTAAGTATTGCGTCTCCTCTAGATTTTGGTCTGGATTGATCCATGGATGCATTTCTGATCGCCTCATTCCTTCCAATTCCATTGCAACTTCCTTCATGTTAGGTCTTTTCTCCCCTTTGAGTCTCAAACACTTAGAAGCTAGAATAGCAACTTCCATGATCTCATTTTTATTTTCTTCATTCACAATGCCAATTTGAAGAATATCAAACAAACGGTCCTCTTTCAAGCAAAATAGAAAGTGATTAACAAGACTCCTTTTCTCTTCTGGCTTACCAAAGCAATGAGGTGCCTCTCCGGTTAGTAGCTCTACAAGCACTACCCCAAAGCTATAGACATCACTTTTCTCAGTTAGTTGGCTTGTGAGCATGTACTCTGGATCAAGGTATCCAAAAGTTCCTTGCACCATTGTAGCTATTTCAGTTTGATCAAGTGGAATCAATCTTGAAGCTCCAAAATCAGACACTTTGGCAGTGTAAGTGTTATCCAAAAGGATGTTTGTAGTCTTAACATCTCTATGGATAATGGGTATGGATGCTGCAGAGTGTAGATATGATAGAGCTCCAGCTGCTTCTGCTGCTATCCTTAGACGGGTTTTCCAAGTTTCACTATTCACCACACTTTTAGTATGTATAAAATCGAAAAGAGTTCCATTTTTAACAAATTCATAAACCAGTAAGGGAACTTCTCTCTCCAGACAACATCCCAATAGTTTGACCACGTTCCTGTGATTGATTTGGGAAAGAACAATTACCTCGTTAATGAATTGTTCCTTTTGACTCTCATCAACTATTTTGGACTTCTTAATTGCTATTGTTCTGTTGTTATCTTCTAGAACTCCTTTGTAAACAGTACCATAACCTCCTCTACCAATGATTGAACTCTCTTCGAAGTTGTTCGTGGCTTTCTTTAGTTGTTCTTCTCTGAAAATATGAATGGTTTGCGAAGTGTCTTCCCTTCTAGAGAGCTTTTGTAACAATAATAAACCACCATTTTGTTGAAAGAATTTCTCTTTTAATTTGATGAGCTTCCTTTTCTGGTATATTAAGAACAGGATGACAGTCCCCATAATTAGAATAAAAAATCCTACTCCTGCTCCTGCATTTGGAATATGTTCAACTTAATTCCTTAACAGTTCATTAAACAGAGTAGATAAATGCAAGAAAAGGATTCAACTCACAGAACAGAGTAAATAAATAAATATGTTGTGCTTAGCTGCTTACCAACGAAAACCATTGTATGTACATGGCAGCCTCCTTCTGTTCTTCCATTTCCTGATTGCCACTTATGACAGAAACATGTGTAATTTCCGTTGTTGTTGCGACAATTTTTATCACTTATACATGTATGTTTTCCTGGAACGCATTCATCAACATCTGCAAGAGCATAACCGAATTAACAGTATTCTCAAACATAGAATATCGGGATGATCTTCCAACTGTACACTGCCAAAGAAGCGTTTTGTTTTCCTTTTCATTCTTTATCTTGAATTTCTCCGCTTCTCACTATATCTTCTGTTGAATGCAAAGTAAGTAATCAATCAAAGGACCTGGTAAGCTTCTTTAAAAGCATTTTTAGTTGAAGTGCTTTTTAGAAAAATTAAGAAAATTATTCTAAAAATACAACGAAAACTAAAAGCATGCTTAGAGATCCAATTTTCAATGAAAATTGTTAGAAAATGAAAAACTTAATTTTTAGCAAACTACAAAATTATTTAAAGTAGTTTTTCAAATTTAGAAAATTGAAAAACATAATTTCATCTTCAATCAAGTTCTCTTATCTTTTGTGCCACCTCCACCTCTCATTTTCCTTTCACATCTTTCAACCAAAGTCCATAACCTATGTCACCTACTCCCACATCTTATGCTCTTTTGTGTCTTCTACTCTGCCAGTTGCCACTTTTCTATGATCATCTCTTACAATTCTTTTACACCTTCCACTCTAATCTCTGTCACCTCTTCATTGCCACCATTATCAACTCTCACACTCCTTTTGTGTTTCCTTCTCTTACCTTCTTCATCTCTCTATCATCGTTGTTGTCACATTTTACGCTCCTTCCACACCTCTCATCTCGACTTTCACCACCTCTGTTGCCACTGCCTCCATAGCCATTTGCCTTTTCCATCACCTTTCTTTGTTGAAGAAAGAAATATTTTGAAAATTTGATGTATCTAAACACATTTTTCCAAATTTTCATACTTTGCTAAGAAATGAAAAATTGACCAGAAATTATTCTAAGAAAATAGGAATAGAAAATACAACAAAACAACTTCTTTTGGTGATTTTTTCCAGAATCAATTCTAGGACAAAAAAATATAAAACAACAAGTGAAAATAAATTCTCTATAAATTTTTTAAAATGATATAAGACATTTTTCAATAACAACTTTCTCAATAAATTTTTTCATATAATGTGATTTTTTAAAAAATTAAATTTTGTTGAAAGAAGTTTTACCTCATTTAAACATTTATAAAAAATATTTTAATTTTTTTCTTTCTATTTTTTTTCCTAGAAGAATTTTTGAAAAATATCAACCTAAATGCCTAAAAATGAAAACAGTGCAAAAGCCGTAAAATTGTAAGTAACAAGAGTTATATAAAGGAGAGAGGTAAATTAATATTTCATGGAATAATAAAAAAATTAAATTACCTGTGCAGCCAAGATATGGGTTTCCTTCATAACCATCCTTACATATGCATCTGTAACCATTATCACTGCCCTTGTCATCGCAATAGCTATTCTCCTTGCATGCGTAGTCCCTTCTGCTCTTCTCAAAAGCACTACAGTTTTTGTCTCCTACAGACCAATCAAGAACCAATGGAAGGCTCTTGTGATTGAATCTTTGTAAATCATTGGTAGAAAAATTATAGGAGTTATGTTTAACAATAAAGGAATAGGTGCAGCCTATAGAATTTGTTGAATTGGGGAAGATTGAGGCTTCTATTTCGATATCCCTCATGTGGGGAGGAATATCCACCTGGCAACACCCTATACCTGAACATGTCTCATCCTCAGCAGTATTAAAACGATTGCCATAACATCTTGTTAAACACCCAGTTGAATATTGGTGCCCCTCGAATTGACTATTGAGATAGCCATAACTGTCGCAGCCAACAGTCACGAACTTGTTTTTCTTGCTTGAAATTCTCAGAGTACCTGTTTTCAGCCAGTTGTTCCAGTAGTTTTCTCTGTTGCAAAACCATGAGACGTATGACAACACGTCCATCTGATGATTTAGGATGCTTATGTTTGAAATAGGGATGTTGGGGCCCAACATTAAGTTCGAGTTGTTGCATGTAAGGCTAAACCTTGACTCCAAGAAGCAATTTGAGTTGCCTATACCAAATGGGTATGGAATTTCTACGTTACCACAGGTGGAGTTGCAGCCAGGTAGGGCTTGGTTTGCTGCTGCAGAAAAGGTTTGAAGAGGTGAAACAGCTAGAACTATAATGCCTAATGCAAACTTTAACACCTGACACCATTGCAAGTAGTGTTCCATTTCTTCATACAATATACAAAATAGGTCTTTGGAAGGGACGATTTAATAGTGGTTCAGAAAGGTTTCATTTGTTTATAAACTTGAAATTTTGATTATTTTTTTTCTCTGGACACGGCTTTGACTTTGATGGACAATGGTAGTTATCTGTAACCATAATGAGGAATTTTCTGAGCCAAATTAATATTCAGAAAGAAAGTTCACACAGACTGTACGATATTGACAGTCATAAGTACGACAAAGACGTATATATAGCGACAAGAGTTACAAAGGAGATTAAGAGTATGTTTTACAAATATTATGATATATTTTTAAATTATAAGTTGTTTTAAAAAAGAAATAGGATGGTCTATAATTTAGTTTTAATTTACTAAATTTAAGTTTAGATAACATATTCTTACAACTTTTTCTTTCACATATTTTTGTATTTTTTTCTATAGAAGTTGTTTTTTGTTAAATGATTAATTATTTTGACTTAATTACTTTTTTTATTTCATTATCTTTTAAAATACTCAGTTCTTTTATTATTATTTTTAGATAAATTTTATCTAATAATTTTTTAACTAATTTCACTGTCACTTTACTATTGTTTTTAAATCAATTTTATCACACAATTCCTTAAATAGTTTTAATATTGCCTTTTCGTCATACTGAAACTATAGTATAGGAACACTATTAACCTTTACCATTAGCAACAATTTTATAACTTAAAAATTGTTGTGAGATGATGTCGGATGCTATTGAAACATCTGTAAAAACATTAACAATCAATATAATCATGCTAGCTTCAATTTAATGAAATATATAATGTTGAAGTTATTTAAATAATTTTGGAATAAATTTGATCTTAACATAGGGATGACATTATTTAAAGAATGTAAGATTAAATTAAATTTGAAAATAATAGTGGATGAAATTCCACTTTTAAAAAAAACCAGTGGAATGAAAAATATAATTAAACCAATAATTTTTAAACCATTTTTCAATAAATTATCCAAAAATATCTTAATTATAATTGATTATAGAAATAATCTAAATTTTTAAATTTTTAAGATATAATTATACTTGTTTTGTAAAAAAACATTAAATTCATTTTTAAAATATATATTGTTCCTGCACAGATTGAACAAGTTTTTCTCCTTGATACTTCGAGTCTTCCTTTAATACTCTAAATCTCAAATCCAATAGTTATTCTGAAGCAGTACAAGTAGGACCTTCAAAAGCACTCTAACGCTTAAGTCAGAAAGGAGTTGACTATGCTCTCAAAAGTACAGTATCTCAGCAGGAGAGTAGTAAAAAATTTAGTAGTTAAACATGTACTTGTCCTTTACTATTTATTATGTTTACCTTTTTAGACTTGAATTTGTATCATTAGGGTTTAGGTTTACTAAAAATGGTAGTTTGGATCTTTCATTATAGCAGTATGAATCGAAATGTCTGCCCATGTTAAAGGTAGGAGAATTTCTCCATGCACCCTCATAAATTTTCCCTACACCTCCATACATTTTTAAAATGGCAAAAAGACCCTTAATGAAAATAGTACAAAATTTAATTACCACGCTTTTTTTTTCTTTTGTTCTTTATTCTGCACCTCTCTTGTTTCACATTTCTCTCATTTGTTCTCTTGTAGGACTTTGTTTTTCTTCTCCACTAAATCAATAACTTTCTCTTCTTTTTTTTTCATGCTTTTGTGTTCTTCCCATTTGCGTTTGCTTACTTTATTCTTTCCGGTTCGCGTTTGTCTTCTCTCATGTATATTATGAAATTAGTTTTTTTATAAATTTTTTTAGAAAGCAAGAACGAACGAGACAAAAAGAAACATACCTTCAGAAGATGAGAAGAGGAGATAAAGGGTACAACAAAGGCAACGATGAATAGAATTGCAAAGAGACCGTGACTGCAAAGAATGAAGGAGGTGCAGGACTTTACAAAGCTCGAATTAGAAGAAGGACTCTGATGAAGAAGAATGAGTAAAAAGAAATTAAGTTATTTTTTAACCTAGAGGTATTTTAGATTTTTTCTACATTTATGGAGGTGTGAGAAGAAGTTATGTGAATGCAGGGAGAAATTCTCTTAAATTAGCTCGTCTTGTACATAGATTTAGTTCGGGGATAGGTCTGACTCGGAGTAGACCTGACCCAAAAAGTTTCCTCTTTCCCTTGTTATCAATATTTCTTTTGTTTTATTCGCTTGGGGTATATATATTACACATTTAAAAAATATTTTTTTTATATAATTGAGGATGTTAATTCGTTATATTTTCAATTTTATAATTTTTTTAAAATATTCCATTTAAAATAAATATAATTCATCAATATTCTAAAAATTATCATGTATCGAAAACCAAGACAGACATGAGACAATCATATTTTAACTTGCGAAATTTATATAAGGACCAAAGTAGAAAAATGGAAATAGAACTGTAATTGCTTTTGTTTTCCAAGGTTAGAATGAGATCATGATTTCACACGTTTGTATATATGCATGTGAATAGTAGACAACAATGTAAATGAAGAAAAATTAATATTTTTATTTTATTTTTCCTTCTTTTAAACTCTACTTTATATATAGTTTGTTAGGTTTATAACTAATAAATAATTCTATATGTAAGTAGTTATAATAATTATAACTATAATCATTCTCTCATAAATAGATATCATTTATTATAATCAGTTCTTATTATAAATAACTTGTTATTATTTATAACTAATTATATAATTAAATATATAGATAACTGATTATTTAAGTAGTTATTTATGCATAAGTAATTTAAATAATTAATTTTGAAAAATAAAATCATTCTTAAATAATTACTACACAGAGGTGTGAGATATGTTAAAAATTTTCTACTCTATAAATTATCCACAATGTTATGACCTTTGTCGCAAAGATGTTAAAGGCTCATGGGTACGTAACTTTTTTTGCTTAGTACATTATTCATAGGATTGTAAACACCTCTACAAAGGTGTGAAAGTTGTAAACAATTTTTTTCCTTCTCAATATTTTTTCCACATGGATGTGATTATTGTCATAAAGGTGTGGATGATGTTAGAAAGGATAACGCATTATCCACAAGGATGTGACCTAAGTCATAGATATGTGGGTATCTTTTTGTTTATTAGTATATATTTTTACAGGTTGTGATCATTCTCGCATGGATGTGGACGATGTTAGAAAAAGTTTTGCTTTTCAATTCATGTTCCACATATATGTGGTTATTGGAATAGGAGTGTGACATGTGAGATATCTAGAAATAACTCGTTATGAAATCAAATTTAACCAAAACTTTTTATTGTTTACAAATACTAAAACTAAAAGAATTTGATAATAGCTAAAAATAACATGCTATGAAATCAAGTTTAACCATAACAATTTCTTTAATAAAGTTAATTGCATTAACCATATCCATAGAATAGGTTATAGCTTTACAACATATTAAAATAACCGATTGTAGACACCTAATTTTGTCCAGCTTTTTGTACAATTTATTTTTTGCATCTAAAAATAAAATAAAAATTTAAAAAGACAAAACCAACGAAATGGGTGTATCTAGAAAAATTAGTGGGTATAGATAACAAATTAAATTCTTTTTTAGCCCTTGGGTAAAAGTGGGTACATTTAGCATGATGGGAGATGTAAATAGTAAATCTGAAAAAAGGAAACAATCCTCTTTATATTTTCATACAATGTCCAAATTTAAAAACAAAGTTCAGCCTTTGCACCAACCAAACGGGTAATGTTAAAACCAAAAAATTAAAATAATACAAAGAACAAGAAATGAAAATAAAAATAAAAAGAAGACAAAATGAAAGGAGCAAAGCAGTTTTGGTTCAGCAGCCACACGACCTGCTTTGTTCCTTCGTAACCACTAGCATTTTAGGCCTGCACGACAACCATTAACATTTTCATATTAGTACATATCAGAAATTTGTTTTATTCATAATAGTTTTGATTTTCGAAGATTAAGAGAGAAAGAAAGACTATAAATGTAAATACAACAAGAGTTTAATACAAGAAGATGCATGCACGCACACATGTAGACACAGATACATACACATGCACATGCACGCACACGCTCACGCACACACATCCACACGCACATGCACACACACATAACTATCATGATAAAAGCTTAACATCATTGTCATTTTTCCTTTTTGTTCTAAGAAAGGGTTTTAAGACAATATTTTTGGAGAAAGGGTTTTAAGACTACATTTTCCTAACTAGTTTGTGTAATATATTTGAGGATATTATAAACATACACATACAATTACATGCATATAAACATAGTTACACATCATATTCTGCAAATTAACTTCAATATTTTTTTCTACATGATGACACTAATTAATTTTTTAACTAAAATTAGCTACAAATTAGTTACTAATTGTTTTATAACTAATTTAAAAAAATTCTTGTAGTGAATTGTTTATCCATAAATTGGTAAAAAGGTTTCACATAAGAAACTTAGATTTACTATATCATTTAGTAGAAGCTTAACACCATTGTCATTTTTCCTTTTTGTTCTGAGAAAGGGTTTTAAGACTACATTTTCCTAACCACATATTTGAGGATATTATACATATACACATACAGTTACACACATCATATACAATACATAAGGTTGTACTTGTGCCAGAACTTTGATAAGAAAACATAGTAGTGGAGTGTATGTTACCATGCTCTAATCATCTCCCATTATCCAAGGCAATTAACACACGATCCTTGATGCTATCATACCCGGTATATTGATGGTTGTTTTTCTCACCACATTCATAAATAGTAGATGGTAATGCCTTATGAAGCAAGTATTGGCTCTCCTCGTCAAAACTTTGGTCTCTGTTGATCCATGGGTGCTTCTCCATTTGTCTTATTGTTTGCAACTCCATTGCCACTTCCTTCATGCTAGGCCTTTCCTCCCCATTGAGTCTCAAACACTTTGCTGCAAGAATGACAGCCTCCATGATCTCCTTTTTATTTTCTTCATTCATAATGCCTACTTGAAGAACATCAAACAAACGATCTTCTTTAAAGCAAGATAGAAAGTGATTGGCAAGAGTTCTTTTCTCCTCTAATCTGGCAAAAGAAAGTGGTTTCTCCCCAGTTAATAGTTCTAGAAGCACAACCCCAAAGCTATATACATCACTTTTCTCAGTTAGTTGACTTGTAAGCATGTATTCTGGATCCAAGTAACCAAAAGTTCCTTGCATCATTGTGGCTAATTCAGTTTGATCCAGTGGAACAAATTTTGAAGCTCCAAAATCAGACACTTTGGCAGTGTAATTGTCATCTAAGAGAATATTAGTAGTCTTGACATCTCTGTGAATAATGGATATTGAGGCTTCTGAGTGCAAATATGATAGAGCTTGAGCTGCCTCAGTTGCTATCCTTACCCTTTTCTTCCATGTTTCACCATTTACATTTCTTTCATTATGTATATAATCAAAAAGGGTACCATTGTTTACAAATTCATAAACCAATAAAGGAACTTCTATTTCTAGACAACATCCTAAGAGTTTAACCACATTCCTATGATTGATTTGAGATAGAACAATCACCTCATTAGCAAATTGTTCATTAAGGCTCTTATCAACTATTTTGGACTTCTTAATAGCAACAATTCTGTTGTCAGAAAGATATCCTTTGAAAACTATCCCAAAACCTCCTTTACCAACGATTAAGCTCTCATCAAAGTTGTTGGTGGCCTTCTTTAATTGCTCTTCTGTGAAAATTTCAATAATGTGGGAGGACTTCTCTTTCACTGAAAGTTCCCGGAGTAAAATGGAACCACCATTCTGCTTAAAGTATTTTTCTCTAAGTTTAACGAGTTTTCTTTTCTGATATATCAAGTACATTGAAGTACTCACCACAAAAAGAATAACAACTCCTGTTCCTGCACCTGCATTCATAATATGTAAAACACACTTCCTGAATTATTCTTTGATATAATATGGATATCATTCATGTTGAATGTACATAAATACATGAAAAACTAATAAAAAGAGTTTAAGAGGAAAACAATAAAATAAGTGGATGTGCTTAATTGATTTCTTAATTACCGATGATAAGCTTGGTAACTACATCTTGGTGGTTGCACCCAACTCCCACTGTTCCATTTCCCGATTGTCCCTTTGGACAGAAACATTTGTAGGACCCAATGGTGTTTAAGCAGTGTTTTTCACTTATGCATGTGTGGTTGTGCCTCTTACATTCGTCAATATCTACAAATACCAAATAGAATATTTTATATATAGTTTATTACCTTTATTTATTAATACTTCAAAAGTTATATAAATAAAAAGTTGTAATAAAAGTTCAGTGTACATTAATAATATATAAGTGTTAAACTCATTTATTCAATATAATAAATGAAAATTTCAATAATTATGTTAGATAATAAAAAAAACTTATAAATAAATTAAAAAGTCACTATGATGTTCCATATTTCTAACAAGTCAAATCCAATAAACATTTTTTCTCACATCAAACACTACATCTAAATATTTGAATTGATTCCACTTAATTTATTATCTTTGTTGTAAGAATTGAATAGGATGACAATCCAGACAATACTCCAAATTTGCTAAATAAAGAATCGGCGTTAAATTGGTCATGAACCAGCGGAATTGGTGAATATCGGCAATTCAACGGGTTAGACCAGTTTGCAGTTTTTTTAAAATTTTTGGATCATGCAATCTTTTTTTTTTTCTAAGTCAACCTTTTTAATTAAAAAATTAATAAAAAAAAAGGTTAACATATCAAAATCAGGGTGTATGTTGAAAAATTCTATTTTTCATTTATAATTATACTCTTAATCTATTTTTTCTTATATGTTATGACTTAAGTTTTATTTCTTATAAAGTATGTATGATTTATGATACTTTATGTTTTAATATTATTAATTTTGTAATAATTTTTTGTTTAATATTGTTTAGTATAATTATTATAGTATATTAATAATAAAAAATACTATTTTATTAAAACCAATTTAATATTATTTCAACAATAGTTAAACTAGTAAACAATAAATAAGTATTTTTATTAATTTGATTACTAGTCCATTTTTAAAACCAATTTTTAAAATATTGTTAATTACCATTTCATGTCAAAGTATTAATAAACTAAAACTTTTAATTAGAATAAAAAATATATATATATATATAAATAAATAAATAAAGAACTAATTTTAATTATTAAATATTAAAAACAAAAAATAACTTTAAAAAATTAGTCCATTTCCTTAGTTATGAGAGTATCATTTATGAATCCCGGATGATCTTTCCCTTCCTTCATCATCAATCGGAATGTCTTTTAATAAATAGAACTAGGGTGACAAACCCAAGGCACACATCTCGTCCAAGTTTTTATTCCATATTTAATTTAATAAATTATAGAGGAGGGATGTATTGGATAACGAAATAAGGATAGCGATATTCAAAGTTCAAACAAACTGCAAAAAATGAAAAATTGTGTTTATTCCAAAAATCAAATCATACAAAAAACTATATGCAAAGTAGTAGATAAATGAAAGTTTACTAGAATAACTTAAATACAATTGTATAAGTGTATATTGATTATTTTTCAATAATTCATGAATAGTGAAAGTTTAAATTAAAATTATGCAGGTTATCGAGAAATTTACATAAATTAATTACCTGTACAGCCATCAGGATGGTAAGGGTTTCCTTCATAGCCATGATTACATCTGCATCTGTAACCATAGTCAGAGTCCATGTCATCGCAATAGCTATTGTTCATGCATGCATAGTCTTCTCTACTCTTTGATGCTTTACAGTTTCGCTTTCCTACGGTCCAATCAAGAACCAAGGGGAGAGTCTCACTTGGGAATTTACGTAAATGAGTGGTAGAAAAATTATAATAACCATTTTTGACAACAAAAGAATAGCTGCAGTTTCCCCACTCTATAGTTGAATTACTCAAAAATCGTGCCCATACACTGATATTCCTCATATGAGAAGGAATATCCACTTGGCAACACCCTATACCCGAACATGTTCCATTTTGGAGCCTCTTTTTATAGCCATAAGAGGCTGTTAAGCACCCTATTGAATATGACTCTTCGTTGAAAGTGCTATTGAGAAAGCCATAGCTATTAGTACCAACAGTTAGTAACTTGTTTTCGTTGCTTGAAATGCTGAAAGTGCTCATATTAAGGTTGGAGTAATAGTATAAGAGCTTACTTGCATTGGTTGCGGTGTGGCAAACATTTGCCGCAAAGCTCAATACGTCAATTTGGTGAGTTAGGAGGCTTATGTTTGAGACTTTTACGTTACCAGAGTATAGTGTGGAGTTATGGCATGTAACATTGAAACTCTTATTCATGAAACAGGGTTGGTCAGATATAGATGAGTTGCCTACACCGAATGGATATGGAATTTGGATATCTCCACAAGTGGATTTGCAGCCAGGAAGGGATTGTGTTGGGGTTGTTGGTGCAGAAGCTGCAACGGTGGCTCCTACATGTAGGGCTAGAGCAACCACCATGAGCACCCAACCTAGTTGCAAGTGCTTCATCATGACTAGAGTTTTTTTGGAAGGGATAAAAATTAAGTCTTTGGAGTTTGGAAGGAAGATTAGGTTGCTTTATGCTGCGTGCCTAGTTGTGGCAGTAGTGGCAAGAGCCCTTTCGTTTATTTATAGGACGAGAAGAATGTATAATTCACCTCTTTTTCGTTAAAGTTAATATTCGTATTCATTTACATGTTTATCTAAATAGTAGTTCATGGTAATTAAACACCTGACACTCTAATGCATATTTGTACTTATCATAGTACCCCCGAAAGACTAACGTGAAAAAAAATTACTACATATTATAGGATTATATTATGTAATCTCAATCCGTAATATATAATTATTTTAATACTATTTGCAGATAAATTAATAATTAATTATATATAATAGTCTAAAATCATGTAGTAATTTCAGAACCTCAATAATTGTGACTAATGTAATATGACCTAATTAAATAATTAGACTGTCATTTATCATCTTTTATGACTACGCAAAAGTTAATTTTAAAAGTTTTATATTTTTTAAAACAAGATTTAACTGACCTAAAAATTATTTTCATTGACTTAAATTACAGTTTTATATTTATAGGGACTTAAGTGACAATATATTACACTTGCAGGTTTTAAATAGGTAGTTTACCCTTGATTATAAACACAAATTTTAGGATCACAATCATTTTTATCGGTTGTAAACGTAAAATTATTTTATTTTATTATTATATAACTCTTCTTCTCAATAACAATTTGAGTTCTAGAAAATAGTTTCTTTAAATATTTTTTAACTTTTATTGTTAAGTTACAATGTTAATATATGATATAATATGGCAACTCAAGAATTTGTAATGATTAAGAAGTCTAATAAGATATTCACATGTAATTTTTTAATTATGTTTTTAATTATTATTTATTTCTCTAGGGCCATTAATTGTTTTAAGTATATAATATATTAAGAATACAGTTTATTATAAAGAATTACAAGTCGGTATGTCATTAAACTCTTTGGTAGTGAAAATTGATGAAATTATCAATATTACTATTATGTCATTAATTAACACTTATATTTGATAGAGAATACTAAAATTTAAAATAATCTTTAAGAAATTAACAAAAAAAATAAGGGATTAAAATCAAAATCTCATTTAATTTTATAGCTACTTGTTATGCAATTTATAAAAGACATCTCTAATAGAAATCAAAAGTAAATTCACTCTAATTGTAAGAAATTGCAAGAAATATACCTTTTATATTTTTTATTTTCACTCATTAACTGCAGATTCCTAAAAGATTATTTTCACTCATTAATTATATTAAATGATCTCCATATTAAATATATTAGTTTAATATGAATCAACTAATTCTTCATCAAGTAACCCAACTCAACTTCAAGAAATTAGTTGTGTCACATATATGCATGAACAAACCCTCTACTGATGCTCTATGAATTTCAAGAGTGCTGGGAAACTTTCTTTTATGAAACTCTTTTTGTTATTGGTTAGAATTTATTGAAAATGATCACTTTTGTTGGTTTTAACTTGACATTAAATGATTCTTCTTCTAAAATTATTTATTTCTAATAAATTCTAACGAATTTAAATTAGATTTTTGAAAGAGTTTTCTTAGCACTTATCTAAGAATTTTTGTAGAAATGAATTTATGAAAATAATATCTATATGAAAGTTTTCAAAACCGGACTAATTATTGAACCAATGAAAGCATGAGTTTAGGGTTCAAAGTTCAATCGAGGTTGAATTAGATTTAATAAAATATTTTTTTAATATTTAGTTTACTAATATAGTTATATGCTGAGCAGAAAACAAGTTATATATAATTTATATAATATACAAATATAAGATATCATATTAAGTAAGCATTGTTGTCTTTACAAAATAAAGTCTCATATTACATAAAAATCTA
Source organism: Psophocarpus tetragonolobus (assembly GCA_037954015.1). Lineage (NCBI taxonomy): Eukaryota > Viridiplantae > Streptophyta > Magnoliopsida > Fabales > Fabaceae > Psophocarpus > Psophocarpus tetragonolobus. The sequence continues at coordinate 28,961,402 of CM075695.1, read as the reverse complement.
TAACTTTTCGAGTGATACTTATATTCTAAATTGTGATCTTGGTAAAAGGGGATAGCAAGTAGGGAAAGTGTTGCACACATGAATTTGAGTTTTATGAACACTATTATAGTACAAGTTTGTCAATTTTTATGATTTTTTAATGAAACCTCTCTTTTTCAAAAAAAGAAAAAAAAAGAAATTGACCTGTGAACCAGTGGTTCTCCCGATTTTTGAACAATTTATCCAATTTCCCCCACTCTTGATTAATTGAAAATATTAGACGAAAATGTTTTCAGTTCAACTGATTAAATAAGTCGGTTTGTTCTAATTTTCAAAACTATAATCTATATTATAAAACTAATATGTGTAGTGTACAGATATTTCCATATCTTATCTTCGAACCTATTAATTTATTTTATTCGATAGATCTCTTACATTTTGTTTTATAACTGATTAAACAAGTCGGTTTGTTCTAATTTTCAAAACTATGATCTATATTATAAAACTAATATGTGTAGTGTACAGATATTTCCATATCTTATCTTCGAACCTATTAATTTATTTTATTCGATAGATCTCTTACATTTTTTTTTATATAATAAATAAGCCAATCATAATTCTAATTTAAACATGATTTTAGAAACCATGTTAATAGATAATGTATTAGTTTTATTATGATTCTAATTTGAATATAATTTTAGAAATAATGTTAATTGTTAATGTATTAGTTTCATTAATAAAAGAATTCAAACTCATAATTTTTTCATCTCTTTTTTCCACGTGATATTTCAATATATAATATTAATCGTCAATTAAATTGAATATATATATATATATATATATATATATATATATATATATAATATGATAGATATGTTAAATACTTGAAAAGAGATAAGAGAGTATCTCTCGAATAGATTAATCTTAAAGGAAAGACAGATGTAGTTAAACAAAATAATCCAGTCAACGGAATGAACAATTAGGACTTTAAATATTGTGTACATTCATGACGTCTATGTGCAAATTAAAAAGCATAATAGTCTAAAGTTTTGGTTTGTTTTTTATGATGCAGTCTAAAGTTTTGTTATTAATTAATTTAGTCTCTTAGTTCAATGACCAAGTATTATTCTAGATTTTTGGTTAAAATAAGTATTATTCTAAATTTGCCTTGTAAAAAAAAGTATTGTAGATGTGAGGAACTGACTTGGCATGCTCGGATAAAAATATCAAGGCAATAAAGACTTATAATTAACGGCTTCAGTTGTAATTAAGAAAAACAAATAGGTCAAATATAAGATAGAAAAAAAGAAAATAGATTGAAAAATTAGTTATGATGAAATTAATTAACCGTGGATGTGGATGTGGATGGAGGGGTTGGACCTGGTCAAGTTGCACAGGGAAAGAGGGAGAAGAGTGCATGAGATTCAACATGTGTTTTACTTTACAAATTTTTCAAAGAATTATAGGGTGTATGCGATGTGGAATATATTCTCCATACATTGGGAGTTGTAAGGGACGTTCATATATCTAAAAAGGTGAATCAATTAGGGTATTGATTTGATTTTGTTACTTATGGGAAAGTAAAGATTGTGGAGACATTATAGAAAAAGTTTGGGTTAATCTAAATAGGACTATCCAATAAAGCGTTATTAGGACTGAAGGTTGAGAGTGAGATGTTGTGGATCCAACTCTTAAAGTTTTACTATGGGAAGTCGGATGGGGAATGGCAGGTGTAGGGTAGATATTGTTCAAGATGGTGGGCAAACCTAAACTCTATTCTTAAGTCAGGTAGGGCATCGAGGTTGGTGGGATTAAAATGTGAGTTGTAAAATGGGGGATGGAGGTCAAATTCTAGTTTGACAGTATTAATGGTTAGGGGTGCAAAGATTGTGTGACAAATTCCCTAGATTATTTGGGTTGGTCGATATGGGAGTAAGTTGATAGTCGTACATTTTTCAAAGGAGGTGCCTAATAGGTAAGTTTGGGTTGTAGATGGGTAAGACACATATGTAGTTCTATTTGCTTATAAGGTATTGTCCTCTAATTGGACTCCTCTAATGGATGATGTTTACAAACATTTGTGGGCTAATGGAGTACCCCCAAAGGTACAATGCTTGACATAGAAGCTGTATGAGAATAGGTTGTCAACCAAAGATAACTTGTTGAAATGAGGAATTTTGGAATGTTGATATTGTATGTGCTCTATGTAGTGCTCTGGTGGAAATAGTGACTCACTTATTCTTACATTGTTCATTCTCTTCACAATACTAGGTAAGTTATGTGTTTGGTGGGAGGTTCTCTACAGTGTTGCATAAGGACTTGAAAGACCACTTTTATCAATTCTAGGGATTAAGTGGAACAAAAAGGGGACACACGCATGAAAGTTTGTTTGGTTTGCTGGACTCTAGCATATTTGAAAGGCGAGGAATGTGCTAATCTTCAAGTAGCAGGGCCAGACATGGAGGGGTCTACTTGTAATTGTTCAGTTAAGCTCTTTGCTATCGTGCTACATAACGAATGTAACAACCCATTTGTTTGTTGAATGTGCAATGAATCCTTTATTGTGTTGTCAACATGTTTGGTTTCTCTTTGCTATGACTTATGTGGTTGTACTTTTGTTAAGCTATCATTTTTTGTGCTTTTAAGCTTAACTCTACTTTTTAATAATATTTTTTGACTTATAAAAAAAAAAGAATGATAAATTAGTTGTAAATATAAAATTTGTATTTTATGAAATAAATAATAAATAATAATAAAATATCAAATAAGTATGGGATATGTTGTTTTAACTTAATTAGAGATTTAGAGTTTGAGCTCTGAGTAAGTGGCTACATCATATAATTGGATGAAAAGCTTTACGGCTTATAGTGATTATTCTTGGCTTGAATAAGATTGTATTCCGTAAAAAGATTCTTGTTATTCAAATAAAAAAAAATAACAATAGAAGTATTCTAAACACAATTTTTAAATTAAATATTCTATTACCAAGGATTCGTTAATTATAAAAACCTGGTTGATAATAAGCCATTCATAGATTGTCTTTGGAAAGAAATTATTTTACATATGAAAACTGTTTATAATCCGTTAAGAACTATTGATAATGATTGTTAATGAAGACACACATGCTGCTAATGTACAATTTTTACACTGATTTTCAGGAAAATAAAAATATAAGCTCTACACATATTTTATTCTCTTTCATTATTTCATTATTTCTACACAATTAAACACAGTAACACACCATATTTTCTATCACCTTAATTTGTACTTTTACTCTCTCTTCTCTATTTGCTTATATTTATCACACGATTAAATAATGATTTAGTCATTGTTTTAGTTTCGTGGACTATAGAAACCCTTCAAAACAATATTATATTATTGAAGATTTCTGTAAAACCATGCAGCCATTAACACCTAACCTGGCTGCCCAGTATATTGCGACTATAGTGTGATTACGTTCAATTCGCCTTCAATCATAAATTATAATTAATTTTTTTATAATCCAAAAACTTATATTTAAATTGACTAATTACTTTTGCTATTTTTTACAAGTTAAAGAAATTTTATTAGAAATAATTTGCTAAGCAAAAGCAAAAGAGGTACCAGCAGCAAGATCAATAATTGCTTTCGCTTCCTTTGCTGGTTGATCTAAAGATTTCTTCTATTAGATGTATCTATCTGTTATCTTTATACTTATCTACTTAGTTATTACTATTATATATTATATACTAAGAAAAGTGTTTTTCTCCATATATGCCACACATGTCATTCTCTCATTGAAAATTCTCTCCATTTTACAAACCTATTAATTTGTATTTTAGTACAACAGTCCATATGTACTGATTAATTTATTATTCTATCATATTTTATGCAAATAATTTTTTATTTGATGTCTATCATATTTTTTCAACCACGAGATTTTAGTAAGAGACTTCTTTGAAGAGATTTAAGTTCAATACCATTTTCTCAGAAGAGTTCAGTTGTACTTAGAGTAACAATATATAGGAATTTCTATATAATATTATAAGTTATATTTATGCTTATACCAAAATTTAATAAGTAAATTTCATTATGGATTGTGAGTGATAATTAATTAAATGCATATTTTAGAAAGTTAATTAGTTTTTTTTATTGTTGAATAGAAAGTTAATTAGTTAACGTTATTTAATTTTTTTCATTTTCATTAAAAATATTTTTTTTTTCAAAAACTATCCGTTTTTGGAAGAATGATATTGATAATCAAATAAAATTATTGAAAATAAAACCTCAATTAAATGAAAAATATTTTAAATTGATGTTATTAAATAAAATGAAATTATGGTTAACATTTATTTATGTTTTAAATCGACATTCAAAATATTTTCTTAGATTGTGTTTAATAATATCCTAAGGTTATTGATTATGAAACGCGATTAATTGTATATACATATATATATATATATATATATATATATATATATATATTTATATATATATATATAATAATATTTTGTTTCACAAGGAATTAATTAATAATGTCTTGAAGTTATTGGTTATATCTACATGTGTAAATATTGTTAACTTTGTTTTGTAAGTGGTTAGAGATAAATAAACATCATTACAGTCAATAAGTAATATATGATTAATTTATCACTACTAAATTATTTTAGACTTCCCACGGTTGCCAGAAAAGAAAATATGAAAAAAAGAAGACAAAAGAAAGAGATAAAAAATAGAATAGAAATAAAATTAGTCATAATTTATTATTGAGGTTTTTGAACTCTCTCACTAAAAGAAAAAGTAATTTTGAAAGGTGAATTTTTTTCATGTAAAAGAGTTTAAAAGGTATTTCTACTGAAGAAACATTTTTCCTTCTCAATTCATGTATTAAAACGCACAATTTTGCCCAGGATTTTTAAAACTACTTCTAGAACATAATTGAAACCATTATAGCTTAATTAAGAAGTGCAAAGAATCGGTCAATTGTTATCCTTCCAGTGTAATATATAATTAATTAACTGCACCTATGTTAAAATTTTCCGTTAAAAGAAGACTACAGCAACAGGTAACGTAAGTTAAAAATTATTACATAATCTAAGATCATTATCCAACTAATAGATATATAATACATAATTATTTAATTATTATATTTACTTGATAAATTAATAATTAATCAGTTATATATTGTATGTTTATTAGTTGTAATAATGAATAACATGTTGTCCGATGTCGTATCATAATTTTTTGTAGGTAAGCACTCTGCACTCACCACTAAGGCAGGTTTTAAAGCAATCTAAAATAATATTATAGTTTTATGTATAAAAAATTATTATACTTATGAATATTTGTGCATGGACCTCATGCATGATTGTGACAAGCTTGCGTTTGCAACCATTTGCAAACGCAGCTAAAACACTGACTGCATGCAATCAATATTTAAAGCCTTGATTCCATTGTTTTGGTTACCTGGTTAGTCTTCCTTGCAAGTCAACAACGTACATGTCATTGGAGACAACTAAATAAGTAAATAAATAAATAAAAAAATTAGACTTATTCTGTAATATCAATGTCGAGTGATATAATAGGTAAATAATGTAATCCATACATCGTAGTCGTAATGGTTCGTCTGTATTTGCCAGCGCAACTGCAAAGTTACTGCGATCAATATTTTTTTTTTTTTTTTTGAAAGAACTGCGATCAATATTTAAAAGTTGGGTTAGGTATCATTTTCTTCTCCAAAAGTAACAGACATTGACATTTATGTTTTTTAAAAAATAGGTAATTAATTAATTTATAATTAATCTATTGTATGAAAACGCTGTCTAGGGAATACATTTGCAAAATAACAAAATCATACAATTTGATCCACATATTTAAGTGTCAATTAATGTTTCTTAATTCCAAGTTCGAAATTAATGTTTCTTAATTCCAAGTTCGAAAATAATAATTCACTGTTTAAAAGTCTTTGTCTTGATCTGATAATGATAATTCACACTTTAAAATACCTTGCAAGTTCGCAACATGTGGTCACTGATATATTACTAATGTGGTTTGACATATTGGTTCTTCACTGAGCTTTTGTCCGTGTGAACATGGACAAAAGGAAATAAGAATAAAAAAATATCTTAAAAACCTAGATAACAGGGTTTCATCTATCGTGGGTGGCATGTAAGGGTGAGCATGGGTCAAATCGGTTGGATTTATGTCCAAAATCCCACATCTAATTAGCCTAACAGGTAGACTTTTGAACACTTGAATCTGTTATGAGTTCTTAACACCCAGAGGATATTACTATAACTAAGTTTAAACAATTTTTTTTTAATTTTATTTTATTTAAAGACATGACATACTGTATATATGCAGGAACTAATAAATATAAAACTGATATATTATAAAGTAATACAAGTAAAAATAATTTATTTCTCAAAACATGAGTACTATATACCACATGAAAATATTACATTATAAAACAATCTTAGTTAGTCTACATCCTTTGAAACTAACATTTCTAACTCCATCGATATAGAGTCATCACATGTGTACTGAAATGAAAGGAATTTAAGAGTGTCAGACATTATATCTTAGTGAGTATTCATGCTCCATGGGTGGTTTAGACTCGTCTATCAACATTTAGCTCTCATTGGTTTTAGTGCGCATACTAAAATTATACTAAATTCACCTCACCTAAGGTTAGATTGATTATTTCAACATTAATGTATCTAATCAACTTCCTAATCTTTTTATGTAATATTTTCTATTGTTATCTTCCTATGCTTTCACTTCTATTGTTGACATCCTTTTGTATATATCTCTTAGCTATCTTAGTTAGAATCCATTTCTCCTTTACATGTGTTAGTTGAATTTATTCATCATAAAATAAAGTCCACCAACAAACCTTAAGGTAATCTTAATGTGGTTTGACAATCTTTTTTAAACTAGATTAAAATTTTATTGTTTATTTCCTCATTCATAATCGTTCTTGCTTCTCTAAAATCACAAAACATTACCATCATAACTAGCATATTCATACCCATGAGGTTAGCACAAGGTAATCCACCTATACACAAGGCAAAAATTCACACATGCAATACAATGTCCAACATAACTTAGAAATTAATATTAGACATGTTAAGGGATATATAAAGAGAATGGATACTCAACAAATGTGCAACAAATGAATATATCACAAACGTTAACAAACACACTGTCAACTTAAGACCCTTAACTCATGAAAACTTATGCTCTTAAACGTATATGTATTTGGTATGATAGCTCTTAACATAACATATGCAACACAATGTCAAACATAAATTAGAAATCGATTTTACACATGTTAAGGGACATATAAAGAGAATGGATAGTCAACAAATGAATATATGACAAATAAACACACATCAACTTAAGATCCTTGACATAAAAAGTTATGCTCTTAAGTCTATATGTATTTGGTATCATATTCATAGCTCTTAACATAAAGTGCACATATGAGGTAGTTTGGGAGTACATGTAAACACATAAATTACTACATGATGGGTAATACAAATCCATTCTTACCAAGATTAAGATTCAATTGAAATTTGTCGATGTTTCTATAGTTGTCAAGGCTACCTCTTATCTCACATGTTCATAAGATGCTTCCAACTACTTAAAAACCCTAAGACCAAGATAGAAGATCGAAGGTGCCCTCTTTATCGAATTCGCAAACAATATTTCTAGCAAAAGGTTGTATGAACGAATGGACTCTCATGAAGCACATGATACATAGGCACAATGCTAGGCGATACCCATACTTCAGTTTTGTTAGACAAATTCTAAACTTCACGAGTGACTAAGCAAAGGCTTGTTGATCATTTACGTATAGCTAAATAACAGCTTAAACTTAACTCTTGATTAATACATATAAACTCATAAAAACAAACAACCCAAGCAAAGGTTCTCATGATAGTGCAACATCTCATTCATATAACTCATGATAAACATTTTTATACATATACACATAATTTTTGCACTTAGAGATCACCACTACATTTTTCTAATTAAGCTTGCAGTATTACTTCACTCATTTTCAACTAAGTATCTATAACCTCTGTAGAATTTAACTACGATATATAAATTTATATTAATCCTCTTGATTCTTATATAGTTTTACATCTAACACATTATATAAATCAATCATGTTGACTTCAAGACCTAGTTCAAACATTTACTATATAAAAAATTTAAGGAAGCATGAAAATCATAATTCTGAGAACTTTACCTTTGTCACTAATTAGTTCATAACTTGAGTTTTATACCTTTCTTAGTGAAATCACATTGGTTGGATAACATATATGGACACAACTTTAAAAAAATATCACTTTCTCAAATGAGTTTATCACTTATATACTGTCAATGTAAAAAGAGTTTTACACTGACGGTTAATGGCAATTCTTTGTTTACATAACTTTTAAAATATTAATTGGTAAAAGCAACAAACTTACTATTTATAAAAGGTTGTAACTAACTGTCAGTGTAAACTTTTTACACTAATAGTGTATATGTGTTTTTCTCTTCTCAAATTCCGTAAAACTTTGCATAGTTACAATCTTTGCATAGTTTTCCCTCCTAAGGTTTTCTTAGTCCTCTAAAACTCACTATAAATTATCAAATTGAAATAAAACACATTCTTAAAATATTTAGCAAAAAATACATATAACAATGATAAAGCAAAAATAATTCCATCCTCCAACTACTAATTATTGTAATTAATAACAACACCATGAAAATAGAAAAATCTCTCATAGTACAAGAATTAACTCAAACATCTATTAACCAGCATGAACATCTATTTTTAGGCTATGAAAAGATAAATCCTCAAAAAAAATATGATCATCATATACCAAACAAATAATTAAAAAGTATAAAAACATCTTCATGCATAAGGCTCCACATTGTAATGCCATTTATTTTATAAAATAACCTTCTTAATAGTTATCCTAATATAGTATTAAAATATAATTAATATATATATATATATATATATTCTTGTATTCTAAATTTTACAAAAAAAAAAAATAAAAGTACAATTAGCATGTTATAGTCAACAATACTACATGTAAAATTATCATACATTTATCATACATGTCACTTTAATGTATAAAATATCAAAAAGCTAGATTTAACTACTGACACTAAAACATATACATTAAAAAAGGTTTAATCCTACCCTTTCCATCTATAATATAGTCAAAAAGAAAAAAGTCTCAAATAGAGTAATCAGTCTATGCCATTATGTGTGTGTATATATATCACTATTCGTTCTACTATGATCCCTCAGACGGATCACTCCCTGTGACATCGTTATCAACCTCATAATCATTATCTCCCAATACTCCATGTGCTTTAGAAGGTCTAGTTGCAGATCCAAGTGTCCAGTTAGTAATAAGGAAACCATACTAAATACTAGGTGAATATAGTGGTAAAGGATAACTAAGGAATACACTAGTTAGCAATGATGACTCAAAGTACTGATCCACAGATGGTAATAATACATTAGTCATAGCATCACAGAACGGGGTGGAGCCATTGACATGTAGCCAGGAGTAGGAAGAGAGGTCAATATCACATGTAAATCTACAAAGGAATGTGGAACCATACTAGTAAGGTCTATGAGCATAAAGTAAATAGTAACTATCCTATAAAAGTATCTAAATCAGAGTCAATATCATGAGTCCAGAATCTCTCATTACTGTAATCATAGGACACTGTCAACATATTCACAAACCCCAAGAGAGTCATATACCACTGTTCATACAAAATTTTACCATACAAGAAAATAAAACAAAATAAAGGAGTGAGACATTTATGATTTTTAACATTTGAAATTACAAAGTGTAGTGTTAGAGCTTAACACAAACAAATGGTCCTTATTTAAGATCACATATATGCTTAAATGAAATGCAGTAAAATCTATGATCTTTTTTTCTAAATATATACATGCATGTAGGGTCCATTACTAATCCCATATATTTAGGGGAGATAATTGGGAGCTTATCACTTCATCCCATGATATCATCGTCTATATTTTAACTAGGAGTCTTATGCTTTATCAGCTGTTCATAAGAATAATGTTCAACCAATTTATCAATTTGAAATAATCCTCATACTAATAAACACATACTAATGATCTCATAATAGTAAATACTCATAAATATAATATAAATATATATTTATAATATGCACATGATGCATGTATCTAAAAAACCTCTTCTGATATAAGTTTTTATTTTATTTTATTTCTTAAGAATACGATAAAACTTTTTCTTTTTTTATATGTACCCTTTTTCTAAGAGTACAAATCCTAATAAAACATAGTCATCATTCACATCATAATATAAATTTAAATATCATCCATATTGATATTTACAATTTCTTTATCAGAGTCTCAGACAATTATAAATAAATTTTAAGTTTATCATCTATTAGTTATTTATTTTTGTTAAGAATAATAATTCAAAACTTTTATTTTATAAAAGATTTATTCATTCATATCTCCACTTATTATTATTATTATTATTATTATTATTATTATTATTATTATTATTATTATTATTATTATTATTATTATTATTTATCCATGAATTTGACACTTTCAACTAATTAAACTATATTCATAATATTCACTTACATAAAAAAATAATTATTATTTAATATATTAATTTATCATATATATATTTAATTATTATTTTTATATTAAATTTTAGTCTTTTCTTTTTAAATTCCATTCACCTAACAATATATCATAAGAACTGGTTACTTTTAGAAAACATCAAACCTTTGGTTCTTAATTAACATTTGAAAACACTTCTATAAAATCTCTATATTATTACTGTTGAAATACTATCGCACTTATCCTTAGTGCAGATGTTTCTCATGAGATTAAAAGGTGATTCCATATATTTAATGCATTTCTTATAGAAACTTCATTTGAATTTCATTTATCTTTACATGTTGTGTTAACTCTGGTGTGAAGGTACCTTTTAATGAAGTTTATGTTATCAAACAAATTATTGATTACTTATCTAGATTGTTGCTAAGAATTTTCCACCACATGCAATTTTCTGTGCAGTATAACCCTTCTATCAGGGTTGGGAAGAACCATATTTTCGTTCTATAAGACTCCCTCTAGATGTAGAGAGTTTCAGTTGAAGGGAGAAAAAGATAGTCCTTGTGATATCCATCTATACAAGTAGATTCTACAAAAACACTTTATTGTTCTCTTTACAACTGGAACTTGATTACGGGAGAGAAACGGGACGTCCCAATACCAAAGGGGAGGTATAGTGACCATGGGAATTGAAGGTTGGAGAAGAATGGGGAAAGGCAATGATGCATTTGTCATAGGCAGGTTCATTGTAATAACAGTAAAGTGTACCCATGCGGCTGCAACAACACAAATCAAAGTAAAGGAAAAGTACAAATGTCGTTAGAAGAGGAGGATAAAAGGTTAAACAGGGAGAAGAATCTTTGTGCTATAGTAAAACAAAATGTAGGGATACAATCAAAGGGTGCATCATAATGATAATCAATTGGACCCTAATACGACTCAATGTCAATCTTCTTTGGAAGAATGAAGCTCAAAAGGGATTTGATAAATGTTAGCATAGCTTCAAGAGTAGTGTCTCAAGACTTCAAGGTCCTTATCTAACTATTTTAATTTTTTTTATTTTTTATCCAATTTTTGAAATATCACTAAGATGAAAACGTACACCACACAGTGAGATTTTTAATAAATATATATTTTTTACTCATATGGAACAAAACACTAAAAAAAATATAATTTAAAAATTGATATATTACCAAAATTTATTCACATGTTCCTCGTATAATATGAACATATATTCCATAGGTTAATTCTTCAAAATACATGTACTTAAGAGACGAATGTAAGGTCAATAAAAGTTATTTGACAACAAGCACAACATTTAATTTTGAAGTATCAATCATACTAAAACATTTACCAAACTCTCTGACTATTTATATGAGCACTTAACCAACAGTTAAATTTTTTTAGAGATAAATAGTGTATAATTTTTCCATTGGATACAATAGTCCTGCCATTACTCAATTCTTTTATTAAAGTACATATAGTATATTTACTTAAAAAAAAGTACATATAGTATACATATGCACAGAGACACATAGATATATACTTAATATGCATACATACTCATTACAAAAGATTTTACTTCAAGTAGAACATTGAAAAAAAGCCATAGTATAATGCATGGTGCCATGCATGTTATATTCATCTTCCATTATCCAAAGCAATTAGTACACGATCCTTGATACTATCATAACCATAACCATACTCAGTATATTGATGGCTACTGCTGTCACCACGTGCATAAATTCTAGATGGCGATGCGTCATGGAGTAAGTATTGGGTTTCCTCAAGATTTTGGCTTTTATTGATCCATGGGTGCTTCTCCATTTTTCTTATCGCGTCCAACTCCATTTCAACTTCCTTCATGCTAGGCCTTTCCTCTCCATTGAGTCTCAAGCACTTTGTTGCAATAATAGCGACCTCCATTTTTTGTGCACTTAAAATGTATTTTTACATTTCAAAATTTGTTTAATTCAAAATGCTAAAATTAACTACTCTATGTGAAAGGTTTCTGTGTTTGAGAACCACTAGAGTTTGTTTGATTAACAATTTAATTTGAATCATTTATTAAAATCATACAATTATTATTATGTTTTTTCATTTCTCACGATAACATGTTTCCTCATCTGAGTTGTCCTGTATATATGTGTGTCTGTATGTGTGTGTGTATATATATATATACACCTTATATTTTATTTTTATGTATTTGTAAAACTATTATTTGACTTATATTATACTGATAAATATATTTTATTCAAATAAGTGTTTAGTAACTATTTAAGTACAAATATAAATATATATATATATATATATATATATATAATTATGAGTTATGTATTTTTTTATAAGGCAAAAGATATTATTAATTTGAAGTAAATTACACAAAACAACACAAGAGGTGACTGTGTAATGTAACAAGATAGATTGATACAAACCATACCTCCCTTAGATTCAATACATTAAGAACGCAACTTGGGATTCATAATCCATTCAGCAAAAGAGTGTGATGTTAATCTTAGTGCATCGCTTCATTCCCACATTGTTAATTGTATGGCTTAAACTACATTAGCAATTTCGTGAACTTGATCCTTGAAAATTTTGGCATTTCTTACCTTCCAAATTTGCTAGAGTCCTGCAAACAAAATGAATGACCATACTTACCTTCGCTGAGTTATTCTAATGACTACGCTCATAAATTGTAGGCAATGTTGGCGAAACTCATTGTGAAACACTGTAGAAATGCCCCACCACTTGCATAGTTAGGACCAAACCTGATTGGATAGAGCACAACCAAAGAACAAGTATTGACTTATTTCCTCTGCGACTTCACAAAAAACACATCCTTCATCATTGGCTGGTAAAATTCACCACTTACTTAGATTCAACCTTGTTGGCAATTTGGTCATTCCCATAAAACCTCTCTCCAGACTAAGTACTGCATCTTCAGGGGAATTCCTTTCACCCATAAAACCTTAAAAAATTTGTCTTCAAATTGGGACCCCTCCGACAATAAGATCCTATAAGCCGAACTCATTAAGTACACCCCTGACTCCACTGCGACTGACCTCCACGTATCCTGGTAGCCTTCATTCAATTGGGCTGATTCTAACTTTTGTTTTAACACACCTAATTTCTCTTCCTCCCAAACAAAGAGGTGTCTACTCTATTTCCACTTCCAACCCAAACCCTTCTCCCACATTTCCTTCATCATGATATTCTTGTCAAGAGCTAACTCAAATAACCTGGCAAAATCCACTTGAAAACTTTGATCCCTTAGCTAACTATTCTTCCAAAATAGAGTATTCCCCCTTCCCTCACCTGACGCTTAATCTTTTTAGACCACAGCCTTCTTCACCTATCCTACCTCTCTCGATTGAAAGAAAATCTACTCACCACCTAGAACATTCCCTCCCTTGAACCTCCCACTGCCTCTCTTTCTTCTGATATTTGTACTCACAACTTATTACTCTCTATAACTAACCTCTACTTCCATTTTCATAACAAAGAGATATTAAACCTCCGCATATCTCTCAATCCCAACCTCTCTTCTTCTTTCGTCCTATACACTCTCTTCCATGACACCCAATTAACCTTTTTGTTTTCCTTCGACCCTCCCCATAGAAATTATTTGAATAGAGTTTCAAGTTTAGAGATTATACCTTGCAGAGCCTTGAAGAATGACAGATAGTAGATTGACAAAGCAAACAATACTAATTTAATAAGCACCACTCGTCTCGCTATTGAGAGAGATTTATGCTCTCATGCTGAAGTCTTTTGCAAACACATTTTATTACAGGCTGCCACATCGCACAAGAAGATGGATTATCACCAATAGGCAAGCCCAAATAATAAAAAAGAAATTCACCCACCTTACAGTTTAACATAACTAACACCTTATGCATCCAACAGTCTGGAACATTAATTTCATACAATTGGCTCTTACAAAAATTCACCTTCATCCCCGAGACCAACTCAAATACTTGCAGCACAGATTTAATCACCTCCATTGTTTGCCAATCTTGTTAAGCCATAATGAGAGTGTCATAAAAAAATTGTAAATGTGACTAAGCCCACTCCTTCAAAACCCGCAATATTATAACATTTCCACAACTTCCTACCCACCGCAGTTTGGATTAATTGACTAAACCCCTCTGTTGCAATAAGAAATAAAAATGGGACAATAGGTCCCGTTAACGAAGGCTTTTCCCAATACCAAACTCCTCTGTTAGGCTCCCGTTCACTAACACCGACATTCATGTCGAGCCCACACATTCCTTCATCCACTATAACCATCTTATGCCAAAACCCATTCTCTCCATAACTTTCCACAAGTAATTCCAACATACTGAGTCATAAGCTTTTTTGAAATCAACTTTAAAGAAAACTAGAGATTTTCTACATTTCTTTGAATCCTCTACCACCTCATTTGCTCCAAGTACCCCATAAAAAATTTGCCTTCCTGCCACAAATGTTGTTTGAGTATCCATAATTATATTATGCATAACATCTTTGATTCTTTTTGCCAATACCTTAGCCAACACTTTATACACACATCCTATTCGGGAAATTGGGCGATAATCTCCTACCTTATGTAGTTATAGTTTTTAGGGATCAAAGATATGAAGGAGATGTTGGACCCTTTTACTAATTTACTGTTCAAATTAAATTCCTCAAAGAATGCCACAAAATCTTTCTTCATCAAGTACCAAAATTCCTTCAAGAATAAAAAACTAATCCCATTTGGGCTTGACTCTTATTTAGGGTCGCAATCCCACATGACGTCATTAATCTCCTATTCTAAGAAAGGTCTTTCAAGGTACTCTCATGCCTCAGATGTAATCTTCTTAAACCACACTTCAAATTTCTGGTGAGACTGTATCTTTTCTTGAAAATGATGCTCAAAATGGTCTTTCACCTTCTACTTTAACCTCCCCACATCCATTACATCCTCTTCATCAAAGTTAAGATTGATGATTTCATTGAGTTTTCTCCGTTTCACCAAGGATCTATGAAAGAATTTCATATTTGCATCCCCTTCTCAGAGCCATTATACCTTGACTTTTGATACATCATAGAGCAATTCCTTCCCACCCATTTTTTTAAGGTCCTTATTTAGAGTTTCCTTGTTTGTACCTCTCATTCCTGTATACCTTCCCCCTCTTGTTTGAGATCCAGCTCATGAAGTTCTTTCTTAACCATTCAATTCGCTTGTCAATATCTTTACATATCTCCTTATTCCATATCTTAAGCTTTTCTTTGAGCCTTTTTAGCTTTTCCTTCAGTGTAAATGCCTTCCTTTCTTAGACCTTGAGTCACTACCATTGCTTTTCCACAAATGGTTTAAAATACTTATCTTTGAACCAACAATTTAAGAATATGAAAGGTTTTGAACCCCAATTAAATTCTCCATCCAACAGCATAACTGGGCGGTGGTTCGAAACTCCTCTAGACAACCCCCATTGTTCCACATTACCCCACAACGACAAAAAGCCTTTCGACAACACAAATCTATCCAAATGACTCATTGTATGTCCATCATTTCTATACCAAGTATATTTTCGCACACACATCTTAATATCTAATACTTACGCCTCCTTAATGAAATCATTAAAAAACTGTGTCTCTCCCTCCCTCGAATTTTTGCCTACCCTTTTACATTCCTCCTAACTCCTAACTACATTAATTTACCCATAATACACTAACACTCTCCTCCCGTAATCTCCTTACACCTTTTTATACTATTCCAACAATTTTTCCCCCTCTTAGTGAGAAAAATGGTGACCGAGAGTGATGGTTAGTGCGATGATGAGGAAGGAGCAGAGTAGACCAAAGTGAGACCAAAAAGAATGGCAGCGAGGAGATTGGCAGCAACAATAGGCACTCAGAAAGTCCCAACAGCAATTTTCTATTTCACTAATTTTCTAGACAACTTTCAAACAAAGGCGTTGTGGAAGATTTTCTCAAAATAGGGTCAAGTGAGGTATGTTTTCATCCCTAAAAAACCTAATCAGAGGTTTTTTCACTTTTGGATTAGTAAGGGATGTAAAGCTGCTTAAAAAATGTTCTGATGAAATCTAGATTGGGACTTACAAATTGTGGGTAGACATCCGATGTTTTAGGAGAAAAGAAATTAAGGTTGTGAAGGGGGTGAGGCCAGGTGAGAACATTGGAAGGTCTAAATTAAAAAAACCCAACGGAGAAAGGACCAAAGTAGTAGACCTAGTCAATAAGAACAAGAAACTTGTCGAAGGAAAACCAAAGGTGTTACGTAAGGAATGGAGAGTCAAGCAAATATAAAGGTTTGAGCGTCGCGAGATGGGAAAAGAGAAAAAAAGGCTATAATTCATTGTGGAGGAGGAGGTGATTAAAGAATTTGAGGATTGTTTTGTGGGAAGGGTTTCAGACCTCGTGATAATTTACATGCTACAAGATCGCCTGATTTGCGAAGGGCTTAATTCTCTAAAGACCATTACTTTAGGAGGCAACATGGTCCTAATAAAACCCTTGCAAGGGGAAGTATTGGAAGAGTTGTTTAAGGAGTCATCCGCTTTAATGTCCACATATTTTTATGAGGTGTCTAAATGGAATCAAACAGTCGTGGCTCATGATAGGCTTGTACAACTTCGAATCAAATGGGTGCCTATGTATGCTTGGACCGTGAGATTTTTCAAGTTAATGTTAGTAAAGGTAGGAGATTACTTAACAATGGATGATGGTACTGCACGTCAAAACCGGATGGACATAGCCCACATCTTAATCTGAACAAAGGAATGAACTCTCATTAATTTGACGCAACAAGTGATGGTAAATGGAATTAGTTTTGAAATTAACATAATGGAAGAGGTTTTTCTATGATAAATTATGTGTCCAATTATGCAAAGGAGAGAGCATCGGAAGAATTGGAGGACGAAACCAATTGGTGGCTCAAGCAGTGGAAGGTGCATGAAGGAAGGATATCATATTTGAATTTGAAACAAAAAATAGGTTAGAATCGCAGTGTTATGATTCAGCTACACAATTTTTGACTTATTTGGAGATAGGAGATTTTTCTCAGGATGCAATTAGTGGTATTAAAGAGCCCAATACTGGAATATCGGGTAATGTGGAATTGAATTTAATGCAAACAATGAATGTGGAGCTAATTCATAATGGGACTATTACCATTAAGGATTAGGTTGTGCAAGGGGATAAAACCCACAATATTGACGGTGTGTCAAAGGGGGTGTCGATATCAGCTTGGAGAAGTCAGGCTCAAGACTGTCAATGAATGAAAGAGATAACAAGGAAGGTGTAGGTAGTAATGGACCTTTTACTTCAAAGAATCAAGGTATGGTGGTTGCATTGCTGTAGGATGGGCCAATCATCAGAGGTGTGGGAAGAAATGGTCTTTCAAGTCACATGATCTCAAGTAGGGAAGGTGACGTGCAAGACAACCCCATTGAGGGTCACAAATTTGGGAATAGAAGTGAGTTGGAATGGAACATGGAGTTTTTGTGACCTTGTAGATGGGTCACACTTATTACACGTAATATTGCAACAGAAGTCTCAGGTCCTTTTGGATGGTGTAGACAAAATTTGAATGGTCACAGAAGGGGGTGCTCGAAGGCAAACTGAGTTAAAAAATCAATGAAGTTTGTTTGTGAACTAATAGGCCACAATATAGGTTCAAAGTCAGGGGAAACATGGAGTTTTTGTGACCTTGCGGATGAGTCACACTTTGAGGATGATGATCGAAAGCTCGCGACATTAAATTATCAATACACAGAGAATCATCACGTAGTTGTTATACTAGGCTCAGAGACTCACAATGATTGTGTGAACGATCATTTATTTCTAGTGTAGAATCGGGTGCTAGAGAAAGTGGGTGTTGGCTCCATATAGACGCATTTACCAGGCTTAATGGTTATTGGGAGGAACCGAATAATATAAAAGTGGGAAGTGGAGAAAAGGGCTTGTTGGAAGGGTTGGAGGAAGAGGTCAGGGAGATAGAGTGTCTAGTAGAGGTAGAGGTCGAATATGCAGTGGAAAAGGGTAATATCTTAGTGGAAAAGATGATCAAGCATAGAGGTAGACCTTAGAAAGGGGTCAAGTAAGAAGGTGGCAAGAAAAAAATGGAAGGCTCATCGAGGATTTGGGGTGTCAAGAAACAAGTTGTGGCAAAGAAAAGAGGCTTGTGGTTTCAAGAGTTATAGAGTGTTAGGGTGGTGGCGAAAAAGGTGTGGCAAATAGGGAGACAATTGGGTGTGGAGAATGATCGAGAGGGAGATACAAATATTGTAGGCAAGTTGGCAAAAATAGAGGAGAGGGTTAGATTGGCAGTGGGAGGAAGAGGAGATAAAAGGAAGTTATGAAGGTATTATCAATTAATATAAGAGGGTTGGGAGGGAAAGTAAAGAAGTTGGAGATAAAGAAATTGATACCAGCTGAAAAACCAAATGTGATTAGCATCCAGGAAATCAAAATGGAAAATATTGAAAGTGGGTGATCTTAATTATTGTGGGGCAATCCAAAGGTAGATTGGTGTTTTAAGGTGTCAAATGGTCTATCTGGAGGTTTATTAACAATGTGGGATCGAACAAAGTTTAAGCATGAGGATTTTGAGGAGGATAATTTTGTAGAAGTTGTAGGCCAATGGCAAGGAAAAATTCTTTGACACACATGGTTAATACACAATGTGTTCTAGAGTCAACGCTCACTTTCTCCGGTGCTTGATTATTTTAATTTTACTATTTATTATATAACAATTTATTAGAACCCAATGTCTATGAAACCGATCGATGAACTGAAGATTGTGTAAAGGATCATGTATATTTATTTTTAATGATACATATTTAAAAATTTATATTCCTATTAGCTAAAACACAACTTATAGATGAAATAATTGTTAGTTTAATTTATCTTTAATTTTACTCTGTTTATTATATACTTAATTTATTGTCATTTATTTGATAATTTATTTAAAAATGAAAGTAAAATTAAAATAAAAAAAATCAATTCAATTCTACACGTTGTGGATTGAATTAAATAATTGCTTTAAATTTAAATTTTAAACAAAATTATTTGGAAAATAACTTAAAAATTAAAATAATTAAATTAAGTGAGTTTCCAAAACTTGATGAACAAAAATATTTCTGACAGGATTTTGATATTGAACATATTTTGACATTTGTTTCAAGTGACACAAATAAGCTAAATAACTTACTTCCATATATGCATCTCATTTTTTTATGTTTTAATTTTGTAATTTAATTTCAAAACTATATTTTAAAATGAAAAAAATATTTATACATCGTCACCGTAAAAGTGTTTTACATTAATATTCAATCATAATTCTTTATATATAATAAGATTATTGACTTTATTCATTAATATTTTAAATGTCATGTAAATAAATAATTATAATTAAATATTCGTGTAAAACTATTTTACACTGTCAATAAAACTTTTTTAACATCTTTAAATATGATTTTCTTTGTCTTCGTTTAAATTTTTTCAAAAATACTTCTAGAAAAAAATATAAAAAAGTTAAAATATTTTTTCATAATTGTTTTAAAAGATATGAAACTTTTCGTAAATTAATTTTTAAAAGTCTTACTTTTTTTAAAAACTTATAGAAAAACTTTTTATTTATATTATTTTCTTCTAAAAAAATTTATAAAGAAACTTATCCAAACAATTAAAGTCTCAAAACACATATATCCTCTAAATAACTTCAAATCATAATATGTTTATTGAGAAATAAAAAGAAATCAATCAAAATATATTCTCCAACACTGAAATAACATAACAATGAAATATATGTTGATAAGAGTTATAAGTGATCTAAATCCTAAAAACTAAGAAGAAAAAAGAAGAAGAGCAAGAAATCACATATTAAAATACTTTGAATAAAAATCCAATAAATTAATAATTAATTAATATTCTTGGATATAACAAATATGTTTCGAAACGTTAAATTCTTAAGCCATTCAAAAGTTTCTTTTACTCAACTCCAAGCTAAATCAGCTCTATTTTACAGAGATTCTTCCAACTCCCAAGTCTCCAAGTCAAGTCTTTCTCTTTGGCAAAGTAAAATCCGTCAAATCTGTTTTGGCTTAGGGCTAGGAGGCAGGTTGTTAGAACATATAAAATTAGAAATGTCTTTTATCTTTCTAAAGGCATAATAATTTATTTATAATAAATATAAATTAAATTTGACAGTTACGCACACTTATTTGTAAAAAAATTTTACATTAATATTTAATAAAAAAATATTTAATTATAATATATTTATTAATTTTATTAATTAATATTTTAAAAATTATATATATAAAAAGGCTATATTGAATACTGGTGTAAAATAGCCTTTCTTTCATATAAATTTAAGTTTACATGTCATTGCTTTTTGACGACCATGCATGTGTTTTTTTGACTTCTACGATAAATGAATATAAAAAAGTAACGTGATCTCCATGCGTACACTTTTTTCTTTTTTATCATTTTTCCGTTTATCTCGCTTTCTTCCTTAGTCCTCCTCCTATGAATTTTCCGAATTTTGTATAATCGGTTTGTATCTTTAATCTTATCGCCCTCCTTCTTTGAACTTTCCTTTTGCACTTTTGACTTAAAAAAATCATTACCCTTACGGCAATAATTCATGAAATTCGTCACTACCGGTCCAATTTTTATAAATAGCATATTTAATTATTTTAAGTTAATAGAATTAGCTAATAGAAATTTAGTTAGTTATTATAATTAATCATTTTAAAGAGGTTAAAGTATATATATATATATATATATATTTTCTTATTAGAGAAAAAAGTAAAATAAATATTTTTTAAAACAATAATAATAAGGAAAAGTATATTTATATTATTAGTAGCATTTGCATATTATAAGTTAAAGATTAATTGAGAAGGTAAATGAATTGGATGGGTTAGGATCATTAGGGTTGTTATATGAGAAGGGAAGGAAGAAACATGACCATTTTTCTCTCATTTTTTACCCTAGAGTTTCTTGAAGCATAGAAAAAGAAAAAGAGAAATCATAGAGAGAGAAAAAAATAGCAAAGAAAGTTATAACCGTACAAATCGTGTGCATTTTTTGTAATTTCATCACTGCAAATTCGTTAACTGTTGGATTAGACTTGAAATTGAACAATAGGTTTTCAGGCATGTGAATCTCTATTATGTCTTTCAGATCTTCATTTGGATCTATGGTGTGGGAGAAAACCGCAGCGCAATAGAAGATTTGTTTTGGCAAGGGTTCGTCAAATCAGAAAAAGAAATTCTCCAGTTATCTTTGTTTCTTCATCAGGGTAAGGGGGTGGGAAACTATCTCATATGTGGCATGTATAGGGACATGGGTAATGAAGTGATCCCTAAGCTTCAATAAATTTATGTATGTCATTGAAGAGTTATGCGCACGTGCAGTGAGTGCTGATAATATGTTTTTGTGTGTGATTGTGTGAATATATTGTTCGTCTCAATTATCATTATATTTTTGTATTTGAATAATAAGAATGCTTTGGCTTTTCTAACTCCTCGGTATTTAGCGTTCATGAATATAACTAATGAAATTCTATATTAATTTTGTTGGATTGGTGGCTTTGAGGTTATTATTGATTAAGCATGATTTGATATGTTGGTTTATTAGTGTATTCAATGTGTTTTCATAGGATGATTAATTATAGGATAAAATAGTCTATGTATAATTAATACTTTGGCATTAAGGTGTTCTCTTTTTATACCCTAAAGGTTAGCAATTGTAATGTATGTTTGTAACAATCTATTGGATAGTTGGAGTAGTGTTTTTCAATTTCTTGTGATTAGTTATAACAATTGAATTAGTTGGAATGAAGTTATAGTTGATTTATCATTGTTTTATACCTATTTTATCTGAATAATTGATTGGGAATGATTTGATTTCAATTTCATAATGTACAGTGTGTTTTGATGGACTAAGTAAATTTAGAAGAGAGAAACAATTAAAAAAAAGTAATGCTTATTTTATTGTCAATGTTCATGATCTTTGGATGAGGAAATTGATAAAAAAAACGATATAATTTGTGAAAGTGGTATTCATGAAATTTATAGCTCTAGATGTTATCTAACTAATTCCTTGGTTTCACCCCCAAAACGATACATAGAACTAAAGTTATGATCAGATTAATGACTAAAAGTCGAACTGCTAAAAATTAGGCATATTTTACAATCAGCGTTCATGATTTTCATATGAGAAAACCAATAGTAAAAATATGTAATTTGAGAAAGTGGTCTTCATGAAAGTTGTATCCCTATATGTTATCTAACTAAGGATAGTGGCTTCACCCCAAAAGGATATCTAAAGCTCAATTTATGATCAGATTAGTAACTGAAGGTCGAACTGTCAAAATTAAGTGAAGAATTCATGTTTCCTCCAATTTTTAACATAGTAAAAATTTATTTTAGCCCTTTAGGTCAACATAATAGTTGTAGATAAATGTCCTAACTTTCAAACTAGATAATAAAAAATATCTTAGGATTAATAAATGTCTAGATATTGCATTTATACTCCACAAAGGTAATAAAGGCTCATTAGAAAATAAGTGAGAAAATTTTCAAAACTTACCAAATGTTGTGGTGAGTTATGCATAAAATAATTCTATGTGTATATGTGAGAAAGTGATTGTATTCAATATTATAAATGATGAATTTTATTATAGTCATAGTAGATGTTAAAAATGCTTTTATGGATGGATGTATTGAGAGTGTCTTGTAGTGTGGTGAATTTAATTATGTTATGTGAATGAGCACGGTGAAATATTTTTATTTAATTTATAAATACATGTGATGTGTTGAGATGTGAACATGATCTTAAGATGATGTGTATGTTTTATAAATATGTATGATTTATAAATGTGTGTGCTGTATTGATGAACATGAGCATGATTTGAGATAATATGATTGATGGTACGAGTCAGGGGTGCTTAATAAGGAGCCATTTCAGCTGCGATTAGGAATGAAATTTAGTATCATTATGCAATATTGTTGTTATGATTGTGACATGAGCATGGACGAGCATATTGCATAGTGGCAACTTAGAGGGTTCTATAAGGTCTTCCCATTGTGTGACATTTTGGACTAGTTCTTCTTAAGTTGTGTGGAACCTACAGGTGACTGTTGTAAAAGAGGTTTATGCCTGTTGGAACCTACGCGTGGTTGGCGTAGAAGAGACTTTTGCCTATTGGAACCTACACGTTGCTGGTGTATAAGAGACTTATGCCTATTGGAACTTCCGTGTAACCAGTGTAGATGAGGGCTTTTACTGTTTGGAATCTACATGTGGCTAGTGTGGGAGAGACTTATGCCTATTGGAACCTACGCATGACTGGCGTAGAAGAGGTGTATGCCTAAGATAAATCTGCATGAGAAAGCATGTGCATGATTGTGACACATTTTGCATAGAAATGAATTGCATGTGTCTGCTGAGTGAATGTTAAATTCTATGAAAGTGTTGCTAATATGTTTCCATATGTTATTATATATTTATATGTGATTGAGAAGTTTTAAGTCACCATATAATTATATGATATGTGGTATGTAAGAGGTGTGATGTTATTCCTTGCATGTCTTAATACATGTGAGTAAAATTCTCTTGTTATATTGTTTGTTTTCTTTTGGAATTGTATGTCTATAGGTCAAAAGGCAGCAAAAGAGGTAGCAACTAGTATCGAGGGAGGTATATGAGTCGTGCAGTTGCTCTAATACATATGTGACATCGGGACAATGAATTATTAAAATGTTTAATTATTTTTAATTAGTATGAAACTTATTTATTATAATGATTTAATTATCGTTTTGGTAATCACAATTTATAAAAGTTTTATTTATCATTTATCTTGACAAAAGAAGTATTATTTTACAAAAGAAGCACTAAAATAAAGTATATATCTATATGAATTCTTTTCCGTGTTCGATTTTAATTCCTTTAATTCTTACTAGGAAAATGTTTGGGTGAATTACTAAAGGATATCACAGTCACAATGCCATAATATTTGTGGATAGTTTCAATAAATATATGTGGATAGGGGGATGAATGTTTTGGCCCCCAATCATTGTCAGATACAGTTTAGGAATCACATTATCTTTATTCTTGGATACCCACGATACCAATTAAATTAATTACTATAGTACCTCTACGCAAATTAACAATCTATTCCAAGTTTAAATGTTATAAACAATAATTAGTTTTGAAAAAAAATATAATTCATAAAAATTATAAAATATCAATAATACAAATTATACATTGAAATTAAAATTATATAGGTATTAAATATTGATTAACCTACTTCTAAATTCAATTTATCTTGTAGAAAAAAATAATTTTAGTCAATAAATTTTACAACAAATAAAGTGTACGTTTGATGAAGTTTCATTTAAAAGAATCTTTTTTAAACAAATATATTTTATTTGAAGTATCAATTAATATCCAACTATAAAGTGCACAAATTCTATGTAATAAATACTATATTATTTTTATATTATTTCATCTATTATATTAAAATTAAAAAATATAATATAAAAGTTATGTTCATTGACCCACACCTACTAAAGAAAATTGCAAAGAGAATAAAACAAATAAAAGATGAATTCACTTTTTAAAGTTATTGTCGCTTTTACTATTCATTCATTGACGTATTTTTGGCTCTTTTCTAACTTTCTCGTATGTGTATTTTAAATTTCAATTATTGAAACGAAAACAATATATATCGCATGACTGATGTACAAATTTTTAAATGCCAAATAAATTATTTTAGCACATGTTGAAAACTAATTATTTATCTTTGACTTAAATTTTAATTTAATCCATGTAATTAATATCTTTTTTATTTTTTAGTTTTATTTTCCTAATATTTACAATATATTTGAGTATCTATTAGTATCTTTTATCAACTTGAACTTCAATTAAAAAAAGTTAATAAAGATATTATTATATGTAAGTGAAAAATGAATATAAACAAAAATATAAACAAAGATATTATTACTTTCTTCTGGGCCTTATTATTAGATTTTATTAATTTTATAAAAACACATTGTTGAGTTACTAATTTTGTTGATGTTAATCACGATTTATTTCTGACGGATGCTGTTAAGTCATTAAATTCTAGAGTTTAATTAGTTTAACGTAACAAATTTTACATTAACTTTTAATTATAAATTATAATTCTTTATTTATAATAAATTTTTTAATTTATTAATTAATATTTTTAAGATTATAAATGTTAGTCAAAAACTGGTTTATATTATAGGTACATAATAATTAAATTTTAATATCTATAAATTAGTATAATATTATTTTTATAGTTATTTTTCTCTTTTTTCTTATTAGTTGAATTGAAAAGGTAAAAAAAAAGGTATATTTCATAAAAAAAACCTATATGTAAGTAAATTAGTTGAAAAATAATTAAAGGTACTTAATATTAAAATTTTTATTTTAACATGAGTCATATAAAATAAAATGAAAGAAAAAATCCTCTATAATAATAATTTTTAAACACTTAATTTGTACAACTCATATTAAAATAATAATTTCAATCTTTAACTTAATAACTTTTGAAAATGATAACCACTGTAACATTTTTTAAAATAATAAAAAAAAGAAGCTAAACTATCATTGTGCCCGGACTGACGCACAAAGCACAATAAAAAGGAGGTCCCATCCTATAATTGACCTAAAAAGACATAAACGACAATGTCTTTATAAAAATGACCGTATATAGACCCCACAGCCTATATTCACCCTAAATGATTCTTTCCTAAGTTTCTATTAGACAAAAATAAATTCCGAGGCATGCAATAAACACAGAAATTAATAAGATACTTGATCTGATTTAATATTTATCCAGTTCTATGTTAGAAGTTTTGTATTCTCAATTACTATATTGAACAACTTTCCTAGCTTTCCAAATTGATCGACCAAATGCAAGAAAAACAAACCATATTTGCTATTCCTCACTACAGCATCCAGCACACAGTTACAAATCATTTCCAACAACCCCCCTCCTGGATAAATTCTCCCTAAATAGAGTTTTATTTTACAACATTTACCACACAAACCCTTCATGATCGTAATAGAAAATATTCATGCATACACACTCGCGAAAAAAACTAATTTGTTACAAAACCTTATTATAACGATACTTAAATATAGATTTGGATTGTGAGCTACCATGCCATAATCATCTTCCATAATTCAAAGTAGCTGGTACCTGACCCTCAATGCTGTCATTGCCTTTTTTATGACTACTGCTATCACCACGCTCATAATTAGGTTTTGGCTCCATTAAATTTGGGTCTGTGCTAATCGATGTGATCTTATCCAACTCAGTTACCACAACCTTCATGCTAGGCCTTTCCTTTCCTATACGGTTCAAGCACTTTGCAGCAAGAATAGCAACCTTTTCAATCTGTTCTTTATTTTTTTCATTCAAAAGGCCCTCTTGAACTACCTCCAGAAGATTCTCTTTGCTGCTAGATAGAATGTGGTCAGCATGTTCTTTTTTTTGTTGTCCTGTTAACAGTTCTACAAGCACTATTCCAAAGCTATAAACATCATTTTTTTCTGTAAATTGATGCGGTTCTTTGCACTCTGGATCTAAATAATAATCAGCAGTTTCTTGCACAATTGGGGATAATTCATTTTGGTCAGGTGTAGTGAATGTTGAAGCTCCCAAATTAAACAATTTGGCTGTGTAATTGCTATCCAAGAGGATGTTAGAAGTCTTGACATTTCTGTGTACAATAGGTTCATCATCTAAGGCTTCTGAGTGCAAATATACTAGACCTCTAGCTACATCTGCAGCTATCTTTACACGAGTTGTCCAAGTTGTAGCATTCACATCTTTTTGAGTGTGTATAAAATTAAAAAGGGTGCCATTATTAACAAATTCATAGACAAGGAAAGGAACTTTTGTCTCTAAACAACATCCCAAGTATTTAACCACATTCTTATGATTGATAAGTGATAGAACAACCACCTCCTTAATGAATTGTTGCCTTCGGTTGTCATTATCAACTATTTTGGACTTCTTAATAGCTACGGTTGCATTATCTAGATATCCTCTGTAAACTTCAGCAGAACCTTCTCCGTCAATTTTATTGGTATGATTAAAGTCGAGGGTGGCATTCCGTAATTCTTCTTCTGTGAAAATTTTCGTACTTTTGAAGTGCTTTTCTTTTTGGAGGTCTTGCAACAAAGGACCACCATTCTGCTGAAAGTTTTCCTTCTTTAATTTGTTGAGCTCTGTTTTTTGGTATATTACGTATGGTATAACACTCCCCAGAAATAAAATAACAAATCCTGCTACGGCTCCTGCATTCAAAATATGGTTATTGCAATTTTTAATGGATCTTTTAGCAAAGATAAAACCAAGAATAGAGTTCAATTGAAAGAACTAAATAATATAATAAAATAAAGTAAATTGAAAGCATAGTTCCTACCAACGATAACCATAGGATGCACATTGCAGCCTCCTTCCTTTCTTCCATTTCCGGATTGCCATTTACGACAGGAACATGTGTAACTTCCATTGTTGTTCTTACAATTTTTATCACTTACGCATGTATGATTTTGTTTCATGCATTCGTCAATGTCTGCAGGTGTGTAACAGAAAAAATTGTATGGTCAAACAAAGAAATTGCTAAAGTAAAGTAACAATTAATATTTCGTTGTTATAATTTGCTAAAAATTTACAAAGTCGATCAATAATAATTGTCCATTGCATAATGCCTACCCATAAATGTTTTCTTCTCTCCCTTTATCCCAATATTTTTTGTACACTTCAGTGAATAAATGGACACATTTTTTGCATATTGGTGGTACGTACCAGTTTAGAAAACTCAATTAATTCAATTATTTTTTAAATAGTTAATTTACTTTTCAACTATTTTTGTTGTCAACAGTTTGGCTTGAATTGATTTTTTATTTGAATTTTACTTTCATTTTTAATAAAGTATTTAATAAAAATAAAAAACACATTAGTTTTAAGAAAGAAAAGATTATTGAAGAGTAAAATAAATCAAATTACCTGAGCAGCCAAGATAAGGATTTCCTTCATATCCATCGTTACATATGCATCTGTAACCATGATCACTGTCCTTGTCGTCACATTTGCTATTCTCCTTGCACGCATAGTCTGCACTACTCTGGGCATCATTACAGCTTTTGTTACCAACTGTCCAATCAAGAACCAAGGGAAGGGTATTGTTTGGGAAACTGTGTAAATCAGTGGTAGAAAAACTATAAATGCCATTTTTTACTACAAAGGAATAGCTGCAGTTTCCCAGTCTTTTCCCTGGATTGTCGAGATCTTTTACCCATAGAGAGATGTTCCTCATTCCCGGAGTAATATCCACTTGGCAACACCCTATACCCGAGCATGTTCCATTTTGGATCTTTTTATAGCCTTCAGAGCTGGTTAGGCACCCAGTTGAATATGACTCCCCGTCGAAGAAACTTTTGACAAAGCCATAGCTATCTGTTCCAACAGTTAGTAACTTGTTTTCCTTACTTGAGATGGTGAAATCAGCACTGAGAATAAGAGTGGAGTGTTTATCGGGGAGTCGGCCTCCACTTTCATTGTGGCAAAGCGATGCAACGTAGAACAATAGGTCCATTTGATGGCTTTGTAGGTTTATGTTTGAAATTGAAACATTTGTGTCACCGTAATATAATGTGGAGTCATCATTTTTGCAGGTGAGACGATATTTTTTCTCTGAGAAACAGGATTTGGGTTCAGATGGGTTGCCTATGCCGAATGGATATGGAATTGTTATCTTCCCACAAGTGGATTTGCAGCCAGGTTGGGCCAGGGTTGGTGGTGGTGCAGAAGAAAGGGTAGCAGGTGCTACTACTACAAGGGCTAATGCAACCATTAAACCCCAGCTCAGTTGCAAGTTTTTCATTTTCTTCAATCACAGATTAGAAAATTTAGAGGGACGATTTTCTACTTGTTTGTCCTGGCTAGTGGTTTCATGTATTTATAGTGCATGATTTTTTGTTTTTCTTCGTACTCTCTTGACTTGAGGAAGACCCAACAGTGACTAGAGTGCTAGCCTCCACCAATGTGAGAGAGAAAAGACATTCCTTCCGTTTTTTAGTAAATAATAAATGAGTTTAGTTAGCATCAAATATTTTTATATTCATAGTAAATCACAGCTATTTATTTAGGATAAGTTTATTAACTCGACTAATTAATAGTTTAAAAATCATGTAAATAAAAAGTTATGATTTAATATTATTGTAAAAGTCTTTTATCTTTACAGTGTGTACCAATTAAATTTATAATAAATTATAAGAGTTTAATTGATATGTATGGTTAGTGTAAATGATTTTTACAGTTACATTCAATCATGACTTTTTATTTATGTGGCTTTAAAATAAATAAAATCAACAAATTTATCATAAATGAATTGTTATGATTAAATGTCAGTGTAAAAATTTTTATACTGTTATGATAGTATATACTAATTAAACTCAAATTATAATAACACTTATGAAATTTAGTGTACTAATGTGTGATTTTTTTTAACCTTTATTTTTGGATTTGTAAAGAGTATTAGTAATATGATAAGGTGAGGAAACATGTTAATATAATATTTTTAAATATATAAAAAATGTTGGAGTAGTATTTTTAAATTTAAAAAAGTTAGGATAAAAAAAATAATATGTAATAAAAGTTGAAGAGTACACTCTACTCTGATATTTAATATCACAATAGTAAAAATGGTATACCACATGTAGTTTGGTAATTGGTCTCTATTTCCAAGTGAAATTAAGCTAATCAATTGAGCTTAGAGACATTATATATTTACTTGTGACTAGTTTCTCTATTTGCTTTTCTTACTATGACAAGTTGCTTGTTCTATTGGATTGAACGTCTTTTTTTTATGACTACTGTAATATAACTACCAACTAGGTTATCTTAACTTATTTACATGTTTTGAGTTTGAGTTTTAATTATAAAATTATACTAAATATTTAAAAAAATTTTATTATCAATAATAATTATAAAACTCACAAAAACCAATATATTTATTGTTAGAGTAAATGTACTCTTTCCTTTTTTTTTTTTAATATTAACCGAAAGTTTTTAACTTGCAAAATCTTCTCCTTTTTCTAATATGTTGTTACAATAAATTATTACATGGGTCATTAAATTATCTATGGTTCAAACAATAAGTATATAATATATAATTAATTTATCAATTTATTTTATAAATAATTTTAATAATTAAGAATTTAATTAATATAAACTGATGTAAGTCAATCACAATTTTTTGTTTATGTTAAATTTATTAACTTTATCGATTAATACTTTAAAATTTATATCAACAAATAATTATTACTAATTTTTAAAGTAAAACTGATTTATCTTGTTAATACATATCAATAAAACTCATCAAATAATTATATATTACATGTTAATAGAGTGAGATCATAAAATATCATAATAATTCAATACCATGTAATAAGTTTTCCGATCTACGAATTGATTTATACACACATAACTTGCAATTAATTTATATACACATAACTTGCAATATTTAAAGCCACCCCTTCTAATACCATGAGCTGAACATTACATTCTCATTAGAGATAACTTATTCAGGTCAACCAATTCACCTCTAAAGATATGACCCAACAAACCAAAACAGAGACATGACTATTCAAAAGCATTACTATACATAACAATAATCAAATCTGAAGGTCCCAGAAACTTCATGCGCACCACCTGTCATTGAATGCATAATATAGGATTGTAGTCCAACTTTAGATACTTACAATCATGCAGACCTGCTTTATAATTAAGAGTCGTTTTATCAATTACTACGAAAGTTCCAAGTTAATTGAGCAATTTCTAAGACCACATCATTTCTCTTTTTCCATAACATAGCAATGCATGTACACCATAACACATCATGATCGGTTCTATCTAGATGGAAATTGAAAAAGGAATTGGAGAGGGCTTTTAATATTAAATTGAATTTATTTTGAATACGATATTTATTTTGAATTTTTACAAAATTAATATTAAATTGAATAACTAATACAACACTTATTTAACAAAAATATTTTTTAAATTAAACGAAGTAATTCAAGACATTATCAAGTTCAATTACTTAGATCAATTAATTTTTTATAAATTTAAATTTTATTTTAACAGTATCCTGCGTTAAGTCACGGTTATATTTAATGTTAATACTCACGTTAATTCATACAAAATTAATAATAAATTAAGAATATAAAACAAAGTTAACGATAAAAATTTTTAAAAACTAGTGATAATTACTTAATAAATAGCACCAGAAGAAATTAATATATTATTCATAATTACAACTGAAGATAGTATTCACTATTATGATAGTTTGATAGGACTGAAACATTTTTAAATTTTTTTAGCTTAATAAATATTTTGTTTTCTGAAAAATACATACTTTTTATTTTAATTTTTAAAATATTTTTTATTTTTTATCTGGAATATTTATTTGTTTAAAAATAATCTTTGTTGTTAAATATTTATTGTAATGACGTGATTAACGTTTTGTCACATTATTAAATTTACATTATTAAAAATAGTAAAATAAAAATAACACCTGTTAAAATAAAATACAATCGGAGACTAAAATAAAATAAAAAATTTTAAAAATTAAAATAAAAAATAACTATTTTTTTAGACCAAAAGTTTGATTCATTTAATTAATAATAATATTTTTATTCAAAAAAATCATATATCATTATTATATTATTATTTGTAGTGATGTAGATTTACTAACTTGACAAAATATTAGTCATGTTATCACTTACCAATGAATATTCATCCGTAGATATTATTTTCATACAAAAACATATTTTAAAGATAAAAATGCATCAGTATTAGAATATAAATGATTATATTCATTATTTGTAAATTCATTTATTAAATCATAATTTTTGTGTATTTTGTTAGAATTTGGTTCATCAGTGTATTCTGTTATGCTGATTACAGATAAAATTTCTGAATCTGTTGATACGTCTTCATCTATTAGAAGCAAATTCATATGACAAGATTTTATTAAGTTTGCTTCTTTAGTGTAAAGATTTGAAATGTTTGGACAATCTCTTGAAAAATGTCCTGGTTGATTACAAGCAAAACATTTTAATATTTGTTTGTAAGTTTTATTATCTCTGTATTTCCTAACATGTCTACTAGGATTTAGTGTAGGTTTTCTAGCGTTAAGCGCTCTTATTGTATAAGTTTTTCTAGGATTTCTTGGTCCTAAGTATTTTTGTGTATTGATATTTCTAGGCTTACTTCTAGAATTATTTCTTTTATTTTTATACCTGTTTTGTGAATATTGTTGAGGTGTATATATTTGTTTGCAGATTCCTGCATCAGAATGTTTCAGTTGTTTTTGTATGACTATATGTGTACATGTATCTTCCATTATTTTCATAATGTGTTGTATACATATTGAGAGATTATTCAACATGGGAGTAACCTCATCATTTTTCCAATTTTCTCTAATTTTTTGTCCTAACTTGCCTGGCAGTTTAAGGAACATTTTGTCTCCTATATTTTTGTCATGAAAGCATCCAGCTATAGACGCGTATAACAAATAATCTTGACAATATTCTTTTATTTTTCCAAAGTATTCGATGGACAATCTTTCTAAATGTCCTAAATAAATTTGTTGTCTAATTGTATTACCATCATTGGCGGATTGTGAAGTGAACAATCTTTGAACAAGGGAACAAAAATTGTAAATATTTGGACTGGGTTCTATGACCAAAGTATTTAGATCATTAGGGAAGTTTTTCTTAAAAGATTCCCAACCGGATCTAGCAATATCGCCGAGATAAGTTTCTCCTTTTGCGATCATTTCTTGGGAAGACTGCACATCTTTTTCATGATGTATGCCATAATCACGGATTACAGCAGTAGTCCATTGTTCGATGTATGTAGGAAGGAGTTGTGGATCTATTCCTCCTAAGTTAAGAAGTAAATTTGGAATTTGAAAATGTGGTTCTACTGGTAATCTTTTACCATGTGAGGTGTATTTATTATCACTAAGAACAATATTTTGAACTGTTTCTCTAGGTAAAAATCCTGGACTATAATTCTGAGTACCTGTAGGATCTAACCTATAATTTGTAGCAGTGGATTCTTCATATTCATTGATTAATCCTACTTTATTGTTTTCAGAGATAGTAGACGATTCATCATCTTCTTTGTCTTTAAATTTTTCTTGAAGTTTGTGAAAATATTCTTGTTCTTCAGTTTGTTCTTCAAATTTTAAGTTTTGTAAAAAGATATTAACTATATCATTTATATCATTTTCTTGAAGTGTTATAATTTCATTATGTTCCGGGGGAAAATTATCCCAGGGTTCCCAGTTTGACTCACTAAGAATGCTTTGTGGTAAAGAATCTTGTCTAGAAATTGTTTCTAAAGTTCCTTGCCTAAGCATGGCTATGTTTGCTTGATGATGGTTCCATTCTTCTTTAGTCATGTCATCATCACTATCTATGATATTCATCATAGCAATATGATCATTGTCGGGAATAGCAGATGTACTAGTATTTATTCTGTACATAGAAGAGATATAATTGCTTATTCTTCCTATGAAGGTTATGTCTAAATGTAGGTTGTCTCCTATCCAATTTGTTCTGAAACCGATGGTTTGTACTTCTAGACTAATATGGTTTACAAAGTCTGGAAGAGTGAGTGTAAAGTTTGGGGCAAGGTATATTAGAGATATAGGTTGATTTAGGTCAACCTCAAGTATACCTATAATGCTTTGGGAATCATTGTTTTGGAATCTGATGTCATGGAGAACTATTAAGGCTCTGGTATCAATCATATGTCTAGCTAGGAATCTTACACCAATAGTAATCAATCCCATATGAACATATCTTCCATGTTGGTTTAGGAGTTGTGTGACTGTTTGTTGAGATATTAATGGTATTATCTCATAAGTATTGTCTGGTAGGTGAAAATCTTCTATTCTCCTATACCTGTAAAGGCTAGTTTTTTCGGAGCTTAACCAACCTATGTTGTATAACTGTCTAGGATTTAAAGAATCTATTCTAGAATTAGATCCTATTTCAACATTTTGTTGTATATCTACTAAATCTTCTAGTCTTCTAACATTAGTAGATCTTCTTCTGTGTAGAAATCTATCTAAGATTCCAGGATGTTGGATGAGATATTGTCTCCTAGTATTGTGTTCTCTTAATCTTCGAGAAGTTCCGGGAAACCTCTCTGATGTTTGATTCCTATTAGATGTACTATCCATAGAAATTTCTTGTACTTGTGTTTATGAATTATTATTTGGAGTAAAATTCATATTTAACTAATAGATTTATCTTTGTTGGAGTTATTGTTCTCCTGTGTAGTCTGATTTCTATTACTAGATTCAGCTTTGTTTGTTGTTGCAATAACTTTAACAAATTTGTGAGTATTTTTACATACTGTTTTAGTTTGTGTAGTTGTTCCTAAAGATAACTTAGAAACTTTATTGACTAAATCATTTATGTCATCAGTCATGTTTACATTTTTGTGTTGCTGAGTAATGAGAGTAGATAGTTTTTTAGAAACTTCTTCTAGTAAAGCTATTATTGTGTTGTTTTGTCCTATTAATATTGTATGAACAAAATCTGTGTCATGAGTTGGTTTTATGTATCCTACGAGAGGAGATTTTGTAAAATTTTCAATAGCTGAAAGGGCTGATTGATAGTTTTTCCCTTTTATGGGTTGTATATTTGCCATTTGTAAAGTTTTATATTTGTTTGTTTTTAATTTGTGAGAAAAAATAGACAGAGAGCAGTAAAATTACTAGAAAAGGCAGTAACACAAAAGAGGGCAGAAGCAGAAATTTAGATAATAAAAATAAGGTATCCACGGAATACACTGTAAAACAATAAATATTGAAGAATATAGAAAATCATAAGGCTTATCAGAAAAATAATTTTTTTTTTTAAAAAAAAATTAATTACAAAGTTAATAAAAAATAAACATCTGTACTTGTTGGCGCAATATGCACATGTTTCTCAACTCATCTAGGTAGGAAACTAGGGACTTACACCGGCTCTCCACTGGTCATCACTGCCCTTCAACTACCATGAGTATCCTAGCAAACACTATCCACTCTTGACAGATTTCTATTTTAGATTAAAATTAACATTTACAAATTTTGATATAAGAACTGTCCTTGGAAAGAAACAAGCTCTGATACCAAGAAAGAAGAAAGAGAGAATGAGAGAAAAGGAGAAACAGAGACAATTAGCTGGATTTATACGGCGGTAATCCGCACAATACCAGTTATCAAGGACACACCTTATGAGTTTAAGCTGGATTTATATACAAAGTGTATGACCAGGAACCGGCTGTATAGGTCACCTGATTACCAGAAACCTGCTGTGTCGGTTTTTACCCTTCAGTCAATTACCATAAGGTAAATTTACTGTGTCACATGTAAAAACTTTATTTCAACCGAGTGATGGATGCAGTAAAATCTTGGAACTCTTCGTCCATTTTTTTAGGAAGAGATTGATCATTTCCTGCTTCAGAAGGGAGAGAAGAAGCTTCTGAAGCTCCTGGTGTTTGTTGGCCATAGCAGCCAACTTCTTCATATATTTCCCTGAAAATTCTTTCTCTTTCAAAGTGCCGAACTAGAGTAAGATTGGCTTCATCAGGAAAAGGATGAAATTTTGTTCCCATGCTCTTTTTCCAATAGAGCTTGGTGTCAAGTGTTTCTTTTAGAAGGATTAAAGTGTCTGAATCACGTTTAGAAAAATTCTAGTTTGATCCTTCTGTGTGTGCCTTCCAGAGATTATATTGATAGGTTTTATTCTTATTAAGAGACAGACCTTTTAAGTCATCATGCTCTGTTGTTTGAAAGGAGTGAAATTCGGGATTTCTTTCTGTATATAGTTTAACAACATGGGTGGGAACACTTTCTTGAAGAGTAATACTTCTGGAAGAAGTGGTGATTTGTAAAGCCACTTTTTGCCTGTGTTCAGCCTGAACTTCATTGATGACTGAATTAATTGGGGAGGATAAGGCATGAAACCTATCTGTGGGAGGAATTATTATAGAGTGTAAACATCCTACTTCAAGGAATGACATAGGAGTTATGAGAAAATCTCTGTGTAGGTATTGTTCGAAATTTTCTAAATCTATGTGAGCTTTTCTGACTAAATATTTTATTTGACATGTACAGTCTTTGGTTACTGATTTACAGTAGTCAGAAGAGATGACACAAACAGTTTTGTGATTGAAATAAGTTTGTATTTTAACAAATAAGCCATTAAATTTTATGGCTTCTGAGTGTGCTTCAAAAAGGAATTCTTGAAGAAGGTTAAATTTTGATAAAAGAATATTTGGGTTTATACTGGGCGGAATACTAGTGGCACCAGCATATGTTTGAGTTTGGATTCTGGGTTCCATTTGTAAGGCAGTTTTGATTTTTTCTTCATCAATTGTTTGGAGTCTTACTGCCATTTGGGCTTCTTCTTTAGAGTAAAAGCCTTTGTAGGTGGACAAAAATTGGTCTTGTTTGGCTTCAGAGAGATCTCTGAATGAGGTGTAAACCCCTTTGTTAGGCCCATCTATTAAGGCAAAATGTGTGAAACCTTTTCCTGATGGAGAGGCTGGAGATGTTAAAACAACTCCTTGATTGTTTTGTCCACAAAAGTTATATAAGGCGCAAATGATGCTTTGTTTTACTTTTGTGACTTGAGATTCATTTTCTGATGTGTATTTTGGGATGTTCCAAATGTTGTCTATCAAGACATTGAGCTTGATGTTTGTGGTGTCTCTTCCAGGGTACTGGTAGACATTTGTAAGAATAGGCAATTCTTGTTTGCCATATTTTGTGTATTGGTCAACCCTAATGGGTGATCTTACTTGTTTAGGGCCAACGGTTCCTTTCTTTGTATTTTCCATTAAAAATGGAGATTTGTGTAGGATGATCAAAGCTGATCTTTGTCGGAGCTTTACTTGATATACCTGGATAATATATCAGCAAAAGTATTGTCAGAACCTTTTATATGCTCAAAATAAATATTTTTTCCAGAAAAATTTATATAATCTTTTAAAAGTAACCACCTTTTATGTGGTTTTTTGTCATTATTAAGTTGGTTTTTTCCATAGGAGACTATGGCTTCACAGTCTGTTCTAATGGTTATTTCTTTTTTATTAATTAAAAATAATTTGAAGGCGTCCATTGCGTGTATTATAGCATTGACTTCATAATCGGTGTTTGTTTTATAAATTTTTGGTTTTGTTGTGTATTTTCCAGAAGCATATCTACAAATTTGTTCTTCTGTTTTTTATAAATGTTTGTTTTTCTTTCGTTTGAGGATTGCTCCCCATCCAAGTTCACAACCATCACATTCAATTACTAAATAGTCTGAATTTAATGGTAGTTGTAGAGTTGGTAAATTTATTACCATTTGTTTTATTTTTTGTACTAATTTTATATCTTCAGAGTTGAATTTTCTTTCTCCTTTTAAAGTAATTTTATTATACAAAGACGATGTGTATTTTCCTAAATTAGGAATAAAACTTCTTGCATAATTTAATAATCCTAAAAAGGATCTAAGTGTTTTGATATCTTCCATTCTATCAGGAAATTCTTGTATTTTTTTAGAAATATGCGGTTGGAGTTTTATAGTTCCATTACCAATTTCAGTTCCTAAAAATTCAATAAAATTTTTACAAATTTCCATTTTTGATTTTGAAACAATTAACCCATAATGTTCCAATTTATATAAAACATGTTTTAGATGAAGAAAATGATCATATTTTATTTTAGAAAATACCAGTATATCGTCTATATAGACACAGGAAAAAGATTTTTCATTTTTGAAAATATTGTCCATTTTACGCTAAAAAATGGCAGGAGCATATTTTAGACCGAATGGCATGACATTCCATTCAAATAATCCTTCGGAACAAGAAAAGGCTGTCCATTTGATAGATTCTGGATCCATTTTTACTTGATAAAATCCACTTTTTAGATCGAATTTAGAAAATCATTTAGCATCTTGAATTCGATTTATCAAAACTTCTTTAGAAGGAATAGAATATCCGTCTTCTACTGTATTATCATTTAATCTTTTGTAATTGTAAACCATTCTTGATTTATCCCGTTTTTGTTAAGAAGATTTATTAACTATAAAAGCTGGACTTCTGTGTGGACTAATACTTGGTGCAATTACCTTTAGTTTTAATAAATTTTGTATGTGATTTTGACATTCTTCCTGTTCCCAATTGTTAAATTGAATGTCTTTTGTTTTTATAATTAAATCTGGATTAATTATGTCTAATTTACATTTTATGGGATCTCTATCCCAAAATTTTGTTGGGTCTTCTCCTATTATATGTATTTTATTTAGTCGATCTAGAATTTGTTGGATATTTTCGAATTTTATAGATTTCGAAATTTTTATAGAAGAAAAGGCTTCAGCTGTATTATCTAGTATGCTATCTATTAGATAGTTTTCTTTTGTTTCATCAATTATGTATAAAAATTCTGTATTACATTTACATGTGTCAGAAATTGTTGGATTTTCACACTTACAGTTTTCTAATACAATTTCTTTTTCTAATGAATCACCGCTAACTATTGTTGTCATTTGTGTTTTGTCAGATATCATTACATAATCTTTATTTATTGTAATTGATCTGTTTTGTCCTAAGATAAAATCTAAACCAATTATCATACTTTGTTTAGAAGCAACTAGGTTTTCTACCCTCATTGTTTTTATAAAAGTTTTATAACCAAAGATTTCACAATTTGTACTAAATTGAAGAATAACATTGTTAACTTCTTCATCATTTATCATAATTTCTCCGGACATTGTCCTAGTTTTCTGAATGTGTTTACTCTTAATTATGTTTTGGGTTGGGGTTATAGTTTTACATATAACAGTTTCTGAACAACCTGTATCTATTAAGGCTTGTATTGTTTTTTTTTTTAGCTGATTTATTATTTATTTTTTGGAAGGTTATTTTAACTAATACTTTTAAAGTTATTAGTTGTTGTTTATTGCAAACTAATGGGATACATTCCATTGTTCCCATCATGATATTTTGTTCATGTGTATTACTAGATTCAGGAGTATCTATTTTAGTTTTTCCTTTTATTAATTTTTCTAAAAGAATTACCTTTTCTTCTAGATAATTTATGCGAGTTTCTAATATAGAAACTCTTGTATCTGTTAAATTTTTACTACTAGATTTTTTTGTATTTTCTCTTGTTTCAAAAAGGGGTATATCTTGTTCTTGTATGTTTAAATGTTTTTCTATACATTTAATGCAAAAGTTTTTGTAACAAAGTGGACAATGGACCCTTTTTTATATATGAAAATAACGTTCACAATATGTGCACGGGATTGAATCTGTCCTTGAATAATATTGGATTTTGTGAGAACAAGTTTTTATTTCTAGTGTATTCATTAGACAATATCCTAAATTATCTAATAATTGACCAATTTCATTGTATTCTTCTCCCATGGGGAAGTTATTCTCATCAGTATTAGAATATAAATGGTTATATTGTAGTGATGTAGATTTACTAACTTGACAAAATATTAGTCATGTTATTACTTACCAATGAATATTCATCCGTAGATATTATTTTCATACAAAAACATATTTTAAAGATAAAAATGAAAAAAAGTCTAAAATACAAAAATAGACATATATTTAGAGAATAAATTGTTTGTTAAATTTTTTTTATACTACTGTTATTTATACATCTTTTAAAAATAGGCCTTCGAAAGGGATGATTTAGGAGTTGCTTGCACTGCCTACAGGTTTGATTGTTTTTAATAGACTGATTTTTTCCGTCACGGTGTTGACTAATTAGAGTTGAAGGTTTAACTTATGAATTTAGTGATTATGTTGTTATAAATTATAATGTCATTAAATTATTAAATATTAATATAATTTTAATAAAATTATTATAATGATAATTAAATTTAGAAAAATTATCATATAATTTGTTTCAAAATAAATGTTATTGTAATTTGTTTTATATAAATTATTGGAAAAGAAACCAAAATCTAATAACTGAGGGACAACTTTCAACTAAATTAGGTCTAAATCCATACTTCTAAAATAATGTATGAAAGTCTATCCTAACTATATTCATTAAATGGTCGTTCACTATATTATTCAATCATCAAGTCCAATAATAATTTTATACTACTAACCTTAACATGAATATTATATTAAATATAAAAATAATATTATTAGAGGTATTAGTGAAAATTAATATCATATCAAAATTAAATATTAACACTTATATTATAACATTATTTTTTTTTTGCAAACGCAATGGGGAAGAGTACTTTAGTTTATGGTTGGTGGAGTATATAGTTTTTCTGATCTTATTTATATCAAGAAAATTTTTTGTTTTGTCTTCTGTGTTGACTTGAGGAAGACTGAATAGTGAACATAAATAATGATCGCATATAAATATTGTTCAAAGAAGGAATCCAATGAGATATAGCATGACAAAATTACGAAGCAATGATAGGAGGAAGAAAGTGAGAGAGGGGAAAATGAAATAAAAATTTATATGCATGGTCGTCAAAACATCTGACATACGAACTTAACTTTATATTGATTATTGTTATGTTTTTAGAAAGACAAAAAGATTTCTAATTTTATAGGTTCTAACAACCAGCCGTGGGCCAAGGGCTCGTATATAAATGGAAATAATAAATAAATTTGTATTTGTAAATAATTTTTAAATTTATCCTAAAGTTGATGAAGAATTTTAAATTTAATCTGGTATAAGTATGATGAATGTTATATTTGTTAAATTGTTATTACTGTCCCTACTTGTCCTTATTTACATAATTAAAATATTATACATTATTATCTTGATTTATTAAATTTAATTTTTAAATTAAATAATCATTTAGATTCTTACTTTTTTTTTCTTTCAAATTTTAATTTTGGAATGCTAGAAAGATTTGACATTTGTTTTGAAAGAAATGAAAGGTTTGAAATTTAATTTACAAAATTTTTAAAAAAAATCTTTTTTATTAAAAAATTATAATAATTTTTTTGTAAATATGAGATTGGTAAAGATATACCTGATATTGATACACAACAAAGATAAAAATAAGACATAATTTTATACAAATCTAATAAAAAGACAGACATCAATGAATATGAGTTTCGAAAAATAATTTTAAATAAGATGAAAATATAGTACTTATTTCGTCTTATTATATATATAATGGAAAAGACATGTACAAGAAATCGATAGCTAGAGTAGATATTAGCTATGGAATAATTTTTTGTTATGTATATATATAAGTAATGCATAATACAGTAAGTAAAAAATGTAAAATAGTTTAAATATTCTTTCTAATATTAATCATTTAATATAATATACATTAGACTAGATTACACATACATTCCATAAGATTTGTCTTTAGATTACACATACATCTTCATTTTTTTATATTAGTTGTAATATTAATTAAGAGGGTTAATGTACTGTTATTTTTTTTTAAAAAAAAGAAGAGGGAAATGTAGTGAAAGCAAATCTGCGTAATGCACCATTGCATACATTATACTACTTGATTGAAAATACAGATCATTAAGCATTGATAGGGGCAAAGAAACAAGGGTAATCAATGAGAAAAATTAGCAAATAAAATTAACCAGAGTGAACAAGAAAACATACACAGGGACAATAAAACATAGACAACAAAAAAAAAGAAGGAAACATAAACAAGGACAAGCAAACAAGGGAGATAAACAAGCACATTCTAAAATTAACAAATAAAAGTCTAAAATGACAATCTAACAATTGAATCAATAACCTTGGGTGTGGGAAGCATCAATAAATCAAGGGAAAGACAACTACATTAACATTAGATGCATTGACACTAAGGTTAGATGACAACAGAGCTCAAATTACATGTCGACAACATTGGTATATGGAGGTAAAATTAAGGTTGGGTGGCTGTGTACATGAAAAAAAAATTGTGCATAGCAATGTGTGATGGTGACATTAAGGTCTCTTGTGGTTGTAAGTGGGGGTGTGTGATGGTGGCATTGGGAAATGGTGGTGGCGTTGAGATTGTGCGTGTGAGAGTGGTATGTGCGGTGGTTTGTGACAATGATGTTAGGGTGTGACGACATACAATAGTTGCACAAAATGAGGGGCAAGCAAAAATGGGAGAAGCAAGAAAGGGACAAAGTGTGCATCTGTGAGAGAAGCAAAAGAGGAATAGGGTGTGTGTCTTCTCACTACTAAAGAGGAGGGAAACGGAAAAAATTATGGAGAAATGAAACAACTAATAAGAAAATTAATTAAATTAGAAAATAAAATAAATACATATATTAATGTTGATTTTCCTATAATTTATTAAAAAAACGCGACTACTTAATAGTGATTTATAAGACCTCCATTATTAGATTTTATTTTGAAAGGTTATTATAACCCGTTAAATATCCTTTGTTAAAATTAGAAATTCTTGTAGTGATTTAAGAAGTATACATTGATCATTAGTTAATCTATCATGATTGATGTTCAAATCTCTGAACATTTATTTGCATCCACAAACTACATTCTATGCAATTAAGGTCTTTGACCTCTTAGTATAAAGATATGTGAATACAAACAAACATACATTATTGAAAAATAACTAGTTGGATATTTCAAATAGTTTACAAAATTTTGCCACAGAAGCTTAATTTGATGTAAAATGTGGAGTGTGTGATGATGAAATACAATAGTCAATCATCTTCCATCATCCAAAGCAACTACCACATGGTACTTAATGTTGTCATACCCAAAATATTGATGGCAGCTACTATCACCATACTCATCAATGCTAGATGAAGCCTCGTGAAGCAATTCTTCGATCTTATGTAGATCTTGATTTGTTTTAATCCATGGATTCTTCTCTATTGGCCATATTCCCTCTTATATTATGTTGAAAACGGATTTCACAAAATTGTTGTCAGAAAGTACTTTCTGACTAAACCGTTCTTTAAAACTTTTTAAAACAATTCAAACTTTTGTAAAAAGGTCATATTTTTTATAACATGGACATTTAAAATTATTTAGAAAGCATTTTAAAAAGTCTAAATAACTATTTTAAAAACCTTTTTTTTTGCTGTTCTATTGCATTTTTCTTTTTGCCTTGCAGACTCTCACATGTCAATGAGCTTACTATATATGCCATTTTGCATGGCACTAATGAGTTGTTCATAAAATATTTCTAACGAATTAAATTTTAAAATTAAGAATTCACTAATTGACGTTTCGATTTGGCTAGTCATAGATGTTTTTTGGTCAGCCCGGGTAGGCTGGATTAGAATATAAAAGAATAATTGAATTATATATGAATAAATTACAATATTAAATCTCTA
The DNA here is from genome assembly GCA_037954015.1 of Psophocarpus tetragonolobus. NCBI lineage: Eukaryota > Viridiplantae > Streptophyta > Magnoliopsida > Fabales > Fabaceae > Psophocarpus > Psophocarpus tetragonolobus. Next base: position 28,917,390 of record CM075695.1, on the reverse strand, counting down.
TCAAATCATACATAAATAATTTATGCAATAAGACAATTTTTTTAAAATTATTTAATCTGCTCTTGAATTATTGAAGATAGATGCTGGGTGACATAAAAGTTGATAAACTTATCGGACGACAATGAAGTTATTAAACAGTATTGATACATAATACATCTGAAATCTGATTGGTTATTTGTTGTATCAATCTTGTACGTTTTGTTTACTATATTCTGTTATTATTTGAGGAAAATGTTAAAGATATAAAGCCAGTGGGGTATGAGTAAAAACAAGAAATATAAAAGAAAAATTAAGAAAGAGAAATTGGCAAATGTTAAAAGTTATGAGAATTAAATAAAAAAAAAAAAAGAAAACATGTAACTCGACTTACTACCGTATATTTCATTGCACACTACTGCAATACATTAACTTGTTTCACGCAAAACTATGTTAATTTTCAAGAAAACAAAGAGTAAATTGAGCAAAGAAATCAAACAAGTTAATCAATTTACAAAAAAAATTAGAAAGTTGCTAAAATTAATATTTTAAAAACGTACTCTATCACTCCTAATTTCCTTTTATTCCTTTCTTTAAGTTGCATTACATTATTGATTACATAATTAATTTTTATTTTTTTCCGTATAGTAAATATACGGATATTCTTTTTTAGCATCTAAACGCTTTTTTTTTATTTAAAATATGGAAAGCAAATGGCGAGAAGAAAAGTTAAACACTGTTGCTCGTCAACCCAATTAAGTCAATTATGACGATATATTGAGCCTTGACCTATAAAGGTTATTAAGTCAGCCCACACGTCACTCATTGTTATCTCAATTAAATACTAAGTACGTTGATTAACAATAGTAAAATTAACTTTATGTAAAATTATTGTGACGTACGTGATATAAATTATATTTAAATAATTTATCATTAAAGCAAATTTAAGAATAAAATTTAATATAACTTTCTATCTATGCAAAAAATTAATTGAATTTTAAATAAAAAATTAATTTGTAAAAAATTCTCAAAAATTATAATTTTTTTTTATTTTAAGTTTAACGCTTTATACCAATTCATTTGGAAAAGGTTAAATAACGGAAAATAAAGTTTAAACCGACGATTTGTGTGAAAAATTAATGATTTTCACTTTGTTTAAAACGCATGAAAGATGATGAAAAAGAATATGGATGAGATTCATATCATATCATATTGTATTGTTTTATATTATATTATATTGGATTTTTTATATTATATTATATTATATTATATTAATTTAATTTAACTTAAATATTTTTAGTTTTATTTACTATCTTTCACTTCAATTAAACAATTTAATTGTTTAATTTTTTATTTTATTTAACTTTTTTTTATTTCTTTTTCAATACACTTAACAAACAGAAGTTACATCTTGCAAATCAATAACCCATTTCTAAATTTCCTCAAAATAAATAATCCTCTTCTCTCTCAGCTGCATTATTCAGATGTATTATAGACCTCACTTTTTTCGCTCGCTATTATGTTACCCACGTCACAAATCTCATATTTTCACTCATCATTGTTCACGTCACACACACATGCTGTCACCAACCTCACATTTTCATTCATAATTGTTCACGTTACTCACAGTGGTGGAGAATTCCAACTTTCCTGTACCAAAATTTTATGACGGCTTTTTCTTTGCCAAAATATCAAACAAGACTTGACTCGACTTAATTGGCACGACCTTTATAAAATAGAGGAAATTTAGGTTGGAGTAAGTTAGGGAGACTCTTGAATGGTTAAGAATTTTACGTTCGTAAACATATTCTAAGTTGGAGTCTGAAGTTAATTCGAGTATGGTTTTTTAGTCTTCAATAATCAACTCGAAAGAGGTAGAGATCAAGAAGGCCAAATTTGAAGATGTTGAAATGAATAAGTATAAGAAAGAGGTAAATTTGAGACAAGGATTTGAGTTAGTGAAAGTTATTTCCATAGTTATTTCACTTCGATTGAGATTTAAATCCTGTTTGAATCAAAATTTTCGATCAATAAGATCAAAATCTGAAAATAGTAAAAGGCGACGGGAACAAAGAAGAAGATACCATAAGTATGCTTGATCTTAGGTGCAGGAAAGGATATAGTGAATGAAAATTTGATACAAGTTTGGATTAATAAATGTATATATTCGTGCTTTCAAAGTTAGGGAGTTGAAAAAGAAAACGAAATTGTTAATTTGAATCTCTAATAAACTATCAACTAACATGTGTCAGATAAAAAAAAAAAAAAGTGATTGAATTAGTTGATTTAATTAGTCAGCTTTACACTTCTAACCGGTTTTCTCAATAAATTAAGTCTTTACATAATTCCTACAATTTTTGCCTTATGTTCCATTCATACTTTACATTTATGGATTTTTATTATCTGAATACATTTCTTGATCTTTATTAACAAGTATACTTTTTCTTCATACAAAATGGCTAATGATTCTTACCAATAAAAGAATAAATTTAATGAATGTGCGTATATATATATTATTGAAACAATATTTTCTATGGAAAAAAGAATGAGATTAACTAACTAATTAAGCATATTCTATAAGTGCACGTAGTAAGGGACATCTCCAATAGAATATTTTAAATAGAATTTTTAAATTATACTTTTGTGATTATTACATTATTTTTAATGTGATTTCTGCAGTATAATGTAATTATTAAAAAATGATTCTATAAATTTGTTTAAATAATAAGACACTTTAAAAAATTTACACTTGAGTTTTATATTTTTTGTCATCAGTTAGTGATTGGTGGAAAAAACGTATATTTTAATATTAATAAACAATTTTTATATAAAAAATTCATTTTATATAAAAGAAACTCAATCTTTTATATGAACTTACTAATCCTGCGTGAAGTGGACAGTGTCTATCTTGATTGATTTATTTGGAAAACATTAAATAATTGACATGGAAAACACACATTGTTACATTTACATTGTATAAACTCTGTTTCATGGTTAAAGTAATTCAAGAATATAGATCTGTTATAAAAGTTTTTTTTATTTCCTTTTCTGGTGAAAGGTGCTCACAAAAATTGATCTTTGAGTTTCTTTGTAATACTATTCTCACGTACTAATTTAATAAATATAAATATAGAATAACGTAGCAACAGGGTGAAAAAATTATCATTGTTTTTGCTATGCTAGAATAACGTAGCAATAGGATGTTCACACGTCTATATGTGCATGATCATCATCTAGGATGTACCTTGATTGAAGTTAAGAATTGAGTTATTAAAATTTATTAATTATACAATAATGGATTTTTATTTTTGCAGCATCATATAAAGAAGCGTGGACCATTAGTCAATTCATTGCTATTGATTTTGAATCTCTATCAAAGTAAATTGCGTATAATGAGCCTTAACCTCACCAGATAACATAATAAATCAATACATTCATAGAGAAAAAATCACAAATACACACTCAAGAAAACCACTGACAGATTTTTACTAATGATTACAGAACGTTGATATAAAATCCTGTGTATGCTGCTAGGCCATAATTAATCAGATGAAAATCTTTTTTCTTCTGTCTTCATTTTTCTTGATTGGTGAGACAAAAAATGGAACCAGAAATAGAAGATTTCCATTCATAATTAATCATCTTCCATCATCCAAACCAATTTGTACATGGTCATTAATGCTGTCATACCCAGCATATTGATAGTTGCTACTATCACCAAGCTCACAAACGCTAGATGCTCCCTCTTCAAGCAAGTGTTGAGTCTCCTCTCGATTTTCGAATGTATTGATCCATGGATGCTTCTTCTCAGTTGGCCCAATTCGCTCCAATTCAGTTACCACTTTCTTCATGCTAGGCCTTTCTTCTCCATTGAGTCTCAAACATTGTGCAGCAAGAATAGCTACCTCCATTATCTCCTTCTTATTTTCCTCATTCACAATGCCTGCTTGTAGAATATCAAGAAGACGATCCTTTTTCAAGCAAGATAAAAAGTTGTTAGTAAGACTTCTTTTATCTTCTGGTTTGTCAAAAGAAAATGGTTTTTCTCCTGTTAGCAACTCTACAACGACTACTCCAAAGCTATAGACATCACTTTTCTCGGTTAATTGACTTGTAAGCATATACTCAGGATCCAAGTAACCAAAAGTACCTTGCACCATAGTGGCTATTTCAGTTTGATCAAGTGGGACCAATCTTGAAGTTCCAAAATCAGACACTTTAACAGTATAAGTGTCATCTAAGAGGATGTTAGCAGTCTTAACATCTCTATGGATAATGGGTATAGAGGCATCTGAATGCAAATACGATAGAGCTCTAGCGATCTCAGTTGCTATCCTTACACGAGTTTGTTGAAATTAATTGTGGATTAGTATCACGCAATATCTAATTATCATTAACCGACAATATTAGATATGATCATAATATCAATATGGTTATTTATCTTTAACCGATAATATCTTAAAATATCAATATGGTTATTTAACTGGGATTACAGTGAGATTGACTCTGTGATGGGTTAGGTCAATCAGATAAAAAGCCCAATTAAGAGAGGTCCCTGACTACCCTGGGGGGTTATAAATTTGTCATCCCATTAAGCAAATTTAACACATCAGAATTGTTCTCTACAATAACCCCTCAGAAGGTAGCCAGAAGAACCTCTAGAGTTCTGTTCAATAGTGCTCATGGATATGAATGTCAATTCAGGTACACATTCATTTTCATTCTATTAATTCAATAGCATGATTGACATACTATAATTTGTGTCTAGTACAGTATAATTCAAAAAACTACTTTATACTTTCATCAATTGGTATCAGAGCTTGCTAGATACATTTTATGGTTGTCAATTGAACAAACCCTATTTTCAACATTAACATGCACGCATTTTGAGAAGGGGAGAGAGATCGCGGCAACATGATACCTGAGCAAATCGCGGCAGCACTCGAGTCGACCGCCGACAGCCGCGTCACCCACCGTGACCAGCGGCCCTGTCGGTGGTCCTGACCCTGCCGCGCCGCACCTTCCCCGCGCCGCACCTTCCCCGCACCGCACCTTCCCCGCGCCGCACCTTCCTCGCGCCGCACGATCTGAACCTAAGAAGGGCGGAGTTCGGAGAGTATCGCGGCGAAGATTGCGTTCGGCCGACCAGATCCCGTTGGATCTTGGGCTTCGGCACTGCTCAGCACGCTCCTGCGATTCCACCGCCGCCGTCTCGAAGCGCCCAGATCGCGGCGGGGATCATGTCTCAAACCCCGACCAGATCCCGTCGGATCTTGGGTTTCGGCGCTGCTCCGCCCGCTCCTACTCCGCCGCGTCTCGAACCGCCCAGATCGCGATCTGGATCGCGTTTCGGCTGCCGAGCTCGCGGGGGGATCTTGGGCCTTCGACGTTGTTCCATCGGGCCGCGCACGCGCTCCAGCAGCACTCCGCCGTCAGTCGGATCTTGGCTTTCGGCGCTGCTCCGCGCGTGCTCCAGTGACGCTTCACCGCTGCATTTTCGGCCGCCCTTCCCACCGCCACTCCGCCGCGTTTCGGACGTCCCTGACCCCGTTGGATTTCGGGGATTTCGGCGGTGATCGGAGAGAGAGGCGGGAACAAAGGAGATTGGGAAACTCGGGAATGAGACCTGGCACCGATTTTCGTCATTTTTGATTGGGAAGCTCGGGAATGAGATTGACACTGTTTTTTCGCCATTTCGCTGAAGAAAATTCCATACTACTCATTCACAATACAAAACAATTATTTAATATTTTTTAAATTGTTTTTTTTGGAATTTCATAATTTTTTTTATTAATTTGCATTGTGATGACCTGCCTATCGTGGGCATGATGATGTGAATTTTGTTTGTCATATTTTAAGATAATTAAAATCATATGAAATAAAGCATGATTTATGCTATTAATTTACATAATTGTAATTTCACCTATCGTGGATGCATTTGTGTAAATTTATGAATAAATATTAATTCATTATATTAGTGATAATTATACCCTATCGGTGTGTTGTTATTAGTATAATTTGTTGTTGTACAATACTTTTCTCTTTACTTATGTTAATGTTTTTTGGTACCCTATCGGTGCTAGGATTTATTAATTTAAGTTATAATGTATTGTAATTTGCTTAGGGATTTATTTTAAGCTGAACTTTTAAATCATTTTTTTTTCTCCTTATTGTGATGTTCAGTTTTCTTCCCTAATTCCGTCAAAACTCTAAACGGAACAAATTATGAGGACTGGAAAGAATCATTAGATCTCTACCTGACATTTGGCAATCTGGATTTAGCATTGAGGACGACGAGGCCTGCGCCTCTTACAGATGAGTCTTCTGAAGCTCAGCGAATTTCTCATGAGAAATGGGAACACTCTAACAGAGTGTGCCTAAAGGTGATTAAATTCACCATGGAGAAATCTATTAGACAGAGCATTCCAGATCTTGATGATGCCAGTGCTTTTCTCAAAGCAGTCGGTGAAAAATTCACAACTTTTGATAAGGAACAGAAAAGCCAATATCTTTCCTTATTTGAAAAGACCAAATATGATGGTGTCAGCGGTGTACGTGAACACATTATGAAGTTAGTACATTAAGGTTGAGGTTGGCGAAGACACTTTAATTTATCGCATCTTGGAATCTCTGCCTTCTCAGTTTGACATCATGAAGACTTCATATAACATTCAAAAGCATGACTATGGAGTGGATGAATTGATTGCAATAATCACCCAAGAGGAGGAGTCAATGAAGAAAAATAAGCCTAATAGCATTCAGTTCGTTGCTTCTAGTTCAGGTGCTAAAGGTGCTAACAGGTATAAAGGAAAGAAGAAAAAGGGTACAGAGAAAGCAGAACGACATTTAGAACCCAAGAAGAAATTCTTTAAAGGTTCTTGCAAGTATTGTAAGAAACGTGGTCACAAGGTGGAAGATTGCTTTATCCTGAAAAAGAAAGAGGAGAAGCGAGGGGTTCACAAGCCTGAGGAAACCAAGTGATGTTGAGACGAAGATTGTTATGGGAGATGGAGCTGGAGTACCCGTTGCTGACATTGGAGTCGTCTCTTTATGTTTATCCTCTGGACATACTTTATTATTACATGATGCTGTTTATGTCCCTTCCATGAGAAGGAATTTGATATCAATTTCTGTTTTAGACAAATGTGGATACAACTTTCATTTTGGTGATGGAAAATTGGTAATTTATTATAATTCAACTGTTGTTGGTTCAGGAGTTTTGCATGACAGACTTTACATGTTAAACGTAATTGATATGTCAGTTAACTCCATTAGTGGGAGTAAACGTAACAGGATTGATGAATCTTCCTCTATGCTATGGCATAGACGTTTGGGGCATATTTCTAGGCCTCGAATTGAAAGACTTATAAAAGAAGGGATTCTGCGTGATCTTGACTTCTCAGATTATGACACTTGTGTCGATTGCATCAAGGGGAAGTTCACTGCCAAAACCAGGAATAAAAGTTCAAACAGATGTGACGATGTGCTACAATTAATTCACACAGACATATGTGGACCTATTACACCTACTGCTATGGGTGGATATAGGTATTTTATTACCTTCATAGATGACTTCTCCAGACATGGATGGGTATATCTTCTTCAGGATAAAGCAAGCTCTCTTGAAGCCTTCAAAACCTTTAAAGCCTTTGTTGAGCTGAAAACAGAGAAGAAAGTTAAGTGTGTAAGGTCTGATAGAGGAGGAGAATATTATGGTCGTTATGACGAGACAGGAAGAAATCTAGGTCTATTTGCTCGATTCCTTGATGAATACGGAATTGAAGCTCAATACACCATGCCTGGAACTCCTGAACAAAATGGCGTTGCTGAGAGACGAAATCGAACACTCATGGACATGGTGAGATGTATGTTATCACATTCATCTCTGCCAGAATTTCTTTGGGGAGATGCCTTGCGAACTGCTATGTACATTCTTAATCAGGTACCTAGCAAATCTGTGCCCAAAACTCCTTTTGAGCTAATGACTGGTAGAAAGCCGAGTTTGAGACATTTCCATGTATGGGGTTGTAAGGCAGAAGTAAGACCTTATAACCCTAAACAAAAGAAACTTGATCTCAAAACTATTAGCGGTCATTTCATTGGCTACTGCATCGGTTCGAGAGGATGCAGATTTTATTGTCCTTCTCACTCTACACGAGTTATTGAATCTGACCGAGCAGTTTTCTTTGAGGACGATTTGGACAGTGGGAGTTACACACCTCGAATGATGACCTTCAGAGAAGATCGAACCATGCTTCCGTTACCATCTTATTCTCTTCCTACAGACATCTCAATCCCAATGGTTCACACAGATGAACAAATTGTTGAGAGGCATGTTGATGAACCACAACTCAATGATCAACAACTTGATCAACAACTTGATGATGTTGATGTGCCCCCATTAAGACGATCTCAGAGAATACACCGACCTTCACCAAATGACTATGTTGTATACCTTCAGGAGCACGAATATGATCCACATGATGATGACGATCCCATCACATTTCAGGAAGCAATTTCTAGTTCTCATGCTTCTGACTGGCTAAAAGCTATGCATGATGAATTGTCTTCCATGTCTCATAATAATGTTTGGGATCTTGTGGACTTACCAGCAGGTTGTAAGCCTGTTGGATCTAAATGGGTCTTTAAGACAAAACGTACTCCAGATGGAAAGGTTGATAGGTATAAGGCTCGATTGGTGGCTAAAGGTTATAGTCAACGGGAAGGCGTTGACTACAAAGAAACTTTTTCACCAGTTTCAACGAAGGACGCACTCCGAGTTGTCATGGCTTTAGTTGCTCATTTTGACCTAGAGCTACACCAGATGGATGTAAAGACAGCTTTTCTGAATGGAGATCTTGCTGAAGATGTCTACATGGTTCAACCTGATGGTTTTGTTGAAGCAGGCAATGAGCATTTGGTGTGTAAACTTAAAAGGTCCATTTATGGACTGAAACAAGCATCTAGGCAATGGTATTTAAAATTCGACCAGGTTGTCACTACTTACAATTTCAAGGAAAATGTTGCAGACCAGTGCATTTACTTGAAGACTAGTGGGAGTGATTTCATCATTCTCGTATTATATGTCGATGACATTCTCCTTGCTAGTAGTTGTATGAACCTATTGGTTGAGACAAAATCAATGTTGTGCAGACATTTTGATATGAAAGACCTTGGTGAAGCTTCTGTTGTTCTAGGCATCCAAATTATTCGTGATAGGTCACATGGCATAGTTGGATTGTCTCAAAAGGGATATATCGAGAAGATTCTCAAGAAGTTCAACATGAATGCTTGCTCCCCATGTGCTGCACCTGTGCAACGTGGTGACAAATTATCTAACAAACAATGTCCTCATAATGATGAAGAAGTGGATGTTATGAAGAAAATTCCATATGCTTCCGCTGTTGGCAGTTTGATGTATGCTCAAGTCTGTACTCGTCCTGACATTGCTTTCATCGTCAATGCCTTAGGCAGATACTTGAGCGACCCAGGTTTGGGTCATTGGAAAGCCGTTAAAAGGGTCATGCGATATTTACAGGGAACTAAGGATCATATGTTGACTTTTATGAAGTCTGATCAACTTCAAGTCACTGGCTATTCTGATTCTGATTTTCCGGGTTGCCCTGATGATCGTAGATCTACTTCTGGCTTTATTTTTATGATGGCAGGAGGAGCTATCTCTTGGAAGAGCGTTAAACAGTCTCTTACAGCTACCTCTACCATGAAAGCAGAGTATGTTGCTTGTTTTGAGGCCACTCGCCAGGCCATGTGGCTTAAGAAATTGATATCTGACTTTCACATAGTTGAAAGCATTTCCAGGCCACTTGTGATTTACTGTGACAATACTGCTGCTGTGAGTTTCTCTCGAAACAACAAAAGCTCTACTCGTTCAAAGCATTTTGATATCAAGTATCAATTTGTTAGAGAGCAAATTCAAAGTTTTCACACTCGGATTGAAAACATTGATTCTGAGGAGATGTTAGCAGATCCACTGACTAAGGCCTTAACTGTTGGAATTTTTCTTATTCATGTAACTCACATGGGTTTAGTCAAGGCTTTTGATGTATTAAGTTAGTGGGAGTCTGATTCTCTATTTTCTTTAAGAGACATGCTCTAGTTGACGTCATTTTGTTCATGTTTCTTATTAGCATTTTATTTATGCTTGGACCATTGTAGTGTCATTTATGGGACTGCATTATGCCATACATCTATGAAAAATATTAGTTACATGCAATTGATTAATATCCCTATCGGATATTTATTTTGTTGCTCATATTTTTCATATTGTTAATTAATATATGATATATCGGCAATTGTCGTTTTAGCTTAATGATTTGTATGTTATTATTGATTGACACTATCCAAGTGGGAGAATGTTGAAATTAATTGTGGATTAGTATCACACAATATCTAATTATCATTAACCGACAATATTAGATATGATCATAATATCAATATGGTTATTTATCTTTAACCGACAATATCTTAAAATATCAATATGGTTATTTAACTGGGATTACAGTGAGATTGACTCTGTGATGGGTTAGGTCAATCAGATAAAAAGCCCAATTAAGAGAGGTCCCTGACTACCCTGGGGGGTTATAAATTTGCCATCCCATTAAGCAAATTTAACACATCAGAATTGTTCTCTACAATAACCCCTCAGAAGGTAGCCAGAAGAACCTCTAGAGTTCTGTTCAATAGTGCTCATGGATATGAATGCCAATTCAGGTACACATTCATTTTCATTCTATTAATTCAATAGCATGATTGACATACTATAATTTGTGTCTAGTACAGTATAATTCAAAAAACTACTTTATACTTTCATCAGAGTTTTCCATGTTGCATCATTTACCTTTCTTTCAGAGTGTATAAAATCAAAAAGTGTACCATTTTTAACAAATTCATAAACCAATAAAGGAACTTCTGTCTCTAAACAACATCCTAAAAGTTTGACCACATTCCTTTGATTAATTTGTGATAAAACAATTACCTCATTAGCAAATTGTTCATTTTGGCTTTTATCAACTATTTTGGATTTTTTGACAGCTACAATTGTATTATCTACAAGATATCCTTTGAAAACTGTACCAAAACCACCTTTTCCAATGATTAAGTTTTCGTCAAAATTGTTGGTGGCTTTCTGCAGTTGTTCTTCTGTGAAAATTTGAAAGTGGGATGAGTTTTTTCTTGTAGAGAGTTTCTGTGTCAAAATAGAACCACCATTCTGCCGAAAGTACTTCTCTCTAAGTTTTGTGAATTTCCTTTTTTGATATACCAAGTACAATGAGCTAGTCCCCACAAATAGAATAATAATCCCTGCTCCAACTCCTGCATTCAGAATACACCAAACAAAATTCTTGAATTGTTCTTTCAACTGCATTCAGAAGAATATAAAAAATTATATAAATCAATTTTGTTTTATATTTGAAAAGAATTAGGTTTTGAACTTTAGCTTTTAAAGAAGTTAAAATAAACAATAAATGTAATAATTAAGTTAATTTTAATTTATAAAATATATAATTTCAATTCGTTTTATTGTTTTGCCTTAAATATAATTTCAGTCTTCCTTTGGATCCCCATATTTTATATATAGAAACATTTAGTTTTTTAATTTGATACTTCTATCAAATTTTATAAGTTTTTTATTTTAATTAAAGATCAAAATTATAGATTTTGAAAAATAGAAAACCAAAGGTCTCTCTATTCTTGAATTGAAGATGAAAAATTCAAATTTTAATAATACTACAGAGATCAAAATTAAAAGTGTTTCTTTTATTTTCATTTCCTATAGATACTTACTTGAAATTTTTATTTAAACATGACTCTAGCCTTTATAGGATAGATTCTGAATGAACATTGATATATACAACAAAATCAATAACTAAAAAAGAGTATGAGAATAAATAAATAAAATTAGTGGATGTGCTTTAGTTGCTTACCCACAATAACCTTAGTAACAACATCTTGTTGGTGGCACCCGTCTTCTTTTGTTCCATTTCCGGATTGCTTCTTTGGACAGAAACATTCGTAAGATCCATCGGTGTTGTGACAATTTTTATCACTTATGCATCCATGTTTTTCTGTCTTACACTCGTCAATGTCTGCAAAATGCAAATTAGTGGAAATGACAGAAAACTTAATAAAGTGAATTTCTTTCTGTGATAATTAAGTTACTAATTTCTAAAGGCAATATAAGAGGGGTTTAATTAACCAAGGTGCTAACTAAAACATCTCAATTGGGTTTTAAAAATTTACCTCTACAATCATAATTTGGTCTAGTCTAACAATACAAACATACTTTACTCTTTTCGATAAATTTTATAAGTATTAGATATTTATTGTTACATTTATTTTATTAGGTTAGATGTTATATATACTAAAAATAATAAAGAAGAAAAGTTAAGAATCAAAACAATTGACGTTAGTTTCTAAAGTAAACGTTTCTTCATTGCACATTACTATATTTCAAAGTCAATAATTAACAATCGTCATCATTCAATAATACCATTTCAAATGATAATGTTTTGTTTTTCCCCCTATCTTTCACCCACTACAGGTCTTTTGCTCAATGCAGAATAATAGTGTCTTTGATAAAAAAATATATAATCATGTTAAAAAAGAAGAAACAAAAGTTGATAATGATAGAGTAAAAATATGGAGATTTATTTTAAGAGAAATAGTAGAGAAAAATGAAAACCGTAGTATATAATTGCAGTACTTTGCAAATTCTGAATATATATATATATATTTTGGTATTACTTAAAATAAAAGTCTAAATTAAATTAAAGAATGACACCCACATTCATATAAAAGTCATAGGTAAATTGTATTTGAGAAAAGCATGAAAATTTAATTGAAAGCATAACATCAACATTCATATAAAAGTGATAGGTAAATTAAAAAAATCATGATTCTTGATTCCTGCATAATATGCTTAAAAAAAGGGTGAAAAAGCTTGAATATAACTAAACTCCAAGTCAAATTATTACAATAAAAACATAATATGTTTGAGGGAATAAATTACCTGTGCAGCCAAGATATGGGTTTCCTTCATATCCATCTTCACATATGCATCTATAACCATAATCACTGTCTTTGTCATCACAACGGCTATTCTCTTTGCATGCATAGTTGCCTCTACGCTTTGAATCATTACAGTTTTTGTTTCCTACTGTCCAATCAAGAACCAAAGGGAACGTCTTGTTTGGAAAACTATATAAATGACTGACAGAAAATTTATAGGAGTCATGTTTGGCGACAAAGGAGTAACTGCATCTTGAATATGCATAATTTGCACTGATATTTCTCCCTGAATTAGAGAAAGTAGATGCTTGTACAGTGATATTTCGCATTCGAGGAGGAATATCTACCTGGCAACACCCTATACCCGAACACGTTTCATCCTCAATCTGCAAATTATTGCCATAGCATCTTGTTAAGCACCCTGTTGAGTATTTTTTCTGGTTATAAACACTGTTTAGATAGCCAAAACTGTCGCAGCCAACGGTTAAGAACTTGTTTTCTTTCATAGAAACGCTGAATTTGCTAGATTTCAGCCACGGCGTGTTGCCATTGCAAGACTGTGAGACCCAAAAGGGCATGTCAATTTCATGCGTTGGGAGACGTATGCTTAAAACTTTGGTGGTATCCCATATGTTTAAGGTGTTGTTTCTGCAAGTAAGTTCAAAACTTGGATTCAAGAAACAGGGTTTTTGATTGGGTGTAGAGGAGTGGCCTATGCCAAATGGATAGGGAATTTCTACATTTCCACAAGTGGATTTGCAGCCAGGAAGTGTTTGGTTTCGCGTTATAGAAAGGGTTTGATTAGGTGTAACAGCTGCTACTAAAAAGGCTAACCCAAACATTAACACCAGACACAGTTGCAAGTGTTTCATTGCTGTAATCACAAATTTTGAAAATGGAACTTTGGAAGGGTGATTGATTACTTGCTTACACTGCCTAGCCTGACTAAGAGTTTCATTTTTATAAACTAAAAAATTTGGTTTCACTACTTTGTTGACTGAAGAGGATGACTGAACAGTGGCCACAGTGCTGGCATTTAATTATCGTTCTAAAGTGAACGAATTTTCTAAGTCAAAAAGTGCAAGAGCAAAGTTCAAAGAAGGATCCAGTCAGATATACACAGTCGTTAAAAGAAAAATATACATAAACACTTAATGAAAAGAAGAAAAAAGAATATAAGTAGTGAAAAGAAGAAAAAAAAATATAAAATATGATAGGATAAAAAAATTTAAAAAAATTAAAAAATATTAATAAAATATATAAATAAAAAAGATATACATGTATGACTATTTTAATTAAAAAATATATGACATTAATTTTAAGAAAAATTATCATAATAGTATTATTTACTTTTTAAAAGTAATTATAAAAATGGTAAAGTTTTACTAAAAATTAACGAAAATTGTGTAACTTTATTGGTCTTTGTAGGAAGACGCGCCAACTAGAAAGGGGACTCTCCATGGGATTCACCTAAATCCCATATAAATTCCTCTTTTTTATTATCACTTTCTTAGAAAACAACACTGTTTTAGTTATTACTTTTAAAAAGTACAATATTATGATAATTTTGCTCTTATTTTATGTATTTTAACAACCAGCCCCGCGCCTGGAACACACGATGGACGCAAGGACTTAATTCTAAACAGTTTTTTGGAACCTGCTGAGTTAGAGCATCTAGGGCCTTTGTAAAACAGTTCTTTGGAAGTCTTTCTCTGTCTTTAATTTCTGGTAATTCTATTACCAAGTGTGACATAAGCGTCATGAGCATCCAGATTTAAATGTTTTTTTTGGATAAGCCATCCAGATTTAAATGCTAAAATTTGGTTTTCTTAAAAATAAACACTCAATCTTCTAATGTAATTCATTTTATTGCCTGCCTTGTAAGCGTGACAAGAATAAAACTCAACCTTTTCCAATGCATCATCAGAATGCAACGCAAGCTCTTAGATATTATCTATAGTGATGTTTGAAAATAGAATGGATTATATCGTGTTATATATATATATATATATATATATATATATATATATATATATATATATATATATATATATATATATATATATGAGATAACCTACGTGAAGAAAATGATAAAACATAATAATAACTGTAAAATTTCAATAAATACTTTAGATTAAGTTATTAAGTAAATAAACTCACCTAATTATCTCACATATAGACTCCCCATAAACTTTTAATGTATTAGCTTTCTCTCGTTACCATTGCGGAATTTTCTATAAGATTGCCACTACCCTCACTCTACCACTATCACTGCTGACAATGACAATGACAATGGTGGGAGTGGCGGTAACAGTTGTTCTATTCCCAATAACAAAGTGCGAGCATATGATATGTGAACTCTAATTGTAAAACTCTAAAATTACAGTGAAAAAATAAGTGCTTTAAAAACATGACTTGCTTTGTCCTTTTTCGAAGTTAGTGAGGGTGGTGACGACTTTGCAGAGGATTCTCTAAGGGTGACAAGAGAGAGCAACACGTTAAGAGTTTATAGAAGAGATCTCTGTGTGAGAGAACCACGTGAACTTGTTTAATTAACAACTCAATTTGAACCCTTTATTGAAATCTTATGATTATTATTATGTTTTCTCATTTCTCATCGTAATAATTTTTCTCACCTGAATTGTCCTTATTGTTAAAATATTTATTAGGACCAAAATGAAATGAGTGAAATACCAAGTGTGGGTCCCTAAAAGATTGAAGTGCTGACACCTGGGTTCCTGAAATAACTTTAGAGGCATCCAGGTCGTTGTATTTTTCTACTGTTTGCAAGTAGGTTTTTCCGTTATTAATGACATTAGACAACTGTAGAGTTAGCAGTTAACCGCTTTCCTGGAAATCCTTCTCTCTCATATGTGGTAGACTTATGTGACAATTACTTTTTTTGGTTAATGGTGAAACATCATTTTGATTCCAAAAGATTAAAGTAATGACATCCAGGTCGTTGAAAGTTTTTTAGAGGGCATCTAGGTCCCTGAAAGATTTTTAGAAGACATTCAAGTCTTGAAAGACTTTTAGAGGCATCCAGATCCTTCAAAGATGTTTAGAGGACATCCAGGTCCTTGAAAGGTTTTTAGAGACATTCAAACTATTATAATATAATGAAGTTTCTCCTTTATATTAGTTGAAACAGTCTGATTAATCAAAGTTCTCACACCCTGCAACATTTCTCATGAAAACATAGCGTTCCTTGAGGATGGAAATCTGTTTGGAGTCACTATAAGATTTAAAAAACAAAGAACTTGAATGAGGAATAAAAAAGTGAAAAAAAAGAAACACATACCAGAAATGAGAATGATATTTGAAACAACAACGACGATGTATACAAGGGTTATGTGATCACCAAGTGTGAGTGATAAAGTTATTATGTCTTTGTTGCCATTGCATGTTTTCGATTTGGCACAAGCCAAACAACATAAACTGTTTTAATATTTTAAATTGGAAATCCAAAATAGTTAAAATTAGTTTTAAAATCTAAATGTTTATCCAAGGACCTAATGCCTCTAAAATTTTTTTAAGAAGTTGAATGTCTTTAAATATATTTCAATGAGCTGAATGTCTATAAAAATCTTTTAAGGATCTCGATGCTTTCTAAAAATCATTCAAAGACCTAGATGTTATTGCTTTAGTTTTTTTATTACCAAAATGTGTTTCACTTAAGAGGGAAGGGGCCTACTTGCAAAAAAAACTAGGTACCATGTATGAGAGAGAAGAACTTCCAGCATAAAAGTTAATTGTTGATTAAGTAATTGTTTAACATTGTTAGTAATGAAGGGGCCTACTTGCAAACATTTTAAAAATTCAAAAATATGTATACTTCTAAAATTCTTTAAAGGACTCACGTGTTAGACCTTTAATATTTTAGGGATTTACTTGATATTTTACTCAAATAAAAATGAAAAACCTATTTTTAAAGACAAAATTACTATTTAAACTTAGAACAATAAATGTAAAGTATATTTATTTTTATAAGGACATTTATTTCACTTTATGATGTATTTTTTTATATCACATTCTTAGCAATATCATAACTAAGAATATATTCTTCAAATTAATTTCTAATATTTTAAACATACTTTTTAAAATAATTTAATTAAAATTAAATTGAAAATTATAATAAAGTTTGTAAATAACTTCCTAGATACCAAAAATAATTTATGATAACCTTCTAATATTTGTTTCACCATAACGAAACAAGATTGATCGTAGACAAAGACTTGATAAAGTTAATGTTCTTAGGACTCACATAAATCCTCTAATAGTTAAAGTATCTTAATTATTTTATTAAATGATAAATTACAAACCAAATAATAAATTTGTGTGTTAATTTTTTTATCATTAGTTAAGTGATTTTTCAATTTATAATTTTGTAACTCCATACCCATATTTATTTAATATAACATTTATTAAACTTATAAAAACTTAAACGTCGATGGTGAAAATTATTTGCCAAAGTTTTAAAATAATTAAATTAAAACATGCTATATAAATTTAATTTCATAAATAACGCTTATGGTTTGTCGACTGAAAAGAATAAAAATAATTGTTTTTTTTTTTCAAAAAAAGATGCTTATGTACTTTAAAATAATTTAGTGGATGACACTTAACAATACAAAAGGTTTGCTTAATGTTTTATGTAATTAATGAGTGATGCTTATTTTTCTTCGAACATCACAAGGCGATACTCATCCATAAATTTAAATTTTTATGTTATTTTTCGTGGGCTTCTTTTAAATCAATTTAAGAAATCTAACAATTTTTCCTCTAATAAGATCCTTTGAAACCAATATTAATTGATCGTAGAAGGATTCATATATATTGGAAGTGACATAGACAACACAGTTGAGGTTGGTGAAGAGAAGCAATGCCCACATGTTCAGTCGACATGCCAAGTATCAGTCCCAACTTCATTTGCCATCTATTAGCTTTAGATACACATACTAAGCCAGTGATCAAAAGCTACGCATGTTTGGTGAAGAGAAGCATCGGTCCATTGTTGAGGAAAGAAGTAAATTAGTATCTGTTGGCCATGTCAGAGAGATTCAATGCCATGATTGACTAGCAAATGCTGTGATCATTAGAAAGGTGATCGGAAAGTGGCATATGTGTGTGAATTTTACATACCTCAACAAAGTTTATCCTAAAAATTTGTACCCACTACAGAATATCAATTGTCTAATGCATGAGGTATCGGGATATGACCTCCTAAGTTTTATGAACGAATATTCTAGTTATAACCAAATACATATGCAGCCTCTGGATGAGGTAAAAACTATTTTTATTGTTGATCAGCACTAATTATCTTACAAGGTATGCCTTTTGCTCTATAAAATGTAGACATACCAACAACTTATAGATCATATTTTGCTCAGTGTGCTGGGTAATAACGTGGAGATATACGTTGATGACATGTTGTCAAATTCATGACCCCATCAACTCATGAAACGATCTGCAAGAGTTATTCACTATCATCGACAAATATTGCCTGAAGTTTAAATTTAGAGAAATGCTCCTTTGGGGGTAAAGACAAGGAAGTTCTTGATTCATGCTCACTAGTCTGGAGATAGAGGCAAACCCTAATAAATGTTTGACAATCTTAAACATGCCCCATCCGACCACAATTAACAGATTGAATTACTTTATTATCCTGGTTCTTCTCTAAATTATATATATAACTTTGAATTATCTAGGAATAGGAAATAATTAATTTTCATGTACTATACATAGACAGTAGTTTTATCTACAAAATGACTAGCTTAGAGCTTGAGCAGCCCTCAAGGAGAAAATACGAAAATCCTCATCCAAGAAGATAAAAGGAAAACGATTAAGAAAAAAGCATGACTAGAAATTGTAATGGTCCTTGGAGATTCTACAGGGAATTCAGATACAACCATATCTCAACATCAATGGCTGAACATGGATCACTTACGGACCACTACTCATAAATGGTATGAATCGTATCAATACTCAATGAGGTAATTAATATTAATGCATAAAAGAAGCATATGTACACATCAAACAATCCATCGTGAATGAAAAGTTTAAATCTGTAGGCATTTTTTTCATCCATCAAAGTACATTGCATATAATTAGATTCTTTAACTTCTCTATGTAAATATATTAATTCAAAATATGTATTGAGAAAAACGTTCATTGATATAAACAAGTAACTTGCATAAAGATTACAAATGGTTTTAACATAAATTTGATATTAAAAAGGAGTAGTGTTGTGGTCATTGCATAATTAATCATCTTCCATCATCCAATGCAATCAAAGTATGATCCCTAATACTCTCAGCATATTGATGACTGCTACTATCACCAGACTCATAAATGGTAGATGATGCCGCATGAAGTAAGTATTGCGTCTCCTCTAGATTTTGGTCTGGATTGATCCATGGATGCATTTCTGATCGCCTCATTCCTTCCAATTCCATTGCAACTTCCTTCATGTTAGGTCTTTTCTCCCCTTTGAGTCTCAAACACTTAGAAGCTAGAATAGCAACTTCCATGATCTCATTTTTATTTTCTTCATTCACAATGCCAATTTGAAGAATATCAAACAAACGGTCCTCTTTCAAGCAAAATAGAAAGTGATTAACAAGACTCCTTTTCTCTTCTGGCTTACCAAAGCAATGAGGTGCCTCTCCGGTTAGTAGCTCTACAAGCACTACCCCAAAGCTATAGACATCACTTTTCTCAGTTAGTTGGCTTGTGAGCATGTACTCTGGATCAAGGTATCCAAAAGTTCCTTGCACCATTGTAGCTATTTCAGTTTGATCAAGTGGAATCAATCTTGAAGCTCCAAAATCAGACACTTTGGCAGTGTAAGTGTTATCCAAAAGGATGTTTGTAGTCTTAACATCTCTATGGATAATGGGTATGGATGCTGCAGAGTGTAGATATGATAGAGCTCCAGCTGCTTCTGCTGCTATCCTTAGACGGGTTTTCCAAGTTTCACTATTCACCACACTTTTAGTATGTATAAAATCGAAAAGAGTTCCATTTTTAACAAATTCATAAACCAGTAAGGGAACTTCTCTCTCCAGACAACATCCCAATAGTTTGACCACGTTCCTGTGATTGATTTGGGAAAGAACAATTACCTCGTTAATGAATTGTTCCTTTTGACTCTCATCAACTATTTTGGACTTCTTAATTGCTATTGTTCTGTTGTTATCTTCTAGAACTCCTTTGTAAACAGTACCATAACCTCCTCTACCAATGATTGAACTCTCTTCGAAGTTGTTCGTGGCTTTCTTTAGTTGTTCTTCTCTGAAAATATGAATGGTTTGCGAAGTGTCTTCCCTTCTAGAGAGCTTTTGTAACAATAATAAACCACCATTTTGTTGAAAGAATTTCTCTTTTAATTTGATGAGCTTCCTTTTCTGGTATATTAAGAACAGGATGACAGTCCCCATAATTAGAATAAAAAATCCTACTCCTGCTCCTGCATTTGGAATATGTTCAACTTAATTCCTTAACAGTTCATTAAACAGAGTAGATAAATGCAAGAAAAGGATTCAACTCACAGAACAGAGTAAATAAATAAATATGTTGTGCTTAGCTGCTTACCAACGAAAACCATTGTATGTACATGGCAGCCTCCTTCTGTTCTTCCATTTCCTGATTGCCACTTATGACAGAAACATGTGTAATTTCCGTTGTTGTTGCGACAATTTTTATCACTTATACATGTATGTTTTCCTGGAACGCATTCATCAACATCTGCAAGAGCATAACCGAATTAACAGTATTCTCAAACATAGAATATCGGGATGATCTTCCAACTGTACACTGCCAAAGAAGCGTTTTGTTTTCCTTTTCATTCTTTATCTTGAATTTCTCCGCTTCTCACTATATCTTCTGTTGAATGCAAAGTAAGTAATCAATCAAAGGACCTGGTAAGCTTCTTTAAAAGCATTTTTAGTTGAAGTGCTTTTTAGAAAAATTAAGAAAATTATTCTAAAAATACAACGAAAACTAAAAGCATGCTTAGAGATCCAATTTTCAATGAAAATTGTTAGAAAATGAAAAACTTAATTTTTAGCAAACTACAAAATTATTTAAAGTAGTTTTTCAAATTTAGAAAATTGAAAAACATAATTTCATCTTCAATCAAGTTCTCTTATCTTTTGTGCCACCTCCACCTCTCATTTTCCTTTCACATCTTTCAACCAAAGTCCATAACCTATGTCACCTACTCCCACATCTTATGCTCTTTTGTGTCTTCTACTCTGCCAGTTGCCACTTTTCTATGATCATCTCTTACAATTCTTTTACACCTTCCACTCTAATCTCTGTCACCTCTTCATTGCCACCATTATCAACTCTCACACTCCTTTTGTGTTTCCTTCTCTTACCTTCTTCATCTCTCTATCATCGTTGTTGTCACATTTTACGCTCCTTCCACACCTCTCATCTCGACTTTCACCACCTCTGTTGCCACTGCCTCCATAGCCATTTGCCTTTTCCATCACCTTTCTTTGTTGAAGAAAGAAATATTTTGAAAATTTGATGTATCTAAACACATTTTTCCAAATTTTCATACTTTGCTAAGAAATGAAAAATTGACCAGAAATTATTCTAAGAAAATAGGAATAGAAAATACAACAAAACAACTTCTTTTGGTGATTTTTTCCAGAATCAATTCTAGGACAAAAAAATATAAAACAACAAGTGAAAATAAATTCTCTATAAATTTTTTAAAATGATATAAGACATTTTTCAATAACAACTTTCTCAATAAATTTTTTCATATAATGTGATTTTTTAAAAAATTAAATTTTGTTGAAAGAAGTTTTACCTCATTTAAACATTTATAAAAAATATTTTAATTTTTTTCTTTCTATTTTTTTTCCTAGAAGAATTTTTGAAAAATATCAACCTAAATGCCTAAAAATGAAAACAGTGCAAAAGCCGTAAAATTGTAAGTAACAAGAGTTATATAAAGGAGAGAGGTAAATTAATATTTCATGGAATAATAAAAAAATTAAATTACCTGTGCAGCCAAGATATGGGTTTCCTTCATAACCATCCTTACATATGCATCTGTAACCATTATCACTGCCCTTGTCATCGCAATAGCTATTCTCCTTGCATGCGTAGTCCCTTCTGCTCTTCTCAAAAGCACTACAGTTTTTGTCTCCTACAGACCAATCAAGAACCAATGGAAGGCTCTTGTGATTGAATCTTTGTAAATCATTGGTAGAAAAATTATAGGAGTTATGTTTAACAATAAAGGAATAGGTGCAGCCTATAGAATTTGTTGAATTGGGGAAGATTGAGGCTTCTATTTCGATATCCCTCATGTGGGGAGGAATATCCACCTGGCAACACCCTATACCTGAACATGTCTCATCCTCAGCAGTATTAAAACGATTGCCATAACATCTTGTTAAACACCCAGTTGAATATTGGTGCCCCTCGAATTGACTATTGAGATAGCCATAACTGTCGCAGCCAACAGTCACGAACTTGTTTTTCTTGCTTGAAATTCTCAGAGTACCTGTTTTCAGCCAGTTGTTCCAGTAGTTTTCTCTGTTGCAAAACCATGAGACGTATGACAACACGTCCATCTGATGATTTAGGATGCTTATGTTTGAAATAGGGATGTTGGGGCCCAACATTAAGTTCGAGTTGTTGCATGTAAGGCTAAACCTTGACTCCAAGAAGCAATTTGAGTTGCCTATACCAAATGGGTATGGAATTTCTACGTTACCACAGGTGGAGTTGCAGCCAGGTAGGGCTTGGTTTGCTGCTGCAGAAAAGGTTTGAAGAGGTGAAACAGCTAGAACTATAATGCCTAATGCAAACTTTAACACCTGACACCATTGCAAGTAGTGTTCCATTTCTTCATACAATATACAAAATAGGTCTTTGGAAGGGACGATTTAATAGTGGTTCAGAAAGGTTTCATTTGTTTATAAACTTGAAATTTTGATTATTTTTTTTCTCTGGACACGGCTTTGACTTTGATGGACAATGGTAGTTATCTGTAACCATAATGAGGAATTTTCTGAGCCAAATTAATATTCAGAAAGAAAGTTCACACAGACTGTACGATATTGA
The DNA here is from genome assembly GCA_037954015.1 of Psophocarpus tetragonolobus. Taxonomy (NCBI): domain Eukaryota; kingdom Viridiplantae; phylum Streptophyta; class Magnoliopsida; order Fabales; family Fabaceae; genus Psophocarpus; species Psophocarpus tetragonolobus. The sequence continues at coordinate 28,894,296 of CM075695.1, read as the reverse complement.
CAGTCATAAGTACGACAAAGACGTATATATAGCGACAAGAGTTACAAAGGAGATTAAGAGTATGTTTTACAAATATTATGATATATTTTTAAATTATAAGTTGTTTTAAAAAAGAAATAGGATGGTCTATAATTTAGTTTTAATTTACTAAATTTAAGTTTAGATAACATATTCTTACAACTTTTTCTTTCACATATTTTTGTATTTTTTTCTATAGAAGTTGTTTTTTGTTAAATGATTAATTATTTTGACTTAATTACTTTTTTTATTTCATTATCTTTTAAAATACTCAGTTCTTTTATTATTATTTTTAGATAAATTTTATCTAATAATTTTTTAACTAATTTCACTGTCACTTTACTATTGTTTTTAAATCAATTTTATCACACAATTCCTTAAATAGTTTTAATATTGCCTTTTCGTCATACTGAAACTATAGTATAGGAACACTATTAACCTTTACCATTAGCAACAATTTTATAACTTAAAAATTGTTGTGAGATGATGTCGGATGCTATTGAAACATCTGTAAAAACATTAACAATCAATATAATCATGCTAGCTTCAATTTAATGAAATATATAATGTTGAAGTTATTTAAATAATTTTGGAATAAATTTGATCTTAACATAGGGATGACATTATTTAAAGAATGTAAGATTAAATTAAATTTGAAAATAATAGTGGATGAAATTCCACTTTTAAAAAAAACCAGTGGAATGAAAAATATAATTAAACCAATAATTTTTAAACCATTTTTCAATAAATTATCCAAAAATATCTTAATTATAATTGATTATAGAAATAATCTAAATTTTTAAATTTTTAAGATATAATTATACTTGTTTTGTAAAAAAACATTAAATTCATTTTTAAAATATATATTGTTCCTGCACAGATTGAACAAGTTTTTCTCCTTGATACTTCGAGTCTTCCTTTAATACTCTAAATCTCAAATCCAATAGTTATTCTGAAGCAGTACAAGTAGGACCTTCAAAAGCACTCTAACGCTTAAGTCAGAAAGGAGTTGACTATGCTCTCAAAAGTACAGTATCTCAGCAGGAGAGTAGTAAAAAATTTAGTAGTTAAACATGTACTTGTCCTTTACTATTTATTATGTTTACCTTTTTAGACTTGAATTTGTATCATTAGGGTTTAGGTTTACTAAAAATGGTAGTTTGGATCTTTCATTATAGCAGTATGAATCGAAATGTCTGCCCATGTTAAAGGTAGGAGAATTTCTCCATGCACCCTCATAAATTTTCCCTACACCTCCATACATTTTTAAAATGGCAAAAAGACCCTTAATGAAAATAGTACAAAATTTAATTACCACGCTTTTTTTTTCTTTTGTTCTTTATTCTGCACCTCTCTTGTTTCACATTTCTCTCATTTGTTCTCTTGTAGGACTTTGTTTTTCTTCTCCACTAAATCAATAACTTTCTCTTCTTTTTTTTTCATGCTTTTGTGTTCTTCCCATTTGCGTTTGCTTACTTTATTCTTTCCGGTTCGCGTTTGTCTTCTCTCATGTATATTATGAAATTAGTTTTTTTATAAATTTTTTTAGAAAGCAAGAACGAACGAGACAAAAAGAAACATACCTTCAGAAGATGAGAAGAGGAGATAAAGGGTACAACAAAGGCAACGATGAATAGAATTGCAAAGAGACCGTGACTGCAAAGAATGAAGGAGGTGCAGGACTTTACAAAGCTCGAATTAGAAGAAGGACTCTGATGAAGAAGAATGAGTAAAAAGAAATTAAGTTATTTTTTAACCTAGAGGTATTTTAGATTTTTTCTACATTTATGGAGGTGTGAGAAGAAGTTATGTGAATGCAGGGAGAAATTCTCTTAAATTAGCTCGTCTTGTACATAGATTTAGTTCGGGGATAGGTCTGACTCGGAGTAGACCTGACCCAAAAAGTTTCCTCTTTCCCTTGTTATCAATATTTCTTTTGTTTTATTCGCTTGGGGTATATATATTACACATTTAAAAAATATTTTTTTTATATAATTGAGGATGTTAATTCGTTATATTTTCAATTTTATAATTTTTTTAAAATATTCCATTTAAAATAAATATAATTCATCAATATTCTAAAAATTATCATGTATCGAAAACCAAGACAGACATGAGACAATCATATTTTAACTTGCGAAATTTATATAAGGACCAAAGTAGAAAAATGGAAATAGAACTGTAATTGCTTTTGTTTTCCAAGGTTAGAATGAGATCATGATTTCACACGTTTGTATATATGCATGTGAATAGTAGACAACAATGTAAATGAAGAAAAATTAATATTTTTATTTTATTTTTCCTTCTTTTAAACTCTACTTTATATATAGTTTGTTAGGTTTATAACTAATAAATAATTCTATATGTAAGTAGTTATAATAATTATAACTATAATCATTCTCTCATAAATAGATATCATTTATTATAATCAGTTCTTATTATAAATAACTTGTTATTATTTATAACTAATTATATAATTAAATATATAGATAACTGATTATTTAAGTAGTTATTTATGCATAAGTAATTTAAATAATTAATTTTGAAAAATAAAATCATTCTTAAATAATTACTACACAGAGGTGTGAGATATGTTAAAAATTTTCTACTCTATAAATTATCCACAATGTTATGACCTTTGTCGCAAAGATGTTAAAGGCTCATGGGTACGTAACTTTTTTTGCTTAGTACATTATTCATAGGATTGTAAACACCTCTACAAAGGTGTGAAAGTTGTAAACAATTTTTTTCCTTCTCAATATTTTTTCCACATGGATGTGATTATTGTCATAAAGGTGTGGATGATGTTAGAAAGGATAACGCATTATCCACAAGGATGTGACCTAAGTCATAGATATGTGGGTATCTTTTTGTTTATTAGTATATATTTTTACAGGTTGTGATCATTCTCGCATGGATGTGGACGATGTTAGAAAAAGTTTTGCTTTTCAATTCATGTTCCACATATATGTGGTTATTGGAATAGGAGTGTGACATGTGAGATATCTAGAAATAACTCGTTATGAAATCAAATTTAACCAAAACTTTTTATTGTTTACAAATACTAAAACTAAAAGAATTTGATAATAGCTAAAAATAACATGCTATGAAATCAAGTTTAACCATAACAATTTCTTTAATAAAGTTAATTGCATTAACCATATCCATAGAATAGGTTATAGCTTTACAACATATTAAAATAACCGATTGTAGACACCTAATTTTGTCCAGCTTTTTGTACAATTTATTTTTTGCATCTAAAAATAAAATAAAAATTTAAAAAGACAAAACCAACGAAATGGGTGTATCTAGAAAAATTAGTGGGTATAGATAACAAATTAAATTCTTTTTTAGCCCTTGGGTAAAAGTGGGTACATTTAGCATGATGGGAGATGTAAATAGTAAATCTGAAAAAAGGAAACAATCCTCTTTATATTTTCATACAATGTCCAAATTTAAAAACAAAGTTCAGCCTTTGCACCAACCAAACGGGTAATGTTAAAACCAAAAAATTAAAATAATACAAAGAACAAGAAATGAAAATAAAAATAAAAAGAAGACAAAATGAAAGGAGCAAAGCAGTTTTGGTTCAGCAGCCACACGACCTGCTTTGTTCCTTCGTAACCACTAGCATTTTAGGCCTGCACGACAACCATTAACATTTTCATATTAGTACATATCAGAAATTTGTTTTATTCATAATAGTTTTGATTTTCGAAGATTAAGAGAGAAAGAAAGACTATAAATGTAAATACAACAAGAGTTTAATACAAGAAGATGCATGCACGCACACATGTAGACACAGATACATACACATGCACATGCACGCACACGCTCACGCACACACATCCACACGCACATGCACACACACATAACTATCATGATAAAAGCTTAACATCATTGTCATTTTTCCTTTTTGTTCTAAGAAAGGGTTTTAAGACAATATTTTTGGAGAAAGGGTTTTAAGACTACATTTTCCTAACTAGTTTGTGTAATATATTTGAGGATATTATAAACATACACATACAATTACATGCATATAAACATAGTTACACATCATATTCTGCAAATTAACTTCAATATTTTTTTCTACATGATGACACTAATTAATTTTTTAACTAAAATTAGCTACAAATTAGTTACTAATTGTTTTATAACTAATTTAAAAAAATTCTTGTAGTGAATTGTTTATCCATAAATTGGTAAAAAGGTTTCACATAAGAAACTTAGATTTACTATATCATTTAGTAGAAGCTTAACACCATTGTCATTTTTCCTTTTTGTTCTGAGAAAGGGTTTTAAGACTACATTTTCCTAACCACATATTTGAGGATATTATACATATACACATACAGTTACACACATCATATACAATACATAAGGTTGTACTTGTGCCAGAACTTTGATAAGAAAACATAGTAGTGGAGTGTATGTTACCATGCTCTAATCATCTCCCATTATCCAAGGCAATTAACACACGATCCTTGATGCTATCATACCCGGTATATTGATGGTTGTTTTTCTCACCACATTCATAAATAGTAGATGGTAATGCCTTATGAAGCAAGTATTGGCTCTCCTCGTCAAAACTTTGGTCTCTGTTGATCCATGGGTGCTTCTCCATTTGTCTTATTGTTTGCAACTCCATTGCCACTTCCTTCATGCTAGGCCTTTCCTCCCCATTGAGTCTCAAACACTTTGCTGCAAGAATGACAGCCTCCATGATCTCCTTTTTATTTTCTTCATTCATAATGCCTACTTGAAGAACATCAAACAAACGATCTTCTTTAAAGCAAGATAGAAAGTGATTGGCAAGAGTTCTTTTCTCCTCTAATCTGGCAAAAGAAAGTGGTTTCTCCCCAGTTAATAGTTCTAGAAGCACAACCCCAAAGCTATATACATCACTTTTCTCAGTTAGTTGACTTGTAAGCATGTATTCTGGATCCAAGTAACCAAAAGTTCCTTGCATCATTGTGGCTAATTCAGTTTGATCCAGTGGAACAAATTTTGAAGCTCCAAAATCAGACACTTTGGCAGTGTAATTGTCATCTAAGAGAATATTAGTAGTCTTGACATCTCTGTGAATAATGGATATTGAGGCTTCTGAGTGCAAATATGATAGAGCTTGAGCTGCCTCAGTTGCTATCCTTACCCTTTTCTTCCATGTTTCACCATTTACATTTCTTTCATTATGTATATAATCAAAAAGGGTACCATTGTTTACAAATTCATAAACCAATAAAGGAACTTCTATTTCTAGACAACATCCTAAGAGTTTAACCACATTCCTATGATTGATTTGAGATAGAACAATCACCTCATTAGCAAATTGTTCATTAAGGCTCTTATCAACTATTTTGGACTTCTTAATAGCAACAATTCTGTTGTCAGAAAGATATCCTTTGAAAACTATCCCAAAACCTCCTTTACCAACGATTAAGCTCTCATCAAAGTTGTTGGTGGCCTTCTTTAATTGCTCTTCTGTGAAAATTTCAATAATGTGGGAGGACTTCTCTTTCACTGAAAGTTCCCGGAGTAAAATGGAACCACCATTCTGCTTAAAGTATTTTTCTCTAAGTTTAACGAGTTTTCTTTTCTGATATATCAAGTACATTGAAGTACTCACCACAAAAAGAATAACAACTCCTGTTCCTGCACCTGCATTCATAATATGTAAAACACACTTCCTGAATTATTCTTTGATATAATATGGATATCATTCATGTTGAATGTACATAAATACATGAAAAACTAATAAAAAGAGTTTAAGAGGAAAACAATAAAATAAGTGGATGTGCTTAATTGATTTCTTAATTACCGATGATAAGCTTGGTAACTACATCTTGGTGGTTGCACCCAACTCCCACTGTTCCATTTCCCGATTGTCCCTTTGGACAGAAACATTTGTAGGACCCAATGGTGTTTAAGCAGTGTTTTTCACTTATGCATGTGTGGTTGTGCCTCTTACATTCGTCAATATCTACAAATACCAAATAGAATATTTTATATATAGTTTATTACCTTTATTTATTAATACTTCAAAAGTTATATAAATAAAAAGTTGTAATAAAAGTTCAGTGTACATTAATAATATATAAGTGTTAAACTCATTTATTCAATATAATAAATGAAAATTTCAATAATTATGTTAGATAATAAAAAAAACTTATAAATAAATTAAAAAGTCACTATGATGTTCCATATTTCTAACAAGTCAAATCCAATAAACATTTTTTCTCACATCAAACACTACATCTAAATATTTGAATTGATTCCACTTAATTTATTATCTTTGTTGTAAGAATTGAATAGGATGACAATCCAGACAATACTCCAAATTTGCTAAATAAAGAATCGGCGTTAAATTGGTCATGAACCAGCGGAATTGGTGAATATCGGCAATTCAACGGGTTAGACCAGTTTGCAGTTTTTTTAAAATTTTTGGATCATGCAATCTTTTTTTTTTTCTAAGTCAACCTTTTTAATTAAAAAATTAATAAAAAAAAAGGTTAACATATCAAAATCAGGGTGTATGTTGAAAAATTCTATTTTTCATTTATAATTATACTCTTAATCTATTTTTTCTTATATGTTATGACTTAAGTTTTATTTCTTATAAAGTATGTATGATTTATGATACTTTATGTTTTAATATTATTAATTTTGTAATAATTTTTTGTTTAATATTGTTTAGTATAATTATTATAGTATATTAATAATAAAAAATACTATTTTATTAAAACCAATTTAATATTATTTCAACAATAGTTAAACTAGTAAACAATAAATAAGTATTTTTATTAATTTGATTACTAGTCCATTTTTAAAACCAATTTTTAAAATATTGTTAATTACCATTTCATGTCAAAGTATTAATAAACTAAAACTTTTAATTAGAATAAAAAATATATATATATATATAAATAAATAAATAAAGAACTAATTTTAATTATTAAATATTAAAAACAAAAAATAACTTTAAAAAATTAGTCCATTTCCTTAGTTATGAGAGTATCATTTATGAATCCCGGATGATCTTTCCCTTCCTTCATCATCAATCGGAATGTCTTTTAATAAATAGAACTAGGGTGACAAACCCAAGGCACACATCTCGTCCAAGTTTTTATTCCATATTTAATTTAATAAATTATAGAGGAGGGATGTATTGGATAACGAAATAAGGATAGCGATATTCAAAGTTCAAACAAACTGCAAAAAATGAAAAATTGTGTTTATTCCAAAAATCAAATCATACAAAAAACTATATGCAAAGTAGTAGATAAATGAAAGTTTACTAGAATAACTTAAATACAATTGTATAAGTGTATATTGATTATTTTTCAATAATTCATGAATAGTGAAAGTTTAAATTAAAATTATGCAGGTTATCGAGAAATTTACATAAATTAATTACCTGTACAGCCATCAGGATGGTAAGGGTTTCCTTCATAGCCATGATTACATCTGCATCTGTAACCATAGTCAGAGTCCATGTCATCGCAATAGCTATTGTTCATGCATGCATAGTCTTCTCTACTCTTTGATGCTTTACAGTTTCGCTTTCCTACGGTCCAATCAAGAACCAAGGGGAGAGTCTCACTTGGGAATTTACGTAAATGAGTGGTAGAAAAATTATAATAACCATTTTTGACAACAAAAGAATAGCTGCAGTTTCCCCACTCTATAGTTGAATTACTCAAAAATCGTGCCCATACACTGATATTCCTCATATGAGAAGGAATATCCACTTGGCAACACCCTATACCCGAACATGTTCCATTTTGGAGCCTCTTTTTATAGCCATAAGAGGCTGTTAAGCACCCTATTGAATATGACTCTTCGTTGAAAGTGCTATTGAGAAAGCCATAGCTATTAGTACCAACAGTTAGTAACTTGTTTTCGTTGCTTGAAATGCTGAAAGTGCTCATATTAAGGTTGGAGTAATAGTATAAGAGCTTACTTGCATTGGTTGCGGTGTGGCAAACATTTGCCGCAAAGCTCAATACGTCAATTTGGTGAGTTAGGAGGCTTATGTTTGAGACTTTTACGTTACCAGAGTATAGTGTGGAGTTATGGCATGTAACATTGAAACTCTTATTCATGAAACAGGGTTGGTCAGATATAGATGAGTTGCCTACACCGAATGGATATGGAATTTGGATATCTCCACAAGTGGATTTGCAGCCAGGAAGGGATTGTGTTGGGGTTGTTGGTGCAGAAGCTGCAACGGTGGCTCCTACATGTAGGGCTAGAGCAACCACCATGAGCACCCAACCTAGTTGCAAGTGCTTCATCATGACTAGAGTTTTTTTGGAAGGGATAAAAATTAAGTCTTTGGAGTTTGGAAGGAAGATTAGGTTGCTTTATGCTGCGTGCCTAGTTGTGGCAGTAGTGGCAAGAGCCCTTTCGTTTATTTATAGGACGAGAAGAATGTATAATTCACCTCTTTTTCGTTAAAGTTAATATTCGTATTCATTTACATGTTTATCTAAATAGTAGTTCATGGTAATTAAACACCTGACACTCTAATGCATATTTGTACTTATCATAGTACCCCCGAAAGACTAACGTGAAAAAAAATTACTACATATTATAGGATTATATTATGTAATCTCAATCCGTAATATATAATTATTTTAATACTATTTGCAGATAAATTAATAATTAATTATATATAATAGTCTAAAATCATGTAGTAATTTCAGAACCTCAATAATTGTGACTAATGTAATATGACCTAATTAAATAATTAGACTGTCATTTATCATCTTTTATGACTACGCAAAAGTTAATTTTAAAAGTTTTATATTTTTTAAAACAAGATTTAACTGACCTAAAAATTATTTTCATTGACTTAAATTACAGTTTTATATTTATAGGGACTTAAGTGACAATATATTACACTTGCAGGTTTTAAATAGGTAGTTTACCCTTGATTATAAACACAAATTTTAGGATCACAATCATTTTTATCGGTTGTAAACGTAAAATTATTTTATTTTATTATTATATAACTCTTCTTCTCAATAACAATTTGAGTTCTAGAAAATAGTTTCTTTAAATATTTTTTAACTTTTATTGTTAAGTTACAATGTTAATATATGATATAATATGGCAACTCAAGAATTTGTAATGATTAAGAAGTCTAATAAGATATTCACATGTAATTTTTTAATTATGTTTTTAATTATTATTTATTTCTCTAGGGCCATTAATTGTTTTAAGTATATAATATATTAAGAATACAGTTTATTATAAAGAATTACAAGTCGGTATGTCATTAAACTCTTTGGTAGTGAAAATTGATGAAATTATCAATATTACTATTATGTCATTAATTAACACTTATATTTGATAGAGAATACTAAAATTTAAAATAATCTTTAAGAAATTAACAAAAAAAATAAGGGATTAAAATCAAAATCTCATTTAATTTTATAGCTACTTGTTATGCAATTTATAAAAGACATCTCTAATAGAAATCAAAAGTAAATTCACTCTAATTGTAAGAAATTGCAAGAAATATACCTTTTATATTTTTTATTTTCACTCATTAACTGCAGATTCCTAAAAGATTATTTTCACTCATTAATTATATTAAATGATCTCCATATTAAATATATTAGTTTAATATGAATCAACTAATTCTTCATCAAGTAACCCAACTCAACTTCAAGAAATTAGTTGTGTCACATATATGCATGAACAAACCCTCTACTGATGCTCTATGAATTTCAAGAGTGCTGGGAAACTTTCTTTTATGAAACTCTTTTTGTTATTGGTTAGAATTTATTGAAAATGATCACTTTTGTTGGTTTTAACTTGACATTAAATGATTCTTCTTCTAAAATTATTTATTTCTAATAAATTCTAACGAATTTAAATTAGATTTTTGAAAGAGTTTTCTTAGCACTTATCTAAGAATTTTTGTAGAAATGAATTTATGAAAATAATATCTATATGAAAGTTTTCAAAACCGGACTAATTATTGAACCAATGAAAGCATGAGTTTAGGGTTCAAAGTTCAATCGAGGTTGAATTAGATTTAATAAAATATTTTTTTAATATTTAGTTTACTAATATAGTTATATGCTGAGCAGAAAACAAGTTATATATAATTTATATAATATACAAATATAAGATATCATATTAAGTAAGCATTGTTGTCTTTACAAAATAAAGTCTCATATTACATAAAAATCTATAACTTTTCGAGTGATACTTATATTCTAAATTGTGATCTTGGTAAAAGGGGATAGCAAGTAGGGAAAGTGTTGCACACATGAATTTGAGTTTTATGAACACTATTATAGTACAAGTTTGTCAATTTTTATGATTTTTTAATGAAACCTCTCTTTTTCAAAAAAAGAAAAAAAAAGAAATTGACCTGTGAACCAGTGGTTCTCCCGATTTTTGAACAATTTATCCAATTTCCCCCACTCTTGATTAATTGAAAATATTAGACGAAAATGTTTTCAGTTCAACTGATTAAATAAGTCGGTTTGTTCTAATTTTCAAAACTATAATCTATATTATAAAACTAATATGTGTAGTGTACAGATATTTCCATATCTTATCTTCGAACCTATTAATTTATTTTATTCGATAGATCTCTTACATTTTGTTTTATAACTGATTAAACAAGTCGGTTTGTTCTAATTTTCAAAACTATGATCTATATTATAAAACTAATATGTGTAGTGTACAGATATTTCCATATCTTATCTTCGAACCTATTAATTTATTTTATTCGATAGATCTCTTACATTTTTTTTTATATAATAAATAAGCCAATCATAATTCTAATTTAAACATGATTTTAGAAACCATGTTAATAGATAATGTATTAGTTTTATTATGATTCTAATTTGAATATAATTTTAGAAATAATGTTAATTGTTAATTTATTAGTTTCATTAATAAAAGAATTCAAACTCATAATTTTTTCATCTCTTTTTTCCACGTGATATTTCAATATATAATATTAATCGTCAATTAAATTGAATATATATATATATATATATATATATATATATAATATGATAGATATGTTAAATACTTGAAAAGAGATAAGAGAGTATCTCTCGAATAGATTAATCTTAAAGGAAAGACAGATGTAGTTAAACAAAATAATCCAGTCAACGGAATGAACAATTAGGACTTTAAATATTGTGTACATTCATGACGTCTATGTGCAAATTAAAAAGCATAATAGTCTAAAGTTTTGGTTTGTTTTTTATGATGCAGTCTAAAGTTTTGTTATTAATTAATTTAGTCTCTTAGTTCAATGACCAAGTATTATTCTAGATTTTTGGTTAAAATAAGTATTATTCTAAATTTGCCTTGTAAAAAAAAGTATTGTAGATGTGAGGAACTGACTTGGCATGCTCGGATAAAAATATCAAGGCAATAAAGACTTATAATTAACGGCTTCAGTTGTAATTAAGAAAAACAAATAGGTCAAATATAAGATAGAAAAAAAGAAAATAGATTGAAAAATTAGTTATGATGAAATTAATTAACCGTGGATGTGGATGTGGATGGAGGGGTTGGACCTGGTCAAGTTGCACAGGGAAAGAGGGAGAAGAGTGCATGAGATTCAACATGTGTTTTACTTTACAAATTTTTCAAAGAATTATAGGGTGTATGCGATGTGGAATATATTCTCCATACATTGGGAGTTGTAAGGGACGTTCATATATCTAAAAAGGTGAATCAATTAGGGTATTGATTTGATTTTGTTACTTATGGGAAAGTAAAGATTGTGGAGACATTATAGAAAAAGTTTGGGTTAATCTAAATAGGACTATCCAATAAAGCGTTATTAGGACTGAAGGTTGAGAGTGAGATGTTGTGGATCCAACTCTTAAAGTTTTACTATGGGAAGTCGGATGGGGAATGGCAGGTGTAGGGTAGATATTGTTCAAGATGGTGGGCAAACCTAAACTCTATTCTTAAGTCAGGTAGGGCATCGAGGTTGGTGGGATTAAAATGTGAGTTGTAAAATGGGGGATGGAGGTCAAATTCTAGTTTGACAGTATTAATGGTTAGGGGTGCAAAGATTGTGTGACAAATTCCCTAGATTATTTGGGTTGGTCGATATGGGAGTAAGTTGATAGTCGTACATTTTTCAAAGGAGGTGCCTAATAGGTAAGTTTGGGTTGTAGATGGGTAAGACACATATGTAGTTCTATTTGCTTATAAGGTATTGTCCTCTAATTGGACTCCTCTAATGGATGATGTTTACAAACATTTGTGGGCTAATGGAGTACCCCCAAAGGTACAATGCTTGACATAGAAGCTGTATGAGAATAGGTTGTCAACCAAAGATAACTTGTTGAAATGAGGAATTTTGGAATGTTGATATTGTATGTGCTCTATGTAGTGCTCTGGTGGAAATAGTGACTCACTTATTCTTACATTGTTCATTCTCTTCACAATACTAGGTAAGTTATGTGTTTGGTGGGAGGTTCTCTACAGTGTTGCATAAGGACTTGAAAGACCACTTTTATCAATTCTAGGGATTAAGTGGAACAAAAAGGGGACACACGCATGAAAGTTTGTTTGGTTTGCTGGACTCTAGCATATTTGAAAGGCGAGGAATGTGCTAATCTTCAAGTAGCAGGGCCAGACATGGAGGGGTCTACTTGTAATTGTTCAGTTAAGCTCTTTGCTATCGTGCTACATAACGAATGTAACAACCCATTTGTTTGTTGAATGTGCAATGAATCCTTTATTGTGTTGTCAACATGTTTGGTTTCTCTTTGCTATGACTTATGTGGTTGTACTTTTGTTAAGCTATCATTTTTTGTGCTTTTAAGCTTAACTCTACTTTTTAATAATATTTTTTGACTTATAAAAAAAAAAGAATGATAAATTAGTTGTAAATATAAAATTTGTATTTTATGAAATAAATAATAAATAATAATAAAATATCAAATAAGTATGGGATATGTTGTTTTAACTTAATTAGAGATTTAGAGTTTGAGCTCTGAGTAAGTGGCTACATCATATAATTGGATGAAAAGCTTTACGGCTTATAGTGATTATTCTTGGCTTGAATAAGATTGTATTCCGTAAAAAGATTCTTGTTATTCAAATAAAAAAAAATAACAATAGAAGTATTCTAAACACAATTTTTAAATTAAATATTCTATTACCAAGGATTCGTTAATTATAAAAACCTGGTTGATAATAAGCCATTCATAGATTGTCTTTGGAAAGAAATTATTTTACATATGAAAACTGTTTATAATCCGTTAAGAACTATTGATAATGATTGTTAATGAAGACACACATGCTGCTAATGTACAATTTTTACACTGATTTTCAGGAAAATAAAAATATAAGCTCTACACATATTTTATTCTCTTTCATTATTTCATTATTTCTACACAATTAAACACAGTAACACACCATATTTTCTATCACCTTAATTTGTACTTTTACTCTCTCTTCTCTATTTGCTTATATTTATCACACGATTAAATAATGATTTAGTCATTGTTTTAGTTTCGTGGACTATAGAAACCCTTCAAAACAATATTATATTATTGAAGATTTCTGTAAAACCATGCAGCCATTAACACCTAACCTGGCTGCCCAGTATATTGCGACTATAGTGTGATTACGTTCAATTCGCCTTCAATCATAAATTATAATTAATTTTTTTATAATCCAAAAACTTATATTTAAATTGACTAATTACTTTTGCTATTTTTTACAAGTTAAAGAAATTTTATTAGAAATAATTTGCTAAGCAAAAGCAAAAGAGGTACCAGCAGCAAGATCAATAATTGCTTTCGCTTCCTTTGCTGGTTGATCTAAAGATTTCTTCTATTAGATGTATCTATCTGTTATCTTTATACTTATCTACTTAGTTATTACTATTATATATTATATACTAAGAAAAGTGTTTTTCTCCATATATGCCACACATGTCATTCTCTCATTGAAAATTCTCTCCATTTTACAAACCTATTAATTTGTATTTTAGTACAACAGTCCATATGTACTGATTAATTTATTATTCTATCATATTTTATGCAAATAATTTTTTATTTGATGTCTATCATATTTTTTCAACCACGAGATTTTAGTAAGAGACTTCTTTGAAGAGATTTAAGTTCAATACCATTTTCTCAGAAGAGTTCAGTTGTACTTAGAGTAACAATATATAGGAATTTCTATATAATATTATAAGTTATATTTATGCTTATACCAAAATTTAATAAGTAAATTTCATTATGGATTGTGAGTGATAATTAATTAAATGCATATTTTAGAAAGTTAATTAGTTTTTTTTATTGTTGAATAGAAAGTTAATTAGTTAACGTTATTTAATTTTTTTCATTTTCATTAAAAATATTTTTTTTTTCAAAAACTATCCGTTTTTGGAAGAATGATATTGATAATCAAATAAAATTATTGAAAATAAAACCTCAATTAAATGAAAAATATTTTAAATTGATGTTATTAAATAAAATGAAATTATGGTTAACATTTATTTATGTTTTAAATCGACATTCAAAATATTTTCTTAGATTGTGTTTAATAATATCCTAAGGTTATTGATTATGAAACGCGATTAATTGTATATACATATATATATATATATATATATATATATATATATTTATATATATATATATAATAATATTTTGTTTCACAAGGAATTAATTAATAATGTCTTGAAGTTATTGGTTATATCTACATGTGTAAATATTGTTAACTTTGTTTTGTAAGTGGTTAGAGATAAATAAACATCATTACAGTCAATAAGTAATATATGATTAATTTATCACTACTAAATTATTTTAGACTTCCCACGGTTGCCAGAAAAGAAAATATGAAAAAAAGAAGACAAAAGAAAGAGATAAAAAATAGAATAGAAATAAAATTAGTCATAATTTATTATTGAGGTTTTTGAACTCTCTCACTAAAAGAAAAAGTAATTTTGAAAGGTGAATTTTTTTCATGTAAAAGAGTTTAAAAGGTATTTCTACTGAAGAAACATTTTTCCTTCTCAATTCATGTATTAAAACGCACAATTTTGCCCAGGATTTTTAAAACTACTTCTAGAACATAATTGAAACCATTATAGCTTAATTAAGAAGTGCAAAGAATCGGTCAATTGTTATCCTTCCAGTGTAATATATAATTAATTAACTGCACCTATGTTAAAATTTTCCGTTAAAAGAAGACTACAGCAACAGGTAACGTAAGTTAAAAATTATTACATAATCTAAGATCATTATCCAACTAATAGATATATAATACATAATTATTTAATTATTATATTTACTTGATAAATTAATAATTAATCAGTTATATATTGTATGTTTATTAGTTGTAATAATGAATAACATGTTGTCCGATGTCGTATCATAATTTTTTGTAGGTAAGCACTCTGCACTCACCACTAAGGCAGGTTTTAAAGCAATCTAAAATAATATTATAGTTTTATGTATAAAAAATTATTATACTTATGAATATTTGTGCATGGACCTCATGCATGATTGTGACAAGCTTGCGTTTGCAACCATTTGCAAACGCAGCTAAAACACTGACTGCATGCAATCAATATTTAAAGCCTTGATTCCATTGTTTTGGTTACCTGGTTAGTCTTCCTTGCAAGTCAACAACGTACATGTCATTGGAGACAACTAAATAAGTAAATAAATAAATAAAAAAATTAGACTTATTCTGTAATATCAATGTCGAGTGATATAATAGGTAAATAATGTAATCCATACATCGTAGTCGTAATGGTTCGTCTGTATTTGCCAGCGCAACTGCAAAGTTACTGCGATCAATATTTTTTTTTTTTTTTTTGAAAGAACTGCGATCAATATTTAAAAGTTGGGTTAGGTATCATTTTCTTCTCCAAAAGTAACAGACATTGACATTTATGTTTTTTAAAAAATAGGTAATTAATTAATTTATAATTAATCTATTGTATGAAAACGCTGTCTAGGGAATACATTTGCAAAATAACAAAATCATACAATTTGATCCACATATTTAAGTGTCAATTAATGTTTCTTAATTCCAAGTTCGAAATTAATGTTTCTTAATTCCAAGTTCGAAAATAATAATTCACTGTTTAAAAGTCTTTGTCTTGATCTGATAATGATAATTCACACTTTAAAATACCTTGCAAGTTCGCAACATGTGGTCACTGATATATTACTAATGTGGTTTGACATATTGGTTCTTCACTGAGCTTTTGTCCGTGTGAACATGGACAAAAGGAAATAAGAATAAAAAAATATCTTAAAAACCTAGATAACAGGGTTTCATCTATCGTGGGTGGCATGTAAGGGTGAGCATGGGTCAAATCGGTTGGATTTATGTCCAAAATCCCACATCTAATTAGCCTAACAGGTAGACTTTTGAACACTTGAATCTGTTATGAGTTCTTAACACCCAGAGGATATTACTATAACTAAGTTTAAACAATTTTTTTTTAATTTTATTTTATTTAAAGACATGACATACTGTATATATGCAGGAACTAATAAATATAAAACTGATATATTATAAAGTAATACAAGTAAAAATAATTTATTTCTCAAAACATGAGTACTATATACCACATGAAAATATTACATTATAAAACAATCTTAGTTAGTCTACATCCTTTGAAACTAACATTTCTAACTCCATCGATATAGAGTCATCACATGTGTACTGAAATGAAAGGAATTTAAGAGTGTCAGACATTATATCTTAGTGAGTATTCATGCTCCATGGGTGGTTTAGACTCGTCTATCAACATTTAGCTCTCATTGGTTTTAGTGCGCATACTAAAATTATACTAAATTCACCTCACCTAAGGTTAGATTGATTATTTCAACATTAATGTATCTAATCAACTTCCTAATCTTTTTATGTAATATTTTCTATTGTTATCTTCCTATGCTTTCACTTCTATTGTTGACATCCTTTTGTATATATCTCTTAGCTATCTTAGTTAGAATCCATTTCTCCTTTACATGTGTTAGTTGAATTTATTCATCATAAAATAAAGTCCACCAACAAACCTTAAGGTAATCTTAATGTGGTTTGACAATCTTTTTTAAACTAGATTAAAATTTTATTGTTTATTTCCTCATTCATAATCGTTCTTGCTTCTCTAAAATCACAAAACATTACCATCATAACTAGCATATTCATACCCATGAGGTTAGCACAAGGTAATCCACCTATACACAAGGCAAAAATTCACACATGCAATACAATGTCCAACATAACTTAGAAATTAATATTAGACATGTTAAGGGATATATAAAGAGAATGGATACTCAACAAATGTGCAACAAATGAATATATCACAAACGTTAACAAACACACTGTCAACTTAAGACCCTTAACTCATGAAAACTTATGCTCTTAAACGTATATGTATTTGGTATGATAGCTCTTAACATAACATATGCAACACAATGTCAAACATAAATTAGAAATCGATTTTACACATGTTAAGGGACATATAAAGAGAATGGATAGTCAACAAATGAATATATGACAAATAAACACACATCAACTTAAGATCCTTGACATAAAAAGTTATGCTCTTAAGTCTATATGTATTTGGTATCATATTCATAGCTCTTAACATAAAGTGCACATATGAGGTAGTTTGGGAGTACATGTAAACACATAAATTACTACATGATGGGTAATACAAATCCATTCTTACCAAGATTAAGATTCAATTGAAATTTGTCGATGTTTCTATAGTTGTCAAGGCTACCTCTTATCTCACATGTTCATAAGATGCTTCCAACTACTTAAAAACCCTAAGACCAAGATAGAAGATCGAAGGTGCCCTCTTTATCGAATTCGCAAACAATATTTCTAGCAAAAGGTTGTATGAACGAATGGACTCTCATGAAGCACATGATACATAGGCACAATGCTAGGCGATACCCATACTTCAGTTTTGTTAGACAAATTCTAAACTTCACGAGTGACTAAGCAAAGGCTTGTTGATCATTTACGTATAGCTAAATAACAGCTTAAACTTAACTCTTGATTAATACATATAAACTCATAAAAACAAACAACCCAAGCAAAGGTTCTCATGATAGTGCAACATCTCATTCATATAACTCATGATAAACATTTTTATACATATACACATAATTTTTGCACTTAGAGATCACCACTACATTTTTCTAATTAAGCTTGCAGTATTACTTCACTCATTTTCAACTAAGTATCTATAACCTCTGTAGAATTTAACTACGATATATAAATTTATATTAATCCTCTTGATTCTTATATAGTTTTACATCTAACACATTATATAAATCAATCATGTTGACTTCAAGACCTAGTTCAAACATTTACTATATAAAAAATTTAAGGAAGCATGAAAATCATAATTCTGAGAACTTTACCTTTGTCACTAATTAGTTCATAACTTGAGTTTTATACCTTTCTTAGTGAAATCACATTGGTTGGATAACATATATGGACACAACTTTAAAAAAATATCACTTTCTCAAATGAGTTTATCACTTATATACTGTCAATGTAAAAAGAGTTTTACACTGACGGTTAATGGCAATTCTTTGTTTACATAACTTTTAAAATATTAATTGGTAAAAGCAACAAACTTACTATTTATAAAAGGTTGTAACTAACTGTCAGTGTAAACTTTTTACACTAATAGTGTATATGTGTTTTTCTCTTCTCAAATTCCGTAAAACTTTGCATAGTTACAATCTTTGCATAGTTTTCCCTCCTAAGGTTTTCTTAGTCCTCTAAAACTCACTATAAATTATCAAATTGAAATAAAACACATTCTTAAAATATTTAGCAAAAAATACATATAACAATGATAAAGCAAAAATAATTCCATCCTCCAACTACTAATTATTGTAATTAATAACAACACCATGAAAATAGAAAAATCTCTCATAGTACAAGAATTAACTCAAACATCTATTAACCAGCATGAACATCTATTTTTAGGCTATGAAAAGATAAATCCTCAAAAAAAATATGATCATCATATACCAAACAAATAATTAAAAAGTATAAAAACATCTTCATGCATAAGGCTCCACATTGTAATGCCATTTATTTTATAAAATAACCTTCTTAATAGTTATCCTAATATAGTATTAAAATATAATTAATATATATATATATATATATATTCTTGTATTCTAAATTTTACAAAAAAAAAAAATAAAAGTACAATTAGCATGTTATAGTCAACAATACTACATGTAAAATTATCATACATTTATCATACATGTCACTTTAATGTATAAAATATCAAAAAGCTAGATTTAACTACTGACACTAAAACATATACATTAAAAAAGGTTTAATCCTACCCTTTCCATCTATAATATAGTCAAAAAGAAAAAAGTCTCAAATAGAGTAATCAGTCTATGCCATTATGTGTGTGTATATATATCACTATTCGTTCTACTATGATCCCTCAGACGGATCACTCCCTGTGACATCGTTATCAACCTCATAATCATTATCTCCCAATACTCCATGTGCTTTAGAAGGTCTAGTTGCAGATCCAAGTGTCCAGTTAGTAATAAGGAAACCATACTAAATACTAGGTGAATATAGTGGTAAAGGATAACTAAGGAATACACTAGTTAGCAATGATGACTCAAAGTACTGATCCACAGATGGTAATAATACATTAGTCATAGCATCACAGAACGGGGTGGAGCCATTGACATGTAGCCAGGAGTAGGAAGAGAGGTCAATATCACATGTAAATCTACAAAGGAATGTGGAACCATACTAGTAAGGTCTATGAGCATAAAGTAAATAGTAACTATCCTATAAAAGTATCTAAATCAGAGTCAATATCATGAGTCCAGAATCTCTCATTACTGTAATCATAGGACACTGTCAACATATTCACAAACCCCAAGAGAGTCATATACCACTGTTCATACAAAATTTTACCATACAAGAAAATAAAACAAAATAAAGGAGTGAGACATTTATGATTTTTAACATTTGAAATTACAAAGTGTAGTGTTAGAGCTTAACACAAACAAATGGTCCTTATTTAAGATCACATATATGCTTAAATGAAATGCAGTAAAATCTATGATCTTTTTTTCTAAATATATACATGCATGTAGGGTCCATTACTAATCCCATATATTTAGGGGAGATAATTGGGAGCTTATCACTTCATCCCATGATATCATCGTCTATATTTTAACTAGGAGTCTTATGCTTTATCAGCTGTTCATAAGAATAATGTTCAACCAATTTATCAATTTGAAATAATCCTCATACTAATAAACACATACTAATGATCTCATAATAGTAAATACTCATAAATATAATATAAATATATATTTATAATATGCACATGATGCATGTATCTAAAAAACCTCTTCTGATATAAGTTTTTATTTTATTTTATTTCTTAAGAATACGATAAAACTTTTTCTTTTTTTATATGTACCCTTTTTCTAAGAGTACAAATCCTAATAAAACATAGTCATCATTCACATCATAATATAAATTTAAATATCATCCATATTGATATTTACAATTTCTTTATCAGAGTCTCAGACAATTATAAATAAATTTTAAGTTTATCATCTATTAGTTATTTATTTTTGTTAAGAATAATAATTCAAAACTTTTATTTTATAAAAGATTTATTCATTCATATCTCCACTTTTATTATTATTATTATTATTATTATTATTATTATTATTATTATTATTATTATTATTATTATTATTATTATTATTTATCCATGAATTTGACACTTTCAACTAATTAAACTATATTCATAATATTCACTTACATAAAAAAATAATTATTATTTAATATATTAATTTATCATATATATATTTAATTATTATTTTTATATTAAATTTTAGTCTTTTCTTTTTAAATTCCATTCACCTAACAATATATCATAAGAACTGGTTACTTTTAGAAAACATCAAACCTTTGGTTCTTAATTAACATTTGAAAACACTTCTATAAAATCTCTATATTATTACTGTTGAAATACTATCGCACTTATCCTTAGTGCAGATGTTTCTCATGAGATTAAAAGGTGATTCCATATATTTAATGCATTTCTTATAGAAACTTCATTTGAATTTCATTTATCTTTACATGTTGTGTTAACTCTGGTGTGAAGGTACCTTTTAATGAAGTTTATGTTATCAAACAAATTATTGATTACTTATCTAGATTGTTGCTAAGAATTTTCCACCACATGCAATTTTCTGTGCAGTATAACCCTTCTATCAGGGTTGGGAAGAACCATATTTTCGTTCTATAAGACTCCCTCTAGATGTAGAGAGTTTCAGTTGAAGGGAGAAAAAGATAGTCCTTGTGATATCCATCTATACAAGTAGATTCTACAAAAACACTTTATTGTTCTCTTTACAACTGGAACTTGATTACGGGAGAGAAACGGGACGTCCCAATACCAAAGGGGAGGTATAGTGACCATGGGAATTGAAGGTTGGAGAAGAATGGGGAAAGGCAATGATGCATTTGTCATAGGCAGGTTCATTGTAATAACAGTAAAGTGTACCCATGCGGCTGCAACAACACAAATCAAAGTAAAGGAAAAGTACAAATGTCGTTAGAAGAGGAGGATAAAAGGTTAAACAGGGAGAAGAATCTTTGTGCTATAGTAAAACAAAATGTAGGGATACAATCAAAGGGTGCATCATAATGATAATCAATTGGACCCTAATACGACTCAATGTCAATCTTCTTTGGAAGAATGAAGCTCAAAAGGGATTTGATAAATGTTAGCATAGCTTCAAGAGTAGTGTCTCAAGACTTCAAGGTCCTTATCTAACTATTTTAATTTTTTTTATTTTTTATCCAATTTTTGAAATATCACTAAGATGAAAACGTACACCACACAGTGAGATTTTTAATAAATATATATTTTTTACTCATATGGAACAAAACACTAAAAAAAATATAATTTAAAAATTGATATATTACCAAAATTTATTCACATGTTCCTCGTATAATATGAACATATATTCCATAGGTTAATTCTTCAAAATACATGTACTTAAGAGACGAATGTAAGGTCAATAAAAGTTATTTGACAACAAGCACAACATTTAATTTTGAAGTATCAATCATACTAAAACATTTACCAAACTCTCTGACTATTTATATGAGCACTTAACCAACAGTTAAATTTTTTTAGAGATAAATAGTGTATAATTTTTCCATTGGATACAATAGTCCTGCCATTACTCAATTCTTTTATTAAAGTACATATAGTATATTTACTTAAAAAAAAGTACATATAGTATACATATGCACAGAGACACATAGATATATACTTAATATGCATACATACTCATTACAAAAGATTTTACTTCAAGTAGAACATTGAAAAAAAGCCATAGTATAATGCATGGTGCCATGCATGTTATATTCATCTTCCATTATCCAAAGCAATTAGTACACGATCCTTGATACTATCATAACCATAACCATACTCAGTATATTGATGGCTACTGCTGTCACCACGTGCATAAATTCTAGATGGCGATGCGTCATGGAGTAAGTATTGGGTTTCCTCAAGATTTTGGCTTTTATTGATCCATGGGTGCTTCTCCATTTTTCTTATCGCGTCCAACTCCATTTCAACTTCCTTCATGCTAGGCCTTTCCTCTCCATTGAGTCTCAAGCACTTTGTTGCAATAATAGCGACCTCCATTTTTTGTGCACTTAAAATGTATTTTTACATTTCAAAATTTGTTTAATTCAAAATGCTAAAATTAACTACTCTATGTGAAAGGTTTCTGTGTTTGAGAACCACTAGAGTTTGTTTGATTAACAATTTAATTTGAATCATTTATTAAAATCATACAATTATTATTATGTTTTTTCATTTCTCACGATAACATGTTTCCTCATCTGAGTTGTCCTGTATATATGTGTGTCTGTATGTGTGTGTGTATATATATATATACACCTTATATTTTATTTTTATGTATTTGTAAAACTATTATTTGACTTATATTATACTGATAAATATATTTTATTCAAATAAGTGTTTAGTAACTATTTAAGTACAAATATAAATATATATATATATATATATATATAATTATGAGTTATGTATTTTTTTATAAGGCAAAAGATATTATTAATTTGAAGTAAATTACACAAAACAACACAAGAGGTGACTGTGTAATGTAACAAGATAGATTGATACAAACCATACCTCCCTTAGATTCAATACATTAAGAACGCAACTTGGGATTCATAATCCATTCAGCAAAAGAGTGTGATGTTAATCTTAGTGCATCGCTTCATTCCCACATTGTTAATTGTATGGCTTAAACTACATTAGCAATTTCGTGAACTTGATCCTTGAAAATTTTGGCATTTCTTACCTTCCAAATTTGCTAGAGTCCTGCAAACAAAATGAATGACCATACTTACCTTCGCTGAGTTATTCTAATGACTACGCTCATAAATTGTAGGCAATGTTGGCGAAACTCATTGTGAAACACTGTAGAAATGCCCCACCACTTGCATAGTTAGGACCAAACCTGATTGGATAGAGCACAACCAAAGAACAAGTATTGACTTATTTCCTCTGCGACTTCACAAAAAACACATCCTTCATCATTGGCTGGTAAAATTCACCACTTACTTAGATTCAACCTTGTTGGCAATTTGGTCATTCCCATAAAACCTCTCTCCAGACTAAGTACTGCATCTTCAGGGGAATTCCTTTCACCCATAAAACCTTAAAAAATTTGTCTTCAAATTGGGACCCCTCCGACAATAAGATCCTATAAGCCGAACTCATTAAGTACACCCCTGACTCCACTGCGACTGACCTCCACGTATCCTGGTAGCCTTCATTCAATTGGGCTGATTCTAACTTTTGTTTTAACACACCTAATTTCTCTTCCTCCCAAACAAAGAGGTGTCTACTCTATTTCCACTTCCAACCCAAACCCTTCTCCCACATTTCCTTCATCATGATATTCTTGTCAAGAGCTAACTCAAATAACCTGGCAAAATCCACTTGAAAACTTTGATCCCTTAGCTAACTATTCTTCCAAAATAGAGTATTCCCCCTTCCCTCACCTGACGCTTAATCTTTTTAGACCACAGCCTTCTTCACCTATCCTACCTCTCTCGATTGAAAGAAAATCTACTCACCACCTAGAACATTCCCTCCCTTGAACCTCCCACTGCCTCTCTTTCTTCTGATATTTGTACTCACAACTTATTACTCTCTATAACTAACCTCTACTTCCATTTTCATAACAAAGAGATATTAAACCTCCGCATATCTCTCAATCCCAACCTCTCTTCTTCTTTCGTCCTATACACTCTCTTCCATGACACCCAATTAACCTTTTTGTTTTCCTTCGACCCTCCCCATAGAAATTATTTGAATAGAGTTTCAAGTTTAGAGATTATACCTTGCAGAGCCTTGAAGAATGACAGATAGTAGATTGACAAAGCAAACAATACTAATTTAATAAGCACCACTCGTCTCGCTATTGAGAGAGATTTATGCTCTCATGCTGAAGTCTTTTGCAAACACATTTTATTACAGGCTGCCACATCGCACAAGAAGATGGATTATCACCAATAGGCAAGCCCAAATAATAAAAAAGAAATTCACCCACCTTACAGTTTAACATAACTAACACCTTATGCATCCAACAGTCTGGAACATTAATTTCATACAATTGGCTCTTACAAAAATTCACCTTCATCCCCGAGACCAACTCAAATACTTGCAGCACAGATTTAATCACCTCCATTGTTTGCCAATCTTGTTAAGCCATAATGAGAGTGTCATAAAAAAATTGTAAATGTGACTAAGCCCACTCCTTCAAAACCCGCAATATTATAACATTTCCACAACTTCCTACCCACCGCAGTTTGGATTAATTGACTAAACCCCTCTGTTGCAATAAGAAATAAAAATGGGACAATAGGTCCCGTTAACGAAGGCTTTTCCCAATACCAAACTCCTCTGTTAGGCTCCCGTTCACTAACACCGACATTCATGTCGAGCCCACACATTCCTTCATCCACTATAACCATCTTATGCCAAAACCCATTCTCTCCATAACTTTCCACAAGTAATTCCAACATACTGAGTCATAAGCTTTTTTGAAATCAACTTTAAAGAAAACTAGAGATTTTCTACATTTCTTTGAATCCTCTACCACCTCATTTGCTCCAAGTACCCCATAAAAAATTTGCCTTCCTGCCACAAATGTTGTTTGAGTATCCATAATTATATTATGCATAACATCTTTGATTCTTTTTGCCAATACCTTAGCCAACACTTTATACACACATCCTATTCGGGAAATTGGGCGATAATCTCCTACCTTATGTAGTTATAGTTTTTAGGGATCAAAGATATGAAGGAGATGTTGGACCCTTTTACTAATTTACTGTTCAAATTAAATTCCTCAAAGAATGCCACAAAATCTTTCTTCATCAAGTACCAAAATTCCTTCAAGAATAAAAAACTAATCCCATTTGGGCTTGACTCTTATTTAGGGTCGCAATCCCACATGACGTCATTAATCTCCTATTCTAAGAAAGGTCTTTCAAGGTACTCTCATGCCTCAGATGTAATCTTCTTAAACCACACTTCAAATTTCTGGTGAGACTGTATCTTTTCTTGAAAATGATGCTCAAAATGGTCTTTCACCTTCTACTTTAACCTCCCCACATCCATTACATCCTCTTCATCAAAGTTAAGATTGATGATTTCATTGAGTTTTCTCCGTTTCACCAAGGATCTATGAAAGAATTTCATATTTGCATCCCCTTCTCAGAGCCATTATACCTTGACTTTTGATACATCATAGAGCAATTCCTTCCCACCCATTTTTTTAAGGTCCTTATTTAGAGTTTCCTTGTTTGTACCTCTCATTCCTGTATACCTTCCCCCTCTTGTTTGAGATCCAGCTCATGAAGTTCTTTCTTAACCATTCAATTCGCTTGTCAATATCTTTACATATCTCCTTATTCCATATCTTAAGCTTTTCTTTGAGCCTTTTTAGCTTTTCCTTCAGTGTAAATGCCTTCCTTTCTTAGACCTTGAGTCACTACCATTGCTTTTCCACAAATGGTTTAAAATACTTATCTTTGAACCAACAATTTAAGAATATGAAAGGTTTTGAACCCCAATTAAATTCTCCATCCAACAGCATAACTGGGCGGTGGTTCGAAACTCCTCTAGACAACCCCCATTGTTCCACATTACCCCACAACGACAAAAAGCCTTTCGACAACACAAATCTATCCAAATGACTCATTGTATGTCCATCATTTCTATACCAAGTATATTTTCGCACACACATCTTAATATCTAATACTTACGCCTCCTTAATGAAATCATTAAAAAACTGTGTCTCTCCCTCCCTCGAATTTTTGCCTACCCTTTTACATTCCTCCTAACTCCTAACTACATTAATTTACCCATAATACACTAACACTCTCCTCCCGTAATCTCCTTACACCTTTTTATACTATTCCAACAATTTTTCCCCCTCTTAGTGAGAAAAATGGTGACCGAGAGTGATGGTTAGTGCGATGATGAGGAGGGAGCAGAGTAGACCAAAGTGAGACCAAAAAGAATGGCAGCGAGGAGATTGGCAGCAACAATAGGCACTCAGAAAGTCCCAACAGCAATTTTCTATTTCACTAATTTTCTAGACAACTTTCAAACAAAGGCGTTGTGGAAGATTTTCTCAAAATAGGGTCAAGTGAGGTATGTTTTCATCCCTAAAAAACCTAATCAGAGGTTTTTTCACTTTTGGATTAGTAAGGGATGTAAAGCTGCTTAAAAAATGTTCTGATGAAATCTAGATTGGGACTTACAAATTGTGGGTAGACATCCGATGTTTTAGGAGAAAAGAAATTAAGGTTGTGAAGGGGGTGAGGCCAGGTGAGAACATTGGAAGGTCTAAATTAAAAAAACCCAACGGAGAAAGGACCAAAGTAGTAGACCTAGTCAATAAGAACAAGAAACTTGTCGAAGGAAAACCAAAGGTGTTACGTAAGGAATGGAGAGTCAAGCAAATATAAAGGTTTGAGCGTCGCGAGATGGGAAAAGAGAAAAAAAGGCTATAATTCATTGTGGAGGAGGAGGTGATTAAAGAATTTGAGGATTGTTTTGTGGGAAGGGTTTCAGACCTCGTGATAATTTACATGCTACAAGATCGCCTGATTTGCGAAGGGCTTAATTCTCTAAAGACCATTACTTTAGGAGGCAACATGGTCCTAATAAAACCCTTGCAAGGGGAAGTATTGGAAGAGTTGTTTAAGGAGTCATCCGCTTTAATGTCCACATATTTTTATGAGGTGTCTAAATGGAATCAAACAGTCGTGGCTCATGATAGGCTTGTACAACTTCGAATCAAATGGGTGCCTATGTATGCTTGGACCGTGAGATTTTTCAAGTTAATGTTAGTAAAGGTAGGAGATTACTTAACAATGGATGATGGTACTGCACGTCAAAACCGGATGGACATAGCCCACATCTTAATCTGAACAAAGGAATGAACTCTCATTAATTTGACGCAACAAGTGATGGTAAATGGAATTAGTTTTGAAATTAACATAATGGAAGAGGTTTTTCTATGATAAATTATGTGTCCAATTATGCAAAGGAGAGAGCATCGGAAGAATTGGAGGACGAAACCAATTGGTGGCTCAAGCAGTGGAAGGTGCATGAAGGAAGGATATCATATTTGAATTTGAAACAAAAAATAGGTTAGAATCGCAGTGTTATGATTCAGCTACACAATTTTTGACTTATTTGGAGATAGGAGATTTTTCTCAGGATGCAATTAGTGGTATTAAAGAGCCCAATACTGGAATATCGGGTAATGTGGAATTGAATTTAATGCAAACAATGAATGTGGAGCTAATTCATAATGGGACTATTACCATTAAGGATTAGGTTGTGCAAGGGGATAAAACCCACAATATTGACGGTGTGTCAAAGGGGGTGTCGATATCAGCTTGGAGAAGTCAGGCTCAAGACTGTCAATGAATGAAAGAGATAACAAGGAAGGTGTAGGTAGTAATGGACCTTTTACTTCAAAGAATCAAGGTATGGTGGTTGCATTGCTGTAGGATGGGCCAATCATCAGAGGTGTGGGAAGAAATGGTCTTTCAAGTCACATGATCTCAAGTAGGGAAGGTGACGTGCAAGACAACCCCATTGAGGGTCACAAATTTGGGAATAGAAGTGAGTTGGAATGGAACATGGAGTTTTTGTGACCTTGTAGATGGGTCACACTTATTACACGTAATATTGCAACAGAAGTCTCAGGTCCTTTTGGATGGTGTAGACAAAATTTGAATGGTCACAGAAGGGGGTGCTCGAAGGCAAACTGAGTTAAAAAATCAATGAAGTTTGTTTGTGAACTAATAGGCCACAATATAGGTTCAAAGTCAGGGGAAACATGGAGTTTTTGTGACCTTGCGGATGAGTCACACTTTGAGGATGATGATCGAAAGCTCGCGACATTAAATTATCAATACACAGAGAATCATCACGTAGTTGTTATACTAGGCTCAGAGACTCACAATGATTGTGTGAACGATCATTTATTTCTAGTGTAGAATCGGGTGCTAGAGAAAGTGGGTGTTGGCTCCATATAGACGCATTTACCAGGCTTAATGGTTATTGGGAGGAACCGAATAATATAAAAGTGGGAAGTGGAGAAAAGGGCTTGTTGGAAGGGTTGGAGGAAGAGGTCAGGGAGATAGAGTGTCTAGTAGAGGTAGAGGTCGAATATGCAGTGGAAAAGGGTAATATCTTAGTGGAAAAGATGATCAAGCATAGAGGTAGACCTTAGAAAGGGGTCAAGTAAGAAGGTGGCAAGAAAAAAATGGAAGGCTCATCGAGGATTTGGGGTGTCAAGAAACAAGTTGTGGCAAAGAAAAGAGGCTTGTGGTTTCAAGAGTTATAGAGTGTTAGGGTGGTGGCGAAAAAGGTGTGGCAAATAGGGAGACAATTGGGTGTGGAGAATGATCGAGAGGGAGATACAAATATTGTAGGCAAGTTGGCAAAAATAGAGGAGAGGGTTAGATTGGCAGTGGGAGGAAGAGGAGATAAAAGGAAGTTATGAAGGTATTATCAATTAATATAAGAGGGTTGGGAGGGAAAGTAAAGAAGTTGGAGATAAAGAAATTGATACCAGCTGAAAAACCAAATGTGATTAGCATCCAGGAAATCAAAATGGAAAATATTGAAAGTGGGTGATCTTAATTATTGTGGGGCAATCCAAAGGTAGATTGGTGTTTTAAGGTGTCAAATGGTCTATCTGGAGGTTTATTAACAATGTGGGATCGAACAAAGTTTAAGCATGAGGATTTTGAGGAGGATAATTTTGTAGAAGTTGTAGGCCAATGGCAAGGAAAAATTCTTTGACACACATGGTTAATACACAATGTGTTCTAGAGTCAACGCTCACTTTCTCCGGTGCTTGATTATTTTAATTTTACTATTTATTATATAACAATTTATTAGAACCCAATGTCTATGAAACCGATCGATGAACTGAAGATTGTGTAAAGGATCATGTATATTTATTTTTAATGATACATATTTAAAAATTTATATTCCTATTAGCTAAAACACAACTTATAGATGAAATAATTGTTAGTTTAATTTATCTTTAATTTTACTCTGTTTATTATATACTTAATTTATTGTCATTTATTTGATAATTTATTTAAAAATGAAAGTAAAATTAAAATAAAAAAAATCAATTCAATTCTACACGTTGTGGATTGAATTAAATAATTGCTTTAAATTTAAATTTTAAACAAAATTATTTGGAAAATAACTTAAAAATTAAAATAATTAAATTAAGTGAGTTTCCAAAACTTGATGAACAAAAATATTTCTGACAGGATTTTGATATTGAACATATTTTGACATTTGTTTCAAGTGACACAAATAAGCTAAATAACTTACTTCCATATATGCATCTCATTTTTTTATGTTTTAATTTTGTAATTTAATTTCAAAACTATATTTTAAAATGAAAAAAATATTTATACATCGTCACCGTAAAAGTGTTTTACATTAATATTCAATCATAATTCTTTATATATAATAAGATTATTGACTTTATTCATTAATATTTTAAATGTCATGTAAATAAATAATTATAATTAAATATTCGTGTAAAACTATTTTACACTGTCAATAAAACTTTTTTAACATCTTTAAATATGATTTTCTTTGTCTTCGTTTAAATTTTTTCAAAAATACTTCTAGAAAAAAATATAAAAAAGTTAAAATATTTTTTCATAATTGTTTTAAAAGATATGAAACTTTTCGTAAATTAATTTTTAAAAGTCTTACTTTTTTTAAAAACTTATAGAAAAACTTTTTATTTATATTATTTTCTTCTAAAAAAATTTATAAAGAAACTTATCCAAACAATTAAAGTCTCAAAACACATATATCCTCTAAATAACTTCAAATCATAATATGTTTATTGAGAAATAAAAAGAAATCAATCAAAATATATTCTCCAACACTGAAATAACATAACAATGAAATATATGTTGATAAGAGTTATAAGTGATCTAAATCCTAAAAACTAAGAAGAAAAAAGAAGAAGAGCAAGAAATCACATATTAAAATACTTTGAATAAAAATCCAATAAATTAATAATTAATTAATATTCTTGGATATAACAAATATGTTTCGAAACGTTAAATTCTTAAGCCATTCAAAAGTTTCTTTTACTCAACTCCAAGCTAAATCAGCTCTATTTTACAGAGATTCTTCCAACTCCCAAGTCTCCAAGTCAAGTCTTTCTCTTTGGCAAAGTAAAATCCGTCAAATCTGTTTTGGCTTAGGGCTAGGAGGCAGGTTGTTAGAACATATAAAATTAGAAATGTCTTTTATCTTTCTAAAGGCATAATAATTTATTTATAATAAATATAAATTAAATTTGACAGTTACGCACACTTATTTGTAAAAAAATTTTACATTAATATTTAATAAAAAAATATTTAATTATAATATATTTATTAATTTTATTAATTAATATTTTAAAAATTATATATATAAAAAGGCTATATTGAATACTGGTGTAAAATAGCCTTTCTTTCATATAAATTTAAGTTTACATGTCATTGCTTTTTGACGACCATGCATGTGTTTTTTTGACTTCTACGATAAATGAATATAAAAAAGTAACGTGATCTCCATGCGTACACTTTTTTCTTTTTTATCATTTTTCCGTTTATCTCGCTTTCTTCCTTAGTCCTCCTCCTATGAATTTTCCGAATTTTGTATAATCGGTTTGTATCTTTAATCTTATCGCCCTCCTTCTTTGAACTTTCCTTTTGCACTTTTGACTTAAAAAAATCATTACCCTTACGGCAATAATTCATGAAATTCGTCACTACCGGTCCAATTTTTATAAATAGCATATTTAATTATTTTAAGTTAATAGAATTAGCTAATAGAAATTTAGTTAGTTATTATAATTAATCATTTTAAAGAGGTTAAAGTATATATATATATATATATATATTTTCTTATTAGAGAAAAAAGTAAAATAAATATTTTTTAAAACAATAATAATAAGGAAAAGTATATTTATATTATTAGTAGCATTTGCATATTATAAGTTAAAGATTAATTGAGAAGGTAAATGAATTGGATGGGTTAGGATCATTAGGGTTGTTATATGAGAAGGGAAGGAAGAAACATGACCATTTTTCTCTCATTTTTTACCCTAGAGTTTCTTGAAGCATAGAAAAAGAAAAAGAGAAATCATAGAGAGAGAAAAAAATAGCAAAGAAAGTTATAACCGTACAAATCGTGTGCATTTTTTGTAATTTCATCACTGCAAATTCGTTAACTGTTGGATTAGACTTGAAATTGAACAATAGGTTTTCAGGCATGTGAATCTCTATTATGTCTTTCAGATCTTCATTTGGATCTATGGTGTGGGAGAAAACCGCAGCGCAATAGAAGATTTGTTTTGGCAAGGGTTCGTCAAATCAGAAAAAGAAATTCTCCAGTTATCTTTGTTTCTTCATCAGGGTAAGGGGGTGGGAAACTATCTCATATGTGGCATGTATAGGGACATGGGTAATGAAGTGATCCCTAAGCTTCAATAAATTTATGTATGTCATTGAAGAGTTATGCGCACGTGCAGTGAGTGCTGATAATATGTTTTTGTGTGTGATTGTGTGAATATATTGTTCGTCTCAATTATCATTATATTTTTGTATTTGAATAATAAGAATGCTTTGGCTTTTCTAACTCCTCGGTATTTAGCGTTCATGAATATAACTAATGAAATTCTATATTAATTTTGTTGGATTGGTGGCTTTGAGGTTATTATTGATTAAGCATGATTTGATATGTTGGTTTATTAGTGTATTCAATGTGTTTTCATAGGATGATTAATTATAGGATAAAATAGTCTATGTATAATTAATACTTTGGCATTAAGGTGTTCTCTTTTTATACCCTAAAGGTTAGCAATTGTAATGTATGTTTGTAACAATCTATTGGATAGTTGGAGTAGTGTTTTTCAATTTCTTGTGATTAGTTATAACAATTGAATTAGTTGGAATGAAGTTATAGTTGATTTATCATTGTTTTATACCTATTTTATCTGAATAATTGATTGGGAATGATTTGATTTCAATTTCATAATGTACAGTGTGTTTTGATGGACTAAGTAAATTTAGAAGAGAGAAACAATTAAAAAAAAGTAATGCTTATTTTATTGTCAATGTTCATGATCTTTGGATGAGGAAATTGATAAAAAAAACGATATAATTTGTGAAAGTGGTATTCATGAAATTTATAGCTCTAGATGTTATCTAACTAATTCCTTGGTTTCACCCCCAAAACGATACATAGAACTAAAGTTATGATCAGATTAATGACTAAAAGTCGAACTGCTAAAAATTAGGCATATTTTACAATCAGCGTTCATGATTTTCATATGAGAAAACCAATAGTAAAAATATGTAATTTGAGAAAGTGGTCTTCATGAAAGTTGTATCCCTATATGTTATCTAACTAAGGATAGTGGCTTCACCCCAAAAGGATATCTAAAGCTCAATTTATGATCAGATTAGTAACTGAAGGTCGAACTGTCAAAATTAAGTGAAGAATTCATGTTTCCTCCAATTTTTAACATAGTAAAAATTTATTTTAGCCCTTTAGGTCAACATAATAGTTGTAGATAAATGTCCTAACTTTCAAACTAGATAATAAAAAATATCTTAGGATTAATAAATGTCTAGATATTGCATTTATACTCCACAAAGGTAATAAAGGCTCATTAGAAAATAAGTGAGAAAATTTTCAAAACTTACCAAATGTTGTGGTGAGTTATGCATAAAATAATTCTATGTGTATATGTGAGAAAGTGATTGTATTCAATATTATAAATGATGAATTTTATTATAGTCATAGTAGATGTTAAAAATGCTTTTATGGATGGATGTATTGAGAGTGTCTTGTAGTGTGGTGAATTTAATTATGTTATGTGAATGAGCACGGTGAAATATTTTTATTTAATTTATAAATACATGTGATGTGTTGAGATGTGAACATGATCTTAAGATGATGTGTATGTTTTATAAATATGTATGATTTATAAATGTGTGTGCTGTATTGATGAACATGAGCATGATTTGAGATAATATGATTGATGGTACGAGTCAGGGGTGCTTAATAAGGAGCCATTTCAGCTGCGATTAGGAATGAAATTTAGTATCATTATGCAATATTGTTGTTATGATTGTGACATGAGCATGGACGAGCATATTGCATAGTGGCAACTTAGAGGGTTCTATAAGGTCTTCCCATTGTGTGACATTTTGGACTAGTTCTTCTTAAGTTGTGTGGAACCTACAGGTGACTGTTGTAAAAGAGGTTTATGCCTGTTGGAACCTACGCGTGGTTGGCGTAGAAGAGACTTTTGCCTATTGGAACCTACACGTTGCTGGTGTATAAGAGACTTATGCCTATTGGAACTTCCGTGTAACCAGTGTAGATGAGGGCTTTTACTGTTTGGAATCTACATGTGGCTAGTGTGGGAGAGACTTATGCCTATTGGAACCTACGCATGACTGGCGTAGAAGAGGTGTATGCCTAAGATAAATCTGCATGAGAAAGCATGTGCATGATTGTGACACATTTTGCATAGAAATGAATTGCATGTGTCTGCTGAGTGAATGTTAAATTCTATGAAAGTGTTGCTAATATGTTTCCATATGTTATTATATATTTATATGTGATTGAGAAGTTTTAAGTCACCATATAATTATATGATATGTGGTATGTAAGAGGTGTGATGTTATTCCTTGCATGTCTTAATACATGTGAGTAAAATTCTCTTGTTATATTGTTTGTTTTCTTTTGGAATTGTATGTCTATAGGTCAAAAGGCAGCAAAAGAGGTAGCAACTAGTATCGAGGGAGGTATATGAGTCGTGCAGTTGCTCTAATACATATGTGACATCGGGACAATGAATTATTAAAATGTTTAATTATTTTTAATTAGTATGAAACTTATTTATTATAATGATTTAATTATCGTTTTGGTAATCACAATTTATAAAAGTTTTATTTATCATTTATCTTGACAAAAGAAGTATTATTTTACAAAAGAAGCACTAAAATAAAGTATATATCTATATGAATTCTTTTCCGTGTTCGATTTTAATTCCTTTAATTCTTACTAGGAAAATGTTTGGGTGAATTACTAAAGGATATCACAGTCACAATGCCATAATATTTGTGGATAGTTTCAATAAATATATGTGGATAGGGGGATGAATGTTTTGGCCCCCAATCATTGTCAGATACAGTTTAGGAATCACATTATCTTTATTCTTGGATACCCACGATACCAATTAAATTAATTACTATAGTACCTCTACGCAAATTAACAATCTATTCCAAGTTTAAATGTTATAAACAATAATTAGTTTTGAAAAAAAATATAATTCATAAAAATTATAAAATATCAATAATACAAATTATACATTGAAATTAAAATTATATAGGTATTAAATATTGATTAACCTACTTCTAAATTCAATTTATCTTGTAGAAAAAAATAATTTTAGTCAATAAATTTTACAACAAATAAAGTGTACGTTTGATGAAGTTTCATTTAAAAGAATCTTTTTTAAACAAATATATTTTATTTGAAGTATCAATTAATATCCAACTATAAAGTGCACAAATTCTATGTAATAAATACTATATTATTTTTATATTATTTCATCTATTATATTAAAATTAAAAAATATAATATAAAAGTTATGTTCATTGACCCACACCTACTAAAGAAAATTGCAAAGAGAATAAAACAAATAAAAGATGAATTCACTTTTTAAAGTTATTGTCGCTTTTACTATTCATTCATTGACGTATTTTTGGCTCTTTTCTAACTTTCTCGTATGTGTATTTTAAATTTCAATTATTGAAACGAAAACAATATATATCGCATGACTGATGTACAAATTTTTAAATGCCAAATAAATTATTTTAGCACATGTTGAAAACTAATTATTTATCTTTGACTTAAATTTTAATTTAATCCATGTAATTAATATCTTTTTTATTTTTTAGTTTTATTTTCCTAATATTTACAATATATTTGAGTATCTATTAGTATCTTTTATCAACTTGAACTTCAATTAAAAAAAGTTAATAAAGATATTATTATATGTAAGTGAAAAATGAATATAAACAAAAATATAAACAAAGATATTATTACTTTCTTCTGGGCCTTATTATTAGATTTTATTAATTTTATAAAAACACATTGTTGAGTTACTAATTTTGTTGATGTTAATCACGATTTATTTCTGACGGATGCTGTTAAGTCATTAAATTCTAGAGTTTAATTAGTTTAACGTAACAAATTTTACATTAACTTTTAATTATAAATTATAATTCTTTATTTATAATAAATTTTTTAATTTATTAATTAATATTTTTAAGATTATAAATGTTAGTCAAAAACTGGTTTATATTATAGGTACATAATAATTAAATTTTAATATCTATAAATTAGTATAATATTATTTTTATAGTTATTTTTCTCTTTTTTCTTATTAGTTGAATTGAAAAGGTAAAAAAAAAGGTATATTTCATAAAAAAAACCTATATGTAAGTAAATTAGTTGAAAAATAATTAAAGGTACTTAATATTAAAATTTTTATTTTAACATGAGTCATATAAAATAAAATGAAAGAAAAAATCCTCTATAATAATAATTTTTAAACACTTAATTTGTACAACTCATATTAAAATAATAATTTCAATCTTTAACTTAATAACTTTTGAAAATGATAACCACTGTAACATTTTTTAAAATAATAAAAAAAAGAAGCTAAACTATCATTGTGCCCGGACTGACGCACAAAGCACAATAAAAAGGAGGTCCCATCCTATAATTGACCTAAAAAGACATAAACGACAATGTCTTTATAAAAATGACCGTATATAGACCCCACAGCCTATATTCACCCTAAATGATTCTTTCCTAAGTTTCTATTAGACAAAAATAAATTCCGAGGCATGCAATAAACACAGAAATTAATAAGATACTTGATCTGATTTAATATTTATCCAGTTCTATGTTAGAAGTTTTGTATTCTCAATTACTATATTGAACAACTTTCCTAGCTTTCCAAATTGATCGACCAAATGCAAGAAAAACAAACCATATTTGCTATTCCTCACTACAGCATCCAGCACACAGTTACAAATCATTTCCAACAACCCCCCTCCTGGATAAATTCTCCCTAAATAGAGTTTTATTTTACAACATTTACCACACAAACCCTTCATGATCGTAATAGAAAATATTCATGCATACACACTCGCGAAAAAAACTAATTTGTTACAAAACCTTATTATAACGATACTTAAATATAGATTTGGATTGTGAGCTACCATGCCATAATCATCTTCCATAATTCAAAGTAGCTGGTACCTGACCCTCAATGCTGTCATTGCCTTTTTTATGACTACTGCTATCACCACGCTCATAATTAGGTTTTGGCTCCATTAAATTTGGGTCTGTGCTAATCGATGTGATCTTATCCAACTCAGTTACCACAACCTTCATGCTAGGCCTTTCCTTTCCTATACGGTTCAAGCACTTTGCAGCAAGAATAGCAACCTTTTCAATCTGTTCTTTATTTTTTTCATTCAAAAGGCCCTCTTGAACTACCTCCAGAAGATTCTCTTTGCTGCTAGATAGAATGTGGTCAGCATGTTCTTTTTTTTGTTGTCCTGTTAACAGTTCTACAAGCACTATTCCAAAGCTATAAACATCATTTTTTTCTGTAAATTGATGCGGTTCTTTGCACTCTGGATCTAAATAATAATCAGCAGTTTCTTGCACAATTGGGGATAATTCATTTTGGTCAGGTGTAGTGAATGTTGAAGCTCCCAAATTAAACAATTTGGCTGTGTAATTGCTATCCAAGAGGATGTTAGAAGTCTTGACATTTCTGTGTACAATAGGTTCATCATCTAAGGCTTCTGAGTGCAAATATACTAGACCTCTAGCTACATCTGCAGCTATCTTTACACGAGTTGTCCAAGTTGTAGCATTCACATCTTTTTGAGTGTGTATAAAATTAAAAAGGGTGCCATTATTAACAAATTCATAGACAAGGAAAGGAACTTTTGTCTCTAAACAACATCCCAAGTATTTAACCACATTCTTATGATTGATAAGTGATAGAACAACCACCTCCTTAATGAATTGTTGCCTTCGGTTGTCATTATCAACTATTTTGGACTTCTTAATAGCTACGGTTGCATTATCTAGATATCCTCTGTAAACTTCAGCAGAACCTTCTCCGTCAATTTTATTGGTATGATTAAAGTCGAGGGTGGCATTCCGTAATTCTTCTTCTGTGAAAATTTTCGTACTTTTGAAGTGCTTTTCTTTTTGGAGGTCTTGCAACAAAGGACCACCATTCTGCTGAAAGTTTTCCTTCTTTAATTTGTTGAGCTCTGTTTTTTGGTATATTACGTATGGTATAACACTCCCCAGAAATAAAATAACAAATCCTGCTACGGCTCCTGCATTCAAAATATGGTTATTGCAATTTTTAATGGATCTTTTAGCAAAGATAAAACCAAGAATAGAGTTCAATTGAAAGAACTAAATAATATAATAAAATAAAGTAAATTGAAAGCATAGTTCCTACCAACGATAACCATAGGATGCACATTGCAGCCTCCTTCCTTTCTTCCATTTCCGGATTGCCATTTACGACAGGAACATGTGTAACTTCCATTGTTGTTCTTACAATTTTTATCACTTACGCATGTATGATTTTGTTTCATGCATTCGTCAATGTCTGCAGGTGTGTAACAGAAAAAATTGTATGGTCAAACAAAGAAATTGCTAAAGTAAAGTAACAATTAATATTTCGTTGTTATAATTTGCTAAAAATTTACAAAGTCGATCAATAATAATTGTCCATTGCATAATGCCTACCCATAAATGTTTTCTTCTCTCCCTTTATCCCAATATTTTTTGTACACTTCAGTGAATAAATGGACACATTTTTTGCATATTGGTGGTACGTACCAGTTTAGAAAACTCAATTAATTCAATTATTTTTTAAATAGTTAATTTACTTTTCAACTATTTTTGTTGTCAACAGTTTGGCTTGAATTGATTTTTTATTTGAATTTTACTTTCATTTTTAATAAAGTATTTAATAAAAATAAAAAACACATTAGTTTTAAGAAAGAAAAGATTATTGAAGAGTAAAATAAATCAAATTACCTGAGCAGCCAAGATAAGGATTTCCTTCATATCCATCGTTACATATGCATCTGTAACCATGATCACTGTCCTTGTCGTCACATTTGCTATTCTCCTTGCACGCATAGTCTGCACTACTCTGGGCATCATTACAGCTTTTGTTACCAACTGTCCAATCAAGAACCAAGGGAAGGGTATTGTTTGGGAAACTGTGTAAATCAGTGGTAGAAAAACTATAAATGCCATTTTTTACTACAAAGGAATAGCTGCAGTTTCCCAGTCTTTTCCCTGGATTGTCGAGATCTTTTACCCATAGAGAGATGTTCCTCATTCCCGGAGTAATATCCACTTGGCAACACCCTATACCCGACCGAGCATGTTCCATTTTGGATCTTTTTATAGCCTTCAGAGCTGGTTAGGCACCCAGTTGAATATGACTCCCCGTCGAAGAAACTTTTGACAAAGCCATAGCTATCTGTTCCAACAGTTAGTAACTTGTTTTCCTTACTTGAGATGGTGAAATCAGCACTGAGAATAAGAGTGGAGTGTTTATCGGGGAGTCGGCCTCCACTTTCATTGTGGCAAAGCGATGCAACGTAGAACAATAGGTCCATTTGATGGCTTTGTAGGTTTATGTTTGAAATTGAAACATTTGTGTCACCGTAATATAATGTGGAGTCATCATTTTTGCAGGTGAGACGATATTTTTTCTCTGAGAAACAGGATTTGGGTTCAGATGGGTTGCCTATGCCGAATGGATATGGAATTGTTATCTTCCCACAAGTGGATTTGCAGCCAGGTTGGGCCAGGGTTGGTGGTGGTGCAGAAGAAAGGGTAGCAGGTGCTACTACTACAAGGGCTAATGCAACCATTAAACCCCAGCTCAGTTGCAAGTTTTTCATTTTCTTCAATCACAGATTAGAAAATTTAGAGGGACGATTTTCTACTTGTTTGTCCTGGCTAGTGGTTTCATGTATTTATAGTGCATGATTTTTTGTTTTTCTTCGTACTCTCTTGACTTGAGGAAGACCCAACAGTGACTAGAGTGCTAGCCTCCACCAATGTGAGAGAGAAAAGACATTCCTTCCGTTTTTTAGTAAATAATAAATGAGTTTAGTTAGCATCAAATATTTTTATATTCATAGTAAATCACAGCTATTTATTTAGGATAAGTTTATTAACTCGACTAATTAATAGTTTAAAAATCATGTAAATAAAAAGTTATGATTTAATATTATTGTAAAAGTCTTTTATCTTTACAGTGTGTACCAATTAAATTTATAATAAATTATAAGAGTTTAATTGATATGTATGGTTAGTGTAAATGATTTTTACAGTTACATTCAATCATGACTTTTTATTTATGTGGCTTTAAAATAAATAAAATCAACAAATTTATCATAAATGAATTGTTATGATTAAATGTCAGTGTAAAAATTTTTATACTGTTATGATAGTATATACTAATTAAACTCAAATTATAATAACACTTATGAAATTTAGTGTACTAATGTGTGATTTTTTTTAACCTTTATTTTTGGATTTGTAAAGAGTATTAGTAATATGATAAGGTGAGGAAACATGTTAATATAATATTTTTAAATATATAAAAAATGTTGGAGTAGTATTTTTAAATTTAAAAAAGTTAGGATAAAAAAAATAATATGTAATAAAAGTTGAAGAGTACACTCTACTCTGATATTTAATATCACAATAGTAAAAATGGTATACCACATGTAGTTTGGTAATTGGTCTCTATTTCCAAGTGAAATTAAGCTAATCAATTGAGCTTAGAGACATTATATATTTACTTGTGACTAGTTTCTCTATTTGCTTTTCTTACTATGACAAGTTGCTTGTTCTATTGGATTGAACGTCTTTTTTTTATGACTACTGCAATATAACTACCAACTAGGTTATCTTAACTTATTTACATGTTTTGAGTTTGAGTTTTAATTATAAAATTATACTAAATATTTAAAAAAATTTTATTATCAATAATAATTATAAAACTCACAAAAACCAATATATTTATTGTTAGAGTAAATGTACTCTTTCCTTTTTTTTTTTTAATATTAACCGAAAGTTTTTAACTTGCAAAATCTTCTCCTTTTTCTAATATGTTGTTACAATAAATTATTACATGGGTCATTAAATTATCTATGGTTCAAACAATAAGTATATAATATATAATTAATTTATCAATTTATTTTATAAATAATTTTAATAATTAAGAATTTAATTAATATAAACTGATGCAAGTCAATCACAATTTTTTGTTTATGTTAAATTTATTAACTTTATCGATTAATACTTTAAAATTTATATCAACAAATAATTATTACTAATTTTTAAAGTAAAACTGATTTATCTTGTTAATACATATCAATAAAACTCATCAAATAATTATATATTACATGTTAATAGAGTGAGATCATAAAATATCATAATAATTCAATACCATGTAATAAGTTTTCCGATCTACGAATTGATTTATACACACATAACTTGCAATTAATTTATATACACATAACTTGCAATATTTAAAGCCACCCCTTCTAATACCATGAGCTGAACATTACATTCTCATTAGAGATAACTTATTCAGGTCAACCAATTCACCTCTAAAGATATGACCCAACAAACCAAAACAGAGACATGACTATTCAAAAGCATTACTATACATAACAATAATCAAATCTGAAGGTCCCAGAAACTTCATGCGCACCACCTGTCATTGAATGCATAATATAGGATTGTAGTCCAACTTTAGATACTTACAATCATGCAGACCTGCTTTATAATTAAGAGTCGTTTTATCAATTACTACGAAAGTTCCAAGTTAATTGAGCAATTTCTAAGACCACATCATTTCTCTTTTTCCATAACATAGCAATGCATGTACACCATAACACATCATGATCGGTTCTATCTAGATGGAAATTGAAAAAGGAATTGGAGAGGGCTTTTAATATTAAATTGAATTTATTTTGAATACGATATTTATTTTGAATTTTTACAAAATTAATATTAAATTGAATAACTAATACAACACTTATTTAACAAAAATATTTTTTAAATTAAACGAAGTAATTCAAGACATTATCAAGTTCAATTACTTAGATCAATTAATTTTTTATAAATTTAAATTTTATTTTAACAGTATCCTGCGTTAAGTCACGGTTATATTTAATGTTAATACTCACGTTAATTCATACAAAATTAATAATAAATTAAGAATATAAAACAAAGTTAACGATAAAAATTTTTAAAAACTAGTGATAATTACTTAATAAATAGCACCAGAAGAAATTAATATATTATTCATAATTACAACTGAAGATAGTATTCACTATTATGATAGTTTGATAGGACTGAAACATTTTTAAATTTTTTTAGCTTAATAAATATTTTGTTTTCTGAAAAATACATACTTTTTATTTTAATTTTTAAAATATTTTTTATTTTTTATCTGGAATATTTATTTGTTTAAAAATAATCTTTGTTGTTAAATATTTATTGTAATGACGTGATTAACGTTTTGTCACATTATTAAATTTACATTATTAAAAATAGTAAAATAAAAATAACACCTGTTAAAATAAAATACAATCGGAGACTAAAATAAAATAAAAAATTTTAAAAATTAAA
This sequence comes from Psophocarpus tetragonolobus, assembly GCA_037954015.1. NCBI lineage: Eukaryota > Viridiplantae > Streptophyta > Magnoliopsida > Fabales > Fabaceae > Psophocarpus > Psophocarpus tetragonolobus. The sequence continues at coordinate 28,851,809 of CM075695.1, read as the reverse complement.
ATAAAAAATAACTATTTTTTTAGACCAAAAGTTTGATTCATTTAATTAATAATAATATTTTTATTCAAAAAAATCATATATCATTATTATATTATTATTTGTAGTGATGTAGATTTACTAACTTGACAAAATATTAGTCATGTTATCACTTACCAATGAATATTCATCCGTAGATATTATTTTCATACAAAAACATATTTTAAAGATAAAAATGCATCAGTATTAGAATATAAATGATTATATTCATTATTTGTAAATTCATTTATTAAATCATAATTTTTGTGTATTTTGTTAGAATTTGGTTCATCAGTGTATTCTGTTATGCTGATTACAGATAAAATTTCTGAATCTGTTGATACGTCTTCATCTATTAGAAGCAAATTCATATGACAAGATTTTATTAAGTTTGCTTCTTTAGTGTAAAGATTTGAAATGTTTGGACAATCTCTTGAAAAATGTCCTGGTTGATTACAAGCAAAACATTTTAATATTTGTTTGTAAGTTTTATTATCTCTGTATTTCCTAACATGTCTACTAGGATTTAGTGTAGGTTTTCTAGCGTTAAGCGCTCTTATTGTATAAGTTTTTCTAGGATTTCTTGGTCCTAAGTATTTTTGTGTATTGATATTTCTAGGCTTACTTCTAGAATTATTTCTTTTATTTTTATACCTGTTTTGTGAATATTGTTGAGGTGTATATATTTGTTTGCAGATTCCTGCATCAGAATGTTTCAGTTGTTTTTGTATGACTATATGTGTACATGTATCTTCCATTATTTTCATAATGTGTTGTATACATATTGAGAGATTATTCAACATGGGAGTAACCTCATCATTTTTCCAATTTTCTCTAATTTTTTGTCCTAACTTGCCTGGCAGTTTAAGGAACATTTTGTCTCCTATATTTTTGTCATGAAAGCATCCAGCTATAGACGCGTATAACAAATAATCTTGACAATATTCTTTTATTTTTCCAAAGTATTCGATGGACAATCTTTCTAAATGTCCTAAATAAATTTGTTGTCTAATTGTATTACCATCATTGGCGGATTGTGAAGTGAACAATCTTTGAACAAGGGAACAAAAATTGTAAATATTTGGACTGGGTTCTATGACCAAAGTATTTAGATCATTAGGGAAGTTTTTCTTAAAAGATTCCCAACCGGATCTAGCAATATCGCCGAGATAAGTTTCTCCTTTTGCGATCATTTCTTGGGAAGACTGCACATCTTTTTCATGATGTATGCCATAATCACGGATTACAGCAGTAGTCCATTGTTCGATGTATGTAGGAAGGAGTTGTGGATCTATTCCTCCTAAGTTAAGAAGTAAATTTGGAATTTGAAAATGTGGTTCTACTGGTAATCTTTTACCATGTGAGGTGTATTTATTATCACTAAGAACAATATTTTGAACTGTTTCTCTAGGTAAAAATCCTGGACTATAATTCTGAGTACCTGTAGGATCTAACCTATAATTTGTAGCAGTGGATTCTTCATATTCATTGATTAATCCTACTTTATTGTTTTCAGAGATAGTAGACGATTCATCATCTTCTTTGTCTTTAAATTTTTCTTGAAGTTTGTGAAAATATTCTTGTTCTTCAGTTTGTTCTTCAAATTTTAAGTTTTGTAAAAAGATATTAACTATATCATTTATATCATTTTCTTGAAGTGTTATAATTTCATTATGTTCCGGGGGAAAATTATCCCAGGGTTCCCAGTTTGACTCACTAAGAATGCTTTGTGGTAAAGAATCTTGTCTAGAAATTGTTTCTAAAGTTCCTTGCCTAAGCATGGCTATGTTTGCTTGATGATGGTTCCATTCTTCTTTAGTCATGTCATCATCACTATCTATGATATTCATCATAGCAATATGATCATTGTCGGGAATAGCAGATGTACTAGTATTTATTCTGTACATAGAAGAGATATAATTGCTTATTCTTCCTATGAAGGTTATGTCTAAATGTAGGTTGTCTCCTATCCAATTTGTTCTGAAACCGATGGTTTGTACTTCTAGACTAATATGGTTTACAAAGTCTGGAAGAGTGAGTGTAAAGTTTGGGGCAAGGTATATTAGAGATATAGGTTGATTTAGGTCAACCTCAAGTATACCTATAATGCTTTGGGAATCATTGTTTTGGAATCTGATGTCATGGAGAACTATTAAGGCTCTGGTATCAATCATATGTCTAGCTAGGAATCTTACACCAATAGTAATCAATCCCATATGAACATATCTTCCATGTTGGTTTAGGAGTTGTGTGACTGTTTGTTGAGATATTAATGGTATTATCTCATAAGTATTGTCTGGTAGGTGAAAATCTTCTATTCTCCTATACCTGTAAAGGCTAGTTTTTTCGGAGCTTAACCAACCTATGTTGTATAACTGTCTAGGATTTAAAGAATCTATTCTAGAATTAGATCCTATTTCAACATTTTGTTGTATATCTACTAAATCTTCTAGTCTTCTAACATTAGTAGATCTTCTTCTGTGTAGAAATCTATCTAAGATTCCAGGATGTTGGATGAGATATTGTCTCCTAGTATTGTGTTCTCTTAATCTTCGAGAAGTTCCGGGAAACCTCTCTGATGTTTGATTCCTATTAGATGTACTATCCATAGAAATTTCTTGTACTTGTGTTTATGAATTATTATTTGGAGTAAAATTCATATTTAACTAATAGATTTATCTTTGTTGGAGTTATTGTTCTCCTGTGTAGTCTGATTTCTATTACTAGATTCAGCTTTGTTTGTTGTTGCAATAACTTTAACAAATTTGTGAGTATTTTTACATACTGTTTTAGTTTGTGTAGTTGTTCCTAAAGATAACTTAGAAACTTTATTGACTAAATCATTTATGTCATCAGTCATGTTTACATTTTTGTGTTGCTGAGTAATGAGAGTAGATAGTTTTCTAGAAACTTCTTCTAGTAAAGCTATTATTGTGTTGTTTTGTCCTATTAATATTGTATGAACAAAATCTGTGTCATGAGTTGGTTTTATGTATCCTACGAGAGGAGATTTTGTAAAATTTTCAATAGCTGAAAGGGCTGATTGATAGTTTTTCCCTTTTATGGGTTGTATATTTGCCATTTGTAAAGTTTTATATTTGTTTGTTTTTAATTTGTGAGAAAAAATAGACAGAGAGCAGTAAAATTACTAGAAAAGGCAGTAACACAAAAGAGGGCAGAAGCAGAAATTTAGATAATAAAAATAAGGTATCCACGGAATACACTGTAAAACAATAAATATTGAAGAATATAGAAAATCATAAGGCTTATCAGAAAAATAATTTTTTTTTTTAAAAAAAAATTAATTACAAAGTTAATAAAAAATAAACATCTGTACTTGTTGGCGCAATATGCACATGTTTCTCAACTCATCTAGGTAGGAAACTAGGGACTTACACCGGCTCTCCACTGGTCATCACTGCCCTTCAACTACCATGAGTATCCTAGCAAACACTATCCACTCTTGACAGATTTCTATTTTAGATTAAAATTAACATTTACAAATTTTGATATAAGAACTGTCCTTGGAAAGAAACAAGCTCTGATACCAAGAAAGAAGAAAGAGAGAATGAGAGAAAAGGAGAAACAGAGACAATTAGCTGGATTTATACGGCGGTAATCCGCACAATACCAGTTATCAAGGACACACCTTATGAGTTTAAGCTGGATTTATATACAAAGTGTATGACCAGGAACCGGCTGTATAGGTCACCTGATTACCAGAAACCTGCTGTGTCGGTTTTTACCCTTCAGTCAATTACCATAAGGTAAATTTACTGTGTCACATGTAAAAACTTTATTTCAACCGAGTGATGGATGCAGTAAAATCTTGGAACTCTTCGTCCATTTTTTTAGGAAGAGATTGATCATTTCCTGCTTCAGAAGGGAGAGAAGAAGCTTCTGAAGCTCCTGGTGTTTGTTGGCCATAGCAGCCAACTTCTTCATATATTTCCCTGAAAATTCTTTCTCTTTCAAAGTGCCGAACTAGAGTAAGATTGGCTTCATCAGGAAAAGGATGAAATTTTGTTCCCATGCTCTTTTTCCAATAGAGCTTGGTGTCAAGTGTTTCTTTTAGAAGGATTAAAGTGTCTGAATCACGTTTAGAAAAATTCCAGTTTGATCCTTCTGTGTGTGCCTTCCAGAGATTATATTGATAGGTTTTATTCTTATTAAGAGACAGACCTTTTAAGTCATCATGCTCTGTTGTTTGAAAGGAGTGAAATTCGGGATTTCTTTCTGTATATAGTTTAACAACATGGGTGGGAACACTTTCTTGAAGAGTAATACTTCTGGAAGAAGTGGTGATTTGTAAAGCCACTTTTTGCCTGTGTTCAGCCTGAACTTCATTGATGACTGAATTAATTGGGGAGGATAAGGCATGAAACCTATCTGTGGGAGGAATTATTATAGAGTGTAAACATCCTACTTCAAGGAATGACATAGGAGTTATGAGAAAATCTCTGTGTAGGTATTGTTCGAAATTTTCTAAATCTATGTGAGCTTTTCTGACTAAATATTTTATTTGACATGTACAGTCTTTGGTTACTGATTTACAGTAGTCAGAAGAGATGACACAAACAGTTTTGTGATTGAAATAAGTTTGTATTTTAACAAATAAGCCATTAAATTTTATGGCTTCTGAGTGTGCTTCAAAAAGGAATTCTTGAAGAAGGTTAAATTTTGATAAAAGAATATTTGGGTTTATACTGGGCGGAATACTAGTGGCACCAGCATATGTTTGAGTTTGGATTCTGGGTTCCATTTGTAAGGCAGTTTTGATTTTTTCTTCATCAATTGTTTGGAGTCTTACTGCCATTTGGGCTTCTTCTTTAGAGTAAAAGCCTTTGTAGGTGGACAAAAATTGGTCTTGTTTGGCTTCAGAGAGATCTCTGAATGAGGTGTAAACCCCTTTGTTAGGCCCATCTATTAAGGCAAAATGTGTGAAACCTTTTCCTGATGGAGAGGCTGGAGATGTTAAAACAACTCCTTGATTGTTTTGTCCACAAAAGTTATATAAGGCGCAAATGATGCTTTGTTTTACTTTTGTGACTTGAGATTCATTTTCTGATGTGTATTTTGGGATGTTCCAAATGTTGTCTATCAAGACATTGAGCTTGATGTTTGTGGTGTCTCTTCCAGGGTACTGGTAGACATTTGTAAGAATAGGCAATTCTTGTTTGCCATATTTTGTGTATTGGTCAACCCTAATGGGTGATCTTACTTGTTTAGGGCCAACGGTTCCTTTCTTTGTATTTTCCATTAAAAATGGAGATTTGTGTAGGATGATCAAAGCTGATCTTTGTCGGAGCTTTACTTGATATACCTGGATAATATATCAGCAAAAGTATTGTCAGAACCTTTTATATGCTCAAAATAAATATTTTTTCCAGAAAAATTTATATAATCTTTTAAAAGTAACCACCTTTTATGTGGTTTTTTGTCATTATTAAGTTGGTTTTTTCCATAGGAGACTATGGCTTCACAGTCTGTTCTAATGGTTATTTCTTTTTTATTAATTAAAAATAATTTGAAGGCGTCCATTGCGTGTATTATAGCATTGACTTCATAATCGGTGTTTGTTTTATAAATTTTTGGTTTTGTTGTGTATTTTCCAGAAGCATATCTACAAATTTGTTCTTCTGTTTTTTATAAATGTTTGTTTTTCTTTCGTTTGAGGATTGCTCCCCATCCAAGTTCACAACCATCACATTCAATTACTAAATAGTCTGAATTTAATGGTAGTTGTAGAGTTGGTAAATTTATTACCATTTGTTTTATTTTTTGTACTAATTTTATATCTTCAGAGTTGAATTTTCTTTCTCCTTTTAAAGTAATTTTATTATACAAAGACGATGTGTATTTTCCTAAATTAGGAATAAAACTTCTTGCATAATTTAATAATCCTAAAAAGGATCTAAGTGTTTTGATATCTTCCATTCTATCAGGAAATTCTTGTATTTTTTTAGAAATATGCGGTTGGAGTTTTATAGTTCCATTACCAATTTCAGTTCCTAAAAATTCAATAAAATTTTTACAAATTTCCATTTTTGATTTTGAAACAATTAACCCATAATGTTCCAATTTATATAAAACATGTTTTAGATGAAGAAAATGATCATATTTTATTTTAGAAAATACCAGTATATCGTCTATATAGACACAGGAAAAAGATTTTTCATTTTTGAAAATATTGTCCATTTTACGCTAAAAAATGGCAGGAGCATATTTTAGACCGAATGGCATGACATTCCATTCAAATAATCCTTCGGAACAAGAAAAGGCTGTCCATTTGATAGATTCTGGATCCATTTTTACTTGATAAAATCCACTTTTTAGATCGAATTTAGAAAATCATTTAGCATCTTGAATTCGATTTATCAAAACTTCTTTAGAAGGAATAGAATATCCGTCTTCTACTGTATTATCATTTAATCTTTTGTAATTGTAAACCATTCTTGATTTATCCCGTTTTTGTTAAGAAGATTTATTAACTATAAAAGCTGGACTTCTGTGTGGACTAATACTTGGTGCAATTACCTTTAGTTTTAATAAATTTTGTATGTGATTTTGACATTCTTCCTGTTCCCAATTGTTAAATTGAATGTCTTTTGTTTTTATAATTAAATCTGGATTAATTATGTCTAATTTACATTTTATGGGATCTCTATCCCAAAATTTTGTTGGGTCTTCTCCTATTATATGTATTTTATTTAGTCGATCTAGAATTTGTTGGATATTTTCGAATTTTATAGATTTCGAAATTTTTATAGAAGAAAAGGCTTCAGCTGTATTATCTAGTATGCTATCTATTAGATAGTTTTCTTTTGTTTCATCAATTATGTATAAAAATTCTGTATTACATTTACATGTGTCAGAAATTGTTGGATTTTCACACTTACAGTTTTCTAATACAATTTCTTTTTCTAATGAATCACCGCTAACTATTGTTGTCATTTGTGTTTTGTCAGATATCATTACATAATCTTTATTTATTGTAATTGATCTGTTTTGTCCTAAGATAAAATCTAAACCAATTATCATACTTTGTTTAGAAGCAACTAGGTTTTCTACCCTCATTGTTTTTATAAAAGTTTTATAACCAAAGATTTCACAATTTGTACTAAATTGAAGAATAACATTGTTAACTTCTTCATCATTTATCATAATTTCTCCGGACATTGTCCTAGTTTTCTGAATGTGTTTACTCTTAATTATGTTTTGGGTTGGGGTTATAGTTTTACATATAACAGTTTCTGAACAACCTGTATCTATTAAGGCTTGTATTGTTTTTTTTTTTAGCTGATTTATTATTTATTTTTTGGAAGGTTATTTTAACTAATACTTTTAAAGTTATTAGTTGTTGTTTATTGCAAACTAATGGGATACATTCCATTGTTCCCATCATGATATTTTGTTCATGTGTATTACTAGATTCAGGAGTATCTATTTTAGTTTTTCCTTTTATTAATTTTTCTAAAAGAATTACCTTTTCTTCTAGATAATTTATGCGAGTTTCTAATATAGAAACTCTTGTATCTGTTAAATTTTTACTACTAGATTTTTTTGTATTTTCTCTTGTTTCAAAAAGGGGTATATCTTGTTCTTGTATGTTTAAATGTTTTTCTATACATTTAATGCAAAAGTTTTTGTAACAAAGTGGACAATGGACCCTTTTTTATATATGAAAATAACGTTCACAATATGTGCACGGGATTGAATCTGTCCTTGAATAATATTGGATTTTGTGAGAACAAGTTTTTATTTCTAGTGTATTCATTAGACAATATCCTAAATTATCTAATAATTGACCAATTTCATTGTATTCTTCTCCCATGGGGAAGTTATTCTCATCAGTATTAGAATATAAATGGTTATATTGTAGTGATGTAGATTTACTAACTTGACAAAATATTAGTCATGTTATTACTTACCAATGAATATTCATCCGTAGATATTATTTTCATACAAAAACATATTTTAAAGATAAAAATGAAAAAAAGTCTAAAATACAAAAATAGACATATATTTAGAGAATAAATTGTTTGTTAAATTTTTTTTATACTACTGTTATTTATACATCTTTTAAAAATAGGCCTTCGAAAGGGATGATTTAGGAGTTGCTTGCACTGCCTACAGGTTTGATTGTTTTTAATAGACTGATTTTTTCCGTCACGGTGTTGACTAATTAGAGTTGAAGGTTTAACTTATGAATTTAGTGATTATGTTGTTATAAATTATAATGTCATTAAATTATTAAATATTAATATAATTTTAATAAAATTATTATAATGATAATTAAATTTAGAAAAATTATCATATAATTTGTTTCAAAATAAATGTTATTGTAATTTGTTTTATATAAATTATTGGAAAAGAAACCAAAATCTAATAACTGAGGGACAACTTTCAACTAAATTAGGTCTAAATCCATACTTCTAAAATAATGTATGAAAGTCTATCCTAACTATATTCATTAAATGGTCGTTCACTATATTATTCAATCATCAAGTCCAATAATAATTTTATACTACTAACCTTAACATGAATATTATATTAAATATAAAAATAATATTATTAGAGGTATTAGTGAAAATTAATATCATATCAAAATTAAATATTAACACTTATATTATAACATTATTTTTTTTTTGCAAACGCAATGGGGAAGAGTACTTTAGTTTATGGTTGGTGGAGTATATAGTTTTTCTGATCTTATTTATATCAAGAAAATTTTTTGTTTTGTCTTCTGTGTTGACTTGAGGAAGACTGAATAGTGAACATAAATAATGATCGCATATAAATATTGTTCAAAGAAGGAATCCAATGAGATATAGCATGACAAAATTACGAAGCAATGATAGGAGGAAGAAAGTGAGAGAGGGGAAAATGAAATAAAAATTTATATGCATGGTCGTCAAAACATCTGACATACGAACTTAACTTTATATTGATTATTGTTATGTTTTTAGAAAGACAAAAAGATTTCTAATTTTATAGGTTCTAACAACCAGCCGTGGGCCAAGGGCTCGTATATAAATGGAAATAATAAATAAATTTGTATTTGTAAATAATTTTTAAATTTATCCTAAAGTTGATGAAGAATTTTAAATTTAATCTGGTATAAGTATGATGAATGTTATATTTGTTAAATTGTTATTACTGTCCCTACTTGTCCTTATTTACATAATTAAAATATTATACATTATTATCTTGATTTATTAAATTTAATTTTTAAATTAAATAATCATTTAGATTCTTACTTTTTTTTTCTTTCAAATTTTAATTTTGGAATGCTAGAAAGATTTGACATTTGTTTTGAAAGAAATGAAAGGTTTGAAATTTAATTTACAAAATTTTTAAAAAAAATCTTTTTTATTAAAAAATTATAATAATTTTTTTGTAAATATGAGATTGGTAAAGATATACCTGATATTGATACACAACAAAGATAAAAATAAGACATAATTTTATACAAATCTAATAAAAAGACAGACATCAATGAATATGAGTTTCGAAAAATAATTTTAAATAAGATGAAAATATAGTACTTATTTCGTCTTATTATATATATAATGGAAAAGACATGTACAAGAAATCGATAGCTAGAGTAGATATTAGCTATGGAATAATTTTTTGTTATGTATATATATAAGTAATGCATAATACAGTAAGTAAAAAATGTAAAATAGTTTAAATATTCTTTCTAATATTAATCATTTAATATAATATACATTAGACTAGATTACACATACATTCCATAAGATTTGTCTTTAGATTACACATACATCTTCATTTTTTTATATTAGTTGTAATATTAATTAAGAGGGTTAATGTACTGTTATTTTTTTTTAAAAAAAAGAAGAGGGAAATGTAGTGAAAGCAAATCTGCGTAATGCACCATTGCATACATTATACTACTTGATTGAAAATACAGATCATTAAGCATTGATAGGGGCAAAGAAACAAGGGTAATCAATGAGAAAAATTAGCAAATAAAATTAACCAGAGTGAACAAGAAAACATACACAGGGACAATAAAACATAGACAACAAAAAAAAAGAAGGAAACATAAACAAGGACAAGCAAACAAGGGAGATAAACAAGCACATTCTAAAATTAACAAATAAAAGTCTAAAATGACAATCTAACAATTGAATCAATAACCTTGGGTGTGGGAAGCATCAATAAATCAAGGGAAAGACAACTACATTAACATTAGATGCATTGACACTAAGGTTAGATGACAACAGAGCTCAAATTACATGTCGACAACATTGGTATATGGAGGTAAAATTAAGGTTGGGTGGCTGTGTACATGAAAAAAAAATTGTGCATAGCAATGTGTGATGGTGACATTAAGGTCTCTTGTGGTTGTAAGTGGGGGTGTGTGATGGTGGCATTGGGAAATGGTGGTGGCGTTGAGATTGTGCGTGTGAGAGTGGTATGTGCGGTGGTTTGTGACAATGATGTTAGGGTGTGACGACATACAATAGTTGCACAAAATGAGGGGCAAGCAAAAATGGGAGAAGCAAGAAAGGGACAAAGTGTGCATCTGTGAGAGAAGCAAAAGAGGAATAGGGTGTGTGTCTTCTCACTACTAAAGAGGAGGGAAACGGAAAAAATTATGGAGAAATGAAACAACTAATAAGAAAATTAATTAAATTAGAAAATAAAATAAATACATATATTAATGTTGATTTTCCTATAATTTATTAAAAAAACGCGACTACTTAATAGTGATTTATAAGACCTCCATTATTAGATTTTATTTTGAAAGGTTATTATAACCCGTTAAATATCCTTTGTTAAAATTAGAAATTCTTGTAGTGATTTAAGAAGTATACATTGATCATTAGTTAATCTATCATGATTGATGTTCAAATCTCTGAACATTTATTTGCATCCACAAACTACATTCTATGCAATTAAGGTCTTTGACCTCTTAGTATAAAGATATGTGAATACAAACAAACATACATTATTGAAAAATAACTAGTTGGATATTTCAAATAGTTTACAAAATTTTGCCACAGAAGCTTAATTTGATGTAAAATGTGGAGTGTGTGATGATGAAATACAATAGTCAATCATCTTCCATCATCCAAAGCAACTACCACATGGTACTTAATGTTGTCATACCCAAAATATTGATGGCAGCTACTATCACCATGCTCATCAGTGCTAGATGAAGCCTCGTGAAGCAATTCTTCGATCTTATGTAGATCTTGATTTGTTTTAATCCATGGATTCTTCTCTATTGGCCATATTCCCTCTTATATTATGTTGAAAACGGATTTCACAAAATTGTTGTCAGAAAGTACTTTCTGACTAAACCGTTCTTTAAAACTTTTTAAAACAATTCAAACTTTTGTAAAAAGGTCATATTTTTTATAACATGGACATTTAAAATTATTTAGAAAGCATTTTAAAAAGTCTAAATAACTATTTTAAAAACCTTTTTTTTTGCTGTTCTATTGCATTTTTCTTTTTGCCTTGCAGACTCTCACATGTCAATGAGCTTACTATATATGCCATTTTGCATGGCACTAATGAGTTGTTCATAAAATATTTCTAACGAATTAAATTTTAAAATTAAGAATTCACTAATTGACGTTTCGATTTGGCTAGTCATAGATGTTTTTTGGTCAGCCCGGGTAGGCTGGATTAGAATATAAAAGAATAATTGAATTATATATGAATAAATTACAATATTAAATCTCTATCAAATCATACATAAATAATTTATGCAATAAGACAATTTTTTTAAAATTATTTAATCTGCTCTTGAATTATTGAAGATAGATGCTGGGTGACATAAAAGTTGATAAACTTATCGGACGACAATGAAGTTATTAAACAGTATTGATACATAATACATCTGAAATCTGATTGGTTATTTGTTGTATCAATCTTGTACGTTTTGTTTACTATATTCTGTTATTATTTGAGGAAAATGTTAAAGATATAAAGCCAGTGGGGTATGAGTAAAAACAAGAAATATAAAAGAAAAATTAAGAAAGAGAAATTGGCAAATGTTCAAAGTTATGAGAATTAAATAAAAAAAAAAAAGAAAACATGTAACTCGACTTACTACCGTATATTTCATTGCACACTACTGCAATACATTAACTTGTTTCACGCAAAACTATGTTAATTTTCAAGAAAACAAAGAGTAAATTGAGCAAAGAAATCAAACAAGTTAATCAATTTACAAAAAAAATTAGAAAGTTGCTAAAATTAATATTTTAAAAACGTACTCTATCACTCCTAATTTCCTTTTATTCCTTTCTTTAAGTTGCATTACATTATTGATTACATAATTAATTTTTATTTTTTTCCGTATAGTAAATATACGGATATTCTTTTTTAGCATCTAAACGCTTTTTTTTTATTTAAAATATGGAAAGCAAATGGCGAGAAGAAAAGTTAAACACTGTTGCTCGTCAACCCAATTAAGTCAATTATGACGATATATTGAGCCTTGACCTATAAAGGTTATTAAGTCAGCCCACACGTCACTCATTGTTATCTCAATTAAATACTAAGTACGTTGATTAACAATAGTAAAATTAACTTTATGTAAAATTATTGTGACGTACGTGATATAAATTATATTTAAATAATTTATCATTAAAGCAAATTTAAGAATAAAATTTAATATAACTTTCTATCTATGCAAAAAATTAATTGAATTTTAAATAAAAAATTAATTTGTAAAAAATTCTCAAAAATTATAATTTTTTTTTATTTTAAGTTTAACGCTTTATACCAATTCATTTGGAAAAGGTTAAATAACGGAAAATAAAGTTTAAACCGACGATTTGTGTGAAAAATTAATGATTTTCACTTTGTTTAAAACGCATGAAAGATGATGAAAAAGAATATGGATGAGATTCATATCATATCATATTGTATTGTTTTATATTATATTATATTGGATTTTTTATATTATATTATATTATATTATATTAATTTAATTTAACTTAAATATTTTTAGTTTTATTTACTATCTTTCACTTCAATTAAACAATTTAATTGTTTAATTTTTTATTTTATTTAACTTTTTTTTATTTCTTTTTCAATACACTTAACAAACAGAAGTTACATCTTGCAAATCAATAACCCATTTCTAAATTTCCTCAAAATAAATAATCCTCTTCTCTCTCAGCTGCATTATTCAGATGTATTATAGACCTCACTTTTTTCGCTCGCTATTATGTTACCCACGTCACAAATCTCATATTTTCACTCATCATTGTTCACGTCACACACACATGCTGTCACCAACCTCACATTTTCATTCATAATTGTTCACGTTACTCACAGTGGTGGAGAATTCCAACTTTCCTGTACCAAAATTTTATGACGGCTTTTTCTTTGCCAAAATATCAAACAAGACTTGACTCGACTTAATTGGCACGACCTTTATAAAATAGAGGAAATTTAGGTTGGAGTAAGTTAGGGAGACTCTTGAATGGTTAAGAATTTTACGTTCGTAAACATATTCTAAGTTGGAGTCTGAAGTTAATTCGAGTATGGTTTTTTAGTCTTCAATAATCAACTCGAAAGAGGTAGAGATCAAGAAGGCCAAATTTGAAGATGTTGAAATGAATAAGTATAAGAAAGAGGTAAATTTGAGACAAGGATTTGAGTTAGTGAAAGTTATTTCCATAGTTATTTCACTTCGATTGAGATTTAAATCCTGTTTGAATCAAAATTTTCGATCAATAAGATCAAAATCTGAAAATAGTAAAAGGCGACGGGAACAAAGAAGAAGATACCATAAGTATGCTTGATCTTAGGTGCAGGAAAGGATATAGTGAATGAAAATTTGATACAAGTTTGGATTAATAAATGTATATATTCGTGCTTTCAAAGTTAGGGAGTTGAAAAAGAAAACGAAATTGTTAATTTGAATCTCTAATAAACTATCAACTAACATGTGTCAGATAAAAAAAAAAAAAAGTGATTGAATTAGTTGATTTAATTAGTCAGCTTTACACTTCTAACCGGTTTTCTCAATAAATTAAGTCTTTACATAATTCCTACAATTTTTGCCTTATGTTCCATTCATACTTTACATTTATGGATTTTTATTATCTGAATACATTTCTTGATCTTTATTAACAAGTATACTTTTTCTTCATACAAAATGGCTAATGATTCTTACCAATAAAAGAATAAATTTAATGAATGTGCGTATATATATATTATTGAAACAATATTTTCTATGGAAAAAAGAATGAGATTAACTAACTAATTAAGCATATTCTATAAGTGCACGTAGTAAGGGACATCTCCAATAGAATATTTTAAATAGAATTTTTAAATTATACTTTTGTGATTATTACATTATTTTTAATGTGATTTCTGCAGTATAATGTAATTATTAAAAAATGATTCTATAAATTTGTTTAAATAATAAGACACTTTAAAAAATTTACACTTGAGTTTTATATTTTTTGTCATCAGTTAGTGATTGGTGGAAAAAACGTATATTTTAATATTAATAAACAATTTTTATATAAAAAATTCATTTTATATAAAAGAAACTCAATCTTTTATATGAACTTACTAATCCTGCGTGAAGTGGACAGTGTCTATCTTGATTGATTTATTTGGAAAACATTAAATAATTGACATGGAAAACACACATTGTTACATTTACATTGTATAAACTCTGTTTCATGGTTAAAGTAATTCAAGAATATAGATCTGTTATAAAAGTTTTTTTTATTTCCTTTTCTGGTGAAAGGTGCTCACAAAAATTGATCTTTGAGTTTCTTTGTAATACTATTCTCACGTACTAATTTAATAAATATAAATATAGAATAACGTAGCAACAGGGTGAAAAAATTATCATTGTTTTTGCTATGCTAGAATAACGTAGCAATAGGATGTTCACACGTCTATATGTGCATGATCATCATCTAGGATGTACCTTGATTGAAGTTAAGAATTGAGTTATTAAAATTTATTAATTATACAATAATGGATTTTTATTTTTGCAGCATCATATAAAGAAGCGTGGACCATTAGTCAATTCATTGCTATTGATTTTGAATCTCTATCAAAGTAAATTGCGTATAATGAGCCTTAACCTCACCAGATAACATAATAAATCAATACATTCATAGAGAAAAAATCACAAATACACACTCAAGAAAACCACTGACAGATTTTTACTAATGATTACAGAACGTTGATATAAAATCCTGTGTATGCTGCTAGGCCATAATTAATCAGATGAAAATCTTTTTTCTTCTGTCTTCATTTTTCTTGATTGGTGAGACAAAAAATGGAACCAGAAATAGAAGATTTCCATTCATAATTAATCATCTTCCATCATCCAAACCAATTTGTACATGGTCATTAATGCTGTCATACCCAGCATATTGATAGTTGCTACTATCACCAAGCTCACAAACGCTAGATGCTCCCTCTTCAAGCAAGTGTTGAGTCTCCTCTCGATTTTCGAATGTATTGATCCATGGATGCTTCTTCTCAGTTGGCCCAATTCGCTCCAATTCAGTTACCACTTTCTTCATGCTAGGCCTTTCTTCTCCATTGAGTCTCAAACATTGTGCAGCAAGAATAGCTACCTCCATTATCTCCTTCTTATTTTCCTCATTCACAATGCCTGCTTGTAGAATATCAAGAAGACGATCCTTTTTCAAGCAAGATAAAAAGTTGTTAGTAAGACTTCTTTTATCTTCTGGTTTGTCAAAAGAAAATGGTTTTTCTCCTGTTAGCAACTCTACAACGACTACTCCAAAGCTATAGACATCACTTTTCTCGGTTAATTGACTTGTAAGCATATACTCAGGATCCAAGTAACCAAAAGTACCTTGCACCATAGTGGCTATTTCAGTTTGATCAAGTGGGACCAATCTTGAAGTTCCAAAATCAGACACTTTAACAGTATAAGTGTCATCTAAGAGGATGTTAGCAGTCTTAACATCTCTATGGATAATGGGTATAGAGGCATCTGAATGCAAATACGATAGAGCTCTAGCGATCTCAGTTGCTATCCTTACACGAGTTTGTTGAAATTAATTGTGGATTAGTATCACGCAATATCTAATTATCATTAACCGACAATATTAGATATGATCATAATATCAATATGGTTATTTATCTTTAACCGATAATATCTTAAAATATCAATATGGTTATTTAACTGGGATTACAGTGAGATTGACTCTGTGATGGGTTAGGTCAATCAGATAAAAAGCCCAATTAAGAGAGGTCCCTGACTACCCTGGGGGGTTATAAATTTGTCATCCCATTAAGCAAATTTAACACATCAGAATTGTTCTCTACAATAACCCCTCAGAAGGTAGCCAGAAGAACCTCTAGAGTTCTGTTCAATAGTGCTCATGGATATGAATGTCAATTCAGGTACACATTCATTTTCATTCTATTAATTCAATAGCATGATTGACATACTATAATTTGTGTCTAGTACAGTATAATTCAAAAAACTACTTTATACTTTCATCAATTGGTATCAGAGCTTGCTAGATACATTTTATGGTTGTCAATTGAACAAACCCTATTTTCAACATTAACATGCACGCATTTTGAGAAGGGGAGAGAGATCGCGGCAACATGATACCTGAGCAAATCGCGGCAGCACTCGAGTCGACCGCCGACAGCCGCGTCACCCACCGTGACCAGCGGCCCTGTCGGTGGTCCTGACCCTGCCGCGCCGCACCTTCCCCGCGCCGCACCTTCCCCGCACCGCACCTTCCCCGCGCCGCACCTTCCTCGCGCCGCACGATCTGAACCTAAGAAGGGCGGAGTTCGGAGAGTATCGCGGCGAAGATTGCGTTCGGCCGACCAGATCCCGTTGGATCTTGGGCTTCGGCACTGCTCAGCACGCTCCTGCGATTCCACCGCCGCCGTCTCGAAGCGCCCAGATCGCGGCGGGGATCATGTCTCAAACCCCGACCAGATCCCGTCGGATCTTGGGTTTCGGCGCTGCTCCGCCCGCTCCTACTCCGCCGCGTCTCGAACCGCCCAGATCGCGATCTGGATCGCGTTTCGGCTGCCGAGCTCGCGGGGGGATCTTGGGCCTTCGACGTTGTTCCATCGGGCCGCGCACGCGCTCCAGCAGCACTCCGCCGTCAGTCGGATCTTGGCTTTCGGCGCTGCTCCGCGCGTGCTCCAGTGACGCTTCACCGCTGCATTTTCGGCCGCCCTTCCCACCGCCACTCCGCCGCGTTTCGGACGTCCCTGACCCCGTTGGATTTCGGGGATTTCGGCGGTGATCGGAGAGAGAGGCGGGAACAAAGGAGATTGGGAAACTCGGGAATGAGACCTGGCACCGATTTTCGTCATTTTTGATTGGGAAGCTCGGGAATGAGATTGACACTGTTTTTTCGCCATTTCGCTGAAGAAAATTCCATACTACTCATTCACAATACAAAACAATTATTTAATATTTTTTAAATTGTTTTTTTTGGAATTTCATAATTTTTTTTATTAATTTGCATTGTGATGACCTGCCTATCGTGGGCATGATGATGTGAATTTTGTTTGTCATATTTTAAGATAATTAAAATCATATGAAATAAAGCATGATTTATGCTATTAATTTACATAATTGTAATTTCACCTATCGTGGATGCATTTGTGTAAATTTATGAATAAATATTAATTCATTATATTAGTGATAATTATACCCTATCGGTGTGTTGTTATTAGTATAATTTGTTGTTGTACAATACTTTTCTCTTTACTTATGTTAATGTTTTTTGGTACCCTATCGGTGCTAGGATTTATTAATTTAAGTTATAATGTATTGTAATTTGCTTAGAGATTTATTTTAAGCTGAACTTTTAAATCATTTTTTTTTCTCCTTATTGTGATGTTCAGTTTTCTTCCCTAATTCCGTCAAAACTCTAAACGGAACAAATTATGAGGACTGGAAAGAATCATTAGATCTCTACCTGACCATTGGCAATCTGGATTTAGCATTGAGGACGACGAGGCCTGCGCCTCTTACAGATGAGTCTTCTGAAGCTCAGCGAATTTCTCATGAGAAATGGGAACACTCTAACAGAGTGTGCCTAAAGGTGATTAAATTCACCATGGAGAAATCTATTAGACAGAGCATTCCAGATCTTGATGATACCAGTGCTTTTCTCAAAGCAGTCGGTGAAAAATTCACAACTTTTGATAAGGCACAGAAAAGCCAATATCTTTCCTTATTTGAAAAGACCAAATATGATGGTGTCAGCGGTGTACGTGAACACATTATGAAGTTAGTACATTAAGGTTGAGGTTGGCGAAGACACTTTAATTTATCGCATCTTGGAATCTCTGCCTTCTCAGTTTGACATCATGAAGACTTCATATAACATTCAAAAGCATGACTATGGAGTGGATGAATTGATTGCAATAATCACCCAAGAGGAGGAGTCAATGAAGAAAAATAAGCCTAATAGCATTCAGTTCGTTGCTTCTAGTTCAGGTGCTAAAGGTGCTAACAGGTATAAAGGAAAGAAGAAAAAGGGTACAGAGAAAGCAGAACGACATTTAGAACCCAAGAAGAAATTCTTTAAAGGTTCTTGCAAGTATTGTAAGAAACGTGGTCACAAGGTGGAAGATTGCTTTATCCTGAAAAAGAAAGAGGAGAAGCGAGGGGTTCACAAGCCTGAGGAAACCAAGTGATGTTGAGACGAAGATTGTTATGGGAGATGGAGCTGGAGTACCCGTTGCTGACATTGGAGTCGTCTCTTTATGTTTATCCTCTGGACATACTTTATTATTACATGATGCTGTTTATGTCCCTTCCATGAGAAGGAATTTGATATCAATTTCTGTTTTAGACAAATGTGGATACAACTTTCATTTTGGTGATGGAAAATTGGTAATTTATTATAATTCAACTGTTGTTGGTTCAGGAGTTTTGCATGACAGACTTTACATGTTAAACGTAATTGATATGTCAGTTAACTCCATTAGTGGGAGTAAACGTAACAGGATTGATGAATCTTCCTCTATGCTATGGCATAGACGTTTGGGGCATATTTCTAGGCCTCGAATTGAAAGACTTATAAAAGAAGGGATTCTGCGTGATCTTGACTTCTCAGATTATGACACTTGTGTCGATTGCATCAAGGGGAAGTTCACTGCCAAAACCAGGAATAAAAGTTCAAACAGATGTGACGATGTGCTACAATTAATTCACACAGACATATGTGGACCTATTACACCTACTGCTATGGGTGGATATAGGTATTTTATTACCTTCATAGATGACTTCTCCAGACATGGATGGGTATATCTTCTTCAGGATAAAGCAAGCTCTCTTGAAGCCTTCAAAACCTTTAAAGCCTTTGTTGAGCTGAAAACAGAGAAGAAAGTTAAGTGTGTAAGGTCTGATAGAGGAGGAGAATATTATGGTCGTTATGACGAGACAGGAAGAAATCTAGGTCCATTTGCTCGATTCCTTGATGAATACGGAATTGAAGCTCAATACACCATGCCTGGAACTCCTGAACAAAATGGCGTTGCTGAGAGACGAAATCGAACACTCATGGACATGGTGAGATGTATGTTATCACATTCATCTCTGCCAGAATTTCTTTGGGGAGATGCCTTGCGAACTGCTATGTACATTCTTAATCAGGTACCTAGCAAATCTGTGCCCAAAACTCCTTTTGAGCTAATGACTGGTAGAAAGCCGAGTTTGAGACATTTCCATGTATGGGGTTGTAAGGCAGAAGTAAGACCTTATAACCCTAAACAAAAGAAACTTGATCTCAAAACTATTAGCGGTCATTTCATTGGCTACTGCATCGGTTCGAGAGGATGCAGATTTTATTGTCCTTCTCACTCTACACGAGTTATTGAATCTGACCGAGCAGTTTTCTTTGAGGACGATTTGGACAGTGGGAGTTACACACCTCGAATGATGACCTTCAGAGAAGATCGAACCATGCTTCCGTTACCATCTTATTCTCTTCCTACAGACATCTCAATCCCAATGGTTCACACAGATGAACAAATTGTTGAGAGGCATGTTGATGAACCACAACTCAATGATCAACAACTTGATCAACAACTTGATGATGTTGATGTGCCCCCATTAAGACGATCTCAGAGAATACACCGACCTTCACCAAATGACTATGTTGTATACCTTCAGGAGCACGAATATGATCCACATGATGATGACGATCCCATCACATTTCAGGAAGCAATTTCTAGTTCTCATGCTTCTGACTGGCTAAAAGCTATGCATGATGAATTGTCTTCCATGTCTCATAATAATGTTTGGGATCTTGTGGACTTACCAGCAGGTTGTAAGCCTGTTGGATCTAAATGGGTCTTTAAGACAAAACGTACTCCAGATGGAAAGGTTGATAGGTATAAGGCTCGATTGGTGGCTAAAGGTTATAGTCAACGGGAAGGCGTTGACTACAAAGAAACTTTTTCACCAGTTTCAACGAAGGACGCACTCCGAGTTGTCATGGCTTTAGTTGCTCATTTTGACCTAGAGCTACACCAGATGGATGTAAAGACAGCTTTTCTGAATGGAGATCTTGCTGAAGATGTCTACATGGTTCAACCTGATGGTTTTGTTGAAGCAGGCAATGAGCATTTGGTGTGTAAACTTAAAAGGTCCATTTATGGACTGAAACAAGCATCTAGGCAATGGTATTTAAAATTCGACCAGGTTGTCACTACTTACAATTTCAAGGAAAATGTTGCAGACCAGTGCATTTACTTGAAGACTAGTGGGAGTGATTTCATCATTCTCGTATTATATGTCGATGACATTCTCCTTGCTAGTAGTTGTATGAACCTATTGGTTGAGACAAAATCAATGTTGTGCAGACATTTTGATATGAAAGACCTTGGTGAAGCTTCTGTTGTTCTAGGCATCCAAATTATTCGTGATAGGTCACATGGCATAGTTGGATTGTCTCAAAAGGGATATATCGAGAAGATTCTCAAGAAGTTCAACATGAATGCTTGCTCCCCATGTGCTGCACCTGTGCAACGTGGTGACAAATTATCTAACAAACAATGTCCTCATAATGATGAAGAAGTGGATGTTATGAAGAAAATTCCATATGCTTCCGCTGTTGGCAGTTTGATGTATGCTCAAGTCTGTACTCGTCCTGACATTGCTTTCATCGTCAATGCCTTAGGCAGATACTTGAGCGACCCAGGTTTGGGTCATTGGAAAGCCGTTAAAAGGGTCATGCGATATTTACAGGGAACTAAGGATCATATGTTGACTTTTATGAAGTCTGATCAACTTCAAGTCACTGGCTATTCTGATTCTGATTTTCCGGGTTGCCCTGATGATCGTAGATCTACTTCTGGCTTTATTTTTATGATGGCAGGAGGAGCTATCTCTTGGAAGAGCGTTAAACAGTCTCTTACAGCTACCTCTACCATGGAAGCAGAGTATGTTGCTTGTTTTGAGGCCACTCGCCAGGCCATGTGGCTTAAGAAATTGATATCTGACTTTCACATAGTTGAAAGCATTTCCAGGCCACTTGTGATTTACTGTGACAATACTGCTGCTGTGAGTTTCTCTCGAAACAACAAAAGCTCTACTCGTTCAAAGCATTTTGATATCAAGTATCAATTTGTTAGAGAGCAAATTCAAAGTTTTCACACTCGGATTGAAAACATTGATTCTGAGGAGATGTTAGCAGATCCACTGACTAAGGCCTTAACTGTTGGAATTTTTCTTATTCATGTAACTCACATGGGTTTAGTCAAGGCTTTTGATGTATTAAGTTAGTGGGAGTCTGATTCTCTATTTTCTTTAAGAGACATGCTCTAGTTGACGTCATTTTGTTCATGTTTCTTATTAGCATTTTATTTATGCTTGGACCATTGTAGTGTCATTTATGGGACTGCATTATGCCATACATCTATGAAAAATATTAGTTACATGCAATTGATTAATATCCCTATCGGATATTTATTTTGTTGCTCATATTTTTCATATTGTTAATTAATATATGATATATCGGCAATTGTCGTTTTAGCTTAATGATTTGTATGTTATTATTGATTGACACTATCCAAGTGGGAGAATGTTGAAATTAATTGTGGATTAGTATCACACAATATCTAATTATCATTAACCGACAATATTAGATATGATCATAATATCAATATGGTTATTTATCTTTAACCGACAATATCTTAAAATATCAATATGGTTATTTAACTGGGATTACAGTGAGATTGACTCTGTGATGGGTTAGGTCAATCAGATAAAAAGCCCAATTAAGAGAGGTCCCTGACTACCCTGGGGGGTTATAAATTTGCCATCCCATTAAGCAAATTTAACACATCAGAATTGTTCTCTACAATAACCCCTCAGAAGGTAGCCAGAAGAATCTCTAGAGTTCTGTTCAATAGTGCTCATGGATATGAATGCCAATTCAGGTACACATTCATTTTCATTCTATTAATTCAATAGCATGATTGACATACTATAATTTGTGTCTAGTACAGTATAATTCAAAAAACTACTTTATACTTTCATCAGAGTTTTCCATGTTGCATCATTTACCTTTCTTTCAGAGTGTATAAAATCAAAAAGTGTACCATTTTTAACAAATTCATAAACCAATAAAGGAACTTCTGTCTCTAAACAACATCCTAAAAGTTTGACCACATTCCTTTGATTAATTTGTGATAAAACAATTACCTCATTAGCAAATTGTTCATTTTGGCTTTTATCAACTATTTTGGATTTTTTGACAGCTACAATTGTATTATCTACAAGATATCCTTTGAAAACTGTACCAAAACCACCTTTTCCAATGATTAAGTTTTCGTCAAAATTGTTGGTGGCTTTCTGCAGTTGTTCTTCTGTGAAAATTTGAAAGTGGGATGAGTTTTTTCTTGTAGAGAGTTTCTGTGTCAAAATAGAACCACCATTCTGCCGAAAGTACTTCTCTCTAAGTTTTGTGAATTTCCTTTTTTGATATACCAAGTACAATGAGCTAGTCCCCACAAATAGAATAATAATCCCTGCTCCAACTCCTGCATTCAGAATACACCAAACAAAATTCTTGAATTGTTCTTTCAACTGCATTCAGAAGAATATAAAAAATTATATAAATCAATTTTGTTTTATATTTGAAAAGAATTAGGTTTTGAACTTTAGCTTTTAAAGAAGTTAAAATAAACAATAAATGTAATAATTAAGTTAATTTTAATTTATAAAATATATAATTTCAATTCGTTTTATTGTTTTGCCTTAAATATAATTTCAGTCTTCCTTTGGATCCCCATATTTTATATATAGAAACATTTAGTTTTTTAATTTGATACTTCTATCAAATTTTATAAGTTTTTTATTTTAATTAAAGATCAAAATTATAGATTTTGAAAAATAGAAAACCAAAGGTCTCTCTATTCTTGAATTGAAGATGAAAAATTCAAATTTTAATAATACTACAGAGATCAAAATTAAAAGTGTTTCTTTTATTTTCATTTCCTATAGATACTTACTTGAAATTTTTATTTAAACATGACTCTAGCCTTTATAGGATAGATTCTGAATGAACATTGATATATACAACAAAATCAATAACTAAAAAAGAGTATGAGAATAAATAAATAAAATTAGTGGATGTGCTTTAGTTGCTTACCCACAATAACCTTAGTAACAACATCTTGTTGGTGGCACCCGTCTTCTTTTGTTCCATTTCCGGATTGCTTCTTTGGACAGAAACATTCGTAAGATCCATCGGTGTTGTGACAATTTTTATCACTTATGCATCCATGTTTTTCTGTCTTACACTCGTCAATGTCTGCAAAATGCAAATTAGTGGAAATGACAGAAAACTTAATAAAGTGAATTTCTTTCTGTGATAATTAAGTTACTAATTTCTAAAGGCAATATAAGAGGGGTTTAATTAACCAAGGTGCTAACTAAAACATCTCAATTGGGTTTTAAAAATTTACCTCTACAATCATAATTTGGTCTAGTCTAACAATACAAACATACTTTACTCTTTTCGATAAATTTTATAAGTATTAGATATTTATTGTTACATTTATTTTATTAGGTTAGATGTTATATATACTAAAAATAATAAAGAAGAAAAGTTAAGAATCAAAACAATTGACGTTAGTTTCTAAAGTAAACGTTTCTTCATTGCACATTACTATATTTCAAAGTCAATAATTAACAATCGTCATCATTCAATAATACCATTTCAAATGATAATGTTTTGTTTTTCCCCCTATCTTTCACCCACTACAGGTCTTTTGCTCAATGCAGAATAATAGTGTCTTTGATAAAAAAATATATAATCATGTTAAAAAAGAAGAAACAAAAGTTGATAATGATAGAGTAAAAATATGGAGATTTATTTTAAGAGAAATAGTAGAGAAAAATGAAAACCGTAGTATATAATTGCAGTACTTTGCAAATTCTGAATATATATATATATATTTTGGTATTACTTAAAATAAAAGTCTAAATTAAATTAAAGAATGACACCCACATTCATATAAAAGTCATAGGTAAATTGTATTTGAGAAAAGCATGAAAATTTAATTGAAAGCATAACATCAACATTCATATAAAAGTGATAGGTAAATTAAAAAAATCATGATTCTTGATTCCTGCATAATATGCTTAAAAAAAGGGTGAAAAAGCTTGAATATAACTAAACTCCAAGTCAAATTATTACAATAAAAACATAATATGTTTGAGGGAATAAATTACCTGTGCAGCCAAGATATGGGTTTCCTTCATATCCATCTTCACATATGCATCTATAACCATAATCACTGTCTTTGTCATCACAACGGCTATTCTCTTTGCATGCATAGTTGCCTCTACGCTTTGAATCATTACAGTTTTTGTTTCCTACTGTCCAATCAAGAACCAAAGGGAACGTCTTGTTTGGAAAACTATATAAATGACTGACAGAAAATTTATAGGAGTCATGTTTGGCGACAAAGGAGTAACTGCATCTTGAATATGCATAATTTGCACTGATATTTCTCCCTGAATTAGAGAAAGTAGATGCTTGTACAGTGATATTTCGCATTCGAGGAGGAATATCTACCTGGCAACACCCTATACCCGAACACGTTTCATCCTCAATCTGCAAATTATTGCCATAGCATCTTGTTAAGCACCCTGTTGAGTATTTTTTCTGGTTATAAACACTGTTTAGATAGCCAAAACTGTCGCAGCCAACGGTTAAGAACTTGTTTTCTTTCATAGAAACGCTGAATTTGCTAGATTTCAGCCACGGCGTGTTGCCATTGCAAGACTGTGAGACCCAAAAGGGCATGTCAATTTCATGCGTTGGGAGACGTATGCTTAAAACTTTGGTGGTATCCCATATGTTTAAGGTGTTGTTTCTGCAAGTAAGTTCAAAACTTGGATTCAAGAAACAGGGTTTTTGATTGGGTGTAGAGGAGTGGCCTATGCCAAATGGATAGGGAATTTCTACATTTCCACAAGTGGATTTGCAGCCAGGAAGTGTTTGGTTTCGCGTTATAGAAAGGGTTTGATTAGGTGTAACAGCTGCTACTAAAAAGGCTAACCCAAACATTAACACCAGACACAGTTGCAAGTGTTTCATTGCTGTAATCACAAATTTTGAAAATGGAACTTTGGAAGGGTGATTGATTACTTGCTTACACTGCCTAGCCTGACTAAGAGTTTCATTTTTATAAACTAAAAAATTTGGTTTCACTACTTTGTTGACTGAAGAGGATGACTGAACAGTGGCCACAGTGCTGGCATTTAATTATCGTTCTAAAGTGAACGAATTTTCTAAGTCAAAAAGTGCAAGAGCAAAGTTCAAAGAAGGATCCAGTCAGATATACACAGTCGTTAAAAGAAAAATATACATAAACACTTAATGAAAAGAAGAAAAAAGAATATAAGTAGTGAAAAGAAGAAAAAAAAATATAAAATATGATAGGATAAAAAAATTTAAAAAAATTAAAAAATATTAATAAAATATATAAATAAAAAAGATATACATGTATGACTATTTTAATTAAAAAATATATGACATTAATTTTAAGAAAAATTATCATAATAGTATTATTTACTTTTTAAAAGTAATTATAAAAATGGTAAAGTTTTACTAAAAATTAACGAAAATTGTGTAACTTTATTGGTCTTTGTAGGAAGACGCGCCAACTAGAAAGGGGACTCTCCATGGGATTCACCTAAATCCCATATAAATTCCTCTTTTTTATTATCACTTTCTTAGAAAACAACACTGTTTTAGTTATTACTTTTAAAAAGTACAATATTATGATAATTTTGCTCTTATTTTATGTATTTTAACAACCAGCCCCGCGCCTGGAACACACGATGGACGCAAGGACTTAATTCTAAACAGTTTTTTGGAACCTGCTGAGTTAGAGCATCTAGGGCCTTTGTAAAACAGTTCTTTGGAAGTCTTTCTCTGTCTTTAATTTCTGGTAATTCTATTACCAAGTGTGACATAAGCGTCATGAGCATCCAGATTTAAATGTTTTTTTTGGATAAGCCATCCAGATTTAAATGCTAAAATTTGGTTTTCTTAAAAATAAACACTCAATCTTCTAATGTAATTCATTTTATTGCCTGCCTTGTAAGCGTGACAAGAATAAAACTCAACCTTTTCCAATGCATCATCAGAATGCAACGCAAGCTCTTAGATATTATCTATAGTGATGTTTGAAAATAGAATGGATTATATCGTGTTATATATATATATATATATATATATATATATATATATATATATATATATATATATATATATATATATATATATATATGAGATAACCTACGTGAAGAAAATGATAAAACATAATAATAACTGTAAAATTTCAATAAATACTTTAGATTAAGTTATTAAGTAAATAAACTCACCTAATTATCTCACATATAGACTCCCCATAAACTTTTAATGTATTAGCTTTCTCTCGTTACCATTGCGGAATTTTCTATAAGATTGCCACTACCCTCACTCTACCACTATCACTGCTGACAATGACAATGACAATGGTGGGAGTGGCGGTAACAGTTGTTCTATTCCCAATAACAAAGTGCGAGCATATGATATGTGAACTCTAATTGTAAAACTCTAAAATTACAGTGAAAAAATAAGTGCTTTAAAAACATGACTTGCTTTGTCCTTTTTCGAAGTTAGTGAGGGTGGTGACGACTTTGCAGAGGATTCTCTAAGGGTGACAAGAGAGAGCAACACGTTAAGAGTTTATAGAAGAGATCTCTGTGTGAGAGAACCACGTGAACTTGTTTAATTAACAACTCAATTTGAACCCTTTATTGAAATCTTATGATTATTATTATGTTTTCTCATTTCTCATCGTAATAATTTTTCTCACCTGAATTGTCCTTATTGTTAAAATATTTATTAGGACCAAAATGAAATGAGTGAAATACCAAGTGTGGGTCCCTAAAAGATTGAAGTGCTGACACCTGGGTTCCTGAAATAACTTTAGAGGCATCCAGGTCGTTGTATTTTTCTACTGTTTGCAAGTAGGTTTTTCCGTTATTAATGACATTAGACAACTGTAGAGTTAGCAGTTAACCGCTTTCCTGGAAATCCTTCTCTCTCATATGTGGTAGACTTATGTGACAATTACTTTTTTTGGTTAATGGTGAAACATCATTTTGATTCCAAAAGATTAAAGTAATGACATCCAGGTCGTTGAAAGTTTTTTAGAGGGCATCTAGGTCCCTGAAAGATTTTTAGAAGACATTCAAGTCTTGAAAGACTTTTAGAGGCATCCAGATCCTTCAAAGATGTTTAGAGGACATCCAGGTCCTTGAAAGGTTTTTAGAGACATTCAAACTATTATAATATAATGAAGTTTCTCCTTTATATTAGTTGAAACAGTCTGATTAATCAAAGTTCTCACACCCTGCAACATTTCTCATGAAAACATAGCGTTCCTTGAGGATGGAAATCTGTTTGGAGTCACTATAAGATTTAAAAAACAAAGAACTTGAATGAGGAATAAAAAAGTGAAAAAAAAGAAACACATACCAGAAATGAGAATGATATTTGAAACAACAACGACGATGTATACAAGGGTTATGTGATCACCAAGTGTGAGTGATAAAGTTATTATGTCTTTGTTGCCATTGCATGTTTTCGATTTGGCACAAGCCAAACAACATAAACTGTTTTAATATTTTAAATTGGAAATCCAAAATAGTTAAAATTAGTTTTAAAATCTAAATGTTTATCCAAGGACCTAATGCCTCTAAAATTTTTTTAAGAAGTTGAATGTCTTTAAATATATTTCAATGAGCTGAATGTCTATAAAAATCTTTTAAGGATCTCGATGCTTTCTAAAAATCATTCAAAGACCTAGATGTTATTGCTTTAGTTTTTTTATTACCAAAATGTGTTTCACTTAAGAGGGAAGGGGCCTACTTGCAAAAAAAACTAGGTACCATGTATGAGAGAGAAGAACTTCCAGCATAAAAGTTAATTGTTGATTAAGTAATTGTTTAACATTGTTAGTAATGAAGGGGCCTACTTGCAAACATTTTAAAAATTCAAAAATATGTATACTTCTAAAATTCTTTAAAGGACTCACGTGTTAGACCTTTAATATTTTAGGGATTTACTTGATATTTTACTCAAATAAAAATGAAAAACCTATTTTTAAAGACAAAATTACTATTTAAACTTAGAACAATAAATGTAAAGTATATTTATTTTTATAAGGACATTTATTTCACTTTATGATGTATTTTTTTATATCACATTCTTAGCAATATCATAACTAAGAATATATTCTTCAAATTAATTTCTAATATTTTAAACATACTTTTTAAAATAATTTAATTAAAATTAAATTGAAAATTATAATAAAGTTTGTAAATAACTTCCTAGATACCAAAAATAATTTATGATAACCTTCTAATATTTGTTTCACCATAACGAAACAAGA
The DNA here is from genome assembly GCA_037954015.1 of Psophocarpus tetragonolobus. NCBI lineage: Eukaryota > Viridiplantae > Streptophyta > Magnoliopsida > Fabales > Fabaceae > Psophocarpus > Psophocarpus tetragonolobus. The sequence continues at coordinate 28,822,847 of CM075695.1, read as the reverse complement.
TTGATCGTAGACAAAGACTTGATAAAGTTAATGTTCTTAGGACTCACATAAATCCTCTAATAGTTAAAGTATCTTAATTATTTTATTAAATGATAAATTACAAACCAAATAATAAATTTGTGTGTTAATTTTTTTATCATTAGTTAAGTGATTTTTCAATTTATAATTTTGTAACTCCATACCCATATTTATTTAATATAACATTTATTAAACTTATAAAAACTTAAACGTCGATGGTGAAAATTATTTGCCAAAGTTTTAAAATAATTAAATTAAAACATGCTATATAAATTTAATTTCATAAATAACGCTTATGGTTTGTCGACTGAAAAGAATAAAAATAATTGTTTTTTTTTTTCAAAAAAAGATGCTTATGTACTTTAAAATAATTTAGTGGATGACACTTAACAATACAAAAGGTTTGCTTAATGTTTTATGTAATTAATGAGTGATGCTTATTTTTCTTCGAACATCACAAGGCGATACTCATCCATAAATTTAAATTTTTATGTTATTTTTCGTGGGCTTCTTTTAAATCAATTTAAGAAATCTAACAATTTTTCCTCTAATAAGATCCTTTGAAACCAATATTAATTGATCGTAGAAGGATTCATATATATTGGAAGTGACATAGACAACACAGTTGAGGTTGGTGAAGAGAAGCAATGCCCACATGTTCAGTCGACATGCCAAGTATCAGTCCCAACTTCATTTGCCATCTATTAGCTTTAGATACACATACTAAGCCAGTGATCAAAAGCTACGCATGTTTGGTGAAGAGAAGCATCGGTCCATTGTTGAGGAAAGAAGTAAATTAGTATCTGTTGGCCATGTCAGAGAGATTCAATGCCATGATTGACTAGCAAATGCTGTGATCATTAGAAAGGTGATCGGAAAGTGGCATATGTGTGTGAATTTTACATACCTCAACAAAGTTTATCCTAAAAATTTGTACCCACTACAGAATATCAATTGTCTAATGCATGAGGTATCGGGATATGACCTCCTAAGTTTTATGAACGAATATTCTAGTTATAACCAAATACATATGCAGCCTCTGGATGAGGTAAAAACTATTTTTATTGTTGATCAGCACTAATTATCTTACAAGGTATGCCTTTTGCTCTATAAAATGTAGACATACCAACAACTTATAGATCATATTTTGCTCAGTGTGCTGGGTAATAACGTGGAGATATACGTTGATGACATGTTGTCAAATTCATGACCCCATCAACTCATGAAACGATCTGCAAGAGTTATTCACTATCATCGACAAATATTGCCTGAAGTTTAAATTTAGAGAAATGCTCCTTTGGGGGTAAAGACAAGGAAGTTCTTGATTCATGCTCACTAGTCTGGAGATAGAGGCAAACCCTAATAAATGTTTGACAATCTTAAACATGCCCCATCCGACCACAATTAACAGATTGAATTACTTTATTATCCTGGTTCTTCTCTAAATTATATATATAACTTTGAATTATCTAGGAATAGGAAATAATTAATTTTCATGTACTATACATAGACAGTAGTTTTATCTACAAAATGACTAGCTTAGAGCTTGAGCAGCCCTCAAGGAGAAAATACGAAAATCCTCATCCAAGAAGATAAAAGGAAAACGATTAAGAAAAAAGCATGACTAGAAATTGTAATGGTCCTTGGAGATTCTACAGGGAATTCAGATACAACCATATCTCAACATCAATGGCTGAACATGGATCACTTACGGACCACTACTCATAAATGGTATGAATCGTATCAATACTCAATGAGGTAATTAATATTAATGCATAAAAGAAGCATATGTACACATCAAACAATCCATCGTGAATGAAAAGTTTAAATCTGTAGGCATTTTTTTCATCCATCAAAGTACATTGCATATAATTAGATTCTTTAACTTCTCTATGTAAATATATTAATTCAAAATATGTATTGAGAAAAACGTTCATTGATATAAACAAGTAACTTGCATAAAGATTACAAATGGTTTTAACATAAATTTGATATTAAAAAGGAGTAGTGTTGTGGTCATTGCATAATTAATCATCTTCCATCATCCAATGCAATCAAAGTATGATCCCTAATACTCTCAGCATATTGATGACTGCTACTATCACCAGACTCATAAATGGTAGATGATGCCGCATGAAGTAAGTATTGCGTCTCCTCTAGATTTTGGTCTGGATTGATCCATGGATGCATTTCTGATCGCCTCATTCCTTCCAATTCCATTGCAACTTCCTTCATGTTAGGTCTTTTCTCCCCTTTGAGTCTCAAACACTTAGAAGCTAGAATAGCAACTTCCATGATCTCATTTTTATTTTCTTCATTCACAATGCCAATTTGAAGAATATCAAACAAACGGTCCTCTTTCAAGCAAAATAGAAAGTGATTAACAAGACTCCTTTTCTCTTCTGGCTTACCAAAGCAATGAGGTGCCTCTCCGGTTAGTAGCTCTACAAGCACTACCCCAAAGCTATAGACATCACTTTTCTCAGTTAGTTGGCTTGTGAGCATGTACTCTGGATCAAGATATCCAAAAGTTCCTTGCACCATTGTAGCTATTTCAGTTTGATCAAGTGGAATCAATCTTGAAGCTCCAAAATCAGACACTTTGGCAGTGTAAGTGTTATCCAAAAGGATGTTTGTAGTCTTAACATCTCTATGGATAATGGGTATGGATGCTGCAGAGTGTAGATATGATAGAGCTCCAGCTACTTCTGCTGCTATCCTTAGACGGGTTTTCCAAGTTTCACTATTCACCACACTTTTAGTATGTATAAAATCGAAAAGAGTTCCATTTTTAACAAATTCATAAACCAGTAAGGGAACTTCTCTCTCCAGACAACATCCCAATAGTTTGACCACGTTCCTGTGATTGATTTGGGAAAGAACAATTACCTCGTTAATGAATTGTTCCTTTTGACTCTCATCAACTATTTTGGACTTCTTAATTGCTATTGTTCTGTTGTTATCTTCTAGAACTCCTTTGTAAACAGTACCATAACCTCCTCTACCAATGATTGAACTCTCTTCGAAGTTGTTCGTGGCTTTCTTTAGTTGTTCTTCTCTGAAAATATGAATGGTTTGCGAAGTGTCTTCCCTTCTAGAGAGCTTTTGTAACAATAATAAACCACCATTTTGTTGAAAGAATTTCTCTTTTAATTTGATGAGCTTCCTTTTCTGGTATATTAAGAACAGGATGACAGTCCCCATAATTAGAATAAAAAATCCTACTCCTGCTCCTGCATTTGGAATATGTTCAACTTAATTCCTTAACAGTTCATTAAACAGAGTAGATAAATGCAAGAAAAGGATTCAACTCACAGAACAGAGTAAATAAATAAATATGTTGTGCTTAGCTGCTTACCAACGAAAACCATTGTATGTACATGGCAGCCTCCTTCTGTTCTTCCATTTCCTGATTGCCACTTATGACAGAAACATGTGTAATTTCCGTTGTTGTTGCGACAATTTTTATCACTTATACATGTATGTTTTCCTGGAACGCATTCATCAACATCTGCAAGAGCATAACCGAATTAACAGTATTCTCAAACATAGAATATCGGGATGATCTTCCAACTGTACACTGCCAAAGAAGCGTTTTGTTTTCCTTTTCATTCTTTATCTTGAATTTCTCCGCTTCTCACTATATCTTCTGTTGAATGCAAAGTAAGTAATCAATCAAAGGACCTGGTAAGCTTCTTTAAAAGCATTTTTAGTTGAAGTGCTTTTTAGAAAAATTAAGAAAATTATTCTAAAAATACAACGAAAACTAAAAGCATGCTTAGAGATCCAATTTTCAATGAAAATTGTTAGAAAATAAAAAACTTAATTTTTAGCAAACTACAAAATTATTTAAAGTAGTTTTTCAAATTTAGAAAATTGAAAAACATAATTTCATCTTCAATCAAGTTCTCTTATCTTTTGTGCCACCTCCACCTCTCATTTTCCTTTCACATCTTTCAACCAAAGTCCATAACCTATGTCACCTACTCCCACATCTTATGCTCTTTTGTGTCTTCTACTCTGCCAGTTGCCACTTTTCTATGATCATCTCTTACAATTCTTTTACACCTTCCACTCTAATCTCTGTCACCTCTTCATTGCCACCATTATCAACTCTCACACTCCTTTTGTGTTTCCTTCTCTTACCTTCTTCATCTCTCTATCATCGTTGTTGTCACATTTTACGCTCCTTCCACACCTCTCATCTCGACTTTCACCACCTCTGTTGCCACTGCCTCCATAGCCATTTGCCTTTTCCATCACCTTTCTTTGTTGAAGAAAGAAATATTTTGAAAATTTGATGTATCTAAACACATTTTTCCAAATTTTCATACTTTGCTAAGAAATGAAAAATTGACCAGAAATTATTCTAAGAAAATAGGAATAGAAAATACAACAAAACAACTTCTTTTGGTGATTTTTTCCAGAATCAATTCTAGGACAAAAAAATATAAAACAACAAGTGAAAATAAATTCTCTATAAATTTTTTAAAATGATATAAGACATTTTTCAATAACAACTTTCTCAATAAATTTTTTCATATAATGTGATTTTTTAAAAAATTAAATTTTGTTGAAAGAAGTTTTACCTCATTTAAACATTTATAAAAAATATTTTAATTTTTTTCTTTCTATTTTTTTTCCTAGAAGAATTTTTGAAAAATATCAACCTAAATGCCTAAAAATGAAAACAGTGCAAAAGCCGTAAAATTGTAAGTAACAAGAGTTATATAAAGGAGAGAGGTAAATTAATATTTCATGGAATAATAAAAAAATTAAATTACCTGTGCAGCCAAGATATGGGTTTCCTTCATAACCATCCTTACATATGCATCTGTAACCATTATCACTGCCCTTGTCATCGCAATAGCTATTCTCCTTGCATGCGTAGTCCCTTCTGCTCTTCTCAAAAGCACTACAGTTTTTGTCTCCTACAGACCAATCAAGAACCAATGGAAGGCTCTTGTGATTGAATCTTTGTAAATCATTGGTAGAAAAATTATAGGAGTTATGTTTAACAATAAAGGAATAGGTGCAGCCTATAGAATTTGTTGAATTGGGGAAGATTGAGGCTTCTATTTCGATATCCCTCATGTGGGGAGGAATATCCACCTGGCAACACCCTATACCTGAACATGTCTCATCCTCAGCAGTATTAAAACGATTGCCATAACATCTTGTTAAACACCCAGTTGAATATTGGTGCCCCTCGAATTGACTATTGAGATAGCCATAACTGTCGCAGCCAACAGTCACGAACTTGTTTTTCTTGCTTGAAATTCTCAGAGTACCTGTTTTCAGCCAGTTGTTCCAGTAGTTTTCTCTGTTGCAAAACCATGAGACGTATGACAACACGTCCATCTGATGATTTAGGATGCTTATGTTTGAAATAGGGATGTTGGGGCCCAACATTAAGTTCGAGTTGTTGCATGTAAGGCTAAACCTTGACTCCAAGAAGCAATTTGAGTTGCCTATACCAAATGGGTATGGAATTTCTACGTTACCACAGGTGGAGTTGCAGCCAGGTAGGGCTTGGTTTGCTGCTGCAGAAAAGGTTTGAAGAGGTGAAACAGCTAGAACTATAATGCCTAATGCAAACTTTAACACCTGACACCATTGCAAGTAGTGTTCCATTTCTTCATACAATATACAAAATAGGTCTTTGGAAGGGACGATTTAATAGTGGTTCAGAAAGGTTTCATTTGTTTATAAACTTGAAATTTTGATTATTTTTTTTCTCTGGACACGGCTTTGACTTTGATGGACAATGGTAGTTATCTGTAACCATAATGAGGAATTTTCTGAGCCAAATTAATATTCAGAAAGAAAGTTCACACAGACTGTACGATATTGACAGTCATAAGTACGACAAAGACGTATATATAGCGACAACAGTTACAAGAAAAGGAGATTAAGAGTTGCCTATACCAAATGGGTATGAAATTTCTCCGTTACCACAGGTGGAGTTGCAGCCAGGTAGGGTTTGGTTTGCTGCTGCAGAAAAGGTTTGAAGAGGTGAAACAGCTAGAACTATAATGCCTAATGCAAACTTTAACACCTGGCACAATTGCAGGTAGTGTTCCATTTCTTCATACAATATACAAAATAGGTCTTTGGAAGGGACGATTCAATAGTGGTTCAAAAAGGTTTCATTTGTTTATAAACTTGAAATTTTGATTATTTTTCTTCTGGACACGGCTTTGACTTTGATGGACAATCGTAGTTATCCGTAACAATAATGAGGAATTTTCTGAGCCAAATTAATATTCAGAAAGAAAGTTCACACAGACTGTACGATATTGACAGTCATAAGTACGACAAAGACGTATATATAGCGACAAGAGTTACAAAGGAGATTAAGAGTATGTTTTACAAATATTATGATATATTTTTAAATTATAAGTTGTTTTAAAAAAGAAATAGGATGGTCTATAATTTAGTTTTAATTTACTAAATTTAAGTTTAGATAACATATTCTTACAACTTTTTCTTTCACATATTTTTGTATTTTTTTCTATAGAAGTTGTTTTTTGTTAAATGATTAATTATTTTGACTTAATTACTTTTTTTATTTCATTATCTTTTAAAATACTCAGTTCTTTTATTATTATTTTTAGATAAATTTTATCTAATAATTTTTTAACTAATTTCACTGTCACTTTACTATTGTTTTTAAATCAATTTTATCACACAATTCCTTAAATAGTTTTAATATTGCCTTTTCGTCATACTGAAACTATAGTATAGGAACACTATTAACCTTTACCATTAGCAACAATTTTATAACTTAAAAATTGTTGTGAGATGATGTCGGATGCTATTGAAACATCTGTAAAAACATTAACAATCAATATAATCATGCTAGCTTCAATTTAATGAAATATATAATGTTGAAGTTATTTAAATAATTTTGGAATAAATTTGATCTTAACATAGGGATGACATTATTTAAAGAATGTAAGATTAAATTAAATTTGAAAATAATAGTGGATGAAATTCCACTTTTAAAAAAAACCAGTGGAATGAAAAATATAATTAAACCAATAATTTTTAAACCATTTTTCAATAAATTATCCAAAAATATCTTAATTATAATTGATTATAGAAATAATCTAAATTTTTAAATTTTTAAAATATAATTATACTTGTTTTGTAAAAAAACATTAAATTCATTTTTAAAATATATATTGTTCCTGCACAAATTGAACAAGTTTTTCTCCTTGATACTTCGAGTCTTCCTTTAATACTCTAAATCTCAAATCCAATAGTTATTCTGAAGCAGTACAAGTAGGACCTTCAAAAGCACTCTAACGCTTAAGTCAGAAAGGAGTTGACTATGCTCTCAAAAGTACAGTATCTCAGCAGGAGAGTAGTAAAAAATTTAGTAGTTAAACATATACTTGTCCTTTACTATTTATTGTGTTTACCTTTTTAGACTTGAATTTGTATCATTAGGGTTTAGGTTTACTAAAAATGGTAGTTTGGACCTTTCATTATAGCAGTATGAATCGAAATGTCTGCCCATGTTAAAGGTAGGAGAATTTCTCCATGCACCCTCATAAATTTTCCCTACACCTCCATACATTTTTAAAATGGCAAAAAGACCCTTAATGAAAATAGTACAAAATTTAATTACCACGCTTTTTTTTTCTTTTGTTCTTTATTCTGCACCTCTCTTGTTTCACATTTCTCTCATTTGTTCTCTTGTAGGACTTTGTTTTTCTTCTCCACTAAATCAATAACTTTCTCTTCTTTTTTTTTCATGCTTTTGTGTTCTTCCCATTTGCGTTTGCTTACTTTATTCTTTCCGGTTCGTGTTTGTCTTCTCTCATGTATATTATGAAATTAGTTTTTTTATAAATTTTTTTAGAAAGCAAGAACGAACGAGACAAAAAGAAACATACCTTCAGAAGATGAGAAGAGGAGATAAAGGGTACAACAAAGGCAACGATGAATAGAATTGCAAAGAATGAAGGAGGTGCAGGACTTTACAAAGCTCGAATTAGAAGAAGGACTCTGATGAAGAAGAATGAGTAAAAAGAAATTAAGTTATTTTTTAACCTAGGGGTATTTTAGATTTTTTCTACATTTATGGAGGTGTGAGAAGAAGTTATGTGAATGCAGAGAGAAATTCTCTTAAATTAGCTCGTCTTGTACATAGATTTAGTTCGGGGATAGGTCTGACTCGGAGTAGACCCGACCCAAAAAGTTTCCTCTTTCCCTTGTTATCAATATTTCTTTTGTTTTATTCGCTTGGGGGTATATATATTACACATTTAAAAAATATTTTTTTTATATAATTGAGGATGTTAATTCGTTATATTTTCAATTTTATAATTTTTTTAAAATATTCCATTTAAAATAAATATAATTCATCAATATTCTAAAAATTATCATGTATCGAAAACCAAGACAGACATGAGACAATCATATTTTAACTTGCGAAATTTATATAAGGACCAAAGTAGAAAAATGGAAATAGAACTGTAATTGCTTTTGTTTTCCAAGGTTAGAATGAGATCATGATTTCACACGTTTGTATATATGCATGTGAATAGTAGACAACAATGTAAATGAAGAAAAATTAATATTTTTATTTTATTTTTCCTTCTTTTAAACTCTACTTTATATATAGTTTGTTAGGTTTATAACTAATAAATAATTCTATATGTAAGTAGTTATAATAATTATAACTATAATCATTCTCTCATAAATAGATATCATTTATTATAATCAGTTCTTATTATAAATAACTGGTTATTATTTATAACTAATTATATAATTAAATATATAGATAACTGATTATTTAAGTAGTTATTTATGCATAAGTAATTTAAATAATTAATTTTGAAAAATAAAATCATTCTTAAATAATTACTACACAGAGGTGTGGGATATGTTAAAAATTTTCTACTCTATAAATTATCCACAATGTTATGACCTTTGTCACAAAGATGTTAAAGGCTCATGGGTACGTAACTTTTTTTGCTTAGTACATTATTCATAGGATTGTAAACACCTCTACAAAGGTGTGAAAGTTGTAAACAATTTTTTTCCTTCTCAATGTTTTTTCCACATGGATGTGATTATTGTCATAAAGGTGTGGATGATGTTAGAAAGGATAACGCATTATCCACAAGGATGTGACCTAAGTCATAGATATGTGGGTATCTTTTTGTTTATTAGTATATATTTTTACAGGTTGTGATCATTCTCGTATGGATGTGGACGATGTTAGAAAAAGTTTTGCTTTTCAATTCATGTTCCACATATATGTGGTTATTGGAATAGGAGTGTGACATGTGAGATATCTAGAAATAACTCGTTATGAAATCAAATTTAACCAAAACTTTTTATTGTTTACAAATACTAAAACTAAAAGAATTTGATAATAGCTAAAAATAACATGCAATGAAATCAAGTTTAACCATAACAATTTCTTTAATAAAGTTAATTGCATTAACCATATCCATAGAATAGGTTATAGCTTTACAACATATTAAAATAACCGATTGTAGACACCTAATTTTGTCCAGCTTTTCGTACAATTTATTTTTTGCATCTAAAAATAAAATAAATATTTAAAAAGACAAAACCAACGAAATGGGTGTATCTAGAAAAATTAGTGGGTATAGATAACAAATTAAATTCTTTTTTAGCCCTTAGGTAAAAGTGGGTACATTTAGCATGATGGGAGATGTAAATAGTAAATCTGAAAAAAGGAAACAATCCTCTTTATATTTTCATACAATGTCCAAATTTAAAAACAAAGTTCAGCCTTTGCACCAACCAAACGGGTAATGTTAAAACCAAAAAATTAAAATAATACAAAGAACAAGAAATGAAAATAAAAATAAAAAGAAGACAAAATGAAAGGAGCAAAGCAGTTTTGGTTCAGCAGCCACACGACCTGCTTTGTTCCTCCGTAACCACTAGCATTTTAGGCCTGCACGACAACCATTAACATTTTCATATTAGTACATATCAGAAATTTATTTTATTCATAATAGTTTTGATTTTCGAAGATTAAGAGAGAAAGAAAGACTATAAATGTAAATACAACAAGAGTTTAATACAAGAAGATGCATGCACGCACACATGTAGACACAGATACATACACATGCACATGCACGCACACGCTCACGCACACACATCCACACGCACATGCACACACACATAACTATCATGATAAAAGCTTAACATCATTGTCATTTTTCCTTTTTGTTCTAAGAAAGGGTTTTAAGACAATATTTTTGGAGAAAGGGTTTTAAGACTACATTTTCCTAACTAGTTTGTGTAATATATTTGAGGATATTATAAACATACACATACAATTACATGCATATAAACATAGTTACACATCATATTCTGCAAATTAACTTCAATATTTTTTTCTACATGATGACACTAATTAATTTTTTAACTAAAATTAGCTACAAATTAGTTACTAATTGTTTTATAACTAATTTAAAAAAATTCTTGTAGTGAATTGTTTATCCATAAATTGGTAAAAAGGTTTCACATAAGAAACTTAGATTTACTATATCATTTAGTAGAAGCTTAACACCATTGTCATTTTTTCTTTTTGTTCTGAGAAAGGGTTTTAAGACTACATTTTCCTAACCACATATTTGAGGATATTATACATATACACATACAGTTACACACATATAAACATAGTTACACACATCATATACAATACATAAGGTTGTACTTGTGCCAGAACTTTGATAAGAAAACATAGTAGTGGAGTGTATGTTACCATGCTCTAATCATCTCCCATTATCCAAGGCAATTAACACACGATCCTTGATGCTATCATACCCGGTATATTGATGGTTGTTTTTCTCACCACATTCATAAATAGTAGATGGTAATGCCTTATGAAGCAAGTATTGGCTCTCCTCGTCAAAACTTTGGTCTCTGTTGATCCATGGGTGCTTCTCCATTTGTCTTATTGTTTGCAACTCCATTGCCACTTCCTTCATGCTAGGCCTTTCCTCCCCATTGAGTCTCAAACACTTTGCTGCAAGAATGACAGCCTCCATGATCTCCTTTTTATTTTCTTCATTCATAATGCCTACTTGAAGAACATCAAACAAACGATCTTCTTTAAAGCAAGATAGAAAGTGATTGGCAAGAGTTCTTTTCTCCTCTAATCTGGCAAAAGAAAGTGGTTTCTCCCCAGTTAATAGTTCTAGAAGCACAACCCCAAAGCTATATACATCACTTTTCTCAGTTAGTTGACTTGTAAGCATGTATTCTGGATCCAAGTAACCAAAAGTTCCTTGCATCATTGTGGCTAATTCAGTTTGATCCAGTGGAACAAATTTTGAAGCTCCAAAATCAGACACTTTGGCAGTGTAATTGTCATCTAAGAGAATATTAGTAGTCTTGACATCTCTGTGAATAATGGATATTGAGGCTTCTGAGTGCAAATATGATAGAGCTTGAGCTGCCTCAGTTGCTATCCTTACCCTTTTCTTCCATGTTTCACCATTTACATTTCTTTCATTATGTATATAATCAAAAAGGGTACCATTGTTTACAAATTCATAAACCAATAAAGGAACTTCTATCTCTAGACAACATCCTAAGAGTTTAACCACATTCCTATGATTGATTTGAGATAGAACAATCACCTCATTAGCAAATTGTTCATTAAGGCTCTTATCAACTATTTTGGACTTCTTAATAGCAACAATTCTGTTGTCAGAAAGATATCCTTTGAAAACTATCCCAAAACCTCCTTTACCAACGATTAAGCTCTCATCAAAGTTGTTGGTGGCCTTCTTTAATTGCTCTTCTGTGAAAATTTCAATAATGTGGGAGGACTTCTCTTTCACTGAAAGTTCCCGGAGTAAAATGGAACCACCATTCTGCTTAAAGTATTTTTCTCTAAGTTTAACGAGTTTTCTTTTCTGATATATCAAGTACATTGAAGTACTCACCACAAAAAGAATAACAACTCCTGTTCCTGCACCTGCATTCATAATATGTAAAACACACTTCCTGAATTATTCTTTGATATAATATGGATATCATTCATGTTGAATGTACATAAATACATGAAAAACTAATAAAAAGAGTTTAAGAGGAAAACAATAAAATAAGTGGATGTGCTTTATTGATTTCTTAATTACCGATGATAAGCTTGGTAACTACATCTTGGTGGTTGCACCCAACTCCCACTGTTCCATTTCCCGATTGTCCCTTTGGACAGAAACATTTGTAGGACCCAATGGTGTTTAAGCAGTGTTTTTCACTTATGCATGTGTGGTTGTGCCTCTTACATTCGTCAATATCTACAAATACCAAATAGAATATTTTATATATATTATTTATTACCTTTACCCATTAATACTTCAAAAGTTATATAAATAAAAAGTTGTGATAAAAGATCAGTGTAAAACTCTTTTACATTAATAATGTATAAGTGTTAAACTCATTTATTCAATATAATAAATGAAAATTTCAATAATTATGTTAGTTAATAAAAAAAACTTATAAATAAATTAAAAAGTCACTATGATGTTCCATATTTTTAACAAGTCAAATCCAATAAACATTTTTTCTCACATCAAACACTACATCTAAATATTTGAATTGATTCCACTTAATTTATTATCTTTGTTGTAAGAATTGAATAGGATGACAATCCAGACAATACTCCAAATTTGCTAAATAAAGAATCGGCGTTAAATTGGTCATGAACCAGCGGAATTGGTGAATATCGGCAATTCAACGGGTTAGAACAGTTTGCAGTTTTTTTAAAATTTTTGGATCATGCAATCTTTTTTTTTTTCTAAGTCAACCTTTTTAATTAAAAAATTAATAAAAAAAAAGGTTAACATAGCAAAATCAGGGTGTATGTTGAAAAATTCTATTTTTCATTTATAATTATACTCTTAATCTATTTTTTCTTATATGTTATGACTTAAGTTTTATTTCTTATAAAGTATGTATGATTTATGATACTTTATGTTTTAATATTATTAATTTTGTAATAATTTTTTGTTTAATATTGTTTAGTATAATTATTATAGTATATTAATAATAAAAAATACTATTTTATTAAAACCAATTTAATATTATTTCAACAATAGTTAAACTAGTAAACAATAAATAAGTATTTTTATTAATTTGATTACTAGTCCATTTTTAAAACCAATTTTTAAAATATTGTTAATTACCATTTCATGTCAAAGTATTAATAAACTAAAACTTTTAATTAGAATAAAATATATATATATATATATATATAAATAAATAAAGAACTAATTTTAATTATTAAATATTAAAAACAAAAAATAACTTTAAAAAATTAGTCCATTTCCTTAGTTATGAGAGTATCATTTATGAATCCCGGATGATCTTTCCCTTCCTTCATCATCAATCGGAATGTCTTTTAATAAATAGAACTAGGGTGACAAACCCAAGGCACACATCTCGTCCAAGTTTTTATTCCATATTTAATTTAATAAATTATAGAGGAGGGATGTATTGGATAACGAAATAAGGATAGCGATATTCAAAGTTCAAACAAACTGCAAAAAATGAAAAATTGTGTTTATTCCAAAAATCAAATCATACAAAAAACTATATGCAAAGTAGTAGATAAATGAAAGTTTACTAGAATAACTTAAATACAATTGTATAAGTGTATATTGATTATTTTTCAATAATTCATGAATAGTGAAAGTTTAAATTAAAATTATGCAGGTTATCGAGAAATTTACATAAATTAATTACCTGTACAGCCATCAGGATGGTAAGGGTTTCCTTCATAGCCATGATTACATCTGCATCTGTAACCATAGTCAGAGTCCATGTCATCGCAATAGCTATTGTTCATGCATGCATAGTCTTCTCTACTCTTTGATGCTTTACAGTTTCGCTTTCCTACGGTCCAATCAAGAACCAAGGGGAGAGTCTCACTTGGGAATTTACGTAAATGAGTGGTAGAAAAATTATAATAACCATTTTTGACAACAAAAGAATAGCTGCAGTTTCCCCACTCTATAGTTGAATTACTCAAAAATCGTGCCCATACACTGATATTCCTCATATGAGAAGGAATATCCACTTGGCAACACCCTATACCCGAACATGTTCCATTTTGGAGCCTCTTTTTATAGCCATAAGAGGCTGTTAAGCACCCTATTGAATATGACTCTTCGTTGAAAGTGCTATTGAGAAAGCCATAGCTATTAGTACCAACAGTTAGTAACTTGTTTTCGTTGCTTGAAATGCTGAAAGTGCTCATATTAAGGTTGGAGTAATAGTATAAGAGCTTACTTGCATTGGTTGCGGTGTGGCAAACATTTGCCGCAAAGCTCAATACGTCAATTTGGTGAGTTAGGAGGCTTATGTTTGAGACTTTTACGTTACCAGAGTATAGTGTGGAGTTATGGCATGTAACATTGAAACTCTTATTCATGAAACAGGGTTGGTCAGATATAGATGAGTTGCCTACACCGAATGGATATGGAATTTGGATATCTCCACAAGTGGATTTGCAGCCAGGAAGGGATTGTGTTGGGGTTGTTGGTGCAGAAGCTGCAACGGTGGCTCCTACATGTAGGGCTAGAGCAACCACCATGAGCACCCAACCTAGTTGCAAGTGCTTCATCATGACTAGAGTTTTTTTGGAAGGGATAAAAATTAAGTCTTTGGAGTTTGGAAGGAAGATTAGGTTGCTTTATGCTGCGTGCCTAGTTGTGGCAGTAGTGGCAAGAGCCCTTTCGTTTATTTATAGGACGAGAAGAATGTATAATTCACCTCTTTTTCGTTAAAGTTAATATTCGTATTCATTTACATGTTTATCTAAATAGTAGTTCATGGTAATTAAACACCTGACACTCTAATGCATATTTGTACTTATCATAGTACCCCCGAAAGACTAACGTGAAAAAAAATTACTACATATTATAGGATTATATTATGTAATCTCAATCCGTAATATATAATTATTTTAATACTATTTGCAGATAAATTAATAATTAATTATATATAATAGTCTAAAATCATGTAGTAATTTCAGAACCTCAATAATTGTGACTAATGTAATATGACCTAATTAAATAATTAGACTGTCATTTATCATCTTTTATGACTACGCAAAAGTTAATTTTAAAAGTTTTATATTTTTTAAAACAAGATTTAACTGACCTAAAAATTATTTTCATTGACTTAAATTACAGTTTTATATTTATAGGGACTTAAGTGACAATATATTACACTTGCAGGTTTTAAATAGGTAGTTTACCCTTGATTATAAACACAAATTTTAGGATCACAATCATTTTTATTGGTTGTAAACGTAAAATTATTTTATTTTATTATTATATAACTCTTCTTCTCAATAACAATTTGAGTTCTAGAAAATAGTTTCTTTAAATATTTTTTAACTTTTATTGTTAAGTTACAATGTTAATATATGATATAATATGGCAACTCAAGAATTTGTAATGATTAAGAAGTCTAATAAGATATTCACATGTAATTTTTTAATTATGTTTTTAATTATTATTTATTTCTCTAGGGCCATTAATTGTTTTAAGTATATAATATATTAAGAATACAGTTTATTATAAAGAATTACAAGTCGGTATGTCATTAAACTCTTTGGTAGTGAAAATTGATGAAATTATCAATATTACTATTATGTCATTAATTAACACTTATATTTGATAGAGAATACTAAAATTTAAAATAATCTTTAAGAAATTAACAAAAAAAATAAGGGATTAAAATCAAAATCTCATTTAATTTTATAGCTACTTGTTATGCAATTTATAAAAGACATCTCTAATAGAAATCAAAAGTAAATTCACTCTAATTGTAAGAAATTGCAAGAAATATACCTTTTATATTTTTTATTTTCACTCATTAACTGCAGATTCCTAAAAGATTATTTTCACTCATTAATTATATTAAATGATCTCCATATTAAATATATTAGTTTAATATGAATCAACTAATTCTTCATCAAGTAACCCAACTCAACTTCAAGAAATTAGTTGTGTCACATAGATGCATGAACAAACCCTCTACTGATGCTCTATGAATTTCAAGAGTGCTGGGAAACTTTCTTTTATGAAACTCTTTTTGTTATTGGTTAGAATTTATTGAAAATGATCACTTTTGTTGGTTTTAACTTGACATTAAATGATTCTTCTTCTAAAATTATTGATTTCTAATAAATTTTAACGAATTTAAATTAGATTTTTGAAAGAGTTTTCTTAGCACTTATCTAAGAATTTTTGTAGAAATAAATTTATGAAAATAATATCTATATGAAAGTTTTCAAAACCGGACTAATTATTGAACCAATGAAAGCATGAGTTTAGGGTTCAAAGTTCAATCGAGGTTGAATTGGATTTAATAAAATATTTTTTTAATATTTAGTTTACTAATATAGTTATATGCTGAGCAGAAAACAAGTTATATATAATTTATATAATATACAAATATAAGATATCATATTAAGTAAGCATTGTTGTCTTTACAAAGTAAAGTCTCATATTACATAAAAATCTATAACTCTTCGAGTGATACTTATATTCTAAATTGTGATCTTGGTAAAAGGGGATAGCAAGTAGGGAAAGTGTTGCACACATGAATTTGAGTTTTATGAACACTATTATAGTACAAGTTTGTCAATTTTTATGATTTTTTAATGAAACCTCTCTTTTTCAAAAAAAGAAAAAAAAAAGAAATTGACCTGTGAACCAGTGGTTCTCCCGATTTTTGAACAATTTATCCAATTTCCCCCACTCTTGATTAATTGAAAATATTAGACGAAAATGTTTTCAGTTCAACTGATTAAACAAGTCGGTTTGTTCTAATTTTCAAAACTATAATCTATATTATAAAACTAATATGTGTAGTGTACAGATATTTCCATATCTTATCTTCGAACCTATTAATTTATTTTATTCGATAGATCTCTTACATTTTGTTTTATAACTGATTAAACAAGTCGGTTTGTTCTAATTTTCAAAACTATGATCTATATTATAAAACTAATATGTGTAGTGTACAGATATTTCCATATCTTATCTTCGAACCTATTAATTTATTTTATTCGATAGATCTCTTACATTTTTTTTATATAATAAATAAGCCAATCATAATTCTAATTTAAACATGATTTTAGAAACCATGTTAATAGATAATGTATTAGTTTTATTATGATTCTAATTTGAATATAATTTTAGAAATAATGTTAATTGTTAATGTATTAGTTTTATTAATAAAAGAATTCAAACTCATAATTTTTTCATCTCTTTTTTCCACGTGATATTTCAATATATAATATTAATCGTCAATTAGATTGAATATATATATATATATATATATATATATATATATATATATATATATATATATATATATATAATATGATAGATATGTTAAATACTTGAAAAGAGAAAAGAGAGTATCTCTCGAATAGATTAATCTTAAAGGAAAGACAGATGTAGTTAAACAAAATAATCCAGTCAACGGAATGAACAATTAGGACTTTAAATATTGTGTACATTCATGACGTCTATGTGCAAATTAAAAAGCATAATAGTCTAAAGTTTTGGTTTGTTTTTTATGATGCAGTCTAAAGTTTTGTTATTAATTAATTTAGTCTCTTAGTTCAATGACCAAGTATTATTCTAGATTTTTGGTTAAAATAAGTATTATTCTAAATTTGCCTTGTAAAAAAAAGTATTCTAGATGTGAGGAACTGACTTGGCATGCTCGGATAAAAATATCAAGGCAATAAAGACTTATAATTAACGGCTTCAGTTGTAATTAAGAAAAACAAATAGGTCAAATATAAGATAGAAAAAAAGAAAATAGATTGAAAAATTAGTTATGATGAAATTAATTAACCGTGGATGTGGATGTGGATGGAGGGGTTGGACCTGGTCAAGCTGCACAGGGAAAGAGGGAGAAGAGTGCATGAGATTCAACATGTGTTTTACTGTACAAATTTTTCAAAGAATTATAGGGTGTATGCGATGTGGAATATATTCTCCATACATTGGGAGTTGTAAGGGACGTTCATATATCTAAAAAGGTGAATCAATTAGGGTATTGATTTGATTTTGTTACTTATGGGAAAGTAAAGATTGTGGAGACATTATAGAAAAAGTTTGGGTTAATCTAAATAGGACTATCCAATAAAGCGTTATTAGGACTGAAGGTTGAGAGTGAGATGTTGTGGATCCAACTCTTAAAGTTTTACTATGGGAAGTCGGATGGGGAGTGGCAGGTGTAGGGTAGATATTGTTCAAGATGGTGGGCAAACCTAAACTCTATTCTTAAGTCAGGTAGGGCATCGAGGTTGGTGGGATTAAAATGTGAGTCGTAAAATGGGGGATGGAGGTCAAATTCTAGTTTGACAGTATTAATGGTTAGGGGTGCAAAGATTGTGTGACAAATTCCCTAGATTATTTGGGTTGGTCGATAATAAGGATGTTATGATAAAAGCTATGAGAGGTAGAGGTATAGGTTGCAACTAGAGGTGGAGTAAGTGATAGATTGTTCACTTAGGAGGATGAGTAGTTGGAAGAGTTAGGGAGTAAGTTGATAGTCGTACATTTTTCAAAGGAGGTGCCTAATAGGTAAGTTTGGGTTGTAGATGGGTAAGACACATATGTAGTTCTATTTGCTTATAAGGTATTGTCCTCTAATTGGACTCCTCTAATGGATGATGTTTACAAACATTTGTGGGCTAATGGAGTACCCCCAAAGGTACAATGCTTGACATAGAAGCTGTATGAGAATAGGTTGTCAACCAAAGATAACTTGTTGAAATGAGGAATTTTGGAATGTTGATATTGTATGTGCTCTATGTAGTGTTCTGGTGGAAATAGTGACTCACTTATTCTTACATTGTTCATTCTCTTCACAATACTGAGGTAAGTTATGTGTTTGGTGGGAGGTTCTCTACAGTGTTGCATAAGGACTTGAAAGACCACTTTTATCAATTCTAGGGATTAAGTGGAACAAAAAGGGGACACACGCATGAAAGTTTGTTTGGTTTGCTGGACTCTAGCATATTTGAAAGGCGAGGAATGTGCTAATCTTCAAGTAGCAGGGCCAGACATAGAGGGGTCTACTTGTAATTGTTCAGTTAAGCTCTTTGCTATCGTGCTACATAACGAATGTAACAACCCATTTGTTTGTTGAATGTGTAATGGATCTTTTATTGTGTTGTCAACATGTTTGGTTTCTCTTTGCTATGACTTATGTGGTTGTACTTTTGTTAAGCTATCATTTTTTGTGCTTTTAAGCTTAACTCTACTTTTTAATAATATTTTTTGACTTATAAAAAAAAAAGAATGATAAATTAGTTGTAAATATAAAATTTGTATTTTATGAAATAAATAATAAATAATAATAAAATATCAAATAAGTATGGGATATGTTGTTTTAACTTAATTAGAGATTTAGAGTTTGAGCTCTGAGTAAGTGGCTACATCATATAATTGGATGAAAAGCTTTACGGCTTATAGTGATTATTCTTGGCTTGAATAAGATTGTATTCCGTAAAAAGATTCTTGTTATTCAAATAAAAAAAAATAACAATAGAAGTATTCTAAACACAATTTTTAAATTAAATATTCTATTACCAAGGATTCGTTAATTATAAAAACCTGGTTGATAATAAGCCATTCATAGATTGTCTTTGGAAAGAAATTATTTTACATATGAAAACTGTTTATAATCCGTTAAGAACTATTGATAATGATTGTTAATGAAGACACACATGCTGCTAATGTACAATTTTTACACTGATTTGCAGGAAAATAAAAATATAAGCTCTACACATATTTTATTCTCTTTCATTATTTCATTATTTCTACACAATTAAACACAGTAACACACCATATTTTCTATCACCTTAATTTGTACTTTTACTCTCTCTTCTCTATTTGCTTATATTTATCACACGATTAAATAATGATCTAGTCATTGTTTTAGTTTCGTGGACTATAGAAACCCTTCAAAACAATATTATATTATTGAAGATTTCTGTAAAACCATGCAGCGATTAACACCTAACCTGGCTGCCCAGTATATTGCGACTATAGTGTGATTACGTTCAATTCGCCTTCAATCATAAATTATAATTAATTTTTTTATAATCCAAAAACTTATATTTAAATTGACTAATTACTTTTGCTATTTTTTACAAGTTAAAGAAATTTTATTAGAAATAATTTGCTAAGCAAAAGCAAAAGAGGTACCAGCAGCAAGATCAATAATTGCTTTCGCTTCCTTTGCTGGTTGATCTAAAGATTTCTTCTATTAGATGTATCTATCTGTTATCTTTATACTTATCTACTTAGTTATTACTATTATATATTATATACTAAGAAAAGTGTTTTTCTCCATATATGCCACACATGTCATTCTCTCATTGAAAATTCTCTCCATTTTACAAACCTATTAATTTGTATTTTAGTACAACAGTCCATATGTACTGATTAATTTATTATTCTATCATATTTTATGCAAATAATTTTTTATTTGATGTCTATCATATTTTTTCAACCACGAGATTTTAGTAAGAGACTTCTTTGAAGAGATTTAAGTTCAATACCATTTTCTCAGAAGAGTTCAGTTGTACTTAGAGTAACAATATATAGGAATTTCTATATAATATTATAAGTTATATTTATGCTTATACCAAAATTTAATAAGTAAATTTCATTATGGATTGTGAGTGATAATTAATTAAATGCATATTTTAGAAAGTTAATTAGTTTTTTTTATTGTTGAATAGAAAGTTAATTAGTTAACGTTATTTAATTTTTTTCATTTTCATTAAAAATATTTTTTTTTTCAAAAACTATCCGTTTTTGGAAGAATGATATTGATAATCAAATAAAATTATTGAAAATAAAACCTCAATTAAATGAAAAATATTTTAAATTGATGTTATTAAATAAAATGAAATTATGGTTAACATTTATTTATGTTTTAAATCGACATTCAAAATATTTTCTTAGATTGTGTTTAATAATATCCTAAGGTTATTGATTATGAAACGCGATTAATTGTATATACATATATATATATATATATATTTATATATATATATATATAATAATATTTTGTTTCACAAGGAATTAATTAATAATGTCTTGAAGTTATTGGTTATATCTACATGTGTAAATATTGTTAACTTTGTTTTGTAAGTGGTTAGAGATAAATAAACATCATTACAGTCAATAAGTAATATATGATTAATTTATCACTACTAAATTATTTTAGACTTCCCACGGTTGCCAGAAAAGAAAATATGAAAAAAAGAAGACAAAAGAAAGAGATAAAAAATAGAATAGAAATAAAATTAGTCATAATTTATTATTGAGGTTTTTGAACTCTCTCACTAAAAGAAAAAGTAATTTTGAAAGGTGAATTTTTTTCATGTAAAAGAGTTTAAAAGGTATTTCTACTGAAGAAACATTTTTCCTTCTCAATTCATGTATTAAAACGCACAATTTTGCCCAGGATTTTTAAAACTACTTCTAGAACATAATTGAAACCATTATAGCTTAATTAAGAAGTGCAAAGAATCGGTCAATTGTTATCCTTCCAGTGTAATATATAATTAATTAACTGCACCTATGTTAAAATTTTCCGCTAAAAGAAGACTACAGCAACAGGTAACGTAAGTTAAAAATTATTACATAATCTAAGATCATTATCCAACTAATAGATATATAATACATAATTATTTAATTATTATATTTACTTGATAAATTAATAATTAATCAGTTATATATTGTATGTTTATTAGTTGTAATAATGAATAACATGTTGTCCGATGTCGTATCATAATTTTTTTTTAATTTTATTTTATTTAAAGACATGACATACTGTATATATGCAGGAACTAATAAATATAAAACTGATATATTATAAAGTAATACAAGTAAAAATAATTTATTTCTCAAAACATGAGTACTATATACCACATGAAAATATTACATTATAAAACAATCTTAGTTAGTCTACATCCTTTGAAACTAACATTTCTAACTCCATCGATATAGAGTCATCACATGTGTACTGAAATGAAAGGAATTTAAGAGTGTCAGACATTATATCTTAGTGAGTATTCATGCTCCATGGGTGGTTTAGACTCGTCTATCAACATTTAGCTCTCATTGGTTTTAGTGCGCATACTAAAATTATACTAAATTCACCTCACCTAAGGTTAGATTGATTATTTCAACATTAATGTATCTAATCAACTTCCTAATCTTTTTATGTAATATTTTCTATTGTTATCTTCCTATACTTTCACTTCTATTGTTGACATCCTTTTGTATATATCTCTTAGCTATCTTAGTTAGAATCCATTTCTCCTTTACATGTGTTAGTTGAATTTATTCATCATAAAATAAAGTCCACCAACAAACCTCTATTGTTGACATCCTTTTGTATATATCTCTTAGCTATCTTAGTTAGAATCCATTTCTCCTTTACATGTGTTAGTTGAATTTATTCATCATAAAATAAAGTCCACCAACAAACCTTAAGGTAATCTTAATGTGGTTTGACAATCTTTTTTAAACTAGATTAAAATTTTATTGTTTATTTCCTCATTCATAATCGTTCTTGCTTCTCTAAAATCACAAAACATTACCATCATAACTAGCATATTCATACCCATGAGGTTAGCACAAGGTAATCCACCTATACACAAGGCAAAAATTCACACATGCAATACAATGTCCAACATAACTTAGAAATTAATATTAGACATGTTAAGGGATATATAAAGAGAATGGATACTCAACAAATGTGCAACAAATGAATATATCACAAACGTTAACAAACACACTGTCAACTTAAGACCCTTAACTCATGAAAACTTATGCTCTTAAACGTATATGTATTTGGTATGATAGCTCTTAACATAACATATGCAACACAATGTCAAACATAAATTAGAAATCAATTTTACACATGTTAAGGGACATATAAAGAGAATGGATAGTCAACAAATGAATATATGACAAATAAACACACATCAACTTAAGATCCTTGACATAAAAAGTTATGCTCTTAAGTCTATATGTATTTGGTATCATATTCATAGCTCTTAACATAAAGTGCACATATGAGGTAGTTTGGGAGTACATGTAAACACATAAATTACTACATGATGGGTAATACAAATCCATTCTTACCAAGATTAAGATTCAATTGAAATTTGTCGATGTTTCTATAGTTGTCAAGGCTACCTCTTATCTCACATGTTCATAAGATGCTTCCAACTACTTAAAAACCCTAAGACCAAGATAGAAGATCGAAGGTGCCCTCTTTATCGAATTCGCAAACAATATTTCTAGCAAAAGGTTGTATGAACAAATGGACTCTCATGAAGCACATGATACATAGGCACAATGCTAGGCGATACCCATACTTCAGTTTTGTTAGACAAATTCTAAACTTCACGAGTGACTAAGCAAAGGCTTGTTGATCATTTACGTATAGCTAAATAACAGCTTAAACTTAACTCTTGATTAATACATATAAACTCATAAAAACAAACAACCCAAGCAAAGGTTCTCATGATAGTGCAACATCTCATTCATATAACTCATGATAAACATTTTTATACATATACACATAATTTTTGCACTTAGAGATCACCACTACATTTTTCTAATTAAGCTTGCAGTATTACTTCACTCATTTTCAACTAAGTATCTATAACCTCTGTAGAATTTAACTACGATATATAAATTTATATTAATCCTCTTGATTCTTATATAGTTTTACATCTAACACATTATATAAATCAATCATGTTGACTTCAAGACCTAGTTCAAACATTTACTATATAAAAAATTTAAGGAAGCATGAAAATCATAATTCTGAGAACTTTACCTTTGTCACTAATTAGTTCATAACTTGAGTTTTATACCTTTCTTAGTGAAATCACATTGGTTGGATAACATATATGGACACAACTTTAAAAAAATATCACTTTCTCAAATGAGTTTATCACTTATATACTGTCAATGTAAAAAGAGTTTTACACTGACGGTTAATGGCAATTCTTTGTTTACATAACTTTTAAAATATTAATTGGTAAAAGCAACAAACTTACTGTTTATAAAAGGTTGTAACTAACTGTCAGTGTAAACTTTTTACACTAATAGTGTATATGTGTTTTTCTCTTCTCAAATTCCGTAAAACTTTGCATAGTTACAATCTTTGCATAGTTTTCCCTCCTAAGGTTTTCTTAGTCCTCTAAAACTCACTATAAATTATCAAATTGAAATAAAACACATTCTTAAAATGTTTAGCAAAAAATACATATAACAATGATAAAGCAAAAATAATTCCATCCTCCAACTACTAATTATTGTAATTAATAACAACACCATGAAAATAGAAAAATCTCTCATAGTACAAGAATTAACTCAAACATCTATTAACCAGCATGAACATCTATTTTTAGGCTATGAAAAGATAAATCCTCAATAACAATATGATCATCATATACCAAACAAATAATTAAAAAGTATAAAAACATCTTCATGCATAAGGCTCCACATTGTAATGCCATTTATTTTATAAAATAACCTTCTTAATAGTTATCCTAATATAGTATTAAAATATAATTAATATATATATATATATATATATATATATTCTTGTATTCTAAATTTTACAAAAAAAAATAAAATAAAAGTACAATTAGCATGTTATAGTCAACAATACTACATGTAAAATTATCATACCTTTATCATACATGTCACTTTAATGTATAAAATATCAAAAAGCTAGATTTAACTACTGACACTAAAACATATACATTAAAAAAGGTTTAATCCTACCCTTTCCATCTATAATATAGTCAAAAAGAAAAAAGTCTCAAATAGAGCAATCAGTCTATGCCATTATGTGTGTGTATATATATCACTATTTGTTCTACTATGATCCCTTAGACGGATCACTCCCTGTGACATCGTTATCAACCTCATAATCATTATCTCCCAATACTCAATGTGCTTTAGAAGGTCTAGTTGCAGATCCAAGTGTCCAGTTAGTAATAAGGAAACCATACTAAATACTAGGTGAATATAGTGGTAAAGGATAACTAAGGAATACACTAGTTAGCAATGATGACTCAAAGTACTGATCCACAGATGGTAATAATACATTAGTCATAGCATCACAGAACGGGGTGGAGCCATTGACATGTAGCCAGGAGTAGGAAGAGAGGTCAATATCACATGTAAATCTACAAAGGAATGTGGAACCATACTAGTAAGGTCTATGAGCATAAAGTAAATAGTAACTATCCTATAAAAGTATCTAAATCAGAGTCAATATCATGAGTCCAGAATCTCTCATTACTGTAATCATAGGACACTGTCAACATATTCACAAACCCCAAGAGAGTCATACACCACTGTTCATACAAAATTTTACCATACAAGAAAATAAAACAAAATAAAGGAGTGAGACATTTATGATTTTTAACATTTGAAATTACAAAGTGTAGTGTTAGAGCTTAACACAAACAAATGGTCCTTATTTAAGATCACATATATGCTGAAATGAAATGCAGTAAAATCTATGATCTTTTTTTCTAAATATATACATGCATGTAGGGTCCATTACTAATCCCATATATTTAGGGGAGATAATTGGGAGCTTATCACTTCATCCCATGATATCATCGTCTATATTTTAACTAGGAGTCTTATGCTTTATCAGCTGTTCATAAGAATAATGTTCAACCAATTTATCAATTTGAAATAATCCTCATACTAATAAACACATACTAATGATCTCATAATAGTAAATACTCATAAATATAATATAAATATATATTTATAATATGCACATGATGCATGTATCTAAAAAACCTCTTCTGATATAAGTTTTTATTTTATTTTATTTCTTAAGAATACGATAAAACTTTTTCTTTTTTTATATGTACCCTTTTTCTAAGAGTACAAATCCTAATAAAACATAGTCATCATTCACATCATAATATAAATTTAAATATCATCCATATTGATATTTACAATTTCTTTATCATAGTCTCAGACAATTATAAATAAATTTTAAGTTTATCATCTATTAGTTATTTATTTTTGTTAAGAATAATAATTCAAAACTTTTATTTTATAAAAGATTTATTCATTCATATCTCCACTTTTTTTTTTATTATTATTATTATTATTATTTATCCATGAATTTGACACTTTCAACTAATTAAACTATATTCATAATATTCACTTACATAAAAAAATAATTATTATTTAATATATTAATTTATCATATATATATTTAATTATTATTTTTATATTAAATTTTAGTATTTTCTTTTTAAATTCCATTCACCTAACAATATATCATAAGAACTGGTTACTTTTAGAAAACATCAAACCTTTGGTTCTTAATTAACATTTGAAAACACTTCTATAAAATCTCTATATTATTACTGTTGAAATACTATCGCACTTATCCTTAGTGCAGATGTTTCTCATGAGATTAAAAGGTGATTCCATATATTTAATGCATTTCTTATAGAAACTTCATTTGAATTTCATTTATCTTTACATGTTGTGTTAACTCTGGTGTGAAGGTACCTTTTAATGAAGTTTATGTTATCAAACAAATTATTGATTACTTATCTATATTATTGCTAAGAATTTTCCACCACATGCAATTTTCTGTGCAGTATAACCCTTCTATCAGGGTTGGGAAGAACGATTTTTTCGTTCTATAAGACTCCCTCTAGATGTAGAGAGTTTCAGTTGAAGGGAGAAAAAGATAGTCCTTGTGATGTCCATCTATACAAGTAGATTCTACAAAAACACTTTATTGTTCTCTTTACAACTGGAACTTGATTACGGGAGAGAAACGGGACGTCCCAATACCAAAGGGGAGGTATAGTGACCATGGGAATTGAAGGTTGGAGAAGAATGGGGAAAGGCAATGATGCATTTGTCATAGGCAGGTTCATTGTAATAACAGTAAAGTGTACCCATGCGGCTGCAAAAACACAAATCAAAGTAAAGGAAAAGTACAAATGTCGTTAGAAGAGGAGGATAAAAGGTTAAACAGGGAGAAGAATCTTTGTGCTATAGTAAAACAAAATGTAGGGATACAATCAAAGGGTGCATCATAATGATAATCAATTGGACCCTAATACGACTCAATGTCAATCTTCTTTGGAAGAATGAAGCTCAAAAGGGATTTGATAAATGTTAGCATAGCTTCAAGAGTAGTGTCTCAAGACTTCAAGGTCCTTATCTAACTATTTTAATTTTTTTTCTTTTTTATCCAATTTTTGAAATATCACTAAGATGAAAACGTACACCACACAGTGAGATTTTTAATAAATATATATTTTTTACTCATATGGAACAAAACACTAAAAAAAATATAATTTAAAAATTGATATATTACCAAAATTTATTCACATGTTCCTCGTATAATATGAACATATATTCCATAGGTTAATTCTTCAAAATACATCTACTTAAGAGACGAATGTAAGGTCAATAAAAGTTATTTGACAACAAGCACAACATTTAATTTTGAAGTATCAATCATACTAAAACATTTACCAAACTCTCTGACTATTTATATGAGCACTTAACCAACAGTTAAATTTTTTTAGAGATAAATAGTGTATAATTTTTCCATTGGATACAATAGTCCTGCCATTACTCAATTCTTTTATTAAAGTACATATAGTATATTTACTTAAAAAAAAGTACATATAGTATACATATGCACAGAGACACATAGATATATACTTAATATGCATACATACTCATTACAAAAGATTTTACTTCAAGTAGAACATTGAAAAAAAGCCATAGTATAATGCATGGTGCCATGCATGTTATATTCATCTTCCATTATCCAAAGCAATTAGTACACGATCCTTGATACTATCATAACCATAACCATACTCAGTATATTGATGGCTACTGCTGTCACCACGTTCATAAATTCTAGATGGCGATGCGTCATGGAGTAAGTATTGGGTTTCCTCAAGATTTTGGCTTTTATTGATCCATGGGTGCTTCTCCATTTTTCTTATCGCGTCCAACTCCATTTCAACTTCCTTCATGCTAGGCCTTTCCTCTCCATTGAGTCTCAAGCACTTTGTTGCAATAATAGCGACCTCTATAATCTCTTTTTTATTTTCCTCATTCACTATGCCAACTTGGAGAACATCAAACAAACGATCTTGTTTAAAGCTAGATAAAAAGTGGTTAGCAAGACTTCTTTTCTCTTCTGGCCTACCAAAAGAATGAGGTTTTTCACCTGTTAATAGCTCTACCAGCACTACTCCAAAGCTATAGACATCACTTTTCTCAGTTAGCTGGCTTGTAAGCATGTACTCCGGATCTAGGTAACCAAAAGTTCCTTGGACCATTGTGGCTAATTCAATTTGATCAAGAGGAACTAGTTTTGATGCTCCAAAATCAGACACTTTGGCAGTGTAAGTGTCATCTAAAAGGATGTTAGCAGTTTTCACATCTCTGTGTATGATGGGCACGGAGGTTTGTAAGTGCAAATATGATAGAGCTCCAGCTATCTCAGTTGCTATCCTTACGCGCTTCTTCCAAGTCTCATCATTTACCTTTCTTTCAATGTGTATATAATCAAAAAGGGTATCATTGTTGACAAATTCATAAACCAACAAAGGAACTTCTGTCTCTAAACAACATCCCAAAAGTTTGACCACATTCCTATGATTGATTTGGGATAGAATAATAACCTCATTAGCGAATTGTTCCTTTTGGTTCTTATCAACTATTTTGGACTTCTTGACTGCTACGACTGTGTTATCTGCAAGATACCCCTTGAAAACTGTACCAAAACCTCCTTTGCCAATGATTAAACTCTCGTCAAAGTTGTTGGTGGCCTTCTTTAACTGTTCTTCTGTGAAAATTTGAATAATGTGAGAAGACTTTTCAGATAGTTTCTGTAGTAAAATAGAACCACCATTTTGCTTAAAGTATTTCTCTCTAAGTTTGACGAGTTTCCTTTTCTGGTATATGATGTACAATGAAGAAGTTGCCACAAATAAAACAATAATTCCCGTTCCTACTCCTGCATTTACAATACACATGTCAAACACAATTCTTTAATTGTTCCTTGGACTAGTATCAATAGCAATAATATATACTAAATGAATAGAGATAAATGCAAAACAAATAAATAGTTCAATAAGTACGGACATATATATATATAATTAAATAAAATAGATGAGCTTAGTTATTCACCTATGACAAGTTTGATGACTATATCTTGTTGATAACACCTATCTTCATTTGTTCCATTTCCAGATTGTCCCTTTGGACAGAAACATGTGTAGGATCCTTTGGTGTTGAAGCAATGATTTTGACTTATACATGTGTGATTGCCTATCGTACATTCATCAATGTCTGCAAATCCCAAATGAAAATTACAGATAACACACTGAAATGACTTCTTTTTCTAGTATGTTACTAAATTTCCAAAGACAGTAAAAGGGGCGTGTAAGTTGGGTTTCAAAAATAGTATGATTTTCTGATTTTTTTTTTTTTTTATGGATTACTATATTTCTAAAGTCTAAATAATATAAATTGAAAACCTCAACCATTAGTTAAGAGAAAATAAATAAAACTATAAATAAATTAAATAAGTCAAGATGATGTTGTATACTTTTAACAAGTCAATAGCGTTAAATAAGTGAATTAAATTTGAGTATATTTTTTTTTCTCAAATCAATCTTAATTGTACATATTTGACTTCACTCCACGTGTCTATTAACAATCTAACTCATTATTTTGTAATAAAAGACACCAACTGGGGTGTGCCTTAAAAATCAAGTTTGTCTCTGTTTAAAAAATAATAAAAGAAACCAACTGAAAAATATTGTTATGAGGCAAAAATATTATGCGACATTTACAAATTATTTAAATCTTTTAAGAGATATATAAAATATTCAGATTGAATCTTTTAAAACGTGTTTATTATAATTTATAAATATAGAATATAATAATAATAATAATAATAATAATTCAAACATAAAACATGAGTATAATATTTTTTTAAAAGTTACCATCTCAATTTTCACATGTTATTAGAAGCAAATACAAAGCTTAGGCGATGATTTATTGTTTTACTGTATATATTAATAAGATCTTTTTTTGTTAATGGAGAGATACCCTATTTTTCACTACTTAGTTCCGCCCCATGTTTAGTTAGACATATACAACGAATAAATATCCGTATATTATTAGAATATTCTTTTGCTACACATGTTGATAATAATATGTATTAGTTAATACTTTAATTACTAAATCCAAGTATATGTTCACAGATGCCTTCATTTTAAAATCAAAGTAATAATCTAATTAAGTCTAATAAAACATTATCTTATCCATAGAAAATTAATTATTTATTTTTTAACAAATAAATAAAATCTAATACTTTATCTAACCAATTTAAAAAGTAAAAAAAAAAATTGTCTGTTTTGAACCAAAAATATAATCCTTATATTATTTGAGAACTGAAAAATACATAATTGATATTGGTAATTTTCTTATAATGGACATGTATCAATAAAACAAACAAAAAAGTTATTAATAATTTTATATGTTTCAAGTGTGATACATAGAACCTAATATTAGTTTATAATTAATATTAGCAATGTAAAATAACAAATAAAATTTATTATATTTTAGTGTTAAATTATTTTAAATTATAATATTAGTACTATTCATATTTATGACAAATAAATTTTATATTAGCAAAGTATGTATAGTAATAAAATTATTATTTATCATTTTAATAAATAATTCCGCATACACTTATTTCCTTTATGATGAGCAGATGTTGATACATATTATTATAAAATAAAGATTAAATTACAGTAACAATTTCTTATCTTTTATCAAATTATTACATATAACTCTATGAACCTTCTTTTAAGTTTAAAATCATTATACTAATAATATCTATATATTTAAAAAACACTAGTTTTTTTTAGAAGTGTAAAATAATAATTAAAAAAAATAAATATGCATATATAATATATTAAATTTAAGGAATGTTATACTTTAAAATATATTGTATTTAAGGAATACTTGTTGAACTAGATCACTTCATTACTTAGATATGTCGTGGAGTCACGACTCCTCCAAGCTTTTTCTCTCCCTTTTAATAAATATATATTTTTTGTAAAAGAAATAAAAGAAATTTTGTAGTATATTTATTTTATTATTTTTTACTTCTCCAAACTTTTTCTTCCCTTTCAACAAATACAATCTTTTTTATAAAAAAAATTATAATTTTATGAAGTATATCTATTTTGCTTTTTTTGGCTCCCAACATTTTTTACCAAGATTCGTCATTGTTCATCTCGAATCATCCCATAAGTATCAACTGGATTAGTTATTTTCAAGTTGATACTAATTTTAGTTTTTCAAAAATAAATACGAAAAATAATTTTTAAGAATTATCTTTTAGAGTAAGATGAAGAAAAAAATTCTTTGGTAAGTGTTATTTGAAAATTGTTTTGAAAACATGAAAATAAAAATATTGACCAATATTGATGAAAGTGTTATTAATAAATAGCAAAAAATATTTTTTCTCCATATATTTTAAATTTTTAAAACAAAAATACAAAACTAAAAAATAAAATTATTCACATTTTTTTCTTTTTTAATTTCTTAAAGTAATAATAAATAACTTATTTTTAAAAATTAGCAATAACTAAAGAGTTTTTTAATTTTTAAATAATAAACTACTAAAAAATAGTTTTATAAAACATAAGTAAAAAGAGTACCAAGGACTTGATTGGTTTCATTTTTGTTTTAGTATTTGAAAAGAGTTTTCAAGAATATTTTTCAAAAACTGTTTTCGGAAAAAAAAGAAAAAAAAAACTTGTTTGACGATTATTATTTGAAAATTGTTTTGAAGATGTAAAAATGGAAAAACTTGTTCATAGTTATTAAAATTTCATTAATAAAAAGTAAAATATAACATATTCTTATTATATTTTGAGTTTTCAAAACAAAAATAGAAAACTGAAAAACAAAACTACTTTTAGCTATTCCTGTTTTAAGTTTTTAAAAACTAAAAAACCTGAACTGTTTCTGAAAAACACTACCCAAACGAATTTTTCTCTTTAAATACTAAAATAATGACAATAGTTTTATAAAACTGTTACTAAATAAGTACTAATTCTTTAAAACATAAGCAGGTGAAAATGTAGAATGAACGTAACCTACGTTAAGTTATGGGGAGATTAGGTTTTTTTAAAGAAAAATCTAGATGCAATAAAATAATTATATATATATACACACACTCTCTCTTGGTGTTCTTAAATCAGATTTAAAGTTTTGTCTGGACAATATATAAAGACGTTTACTGAATTACTTTATTTGATATTACGAAGGTGAAATTTCAAATCTCATTAGATTAAGAACACAGCAGCACTACTTAAAGTATTATCAAGGTAAAACTTCAAATCGCATGATGAACTAAGCCAAAGTTTAAACCCAAGTGAGAGACAATTCAAAAAGTCTTTTGACTCTAATACTTTAATCTATTATTATATTAAATTTGTTGTGATATATTAAAATCTTACTGTGATTTATCTTTTAAATATTAAACACGGTAACTTACATAAAACATTCAAACTGAAGTGTATATGTTTATCAGAAACGTAAATATATTTCGTTCAGAAGACAAAACAGTTATGCAAAGAAAACAGACATTTTTACAAGAATATACTAAAAACGAAACTTATATACAGTTCTAGTTATTCTTTAATGAAAATTAAAATTTAACTTAAAAATTCACCTAATCTATATTTGTTCATAAAATGATTACCTGTACAGCCATCAGGATGGTAAGGGTTTCCTTCATAGCCAGGATTACATATGCATCTGTAACCATAGTCAGAATCCGTGTCATGACAATAGCTATTGTTCCTGCATGCATAGTCCTCTCTACTCTTTGATGCTTTACAGTTTTCTTCTCCTACAGTCCAATCAAGAACCAAGGGGAGTCTCTCGTCCGGAAAGCTATGTAAATGAGTGGTTGAAAAATTATAATAGCCATCTTTCACAACAAAGGAATAGCTGCAGTTTCCCCACTCCAGCGATGAATCTGGCATTAGTTGTGTCTCTACTGTGATATTCCTCATAAGAGGAGGAATATCCACTTGGCAACACCCTATACCCGAGCACGTTCCATTTTGAATCTTCCTTTTATGGCCTTTAGAGACGGTTACGCACCCAGTTGAATATGACTCTCCGTTGAAAAAACTATTGACATAGCCATAGCTACCTGTGCCAACAGTTAGTAACTTGTTTTCCTTGCTCGAAATGCTGAAATAAGTGGTCAGGCTGGAAGACTGGGAGTTCAACATGGTATCGTTCGCATAGCAAATGTATGCCACGAACACGAATAGGTCTATTTGATGATTTTGGATGCTTATGTTTAAAACTGGGGTGTTACCATAATATAGAGTGGAATTTTCGCATGCAACGTTGAATGTTTCGTCCAGAAAACATGGCTCATCGGATATAGTTGAGTTGCCTATACCGAATGGATATGGAATTTTGAGATTTCCACAAGTGGAATTGCAGCCAGGGAGGGCCTTTTTTAGGGTTTCAGAAAGGGTTTGATGAGGTGAGAAAACTACTACGAGGACTAATGTAAACATTAACACCCGGCACCGTTGCAAGTGTTCCATTGCTAACGATTGGGTATTTGCTTACGATGCCTTGCGTGAGAGATTTTCGTTTATTTATAAACTAAAAAGTTACTTAGTTACTCCCTGTTAAGTGATAACCTGTTTAACTGTGATCCCAAAATATGCTTGATATTACTTGTTTTTGCTGTTAAACCGGCGACGTTTTAAGAATTACTGTGTCCAATTTATTGTCTGTTATTGAGTTTGAGGAATTTGTTTTGAAAAAACACTTTCACTGGTTAAGAGAAAATAACATTTATAAATTATTTTCATGTCAACTTTAAGTAAGGTAAGACTTTGGATGTTAGTATAAATTATGAGAGAAAAAAAAAATTAATGCATAAGTATACTTGTAAGCATGGTACGTATTACAACAAATTAATATGTTGATGTAAGATAAAGATATGCATATTTTTTTCTGAGCATTTTAAATTAGCAGGAAATTTTGTAGGTAATTTTTTATGTGATTTAAATTTCGTAGATGTTTTTTGTTGGTCTACTCTTACATAAAAGAAGGTGAAAGGTGATTTTTCCAAAATGTATTGGATACTGTATTAAAGGACTTAGAAAAATGGTACATGTACACCTTATGTGCTATTAAACACCTAGTGGGAAGAAGAAAAAAAAGAAAAATATATAAGTAAGATAAGATTTATGATATAATAAGATGAGAGAGAGAAAAAATAAAAAGTGTTGACAATATATATAAATTAGAGAGGTGTATCTGTATTTTTATTTCTCTCAAAAGTGCAGTATTTAGCTTGAAAATTGGATGCAAACAGGATGCCAGCAAAGGATAATCTAAAAAAAGATTAATAATATTAACTAGACACTTCTTATGCTATTTAGCTTGAAAATTGGATGCAAACAAGATGGTTTTTATAAGCTACTATGAGCAAAAGAGATTCCCTCAAATAAAAGTAAAAATAAAAATATTTTTAATGTAATTATTTAAAAAAATTATTATTTTCCCTTGTTATATATAAGTTCAGAATTCATGTTTTTTAATTATATTCTAAATATAGAAAAATTTTGTAAGAAAAAATAACTTGAAAATTAAACATAAAAATAAAAATAAAAAAGTTAATTAAAATAAATTAAAGTTTTAAGTGCTTATTTAAAAATGTTAATATTTAAATATTAATCATAACAAATTTAAAATTCGTGTGGTGTCCATTTAAAAAAATTAAAGCATGTATTCAACTTGAACATCAATATATAGACTGAATCAAAGGGAAGAATCGATGTCAAAATTGTTTGTAAAATCTACATGTAATTGTAACTTTAAAATAGACTTTCTTGCAGGGACTGAGTGGAACGTATCCGCGGTCTCTGTGGGCAATAGGCATATACAAAAATCATTGTTAAATAATTAAATTAAATTTACTAATTTTAATTATTTATATCTCATAAATACTGTACTTTCTTTTACGATTTAAATTAGAGAATTTTATTTACATATTTTAATTATTTATCGTGATAAAATATTTGGTTGAAAATCAAAATTTTAAAAACTGTTATAAATATCTGTATTCAAATTTTTTAAAAAATTAAGCTTTGATGATTATATTCAAATTAATAATTTCAGCTATATCTATAAATTCTCCTTAAAATTTAAAAATTTTAAATCATTTCAAATTAAGTAATTTTAATCATATGAAAACAATTTTAAAATATGTTATAAATTTTTAATGAAATTGAAAATATTTGAAGTTAAATATTTACCTTAATATTTATTAACTCTCATTGTTAAAAAAATATTAAGAATATTTTCTTGAAAATTATTATATCCAACAAATAAAACACCAATGAATTGATGTCTAATTAAATTTAGTACAATTGATATTGTACTGACTTTTCATAGTTTATATATATGTATATCGCTAAATTTCCAATTTTGTTTGTATTCTTGTTAATATTTTCACTTGAGTTTTGTTAAGTAGTTCCATTTGTTTATAAAAAATTCTTTGACTTCAAAAGAATAATATATCATCAAATTTAGATATTTATAAGTTGCTAATCACATTTAATAATATTTTATTTTATTTTATTAATAAATGAGTTCTTTACTTCAAATATTTAATTAATTTAAGACTTTTCATTAATATGAGATTTTAATAAAATTGTCAATATGGCATATGAATCGGTCATTGAGAAAGATAGATATAGAGACGTGCCCAGAGAAAATGACCCCACTGACCGACAAGGAAATATTCATTTTATTAAATCAACCCCCAATTTCTAGATGATTGAGAGATAAATTCTATTACTCGTCATGTTCTAAACTGCAATAACTGATGGACAGGGTTGTTAATCACAAATTATTAATTAAGTAATTCAACATCTTATTTTATAGTCATTCATTCAATTCATTGTCTTACAATATGGCTGGTAATAACTTTACCCCAAAAAATAATTTGACAATTATAAGCATTATTAATAATATTTTTATAAAGCTTTAAAAAGTATATTTTTTCAATATAGTTTAACATTTCTAATTATGTCAAATTAATGTTCAATAAAACTTAAATTCATTTTAAAATTAATACAATATTTTAAGAGTTTCCTTAGTATGCACGGTAAAAAAATTTTTATACTTACGTTTAATTATATATTTTCTTTTATATAACTTTTAAAATAATAATTAAAAAAGTCAATCAACTTAATATAAATAAAATATTGTAATCAAAATATTAGTTTAGAACCGGGTACACTAATTAATAAACTCATTTTAGTGTAGAATCGGATACAAATAGAAGTGATGTTAAACATTTGAATTTTTTTTCATATATGTTATGAACAAAAATAAATCATTTGATATTTATACAAAATCAAATTAAGAGTTAATCCTTAATTGAAGAAGGTGTCATCTCATCACTATTATTTACAAAAAGATGATTTTTTTATAAATCATGATATATACTATTTTTATAAAATTTAATTTTTATTTGTTTAGATAGCAATAAATATTATTAATAATAAAATCTAAAGTAATAAACATAAGAAGTATCTACTTAATAGTATACAAATTACTTTAAAAAGAAAATAAAAACTGAACTTTTGAGGTAATCTTTTTTTACTCATAGTAGCTTATAAAAACCATCTTGTTTGCATCTAATTTTCAAGCTAAATAGCATAAGAAGTGTCTGATTAATATTATTAATCTTTTTTTAGATTATCATTTGCTGGTATCCTGTCTGCATCCAATTTTCAAGCTAAATAGCATAAGAAGTGTCTAGTTAATATTATTAATCTTTTTTCAGATTATCCTTTGCTAGCATCCTGTCTGCATCCAATTTTCAAGCTAAATATTGCACTTTTGAGAGAAACAAAGATTAATAATATTAACTAGACACTTCTTATGCTATTTAGCTTGAAAATTGGATGCAAACGAGATGGTTTTTATAAGCTACTATGAGTGATAGAGATTCCCTTAAAAGTTTAGTTTTTAGTTTCTCTTTAAAGTAATTTATATACTACACTTCTTATGTTTATTACTTTAGATTTTATTATTAATAATATTTATTGCTATCTAAACAAATAAAAATTAAATTTTATAAAAATAGTATATATCATGATTCATAAAAACTCTTAAATTAACCTCTTAATCACTAGAATAACCTCTTAAATTAATCACTAAAACTTTGTTCCTAACCAACTATCCCTTCAAAACTTTGTCTCACCACATCCCCAACTGTTTTCTAACATGTTGAGTCCATCAACCCTCTTGCCTCAACCCTTATCCCCCAATGAAATGGAAGTCAATTCACTGCCTAGAACACTTCCTACTTTGTATATCCCAATGCCCATGTTGCTTCTCATATTTGAATTTCAAGATTTGCACCCACAACTTGTTGCTCCCAACTTTTAATTGCAACTGTCATTTGCTTAACAGAGCAAATGTTAAATTTATGTATATCCTTCAAACCCAAACCCTTTTCCTCTTTTTCTCTACACACTTTTTTCCTAAACACCCAATTTACTTTCTTACTATCCTTCTTCTCACACCATAGGAATTCTTTAAAAAAATTGTCAAGTTTAAAAATAATACCTTTCGGAGCATTAAAGGATGAACAATAGTAAATTGACAATGCAAACAACCCAAATTTTATGAGCACAATCCTCCCAACCACTAACAGAAACTTATGCTCCCATGCAGACAAATGTTTTCGTACACTTTCCACTAGAGGCCACAACATTTCACATGTTGATGGATTATCTCCAACTCAAAGGCCCATATATTTGAAAGGAATGTCACCCACCCTGCAATTTAGCAATATCGATACCCTTTGTAACCAGTATTTAGGCATATTTATACTTAAGAGGTGGCTTTTATGAAAGTTCCCTTCAATCCTATATTAATTAACTCGAAGTTTTGTAGAACAAATTTGACTACCTTCATTGACACCCAATGCATTTATGCTAGTAGTGTCATCTACAAACTGTAGGTGGGATACACAAGTTTTATTCTTCCCAACTTTATACTTGTGCCACAAATTCAGAGTCACTGCAGCTTGTATCATTTGACTAAGCTCATCTAATGTAATTATTATTATAATTTAGATAAAATATTTATTATATTTGAAATGATGATGTTAACAACGATATAAATATTTATCATATTTATTATATATATTAACTCTATATTTATAGAAAATATATTTGATATGAAAATATCATGTAGAATTTAGACTATAATGGAGTTCCCCTTAATTTATAGCACCCCTCTGGGCATACTCAAACTCAATTAATCTCCTGACTCCCCTTCAAAACTCCCAGAACCTTCTTCACCCTTCCCCGACTCTGTTTGCCTTGTGCATCATACTTCCCACAAGGTTGTAGAGATGAAGGTATTTGAACCATTAAATCATTCTCAATATGAGAGTGCATCACAATGTTGTGTGGCTCACTCACAGACCTTTCATGCTTGCCTGAATGACTCAAAATTAATATATGATTGGAAACACTCCAACTAGCGTGACCTTGTCCTACACCATCAACATGCAAATCGTTGTAACTTTGTTCCATGATGTCTGTGTTCTATCCATTGGCTAGTGCACCTATAATTGACGTGGATATTCAAATAATTAAGATATTGATAAATAAAACAGTGAAATAATTTAATTACTGAATAACATTAAGTGATATTGTAAAGCAAAATGGAGAATTACAAAGACTTCACTAATAAAAAGTACTGTGGATCTGTTCAATCCAAAGCTTTCTTGTTGTTTCTTGTTTCTAGGTCACAAATCTCTCTCTTCGTTAGAGACAAAGCGAGTTCCTCCTAAATTTTTCATCTTCAACAATTTCTCTATAAATGTCCATTTATATTCCTTTTTCTTCTATTTATTAAGTGCAAATTTAAAGGGAGAATAAAAACTAAAAAGTAAGTTTTTCAAATAAATATGCATTTCTTTACTTGCAAACATATGATAAAAATAAGCTAAAAAATTAGCTGATTAACATCTGCCAAATTTTGTAAAGTCTCCTTCTACACTATATGAATTTTAACCCTTGCCACTCCTCTACGTTATTGTCCTCTGTAGACTAATTCTTTCTTATTTGCCACACCTGTTTTTTCCTTTGTTATTTTTCCTTGCCATGCTAGTGTCGAGTCTCTTGTTTCCCATCATCTTTCTCTCCTTCTACATTTTGATTGTTGATCCATTCTCCTCTTTGTTAGAATATTCGGACATTCATCCACAATTTATATGTCTCTTTCCAAATGGAATCAAGCATTTTTGCTAACGATACCACTTCCCTCACATATCCATAAGTGACAAAACAAAATATTGACCATATTAATTTACCTTTCTAGGGATTTAAATGTACCTCACCATTCCTCATTTGGAGAATATATCCGATAGCATAATTTTCAAAAAATATGTAAAGTAGAAAATAGGTTACTCATACTATGTTGATTTATCTATTGTTGTTCAATTTGCTCATGTTCACCCTTCGCTGTCTCACAGTTGTCCACTCCCCACCCTTCCCATGTTAATTACTCTCCCTCTCTTTCAATTCTCTCTCTTAATTTAATCTCTATATTTCAATATCACTTTTCATTTGAATTTAAAATAAATGAAAACTATTTTTTCTTATAATAACACTTTAAATGAGTAATAAAACTTCTCAAATAATTTATAAAAATATTTATGTCTACATATAATGTTAAAGTACAAATAATATAATAAAAAATGAAATGTATTGTTAAACGTTGTCAATAGAACTAATATATATAGGGGAGAGTATACCGTACCTTTATTAATTCAAGGGGTACTCTCCCTATATATAGTTCGTGTTTCATGTGCAATTTGAATTAATCAGTATTGCATTTCTTAAACAATATATCAGATCAAAACTTTGAATAAAAATTATTGAGATTATAAGGAGATATCCATTAAAAATATCAATTCTTCAACAAAAAAATTTAGCAGCATATCTAGTAGAAGATACTTTGTATCAATATAAATATTGCTATTGATATAATTATTTAAAAGTGTGTTATTATATATATTTAAAAAAGCATTTTTTTTCATAATCATAATGCGTATTTATTAATTTAGATTTAATATGATTATAATTATTTCAACACTTTCTTAAATCTAATACGTGCCTAATCTTTTTTTTTTTTTTATCATATACCTAAAAATTGTACATTTTTGTCATTGTATAAATAAATTTAAATCGGTTTAATTTGTCCCTACCGTCAGCTATCTTGGAACTCCATTAACTTTAACCTGTATACTCTCCACTACAATGGGTTTTGAGATGTAAAGCAGTAAAAATTTAAATTGCTAGCGATTATTAAGCCGCGGGAAAATTTTCTACGGTCTTATTAGCAACATT
The DNA here is from genome assembly GCA_037954015.1 of Psophocarpus tetragonolobus. NCBI lineage: Eukaryota > Viridiplantae > Streptophyta > Magnoliopsida > Fabales > Fabaceae > Psophocarpus > Psophocarpus tetragonolobus. Next base: position 28,782,220 of record CM075695.1, on the reverse strand, counting down.
ATTGTGATGGTGTTATATAACTACAGGGATCAAAATGTATCAAATTAGCTTTTTTAGGATTAAAATTTAAAACTTATAACTATCACATATAGGATAAAGCCAATAATATTTGGACATGTATAATAAAGACTAAATAACTAATTCAATTTTAGTTTAAAATATTTTTTACTGAAAAATTAACTTAGGAGTCATCAGTATCATTATAAATGTTTTTCCATTAATTATAAATCAGTCGGCGAAAAATACTTGGTAGTAAAGAAACTGTCCACAAGCATGTGGTTGACAACAAAATTCTTACATAAATTTCTAAAGAAAGGAATATATATATATATATATATATATATATATATATATATATATATATGTATGTATGTATATTAACCTTAATTATATAAATTAATACAAAACTACCTCATGAAACAACTATATTATAACAACGAAAAGCATGCTTTTAACTTATTTATAATTCAAGAACTCTTTACCATTTTGTTAATTTCAAGAATCTACACCACTTTTCAATTCAAAATCTGTTTCTTCCTTTCACACCGGTTTTCCTCCTATCAATGCATCTTAATTTTGTCATGTATGCACTTGTCTTTATTATCTTCTTTTTTTCAACCGATTAATATATTATGTCATTTAATAATTCTTTTATAATTTTTTTATATCTTATATAACTAATTAAATGATATGACATTTATTGATCAGTTGAGATACACAAATTTGGAAAAGAAGATTTTCATCTAAAATTTACACCATTAATTTTATGCTAGTACTTTTTGTTGATTCTGGTGGTAAGGACTGAAGACAGCTTTTTCTTTATAGGGATGTAGATAGTACCAAATAAATATGAATATATTTCATATCCAACAAAAACTTGGATGAGAATGAGTTTGAAAACCAAAAATTAAGGATGAGAATGAGTTTGAAAAACAGAAATGAACATAGACAAAATTGAATGATTAAACTCTTTGTAAAAAGTAGAGATAGATTTGAAATTATTTATTTCAATAGTTGAATTATTTATGTAATAAATAAAAATTAGAAACTATTGTATTTACAATAATATGGTAAATAATTTAATTTTGTTCTTAGGTTAATTATAAATTTTATATTTTAATTATTTATTGTCATCTATTGTTATTAAATAACATTTTAAAATTATATAAGAATATCGATATTAATATCTTTGTATTAATATACGAGTATTTGGTACATTCAAATGTGTAATATGGTTTAATTAGATAGGGATTGGCTCCGCGTTGACCACGACTTGGCAATATTTTAGGACCTTTTCTTAGTCACTCGGAAAGGGAGATGCAATTTTCTGTCAAATGCCAATTGTTAGTTGTAAACTATATCGAACAATGCGAGCATGCAGGTTCTCAACTAGTCAATATTTATTGTTTTTTATGTACTAATTGGATGAAAACTTAAAGGGTTAAATAGAATTTTGATTTTCTATCTTATTTAATTCATAATTTTGTTTTACTCATTTTAAATATATTTGTTTTTTTTATTTTCAAAACATCATATATTTTAAATTTAATCCTTATTTATCTATATTTTATTTCTTTTATATTACTCTAATTGAATCCTACACCATGGTTTTTAAAAGTTGAGTTTAAATTTTGATGGTTAGAAACTAATGGCGATTGTAAGTCTAAAAGAAAAAATAAAATGGTATTTTCAAAATAATTTGAAGGACAGGGAGGGGAGTAAACTAAGACTAGATGAGTTATCTTTTTGTCAGTTAAGTGAAGTGCACAAGGGGAAGCTAGAAAATCCTTTCTCTGAATTACAGATAAAGGAAGTGGTGTGGAAGTTGTAAAAGTCCGGGTCCAGATGGATTTAATTTCTTGTTTATTAAATAATTTGGAATGTTGTTAAAAGCATATTTCTTGGTGTTTTTTTTTTTATGAATTTCACACAAATGGGAAGTTGGTACAAGGGGTCAATTGTTCGCTCATTGCTCGCATACCATAGAAGATTAATCCTAGAATATTCACGATTGTTGTCTAATCTCTCCTGTTGAGTGCATGTATAAAGGGCTAGTGAAGGTGTTGGCAAAGAGGTTGAGAGAGGTGATTGATGAACAAATTTTCTACTATACTTCTAGCAAATGTACCAGTTATACGTAGTATCTAATAAATATCAAGTTAATCTCATAGAGACTAGGATGATACTCTAAGAACTTCAATACTAACTTGTAAATAATAAAGAAATTAATTTAAACTAACACTAAGTTGGCAAAAAATAAAGTGCACAAAGAATAAACTAATATCACTGAGATGAAAAACTTGGTAGGATTTTGACTTTAGTATATCATCCCTCTATTTCATAAATGAACTATCAATCATTGTTTATCACTCATATTTCTATCACTAAAAAAACTCTTAACACCAATTTCTTGCAAGTAATGGACTACGCTATCTGGGCTTTAGACTACCAATTTCTCGTATAATTTAAAGTCAAATAACCTGCATTAAAAAAAGAAGCTCAAGATAGTCAATGAGTTTTACTCTTTTTCGAGCAATAAACCACATTGGAAGCTCCAATCATTTCACAAGTTAAAATCCTCTTTCAAACTCATTCAACAAGTAAAATGCAATAAAATATATATAAAGAAAACACAAGGTAAAGAGGAAATTCAACAATGAGTAGTAAACTTATATTAATAGAGCAAAAATATACAATAGAGTTCAGGACATAGTTACATCAAAACTCTAACCAAATGAACCTAGCCTTCCATGGAGGTGGAGAGCCTGATTGGTGGAATGGGGTTACGAAATCTTATGTAAATGGATGCTACAAGGGAGGAAGATGAACTTGGAGAATGCCCTGAGTCAGCTGGGTTCTATCTCATACTACTCTAACAAAAGACACAACTTTTCTTTTAAAAAGTTTTGTTTGCGAACAAGCGTTGGACGACCAGGTGATGGGCGTTGGATGCCCAAACAACAAAAATGCACCCTCTCGAGTTCTGTGTGGTTGTTGGCACTGACATTAGCACAATAGAGGCTCCATGATTCAGTGTATGAACATTGTTATAGCACCAATTAGGCTTGAACTCTTCTAACCTACTTCAAAATCTGTCTCAAGTAACGAAAAACAAGAAAATAAAAGCAAAATATACACAAATGTAAACCTAAAACTAATTTTTCTCGATAACCTATATTTTTTGTATAAAATGAAGGAAAACAAGGCTCTAAATGAGAAGGAATTAGGATAATTGCTCAATTTTACCTATATAAAAATATGTAATTTAAGCAGTTATGAGTGATACAATCCATCATTTCAGAGACTCGAACAATGTTTATCAAAGGTCAACAAATCCTACATGGTGTCTTACTTGTGAATGAATTGGTTGATGATGCGAGGAAAAGGAAAAAAGATTTAGTGTGTTTCAAGGTGAATTTTGAAATAGCTCATGATTCTGTGAGTTAGTCCTACCTTTTGTTTGTTATGGAAAGAATAGGCTTTGGGAGGCAGTGGATAAAATGGATTCAAGAGTATGTGTCAACTGCAAGAATTTTGGTGTTACTTAATGACAATTTAACAAAGAAGTTTAGTGTAGAACGAGGCCTTGGATTGGTTGACCTACTATCACCATTTTTGTTCTTTATGGTAGTTGAAGAGTTGAGTCAAATGGTTTAGGAAGTAGTGTTTATGAGCCTTTGGAAGGGGTATGATATACAGAGTGGAGAGTTCAGTATCTCTCACTTGCAATTTTCAGATGGTACTCTCCTTTTAGAGAAGAAGGATTGGGGGTCTTGGAAGGTAGTTAATGTAGTGTTGCAAAACTTTAAGTAGTCTCTAGGCTGAAAGTGAATTTTCATAAGAGTCAGTTGATTGAAGTAAATGTGAATTCTGGTTGATTGGGAAAAGCTTCAATGCTATTAAACTATAAGTGAAGAACATTAACGTTTAAATATTCAAGCCTACTTGTAGAAGCTGACCCTTCTCATTTGGCTATGTGGTCTCTGATGGTGACTTTGGTTAAAAATAGACTAACCTCTCGAGAAATTCAACACATCTCATTTCCTGAAAGGTTGGTATTACTTAAATTCGTATTGTCTATGGTTCCAATCTTCTTCCCTTAATTTTTTTCTTCAAGGCTCTTAAAGGTATCATTTCTCATTTTTAATCTATTTTTAAAATTTTTTTCTGGGTGGTACAAGGGTTAGCGAAAAGGTTAATTAGGTGTTATGGGATAGTGTTTATAGGACAAAAGAGAAAGGTAAGTTAGTTTGAGGGACATTCAAGCATTCAACTTAGCCTTATTGGGGAAATGAAAATGGAGATTGAGAGTGGGGCAAGAAAGTATATGTAGTAGAATCTTGAAAGCTAAATATGCACAGGTAGATGGGGGTTGGGTAGAAAGTGATAGGCATTACTCTAGTGGTGGAAGGATTTAAATTTGGTTAAACAAGTTGGCTGGGTTAGAGAGGTTGGTTGTCATGCTGCATGAGGCATGGTCTAGGGATGAGTGTGATGTCTTGTTCTATAGGGATTATTGGTAGGGCATAATAAATTATTCAAGGGTTGTCCTTGTCTATATGGCTAAGTAGAAAATTCTATTGTATCCATTAAAGATATGAAAGACTTGGGGTCAAGGTGGAAGTGACGTGGAGACAACGGTTGTTTTCCTAGAGGAGGAACTAGTTGAGGGTTTGTCTAAGATCCTTGAATGAATTGAGGTTCACCAGGGCATGATATGTGAGTATGGGTAGTGGAAGGTTCGGGTCAGTATTTAGTACCCTCAACATATAGGGTGCTAACAAAAGGATCACAACAACACACACAATCTTTTTTTGAAATTGGTGTGGAAGAGGAGAGCGTCATTAAAAGTGCAATTTTTTGTCAACAACTGAATGTGGATAGATTGCCAACTAGGTGTAGTTTATTGAGACAACAAATTATTCATCAAGGGAAGGAGTTATGCGGTTTGTATGGCACTGCTAAAGAGACAAGCCTTCACCTTTTTTTTACTTGCAGTGTCTCATCATATGTTTGGAACGCGATTTGCAGTTGGTGGGAGATCTTTACAACATTCACAACTACCAATTCATAGGTTTTGTTGATGGTTCAAAGTTGCATCAGAAGGCATGGTCTTTTGTGTGGTTTGTGGTGTATGCCAACTATGGAAGGCGAGAAATGTTGTGGTCTTTAGAGCAAAACAGTGTATATTACAAGAAATCATTCAAGCTATTCAATTGAATTCATGAAAGTGGTGTCGCAACTGTAAACTTATCTCACATTCTCATGTTGAATGGGTCATGAACCTCTTCTATTGTGTAGAGTGATCATGAGGTTTATCTTTTCCCTACCATATTTTTAAGGCCTTTTGTATTGCATGATCTAGCTGTGGATGGAACATGGCACTTCTTGTATTGTCGAATGATTCTTAATAAAATTTTTCTTGGCTTATAAAAATATATATATTGTAAATATTACAATTGTTTATAATATATAAAATAATTGTTAGTATTTTAGTTGTAAATTTATATTTTAAAATATATAAACTAATTTTTATAATATATATAAAGATTAATTGTGAATTTTTTAAAATATGACACCAAATATTTTAATTTTAAAATACTAAAAGATATTGTTAATTTCAAAGGAAATCTTATGGCATAAAAGGAAATCTTACCTTTTATGTATAAGGTTGATAAGTGTCAATTCTATTTGAAAATCTCCATCTTTATAACACTTATCTAATGATGAATTAAAGAAAATATTTATAAAAATCCAACTTTATTATAAAAAAATAAAAAATATTTTGTAAACTGATTGTTATAATGTATATAAAGATTAATTGTGAATTTTCTAAAATATGACACCAAATATTTTAATTTTAAAATACTAAACAAAAATTATGAATTTCAAAGGAAATCTTATGGCAATTGATTTCAAATTAAAAGATAAATATTTTCACTTAAAAGTTTTCCGCCGTAACAAATTAGGATCTACCTCCACAAAATATATTTTTAAAATTAATGTAAAAAATTATACAATGTAAAATAGAAAATAAATCACTATTTAATTAGTAATTAATTTTACCCACCTGCTTTTTTTTCTTTATTTTAAAAAAAATCATATATTTTGTAAACTTTTATAATATTTAGTCTATATTTATGATTTTTCATTTAATTATAATTTTTTATTTATATAATTTTTAAAGTATTAATAATTAAAGTGAAAATCTATCATAATTAATGATTGTGATGGAAGGTTGAATATTAATTTAATAAACTCATAAAAATATTATAGATTATTTTGTTTCTTTAATGGACTTTGACTCGTTCTTTGAACTTTCTTTCTGCATATATGGCGTTAAAAAAACGCCAGACTGAAAGAGCTAGAATCCAAAATTTATATTGTAGACTTCAGTTAATAAATAAATGGAACCCTCAAACCTCTAATAGGCAGCCGAATAAACTACTAAATCGAGCATTTTAAAGGCTTATTTTCAAATTAGTGATTGTAGGCAATGGAACACTTGCAACTGTGGCGAGTGTTAATGTTTTTATTAACCCTTGTAGTAGTTGCAGCTGTTACACCTAATCAAAATCAAATCCTTTCTGCAACACTAAACCAAACCCTACCTGGCTGCAAATCCACTTGTGGAGATATCCAAATTCCATATCCATTTGGCATAGGCAACTCATCTTTGCCCCATCACAAACCCTGTTTCTTGGATCCTCCATTCAATTTCAATCTTACTTGCAATAACTCCATATTAACATGGGGTGACAGTGGCATCCAAATTTTAAACATAAGCGTCCAAGAACATGAATTTGAGGTATCGTTTTACGTTTCCAGCTATTGCAATGATACAAGTTACAACGACCCTTGGATGGAAACTTCTACTTTCACCATTTCAACGAAAGAAAACAAGTTCCTAACTGTTGGCTGCGACAGTTATGGCTATGTCAATAGTTTTTATGACAACAGAAGTTATTCAACAGGGTGCATAACAAAATGTTATGGCAATGAATTGGAGATGGGTAATGGGACATGTTCGGGAATAGGGTGTTGCCAGGTGGATATTCCTCCTCAAATGAGGAATATCACTATAGAAGCACATACCTTCTCAAATTCATCATATTGGGCAAACCACTGCAGCAATTCCTTTGTGGTCAAGAATGGCATGTATAATTTTTCTACCACTCACTTACAGAGTTTCCCAAACACGACCCTCCCCTTGGCTCTTGATTGGACTGTTGGAGACAAAAACTGCAGTTCTATTGACAAAAATGGAGGCGACTATGCATGCAAGACTAATACCCGATGTGACGACAAGGACAGTGATTATGGTTACAGATGCATATGTAAAGATGGCTATCAAGGAAACCCTTATCTTGGCTGCACAGGTAAATCTAACTTATTTCCTCAGACCATATAGAGTTTTATTGCTTCTTTCTCATTCTTTAACAACTATGGGGTGTTTGATACAAACAAAGTTTACTAAGACAATTTAATACTTATTGTGTAAAACTCAATCACAGAACTTAATATATTGACAGTGTAAAATCTTCAGTGCTAAACCTTTTTCTCTTAAAAAAATTACTAATCCTTATAATCGAACTAGTTTTCCCTTTTTATTCCTTATTCTCAAAAATTAACTTTTTATTCTTTATTCAAGTATTCCGGGTCTTTTTTTTTCCTGTTGGCTGCTGTTACAAAAAATTAATATTATTAACAGGACAAAAACTTGACACTGATATGATACGTATATTATCTAGACCTTTTTTCTCAATTCCTACATTAAAAAAATCATTTGATTCATTTCATACAGGTGTTTTTTTAATCTTGTTTTGATTTCTCGCATCAATTAAATTTAAGTAAATGAAAATTGCTTAATATTGTGAGTGTTTAAAAGAAGACAAAACTCTCAAATTAAAAAGAGAGATGTGTTATTGTGAAAAAAATAAATAGAGGTAAAGGAAAAGCGAAACATAGAGATTAAAACCAAAAAATAATCTCATATATATGAAGACTAAAAAGATTAGTTCTGAAGATGCAACAAATGTCGATGTTATGTTTGTACCACGTCAATGGTGTCATCAATTTTTTGAAACACTAGGATCCAAAGAGATCCTAAAGTTAAGAAAAGACTTAAATAATAATTTGATTCCTAAATATTAAAAAAAATATTTTGATTCTTGAATATTTATCTTTTTTTTTGTTCTTTATTTTTTTTAGATCTTACGGACAAATAAAATTTAATCACATAGAAAATGGACAAGAAAATTAAATGGGAGACGACAAAACTAATTAATAAGGATTAATATATCAAAATATAAAACAATATTTTATAGAATACTATTTTTTATTTATATTTTTATAATTTTTTTTTTAATTTCTAACTTTTGTGTTTATTGATAAGCTATATTTCTAACTTTTAATTATATGCTAATGTTTACTTATATTTTTTTATTTTCTAAATTTAATTATTTATGAAATTTAATAAAAATATTTAAAACTTATATCATTAATCTTATTAAATGAGCAACTGGAGTATTGTGGTTTTTTCCCAACATTTAACCTAGACAATAAAAATAGAATGCAGTTTTATTGCATTTCATAAAATTTTCATCTAGAAGCTGTGGAGAGTACGTAGCTCCTCCAACTAACCATAATTTTGAAATGATAAATATCTATAACTACTATCTCTATGATCCAGAGGAATTAATTAGGGTTAGCTCTCGTTTAGCAAACTTAAAGCTGAAATTAATTAAGTAAATATGTACAATCGAGTTTGCTTTGAGGAATATATTTAAGTTTAATTCATTTATTTAACGTGTTTGACTAGCTTGTTAAAAGTACAGAACATTATCTTGCGTATTTAATTTATTTATAGCTTTATTTTTTTTCTCTTAATTAAAGTGTTGGCTGATGTTATCAATATATTATTTAGACTTTAGAAATTAATATCCACCACACACACACAACAAAAAAAAAAGAAGCAATTTTATTATGTTATCTATTATTTTTATTTGGGATTTGCAGATATTGATGAATGTACGATAGGCAGTCATACATGTATAAGTCAAAATCATTGCTTCAACACCAATGGATCCTACACATGTTTCTGTCCAAAGGGACAATCTGGAAATGGAACAAAGGAAGAAGGGTATTGTCATCAACAAGATGTAGTTATCAAGATTATCATAGGTATAGCTTAAATAACAAAGTTCATCCATTTTATTTTATTATATATGTTCATCTCCTGAACTTTATTTTTTTATGTATCTCTACTCATCCCCTTTGAATGTTATTGATACTAGTCCAAACAATAATTCAAGAATTGTGTTTGACATATTCTAAATGCAGGAGTAGGAACAGGAATTGTTATTCTATTTGTGGGGACTACTTCATTTTACATGATATACCAAAAAAGGAAACTCATCAAACTGAGAGAGAAATACTTTAAGCACAATGGTGGTTCCATTTTGCTACAAAAACTCTCTACAAGAGAAGAGTCTTCTCACATTATTCAAATTTTCACTGAAGAGCAACTGAAGAAGGCCACCAACAACTTTGATGATAGTTTAATCATTGGCAAAGGAGGTTTTGGTACAGTTTTCAAAGGACATCTTGCAAATAATAAAGTTGTTGCTGTTAAGAAGTCTAAAATAATTGATAAGAATCTAAATGAACAATTTGCAAATGAGGTGATTGTTCTATCCCAAATCAATCATAGGAATGTGGTCAAACTCTTAGGGTGTTGTTTAGAGACAGAAGTTCCTTTATTGGTTTATGAATTTATTAATAATGGTACTCTTTTCGATTATATACACACAGAAAGAAAGGTAAATGGCGAAACATGGAAAAATCGAGTAAGAATAGCAACTGAAGCAGCTGGAGCTCTATCTTATTTGCACTCACAAGCCTCTGTGCCCATCATACACAGAGATGTAAAGACTGCTAACATCCTTTTAGATGACACTTACACAGCCAAAGTGTCTGATTTTGGAGCATCAAAACTAGTTTCACTTGATCAAATTGAAATAGCCACAATGGTGCAAGGGACTTTTGGTTACCTAGATCCAGAGTACATGCTTACAAGCCAGCTAACTGAGAAAAGTGATGTCTATAGCTTTGGGGTAGTGCTGGTAGAGCTATTAACAGGTGAAAAACCTCATTCTTTTGGTAGGCCAGAAGAGAAAAGAAGTCTTGCTAACCACTTTCTATCCAGCTTTAAGCAAGATCATCTGTTTGATGTTCTCCAACTTGGTATAGTGAATGAAGAAAATAAGAAAGAGATCATGGAAGTGGCTATTATTGCTGCCAAGTGTTTGAGACTCAATGGAGAAGAAAGGCCTAGCATGAAGGAAGTTGCAATGGAGTTAGACACAATAAGACAAATGGAGAAACACCCGTGGATCAATGAAAACCAAAATCTAGAGGAAACCCAATACTTGCTCCATGAGGCATCACCATCTATTATTTATGAACATGGTGATAGCAGCAATCATCAATATACTAGTTATGGTTATAATGATAGTATTAAGGATAATGTCTTAATTGCTTTAGATAATGGAAGATGATTATGTCTTGGCAACATGCTCTCCAGTGTGCTTTTTTGGTTTTTTATCAAAGTTGTTAGACAGGTACAATCTTTTTTAATATACATAATATGTATGTATGTTTACATGTGTACGTATATTTTTGTTAATGTGGGAAGATATGTGATAACTGGTTAGATGTCTATCCGAGTATTTGTTTAAAAAATAATGTAATATCTCTATACTAGTACCTAATAAAAGCATGTATTTTTATTCTTTTTGAAGTAGAGATAGATTTAAAATTATTTATTTTCATAGTTGAATTATTTATGTAATAAATAAAAAATAGAAACTATTATATTTATAACAATATATGATAAATGATTTAATTTTATTCTTAGGTTAATTATAAATTTTATATTGTAATTATTTATTGTCATCTATTGTTATTAAATAACATTTTAAAATTATATCTATTTTCTTACCAAAATATCGATATTAATATCTTTGTATTAATATACGAGTATTTGGTACATTCAAATGTGTAATATGGTTTAATTAGATAGGGATTGGCTCCGCGTTGACCACGACTTGGCAATATTTTAGGACCTTTTCTTAGTCACTCGGAAAGGGAGATGCAATTTTCTGTCAAATGCCAATTGTTAGTTGTAAACTATATCGAACAATGCGAGCATGCAGGTTCTCAACTAGTCAATATTTATTGTTTTTATGTACTAATTGGATGACAGCTTTAAGGGTTAAATAGAATTTTGAGTTTCTATCTTATTTAATTCATGTTTTACTCATTTTAAATATATTTTCTTTTCCATTCTAAAAACATCATATATTTTAAATTTAATCCTTATTTATCTATATTTTATTTCTTTTATATTACTCTAATTGAATCCTACACCATGGTTTTTAAAAGTTGGAATGTTGATTGACGAGATAATTAGCAGAATATGTTGATCACTAATTAAGTTATATAATCTAATATTTTGATTGTCAAACGGAGAAAAAACAATGAAATCTTGAGTTTAAATTTTGATGGTTAGAAAGTAATGGAGGGTTGTAAGTCTTAAGAAAATGTAAAAGGGTATTTTCAAAATCATTTTTAAGATCGGGAAGGAAGTAGACCAAGGCTATATGAGTTATCTTTTTGTTAGTTAAGTGAAGTCTACGAGGGGAGTTGGAAAGCCTTTCTCTAAGGTAGAGATAAATGAAGTAATATGGAAGTGTGATAGTTGTAAAAGTTCAAGTCTAAATGAATTCAATTTCTTGTTTATTAAAGAATTTTAGACATTGTTAGAAGTTCACAAGGGGATTTAGAAAGTCTTTCTCTAAGATAGAGATAAAGGAAGCAATATGAAAGTGTGATAATTGTAAAAGTTCGAGTCCAAATAGATTCAATTTCTTGTCTATTAAAGAATTTTGGACATTGTTAAAGCAAACTTCCTGACTTTTTTTTATGAATTTTACACAAACAGGAAGTTGATGACAAAGGCCAATAGTTCGTTTATTTCCCTAATACCAAAGAAGATTAATCCCTGGAAGATTGGCAATTATCATCCAATCTCTCTTATTATGTGCATGTATAAAGTGCTAGGAAGGTGTTGGCGAGTAGGTTGAGACGAGTGATGTACTCCATCATTTCAGAGACTCAAAACAATATTTATCAAAGGCCAACGAATCCTAGATGTGTCTTAATTGTGAATGAATTGGTTGATGATGCGAGGAAAAGGGGAAAAAAGGATTTAGTGTGTTTCAAGGTGGATTTTGAAAAAAACTTATGATTCAGTGAGTTGGTCCTACCTTTGGTTTCTTATGGAAAGAATGGGCTTTAGGAGGAAGTGGATTCAGGAATGTCTGTCAACTATGAGAATTTTGATGCTACTTAACGGCAGCCTCATATAGGAGTTTAATGTACAATGAGCCTTAGACAAAGTGACCTGTTATCACCTTTTTTTCTTATAGCAGTTGAGAGGTAGAGTCAAATGGTTCGAGAAGCAATTTCTATGAGCCTTTTGAAGAGGTATGATATACAAAGTGGAGGGCTCAGTATCCCTTACCTGAAATTTGCAAATAATATTTTCCTTTTAGCGAAGAAGGATTGGTGGTCTTTTAAGGTAGTTAAAGTGGTGTTGCAAAACTTTGAGTTAGTCTCTGGATTGAAAGTGAATTTTCATAAGAGTCAGCTAATCGGGGGTAAATGTGAATGTTGGTTGGTTAGGAAAAGCTTCAATGTTGTTAAACTGTAAACCAGGAACATTGTCGTTTAAATAATTGAGCTTACCTGTAAGAGTTAACCTTTCTCATTTGGTTATGTGGTTTCCAGTGGTGACTTTGGTTAAAAATAGACCAGCCTCTTGGGAAATTCAACACATCTCATTAGTCAGGAGGCTGGTCTTGCTCAAATTCGTATCGCCTGTGTTTTAGATCTTCTTCCTTCAATTTCTTTCTTCAAGGCTTCCAGAAGTATCGTTTCTCACCTTCACTCTATTTTTAAAAAAATTTTGTGAGGTAGTATAGAGGCTAGCAAAAAGGTTAATTGGGTGTCATGGAATAGTGTTTATAGAACGAAGGAAGAGGGTAGGTTAAGGTTTTAAGGACATTCAAGCATTCAACTTAGCCTTATTAGGTAAATGGAAATGGAGATTGAGAATGGAGCAAGCAATCATGTGGGATAGAATCTTAAAAGCTAAATATGCACAGGTAGATGGGGCTTAGGTAGAAAGTGATAGTCACTACTCTAGGTGGTTGAGGGATTCAAATTCGATTAAGCAAGTTGGTTGGGGCAAGAGGGTTGTTTGTCAGGCTGCACAAGGCATGGTCTAAGGGATGGTTGTGATGTCTTGTTCTGGAAGGATTGGTAAGTAGGGGATAAGAAATTATGTAAGGCTTATCATGTCTATATGGCTTAGAAAAATCTTATTGTGTCTGTGATGAGTTCAAAAAGTCTTCTACAATACTCACAGCAAATGTATCAGTCGTATATAGTAACTGATAAATATATTGGGTCAATCCATAGGAACTTGTTGATACTCAGAAACGTCACTACCTTCTACTTGTGCTAATGAGAAGATAGAAACTTACTAAACTACCAAAAATAAAAAGTAAACAAAGTAAAATGAATAAAAACACAATGGTTACACGTATGTTATTCAGTTGAGTTTGACTCACTAAATCACCCCTCAAGTGCATAAATGCACTAAAAACCCTCGTTCACTCTTTATGTTTCCATCACCCACAAAAATATCCTTAACTTGGATCCCTCACAAGTAAAGAACTGAGCTATTTGAGTATTAGATTATTACTCTCCTGCATAATTTAAAGTAAAACTATTCACATTAAGTAAAGGAGTTTAAAATGATCAATAGGTATTAATCTCTCTCGAGAAATAACACCCATTGGGAACTCTTTTCTTTTTACAAACCAAAATCCTTTCTCAAGCTCATTTGATAAATAAAATTCACAAAACAAAACATTTCTCGCTTTACAAGTCAAAATCTCATTTCGGGCTCATTCAACAAGTAAAACCTACGAAATATTCAGAATTAAAGAGCAGGGTAAAGAAGAACACCAACAATGAAAAATAAACTTAGATTAAGAGTACAAACATACACAAGAGTTCAGGTAAAACTACATCAAAACCCAACTAAATATAAAACCTAGCTAACCATAGGGGTGGATGAGCTGAAAGATTGATGAAGATGGTCTGCACGTGCCCTAAGCCAGCAGGTGTGCAACCCCAGGTCAAAAGAGTGTGGAACCCCCAAACAAAACCCCCGAAACTAACTAAAACTTACCTTTTATAGTTATTTTGCAGCACAGGCGCTCAACTTTAGAAAGTGGCTGTTGGATTCCATAAAGATACTTCAGGGCTAAGTTTCCTTGAATGGCACTAGGCAATGGTGAATTGAGCATTGGGCGCCCAAGACACAGCCTTTGGGCACTCGTAGGCAAATGTTAGACCCAAAATTTCTAACTTTTCTTCACTTCTTCGGTACTTTCCAACATCTGACTCAAAACAACTAAAAACAAGAAATTAATATAAAAGGTGCATAAAAGTAAATCTAAACTTAAATTTCTAACTAAAGCTAATTTTAAGCTAAAACAGAGGAAAACAAGGCTTTAAATAAGAAAGAATTATGATAATTACTCTATTTTACCTATGTAAAAATAGGTAAATTAGGCAGTTATCAACTTTTCCAAACTTAAAGTTTTGTCCTTAAGCAAAAGTCACTTTATAGATTACAAGAATAACAATGCATATGACATATGCAAACTAACATAACACTGAAACAGAATGGAACAGTGACAAAATGCAGTAGAACAAAATACACAATCACAACACATGTGTACAACATCATAAGGACACAGACAAAATTCACAACCTATCCTTTATTAACAATTGAAGATTCAATGCTCACAAGATGTTATCAGTCTAACTGTGGTGCCCACAAAGAAAAAAAAATCACCCTGCAAAAGTCAACTCAAGTGACAAGCTATGCAAATCACAAAATTCAAGTGAGTTTGGTCTCTATGCTAATGAGCATCAGTCAACCATGAAGTCCATGAGAGGTGTTTCTGCAAAAGAAATCCAAAAACATCAATGCTTACAAAAGCAACACAAGTATTTACAAAAACATAATGCTCTAGCACAAATAAACAGACATATATTATACTAAACAAAATAAAAAAATGCAAAAGGATATACGCATGCAAGTATGATGCATGAAAATAAAAATGAAAGATGCATGAATGATGTCTTTGTCAGTTGGTGTCCAATGGCTACAGGACAAGAACTAGGCGCCCCCTAACAAAGACTAGAAAAAATGGATGAAAAGATGAATATGCATGACAGAGGATGATGAGCGCCCAGGGAACAAGCGTTAAGCATTCATGTGCAAAATGCATAACAAGTATGAGTGTCTAGCGGCCACGTGGAGAGCACTAGGCGTTCATGTACGAGATGCAAAAACATGGGATAAATGCCTAACGCTCCTATGACAAACGCCCAACATTCATCTACAAAATGTAGAATCTAGGATAAGCACCCAACGCTCCTCTAACGGACGCCCAACACTCATATGAGAGTTACAGAACTTGGGGTATTATGCAGAACTGGCACCCAGTGGACATATGGCAAGCATTGGGCATTGTAGACTAGATTAGAAGATTATAGTTTAAAAATCAGAATTTTTCACCCAAAACTCACAACTCAAACACCTAGAATGCAACCTACACATGAATTGGCATAAACAACAACACAAATGCAACATATACACCTAAACAAACTTGCTCATGCAATCAAATTGACAAAATTAACACTAAAACAACATGAATTATGCAAAATCAAAATGAAAACAAAATGAGGCATAAATGTGCCTAAAACACAACTTAACTAGTCAAAATGCAAAATATGCATAAAATGCCTAAACTAACAATGCATATATGCTATGAGACCTAAAACAAACTTGCATAAACCTTTAAATCAACCAATTTAACTCTAAATTGATAGATCAAGGCCTATGCAATTCACAAAAACAAAAGTGAGCAAATTTGTTTAGAAACACAACTAACATACCTAAAATACAAACTGCACATACAATTTCACAAACAACGTCATATTTACACTAATACGCACTAAACAAACTTGTCTAAACATTAAAATTGAAAAAATTAACACAAATACCCAAAAATCACATATGTGCCAATTTCACATGTAAATGCACTAAACTACCTAATATGCATGAATGTCCTAAACATATGAAATATGCTCATGCAATCTAAACTACTAATGCATGAACAATGATTAAATGCATGAAACATTTAAAACACATAAACAAAAAAAAAATACATTAGGCTACTTTATCAACTTCACACCACAAACCTAAAACACCTAAACATCACCACTACTAACTTTATCATAAAACTAAAACACAAAAATCTAGCCTAAACACTTAGTATTTACAAACAATAACCTACACCTACTAACATAACATGAACAATACACAATACACTTCAAGTAGCCCTAGCATCAAAACTAAACTCTCAACAACACACTCTCCATATGTACAAGTCACAAACATTACAATCTCACTATAAAGTCAAAACATAACATAACATAACACAAACAACTAAACAACACAAATAACTCAAAATGCACATATATATACAAACATGGAAAAATAAAAAGAAAAGAGATAAGGGTTAAAAGATTGGGTTGCCTCCCAATGAGCGTGTGTTTAACATCACAAGCTTGACGGTCCAAGACCTCAATGTCTACTGGATTATTTTCCCAGATGAAACCTATCTTTCTGGGAGATATTCTCGGCCTTCATCCAGGTTTTTCAGCTCCAGGTCAGGAGTTGTTATTCTTGCTCATCATTTTCACGAACTCTTTAAAGTGAAGCAAGCATTTATGCCTCCTTGGATTGGTCTTGGGTCTCCTTTGCTCTGTTGGTGATGCCACTTTTCAAGAATCTTCTTCTAAAATGTCTGCACCAACATCAACAAGCGGGAATCACTGATTGGGCTCTTAAACTCTATTTTCCCCTCAAGAAGCTCAACTTTCTTCTCTTCATTACCGTCCTTCACTTGATATTTAGTGTGTTCCATGTCTTCTGATGGCTAGAACTCTTGAATCACTTGAGACACAAGCACCTGACCTTGGTTTTGAGCATGGAGAGTATTTCCACTTTCTTCTTCTTTTTCCTCGACCTCCTCCTCCTCTGCACACAAGTTCTAACCCAAGATGTTTTCCACCTATTCCTCTTCACTATCCTCTTTTCTCACTTCTCCTTCCTATTTTTCATTGAGTGAGTCATCAGAATCCTCATCTTCATATGCGCCTTGGGTGGTGATACATCTACTCTAGATCTTAGTATATGATTGACAGCTAGCCCGATGCAATTTATTCATTTCAGTTACTTGTTCCACCATTTAACTAACTTGTTTGTTCATCTTTTCCAGAGTGGCTTATGCCTCTAAAGTGAACCTCATATATTCTTCAACCAACTCCTCTAATTTGGACTTTTGCGTTTGATGCATAACTTGATCTTTCATATCTAAGTAGCCTTGGAAATTGTAGTCTGAGGTGGATGTTGTTCTGTGAGGTCATGACTGTTGAGGTGGTTCCTATGGGACTATGTATGAAGCCTCTCTTTCATGATCAACTTGCCAATAGATAGATTCTTGAACATTTCCTTGGGGCTCTGAGTGCTACTTTGGTACCATGGTTGTATATGCTTCTGATACCACTGTGATTGGGGATGGTACCAAGGTATTTGAGTGGGTTGATTATACCATGGTCCCAGAGAGGTAATTGTGCTTGGGCAAGAGCTCTCCTTTCAAACTCAGGGAGGATTTGGTTGGCATACATATCCAAACTTTTTGTTGACTCCATTATTTCCCTTTGCATTTGGGCACATCTGTGCTCCCATTATTGAACATCAAAGTTTGTGCCCTCAACCATGTTGAATAAATTTGCATTAGCGGAATTTGGATTGTTGGGATTTTCTTGAAATAGATGTTACTTGCCCCTCCATCTCTATTAGTACTTTTTGCTTCACTTGAAAACTGATAACACACAGAGTACTAGAAAAACAGTTAGTAGCAACTGTTGATAACAAGATAAATAAAAACTAAATCTACTAAAATAAAAAAAAAACAAGTGGTTAGTCACTATCCTACAAAAAATTTCCAAGTAAAAAGAATGAAATTCTTGAGTTTCAAGCGCGAGTCCCCGACCACGGGTCCAAAAACTTGATGAGCTCAAAAAGTCTTCTACAATACTCACGGCAAGTGCACAAGTCGTATGTAATAACTGATAAATATATCAGGTTGATCCATGGGAACTTTTTGATACTAAAAAACGTCACTACTTTCTACTTGTACTAATGAGAAGATAGAAATTTACTAAACTACTAAACATAAAGTAAACAAAGTAAAATGAATAAAAGCGCAAGGGTTACACGTATGTTATTCAATTGGGTTTGACTCAGTAAATCATCCCTCAAGTGCATAAATGCACCTAAAATCATCGTTCACTCCCCATGTTTCTATCACTCATAAAAGTATCCTTAACCTGGATCTATCACGAGTAAGGAACTGAGCTATTTGAGTATTAGACTATTGTTCTCGTACATAATCTAAAGTCAAACTACTCGCATTAAGTAAAGGAGCTTAAGATACATAATGGGTATTGTTCTCTCTCGAGCAATAACACTTATTGGGATCCATTACAAAAAAATATGCATTTAGCAGGAATTTTTTAACTGGGGTTACTAAAACTATCAACATTGTATACAAAAAAAAAATTATTATTTCTTAAACCATTAATTTCCCTCACTTATTTTTTTATCCCCCCCCCCCTTTTTTTAGTTCCTTCTTGATCGTATGGAACAACACAAAGCAAAGAGAAGCCTAAAATCAAAATCCCTAACTTATCTCACACCATCCTTCACGTACATGAATGAGAGAGAACACATTCAGCCAATCAATTATTGTTATGCTCTCATCTCTCCACTAGAGCACAGTTATCGCACCATGCTCTCATCTCTCTAAGGTTGTCTCGACCAAGCTATGTTTTGGAAAAATTCTCTTTTAGTCTTTCACTCACACTGCATAAAAAATCCTCTCTTTTTCCCTTCAAAATTCACAATTTTGTTTTTAATCTCGAAAATTCTTCCATTTGTTCATATTTTTCTCATGTATTGTTCAATGAATTTTTTTTATTTCCCAAACCCTTGATTCATCCTATATTTGTTATATTGCATATTTTTCTAAATGTTTTAAATATTTTGGTTAATGGTATCTAGAATTATATATTAATTCGGTATTGAACATGTCCACCATGTATTCGATAAAATGTCCCATAAAAAACTAAGTTCGTACTTTGAGGTTTAAAATTCATCATACAGACATTTCTATGTCATTGAAATGTCATTCTAGATTACAAAGGGGAATTTTTACTACAATAATATGGTACAGTATAAAGCAAATATAGATAAGGGATTTAATCGAAACAAATCCCCTCCATAAGTTTGTAGTGCAGTCACTAACTATCGAATATTTGGATATATTTCTTATGCAATAGTAGTTCTAAAAATTTTACCAAAAGAAAAGTTGCAAAACATATATGTCTTTTCACATGCAAGTAGCTAATGCCAATTTTCTCATATTTATTCACATTCTATGTTTCACACTCCTTAATTATTATATGTCTTTTTTTCCTTCCATATGCTAATGCTTCACACTCCTTAATGGTTATTGTCTTTTTACCTTCCACATGTTTTTTATGTTCTTCACCTAAAAAATGTCTAATAATAATTATACTTAGATTTTTAATGATAATAATTATGTGATGGAGTTAAGGAACATTCAATATTAGATTTTTTACCTTCCATATTCATTATATCTTTCTGTAATTTATAAAAATTATTCAATATTTGGTATGTATTAAGTTGAAAGCAATAAAAGTTATCATTTGCTTTATATGGGTAGAAGATACCAGTATAGTTTATAAATTTACAAATGTTTAGGTTAAAAATTTGAATAATTCAATTCTTCATTTTGAAGAATTTTCTAGGCTTGAACGCCTATATTGATCCTATCACATGTTTAAAATAAAATGCAACTGAGTAGCAAATATAGAAAACTGGTCACAAACTATTTTCTTTAGCAGGGCACTTATATATGCCAGCTGATAATGATATAAAATCCATTTATATGCCTCTCCTAATAGCTTAAGGTTGTATTCAATCCTTGCAACCACATTCTTAATAATGGGATTAAATCTTCAAAACAAAATAAATTGGGCATATTTATTATCCATGCTTCAACTTCACATTAGAGTGACATAAATAAAAACTGCTAAGATACAAAAAATAGATGCCCTGGAACATAACACGTAGAAAACTCATCAAAATGAAAAATAAAAATTTTAGGAGCTTTCCTTCTGGCATAAATACACACTTAAATATATATTGAAGTAAAGAGGATTGATGGATGCTTAGAATCATGAAGGAAAAAACAAAAGACATGCCCTCAAACAAGAATTGAGAGCTCTTTAGCAGGATGAGTAACAATATGATAGTGAGCAAGACTTTCTTCAATACTATAATTAGTGATTGATTTTGTGAATGATTCAGAAGTTATTGCAAAAATGGCTACTTCTCTAGCACCAGCCTCTATAACAACTTCAAAAACAACCACTTTTTGGTAGTGTGGACTGCATTAAGGGGGGTTGCAAAACCATTGGAAGTGTGGACTGCATTGACGGGGGTTGCAAAACCGCAAGTAATCTATAATGCATTAACAAGGGTTGCAGAACCGCAAGTAATCTATACCGCATTAACGGTTGCAGAACTGTGGCTAAATTATGCATTTCCGACGGTTGGCTAAAACCATTGCCAATGTCTTTGTTGCGAATGCTTTAACACCAGAATTTGCAACCGTCGGAAATGCATTTCCCTGGGGTTAAAACCGCGAGGAATGCCAAAAAAAACCTTGCTAAATCTACATTTTGTAGTAGTGAGCTCTTCTTATTTTACAAATCAAAATCTTCTCTCAAGCTCATTTGATAAGTAAAATTCACAAAACAAAACATTTATTGCTTTATAAGTCAAAATCCCTTGTCGGACTTATTCAACAAATAAAACCACAAAATATTTAGAATTAAATAGCAGGATAAAGAAGAACACCAACAATGAAAAATAAACTTAGATATATTAAGAGTACAAACATATACAAGAGTTCAAGTAAAGCTACATCAAAACCCAACTAAATGTGGATGAGCTGAAGGATGGATAAAGATGGTTTGAACGTTTCCTAAGCCAACAGGTGTGTAACCCTGGGTCAAGAGAGTGTGGAACCCCCAAACGGAACACCAAAATTGACTGAAACTCGCCTTTTATATTTGCATTTTGTAGCATGGGTGCCCAACGGTCAGAAAGTGATCGTTGGGCACCATAAAGATACTTTAGGACTATGTTTCCTTACTTTATTTTACCTATGTAAAAATAAGTAAATTAAGCAATTATCATTCTGTTAAAGATATGAGAAGCTTTAGGTTAGGGTAGAAATGGATGTGGAAACGATGGTTGTTTTCCTGGAGGAGGAACCAGTGAAGGGTTTGTCTAAGAACCTTGAAGGAGTTGAGGTTCACCAGGGCATCCCTAATAAGTGAGTGTGGGTAGTGGACAGTTGAGGTTAATATTCAGCATCCTCAACATACAAGGTGTTGACAAGAGGATCACAACAACACACAAACCTTTTTTCACATTGGTGTGGGAGAAATGAGTGTCATCAAAAGTGAAATTTCTAGTCTGGTAGTTAGATGTGGATAGATATGCTACCTAGGTGCACTTTGTTGAGACAACAAATTATTCATCAAAGGGAGGAGTTATAGGGTTTGTGTGGCACTATTGGAGAGACAGACATTCTCTTGTTTACTTGTAGTGTCTCATCACATGTTTGACACACGGTTTGCAGTTAGTGGGGAATCTCTACAATATTCATAGTTAAGGTCAACAATCACTGTACTACACATGTTCATGAGTTTGGTTGTGGTTCAAAGTTGCATCAGAAGGCAAGATCTTTTGTGTGGTTTGTAGGTGTATGACAACTATGGAAGACGAGAAATGTTGTTGTCTTCATAGCTGAGTCAGTGGATATATAAGAAATCGTGCAAGTTATTCAGCTGAATTCATGGGAGTGATGTCGCAACTGTAAACTTGTCTCATTCTCATATTAAATGAGTCATGAACCCTTCCTATTATGTAGAGTGATTATCTTCTCTTCGTCGTATTTTTAAGGCCTTTTGTATTGCATGATGTGATTATAGACGACACTTCTTGTGTTGTTGAATGATTCTTAATAAAATTTTTCTTGACTTATAAAAAAATATATAATCTGATATTATAATAATATAAATAATTATATATAGTATATATTATAAATATTACATTTTTTGTATAAAATAATTGTTTATTAATTTAGTGGTAAATTTATCTTTTAAAATATAAACTAAAATTGTGAATTTCAAGATTAATTTTGAATTTTTTTAAAATATGAGTAAATATTTAATTTTAAAATACTAAACAAATTGGGAATTTCAAAATGAGAGGGACAAAGTTGTATTTAAGTCAACATTGTATTGGTAAACCCTAAACCCTAAATCCTAAACTCTGTGTGTGTAATGTATTGGTAAATATTATTAAATATTGTATTATTAATTTTTTAAAGTATATCTTTTCATACTATTATGATGTTTGATTGATAGTTAGTTACAAGATTGGATCTTGCAAATAAGGATGGCAAAAAATACTCATATCTGATATAGTTTTGAACACGCCTCAATTTTTGAGTATTATCTGTTTTGACTGAGTATGGGTACGAGTATTACCTGATGTGATGAACTAGATAGGGTATGGGTACGAGTATGTGACTATTCACCTCATACTCGCCTCATTATACTTTTAATAATTATATAATAAATTTAAAAATTGTAATTCTGAAACTTTAAGTTATAATTTTTGTTATTAATTATTCTTTATATATTTTTTAAATTAAAATATAATCAATAACTTATTTATATAATTTACTTAATAATAAATAAGTAAATTTAAATTGAAAAAAATAATATAAAATGGTACATGCAGATATACCCAATCCAAAAATACTCAGGACAAGGATGAAAATTAAAATTTCATACTCGTTTTTTTCTGGATGGGGACGAGGAGAGCCAAACTCATATTTGCTCTACCCTGTATCCTTACTTGCAAGCTAGTACAAGAAATTATTTATCAAGAGATGTCAATACATTAAATGAATCTCGGTGTGTATATATATATATATATGAATTTAATTAATATGCAATGACAGTATAAAAAAATATTATATTAAAATTAAATCATATTTTTTTATTTATATGACTTTTAAAATATTAATCGGTAAAATTAAAAAACTTACTCTAAATTGAGTATTGTGATTGAATATCAATGTAAGAAGTGTTACGCTGACGGTGTATAATAATTAAACTTTATATATATATATATATATATATATATATATATATATATATATATAGGCAATTTAATATTTTGATATTTATATTTAATTTCTAATTTTACTTTTATTTATTTTTTCAATAATTACTTATCTGACAATTAAAAAATAAAAAAAATTACTTTTAAAACATATATATATATAACCAATATACAACTGTTTTGCTATTCCAAAAAAAATTAACTACTTTGTTAGTAATGAGACACAATTGTTTCATTTCCTAGTATATATAAAGAAAAAAGACAAAAGCTAAAAACAACTACAGAATGCTAACCCATACATGTCTTTGTCTAGCGTCAACATGGTGGTCACCATCATGTGTATAAATGTACTTACGCAATTTTCTTCTATAATTCATTATTAAACTATGCAAATCTAAACTTATCATTCTCCTACAACAACTACTGCTTTCATATTTTCATAATAATTTATGTACCCTTTCATGCACTCCTTCTTTTTTAGTTATTACTATTAATAAAAAGATGCTAATATAAATTAGTATAATATTTTTAAATATATATAATCGATGTTAATATAATATTTTTAAAATTAAAAATAATTAATTTAAAAATAGTAAAATTATTTATAATTTGATAAAGGTTGAGAAAATATTAATGTAATTTGAAGTAATTTAAATTGAGCCACGATAACTCACTTGAAAAGTTTTATCATAACTTTCTATTTGTTTACAAGATTTTCTTCAAATTTTTACTTTTTATTAATAATATTAGTTATTAATTTATAAATTTGAAGCATTGACAAGAACTAATTACATGAATGTTAAAATCTAAATTGATAAACAAAAATATACTATAATTATCACATATTCTTATTATTCAATTATTAGAAATAGTGTGCTGACACAACCTCCTAATCTCGGTGTATCTTCTTCCCTTGACAGTGAAGGACGTGACTATAGATGTGAGTCAAACGAATTAGATAAAGTATTCATAGAATTGTTGTTCCCTAATCACACTGCTAAGTCTATTACTCAAATGTATATGGGTAGAATAGAAAATTTTGGAAGGTTGATAATAAGGGAATTTATATGTCACTTTAAGTATATCATAAGTTATAAAGTTGGTCATTACTACCGATGTATGGTATGACAACGTGAGGGATTGTGCAGTAATTTCAACCCATTTAATGTTTGTGAAACCATCTTCTCACTTTGTCAAATATTAATATAGGAAACAAAATCAATAGTCATTCACTCTCTTTCCATTATTTTGCTACTTGATTCTATATATGAATTTGACATGTCCGAATACGATTGGTATCACGTAAATTCAAAAAAGAATTCTTCGTGGACACTTGTCTCTTGAAAACAACACGAGGGCAGAACACTTGAAACCTATTACTCAGTTCCCCTAGCCATGAACCGTTAAGCAGGTTCAAGACTATTTCAATTTTTTATTCTGAAAGTGAATAACAAAACTAATCACTACTGCACTTGATAGTAAAGAATGACAATAAGGAAAATATTATATGTAAATTTCACCTCATGGAGAAAAAAACAAATTCTACAAATATAAATATCACAAGCATGATAGCATTATGGTTTCAAGGCAAAATGAGAAGAGATAATGTATGTATAGATTCATATGAAACAAAAAGGTGTGTTGTTCCTTTTGTCCAAATCCATTGCTCTACAAGAATTACATCAACAATTCTATGTACCAAGTAAATTAAGCGACAATGTTATGGTAAGAATTAAGATTTACAGGAGATATTATTGAGGAAAATATAGCTAATAGAAGATGGTCAAGGATCGATGTTACATGAAAGAAATATAGCATGACTGCATGAGCCATTGAAATGTTTCTCAGTAGATTTTACAAGAGAAATGGTTATTGATAAATTTATCTTGTCCAATGAAGAATTGTTACTCCAACATCTTTATAAGGGACTGCACTGTCTTCAGAGTTCAGACCAAGATCAATGAATCTACAAGTGTGATTCTGTTTTATAAGCAGCAAGTGAGATGAATCTTTGTAACAGATTTGCTAAACAATCATGTTTTCTTCAAATCAGCACTGTGTGATGAGAATGACAGCACTGAAATGTACAGTTAGAGAGATATTGTTAACTATAATTTGAGTACTCAACATTAGACCTTTCCATCTGATGTAGGAAGACCATCATTTTCTGTGGTTGAGGAAGATGAAGGTGACACCGAATTTGTGCCTCTGGAGGGAGAAGAAGAAGGAGAAGGTAGCTTCTTTGGCAACATCTGTTCCCAATATTCCTTTGGTACTCTTGATCCTTCTGATAGAACAACAAAAGCAAGAAGAGTCAAAAGCAAACACTGGTGCCTCAGAGAACCTTTCTTCATGATTATGTGGTGTTGTTACTCTCTTTGAACAAGTGCACAGAACCCTCTCCTTTGGCTTTCAAAATAGCAGGTTTACATAGTTTCTGGTAGCAGACATGTTCAGTAATGTAGGGAGCTTGCCAACTTGTTTGTTTGGGAAAGGGTGTGTAAATGGCAGACAATGAGATTTTAGATAATGCAAAGTTGTTAAGCACCCCATGTTGTTGATCTCATTGTCCATTACAATAATAGAATCTGAGTGCGCATGTGTGTGGAATATGAAGAATAGTAAAATATTCAGTCTTACCCTTTACGAGTTGGGTACTAATATTTAATTGTTTATGCTTCTGTTCGCATATCTTTGTTGTTGTCAGACTTGTTCTTAGTGTATAATTAGCAGTGTCACTTACTCACTGTGGGGCTGTGGCAACTGGCAAATGTGGCATGTATAGAAGAGTTAATTTTCTTACTAATTTTCCATTGATTTCCAATCCAAGTTAGTTAGAAATTTGTGCAACCTAGATAGATAATCATATCTGTCTAGTGGATCTCAAAATTTATTTACACCTAAGCTTTGTGTTTGTTGAATAATCTGTTATACTAGCACAAGAATAAAGAAGGATTAAAAAACTAAAACTGCACTTGTGGCCTCCAAAATTTCTTTAGACATGAAATAATTGTTAATTATATTAACACTAATGAACAATGATGCATTGAAGCTAGGTAACTTTAGAAACTCAATTTTATCATTAATTAAAGTTTCATCATTGAGGCCTCTTAATTTTAGGTTAACTAGGCCAATGCATGCATATCTCTAGCATTATTCTTCACAAATTTCAATCATTCAAACATGAGGAGCATGCTCTTTCTTCAGCAGTTTCATATAGCTCAAAAGCTAAAAAGTCTCAATTTCACTAAGGAAAAAGTTGGTTCATTTGATTAAGTCCACCCAAAGAAAAGCATCTTTCTATTTTGTATGCTGTTTACCCAACAAAGGAGTGTATTAACTATATGAAGATACTGTGCTACAATCACCCATGGTGTCAGTCAAAAGTGGATATTCGTTAAGATATCAATGCTAAGCACCCTTTGATCAGTTAATGGGTGCA
The DNA here is from genome assembly GCA_037954015.1 of Psophocarpus tetragonolobus. Lineage (NCBI taxonomy): Eukaryota > Viridiplantae > Streptophyta > Magnoliopsida > Fabales > Fabaceae > Psophocarpus > Psophocarpus tetragonolobus. The sequence goes on along the minus strand of CM075695.1, from coordinate 28,755,209 downwards.
TTACAAAGGGGTATACATTTTATTCATAAACAAATGAACCAACCAAAACGCAAGTGCTACATATGTTAGAGTGGTTCTATACTTCTAATCAAGTGGCTACTTGCTAGAGCTTTCAATTATGCTTCTTTTATCTTCTGCTTCCATTTGCAAAACGCTTTGAGAATGAAAACTAGACCTTCAAGTCTGAAAAGACTGTTAATTTTTTATGGAAGCAGGTACAATGGTTTGAATATTATTTCAGTTCTTTTTTAAATCTTGCAATGCTATTATATAAAGCGAATGTAACAATTTTGTGTCTCTAAAGTTTTATTGTATAAAAAACTATTATTGAAAGATTGTCGGCTTAAAGCTACTATAATAATCACTTGCTCAGTTGGATGGTGCAGAATGCAATTCCATCAACCAAGGGGTAGGGTCACATTCTTTTCTCAAACTGCTTTTTTGTCTCCTGCACATCCATCATCACTTTATTAATTTATCTCCTTACGGCTTTTTTAAACTCTTAGCAGTTGGATTTGGACATGCATATGAGTATACATTTTATATTGTCTTCTTAAAGACTGTTAGGGAATGAGATCAATAACAATTTCCTTAGCTCAAGGCAAAGAAGAACATCCAAACAGAGGGAAAAGAATCTATATTGACTAAATAATCTTCAGCTTGAGTTATTCATTGTTTGGAGTTGACATTTATAAATAAAGTTCTAAACTGCAGTCATGCTTGAAAACTTAAGACATAATAAAAAATTGAGTTGTTCTGAAAACTTAATATGTTGTAGTTGAAATTATGGTTGCGTACTGTATTTTAAAATAAATAAGTGCATGTTTGATTTTTATTCCAATTTATTGTGCACATAGTTTGAGATAATCCAATGATGATACTTTTTGCAAAATCCATTTTGCAAAAAGAAAACTTAAGTTTATAAAGCAAAATGAAACATACACTGAATAGTTTATACTTTGAAATTACGGTTGTGGAATGAAATTACATCAATTGTTTGTACCAAAATTAAAAATCTAGTTTATATGTTTGAGCCTTTGTGACAGATTTAGCAATCCCATGACAACAGCAAACAACCTAACTAGAAGTTACACTATACCTTCCTATCATTTCCATTGCCCTTGACACACACCTTGTCCTAAAGATGTACAAGCATTGTTAAGCACAATATTACAGCAGAAGGCCCAATTGGAAAAACAAAACAATAAAGAAAATCCGCCACATCATGGGAGCCAAGGGTGCAAATCTAAAAATTTTCTGACACATGAGATGATGCTAAATTCAATGACAGAGACATATGCAACATTTAGAACATGCATTTCACGGTAGTAGAGAACTAGAGCCAACATGAAAATATATCCAATAACTAGAGTACCAACACCGGCAAAACTTTAGGTTCATAGTGACCCTCTTGTGTCAGAGAGAAGTAGAAATGTTATGTACTAGAGTTTTGTTGTGTTGCATTCAATCAACCTGCAATTACTTTATACTTTATAGCAATAATTTGTACAACCTGTCCAAGGGGGATACACTTTATGGTGATGCAGCCGAATCTGTTTGTAGAGTGAATGCTATTTTCCCATGCTCTAACTCAATATCCTTGTGCAAGTCCTATCTTAAAACTCCACCTTAATGTTAAAGGAGTAAAATGGCATTTTAATTCTTAAAAGTTACAACATGAAATAAGCGAGCAGGTGAACCTTTTTTAAATATAACATGGGTACTGGTAATTGGCATGAATCATTCTCTTCATAAAGGTAAATAGAGTATAGAAAGTTACAAAATTTTATCTTGGACATTGCCACTTATATCTTTGAAAGAAATTTTTATGCAAATTAGTTCCTAAAAATTTTTTTGTTTCATAAATTAGTCTCTAAAATATTTTAGATAGGATTTTAAATCTTAAGTTGCTGGATTTTTGTAATTGGTAAATCTCTCATGTCTTGTGACTTTTAAGAGTTCTATCCCGATTTTATTAATAAAAATTGTTTTTATTAAAAAAAAAAGTGATTTAACTCTAGGAGCAATTTGCAAAATCTTCCGAAATAATTTGCTGGAAAAAAAACTTCAAAAACTTAAGTGCTAACCCTAAAAGACTTTTAAGGATAGTTAACTCTGTAAGTTATTGGTACTTTCTTATAAGTTCCTGTGCAATTATTTTCCCATAATTTGGATAACGCAAGGGTAATATAAAACATCGGAATTTTCCTTAGCTTTCTCCCTGATGAGATCATGTCGCCTATAACCTGAAAACATATTTGTGATTTAACATAGTATGACAGGCAGAGAAACACGACAGGAAATAGAAAACGAAAATCACAACTGGAAAGAAACCATCCAAGATTCCAAGCGCATATCTATCATATAGTAGCATTTTGTCAAACATATAGAGATTAAGTTGAATAAGTTTAGCATTTTAATGAACATGAGAAAGTAAGAATCATATAAGGGAAAAAATCTCCCGCGATTCAAATCTATTTATGCAACAAAAATTATATTTATTTATTTATAATAAATAATATAATTAGCTTACACTTTTGATCTCCTAACATACTGCAATTGCATAATTTTAATTCTCAGATTTCAATTGGATCTTTCGGTATGCGATTTTAATCTTTCAATTGCAATTAGGATAACAGGATTTCCAGATATAGCCATGGAACAATTATATATATATATATATATATATATATATATATATATATATATATATATATATATATTATTGACACACTTTTATAACGTACTTCTTTCGACCATATATTATTGACAAACTTGTTTGAATCCGTTTTTACTAGAGGAAGGGATAAGAATGGAAGGAAGAGAAATCGCCCGTTGTCAATTTTTATTTTATAATATACTTTTGTTTTAAAATTTAAACCATAAAGATGCATGAGTAATTAATTTTAGATATATTTGCAAATCAAACAAGAATACAGTTACCGTTATCTCTCCTCCACTCCGTTAAAATTTATCCCCCCCTTTCAAACAGTACATAAGATTCATTAAACACTACAAATTCTAATGTGTTTTTCTTCTCATGTGAGAACTACAAATTATGATTATCATGATATATGATATATTTTGTTTAATATGGCTATTATAGTATATTAAAAATAAAAAATATTAAATCATGATTACTAAATTAACCACAAGTTCAATTATAGTTAAACAAGTGAATCATAAACCAATATTTTCACCCTTTAATTTTAAAAACAATAATAATAATAATAAAATCACTGCAAAGGATCCATTTATAAGTTCAAAGAGTAGTAAAGGGTCACTAACACTTCTTTACATATTGTATAACTCGTTAAAAATATAGTTACTCATGTAATTAAATAATAAAAATAAAAACATGAATTACAAAATATAACCAAAGAAATTATTCCTTGATTTTTTTTTTCGTTTTCTTATGATGCCTATCTTTTTCTTATTGTTATATAATATTTATGAATTTAATTAGTATACATTATCAGTGTAAAGATTTTTACACTTGACATTCAATCATAACCCTTCATTTATAGTAAGTTTGTTTACTTTACTAATTAGTACTTTAAAAGTCAGATAAATAAAAAGTTATTATTAAACATCAATGTAAAAGTCATTTACACTAACAGTGGATACTAATTAAATTCAATATTTATTTACACAATTTCTTTAAACCTCATTATTCATTTGGAGAATAAAGATGAAAGCAATATTAGAAAAACTAAACTAATTATTGAATCAGTACTTATATAATATTTTAGTGTTTGGACCTGTGTTCACTAGTTAAACTTATTGATACGGATTATATTAAAAGGATTATACTTAACATAATTTAAGATATATCATTCTCCAAATTTCAAATAATTGTCATAGTTAATTATAAATATCATATGTTTAAACATCAATTTAAAGTCGAATATACACTTTTATATCAATTCACTTTACCCATGGTAAGGATGTTTTAAAGGAAATTTCATGACAAGAAGCTAAATTTCAATTAGTTATTAGTGTGTTAGGGGAAGAATTTGAATTCACGATCTTTTTTCTCTACCTTCTCATCACATGTAAACTTTTTCATTAGCCTAACCTTATAATCTCTAATAAAAAAGAAAGAAAAATCTTAATTATATTGTGTCCTATTTTTTTAATTTTTGACATTTTTTTCTGTTTAAATCATGACATTATGTACCCTAATTTTTAATCTTTGACATTTTGTCTCTGTATGAATTACTATCAAATTTCTGTCACATATCAGGAAATGCTTACCACTTGACATACACTCAATGCCAATTTATCCAATTCAACAATTTAAAAATTGAAAAACACATTCTCATGTTTTAAAAATAGGTTGCCAAGAGAAAAATTGTAGGAAGAGTGTTGTTGAAAAATGAAAACAAAAAAAAAGTAAGCATCGTGGGAAACGAAAAATGGAGGATGTAGGAAGAGAGAGAGTGATGTGGGAAATGAAAATAGGAGGAGAGAGTTCTTGCAATAGAAAAAGGTAAAGGTAAAAAACCAAGTCGTGTGTTTTCCATTTTCCCGTAAACCAGCTTATCAACACTGAAAAAACCACATTTGCTACGTAAAAACCAATACACCACAAAAATTGAAACCCTCACTAAATCAGGTGGTATATCCTAACATCAGAATAAGTCATCTAGTAACATGGCAAATTTCAAAACACACTTATTTTAAAGTCATTTTTTATTAAAATTTATGTTGCTACTCAATTATTAGCCACCTAATCCACAAAGGTTGCGTTCACATTGGCACTAGATCTGCTGATCTGGCTGGATTGGTGGATTCTTATGTGAAGCTCAAGTATGTTTGTTTTTTTGTTCGTTTTTCCTTTAAAAACCCACAGAACAGACGCTAGAAGCAAAAATATTGTTGCTTCTCACAAAACTGGGCTTGTGTGTGCATACTGTAGGAAATGGAAATCCAAACATGCTATTAGTCTTTCCAAGCTCAAATTTTCCATTGAGCGGAAAAAGGAAAATAGAATATTAGAAATGGTGGAACTGTACCAAACTTAATTTAACAAAACCAGCTTATAAGGTGAGATTTGCATCTCATTATATATTTTTATTTAACCATATCACTAGTCAATATAGGATCTCCAACAAAAAATTCTTATGCTTCTAAAAATCCAATATTATTGAAAAATTTAGCAAACAACAATATGAGCACTATACATGTATATATGCACTATGCAGCAATGTATTGATTAAACAAGGTACATGCAGGGACAAATCATACTTGAAAATTACTGAGGACCACCATAAAATGGGTCATCTGAGTGATCAGAAGCAAAACCTGATGAATAAAATTCTTAAGCTGCACCACCATAAGCAATACATACAAAATCTCTCAAAATGGCCTACTGGGTTTGGAAGGGGAAGAGGTTTTGGATTTTGCAAAGTCAATTAGATCTTTAAAAAGGACATCTTCTGGCTTCTCTTGTTTGGTTGGATTAGATGAATTCAAAGACATATTCTGGGTTTGTTCCAACAAGTTGTCATTCATGGAACTCGACCCAGAACTTGAATGAGACACACCTTGTTGTTCAGAAAATTTCTGTCTCTGATTATAACTTGAAGGGGGTGGTGGAATAAAGCATGAAGACTGTGTTTCCCCGGTAGACCGAGGAAGGCTTTCTGAAGATTTATTGACTGGAAATGGCTCATCATACACAGGTTGTTTGTTTAAAATTGGTGATGAGGTACTGGTGGAATGAGTCAGAGAGGAAGACATTGTTGTAGCAGTTAAGGCAGAATTATCAGGACTAGAATGAACAGGCACGGCATATGAAATTGGTTCAGAGTGCTCATGGGATGCTTCTGTTTTGTATGCATCACCACTGAGATAGTCAATCATACCAGCATCAGAGAAGATAGGTCTACTTGGTGCTGGTGGAGGTGGAAGAAATGGGCTTACTCTCACCGGTTCTGCCTTGTCAAAGGCTGGTTTCTGTTTCTGTGCATTTGTGTTTCGTGATGACCTGCGCTCATGGTATATAAACAATTAATTACAAAGACTAAACTGGAAAGCAAAATAGAAAATAAAGACGACAACTCAGCAAGGGATATAGATATCAATCAAAGCGTATCAAACTGAATCCACTAAGAGAAAGTAACTAGCAGCAAGTTTAATATAATGCAGCGATATTTTAGTCACCTATGAGCTAGTTGAGCAAAATCATCATCTGACTCATCCTCATCGTTGTTTACATTTACAACTGGCAGAATTGATGTTTCTGTGCCTCTTTTGCCTGTATCAGGAGTTCCTTTTACAATATTGTCATGTTGACAAAGCACTCTTTGAAGACAGTCATTCAGTGCCAATCCCTGACCCAAAAGCTGCTCATCCCTGAATGAGAAGCAACCATTACATCCATTTTTCTTAATTACTGACAAAATGGACTTGGTCATCTTTAAGAATATTCTTACGTAGTCTCATTTACAAGAAGCATAACACGCTTTTGGTATGAACGGCACTGGTCAACAAGGTCAACAATCAACTCCTGCATCACAACCTGCATATTTTGTCCAGAACTAATAGTGACTACTTGCCATGAATGCTTTGTGCTGGACAAAAAGTTAAAGCTCGCAAAAGCGTTAAATTGCAAGTATATATTAGTTTAGCATTTTAAACCCAACCTTATATCTAAATACAATGTCATTCAATAGGTCAGGAATTGCTAAATACACTTCAAGCTTGAAAGAGGAAGGATGGATTAACAATCAGGGGTCTCACTCAAAGCTAGGAATGGATACTAACAAAATCATCATTTGTGGATAATAAGTATATTCTTGCTGGCTTATTAGAATTTTGTAAATCAAAACCTTTATAAGACAACTTGATTATACATTAACTTACTGTTGGTCTAGCAGGTTTTTTTGTAAAGCTTGAACTTAAAACTGGACTTAGGATATGATCGATATGTCCAAAGAAGGAATGACTAGAAAACCTTACAGTTCCAATAGAACTTGGAGCATTCTCACATAAAAGAAATTCGAAAGATGCAAACTGCCTTACACATTTATGGCTTAAATATATTTTTTGTCATGATACATATGCGAATTTTGTATTGAGTCCCTCTAAAAATTTGTTGAGCTCCCAATAATTTATTTTTTTTTTGTTTCGGATCCCTGAAGCACTTTAAATTATTTTTAAATGCTTTAAAAAGCTATTTAGATAGGACTTTATTGAGCCAAAACAAAATAAAAAGTTCACTAGAGATTCAATACAAGCAAAAATTTATAGAAATTGAACACAAAATTTGTTAATATATAAAGGACCAAAAACTTTTTTAAGCCCACATTTAATTAATTAGAAATTTAGAATCTGGTTAATACTCTAGCATCCCCTTGTTTATTTCAATTTGCTGCAACTACAACAAAGCTTCATTGCTATAATGGGTGGGGTTGGCTTTGATGATCAATTATGTCATTAGGGTTCATATCTCAACTTGCTAAACTGGGATAAATCACATATCCAACATTGCACTAATACATAGCAAGTAGCATAATATTACATCATGTATACGTTTAGGAAACCACCAATAATCAAGGTGTCTGCTAAGACTGGGTATAGAGGAATAAACACATAAAATGGCAAGTGGAATGTAACTAGTGGCAACTAATTGTAGTTTCTTTAAGAGTCGGTTTGGGAGGGAAGTTCTGTTATGTATTCTAGTAGCAGTGAATTATACAGTGTATAGACCTCTTTGAGATATGATTTAGTTTCTGTACATACTGAATAGATAAACTTCAAAATTCAAAAATATAGTTTCATAAACAACCATAACTAAATAGACGTCACAGAATAAAGGTAGTCAGAGAGTAGAGAAAGGATGACATAAACATAAAAATGAAAATTACATCACCTCAGGATTTTTAGGATCCAAGGCATTAAGCATTTCAGTCAATACATCTGCTAATCCTTGAGCATTCTGGATCTCTGGCAAACTGAAAATAAGAAAGTTTAGGGGATAAACACTCGTACAACTTAAGATGGTGAATGCTGAAGCAGTTAGATACTAGTCTACATTGATTATAAGGTGGAGAAGCAAACTTTGGTACTTTCATACACTGTTAAATGTCTAAAACTAACACTATTAGCAACAACAAAACAAATAAAGGATTGCAACAGTAAGCACAAGATGCAATTTCAAAGAGTACCTAAGGCCAGATGCGTCAGACTGAAGAGAAGCCTGAATAGCAGCAGCATCATATTCTGCAGCAGCGTGATGAACTGACCGGTTTTGAGGAGGAGTGAAGAAAGGAACACTATTCTCTTCTCGTGGGGGAAATTCAACTCCAGCAGACTACCAATTATTAAAAGTAATAATACATCACAGAAATAAAATATTAATGTTTTAGCTCCAATCCAAATAGCAGCAATTTGATAATTTGTGCATATGAGCTAATCCAACAATAGAACTCAGGGGAGTACAATTATGTTTGTTTTGAAAAAAGAGTATGAGACGGTACAACTTAAATGTCTTAGGACATGACAAAAACCACTTCTTGTTACAGATAATTAACATTCCAACTTTTGGTTCCAAGTTCAAACAAATATGTTTAAAAGACTTACATACTCTATTTTTTTTCTGTTTATATTTTTTTCCCCACTTCTCTTAAGACTCTCTGTTTATATTTTTTTCACAAATGCTAACTTCAAAATGGCTCCACTCCACTTTTTTTAATGGTTGGTTACTAACCATTAGATTTTAAGAAAATGAAGGATGAGGATGAAGAGTAAATTTCCTATACTTACTCTTGGAATAAATGATCTCTCCTCTCTCTCTCTCTCTCTCTCTCTCTCTCTCTCTCTCTCTCTCTCTCTAAATAATTTAAACTATATTAAAATAACTAATATAAATTTTATTAATATTAAAAAAGGTATAATCATAAATTCTATATTCTTTTACTTGTGTTGTCCATTATTCATCAAACAATACAAAGGACAAAATTGTCCTGTCATTCAAAATTTGTCCTTTATTGTTGTTCTTGTGTTATACTTCAACTAGTATCAAATGAACTCATAGAACAATTATAATTGTCCAGTTCACTACCATGCTTTTTAACAAATCAAACAGACCACATATTAGTTATTACTTGACAATATTGAATACCACTCAAAGCCAATATCTAAATTTACAAGGCAATCACCTTTAATTCATTATATGCTGCATGGTACTGGGGATACCTTCCACTTGGTCCACCAAAAGCTTCTTGCCATGTATCAATCACAATCAATATCTTTTCCTTTACACTTAAGTCTGGCTGTGCAATAAAATTAAAAGAATGCAACACGTGATAAGCAAGCTTTTCATTTCAAACATACAGCTGCAGAAATGACAGTAAACTATAAAAGAAAAGTGTAAAGAATAAATGAATAATAGGTGGCACTTGGCACATCCAAGTCAATCTGTCAAATAAGTTGGTTAGTGTTCAAAAACTCATGGGAGTCTGTCGTGGCCTTGTGGGTATATTGTCTGTTATTTCCCTCTCCTTGAGCCTGAGAAGGAACAGTGACATTTGACCCCAACATTTTCTCTTAAAAAATAACTATGAAAGAAACTTCCAGTGTCAAAAAACTATAAATACCTTCTTCTTCACTATTTTAACCATGTCATGTAAGATATCCCGCTCAATGATCTGTTGAAATACACTGTCACCACAATTTTTACTAAGGGTTTCCAGGGCCTACATCAAATATTTGAATACAAAATACCCATGTCAGGTAATCAGCGTTTTCTGTCACCACCTTAACAAACAATGAATATGAATTTTTGGAAGCACTTTATGCATAATGTCTAGCCTGCAGACAGAACGACAAATACGAGGGCTTTTACATAATTTACTCATTTTGCAAATATAACTTCATGATATCAAATTGAATGAAATGCTTATTAATAATTATCAATCAGTAAAAGGACAAAAATACTGACAAAAAGAGACAGAAGTTGTATTTCGAAAAAATACTGACAACAAGAGCCAGAAGTTGTATTTTGTGATTTTTATTGCTCAAACGCTTCTTAAGTATCTTTATTGCATCCTTTGCTTGCCTGCAAATTCAATCAGTTCAACATCAAAGATGAGGATAATGAAAAAGGAATCCCTATAAGAAAATTCAAAATAATGGTTGAAGCAATTTTACACTTGAGATCCAAAACTAGAAAGCAAAATAGGCTTAATCTCATCCCTGGTCCCCTATTTCATCAAAGGTCAAATAACCCAATAGAACATTTATACTGTATGATTATAACATTTATACTCCCCAATATGCAACTCTACAGCAATAAAATCTTAAAGGTAAATAAATATATCATAGTTATATTAGCAGAGACCAAAATGCCAATAGGTTATGGCCTTAGCTCTTACCATGGATAAGTCCCGAGGACTCCTACAATTAATGTTAATACGTCCCTAAAATATAGTTCTCCTTAAACGGGAAACGGAAGGGACATTCGGCATCTCATTAACAAACAGTTCAACCCATTTAAGATAAAGAATAGGAAAAAAAATTTAAGAAACAACAGACAATGAGGCCACTACAGAAAACGTAGACGCAGAGTAAAGGAGGCATTTTTCAATATGATCAACCATAGGGCTTGACAGTTTCAATTCTCTAAACAACAAGACACTTTCAAAACAGGGAATTCTCCAAACAAACAAAAAAATTGCCCAACTGCTCACCCCACCATCCCACACATGGAAGTCTTCAAACCACATCACCCACCATAGTATAATCAGGCAAAAGAAACACACCACATTGTAAGTGTTTACTTTTAAAACAATCACTTAAAAAAGTTATTTCCATGGCTCACAAAATACACATGGACAATCAAGCAACTAGTTTCCTGGTCATTTCTTAACTGAGATAACAATATTCATAAAACAATGTATATTAATGGATTACATTAATAAGGTTAAACAAGAAATATACCAAGGATCCATATTGATAATATCACACAACTCAATGTTAACTGCCCAATCCGGACCAATTAGCATGTCACTGGTTGCCCTCTCAGCACAGGCTGCTGCATCGTTAGCCATTTCTCTCTCCCTCGCTCTTCACTCAAATCCTCAATTGTAATTCAAATCTTCTGCAAACACAAACCGAAAGTGATATCATCAACAATACTAATCCACAGCAACATTACACACACAAAAAAAAAAAACTTTGTAATGCACCATACGTAACAGCAGTTATATCCAACCAGAGGTTTCACCACAATTTTCGATTCAGACAACCTATTTTCAAAACTAAGAACTAGCCAAAAATATAATTGAAACCAAAAACTGCATAATTTAGCTCACAATAATTACAATAATATTCTTATCGTGAAAAAAATAATAATAATAATAATAATAATAATATTGTCGAAATGGGGAGAATGCTAAAGCCTGAAAAAACAACAAAACATTGTGAACACAACAATTTTAATAACGAAATGAAATTAAGCACCTGAAATTATTATGAGATGAAAAAACCGTGGAATTGAATTGAAAATGAAATAGGAATAAGAAGTGATGGGAATATCTGAAGCAAAAATGACGAAGCCGCAGCTTCGGGATTGGGAAATGGGGATTGTTAGCGTCACCGTCAGGCGTGTGGGTTTGCCTCACTTTTATAATTATATTCAACTTTTTCTTCAAAAATATTCCTCACTTTTCACTTTTTAGATATTATTATATTGAAGTAAATGGTGGATTTAGTTGTTAGAGAATGTTAAATAAGTTATTATTTTTTATTTAAGGATTTTATTTAGCCTTGAATTTATTCTTATTTTTATTTATAGTTTGAAAACTTAAGTTATAATATCAGTACATCTTTAATTTAGATCTTCAAATAGAGATTTTAAATTACTGTTAAAATCGAAATTGGAATCTCCGTGTGATCCACCTTAAGATTTGTATGAATTATAAATTGAGCATGCCTAATTTGATGTTAAACAAAATGTCCGTGTGTATTTCTATTAAATAATACATATAAAGATGAAAATGAGCATGCGTATTTTTTAAAGTATAATTTTATTTAGTAAAAATTTAAATATAATTTATTTATTTTAATTTTTTGTTTTTTATTAATTTTATTTTTTAAAATAAATTTAATATTTTATCAAAAATAAATTATAAATAAAATTTGAATACTGGAGTCTATTGTAAGACACTAGGATCAATAAAAATATTTTAAAAATTTAAATATGAAATTTGAAAAAAAAAGTAAAGATCTTAGAACATATATAAGACATATATTGCAGTATTGTCCTTAATATTTTTTCTTATTTCTTAGATTAATATAACAGAGATATAATTTAGAGACTAAATTAATTATATACTCCATTATATTGCCATCAGTTTTGTATAAAATATTATACGATAAAAAATTTCTATGAATTAATGTGATCAAAGCAGATAAAGAGGATAAATTTTTTAAAATTTATGAATATAATTAAAATATATTAATAGTGTAAATTATTTTTATATTTACATTCAGTTATAAAATATTACATTATACTTGATTATTTTCATAATAATTAATTTTAAACCATACATACATTTTATAATAAAAATTTATTGATTTGCGTTGTAAAAATCCATATGAGTTTGTTTGAAGTCTTGGAAATTTTATCAGTATAGAGTTATCATTTGGTCCAAAGTCTCTCTCATTTTACACGAATGGATAGGGAAGGATAACTGGTCTTTTTATGAGAAGAAAAAGAAAGTTTCCAACATTACCTATTTATGGGTACTTACTTTACCAAAAATAGTTCTCAAATAAATTATATTAGAGTGAAGGACACTTTTGCATCTGAAACATTAAAGTAGTGGTAGGTTAGTTTTTGAAAGTCCTTTTTTTTCGTTTGTTACTAAGTTTTTATTGCGTTATTAGTTACTTTTAACGGCTAAAAATGATGAAAATTCTATAACAACGTTTAATTGCTAAAAAATATAATAGGTTAAAAGTATTTTTTATACTTAGTAACACCATCTACAACTTTGCCACCAAAATCAAAACATGAAAAACACCAACTAGACTAAAATAATTCACATGAGTGTCTTCCATATGGCAAGAACAATTACACGTAAAAATTGAAATCATATTTTCAATTCCAACTATAATTGAATAAAATAAATGAATCATTCAAAATTGAAACTCCAAAAGTTTAATACTTAGGGTGAATCTTTGACATCGAACTTATATGTGAGTGTCTTACATAAACTTGTCATCATCTGCTAACAAGTTGTTAAGATGGTATAAGAAGGTCCAAATATGTAATTAGAATAATAAGATTTATATATTTATATTTAATGTTTTATTTTATTTTCATAAGATGACGACAATTGTAAGGTTATAATCCAATTAAGTTAGGAGTTGTATCTATTTGATTCATTAGTTTGATGTAATTTAGGTTATTATCCAATTATGTTATTGCCCATTTTACATTCCTTATTGCTTTATAGTGAATTGAGTAACCCTAATATTTACATTCAAATGTTAGTGCTTTCATTAGCCTATTCCCCTCCATAATCATGGAACACCACCACCTCCATCCCATCACAGAACAATTAGCAACCCTTTACTCACAATTGGACAACTATCATCGCATAATGGATTTGCATCATTCCATGTTTATCCATACCATGGACACACATTATGCCTCCTTAATGTACACCATGAATGGATTGCTAGAACAGATAAACAATTTTGTTGGGAAACCACTCCCAACGAGTCTTACTTGAACAATACTTTTCATCCATCCTTTTCATCTTTAAACAATTTTCACCCTCAACGACCTAACAACAAAATTCATATCTCAAACCTCACTCTTCTCATTTTTCATAGACCTATTACATTGCATTTACCTAAGTCTACCCATTTCACAGTGTCTCACCAAAATTTCTTACCCTATTCACTATGTTATAAAAACCAGACTGGATTAGTCTGGTAACCAGTTCGATTAACCCTGAAAATCAGTAAAACAAAAAACCGTAATAAAAACGGAAAACCGATCAAGAATTGGTAAAATCGGTGGTTCAACCAGTTTGTATCTTTTTAAATTTTTATATTTTGTTAAATACACCACTCATTTTCCTAAATCAACTAATTTTTAATTAAAAAATCAATAAAAATGGGGTTAACTTAACAATATGAAGGTGTATTTAGTAAAATTACTTTCATCATTTTATAATTACAACCTTAATACATTTTTTATAATCTTAATTAGTACATTAATAATAAAAAATATTATTTTATTAAGATCAGTTCAACCATTGGTTCAATAATAGTTAAACCAATGAACCGTGAATCAGTGTCTTCACCGGTTCGATCATCGGTCCGATTTTAAAAATATAACTATTCAAAAATATTTAACTCACCCAACTATTCCTAAGTTTTAATCTTTATTCCTCTTTGTTAACCTCTACCCCATTCATTTTCTAACAAATCACTCTATCATTAAATGCTTCTCAAATTTCCTAAGAACCTGAAAAGCAAGTATACATAGTGGACAAACTCACATCCAACAAAACAACTTTCTCCTCAAATCACACCCTGTCAACATTATCCACACAAGACCCATCCAACCTCTCCTTGCTCCTCCACAAACCTTGCTTTTGAATGCACACACATCTTTAAATGCTCCCCTTGCTTAGTCGCATAAATTTTTGGATTCATCTCCCACCAAGAAAGTTGGTTTTCATGTTTTTTACACTCAAAAGACATTGCAAAAATCATTTGCACTTATTTCTTTACCAATTATTATGCAAATTTTTTTTAAGTAACGAAAGTTCCAAAATAAAAGAGGGAGAAAACATTAGGATAGGTTAGGAATTAGTCTTAGAATAATAAGATTTATATTTAATGTTTTATTTTAATTTCCTAATATAATGAAACTTATAGGGTTATCATCCAATTAGGCTAATAATTGTGTCTATTTAATGCATCATTTGAGGTAATTTAATTATAAAGAAATGAATAATTTTGTGAATTATTTCTTCTTTTATGTTTTTTATTGCTTTATAGGTAAATTAGAGTAACTCTACTTTTTACACTTTAACATAAGTCATCCACCACCTTCTCGTGTCTCAACGTTCTATTGAAAGGTGGTCACTCTTCCATTGACATTTGTTTGTTGGTATTGTGAATCAAGCTTTTCACATGTAGTTAAAGTCTCTCCATTTCACATCAGGTGGCGATGAAACCAAAACAAGAGGTTTTTTGTCATGCATAACATCGTTTGTCGTTGCTAGATGAGCATGGTTGTTAGAGGGAAGGATTGAGGGAGATTGAACGGTAAGGGAGGATTTACAACTTTAGGGGGTATAGTATCGAGATGAGAGGTTAAAAATTCAAATTTAGGGGGAGGGACAATTTATAGTGTATATGTATTAAGTTATTTTTTTGTTAGATATATGTTTTAAGTTTAGTTAAAATCAAATTATGTATCCAAATTAATGTATATATGTTTGTTATAATTTTCCGGTGGTTAACTATTACAATGTTTTTAAAAGATTAATATAATATATATATATATATAGAGAGAGAGGGGTATAAAAGAAGAAGAAAATTAAAAAAACAATTGTGGTAGTTTTTATCCACTACTAATTATGCTACATAAGCATCACAACACATTTGTTAACTTTATTACTGGCAGAGACCAATGGAAGAACAAACTTGCTAATGGAATAAAAACCTTGGAACAAACATTCAAAAAAGAATCTTTCAAGGACTAATTTGTCATTAATATAATATTTCAAGAACTAAAATGGTTATTCATTGAATGATAATTAAGAGAACATATTTAGGTGAAAGCTTGTTATAATAAGACATAAAGCTTTCAAAAATACTTATTGGAATAAACATTGTCTCATGTTCTTCCTTATATAACACTTATTTAAATAAATGTTATATGGTTGTGTGAGAATATTTATCATATATCACTTTCCACATAAAGCTTTATGAAAAATCTAAGAATTATTATTGATTCAATAATACAAGGATTTGGTGCATGATAAGCGATTAGATTTATGCCACCAATATGTCATAAATGAGCTAGACAAAGTTGATTTTATCTATGTGTGCTTTGATTTATTTTATAATTTAAGTTTGGGGCTGTTAGTTGTTATAGACCTAAATTTTAGACTAATTCAACCTTTATCTAGGTCTAGTTTAGTCAGTTAGTCTATTTAAAAGTCTATTTCGCATTTTAATAAAGATTTGGTGAAAGTTTTATTCATGTAAAATGACCACAATCATCAAAATACGAAAATGTATACTAAAATAAAAAATCATAAAGTAATCGAATATTTTCACACCTTTTTATACATATTGTATGTGTAGCTTTTATATAAAAGTAACATTATTATTATTATTATTATTATTATTATTATTATTATTATTATTATTATTATTTATGGAAACATATCAACATATTATTTTTCACATGAAAGCATATGCAATAATATAAAGTTTATTGTCTTATAGCATCATATTGAGTGTTTTCTACACTACTCGCAGCAAATACATCAGTCGTATATATAGTACCCAATAAATATTGAGTCATTTCCAGAACAACTTAGAAGATAATGTTGAATTTCAATAATCTTATTGAAACTTGTGAAGGTGGATTCAAAGATTTTATGTTGAGAAACAATTAAAAAAATAAAATAAAAATGAGCAAAGGTAATGGCTAAATAAAAATTAATAAGAGATGTTGGAACTGAATTTCACCTATATGACTTTTATACAATCCTCAAATTTTCAATATATGCATTTAATTACTTAATGTTAATGGATTCAATAAGCTATTCCGAGTTGATTCCTAAAACAAGGAAATCCTAAAGATCCTAGTTGTGCATCAATTCCGTGACTACTAATACTAGGAATCTTGCATTAAGATCAGGAATTTAACCAACTAAATAATCTAAAGTTATTCCTAACATTTAAAGTCATTAGCTGAATTGATTTATGTTAAATTTAGAAAAAAATTTCCAACCAAATCTTAAATCACCAAACAAGTGGCTACTATATCCAAAGTATTAAGAATGGAATCAAATTACTAACCTGAGATAATAGAAAATATATATATATATATATATATATATATATATATATATATATATAAATCAAAAGGATTACAAAGAGTCTGATAAACTAGAATCATTCTCAATAAGGAAAAGATTAGCTACCCATGTCAATGATAACAATAATTCTTACAAACAAAAGATGAAGAATGGATCAACCCCTTCCTTTCCAGGAGCAGAGTTTCCTCCTTTCTCTTCGTCTCTGCACTCTTCCATTGGTCTTTGTCCAACCTGATACCCGAGGTGCCTTTCTCTTGAACCTTGCTCCCCTTTTTATAGCTTGAGTCTAAGTACCATTGCTAAGCAAAAATCCTTTCGCTAAGTGAATTTGGGTGCCAAATTAAATTCATTGAGCAATGGAATGCTTGCTCAGCAAAATCAATGTGATTCTGCCTTTTTTCTGCACTTTACTTAGCGAGAGAAGCTTCACTAAGTGAAAATTTGGGTCTAGTCGCTTAGCGAGAAAGAGTCCAAAATAATTTCGCTGAGCAATGAATGGCTCAATCACCGAAGCAGAATCCTTCATGGTGAAGAAAGTTCACCCACTTACCGAATTCCCAACATAATGATTCCCTCTTTTTATAAAAATTTTTTTTTTCCAATGAATTGCTCCATACTTGCTCTAAAGTGAGATTCAATTTCTTTATTTACAAGACATATCAAGGGTTAAATGTACAATTCGATCTCATATCACATCACTATGTATGAGAGTCTGGGAATAGAAAAGATTAAATCGTGAGAAAAATTACTTTGCAATTTCATTAAAATAATTATACTATTATATTGTATTATACATCATATTAATTATAAATCTATAAATACCATTGTATTTTCAAAAAATTTTCACAAGCTTATTGAATTTGTTCAAAATAAGATGTAAAAAAAAAGTTTTTTGAGACAAAAGTCATTTAACAAAAAAAAAATACAAATGTTGTTAAAAGAAAAATAAATAATTTAACGTTATAAGAAATTAAAAAAAAATTATACTAGTTTGCTTCAACTTAGAGATTATGTCTAATTTCTTAGCAACCACTAAGTTTTTACTATCTTTCAGAAGTACAATAAATGAAACAAAAAAGAACATGAAACTCATTTGTAATTGTTCTTGAAAATAGGTAAGGTTGCAATAAAACTCAAGTGCGAGAGAAAGGTAGGTAGTGAATTCCACATATTTTTAGACTTAATTTGTAGACTAGTCAACAACTAATAAAATATTTTTTTTGGTACCCATGATATTGGTGTGGAGTATCCACCAACTTTGTTGATGATGGATTTTTGTCAAGAAATCTAACTTACTACTACCATTAGTGAGGTCTCTTCTCTTAATCACGTTCTTTTCATCCATTAACTTTGCTTAAGATTAATGAAACATTTGATATTTTATTTAAAAAGTTTATTATTTTATCATTAATTATTACTTTTAATATTTAATTTACGTGGTATAAGTATAAAGGTTTTGTTGAGTTGAGATGTTGATTTATTTTACTTAGAAATGTTGATAACACAAGTTAAATGTTTAAACATGTTGACAACAATTAAAATAATTAGAGATGAATGTTTAATATTTAATTAAATACTTATATCACATTTTGTTAGTTTAAAATAGAAAAGACAGAGAAAAAATAAAATTATAATTGGTTGATAGATTTATGATTTAAAAATATTTTTTTACAAAATATCTACTTGAGTTTTATAAGTCGAAGTCAAATTAGTAAAAAAAATCCTTTCATCATGTGGACCTATTAAAAATGTAGATTTTTCAGACTAGGTCTGATTGTATAGCCCTAGAGGTAAGACTAGATTGGATTATATACCCTAGAGATAAGGGAAGATTTCTTTTTTTTAATTCAATTTTTTTAGCTTGCACATGATTCGTAAGCCAGATTTGTTATTGAGGAGAGATGAGAGTTGCAAAGAAGAGGTAAGGGGAGATGAGGGGGGAGGGGAGATGCGAGGGAGGCAGCGCACGCAGAGGATGGCGGCAGGAGATGATGAAGAAAACGAGAGCAATTTGGGGAAGTAATATTTTGGGGTGCAAATAGTAAAAACAGAGTGTGATCAAAGAAAATGCCCAATGGTTTTATAGCACAAACCCCAAACTAGTAAAAAAAATCTTTTTATTATGATGACCTATTAAAATCGTAGGTGTATAAATAATTAGGAGTAATATAGTAGTTTAAAAATAAAAAACTAAAAACAAGGTGTGTGAACTTAGAGAAAAAGTATAAATATGAATAACACCGACCTTTTGTTATGGCCTTTGCTAAATAACATTAGTATTCCCATAAGCCCGTCATTTCTGATTTTCTCTAGGCAATTGCTTTTAATACCCCTTATCTTTTATTCACACCCTAGGATTTACAATTTTTTTCAAAACCCAAAATTATCCCCTTTTCTTACCCTACTTGCATAACGAAGTACATTCTGGACAACATGATCCGGAAGGCAAATGAGATTTAGCTAGTATATTCCGAACCACATGATCCAGAAGGCAAATAAGATTCAGCAAGTATGTTCCTGACAACATGATCCGGAATGTAAGATGTCCATTCCGGATCAGTTGATCTGGAATGTATTATGTATATTCCGGATCAGTTGATCCATAATGTATTATGTACATTTCGAATCAGTTGATCTAGAATGTATTATGTCCATTGCAGATCAGTTGATCTAGAATGTATTATGTCTATTCTGGATTAGTTGATCGGGAATGTATTATGTCCATTGCGGATCAGTTGATCCGGAATGTATTATGTATATTCCGAATCAACTAATCCGGAAGTGGATTAAATGCATATTCCAGACTAGGTGGTATAGGGTAAACATTGTTGTGCTGGATCAACTGATCCAGAATATTGTAATACTCGACATAGTACGAATAAAAACGCAAACAAACCCTCAATCATAAATCCCAAAACCCTAAATCCTAAACTTTAAATCAAGAAAATCAACCCTGAATAAAATTATGTTTTCCTTTTCAAATAGTGCTTAAATAAACAAATAATACCCTAAAAACTTATAAGAATGATTAGGGATTTATAATAGGGTAGAATGTGAGAATTTGTGTTTGACACACAAGAGTAGCGAGATAAAGCACAACAAGACAAGAAAATAAAAAAATAAATTCAAAAAATTTAAATCAAATAAGGATAAGGGTATATTAAGAATTTACAAAAACATATAAACTTGGAGGTGCAAATAGAAAATTGGGAGGTGTTAAAAGAAAATGCCCATTTTTTGCTCTTAGTATCAACAAAAAAAATTAGGATTTTCCGTTTCCTTAAATAATATTTTGATCTCGAAAAACAACTTAATTTTCATTTCGTATTTTAAATATTTTTTAATATTAAGATTTAGGATTCTCTTTTGAATATTTCTTAGCAGTTTCTAGTGTAAAAAAACAATTTTATTTTTAATTCTTATTTTAACTCAATAATGTTAATTAAACAAGAGTCTAATAATTTATTATATTAATAGCAAATAGGATAATTTTGTATAATTTTTTAAAAACATTATTTTTAATTTTATTATTTAAAATAATTTATAACATCAAACAAGTTTATAAACATAATTTATTCAGTAAATTATATTATACTATCTTGTTATGTCTCTTCTTAAAGAAATAAAAAAACCAAAGGCGCTATTACTCACATATATAAAACTTAATTAAGGATTTGCTTATTAAAGACACTAGTTAAAGATCTAATTAAAAGCGAAAGTATTTATTAAGGATTAAATGCCACTTAAAATTATAAATAAGGGCAATTTAATTTATATACAATACTTTTCCTTATAAATTCTAAAGGATAGTTAACATCCTCCAAAAGTTAATTTCATTACGTAGTAATTAGTAAATGTACACTTTGAATGTTAGTCATACGATTCCAGAAGCTCTTCATTAAGAACAATTAACAAATTAATGAAGTCCAAAACCAATAGTTTTAGTTATTAATTTCCTAACAACTAGCCTATGATTTGACATATTTGTCAGTGCAACGGGTGGAGATTTCGTAGACTTTGTTAAAGCAACTTCTCAAAAGACTATTATAATAAGAGTTAGGTTCTTATTTATTGTAAAAATATTTAGACTGAAATTTAATTATAATTTTTTATTTATAATGGTAAATTTATTAATTTTATTAATTAATATTTTAAAAGTTATATAAATAAAAAGATTATAATTAAATATTAATATAAAAATCTTTTACACCAAAAATATATATCAATTAAACTGTTATAAATCAAGCCTTTGTTTAGTATTTTTTTGGTTCAATATTTCTTCATAATTGTTTGTTTCTGCTTGTCATGCATTCATACTAATTTCTTCAATGAATTTGACGTATAAAACAGGTTACAGACTTACAGGATATACCATAAATTATCATTTTTTATATTTTTTTATATTCCTATGAATGGTGGTATCAATCTT
Source organism: Psophocarpus tetragonolobus (assembly GCA_037954015.1). Taxonomy (NCBI): domain Eukaryota; kingdom Viridiplantae; phylum Streptophyta; class Magnoliopsida; order Fabales; family Fabaceae; genus Psophocarpus; species Psophocarpus tetragonolobus. The sequence continues at coordinate 28,733,690 of CM075695.1, read as the reverse complement.
ACGTTATTATTATTTATTAATTTTTTACCTATGATGCAGATGTAGAGTATTTATTAAACAAGTTTTTTTATTATATTTTTTTAATTCATAAAAGCCAAATTCAATATTTTATTTAAAACAATCGTTTTTTAAAAGTTAAATATTAGTTGTAATAGGTTAGTTTTTTTCTCGTAAAGGAATATGATTAGTATCACTCGAATAACTTATTACTATTATTATTTACTAGGGATAAAGAGAGATTTTTTATCTAATTTTTAACAAAATAATTAATTTTTTAGGATGGTGGATAATTATGTATATTGTTTATATATGTTTAATTTTTTGGTTTTTATTTTTAAAATTTGTTATTAAAAAATAAATAAGACTAAAATTGAAAATCAAATGTGAATACTAAAAGGGATGAATTTTCTTTTTATATATTATAGATATTTGATTTTTACTTTTGAATTTTTAAATAAATAATTATTAAAAATAAATAAAGATAAAATTAAAAATCAAATGTAAAAAAGGATGAGTTCATATATATATATATATATATATTAATATATATATATATATATATATATTATAGATTAATATATATAGCTTGAGAAGTACATATGATAAATTTCTCTTTGACGAAGTCTTGGAAGAATCTTAGAATCTATTTTTAATGTTTAAATAAAAAAATGTGATAAGAGATATCCACTTATTACTTCTAGTTGCTTCTAGATAATAGAAAAAATGGAAGAGACAAAAAAAAAATTCCTGTTTTATTTGTGCACGCTTTTCGAACGATAGGTTGTGTAGTGTTAGTCATTTTGAAATGATTATGCTTCATTGTCAAGTCATCGTTAATAGCAATTCATTGCTTCTATTTCATTTTAACCTTTGTTTAACTTTGCATTATATTATTTAATTTTAGGTATATTTAGTTTTGATGTTTGTTTGATATATGGGTATGTTTGTTTGATATATGGGCATGTTTGTTTAAGATTGTTTTTGAATTTTTTTCTAATATTATTTAAAAAAAAATTAAAATATTTGTCCAAATCTTTTTCAATAAGTAGAATAAAAAAAATCAATTTTTTTAAGACACAACTTAGAATCGCTTAAAAAAGCAGTTGTTATAAGAAAGAAAAAAATATTAAAAGATACAAAACGTCTTATATTTTTTGAAATGTCAAAGTTAAAAGTAATTTTTTATAATTGTAAGTTTGTAACCAAATGAAAAATTACTTTTAATTATATAAGAATTTTTAAATAAAATTAATTTTTCAACAATTTTAAAAATATTTTTTAAACACAAATAAACTGACTCATATTTTTAAATACACCTTAATAAATGAAGTCAAAAGAAATTATAGGAGAAAAAAGAATATAGGAGAAAAAAAGAAAGAAATTAAAAATATTAAAAATTCCAATTTACGGAAAAAATTATGTATAAAATAATATATAGAAATATTCTCATAAAAAATTTTCCAAAAGTTCATTTTTAATTTATATATAAACTAAATTGTTAAGCAATTGTTATAATAACACTATATATATTGTGTTTAGCAACTTATCTTAATTCAAATTATGCTTGAGTTTTTTCATTGTTAAGTTTCATATAATTATGATGCAATTTTAAACCATTTTTTTATTTTAAGAAATTTTTATTTTTAATTTTATTTTAAATAATGAAAAATAAAATAATAAAATTAGATAAGAATAAATTTATTTTTCATATTGATAAAAATTTTCTAATTTATTAATAAATATTTTATTATAATTTTCATAATGAGAATTTTTAAATTAAAAAATAAATTAAGATAATACAAGTCCATGTGGTTGTTAAGGGAGTGAGAGAATTTTTTACATAAGAGAAAGTAACACTAAAAAAAGAGAAGATAATATTGCAATAAAGAATTGAGAGAGTGAGAATAATAAGAGGTTTACTCTCTAAATTGTATATGCTAATTTTTAGAAGAGTTTACAAAATAATGTTCTGTAAAGAAGTTTTAAACTGTATAAGTGTTTCTCTTTTTATAATATTATCTTTTATTCTTATGTTTAAAAAAAGAAACAAACTCTTCTATGGTCAATACATGGATAAGGATCATTTACAATATTGATAGAATAGAGGCACATATATGTAATTAAAGAAGCTATGATGTTATTTTCAATAAATGTCAAACTAGAACAGAGTTTTGTAATTAACAAATTTAATACGCAAAATATTTAATATCCTATCATTTTATTCCTTTTCGACTTTTCGTATTGTTCTGTTTAGGTACGTCTCAAAAGTTATGTTAAATGATGAAAGTATGAGTATCATTGAATGGGTACAATTTTAATCAGATTCATTTAATCTCCCAATTAATTAGTTATATTTTTAATGCTAGTTAATGCACGTACGACACTTAATTATTAATTACAATTCACTCGATCCTACATAGCACCCAAAACTTTATTATGATTAGATTGTATTGCATCAATTAGCTTCATTAATTAATTAAATTGTTCGACAGTATCATAAATATACACCCGTTATCTTGCTTACACTTTTATTTGAATACAAATTTACACGATCAATATATTCATATTTATAGAGAAGTATGATAAATAATTTTTATGTAAAATATATATAAATTGTTACCATTATTTCAAGGCATCTTTTTGTTCGACTTATATTTTGCTAAATTTCAGCGAGAATGTTTAACTATAATATATTTTTAAGAATTAATTAAGTTTTTAATTTTTGAAGTTTGATTAAATTTTATTTTTGGTTTTGAAAATTAAAAATAAATTTTTTGTCACTGAAATTTCAAGTTTACACTATTTTAAGGAATAAATTTGACTAAGTTTAACTAAATTTAGGAAAAAAAATTATTTTTATTTTTAAGGATCAAAAGTGAAATTTAGTCAAGTTTTAAGATTAAAAACTTAACTAAACCTATATTTTAATTCAATTACTCATTCTTTGTTTAGTAAGGTGAAAATAAAAGGAAAAAAGGAAGAACATGATTGAAGAAAACGAAAGTAACTAATTAAGCTTGTTATGATTTTTGGTATATAACTTTTAAATTTATAAAAATAAAAACTTGTTTTTATTTTACGTTTTTAAATTTATAAAATAACATTGTTTTGGTTTTCAATTTAATTTAAAATATTATTGAATAATCTTAATCCTAATAAATCCTTCTTTATGGGTGACCAAAGATCAACAATAGGAAATAGCAGTTGAAGGTGATGGTCAATGACTAAGACAAATAATTAGTGACTTATGATTTGTGGTCAATGGTCGGTGATCAACAGTTAGAAGTCTCAGTCGATGACCTGTAGTCAGAGGTGAGGATTGTGAGCATGGTAATCAAAATCGCGAGTTAACTCGTAAAATCGTACGAGTTTACAAGTCCCAGACGAGTTAAATCGCAGTAAAATCGAAAAAGTAGTAAACTCGGAGTAAACTAGGTAAAATCGGAGTAAACTCGTAAAATCGGAGTAAACTCGGTAAAATCGGAGTAAACTCGTGAACAAACTTCTTAGGTGATATTTTTCTATGTTGACTATAATTTTAAGTGTTTTGAATATAATTTGTTCTTATGTCTAAAAAAGTTTGAAATTTTAAGTATTTATACTTTAATTTCTACTTATTTGGAGTAATTTAAATTTATTATATGGATTTGAACTTATTATGTATTGAAAACTTTCAATTATTATATGATTTATAGTCATATTTTTAATGAAGTAAACTCTTACGATTTTACGAGTCGAGTTTACTACACTCTCACGAGTTTACGTAAACTCTCGATTTTAATAACCTTGATTGTGAGTAGTAACTAACAAATGATAATCATTGGCCAATAATTGATGATTGGTGACTAATAACTGATGACTAGTGATCAAAGGTAGTAGCTGGTAACCAATGGCCGATGATCGACAATCAATGACTGAAGGTGGTGGCTGGTAGTTAATGGTCAAATGTGGGGACAATGACAAAAGGTTAGAGGTAATAACCAATGAGCGGTGATCAATGTAGCGACTATTGATCGACAGTTAGATATGGTGACCGGTGATTAGTGGTTGAAGGTGGTGACTGATTACCAATAGTTAAAGGTGGTGACTAGTGACCAAAAGTTGAAGATGACGATTGATAACCAATGGTTGAAGGTTGCAATCAATAACCAAAGGTTAGAGGTGACAATTGATAACTAGCATTAGAGGTGGCAACTACTAACCATTAGTCAAGGTGGTGATAAGTGATACAAAGAAATGAATTTGAGTAAAAACATAAATAGAAATCTCAACCAAATTTTATTGTTTTAAAATTGGGTAAAAATGATTTTGAAAATAACTAAAATTTTAAGGTTTAAATATAATTTATGTCCCCAAAATTTTTGAATTTTAGACATTATGTCATCGAATTTTAAAATTGTGACATTGTGCTTCCAAATTAAAAAATGTGTGAATTGGTAACCTCTCTTTAAGCTATGGATGTTGATTGTTAAGTGTAAGTCTGTTGATCACCATGCCATGTGTAAAAATTTAAGTGATGTGATAGAAAAAATTGGTTAATAAAAGGGTTAAAAGAATGAAATTAATAACATGGGGAATTTTAACATGCTCTTTTTTCCAAAAATGAAGGGTGTAAATTACATCCCTAGTGAACGAGCAATTGAAAATAGTAATATTGGGATTTCCATTCTAAAATCTTTAAGTCCTATCGAAGGAACATCTCTCTAAAGCTAAAAAGTGTGAATGTTCCCATTTTGAAGCCGAAAAAGGAAGCGTTGTTATTGATTAACGGACACTAAAACTTGATGAGGACAACAATGGATGGAACGTTAGTCGAGGTGGGGCTCATGCAAGAGCAAAAAAGAGCTCGACATATGTATTGAAGCAAGCTTTATTTTCATAACATCTTTATTGTCATGTGTTTAGGGTTTAGTTTTGTTTATGAGGTCCCCCATGTTTGTTTCGTTGTTTTTTTAATGGATAAAACTTGTGTGGGAACTTTCTTATTTCCAGATAGAGTTTGTGTGTAGCTTTTGCATTTATGGTTTTTACAGCTTCTTTAAGAAAGTGGGTTTTTAAGAAAACATTTAGGGCTAGTTTATTTACGCTTAAAAAAAGCATTTTTTAAAATTGTTTTAAAAAAATGATTTTATTCTAGGGATTCTTGTATAATAAAAAGTAAATTTTCATATGGTTGGTTACAATCATAAAAAATCATTTTTAAAGGCTTCTTATTTTTAAAAGATTTTCTCTCTCTTTTATCGTTCCTGCTTTTTTTTAGAAGTAACTCTGAGTTGTTTCTTGAAAAAAAGTATAAAACTGATTATTTTCTTATTTTTCCTCTTGAAAAAAGTTTAGACAAACATCTGAAAAATTCTTATAAATGTTTTTTTTAAAAAAAAGTTATTCTTTTAAGAAATAATTTTAAACAAAAGGGCACTTAATTTTTACCCATCACAGTATTTTATAAATACTTTTGGTTATGGAAAAAATTATTTGGAGCGTTATACACTCGGTTCCATTCGACTATGGTAGTAAGGATTAAAGTTGTTTACAAGAACAAATGTTAACACCTTCGTTGCCTATCTTTATTTCCTTCCTTTGTGGCCTGAATGCGCTTCACTTTAGCTTCCTATGGTTCGCTTTTCATTTTTTCTCTTCAATACATCTCTTTGTCATCACCTCAACAAGCTTTGCAATGACATCAAGGTTTGCAATTTGGGAATGAGAAGTAATTGTGCATGTGCATAGGAAACTCTTAAAAAATATGTTTCAATCTTTTTAGTTTTCAATTTCTTACACTTAACCCTCTAATTAGCCAATTTTAATCTACCACGTCATTTAAATAATCTAACAAAATAATTTTCTCTCTGCTATTATTTTCTGGCTATTTATTTCTCTTCAATTAAATAATTTTAATATATTTTCATTCTATTTTCTTTTTTTTCTTTTTTTATTTCCTTCATCGCTACCAAACAGTATCTTAAAGTAATTTGACAATATTATAAATAACATAATCTAACAACTATATACACAAACAAATATTTATTAATGATCTTTTGGAAAAAAATATTAATGTTAAAGATCTCATATCAATTATTCATATAGTTAAAATGGAATAGGAGCAACCAATTTAAATTTTTAAGATATTAATATTTATCCTAACAATTTTTACTAAGTCTATTTGTTACTTGCTAGAACGAACCATCCACATATGTTTAATTTGTGAATTTACACTTGATATTAGAGATCCTGTTATAATACGCTCATAACACATGATGCGGCAAAAATATCACAAAATAATCTTGATAATATTGCATTAAATGGAAAACTTCTTCTTCAAATTGTGGCATTAAATAGTCTCGAGTAGAATTAAATAGTAGATAAGAAATTTTTCTAATTTAGAGGATGCCTCACTATAATGATTTGGCACAATTATATGATTAATTTGCAAGAGCTAATTAACAATTAATATTTTTTTACAGGTAAATGTTAGTTGTTAGTATGGTAATAGATGAATTTGAATCTATTACCTCTCTTTCTCCCACCTCACCAAATTATCACTACCAAATCAATCTTATAACTCTAAATTTTTTTACTAAATAAAAAATTTAGCTCTAATTAATTATGTTATTAATCTAAAACTAACAAATGATTAATATGAGTAATATTGTCCTCGATCCCCTTAAATAATGTCTTACGTTGGACTGTAGATGAAAAAAATGTAATTAAAAAGAAAAACCTTAACAAAAAGGATGAACTAGGTTATCTAATTATGAAAATTAGTTGTCAACTTTGTTGAAAATAGATGAATACTTTATATCCATCTCATGTTGATAAAAATATAAGAAATTATATTAGCTGTATTTTTTCTTGGGTAATTATTATGAGAAAGAAATATGTAAATTAATTGTCTTATAAAGGAGATTTAACGTAGCATTCATGGTAGCGTAAGCGTAGTGATATGTATACTGTCATGTTTATTAAGACATCTTGGAAGACTGTAATCACAAATTCAAAAAATTATTATATGAAGCAAAATCTCAACCACTTCTAAAGTCAAATAAGGTTACATATCATATCTTTTACTGTCCATGAAGAAAACCTAAAAATTAATCAATTTATTTTACAATAATTGAATAAATCATATTTAATCAAATTATAAATGTCAAGGATTTAATTTAGTTGACTGAACTTACATAATTTTTATTAAAAAATAAAATTATAAATAATAAATTATTATTTTGGATTAAGATTGTGAATAATGTGATAATCTTATATCAAGTAATAATGTTTTTCTCAGCAACACATTGTCTATATAAAATTTTCAATGAAGCATTTCATGTATTCTATATTTATATATATTTCCTTCCTAAAAATGTCTTCTATCAACATTTTTTCTGTTTTGCTTGTGACATAGCAGCATGTAACATCGATTTCCAACGGTTGCTTTGTTTTGTTTTCAATCTCCTTTTTTTGTTTTTTCAACTTTGCAATAGATAACTAGCTACCAAAAACGAATCAAATTTCTTACATATAATAATATGAACAATGTAGTGGTTAAGAAATTTTGAATTATAATGTTGAAAATAATTTTCATAGTTTAATATACAAATATTTTAAAAAAATAAAATATAAATAAATCTAAATTTATCAATATTAGTATCTTAAAGTATAAGGCCGAACTAATAAAATAAATATTGTAAATAATATCATAGTTAAAATAAATAGTATAATATAAAAATATAGAAAATAAGAATAATTAATCCTGTATTATTAATCTCTTCTGTAATAAAATTTTTAAAAAACAATCCTAACAGCAGTGTCTTTTAGAGGCTAATAATTGGTGTTACAAAGTTGTTTACCAGCTCCTAACTTAGTCTTCCAATAGGATTCACAATCACAAATTTATCTATATTTCTTAGAGTATTTTCTATAGATAGTCTGGTGCTACGCTTGATAAGTTATTATAAACTTTTACTTCAATTAATTGTATAACTAATTTAAGTTCTAGTTTATTTTTAATTATTCCATGAAATCACATTTTAAATGAAATCAAATATTAAAAAAGAATATTCTTATAAGGATGAGTTTAATTAATAGATTATTCATGGAAGGAAAATAAATATTATAAAAAATTAAATATTTAGTTATATTTAATTTAATATAGTAAAGATAATTAAATTTAAGTTTTTATTTAAATTATTAATTGAATTGAGGTGTGATGGGCTTATTATTAATGTTAATGCTTTGTAGTGATATTCAGTTGATGGTAGAAGAATGAGGGAGGTAAAAATTATTATTATTCTTTTGTTTCGGAAGGTTTTAGTTGAGTTTCGATATTTTTATGGAGAATCCATTATCAGAAGGGAAGTTGCATTTAGCAAACTAAATTTACTAAATACATCACTAGTACTATATAAATTCTTTTTCTTTCTCATTTTCTTATTCCTCTTTCTCCTTCGATAATGTTTTTCACGACACGTCTGTTTTCTCTCTCTCGCCGCAATATTTTATTCCTTTACATGGTAGCCTTAGAGTTGATGGATTTTGATGCGGTCTCTTCTATAATTTTTGTTGCTGAGTGATCGCTATTGTAGGTAAGTCTGATAATGAATCAATGAACCTTTTTTCAATCCTGTTGTTCTGGTTAAAAGGGATTTTCTTTGAAAATCTTGATTTCTAACATTCATGTCTAATTTGGGATTTTTGTCAAGTTTCTGTGAAATTTCTTCGAGTAGATTTCCTCTTTTTCTTTTGAGTTAGCCTTGGAAGGGAGAAATAGATAAGGGGAGTTCTTTTGTTGAATTTTGTTAATGGATTAGTGATTTGGTAGTTGAGAGGTTTGAGCTATTTGAGATAACGAATATTTTGACTATGTTTTGAGCTATTTACGATAACATGTATTTTTAATTGTGTTTTAGCCATTTAAGATAATGGGTATTTGATTTTGATTTGAGCTAATTGAGTTGGCATATTTGTTGACGGTGATGTACGCTAATTGAGTTAGCGTATTTGTTGATTGTGATATGAGCTAATTGAGTTAGCATATTTGTTGATTGTGATGTGAGTTAATTGAGTTAACATGTATATATATAGGTTTCATAGTTGAGCTATTTGGGATAACGTGCATGTTAATCGTATTATTGAACTATGTGTGATAACGTATATTTTGATGGTATGAATTAGCTATTTGAGATAGCGTATATGTCTATTATAAATGCGTAGTGATGAAGTGTTGTATTAAATGCATGATGATGTGTTGAGTTGATGCATGCTTTGAGTAATAAGTGAAATTATGTATTGTGTGTGAATGATGAGTTGTTAGAATTGTGTTTGTGGATGATTGAAAATTGTAATTCATTAATAAGGAGTATTAATAAATTGTGTTGTTGACTGTTAGAAGGAGATAATAGAGCTTTTTATGTGATGCATTGAATTAGTGAAGTGGATAGGTTTAAGTGATCCTGGTGCTAAGGCCCTGTTTCAAGTGATGATGTTGTGTTAGGGCCTGTGTCAGGCGATGATACACTGGTGTTAGGGTCATACGTTGAGTAATGATACATCATAGGATATACTTAGATAACAACGTGATGCGGTGTTAGGGTTCTGTTTAGGATAATGATAACCAGACATCAATTGGTTATTCAATGAGTATGTTCAGACTTCAATTGATATCAGATAGTCAGATAGATACTAGATACCAATGTGGGGCAAGTCAGATGAGCTATTACCTTGATATCCGAATTCAATGTAGTGAGTCTTTTCGAAAAACATTACTTGTGTGTTGTGAATGCTTATATTCAGGTGGAGCATAAGTGTAATTGATTAATTGTTAGTGTTTATGCTCAGGTGAAGCATAAGTGTGATTTATTGATTGTTAGTGCTTATGTTTAGGTGGATTATAAGTGTGATTGATTGGTTGATTATACTTTGGGAGTGCATAAATATAATTATAATGTAATAATGACATGTCTTTTATCCTATGCTTACCCTTGCATTGTATGTGTATTTTGTATAACTGTGATGATCATACTTTGCAGGGAACAAATATCAATGATGATGGTGGAGGTCAGAACTAGTAGGGTTGGTGAAGGATCAGAGGTAGTAGTGGAAGTTACTTGGTTTGTATTGGAAATAGTTTAACTTATGTCACAGAGTATGTATGTGCATATAAGCTAGACCTTTGAGGATGTTAAATGTATATATTGACTGAAACTAATACATATGTTCTAAGTATGTCCATAATTTACTATAAGTGACATGTTATCTGTCCATTTTGTACTTAGTTATGCTCAAGGTTTTCAAAATCAAACCGGTTATTGAACCAATGAAGGCATAGGTTTAAGGTTCAAAGATTGAACTAGGGGTTTGACTAAGGTTGAACTAAATTTAATAAAATATTATTTTTTACTAATATAATAATATACTAAGAAAAAAACAAGCTATATATGATTTATAGTAGACAAATATAATACATCTTATCAAGTTTAAGTGTTGTTGCCTTTATAATATTACGAAGAGGCAATGTCCCACATTATCTAAAATGACTCTTTGAGAGATATTTATATTCTAAATTATGAAAAAGACTTGGTAAAGAAACTAGTAAGTGTGGAAAGTTTCATATATATGAACTTAGACTTCGTCAACATTTCTCCTTTGTGCACCTAAAATTTAAAAAACTCCTAGGGTTTGACCCCTGAACAGACAATTTCTCCTGGTTTTAGGCCAGTTCATCCGGTTTCAGGCTGGGTCATTCCTCCCCTGGTTATTTGGAAACTTTGGACCCGACATTGGTTTGGTTCCCAGTTTAACCGGTTGAATCGGCCGACCCCGTTTTGAAAACCATGGTTATGCTTTGATGACGAAAGGGCATGAATTTTTTTGTGTAAATGATATATCATGAATTGAGTAAGTGATATGAAGTGTGTGCTGGTATAAGTTAGATTACATAAAACAAGTTTAAGTGAATTATGCAATAGAGGTTCTGATATTTGTAGAGTATCGTTGGGCAACATAGTGTAACTGGGCAAGTTATTGCTATTTAATATCGCTTTAAACTTTGAAATTGTTGTTTTGTATGCTCAAATATTGTAATGAAATTTTATATCTCAGTGATTTAAATAATTTAAAGAGAATTATTAATGTAAATAGTATATATAATTTGCAATGTTACAATTCTTACACTATGAAAACCAACATCCTCCTCTCCAATAGTCATTATTGTAAAAATCAATTTTTATAGTTAGGCTCTAAGATTTACCAATAGATATATGCTCTAAAAACAGTAAAAAAAACCCTAAAAAAATAGGTGTATGAAGCTGAAGTAACTTTTTTTTATTATAAGGTAAAGAAATATTATTGTGGGGAATCTTAGATATTCTCTTATTTTAATATTGTATATTATCTTATTTTTAAATATAGTAGGTAAAAATAATATATTTGAGATTATATATAATCATATATTTTATACTCATGTATAATCCATGAAATAAAGTTATAAATAGATTGATCCTGTGGGTATTTACATACATAGTTTCATTTTAATATTCCTCTGATTTTAATATGATATCAAAGTCAGGTTGAAGAAATACTAAAAAAAATAATTCTCTCACTAGGGGCAATGCCCATTGCTCCCAGTGACCTCTTTTTGCTTATTGCTCCTATCCTAAATATAGTGTTTCAATATTGTTCATGTTGTCTCCATTTTCCTCTTTAATAATGGCTTCCATCAGTTCATTTCTACCCTTATGCATTGACTTAATCTTTGTCTAGATACACTGGCATCAACTTTGTCTCAGATGCACTGACTCTGGTTGTTCCTGTTGCACATAGTTCCAATTATGTCCCAGTAACAATGATAGTCCTGTTTTGATATTGTTAATCTTGCCTCTATTTTCCTCTTCAATAATGACTTCCATTGGCTTGTTTCTACCCTTAGGTATTGACCTCATCTTTGTCCTAGATGCATTGGTATTGGCTTTGTCCCATATGCATCGACCTTTGTCTTTATCCCAAATGCATTGGCCCTGATTGTCTCTGTTTCACTAATGCCAACAATGTACCAATAGCAATGGTGGTCCCATTTTGATATTGTTCATTTTGCCTATATTTTCCTTTTCAATAATGGTTTTCATTGACTCGTTTCTACCTTTATGCACTAACCTCATCTTTGTCCTAAATGCATTAGCCCCAGTTTTATCCCAGATGCATTGGCCACTGTCCTTGCCCCAAATGCATCGACCCCGTTTGTCCCCATTGCACTAGTTTCAACTATGTCTCAGTAGCAATAGTGATTTCAAGCAATATTACTCGACTTCACCAATGTCCCTGAGTTGTATTTCCAAAGATTGTTTATGGTGAAACTCAATTTTGGTTTATTAATTTTGTTGTTGCATTCTTGTAACAAGCTGAATGCATAGTAAGCTCAAGCTTGAGGGGAAGTATTGCAAATCTTAGATTTTATCTTATTTTAATATTATATTATCTTGATATTATATTATCTTGTGTTTTAAATATAGTAGGTAAAAATAATATTTTTGAGATTATAGATATTCATATATTTTATACTCATGTATAACCCATGAAATAAAGTTATAAATATATTTATCTTGTGGTTATTTAAACACATAGTTTCATTCCAATATTCATCTGCATTTTTCTAATTTTATCAATTATTAAACATCGATAAAACACCAGGTATGTTTTCACTCATTTACAAAGAGACACAAATCAAATAACCAAGACAACAACCAACAACAATCCAAAATAAGAGGTATATTACATCTTGTCAATACAAAAAATGGGATTCAATATCCATTTTGCTCTGTGCCATTCCCAAAAAACAAAGTTGTATAGCAAATATAGTTGCTTGAACACATAGAGTCTAGTTCTTGAAAATAGAATCATTTCTTACCTTCTAAATGTACTGAATGTCTGCTAATCAAATAAGGATCCATTTAGTTTGACTAGCCCTAACACCACCAACCAACCCCATGAATTGGAACCCATGTGATTTGATTGTGCATTGAATTTTCGTAGATAACTCTTACCAGTAGCAAAGTTGGGTTCATATCCTACTTGACATCGCACAATTAACAAATAAATTTGTGTAGATTCCATCGCCTTGCCACATAGTCTGTACATTTGGTGTTGATGCCATATAATCCCTCTATGTACTAGATTAACCTTTGTTGGCAGTCTATTAGCATCAAGCCTCCAAGTTAATAATGGCATCTTTGGTGGTACTTTTGCCCTCCAAATTATCTTAAAAAAACCATCTTATTGCTAACTTGTCTGTTTTGTTAGGACTTGTAAATTGAAGAGACAAAGTATACCCCTAATGTGTCGCATCCTACCACCATATATCCAGAACCCTTGATCTCAACACAACTAAAGATAAACTCTATTGCAATCTCTCTAACAACTCCACCTTTCATGCAAATAACCCTTTCCTCCAGGCCTACTTCCACTTCAACTCCTTTTCTTTTCCCACATATCTTTCACAATTATATCCTTATGCACCATAGTCTTGTAAAAGTGGAAGCTACAATACCTATTATGATAAATAGAGTTAATTATGGATGCACAATTCAGGTTTAGTAAAATTACAGATGCACCTCGTCCTTTTATATGTATTCATTACAGTTGTATCTCTTATATGTTTGAAAACTTTATACTAACATCCTTCTGAAACCTTACACTAGATAATACCTCCTCAGGAGATGTGAGAATAATGTTTAAAAAAATAGGAGATACATGTGTAATTACACTAAACCTCACGGAGTGCATCCATAATTAACTCTAAAAAATAATTTAAACTGTATTTCTATACATTTATTTTAGAAAATAATTTGTTAATACAAAATATACTATAGTATATAATTTTAAGAGTTTAACACTTATGTACTATCAATATAAAAGAGTTTTACACTGACCATTAATCATAATTCTTCGTTTACATGACTTTTAAATATTAACTGATAAAGTTAATAAACTTACCATATATAAATGATTGTGATTAATTACAAATATAAAACTTTTTACACAACTATATAAGTATTTGTCTCTAATTTTAAATATTTCCAATATATTTTTGTAGATAATACTAGAAATGTTAGATATTTAAATTATTTATGAAATGGTTACTATCATTATTTACGACTACGTGGTTCGAAGGAGTTCTTTAATTAGTTGCAGTTGACATGCCAGACCATATAAGACTTAACAAACATTAACTTTGACTGGAAATATCACCCCATTTTCCAAGGCAACAATAATGGTCGGTGACAAGTTAGGTAGGAACTAGCTTTGCTGAAACTGATTTTAGGGATGTTTGTTTCTTTCTACTTTGCTATTCTCGAACATAGCCTTTAGAAGAAGTTAGGCTAAATATTATTTATATTTAAATTTTGAAGGAAATTATAATATAAATATTATTTTTTATACATATATTTTTATTGAATAATAAAAGAATAGTTTATCAACAATTTTTAATTTAAAATAATTTTTTAAATAAAAATACAATTTAACAAACAATTTAGACTTATTTTTAAGTTTTAGTTTTTATTTTAAATTAAAAGTATTTTTAAGTTAAAAATAAACTGCACCAAATATACCCAAATTTAGAAAAATATTTGGGTGAACTGTAGAAAAGTGTAATTTTGGTCTGTAAATTATTTGAGTACACATATAGTCTATTATGTTTTTAAAATGTAGCAATTTTTATCCATGTTTTTAGTTTTTTAACAGAAATTAAATTAACAACATCACATGTTAGTTACAACATAATGTGACACTAATGTACTAACATAGTAGATGATATGATTTAATAACGTTTTATCGTCACATCAAAAGGAAACTAATTAATAGAATTATTAAAATGAGTATTTTTAATCAGACCATTTGGTTGAATTATGTATATAAGGTTAGTTGGAGCTGAATTCATTAAAAATATAAAAAAATAATTATTAAAATATATAATATAAGATTATAAAATAAAATTTTAATTATAAATTTTTAATAAAATAATATTAAAAGCATAAATATTTTATTGTTTGACCTGTTTAAGTAAACTTTGTGATTCATTTTACATTATATGTTAGTACTTAGTACCATGAGGTATCATTTTATCACCTATAATGTTAAGATATATGGTAACCCAGTAACTCTATTTAATCCAAACTTATCAATTAATTAATGAAGTTATTTGATCTAATTTAATTTAATATAAGAAGGTATAAAATTGATTTAACCACAAAATTTATATGCGAGAAAAAAAAATAATGATTTCTAATTTTCTACTTAAAAAAAACTAACACGTTAACAAATAAAATAATTTAACCTAATATATTCCAATCTAAGTAGAATTACATATTTTAATTTTTAAACCCATGAATGTATGAATTCAATTTGTCGGTCTTTATTCTTTAACGAGGCATTTAATTTAATTCTGTCAAAATGATAAAACGAGGCTTTTAATTGAACAGTAAAACAATTTTTATTCCAAAAATATATATTAACATAATTATATACACAACGTGATTATTATAGTCGGAAAAATAAGTTTGAACCCACATATTTCTTAATAACTCATAATATATAAACTAATTTTTTGAGTCATTTAAAATCCAGACTTTTTATAATCTGTAGGTTAAGTAGACCTAATTTGTGTATCTCTATTATTTAAAAAAATAATATACATTTAATTTTTAAACATTATTTATTAAATATTAATTTAAAAATATTACTTTAAAATAAAAAATAATTTAATTATATTAAAAATTGATTAAAAAATTTTAAATTATATATAGTTGTTTACCATTATAAGCTGACCTATCTAACTCACTTACTATACGCCTATAGTGGGAGCCTGTTAAAATTACAAACTTTATGACAAAGATTATGCAGATGGTAAACTTTCGTATTTGTGAACTTAAACAGAGTGACCCATTATCCAACTTAATTATTATAAGTTTATAACTATAAGCATACAAAAACAAAATACACAGAATATTATTCTCCTAGGTCAGACGCAACATTCGCATTGGTCAGATGCAACTGTACTTGTTTTTTTCTTTTCATATCATGTGGTCCATTATATTCCTTATGTACTTGATGCTATGCACTACCAAAACCAAACCACACTCACACTCACTGCAACTGCAAGAACTGACTTTTACTACCTCTACCAACTAAACTACGTATGTGACTTTGTAGCTACACTTCCATGATGATTGTGCACTATTCATTTACCCTTGCTTCAGTAACATGCTATAGTATTTGTTACTGTTACCAAATTGATTAAGTGACAATCATTACTTAACGCAGATTTGTAATAGGAAAAAAGCAACCATTATTGTTTGTCAAGGCATTTGAAAGAGACAATATTATTGTCATCATAGCTTTAGCCTTTATGATCCACTCTGCGCACATCTTAGTGCACCTGATGAGGGAACGATGATGCCAATGCTATAATTGTTTGTGGCCCTATCCATTCTCCAATATCTTAATTTCTTTTATTTATATATAAGATTGAATCATTCACTAAGAAATAACAACTTTGTTTACTTGAAAAGATTAAAAAACTGCTTGATGTGATTATTTTTTAATTTTTTAAAAGAGTTTTGAAAAATAGTTTTTAAGAATTTTTTTCTAAGAGAACACAAAAAAATTTGTTTGATAAGTATGATTTGAGAAATGAAGATATGAAAATAAAAAAAACTTGTTTATGTTTACAGAAATGTCATTAATAAAAAACAAAAAAATAATTCATTTCTTTTATATTTTGAGTTTTCAAAAACAAATATATAAAATTGAAAAGTAAAACTACTTATAGTTGTTTCTCTTTTTAGTTTTTAAAAACTAAAAAACCAAAAATAATTTTAAAAAATATTTTAAGAAAACATTAACTAATTAAAAACAACTTTATAATTTTTTTGTCAAACAAATACTAAGAATTTAATTATTTTAATTTTTTTAGTTTGAAAAGAGTTTAATTAAACTAGAATATTATTGATTTCACACACATTGGTCCACACGCTCAGAATCAATATTTAAATATATTTTACACGTATTTATTGAAGCAATTAAACTTGAAGAACAGGATCCTTATAAGGGGGAGCTTTCGTTGTTTTCTTAGTAACCATTCACAAGAATAAATAAAAGGAAGACCTGAAAAAGCCAAGGGAGCAGCACAAGGTACAAAACAAGGTCCCTACTAAAAAGAACTCAAACACTAAGATCAAATAAGCTTGAGTATCTTTATATAAAGTATGATTGACTTTGATTTTGTGGTCATTAAGTCTTATATGACAATTTAACTTCTCTAAAGCATAAATTTACTTTTTAAAAAACCAAAATTAAAAAAATATTAATAGCATTAGTTTATAATTTGACAGGATCTTTTAAATGTTATAAAGGCTAAAAATTTTTATATTAAGTGTTAAAATATGTTACAAAAAAATTATGTGTTGTAGTGATAATTAATTAAGAATTATAACATCAACCCCATAAAAAATAGATAAAGGAGGTTCAAGAGAAAAATGTATAGGAACAGTTTGTAAATTCGAATATTTTTTACTAACAATTAACATTGATGATTTTGAGTAAGCTAAACATGTTATATTAATTTTGTCAATGATTAATTTCTATTAAAAACTTAATTGATTATTTAGTACTTTCAATTATACAAAATTCAAAGTCAATATCGTATTTAAAAAAATCAAATTCAGTTCCAATTGAATAAACTACTCTGTTATTTCCATGTAACCAGCATCATAAAATTTCCAAAACTACTATTACTTTTCAATAATCTTAATTATATTCCTACGGACTTGAAAAAAAAAAAGTGTAATTGATTGATACTAAACGAATTAGCAAAGTCACGGGCCAAAGGTGTGTGCGTCATGTCTTGGCTATGAAACAAAGTTGGAAAAATACGAGGACAGACGCGTGATTTCCTTTTCCTTCCACACAAATAAAAGACAAATGTTATTGGAATTTCGAAGTCTTTATAAGAAAATATTATAAATAAAAAGTTTTACTAAAAGATATTATTAGCACGTTTTTATTATAATTTTTGCAAATAAGTTATACTCTTATCTTTAAACACAGATGAAAATTTTTTATTCCACAGAAACCTAAAAAATTTATAAAAAACTTTATTAAATAAATGACATAATGTTTTTTAGTTGAAATAAAGAATGTAAACACCAATTAAGAATACAGAATTTCCATCTCTTTAAAAAATAAATTTTACATTAATTTTTAATATTTTTTTCACCTAAAATATTATCTAAATAATTTTTAAAACATTTTAAAAATAATTTAAAATGCATTAAAAATCTAAAACAAAATAAAATTTATCAAAAAATTAATATAAACAAAAAATTTACAAAAATCAATCCAAAATCTCCTAATATACTAAAAAGCCGGTAATATTTATGAGGGAACTTAAAATATATTTAAGTTTTTTGTATTATATTTACATTCTAGTTTGTTTTCTTTTTTACAATATCGTCTCTTGTTAATTGACAAGGTAAGTATAATGTTTTTAAAACTTAAAATCATAATATAAAAGGTGATGAGAATATTTGTGTAAAAAAAAAAAAGGTTGACATCTTCGTGTAATATAGAAAATATCAGAAATGTTATTTACTCTATTTTTATAATAAAAAAAATATTATTTATTTTTAATTGGTCCCGTTAAGGCATTAATTAGCGGGACAAAAAAGCAAAAAGAAAGAGTGATGAAAGACAAAAACGGGATGAATAGAAACAAGGAGTGGAATAGGCCCACGTGGCACCCTAATCTAGAACCCCTTGACTTTAAGGACGCTCTCTCACACTCTTATTCCCAATCAGCTTACCCTCTTTTAAAAATCTTAGTCACCAAGAAATTAAAGTGCATCTTCACCTTTCAAGCTAAACGTGTTGTGAGTGTGTGTGAAGAACAACAACAACAATTACAACATCCCCTACAAACGCAACCTTATTATTATTATTATTTTCTCTTTCAAGTTTGAACCACACCAACACAAAATGCAAAACCAACCCCCAATTTCTTTTCCGTTGTCTAATGAACTAGGACACTTGACTCATGGTTATGACACATGGGGTGGCACAAATTCTGATGTTATGGCTTCAAGGAAACCACCCAAAAGCTTGAAAAATTTTCATAGCTACAACAACATGGAGGTGCAATTGGGAACAGGATCAAAGTTGGAAGATGAATCTGGAATTTGTTCACCTCCTTTGTGGACTACAAGTCCACCAAAGAGCCCTCACCAACGCAAAAACTATTATAGGTGTCTTTCTCCAAATTCCAAGACTCAAGCCATTGCAAGAGGCCAAAGGGAGCTTATGGAAATGGTTAAGAACATGCCTGAGGCCACTTATGAGCTTTCTCTCAAAGATCTTGTGGAGCATCCTAGAGTTGAGGTTGGACAAGAGAAAGGGGCAGAAGAGAGGAGGAAGTTGGGGAACAAAAATGTGGAGAATAGAAAGGTTAATGATAAGAAGGGTCATGTGAAGAGGAGTGGGAACATTGATAGTGGAGGGTTTTATTTGAAAATGGTTTTTCCTATTTCTTTGGGGTCTAAAAAGAAAGCTAAGAATGAGTCTTTGGTGAATAATGGTTCTAACAAGGTGTCTCCTAGAACGTCTGCTTCTGATGGATCTAAGAGTGTTGATAAGGAGTGGTGGAAGAACAGCCTTTCTGCTTCTGGTGGAGAGAGTGATAGTGGTGTGTCAAGCATTAATAGTGGAAGCATGAAAAGTTCTGGTAGCAGCAGCAACAGTAGTAGCAGTAGTAGAAGTAATAGCAGGTATGTTACTTCAAATTAATTGCAAATAGACTTAGTGGTTATTGAGTTTTCATATTGAAGTTCTAGAAAATATGGTATTTTCAAACCAGTAGGAAATAGAGTTAATGGTTACTGATTTTACATGTTGAAATTAAAGGAAATCAAGTATGTTCAAACTAACAGAAAATAGAGTTAAATGGTTATTGAGTTTACACATTGAAATTGAAGAAAATCAGTTATATAATTGCATGCTATTACCCAAATGGTATGAATTAGTCATGGGCAATTTTAATTTGTTTAGAATGATGATCTGAATCATCTAATGAGTAAGTGTTTAAGATTCAGTTAGCAGTTAAATGCAGAATGGAAAATAACTAAAGGTCTGAATTTCATTTGTAAATTCTATATAGATTAAATTTTCCATTTGCTTTAACTTTTTGAAGTGTTTGGTAGATTTGAATAAGAAATTAATTCTGATGCAATATTAATTAATATAAACACTTTTGTATTGTCAACTAAATTGATAATACTCTATGTATAACTTTAAATAAAAGTTCTCTGGTTCCACGGGAAACAGAGAGATAAAACATAATTTATAAGCAAAAGTTATCGTCATATACCATCCACGGTTTCTCATTATATTTTGAACCTTTTAGATTTTCAAATACTTTTCTGATTCTATTCAGAGCACTCAATTTTCTCTATCATAACCTTCAATAAAAGTTCTTCAATTGCACTTGAAACAGAGATATATATAAGATCCATTGTTTCTTGTTATAATTTGAACCCTGTATACTTTCAAACGCTTCATTGAATCTCTTCTGATATCGTTAGAGTAAATTCGTGAGACTCGAACAATGTTAAAACAGCGAATATCTCATATGTAGGGTGGATAAATAGAACAGCAGGTCCACAAAACCAACATCTTAAACAAGTCAATAAGTTGGGTCTCAAAAAATAAATAAATTTTCTTTAAGAATTTGTATTTGACATATGAAATCTGTTGATCTAATGAATTGGTTTGTAAACTTACATGTACATATACTTTTTAAAATAATTAAAAAAAATTCTAATATTTTTTAAACTATAATATATCATACTAAAAATTATATAATTATTTATAATAATTTAAAGTATTAAATATTTTAAATATTAAAAATCTAAAATATCACCGTTTATAACAAAAAAAATCACAATATTAACACAAACTAATAGTACAAATAACAGAGTTACTCCTTTAAACAAACGAGCCACATCCATTAGAATAGAAAGATTTTGTAGACTCAACTCAAATTTTTTCATCAATTCTAATTTTTAAAAAGAAAAGTACAAATCCCACCCACCTCACTCATATGCAACTAATGTTTTGAACTTATGTCGAGATACACTAAACTAAGTGCATGTTGAGTTTATAATTGGGACACGGCCTTAAAATAAAAAGTTATGAATTCCTAAAAGTAGAAATGTGTGTCTATTAAAATATACATTAAATCAAACAAGTGTTTTGTCTTTCAAATCGTGTTTCTTGGGAAATACGTGCTTGAATTCTTCACTATGTCTTGGTAAATGACAAGGTCAATGAAAGTAGAAAAAAGTATGCACTGTGCACGCATTGTCGGGTTTATTGGCCTTACTTCACGGAGGTTAAAGAGTCGAAGGCACCAACTATTGTAGTCTTTTAATTGATAAAGTTTCTGGGTGTGACTTTTAAGGTCTTTAAATCAAATCAAATGTTCAAGGTGTTCACTTGGTGGGGGTGGGTAAAAAAAGTAAAGAGACACCACA
Organism: Psophocarpus tetragonolobus; assembly: GCA_037954015.1. Taxonomy (NCBI): domain Eukaryota; kingdom Viridiplantae; phylum Streptophyta; class Magnoliopsida; order Fabales; family Fabaceae; genus Psophocarpus; species Psophocarpus tetragonolobus. Next base: position 28,712,121 of record CM075695.1, on the reverse strand, counting down.
GGGAGGTCTTGTTCGTCAACTAGGTACATTTTTGTCTGACACTAATCTAATTAAGTAGTAATTAACAACATAATTATTGATTTATTGCATGACAACCAAGTTTTATTGTTCCTATAATGAATAAATAAAAATAATTTGCCTAACAAATCTTGATTAACAACTGTGTACAGATAAATAGTACTATTAATCATCCCTCTTGAGTTGTAAGATTGATTGATCGAAAAAAATAATAAATAGTGAATTCAAATTCATTTCCTAAGAAAGTCCACATATATAACACTTTTAAATACTTTAAAAATGCTATTTATAATATCTTACGTACTGTAGTTTTATAAGATTCCGGAACTAACATGTTCAAAAACATTTTTCAGAATTTATCGATCACTTCTGACCTATTTCAGGAATTCACTTTAGAATTTACTATATTTTGATGCCTCATAATGATTATTTTATTTTTAATTTTAAAAAGTTACATGTTAGCGTTTGTCTTATCATATTATTATTATTGTAAGTTAATTTTTTTTTTACATGGAATGCAGGCATGAAGTGAGTGCTAGTAGTTGCTGGCCTTTCATACGAAGACTCGAAAGCCTATCACAAAAATAGGTGTCGGTTCTGAAGATCCAGAGTACAATATATGATTAAAACACATAAATGCAATTATAGTTTTATTGTTTTAGACATGACATGGCACATAAAAGCAATTATGCAAGGCGATGAGTGTGTTTATCAGTTTCTGTATATTTTTCCATAGAAATTTTAACCATGTATCTTTTATTTTATGCTTTTCTTTATATAAAAGAAGAACACAGATCTGTCTCAAATGTCGTTTTTGTTATGAGCTGGATCGTAGAGTGAAAAATACGCAGCTTCAAGTTTTAGACTCTCGAAGTTATTCATATTCACTAAAACAAGGAAAAGTTTCTACTTCTAGAGGTAATACTTTGGGATATTATTGGATATTTGGGACAAAATAGTTTAGGTCACGTACGGGAAAGTTTACACTTCTGTTTAGCTCTTAATTTATCTTATTGATGAGTAATTGCACGTTATGTTGATATATATTTAATATGGATGTCTTGAAATTGAAATGTTACATTTAAGTATATTTCATAATCCAACATTTTAATAAACATCTCATCAAATGAGATTTGTGTGTGGCGATTGCGTATGGAAGTTGTGAACTCGTGAAAAGAAGGATCAAGGCCATTAAGAGCATGAGTGACTAGATTGATATCATCAACAACATGGCCTGTCAAGGATAACTCCTAAGCAATCAAGTGAATTGATTGCAAATATGCAGCAACAGTGGAAGAGTCTTAGTGCTAGAATTCAAATGTTCTTTAAGGGACATGACACGAGAGTGGGCGGCAAAGGCACGTTCCAAGGACAACCAAGCTGCTTGTGATGTTTCTGCCATGAATATGAAGTTGCGTGTCTTGGTGTCACATGAACCAAGACGATGTAGAGATATTTGTCTTGACGAATCCAGAAATCATAAGATGAATTCAAAGTCATACCTGAGGTCGTGGTAATGGTTTTGGGGGACAAGATGTGTCACCCATGATCTAACCTTCAATGTCATGGGTCACAAAGAGAGAAAATGAACCTGTCAATACCACGCGAGATAGTTGAAGAAATGTAGTTTGATAAGGAGTTAGGTGGTAGTGTTAAATTCCACAAGATCCTTTGGATCATAAAGGGTGGGAGAAGGAATGACAACAGAGTTGGACGATTGAAAGATCATTGGGTTGAAAGGAAAGCTTATATAATGACAGAGTATCATAGGAAGCTGTTATTATTTCAATCATTAATCTGAGTGCATAGAGATTGTACTTGTATAGGTGATAACTATAAGCTAAATAATTATTGATGAGCTAAATAATTATAACAAACTGATAATTATTAATATTAACATAATAACAGACTATATAATGACAAATTGATAAAAATAACAACTAAAAAGATAATAAATCATAGGAGATATTAGTACTCTTACAAAGAGCTGGATAGGTTTTTCTCAATCACTAATCTTAAAATATCCAATTAGTCATTTTTATTAGGTCTTCTATTTTAATAATGTTTTTTTCATTCACAAAATTTGCTTCGAAACAATCTGCTTAAGGAGATTAAATCTCGGATCGTTCGGACCTATACATAACTTATTTTATTGAGGAATTACATTGTTTATATATTTTAATAGGTGGAAGGATTCATCGTTTTTCTTAGCAGTGATAATTATGTTTTTTTATCCACAAAATTTTTACCCCACTCTGTTTAACAAGAGTAACATCTTGTTGTTGGTATATATACCATTTAAATATATAATTGTTTATTAATTATAAGTAATTTTAGGAAGCTGTTTCACGGATTAAAATTTATTTCTGGAAATAATATTTCAAGAAAGTTTGAGAATGTTATTCTCATTAATCATGTTTGATAAATATGTTCCATTTGTTGAAATATTTTTAAATTTAGTTTAATTTAAAATATAAAAATTAAAAAATTAAAAATAAAGTAAAAGTAAAAAATAATTTTCATTTTCATATTTTTTTCATGGAAATATGTATCGGAAGAAACAAGTGTAAGTGTGTAAACCACATTTTTAGAAATAAATACTTACAAATATTTTTCTATAAGCTGTACTTATATTGTTACATTTTTATATTTACATTTTCAAAAATTAAAAAAAAAAACTAGATCACGTGAAATAAAAATAGTTTGCTCTCTTACATTTAGTATTGCTTACGTCATAATTATATTATTTTATTAACCTACATATATAAATATTTACACATAACTTTAATATTTACGCACTAATTATGTAATTGTGTAAAAACTGACATTTAATTACAATATTTTATTTATATTATTTTTAAATTATTAATTAATAAAATTAATAAACTTACCATATATATATATATAAATAAATTCTAATGAAATTTCAATGTAAAACTTATTCCATTAACAATGTTTAAAAGATTTTCAGCCAACCTAAAAATGGATGTGTTCACTTATTACAAAATAAGTATACAAATAAGCTTTTAAGCTAAACTTGAGTAGCAGTAAAAAGAAGCAAAACTTGAGTAGCAGTTAAAAAAAAAAAACAACTATGCTGCATGTTTATGTTTTGAGGAATTTTCGTTGTTATAATGATTTTTAATAACAAAAATTTGTTAAAAAGAATTGCTTGGGTTGAAGGGAACTAAAAGACAAGAAGTTGTGATTAATTTTCCACACGAGTTTTCTTAGGATGATTTGTAAAATTTGTTTTATTATCTTTTTCTTAATCACTTTGTTTTATTATCTTAAATTGTCATAATAATGTGTTTTAGTTGATTCATTTATTAAATGCTTGAAAATTTTTAATTAATTATATTTTGAACTTCTGAAATATTATGCGTTAGGCCTTTAGAAACGATTAATAGAATTGTTTTTGGACCTATAATAAATCTTTCAACAAAAGGTGTTGTATATAGAAATAAAAGATGCACAAATAGTAACTAATTGGCTGTCATCCATAGGAATGCTATTGCTGTAGCAGAAGGAGGTGTAAACAGAAGCTTTTTTGGGCCTAGGTGATTTTTAATCCAAATAAAATAAAAAAATTCTTTTAACACCTACCATATTTCTTTTGTCACTACAATAACATTGAAATTTTCAAAATGTCTTTATTTTTACAACTTTTTAGACCAGCTAGTCTATAACATAATACACCTATAGACCAGCTAATCTGTAGACTTAAAAATTACATAGTTACAAACAAGCTAGTCCGTAACCTTAGAAAAATTGTACACCTATATACCATCTGGTTCATAAGCTTAAAATATCTTACGAATTACTTGATTCATATTAATAAAAAAACATTACTTACGAGATACTTGATCCATATTAATAAAAAAAATTACTTAGAGATCACTTGATGCATATTAATAATTTTTTTTAAAGATATAAGCTTTTAATAAAATCTTAAAATGATTATAAACAAATTATATTATTAAAATATAAAAGTTTTGAAAAATATAAAATATTAATAAATTTTAAAATATAGTTTTAAAATATAAAATTTTTTACTTAGAGACCATTTGGTCCATAGTTATAAATTTTTTAAAAATATAAATGTTAATAAAATTTTGAAATATTATATTTTAAATAAATTATATAATAAAATATATTTTTTAAAAATATAAAATATTAATAAAATTTTAAATATAAAAATTATAAAATACATCATTTTTAAATTACAAACTACTTCGTCCATAGTCATAAAAGTTTTAGTAAAATTTTAAAATGATATATTATAAAAAATTATATTATTAAAATATAAATATTATAAATAAATTTTAATATTTATAATAAAAATTATAAAAAATAGTAATAATATTCATAAAAATATAATAAAAAAATGTAAAATTTTTGTTGGACAAGAGACCTCAATTTACTTCAGAGGGAAGGGGGGTGAATTAAGTATATCAAAATTTAAACTTAGTTTTCTTTCTCTTTGATTATATATTAGAATATTTAAAAATGAAAGTGAAGTATTTGAAAATACAAAAAAAATAAATAGATAGGAGTATAGGGAAGAGAAATATGCAAACTCTTTTTATACTGGTTCGGCCAATCCATTTGCCTACGTCCAGTCCTCAAGTAACCCCCACTTGAGCTTACTTTGTAAATCACGTTACAAATGAACGAATCCTCAATCACTTTGGGAGCCCTCTCCTTGTGTTTGAGATTCCTTTTCTGACTTTAAGAACTCTCTTGAATATAATCAGTGAGTAATCAGAAGAAGAAGAATAAGAAAATCTCTTAAAGAGTAAATGATAAAAATTTGAAGATCGTATAAGAACTCTTTCGGAATTTGCAAGTGTTTGGGAAGAGTTTTTGTTCTGTAAAAGATTGGAAGAATTCGTGATTTGTAACAGAAGAAAAAGTCACTTATTTATAGTTTCAAAACCAAAGGGATGTGTTCTTTCATGAAAGGTTGTAACTTTTCAAATTTTTCATAACAGCCACTGGTAATCGATTACATATACTGTAATCGATTACACAATTCAAAAAATTGTGCCTTTTCACGAAAGGTTGTGACTTTTCAAAATTTTGTCATAACGGCTTTCTGGTAATCGATTACATGAAAACGGTAATCGATTACATGATTTAAAAAATTGTGTCGTTGTCACTTTTGAATTCATAATTTGAATAAACAAGCTCTCTGGTAATTGATTACATAGCCTGGTAATTGATTACCAGTTCAAAGTTTTGAAATGATAAAAACATATATTGCCAAACTAAGTTTATGAAAATTCGTAGAGATTCTTTTATACAATAAAAAAGTTAATTTATTTTTCTAGTTTAATATTAAACTTGAATCTCTTGAATCTTTGTCAATGTAGTTTTGTTCTTTTTGCTTTCTTGCTTTTGTATCTACATTCTTAGTCACTTTTGGCATCATCAAAATCTGTAACATTTTAGCATTTACAATTTTAATTTAAACATCTATGGACAAATCCATAATGATGCCAAAGTAAAATGAAAGAGGAGATAGTAAAATTGGGTTAAAAGGAGTTAGAAGTAATTTGAGTATTTTAAGATTTATTTTTAATGTGGTAGGTGGGAAAAGAAGTGGAGTAAATATTAAAAGAATTTCTCATAAAATCTCAACAGAGAAATGTAGAAGCTTTTTTAGACTTTTTTACCTAAATGCTCCTCAACCTAACCTAACACAATAAAAAACCTTTGAAAACAAAATAAAGATATATAATTTATTTAAACACTGCACATTACTATTCATACTCTCATAACAAAATACACTCAACATATTCTTATATTCCAAATTCGTTAATCTTGAATATATAAAAATATAAATTTTAGATTAATTGATCTAGAAAAGTTATCAATATTTAGTTATGGGTCAGTTTATCCAGAACATATGTCAAAATAATTTTTGAATTATGTGATTTGAATAACATAAAGTTAAAAATTAATTCTAGATTAACTTATTTGGAAGTTGTATAGATAATGAAATTTGTATAAACTAGTTCAAAATAAGAAACAAAGTGAAGAAAATATCAATTGGAGGTGTACCTATTGTGTGTCATAGAAGGGAGATGGTTGGAACATCGCTGGGAGGTTATGCCGCTGCTGAAGGAGATTTTATGGAGGTTGTACGATGAGAGTGATTATATTGGAGAGAGGAGAAGATGGTATAGGGAGAAAGGAAAGGAGATGCTGTTGAGTCATGGATAAAAATTATACAATCTTAGGTTAAAAGGTAATAAGGATGTGTTGGGATTTTTAATAATGACTTAAATACATGTCCCACTTTTTTTTTAAAATTTTAGACATTATGTCACCTGTGTTTAAAATTGTGATATTATGCTCTCAAATTTTTAAAATGTGTAAATTGGTATTCTTCAATGAGTTGTTCACGTTGATTGTTAACTTTAAGAGTATTGACCACCACTTGCAATAAATTAGGTGACATGACAGATAATTATTGCTTAATAAAATGGTTAAGTTAATGTTTTAGCTGAATGTGAGTATTAGTGGGGAATAACATGACTAATAAAACAAAAAATAGGTCTAAATTGATAAAAAAATGTCTAAGTTTGTATCAAATTACCTTATTAGTCATGTTCTTCTACCTATTAACACCTATGTTTAACTAAAACATTAATATAGCCCTTTTATTAAGTAATAATTCTTTGTTATGTTACTTAATTTCTTACATGTGTCGGTCAACACACTTAAAGTTAACAAAATCAATGTCAACAACTCGTAGAGGAGTATCAGGTCACACATTTTTTAAATTTGGGAGCATAATGTCACGATTTTAAACTTTAGGGACACAAGGTCTAAAATTCAAAAAATTTGGGGACATAAATTATATTTAAGCCTTTAAAAATATAGTTTAATTAGTATACACTAATAGTGTAAAAGAGGTTTACACTGACGTTCAATCACAAATCTTCATTTATGACTTTTAAAGCATTAATTGGTAAAGTCAACAAACTTACCATAAATAAAGAATGGTAATTTAACAACAATGTAAAACTTTTTACAATGTAAATGCATATTAATTAAACTCTTAAAAATATTTTAAACATATGGGGTGCAAATAGAAATAGTGGGATGTTAAAAGCAAATGCCCAAAATAAAATGTTAGCATGCATTTTGTGTAAATATATGTGATTCAATTTGGAGAAGGAGAGAAATAGTCATTGGTGTTTTCAAGCCAGGGCTAGGCACAAAATGGCAACCCAACCCAATTCGATAAACCCATGATAAAATTTTATATTTGATTTTGAAAACAGAAACATGTTCAGTAAAAATGGTCTTGAGTGGTTCTGGTTTTTGGTTTTGAAATGTTTTTTGAAAACAGAAACGTGTTCGGCAAAAATGGTTCTGTTTTGACTTTTTACTCATTTTCGAAACAATTTTCACTCAATTTAAAAAACAATAAAATCTTATTTTCAGATTTCTGTTTTTATTTTTATTTAAGTGAGTCATTTGTCATCGACCGTCACTTCTGACCAGAAGTCACCAGCTGTTACCTCTGACCAATAATCACCGATTGCCACATCTGTCCGACGGTCACCGATCCTGAAGAAGTTAGAAAATGATGGGAGGATTAAAAAATATGCAACCTTTAATTTCGCATATAAATAAGATGCTAAAAAGGTGACTAAACTCTCAAGAGCATATGTGGGAAAGGTGATAAATAAAGGAAATACATATCTAACACAATAATTCTTACACAAGGAAGATATTTTTGGAATAAGGGCAACCCCTATGGGAATGAATATGGTCTTGTTGGAGATGCGTGATGAGAAGGATGTTAAAGAGTATATTAACAAAAGCTTCGAATGGATGAGGTTGCAGTTAAGTGAGATTCATCCTTGGGAACCTTGCTTATTGATTCCGAAAAGAGGATGTAGATTAAGTGTTTTGGGGGCACTACCTCATGTTTGGGAAGACAAATTTTTTAAACAAGTGGCTTCCTTTTATGGAGAATTTGTTGGTCACTGATAAAAAAGAAAGACTTGACATTGACTCGGTTTGCTTTGTCCACTTGCGTTCAATAGTTAATTAACTTTGTTTTGAGAGTGAAGATTGATGATTTGGTATATAAGATCAAACTAACTGAAAAGGGCCCATGGGATGGGAAGGAGGAACAAAAATCAATGGATTTATATCCTTGCTGGGAAAAAAGATCTTGCCATGATCAAGATGCAGTAGCTGATATGTTCTAAAATGAGATGCGTATGAGAGACCTGTCAACGAAGTAGTTCGTCGATTGTGGGAAAGATGTTCTGAAACAAGTAAATGTGAGTCATGGGTGTATATCCTTTCATTGTGCAACCTATACAGATGACGTGGGTATCTAATAAATTTCATATTCTCCAAGAACAAGCCAAAAGTTACGCTGATGAGGCACTTGGCTTAGGTAATATGAGTCATCCCTTCGTTTAGTCCATGCAGACGAACGATTTCAAAGCATTTCTCCAGCAGCTCAAAAACAGAGTATGGGGAGTAATGTAAGTGTCGGGGCTCACGCAGGGATGAAGCCAATCAAATAACATCTAGCAACTCCTAGTATCCTAAACAATGTGTTCTAACTACACAAGATGGCATACAATGTAACTCTTTATTAGGTGCCCATGCGAATTCAAAAGGGCTTTGGAATGCAATGAAAGAAATAGGTGTTGTGGGGTATGATTAAGATGAGCAGTATATTTATGAACTTCAACAGGTGGAAAGTAAAGATAAGGCACGAAAAGAAGGGAGGGAAGGAGGAAATTTCAAAAGGTTTGAATGAAGATTTTCTCTTTGAATGTTAGGAGGTTTCAGATCTAGTTAAATGAAAGAGAATTAGGATAACCTTACAATCAAATAAAGTTGATATCTGCTTACTCTAGGAAACGAAATGTGCCAAAATTGATGGTTGGGAGGTTACAGAGGTTTGGGGAAAGGTAGAGTGTGAGTTAAGGTTTCTAAGGTCAAATGATCTTAGTGGTGGAATTTTAATAATTTGGAGGAAATGGTTAATTGAGGTCCTTTGGCATATAGAAGGAGAAGGTTTTATGGGATTAAGGTTTAAAGAAAATGGCTCAAACTTGCTTGTTTGATAAATGTTTATGCTCTGTGCTCTTTGGCAGGGAAGAGGAAGATGTGGGGAGATCTGTTGATGACTAGAAGGGGCCTCCTTGATGTTCGTTGGTGTTTTAGTGGTGACTTAAATATGGTGCTAAATAGGAGGGAAGTAGTGGGAACATCAAATTACCACTCAAGGGCTATGATGGCAGACTTCTGGCAATTTATTGAGCAGATGGAGTTGGTGGATATACCTATATATGGAAAGCAATTTTCATGGATTTCTTCAAATGGCTATGCTGATAGTAGGTTAGATAGATTTCTTTTTTCGCAAGAATTAATTGATGTGTGGAAGATTAGCTCTCAGTGGATTGGATCTAGGAAGTTTTCTGATAATAGTTGGATCCTTACTAAAGATGTGACTTTCAATTAGGGGCTAAAACCTTTTAAGTTCTTTGATCATTGGTTACAACATCCTTCCTTCTATGATCTGTTCCAAAATTTCTGGGAATCGTCTGATACCTCTAGCTTACCTAGCAAAAACTTTTTAGTTACTGAAATGTCGAAGTTTAATTTAAAATTGTTGTTGTAAATTCTATTTTGATAAAAATGGAGAGCAAAAGAAAGATATGAAAATAAGTGTAACAAATTAGTTAAGGAAAAATAATTTATTCGTAGAGTACGAATTAAGTAAAACAAAACATCTTGTTAGTCATATAACAACAAGTGTTTGAGAATATATTTAATATTTTTAAAACTGAGCTGTGAAAATAGTTCATAGTTCAATCTTAATAAGATAGTTATTAATATACTATATTAATTATAATAAACAATAATATTAAACAAAAATGTAAAAAAAATTTATAATATTAAAATATAAAGTATCATAAATCATTCATCCTTTGTAAGTCATAAGACATAAGAAAAAAGTACTAGATTAAGAATGTAACTATTTAGGTTTTGAAAACTGGACTGACCAGTTCAACTAGAAAGCAGACCAATGTCCGATCCATTGTTTCAAAAAACCAGGATGCTAGGAACCAGCCAAACTGGTCAAGAACTGGGTGAACCAGCCAAAATGGTCGGTTCAAGGGTTAGCCCATTTTATTTTTTTAAAAAGAAAAAAATATAAAAATCATAAAAATTGAAAATTTGTGGTTTTTAAAATTTTAGGTACACAAATGAGAAATATTTAAGGTATTGCGAAATAAAAAATATTTAAAAGAAATTTTTGCAATTAAGAAACTTTTATTTCAATTTAGAATATAAATATTTATCAAAAAGTCATTTTAGGCAATGTGAGACTTTACCTCTTTTTAATATTATAAAGACAACAATACTTAAACTTAATAAGATGTACTATATTTGTGTATTATAAATCATATATATCTTATTTTCTGCTCAATATATTACTATATTAGTAAAAATAAATATAAAAAATAATATTTTATTGAATTCGATCCAACCTCGATTGAACCTTTGAACCTTAAACTCATGCCTTCATCGATTCCATGATCGGTCTAGTTTTCAAAACCTTGGTAATTATAAAAGAAAAATAAAGTTACTAAATACACCCTCATATTATTAAGTTAACACCCTTTTTATTAATTTTGAATTAAAAGAGTTGACTTAGGGAAAAGAGAGGTACATTTAGTAAAATAAAAAAATTAAATAAATTGTAAAACCTTTGAACCATCAATTTTATCAATTCTCCAATTTAAATATTGATTCTTTATGTAACCAATTTACAATATTCCATGGACCGATTTTCCAATCAAACCAGACCGGTTCGATTCTTATAAGACAATATATGTATACCTAATTATTAATAAATAATAAATGATGATATGTGGACATGCTCACATATCATATAATCTATCAACGTGTACAAATATCATATCATATAATGTTGTCTAGTAATAAATTAAAGAAAAACACTTATATACTATTATTGTAAAAGGTTTTAAAAGTTAATCATAATTTTTTATATAAAGTAAGTCTGCTGATTTTATCAATTAATACTTTAAAAGTCATGTAAACAAAAAGTTATGATTAACTGTCAATGTAAATGTATTAAAATTTTAAATTTATTACATAAATAAAGGGAGAAAAGGAAAGAAGAGATTATTGGAAGACTGAATTAACAACTTATTATTTTTTCTTTCAATCATGTCACGTTATAAGTTATAACCTATATATATTCATGCTCTCTCATTTCTTTTCTGTGTTAATTAGAAATTACACTACAAACATGTGACTTTTAATAACATTTTTTTATTTAACATTCGATAAAAATATTTCTAAAAGTTTTCGAAACATTTAAAAAAAATCAAATTATAAATAAATATTGCTAATACTTCTTTATCCTATTTTATCAAATATGGTATATAGTCAATCTTGCTGAAGCTTAACAATACTACTAATAGTCTAATAGGATTTACTGATATAAATTATACATTGATAATATTATTCCTAATTTGGCACATTTTTCAAATGTTGCCAAAGTTACATATGTGGTAGGGTTGGTATGCACCAATCTTTTTCCCTTACTAATTTAAGCTTCATACAAGTCTAAGCTTGTCAAGTGATGATTGCACATCTATCTGATCACACCCATTTGCTTCCAAGGATTCTCTATAAGTCATCCCATGGTATTTTTGTGGTTCTTCATGAACAAACTCTGTGCCTGGGCTAATGAATTTGTCCAATGCAGGTCCATGAAGTGTGACCACGGATATCCTTGGCACCTTATTGTTGTTCACAATAACTCGATGGATGTGACTCTTATACTTTCCATTTGTTAAGACCTAAGTTAAGGTTGAAACAAATTGTTAACTAGAGAGGAAGGTATAAATTTTTTCTTGTAGCCAGAAATTTATTATTTGCAGGTAAAGTGAACGGATAGCAGTTAAAAAAAAACTTTTAGCTGTTAATTAAACACAATTTTTTTCAGAGTAAACTTTTTTTTTTGTCATGTTTAATTACTTCCAAAAGGGCTTTTGTGAAGAAAAAAAAACTTGGAAACTGAGTTTTGTGAAAGCAAGACTTTAGGTGCATGTTTTGTTTAAAGTTGAAAATGACGTACATATGTTTCCATTTCTAATAGATAAAAACAAAAACAAAAATTTTGACAAATTAAATTACTTTTGTATCAAACTTAAGTTTGTAGGAATAACAAAACATGCATTAATTACTTTAGGAAATTGAGTGTACAAATTTAAGTTTATTAACATTTATCCATGCATGCTCAAAAGTGGTGAAACTATATAAATTGAATAAAAGTGTACCTCAAGATGATCACCAAGTTGGATGAGTATGGCATGATGGGGAATATAAGCTTTGATCCATTTTCCTTGATGGGATAGGATTTGGAGACCGCCATCAACATCTTGCACGAGTGAAATTACAAAGCCAGGGTCAGTGTGTTCAGGGATACCAATAGCCCCCTTGGATCTAGAACTGGGTGGATAAAGGTTCATGGCCATTACATCAAACCCTAATTTTAGGTTAAATTCCTTCTCTATGTAGTTTTCTTCAAACCCTAGGGTTTTGGACACAGCTCTTGCTAATCCAGCTGCTATCTTCCTCATTGCTTTGTGATATTCTTCTAAAATTTTGCTGATACAAGAGAAGAGGCAAAACAAAATGACATATATTAAATAATATGAAACTGACAATATAAAAAGTTTTATATTTTTATTTCATCAAATCTAATTATTTATAAATAACTTTTTAGTGTATTGATTAATATTCATGATTGAATGACTATGCTACTGGTGCATTTTTTTTTAGTATTATCAAAATTATGATAGATATAAAATAAAATAAATAATGTTGTTCATATATACCTAAGCCCTGATGGATTAGAAGGAGCATGGAACTGGGGATGTGCCACAACCTTGAGATATTCCCTATTTTCCCCAGCAGAGGAGTTCAGACCCCAACGAATTTTATCTGATGGGTCACTTTTGTTGAAGACCTTCCTCTCATCTATGGTTTTTGGATCAAAGAAATCAGAAAACCCCTTTAGAATACTGTCCAATACTTCATCTGGGATGGTGTGGTTCACCAGCTGATGCATGCATACGAAACAAAGTTATGTTATATGAAATAATTGAGGTATAATATTGTTAAACGAGAAAAGAACCTATGCATGACACGTATACGATATATTAAATATTAATGGGCTAAATTACTTTTTTAGTTTTTTATTTAATTCGTTGAGTTTGCTTTCTTTTTATTAATAAAAAGTTGATCTATTTTACCCTTAAATTTTTAAAATTGCTTCAACGTTGTCCTTTTATCTAACCTAATTGAATTAACGATCAATCACAGTGACAAATGTCAATTGTCACTAATATTGTTATACTAAATTTAACAGTAGAGACAACATTAATGTAATTTTAAAACTTAAGAAATTAAATTGAATGTTTTACCAATAAAAATATAAAATTAAATTCATTAAATAAAAAGAGAGATCAACAAAAAATAAAGATAAAGACAAGTGTTAAAAAAACTCCCTTTTTAAATCTTTTCTTAACTATTCGATTTAGAAAAGTTTCAGAAAGAGATTTAACACACAGTTTTCCTAACATTTCTAAAAGATAAATTAGCTATAAATTTTGAAGTACTCAAGGGTTCAAGAGAGTTTACATAGAAGAAGCCATATTCCTCACATGCTTGGCGAAGGTTTTCTAGGGCAAGAAATCGTTGAACGGGGTTATCAGAGAATAGTAGAAAGTAATCAACGGTTGGTATTTCATCATCAGAAGCTGCATAAGAAGCATTGTGGTAAATTGTGGCATTCACTTTAGGTTCGGAAGAATAGTGTAATTGGGTTACAGAAGATGTTATTTCAGCCATGAGACAACAACAAAGTGAACAAGAAAAAGCTTTTTCCTATATATTAAAGTATATTATCCGCAGTTAATCTTTGTCGAACTGAAATGCATGAACATGTTCTTTACCTATATATACACATGTATTACAGGGTGTGCCATGTGACAGACTAAGACTTTTGTTAATTAATAATATGAATTATCCACTAGGTATTTAATTGTACTTTTTTATCCTAGGTTTAAGAATTATTGTCTTGGGTCATGGGCCAACTTGCCCTAACAATTTCCGTATTCACATGCTGTTCGTTAGAAACGACAAACTAATGTTAAGTAGATCAAATATAAATGATACCTCCAAGCATCTACGAGCTCAATTATTTAACGTCATTAATTGAGTTAAGTACTAGCTAAAAGAAAATTAACCTGTGTTATATCTTTAAAATTTTGTTTATAAGAGATGATCTACGTGACAATTTTAGTTTTTTAACAAATATATTTTTTAAGATACGACTTATTAGAATTAAAATTATGATTCGGGAACAACCGATCAATTATTTAATGATTTTATTTCAAGCTCAAAAAATAAATAGTATGAAAATATTGATTTTTTAATTTTTTTAACCATTGAAATAAAATTATGCATAAATATTTTAAAATTGATATAACATTATAAAAATAAAAAAAATTATTTAATATTCTTTAAGATATCTAAAATAGTCACACAATTAAATTTTTACGATTAGAGAGATGCTCTTAGAAAATAAAAGGCAATATTTATTAGGTTTAAACGTTGAGGAAATTGCATATTCGTTAGTTAACACTAATAATTGATATAGTTTTATTTGAAAACCGTTGACTTTCCAAAGTTTTAGGGGTTTTGCTAAACAAGTAATTTTTATTTTTCATATACTAAATAAATTTTAGAGAGTAAGAAGATATATTTTTATTTTTTGAAAATGTATCTTTCTTTCTTCATTCAAAACATCTTTCATTGCTCTTTCGATTCCTTATTTAGGCCAAAGTTTATTATCATCAATTATTATATTTATATAAAAAAGTTTAAGTTTCTATGTACATAGAGACTTCATGTAACAATAGACCTCATTATTTTTTCTTTGCAAAATGTGAATTTTTATTTTTAATTGTTGATTAATAAGTACATTAATTAATGTTATTATGACCATATGTTTTTTTATGATTAATTTGAATATTGAAAAATTTCATGACGTTTTTATGATTGGCGCCAACTATTTACACACCTTCAAAGAAAGGAACTTTATATGATTAATTTGAACATTCAAAGGGATGGTTGCATATATGCTTGTTCCCATGTATAATTAATATGTTTTTTATAAGCCAAGTGAAATTTCATTAATTAAAAATTTTGAATAGTAAAAAATGTTATCTTAAAAAATTTACATATAAAAGAAATTCAGTTACTTATTAAAAAGACACTCCATTTCCATTTCAGCGGTCAAAAAATATTACCTACTCTTCGCACATGTAAGGATATATACAAGACTCACTTTGAGAAACTATAATCAATATGTGTAGCATTATTATTTCTATTTTCTAGTAATTAACAACAAATTATATATTATGTCAGCTTGAGCATTTGTATTAGAGATTAATATGATGAGTTAATTCTTCTTCAATATAAATGGATGAGGTTGTGCATACATTATATTTGAAGCAGAAGTTTTAGACATTCTTTTTTTTTTAAATTCCATAAGCTATATCTATGGATTTGACTAATTATTTTTAAATTGGGCGGTAATGAAATAGTTGCTTTGGTGTTGGAGCCAAGACAAATTTCTCAAATGTGGGGGCTATTATTATGAACGGTAGAAAATTCCCTCATCATTTTTCTCTTTATAGTATTTCTTTTGTTAATAACAGGAAGATAAATGATGTAGCATATCTTCTAGCTAGGAAAGTCATCAAATATGACAATGATCATACGTACTCATCTTACAATTCTACAATGTATCTATTATATAGTTGTGGAATGAAATAGATCTCATTTTGTAAAAAAAAAAATAAAATTTTATTGTAGTTGTGATGGTAAGGATCATGACCAATAACGGTGATAATAATTAATTAACAAATAAAATTGATATTATAATTGATATATATTTAGATATGATAACAATTAAAATTTTTAGAGACTAGATTTTTTATTGTGTGAATCTTTTAGATATTTAATACTTACATGGGTTTAATTAAATTTGAAAACTTACATATTTTAGGTGTTCCATTTTGATTTGCCGATTGATAATTAATGATTGACACACACAATCATACATACATCCAAACACATTCAAATTGGAATTTAAATTTGAACTCTTATATTTTTAATACAAGTGTTCAATTTTATTTTAATGATTTGACACACTAGAATGTAATAAGCACAAATATACACAAACACATATGTACACACAACCGGTGACTTATACCTACATGCGTGTACATGTGTGCAGTACACACATGATTAGTTACATTGCAATGGCCATCGTTGTGGTTGTTGTTGTCAGTATTGGTAATGATTGTAGTGGTAATGATGATAACAATAACGACAATCAGAATACGATGAAAGTGAAAACAATCAACGTGATATTCTTAACTTGTGATGACAACAATAAGCATGATAACAATGGTGACAATAGTGTCACAATGATGGTATTTATGATAGTCACGCACTCATGTTTCTGGTGTAGCTTTTGGAAGAATAATAAAAATGTTCATGATGATAAAAATAATGGTAGTCATTGTGACAATGATCATCATAAGTTAATGATAATTATATTAAATATTGTATAACTTGATAATAAATCTTTTAGATGTAATTTTTGTTTGGAAAGTTTTAATTTAGATATATATTTGATAGTTAGATGAAGTTTTAATTCAAATTTTAACTATTTTAATTTAGGTCATTCATTTTAATCTAGTGGTTAATATTAGAAATCCTCATTCTCACGCCATTTTCATATATACAATATGTTACATGTACATAGTATTTTATTAAATAATAATATATCTTTACCTAAATGCTTATGACAAGGTGATATAAGTAAAAAAATGTTATTTTTTATTCATATATGATATATAATTTACATAAATAGACTAAATTTATACCGAGAAGTCTACAAATTTGAATATTAATGGATCGTCATCAACATATGGATGATTTTATTGTGATCCTAGTAATAAGTAGGTGTAATGGTTATCTGGTTTATTCTGTCATACGGAATAAGATTATTTCAAGGGTGAATTTGATTATGGGATTGGTTTGTTGGACCTTATCAAATTTCAGTGTTGATCGATCTTGATTTAAGGCAAGGGGTGAGGAAAGTATACATTCTTATTATATTAATAAATATAAGCGTCTTATGGGTTGTACTAAATACTATTGACCATACATTGTTTATCTTTAGGTAATGCGTACGTACGTTAGCATTACTTATTATACACTTTATAATATATAACAGTTGATCATGAATCAAAAAGATGTAATGAAACCTCAATCCTCGTGCGCATTTGCCATAACAATACTTACAGTTTTATTAATCAATGGTCCAATTTGGCGATGCAAAGAAAACTCAAATTTGCATAAGCAAACACTGAATGAAAACAACAGGAAACGTAATTGCTGGATACGGTAATTATTTTTCTGAATATATGAGCTAAAATTTGCCCTCATATAGGTGATAAAAATAAGAGTTTTAACCACTAATGGAAGAGATTGTACCCAATATATAGGCTTCCCTTAATTAATATCAATTTGTAATTAACCTTCTTTGAAAACCAATTAGTAACTATGTTTATGCATGTGCCCTGTGATCAAATTTATCGTATTCCTAGTCCTAGAGAAACTCTATTATGATAAATTCATTTTTTAGAATTTTTTTATGATTTGTTAAAATTAATTTACTAAAAATCATTATTTTCAAATATTAATTAAATATAATATTTCCTCCTTAGAGATTGAAAATGATGGTTGATGACTGACGGTTGACATCAGAGGTAGAAATTTGAGGTGGTGGTCGATGATTGACAGTTAAAGGTAGCAACCAGTAATCGGTGGCCATAGATAGTAGCCGGTGATCAGCGTTCAGAAGTGGCAGCTAGTGACGACAGTCGGAGGTGACAGCTGGTTCCTACTAGTTAGAGGTGGTGGTTGGTGCCCGCCGATCAAAGATGGTTTGTATAGCAAGTGACATAAAGTAATGAGTTTGAATAAAAATAAAGACAGAAATCTAAAAACCAAATTTTATTTTTTTTTAAATTGAGAAAAAATTGTTTTAAAAACATATAAAAAACCAAAATATAATCATTTTTATCATGTTTTTGTTTCAAAACTAAAAATCAGAAAGTCAAAACTAGTCAAACCAAACTAATTGGTAAAATTATTAAAAGAGAAGACTATTCAATATGTACGACCAATTTTTTTTTTGTAAAATTTGTTTTCAGAAAATTAATAAATACTCCAAATTTCTCGTACAATTCAGTTAAAAAAAGTATTTTAAAAGGGAACATGCATATGTTTTGAGATTTTTTTTTTGTTTTTAAAAAAGGGTACAAATGATTTAGGAATATTTGTATGTATATTTGGATTTACATTGATTTTGAACTCAAATAAATTTTTATATATTTAATTTCATTTTTAAAAAAAATTAAGGTTGATTCTATGATAAAGAAAGTCGAATTAATTTTTAGTTTGGATTAATAATTTTATACTGAAATTTACTCTAACTAATACATATTTATAATGAAAGACTGTTTCAAAATCAATTTTTTATTAAAATCAAATTTAATAAAATTCATCCAAATTTCCTTTAAAATCAATTTTGATTAAACTCATCATATACCGATTTTTTCACACTGCAACTTTGTTGTTTACATACCTCGGTGTTGATTGCTTATTCAAATTTGCATCTAACATTAAAAAATTTAAAAAGTAATTACCCGTCTGAAACAACTTTATTAAACAAACAATTCTACGTACTGACTTGCAAAACTTGTACGATTATATTACGTTTTTGAAAACCATTAACCCTAGCCATTAATTAATGCTTTCACACCTAAATTACCATTTGCACTCTACCTGTTTTTGGTTTAATTATTTTTTATTTTCTTTGACGTTGTTTTATTATTATTATTATTATTATTATTATTATTATTATTATTATTATTATTAGACAAATAATAATATATTAATAGGTACTAGAAGTACCAAAAAAGAAGACATGTTTGATTATTTAATGTTTAATAGTTGTAATCACCGTAAATACTTAATAACCACCAATATCCACCCTTACCTTTTTAGTTATCAAATACCGGTAGGCACACGTAGAACTAGCTTGTATCTCCTAATCAAGCTTGTATATCATGGTTACCAAGACTATACGTATCAATACGATGATTTGTTAAAAATAATATTTTTTGTTTTGATAATAAAAAATTTTAACCTTTTGATCCTCAATAAGATTTTTATTTTTTTTTATCCTTTTGTTATTTAATTACTTTGGTTAATTAAATGATGATATTTATCTATTTATACTTATTATGTCATAAGTTTGATTGATATACTTTTCTTATTTTCATTCATTATTGATTAGGCTCCAAGATTTGAATCTGCATTGAATATTATTTGTTTTCATTAGTTTTAAAATTTTATAAGGTGAAAAGTAATCATCTACTGCATTAAATATAACTTATTCTAAATTTATATTGAAAAATATGATTTCCGGTAAATTTTAGAAAAAGAATGTAAGATAAGACATCTCTAATGGAAGCAAACTATTTATATTGCTTCATTTATTGAAAATTGTGTTAGGTCGTTGTGTTATGTCAATACTAAGCAATTCAAATACAAATTCACTCTAATAGTAATAAATTTCAAGAAATTTATCTTTTATATTTTTTTTTTATTTTCACTCATTAATTGTGTTAGGTAGTTACTATATTAAATATACTATTAAATGAAGCAACAATTGGTTCATGAAACAACTCAATCTCAATCTCAAAGCATCTAGTTGTATCATGTAGATGTGTTCTAATAATAAAAATTTATTGCTCGGGTTGAAAAAATCACAAAGAAACCTCACGGGAGATGTTGCATTTTTTCTCTCTTTCTATATATATGGGTAGGATTCCTTTGTCAAACTTTCATTTTACGATAAGTTAACAAATGTATAAGTTGATTATGATTAATATTTGATGTCAATGAATTCAACTCCTATGAACATAGATTGTCCTTGAAGTGCCTAAAGTTACAATTGTAACCAATCATAATAATAGAAGTAATTAACTATTATATTGGTTCATGTATGTATGTGTTGACTATATAAATAAAATTATAATGCCATGTATAGAATTTTTTTAAAAAATGTTTATTTTAATGTTGTATTTATATAATATCAGGAATAACTAATATTGAATAAGTAGTGTACTTAGATTAAAAGAACAAAATATACAAATGAGTTTGGGTAGAGTTACATCAAACCTTATCCAGTGATTCACCTAGCCAACCATGAGGGTGGAGGACATGATAAGTGGATGGAGGGCACAAAAACAGAGGTGAAAGAAGGGAAAACAGTGAAGAACCATGTCTGGACTGCTCTCTAGTATGTTTCTGCGCATTTCTGCAACTCACTCTGTAACCCCTTTAAAAAGTAGATTTTTTCCTTTTTAACGGGTTCTGATGCAACATTGGCGCCTAGTGGGGGAAAAGTGACCACTGGGCACCATAACAACTTCAACCCTATGTATTCACGGGCACTAGCGATGGTATTGTGACCAATGGGTGCTCAGAATTAAAAATGTAGTTCTCTTGGGTTGACTAGCACTGGGTGGTCTGGGAATGGGTGCTCGAGCTAACTCACACCACAAAAATGCTGGTTCTTCTTACCTTTCTTCTATCCTTCTGAAAACTTGACTCAAAACACAAAAAATCATGAAAATAACATTAAAAATTGCATAAATGAAAACCTAAGACTAATTTCCTAGACAAATCTAATTTTAAGTTAAAATAGAGGAAAACAAGATCTTAAATGAGAAAGAATTATGATAATTTCTCTATTTTACCTATGTAAAAATAGGTAATTTAGGCAGTTATCATGAGTCGTTGACCAGTATGGATACTCTTGAAGACATTAGACCCACTGATACCTAAGAGATCCACTTCTGACAGAATTCCATTCTTTCCATCATGTAAAGGAACTCCCACGACACTGAATTATATGTCTTCTCAAAATAAAGTTTAAACACAAAACATTTCTTCTTTCCCTGCTTTGCCTTGTCAAGAGCTTTGTTTAGAACCATTGTGTTATGAAGGAGATGTTTGCCTATAATGAAGGCTCTCTGAGAGTGGTCAATGATATTTTGTAGTACTTTCTCTAGTTTTCTTGCTAAGATTTTTTAGACTATTCTGAACATACTTCTAACTAAAGATATCTGTCCATACTTATTTAGGATTTGTGGGTTGAAGATTTTTGGTACCAGAGTTACGAACTAGTTGTTACTCCATGCCACCAATTTTCCTGAGGCAATAAAGTCATTCATGAATTGCATTATGTCAACTTTAATAGTTCCCAAAACTTCTTTATAAAATTAAAGTTTTATCTGTCCAGGTCAAGACTCTTGTCACTTCCACAGCTCCAAATAGTTTCTTTTACTTTTGCCTTTTCAAATGGTGAATACAAGACATAATTATCTTGTTCAAAGATTTATTGGAATTGGACTTTATCTAATGTAGGTCTTAGGCTAGAATCTTTTGCAAATCTATTCTCAAAGAACGGTTTTCTTAAATATCGTTACTATCTCCAAATATTTGTTTAAAAACTCAATAAAATATATGAGAATTATATTGAAGTGTTTTATAATTAATAGCATATAGTGTACTTTAGAATTGAAATGAGCTACGTTTTTTTTGTTTTATTTGATTCAAATGTTTTTATTCTTTTGAAGGGTTCACTCTTTATATTAAAATTGGCGTTTCTTATGCTCACCAATTTTGTTAGTTATGACTTATAACAAACTAAATAACATATATTATTTTAAATTGTGTGTGACTAACATGTTCTCAAAGCATTTGAGTGGTTCATCTCTCTTTAATGTGGTAGAATAGATAACATTGATACTTTCACTCCTTCATCTGCATTATATACTAAGTTTAATTAACTTTTTGCTCTCATATTTTGATTTTGGTTCGGATAAAAAAAAAATTTAATCCCCTTTAAATTTTATTAATTGTATCTTGTTATTTACAAAAACAAAAAACTATTAAATAATCACATAATTACTAAAATGTAACGTCATACGTACTTTCATTTATCCATTTGAATTAGATAAGTGAAGACTAATCACTGTCACGTGTATTTTTACTTATAATTGATAATAAAAAGTTTTAAATTTTCTTGATGTAATCATCACTTTTATCTTCTTCCTCTTCATTCCAACAATCATCCAAACTCATGTTTTCAAAATAAAATTTCATGATGTTAGTCGCGTGATATTTTTTTTTTATACAGAAAAAATACTTTCAAAACTAAAATTTTAAAAGAATTAAAAACAAAAAAATATTTTAACGGAGATCAAATTCAAAATACAAACTATATAATTGACTAAATTGTTAGTTAAATAATTATATTATGATTTTTTTTCAGTAGTGTAACGTACCCAGAAGAATCACACGAGGGGTATGAAAAGGACCGAAGTTTAAATGTTAAATAAAGACAAAGTAGAGAGTTCTCATTAGTAAGTTGTTTTATTTTCACTTTCAAAAGCTATGACATGCTTGACATCTTAAAAGTTTATAGATTCTAAACTTGATCTTCATAGTAACTAGTTTGGTAATTTTACTTGTCACTTCCAAATGCTATAACACACTTAGCCACTTAAATGTGGCATCTTCAAAATTTTTACATTCCAAATGCAGGAACTGGAAATTTGAACATGATACAACATGGGAATCATCACATTTCATAACATTCTGTTTGTGGATCAATTTTCATCCCCACGGTAAACCTGTAAATCCCAATCAAACACAATACACTGTGTGAGGAAATGAACAAAAAATATTAAACTAACAGTTGAATTGAAATCAATAACACTATTGTTGTGATCACCTCGCAATTTCTTTCCTCACCAAAGCTGACAGTTCTGACCTTCAACTCCCCTCTAGTTAACTCATCTAATATTTCAGCACTGCCACTACCTATTTCCTTTGATCCAACTCGAGGTGATTCCTCTTCCTGTTAAAAAGTGAACAGCGCAAGCTCTTTCATATCCTCATTGGAAATGAAATAGTGATACAATTAAGGATGGCATCATACCCGGAAAGATTTACTGAAACTTAGTGCTGGAACAACAACTATTTCTTCATACTCAGCCGCATCTAGTTCCCTAAGATGGTGATGCTTGAACAACTTGGGCAGTATATGCTGCCTCAATGGGATCAGCAAAAAGAAAGGCAAGGGGAACAGTATTCCAGCTATGGGAATCCATGTCACTCCATAACAAACCAGGAAATATACACATTGGAAGAGTGTGAAAATGACTATGTATTTGTAAGGTACTGACTCAACATAGGAAGCATGGTCCCCTTCCAATAACCTCCCAAAAATACATAGGTTGGTGTTAGAAAGAGAATTAATGGAATGAAACAATTGACAATGAAAGTTCCATGCTTTGGTAAACATAATGAAACAATAGTAAGTTAGTAACTTTGACTTACTTGTACCACCTACTAGGTGTTACAAAAAGAAGTAGTATCCTTTCCCAGAATTGATTTCCTGGAAGACTATCAATGGCCATATAAGCAAAATATCCCCACAGAACTGAAGTTGGTATCTTTTTTATGGCAGGCATAGCAAAGACCAATGCTCCTACAAGTAGTGATTGCAAAAAATTGCTCACTCTCTGCTCCTTTACTCTGACAGGCAAATAGGCACTGATGTGTTTCTCAGGGTCAAAGGTACTTATATTGTTCTGTCCTTTGTCTTCACCGTTTAGGACAACCTCTTTCAAATTCGCTAGTTCTTTGACCACTAAATGACTCTGCAAAAGAAACTTAGCTATGTCAATTGGCTTAATTGGACAGGGGATTAAAGGCTTGTGCTTACATCTGTAGAGTTATCCATTTTTATAAACACTGCTTGCATCTTCCCATAGATTTCAGACTTGCTAGCTTTCAGCCTTATGCTCTCCTTGACACTTTCAACCATCTTTCTTCTGATCAACTGTTATTAAAAAAGTCACTAGATCGAATATCCAATTCACTCATGAAATTTACTACAAATCTCAATACTCATTTTTTATTTATCAACCTCTTTCTTGAGAACAGCTAGGCTCTTGGTGTGCATAGGAGACTGAGGCAGAACTCCATTTGAAGGGGGTAAGCCAATCAATCCACAAAGTAAAGTCTGAAATATTTTATCCAAAGCAAATTATCAATTCCCTTCGGATCATTAATGTAAATGACAATTAAACCATTACACAATTAAGTACAAGAGAAATATACATTTACCTATAGAAAAAAAGAGATATACATGAAATTATAAGATTGATTTAATTAATAATGTCGATATGTAGGGAGGAAAGGAGAGGGAGAGTTCGTGAGAAACTTACATGTAAAAAGAAGAAGTAAAAAAGAAGGAAGAAGTGGCAAGTTTTAATTCATACTATATACTCAAATAATCAACATTTTATCGATCCCAATAAAACAGAGATATGTACCGTTAAGCCTAGCAACAATATGTCATAGTGGTATGCAGAAGGCTTCTTAAGATTGAACTCTTTCTGTTGTGCCAGCTGGGAAGCAACACTATGGTCAAAGAAGTAAAGCCCTGCTATCATTAAGGCTGGAATAAAAGCTGCAAAAATGTATCCTGGAGATACCTCCCCCATTTCCTGCACCAAACGTTCTTTTAGTAATCTCACAAAACTAACTACACAGTAAGAAGTGATGTGACTATATGCAACATGGATTACTTTGATTACTGTCCAATGATGTAAAGATTTAGATTCCCAAGCAAGAGGTAAAGTAAGCCTTCTGGGAACAACAGAAGGCAATTTACTTGGTATTGTGAATGATAGAGCTGTCCACACCACCACCATGAAAGGCACCCCATAATCAGCAATGAAACTTCTGAACCACCCTGTTGAATAAACATACCAAGTCAGATTCCCTACACCAACCAAGCTAATAATGGCTCAAATCACTTGACAAACCTGTTCCATATAACCATGACCTTGCTCTTCTGCTTTTTAAAGAAGTATAGAGAAGGCCAAAGGTGAAAATAATACCCAACAATCCATTTGCATACAACCAATGGAATTGGTACTTCTCCAATGTTGGGTCTCCCTCTTCAGGAATTTTAAACTCGCCTACAATTCCCTGAACTCACAAAAGCTTGTATCAAAGTCTTTTCCCATGTCAGTGATATTAATAGCAGAAGCTCAAAATTCCGCCAAAAAAATTCGCCACTTTATGACACTGTCATGATAGACATTTCTTCACAAATTCTACATAGCAGTTGACAAAAAATCCACCATATCATAGCGCTATTACGCCACTATAGCGATTATTTAACAACATTATACATGTGCTATGCTATCACCAAACATGTCACAAACTGACCTTGATTGCCTGTTGAATGAACAAGACTGTGATCAACATGCCAAAAAGTTCACCGGCAATCCTTGTAAATCTTTTGATAATATTTCCAGCATTGAATATTGCAAGAAGAAACAGCAAAAGAGAAGTCCACACACAAACCCTGCGATGTTAGTAATATCTATTAGACATTGGTTATAGAACAAATTTGGGCTACATAAAGAACACTTTCTTACCATCCTGCCCAAGCTAAAAAGAGTTCTCGTCCCAAGGAACCTCTATCTTTGGCAAAGTTGTACAAGTAGGTATACATGATGATGGTGGGTTCAGCTACTCCCACTATTAGGAGAGGCTGACCACCCAAAATTGAGTGTATGATTCCACATATAGCTGTGGAAGTCAGTGCTTCTACCGTGCTCAAGCTTCCATCTATATACCATAGATACAGAAATAAGAACTAATCTCTAATGATTAATTATTTTCATGCTCGAACACACGTATGAAGTGAGTGTCAAAAAAGTTTGTACTTAATATATAATAATACACACACTAGTTTAAGGTCCTCGTATGGAGATTTGAAATTTATAAATTCAAAAATTAGCTTTTGTTTTAAGTTTTTTCAAGTTTTTAAAAGCAATATTATTATAGTTTCTAAATTTAAAATATTATTTTTAAATTTTAACCACATTATTTTTCTTTTAAAGATAAAAAATTGATGTTAATAACTGACTATCATAGATGAAAGTTGAAGGGAGCGACCAATGATAACTGGTGACTACCGATCATGGTGGTAATCAGTGACAGATAATCGGAGGTGGTTAGCAGTGATCGTCGACCAACTACTGGTCAGAGGTGGTAATTAACCGTGATGAATGATGTCAAGTGATGAATTTAAATTAAAATAATCAGAAACAGATATCTGAAAACCAAATTTTATTCTTGTTGAAACTGAGTGAAAATTGTTTTAAAAATAACTAAAAAAACGAATAAGAACTATTTTTACCAAACACATTTCTAATTTCAAGATACATTTCAAAACCAAAAATAAAAAATTTAAAAGATTTTAAAAACTTTCTCTTAAAGATATAAGTAGATTTTACCTTCCTAAAAAACTCTAAATAAAAACTAAGTTATTTGTTAACAATTAATTTTTTAAGCAGCATATTAACCATTAATTTTTTTTAAAATATAAAATAAGTTAACACTTTGATGACCTTTATGGTCATAGGTCATAGGCGAATTTTGATATATTTGTTAACATGGAGGACACCCAAGTATTAGACTATAAATTATATATTCTAAAAAGCAAGTGTCATAGATGAAGAAATCCTAAAAGAAGTATTTGAACAAGTTGCTCCGTGTATGAAAGAAGTATATATGTTACATTGGCAAACATGTTTTGTATTACATGCATATATATGGCATGAGAGAGAAGAAGAAGAAAAACCTGTGTCTCTATTTAGCTGTTCGCCAAAAGCAATAACAGGAAGAGCAGAAGCAAAGAAGATATAGGTAGTTGGGGCCAATATCCTGCCAATAAAAAACTAGTACTCATTAGAGACTAGTAACTTTCCAACAAGTTAATTTCCAATTCCTCCCTGAGAAACCAAACTAAGAAACTGGATAAGTTTTTCTATAATCATTTTTATAAGAAAAAATATAAAAAACGGTAATAAAAGTTTTTTCATAATTTTTTTTAAAATGTAAAACTTTTTTCAAATTAATTT
Organism: Psophocarpus tetragonolobus; assembly: GCA_037954015.1. NCBI lineage: Eukaryota > Viridiplantae > Streptophyta > Magnoliopsida > Fabales > Fabaceae > Psophocarpus > Psophocarpus tetragonolobus. Next base: position 28,684,846 of record CM075695.1, on the reverse strand, counting down.
TAACTAATATATAAAGTTGTATCACATAGTTTTTTTAAAATGTAAAACTTTTTTCAAATTAATTTTAACTAATATATAAAATTGTATCACATAGTTTTTTTAAAAAAATATACTTTATCTTGACTCATATAAATAAATATACATAATTCCATACATATTAAAAAAAATTAGTTATCATCATTTAATTTTTAAAATATTTTTATAAAAATCCGTATCATAAATAAAAAACAGTCATAATTATAATTAAATGAAAAATATTTTAAGAATAACAACATTTTATAAACAAAACTAGTAGAATTTTCTTATATTCAAGTAAATAAAAAAAAAATCAACTTTGTTTCCTTATAGATGAGTCTAAAAGAACTGGATTAGCTTATAAAATATCTCATAAGATTTAACTAGCCTGTAAAAATTATCTAAAACACTGTTTAAACTTTTTTTTTGTGTTTTTTTTTAAAAAAAACTTATAGAAGTTCCTTACCCGATTCCTGAATAGAGAGTAGAAATCCAATCATCTTTGTAATACACCGCTCTTTCTCGAAGATCGTTTATTACACCCTTAAAAGGGTTTTTCACACTTTCCATGTCTGCATCCACAGAAAATGTGAAAGTGAATAAAATAACATGAACCATTTTGGTTGTGGCTTTGATATTTCTTCACCGACCGTTTTGACAGGAAATAATAAGCACATAATGGAAACAGTTTCGATTTTCATCATTAAGAAACCATAACCCACGAAAACATGAGATATGCAATGAGAATGAATGTGACAAGGCTAAAGAAATCGCATTTACCCCAAGAAATTAAAAATGCCATACAGAATGAAAAAAAGAAAAAGAAAAGAAAGATAAATGATAGTATAGGTACCTATTAGTAGCAAAGGAAAATGAATTAGGCATGGGTATGGTATGAGTGCTTCTTATGGTATGCAGACTTAAGAAATTAATGTTAATAGTTAATTATTTATGTCAAAGTTGCCTCTCTTCAAGAATACTGACTGGTCCCCACTGTCACAAATTATTTATGTTAAGAGTTAAGAAATGAATTATATTTTAATAAAAATCAAACCAACAAACAAATTTTATTGCCATAATATAAAAGGAATTAATTTCATTAAAATGATGTTCTTCCCAAAGGTAGCAACCAATTAATGAAATTCATATAACTTGGTGTTTTTATCAAGACACCAATTAATGAAATTCATAAAGTCTGACGTTTCTTTGGGTCTGAATTCTCTCCACATGTAAAAACAGAAGAGTGTTCGGTTAAAGAATTTAACTATTTATTACAAATTCATTACAAGTATTTATTTTTATATATATTAAAATTATTAAATAGTAAAATAAAACGAAAAATTGCGATTTTAACAATGATTTTAAAGAATTAAGATAATTTATTTTATTAACTTTTAGATTTTTTTATAATTTTAATTATTTTTTTAAGCACAAAATTATATAAATTATAAGTTATTTTATATTTTTTAATATCGACCGAACTCATACGAGTCAATTCCTGACTCCCCGAGTTAATCCCTGACTCCAAGACCCTTAATTTAACCGAGTTGATAAGTAAGTCAAGTCTGATAACATTGAAAATTACAAGTAAAGTAAATTAATTTTCTTTTTGAAATTAAATTTTTAAGGGTTAGCTACCAAACTTAAAAAGTAAAAAAAATAAAAATAATAAAAATGGTTTTAATCTTTTATTAAACAAAATCTTGTAGCTCTAGTTTTGAAGACATCCATGATTTATATAGGTTAAGAATTTTAAATTTCGTAGTATTACATGATAAAAATAAAAATTTTAAAAATAATTATATTTTATTGTTAAATGGCTAGATCTGGTTTTTAAAATATATTTTTTATCTTTTATTTTGAATATGAATTTGAATTTTTAAGATTAGATAGAAATTTAAAACTAAGAAATCTTCTCCCAATTTGAATTTTATAAATATTTGACATATAATGAATAAAATAATCTAAAAAAAATTAAAACAAGTATTTTCTTTTATTTAAACTTGATTTTATGATTAGGTTAGAAGAATAAAAAAATTAAAAAATGAACATAAAATGTCTTATAAGTATTCTTGTGTAACTTCTCCACTTTCTTTTTTTAAATAGAATTTTAAAAATTAATTAATTAAAATTTAATTCTTATGATATCCACAATCATGAAATAGATAATTTATTTATTGAAATAGATGTTATTCTTAAATTTTAAAAATGAACTATTATTTAGATAAGATTAATATAATCATATAGCTTTAATTAGAGTATAATATGTATTAGATATTATAGTATTAAATTTCCTATTAGATATTAAACAAAAATTTAAATGAGAGAAAAAAAAGAGAAAATATTATAAAGTGTTAAGATCCTTTAACTTTAAACTTTTGTAAATACGTTTAACCACTACACTAGATATGTTATTGATATGTAATAAAAATTATAATATATATATATATGTATATATGATTTAATTTGTGTCTATATATATAGACACATGTTATTGGTAATAATATTATTAATAAATTTATATATATTCTATTTGAATATTTTTTATTTTATTTGGATTTTTGAGTTAGAATATTTGAAAATATATTTTCAAAATTAAAAAAAAATAAAGTAATTAAAAGGTTATTTTAATTTTTTTTAATTTATGCAAACTAAAGGAGATAAAGAGATTGAAAAATATAAGAATATAATTAAAATTATATTAGTAGTTTTTTTAAAATATTTGAATTTGAGTTTTGAAATAAACATAAAATATAATAATAAGTCTAAGAGATTATTTTAGAAAATAAAATAATCTTATCCAACCATTTAATAATGTAAAGCACAAATTAGATAGATGCTTTTTTAATATCTATTATATTTGTGTGGAGTCTCCATTTGATTGTGTTATTAGCTGCTGGCATTGCGTCCGCGTGCTTACGGTCGTACCTAAATTTAATTATAATTATTATAAGAATTGAAACCTGGCGCATCGTCATTCCTGTGCCTTCAAGTCAACCAATTCTTCATTACTGAAATTTAATTTTAAAACTCCCTCAAAGTTACGGTACACTTTTGTTAATTGTTTGAGAAACACTACTGCTGTTTGAGAAACACTTTTGTTAATCGTTAATTATTAGATTTTTTATTACTCTTAATTAAGTTTTTTATCGTTAAAGAAATATCACTTTTGATATATGAAATTTAAAAATATTTTTTTAGTTCTAAAATTAATTGAATTTTGTTTTAACATTGTTTGTTTATAAATTACATTAGTAATATGCCGAGAATGAGTTGAAATTTTTGGAATTGAGGGTTATGTTTTCAATTCTAAAACCCACAAAAATTGAAAAAATGAAATTTCATGTTTGTAAGAACTTATTTAATTAATAGATTATTAGTAGAAGAAAATAAATATTACGAAGAATTAAATGTTTAATTATTTTAGATTAATATAGTAATGAAAGAATATTTGAGTTTATTTATAATATCAATATTAATTAATTAATTTTAATAGAATAGTTGGGAGGTGAAAAGTAAAATATAATTATTATTCCTTGGTTTCAAACAATTTTAATTAAATTTTAAGATGTTTTGAAAAATCTATTTAGGAGGAATGCGAATAGTGAGTCGAAACTCACTAAGTTCACCCTCCACTTTTTTCTTCTTCTTTATTTTTTATTTCTTCTTCTTCAATTCTTTCTTCTTCCAACTGCCATCTCATATCTCTGTCTCTCTTTGATCGAATTTTTGTCTCTTTGCATGGTTAGCCTTCAATTGATGGATTTCAATGCCGCTCTTCCAAAGCTCTTGTTGTTGAGTGATATCTATTATAGGCAAATTTGTTCTTGAATCAACGAACCTTTTACTGATTGTTTTTATCCTTTTGTTCTCGTTAAAAGGGAATTTCTTTAAAAATCTTAATTTCTAATGTTCCTGTTTAATTTGGGATTTCTACTAAGTTCTTGTGAAATTTCTTTGGGTGGATTTCTCTATTTTCTTTGAGTTAGTTCTGAAAAGGAGAAATAGGTAAGAGAAACTAAATTTTTGGTTTTAATTAGAAATTATGAGTTAATAGCTGGGAAGTTGATTGATTTTGAGCAATTGGGATTTTGATTATGATTTGAGTGTTATGCAACATTTGTTGTTTTGGAGGATTGAAGATTTGAGTTTTGTTCTTGAAACAAGTTGTGATTGAATTGATTGGTTTGTAATATAAAATATTTTGAGATATGAATGTTTGTTGGAATTAATGATTGAGAATGTTTACGGTTTGAAATTCATGTTGGATGATAAGTATTTGAGATTGTTTTGTTGATTGAGAGAGTTTGTAATTACTTGTGGATGATTTGATGAAGTGAGGAAGAATTGCATATGGCTGGAAAATTGTGAATGATTGTGCAGGTTCACATTACATTGTTGTGGCGAACCCCACAAGGGTGTGATCAACTCCCCGGAAGAATTATGCATCAGAACTTCACCCATAGTGTTGTGAAAAAATTCACAAAGTTGTGCTTAACTTGCTGGAGAATAAATTTTGATGTTTTGAGTTGAAATTTTGCTAATTGTCATGTAGGGGGATTCTTTAATGCTTACTGTGACTATGGAATGGATAAATATGGTTAGTATTAATGATATTTAATATAAGTATGTGATTGGATAATTTACTGGACAATTTGAATGTGGTAATTATAGTAGGGTAAGTTAGGTTTGGTTGAATTGACTCTCTGTGATTGAAATTTAATATATTGGAATGATGATGATGTATTTGGATTTGTGATATAATGCATGATGAAGAATATATTTATTGATGTTATTGGTTGCGGGCAGTTACAGTTGGTAACTTGGATGATATGTATGGTGAGGTACATTGATGCTAAGGACACAACTGGGGTCAATGTAATCCAGAGTATCAGATATGCAAGGGAATATTCCTATGATTAACATTGTGGTCCTAGTACCAAATATGTAAAGGGGTGCCTAAAGAACATACTCAAATAACAACTATGTGTCATAAGGTGTCACGTAGACATTAGACATTAGTTTTTTGTTTTTAGATGAGTATTACTTAGACTTAAATTGGTGGTAACACAGTGCAGCTTGGATGCTTGCCACCAATTGGAAGGGGTTTTAAGCCGTCTCGGTGTCCGAACTCGATGTAAATATCCCGAAATGTGTCGAGTTTGAGTATGTTGTTGTGTGAAAATCTTGTACTCAAGGAAATATAAGTGTGTTTGACTTTATTGATGTATTTGTGACATTTAAGATATTTACATTTTAAATTTTATATGTTATTTTGCTTACTCTTGCTATGTTTATGTATGATTGCGATTATCGTGCTTTACATGAGAACAAATACATGTGACAGCAATAAAGATGTAGCAGAATTGGTAATGGATCAGTGACAACAGCAACATAATTACTTGTTTTGTGTAGAAAATAATTTAAGTTATGTAACAGAGCATGCATATGTATATAAATTAGGCCTTTGAGAAAGCTAGATGTATGGATTGACTGAAATTAGTCCATATGTTCTAAGTATGTATAATATTTACTAAGAATGACTAAGTTTTATGGTTGAAGTTATGTTTTGTATGAGTTGTATAATAGATGAGTTTTAATGGAGAAACATGTTACAGATCTATTTTTATGAGTGACGATTATATGTATCATTGTATACTTAACATTGAATTTTGAAATTGTTGTCATGTATATTTTAATATTGAATGTAATGTAATGAACATTTTATATCTTAATATTTGGGAATATAAATCATAATAATCTAAATAAATTAAAAACATAATTTATGGTATAAATAGTATATTAAATTTTGGATGTTACAACATGATGCAATGTCAATTTCCATTAGCTAATTCAAGAAATTCTTAACGGCGTTACCTGAAAAGTAAGGAATAAAAGTTATTCAACGACTAATTTTTCTTTTTATATTTCAGGAGTAAAAGTGTTATTTTTACAATTTAAAAAAAAACTTAATTAAACCTTTTTTTAATAGTAATTTTAGAATAAATGCTGTTATTGTGGTTATTTTTATCACACTCTTTTTCGAAAATTTGATAATTATGGTTTTTTATTATATAGAGGTTTATTTATTTATTTATTTTTAATATATGAAAGTATTTTAATTTTTTTATAATTTTTTAATGATATTTTATTACGGATTGTTATCCTAATGAAGGAAAGGATATTACAATTTGTGATTAACCAAATTTACTAAATAATTTAAAATTATTTTATTATAAACTGTGGCCCATACTGTAAATAAATTTAAGAGGAAATTACATAGACTCTTTGCAAAGTTTACTTTTATTACACGTAACATTTTTATATTTCCAAATCCTACCTAAATCACTCTTAAATTTTTAATTTTTATTGACTTAAATTTTCAAAGTTTTTAATTGCTTTCATTACGCCGGCCTCCTTTAAACCAGAAATATTATTACAGTAATTAATTTCCTTGACAAACTGAAAAAGAAAATGTAGAGTTGCTAGATAAAATATATAAAAACAAACCTAAAAAAATTATGTAAATTACCCTAAATTTAATTTAGATGTCTTGTTAAAATTATTTTGTGGCAAACCCTGCAAGCAGAAACAAATTTTCATATTTTATCTTATGAAAAAATCTTCTTAATATTTTTTTAATATTTGCAGGGATAAAACCTTCTTGGCAGTTGTGCATTCTTTATTGGGACTGTGCATAATTTGGCAATCACTCCCTTTATGGGTACTTTAAGTCTGTAACCATGTAATATGGGTAGGTTGTGTGGCCTCCTTCTGCACACGTTTACATATATTCTGTTTTTCAAAATAAATTTAAGAAAGGAAAGGAAAGAGAAATATGTGACTTTGCCAACAACAAATGTAAATAATTAAGCGACACGTGTGGTTCAGTCAACTATGTTGAAATAAATTTTACTATAAACACCTTGGAAAGATAATGAAATCAACAGAAATATATGTTAAAGAGTAAAATGAAGAAGGAATATGTGGAATTAGTATTTTAAAAATTGGATCGGACACCCTCGAATGAATCACTGATTAAATTGCATAACTTTAAATAAAATCAAATAATCAATACTGTTATATATATATATATATACATATATAATATTTTCACATAATAACCAAACCACCCAAGGCTTGAGAGTAAAGTTGAGAGGAAATGCTACTTCATGGAGTTTGGTTTAAACCTGTCCAGTTTTGTATTTTTTAACTAAAGTAGTTGGAGAATGGTTTTCGATTAGGGAATTAAATTCACACTTATTTAAATTTTATTTAACATTTATTATTTTTAATTTTTTTAAATATCAATTTTATTCTTTAATATATCTTAAATTTTTTTTCTTTAAATTTTTTTCATTCTTTATAATTGATTCTCTCTTCATCATCACTTCTTTTTCTCTTTTTTTCCATTCTCCTCTTTTTTGCTCCCGGCCTCTCTCTCTCTGTCATTCTTTTTTGTTTACTCATTGTTTCATTTATTGTTCTCTTTCTTCTCACATGCCCCCTACAATATGTATTTATTGTTTCACTTACACTATTCACAACTTCAACAAATCTTGTAGGAGAGTAAAACAATTTCAAAATTCTAAAATTATTTTTACTTCTGTGGTTAGATGTAGCCAGAGAGTAATTATTTTTTATGGAATGACCATTATTAATTTATAGTTTATTTTTGCATGAACATTGTTTGTGATATAGTTATTTTATTTTTATATATATTTTGATTTTTTGTATACTCAAATAATTTAGGGTTTAATTCATACTATATACTCAAATAAATTAACTAAACTAGACAAAATTAAGGTTTAATTCATACTATATATACTAAAAAATTTAGGAATTTAATTCAAATTTCAAATAAATATTGTTTTAAATTTGAATTTTGAAATTTAAAATAAATATATTTTTTAAATAACTAAAAAAATTGAAATTTGAAATAAATATTGTTTAAGATATTTTTTAAGTAAGAAAATGTTTTTTTAATATTATTTATAATACTTTTACATATATGCTTAGGACACATAAAACTATTTATAATTTTGATGTCGGTAATGAAGGTGTACGTCCAACTGCGTCTGAACCCAGAAGGTAAATGCCGACACAAAATAACCTGATTGAAGACCAACGTGTTGTGCTCGAAGAACCCGTGACAATGGGTTTTTCAGGAAGACTAGAAGATACTAGTCTTTTAGTATCATATAGTAATCTTGTAGCACATCACATCTGAATAGTGAAATAAGTCTATATTATTTAATTTATTAATTTTTATTATAAAAATCACATATTTATTATATTAATTTATTTAATAAATTACGTATTTAGTATATTTAGTTAATTAAATATTTGGTTAGTATAGTTCATTGCATGTATTATATTCATGTATTTAATTTATTATTTTTACTATAGTTATTTAATTTATTAATCTTTTATTATAATAATTACATATTTATTATATTAATTTATTTAATTAATTACGTGTTTTGCATACTTATTTAATTAAATATTTGGTTAGTTTAGTTCATTACATGTAGTATATTCATGTATTTAAATTATTAATTTTTTAGTATAATAATTCAATTTCTTACTTTTTTTAGTATAGTGATTTAGTTAATTTTTATTATACTAAATTTATTAATTATATCATAGTTATTTTTTTAGTATATTAATTTAATTAATTTTTAGTGTATTTAATTTATTATTTTTAGTATAGTTATTTAATTACTTATTATGTGTTGCATATAATGAATAATTTACTCTCTTTTTGTAGCTCCATACTCGAGCATATCTGTTGCACCTTGTTGGGTGCACCATATTTGTAGACCAGAGCAACAGCCTCTGTTTGCATAACGTTTCTCAAGTTATAGTTGTTCAGTGATTTTCAACGAACATTTGCATATTCTTAGGGTACAACTATATTGACACATCTGTATCATCATCTTGAGGAGACAAACTACAACGAGACCAGACAATTATATTGACACCATTTTGATTCAGATTAGTATTTTGTATAATATGCGGTATGTTTATACAATCTCTCATGCATTATGTATAATTGATATGGGTATGTCAATGTTTTATCCTGACTTAGGTATACAAATACTTTTCGATGATTGAGGCAAAATCATGACCTAAAAAAAATGCATCAACATGTTCACGTTTTGTTTATATGTAGTTCTTCGAGGTAAGAACTAAGAATGCTTACATATGCCCTCTACATAAATTCTACTGAGCAGGAGTTCATGAAATAGGCTTCCCTTTCCATAGTTCGATCCTCATGAACATTGAAACAACACTTCTATTCTCACAAATCAATAGCTTTGCTTGTCTTCTATTGTAGTATGTTTCCATAGTATAGTCATTTGTTTAGGTTAGCCTTTTTTTTATTGTAGCTTCATTCCTCTTCTCATATAGCATTGTTCAACAATGGGGCTAGAAGTTCATCTTATTAAGAATAGATAAGATCAAATAATTTTTTAATAATACATAAGAAATAAAATAATAAACATAAAAATTTGTAAAAAAAATAATTAAAATATACATTATTTTTTCATAATATTTGCAACAGTTGATCACAGAGTAAAAAAGTTTCCAAATTTGCATGTTCTATGACAAAAAAACTCACATATAAATCATTAACACAACATAATTTTTAGTCTAAAATTATATTTTTACTACAGTTAATTACATTATGAAAAAATAAACTTACTTGAGGAAGAAATTTTGAAGAAATCTACGAAAAGATAAAGTACATATTATGGAGAAGAATAAAGCAAGAAGAAAAGAGACTACAACGGAGAAATATAAGAAAAAATATTTACTTTTATAGGAGATATAAACTGAGGGTATATTAGTAAATTTGTAAATTTTATTTAATGATATTTGAAATTTAGGTACTTTAAAAATTATGACATTTGTTTTTATTTTTTATAATTCAAATTTAATTTTTTTTTATTTTATATTTAATAGAAATATTCAATATTCAGGTTTTAATAATTTATTTTGACATTAGTTTTTTAGTTTATTTTTAATGTTCATGGTTTTTTATTACATATTTAACAAATAACACTGTACCAATCAAATCAGTTTATTGAATAATATATATATATATATATATATATATATATATATTCTTTATTAAATAAGTTTAACGTAAAGTTTAACTCAACAATATATACGTGCTTAAAAGAATGTTAAAAATTATAGAACTTATTAAGTAGCCTATTATGTGTTTTTAATTAAACAATAAAATAAAATATTCTTATAGTACACAAATGATTTGCTGTATAAAATATTACTGTATAAGAATTTATTTTCAATAAATTAAATAAATCTAATATAATTTAAATGATAATAATTTATTTTAATAATTCAATAAGTTTATTATAAAAATATTAAATAAATTCAATACATTAAATAAATTATATAAATTCAATATTCAATAAATTTATTTTACAAACATAATAAGTAACTGATAAATCCTAAAATGTAAGAAAATTTGAATTAAAACCTACCCTAATCTAAAGTAACACCTACTCTTTTGAAAATTCCCATTTTATTTAACTTCTCATTTTATCCCTCATTCCCTCTCTTTTTTCTCTCTCTTGTATAATTTTTTTCATTCTCACTCTCTCTCCTCACCTTACTTTCTACCGTGTCCCTAATGAGTTTCTACTGTTACTATTGTTTTTTATGAAGAAGTCTTGTTATGGTTTTCACAATGCTAATATCATGGTTTACTACTAATTATTTAAAACAATATTTATTTAAATTTATTTTATTTATTTAAAACATTTATTTCAAATTCAATATAATATATTTATTTCAAATTTCAATTTTTTTAGTTATTTGAAACAGTATTTATTTAAAATTTTAAATTAAAAACAATATTTATTTCAAGTTTCAAATTTTTAGTTATTTAAAACAATATTTATTTGAAATTTTAAATTTAAAACAATAATTAAAACAATATTTATTTCAATTTTCAATTTTTTTGTGTTATTTAAAAAAATATTCATTTAAAATTTAAAACAATATTTATAATTCAAATTTCAATTTTTTTAGTTATTTAAAAAAATATTTATTTCAAATGTAAAACAATAATTAAAATAATAGTTATTTCAAATTTCAATTTTTTAGTTATTTAAAATAATATTTATATCAAGTTTAAAATAATAATTAAAGCAGTATTTATTACAAATTTCAAATTTTAAAATAAATTTCACACTTAAACAAAGAAATATTATATATATTTATATTAAAATTATAACAAGAGGTGAGGAGAGACTCATGGTGGGGCAAAAAATTAGGTGGGGAGAGAGGAGAGAGAATAAGGGTGGAGAAAATTATATAAGTGATAGAAGAGGAAGAAGGAATCAGAGTAAAATGGGAATTTAAGAAAAAATTTAAAAGAGTAGGTGTTACTTTAAATTATGGTAGTGTTAATTCAAATTCTCATATGTAATCTCATGCTCTGAATGGTGAAAAGCCTAACATGCAGCCAATTAAAACACATATAAAAGTTATAATAACCAACCATGCAACCAATTATTGTTAGGACAACTAATTGTTGTAAGCATTAAACTTCATTGTCCACCTTAAACTTCTCGATCAATCCACCTACAAATCATGAAAATGTCTTAGTTTTTACTCTCCGGTAATGCATTGCCAGATAATAAAAAAAAATACAATTTTTTTTTACTCTCCAGCAAAGATTAGCCGGAGAGTAAAATCATTGAGATATATTAGTATTTTAGCCACCCGTAGGTGGGAATTAAAACTATAGTAGGTTGGAATTGAAATTTCCTTTAATTAGTGTGATAAAAAATAGTTTTTTTTTTTTTAAAAAAAGAATTGAACTAAATCCTAAAACAGTTTTGTACTTAAACTTAAAAGGCATATTATATATTTTAAAAAATTAACTTAGAACTTAATTGTTTTTATAAAACTAGTTCATAACTAATTCAAAACAATTTTAGATTGAAGTAGTTTTGAACTGATTTTTTTTTTTGTCTGTGAATTTCCCATAATGTTGTGGACATATGGCTACAATGGTGTGGGAAACTAGAAAGAGTGTTTTTTTACTAAGCCCATTTTTCATAAGATTGTAAAACATCTTGCAAAAATGAGGGAAATGTTAGGTATGTTTTTTTATGAACAAAACACTTCCCACAAGGTTATGGAAATATTGGCAGGAAGGTGTGAGATCCATTATAAGAACTAATTTTTTTGTACTTTTTATCATAGGTATGCGCACATGGAAACATTTGTGTGGGAGATTTATGAAAGCTTTTCTTACTCAAATACTTTCCTACAAGGCTATGGATTTTCTAATATAGGTGTGGTCTATGCAGGAAAGGAACATTTTATACAGGGCTATGAAAAATTATATAGATGTGTGAGATGCGGAGAAAATACTTTTTTATAAAAAAAATATTGATTTTTTTTTAAAATTAGTCTAGTTCAAATAGAATTGGTTTAAAAATAATTTAGTTTGAACCAAAACTAGCTTAGTTCACCTAGATTCAGAACCAATTCAATTTGAACTGATTTTTTTGCATACCCGTATTTTTGGCCAACACCTATGTCTGCACTTTGTAGCAATGTAACTATAGTAGAGTGCCTTTGACTGCATGAGGAAGGAGTGAGCTTGGACTATGTGCAGTAGCAGGCTAGGATAACATGCAAGTCATTGCGATACAAGTATTATAATGGTGTTCAAAACCGAATCAAATTAAATTGAAAATTGAAATCCGAACCATAAAAATAAAAAAACTACAAAAAACTAATTTAGTCTGAAGTGATTTGGCTTTTGTAATGTTCAAAAAACGTGCGATTTAGTTTGCGATTTCAGTTGTTGAAACCATACCAACCAAACAAAATCGCTCATCTTTTATTTATTTTAGCAAATCCACATGAAGACATATATAATTACTCATTATTTTCTAAATTTTTATTATTATTTTAAATTAATCTTTAATTAGAATTTTTAATTAATATATGTATTAGTTGATAAATAAATATTTTAGTAAAAATATTTGATCTAATTTCATTGGATAAAAGATAACAACGACCAATAAAATGTAATGTTTAAAAGAATTAATTTTTTATACTTTAATTTTAATGTTTGCTACTTTTGTTTAATTTTATTGGAGGAGAATAAATTTTATATAATTTTGGAAATGAAAATTTTTAATGTTTTTTTAATACTTAATAATAGAAAATTTAAATAGAAAAATCAAATCAAATCAAATTGGTTTGGTTTGATCCTGATTTTATAATTTATCTAAACCGAACCAAACTATATCACACTTAGTTTTTTAGTTTATTTCGGACTAGTTTTAGACTCAAAATTGTATTAATCGCGCCGTAAACATCCCAACACATATTTAAACAAGATTGAATCATGAGTCATTTGTTTTCTTGGAAATTGGTTGGTTTAAACCGAGTGAATGACATAACAATTTAATATGTCAAACTAACCAAGTTACTCGTATCCGTCCAACTGCTTTTACCACCTGAATCTACTTTTAAAATTATGTTTCAAATTTAAAAGTTAAAATTTAGAGAATTTTTTTATGGACAAATATTAATTGTTAATGTGTTAATTTTGTTAATCAAGGAATTCAAACACATAACTTCTCTCTACATGCCTACTTTGTTACTCAATCAGCCTTATAATACCAAATTTAGAGAGGATTAGTTAATAGTTTTTCTTTATCCCTTTTGTTGAGTTGTTGTGATTAAATGTGACATTGGATCAGAAAGAATTAATTAATAGTTTTTCGTATAAAAATGTTTAAAGTTTCATTATAAGTTTTATTAATTAAGAATCTTGTAAAGAAAATTTTTAAAGTCTAATATGTTCACTTATATGTTTATGTTTTGTCATATCATAGTTTAAAAAAAATAAGTATATATTGCTACTTCTATTTAATTTTTAAATGAATTATTTTACCTAAGCGTCAAGTTTAATATTTAAATAAATAAATTTCTATATTATTTTATAATAAAAAAATTTAGAATAGAAGAGTGTCAAAAAATAATATATAATATAAATAACTCAATAAAACATAACATATATATATATATATATATATATATATATATATATATATATATATATATATATATATATATATAATTCAACTCATCCAAATATTGTTTTATACCATTCATTTATTTCTTTTCACCCTTTTCTCCACTCATCCAAACTAATGAAAAGAAATTCCTTTACTTCCTATTTTTATCTATCCAAACAACATATATATTTTCCATTATATTTTTTCTATTCTATCATTCTTATTTCTTTCCTTTCTCTATTTTACTCCTAATCAAAATAAAGCATAACAAAGTGGATAACCAAACATTGTTTAAAGGAATAAAAGAGAAAAGACTCATCAAGTAATGAGGTTCAAAGGAAGTTTGCAACCTTTTCATATCAAACATTAAAGAAAAATATCATGAACTGAGTTCCTAAACATACATTATTACAAACCAAGGTGACATTATCATGCTACCTACATTTGCAACACCAGCTAAAGCATTTGCCAGGTACGTTTTACAATATTTAAAACTAATGTTCTAGAATTGAAAAATATAAAGCAACAATGTAATAAAGAATCTCATTGTAAATATAAAGAATTGAAAAGAAAAAATATTTAATTACGTTAAATTGTTTAATTTGGTGCTGTCTGCCCACAAAGTAAAAGAGATGAAAGAAAGCAAGGCATGAATCTTTGGATTTGAAAAGTAATTAAGATACTAATTGGTTTAATATCTTCAACTTCAAACTAAATGCATGTGTTTAAAGTTTACTGCCACAACATTATTCATTGTTAATGTACATCAGAGCTAGACTATCGCCTATATATATCTTTCTTTGGCAGTCACTAATTCTGGTGAGGGTTCCTCAATTTCTTATGCTACTGAAAGTTAATGATGACAGTTTGGTAAGTATTGTTTATTTAATTCATTTCAGTAGCAAAGATGTTGTAACAATAATTCCAAAACACCAATGATAATCTATAAACTATATATGTTTGGCATGCAAAATGTTACTTGCTGAAATCACACAGTAGAATAGAGGCATGTGCTGTACATGACATTTTCAAATTGCCAAACAAAAATGCACAAAACTCAAAGACACTGTGTTCAACAGTTAGAAGAGTAATTCAAAATATGTTGGTTAATTGATGGAAAGAGAAGTCCAAGTCATGAAATTTGGCTTCTAATTAAACATGCTGCCAAAAGATACCACAAGATAACTAGGCTTTGCATCTAGGCTTTGCATCTGGTGTTGGACAAGCAGTGCAAAAGTGCACGATTACAAAATTATACAAAACACGGAACAAACATAGAGAATAAATTAATAAGATAATTATACATTCATTTAAGTTTACTCTTACCTAAATAAGTATGAATACTTCTTGTTTTAACCTCACTAACATGAAAATTTTATCTCAATAGTAGAGTAATTTCTGAAAAATCAAAAGAGTAAAGTAAAGACTCAATCTCACCAAAGGATTAAAGTTCACAATGGCAATAAAACATCGTTTAGAAATGTTTTTCCAAAGATCGCATGACTCAGGGGCCACACTGTTAAGAACCCTAATATGAATATCAGTTTAGGATTTTTGCAATGATAATGGTAGTTTAGAAAACGAGAGTAAAGTTGAACTTACAGAGATAATAAGAGTAAGATAAACTTAAGGTTCATAAAATTCCTATATAGAAAATGTGAGCAGATGACAAGGAAATAGAGAATACTTTTGCAAACAAGAAAACAAAGGACAAGGAGGGAGAATGAGAAGGCAACAAGGGGGAGAATGAGAGCAAAATAGAGTGACAAAAATGGGTTGAGAGTGGAGCATGAAAGCAACAAGGGTTGAGAACAAGAGAGAAATAAAGGTGAGAATGATATTTGATATATCAATGGTTTTCAATAAAAGACTATTGAAATTCTGTAACCAGCAACAGCGATTCCCCACAATCCGTTGTTGATATTTAGTAATCAACAATAGTTTTGACCATATTAATGTCGGTTGACATAGTAGAAGGACTTATTATCTCAGTTACTGAGGAACCGATGTTAAAACATTTAAATATTTACACAAATATCAATGCACTTTTTTGAACATATGACAATGTTGTATCTCATTTTTCAAATGGTGCAACATTGATATTTCCAATAATTTTTTTTATTCAATATATTGAGTGGCAGTAGTTTAAACTAATGTAGCCAAAAATTTTTGCTAAGTAATTACTAGATAATTGTAGCAGACATTTTCATATATAACAAAAGCATAGTAGCCATGATACATATATATTTAGATGTTAATAAGTTATGAAACAATGTTTTATAAGTTTATTTTGTCAATAAAACATATATCTCAACATGGTTCAAGTTATGTGATGATATTAATTTAAACTAAAGCAGTTGCAGAAATTAATAGCATTAAAACCATGTAAGGTTATCTTGATCCACATAACTATATATAATTAACTAGCTTCAACTTACAGTCTGCGATACATAAACACTGAATTGAATACCGATCAGAACTGTGTCTTGATATGTTTGGATTAGAAACGTGGTAGATCACTTTAAAAATAGTGATGATATCCTGGAAGCTACAGGTTTGGAGCGTTGGAAACCAATGATCTGAACGTGTTCTAAACGAGGTGGAGAAAGTAAGTGCCTCAGGAAAGAAAAGAAATAGAAAAGCATAAAATAGAGTGAAAATTAGGTAAATTCAGTGAGAGAATTATAGTAGAAATAGAAGAGTTGGAAGGAAAAAAAAAAATGGTTTGAGTATGTAAAATTGTTTTAATAAATTTCTAATAATATTTTGTTTTGTTTTGCTTCATTAAAACTTTATGAGAATAATTTTTTGATAACATATTTCTTGTATAATTTTTGGTATAAAAATTACATTTAAACTTCTTCATTTAAAAAATAGTGTACGAGAATAAACTTTATATCATCACCACCAGTTCCAATCTCTAGCAATTAGCTGAAACTTAATTAAAAGTGATTTTAGACTTTTACACATAAAAGGATCGGAAAAACAAATATGTTTAATCTATCAAGGTTTTGATCTACAAAATTCAATATTTTGATCAACAAATAACTTAAAATTACGTAGTGATGGTATCACTCTCACATAATATGTACTTTAGATCCAGCATATTTGGAATTCACTTACTGCATTTATCTGAAAGTTTCACATCTGATATGAATAAAAAATCAAAAACAGAAAAAGGACTGAGACATCTCATAACATATACATCAGTATTTCCTTGCAGGTAAAAGGAAGTGAAAAAATACACTAACCAAAACTGGCACCATCACGAAAACTTCCCCAATTCATCGCCGATTCCAGACCCCTTTTTGCGCCAATATAACTTACATAGTTATACTTGTAAAACTTTCATGCATTAATACATCTTAGAATTCATAGTTTTTACATATAAGATTAAATATAACTTTGATACATAATAAGATTGATAATTTTAAATTTTATAAAATTTGTAAAAAAAATATTTTCTATCTCTTTTTTTTTTTCTTTTCTTTGTTCTCTTTAATTCTTAATGATAATTTCAAAAGATAAATTTTCTTAAGTAGAGATTGAGACTATTCATGTGATTTCTTCAAACAATATATCCCTTCATTAAAACATAATAATTCCTTCCCAAAATTCATATTCTTTCATTCAAAATTATTGAATTATATATTTACAAAAGTCATATTCTTTCATTTGCTACACACATGAGACATTAATTTTTTACAATACTTATATCCATTCTTTATCATTTAAAGTAACAACAACAAGGAAATTTTTAAATTACATAGTTATACATAGAATTTAATTAGAATACACTTGTTGAAAAATGAGATTTTTAAGTTGTATAACTAAATGTCTCTGTATAATTTGTCATTGCTTTAAATTTGGTTTAAAGGTTGCTTGTTCAAAAAAATAATTTATAGTTATTAGTTAATAATGTTTTAAGTAGTTATAATTTATTGTTTATGTTCTTAGTTGTAACAAATCAAAGTGTGCAATTATAAGTTTAAAATCAGAAATATATCATATTTAATTTGTTCAATTGTTGTTATAAAAAAATTTATACAGATATTCAATTAAAACATTTTATTTAAGATAAGTATGCTAACTTAATCAATTAATATATTTTAAAATAATATAAATAAAGAGTTCTTAATAACATTATGTAAATATATACTAATTAAATTTATATATATCATCATCATCATGCATACTCATGTAATGAACACGAACACGTATTTTAGCTACAAATAAAGTGCTCTATAGCGAATGAAACCAGCCGAATTTACTAGAGTCTGTAATAAAGCAAAAATCAACTTTTCGTAGCAAAATTGGAAAAACCAAATGACACAGACACACTACAAACAACCATAATTAATTATAGAAGACTTCTATTATACAGTCAATTTTAGTACTGTAGTAATATATTGACTTAAAGTATGTGTTTAGTTTCATAATTTATATAAGAGTTCTATATTAAACAATCAATTTTAGTACTGTAATCGGTTTAAGAGTGTGTGTTTAAGAAATTAAACTGAAGAATTAAATTTTTTCAATAATCAATTATTTTATATAATAATAATAATAATAATAATAATAATAATAATAATAAATTTTTGTTTGAGTATTTTTTTTAAAAGTGGATTAAAAATAATTATTTTTTATGCAAAAGAAAATCAAGTTTTTATAGAATAAAAAAGTGAAAAAACCGTTTAAAGAAAATAGAAGTTGTTAATAAATAATTATAAGTTGCAAATTTCTTAACTTCTTAAAAATAGCTTATAGAGTGTGTTTATCGAAACTGAAAAAATAGATTATTTTAACAATCGTTTATATTAATATGTCACAATCAATCAAAATCCTTTTTTTTAGATAAATTCGCTCATATAATTTAAAAATAATTAATCTTAGATGAAAAAAAAAACTTTTATAGAATAAAATAGAATCACCTAATAACAAAGAAAAACTTATTAAAAATCATCATAAACTACAAATCTTCGTATTGTAAAAAGATACTTATTTTAAAAAAAAATTAGTAATTAATTTTTTTTTCTCTAGCATCTTAATTTTTATGGAAACAATTTTTTTTAATAAAAAAGATTAAAAGTGAGAAAATCAATCTTTTTCAAACATGCTGTTAATGTATATATATAGGTTTTTTCCTGCCCTTAAATTCCTTTTGTTTGCATGCTTAAACAAAATTCTTTTTAACCATTAAGAAAGTTAAGAAATTATAAAATATTACGAATCTTTGAAACGAATTTTGAGCTTCAATGTCTTTGAAATTTAATTTGCATATACATAGGCATTGATTCTTGTTGTTCCTTGAGGATGGGAAATAAATACGAATCTTTGGTAGTGTGATAGGCAATCCCTGAAGATTTAATAAGCTATATATATATATGTATATATTCTTAAATGAACTATTGCCGTTTGGGAGTGTGTTATAGTTTTAAGGTTTTAATTTTAAAATGTTTTTATAATTTTTTTAGAACAAATAAATGTTAGTTTTAATACATTAATTTATCAGTGAACTTTGTCACTAATTATGTCTTATAATTCTCATTCTTATTAAATCTTAATTTCATCTTTCGTAATACTTGACAATAGTGGTAAAAAATAGACAACAATGATTAAAGATAATGATTGACAGTAATAGTCAAAGACAGATCATAGTAACTAAACAACCATCGTGGATAACAACAGTATGTAATCATTAATAATAACAATATACCGTGGTAGTAGATAGCAATCAATAATAATAACAAAAAAATAAAAACAAATATCTCAAAATCAATTTTGATTGTTTTTCAAAAGAAATATAAATTATTTTAAAAAATAACTAAAAAATTAAATCACAATCATTTTAGTAAAAAATATTTCTATTAATTTTTAAATGCATTTTAAAACCAAAATTAAGAAATCGACAACCACCAAAGATTAGGGATCAATATACTATATGACAAGACGAGGCTAGAGAATCTAAGAAGGGAGGGAGAAACAAGAGAAGAAATTTTTTTTGTGTGTAAAAATATAAGTGCATCTCTTTTATATGCACAAATGTTTATATTATTTTTGAGAAAATATGTAATGAAATGAAATTGTTGTAAACCCGAAATAGTAAGTAATTCGAGAAACTTATGTGGAAAATTTTAGATAATCCTTAACCATACAAATCAAGAGGACACTGATTCTCTATCGTAGAAAAAAAAGAAGCATTCTTATATATATTGAAGAAACTATTTTTCTAAAATGTGGACTCGTAAAATAATTAAAAGTAAATTAAGAATTTAAATGAGTTTTATTATTGAAATAAAAATTATGCGTAGACGGTTTTTTTTTTTTTTCTAAATACGTGGGGATGAGTTTGTCAACAGCTGTTATTAGTAATTTTAAAACATTAATAAAGCGTATATATTAAAGATGAATGTTAGAAATTTTTCTACATTAAAAATATTAATTGTTATCGGTCCCACACAAAAACTTTGTGTATTTTAAAATGTATATTTTTATATCTTGAAATATATTTTTTAAATTTCAGAATTTCTGTTCTGAAATGTAATTTAAAAGTATTTTGTACATTTTATAATGGATATTCTTAATATATTTTTAAATATCTGAAATGTGTTCGACAACGTAATCAAACATATATGTTTTGCCAAAAATGTAAAGATAGTTTAATATATTTACAAAAGATGTTTGCAGGAAGTAAATTGAAGGTGTAAGAAACAAATCCCTTAATCTCATTTGAATAGCATACTTCTATTTCTAACTTGCTTTAAACCTTTTAGAAAACTAATGCATAACATATATCATTTAAGATTGGACAAACCACCCAATGTGGAATTTAAAATATTTTGAAATACCTAAAAATACAACATATCTCATCCTTATCATATCTCATCAGATTTTGTATGTCGGGTAATTAGAGACACTTGTTTCAAAAAACATTTGCTTTAACTTTAATACTATGTCCTGTGATTGGTGAAAAATTATTAGTACAGTAAAATGAAGAGAAAGAAATTATTTTTTCTAATTTTCATTAAAGAAAGTAATGAGAAAATATGTTGGGTAGATTTTACCTATTTTACATTTTACTAAAAATAAACATTAAAATTTTAGATAATATAAAAAAGTTATTGCTTCTAAAATTATTTCTTATTTTATGAGAGTGATATAACGCATATATTTCACTTGTGGAAATCAATTATATGTTGAAGCAAAGAAAATTATTTTGTTTATAAAAATTCAATTAATAAATGTATAAATATTTTATTAATTATAAAATTAATTAATTTTAATTTATTATCTAAATATCACTTTAATTAAAAATTATTAAAATAAAATAAAATAAAATTAAAATTGAAATTATTCAATTAATAAGGAATTGGTATGAAATTTTTTTTATACCAATTTCTTCTCGACCAAACAATTTCAATTTTTATTATTTTATTTTTTTTCTCCTTTTTTTTTATTTATTCATCATTTTTTTATTATTTTCCTTCAATGCAATTGAACAAAGTGTAAAGAAGAAATATTCACAATTTCATATTTCATAAGTTATTTTATCATGTAAAGAATTAAAACTATGAAAGTGAGTTGCCCCAGCTCAATGGTTCGACTCAATTCAACTAGTGTTTTTCCTACTTTTTTTTAACTTGGACAAATCCATAAAGCTTGGTAGGTTAAATGCGCTCAATACACCTATATTTTATAAAAATAAAAAAATAACATAAAAAAACAAAATTGTTTATTTAGCAAGTAAAAATATCAAAATAATCTAGAATAATATAAAAATATTTTGTGTTCATAAATACTAAGTTTTTTAACAATTGTAAGGTCAAAATTTCAAAATTCTAACCGAAAATATAAAGAAAAAAAATAGATATTTTTTCAACAATAAATTGTCTTAAGAGAAAAATTTATTCAATATTCACTAGGTATAATTAAGTAACCAACCACAAAGTGAATAAAAAAATCTTTAAATTTAGTTTAAAGTGAGTTAGCTGCGTTGTAAGTTGCAATCCATTAAAAAAAACTTCTCCTTTTTAGCTCAATTTGAACCTGAGTGGGCTGAATTGATCGGCAAGTAATAATCCACTTTTACATCTCTATGAGGAATACATTTTTGTTGTAGAAGTTATTTAATGTTTTATATCCTTAATATAGATCTAATTAATTTTTACAAAAATGACCAACTAGTGACTAAAAAAGTATGCCCAAAAGTTGTCTGTCAAAAAAAAGAAGAAAGCATTTCCAAAAGTTGGAGCAAACATATGATCAAACGGGAGAGCCAAGGAGAAGGAGACATGATTACTTTATGCTATGTGCTTGAATGGGAAGGACCATAATCTAGTATTCAAAACTCTTGAACTAAATTGGTTTATTTGTCTCCTCATTATTTCAATCAATCATCGGATCAATGCAATTAATATTAACAAAGTCTCTTAAAGTTGAGGTACCATTTTCGTGGGTGAGAATTTTTATTCTTGGGACTGATTAATATAATGCACAGTTTTATAATTATCTGTGTATGGAATCTTGATCCAGATAGAAGATCAAAGCCGAAAGAAGTGAGAAGTGAAAGATGATAACTAGATTCATGTACGATTGAATCAAAGAAAGATATTTATACATAATTCGTTTGATTGCAATGCATAAAATATATCGTTGTACATTGCCCAATTGAAACTTGAAAGCATGCCAGATATCCAGATTTTTTTTTAAAAGTAAAAGCTAGAAACTAAAGCAAAATTTTACGGATATGATGTTTAATTTATTTTAGGTTTAAATGTAATTTTGCTTCTTCTGCTTTTTTATAAATCACAATTTTTATAATTCAAGTAAAAATTTTATTAATAAAAAACTAAAATAGCACAAGATGTATGTCATTTAAGGATGTGATACATAAGGATTAAAGAAAACTATTTACCAATGGCAAGTTCACTCTTAACAACAAGTATAGAACATCCAACCTCAAACACAAAAGGCATGATTTCTTACCCACTTTGGAAAGCAGTGAGATGTTAATTTAACTACCTAATTCATTCTCAAAAACTCAATTGAGCAGCAACGATGATAACATGAATACTAGGGATTTCAACCTAATAGTTGCAGAATTGTGTGTCTTTCACAAATGTCACATACCTGCAAACCACGTAAAAGATCAAGCTTTCCGAGCTTCTTTTATACCACTAACTAGGCCTAAGAATTGAAGTTAATGCATGCAAGTATTGATAATGTGTAGAGCTATAGAAATTCTCCACCAGGCATGACAAGATAAATGGGAAGTTGTTTTTTGCTAGACAACACACATTCCACACAAGACTTTTTCACTTTGGAGTATGTCTCGCTTTACCAAATTCTCCCTAGCATACTAGCTAGATTAGTAAGTAAACCTTGGGGGAAACTCCTTTCTCCCAAATCTTATCAATGACATCTTTCTGTTGTTGGTGCGAAGTTACTGTCGAAATCCTATATGCCAAGGAGACAGTGTAGACCTTTGATCTCTCTACTGCTCAAATCCATTTCTCCTAAATTCCATCCTCCAAAGATATAGTACCCACTCTATGCCTCAAGTCTTCCAAATGGTCTACCTCCCATGCAAATAGCCTCCTCTCCCATGCCCACTTCCACCTTCATTTTCCTTCATCCCATATATCTCTCACAGTCACGTTCCTGTCTAATGCTAGCCTAAATAATCTACTATAGTCATGCTAAAGGCTTTGCTCTCCAACCATCTATCCTTCTAAAAAATAATGTCCTTGCCCATCCCCAATTCGATGGCTAACTTGACTAGACCATCAACCTATCCACCCCTACCTGCTACTCTAATAGACTCCAAATCTGACCAACACCTAGAACATTTACTCATCTTCCCTTCCTATAACCCATCTGCACCTACATACTTTACTCTCAAAATTTTCACAATAAATTATTAGGTTCCACTTTCAACCTCCACTTCCACTTTCCTAACAGAGCTAAATTAAAATTCCTCACATCTTTCAAACCCAAACTTCCGTCCTCCTTTGACCGACATAGATTCTCCCAAGACATCTATATAACCTTCTGACCATTACTGTTTCCTGCCCATAAAAAATGAGAAAATATAGAGTGAAGTAGGGAAATGATACATTTAGGAACCTTGAAGAGTGAAAGGAGATTTAGGATTGGTATCGCAAACAAAATAGCACTAATGAGCACCACTCTCCCTACCATGGACACATATTTATTCTCTTACCCTGATAGTCTCTTTTTTACCCATCCACCATTGGCTTCCACATTGACAATCTAGCTAGATTAGCCCCTACTAGATGACCCAAGTATATAAAAGGAATGGATCCCACCTTACAGTTTAATAGGGACGATGCTCTCACCAAATTTGACGCACTCACATTCACCCTGAGAAGTTACTCTTGTGAAAATTAACTTTGACCCCAGAGACTAACTTAAAATTAAGTAATATCGCCTTCATTACCACAAATGTCTCCTAGTCTATTTGTGCTAATAATAATGTGTCATCTGCAAACTGAAGGTCGATATGCGACTATCCTCCTTCCCAATGATGTACCCTTTTTACAATCCTTTATACACTACAGAATGAACCAATTGGCTTAAACCCTCAATTGCAATTAGGAACAGGAAGGGTGATAATGGGTCCCCTTATCTCATCATCCTACCAACCTCAAACTGCATGCTTCATGATCATAAGACTGATGTAATTAGAACATTCTTATTTCTCAAAGTTTCTTTTTATCCTTAATGGAAATTTCATCCATTAGATCAATGGATTGTTTCTTCCTTATGACACCTATAAATGTAAACACAACAATTAAAAGTTTATTAACTCTATCAAGTTGGTTTTTATCTAGTTTGAAAAGCTAAGATAATTATCTACAGTCTCATATTAAGCTAGTTCAATTGGTTGTCGTGCCTAAAATTGGATGTAAAAACAAATTTACGCAACTTGACCTTTGCTCACTAAAATTATCATACCTGAGTTCTAAACATCATTAACTTTTTAGTGAAATAAGTTGCATTAGTTATCTAACATTTAAGGCTACAAACATTATGAATGCCATTTTTCCTAGTTATATTTTTATATTCATTTTGCATCCAAAGTTCATAAACTAATGCGCAGCTAGTCTAGATGAGAGTTGAAGGATGAGACCTTGTCTCGAAAAACTTTTGTTTCACATTTTCGGAACTAAAAGACATAGATTGAGTTAAGTGAGCAAAGAAGGATGTTCCTACTTACTTACTAGAAAAAGTGGTAATCTGACTTTCTTTATATTCATTCTCAATCTTGAGGAATGCGCGGATGTGCAAGAGCTAAAACCTCTACCCTTCTCACTCAAACAAACAAGTTGCTCACACTTTGAGTTGTGCTTAAAATAGGCTCTTTTCAATGGTTAGTTGCACGGACCTGGAGAAAAGGCTTCCTGAAAGCGTATTTGGGACCTAACTTGTCTTTTTGTCCATCTTTACTTGCATTCGTTAATTCTTCTTCTTTCCTATCAATTTAGATATGAGAACAAGTCAAGCTTCAAATAAGTAGTCTACTAAGGTCTGTCTAGGGATGGCAAAAAAATGCGCCCGCGGATACTCGTAAAAATATCCGCACGGATAATATAAATAGATATCCGTTATTCGCAGATATAAGTTTTTTTCTACCCGCTTCTTAATGAGCGCAGGTACGAGTATCATAGTACCCGTACCCACTAAACTAAAATAATATATATATATATATATATATATATATAAAAGTTAAAAAAAATATTTTTAGAAAATAAATCAATTTAAAATATTAATTATCAAAATTCATTGATATCAATCTTATTTTTTTACGAAAACTTCATAATTAATAAAATTATTTATTATAAAAATATCGATAATATAAAATAAAGATTTTATTTGTATTACATATTTTCTTATAATATATTATATTAATCTATTTTTAGATCTAATTAATCTTGCACAAACTAGTATAATTTTATTTCTAGATTTTCCAAAAAATAAATTATTTATTTGATAAAAATTCTTATAAAAAAATTTAATTTTAAAAAATTTATTTATTTTTAAATATCCATGGATACCCATGGATATCCACGAATATTAAAAAAATTCGCGAATATTTCTATAGCGAATACTCGACGGGTTTTTAGCGGGTAACAGGTAGCAGATTTTTATAATGGGTCGGGTGTCGGGTAACCAGCACCCGTACCAGTCGCGACCCGTTACCATTCCTAGGTCTATCTAACAATAAAGCTTCCTGAAACAAGCCGAAACATGTGCTAAATTAACCATAGTTGTGCTCATACTTTGTAAATCACAAAGTTGTGATTTGTGCACAATTTTCCCTCTTTAATCTTTTCTCAAACCTTCAAAACTTATTCTAAATTATAAAATTAAAATCTAAAACATTCCCAATAAATATTTAACATAAGATGCACATATGATAAACCAAGAATCACAAAACATCAAATCACCCCATTGCTGGAACCAATCACAAAAATACCATAAATCAGAAAAAATGGTCCAATAGATTTTGTATTAAATGAAATACATCCCTTCACATATGATAAAGAGAGTCGGTGCATTTAATTAGTTATCAGTAAAGCAAGATGTATTTAATTATATACACGTCTTCACTTACATTGAAAATTAATTAGTAACTGTCTTGTAATTATAGATAAATTTTGAAATAAATTAAGGGTATAAAGTAATTTAATAATTAACAATGAGCCTTTGTTTCTTATCTTCGGAACCAAGAAAACAATAGCATTGGTTTCTTATAAATAAGATTGGAGGGAATATTTTTTTAACAATAATACAAATAAATTGTTAATTTTCAGTTTTGAACATGATTTTATTCATAATATATGAATGTTTATAAGAAATTTAAGTGTTGATTAAAAATATTAAGTAACGGATTAAAATCAATTAAATTAATTAATATAAAATTTAAATCTATGAGTGCATGAATACATACCAGATAAGAAAATGTAAATTTTCAGAATTCAAATTAATTAATTTATGATAGATTTTTTTTTAAGTCAAGAAAATAATTTGAGATAGAATTACTCTTTATATATACAATTCAAGGTAATTATTAGATAAAAAAATATATCTAATAATTATATAATCACATAATAATTAAAATTTATTTCACATGTGTGTTGGATCATCTACAATATGTATAAAGAAATTCATCTTTTTTGTGTAATATTTCATTTTATAAATATTTTTAATAAAATATAAATATGCAGATATGATAACATTTTGAATTTAATTCAAAATTTTTTATTTTTTCAAATTTATTATGAATCTGACATGTTTGATGATTATCTAATATGTTTCTATCATATTATCATAAATAAAAAAATAAAAATTAACAAAATATATTTTAAACACATTAAATTAAAATTATCATATGTAAAATAACACAATAAATTATTTATATTTTATCATGTTATTAAAAAATATATTAATTAAAACCTTAAAATTATTATAAAAAATCAAGAAAAGTAAATACACAGTGTTTTCGTTTGTTACGGATCAAATAAATAAATATTGATCACTCAAATTTAAAGTCTCTATTTTTGTAATTTTTTTTTAATTTATATAACGAAAAGAGAACTTAATGACAATAAACCGACCTGATGGATTTCTCTTTTTATATCTATTTTATCTGTCTGTGAATGTATTTTTTACTTACTTAAATACAAGTAAATTTTAATTAATCAATAGAAAAATTAAGAGATTGTTAATATGTTCTTATTTAATTTTAATGTATTCAATAAAAAAATAATTTTTAAAATATCCTTAAATATAATAATATAAATAAAATAATTTTAAAAAGAAACTTCGATTAAGTATTTCTGAAATATTTTCATGAAATAAGGTGGAGGTAGGTAATATATATTTACAATTTTTTTCTTAAATATCTTTTTATTTCTTAGTTAATAAATTAGTAAATTTTGTTATTGTTTTTTAATATTTTTTATTTTGATCCGTAATAAATTTTTTATTTTGCTTTCAGGTTTTGCTATCTAAATAATTTTTTATAATTTTTTAAAGGGTATCTAGACTAACTTAGAGATTAAAAATAGAATAAAATTTATTACGGATTAAAAATAAAAAACAAGATTAGTTAAGTTATAAAAAAAAAATTCTTAAAATTTTTTTTATGTTTAAGTAGAAGGACTATGAAATTATTACCTTACAAGTTGTGAGAAAGAAATTTTATGATTTTTCCTTTCAAAAAGGAAAAAAAAAAATTATGGCTGAACGAAACAAAAAAGTTATGTTTTTAATTAATATATAACGGGTTCCCCTGCTCTTGGCTAAACCAACCCATTTGCTTTGCTGACACTGCTATTTGTTCTTCCAACATCACCACACTGCACAGACACGAAAACTTTCTTCTAAAGTGCACTGTTGTCTTTTTTTTTCTCATTTTCCTCTCTTTCTATACACAGATCATATCTCAGAACTAATCACTATCACTCTGCCTTGCACTGTGGAGGATGTGAGAAAGTGAGAGCCATTTAAGTGTGTCTTGGTGTTGGAATCTTTGCAGGAACTTTGTTCTTCGGGCAAAGTGGTATGTACTTTTTTTCTCTGCAACTTCTCTGTGAATTTGTGATTGTTTTGAATGCTGAGTTCAGCTGCTTGGTTCTGTCACAGTTATTATGTTGCAAATCAATTCAAATTGTCATTTGAATTTAAGCAACATATGACTTATTGAATGTTTAGATTAAATTTTATAAACATAAGATTGTGTTAAACTTAAATTTTAAATTTAAGTTTGTAAACTAGCGAATATAGAAAAAATTATATAAATAAAGAGTTGTGATTAAATATTAATATAAAATTTTTTATTATTAATGTATATGAATTAAACTCACAAAAAACCATAGGAGTTGTTTCTATAAAACTAAATTTTTAGGTAAAATTTTCATGTGTAGTACAAAAGTTTCTTGTGAGTGACCAAATATATAATCAATTAAATGAGCTTACTCTCCAATGAATCTTATTATCCCAAAGGTAAATGTTAATATAGCTTTAAACTCAACTTGTTTGTCAAAGTGTGTTAGCACAAGTGTTTAAAGAGCTTATATGTATGCACTCTTACCTTCCCATCAAGTGTAACCTAAAATTAAACCCCTTATATATTCTGCTTTTCTCTTGTTGCATATATATATATATATATATATATATATATATATACCTTATAGTTCTATCTCCCGTCCCTCATTATAAGTATAAATTAATTTTTTTTTGTTTTATTTATAAGTAATAGTGACATGTTTTAAAGTTATTTAAGATTAAATTATTTTTATAACAATCACTTAAAATAAAGAGTATTTTTAGAATAAAATGTAAATTCGGAGTAAAATTAATTAAAATGAATTACTTTAAGTCATTGTTGTGCATTTACTCTCATAGTCATATTACCTGTACAAGCTATGTATCTGTACTCCCTATGTGTTGGTACCAGTGGGCATGTATGATGTATGAACAATAAACATGTTTCAACAACAAAATTGGCTGATATTGTAATAGTTGAAATGAGGTGTCTAAGAGTAAGATTGTTAAAACTAAAGCTTTATGTTTATAAATAAAAAAATTATTTATTATTAATTTTTGTTAAGAAAAAATATCTTATAAAAAGGTCTAATATATAAAATAAAATAGTATTTAATAATTTGTTTTAAGCTTTCAACTGTTAGACCAACCCAATTGTAAGATATTGGTTGAGATAAATGATATCCATTTGAAGAGGTTATTCTTGTAGTTGTCACTATTTCTCTTAGTAGATTGTATTTACTATTTAGAGACAATTATTTTCACAGACAATGACAAAATATGAGATTGAAACTATATATTAAAGTGTGATATCATAGTCATGCTTCAATCTTATAATATTGTTGAACATTTATGTATTATAGCTTTTCTATTATATGAGATATGTTAGTTATATGAAGAATTTAATCAAAATTTTTAAGTTATAATTTATGCTTTAGATAATTTATTTGCGTTTATCTAAAATTCTATTTTATAAATATGTATTTTTAACAAATTATATCGACTTACCCATATCCTAGCATTTAAAAATCTTCATATCCTATTCATTGTATTTATATATACGAGGATTACATAAAACTAGTTGCAACTTAGAAAGTTAATTGATAGTTAAAGTTATTAAACTAATTTATCAAATCATAAATAAGATAAAATTAAGTAGCTAAAAATATAAAATAACATAAACAGAAAATATTATAAATTCTTACCTTATATAGAAAATATTAAAAAAACTCTAATGATATTTAAAGGGAAAAAAAGAAATAAATATAAAAAGCTAGATGCTAATATTTTAAAAAAATGTTACTGCGTTTCTAAAAACACTGAAAGTTACTAAAAAAAAGTTTGGTTACTAAACTGTTAATAAAATTTTTTAGCTAGTAAAAAAAAATTAAAAACTAATTAAAATGTCTTCTTAAAGTTAACCTTAATATCAATATCATACCATAACTATATCCATACAATATATTTATTTATACACAAAATTAACATTTAAAGTAACTTAGTTAAAAAATTCTTTCAACATTTATATATATATATATATATATATATATATGCTAATAATTAGATATTAGATTCTCTTAAAATACATTAGGTAGCTTCTAACATATTGAAAAACAATTTGTGTACATTAACAAATTATATAATTTGTTAATGTACATTCACTGTTTTCTTTGAAGTATATTAATGTATTTCCAATGCAACAACTCATTTTAAGTACTTAAATGCTCTTCCTAATATAAACATTTCATAAACATATAGTCTCTTCTATCCAACATCTCATTTTAAATTCTTAATACAACCACAAATATTTTATCTTTTACCGATATAATCACTTACTACTAATTATCATTATTATCATTTGAATATATATATATATATATATATATATATATATATATATATATTGACCCATTTAAAACTTTAGCACCGAGTGCTTATACAACATCTGGTGGGTGCTAAAACTACGTACAGGAAAAAAAAAGTTGGACTCCAATGGTTCATTCCAGTTAAAGATGGATGCTTAATATAAGAAAAGCAACATAAGCATTAATGGTCGTTATAGTTATTCATATAAAGTTATAATTATAATTTGTCATAAATTACATTAATGTAATTGGTTCAGCAATAAACGTACACTGGTTTCAAAAGTAACAAAGAGGATGTTTCTTCCAACTTATATATGTTGTTTACTTGTTCTCGCCTTGAATCCATACAAGCTAGTACTCTAACTAAAAAAATAACTTCTTATTAGTAAATGAAAAATATAAAATAATCATGGAAGAATATTTTTTTTAAGAAACTGACAGAAAAGGGTGTTAGTTAAGTTGTCAAATTGAACGGTGGTAGCTGAAGATCTTTCTATATTATGGAATAATTATGGATGATACGGTGATGCAAGTTGGCACGGATGTGTACCTTTTGTGATGGTTAAACACTTAAACTCACAAATAAAGGGAAACAAAATAAGTATTCCTATTAAAGTTCGAATCAGATATATTTATGTCACTTTCAAGTCACTTTGGTCGGATTTGTAAGATTCTATTAAAATGTTTGCTGCTATGTTACGAGTTACAAATTTGTGGCAAAGCTTCATTGTCATTGTTTTGGGTATAGTATGATATATATGCATGGGTTTGTAAAGCCTATATATGTCTCTTCATCACCACGTGGAATTTTATGGTTGCTACTCGATGGCGTGTTTGGATTGGAACTTTGTTGAAGTGGATTGGACGTGGAAAGTGGTAACTGTGTTGGTATGTAGCATAAGAATAAACATGATACATAGGAAGACAAGGTGGCGTGAGTAGTAAAGGCTCTTGCTTCTTAAGCAATAGATTAGGACTTTGATTCTCATTTTTTTTGTGAATTTGGTTGGGACAGATTTACTTTTGTTTTTATTTTTTAGAAATTATAGATGGTTTCAAGATTTGTTATAATTCTAATTAATCTTCACATAATTCTCAATTTTTTTTTTATAAATTGAAAATTTTAAATGGGTGTCCTAAAAATTTCGAAAGAAATTAGGAAATATTATAAATACTCTTTTTAATACACTCTTTCATAGGTGTTTTTGGTTAAAATTTATTTAAAATAAATTTTGGTGAAATATATGACCCACATAATATAAGATAATTATATATAATTACCTTACCATGTTAATTAAATAAATTTGTATAACTATTCAATCATAGCTGTTCTTACCAGAATAAGCTCGAACACTGTTTATGGGTAATTTGACAAAGATGTCCATAGCTTTTCTATATTCAGGATGGGGGAGAGCTTGCAAGAAAGATCTCCAACAATCAAGTAAGAGTGTTCGAATTATTAAAAAGTAGAGAGTAATATTTTCAACCATAAGTGTTGGACACATACCTCAACATCAATTATTTATAGCAAATGTACAGGTTTTTACCTGTTGCGTATTATCTGAGCTGGATATTAGTTTTATTTCTTGTATACTGTCTTTGTTTAGTGAATATATTGTTTGTGTGATTCAACTTTATTGGGCATAGTGATTAAATATTAATCTGTGATTAGGGTTAATTAATCTTGTTATTACAATTTTATAGTTTTCGACAAGGCCGAATATCCATCTCCTTTAATATTTTTGTCTCTTGGATTATGACCTTTGCAAATATTCAGATTTCGGCAAGCCGAAATTCAAAGTCTTTGTAACCCTTATCGTTTTTGTGTTTTTTAGGTTATTTTCAAGTTCGAATTTCAACATGACCAAAATCTGAAGTCTTTTTTACTCTTTTCTTTTGAGGGGCATTTAGGTCATTCCATTATCTTAAATTTCTTATATCCATACAATAATTGAATTTACTTTTACCATAACTATGTTAGAAGTTATTCACTAATCATTTATTATTAGAGAATAGTCTCTATGAGACTATTTTAAGGACAATATACCTTTAAATTCATGTTGAAGGAAGTTTCAAAATTTATAAAATAATGATAGATGTACATTTATTTAATTTAAATACTTCAATAATACACTTCATTTTTTTCTATTTTTCTCGTCTATTACATTATAAAATTCTACGATACCTATCTATATTTTTTTCATTCTCACACTAAGTGTCAATATCACATGAGTGTTTATTTATCATTTTTCAAAAATTTATATGAAGTATGTGTAAATGGTACTATCTATTAATATTGTGTACTTAGATGAAAGATGGTGGCCATGAAAAAATCGATAAATCACAATATTCAGAAAATAATCACTATAATATGCAACGCATGGAACTCAGAAAAAGTAACATGAACAGCTCTCAACCAAACGAACCATCTGCTTTCTATGAATTTTGTTACTCTATTTCTAAAGTAAAATGCTTTATTGTGTGCTCAAAAGAAAGAAAAAGGTAATAGCATTTTATATTTCCAATATGGCATTATAAACACACTCCTCTGGATTCTTCAATGCACACATCCAGGTTTTGCACCGAAAATGTCTACTTTTACTGATGCCATGATTCTCTTGTCAACCTCTTTATTCTTTTCTCTCTCTCTCCCTTCTCTGCATTTGATAATCTATTGGACAAGGAACGTTCAGTGCTTAACTTGTAATTATTCCTAAAGTCATGTTCAAAGGTCAGGAAATGAAACACGTTGGTTCTTTTACACATGCTTGGAAGAATGTGTGCCTAAAGCATTGCATTAAGTAGTGCCCCACTTGTGACATCATGGTTTTAAAATATGGTTTTGGTTTTCAAAATTATTAAAAATTGCAGGTATATATATGGCATATGTGGATATGCACTTCATAGAACTGTTATGCACCACAACATTTAGCAAATTAGCATTCATCTAATTGATGATGGGATCTTTCTTAGGAACTGCACAATTCATTTTATGCCTTTGCTGTATGGTTTCATTACTTACTTGCAACCTGTTTAGCACTATGTGGCTATATTACATTGTACAATGCAATTAGGAATCTGCACAAGAAAGTAATGGTTGTGTTTTCCCCTCTGACTAGACTTTTTCACTTTGTTAAAGGAAAAACAGGGCAAGTTGTTGACTGGGAAAGTTAATTGAATGGCAAAGGTTTGTTGGCCATATTTTGACCCAGAGTATGAGAACTTCAGCAACAGAATCAACCCTCCAAGGTTCAGTGTTCTCCTCCCTTCAACTACACCTTTGGTGTGTTTTTATTTTTCTTTTCTTTTCTTCTTTTCTCAATGGTATGCAACTTGTGCAGATTCTCTTTGTATTTGTGGATATTTAAACTTTTTTGGATTTTCATTTGAAGTTTAATTGAGAAAACTCCATTTTAATTCCTGAAAATTATAGACACTAACATGTAAATTTTGAAAGAAATTTTCAAATAAATTATTTTTTTATAGTTATTTTCTTGTGCAAATTGATCAACTTTTGCGTCTTAAAACACATTTTAAAAAGTAGTTTAAATAGCGTTTTACAGTGGTCAAAGAAATCATCCCAAATCTTAAGAATTTAAGTCTCAACTTATAATTTTCAGGAGAAAAATGGGTTGACTCTAGCTTAATTGCTTCAATACAATCATAGAGTAAAAAAGGAAAAAATAAAACAGAACAAAATAAAATTAAAAGCTTAAGTAATTCTTAACTAGTCTTTGTTATATGTGGAAGATGTAATCAACTTAATCCTCCCTAGAGTCAGAGATTAAACTCCCTGTATTGGGGTTGTGGTGGCAATTTCTAATACCCAGAAGAAGTGACTCTTTGATGGTAACTGTGTTTCCACTTCGCAGGGTCTCTGTGGACAATGATAGTTGCCATGAGTGTACACTGATCAAGGTATAATTTCTCAAAATAATTAATTATGATAATGATATTTATCATGGCCTCCTTGTGAGTCATGATTTGGCAGCTGAGCATCTTAAGAAACATACCTGGCCCATATGGATTTTAAAGCTACTTTGTTAACCCTATTGCTCTATTTTGTTCAAACTACATTGAATTTAACTTTATTCTTATTCTTGGGTGCCAATTGAGACTTATTATCCCTCAGTCAATTCTTTGACCTTAAGTCAAAAAGTTTAGCTAAATTTCTCACTTGACTGGAAAATTATTCTCAATCTACCCACCTGTGATACCACTTTCTTGATTTCCTTTGACTAGAAACTCAATGTTCAGGAGTATTTTCTTCCTTGTTCTACTATCAATGTTTGTACATAAAATTATTTGCAAATTTGAATTAAAAGCTTAATGAATACATAGAAATTCTGTTAAAATCCCCATTAAATCGATTACTAAAAGATTCAGAGCATGTTTGAATAAGAGTTTATAAAATTAAGTTTGAGATGAACTTAAGTTTGCAAATTTTTCAGACGGAAATTTCATTGCAAAAGTACTTCTGAGAGTAACCAAACAAATCAACAAAATGAGTTTACTATTTAAAAGTATGTTTAACATCTACAAGTACATTAACCCAAATTTGCACTCAGTTTTGAAAAACTGTAGGCTACCCCAAGTGGTTAACATCACCAGATCATTTATTTCCATAGTTCTTGAAAGAATCACTAACAAGGAGATATGTTGATGCAATAACTAATGGATTCTTTTCTCCTTTTTTGTTTTCTTCATTTCCAAACATAAAATGCAGTTTGATAGTATTAACAAACCTGGAATTCTGCTGGAAGTGGTGCAAATCCTGACAGACCTTGACTTCATAATTACCAAAGCCTACATATCTTCTGATGGTGGATGGTTTATGGATGGTATGTTCGCGATTGAAACTTGAATCGGTAATGCATTAACTACACAGATGTGCCCTGTCCTTGCTTATTGTTAGCCTAATTAGAAACTGGTAATTATTAAGAACATTGGTTCCTATCAAAATGCTCTTCATTTTTTTTTTTTTCTCTTGACTATGTATTAATATGTGCATGAAGTATTTCTCTCTGTCTGTGCAATTATGCATGTTTGAGCCAGAAAGAGGTAAAGTTCATTTTTTAGCAGATTAAGTACTTGTATACAGTTGTACAACAAATGTCACACTTGTAGTTCTTATGAACTTAGATACTCAAATATTGTCTTGTAAATATATATAACATCAGTATATTGTTAAACAAATTCCTTATTTAAACATTTATTTAACATGTTTACCTAATGGAATAAACAGTATTTCATGTCACGGATCAGCAAGGAAAGAAGATAACAGACAGCAAAACAATAGACTTCATTGAAAAGGTATTCATCTGAATCCTTTATATCCGATATATTCTTAAGGTAAGATATAATGTGATAGTAATCTAGCAATCATGTAAAATGATTCAAATTGTTGATGTAATAAATTGAAATAGCATAAAGAGTTACTTAAATGGAGCCTTGTACGGACAATAAGCTTTATCTTTCTTAGAAAAGGGAACGTACATGATTACCAATTTTTATTTTGTTCTTTCAAGAAGCATCAATGTAGTATGACTATAAACTAAATACTTGGTTCACACCAAATTCAAAGCCAGATATGACCTAAACCAGTTTCTCATTTCTGAGTCTCTAATGCACTTGCAAACTTAGAGAGAAATTCTACACAAAACTAGGAACTTCTTCACTCTCAAGGAAATCCCCTTGATATATCTCTTCTCGATAAGTATTAACAACAAATTTTCTAACACACTCATCGGTTAAAGAATTAAAAATTAGGAGAAAAAGTTATTAAACAAGACCGGAGCCACTAAAATTTGTCATTTTCAACAATTTTCCACTATTAATAGAGTGTGTTCAAAAAAGTATGTTAAAGAACATTTATCTTTTTTATAATTCATAAATCTTAAGAAACAATTGATCTGGTTCATGCTACTAGTACTCTAGTACCTAGCTCCCCTGCCATTTTCGTTACTACATTGCATGTAACACATAAAATACTCAGTGCTATTTGTTATTATTACAACAGGCTCTAGGACCAAAGGGCAAGAGCACAGAAGGGGTGAGAAGTTGGCAAGGCAAAAGGGTAGGAGTTCACTCTATTGGTGATCATACAGCGATTGAGCTCATCGGTAGAGATCGCCCCGGCCTCTTGTCTGAGATATCAGCAGTCCTTGCCAGCCTCCAATTCAATGTGATTGCAGCTGAAGTTTGGACTCACAACAGGAGAATAGCTTGTGTCCTATATGTTAATGATGCCACAAACCAAGCCATTGATGACTCAAAAAGACTGTCTATTATGGAGGAGCAGCTCAACCACATCCTACGTGGGTGTGAGGATGATGAGAAAGTGGCTAGGACCAGTTTCTCAATGGGATTCACTCACATGGATCGGAGGCTCCACCAAATGTTGTTTGCTGATAGGGATTATGAAAGTGCTGGAGTAACAACTACAGATGTTGATTGTCCTCCTTCTTTTAGACCAAAAATCAGAATTGAACGTATTGTGGAAAAAGGTTACTCAGTGGTTAGTGTGAGATGCAAAGATCGGGCTAAATTGATGTTTGACATTGTTTGCACTCTCACTGATATGCAGTACGTGGTTTTCCATGCTACAATCTCATCAGAAGGTCAATATGCATCTCAGGTACACATCATTTATTAACAATAATCCATTTTGCATTTTAATTTACCAATCACACTTAAGTACACTTGCCATTTAACCTTTTGGTTTGCTCAATTGATATGCTATCCCAAATCATGAGGGTGCAAACAGAAAATGTAATAATATTTTGTGAGAAACAGCAAAGTTGAAATAATTCATACAAAGAAGCAATTGAGAAAAAAGTTTAATTTTTATGCACTAGCAATTTTAAGCTAATTATTCTAAAAGTCATTTGTGATAGAATGAAAATATAAAACCATTTACTTTATTAGTGCATGGACTATTTACTCTTGAGAAAATGAGATGCACAAACTCCAAATTGAGAAATGTTGTGGACTAATGAAGTGTTGATGTGGCAATGTTAGGAGTACTTTATCCGGCACATGGATGGGTGCACACTTGACACCGAAGGAGAGAAAGAAAGGGTCATCAAATGCATTGAAGCTGCCATTAAAAGAAGAGTTAGCGAGGTAATTTGCAGTTTAAAATTGATTTCTGTATGCTTCTTTATCCCATACCAAAAACAGAAGACAAGGATGAACTTCTGGTTCTCAACGTAGTAAGTCCTTTGATTTCATGAGATAGCTTTCCATAATCTTTCATGTAGCTAGCTAGCTAGTGAGTTAATTTTCTCTTTACCCTTCTTCTTCTGAAGTCACCGATCTACTACTATTCATTTCTGCTCATTTCTTTCTTTCCCTCTTTCTCTTTCTCTGCATCAGAAAGTCTTCTGAGTTTAACCCAATTAATACATTTTGCACCTGCAGCTATCTACTACTTGTATTGTTGCGAATGGTACGGCAGATATATGGGGCTAAGTCCACTCAGATTGTATGTGACCATCATATCCACCTAATGAATCGGTGACAGTGATGGTCTTGTGTCTTCAATAGAGCATTAGAGCTTAAGAACCTATATGCTCCACCACGTAATATCATCTCATCCACATCCCTATAACCTGAGAAATTATTACACAGTACTAAAATACAATGGTTCTAATCAATCTCTAGCTGACAAATAACTGAGTTTTATTAATTCTTTAGTAAATTATAGCAACACCTCCTAATCAAACATTTTCTAATTTTTTTAACCATTACATTTACATTTCTTATAGGAGGTGTTAATATAAGATTTTAGTAAGTATTAGTGTTATGTTTTCAAACATATAAAAAGATACTAGTATAGTATTTTAAAAGGTAGGCTTAGTGTGGAAGTAAAGAGTGAAACTATGTAATTTGCTCTTAATTATTTTGTAAATTGAAGATCTCAGTTATATGTTACATAAAAATTAGTCGGGACCATAGGTAAGTGACTAATCGTAAGCAA
Organism: Psophocarpus tetragonolobus; assembly: GCA_037954015.1. Taxonomy (NCBI): domain Eukaryota; kingdom Viridiplantae; phylum Streptophyta; class Magnoliopsida; order Fabales; family Fabaceae; genus Psophocarpus; species Psophocarpus tetragonolobus. Next base: position 28,645,832 of record CM075695.1, on the reverse strand, counting down.
TGTAATAATTTCTCATATAACTTTAAAATAAAAATAAAATTAAAAAATGAAGTGAAAGTTGATTTTGCTTGATTTTATCACATGAGTTTGAGCTTATGTGACAAATGTCACTATCAGTCATATGCTGGAACAGCATACAATTATGTGACAAATGTCACTATCCCTATTTAACCTTCTATGCATACAATTAGTTACTATTACCAACCATATCATTCTTAGCATTGATCCTGTGGATGATGCACACAGGGTGTGAGTCTTGAGCTATGTGCAAAGGACAGAGTGGGGTTGCTGTCTGAAGTAACAAGGATTCTAAGAGAGAATGGCTTAACAGTAAGTAGAGCAGGTGTCTCAACCATAGGAGAGAAAGGTCTAAATGTGTTCTATGTGAGAGATGCATCTGGGAACCCAGTGGACATGAAGATCATAGAAGCATTGAGGAAAGAAATTGGACAAACAGTGATGGTGAATGTGAAGAGGGTACCTAGCAATGCAAAAGCACCAGCTGAAACCAGAGGATGGGCTAAAACAAGCTTCTTCTTTGGGAACTTGTTGGAAAGGTTCTTGACTTGATAATGAAAGTTCAGAATCATACAACTGATTCTAGCTGCTTGGTAAAGGATACATCAAAATGTATATATATAAGAATAAGAATAAAGTTGTTGCGTGTCAGACTTGAGTAGGGCTTGAACTTGGTCCCTTCGTTTCAAACCATTGCTTTTTAAGGTGTAACTTGCATTCAGTCTTTTCTTTAGCATGCCTTGTCCCTCAATGTTACTCTCATGTACTTTCTGAAACACAGCTTTTTGTTTTTTTTAACGAATCAAAGCAACAAGTGTTTTCAATGGATCATGTTTGTTAGATCACTCTGTCACTAATTACAATACATGCATGTGGCTCAATGAAAATTGTGCTTGAAGACATCTTGCAAGAGTTCAACAACGACACTTGCTATTGGAACTCAATTTTAGTCTTTTAGGTTATATACACGTATTTTACGTATTCATTAAGAGTTAATTTTTTAATGGAAGTTAGGGAGTAAATATTTAGATTATAATATCAATATTTAATATTAAAAATAAAATGATCTTTCTTAAATCTTAAGTAATTAATCATGTAATGTAATGTTAAGTAATTTTCAAAATATCTTTGTGTGGATAAATATTTTTTGGTTTTGAACTATAGTTATCCTTCATGGAAAACAATCTATTCCCAAAAACAGTAATTTTTTGGGTAAATATTAGTGATTAATATATCACGTTTTTATTAGTGAGGAAGATTCAAACATGAAACCTCTCCCTTCTCCTTCCTTTCCTTCATAAACTTTTTCATTAAATAACTATATAACTCTAATAACTTTTAATCTTAACATATACTCCCTCCCGTCTATTTGTAATACCTTAGAAAAAAATAAGCATTAAAGCCAAAGACAATTTTGAAAAGACAATATATATATATATAAGGAGCATATCAAGTGAGAAAAATATTTATTATGATAAATGATTGAAAGTTTTTTCATAACTCAATCTATTTTTACAGGGAATTCAAAAATCTTTTTGAGAAAAATAAATAATAAGGGTAACTTAAAAATAACAGTTCAAATTAAAATAACTCACTTAAAGATATCATGTATTTCTCTCATCACAACTTACTCGTACCCCCTACCCTCACCCCCGCGGTGAGATGGTGGCAGCAGTGACCATGATGGTGAGGCAATGGTAACAACGATGTGGTGGTGACCTCGATGGCGAGGCAATGGCAATGGTGACTGCAACACTAGGGTGATAGTGATGAGGGGTAATAGTGAGCTTGGGGGTAAGAGGTGCGAGTAAGTTATAATGAAAGAAGTACATGATATCTTTATAAAAATCAATAAATAAAAAGTTATAATTAAATTTAATTACGATGTATATTAATTAAATTTATATAATAAATAGACAAATTAATAATTACATATTGCTAGTCCTAGTTAACTTTGTCCCCTCAGACAGGCGAAAAAAGATGTATGAATTTTTCACACATACACTGTCTCTCCAAATTTTAATAGCATAACTTATGACTTTTGCATAATCAAGAGAGGCATCCATACAAAAACAATGTAATAAATACAATAATAAATTATAGGTGTTGTCTTTTCAGTGCTATTAATTTCAATTTGACCATTGGCTATATGAATCCTTATTTACAACATTTCAATTTTTACATGAAAAAATTTCATTTCTTTTTCAGTGGTATCTTAATTTTTTAGACCAGAATTTCCATTTTTTTTTTCCAGTGGTAGATTTTGACGGGTTGAGGTTAGCCTGATACTTTTTCGGTTCAGATCTATAATTTTTTAACATGTAATTATTAAATTTGTCATAACTTTGACTATTGTTCGACATAATTTTAAAAAAATGGTTTAAAATAAAGTTTGGTCCAATATAATTTTATAAATTTAGATTAGGTAAATTTTTTAATATAAATTTATATTTAACAATTTTAACATTTAATGAAAAAATGAGAAAAGAGTAATATAGGGACAAAGATTAGTTAAGACAAAAATTATATTCAACTTAAACTATGTTTAGTAAGAATTTTTAGTTAACTTACAACTTTTCTTACTTGCAAGAGGAAAATAAATGTCACAAACAATAAAAAATAAAAACACAATATCAACGAAAAAATATATAGTAAAAAACATACTTTAGAGTTCGAAGGAAATATTTTTGTTCGCCTTTTCTCGTGTACTATTTAAAAACAAATCTTAAAATATTCAAATTACTCCTAAGTCATTTTAATCTAATTTTACTCACTCTTTTTTTAAAAAAAATATTTTAATAATATAATTTATTTATGATATCATATTTATAAATTTTATATTTTTAAAATATACGATTATAAAATATAATTTTTTTTACTACCACCTAGTTTGTAGTAATAATTTTTTTAAAAATATAAATTTTAATAAAATTTTAAAATATTATATTATAAAAAATATATTATAAAATATAAAATTTATATTCAAATTTTAATATTTAAATAAAATTTTTATAATATAAAATCATAAAATATTTTTAAAATTTTATTGAAATATAAATATAAAAGTTTACAAGCCAACTTACCTTTTTTTTTGGAGTAAACTCGTGTATAAACTCCTTTTTTAATAAACTCATTATACTTTGTGTGAACTCTTTAAATTCTTAATTTTACCACTTAAAGTTATCGAGTTAACAAATAAGTTTGGTTTGTATAGAATTTAATATACTTTAATTTTGTGTCACAATCTCAAATTGAAAAACATATGTCTCTAACCATATCTTATTTTTTAACAATATTAAATATAATAATAATATTCTTCTATTATTATTATTTTTAAAATTTATTATTTGATAATGATGTATCGTTAGATTTAATTATTTAAATATATTAAAATGTATGATTTACTATTTTAACTTGTTGTATTATTGAAATATTTAATTATATATTATTTATATATTTTTATTATTTTTTTTATATATAATATACTTTTACGAATTTACAGGTGAAATTACTTATACTAACCCACAATTTCTTTCTGCTTTATTACGCGATTTCCTTCTGATTCAAGAAAAAAAGTTTCTAAACACCAACATCTCGCTAATTATTTTCTCAATCCCTATTTTTTCTTAATGTTTTATTTTCTTTCCTTTCGTGCAATTTTTTTAATTCCACAACAGATAAGTTTTTTTTAGCTGATTAATAAGGGTGTTCCTACTGTGATTTGATATAATTTTTTATGTAAAGTTTGCTTCAATCAAACTAAATAAATAAGTAGATATAATATGTTTTGATTTATATTAATTATACAATTTAAATTTATAATAATTTCGTTTTGATTATATAATTTAAAAATTATACACAAGTATTAAATCAAATAATTTTATTAAAATATTAAAAAATTAATTAACATGCATTAATTAGAGTTTAATATAAAAATTTTATAATTACATTTGATTAGAATTGATAAAAATATTAAATTTATTAATTAATACTTTAAAAATCATATATATATATATAAATTATAATTAAATACTATGATTTTTTATATTAATTAGTGTATATATATTTTCACGTATTTATTAAAATATTAAGTAATAATCAATAATTTTATTTTTATTTTTAAATTTTAATTATATAAATTTTCACTTAATTCAGTGACAATGTTTTATTTATGATAATTTATTAATTTTATTAATTATACTTTAAAAAGATATAAAAAAATTTGATGGAACAAAAGTGTATTATAAGTAAATTTTTTATTTTTAAATATATTTTTCTTTATCTTAAGCTTCAGTGGGACCCACATTATTATCTTATAGATTTACACGTACGCGTCGCTATCATGCGCTGTACCGTTCTTTCGCTCACTTCTAGAGTTTTTTCTTCTTTAATTTTAAACCTTCACTTCTCTTCCATTGGAGCCCTCAGCAGAGAATGCGAAGAAGACCCATTATTCTTGTTGATAACTGAGTCATAAAAAAATCAAAATTTGTGTTCTCTTCTGCTATCCCAAATTATTGTATCTTAATTAATCCAATTACATTATTTAATTGGCTATATAATATATAAAATAATTATAAAAAATTTATTAAATGATAAGATAGTTATTAGTCGTTGGTATTGATCGGTTGGAATAGAGACAATCTTACATTATACCCTTTTTTTATTTAATATACGGTTCGATGACAATTATGATCGTGTTTATTGTTAATTATTATTATTACGTGATACAATGTGGACTTTGATTAATGAATTTGTGGTTGTATTGTTTTGCTACACCTTTTATACTGAAACAAGGGTTTCATCAAGGTTCTAGAACGTTTTTCATGCCGTATCCATTTTCCTTGTATGTTACACTTACCAGCGATTCTTAAGATATTCTTTCAACTCAAAATATTACTGGGATTTCATTTATATAATGTTCATCTCGTCAATTTTTACTGGGAATTTCTGTCATACATAGACTTTACAGGTGGAAATATTTGGCAAAGAGGGTTTGAGAACTGAGGTCTTGAAATGAGCTCTCAGAAGCTTATAATGGTTGGTGATGGTGGAAATAGTGGGAAAGGAGTGAACTTGACCGTTGGGGTGATCACTGAATGGAAGGATATTCCAATCGAGCTTTTGATGCAAATTTTGAAACTTGTGGATGACAAAACGATTATCATAGCTTCTCAAGTTTGTCGTGGGTGGAGAGAGGCAATTTGCTTTGATCTCACTCAGTTATCACTCTCATGGTACATCATCTTTTTTTTAACCTTTCCTTCTAATATTTTACTTTTGAGGTTATTATGCTTGTAGGCAGTGAAAATTGAAAAGGGTGAACATTTTATTTATTGGCTAATAGCTATAAATATGTCTTGTTTCTAGTTTTCTAATTTCAACAAGATTTTGTACATCAAACCTTATAAACGACAAAAACATGCTCTCATTGTTTGGCTTACAAATGTTTGAACACATGAAGTTAATGACATTTTTGTAATTATCTAATAGAATAGGAAATGAAAACATGGTTAATCTAACATAGTAGGCATGAAACATGATATCTCTATCTATTTTTCTGCAATTAAAGGTCTATTATAGTTTATTATTCGTGGTTTAATTGGTTTATTATTTGAAAATGATTTGATTTTGTTATGCTGCAATCTTGACTCTATCATCTGTAAGTTTTCCCTCACCTTTAATTTAACATGTGTTTATGGATTATTAGAGTAGAGACTCGGAGGTAGCAACCCATTAAATATCATACATATGTTTTATATATCATTGAGTTCGATAGTTTAATTCCTTTGTATATAAGGCCAGTGTAATGTGTATGTCATTGAAATTGACACATTTTCAATCATTTAATTATGTAAGTCAAGTAATCAGGTGTCTTGTGGATTTTGTACTATTGAGTGATTTAAATTACAAATGGAAGTTACTAGTGTTGGGTCAATTTTGGTGGTAGGATATCATTGTTGATTATTTGTTGGTCATGGGTTCAAATTTAAATACAATCTCTTTACATATGCAAGGGTAAGGTAGTATACAAGAATCCTTCCCCATACCTTTGCATAGTGAGGACAATGGGGTATGCTAGTCATACCATTAGTCCATGACCGGATATACTTGCTTTCTTGGTTTCCTCTAATCAATGCACCCTTCTCAAAGCACTTGAAAATAGCAGTGCTTATGGATTTGTGAAGTCTTTAATCTGTTTCAGTTACACAAATTGGTTGTAGTTATGCATGGTGTTTTAAAAAATTTAAACAAGAAAAACTGCATTGCATTCTATTTTGAGGGGCAATATTTTAAGCCAGTACTAACTTTGATGATGTATAAATCTCTTCAGGTGCATCAAGAACGTGAATAGCTTGGTCCTATCCCTTGCTCCTAAATTCACAAAATTAAAGACCTTAATCCTTTCCCAAAACAAGCATCAACTAGAGGACAATGCTGTTGTGACTATTGCAAGAAACTGTCGTGAACTCCAAAGCCTGGACCTCAGAGAAAATTCCAAGCTTACCGATCATTCATTGTTTGCCATAGCCCTTGGTTGTAGTGATCTTAGAAAATTGGACATAAGTGGTTGTTCAGCGTTTAGTGACGATGGTCTGACTTACCTGGTCAGTTTATGTAGAAAGCTGTATTTTTTGAATCTCGCTAGATGTGTTAAAGCTGCATCTGATTCTGCTTTACAGGTATGATTGAAACTAGTTGCTTTTCATAATCATTCAAGAACTAAGTTGTCTCTAAATTATAATCAAATAATAAATGAAATGCAGGAAGTTGGATATTGCTTGAATCAGCTATGGTATTTGAACCTTACAGGGTGTAAAAATGTCACTGATGTTGGAGTGATTAGTTTAGCACATGGCTGCCGATATCTTACAATGCTTGACTTGAGTGGTTGTGTCCTTATAACAGGTATAATTCAAAATTTAAGTAGTATTTTGCTATTATACTTTATTTGTTATTCACTATATCAACGACTTTAATCTTTCTATATAGTACTTATTCTTTAGTTGATGTTTATGAAAGACATTCTTATTGAAATAACGTGTTAACTCCGGAAGGAATTGAATAGAGTTATAAAAAGCTTCTAAAAAACTCTTTTAAAATACTTCTTTAAGAAGTTTTATAAAAATGTTTTATGCAGATAGTTCAAAATAAGTACCTTCTTATAGTTCTACAAAGTGTAAAACAGAATAATTGTTTTTATACTAATTGTTTCCAAATTGAGTAACATCCAATCTGTTTTGAATCACTTCTTGGAAAGTTTCACTATTTCAATAGAAATATACAATTATTCTTACTTTGACTTTTAACTTCTAGCTTTTAACCAAGTATTTTTTAAACAAATAGTTACCCCTAATTAAGTACAAGAAAAATGAATGGATGATTTACAATAATAATTGTCAATGAAACAATAAGAAGCAGGGATGCATTCATGACTTATGGTGTGGGGGTGATTGTCCTCACTATGATTTGGCTTTTTTTTATTATTAACATATATATTAATGCCTTTGAACTCATATAAAAGGAAAAATACTCAATTTGACATAAATTAAGAAAATTAGTTAAGTTCATTTAATTTTATTGATTTGATAAAAAATTAAAATATACTTCCTAACTATCCTTAATAATTCTTCCTCACATCATGTCTAGAGAATTTGCAGAGAGAACAACACATTTAATTACTAAGTGAGTTCTGATGATAAATATTAACATCACATGACTACATGACTTCATCTCTTCTTATTCTACATTTGGATTAGTCTCATTCGACCTCATCTCTTCTCATCTTTGTACAAAATAGAATGTGAGAAGATAAAATAAATTCTTTGAAGCATTACTTATTTTGGAACTCATTTAATGAGAGCTTAAAAAATTAGCATTTTCGAAAACTTAATTAAGGGTATTTTTGGAAAGTTAGCATTGTTAATTAGAATTTTCTTATCTTTAAGTAAAAAAAAAAAAGTCTTTTTTTGCTTATATATATGAGTCTAGAGGAGTATTTTATTTTAATTGTCCCCTCTATTATATTTTATTTATCCCCATTTCATTGTAACAAAAACACATTTCATTCACCTCTAATAAAATAATTGCCTCAATTTTTGTTAAAACTACTTTAATGTCACTCACATTTTCAACTTCCCTCTAAGTCTCTCTTTCTTTTTTATTCACTTTTTCAACTTCTCTTTTACATTCACTTTAAAAGTCATTTACTCGTTCAAATTCCAATTTTCGTAACCTCAACCTCTCTCTTCTTTGTTTATTTTAAAAATCATTTATTCATTCAAATTTCATTGTAACTTATGTGTCTCATTGTAATTCAGATTGCAATTTGTAATTTTTTTAGAAAGAAAGAACGTTCAGATTTAACATATGATTATCGGTTTTCTATATACTTTTTGTAAAAGTTTCAATTTTTAGTTCAACAAATTTCTATTCAACAAGCTGTCACGTGGAGAATATTGGATACTATTTCAACCTCTATGTTAAAATTTTCAACTCTAATATATTATTTGTTTTAGTGAAAACGATTTTTGTACTCATCATAAATAGTATCATGTAATTTATTAAAAGGGTTTGTTTTCTTGTTTTTTTATTCTTATGCTCATTATTAGATTATTTAATTTTAATTAACTAAATGATGAAATAAATATTTGTTTGCTTCATTTTGTTACTATTTTATCATTATATTATTTACATACTTGATTTGCTCTTTTTTATTATTGGATATTTGGATTACTTGTATTAGTTTATTTTTTTAATTTTTATGTAAAATACTATCATCTTTATTATTTATTTTAGTTTGATGAACATGAAATTATTATTATATTGATTTTATTTCTGGAAATATTTTTTTAAAAAAAAAATCAGCCTAGAACAATCATTTTCTCCTTTAGAATGTAGAAGTTGAATAGTGGGTCCATCAAATAAAAAAATATACTTAGAAATTAATTTGGAAAAACTTCTTAATTATCCCGGTTTAAAGCTAAAAATGTCATATTACCCTCTAAGTGATAGAGATGAAATTAGGAAATATTATTTGCAAAAAGATCTTTATCAACTAAAAGAGATTAAATTTCCACAAAGATAATTTGGGAATACTATTCGTAAATTTAATCCAAATTGATATTCAAAATATGACAATTATGTTATATTTTTAATGTTATAAAAGTTTGTACTTATTGCTTCCACAACAACAAAAAATTTGGATCTCTTGATAAGAAGCATGCACTCACTATCTAACTTCACGAAGTGAAGGATATAAAATCTTGGCTTAGTAAAAGGTTGGTTTTTCTAAATTTTCTTATCATTGTAAATCTTATAAGAGAATGCAACAAAGAAGAGAATATTAATATTAAATACTTGAATGTTTTTTATGACTATTGGCTTCATTAGGTACTCTTCTCCATCCTTGATCCTCTCTATGTAGCCTTCATAAATGATTGTTACTTGTCTTCCTACCGTTGAGTGATTTTGTGTGAAATCTTGGTCAATGATCTTGATATTTAATGCACCTTGAAGACTTTATCAATGAGTTTGACTTTTTTTCCTAATATTGTGCTTCATGTATCAACTTTAGCAACACTTTATTCTGATTAAGGTCTTTGTAGACAAGCAATATGTCAACTTTTGTCTATGTTTTAGCCGTGTTTGCTTTAACCTATTCGGATAATTCAAATTTTGCCTTTGCAACAATGGTGATTCACTAAGTAGAAGTCAACTTATTATGTAAAAGCTTTACAACCTTTTACTCCATATGATCATGACAGATGATGAGTTTTTTGTTTTTCATGTCCTTAATAGAGTCTTCTTATCAGGACTTAACCTTTGAAAATTTGATTGAAAAGGCTTTGCTTGCTCACTTTAATTTTTTTTTTCTTATTAAGTTGTACCTCCATTCAAGAGGCAATAGCATTTTTATCTTGAACTCATTCTATGATTAATTTGTCATCTAAGATACATCAAATGGTTGCTCAACTTCTTCTGAAAATGTTTGAGTTGGTTCATTTCTTCTTATATGTTAGTCTATTCTTCTTCTTCGTTGGAAGCTCATCCTTAAATGATGTTAGAAGACAAAATGCCTACTTCCTCTTCAACAGCAGAACATAACCCTCTAAATATGAAGATAATGCTTCAATATTTTGTTGTTTATCAGATGTTTTCAACAAGATGCTTCCTCTAGAAGTTTGGTTCCTCAGCCTTTAGTAGAAAATCTCACATTTTGGACATTGTAATCAACAGATGCTTCTTGTCTTTCGAAAGAAATATTTATTCTGATCTTCACACCTTCTAAACATGCATTTGCTTCTTTTCAACATCTCATCAATGTTACACTTCTAATTTATCAAATGTAGTTTCTTGTTTATTCCAGCTTCTAACTTCTACAACACTTGAAACTTCTTATATGATGATTTTCTTATTTGTAATGTTTTCTCATGCTTCGATGACTAGTTATTCTTCATATAGCATCTTCTATTCTTCATATCTTCTAATTGCTTTTACTAAATCATCTCATGATGATCTTCTATGCTTTAGTCTTGTGAATGATCTTCTCCTCCCTTTAGACATCCATGATTTATCTTCTATCGATATGCCTTTTTTTAACATAACTCATACGAAGACCATTAGATGATCAAACTTAATATATTTATTATTATCGAAACCACTTAGGGTGTTTAACTGTTCAATTGGTTTGTATGAACCTTTTGAACTTAAAACTGATTTAGGAATTTCTTTCTCAATTAGATATTATGATGAGAATAGAAATAATTCTGCTAAGTTTTATTTATAATGACATATTCTTGATTACCATGTGTACATGTTCAAATGCACATCCATCTTTGCTCAATAATTGTGTTTGTTGTTTATGCATTCTTAATGGATCATAATGTAAAACATGTGAAGGCAACATAATGTATTTGGACATGCAAAAAAGCTTGTTGTCATAAGCATAAAAAACCAATTGAAGGCATAACTAATGAGCAAGAAAGAAATCATAATTGAATAAGATGGGATCGAGTTGTATACATGGAAGAGAAATAGGAATATTGTGCACTATTTCAAAATTCATCTAACCTTTCTAGTATATGCAATTTGAAAACCTGTAATCTCCTAAGAAAAATTGCTAGTGACCATCCCAAACCCTCAAACCCACCATTTTCTTATGATTGACTAAAATTTATTTGATATTACTAGTTTCAATGCGTCCCACTTTTCATTTAATAACCTTCATTGATCATACACAAAAAATTGGTAATTTTTAATAAATTTCATCCCTATAGAAAGTGTTAGAAAAAGTGTATGAGAGAATTAGCTTTGCGAGGTTTCTCATAATGACCAGTAGTCTGTTCATTAGTTTGGATGCTATTTTTGTCTTAGATCAACAATATTACAAATGGTAAAAAAAGAAAGAATTCATAATTGAATAAGATATAATTGAGTTGTATATGGAAGATAAATAGGAATATTTTGACAGTAGTACACCATTCCAAAACTCATCTAACCTTTCTAGTATATGTAATTTAAAAACCTATAATCTCCTAGGAAAAATTGCTAATGACGCTTAACTAATTAGCTAATTGTTGTTTGTATTAATTAGTTAGTCAGATAGTTTGGTCTTTAGTAAGAGGTAGTTATAGTGGTTATTCCCTTTTCTAATTTTGCCTTCAACTATATAAATTCTGTAACAGACTATTTGATTCATTCTTTCGGTTGATAAATATTTATTTGTCTCACTACAACTTTTGGTTCTCTTTTCTCTAATTCAGGAGTTTCTCTCTTCTTTTCATGGAAGTTTACTATTCTGTTAACACTTTTAATCCACAAACCCACCTTTTTCTTATGAAAAATTTATTTGATATCAATAATTTCAATGTGTTCCATTTTTCATTTAATAACTCTCTAATCTGGAATCGAAATACACAAAAATTGGTAACTTCTAATAAATTTCAACCATATGGAGGGTTAGAAAAAGTGAATGAGAGTATTAGCTTCATGAAATTTCATGTTCGGATGCTATTTTAATCTTAGATTAACAATAGTACACTTATGACAATAATCTTGTTATTTCAGATGATAGTGTGATTGCCTTGGCAAACAGATGTCGTTGTCTAAGGACCATTGGACTGAGATACTGCCAAAACATCACAGTTCACACAAAGAAATGGCGCTTAACTCGCGATTGACAAAGTTCAAACAAATGGTGGGCAAAAGTTCATCTTCCAAGAGATAAGACAAGAAAGGGTGGGCTATCTAGTTATTTTCTTATAAGAGCAGGAAGTTGAAGGCCCCTACACGGTACAAGAGAAACAACTGGAACATCATGATTCATGAATCTTGATTATTCAAATTCCTCTAAAATCTTTGAATTATTCCTCTTAAAACTATCAAATTTAACTAGAAAATATGAATATATGTTTAGTTTTATTTTCCTTTCTTAGAACTCTTACTCCATATAACTCTATAGCGGGTGTCTACAATTGGTTGTTTCACAAGCAAATAAAGTATTTTATAGTGTTAAAAAGAGAGAAGTTTTTTAAGCAGTTGTTTCATACAAGCTAACCAATGAAATTGATTTACTTAAAAAGGAAATATAGAACTCAAGTTATAATCTAAAGATAAAGCTGTCAGAATTAATCAATATATTCATGTTCTTTCCAATTTTTGGCATAGTAAAAGTTTGAACTATCTCTTGAGGCAAACATCAAAGTTATATATGAATGTTTTAACCTTTTCAACTAGATAAAAATCAACTTGATAGGGTTAATAATGATAATTACACTCTACGAATGTCATAATAAAAGAAGGAGTGAGGTAAAGCCCAAATCACAGTGAAATGTAGTGGTGATATCCGAGAGTAAAATTTATGTGTAATGTGTATAAAAAAGTATGCCTTGAGCTATTTGAGCTATTTCAAGTCTTTGTTCAGTCATTTTTTAAGTTTAGACTTTGTCTAGTAGTGCTTAGAGTTAGGTATTGCTTAACCATCTGTCTATGTGTATTATGTGTTGTGTTAAAATCCATGTATTCATGTATCTTTTTATTGGAGGTATTGGTTGTAAATTCGATTAGGAATGTCTCTATGATCTTTTATCTCGGTTTTGGAAGTTTCAAAGTGGTTAGGAGCATCTTATTAACATGTGTGATAAGAGATAATCATGTGCAACTATTGGAACACTTACTAACTCTGATAATCATGTGGTGGTAAGAATGAATGTGTTGTTATTCATTAGGCAATAAATTGTGTATTTTTATATTATGTTAGAATTAAAGAAGTGTTTTGGAGTAAAAGGGTATTACATATTTGATCCATATGGATGAATTATCTCTTCTATTGTCCTTCCATTCTAGCAAAATGAAACTTTCTACTTGAAATGAATTTTGATATAGTTTTCCTGGATGTCTAAAGTAACTTAAGTCAAATACAAAAAAACTTTCTACTTCCAAAGTAAGTAACTTAACTAAATATCACAACACTCTAAAACAAAAGTATAAGAAAAGTAAAATACAAGTCTAAAGTGTCTTTGGTTGGTGCCTTTTGATACTATGGACTCAAGTCCATTATATAGTATAATTCACTCACCCCCTTGTTTATTCTAGGCAATGTGAGACTTCCTCCAACATACCTTGAATAGTGGAACTTCCAAGATATACTATTTTCATCACTTCAACAATCTCCATCATGATTAAAATAGACACATCTTTTTTTTCATTACTACACTGATAAATTATTGTTTATAATGACAATCATACTTCACAATAAAGAGTATACGGACCATTCCAAAAATTTTCTTTTTTTTTCGTTACCTACACCTGTAATCATTGTCTATATTGACAATCATACTTTACTATAAAAAGTATATTCACTTAGAATTAGACCATTCTAAGAATTTCTTTTTACCGTACACCTTGTATCAATGTCAATCAATACTCATGTACAATACCATACACCTTGCATCAATGTTAGCCAATGCATGTGTGTATTTGTGTATTTGCTAGCAATGACTCATCATTTTCCATGCCTCACCTGCATAAATGTCAACCAAAGTCCGTGTACAATCACTATACACATTGCATTAATGTTAGCCTCTGTGATTATAGATTTGCTAGCAGTGACTCATCCTTTCCCATGCCTCACCTGCATCAATGCTAACCAATGCTTGTGTACAATCAATATTAACCAATGCTTGTGAGCAAGGAATTCCTCTTTTTTTATGTGGAAGATCAAACCATCATGTAACCACAAAGCATACTAAGAAAATCCTACCGAATCGCAAGCTCTAATACCACTATTAAGTGAAATAAGACGTCATTATCTCTAGAGAATTATCATTTCAAACACATAAGTTAGATAAAACAAATAACAAAAGAATATAATGTGGAAACCTCAAAATCATAGGAAAAAAACCATAATCGTTGTCTAATAACAATCAAAGAATAACACTATGTGAAAATACATCCACACTCTCTAAAGTAAGTAACTTAACTAAACACCACACACTCTAAAACAAGAGTATAAGAAAAAGTCAAATACAAGCTTAAAGTGTATTTAACTAGTACCCTTTGATACCATTGACTCAAGTCCATTTTATAGCATAATTCACCCATTGTTTATTCCAAGCAATGTGAGACTTCCTCCAATATACCTTAAACAATGTAGAACTTATAAAATGTATTGTTTTCATCAATTTCAACACAAAAGACAAAGAAGAATTAAAAATCAATAAAAACAATATGCATGGCATCCGTATGTAGCAAGAGAGCTAGCCCACAATGCTCACTTACTAAATCAATATCACATCGATTTCTAAATTGTGTTAAGATATCTTGCTACTTTTTATAAAAGATTACTTTACATTATTATTTTTATCGAAGTTTTTTATTAATTTTAATTTGCAAATTAAATATTACTTTTTATTTTATCTAATTAGAAAATATGGATAAAGACACCTTATTTATTCTAAAATTTTCATCAAATTAACAATGCATAATTAAGGAGAAAACTTTATAACTAATCTAATAATTTGAAAATAAATTTTAAAATATTATTACACCGAATACCCCTAGTATAGGATAGAACCCTCCCCAGCAGAGTCGGAACTGATTCAGAAAAAGACTAAGACACACCCATAAGCCTTAATTGAAACCGAAGCACCCACAACAAAGAGCAAACTCAGTGAAAAGTCAATAATGTCTTTCAACGTAAGCTCAAGAATGATACTTAAATCAGGAATTTTTTTATGAACCACCTCATTTGCTATTCATACTCCTTAATGTTTACAATTTTTTGTAATCCAAAATACCCCCCACCCTCTTTTATCTCAAGTTTTTTTGACAAAGCATCATATAGTTTCATGGCTGCATATACACTTTTACCCACCTATTTGAAATAACATCATCATTTTCTTCAAACATACATGAAAGAGGAAGTTCCTAAAAATAAAGGTGAAAAATTATATATGTCGAAGATGGTGAGGATATGAAATAGAGAAGCCAATGTAATTTTTTCAAAGAGGTCAGTAGAGGTGCATGTGCAGCCGTGAAACTACTTGATGCTTTATAAAAAAACTTAAGGTAAAAAAAGATGAAAATGTTTTTGGATTCTACAGAAAATTATAAACATTGAAGAGATGTGAATAGGAAATGAGAAAGTGCTAAAAGAAACTACCCTTAAATCACCCTTCTAAGATAAATATAAATATGTTTAACATGCCCAAACAAAGGTAAAACACTATAAAATATAACATTCATTCAAGTTTGACACACTTATTATTGTTTTTTTATTTTCTCTAATACATAATATCCTTTAGACTATATTTATACTGACAGTTAGAGTGTCATCCCAGTGACACATGTGATGACTTGAAGACCTAAAGAAAAACTTAGTACAAACTTATCTAACTAACATATTTATACAAGTACAATTATATTTATAGATAAAGTTGATATTAATATCAAATTTTATTGATTTTCTTAATTATCATATAATAATTATTCAGTTAAAAAAATTATTCAAATATTCTAGGAGAGACAAAAATATCATAATTCCCATAATACCCTCATAATTCCCATAATACCCTTGATGACATCCATTGAACACAAGACACGAAATGTTGCAACACCAACCCACAATCTTCTACTTTTTCGCGCGGTTTCGGTTTCGGTTTCAAGCAAAAAAGAAACTTCTACACGCACCAAAATCTCTTCAATTATGTCATTAAAAAAAAAAATCTTCTCTATTATTTCTTCAATCCCCATGTTTTGCAATATTTTTATTCTCTTTCCTTTTATGCAATTAATAATTTTTTAATTCCATAATTAATAAGCTTTGTTTTTTTCTCAATTTCATTCCTTTTCGGTGCTGAATACTGATCACTATAATCTTTTTCCTTATTGCAAGCTTCAGTGGGACCCACATTGTTGTCACATCAGATATACACGTGGCATCATACGCGTCGCTATCATGCGCCGTACCGTTCTCTCGCTCACTTCTAGTTTTTTCTTCTTTAATTTTAAGCCTTCGCTTCTCAAAGCTCTCTTCAATTGGAGTTTAGCAGAGAAAGCGAAGAAGACCCATTATTCTAGTTGAGAGTGGAGTCATAAAGAATCAAACTTTGTGTTCTCTTCTTCTACGTGCTGGTAATAACGTTTCCTTTTTTTTTATTTTAACTTTTGATCTGCATATTTTCAAGCTTTGCTGGTATTTTAAATGGTAAGAAAAGCAAAATATAAAAAATTTAGTTGGAATGGTTTGTGGGTTTTTTATTTCCTTTTTTTGTTATTTTTGTATTTGTTTTGAGATGTGGGGTTGCTGCTTTAAAATGTCATGCTTTATAATGGAAAAAGTTTTAGTTTTTAGTTCTTCTTTTGATCAACTTTTTGTTTTCTGGTGAGGTTGCTTCTTCGTCTTTTGATTTGAACTATTTGGGTAATTTTAGACATGCATGTCAAGTTTGATCAAAAGGATTTTCCTTTTTTTAATGGGGGACCGTTTGATCCTCATTGTATGATGATTATGTTTTATGGTTGTTCCTGTCATTGAGAAAAGTGTGAAGGGTATTTCTGGAACTTGCAGAATTCTTCCAATCAAATTAGACCCCCTTTATTTTTTTGATCCAATATATAGTTCCGTGACAAATATGCTTATGATTATTGTGTGATATCTGGCAATAACATGTGGACTTAAATTAATTAATTAATTAATTAATAATTAATTAATTAATTAATTAATAATTAATTAATTAACTTATGGTTTGAGGTTGTATTGTTTGTGCTGTACCTTGTATACTGAAACAAGGGTTACACCAAGGTTCTAGAACTTTTTTCATGCCTTATCTATTTTGCTTGTGTGACATCACTTCCACTTTGTTTGTTTCTGAATGGAAGGGCTAAGAATATCTGGCTTTGGTGGACATGTTTGGCAAGGAGGGTGTAAGAACTGAGGTCTTGAACATGAGCTTTGAGAAGCTTATGATGGTTGGTGATGGTGGAAATAGTGGGAAAGCATTGAACTTGAAAGCTGGGGTGATCAGTGAATGGAAGGATATTCCTGTGGAGCTTTTGATGCAAATTTTGTCACTTGTGGATGACAAAACGGTGATCACAGCTTTTGAAGTTTGTCGTGGTTGGAGAGAAGCAATTTGCTCTGGTCTCACTCGGTTATCACTCTCATGGTACATCATCTTTCGTTATCTTACCTTCTGATCTTTCACTTTTAGTTTATTATGCTTAGATAGTGAAGATTGAAGAGGGTGATTTTTTATTTTTTTTTGCCAAATAGTTATAAATATGTCATGTTTCTTGTTTTCTAATTTCGACAAGATTTGTACATCAAACCTTGTAAACGACAAAAACATGCTTTCATTGTTTGGTTTACAAATGTTTGAACACATGAAGTTAATGACGTTTTTGTAATTATCTGTAGACGTAGGAAATGAAAACATGGTCTCTCTAACATACTAGGCATGAAACATGATCTTTATCTATTTTTTCTGCAATTAAATGTCTATTATAGTGTATCATTATTGGTGATTTAATAGGTTTATTATTTGAAAATGTTTGATTTTGTTATGCTGCAATCTTGACTCTGTCAGTAAGCTTTACCTCATCTTTAACATATGTTTATGGTTACTAGAGTAGAGACTCGGCGGTAGCAACCCATTAAATTTCATACATATGTTTTATATCCCATTCAGTCTGATAGCTTAATTCCTTTGTACATAGAGCTAGTGTAATGTGTATGTCATTGAAATTGGCACATTTTCAATCATTTTAGAACTGGATGGGATTTTCTCATAGATTGTAATTTGCCTTGTTGGTCATGGGTTCAAATTTAGAAACAATCTCTTTACATATGCTAGGTTAAGGCTGTATACAGTAACCCTTCCCCATAACTTTGTCTAATTAGGAGTCTCCGGACAATAGGGTATGCTAATTATACATTGGTCAATGATTGGATATACTTTCTTCCTTTGTTTCCTCTAATCTATACACCCTTCTCAAAGCACTAGAAAACAGTGGCTTGAGGGCTTTGTGAAGTCGCCAATTTGTTTCACTTACATGAATTAGTTGTAATTATGCATAGTGTTTTAAAAATTTAAACAAGAAAAACTTTTGTGCATTCTATATTTATGGGGGCACTGTTTTAACCTAGTAATAACTTTGATTGTGTATGAATCCTTTCAGGTGCAGCAAGAACATGAATAGCTTGGTCCTATCCCTTGCTCCTAAATTCACAAAATTGCAGACCTTAATCCTTCGCCAAGACACGCCTCAACTAGAGGACAATGCTGTTGAGACTATTGCAAATTTCTGTCATGAACTCCAAATCCTGGACCTCAGCAAAAGCTTCAAGCTTACAGATCGTTCATTGTGTGCCATAGCCCTTGGTTGTAGGGATCTTACAAAATTGAACATCAGTGGTTGTTCAGCCTTTAGTGACAATGCTCTGGCTTACCTGGCCAGTTTATGCAGAAAGCTGAAAATTTTGAATCTCTGTGGATGTGTTAAAGCCGCATCTGATACTGCTTTACAGGTATGATTGAAACTAGTTGGTTTTCTTAATCTTGAAGAACTAAGATGTCTCTGAATTATAATCAAATAAATAATGAAATGCAGGCAGTTGGCCATTACTGCAATCAGTTACAGTTTTTGAACCTTGGATGGTGTGAAAATGTCAGTGATGTTGGAGTGATGAGTTTAGCACATGGCTGCCCTGATCTTAGAACGCTTGATTTGTGTGGTTGTGTCCTTATAACAGGTATATTTCTAAATTTAACTAGTACTTTTGGTATTCTACTTTATTTGTTCATATTCATTACACCAATGACTTTAATCTCTCCATATTGGTCCTTTTTACTTGAGCTTATTCTGGTGTTTATGAGAGACATTCTGATTTAGGATTGTCTTTCTCACTTTGATATTATAAGAAGAATAGAAATAATTCTGCTAAGTTTTATTCACCATCACCTGTTCTTGATTGACATGTGTACATGTTCAAATACACAGTCATCCCTTCTAAATACCTGAGTTGTGTATCTGTATTCTAAATGGATCATAATGCAAAACAAGTGTAGGCAACTTAATGTATCTGGACATGCAAAGAAGCTTGTTATCATAAGTATTAAAAACTGATAAAAGGAACTAACTAACGAGCAAGAAAAAATTCATAATTGAATAAGATGGAATTGAGTTGTATACATGGAAGAGATATAGGAATATCTTGATAGTAGTGCACTAGTTCAAAACTCATGCAACCTTTCTGCAAGTGGCCAATACTCACTTCAATAGTTTGGATGCTTTTTCTTGTCTTAGATCAATAATAATAACACACCTTTGATTCATGTCTTGTTATTTCAGATGACAGTGTAATTGCCTTGGCAAACAGATGCCCTCATCTGAGGTCCCTTGGGCTGTACTACTGCCAAAACATCACAGACAAGGCAATGTACTCTTTGGCACAAAGCAAAGTGAACAACAGGATGTGGAGTTCTGTGAAAACTGAAAATGATGAACATGGACTAAGGACTTTGAACATTAGCCAATGCACAGCACTCACACCTTCTGCAGTGCAGGCAGTGTGTGACTCATTCCCTGCACTCCACACCTGCTCAGGAAGACATTCACTCATCATGAGTGGTTGTCTGAATCTGACATCTGTGCACTGTGCATGTGCTGTAACAGCACACCGTGCTGCTATCAGCACCATCCCTCATACTGCTCATTGAGTCTCTGTGGTTGATGTATAAAGAAAACACTTTGAGGAAGTGCCCTTTAAGGGTTTTAGAGTTTGAGTCTTAGGCCTTGTAGATAAGTTTATGACTTTATATGTTGAATACTACTTGTAGAACAGGTTGAACTTTTCATGCTTCAGTTTCTTGTGGTCTCCGAATTTCATGTGAAAGGTTAGGGTAATTACTTAATTAGGGTGTAAAGATGGGGTTTACTCCTAGCTTAGCTATGAATTTATGGTGAGACTCCGACTTCTATAATGGTTGGTTTTATGCTTTATATGTGTTTTTCTTGTCAGGGGTATGTTGGAATTTCTTGGATTAAGATTTGTCCAAATATGAAATTCATTTCTTAAAATTGGATTTGTTTTTTCTTAGACTGTTATTTTTTGTTATAATTATAACAAAATTCAATGAACTAGTTGGATTTATTTAACCGGGGACAAAACATTCTCATTTTTTACGTTTTCTTTTTGTAAGGTTCGCACATTGGATTATTTCTCTTGAAACTATCAAATTTGACTTGAAAATATGAACATATGTTTAGTTTTATCATCCTTGTAAAGATTTTATTTTGGTGAATTTTAAAATTTGTAGAGTAAAGCATCACGTTTTAGGGATAAAATTGTGTATTGATTTTTAAAACGGAATCTCTTGATTTTCCCTTTTCAAATTCAAGTGGTCTTAAATAGGAGCGACAACAGCTGTTTATTTCTATCTTTGCTTTTGAAATTTATTTCTGTCTTTATATTATGTGGTTATGTGATTTATGTTCCTACTCTAATCTCATTTGAGTATTATATATCTATAGTTGTGTTACACTGAAAAAAATATTTTAATAAAAGATAATTTATTTGAATAAAATGATATTAATTTAAAAGTTATTTAAGAAATGTAAAATTTATAATTTATTAATTAAATTTCAAATTTTTTTAAAATAAATAAATATTTTAGTTATTAAAATAAAAGAGTTTAAGCGAGTAGTGAGTATATATATTTTTATTTTCATTATCAACTTAACAAATTAAGTATGATCTATACTTATATTCAGATTAAATCGTAGATTCACTGATAACTTTGAAATGGATTTAAAAATTATCTAATGAATACGAATTTATTTATCATCTTAATCTTAAAAAAAAAAGCTAATCATGAAATGCGCATAGTTAAACGACCGGTGGAGGAAAATGAGAATAAAAGACGAAGGAATTTTCATAAACTATTAGCTTTAATTAATATATACGTCGGTCCTTACATTTTTCTCAATTGAATTTTTTTTAATAGATTTTGTGAGAGGATATTTTATAATATTTGGGTTGAATTCTCGTAAGAGTTCAAAATATTCTAGAAATATTTATAATTCATTTAATTGCTTTTATAATATATTTTAGAAAATTATCTAAAAATATTTTAGAAATTCAATCTTTTATTTATAGTTTTAAGTTTTAACTAAATGTTTGTGGCTAATTTTTATAATAATAATTAAACAAAATGAACTGATTAAAATTATAAATTTAAAATCCAATTAAAACATTGTTAATTCAATTCAAATAACTATTGATATATTTTGTATTATTACTAAAATTAAAAAAAGGATCATAAATAAAAACTTTATAATAACATAAAACTCTTTACATAGCCTACCAATATTTTTTTTAAAAAAAAAAACAGTACTATTCAAATATGAAATCTAGAAACTTAATAAAAAATCAGAAACCTAGAAATGAATAAATCAATGAAACCAAAAATAATTATTGGATTGGTCACACTATTCTATATGTCAGTGGGGTCCAGTGTAGATCTTTAGTGGTCCATTTCACTATTTGAGCACTAGAGTATGATGGCTATCTTAAACTTGAACACAAATCAAGAAATGACGATGGTGATTGGTGTGGTGGTACAACAACACTAGAACCAGAAATAGATTGGATGGTGCACATTAATCTCACTACAATATATTTATAATAGTTTTTTTTATTTAATATTTAATAAATTTATCAAAATTTTTTACCATATTTAAGAAAATATTGCTAAATTATAAATAAATAATTTGTATATAAGTAATATTTTAACTTCTAACTACATGAATTATATATAATATTTAATAAAAATGTTATAAAAATAATATTTATCAATAATTTAACTATATTTTTAAATATTATTGAAAAATTAATAATATTTTTATGATTAAAGATTAATTTTAATTTATTATATTTTAATATTTTTTCATTTTGATATATTAAACTTAAAAGTTTATTTTAGTCATAAAATGTGTAAATTTGTCCACTTCCAAATCATATTAGGTACCATTAGGGTGATTATGACATTGATAGTAAATTGTGTCACAAAACATAATAAAACTTATAATAAATGAGTCTAAAAAATTAATAGAATTAAAATAAATATAATATAATTTTAACCATTATTATTTTAATTTGTTTCAAAATTTTAAAATTATAAAAAATTAATAAAATACAAATAATAGACTAAAATATTTTTTTTTTCAAAAATATAAATCACCATAATAAAATTTTTAAATTAATATATTAAAATCAAAACATTAAAATGTCATATAGCCTATTTTATTAAATTTTAAATAGGAAAAAGTCTCATCATGCAGTGACATAGCAGGAATCTTGGATTTGCATACCCTTCATATTTTGTGTCTCTTTCTTTTCCTTTCTTATTGAGGCATAGTGCTTCTGGATATTTCTGAAACAGTGTCTTGTTTGTTTAGTATTTACTGTATTATCTTAATAGATATCAGATATGTATGGAGTTTGGAACTGAATCTGCAACATTACTGGATAATTTACTATGGACATGTCAGTGGTCGATTTTATTAGAATGCGTGGAAGTGTTCTGACACAGTCACACAATCCAAATCTACATCTAAAATAAAGTTTTTGTTATTAAACTTTTACTAAAATTATTTTTTAAATTTTAAATTTATTTTTAATTAAGGTGTTAAAAAATTAGTAATACAAATCACGTTTTTATATTTGTAAATTATTTTCTTTCTCAAACTTAATTTTCTTAAGCTTTAATTTTTATATCTAGTAATCAGATATTATTAATAAAAAACAAAATTAATGTTTGACACTTAAAAAAATTATTTTTAAATTTTGAGGACAAAAGATAGTTATTTATGAAATTTTAAGAGAAAAAAATTATGTAATGTCAAATCAAAATATTAAATTTACATATTTTCAAGGATTATCTTTATTATATTTGTATTTTTACTTTAAATAATTTTTAATTTTCTAAAAAATTAATATAATATTATTTTTTAACTAACACATCTCCGGTGAGGTTTTATCAAAGAGGGAAAGATATAATTTTCGTGTGAGGCCTATCTGATTAATATATCCCTACATGAGAGTTGTATTTTTCTCTTTTATCAGATCTCTCAGTATGGTAGAGAATTTGTATAGATATAAAAAAATAAAATCTCAAAAAAATTTATAATAAAAGTAAAAGAAAGCAAAAAATTATGTAATATTTAAAATAACGAGGGTTACCTATAATAAGAATAAATTTTAAAACTTATACAATTGACTCAATAAATTTTGATGTAAATTACCGTTTATCTCTTTCACTATGAGTTTACCAAGGTGACAAAAACTATCTTCGTGTCTATCAGGATTGTCGTAAGGTATGAGTTTTAAGTCATTAATAAAAAAGTTATTTATTATTAGTTTTTTTTAAAAAAAAAAAACATCATGTGTTAAAAAAAAGTTATATACATTAAAAAATTAACATATATTAAAAAAGAAGTCTATAACTATATTATTTAAATTTTTTCTGCTTATAAGTTGCCTACCCCCTTCACCATTGGGTCGACCTCATCCCAATGCAAATAAAAATATACAGTACAGAGAAAATAGATACCAAACCCGTAAAGTTATTCTGGTCCTTTGATAAATCCATCCCATATTGCATCTTATATAAGCATCGTCTTGCTTTTATTTTATTTTATTTTATTTTATTGAACTTTATATTGATTTTTGTTGTTTTCTATGCAGTATACCAATAAGGCCAAGATGTGTATATCAATAACGCCCATATGCTTTATCATGCAGGAAGTTTCCGCTTATTTGCTATTCGTACCCCCTTAATGTTTATAATTTTCTGCAATACCCTAAAACAGTCTCACCTTCTTTTATTTTAAGTTTTTTAACAAAACATTACCTAGTTTCACGATTGCATACATACATTTACCTACCTCTTTGAAAGAGCATACTCACCCTCTTCAAATATACATGATAAAGGAAGTTCCTAAAACTAGAGGTGAAAAAGTATGTCTGTTCGAAGAAGGTGAGGACGTGAAATGCAGAAACCAATGTAATCTTCAAAGAGGTGGATAGAGGTGAATGTACAGTCATGAAACTAGATGATATTCTTTTAAAAAAACTTAGGGTAAAAGAAGACGAGAGTGTTTTGAGGTTTTGCATAAAATTATAAACATTGAGGGTGTGAATAGGAAATGAGGGGGTGTTAAAAGAAATTGCCTATCATGCATATCCTATGCTTCACTTTACACAGGTTGTGCTGGTTTATGCATGATCCAAGCTTCGTTATGCTGCTAATCCGGTGTTGATGATGGTCCAAGTCTATAAATTAATATGCCTCTTGTATTTCTTTTTTCTAGAGCTTTTGTCACTTTAGTCTTTTTTTTTTTAGATATTTTGAGAGAGTTTTGAGGTTTAGGGAGAGATAATAAATTTATTCCCAGAATAAATTTTGTAAAGTTTCTGTTCTTTATGCCTTTAGTTTATTGTTTTATGTTTGTTAGTTTGCCAAATGGCATGAGAGACTAATTATTTGATGTAACAAACTCTATAAATTCTTATTAGTATTTTAATTAAATTCCTACTTTTTATGGTTGAATTGTTAATGCATAGTCATTGATTATTAGAACTTGTCAATCTATATCCAGTTAATTCAATTATAAGGATCAATTTTGTTCTTTTAAGTGAAATAATTAATAAATTTTTTGTTCGCTATAGCTTATGAGGATCAATCAAAATTAAATAAAAGAATATTTGTTGAGGACCAATCACAATTAATAATATATAAAGAGTTAATAATCTTTATAATACTATTAAATTAGAATTAGAATATTTGTTTTCTTAAACAGACATGTCTTGCACTCTCTGTTTAGTAAATTACTTAATAAAATTTCTTTGACTTATCAAGAAAAAAACAAGAACAATAACAATAATTGGTCATTTGGACAAAGGAGAGAAAAAATCTTATTATATACTGTTATTCCCTAATTCAGCCATAGGATAATAAATATATTGTATAACATGATAGAATTATAAATTGATTGAATAGTATTATCATATCATATATATTGTATAATATGATAGAATTATAAATTGATTGAATAGTGTTATCATATTATATTGGTGCAACAAGCAAACACTGATGGTAATATTATGAGTTCTTTTTCTATTGTGTCTTTAACAAATGAACTGATAGAGTAATTGCATACAAAAAAAATTCTTTGTAATAAAAGTTATTTTAAAGATGGTATTACATTTTAATTTGGTATATATTGATTTTTGTTGTTTATATTTCAAAGTGGAGGATTGAAAATGAAAAGCAAAGATTGCCTTTTTCAAACTTTTGCAAGCAACTAGAAGAGCCACTGTAAAATTATAGTTTATACACAATAATGTGTGGACCCATGACCATAGAATCCATGAATGAAAACAATTATTTTTTTTTTCTAATTAGAGGGATGTACTACCTATATTTTCTAAAGCAAAAGTTGGAGTTTTTTTTTTCAATATTCAAGTTTATAATTGGCAAGGAGGTTGGCTATCAAATAAAAAAACTAAGGTCAGAAAATGGAACTAAGAATAAAAGCTCATAAATATGTGTGGTAATTTTTTTTTTTAATCTTGTAGAGATTGTATGACCATTATTATGCCTATTTTGAAGCATTTAAGTGGGGCTGGTTTGTAATTAGAAGAATGTTTTAATTGCTCGTTGTTTTATAGGATAGTACTGATATTCTGTTATGAGCTCTGTATTGTTAAGTTCTTAGAGTAGCTTTAGGATTGAGATGTATTTTGGAAATTGATTGCTCATTACGGGTTTTTTTTCTTTTTGTAGTATCCTTTGAATTTGAATTTTTTAAAAGAATCATTTTATAATTGTTTTTTGGATAAATTAAAATTAATTTAGATAGTGCCATTTTATATAAGAATATAAAAAATAAAAAGGGAAAGAGAGAATAAAAAAAAGAAAAAGAGGGGTAGAGAGAGGAAAGACAAAGAAAATGGGAGAGAAATGAGTTTTTGAAAGAGAAAGATAAGTTAGAAAGAGAGAAAATGAAAGAAAAACAACTTTTTGTAGCAATTGTTATTCTTATTAACATTAAATAATACATTTTTTTTTTCAGCAACACAAGTGTGTTGGCATAAAAAAAACTAGCTTTTGCAGCAAGTGAGGATGTTGTTGGCATTAGACATGACTTTTTTTGTCGACGGTACATCCATTGTCATAATTTTTTTTTTTGTAGGAACTTTCAAAGTCATTACTATTAAATAGTACTTTGCCAATGATAATAGACTCATATTATAGAAAAACACTTTTCGCAGATACATTGGCAACGTGTTGTTAAGAAAAGAATAGTTTTTTCTCATAGTATTTTATCATTGAGAAAACAATAATCTTATTCCAACAACGATCAAATATTGTTGTTTCACATTAGCTAACAACTCAATTATCTCTAGAAAAAAATAGTTGCGAATATGTTTATTTCTTTTAATACAAGTCTTAAAACTGGAAAAAAAAAGACAACACATTTAGTGCAAAAATTTTAAAACTGGAAAAAAAACAACACATTTAGTGCAAAAATTCATTGCATAAGATCAATGTTGAAAATATTGATGCTAATGTATTAAGTATTATTATTCAAATATTGGTTTATTCACCCAGTTTTATATCTATAAAGTTAATAGCATAACTTTTGACATTTCAATAGATTAAAAATGCATGAAAACAATGCTCAAAATTGAAAAACAAAATCATTTTTCATAAAACAAATTATTCCTATAAGGGTAAGTTTGACAATATTTATGATTATGCATATAACTTATTTTGGTTCAAATTATAGGCACATATCCAAATCAATTGGAAGAAGTGATAAATACAATCACTAAAACTATTTATTTGGATTTTTTTTATCAGTAAAGAAATAACATTAAATAGGGTATAAGAAATATCCAACAATTTACAAGAGCAAAAGCAGAAGCAGAGATGATTAACTAATACTTGACATACAACATGAAGAATTAATACCTAGCCCAAATATGCCTCTCTCACCCCAAAAAAGGTTACAACAGATATATACCATCAAAGATCACAAATTTACAGTTAAATTAAAAAAAAATCATATACCACATCCTTTGCCTACATACCTGAGTATATTTACCCCTACTAACCCACATGTATACAGTTACCTATTCTGACATCACATTAAGAATGAATATGAAAAAGAGGGATCAAAGGTAGAGAGTCAAGGCCATATATGATATTTCACCTTGTGTATGATGTTTTCCATATGAAATACTCCACCTCTAAATACACATGAGTTCCTTTGATTCTATAAGCACCATACAATTCCTATACATACTACCTTTCACATTTGCTTGTTATTACCGCTTACATCCCAACCATGTGTTGCAAAAATTTTAATCTAGGTTCTTAGTGTAACACTGGATCCATCCCTATCCATGAGTAACATACTTTCCAGATTTTAGTAGCCATCTTACAATTGAAAAAACAAATGGCCTATGTTTTCATCTTGAAACCTGCAAAAAGGACACATGATATTACTTTCAGTTGACAAAGCGTTTCTCCTCCTTAGATTATCTTGTTTGGTAGTTTGTTGAGCATTAGCCTCCAAGTAAAGATGATCATTTTCTGTCGAGCTTTGGACATCCATAGTTCCTTTATTTTTTCCATAGGTGTTCTCATCCCATGTATCCTCTGTTCTAATGTTGAGTAGGTTGATTTGGTGTTGTACATGCCCGTAGGATCAGTCGCCCATATCCAGCAGTCATGTTGATTTGGATCCTGCATAATAGTTAGAATGGCATCCTGGAATCTTTGTATAGACTCAGATTCCTCAAACCTATATCGTATATCACATCTAACTGTTCCTCAAAATTGTTGTACAATCTTGGAAATCTACTTTGTAAAGAGCCCTTTCCATCCCAATCATGATCCTATAGCCTAGTTTTGTTCCTAGAACCCACATTCCACTCCCTCATTGTCTGAAACCACCTATCTTGTTGCTCACTTCCACACGCCTTGCTTAAATCCCTCTATCATAAAGATGAATTACTACTTTTTTCCCTATGCTAACCCTTACCAACCCCCGTACTTGAAGTTAAGGACTTGGACCCATAATCCACTATTTTGGTGAAATAACTCCCATCTCTACTTTTCCAACATGACTTTATTTCAACTAACCCAATGTATTTTCCTCCTGACATCTTCAATTTCCTCACCCCGTAGAAAATTAGCCTAAACACTTATCAACTTGTTTACCACTATTATTGGAGCTAGGAACAAAGAGAGGAAATAAAGAGACATGGAAGATAGAACTAAGTTAATAAGAGTAACCCTACCACCAATAGAGAGAGTTTTATGCTTCCAACATGCTAGCTTCTTCTCAAACTTCTAAATTATTAAGTTCCATGTGGATGTCTTTCTAGGATTGGCTACAATAAGGATACCCAAGTAGGTGAAAGGTACCTGGAGCACTTTATAGTTCAGAAGATCAACAAATCTACATAGTTCCAATTGCTCAAGACCAATAGTCTCAAAGTAGCTCTTATTAAAATTGACTCTTAATCCAGAAACCATCTCAATATTTCTCAATATACTTTTAGTAGCCATAACATTTTCAAGTTAGCCTCCCCCAAGAATACAATCTTATCTTCAAATTGGAGTACATTAACATATACACTATCCTTCCCATATTTGTAGCTTTAGTAGATTCCTTTACTAACAGCTTCTTTTACCAGACTAGTCAGCCCTTCTACAACAATAATGAATAAAAACGATGCTAGTGGGTCACCTTGCCTTAGCTTCTTTTCATGTTAAACTCAGTAGTTGATCTTTCGTTCGCCAAAACAGACACCTTTGCTAACCTTAAGCACTCATATATCCAATTAGTTGGCGCACGACAACCTAGCAATAGATGCCTAGGGATAGGGAGGTACCTTTACAGAGTAAAAAGTGATGGTATGGGCAATTTCACCTAAGGGATGCAAACCCCAAATCCCCTTTCACTGCCTGTATTGTGCTAACCCATTTATCAGCAAACCGCAGTCTTTGAAACATATATAAGAGAAAACTCCAATTAACAGAATCATATGCTTTTTCATAATTAACTTTAAATATCATGCATTTTCTCTTCTTCCTTTTCGCCTCGTCTTCAACCTCATTGACTATCATTGCACCTTGCAGTATTCCTCTCCTACCAAGAAATGTTGTTTGATGTTGATCAATGACCCCATTTAAGACTTTTTGCAATCTCCTAGCTAACAACTTTGCCAAAATCTTGTACAAGCTACTAATGACTGAAATGGGTCTGTATTCGTCAAGCCTCTGAGGATCATCCTTTTTTTGGAACCAATGTAATGAATGAGGAGTTGAGACCAGTCGGTAGCTTCCCATTAACATGGAATTCTTGTATGTATCTCATGATATTAACTCTCAAAACTGTTTTATGAAATGAAAGTTGAATCCATCCAGACTAGGGAATTTTTAGCTCCCACAATCACATACCGCCTGTTTGACTTCCTCATTTGAAAAAGGTTGAATTAGTTGTTAGCTTTGCTCTAGAGATATCTGTTGGAAGTTCACCCATTAAGTCTCGGTCTATCCCAATAAAGTTTCCTCAAACCTGTCTTGAAAGTACTTTACTATTTTCTGTTTTATCAATGTTAGGTCGTGAATCCATTGATTAACTTTCTAACTTGATTAGTTGTCCTCCAATTTACCATATTATGAAAATACTTTGTGTTTCTGTCACTTTCTCTGAGTGATTTTGTCCTCGATTTATGCCTCATTACAAATTCAATTCTATTTGACATCACCCAGAATTTCTGTTGGAGCTCTTTTAACTCTTCTATGTTAATATGAGTGAGGCTTCTCATTTCACCTTTTATATGGATATCATTAATTCTCTTGACTATGGCTTGTTGCTCTTTCCATATATCTCCAAATGACTCCTTATTTCAACTCTTTAATTATTCTTTCAGGTTTTTGAATTTTTCTTTGACTAAGTATGCCCCTTATCCATTTACCTCCACATTTTTCTAGGCCTTTTGCACCATCTTTGGATAATTCTTATCCGATAACCAACAATCTAGAACTCAAAATTGCTTGGACCCCCAATCCACACTTGTTAACCTAAGTATAATAGGGAAATGGTTTGAAATATCCTGTTTAGGATTTGTTGGATTGAATCAGGCTATTTCTGCATCCATTGGTTAGACATAAGCACTCTATCAATGCGACTTTTGGCTGTACTATTTGGTTTGAACCAAGTAAATCTCCTACCCCCACCTGGAGCATCATCCACTTCCATGTCAGCTATAAGCTAATTGAATTCTTCCTTTACATTTCTTCCATACCCCTCAGACAATTCCCCACACTTCTCTGAACTTAGTCTAACATTATTGAAATCCCCTAATACACATCATAATTGCATAGAGCTTTGTTGTTTCAGCTTTATCAATTCCTCCTAAATCTTCCTTTTCTGATTAAAATTAGAGGTTATATATACATTAATAATAATCGTACCATTGTCATCCTCCTTCCATTTACCTTCCAACATAATATATTCGCTCCTTATGATGTGGTTAGTAAGGGTAAAGAAAGTATCATTCCATAGACATAGTAGTCAACCCCTCTATTTATTGTAGGACAGTGGATCCATTAGACATTATCATCCCCTAAATTTCTTGACAAATTTTCTTTCCTATATCCCCTATTTGTTTCTTGTAGACACATTATTTCCTTCGATATGATGGATCTAACCCTCCTCCATTTTATCGCACCCCAACCCCCTTAAATTATAAGTTAACAACTTCTTTGGATACCATCATCCATACCCCAGCTATCTTCCTCCATACTGAAGTTTTGCTTCCTATCCATCATCTCTATCCTGATGGATTTATTTTTCATGTTTGGTTCATCCTCCGCATATACTACCCCAATGGTTTATCTGCTTTGCCTCTGAGTTTTCTCTCTTAAGCTAGAATAACTTATTACAGTTTATAATATTGTAGTCTCATAGCATGTTATTAGATTGAGAGAGAGATATACTTACCTATGTAGAGGGTTTCTTTGATTTTCCTTTTCTTTGGTCTGGCTGAATTGGGATTCACTTCGTCCACGCTCCATTGTTCTTCTTGAATGAGTGAATAGCCATACATTGGCCCTCTCTCCTCAATAGCATGTCGAGTTCAAACATCCTGTGATAGGTTGAAGTTTTCATGTCGTTAGAGGTAGGTTCGTTCATGGATATATTAGAAGGCAGGGCTGATTGAGAACCCCTTTCAAAGTTTTGTGGCTTGATATGTAGGGGATTGGTCTCGGTGTGGCCATTCATCTCACATCCACTAGTTTCATCTAAACCCTTTCCAGCTATATCAACATCTTGCTGCACTATAAAAAAATTTGCTTTTGGAATTTTTGCATCATATGTGATTGGCTTGGTTATTGCAAGGACAAAATCAACTATGATACTAGGGACATGATCAGTTGTGACCACGACATCTGAATTGTGAGGAACAAGGATTGTGAGTAGCGATGGGCGGTTCTGCGTGATCGGAACTCACATGAGACATATGATGAATCTCCATTGATACCGTAGGAATAAGGTGTTGTTGCAGGTGAAAATTGGGTCCACCATCTTCATTGGGCTTACCACTTGCACCTCCCACGAGGATGCATTCACCCCTTATAATTTGGCCTTATTATGTGGATCCCTAGTGAGCATAGCACTATTACATTTTGGTAGTTGAGTGAAAGGCGACTTGTCTATTCCCACAGGTTGCTGCTTCTAACATTCTAGAGCATTAGGTAACTTTACTAAACTTGTGCTACAATCCTGACTTTGAATCTGAATTTGATGGCCCCACTATTTCTCGTTGCAGACCTCTGTACCTCAATACCTTTGCCCTTCATTTTTGCTAATACCATATTCTTCCTCCAAAGAGCCATCCACGTAGTTCTCTTCACCTAGTCCTATAAGCCATTCATTGTGCCCATATTGACTACCCACGCTTAACCCACCACTGAGTGGTCTGTCTTCATGCTTTAACCAACAGGAGCATTGGTTAACCTGTGATACATCTTCCTCAATCAATCTAACATGGCATATGTGACCATTAATATTGACTTCCATTTTTTCATAGAGCATTTGTTTGTAGTTTGGGATACGTACTAGAAGTCTAGCATATTCTACATTTTCCATGTTTGTACTCATTTCACCAGCTTTCAGGAACTCCCTAATGGTGGTAGTAATTTGGAAGAAGCATTCATCCCCCCATACATTTAAAGGAATCTCAGTGCATCGAATCCAAGCTAGTCAGTTTCCACACACAATAGATTTATCCCACTTGGTTACACACAAGAATATTGATAACACCCTTTGATATTCACTTTCCCATAGCTCAATAGATCTTTCCATTGATAATCCTGATATTAAGACACAATCATCTCCCATATATCTTAAGCTTACCATATTGTCACTCTCCACTGTGGCTGCATTATGCAATTTATCATACATGCTTGGATCATGCAACCATCCGACTAAACTTTCCTCAATCCCTTTCTTGTCTGACGTTACAATATTAATGACTTGTCCTCTCCACGTTTCCTTCCTCTCTTACTCATTTCTCGTAACAACTTTCCATGCCTTTTTTAAGGATGACTTGCCCCGAGTTTTTATCTCCACATAGGATAATCTACACTTCTTTGCTCCATTCACACCTTCGTTTGGTTTTTTTTTCCTCTCCGAGGTTGTGTTGTCCTCTTATTGCTTCATGTTGATCTACTCTGTAGTCTTTGTTCTTATACACCCGTTTTTTTTTTTTACTTTGGAATGTTCACTCTCATTTTTTGCATCCCAATATAAATACTATCCAACTTCTTCTCTAGTTCAACCACATTATGGAGGTCTAGGAACTCATACTTGTTCCCCCCATCCCGCTTGTTTGCTACATAAACCTCTTATACTCTTCCCCAATATTGGAATATTTTCCATAGATCTGTTACTATATACGCCTCAAGAAATCATGAGAAGAAATATGTTGTTACATTGACATTCTTCCCCCTTGCGTGCTTTGGTCCTTTTCATTGGTGCACATGTTTATCTCTATAAACCTCAATTTTTCTCTTCCTTTATGTGCCTCAGACTCTCCTCTCACAGCTCGCCAACTCTCAACTTTCTCGACTCTCATTTCTTGTTGAAATATTTATTTGGATTAGATTGAAAAAATGTCATTCTAATAAATTTTGATATTGAAAATTCAATCAATCAATTATTATATATTAATACTTTTATATTAGTATAAATGGGATGTTTGTTTCTTTTTCACCCCCATTTTACTTTTCCCACCTTTATTAATTAAAAAAATTCTCTTTTGTTCTTACCATTTTATAAAGTTTAAGCTCTCTCTTTCTTCTATTATTTCCCACTTCACTATCGTTGAACAATTTTGTAAGCTTTTGCTTCAAACATTTTTTTCTAAAATACGTTGTACCCATAATAGTGTGTGTTTATTTTCTTGTTATATAAAGACTTCATAGTGTGACATTGTTGATTTTGTCCTTACAGGAAAACAAGTGAGTTGTTTTAATCAAGAAAGTTTTCCATAGTTACAGATTTCATGATTCGAAAATCAATTTTTTTTAGTATATTTTGAATCATGAAATTTGTAACGCATTGTGTTTTTTATTTATTGCAAGTTATAAAATCCAAACAGTTGACAGCATAGGTTCGGATTCAATGTTTTGTAATTCTAATTACATAATTGGTTTAATAGTACATTGTGGATTACTTGATCAACAATTATGTAATTACATAATTATAGATCATGTGATTAACAATGCATTATTATATAATTGTAGATCAAATGATTTGCATCACAATGAAGCTAAGAATAAACACATTACATATTACAAAATCCATAATGAAGTTAAAAAACTATATTACGAATTAAAAAATTAGCAACATAAGTAAAAAAACGTATTTTACAAATCTAAAATTTGAAATACACTTAAAAAAATACATTACAAATTAAGAAATCCACTATATTTTAGAAATCTTCAAAATTTTGGAGGTGTAAAAAGAAAAATAGGTATGAAAAAAAAATTCTTATAAATGCTTACAATTTGCCTATAAAAAAAGGACTTCAGAGTTTGGGCTAAAAATCCAACTTAACTTCTATTATATTCCAGAGTTTTTCTCCTTGTATCTCCATATATTTTAAAAAGATAAAAATGTTCTTAGATAAAACTTTCTCATAACCTTACATTGTTGCAAACACTCTATTGCACGCTTCTTCTGTCTGATGACAACAATGCTCATATTTTATTCTTCTCCCCTCTTTTTGCCTCTTGTTGTATTTTTCCTTCTTCTCTATTGATTAATCTGGACTCCCTCTACATCTCCCTCCATTTCCCTACAATCCACATAGCTTCTCATTTGGTAAGTGTTTTCCTTATTTTGTTTTACTTATGCAGATAATTGAGAGGTGAAGTTCGAAAAAAATTTATGAAACTGGATTAGGTAATTTAGATTTGAAAAAAAATTGTGAATTCAAATTAAGTAATTTCAGAGGTATTTTTTACAAATCTATATTACCTAATCTAGACTTGAAAAAATAAGTTGTTAATGAATTTGGGTTAGATAGTTCATATTTATTTAAAAAACCATCGAATTAGCTAATTCAAATTCACAAAAAAATCTTAATAAATTCGAATTAGCTAATTCAAACTTCTTAAAAAAGAGCTT
This sequence comes from Psophocarpus tetragonolobus, assembly GCA_037954015.1. Taxonomy (NCBI): domain Eukaryota; kingdom Viridiplantae; phylum Streptophyta; class Magnoliopsida; order Fabales; family Fabaceae; genus Psophocarpus; species Psophocarpus tetragonolobus. Next base: position 28,610,531 of record CM075695.1, on the reverse strand, counting down.
TTGATTACCTAATCCAGACGTTGAAAAATTGTAACTCCGAATTAGAAAAAACAAGTTTGGAATTACCTAATTTGAAAGGAATCTAGGTTGCTTGTTCCAAACTTTAGTGTAGACAGGTTCAATAAAGAGTCCAAATTACCTAATCCAAACTCACTTTCCACACATGATTTTCGTTCATCCACATTCACCTATTCAGACTATTAAAGTACATGAATCAAAAACACCTAATTTAGAGCAATAAGCAACACCATGAAATATTGAATCTGCATTGACACCTCCACCAATCCGAATTGCAATTTTTAGTCAACACGACAATTAGGGATAAGCATGCGTGATCAAGGGCAAAGCTTTTCCAAGTCCAGATTCAATAGTCACATGAGATGGAGATGGAAATATGCGAGAAGGATGTGGAGAGGTGTGTCTCTCAGTGTTATGTAGATTTTAACTTAAAGATTTTTTTGTCTTTTAAAAATATATAGAGGTGTAAGGAGAAAATTGGAAGATGCAAGGAGAAAAACTCTATACTCCATACTGACCTCTTAATATTAAAAACATTATTCCAAAGAATCCATAATCCATGCACACTTCTACATATTTTTCCTTTAAATTTCAAAGTTTGAACGTTTTAATTGTGTTGTTATTTCTAATATTCACTTAGTTGGAAGCACTTATTTTTACATATCATGTTAATATTAGAATGTAGTTTTTAAATTTTAATTTTATTTTTAATAATAAACTCAATTATCATTTAAACCAAATTAATCTTACTTGAATTAGTTTGACTTAGATTACAAAAAATAATAAGAGAAATTCAATTCAAACCAATCAATTAAATTTAAGTAGATCAGGTGAGAAAATAGTATAACATCCAATTCAAACCGGTTTGTGTATTAAAATTAATTGTACATATAATTAAATATTATTATTTTATTTAATAATAAATCAGTAATTAAAAACGAAATATAAAAAAAGGTCTAAAAAGGTCTAAAATGGAATTTGGCAAATCCTATTTCTCGTCCAGGAAACAAAATATAAAATAAATCGAATGTGAATTAGTCCGCTAAAAGCATGTTACTATGAATTTCCAAACAGAAGTCACTATGAGTATGAGTTTCCAATTTTGTGACATACAAAAGGTAAAGGTAAAGGAAAAAGAAAACATAGCTGTGGAACTGACAGAAGTGTTTACTCTTGACCAAGTGATATGCCACATGTAACTTGAAGAGAGTGGTAATGACAAGAAGCAACAAAAAAATATGATTATTCACGGCTTGCACCATTGTCTTCCCAAACTTTTTTCAGAGGGTATCAGAAAAAGCCCTTTCACGAACAAATATTGCAAGGGCTGAATTTTTGTTCATACTTCGTATGTATATATGAATCATTTGCTTTTGTAAACTATCTCCTCATCATCCACATCAAATGCTGGATTACAGAGGCATTTGAAGAGCCTACCGAGACCCTGCAGAAGCATAAATGTTTACATATTTTCTTCATGAGAATCATGCATACATGGTGGTATAGTATTGATTTTAAATATTAGCGTAATTTGAAGGATTTCTTGTAAATATTTCTAGAGAAAATTATTTTAACATCTCTTAAACTTTATTTAGTTATTGGTAATTTCATTTTTTATTATTATTATTTTTACTTTAAATTTGAAAATAATTTACTAATATTTCTCTTTAAATGTTACACTAATATTAAGAATCACAATGAGATAGAGAATATAAAATTCTAATATTTGTTTCTATCCCACGTTGACTTGTGAGTAGTTAACTGTATTTTTTAATAATTTTAATTTATTTATATATTTTAAACTAAATTATATTAAATTGTTATACATATATAGGTTAACTCAGTTAACAACACATATTTAATTTATATGGAAAATCTAAATTTGATCTTGATAGAAGATCAATACTTTTGGAGAAGAGTAAAAAAGTTATGTGATTAAATTTCGAATCGAATGATTATGATATTATTAATTAAAAAAATATCAATTTATTATATTTTTATTTATATAATGTGTTAGAATTATGAAAAATAAAGAAATTAAAAATAAAAAAATTATGCATTAGATTATACTTTTATTAAATGTAGATATTTAAAATTATTATTCAACTATAATTACAATATTTAACGATTAAGTTAATTGATTTATATTTTTAAAATAATACAAATAAAATCTTAAATATATATTTTATGTATCCGGTCAAAACGATATTACTGGCCAAAGTTATGACAAGTACGGAGCGATATGGGTTAGTTTGCCATTTCTAACCCTCCTTAAAAAAAGTAATGATAAAAAAGATATTTATATAATACAAAAATTCAGAGAACGTTGATGGAATTTACTCATATTTCTATATATACCTGCGTGAAAAAGGGTGTTCGATAGGAAATTGCTCTAGGCGATTCATCATCTGAAGAATCAGAACTGCTTTCTTCGTCGTCATAATCAGCAGCTATCTTCTTCTTCAATGTTTCTCCTTTTGGATACTTGTCCTGAATGAAGCATCATCACATTATATGAGCAAACTTGATAGCTTTTTTAGTTTTAGTCACTAGGATCAGGAATTTGGCTTTATAATAAATGCACATAGCAAAGAAATCAGATATTAATTAATGTCTTGCTTGAAGATTTCCACACATCGACACAGTTTTAGAATGCAAAATGTACATAATTGACTTTAATTTTCCACTGTATCCATAAAATCATAAATATTCTGAAGCTTATCTTGCGGCAAGCACAGATAGAGACATAAAGCATTTTCCGTGGGAGAAGGGTGGCTCGAGATTCGGCACGGAGGATCGTGTTGATAGGCTTGAAATAATTTTTTATCCCTTTAATATAAGATTGATTTCATTTTAATTCGTATAATAATTTTTCCTATTTTGATTTTCATTTTTTTATCCTAAAAATATTATTATTTTAGTTCCTATAAAATTAAGATAAAATATGTTTTAGACTTCTATTTTTTTTAAATATTAAATAAATTATTCCAAAAATTATTTAGATAAGACTTTTATGAGATGAAAAATAATTTAAATAACGTTGGATGATTAAAACTTGTGTGTTTTAAAATTAAAGAAATAAAAAACATACAAAAGATTTTTAAAAATGTATTTAATATTTCAAAAAATTTTCAGAATCTAAAACATATTCCAAAATTTTATACGTATTGAAAATTTTGCGTTTTAGTTCTTATATTAAAAGATTTTCATTTTAGAGCTTATTATTTAATTCTCAGTTTCTATTTGTTATGTCTTAACAATCATCTTGAACTTAGGAATTAAAATGAAAAAAATAAGTAAAAAATAAAACAAAAAATTAAGACGATCAAAATAAAGTTTAAAAAATTATTATAAAGAACAATTCACAGATTATGTAAACAAAAAATCTTGTTCGATTAAGATTTTCTTAAAATGGTTTTAAAAACAATTTTAGTTAAAAACTAAAAAAGATACCGTAGTTTTATTTTTCAGTTTTTATTTTTATTTTAAAAATTTAAAATATAAAAAGAATAAATTATTTTATTAATGACATTTTTTTATATAAACAATTTTTTTTATTTTTATATTTTTAAAAAAATTTTAAACAATATTTATCTAATAAGTTTTTTTTTCAAAATAATTCTTAAAAATTATTTTTAAAATTCTTTTTAAAAACTAAAAATCAAATGTGCTCCTAAAAAGTTAAAATACGTGGTGCTAAAGTATCTGAAAGTTTGCACCTGAAATATCTTCCCAAGAACTTTAAGAGCGGTAGCCCGAACTCTAAGTTCTTCTTTCTTAACATTATTTTCCTTCAGCACCTGCAACAACAGATTTATGAATAAGAATCGGCTACGCTTTTCATTTCCCTTGTTCTGGTCGCAGGTGATAAAAAAAACAAAGTTATTACAAAATAAGTCATATATAAATGAATTATAACTTGTTTCACAATGCATTAGGCTTTAGTGTATCAGATTTCAAGCTAACAAACCATCCCTCATTTCCCCATGTGGAAATAGCTGTTTGAGCTTCATGGTATCTGGACAAGAGACAATGAATACAGTAACATGTTTCCTGATCAATTATGGAATTATGCAACTACCGAAGAGCATAGCTTTTTTTCATATAATTGTTTTTTATAAACATTTTTTGTCATATAATTAAAATAAGTTAAGAACTCACCATTTGACACACATGTACGAGGGTTACTTCTATGTCCACTACATTTAACTTCCACAAGGAATTCATTAAGGTATCCTTATTGAGGCGAAGATGAGAGTCAACATCATTTTCAGGGCCACTACTACCCTCCATTTTAAATTGCTTGCGGATGTCTTCTTGAAACTGAAGTAACTGATAAGCACCTAAATTGCGCGTCCTTAATAAAATTAGACATCTTTTGGAATAACTAATCTCCAACAAATGAAACAGACTTGTAAGGGAGGGGTTGATGTATATTACTGTCATTTTACCTTTAGCAGCTGTGAATTGTGATTTCCAGAAGTGTCCTTTATTGCGTACCCATTCAGCAAGAAATGGCACACCCAGATAAATGGCTTTTTTCCCTAGTTCTTGTGCTGCCTGTCTTGAATATATGTAGCCGATGGTATGTAACATATCAACTCCAAATGCTGCATTGAGAGACAGAGGAGACTGATTGATGATAGCATGCTAAAAAGTCAAACCATTGTGTCTAAACTTATAGTTGTTAGTATGTGATGCTGCAAAATGTCTGGCCCAACTTGTTTAAAATAACAATCAGAGAAGTGTTGGGAGTTAGGTGGGGTGGGGCATTGACTCTACTATCTTCAGCATTGAATGATGAACAATGGCACCGTTGTTTATTCCCTTGAAAAGTACTACAAATAAAGGCAGCTTAAAGTTCACTAACCAGCACGAGAAAGCCGTCTTGCTTCAGATTCTGCGCGTTGGAAAAATCCCTTTTTGTCACCCCGGACATATTGGCCAAGATAATCCTTCAAAATTCTTGCTAGCCTTTCCTCCCTTTCTTTTTGGACAGCCTGTAAAACACAGAAAACAGAAATTAATTTTTAAAAAAATGTATCCCCCGTTCTTTTTCTCAAATGAACCATCTAAAGCATAGTTAGTTGTCGATGTCATCTTTTGACCACAAGATGCAACAAGGTTTTAATTAAGTCCAAGTACTTAGTGAAATGGTTGTAAAAACGTGTATATACTCAAAGGGAAATATTGAACAAGAGGCAGAAGAAAAATAATAAAAAGTCTTGATTGTACATATATTTTGAATTTCTTAGACATAGAATAATGAGAGTCTTAGCATTGAAATTATTTTTTTTATAACAGAGAATATTTTTTTTATAACAGAGAATACTATTACAGAAGATTTAGCAACAAGAAATAATAAGATGAAATTAATATTCATTGCTTCAGCATTCTAGTTCTAGGTGAATAAAATCGACATTTTTTTAGTTTTGATGAACGAATCAAAAAGTCTCAACTAATGATAATTTGTTTGTTTCAGAAAACAAATTTACACTAAATGAAATAAGAAGGCAATGTGTGGTCAGAATTTTTTGTTAGCAGCATAGTAAACCAAAGTTATCAGCTTCTTTCTACCGGAAAAAAGTACGCAGATTGATTTTTTTTTCTTTTTCATACTAAGAGAAACTGTGGAACTGTATTGTGTTCTGGAAATCTAGCATTGAAAATATGATCACACCTCATAGGCTCAATCCATAACCTGAGTTTTTCAACCTTTTCTCTTAGCCATAGACCCAGACAAAGTAATAGTTAAAAGTGAATGTAGAACATTCTTGCCTTCAACTTTTCATTCAGTTTATCTGGATCCTCAGTTTCATCAGCTAACTCAGAAGAAGCCATTGATGCCACAGCTAGATGCCCTATGTAGTCCTCAAACAATTCACTCCCAAATAGCAGGGCGAAGACAGCCATGGGATCAAGCATAGTTTCCCTGTCAAAGAATCCATTCATCAATCTATCTTCATCGGGGAAGATATAATCAATTCAGGAGACACTTTTTACTTTTACAATGACAATGTTTAACCTCAAACCTCATCTGAACTACTTAATCTTTGTCACTAGGCATTCAAGTGAATAATTTAAGAACCTTTCAAAATAACTTACGAACTTAACATTTAGTTATAAACACCATATAGTTATAAGTTATTTTTAACTTTATTTGAATTATAATTAATGAAGCATAATAAAATTAGTTTACTAATTTAAGTTCTTCTAAAATTAAACTTTTTATTAAATGAATGAATCCTTAATTAAATAATCTTAATACTAATTAAAACGGGCGTATACGGAATGTTTTTTTATTTTTATTTATTTGACCTTAGCCTTCTTATCTTATTTCCGACTCACTTTTGAGAAATTTGCACTGTCTTAACCCAAACTATACTCTGTTTCTAATCAGTCAAGTAAAATTGCGCTTAGATTCCTATTCACAATGACTACGTATTAGTCACGAGAGGCTTTCCGTAAAACTAACATTATCATTAAATTCTAATCATACCTAATATAACTCTTTTTAGTAAACTCGTCATAATAATCAAAGCTAACCAATGTAGATTTTAGCAAATAAATAAAGTTCCTCATCGATGATCATCATAGGTACCTAGATACAGAATGCTTCCCATTTTGATTGTACGCATTCCTCTGAACCGGATCACTCAACACTTGGTATGCTTCACCCAAAATCTGCCACCATCACAAATTACAATACATAACTCCACTATCCATAACAATATCAAGCATTTACATCATTTCATTAATAATAATAATCATTTTAGTTTCTCATAAACTTTCTTTGAGAAACTCTTCGGATCGTTAAAATATACTCGAAATCATCAATATTACTGAATTAAAGTCGGTGATATTCGGTAAATTTAACCTATTCAAAGTTTAAGAAACAGAATTCTGAGAGAATTTCCGTGACACTTCTCTACTACTAATAATAATAGTTTCATTTTGACCAACCTTTTCTAGAGTTTTTCATACAGTGAATTAATTACAAATTACTTATTCTCAAATAATCAAAATTAGAAACTAATCTTCGCATGGTTTTTATATAGTTTAAAGCAATTATTACTATATGATTTTGATCAACCTCAGTGTAGAGCTTTGTATACAGTAAATCAAATAGAAATCACATATTCTTAAAAAAAATAGAAATTAATCTTGATGTGATTTTTATACAGTTTAAACTAATTATTACTAGAAAAAGCAATACATGACGCATCAAGCAGCGTGAGGATCGAGAGAAATAGCAGCGAAGAGTGGAGATACCTGAAACTTTTCAGCAGCGTGAGGATCGTTCGGGTTTTTATCCGGATGAACTTGCATTGCCTGTGGCAATTGAAAACAGCAGAAGCAAAGAAGAAAATCAACAAAATGAAAGAAAATTGAATGAAAAAATTAAATAAATAAAAAAACCTTATGGTAATAGGCTTTGCGAATTTGGTCTTCGGAGGCAGAGGGAGTGAGGCCGAGGATATCGTAGTACTCAGTTTCCTTCACCATTGTTGAGGCAATGAAGAAACGTGAGAGATTCAGAGAGCGAAAAACCGAAGAGAAGAGAAAGAAGAAAGAAGAAATAATGGGAGAGGGGTCACGAGGAAGTGAAGGCTTTACAGTTCTGATTGGCAATATTGTATTTCACGGGAAGTGCTTTTCCGCGGGAGGAAACAGTTTTTTAAGCGCTTTGTGTGTCCCAGTGACAGAGCCATCATGGATTTCGTTTCTAAACGGAATAATCAGAAACTAGCTTTTTGGAGCTGTATGTGGGCCTTTTTCTTAGTTGTTCCTTTTGGACTTCCACGGACTGTAGTTAGTTTATGTGTAGCTTTTTCTTCGGCTTTTTTATTTAACATTTACTCCATTTTTAAAAAAAATAGCATTTTGCTCTTTTTTTTTTTCAGCTGTGCACGGCTAGAAAGTAAAAAAAAAAATTACAAATATTTTACTTTTCCAGTGGTCCGTAGCCGGAGAAGAAAAAAAATTTCCAGCAAGGGTCACTCTTCTATTGGATGCATGGGAGTTTTGACTTAACCCATATTTTTATTGGTTGTATATAAAGTATACGAAAAAAAAAAATAATCTGTTCCTATTTGTTGCATGTAAGGTAGAAAAAAATAATGTTTCTCATTGGTTTCATGTAATATTAGGGTTAAAAGTTAAATGCATGTTAAAATTTGCATCTTAGGTTTTATAATTTTTTAACTAGTTGTATGTTTTAATTAGTTTTATAATTTTAAATTTTAAACTTGTTTGTTAAATAAATTATTCAATATTAAATTTATATAATTGAAGTTATTTTTAAAATATCAATTTTTATGAAAATTTTATAACTATGTTATTAAATAATTGAAGTTATTTAATAAATATTTAAAAAATTTATTAAAGAATTAAAGTTAAATTTTTATAATAAATTTATTATTGAATATATATAGTTATTAAAATTATTAAAACTGATTATTATCTGTTAAATTAAATTAAATTTATTTAATTTATAGAATTATATAATTCATTATATTGAATTATTGAATATATAATAAATTATATTGAATATATACAATGATTAAAATCAATTATTATCTTTTAAATTATATTAAATTGATTTACTTTATTGAATTATTGAAAATAATTTATTGCCTAAATTTCAAATATTGTATATTAGTAATTTTGGAAATTACAAATATTCCCTTAGTTTATGACTATAAAAGCAAACATTTGTATATTATATTTGTTTATGGTTGATTGTTCCTTTTTACCTTCTTTTTTTATTCTTCTCTACATAATTATACATAATTCTGGGAGTTTTGTTCAGCATCTCTTTCTCAAATAAGTTTATCTTTTCATGATGAAGTTAACTATAGTAAAAATAATTTTAGACCACTAACATTTATGTTATGTTAACGATTTATACGTGATTTTTCTTATAAAAAACATTTTATATATACTTTTCTAAAAATTTAGTGGATAATATAAATTATATAAATATCAACTTTGTTATGAATCTTATAAATACAAATGGAGATAATAATATATATACTTTCTAAAAATTTAGTTAATAATATAAATTACATAAAATTAATTCATATTTACAAAATATTTTTACTTCGTAAAAAATATTTTTTCGTAACTTACTGTATATATGACATTAATAATACAATATATGTATTTTAAAATTGTATTATAAGTTACGTTAATAATATAAGTTATATCAAATTAATTCATATAAATTTTATTTTAATATTACAGTAATAATATAAATATATAAAATAATTCATATTTATTAAAAAAATTACTTGATAAAAATATTGTATTATAATTTACATTATCTGTTAATGTGGCATTAATAACACAATATATGTATTTTAAAATAGTATTATAACCTACATTCATCATATAAGTTATATCAAATTAATTCATATAAATTGTATTTTAATATTACAGTAATAATATAAATTATATAAAATTAATTCATATTTATAAAAAAAATTACGTGATAAAAAATATTGTATTGTAACTTCATTATCTGTATTTTAAAATTATATTCTAACTTACATTAATAATATAAATTATATAAAATTAATTCATATAAATTGTATTTTAATATTTCATTAATAATACAAATTATATAAAATTAATTCATATTGACAAAATGTTTTTTACTTGATAAAAAATATTGTATTCTAACTTATCACCACCATCATGATTGTTATTATATATCCAAAATAATTTTTATGTTCAAATATTTTAGGTTAATATAGGTTTTTGGATGAACAAAATTATTTTCTGTTAAAAATTATTTTAAATTAAATCTTATTCTCATTAAATTTTGTACATAAATTTTCATTAAATTTTATTTTGTACATAAATTGAAATTAAATTTTCATTAAATTTTGTACATAAATGTTAAATATTTTAAGTTCAATTCAATTTTAAATTATTGTTGCAGGTTTTTATGGATTTTTTTAGAAATAATTCCAACAAAGTAAATATGCAAGACAACGATTTAAATTTGAATGATGGTCAACAACTATACATTGATCAAGGACAACAAATTCTCAGAATGCGATTAATTTTAAGAATGCATTCAGCAACATAGAGGTACAAATCAAATCAATATTTGTGTTTATTTTATTTAATCATTAAGTCAAATATTTGAAAACTATTATTCATTGAACTAGGTTTTTTTAACGCAAGACATTTATTAGAGTGGGTTAGAGAGATAGTGTTTAAAAATGACTTTGTCATCGTAATATTAAGGTCAAGTACAACAGATGATAAAATACTTGTAGATTTAGCGTGTGAGTGAAGTGGCACGTATAAACTATACAAAAACTATGACGACTATGTTCGTAAAACAACGAGGACCATAAAGTGTTATTGTCCCTTCAGATTAAGAGGGCGACCTCTAAAGAATCAATCAACATGGGTGGAAGCTGAAGGTAGTATGTGGATTTTACAATCATTCATTAGTGGAAACATATGTCGGTTGTTTGATAGATGACGAGAAAGCATTACTTCATGACAAAAAATATGGTCAAACCGAAAAACATTCCTCTTACCTTGAAGAACCATAATCAAAATAATGTTGCAACCCTTAATCTGTACACTGTAAGGCACACTTTTTGTAAATCTCAAAGAGGTTTTAGAACACAAATCCAACATTTAATGAATTCACTAGAACGTCACATGTATCTTTACTAGAATAGAATGGACAAAGTGACAAAAATTTTGTCTGATATCTTCTGGACATACTCAGATTCAGTGAAACTGGTTAACACATTTAACATTGTTCTGCTGTTGGATAGTACATATAAAACTAACAAATATTGACTACCGTTGCTTGAAATTGTTGGTATGACATCAATTGGCATGACGTTTTATGTTGTCTTTGCCTACTTAGAGTCTAAACAACAAAGTAATTTTGTTTGGGCATTTTAACGTCTTAGAAGTTTTTTCCTGAAAATTGATACAATACCAAAAGTTTTTGTTACAAATAAAGATTCAGGTCTTATGAAGGCAATTGAATTTAAAGAAAAAGAAAGGAAGAGTAGGTTAGAGGAGGCGGAAGTAGGTACAAAGGAGGAAGGAAGAGAATTTAAAGATAAAATAAGGTTTAGAAGGGGTACAATAAGTATTTTAAAAAAAATAGGTGTGAAATAAAAAAAAAAAAGTAGGTAATAAATGAAAAAGTCTTTCCTTCATAAAACCTTTGTTGGGCTTCCAGGATTCGGGAGTGTTCTTTGGAATGTGGAAAGTGTTTTTCATCAAAATTGAAAAAAAAAAATGAATTGGATACAATTTTGCTTCTTTACAAATAAATACTTTTTATTTTGATTCTTTAGAATTTGTTTTGAAAAATTTAACAAGCTACACACTTTTCTTAACATACATTTTGTTGTTAGTTAAAATTTATTGAAAACTAAAAAAAATAAAAAGTTAAGTATATGATATAAAAAAAATGTTTTTTAATAAACTTCATCTCATAGAGTGTATTCAAAAGTCTTATTGAGAATGTATTGTTAACAACTTTCAATTTTTTTATTTTAATCCTTAAAAGATTTATATTTATTTCAGTGTCTATTTTCAAACAATAAATTTTAGCTTTAGTATTTGTTGTCAAATACAGTGTTCATAAAGTAACATTAATAATTGAGTAACTGAGACAATTTGGTCTATATATATAAAATAAATGAACTATGTTTTAACATCTGATATTAATATTAAATTGTTTCAATATGAGGTGATAAATTACTTCTTAATAATATTATTGTCGGATGTCAATCAAAGTTGTTTAGTGAAAACAAAGAATAAATTGAAAAAGTAAAGTCATATATATTAAATTATTATTTAAATTTATTTTTTTTATTTAAATTTATTTTTTTTATTTGCAGTTAAAAGTTGCATACATTTGGTGTGTACTGGTGTCAGGAATGCCTTTTCTGTCATTCATTCTGTGGCTGGACTGACCTGGACCTCAAGGCAAAGGTTGCCAATTGAACCAAATAAAAAAAGGTGACGAGATATAAAATAGAAAGGTCCTACCGGGAGTCGAACCCAGGTCGCTGGATTCAAAGTCCAGAGTGCTAACCACTACACCATAGAACCAGTTAACAATAAATATAAAGATAAAATATATTTAATTCCATAAATTGTTCCATTTCCAGAAAAACAATAATCAAAGGCCCAAAAGTATGAGTAAACTTTTTTTATCATTTGAAATAAAAATAATAACTTATCAATTAATAATGAAATCATTTTATTATACACAAACTTAATATAAGCCTATTAAAAATACCTTCTTTTAAACATATTTATTGAATACTTTTGACTTCTTTATAAAAAAAAAGGAAAACTTTTGTGCAATTTATTTTTATAAGAACATCTTTATTTCTAAATATCATTTAAAATCTTATAATATTTTTTTAAACCCGATCTTCTCTATTTTTTTTTTCTTATAAAAGATCTTATATTTAGGATCTTAAGATATTTTATATGAGTCTTAAATAAATTTCACTATTTAAATTTTATTACAAATTATTTTTAACAAAATATTAAATTCATTTTAAAAGGTAAAATTAATTAATTAAATTAATAAAAAAATTAACATAAATAAAATTGAATTTTTAAAAAAAATGATCATGTACATTTTTTTTTAACCAAAATATACATGCCCATTTTTACCTTCATGTATACTATCTAAAAAAATGCACTATCTAAAAAAATGCACGTTCGCATTTTGCTTGAGACCAAATATGCATGCTCATTTAAGAACCCGATCTCCACACTTGGAGAACTCATTTATCCTTTAACAATATTAATTTAAGATCTCTATACATTTAAGATGTCCTAACAAAATTATTTTCCGTGAAAGCAAATGCCAAAAAGACGGCGAGATACTAGTTTTATTTGGGTTTTGACATTTTCTTCAAGTGGCATAATCATTGACACTTTTTGTTCTAATAAATTTTATGTACCCTCGAGTAATAAAATTTATTAATATAACCATGCACTGCGTACTTACGTAGCACTTAAGATTGGTGTGAAAATTATTTAGTTTGTTTTAAATTAATTCAATTGTCAAGGACGTTCCCATAACATTATCAACATAAAATTCCACTATCAGTGACAATTCAATCCTTATCACTATGATGAAATGACAAAGATATGTGACATGCTTCTGATTCAGAGCTTATAGTTAGAATCATGATGCCACGTTTTTCTTTGTTTCATCTTTCTGAATTCCCCCAGTTGTTCTCTACTTATTATAATGAGCCTATCATCTTCATGACCATTTTGTTAGCTGAATCATAAAATAGAGTAGACCATGACTATCATCAATTTACTGATTTGCCATATTTGCATTTTATGATGATGCTCCATACTACTTTTATGCTGTGGCATTGACAAAAACAATGGTAATTCTTCTGTTGAAAAAGTTTTATAAATAAAATCAGGTAAAAAAGTGAATTAGATCATCAACTTTAAAAATTGAACAATCTTAAACACATTTTACCTTTTCCCCTCTATTACGTGAATCACACATATGATCAAGTTAAAATATCAAAGCATAAATAAATACAAAGGCTAGAATAAAATGGATATATTTAAACATTAGGCAAATTATTGAGAAGAATAATAATTTAAATTTAATCTAAATATACAAGCTGGAATAAAAATATTTTCTTGGTTGGTACATGTAAAGAAATTTAATTCCACTTGGAATGAAGATCATACCGAGAAGTGGAAGGTGAAATCCCATTAAACATGTAAATCACCATGAACAGCAGCCACTGTTTGATGCATCAGACTGGGGGGCTTTCTGCTTGAAGATGTTCTTTTTCACACCAGATGAGCCCTCAGCCAATAGACTTGGTGTCTCCAAAATCTGCAGATAAACAGAACCCATATGAATATTTTTTTTCCATTTTCCTGAGGGTGTTGAATTGTAATTTCATGCAAATGAATACAAGCGAACCTGTGGATGTTAAATCTTGCAATGTATGTCAATTAGATTAAAACACTGAGCTGTTATTATGGCTACCAAAATTGGTATTGCTTATGCTATTGCAGTGCCGGTACTGGTAGTGTTCTTAATACAGTGAGGTAATTTTCAAAGTTGTTTTCTATTCTATTTTCCATTGTTTTTTCTTTTGGTAAGATTAGATTTTCCTAAAGGTCAGGATTTGTTTTATATATGGGATAGGGAATTCTATTCCATATAAGAGGCTCGATGACAGCACAATATGGATAATTTTTTTTTTACCTTAAGAACAATTAGAATCTCTCTATTGGCAGTTTCCAAATCTCTTGAATAATTATATCCTTGGCTTCAGCTTGTATCCTACATAACAAAGTCCTTATTCTATTTATCCTATCATAATTTCACAAGTAACTGTTCATTTGAATGTTTGGAGTTGAGTCTTTCCAAAAGTATTGATTAAAAAGGCATCACTCAAAACCGAGCCAAACTGAAATTAAAACAAAAAACCGAACCGCAAAAATTGAAAACCACAAAAAACCACTTTAGTTTGGGATGGTTTGGTTTTTATAATTTTTAAACCACGTAATTCGGTTTGCGGTTTGAAATATTGAAATTGCACCAAATCAAACTGCTCATCCTTAGTAATTTTATCAAATTCACAAGAAGACATATACAATTACTTATTCTTTTATAAGTTTATAAGATTTTGACTTAATATTTAATTAAAATTTTTAATTAATATGTATTAGTTGATGAATAAATATTTGGTTTAATTTCATTGGATATAATTTGACAACAATCACTAAAATGTAATGTTTAAATGAATTGATTGTTTATACTTTAATTTTAATAGTTGCTCCTTTTATATAATTTTGTTGGGAGTGAGTAAAATTTTATACAATTTTAGAAATAAATTTTTCCAATGTATTACATAATAATAAAAAGTTTTAAACTGTAAAACCAAACCAAACCAACAGAGATTGGATTGGATTTTATAATTAATTTAAGCCGAACCAAACTGTGCCGCACTTATTTTTTTAGTTTGGTTCGGACCATTTTTAGACTCAAAATTGCACCAAGAATGTCCCTAACCACCATGAAAGGACACAAACATAGCAATAATAATAACCATTTCAATGATTTTATAATTAATTTAAGCCGAACCAAACTGTGCCGCAATTATTTTTTTAGTTTGGTTCGGACCATTTTAGACTCAAAATCGCACCAAAAACGTCCCTAACCACCATGAAAGGACACAAACATAGCAATAATAATAATCATTTCCTTCTTTTGAGTAGTTGGAAAGAGATGCATTGTATGTTACCTTCATCACAAGCTCATCAAAACAATGTGCAACATTGACTCTGGTTTTTGCACTGCATTCAGTAAACAGACATCCAGATTCCCTTGCAAAGTCTATCCCTTCCTTTTTGCTGACAACCCTTTCACTTTCCTGAAATATGAGATTACTATGATGACCCTTACTACTATTCATGTCTAGGTCTACTTTAAATATAACAGCTCATAAGTGCAGCATTTGCGAAAACTATTGTCATTCAAATTTCTTATCACATTAGGGAATCAAAAATCACAAATTGTTAGAATGAAGAATTATACACAAATTAATTAACGACTTACCTTATCAACCTTGTTTCCTACAAGCATCTTGATGCAATCTTGATTTGTTGAGTATAGGTCAATTTCTTTAGCCCAAATATCAGATAGATTAGTAAAGGTTTCCCGCCTTGTTACATCATATACTGTATCAATAACCCAAATTCAAGTAATAGACTTATCATATAAAACTGTAACAAGAATATGATTGCAGCAGCTAAAACAATATAACAAGCACATTATATTTGGAAGGAAAACAGGTCACTACTATAGTATGTCATCCAATCAAATTTATAGTCCAGAAATCAAGACAATAATACTAACAAGTAAGAATAACACTAAGTAGTTATTCAGCAAATGAGATAAGATATCGTCATTAAATCCTCCAAGGAATAAACACTCTTACTGCAGTTATCTGATTTATTATTTTGTGTGCTGAAGAAAAAACTTCCACACCATTCCCAATACTCAGTCATCAAATATTCAATATTTTCAAACTGAAAGAAATTTCAGAAAGCCAAGGCCATTTGGCTGAGTTTAACATAACTATAGCTGGTAATGTCTATGGGCATGCTAATTCTCTTGATTCTTAATTATTATTTAGTTTAGATATTAGAACTCCAGATCATCAAAGATCTGGCCCCATCCACAACTAGCATATCCCTTGTCCCGTTTTGTGGAATGTGTTCAATGAATTGGTTATCCTCATTATTCATAATACATAGGAGTATAAAATGGATTGTTTAGATAAATTTGAATTTTATTATAACAGATGGATAAGAAATGATCGATTAATTCATTTATAATCCATTAAAAATATGTTAAAGGAATTCAATCAATCTTTGGCCCATTTATTAAAAACCGTCCAAGCCTATCCATTAGTTATTTATTATGGATGTTATCCAACCCATCCATTTAAAAGCATATTATATTTTACTTATTAAAATTTTACAAGAAAAATTCAAAAGGGGTAGAATTGAAATAGGTACAAACTACACATACAGCCATGTGCCCATGCTGCAAGATTTACAGCTCAACAAGATAAAAAAGGATGGCAAACAGAAAATCTAGCTAGTAATGGAGAAAATAATGGAGCATACCCATTATTATTCCTTGAGCTCCTCTATAATATGAACTAGTCAGTGTTCTGAACCTTTCCTGTCCAGCTGCAAAAAGAGAAAGTATTGCAAATAATTTATTCCAATGAAGGTTGACCAAACTTCTAAAGTCTAAAGCATAAATTACACAAATTTGCAATTGCAACAAGAGAGAATTCAATATATCAGAAGCTTCTTATCTCTATACCTGTATATAAGCAATATAAAAGAAATACTAGACATAATAGCTACAGCATTGCATTACACTATATGTTCTATAAATATACATGGAATTTTTCAATATGCTGCAATATCAACAAAAAATATTTGAAATATAATTCTATAATATACCACTCTATCAATGACACTGTGATCAAAGATACGATACATTCCAGTATGCGGGTTTTAACCAATATTGCAGAACTTTCCAAACTCTGCTGTAAACTATTCGTTAAGAGTTAAGACTTTTACTCTTGACCTCCGAATCAATGTGTAATCCTAATATATGTTAATGAACCAACAGTGAATAAAAAGGATTTGACTTTCAAGAAATTATAATCAACAAATTGAAAATTACCTGTGTCCCAAATAGCAAGTTTTAACTTTTTTCCTCCAATTGTAACATATTTAACTTTGAAATCTACACCTGCACCATCATTATAAAAATCAATGCATATGACTGAAGAAAAGTGTAACTTTCGCACAAATAATTGCAGAGAGACCCCACAATAACGTAATGAAGCATAACATGGACATTTCCTTTTGTAATGGATTATAATGACTCCATGATCAAGCAACTACATATTCTCTGTTGTAGATAAACACTATATTTCTTATAAACAAAATAGAATATTATAAAACAATAGAATATTACTTTAACAGAAGTCAAGCCATTATTGTCCAATCTTTATTTAAATTTGGTCCACTAAAACAAATAATGTTAGATCCAGTAAATAGTCATGTGTGTATGAAGCCCGATCTGACTAACCATAACTAGTCAGTATATTAGACTTGATAGTTGATACAGATTTGTGTATTTGCAGTACTAGTTGGGTGGAAATGAGTTGATCTAGTTGTGAAATATTTGAACTCAATTCATTAATGGTTTGATCAAACTTGTTTTTTTACCAAACAAATAGCCCTAGGCTTAGCTTTGGGCTCCCTTATATAAATGAGTTAAGCACAAGCATTATAAGTTTTACATTAAAATCTCACGTGAGAGAGAAAGCGTGTTTGTGTGTGTACACAGTACAACTGTTAATCTTAAATAAGAAGAGATATCTTTAGTAAATTATAATTCTACATAAAAAAATCACAATTACAATTTACCACTCCTTCATTCTTTTATCTCGACTTATTTTTCCTCCTTCTTCTAACACGAAAGTATCTATCAAATACTAAATTTTAGTTAATCAACTTAGAAATATTTTAAGGTATTTAAAGAAGGAACAGAAATAATCAAGCTGTGAACAAGCTGAACAAACCGAACTCGAGTTTCATATGTTTAAACAAGGTACTGCCAACCTATCTTTAACTTTGACTCTTTTAAACTAATGAATCAATTAACTCCCCAGTCAGAGAGTTTTGAAACTGCTCAGGTTGGTTGGCTCGTACACACTTAATATTGGAAACTTCTACCATGTCCAGCAACATAGATCACAATGCCAATAAATTGCGCCATCAAATTCACAAGAACAAAGGTGAAAGTAAAATTAAGAGTATCAAGATCCCGATGAGAACATCAAAAGATGAAACATTAACAAAACAAAAGCAACCCCTAAAAAAATGTCTAGATGAATTACAAAGAAATCATCAACAACCACACCACACTCCATCAAACACACTACCACACTGAAAGACTAACAACAAATTCACTAACACCTCTTCAAACCTTCAACTAAAATTCTAATCCCTTAAAACTTCTCCCAACACCCATCATCAGAAACAGCCTCTAGAACCCAATACTACAAAATAGATACCAAAAGAAACCACTACCCAGATAAATTGACTAGTGGACCAACATAAATTGTTACAAAAATCTCAACATCAAAATAAAAAAAAAAAATACATTTTTTTAATGTTACTAATACTAACCAATGGTGGGAGAAAGATCCTCAAAAGTATCAGAGGTGAAGCTCAAAAGCAGGGTGCTTTTGCCAACCCCAGAATCCCCAATCAAGAGAAGCTTGAACAAATAATCGAATTCAGGTTGACTCGAGGACGAAGCATCCATTGGGAACCCCAAATGAGAAATTCAACAAACCAAGCTTGGACTTTGGTCTTGACTTGATAGATAGGTATCAATGTATTATATTGGATTGGATCTAAGAAGAGGTTTTGTTCTATTTTTCTTTTGTTGTGTTCGTTGGAAATTCTAGACTTGACTTCGGTGGAAAGTGGAAGAAGAAGGAAAAGGAAAAAGATTTTGAAGGGAAAGAGGGATTAGTAGAAGGTTGCGGATGGTCAAAGAAAACCCCTTTGATGTTTCGGTTGTCGGTGTATTCGCATCCACCTTTTGAGCAAAAATCGTACATACATCATAAAAGTAATGTCTTCATCCCTGAGATATAATTTTAAATTTTTTATAAGATATTCTTTAACTTATCTTAAGCATTAGTTTTTTTTATATTGCAATATTGTTTCTACAAAACAGGTGTCAGTTTTTTAATTGAGAAAAAATATGTACATACATTATAAAGTAATGTATTCATTCCTTTGAGATATAATTTTACATTTTTATTTTTTATAAGATATTTTTTAACTTATCTTAAATATTAATTTCTTTATATTTCAATTGTGGCGTAAGAAGATCTGTTTAACAATAGAAATATTATTTTAATATGAATTCAGATATATATTATTTTAATAGAAATATTATTTTAAAAAAGATAATATTAAGTTTAAAGGAAATAATTGCTTATAAAAGCTTTTTTTATTTTAAGTATTTCATTTTTCTAAGAGTTATATTAAAATAATATTTTTAATACTAAGAAACTAATTTAGGAATTTTTTTGTTGAAAATACTCAAGAACTGAGGTTTTATAATTGAGCTTAGATTATGAGAAAATAACTTATAAATTGTTTGCGTAAAAAATCTTAGATTAACATTTAATTAAATTTTTTATATATAATAAATTTGTTAATTTTACTAATTAATACTTTAAAAATTATATAAATAAATAGTTATAATAAATAAATATATGTATTAAACTCTTAGATTATACTCTATATTGATATTGTTTAGTATTTAATTTTAGTTACTTTTTACGCTTCATTGGATGGGATAATTTTCCAAGCTTAATTTTCTTATGTGTGATATTTACTTTTTTTTATTTTAATGTAAACTTTTTATTGAATAACAAAAATAAAAAGTAATGGATGAGTATAAAGACAAAAAATAAAAAATTAAAAAAGATAAAAAGAGTTATTTATGAATTAATTATCTTTAAATTCAGATACTCTAATTAAAAGAAATATAATATGACAAATAATTAGAAGAGAAAAAAGTATAATGATAAAATGGTAATTTTAATCAAATTATAAATTTATGATATATTTATTATTTTCACTTAATTAACTATTTTATTTAATTTTGATGAATTAGATAATTAAGTTGTATAAATAGGACTTAAAATAAAATTAAAAAAATATTTTTTTAAATAGATAATGTTAGTTATTAATTTTGTTAGGAGAAAGATTTGTCATTTTCTCTATCTTCCTACGTATCAAATTTTATTACCAAAATAATCTTATAATTTTTTTTCCTTAAGCCTCTTTATTAAATTATATTAAAAAATACAAGTTAGGTTGATTAACAATTTCTATTTTTTAATTAGAGTAATTATTGCAATAACGCAGTCAAAGACCCTCGCCAATACAAAGTGATACTCTCCTTTTTCCTTTTAAAAAGTTTGTTTCATATATAAAATAATATAACCAAGATTTAAACCTTGACCACTTAATTAAGTAACACAGTTAAAAAAAACTTACTTAAATAAACACAATTAATAAGGGTGCTCTTAGGTGTTATGAGTTGTCTCGTGATTGAAAATCAACTTTCACAAAAGCAACTTGGGAGAGGGACATAGGGGTGAATAATGAGGTAATGCATTCATTTGCTAAGATTCTAAATTGCGTGGTAATGCAATTGTCATTTTCCTATATTATGGATACTTGTAGGGATAAATGCAAGAAGTAAGAGTCTCAAAACCAATTATTAAAAAAATGAAAGTAAGGCTAACCTCTTGGAAATAAAAAAATCTATCTCTAGGAGGCAGATTTGTTTAATCAAATTTACCTCTCATCTATTCCTTTATACTTTATGTCTTTTCATAGGATTGTAAAGAAGGTGGCCCGTTCCATTCAGTATCTGCAAAGGTGATTTCTCCGGGGCGGTTCAGATGAAGTCAACAAAGTTGCTTAGATTAAGTGGGACCTAGTATGCAAAGAGAAAAGCCAAGGCGACCTAGGGATTAAATATGTGTTGACTTTCACTCATTGGAAAATGGCCTTGGAGGATATTTTAAGGGGAGGATTCTCTATGGGATAAGCTTTTACAATCCAAGTACATGGAAGACATGAGGAGTAATATCACATTAAGGCAAAGGAGTGGGCAACCTCAATGGTAAAAGGATATATTGAAGGTAACATCTAATGAGGGAGTAGATAATTGGTTTATTGGGAATGTCAAACCTAGGGTAGGTGATAGTCCATGTTCAAATTTTGGGAGGGGTTGGGGAGAGTTTGGTGACCTCAAAACTCTGTTTCCTAGATTATTTGCATTATCTATGCAGAAAGAGACTCTTCTATGTGAGGTTAAAGGTTGGAATGATGGGAGATGGGAAAAGAGGTTAAGGTGGAATAAAGAACTATTTTCCTAGGAACATGACTAGGTCTGGGAGCTTAAGGAGGTTCTTGAAGGGGTCCAATGGAGGAGGGATGTTAAAGATTGTTGGAGGTGGGTGGGTAGTACAACTAATATTGGTCAATACTTGGTCAGAGAAGCCTATAATTTAGTCTGTGGGGACTCTCATTGTCTTGAGTCTTATTTCTTTAACATGCTATGGACGACAAAGATATCCTCTAAGGTTTTAGCATTTTTTTGGAAGGTTGTTTATAATAGGATTCTGACTAAGGTTGAATTGTCAAAGCGGTGTATCCTCCTTCCAGGTAATGTTTCTTGTCTAGTATGTAACAATAATTTGGAAGTTGTGTCACATTTGCTCTTCACATATGAGTCAAGTTATCAAGTGCGGATGAAATGTTACAGATGATTAGGCTATTTATGTGTTATGCTTCTATTTGTCAACCTCATTTTTTTGCAACATTTGAGTATTCTAAATTCTAGGAAAAAAGTATGAGGATATACTATCTAGTTAGCCACTATGTGAGAGATTTTGTTGGCTAGAAATCCTCTTATATTTCACAAAATGTCATTCAATGTTGAGTAAATCTCGCAGAACTCCTTGCAAATATCATAGTTGTGAGTTCATAGTTTTTATAGAAAATCGTCAATTTTTTATTATCAATGATGTGTTCAATCAGTTTATTGTTTTAATTTGTTTAGGTAGAGATATCTAAAGTTTAAGGTTTTATTAAACTATAACTTTTTATAGGTGGATTTTGTAACATCTAAGGAGATTTATATCATTTAAGGTTATTACTTTATTGTTTTTGTACTATATAAAACTCTCATATCATTCCTCAGAATTGCTAATGCTAAATAAATTTTTTCTTATTAAAAAAAATAACACAATTAATAATTTTGTTTAACAACATGTGAATCAAAGTTAAGGCTACATTCTTAATTTATCGCTCTCAGATCTTGTCAAGGCTAAGACGAAACTTACCCATCTCGTTGGTAGACTTAACCTACAAATATGAAATTTCATTCTCTTACTAATAATTAAGGCATATTGAATTGGTCTTTTAATTAACACATGAATCTATTTTTCCTGTATCTCGTACCCCACGCTAGTCTGCTAACATTAATTCTCTGATTTGATACTGCTTACCAAAATGTTCAGACACAAACTCAAACTACTACGGACAAAACTCATCTCATAGCATTAATTATTTCCTTTGCAGAAGAAACCACATGGCAGTCTTGTTTGTAAACATTAAAAGAAATACATAATCAATCATATAGATACTACTCTGAATTCACTTCATACTCCTCTCATAATTTCACAAAGAAATGATATTTCTTATATATGCCATCAATAAACCAAGATATATTTATATATGTAACCTCATCATCAATTTGGACCATTGATGATTTAATTTATCTAAAGCTATGTCATAAATCAAACTTGGTATTGCTCCAACTGAACATCCTTTGCCTTCAAAGGCACATACTCTCCTCTATACACTTCAAGATGATCTGATAAAGCTGACTTGTCAATATTTTCATGGTGATAGGACTTGCAAACAAAGTAAAGCACAGTTTGCAAAACAAGCCCAAAGAGGAACAAACAAGACAAGAGCAAGAAACAAAGAACCCCATATGCTGTTTTGTCCACAGAACTCAGCCTCCATCCATTAACAACCATTTCCTTGAACAAAATCCTTATTAAAACCAAAGAAGCCAAAAGGGTGAAAAATATGAATATGGACAAAACCATCTTCCCCTTTATCAACTCCTTGCTCTTCACCATGGCTCTAAACCCCCAAGAGTCCTCCAACACAGTCACAACACTAGCCAATTGCCACACCACAGTGAGGTACACAAACCCAGTGAGGTACAAAATCAATATCAGAATGAAAATCACCACTCCAACAGTACCTCCCCCAATTGAAACTATCACCAAGAACATAACCAGCCCGGTGAAAACATTGTAAACAAAGAAAACAGCAAAGGCACATAGAAAGGTCAACATGAGCCTCTTCCACACCTTAGGGACAACACTCAAGACCCTTTTGAATGTTACATCTTTTGAGGTGTAGATGGAAGCGATGGTGTAGACCACTGCTGAGGTAGAGAGGAGGGAGAAGATGAGAAGCAAAGAAAAGTAAGCGATTTTGAAGAGCACAAGGGTGATCCATTCAGAAGAAATCACATCTGAGAGCTTGTTGTATTGTGGTGTGTTAGGCCTTGTTGCATCCATCACTATTTCGTTGATGAAAATCTTCCTTAAGAGGAGGTTTGAGACCTCTATGTGGATGAGGAAGATGAAGGAGAGAGGAAGGATTAGTGTTAAGGTGATTTGGGTGAAGATTCTCCTCCATGAAACTATGATCTTTGAGGCTTCTTTGTATATGCCAAAGAACCCAAGAAATTGCATCTCTTCTTGTTCTATATCCATGATGATTTCTGAATTTTTTCCTCTATAGAGCTTTGGTTGGAAAAAAATGGTAGAGGTGGGTCGGTTAAGATAAGCAACACAATTGAGGATGAATGTGTCAAAGGTTTATAGCATATCAAAAATTGGTTTGGACTTTTGTATGCAACAACTTGTCAAACTGCCCTTGCTTTTCAAATGAATTGCGTTTGTTGAAAGCTTTTCAAATGAATTGCGTTTGTTGAAAAGTCAATGACTGCTTTTTGTTTTTCCTTGGCTCATAAATAATGAAAATATATATCGTACCATTTTTCTTTCCAATTTGATTATGTCTAACTTAATACGTTTTTCTTTTTTTGATGATAATGCACATGACATGACTATATATAATTTTTGTAAGCATTAATAAAATTCTTCAACAAATGTTATAAAAGAATATTATTTTGTTACTGATGAACTCTTTTTGCCCTTACTCTTTTTCTAGACTTTCTTGTTTTTCTTTTTTAGCTTGGTCATGTCATTTGTGCGTGAGTTTGCTGAGTTGAAGGCTGAAGATAAGCATTTGCCTGTTTGTTAAGATTTAATTGAATTAATTTCCTTTCTTAACAAAAATTAAATATGCTGTATTTTTTCTAAAACTAATTTAAGTTCGAGTTAGGTAGTAATATGACTTTGGAATCATGTGCAACTCCGGAAAATGCGTAAAGAAGAATGAATACTAGTTATTAGATAAGGTTATGTTTTGGTTGTGAGAAAAGAAAAGAAAAATTAAAGGAAAAAATGAAAAAAGAAAAGAAGAGAAAGAAAATGAAAAATAAGTTTATTTGGTTGGGGAGGGAGAGGTTCAAATCCCTTTACTAACAAAAATATTACATTAACAATTAACATTTGTTTATACAAAAATTATTTGGTTGCGATAAAATAAAATTATATACATGTAATTATGTAGTCTAATCTATATATAAAACTCTGTTCGGGGTGATTCTAAGTTTCTAGTTTTTGTTTTTGAAATGTATTTTGAAAACAAAAATGTGTTCGGCACAAAAATAGTTTTGTTTTGGTTTTTACTCATTTTTGAAATAGTTTTCACTCAATTTTAAAAACAATAAATTTTGATTTTTAGATTTTTGTTTCTGTTTTTATTTAAAAACATTACTTGACGTCACTTGTCACCGTCATCACCTCTAATCGGCAGTCACCGACCTCCACCTCTGACCAACAATCATCGACCACCATCTGCGTCCGACGGTCATCGATCGTCACTTCTGACCGGTGGTCACTATCCCCCACCTCCAACCAGCAATCGCTGGTCGTCACCTCCAATCAACAGTCACTAATCGCTATCTCCAGTCGGAAGTCACCGGTTGCCACCTTTGACTAGTGGTCACCGGTTGCCACCTTCGATCAGCAGTTAATGATCACCACCTCCGACCCACAATCACTGGTCGTCACCTCCGACTGGTGGTCACTGGCCACCACCTCTTACTGGCAGTCATTGCCTGCCACCTTTGACTAGCAGTCACCTAATCACTAACTCCAACTATCAGTCACCAACCACCAACTCCAATCGCTAGTCATCGACCAGTACCTTTGATTATCAATGACCGACTGCCACCTTCAACGACTGTCTCGATGGCTACCTACAACTAGTCTTTTAGTTAAGATTTGAAAACAATATTTTAAATTTGAAAAAAAAACAATGTTGTGTTTTAAAATTTGAAAACTTAAAACCAAAACTAGCTTTTTTTTTTGTAAATTTCAAATTTAGAAACCAAAAATCACTCCATCTCTCCACAAAATAATTTATAAATTATAATGTGTTTCTTTTTTTAATTAAAAAGATAATAAAAAAATATATAATTTTTTATTGAATTAGGTTGGATAAACCAATAAAGTCTATGATAAAAGATGTAATAGATAAAATAGTAACAAAAGATAAATATATAAAAATATATCAAAACTCAAAATTAAATTCACATGATCTTTTAAAATAAAATTTAAATGTGCTAAAAATAATTCAATTATTTATGTGACTTGAATTATAAGTATAAAATTTTGTATTTTTGTTATATACCTATCCTTTAAAAAAACAACCAATTTCTCTATATCTCATTCAATTAATAGCATTTATTGAAAAAGAAAAAAAAATAAAACCAATAGTTAGGTTCATTTTTTATTGATACTCGGATACTTTTAACTTAACTTCCTATAAAAAAGCAGAATTAATTATCATGTATATCAATTTCCATTGTCAGTCAACTCAAATGAAAAACAATTAAAAAAGAGAAACAAAGATGAAAATGGCAAATCCGTAATATTGGGTGGAAATGATGGGTATTTTTGGTAAAGAAAAAGACAAAGGTTTCCGTCATCAAAGAAGGATGCGAAGACCAACAAAACGGGTCCTTTACGTCGAGGAAAAAGACTGCGAAATATTTAAATATTTATTAAATGAATAAAAAAAATAAAATAAAAGGTTTCAACCATTCAGGTCAATTTTTGGAAATCGTCATCGTGTATTCCTCCACACGCTTTCTGTCACTTTTCTTCTCCGAAATTTCTTGATCAGAACGTTTGTTTCACGGTGGATCGAATTATTCTAGTTTTCTACTCGAGTTATACACGGTGTTCATTTTAATTTTAATTTTATTGTTATTATAAAAATATTAAAAAGAATAACATAATATTCCTACATTGTTACATTTACGTAATTAAGCATCTATACTATGAAAATTTAATTAATTATTTTTTAAGGAAATATATGGTGTGAGAAAATGTTTTCAATTTTTATTTTTAAAGTTTTAACATTGAAAAATATGTTGTTTTTATTTGATATTTTTTATTATAAAAAATAATTTTATTAAATTTAATCAATTTTAATAAAAATATTATAAAATATTTATATATAATTTAAAATATATTTATATAGTTTTATTAGAATTATAATATTGTTATTAAGATTTTTCAGAGTTTTAATTTTTAAAACATTGAAAATATTTTTTTCTGCTTTAACTGTTTTTTGAAAAAAAAAATTTAAATCGTAATTAAACATATATTTATTATTATTTTTTCTTTTATATAAAAATTTAAAAAAATACAAAAAAAAAGTCACTTAAATTTCCTATCCGTAGGAAATATAATACGGGATAGTAAATAATCAAAATTCATAGAAGCATTATAATGGAATAAATACTGTATATTGTAGTGTTTGGTAGAAAGGAATGATGTTCTTCTTGTTTCAGCCAAAAATGAATGAAATCAATATTTTGTAGTATCCACTATTTTATTTTTTTATTTTAATTCAAAACTTTTGGTCAATTTTTACTTTCTTTTTTTTTTTCATTTTCCTCTATCAAACACTACACAAAAAATATAAAAGTGAAAAAATACAATTTGTCAATTAAAGTCAAAAATAAAATGGTGTTTTCCAAAAATAAAAAATAAAATGGTTAGCAAAACTTTCTCAAAAATTCTCTTTTATAAAATTTTTTATAATTTTATAAATTTAAATTTTTTTCAGTTTTTCTCTGGTAATTTAATTGTAAGGGAGGTGTCTAAAACCAAAATAAACCAAGTTGAAAAACGAAAAAAATTAAAAATCGAAAAAATCTATTTAACTTGGCATAATTTGTTTTTTTAATTTTTTATGATTTAGACTTAATTTTTAATTATATATTAGTTAGTAAATAATTAACAAGTAATATATATTATTTAAATAAATTGATCGTTTGTACTTAAATTTTAATTATTATTATTTTTATATAACTTTGTTGAAAGTAAGTAATTTTTATATAATTTTAAAAATAAAAATTTTAAAAGCTTTTTTTATACTTAATATATTAATAAAATTTTTAAACCACAAAATTAAATCAAAATAAAGTGTAAAAATGAATTTGATTTGATTCCAATTTTATCATTAACTTAAATTGAATTAAATGATCATATGTTTTTTTTAGTTTAATTTAAACCACTTTCAAACAAAAGACCGCACCAGATCCTATTTTTGAAAAAATTTAACAAATCAAGAAAAGTTTCTAAAATCATTTATGAAAGATTTTTGCTGCCACTCATCTAGCATCCAATGTTGATACTTATCGGAAAGCTTTTGAAGAATAAAAATATAATGCACCAATTTAAAACCGAAATCCTTTTTGGTAAAAATTCTATCACCTTCTTTCCTATATATAAGGTGCTTTTCATTTGGTTTCATTATTAGAAAAAGCTTTTTAGTTTACACATTTCTTTGTTCTCTGTGTGTGTCTCTACTGCTGCACTCCTTCAGTATCCACCGATCGAAGGTACTTTTTCCACGGTTGCGTGCTTTGATTTAGATGAACTCCAAAACCTCAACTGTATAACAATAACCCTAACTCAACACAGTTATAAGATTCTCTCTTGTCTTGAAGAAATAGTTATAAGATCTTATGCTTCCCATCTGTTCTGTTTCATATGAATAGCAATTTATCAGAGCAAATTTGTTTTACGCGATAGTTAACTTATTATTCTTATTCGGGGTTGTTGTGAGTTTTTTATTTTTTGTTTTGAAAATAGAAATTTGTTTGGTAAAAATGATTTTATTTTGGTTTTTTACTCATTTTTGAAATAGTTTCTATTCAATTATAAAAATAATAAAATTTGGATTTTAGATTTTTGTTTTTGTTTTTTATTTAAACTCATTATTTGACGTCACTTATCACTTACTATCAACTCTGATTAGTCCGGTCATCAGTCACCACTTTCAACTGATGGTCACCAGCAGTCATTAGTCATCACCTCTCATTGACAGTTCGATCGTCACCTCCTACCGGTGGTCATTGGCTGCCACCTCCGACCGGCGATCACTGGCCGCCACCTACGATCAACCGTCACCGGTCGTCACCTCCCATTGACAGTCACCAATTGCCACCTTCGACCGATGGTCATCGATAGTCACCTCCAACCAGCGGTCACCGATCGTCATCTCTGATCAGCACTCACCGATCGCCACCTCAGACATGCGGTCATCGGCTGCCACCTCGGATAGATGGTCACCGGCCGCCACCTCTGACTGACGGTCACGGATCGCGTGACCACCACCTCCGACAATCATCGGCCGTCACCTCCAATCGCGGGTTACCAACCACTACCTCCGACTGGCTATTGCCCAATAACAAATATTTCCTATTTTCTGAAATGAATGTTTTAAATTTAGAAATTAAATGTTATTTTTAAAATTTTAAAAACTTGAAACTAAAACTAGTTTTTTTTAAAAAAATTTCAAAACTAAAAATCAAAACTTAATTTTTGTAGTGTTTGTTTGATTTGATGGCCTAAAATTGAGGGTGAGAATGATTTTAGATTAATTTATGTGTGTGTTTTGGATGTGTATAGATTTTTTTATTCAACCAAAACCAACTCTAAATTCCTTTGATTTATTTATTTTGAGATCCGGAAATCAAATATATCAAAATTATTTTTTAATAAATGAAGCAGACTCTTACTTATCGGTAGCCATGAAACTGTGTCCACCTATTAGGTGCATAAGAACCTCATTAATTAATTACCCATAGAATGTGTGGTTTATAGTCAAAGTTCGAAGTTATCTCTCTAAAACATGTACACTCTTACTCTTTTCTCATAAATAAGATGCCGTCAATAGACCTCTGCACTAGAATTTTTTGTCTTCTTCGCAATATGAACACTTTTGAGCATCTAGATCTAGACCTATAAATATCAGGTGGTTTTGTCTCGTCCATCAGGTAGCCGCGAAAAACTAGGCGATTAATGACGGTAAACATAAAGTTAAGAGATTCTTTTGGTAATTATTAGTCTTTTTTTTAAAGGTTTAAATTCAATTTGTGTTTTCAAATTTTATCAAATAGTACCATTTTACTCCCAGAGTATATGACACCAATAACGTGTTTTAAAATTATTATGACAAAATGTTATGGTTTATTAAAGTAAAATATTGCTTTGATAAAATTTTAGGTACAAATTATATTTAAGTATGTTCTAAAAGACTATCCCAATAACCTTTTTTAAAAGATATTTTATTTTGAATTCTTAACTAATTTTTTGTTATAATTTTATTTTTTATTAATTAATGTATTGTTTGATATGAATTCTTTTTTGTCTCATGACACTCTTTCTTTTATTATTGTAATTATTGTAAATTATAATTATAGAAAAAAATAATTTAAATATATAATTTAAAATTTATATATTTATTTTTAAAAAATTATAATTTAAATATATAATTATAATAAGAGTTTAATTAATATGAACTGTTAGGGTAAAAAGTTTTACACTCACATTTAATTACAATCTTTTATTTATGAGTAAGTTTGTTGATTATACACATTAATACTTTAAAAATCATATAAATAAAAATTTATAATTATACGTCAATGTAAAACTTTTTTAAAGTGTTAATCCATACTAATTAAGCTTTTATATTATAGTGATGTTTTCTAAGTGTAGCCTGATTAACTAGATCATGCAACTTTTAAAATCTTAAATTCTATTTTTTTTATTAAAAAGAAGAAATTTTGAAAGTTTTCTTCTCACACAATAAATTATAAACTTATTGTTTTAAAATCACCAACAGATTCAATCGTTTTGCCAAATTGTGGTTTTGAAAATTTTCTTCTCTTATAAATTAATTATGAACGTTTACATGAACAAATGTATTTGATGTAACATGTCATAATTTTTTATGATATTTATATTTGGATCAAAAATATTTTTACACATTTCTTGGATCACGTGGGTGCTTTTTTTTTTATAATTCATCTCATTTTATTAAAATAAGTGGGTGCTTTTTTTTTTTTATAATTCATCTCATTTTATTAAAATAAGTAAATAATATTAAGGAACAAGCACGCAGGTACCTATTTTACAAGGTACCCAATAAATCTTTTTGTGAAAGATTAAGTGCACAACGCACAGTTCATAATTTATTCTGCAAATGAACTATTGATGACAGTTGTTCTGAAACACTATTCCTATGAACTTATAGTAAGGATTATACCATCAATATAAATTGGTTGTCCTTTAAAGATTAACACATTCCTCGTCTTCCATATTTATCAAATATCGACAAAAAAAAAAAAGTTCAAGTCCAAGTCAACCCTTAGGTGCCGCCATCCAAACCCCAAAATTGGTAACAACTAGGGGTTGGTATATGACTTGGGTTCATGGACCGATCCGCAGACTCTCAAGTTTGTGTTGGTTTTTGACCTTTTTTATAAGACTCAGTATTGTAGGAAAAATTTGAACCCAGTTCACGAAACTTGTAGACTTTGTGGGCTAAGTCACATACTCATGGGTTTGGCTTGTAACTCATTTAAAGGACAAATTTGTCATTTTAACTACTAGTTTGTATTAATGTGACTTTTTTGTTATAAATTGTAGTATTTAGACTTTTAATATTGAAAATATTTAACATTGATTGTTATTATAAATAATGATATAATTTTAAGTATGATATATTATAATTTAGTTAGTTTAAAAATATTATAATTTATTTTTATGTGTGTGTGTAGGCTTATAGACCAATTTGTTAAGTTCATGGGCTTTGCAGGTTAGATATGAACTCTTTAAAAAACTCATTTATTTTGGAGGGCTGGACTTAAACAGACCATCCCTGATAATAACGACCACGAACCTCATTATGGAGAGTCGTAGTAATCCTTCACTAATCACATAATTTAACTCATACTTGTGATGAGATAGGATAATTTACAAACAAATGCAAACCTATTTCCATTGGCTCCCCACATAAGTAACAACCACTATCAAAAGTGATAATATTCCTCGCTTTCTCATGTTATTTCTTGTTGGCAATTTGTCCAAGCTAGTTGTCATGCTAAAACTTGAATCTTAGGTGGAACACCATTGACCTAGACCAAAGTGTAAAATTCATCCTTTTAGGGTGGGATCACAACAGAGCATAATACCTTGTAGCTAAATGACAACATATAGACCTCCCACGTCAGTTGACCAAACTCACATATTTGAATATTCTTCCCTTAATTGTATACTTTTCGACCTGCCCCTTAACTGCACCAATTACTCCTCTTTCAAAAAAACTCCTCCTCCTCATACAACTCCAATCAAGCTCATCCAATTTTCATATCCTTGATGGTTATATTCTTCTCTGTTGCCAATCCAAATCTACGATACTTATCACATAGGCAATACCTAACCACTTTTCTCACCAAAAGCTAATGTCAATTCCATCACCTAACTTTTGACACATAATTTGGGTTCACCAACTCACTCCCCTTGCTTTGGATTCTTTATGAATGCAAATCAACCCACCATTTTGAACATTGTCTTCCCTTAACCACCCAACTCCTGTTAGCATCTCCATACTTTGACCAAAAGATTCTGACTCACAACTGATTTCTTTCAACCTTCAATTGTCACTTCCATTTGCCTAATAGGGATATGTTGAACTTCCCTATGTCCCTCATGTGACACCCTTCTACCCTAAACACTTTATTCTTTAATTACAAAACAATATAGAAATTTGTTCATTTAAATCCTAGACTTGATATTTGGGTAAAAAGATTCACATCACTCGATATATTTTTTTTTCCAAAACTATGATATAATAAAACGTAGACATATAAGTAAACACATTATACTTAAAAAATTTTCCTGACAAGATTCTCAATTAATACAACTTATTAACGAAACTTTAAATGATTCATATGCATAATGAAAAACTAGTAATTTATCCTTTCTAGCCCAATGTCACACCTAATGAGAATAGTCCGACAGAAAGAGGTAAAGAAAAGTCAAAACTTTATCACCCATGATATCATCAAGATTTTGCTCACCTAAAAGTGACATTCAACCCAAAAAAATGCAACAACAAGCAGCAACAGAGTGAGCATACGTCTTACGCATGTTAAGACATATAGAGAGAATGAGTAGTTAACTAAAATACAACAAATAAATATATAAATTCATTTCAAACCCATGATAGAAATTATAAATCCACATGCATAAATTCGTTCATGCTATGATGCTCATGCAATGCAAGCACATGCATGCTCTCTCAGGTATCCAAACGAAGCAGTCCTCTTCTATGCCAGTAGCATCTAGGTACAATCATCTTACCATAGGTCCACTCAAAGTGAATCATCTTCTACTGACACGTAAGTATAATCGTGTAATTTAAAACAAATCAAGTATATATGATCCAAAGCACCACACAATAGACGATCCTTACAAAACTTCTCTAACTATCACACTTATGCATGCTCTCTTAGGTACACGCCTGAAGTAGTCATTTTTATGCCAGTAACATATAGGTACAACCATCTCCCCATAGGTTCACCTGAAGTGAATCCTCTTCTCTTCTATGCTAGTAACACGTCCAATAAAACCTGTGAAAATACCTGCACAAGTAATTTAAATGGGTACCCGCCACTTGCGGATACGAGTTTTTCTCTACATGCTCCTTAACAGGCATGTTACGGGCATCATAGTACATGTACTTCCAAGTACCCGCTACTTGCTAAATTAAAATACTATACATATTTAATTTTGAAAAGATAATATTTTTGTTAAATAAATCAACGTAAAATATTAATTATCAAATTTCATTATTATCAATGTCAATTTTTTTATGAAAAATGCATAATTCATTGAAATATTTTATAAAAATGTTGGTAATATAAAATGAATATTCTATTTATTAAATATTTTGTATATATATATATAATATTAATATATTTTTAGATCCCATTAATCTTGCTGAAACTAGTATAATTTTATTTATAATTTTTTCAACAAATAAATTATCTGTTTGATAAAACTTCATGTAAAAACATAATATATTTTTTTAAAAATATTTTTTTAAAAAATCCATGGATACCCGTAGATATTGCAGGTTTGTATAACGGGTACTCGTGGATTTTAAGTGGGTAGCTAGTACGAGTATTTCATGGTAGGTTAGGTAGCAAGTAGGTACTACTCATATCTGTCTTGACACGTTGCCACTCCTATCCAAGAAGACATGTCCAAAACACTACATGATGAACCATCCTTATAAAACTTTTTTGATTCCATATTCAGCATCATGTCATGCAAACATAAGTCATAATGTCAACATTTAATCATGTCATCACACTCCACCTCCAACCCCAACTGGGATGACATCTCCTTGGCCATCATTATTAACATAAATAATAATATCAACATCTAATCATGTCATCACACTTCACCCTCAATCGCAACTGGGATAACACCTCATCAAGTACATTCTGACCATTGTCATCAACACATTATATGTCTAATTAAAATCAACATCAATATCATATAATGGAACAAATCCTCAATTCACACACTTCAAATAACTTTCAAACATTCAATCCTCTACCACACTCACAATTATAGGATACGTCATAATAATCTAATAACATCATCAAAATCCACCCCCCAATCGCAATTGGGATGACATATCGTCAAGCACACCCTGATTATTATCGATCATACGCTTAATTGTAATAAACACCAATATCATACAGTGGGTCAAATCCCCAATCCATGCTCCTCAAACAACTTTCAAACATTCAATCATTCATAACACTCATAATTATAAGATACATCACAATATTTCACACCACAACAATCAACACCATTATAACTCATATTATCCCTTCTTATTATCCTACTCTTTTATTGCATCCTTTGGCCTTAATACAGTATCTATAGTTGTACTAATGATATATGGTGGTACAAATTTTATTAGAAAGATAATAAAATTACCTAAAAGTTTTATATTGATGTCCAGAGTTAGTTTTATCATCTACTATTTTTAAAAAATACAAACCCATAACAATTAACCTAAGTTTGACACCTTGACCTTTACTCACTATTTTATTAATAACTTGAGTATATACATTTTTTCAAGTGATTTCAATTCCAATGAAAAGCTAACATATAAGACTACAACTTTCATGAAAAATACGAAACCTAATGAGATCGTTCAGGTCATGTTACAAGGCTTACAACACACAAACATATGTTCCACGCACTAGATTAGAAACTCAACTCTAACTCCCGTAATACAGACAATTATTAACTTTTTTATATGATTATTGAGCCTAAACTATAGCCTTAAATGTCTATTTTCTAAAACAACTGACGGAACTCAATTTGGTTAACCACACATAAAAATATGACATAAATATTGAGGTATATTGATACAAAAAATTTCAGATAACAAATATTCAACTTATAAGGTTCCTAAAATATAATTCTAACTCCAAACCCTCAAACATTCTACTTTTCTATATCTAATGCTTAATTATGATCACACCTTACCTACAAACACTCATTACTGTGTTTAGGAGTACTAATCTCTAGGGTATCAAAATGAAAAACATCAATGTCAACATAATCATTACATCTAAAAAAATCTAATAGTGCACATGTACCCCAACAAAATAAATTAATACAAACATCCCTATTCAGGGGCACCAAACACATTAATTTCGGATTGTCATTACTTCTTATTACTGTGTTCAAAGGTATTAATATCTAGGGTATCAAAAGGAAAAACTCCAATGTCAACCTAATCATTACATATAAAAAGTATGATAATGCACATGTACCCCAACAATCCAACAAAATAAATTAATATCTAATTAATTATTTAGGGGCACCAAACACATTGTTTCCAGGCTGTCATTTTTTCCCATCATTTAAATGCAAAGCTCTGATTAAATAAAACAATATATTCACATAATCAAATTTGTTTTATTAGCACTCGTTGCGGTATTCATAACCTTTCAATGGCATATATAAAACCTATTGAAACTTATGGATCGTTTCACTATCCATTTTCCTTACACGTGCCACGTGAGAGATAATTTCTCACCCCTCTTACCTTGGATGATGATCTTGAATGAAAGGATATATTTTCAAGTTTCCCAATGTTGTGGTGCTCAATCTTCCTCAATAAGGTTTTCTCTCTAACTCCTACAATCAGAAACGTAAAACTGAAGCGCAATAATCTAATCCCTTTAAATTACTATTTACAACCACAATTATTTTATTTATTTTATAAAATAAATTCTTAATTTATTCTAATAAATAGAAATATTAAATTAATTTAAGCCTATTAATATAAATTATATTTTTTATTAATATTTTATTTTTCTAAAAAAACAAGATGTGACACCTCAACCCCAGCCCCTTCTTGCCGTGAAACAATGTCTCTCAAGATACTCAATTTACCTTGCCATTGGCTTCACTCCTTCTCGACAAAAAAAATAATTAAAAATAGATTCAATTTGATATATAATTTTTTTTGGAGCCTTATAAAATGAAAAAAATAAACAAGTAAGGTTGACAAAACATATTTTGATAAGCATTATCCTACATGTTAAAAGAAAGAAATCTATTTTCCCACGCTATAAGTTGTCTTGAAAAAAACATTCTCCTAAATTTTAACTCAATTTCCATTACAAATAAATTAAATGGAACATAAATTAAAATGTAAAATAATTAAAATAAAGAATCTGTAAATGATCGAAATTGAAAATATAGCAGAGTAAGGTTAATTTATATATATTTTTTTATTTTTATCAATATATATTATTTTAAATTTTATATATTTATATTTTTATTACAACTTGACCTAAATTAATAGATAATGAGATGAAATCAACTAGACAAAAAATACTCTTTTATTAGGACATCTTATTTAGAATTCAATCTTACCCATTTTTCGACTAAGCCCATTTTGCCAGTGGTATTGATCCAATATAACACGTAGCAAAGAAATATTTTACTTGAGAAAATGACATAGGAACACCTTTTACGACAAAGGATAAAAATGAAGACATATGATATCTAGCACGTGAAACAACACTTGACTGTACAAATTCTAAAATTAATCTCATAGTTTAAAACTATATTATTAAGTTTTTCTCAAAAACAATCTACTCCTTCAATCCTTTTTATAACATTCATTCAATGATTAAAAAAATAGTTGTTTTAATTTATAACAATAGTTATATATATATATATATATATATATATATATATTAATACTATGACTATCTTTAATAATTTTTCTTTCCTAATTATTTATTAGTATAATCTTTTATTTAATTAGAAATGTTTAAATATAAAAATAATTAATTCAACAGATATTATAGATTATATTTTTTAAAAGGATCAAAGCACTATTTTCATCTTGGATGTTATTAGCTTGTAAAAAAAAATCTTGGATGTTATTAACGGATCAGAAAAGGTTATTAATACTATGATTATAAACACTACTAAAAAATGCACTTTGTACGCTTAGTTATATATATATTTTGTTTTTAAGCCAATGAATTTTATTAAAATTTATAAGTAGAAGTATAAGATTTGTCTGTCAAATAAATTATACAATTTTAAAGTAAAATAAAAATGCATCTATAGAGAATGAACTAATTCATACAAAATATAGGATTCATAACTTATTCAACATAACAGTGTGAGGTTAGTCTCTGTGCATGACACCAATCCAAAGTTTTCAATTGAACTACTTAAACTATATGATCAATCCCTTGTAATTTATTGTTGAATATTTTATCATTTTCAAATTTGTCAAATTCTTGCAAACCAAATAAATGACCAAGCTCGATTTAGCTCTATTGTGACACTAAATAATCCCATGAACTGACTACAATGGTTGTTTCATATTAGATTATGTAAGGTTGTGTATAGCCCCTATTGATCACATAGCATGGACCAAAACTTGATAAGTGACAATTCATGAAGATGTGTTAACCTTTTCCCAAAGCTTCATCACAAAATGTGTAACCTACATTGTCTTCTCGAAGTATCCTTCTCTTATGTAGGTTGTTTGTTGTTGGCAACCTATCTGCTTCTAGTTTCCACGCAAGACATTGAACCTTTGGAGGAACCTCTTTTGTCCATATTATTTTGTAAATTTTATCTCTTTGTTTGGGCCCACTTGAAGTCAGTATTTTGTATGCCGAATGTACAAAGTAGACCTTTGTTTTTTCTACCATCCATCTCCATTCATCTTGAATTCCTCCTGTCAACCGTACATATTCCAATTTATATCCTAACTCCTCTACCATCTCTTCGTCCCAAGTAAATAATCTCCTTCTCCAATTCCACCATTTCCCCTCCTTTCCCTTTATCTCCTTCATTGAGCAATGTTTGTCAACTGCTAGTTCGAATAGTCTAGGATACTGCTCCCTAACCATTTGTCCCTCCCAAACACAGTGTTGCTCCCATCTCCCATGTGACGGTTAACGTTCTGAGTCCACCAACCCTTCTGACCTGTTCCACTACCTGGAACACTTTCGCCTTTTTGTCTCCCACTTCCCATCTTTGTGAGATACCTAGATTTTAAAATTCTTTCTCATGTCCTATTTCCCTCTGTAACTAGCTTCCATTTCCATTTTTCTAACAGTGCAACATTAAACTTGTGTAGCTTCGTCAACTCTAACTCTCCTTCCTCTTTTGAGCTACACACTTTATCCCAAGACACTCAATGCACCTTCATCCTATCTTCCTTCTCGCCCCACAAAAAAATTAGTTAACAAAGATTCAAGTTTAGAAATAGCACCTTTGGGAGCCTTGAAGAACAAAAAATAGTAGACTAACAATGCAGATAACACAGATTTTATGAGCATCACCCTTCTTGCCATAGAAAGAAATTCATTTTCCTAATCCAACAACCATATGCGCACTATCTCCATTATAGGCTTCCATGTCTCACAAAATGATGGTTTGCCCTAATTGATAATCCCAGATATTTGAAAGGGGAGTTCCCCACCTTGCCGTTTAATAACCCTGAAGCCCTTTAAAGCCAACTGGTAGGTATATTGATTCCTAAAAGATGGCTCTTATGGAAATTCACTTTCAGATTTAATACTAGCTCAAAATTCTGCATAATTTCTTTGATTACCTCCATTGTCTCCCAATTTTTAATAGCTAATAGGATAGTATCATTTGTGAATTGTAGATGTGATACATACACTTTATCTTTTTCCACTTGGTACCTTTTCTAAATATCCAAATCCATTATCGTCTGAATCTAGAGTTGTCAATCTGGGTGGGTTGACCCAACCTGATGTGGCCCATCGAGCTTTTCAAACAAAATGAGTCAGGCCGACCCATTTTTGTATGAGCTACATATTTTTAAGCCCAGTTTAGCCCTATATTGGATCACCAGGCCAAAACGGCCCTAAACGGGCCTTTTTTTTAAAAAAAAATTCAAAATTTTATAAAAATAAAACTTATTTTATAATACAAGCACAAATCAATTCAAAACAACACACTGAATCAATCAAGAATACATAATAAATAAGTCTAAGTAAATAAAAATATATTTATATTTATATTTTAATTCAATATATATTTTATAACAACATAATTTTTATTTGTTAAAAATATATTATTAAATAAACATCAAATGTACTTTTATATGTAATTTATATATATATATATATATATATATATATATATATATTAACAATATATATAAATTGACTTCACATCAAATATGTTTTTATTTGTATATTTTTTATTTAATATATTTTCAACAATATATTATATATATATATTATTAATATGTATTTTTAAAATTTATGTATTTATATTTGTATTTGGGTCGGCCTGACCCAAGTTCATTTATATAGTCGGGTCAAATGGTTTGTACCAAAAAGCTTTCTTCTATTTGGACCTTATTTTTTAGAGTTCAGTTTAACGCATTTCGTAGGCCCATGAGCCGACCTAGCGAGACAGACCCATTTTGATAGCTCTATCTGAACCAGCTGACTGAGTCCCTCCATTGCAATGAGATAGAAATAGTGATAAAGGATCTCCTTGTCTGAGTTCCCTCCCAATTTCAAATTCT
Organism: Psophocarpus tetragonolobus; assembly: GCA_037954015.1. Lineage (NCBI taxonomy): Eukaryota > Viridiplantae > Streptophyta > Magnoliopsida > Fabales > Fabaceae > Psophocarpus > Psophocarpus tetragonolobus. The sequence goes on along the minus strand of CM075695.1, from coordinate 28,570,658 downwards.
TTTGTTAGGCTTCCATTTACCAGTATTAATATTCTTGTTGATCCTACATGATATCCAACTTATCCATTTTCCTCCAAAACCCATCCTTTCCACCATTTCCCACAAGTAATTCCAGTTTATTGAATCATAAGCTTTTTCAAAATCTATTTCTAGACACACTAGCTCTTTCCTCATCCTTCTCGCCTTGTCTACTACTTCATTAACTACAAGGACATCATTAAGTATTTATCTCCCTGCCACAAAGGCTAATTGAGCTTCAGATATCAAAACCTGCATAACTTACTTCATCTTTAATGACAACACTTTCGCTAAAACTTTATACATACGCCCAACTAGTGCTATTAGGCGATACTCACCGATGTATAGAGATCACTTTTCTTAGGAATTAATGTGATAAGCAAACTATTTTATCCTTTTACAAGTTTATCATTTTTATAGAATTGCTAAAAATAGTCACAAAGTCGTCTTTCAACATATATTAAAATTCCTTTAAGAAACAAAAATTTATACCATCTAACTTTATACTTTTATTATTGTCACACTCTCATATTGCCTCCTTTTATCTCCACTTCTGTAAAAGGCTTTCTCTTGTTTCTTTAATGCTCAAAAGATGTTCTAAATTGGAATATATACCCCGACTGGGAGAGCTACAAATATTTTCAATATAAGACATTTCGATTCTCAAAGTACTGCAAGACTTGCAAAATCTAATAAATTTGAAATGACTTGATCTACCTGGCAATAACAATTTAAGGTTGTGACCAAGATGTGTACTAGATTGTTTGACCAATAATGTTATGTTAGTTTCCAAATTAAAAATTAGCACTGAGTTTGGTTTTCTGACACACTTCATTAACAAACTTGTTGCATTGCTATAGGTTAGCAGAGTCAGGTGTGGTCTCCATATAGATCTGTAATCACGTTCTTAAGAAATGGCACGCCTTTTTAACCATTAAATATTTATGTAGTAATTAAAAATTCAAATGCAGACTAAATTAGATGACTCAGTATAAACAAATATAACAACTGTGTTAAGTGTTAACATGAATTAAACTAAAAGAGGACCCACTCAGTTTGGTGATTCCATACGTCAGAGTCTAATGTGTTGGCCCTCCAAAACGTAATTCCATGCATATTGATCGTCACGTTGTTTCTATTTGAAAAATTGTGCAGTAATATTTAGGATTAAATCAGTTTTTGTTCTTTAAATTGGGATCACTAGATATATTTTTTCCCTCAAATTAATAATTGTTTGTAATTTGCGGTAGCTTTTAGTTATTATAATTTAATTTTTAATTTAAATATAATTTATGGTGGCTAAAGATAAAATTTAATTTTGAGTGTTTCTTATATGTTAAATATTAATTTCATTCTCTAACAAATTTTGTATTAATTTAATCCTTTTAAATTGTAACTTATTTTTGGATTTTTTTTTTAATTTTGTTAAACACTATTTCGAAGAATGTGACTATATATCACCTTAATAATCTAAAACTATTGATTCTATTGTAGTTAAAAGAATGAAACAATTTTTCCATGTGAAGGTTAATTTGTGAAGGTTAATTGAATCAAGTTATAAAAACTACAATGTTGACGTACTTAGATTTGTTGTGGTTAAACAATTAGATTTCAATGATCCAAATTAAAAAATAGGTTTTGTGGTTCCCCCTAAATCATCATTGATTGTAATTACTGTTTGGCATATTTGTCAAGGGTGTTTACCATACTTATTTGAATTGATCAGTGAATCTGATTATTTAAATTAATTCAATTAGCTCCGTGAACTAATATTCAAACATAATTTTATAAAATTTGACCTTAATCAGATTAGTTTACGGATTTGAACTTTGCAAATTATGATAGGGTGTAAAAAAGTAATAAAATAAAAATAATTAAATAACTGATAGTCTAACCAAATTTTGAGGTGTTCAATCAAACCAAATTGAAAATCAAAAACTGAAAAAAAAAATGATTTAATTTGGGATGATTTAGTTTTTGTAGTTTTCAAATTGTGCATTTGATTCACTTTGTGGTTTGACATATTGAAATTGTATCAAACTGCTCACCCTTAATTATTTTAGCACTTCTGGGAGAAGACATAGATGCAATTACTCATTATTTTCTAAGTTTTTGTGATTTAGACTCAATAATTAATTAGGCTTTTGATTAATATGCATTATTTGGTGAATTAATATTTTAGCAAAACTACTTTATTTAACTTCATTGATAGAAGTTGACAACAAATAGTATCTAATGTTTAACTGAATTGATTGTTTGTATTTTAACTTTAATAAATACTATTTTTATATAATTTTAGAAATAAAATTCATTATATTTTTTAATACTTAATAATAAAATTTTTAAACCACAAAATTAAACCAAATCAAACCATAAAAGATAAGTTTAGTTTGGTTTGGTTTGAATTTTGTAATTAATCTAAACAAAATCAAGTCACACTACACTTACCTTTTTAGTTTGGTTAATTTGGATTAATTTTATATCCATGTTGAAACTTTATGGTAAACTTACTAGTCGAGTAGTACAAGGTCATATCCATAGAGACTTGATTGCTACTATGGAAATTTAAATACTTTTTACTTGTAATAAATGGTATAAAATTTTTCTACCAACTACTAAGATAATAATTAAATAAAAGTATAAACAAGTAAAAAAAGGGAGTTTTTAGATAGGAAGAAATGGTTGGGCTTTGACTTCACGAAACCTTCATCCAAATGAAAAAATGAACATCTAATCATTGTTTATTATTCATGTTTCCACCACTCATAAAAATACTCTAATTCTAATCTCTTACAAGTAGAATCTAAACTCATGTTTCCATCACGCTAGTTACATCAAACCTTAACTAATAAGAAGCTCAACCAACTATGGAGATGAGAAACATCCCAAATGGAGGAGAAATATGAAAAAAGAACAAAAAATGAGAGATGGGACGAAGAAGGTTTAGAAATGACCTAGGTCAGTTGAAGAGGTGAAAATCCCTTCTAATGGACCAAAAGCACATTTTATACCATGCTAGCACGAAAACCACCACCCAACGGTCATTACATGATCATGGGCGCTCAACCTCAGTGGTTGGAAAATGCACCATTGTTGGGCTTACTCCATGAGCATTGGACAATGGTGGCTTGAATAAATGGGACTTTCTGGCTGCCATTGTTGGGCATTGGTGCTGCATCAAAATTCAATTTTTTGAACACTCAATCCAAAAAGCGACACAAAAACATCTGTTAATAGATTGCTTGATCTTCTGACCTTACTTTTATCCAACTCTAAACTTGTCTTGGTATATAAAAAGATAGTAAAAGTAATTTCTAAAGTGAATATATAATTAAGTTTTCTAACTAAACCTATTTTATATAACAAAAGAGGAAAACAAAGCCTTAAAGGAGGAAGAATTAAGATAATTGCTTTCATATGTCCATATAAATTAGGCATATGAGACACTTATCAATCCAAAATCACACTGCGAACACTCCTAACCAACTTCATTTGCCCAATCCATAATGTTATCTCACTTATCTTATAGTAAGCCTCCCTTACTCTGCCACTTAAAATCAAATTAGTCCAAAATACTCTGCATTCATATTCTCTCGACTCATAAATCAAGCCTTAGCAAATTTGTCAATCATCGTGCCTTTGCTCAAGCACCGATTGCATCATTGCTACTTAACCTTTATGTCTTCAAGCTCATCTCCATAGTTGTGGTGACTACCTTGTGTCACTGATGAGCTTCTCTACTACTCCATTGACCAAACACTTTGGTTCGCTAGTAATTGTTTAGGCTACTCTGTTAATCTACAACTGTTGATTTCTATGACATCCCCAATCCTCCCTATCTTCCCTGATATCTGTAATTGGTAAGTTAAATTACTGTTAATTTTTATTTCCTAATATGTGTTTGTTTATGACTAGTAAGTTAAGTTGTGTATGTACGTGTTTATGAATTATATTATGGATGAATTATTGACTTCCCTAATTTGTTTACCTATTTTTTTAGTTTTTTATTTGTTAACCAAATGGCCACTAGTGCGACAATGTCTAATAACACGATGATTTGAGCCCACTAAAGGAGAGAAGCCCAAAACAAAACCAAGTAGGGATATCTGCTAATGCTTAGCAACATTTTAACCAATTTGGCAACATAGCTTTTTGTAAGTATTGATTGCATGAATAAGAGTGCATGAAGTATTAAAGTAATAAAGACTGCTACTTATTTAGTCGTAAACTTTAGGATTTACTTTTTATTTTATTTATAGGCTGCTTAATGTACTTTTGTTTGTTATTTTGAAAAATTAGTGTATGTTTAATGTTTTATTTACAAATTTTTATGTTTAATATTTTACTTCTATGTTTCTTAAAAAAATATATCTATTATTGTTTTTGTAATTTGTGATCTAATCCCATCCAATTTATCATTAATTGGATTGGATTAGATTATATCGTTATTTTGTTTAAAAATTTAATAATATTCAATCTAATTAAAATTAACTAGATTGAAATTCATTTTATTCAAAATTTGATCCCGCGAAGCCATGAAACCCTTCATCAATGGAAAATGACATGTGTTGTGATGCCGCGAAGCCATGAAACCCTTCACCTAAAATTAACCATGACATGTGTTGTGATGCCGCGAAGCCATGAAACCCTTCATCAATGGAAAATGAGACAAAGAGAAAGGGAAAATGAGACAAAGAGAAAGGGAAAATGAGGTATAACAAAACTGAGAGGAAGAGGAAGTAAGCAGAGACATGTATGGCACATCATTGATATGAAAACTTTAATGTATGTGATTTAAGTAATTTTTTGTTTAACGGTCAATAAAAATTTTGCTAAAATTCTTTGAAAACATTTAAAAAATGTTTCCAAATTATGAATAAATGTTGTATATTTAGTTTATTAGCATATTTTAGACTTTAGCAATATATAAACTATACACAACATGATAAAACGTTGCAACGCATATTAGTAAATATTTATTCATAATTTGACTATTTTTTTAAATATTACCAAACATTTTTAATAATATATTTATTAAGTCTTAAAAAAAATATTACTAAAAATTACATAGGTTGTTGTACAAAAGTGTGAGAAAAGAAGGGGAAAGTTAGATACCATGAACACAAATGAATTGAATAGTGAAAAAGCCAATGTGCCCAACATAGGTCTATTAAAAAACATATATGTTAATAAACAGTTCAAGATGTGTTATTTATTGAAATGATGTCGAATTTGTCCATCAACACATAACCGATGTTCATATTTGTACATTTATTTACAAGAATACTATTTTTTTTGTTTTAAGTTTTTAGTTTTTTGTTCCTAATGTTTAAGGTCTCACTTGCGGGTGATTTTGAGTTTTTACTTTTTTTTTAAATGTATTTTGAAAATAAAAATTTGTTCGACAAAAACAATAAAATTTGGTTTTCAGATTTATATTTTTATTTTTGTTCAAATTCATCATTTAACATACTTGTCATTGTTGATTGTTACCTCCGATCGATGATCATCTATCACCGCCTACAACCGATGGTCACTGACCGTCGCTTGCGATTGATAGTCTCTAATTGCCACTTACAACTGACAGTTACTAGCCGCCACCTATGACCAACGGTTACGGACGACCACCTTCAACTGACGATCACAATTGTCACCTCCGATTGTCAATTACTGACCACCACGGTTAATTTTCGATTTCTAGAAAAGAATGATTCTAGTATTGTTAAGATTTGAAAATAATGTTACAAATTTGGAAATCAAAACAATGTTGTTTTTTAAAAATTTGAAAACTTAAGAGAAAAACAAATTATGTTTTCATAAATTTCAAAACTGAAAACTAACGAGTTAGGGCTTGATTGATTTAGTTTTATTTTTTAGTTTTAAAAAATAGTTTTCAAAAACTGTTTTCGGGAAGAAAAGAAAAAAAAACTTGTTTGACAAGTGATATTTGAAAACTGTTTTGAAAATGTAAAAATGAAAAAACTTGTTAATGTTTATTAGAATTTCATTAATGAAAAGCAAAAAACAACATATTCTGATTGTATTTTGAGTTTCAAAACAAAAACAGAAAACTGAAAAACAAAACTATTTTCAGCTGTTCCAGTTTTTTAGTTTTTAAAAATTAAAAAACCAGAACTGTTTTGAAAACTGTTTTTCAGAAAACACTATCCAAGCAAGTTTTTTAGTTTTTAAAAACTAACATACTGAAAACAATTTTATAAAACTGTTACCAAATAAACACTTAGTTTTTGGAATAATTGGACTTATTACCCTATATTAAAATCCTATTAATTTTGTACTAGTGGCAAACTTAAGTGGACTTTAGCCGATATTTCTTTATGGATTTTTACACCGTAATTTTACAAACCATTTGTCATAAATATTTATATATTTTATTAAATTATATATATATATATATTTTATTAATAGTAAAATAATATTAAACACAATTATTAGTGTAGTATTTAATTGATGTATTTAATATAGTGTTGTTTAAATTAAATGGAATTTTCGTATATGATATTAATTATTAAGTTTATTACACAAAATATATAATTACTTTTATGATATCATAAAATATTATATTCATTAAATTTAATAAAATTTATGTCAAATATTTGGCAAATATAAATTTTATAATGGATATATTCATCTCAAAATATAATATTATATTAAATAAAATGTATTCATACAAAATTTAGTATACTTCTATATATATATAAATAACTAAGCAAATGTATACACACAGTACACATTAACATAATAATAACTAAGGATAAATAAAATATTTTTTGTCACATTTGTTAGCAAATCGATTAAACTTTTCTGGGATAGTAAGATAGTTATGTTTGTTGACGATATATGTTTAATTTTTTTAATTTTTTTATAATTTTCAAATAATGACTATTGAAAAAATAAATAAGAGTAAAATTAGAAATTAAATGCCAATCACTAAAAATCACTAAAAGAGTAAATTCCTTTTATATTTTTCATAAATGATAAACAAATGTGCATGTGTTTTCATTTTAAGTTATTATTTAAATAATAGTAATAATAATAATAATATAAAAAATACAGGAAGAGTCTAATGTGTCTTCTCTAATTTAAGAGACATTGATATTTCAGATTTTTTTAACCAATTAAAATATAAATTTTATACAGATAATATTTTATAAATTAAAATAAGTTTATTTATTTATTTATAAATAAATTCTTAAAACAAAATTATTTTACCGTAAATCTAAGATATATTTATTTATCTATAAATATATAAATAAAACTTATTTTAATTTATAAAAAATAATTTGGATAAAATCTAAAATTTAATTAATTAAAAAAATATAAATATCCCCTCAAATTAGGAAAGAGTAACATAGATATTGCGAATAATAAAATAACAAATATAAAAGTTAAACACTTCGTATTGAAGAAGAATTACCCGTAGTTTAAAAGCTTGACCTCTCTGGTCTCCTTTTCTTCTCCCTTTTTATCCTGACAAAATCTTTTATCCTGTTAATTAAAAACACGTTCATTTTGTAAAAGTTTTAAATAAATGCACATGCGCACAATTTAAACCCAATTTTTGTGTGTTTTTTATTCTTTAATACAGTTATTACATATAATAAAATTTAATGATCTTAATTATATTTAATAAATAATTAAATTGCTAACATTAATGAAATTTATTATGTAGATATTAATAATGTAGCACATAATATTATTAAATACTACCATCCTGTCCAGTGTATTAGGGTACTGAGTAAGATCTAAAAATAAGAAATTATTTATTAAAAATTATATGTAAATGCAATTCACATAAGTAAGTGTAATTTTATACGTCTCATAAAATAATATTATCTCTCCTTATGACACATTAACTAGTGTTTTAAAGACACTCAGAATTCTCCTTGTTATAAATATTTCATTACTAACATTTATTTAAATAGTATTAAATATTTATTTAATAATTTTTATATTTATAAATTTTATATTAAAATATATTATAATATATGGTTATTTTTAATTAGAATGTATATAATATTAATTATGATATTAATATGTACATTTCAATTTGCATATTTAACTGAGTTTACTATGAAAAGATATATACAAATAAGATATATTCTATATATTTTTTCTTAGATATTACGATAATATTGCTTAATATTACAATATCATTAAATGCTACAAAAAAAAAAGTTTGAAATATTTATAACTAATGATCTTATTAATATCTACATAATTAACAGGAGTTATAATATTTAATTTAAATTCAAAATTTAGATAGAAAGTAAGAAATAGATTATCATGTATATACATATATAAGTATATTTTATAAATAACAAAAAGAAAAGTACAGATACTGTAGACATCTAGTTAAATTTAAAAAGAATATATATATGGTTTAAATACACATAACTTGCGCCGAAGACAATTTTATTGAAGTCTTATGTGATGAATTTGAACTTGTATATCTCATTTTAAACTACTATAAAAACTTTAAAGTTGTCTAGAATTACCATATAACAAGATAAAAGACGATCTTTAAGTAAAGTAATAGTAATTAATAATTAAATAGTATGACAAGCATAATCTTATTTTTTATAAGTAACATCATATTTAAGCTTATGGTTAAACTCGTTAAACTGGTAAGTTTTGCCAAGGAATCTGAAAAATTACATTTCTAAATAAGTTCATATATGCTCAAGTATGGTACTGGTATAGGTTGCAGGATTCGTTGATAACCTTAGATATAAACTTGAATGTACATCTCTGGTCATATCTTGGTGTATTTAAATAAAATGATCTTAAGTGTATTTAATTATTAATTAAATTTTTAACATTGAGATTATTTACATATAATTTGATAATTGTAATTTCCAATGTTCTTTTCATTGTTTATTTTTGTGCATATTCATTTCATTGATTAATAGAGTAACATATTTTTATTTTTCTTTAAACGGGCACATTAATTAGTAACATTTTATGATACATATTGGTAAGACGACTTCTAATTCAACTATCGTAAAAAATAAATAATTTTAACATATATCATGATTTTATAATTGGATTACAGTCAGTGCATAGTCTAATATTTTCACCTAAATCTAAATTTAATTTATACAGAATATTCTTGGAAATATGTTTTCATAATAAAAATAAATAGGATAAAATATTTTTTATCATTCTAAAATTTTCAAAATTTATATATTTTTACTTTCTTTAAAAGTTTTTGGCCATTTCTTGTTTTTGAGGTACCTTTTTTTTTTCCTCTAAGTTTAAAATGTATCACTTTAGTCTTTTAAAGTGTTTTAGATAGATAGCACTTGGAAACAAATCAGATATTTTCAACATTAGAAAGATAAAAGATACAATTTTTTTTTAAAAGAAATTAAAACTGAACTTTCAAAGTTTTAAAGGAACCAATTACATGTATTACGGTGTAGATTGTTAAAAATGTTTTCAAAGTTTTAAAGATAAAAAATGTTTTCAAAGTTTTGTAATTTGATTAAGTTTTGTAATTTGATTTTTAGTCCCACATTGCTCAGTATTGTGAGATGATGTTCTTCACTTTGATATATAAGTAAACTTATATAAGGTTTACAAATGCACCAAAACAAATACTTCTTAGTATTATTTATTTTTCCCTTCTCGTCTTTAGTGCCTTGTTCCCAACATAAATATCAATTTAGACTACAAAGAATTTTTCTTTACATATACATCACATAAAAAATTATTAGTTCTTCTTTATACCATATTAGAGTATATATTAAAAACAACTGACAAATATTATAAAAATAAAGAAAGTCGAATGAAATGTTCACGTTTAAAATATAATTACAATATGTATGAGTTATTAATTATTTGCCTTGAAAATGAAGTATGACTAATTTGCACAATTTTTAATAAAATCATAATTTATAGATTACATTTATGACAATTTTTAATTTGTACAAGAATATTATTTTGAACATCTTATTCTTATAATTTTATTTAAAAAAACATCTTGTTCTTAGAAAAAAATTTAGTTGGAATAAATGACTCTGATCAATAGGGAAAAAAATAAATTAAAACCTTACGTGAAATAAAATGTTGATTTGGAAACAATAGTACAGTGTATATAAGTTTACAACAACCTTTACCATTAAAATTGATTTAATAGATTTAAGTTAAGTTTAAATTCACATTTTAGATATGATATTAAAGTATATTATAAATTTATTAATATATCCCACATATTATTTACTCACTTAGCCCATCTGTGCTAAGCATTAACAAGTATATTGAAAATTTTTCTAGTAAAGCTAAAAGATAGAGTCTAGAACAGAATATACCAGAAAAGAATAATTCCTATCCATGAGCTAAATTTATTAATATATCATCACAATATTATTTACTCACTTAACCCACCTGTTCTTTTAATTTAATTAGTGTCTACCATAATGAGATATGTTTGGCCTATAATAGTTATTACAGCATCCACTATAGCTATTTATTTTATGGTAATTCACACTCTAAATATCCAATTTTTAATAGGTGTTTAAAGCTGAATCAAATTAAATTACAAATTAAAAATTGAAATTGTAAAAAACTGATTTAGTTTGGAGTCAGGGATATCAAAACCAGGCGGTCTGCCAGCCCATTGGCTCACCTTAGTTTTGGTGAGTCAAGTTAGTATTTTCAGCCTGTCGTCCAGTTTTGGCTTATCCTGCCTAGCCCGCTAATTTAGTGGGGCAAGGCGAATCAACCCGCCAATATTTCATTTTGTTTTTAAAATATTATAATATTTATATAAATTAATAAAATAATTATAATAATCCAAAAATAAAATAAATTATTAAGTAAAATTTATATTTATTAAAAAAATAAAATAAATTTTGTCATAAATTTATTTGTTGTTTATTTGTGTAAACACATAATATTGTCAAAAAAATAAAATCAATTATGCAAGGTTTACTTTTTGTGAATTTTCTATTTATTTTTGTAAAATTGTGTCTTTTTAAAAAAATAAAAAATAATTTTTAAAATAAAATTTTATATTATTTTTTTAAAAAAATAAAAAATAACTTTTCAAAATTTTGCGGATCAGTCCCTAGCTCGCCAACCCACCTAATCGCGGGGCAGAATAAATAATTTGACCTGCCCTAACTATGGTAGGCTAGTCCATGTCCTAACTTGATTTCGGGGGCCTAAGGCAAGGCAGACCAACCTATTTGCCACCCCTATTTGGAGTGATTTAGTTTTTGTAATTTCTAAATTACGTAGTTCGGTTTAGTTTAATTTGGTTTGTGGTTTAAAATGTTGAAACCATATCAAACTAAACCGTTCATCTTTATTTATTTTAGCAAATCGGCAAGAAAAAATATATAATTACTCATTATTTTCTAAGTTTTATGATTTTGACTTAATTTTTAATTAGGATTTTTAATTAATATGTATTAGTTGATACAATTTAATTTTATTGGATACAATTTGATGACCAATAAAATGTAATGTTAAATGAATAGATAGTTTATACTTTAATTTTAGAGTTTAGTAAGTATAGGCCGATAATGTAAAAACTTTTACACTGTCACAAAATCATAATATTTCATTTACAGTAAGTTTGTTGATTTTATCAATTAATACTTTAAAAGTCATATTAATTAAACTCTTAACTTTAATGATTGCTACTTTTATATAATTTTATTGGAAATAAGTAAATTTTTATATAATTTTGGAAATAAATTATTAAAATGCATTTTCAATACTTAATAGAGATTTTAAACGGTAAAACTGAAATAAATCAAATTACAAAAAATTGATTAATTTGTTTTGATTTAAATTTTATAATTATTTTAAACTGAACTAAACTGCATCATACTTTTTTTTTAATTTGATTTTGTCTAGTTTCAGACTCAAAACTACACTAAACGACATAACAAACATTCTTAGTCCTTAACGTACAGGATGTGTACTTGAAATTTCACATTAAATAGTGAAATAATAAAACCTAATGTATTCTCCCTTTGGATCTACAAGAAAATGTTGAGTTTTTTGACTCAAATAATAAGCATATTCAACTACTTTTATCTTATTTAATATTATTATTCCTAAAATACTATTCATGACCATCATAATTCTTTTTTATTCATAATATCAATTTCTAATTAAGAGTATTTTAAAAATATTCTTATTTTATACTTGAGATTAATGAAATAAAAATGATAACAATTAATTTTTTTAATAATTAGATATTTTTCCTTAGAAGTAAGACGGGGTATAATTTTAGGAATTGAACAATTTCACTACACAAGTCTATTTTATGGAAATTTGATCCAAACTTTGTTTGGTTTCCACATTTTATATTAAATAGTTTTATCCTTCATTAATTTTATTAAGTAGCTACCATGTTTTTCAACATTTAATTTTTGTTTAATTTCCACTCTCCTCTCCTATACAATTACCTATTTACTCCCACTATTCTTATTTAACCTCCATCCTATCTTTCCTCATTTATTTTACTCAAATTCATTAAGAAATATATTAAGAAGCGTTCACACCTAACCATGAATTAATTCACCTACTAATAAATTAAATGTTTAATTAATAATTATCAATGACATACTTGATAAGACTTAATTTTCATGTCCAATTCCATTCCAAAGATGTATATTGAATTAAGAAAGCTAAAGTGACATCCAATATCCTTATCTTTTTTCTTTTCTTTTCTTTTCTTTTCTTTTCTTGTTCAACCAAAACAAAATATTGATGAGGGCATAAGGGTTACCCCAACTCATATAGAAAGTTATTATTCTCTCTATCCTTGTTCACCTATCTCCACTTTCATCTTCTTTGTGGCTTCTTTTTTGTTGTGCTTTATTTTCAAGGATTTGATCCAAAGCCATGGCTAATTCTACGGCAGCTACAAAGGACATACCCAAGAAGTATCGTCGTCCTGTTAATCACTGGACCATAGTTGAGGATTCAAAACTCAGTCAAATGGTTGAACAACATGGCACCCGTGACTGGAGTTTAATAGCTGAGCATATAGAAGGAAGAACAGGTATATTTATGAATTAGATGTAGTAATTTTTAAGTTGATTTATACATGTTTCATGTTAAAAAATAATATTGGTTTTGGCATGAAGATATCCAATTCTAATGTTCTCTTTTTAATACTATTGCATCTAGAACTAGATTGGGTATCCGATATGTGTTAATGATATTTAGAGACACATTAGTTAGTTAACATTAAACATGATAATATTATTGTTTTTCTTTTGAAAAATGATAAAACTATATATATATATATTAACTAAACTGTATAAAATGATGATGATGATTGATTGTTTTTTATAAGCTAAAAATTAATTTTATTTAGATCAGTGTAATCTAGGGAGTTTAGTTTAATTGTTTAAACATTGTACATAAATTGTTGTATACTTCAATGGTAATGAGTTAGACTCTTATAGATAAACAAACTAGTTTAGGTCTTATTTGCACTAGTTGGCTTTTCAAACTTATTTTGAAAATAAAAATGTATTTAACTAAAATTGATTTTAAGATTTTTGTTTCTTTTTTATTCAACCTTATCATTTGTCATTATTCATTATTGTTAGTTATTGTCATAAATGGTTGTCAATGTTAGTTGTTGTTGAAAGTGTTTATTGTTGCTAACCACCAATTTTCGACCACTGTCACCTGTCTTTAACATTGACTACTAACTACCATCATCTCCTTTCAGTCTCTAAACATCATGGTTCTTTGACTATCATTGTCGATTATTGTCTTTGATCTTGGCAACATTCTATTGAAAGTTAGCAACAATTTTTTAAAATTTGAATCCAAAAACATGTGGTTCTATAAACATAAAACCTTAAAATAAAAAATCACCTAAAAAAGGTTTTAGTTATGATTGAACATGTTTTTCATTTTTATGTTCATACCGGATATTCTATCATATATTATTATTTAGTTGCGTAGGAATCATGTTACTTTGAATAAGGTTAATCATATTTGATATTCCTTATGTTCATATGGCTATGAAAACAATTTAATTTTTTTTCAAAAAAAATTATTTATTTGGTATAAACCTTGTTTAACTAAAATTAAAATATTACTTATATTAATTGCTTAAAATACAACATATCACTTTGAATTACTTTACTCTTATTTTACATCACTTATATACATATGGATACAAAGAAATTTCATATGCTCATAGACAAACTCTATTTGGCTTCATTCAAAAGAAATTAAATATAGTATAATGTGAACACTAAAAATTGATATTATGAGTACAATTGCTACACTTAGAGAGGATCGCTTTAGTATTAAAAATTATTAACTATCAATATATTATATTCGTTGTATTTATAATAAATCACAATATTATATTCGTTGTATTTATAATAAACATTACTACATGTTGTCAATATCATACAGTTAGTATAACATTCTTCATTGTTTTCTATCAGGTACACTTTAGAAAACATTTCTTGATCATTTTCGTAATATATTTTATAATTTTATAAAGCTTGATTATGTGTTTTTTAATTTGTCCCTAATCACTATTGTGAGTATTTGTATATTTTTTTTAAGATGACTGAGTAGCCATTCATTGTTTTTTATCACAGATTTTAAACTATCAAATCTTATTTTATTTATCAACTTTTAAAATATTAAGTGATGGTTAAATTGATACATTTAGTAATATTTTGTAAAAAGTCAACAAAATACTAATATAACTATTTTATTTACCTTTGTAAATTATATTCAAAGTGACTTATTAGAGGAGCAAGGAGTATTTTGTACTGATAATTTGATTTTCATCATATTAATATTAAATGGTTCTTTTTTTTTTTATTAACAAGGAGAAATATATTATATATAATAAACTTGTGGGAAGTACAAGAAGAACAACATCCCTATAGAGCTATACTATTATAAAAATAACCTACTGTTAGCTAATATTTATTTATGTTTAAGCATAAATGCTGTATAACTAATGAAAACTATCACAAAAATGCAACCTACAAAGAAAAGATACAATCTCCTCTGTGCAAGATTAGACATTGTCCACAGCTCTGTGAGTAATATCACAACACTGTTCTCAACGCGACAAATATCCAGAGTTCACCCTTTACACTGGACGTAGGCCACATATGTCTGTTGGTCCTACCAAACCCTATGGTTGACGCCCTTGATGATCCACAACTATGTGTAAATTTTCACACTCCTATAAGCCTTGTCCATACCACAAATTTAAGTCCTACCATACTACCTTAGTCAACTACATTAGTCATTATTTCAAAATGTAACCTTTTTTTCAGCCAACAATCAACCTGCATTCATTTATTTCAGGTGATCCAACGCCCACAAAGGAATAGGGATAGTTAAAATCGCTTCAATTCTGTTTTAGCCATGTCAATACATAAAATTGCATCTGTTTCCTTTAGAGAAACACCATCGAACACTGCGGGTTTGATTGATTTAGTTTTGTTTTTTAGTTTTTGAGAAAGAGTTTTTAAGAATAGTTTTAAAAAATTGTTTTTGAAAATAAAAGAAAAGAAAAACTTGTTTGGTAAGTGTTACTTGAAAACTGTTTTGAAGATGTAAAAATAGAAAAATTTGTTCATATTTATTAAAATTTCATTAATGAAAAACAAAAAACAACATATTCTAATTGTATTTAGAGTTTTCAAAACAAAAATAGAAAACTGAAAAACAAAACTACTTTCAATTGTTCTTGTTTTTTAGTTTTTAGAAACTAAAAAACCAGAACTGTTTTCAAAAATTATTTTCAGAAAACACTACTCAAATGGGTTTTTTAGTTTTTAAATACTAAAATATTGAAAACAGTTTTATAAAATTGTTGCCAAACAAACACTACATCTCTGAATAAACATTGGTTCCTTAAATTCTACTATTGAATGGTATAGCAGGACTCTAAGAAGCACGAACAATTCTAGTTTTTGAAGTATTTACATGTCGGACACGTTTTAAACACCAACACTCTAGGTTCATGGTTATCAAACTCTCAAGTTAACTCTTTAATACTTACGAGTTTATAAGTTTACTTACCCTCTTAGAGTTAACTTGTAATGCAAACTCTCCTTTTAATAAACTCTATGGACTCTATATAATCTCTGTAAACTCTCGAGTTTCCTACCAAATCATCGAGTCAACAAATTAGGTTGTTTTGTATACGTTTAAAGTTCAATATACTTTCATTTAGTGTGACATTCTTAAATTAAAGAATATTCACATAGTGATGCATTGCTAGAACACTCACAAAGTGATGTATTGCTAAACTTAGTCATTTAACTATTGTGGAATTTATTATTTACTATTTTTATTTATTATGTTGTTAAAATATTTTTTAATTATATGTTATTTATAGATATTTTTTATTATTTTTATATAAAATAAACTCTTACGAGTGTACGAGTCGATCTTATTAAACTCTCATGAGTCTATATAAACTCTCAAGTTTGATAACTTTGTCTATGATACTTATCTGAAATATGTCAAACACGTCTAATTAGGTATTCAATTAATTATTATTTTTTACCTAGAAACTTGAACTTGCATGTATTTACAACTTACATACCTAAATTGACATCTTAACACACCTCAACAATGTTGATCTATTTTTTAACCTTATTATCATAGAAAACTTGTTTAAATAGGTAAGTATACCACAACTTTAATTAATTTGTGATGTTAGTCATATTTTATTTCATTAGAGTTTTATTATTTATATAAATGTAAGTCATATCGTCGTATCTTATATTTTAGACATTAATTATGTCAATGTGTCTGGGTCATGTTTGTATTTGTGTCGTGTTTTGTGCTTCTTAGGTAGGACCTCATATTTTTCAAAACAAATTTTTTAATATATACTAAAAAAATTAGATTATGTTATTGTCTAGGAAAATGTTGCAGATCAAGGTGGGTTCATCATCTTGATCCTGGAGTTAACAGAAATCCCTTCACAAATGACGAAGAAGAAAAGCTAATTGTAGCTAGAGAGCTATATGGACCAAGGTGGGCAGCTATATCCAAGCTATTCAAGGGTAGAACTGATAAGGCCTTGATGAATCGTTGGCATGTTTTAATGAGGCGAAAGCAAAAGGAATCGAAGAAGAGAACCATACAATTACAAGATGATTCTAATGATTCAAACACTTCTTCATCTGGTGATAGTCATCACCAACAACCATGTTTGAGCACTGAACAAATTAGGGCACCTGCATCAATGTGTTCCAATGGTAATTGGTTGGGCTCTATGAAGTTTGGCTCCGTACCATCCTTTTCAGACGTTTTTCAAGTGGTGGATTCAACTATGGAAGAAGGGACCGGTCATTGTGGAGTAGTTAATGGTGTTGGTGAAGCAAGAAACAAAAGGGACTCTGTTGATAACTCATTCATGGATCTTAGGGCTTCTTCTTCCTCAAAGAATGTTCCTTTCTATGATTTTCTCGGGGTTGGTGTTGATGACAAGTGAAGTAGTTGGCTCACTCTATTTCTTGCTAGTTTTTGCTCCATTGAAAGTTTTAAAACTCTAGACTATTTATGCATGAGGCTTATAATCTTTGGTATTTGAGATTAATTAAAATAATAGCGTGAAGATTCACCTCTTTTGTGTTTTATTATACTTTTTCACAAGACTCTTTGATCCCATTCGGTGAAGCTATTCACTCATATAAGGAATAACTTTACTATTCTGAGTAAAATCAAGGTTTTGAATTGCAATTAACATTACAGTTTTATTTTCTTTCTTTATACTAGAAGAAAAGAAACAACATGTATCTATATTGTAAAATAAAAAAAATTAAAGGGAAATAAAAATTAAATAAGAATAATGGTAGTTTGGAGGATGTAAGGGTTGGTATAGATTGTTTCAAGTGCATATATAGTTACAGTGATGAAGGAGATTTATATTTTTCAAGAAATATTTTATGATATAATTAGAAATTTAAGGTTTTGGTATTGTTAGCGAGAACTCTTATTACCAAAATTTGTATATTTTTATGGATGTAGTGTAACAATTTTTATTTTTTTAAATAAAAACATGGACAAAATGCCTAACAGCAACTACTACGGACCGCAATATGCAGAGGGTGGAATATAAGTGCTGCGTTACATAACAGTGTTCAAGACGAGTTCTTTCAGTTTGCAGGACTGCTAGAAGGAAACTCCACAGTCAAGACAATAATGGATTAGGGTTTAGTTTGCTGCCTTGTAATTGGTTCAGTCCAACTGTGAGTTAGATTTAAACCGAAACTTATAATACTTTTTTCGCTCTTAAATAAATAAAAGAGAAGTGTTAGAAAAATTCTCTAGCTCATAGTTTTTTTTTATGAAAATTTTCTTGTAAGATTAATTAAAATTTATTAAAAATTACCAATTTTAAGAAAGATGATTATGTAGGAACAAGTATAATTTACCAAAATTAATGATTTAATAAATTATAATCTATCCTAAGGAGAGTTTCAAAAACATAGTTTTTTAGAGAATTTCTGTTGTTTCAGTTTTAATTGTTTTTTAAAATAAAATAGATATATTAAAAAAGTTATAATTTATTTTTGTAAAAATCTATATTTATTAAAAAAGAAAGAAAAAAATTTGGAGGAGTGATAACTTTCCACTCCTAAAAAAAATCTGCCACTGGGTACGTATGGTAGGTACCGATCATATTCCTGTTGTGTAAGAGAACACTGAGAATGCATATTAGCATGTTACATTTTAGCTTGTAATGTGTCTTTTTTAGGTTTAGTTATTGTAAGTTGTATTTTATTTTAGTCCTATCATTTATTGTTTATTTAATATTTATTATTTATTGTTGTCCTTAAAGTTTTTTAGATATTTTTAAAATAGTATTTAAAGTATTTTAAAGACCAGAATAAAAAAAATACTGAATGATTAAATATAAAAAAAGTATAGGAACAAAAACATCATAATTAAGTATTAATAATTATAGATACATTATAGAATATTGATTAATTGGTTGTCGGTGTTGTTATTAGGCATACTTTTGGTTCATCAACTTGATTTTTTTATTTTAGCTTGATTTCATTAGTTAAACTGGTGGTTGGTATTTAATGAAAATCTTTTATTTTCAACTTATCTTCTTTTCTGAGTATGATATTTTCAAAATAAGATTCTTAATTTTCATAAAGTATGTTTAGTTTTTAATCAGATTTTCCTATGAAATTAAAATAAATTACAATAAAAACTAACTTTAAAAGAAAGTTTTCCTAATCTTACTTGTAAAGATGGGAAAATTTCATTTCAACTTAATATAATTTTATTTCTTTCATAAGGAAAACTGAATTTTTTACTGTTTAAAATTAATTTATTTCTAAATATAGATTACAAATGTTTAAACTTTTCATGTATTTAGTTTATAATAAATATTTGAGAATGTATACATGTATGCAACAATTCATTTTTTCTATTTAGTGAATAATTTTTACATTAATTGTATTTTCATGCATAAATATATGTTAAAAATGCTAAGGGAAAATAATTTAAATTAATAAAATAAATTATTTAGTAATAGATAATATAAATATGTTTGTGTTTGATATTATTATTTGTAAAATGTAACAAAAATCACTTAAATTATCAATGACTCTTTGCAGATGGGAGATGGTGACAGGGAACACATGGGAGGTGATAGATTTTGATTAAACAATATATTTAGTTAAGAGTGTGACTACTTAAATGTTACACCCATAAAATGTGACACCTTAAATGTGATACTCTTTCATCTGAAAATGCTTTGTCTTTTGTTATAAAATAATATAAAATTTTATTACTTAATTATTAAATTTAGATAAAATGATTCACATATAAAGTATTTACTTATTTTCTAAAAATGTTGTAAAATTTCATTTTTAGAAAACAATATATTATTAATAAAATGTAATTTATTTTAGTATGATTAATTAATTTTATAAACAAATAAAATAAATGTGGATAGAGATAGCAGGATAATCTGAGATATAAGTTTGAGTCTGATGTTAAAAATTCTACCCAATGGTTAATTTCTGATAGTTGAGGTTGAGAGCAAGTTGTAAATGGAACCTTGTCAAAAGAGCTTAAGGAACGACATTTTGGAGGCTTGAGACCACACCTTCACATCTAAGCTTGTCATTGAGGTAAGGAGGATTTAGAAATTATCTTGTATGTGTGACATGTATAGGAAAATGCGTAGTAAGTTATTCCTAAGCTTCTTTAGCTTTTTATGTTTGTTATTGAAGGATTATGAACACCCAAAATGAGTATTGATAACATGCTTTGTGTATAATTATGGTGATTTTGATATTTGTAAATCCCAAGTCAATGCTTGGGATACAACTCATTGTTCGTAAACCCTAATACATTGGTTGTAGAATGATGAGCATGATCGTGATTTATTTAGCAAACGTTCATAAATATTTTTCTAATAGTATTTGTAAATTCCAGGCATAAAAAGATTTCTAGAACTCATGATCAAATGTCAAATTGTTCGATTTAAGAAGTATATTCATTTTCTTGTAATTTTTGCCATAGTAATAATTTGGGTTGAATGTCACTTTCAAGTGAGTGTAATGTTATTGAGTAGATCAAATAGTGGTTGATAAGCTTAGCCTTATTGAGTGTAATGTCACACACACACATACACGCACACATGATTTTTATTAATTATATTTTAATTTAAGAAGTATATAAAAAATAATAAATGAAAAAAAATATAAATTAAAGTTGAAGAATTAAAATTGTTAATTAAATATAAACCTTTAAACTTATTATATAATTATTATAATTATAACATGATAGGTACAGGTCTATAGGAGTATTCACGAATCGAATTGGATTGAAGTTGAGATAAAATGTAATCTGATCAACAACGATATAAGTGATAGTGACGACAACGACGGGTGGTAGTAGCGGCACCCACAGTAGTAGTGGTGATGAGGTAGGATACACACACACTCTGGTGTACTTATTTATTATAATAAATTATACATAATTTTTATTAATTATATTTTAATTTAAGAAGTATATAAAAAATAATAAATGAAAAAAAAATTAAAGTTGAAGAATTAATTGTTAATTAAATATAAACCTTTAAACTTATTATATAATTATTATAATCATAACATGATAGGTACAGGTCTGTAGGGGTGTTCACGAATCGAATTGGATTGAAATTGAGGTAAAATATAATCTGATCAACAACTATATAAGTGATAGTGACGACAACGACGGGTGATAGTAGCGGCACCCATAGTAGCAGTGGTGATGAGGTAGGATGTGGGATGTGAAAAAGGAAAAAAGAAAAAGAAAAAACTAACACCAGTTTTAATTATAATAGAAACATTTTAATGAAAAAATACACAAATTAAAATATGCTTAAAAGAAACATCCATAAATATTTGTATTTTTTAAAATATTGGTTTATTAAAAAAAGTATTTAAGAGTTATAACGTTATGCACCTGGTGGATAGGTTTAAAAACCTTTTAATTTATCTTTCATTTGTTGACATATATTCATAAATGCTCATATAATTAATGCACAAACATTTACTAATTGAAAGAAATGACACGCGCACTCACATTCATGGCTTCATTAAATAAAAGAACTTGTAATAAAAATAGGGTCCTGTTAACTTGTGTGGTGAACTAGTTAAGGATTTTTAAGAAAAAAATAATAATAGGAATTATGGATAAGTATAACTCAAAATCGTAATAAATAAACTTAATTTTATTTATCTTAATAAAATATTTTCTCTTTATTACATTTTCTAATAAAAATGAAGATTATTAAACACAAGTGTTAATTATAAACTACATGAAACCGTTAAATAATTGTAATCTATATTCAGAAATAAGTTAAATTTGAAGATAAATAAATTTACTTTTTATGTATACGGAATTTTTTTAGAAGGACGTATATGAATATGCTTTATAGGAGTCAATCTTGTTTAAATTAGGTGAAAAAATTTTCTTTCAAATATTTAATATACATATTTAAAATTTAAACTTGAGATAACTTATTAAACTGAAATAATCAAATGATCCACACACTAAGTAAGAATAACTAATTAAGTACCAAATTAAGGACTAGTAATTTAGTACTAATTCAAATAAACCTTTGATTTAGACACTAATTAATTTAAATAGATAAGTTTTGATTCTAGTGATCCAATTTTCAGTCTCCTTATGCAATTTTAATTTTCTTCTAGGACATTAACATTTATAAGTAAATGTCGCGGAGATAAAAAGAAATTCATGTTTCATAGTAAATAACAAATATTATTTCTCAAAATGAACAAGTAGAAATGAAATCGATCCTATCAACATCACCGGAATGAATAATAAAACTTTCTTGTAGTAATTAAGACTATAATGTCATTCAAGATTTTATAGTAATATAATATAATTTCGTAGGAATTTTGAATAATAGCTAAACATATTTTTATAAGTTTATACTAGAATCTTACCAACCACAAATTACGATTACATGGACACAATAAAGTTGAATAGATGAAAGATTACCTGAAATAGAAACTTCATTTTGAAAAACATAAAAATTACATTATTTTTACATGATAAAAAGCAAGCTTGTTACCATAGAAAACAAAAAAGTACAAATATGTTAGTAGACTAGTATTTTTCCGACCGATTGCTTTTTTTTTTTTTAATTTTAAAAACATTAATTAAGTTATTTATATTTTAATTAATTAATTAATTTTGGTTTTTATTTATTTTTATTTAATTATTATCACTCTACTGTAACAACATATTGTTATTATATACATAAAATATCTCTAAAAAAAAGTTTTAAACGGCAAATCGAAGTACGTATTAGACATTAATTCCTGTTATGAGACTCTCTTTTTTTTTTCTATAGTAAAATATGATATCAAATCGTTTAAATTTAAAGTATTAAAATGTGGAGAAATGATTTTATTTTTACCTTATATATTTTTAATATAACATATAAACTTAAAACTTTAATTTAGAGAATAGATTATTTTTAATTTATTCTAAAATATAAAATATTCATACGACCAAATTAAATAAAAAATTATGTATAATATTTTCAATCATAATAAAATTAAATATTTTAAAAAATAATTATAACATATAAAATCATCTCAATTTCAAATATAAATAATATATTTTACATTTGGGTCAATAAGTTGTATATTAAGTAAATTCTCTTTGGTATAAATAATAGTTAGTTAATTAACATAAAACAATATATTTTAGGATTGTACTTTTGACCAAAAAAGTTAAAATAAAAAAATTGATTTTATCTCAATTAGATGAAATTATTTAGTCTATTAACCACAAACCTGGGAAGAAGAAAAATCAACCGTATATCAAATAGAATAAAATATTAATAAAATGAATTAATAGTGTATATAGAATCATAATGAATAAGTTATTTTTTATTTTATTTATAAAATATATTAATATAATAAAATCAAGAGTAAGATATTTTAAATCATAATAAAATTAAATATTTAAAAAATGATTATACTATATATATATATATTTATCTTAGATGCAAATCTAAATAATAAATTCATATTTAAGTCAACATTTTTAATTAAATTCTCCTTCAGTGCTGTACCTGTTGACCATAAATCTAGAATGAAAAAACAATTGTATATCAATTATATAACGTTAGTGTTGTATTTGTTGACCGTAAACATGAAATGAAGATATTAAAAAAAATTATCTCAATAATAATAATTCTATTGTAATAGAGATATCTCATTTTGACATTCACTATTTATTAATCAGTTTTATCTTTCGTTTGTATTAAGTAATTAACTATTATGTTTTTCCATATTTAATTTTTCACTTAATTAACTTTCTCTCTTTCTATTGAGGCAACTGTATAATTAGAATATGTTTGATAATATATTCATATAGTTTAGAAATTTCTTTCATTACCTTTAAGTTAGTTTTACTAAAATAAGCTCATATAACTTTGTTTGACATACAAACTTAATTATTTTATTAACTTATACCTTATTTTTCATAAGCTAATTGATAATTAAGCTACTATCTGTTTTTTATTTTTTATTCTTATTAATTTACTTGAAATATTTTATCTTATTGAGTTAAATAGTTAATTATATCATTTTATATATTTTAAATTTATCTACTAACTTATCAACTAATTTTATCAAGCACTTCAATCAAATCAACTAGCTCACAAGTTTTAGTTTTTCAATTAGCTTATAATTAAACTTTAGTTAACTTATCAACTTTACCAAATTTACACTAGTTTTATTAAACGTAACCTTAATTAATCTTCCTCCTTCCACTTTCTTTTTCATGGTAAACGGAGATGAGTAAATTTGGTAGACACTTTTATCTTTCCTTTTTATTAAGTAACTATGATATTTTTCACATTTTATTCTTCAATTAAATTTTCTCTTTATATAGAATTAACAAAAAAAAAATCATACTACATCAATAAAACTTTTTACAGGATCATTTAATTATAATCATCTATATATTTATTAAATTTATTAATAAATATCTTAAAAATCTTATAACAAGTTAAATTGGTGGTAATTGAATGAAAATGTAGAGCTGTCATCACCTTTAATCACTGCAATTAATTGCATACTTCTTAGTTAACCTTTTCTTTACATATTTTACAACGGTAACAGAAATGTTAGAACCAAAGACATTATATAAATCCTATCCAAACACCAACCCAAAGTAAATGGTTCATCCTCCCAATCTTTTCCCTACTAACAATAAATGAAAAATATGAACTAACTTGAATATATTTAATAGGCAAGTTTGGAAATTTAATAAAGCCTATGACATGCCGAATAAGACATAACTTCCAATGGCAGTTACATTGGAAGTGTTCGAAGACAACCAATGTAACATTCAATTAATCCACTAACCTAAACCAGCAATCTCTATCCTCCTGACCCTTTCTCAAGTTTTCATCTTCTCTGGGGTTTCTCTCTGCTGTGGTTCATAGCCATGGAAAATTCTTCAAAATTTTCTCTGGAAACAGCATATAGGAACCCTAGTCGTATTAATTACTGGCAGGTTGAGGAGGATATCAAGCTCAGAAGACTTGTTAACCAACATGGTGCCCATGACTGGAATTTAATTGCTAAGCATTTACAAGGAAGATCAGGTATATCTACTATGAATGTGTAGTCATTAATAAGTTCAATTATACATCTTTCTCCTTCAAATTAAATTTGGTTATGTTATGAGGAGATCTAATTCAAATGTTCTTGTTTTTAATAGTACTAGCTGCAGCTAAATTTGGTTATGTTGGGGATCTCAAGTGGCATATTCACTAGATCATGGAAAATGAGAACAATTTGGTTTTTGACAATAAAAAAAGAGACTTTTTTTTATAAAAAAAAAAATTAAAGAACAAATTTTAACTAAACAACTATAAATGTGTGGGAAAGATTGATCCTTTTTATGACCTAAAGATTGAATTTGAAGTTCGTTTCTTTAATACTACTGTATCTAGACTAAATTGAGTACTCGGTCATGCATGTTATCTGTTGAGGACATCAAGCGGCATATTAACTAGATCATGGAAAATGAGAGTCATTTGGTTTTTTACAGTAAAAAATTATACTTTTTTGAAAAATTATAATAAATTTTAAGTAAACAACCATACATGTGCGGTAAAAATTGATGCTTTTTATAGTGTTCTTTTTTTTTATCTGTTGAGGTTATCAAATGAGATATTAGCTAGAATATGAAAAATGAGAATAATTAATTTGTTGAAAGAGTCTAGTTCAATTAATTGGTTAAATCAGATGCGTGAGTTCTACAAACCTTTGATACTGTCTTCCTCGATTTCTACCGGTGAAAAAATTGGTTTTTTACTATGAAAAAGAAAAATATATTTTAACTAAACAGAAAGTAAAAATTATATAAAATTCTTCTTGTCTACTCGTATACTGGATCAGTATATCATAACATTGACAGAGAGAGGATTGTTAGTATAGAAATGAATATATCATATATATAAGAATTTGTTAGTAACAATTTTATGTTTCCTATAGAGAAAGATTACTATACATGGGGTAATTAAGTAACAGTAGTACCTCATTTATCAGTTGTTTTCTTCTTTTTTTTAATGTATATTTTATGGTAGGAAAAAGCTGCAGATTAAGGTGGCGCAATCACCTTGATCCATCACTGAACAAAACTCCATTCACAAAGGAAGAAGATGAGAGGTTATTGGCAGCTCGTCAGATATATGGGTCAAGGTGGGCAGCCATAGCCCTTCTCTTCACAGGAAGAACCGACAATGCGTTGAAGAATCACTGGCATGTGTTGATGGCAAGAAAGAGAAGAGAATCAAAGCAGATAAACATGGAACAGAAGCTTATTGTTGATGATGCAGATGATGGAAATAAAACTTCAGATTCCAGCAATAGTGTTCCCAAGCAGAAGGGTGCAGTTCCATTCACCAATGATTGGATGAGCTCTGTCAAGTTTGGATGTTTTCCATCATATTGGAAGAGTTTTCCTGTGTTGAATTCAGCTTGGGAAGAGGGGAATGGTCTTTCTGGAGCAGTTAATGATGTTGCTGATGATGGAAGAATGAAGAGGGGTGTTTTTGGAAACTCAGTCACTGAGTTGGGTGCTTCTTCTTCTTGTTCACAAGATGATGTTGTTGAGTCAGATGTTAGAGGAACTAAAGAGGTTCTTTTCTTTGACTTTCTTGGTGTTGGTAACAATTGAAGTGTTCTTACACTTCTATCTTGCTTTTTGGTCCTCTCTTTTTCTGGATTGTGTTCTCTCAGTTAAAATGTTCTATAAACTGTGTGTGTGTGGCTGCATATATGAGGCTCATAAACTTCTAGCCTTTTTTGAGAATTAGACTGATAATAAAGATTGAATTCTGGTCTTTTATATAATTTTCTTTTTCTTGTGTGTCTTTGGAAGCTACTAAGCATGCCATTCCTTTGTTCACTCATACAATGCAAGGGATAAAAGCAATTATGTTTTCAATATGGTGAATTGCCATTACCATTGCATTTCCAGTTTCATCCCAATCCTTCGTATAAATGCAACTGATGAAACCCTAGTTGCAGTTTCAATATGGTTGCAGATGTCTCAATGACCTTCACATTACAGCAGCAATTATGGTTCCAGATAATTTTTTAACAGATCTTATGGCACCTTAGAATTAATTCTAGGGTTTTGGTACTGTCATTGAAAAGGGTATCTTTTTCTCTGTCTTCTTTTGTGTGCTCAAACTCCGTTAACCAATGGTCAAATATATCATACCCTTAGTTTTCTAAGGGTACAGTAGTAACTCTTTTTTAAAATCTAGGGTTAGAGGCAATATTTTACTTCAACAAAAGTTTTAAATTGCGATTGCTTACATTAATTGTAAGCACATTATGATTGTGAAGACTTCAAAAGTTATTGTTCAGCTGCTGCGATCAAAATGTGATTAATTGTAGATAGTAATTCAAAACTTTGAAGCAGCACATACAGTAATTACAACTGTTAAAAGGTAAAATAATCATATAAATATTCTTTTATGATACTTTACTAACATATATGATTGTTTTGTCTATAAAAAAACTAAACTAACTGGAGGCATAAATTTTTTATTCGTGTTGCATGATTTTTTTTGGTTGGCAAAACAAGTTATATGCATGATGAAAATATAGGTGAGATGGTATGTACTGAAAATCTACGAGTTAGATCGGTTTGATTTCATAGTTTTTGAAATGGGTTTTGAAAAATAGTTTCAAAAAATATTTTTGTGCAATAAGAAAAAAAAACTTATTTAATAAATATTATGTAAAAACTATTTTGAATATGTGTAAATATGAAAATAAAAAAATTTATTTATAACTATGGAAGTGTCAATTCTCTTTATGTTTTGAGTTTTAAAACAAAAAATGTAAAATCGAAAATAGAATAAAACTAATGTATTTTCTTAAAATAGTTTTTAAAAACATTTTTTATTTTTTATTTTTTAAAAGCTAAAAAGAAAAATAATTGTAAATAATTTTTCTTTTCAGTTTTATATTCTTGTTTAGAAAATTCAAAATATAAGAAGAGTAGATTTTTTTTGCTTTTC
Organism: Psophocarpus tetragonolobus; assembly: GCA_037954015.1. Lineage (NCBI taxonomy): Eukaryota > Viridiplantae > Streptophyta > Magnoliopsida > Fabales > Fabaceae > Psophocarpus > Psophocarpus tetragonolobus. The sequence continues at coordinate 28,542,544 of CM075695.1, read as the reverse complement.
ATTAATTAATAATATTTTCATAAATATGAACAATTTTTTTGTTTATTTTAATGTCTCCAAAATAGTTTTCAAGAAAAACTTACTAATCAAGTTTTTTTTTTCTTTTCGAAAATAGTTTTTGAAAATATTTTTTAAAAATTAAAAAATAAAACTAAATCAATCAAGTGCGCAGTGTTTCTTTGATTAGATTTTTATAAAATTGTTTTTAGTGTTTAAAAATTAAAAAAAAAATTGTTTGGTTGGTATTTTCATAAAATAATTTTAAAAAATAGTTTTGATTTTTTAATTTTTAAAATTTAAAAAAGGAAACAGTTGTGCTATTTGACAATAGTTTTATAAAATTATTTTCAGTATTTTAGTATTTAATAATCCAAAAAACTGGTTTGAATAGTATTTTCTAAAAACAGTTTTCGAAAACAATTTTAGTTTTTAAAATTAAAAACTAAAAAAGTAGAACAGTTACAAGTAATTTTAGTTTTCAGTTTTCTAATTTTTTTAAAACACAATATACAATAAAAAAATATTGTTTTTTGCTTTTCTTTAATGATATTTTCATAAATATGAATAAGTTTTTTTCATTTTTATATTTTTAAAATAATTTTACATGTCTTTTTTTCTTCTTCCAAAAAATAGTTCTTAAGTATTATTTTGAAAACTCTTTTTAGAAACTAAAAAATAAAACCAAACTAATCAAATTACAAAATAAGTTTTTTAAATATTAAAATAGTAAAAACAGTTTTATAAATGTTTTTCAAAACGAGCAGTTCATCTTCTTAATGAGGTTTTTGTTTTTTTCTGTATAGTCAACTTTGGTCTTAAGCTTTTGGCTAGAAACATCGAATGTGATATTAATGCATCCATTTCTAAAATTCTTATGCATAGCATTTATGTTACTTATGCAGAATTGTCTGTAGTAATAACTGATAAATAAAGTATTACTTTTTGCCTGCTAAATAATTTGTAAGATTATTCAGAAGCCTTTCTTGCATCGTGCAGTAGAGAAACATTAATATATCTTATCTTTAGAGTCTCTTTCATGAACTACTACGGTGTGATTGTTTGCTTAATTTCTAGTTGTTAATGTTCATATTTTTTTAACACAGTTGTGGCTATGTTATATTTGAATTTATGATTACATGATTGGGTGATAATTTATTTTTGGAAACAAATTTAGTGTATATATATATATATATATATATATATATATATATATCCTGTTAAACAAGAGTCAGATAGGGTAAAAGAGAAAATTAATAATAAGATATGTGTGATAGAAATTGGAAAAAAATATTTATATATCTTTTTAATACTTTAAATTAGTGATAAATTTATTTTTCGGTATTTGAAGTTAAAATTCATTTTTCTAATCATTATAATTTGGAAAAGGAAAAAAAGTATTTTAATCTCTAGTAATTTATTCAAAAACATTCTTTATGCTTTCGTCACTTTTTAATAATAATTGATTTTTTGAGAATGAAAAAAAAAGTCTCTACGTTAAAGTTGTTTATCCAACTGTCATCATAATGAATACTTTGAAAGCTAAATGTTATATATTATTTTTTTTGGTGCATTAGGTAAATGTTATATGTACCAGCTAGAATACTTGATAATAAGATCACATAATGGATCTTGAAATTTTTATAAAGGGACGTTTTTCATATATATTATTGAAATTAAAAATATCAATTTAAATTTTGAATATAAAAAAAATAAACATATTCAAAAGGAATAAAAATATATTTAAGCAAAAAAATTAAATTAATAAAGAAATTAAAAAAAATGTAAGAAAAGGAGTGTCTTTATATATAAAATAATGTAAATTAGAATAGTTTTTCCAGTTTAATGAAAGGGTGATTTGGTAAGCTAGGTATTAATCTTTTTATATATAAATGAGTTTAATTTTCATGTATTAATAATATTCCTTTATTCAATTACTCACAAGCACTTGTGTGTATATTATGTGTAATGATGTGAGAGTAATTTAATGTCCAGAAATTGATACATGAATATTAGTAAACTAAATTCTTCAAAACTTTTAGTATTTAATGATGTGAGAGTAATTTTTTTATAAAAATATTATATTTTATAGTGTAATACAATTTTTTGAATTTCTTGAACCTTTTTTAACAGTTTAAAAATATATTTAAAAAATAAAAATACGAACATTTATTGATATAATAGTTCAAATAGCAATAATAATAAATTAATAATAATAACAATAGTAAGTTTGCCTTTTATAGGTTTCATTAACTTTTCCTTAAAAGGTTGTGGGTTTCGTTAACTTAAAAGAGAAAATGAATTACATCATCTCAAGACAAAAAGGTTTATACTTTAATTACAATTTTTTATTTATAGTTTAATTAGTATACATTGACATTTAATTACAACTTTACTCATCATTACTTTAAAAGTCATATAAATGAAAAGTTATGATTGAATGTCAGTGAAAAAATCTTTTACACTGACAGTGTGTACGAATTAAACTCTTTTATTTATGAGAAATTTGTTTACTTACCAACATTTTAAAAGTCATATAAATGGAAGAGTTGTGATTAGATGTTAATGTAAATTCTTTTAAATTGACAATGTATAAAAATTAAACTTATATTTTTTGTAAAACTTTTTTACATTGTCAATACATACTAATTAAACTCATCTTAATTATGGTTTTCAAGTTTAAAATATTTATATATTTTATTATTATTTTATAAAAAATATATTTTAAAGTAAGAACATGAAAATTCGTATTAGTATATTCTTTTTTTTTCTGCCAACATTAGTAGTATATTCTTAAAGATACATAAAAATTTATTTTTTGTAAAAACAAAATAAATTACTTCCTACTTATTATCTTAAGTAACTTATAAAAAATTAATTTAGTCTTAAGAAGTGTTAAGAAAATTCTCTCTTAAACTTTTTCTATAAAATTGATATAGTAACAAAGTTCACATGTAAAAAGAAAAAAAAAAGAAAAGTCATGAATTCGAATTCCTGTAATAAAAAATAAGATTTCCTGGGTGAATGTACATGGTCTCAAATATAATGAGTCCGTTTAAAATACATGTGAGAGTAATAAGAGCCCGAGAATGGATGGTTACTTTTTGGAGGATTATAGGAGAGGCTCAAGAAGAGTTGGAACAACCATTCTTAAAGGAAGAAGAAGTTGAGGCAGTGGTTTTGGAGTGTGAGAATAATAAGTGCCCTAGTCTTGATGGTTTCGATTTTTGATTTCTAAAGGAATTTTTGGAGTTGTTAAAGGATGAGTTCTTGGCATTTTTCAATGAATTCCATGCGAGTAAGCTAGTGAACAGGCTAAATAGTTCTTTTATTATACTCATTCCAAAGTCATACTGCCTAACGATAATGGGTGATTATCTACCTATTTCTACTTCTTTAATTGGATGCATTTATAAGGTATTAGTTAAAGTGCTAGCGCGACGACTCTGGGGATAATCCAAATGGTGATTTTGAAGAATCAAACAACATTTTTTCAAGGAAGGCAGATTTTGGATGGAATTCTGATAGTGAATAAGATGGTGGATGATGCGAAGAAAAGGAATCAAGAGTTAATTTTCTTGAAGGCTGGCTTTGAAAAAGCTTATGATTCAGTCAATTGGAATTACTTATGGCAGGTGATGGATAAAATGACTTTTGGAACCAAATGGATTCAGGAATGTGTGAGATCGACAATAGTCTCAATGTTGTTGAATGGAAGCCCAACAGAAGAATTTGGGATGGGTCTTGGGCTCAAACAAGGGGACCCATTATCACCTTTTTTATTTGTTATTGTGGTTGAAAGGTTAAGTCATTAATTCAGTCGATAGTGAATTAGGGATTATGGCATGGTTACAAGGTTGGACGAGGCGGTATTTGTGTCTCTCACTTGCTGTTTTCAGATGACACACTATTGTTAGCTAAGTCGGATGAGCAATCAATTGCAACGATGAAAGCAATTTTGTTTAATTTTGAATTAATTTCGAGACTTAAGGTAAATTTTAATAAGAGTCAACTCATTGGAATAAATGTTTTAGAGACCAGTTTGGAGATTAAGTCAATTATCTTAAATTGCAAAATGGTAGATTGTATTTAGGGCTTCTAGTTGGGGCTAAGCATACAATGTTAAAAACCTGGAAGCAGGTGGTAGATAATATAAAGAGAAGGCTATTAGGGTGGGAAAATAAGCAGGTGAACATGGAAAGGCAAGTGGTTCTTGTAAAAGTTGTATTGTCTACGTTGCCAATTTACTTCCTTTCCTTCTTCAAGGCTCCCAAAGGTATTAGGTTCAAGGACCGAAGATGATTGTTTCAAGGTAATTTGGGCTAAAAGCATTCCTCACAAGGTACAAATGCTGACTTGGATATTAGATGGTGATAGACTACCTACTCAGAACAATTTGGTGAAGCGTGGAATTAGCTTATTTGAAATAGATAGGTGTGGCATGTGTTATGGAACAACAGAAACAAGAAACCATTTATTCTTCTCATGAAGCACGAGTACTAGAGCATGGTTAGATATTTGTTCTTGGTGGGGCATTTCTTCAGCTCTACAGGTTCAACCATGAAGTCAAGGTTTACAATTTTTGGGTCTGGTTCAAGAATCAGCAGCAATATGCCAAACTTGGTCCTTTCTATGGTTTACGTGCCTCTGACATATATGGAAGACTCGTAATGATTTTATATTTCAGCACAAGAAACCTCACGTTCGGGCCATTGTCCTAACAACTCAACTTAGTTTGTGGGAATGGAGTAGGGTTGCTTAATTAACCTCTCGTATCTTTGCAGAATGGTTAATAAATCCACTATCTTGTATTAGTAAAAAAGGGTTATGATGTTTATGGTTTTAATGTCACGAAACATTATTTTAATATTGTAATCACAATGGAAGGCTATACAAAGTTTTATTATTAATAATATATATCTTTTGCTTATAAAAAAATATATGTTAAAATTGAATATTAATTATGTTTTATAGATCAGTTGATCAGAAATACATAAAAAGATAAACTATAGATCAACTAATCCAAAAAACATAATCAATATTCAATTTAAAATCAATTGATGCAGATGTTTTTATATGTTCTAGATTACCTAATAAAAAAATAAGGGTATTTTAGATATTTTATGTTCTAAAGAGAAAAATAGCAATTGTTGGTGCTAAGAAAAGATTGCTGAAAATTCAAACTATCTAGCCTTTTGGGTGACTGCATTCTAATCCAAAGCCCACACATAATAAGACTGGGATTTTCATATGTCAGGAATTAACATTGCCTTTAAAAAAAAAAAAACTCATTTTCTCTAAAAGATTGCCTGTTGAAGATTTATTTTATCTACTGAGTGACATATTTCTACCTTCCTTTTTTTTTATTGGACTTGTTGAGATTTTATTGAAAATGGGCTAAAGAATCCAATTAATTATCATTTTCATGTTCTACCTATTCACACCCTTACTGTATGTTAAAAATACACCTATTCCCACTTTAAGACCCAATAAACTTTTTTTTCAGGCTTTTGCTATTTACACCTATTTCTTGCTAAATGTATCTATTTTCTTAACTGTCCATTATGCTTTTTTCTAGGCTTCTACTATTTAAAACCAAAATCTTGCTAATTTCACTCCAGTTATTTTGACGACCAACATCTTCATGGGATATATTTAGCAAAATTGTGAGTGTAAATAGTAAGTACCTATTTTTTATTTTTTGTCTTTATTTACAACTTGAATTAGGCTAAAAAGATATTTTTTTAGAAACAAAAATTGAAATTCAAATATTAATAAAAAGAATAAAAAATCAAAGAAAATTTGGTGTTAACAATTATCACATCAACAAAATCTTAAGAAGTTTATTTAGAAAATCAAGACCATACGTGAAAAGTCTGAAAATACTGAAGAATTTTGACACTGTGTCTATAGAAAAACTAGTTGAAACTCTAAAACTTCAGGAACAAGTACTCCAAAATGAGGAAGTCAAACGAAGCAATTTGCTAACACTAAGTGTCTAAAAAACAAAGAAAAATAACACAAGGAATATCTCTCAATGATAATAATTGATATTCTATGAGTACAAGAAATATTTCATATTTGAATGTTCCGAACTTTAAATGTCAAGGAACAAAAGAAGTTCTTCAAAAGTAAAGACAACAAAAACCTTACTAATTACATGTGAAGTGTTGGATGACTCATTAAAAAAAACATAAAGTACAATAATTTTTATATTGGTTTGTCTCGATCCCTAGATTATGTCTAGGTTTATAACAACTATTAAAGTTTCATTATTTTAAACAAGATACAAATAGTTTTTTCAAAAAACTTTTAACTTATATCCAAGTAGTATTTACAATTGCCTCTTCAAGCTAATTAACAACCAAGTATATATTGTTTCTTATCCAAGCATCTTCAAGCTCCTACTTAGTTTCAGTTTATAGACTATGGAATATGTTCTAATACTATACTCTTAAGTTATACAAATAATTTTTAGATTTTACAAAGTTTTCAGAACTTTTCAAGTGTAGAAAGTTAAAAAATATTTATAAAATATACAAAATTTTATTACTTGAAGTCTTCAAGTCTTCTAAAGGGATCTCATTGGAGCATTAAATATTTCTCATGAAATTGGTTTTCTTATACTGAAGCTTTTGAAAACTATCTTTTTTGTTTGTCCTTTTATCATTTTTTCTTATACTAAAGCTCATTAAATATTTCTCATGAACTTTTTCTTATTACTTGTTTGACTTTAAAGAATCTCGTAATAAGAGAATTTGACTCTAAATCTCAAAAATTAAAAAGTGAAACTATTTGATTAAGAACTCAAAACAAATATCGCTATCAAATGTAAATACATAGTGTTGAACACTTTATTTTTTGGTAATAATTGTTGAACTGATCTTTGGAAGAGGAATTATTGAAGAGAAAACCATTCTTCAGCTTTGTTCCCTTCTTTTTTCTTTTTATTCCTTGAAATTAATTTCCTTTACAAAATATAATTTGCTTGGAAAAGCTTAGATAAAATAATTAATAACATAAATTCAAAATACTTACATTCTACTTTGGAAGTTGAATGTCGTTGAAAATTCAACTATCTAACTAAAAGACTTGACTTAGCACTAGCAAGCGTCAACGTAAGCTGCGCTTGAAAAATGAATAATATTCGTTATTATCACTTTGACCACATTGCTTAATATTATGAAAGAGAAAATTACTAATTCCATCTAGATAGGAATTTTCATTACTCTTGACCACAACTTACTCAATTTAAAAAAAAAAACACAACTCGAAAATAAGAAGAAAAATAGATCAAATTTTTTTGTAAGTTAAAATTAACTTATAAATAAATTAATTTGTAAAAAAATCTTACATATTTTAGAATATTTATATGAGAGGACTTCTAAATATATTTAGATAAAGACTCCAAAGTACTTTTAGGGAAAAAAAGAAAAAAAAACTTCCAAAAAACATAATTCTTTTTAATTAACTTGAAACTATGGCTAATGTTATTTCCACTTTTTCATGTTGCTGGTACACCCTTATTTAGATTTGTTTTCCTAAAACTTCCCAATAAAATACATTTTCTTTATTTCTCTCCAAAAGTCTGTTTGATGAAAGAAAGTTTCATCATTGAAGCAACTACAATGACAAAGAGTATAGCAATGATGAATTTGAGACAAACAAAAATTCATTAATTCACAATTTAAATATAAAACTTAAAATACTCTAATTGTAATATAGTGAGACAAAATTAAATATTAGAGTTAATTACATATGTGTCCCCTCAAATTTAATAAAATTACATATACAACTCTTCTTTTTTTACATTACATATTACCTCCTTATTTTTATATCTTCATTACAATTGTACCCCTTATATTTGAAAACTTTACATTAATATCTTTCTCAAATCTTACACTAACACCCTTAAGAGATGCAAAAGTAATATTAAAAAATTAAGAAATGCATATTAATTACACTAAAACTTAAAGAGATGCATTCCTAATTAGCTCTAAATATTAATAACATTTAATAAGTTGTAGTTATGCAACAATGGAAAATTCTAAAATGTGGACCGGAACAATTTCTGAAGATTATAGGGATAAGTGCAAAGGAGAGTATATTTTCAAGGATATTTTTAAGAGAAAAATAAAAGAAGACATCAATAAGAGGGGGTAGAAATAGCAAAAACTTGAACTTTTATTTTAAATAGCCCATACTGTATGGTACACCCAATGTGCTTAATTAGGAATTTAAAAAAGCACTATACCAATCCAGAATACTTTTTATAGTGTCACGTAGGCTTAAGAATTCTTATAAATTTTTATTTCATAGTTTATTTTTAAATATCTTATAATGCATTCATATTTTAAATAAAAAATCGGTTCTTTAAAAAGAAACAGGTTCTTTTTTATTGTGGAAAATCGATTTCCTCTTTGATCGTGCTTGTGAGAAACAATTCTTGTGGCTAAAAATCACTCTAATATCTTCTACTAAAGTTGTTCTTAGACCCAAAATATAAAAGCACTCCTAAATGGGGTTTTGTTTATGCTAGAGTATCTGAAAAATTTATTTGTAGAGATTTATATTTTCTTCTTGAATCTTCCACATTACATCTTTCGTAAAGTTCCATCCCTAATAATAATATAGGGATAAAATATGTTTTAGGTCCTTAAAAATTTTTGAAATATTAAATATATTTTCTAAATTTTTGTATTTATTTGGTTTTTTAATTTTAAAATATATTATTTTTGTCCTTCAAGTGTTTTAGATAGTGCTTTCTAAAGAAGTGAGTTTTTTTAGATAGCGTTGGGAAGACAAAAAATAATATATTTTAAAATTAAAAGAAATAAAACAATAATTTTTTTAAAAAAAGTATATTTAATATCTTAAGAATTTTCAAAGAACCCAAAACATATTTTATATATCCCAAAAATATACACATAGTAAACAAAAAAACTTAGTGGAAATACAGGCAGAAATTCCCATACTGTGCTTGCAAAATAGTACCATATTTAAACATGTAATTGGCAATGAAACCTAATTTCCATGAGATTTCTTTCTCAATATCAAAGACTTTGATTAAAATACATTAGTCTCTTAGAGTATTTAAATTCTTTGGTTAGGTAATGCAAATCTTCAATGATGAAGACTATGGATTTGATAGGTTGTTTTATTCGTTTTGCGGAAAACCGTGTCCTTAAGTCTCTGTGGTCACTTTTAATTGTTTTGTGAAATAAAAAGGTTGTGCCAATTACATAAGAACAAAGAACACTTCAAATTTTCAATATTCCCAAACCCAACACACTAGCTAGTACTGTCTTGCATACAAAAACTAAAATAAAAATTTTAAAAAGAAAAAAAACTAAAGTCAATTAGAATACATCTCTTTGTTGTTCTTGGTTCAAAGTCCACTCATGATATGAGTATTTTGTAAGCCTTTGAATGAAACCTAATTCATCTTCCTAAACACATACAAAATTTTTTTGAAGTAACAAAAAATATAACCATTTTAGTATAAGTTAAAATCAATTTATATATTTAAATTTTTTTTATAGTTCTCTCTTTCAACTTTTTTATAAATATTTAAATTTTTTTTTTGAAAGAATCAAATACTTATCTTAATTATAATCTAATGTGTGACAACCAGCACAAAATTATTCCAACTTAAATTTCAAATTTTATTTTAGTTTTACAGATTTTTAAGCCATTCATAAAATCACATACCATATGTTTTATATTTAGAAAATATTTAAACAAAGAAAAAAGCTAATTTGATTATGGCTTCTTTTATGTTTTTCACTAATATTTTCTTTAAAGATAATCTTAGGTGATGTCTTTAAAAAAAATCAAATTCTGATTCATCACGTTATAAACCACTTGCCATTTTACAAATTAGAAACAGATCTACATTTGTATGTGGGACGTTTACCCTATCTAAGATTTAGTATACACTTAAATATTCCTTCAACTAAAAGTATAACTCATTACCCCCTCGTTGTAAAGCCATCGATCTCATCAATGATTTAGGATATGATTGATTTAATTTTGTTTTATAATTTTTGAAAAAATAGTTTTTAAGAGCAATTTTTTAAAAGAAAAAAAAAACTTTTTTTGTAAGTATTATTTAAAAATTGTTTTGGAATTGTAAAAATAAAAAAATTAAATATCATTAATGAAAAGTATAATATAATTTATTTTATTTTGAGTTTTTAAAACAAAAATGCAAAATTGAGAAACAAAACTAGTTACAGTTTTTCCTCTTTTCTAGTTTTTAAAAATTAAAAAACTAAAACTATTTTTAAAAATACTAATCAAACAAGTTTTTTAATTTTAAACACTAAAATACTCAAAATTATTTTAAAAAATTTGAAAACTATAAACAAAAAACACTCCAAGCATCTGACTCCATTTGGGGTGGTTTTTTATAATTTTTTAAATTTATAAAAAAACTATTTTTAGTTTTAAGTTTTCAAAATTTAAAAAAAAACATTGTTTTAGTTTTCAAATTTAAAATATTGTTTTCAAATCTTAATAACACTAAAATTTTTCTTCTTTTTAAACCGAAATTGACAATCAATGACCGATAACGTTCATTGACTGTAGTCAAAGGTGAAAGCCAACAACTACTCTTTGAAATTGGCGGTTGGTGACCACTGTTCAAAGGCGATAATTAGTGGCAATTATGACATCAGTTGATGGACTTAAATAAAAACATAAACAAAGATCTGAAAACAAAATTTTATTATTTTTTAAATTAAATGAAAACTATTTAAAAAATAACTAAAAGACTAAATAAAAACTATTTTTGTCAAATACATTTTTGTTTTCAACCTCAAACTTAAAGGACCTAAAAAAAAAATCAAATCTAACTCTACCACTTATCATATTTCATTAATGACATGTTCAAGTATCAAAGAGTAATTATAAATGATGCATAAATATTTCATAAATATTTAAGCATCAAGGACTAATCTCATTAATGTCATAATGATATATACCTAGTTACATAAATATTTATGAGTTATCATCCTCTTCATTTTCTCTATCTCTCTTTCCTTTTATTATTATGTTTTTTCATAAATAAATATTATATTCTATAAAAGTTATATAATTATATTCTATTAACTTTTTTCAAAATATAGGAAATGGCAGAAATGGACAAAAAAGAAATAGAGAGGATCTATTTCCAATATTTATCATTTTTGTTCTTTATTGACATTTACTGTTATATCATTTTAAAAAAACACATATATAACTAATTTGATTTTTTTATGAATATAAATAATTTGATATTATTTTTAAGAAAACAAAATAGTACTCATTATAAAACAAAGAAACTGAAATGAGAACATTTTATCAAAAACCCATAATATAAATAACTAAATATACTTTTTCACTATTGATTAGTGTGAAAACAAATCGAGATTTAGTGGAGTAACAGTTATTTAATTAACAAGTATTTATTTCACTTCAAACTAATAGCAAAATTTTTAAGTATACGTTGTTTGATATTCTCTCCTAAGTTTTTTGTATATTCACCTGTAATCTTTCACTTTTTCCCCCTATCTTTCTCACTAAATATGCAATATGGAATATCCATAATTTAATTATTATTTAGTTGTATAAAAAGACAAATTATTTATAATTAAAAGTAAAAAATATTCAATATTTCTATAATATAAAAATTTAGAGAATAATTATGATGTATTTTTATATTTTTCATTATAATAATATATTATATTTTTAATACTATAAACCCCCCCTCTCTCTCTATATATATATTTTTTGTTCTTGCACACATATATTGTCTCTTCCTCCAAGTACCCCATTATTTCCGGATTCCTTCAGACGATCCTGGTGGGTACTTGCAAAAACATTTTGATGCTTAAGTCAGAGAGGGTTTAAGTAAAATGCAAGTCAAAGTGTGATATTAGCAAAAAAGTAACTATAAAAGAATGTCCAAACCTGTACACAGGACCTACTATTTATAATGCCCCTATTGGTGGGGCTTGGGCTTGGTCAACCTTCCAAGGGAAATCTGGTCTTTTCCCCTGTCTTGGTTGACTTACCTGTCTTAAGGATGTTTGGTACCAGGTTTCCCTAGCGATATCCAGTCTCGGGGATCTCTCTGGAATACTACCCCACCAGCATCGAAGAGTAAGACGATGAAGATATTTACCTTGTCTGGGGTGTGTTTCACTAGCTTCTCCCAAAATTGGATATTTTCGGTCCCTAGGATCCCTCCGGGACATCGCTCCGAGACACTACCCCCTCAGCACAAAGGGGACAAACCTCATAGGCATCTTAAAAATTTTTTTGCATAGGACTTGTCCTTTTTCGCACCATTCTTTTAAGCCTTTTTTCCCGCCATTTTTCTTAGGGTTTATGGATGACGCAAAAATATGACAATCTTGAGCCTTTGATCTTGACTAATCTAACAGTTTGCACTCCCTCGCCATTCGAGCTTTCGCGATCCTCCTCCTTATAAATAGGAAGGGGTGACTCCTTCTCTCTACACATTCCCTCTTCTCTTAAAGTCTCTCAAGCTATTTTTCCTCCTTTCAGGTATTTCGAGTCTTCTTGCTTGTATTTTTTATCTTAATTTATGACTAAGTGATGTGAATGCCGAAGACAATGACTTTTCATTTTTTGTAACGTTTCATTAATTTAGGAATTAATGTAACCTGCAATTAATCATGTGTGATAATTGCGTGATAATAGAGTATTTAATTTTTCTTTTGGGAGTTACGATTTTGAACAGCCACCTAATTCTATAAATAGGGGCTGAATTGTACTCTAAGGAGAACCATTGAATTAGTGAAATTATATTTGGGTTTTACCCTTTTGTGAGAGATGAATTTCTCTTTAGAACTTATCAAGGAATTTTTCCTTGTGGCGTTCTCCTAGACTTATCAAGGGTAAATCACCACCCTTGTGGCGTCATATGACTTATCTTCCATCCTTGGAAGTGGCGTCATCTATCTTTTCGTTAAACCATTTTCATCCTTTCCATTTTCTTGTTTACCCAATTCTCATTGTTTTGTTAACTTATTACCTTCCAACCTAGATAGATCCGCAAAACGAATCCAACCCCTTTGGATTTATATCAGTTGGTATCAGAGCTTCGGCTCTAGGTTTGGAATTATGGTGAATATTTTTTATACAAGGTGTTTAATCGAAGGTCATTTGTGTTTATTTGCAGTTGATGGAGGAAGTTGTAACAACGTTGTGAGCGAAAGATTGGTGAATAAACTTAACTTACCAACGAGTCTTCATCCTAGGCAAACTAAGTTTAGATTCACTATTGGAAAATATGTGGAGGAAGTGACATGCGATATTGCTCCCATGGACTCATGTCATTTTCTTTTAGGGAAACCTTGGTTGCAGGGTAAAAGGATAAATTCTGAAAGACTTTCAGTTTCTTTGGTGCATGAAGGACGCAAACTTAATTTGAAATTTCTGACACCAAGTGAAGTTTGTGATAATCAACATAAGTTGAAGGAGAAAATAGAAAAAGAAAGAGAAGAAAAGAGAAAAATAGAAAAAGAAAAGAGTGAAGAGGAAGAGAGAGAAAAGGAAAGAGAAATAGAGAAAAAGAACGTTAAAATAAAAACTGCTAATGATTTTTCTTCTTTTATTGGTATTTTGAATGCACAGGACGATGACAATACAACCCACAAATTGCCATATTTGAGGAAGAAAAACGTGAATATCCCTTTTCCAGAGTCATTGTATATTCAGTACATTGTTGAGGTTAAAACTCCTGAAGAAAATGCACAAGTCTATTTTAAAAGAAGAATTCCTCTTGATTCCAATGTTTGGGTTTGGGAACCAAAAAGGAAAACTTCTTTGATGCATGAATTTTTACAAGTTACATTTGATCCTGGAGGTTGATTTTGTTTATTTTAAATTATAAGTGAATAAAATTGATAGGAAAATAAAGTCATAGATTCGGGGACGAATCTTTTCGAAGAAGGAGGGAATGATGTGAATGCCGAAGACAATGACTTTTCATTTTTTGTAACGTTTCATTAATTTAGGAATTAATGTAACCTGCAATTAATCATGTGTGATAATTGCGTGATAATAGAGTATTTAATTTTTCTTTTGGGAGTTACGATTTTGAACAGCCACCTAATTCTATAAATAGGGGCTGAATTGTACTCTAAGGAGAACCATTGAATTAGTGAAATTATATTTGGGTTTTACCCTTTTGTGAGAGATGAATTTCTCTTTAGAACTTATCAAGGAATTTTTCCTTGTGGCGTTCTCCTAGACTTATCAAGGGTAAATCACCACCCTTGTGGCGTCATATGACTTATCTTCCATCCTTGGAAGTGGCGTCATCTATCTTTTCGTTAAACCATTTTCATCCTTTCCATTTTCTTGTTTACCCAATTCTCATTGTTTTGTTAACTTATTACCTTCCAACCTAGATAGATCCGCAAAACGAATCCAACCCCTCTGGATTTCTATCACTAAGTCTAGCTTTTCTGTGAGGGAGATTTCTCCTCCTTTCTTTGCCGGCCCTTTCACCCATGTGAGGGTCAATTCCACGGACATGGCTATAGAAGGCTCCCAAGCTTCCACTACTAAGAGTCTCTTTGATGGGTCACCCTCTTCGCGATTTTCAGGCAAGAAGCCTCGGCAATACCTCCCTGCTTTATTGTTGGGTTTGAATGGGTGAGTTCAGAGGTCGCCAAATATCGATCCTAAATAACGATTCAGGAGGATTGTTCATCCTTTTACGAGGCCTTTCCCTTTTGTACCTTCCCGGATCCAGCTCTCTCTCCCTTCATGATGAAAGTTTTCCAGAGTTATGGAACTTTTAAGTCAGACTTAGTGTTTAGGAACTCTCCCATTCTTGAAAATAAAGATTATTTTTATATGTATACTTGTCTTTTTAAAGACTTAGATGTAGAACTTCTGTTTGACCATTTCACCATGGGTGTTCTATGCATAATGAACTGTGCTCTCACCCAGATTCACCTAACGTTTGGGTTACTTTCCAATCTTTCGGCATCTTGTGTCAGATCTACTTCGTAGAGGTCACCCCGAGCCTCTTTTTTCACTTCTACCGGACTTCCCCGGTAAAACTTATTAGATTATCCTCAGTTAGCTGTGTGGACGGACGTCCATTGTTTGAGATTTTTACTTCCTCTTACAAGGACTGGAAGTCCAAATTCATGAAGATTGTGCTGAAATTGGACTGCGTGCCAAACTTTTTTTATGATCGTGAGGCGAAGCCTCTATTTCCTTAGAGCTGGCAACCTAACCCTTCCTGCCTATTAGCCTTGCCCTTCGAAATGCTCTTGAAGCAAGAGAATAAATACATGAGTTTCTTGATGTCCTTATCTTCGTGCCTTCCTTCCTCTCGAGTGCTTCGCTTATGGCGCTTTTCCAACCCAGTTTGGGATTTGGAAGGTAACAGATTGGCATCCTTTTAATATTCCAAGTCCGTCTCGTTCATATAGATTAAATGTGTTGCTTATCTGCTTTGATTTGCAGGGTTAATCAAGATGTCTTCCGGGAGTGATGATGAGACCCTCTTGCTGGGCTTCCGCAATGAGCTGCAAATTCGGTCCCCTATTGGCACCAACTTCAAGTGTTCAGAACATGAAACAATGGACTCAAACCCACTTCCCCATGAGCCCTCAACAAATGTAATTCCCCCAACTACTCCTCCTCCGAAGCCTCGGAAACAAAAGTCAAAGCCCAGCTCTAAGCCTGGCTCTAAGAGGCAGAGTCAAGGTGTAAATGAAAAAGACTCCTCCAAGAGACCTAAGCATAATTTTGACCCTTCCTCCTACCTGGCTTTTCCTCCTTCTCTTTGCACCAAGAGTTTTTTCATAGACTCTTTTTATTAGCTATGCAGATAGCCGAGGACAATATGACCAACCCCGTCTGCCAGCACTCGAAGAGATTAAGGATGCTGCCTCATGGAGGTACTACTGTAAACTGACCGCCTATGACACCTAGATCTGAGGCTGATGAAGTCAAGCAGAAGCTGAAGGATATCGAGTCCACCTTGCAAGCAACCATAGAAGAATCTTTGAAAATTGCTGCTGAAAACCAATCTTTGCTGACCAGGGTGAATGGCTTGAAGAAGTAGCGAGATAATGTTGAGAGCTCGGCTTGACGAATGAAGGATAGTCGGACCCTCATGAAGCTCAAGGCGAATGAGCTTATTGGCTCCCTGGATGTAGTTACCAAGAGTGGGACAAGGTGATAGAGGATAAAGTTAAATCCAAGAAGAAGTACGAGTCTTGGGTGAAAAAACACAGGAAGACCATAGTCTCCAAGCATCATGCTAGATTCCTTCAGATTATTCGTCAAGCTGAAGAATGGTGCCACATCCCCAAGGGTTTTTAGTTTGATTAAGCAAGAGACTTCTTCAACGAGAAGTTCCTTCTCTATAACAAGGTGTGTAAGAACTTGACACCTAATGCTCACATTCTTCGTTTTCAAAGAGGAAGGGTCGAGAGTGCAAGAGATGATGAAGATGAACCGGCGGCAGTAGGAGAGCCTGCGAATGTGGGGAGAGATGCTTTGAAGGAGGGGAATAAGGCATGGTAAAATTAGATTTTTGTACTTTTACTTCTGGGGGTAGGTTCCTTTTTTTTGTGTATATCTCTTATCTGGGTAATGCTTTGTATATGACCTATATATATATATATATATATATATATATATATATATATATATATATATATATATAATACTTCACTGCCATTCTAGACCCTGAATTTTTGGCTTCTGCTTTATCGTAATTTCTGTATTAATTTTCTAAGGTATTTGCTGTCTGGTCTGTTTGTCCTTATATTTTTTGTAAGTGACTTCTCCCTTTGGGCGATTTGTTCGGTAGGGTTATTTTTAATTGAATTTTCTCTTCTAGATGGTTTGTCCAGAAGGATAACTCTTTGATAAGATTTCTTCTAAGTTACGGCTAAACCCAGACTGGGTGTCCGGGAGGGTAACACTTTGTCTTGATTTCTTTTAAATTAGGACAGACTCATACACTTTGTCTTGATTACTGAGTTAACATGGAAAATAGGCTAACAAAGTTTCAAAAAAGCTGAGACAACTTTTATTAATATTTATCAGGGTGCCTCATTAAAAACCTGCCTACCAAAAACCCCTTCACTTTTGTTTTTATGGGAAAAAAAGGTTGAGTTCAGGAAGAGAGTACATTGGTTGTCCTACAAGTGAATAAACTAAAATAATGCTTCAGATGTGTGGCATTCCACGTCCTTTGTAAGTGTTTCCATTTAGCTCTACAATCTGTATGCTTCCTTACTGCAGACTTTGGATAACCCAGAATGGTCTTTCCTAGTTGCTACCAATTTCCCATGCTACTGCCCTTTCATGCTTCTCCTGTGGCTCTCCACACTAAATAGCTTTCTCTGAATCTTCGGGGCTTCACCTTGGTTTCATGTCGTCTCTTTATTCTTCGCTTCCAGCTTTAACCATGATAGTAGCTTTGTGACGTAACTCATCCACGACTTCCAATTCCACCATCAATGCCTCAGTGTTACTAGTTTCCTTAAAATTGGTCTGGCGAAAAGAGGGTTCGCCTACTTCTACAGGCAATATGACGTTCGTCCCATATGTCAACCTGTAACGGGTTTCTTTTGTTGATGATTGGGGGGTGCACTTGTATGCTCACAATACATCCGAAACCTCCTCAACCCATGCTCTCTTTGCTTCCCCCAACCCCTTTCGGAGCTCACCCAAGATGAATTTGTTCACTACTTTCGCCAACCTATTAGTTTGCAGGTGCTCCACGGAGGCAATTCGATGTTGGATCCCCAATCCACACAAAAAGTCATTAAGCTTCCTATAAGTGAATTACAAACCATTATCAGAGATTAAGACTGCCAGAATGCCGAATCGAGTGATCACATTCTGTCACAAGAACTTCTGCACATTTGACGCTGGTATAGTAGCCAATGGTTCGACCTCAATCCACTTGGTGAAATGGTCAATAGCCACAAAAAAAACTTTCTCTGTTCTGTCGCCATAGGGAAAGGGACCTAAGATATTAGTTCCCCAAATTGAAAATGGCCATGGAGTAGTTATAAGTGTCAGATCGTCCACTGGCTGATGAATAAGATTCCCAAACTTCTGGCAGGGTATGCACCTTTTAACAAAATCTGCGTAGTTGGCCCGAAGTGTTGGCCAATAATAGTCGGCTCTTAACACCTTCACAACCATTGTTCTCCCTCCAGAATGAGTGCCACAAACCCCTTCATGGATCTTTCACAAAACATAATTTTTTGCTCAGCTCCGAGATATTTCAACATTGGCCCGACGATGCTCCTTCGAAATAACCCAATTCCAGCAAGCGTGTAACAGGTTCCCTTTGTCTTCATAACCTTGGCTTCTTCCTGGTCTTCCGACAATTGCCTTTTTTGCAGATATCTCACAATAGAAGTTCTCCAATTGTCCATCCCATCTTCAACCTGATGTACTTGAGTTACGACAATGTTGCGCTAACTCATATCCAAAAATAAGGAGGCTTTGAGTTGGCCCTTCCACTCGACACTGGCCAACTGGGCTAGCTGGTTTGCTCTCACATTCTACTCCGTTGGCACATACTGAACCTCCAACCCATTGAACTATTCTTGTACACACATACCGTCTCTTCCTCCAAGCGCCCCCATTGCTCCCAGATCCCTCCAGATGATCCTAGTGGGTACCTGCAGAAACACTCTGACACTCAAGTCAAAGAGGGTTTGACTAAAATGCAAGTCAAAGTGTGATATTAGCAAGAAAGTAACTATGAGAGAATGTCCAAACCTTTACCTAGGACCTACTATTTATAATGCCCTATTGATTGGACTTGAGTTTGGTCAACCTTCCAAGGATAATTTGGTATTTTTTTTCTATCTTAGTTGACTTACCTGTCTTAAAGATTTTTGGTATCGGATTTCCTTAACAATATCCAGTCCTAAGGGTCTCTCCGGTACACATATATATATATATATATATATATATATATATATATATATATATATATATATATTTATTGTTATCAATTAAAATTTCTAAATCAGCCATTGTACCTAATCCAATTAGTTTATTGTAACTTTAAGCATACACGTAATATTTTTTATTTTTCAAACATGTATATGCACTTAGTCATCAAGTTTATGATAATATTCATTGGACTTGTCTAAACACTTCCCATTAGTGATATAATGAAAATCTGGTAGATACAATCAAAGGGTGATTATACTAATCATAAAAAGTGGACAAATATACGTACAGCTCAAACATTAGATAATATATATATATATATATATATATATATATATATATATATATATATATATAAACAAAAAAGATCTATTAATTAGAGTGAGTACTATATATTATTTTAAAATTCAATACGCCAATTATTTTGATGTCTTAGAATTCCACCTATCTTCTGTTTGGATAAGACGATGAGGAAAGGATAAAGAGACAATTACTAATAAATACAATAACTTGTTGTGTGGATGTTAATATCTTGGAAGTTTACAATTTCTATAAACAAGACGTATGTGATTGATGACATGTTTGATTCATTTCACACTAGAAGTCACAAAACCATTGGATATATTCATTTCCCCCTCACCCACTAGATGCACATACGAATAAGTTAGCAAAGGTAATTATTGTCTATGAAAACAAGAAAGTATTTTGCTTGAAAAATATTAAAAATAATAAAATTGAGATTGGGTCTAACCACTTCAAAGTTATTTGGATTTGATACATGCATAATATTGTGGGTGATCCTTTTAATAGATTTAGAATAGACTTTAAGAGCTTGGATTGTGGATGGATAATACCGTGAGTGACCCTTTTAATGGATCCAGGATATATCTTAATTTCATATTAGAAATATATAACTCACGTAAATCAGTTGATATATATTAAATCTCAAATTTAAGAGAGGTTAATTCAATATTTGGAAAAAAAAATAGATTGTTTATAATAGTAAATCACAATTTGAATAAGATTGTCTCTCATCAAATATATAGCTGCCGTTTAAATAAAAGAAAAAGACTTAATTATATTTAGTGTCTTAAATTTTTTTTAATTTTTAAATTATAACATTGTATTCTCAATTTTTAAAATTATTAATGTTTTATCTTATTGTGAAATTGGATGTTGAAGACTAAGTAAAAAATGTTAATTAACATGTAATATTTAAAAGTAATTTAATTAATTAAAAATATTTTCCTATTATTTTAAGTCATCTTTAAATTAACCACGATTATCATGACATTAAATTATTATCACAGCTAAGTTAATGTTTTCTCATAATAGTCATTGGCAATTAATTTAACAGTGGTTAAACACAAATCCAACATACAATTTTAAAAATTAAGAAAAACAATTTCATAATTTAAAAAATGAAATCACAATGTTAAAGATTGGAAAACAGATAAAAAAAAAGAGAGAGATACAAATTGTAATTAAGTAAAAAAAACAAATAAATAGTTATTTTTTCGAAGAGAAAACGAATTATATTAAAATACAAGAAATAGACAAATTCATATAAAAAATGTGACTAAGAAAAGATACAAAACATAAGAAAAAAACAAAAACACCAGATGATGAAGTTATTTTAGTCCTTGAGAGTTATAACGGTTAACCCTTGAATCCATAGATTAGTCCTAATATAATTTTATCATTCTACTAATTAATCTGTAAAACGCCTTTGATTATGCTTCATACACTAAACGGAAAAATCATCTAAACTAATTTGTTTAAAAATAATTTCAGAAAACTAAGTAAGTATGCTTAAAACATTGAAGAGAGAAATGGTTTTGAGTCAAAAGAATAACATATATGTTACTATCATCTTGGTTGAAACGTTAGTGTCATCATTACATGAGAGAATAATGATAAGGGAGAAGGGCTTTTATGTCTTTTTGCAAAAGCATGCTTGTTCAAGATCTCACGCGGTAGCAGAAAAGAGAAAGAAAAATGTCTAACATTGCCACCAACATTGGTGATGGTTGCAAGTAAGGTTTGAACTAAGAAAAAGGGTAGGCTTTGCACAACTCTGACTTGGTCAAAAAGTACAATTATTTCCTATTACCACTTTTAGAATTTTGGGTATTAAAAAGTTGATTCCCCATTCATTATTTTATTTTACTCATTAAAATATCCAATGAATTTTAGTTTAGTTTAACATTATAAAAGATGGAACGTGTTGGTCAGATAGTAAATTTAAAGAAAAATACTTTTTTGTCTCTGTACTTTGTAAAATTCTTTATTTCAGTCATGTACTTTATTATAGCACACTTTAGTATCTCAGCTTTTAAAAAATGGACAGACATTATTAATTGTTTCCTATTTACATTTGTCTGGGGACTAAAATATTATTTTTTAAATATTCAATTTTTTAAATATACTTACTTTTTTTATAAGGAGTAAGTCATAATTATAAATTTTTTAAAATACACCAAAATACAAGTTACTAACTTTAACCTATTCTAAAAAATTGAACGTCCGGATTTGTTAAATTATATTGACCTATTTTTTTAGAAGATTAAATTAGTAAACTATAACTATACTTTTATTTAAATATTTACTTTTAAGTAGTTAACTTAATCTTCTAAAAACCACCGCATGTGAGTTAGTAAACCTTTTTTTAAAATATAAATATTAAAAAAAAAATTAATATGCATTAAAGTGTAACTTTTAATTATAATTATTTATTTATATAATTTTAAAAGTATTAATTAGCTACTATAATGAGGGTTGATATTGAATTGTAAAACTTTTTATATTAAAAATATATATTAATTAAATTTATATTAATTTTTTTTTAATTTAATTTCCATGTGTTGAGACTTGAGGTAGAAAACGAAGAAGAAAAAAAAAAAAAGAAAAGAAAGAAAGAAACACACGTCATGGGGCTATGATATGATGAAAGATTCTACGTCACTAACCACGATTGAATTGTTACATAACATTTTTTATTTTATCGTACCATTTTGAGATATAAAAAGAACCAAGTGTCTCTTTTTTGTTGCTACAATACTAAGTTGCCCAGTCCCACTTGTTTCTTGCGCGTTCCAACATTTTCATGCCAAAACACTCACCAAATAATTATTCATCTATTTTTTTATTTATATAATTCATTAAAAAATTCATCCTTTCATTCTTGTAAATTGATAAGGGTTTAGGGTCCTTATAATATCAATTATTCAACATAATTTAATACAATGAATAACATATATTTTTTACACGTCTACATGATTAAATAATTAACACTGAGCTCATTACGTTTGAATGGTATTGCACTCAGATTTAATAAATAAATATTTGAACAGTCATTAACCGTGTAAAATTTTTTATATTATATTGGATCACAGTTTATTATTTATACAATTCTAAGATATTAATTAATAAAATTAATAAATTTGTTATATAAAATTTTATAATTAAATGATTATATAGAATAATATTATCACGTAACTTTTCTCATCTATACAGCCTACAAATTAAATTCAGACTCAATAAATTGTATAGAAAGTACTTATAATGAATAGAATAGGGTTTTTATTGGACCAATTGACACGAATCCCAGTTTAAATACTTTTGCCTAAACTAGTTTAGATATCTACTCCTAAACCTAGACTCAAATCCAAACTTAGGTATAAGTAATAAATATAATTGGTTGCCTTTATATTTTATAACCAAATTTTTATTTTTTATTTTTTGAGTTGGAACTTATACTTTTAGTTAATATTTTGAATTTCATTATTTTTTAATTAGATTTATATTAAAATCATATTTTGATCTAATTTATAAAATAAAACAGACATATTAAAATATTTCATATTAATAGATAAGTTCTAACTATAAACACATAAATACCAATTTGGTAACGCGTCTATTTCCAACATACTGTTTTAAATACTCTAAAATCTTAGAATGTTTAATGTAATTCTGTCAAAAAAAGAAAAAGTTTTATGTATTAATTGCCGGCCCTAAATTACAGAACAAGCATATCATACTTAATTTATATTAAAAAATTGTTTTACACATTTTACTGATTTTTACTCAAAATTCCATAATGCTATCATAACAAAATTATTATTTTGAAAGACGTGGATTCTCATCATCTTTCCTAGGCCAGGTAGAATTATTCAACCTTTTCAATCAATCAATAATAATTTAATATTATAAATAAGTTTGTGTGGATAAACCTTGGTTTTCACATTACTAAGAGTTGAAGTTGAGGATAGTGTAAAAAGACACAATTGCCACTACCCTGATAAATGTGAATGCAAGTATCCAATTGTGTGCATTATTTGTAGTTATTACCGTCCATGAAGGGTATATATGTCATTTCACATCATAGTTTCGTGTGGCCAAGAGTCTGAGATAGACAAGTTGAAGTGATTCCAAGAAGTTTCGTTAATTTTAGGTGGGTTTGTTTTCCACTTTCTTACCACTACACTCGGTTCCAGAAGCTGAGATTGTCTTCATGATTGCAATTTTTTAATAAGATAAATTAATAAATTGGTCTATTTAGACTATATAATATTGTTCACAATTTATAAATTCATATAATTGGGTTGCTCAGTTGTTCCTTACTTATCTCTATATTTAATTCATTGGAAGCTTTAAGCTCAAAAGTCTTGTTATCTTTTTCTTCCTTTATCTACATCTATATTTATTAGATTTGATTAGTTGTGCATATCAATTCTCAAATACCTTCTTGTTCATTTATTTTTTTTTTGTTTGATTTGTTGCTATTCCACCAATCTAACCTTCCTAAAGAAACAAAAAATTTATTATATTAAGGAGTCTTCAAGAGGTTGTCTTGCCCTTTGGGTTGCTATAATCAATATCTCTGCTACTTGGTCAAAAGCCTTACCTCAGTTTCTTTCTCTGTCTCTCTAAGAGCATCATCCTTATCTGTCTCAGGTTGCATCAGGTAGTGGTACTACCCTTTTTCTCTTGTTTAAGTTCTACGTCTATAGTTTTGATTATGTGGTTTAATTTTGTGATATGGTGAGTCCTCCTAATAAGAGGTACCATCTGCTACAATTCTTGTGATTGATTGTGAATTGAAAGAGACAAAGGAAAAATGATCTTTACTCTCTAGTTTCTGAATTTAGTGTGCTTCTTTTAAGAATTTTTGTTTATTTTTTCTACCATGGGTTGATTCTCCAAAAGGGTTTGTTTCTTTTTTGTTTATTCTTTTATGTTTCTGCATTTGCCACCAAAAAAATTGGATTTTGGAAAGGAGTTTTGTTGTCTTAAAATGAAGCTGTGTCATCATAATAGATACTTTAGCATCTATGATTCTCCTAACAAACCACAAAGTGATAGCTATTATCCGAATGAATTTGTGCATGACCATCCATTTTTTTCTATCTAATCAGATGAATTGAACCTGTGGTTGACTAATGGTTGCATGAGTTTCTTGTACTTTTAACATCAAAATTTGTGTTCAAAGCAGGAGATTAGTTCATGTGGCTACAGAGAAATTATCATATTTGAAAAGGAAAATATTTTGTCAAATTCGTTGAAATTCCTATATTTTAATGGCCAGTAAAGTTGAAGATTAATGTCTGAAGAATCTTACATCAATACAAAAGCTTTTGTTTCAGTTGATTTTGAAGAATGCGTTTGGTTATATTGATTGGTTCATAATTCAGCTAGTATTTGCTAGCATATTAATAGAGTTTTTCATATTTACTTTTCTTTTCCAAATACTGTGAGGCTACTATGTTAAGAGCATTATTTTGTTATGCTGGTTGGAACTTTATCTTTCCATGTAAACTCATTTTTTATCAAAGTTACTAAGTTTGGTTAGAAAGGTAGTTAGAGTTCTCTTTGCTGGCTAAGGAAGATCATAGTTTTCTCTTGAGTGCATTCACAATCGTAGTGGTGGGTCTAAGAATGTAAAAAATTCTGCTAAACTTGTAAAGTAATTGAGTTTGTGAATTGAAATAACTCAACCAGTTTATTCATGAGACTCTCAGTATGTAAAGTAATAAACTTGTAAGCATATTTAGCATGATTTGTTATGTTTACATAGATTGATTATTCTGAGTTTCTGACTGAAATATTCTTCTAATCTTTTCCTCTTCTTCTGTTTCTCCAATCTCAGCAAGGACATCCTAGAAGGTTCAACAAGATTTCATCAGTGAGAACTTGTTTTACTATTTCTCAAGGTAGGAAAGAGGAGAAAAAATTAACCATGGTAGTTTAAGTTGATTGCAGATGTTATAACATCTTGCTAACTAATCTGTGATTTTTTCTTTTTTTGGGTACAGACTGAAGTTTTGTATGAGCTGAGTGAATAACAGGAGAGCTATGTCACTGGTTATGTCTACAGAGTTGGCTGATACATCATATAGAAATGCCAAGCTCTACACACTAAAGGGAACTGATGTTACTCCTGATCTGTCTTCCCA
Organism: Psophocarpus tetragonolobus; assembly: GCA_037954015.1. Taxonomy (NCBI): domain Eukaryota; kingdom Viridiplantae; phylum Streptophyta; class Magnoliopsida; order Fabales; family Fabaceae; genus Psophocarpus; species Psophocarpus tetragonolobus. The sequence goes on along the minus strand of CM075695.1, from coordinate 28,517,126 downwards.
CAATTTTGCTCCAGATAAGAACAGAAACATGTATGTGACTGATTCCTACTCTAGTGAGAGTTATGAAAAGTACTTCCGCGATTCACCAACAGAAGAACTGATAGAACCTTCTAGTTCCAGCATATCAGGAAATTCAGTTCACCCTGATGGTGCTTCTTCTTACTTCCTCAGAGCTAGTTCAGGAGCTTCTGTGATTGTTAATAACCCATTTGACACTTCTATCTTGTATACAAGGCATGCCTATCAGTCCAATTCCGAATCAGATATAGTGCAAAATGGGAGCCCAGATGGCATTGACTTTGATGGTGAAATGAGATTAAAACTACAAGAATTGGAGAGAGCTTTGCTTTCTGATGAAGAGGAAGAGGAGGAAGACATATTTGAGACTGTTCAAAGCATGGAGATTGATCCTGACATGGCTGAGTGGGCGAATCCGCTTCAAGATATGCTGCTCCATGACTCACCAAAGGAGTCCTCATCCTCAGACTCTTCCAATCTTAGCAGCATAAGTAGCGCCACCAAAGACACATCACAAAACTCACCTCAGACCCCTAAGCAACTGCTTTATGATTGTGCAAGAGTACTTTCAGAAGGAAATGAAGAGGAGGCCACATCTATGATAAACAAACTAAGGCAAATGGTATCAATTCAGGGTGATCCTTCTCAAAGAATTGCAGCATACATGGTGGAAGGACTTGCTGCTCGCGTTGCTTCATCTGGAAAATGCATCTATCAAGCATTGAGATGCAAAGAACCTCCCTCTAATGATCGCTTAGCAGCAATGCAGATACTATTTGAGGTCTGTCCTTGTTTCAAATTCGGATTCATCGCTGCAAATGGCGCAATAGCTGAGGCTGTTAGAGATGAAAAGAAGGTTCACATAGTAGACTTTGACATCAGCCAAGGAACTCAATACATAACTCTAATACAAACACTTGCTTCAATGCCAGGTAGGCCACCTCATGTGAGATTAACTGGGGTGGATGATCCTGAATCTGTGCAGCGTTCCATTGGTGGCATAAACATCATAGGACAAAGACTTGAAAAGCTGGCTGAGGAACTTGGATTGCCATTTGAGTTTCGTGCAGTGGCATCAAAGACTTCAATTGTCACTCCATCAATGCTCAATTGCCGGCCAGGGGAAGCACTTGTAGTCAACTTTGCATTCCAGCTTCACCATATGCGTGATGAAACTGTATCAACAGTGAACGAGAGAGACCAACTTCTGAGAATGGTTAAGAGTTTGAATCCTAAACTTGTGACTGTTGTGGAGCAGGACATGAACACCAACACCTCCCCTTTTCTCCAAAGATTTGTTGAGGTCTACAATTACTACGCAGCTGTGTTTGACACACTTGATGCAACTCTCCCTAGGGAGAGCCAGGACAGAATGAATGTTGAGAGACAGTGTTTGGCAAAGGACATTGTCAACATTGTCGCATGTGAAGGCGAGGATAGAATAGAACGGTATGAAGTTGCCGGAAAATGGAGGGCGAGGTTGACCATGGCAGGCTTCACTTCATCACCAATGAGCACAAATGTGAGAGAAGCAATAAGAAAACTCATCATCAAGCAATACTGTGACAGGTTCAAGATAAAAGAGGAAAAGGGATGGCTTCATTTTGGGTGGGAAGACAAAAACTTAATTGTTGCTTCAGCATGGAAATGACCAACACAAATTCTTTTGTTTCGTGAGACTCATTAGTCATTATAGTAGTGTTGATGTAGTATTTGTTTGCTTGTTTAGTCTGTATCTGCTGTATGTTTATGCTTGGTTCAGACTCAGATGTATACTAACGTGCAAATTATGCTAATACAAAGTTTCATGTTTAACTTGGATCAAGGTCAATGGAGTGAGTAACTACATAACATAAAAACAGCTATCACTGCATAAGCTTGTAGTTGTGCTGACATCATTTCTTGTTAGCATAATTTTGAAGTTTCCACTTTTGCAACTTGTTCACATTAACGGTTCAACTGCGTTGCTTGTTTCAACTCTGGTTAGGGTGTCGCTTTTGAGGCAGTTAGTATATATAAGTGTAACAAGTCATTTCTACCAATCATTTTATGAAATAAATAACTTGATATCCCGTTATAGGTGCACCAAGTTGATGATTAATTGATTGTAACAATATGCATAAGTTATTTACTCTTATTTTGTGTTCGGGTCCTATTTTCGTCAAGTTCAACAATTTCACAACCTTGTAACTCCATTATTTTATTGCACGCAATACAGTCAAGTTCAACCACTGAAGTTAGAACTTATTGATATATAAATATAAGATTACAGAAAAACATCAAAATTCTTCCATAAACTAAATAGTTAGAGTAAAATGTTTATAATAATTTTTTATTTAAATTTCTAAAAAATCTTTCTTATGAATTCTTTTTATCTTATATTAGTAAATTATATAAAAATATATTAATGTAAATTCTTTCTAATTTATTATAAAAAGTTTAAAAGATAAGTTTTGAGTTGTTTTCTATGTAATAAAGTTATTAATCAAGTACTAAAGTGCTTATTCAAGCGTTTTATAAAAGTTCAAAATTAACTATGAAAAATACCGTAGCTAAGAAAATTGAGGGGAAACAATAAGTCATAACCAAATCAAGAATTTTTATTTAATAAAGATATTAATCAAGTACTAAAGTGCTTATTCAAGCGTTTTATATAAGTTCAAAATTAATTATGAAGAATACCGTAGCTAAGAAAATTGAGGGGAAACAATAAGTTGTAACCAAATCAAGAATTTTAAACAGGCGCACAGCCATTTAATTTAATACATTTCGGATACTTTCATATCTCCACCCTCATTGCTATGGCCTATGGCATACACAAGTATAACTACTCTAAGACCTCTGCCACCATATTTACATTTACAACGTTCACAATCAAATTGTGGGTACTCACTACATGCTAACAAAATTAATTTAAGCTCATTTTGTAATAATTATTATACTCAATGTTTTACACCTACAAAACACAATGCTACTTCAGCTCTGGCCTGAACCTCTTGCAGTATTTCCAGAATCTTTTCACGACATAAATTACCTTCATTCTGCTCCGAAAGCATTCTCCTCAGCCTTCAAACGAGGTGAGGAAACAAGTTAAAAAATCAAACATAACATGCAAAGTAAACAAAAGTTAATCACCAAAAATAAATTTATGCTAAAATATTGCAACCCCAGCTTTGTTTATGCTCCGGGCCTGTCTAAATTTACAAAATTCATGGAATGGGTCACCTTGGCATTAGACTAATGAATGTGTTAGCTTCCTTGCACTTGTGGACAACATACATGGAGCCCTAATAAAAGGTGTGCCTTGCTCCCATAACAAGTGATTATGAAAAACTATGGTCACCTAGGGCAAAGGGTGCCATTATATACGGTCTGATCCTATCAATGTTAAATGAATACCAGGATCTAAATCCCCAAGGCAATTCAGGAGCTTCCATTAAAGATGCTAAAAAACGGTTTTTCTCTGGCTTAAGTACCTTATGTATAGTTTTCTAATCAGCACTCGATAATATAGTTTCCACACATGCAAAATTGCAAATCAATAATCCAATGTGAATGTGATTTAAGTCCATCATCCACATGGGGAATCAATAAATTATTAAATTAAATGAGCAAATCTGTCTGTCAAAATTAACTAGGGTTGGTGGAACTTCTAGATATATACAAACAGAAACTTCTTTATACTCCTGATGATGAAATTATGTATGAGAACTCATGGAAATATAAACGACTCAAAGGGTCAAATTTTAATCTGTTCCCTTATTGTAATGTGTAGCAATTAAAACAGGAAGATAAATATATATCACTGTCGATGAAATTATGTATATGAGAACTCGAATGGAAATATATACCACTCAAAGGGTCAAATATTGTTCCCTTATTGTAAGGTGAAGTGTATAGCAATTAAAAGTTAAAACAGACAGAAAGATAAATACTTGGGTTTGAAAAAAACATGCATATCTACCTGCGGACGATAGCAGTGTCTCCATGACCAGTGCAAATTATTATCATAGCATTTGTGGGTAATGCCATATACAGATTATAAATTCTAGTATCCATGCGAGCCAGAATTTCCTTCAGTTCAGCAGACGCTTTCAACTTGAACCCTTTCCCTTTTGCAGAATTATTCTGACATGTATGTAATGCCATAGTCTCAGCAAGCTTTTTATTCAAGCTCTCTGAATCTTCAGCTTGCTTCTTCAAGTATGAGTGTAGCTCCGAAAACTGAGTCCAGATAAAATGTACCTTTTCATTCTTCACCTGAAACAAACAAAAAAAGGCATGAAATAAGACCATATACTACTTATAAATGTTAATCAGAAAGGAAAAGATTTGCAAATATAGCCAGGTAAGATATCTACCTCCTTTTTGGTCTTTGCAAGTGCTTCATCATCAGAGGTTACTGGAATTGCATTAGAGGACTCTGAGGCATACCGTTTTATAATCGATATATCATCAATCATTGATGAAGTTCTGCCAGACTCTCTCAGAATAGAAAGGAACTTTTTCCGTGTAAAGGATGGTGGGGAACCAAAGTCAGGCCCTGTTTCAAGAGGATCACAGAAGTTATGCTAACAACAGTATGGCAAAGTAAATATAAAGGGATAACACAAGATAAAACAAAAAATAAAAGCTTCTCAACAGAAAATAAAAATACTTCTTCCCTGCATTATCAAGTCTTTATAGTTCGAGGTACACATGATGGCATGAATCATAACTGAATTCTCATAAAAAGTCAGTTACAAATCCAAGGAAATGAATAAGGATTAAGATGAACTGATAGGCAAGAAAGTCAACCACAACCACAACCAAGGACACTACAATTCCAACATAAAGATTGAAGCAATAATGCATGAAGAACTACTTGCCATTTCTGATCTTCAATAGTGCCAATTCCATGGTAGCTCTAGCATCTTCAATGCTGTCATGTCCATTCCCTGACTGCTGTATCTCCCTAGAAAGAAATCTCTTGACAAGAAACCGCAGAGCAGTTTTATGAGATGATCCTCGGTGGTGTTTGTATAGCACTGCTGTATCAATGACTAGATCATGAGATATCTTCAATGCCAATAAATCGTTTTCCAGAGAATGGCCAACAAGGATAGTCTCCTTGTGAACCAACTTTAAGAACTCTTCCTGACAATGGAAGGCAACTGAATAAAATCAGCAAAACAAATAGTTTCAACTTAAATGAGAAGCAACTGAAACAAGATAGAACAAATCAAGACAACTCAAGTAACAGAACCTGAATGTCTGTCAGACTTGTTGTCACCCCATCTAACATCTCAGACGTTATTCCACTAAATCTGCACAATATAATTATTACTTGATGCTGACAATTTTATTTTAAATCCAAGGAAGAAAGATATTTTTTTTTGCTGGGTCCATGTAAGAGTTGAAAACAGTGTCTGGGGGTTTAGAACAACTCACACACTCTGCTCAACTAGATCGTCTTGATAGAAAGAAAAATATATCGTACAGAACAATTTCACCTTTGTTTTTCTTTCTATATTTCAACTTATTTTCTGGGTTTTGACTTGTTAGCTTTCATTATAAATAGATAACAGTATCACACGATCAAAGAATATCATCCAATAGTCTCTCACTATAAATAGGGGTTTCTAGCACTAGAAAGTTCACAACATTCTGATATTCCCTTATTATAAAAAGCATGACCATCTATCCTTCTCTCCTTATAGCCTATCTCTGCCATATTCTGTTGGAAATCTAAACAATGACTAAATAACTATAACTCTTTCAACGAACAGAACAAGTGGAAAAACACATTAAGAGATGGATCACATTCAAGAATGGGGAATGAAATTTATAATAGAGCTTTTGATTTCTTTTATCAATTTATGACTTATGAGTAACTAATACACAAGATGGTAAAATCCATTTCATAGCTTTTTAAATTTCCAATATTAAATAACGAACTTATTCAGGTAGATTGACTGATACTCAAACAACAGCTTACCTTGTGTTGTAATCAATGATAGCATTTGATGGTTTAACCAGTTTATCTATCAAGACCTGAAAAATCAATATTAGAAAATAAGCCATCATTACACAAGTAAATGTTCATGTTAGAAACCTAAAATTGAAAAGAGAAAGAAAAGAAAGGCTTTTGTTGGATAGTAAGAAAGAACAGAAAATAGGGCAGAACTCTCTCCTCCAAGGGTTTCCCATTCACAAAGAATTTCTCCTTTCACAAAGAGTCACCACTCAATTTACGATGACAATAAATCTGCCTCTCTCCTATCCTTCCTCCTTAATTTATATCTTAAAACCCCCTCTAACTAACTTGCAAAATCATTGATTGTAAATGACACAGAATAAAAGACAGTCAAAACAGAATCTCTACACACTTTTCTTCTGACAGGCTAGAATCTCTACACACTAGCATTAAGTCTTTTGCAGAATAATAAATATAGCTACATTAACAATTAAAAAGTTAGCTCCTTTTCCAATTACCAAAAGACAACAATATATGAATAAGCAGTGATGAGCACCATAAAATAAGAGTGTTTTGAAAAGGGGTTCTCTGGATACAACTTCTTCCAAGTTATCTATATACACCACACTAACACTGCTGGTGCAGAGAACCATTGACGAACAGCCTTGGGAAGATATTTTTATTTGCAGACATTACTTAATGTCTTTCCATACTTTTTGAGGTCTCTATTTTGATTCTTTTTGCTATATATTCCCTGATTTTTTATGTTCACTTGTGTGTTTATTATCTCAAAACTATGAGCTTTGAATACTAATTATAAATGTTTTTAGGTAATTTTTTTTATTTCTGAGCATTTATATATGCATAATGAAGCTATTTAATTAGTATTTATGGTATTCAAAATAGTGGTCATCATGTCAAACACTATCCCCCACTCTAGCAGCCTTGGGGATGGCCACTACACAATGAGATTGATAATTATTTATTGAAATTGAAATTTTAAAACTAATTACCATTCCTCTTAAAATCAGTAGTAGATGCATTATTAACTTTGCAACAACTAGTTCAGACAAAACATTTAGTTAATAGTACCTGTCCTTTGAAGTTCACTAGAGTAATTCTTGTCAGCTCAAAACCTTCACTTGTTATGCACTAAGAAAATGAGAAAAAGAAATGAAAATTATCAAGATTACACATGTACAGGAATGGATATCCATGAAAAACTCCCATAACTACTTTAATTTGTCTCAATATAGAATGAAGTTGTTTAAAATTTTGCCTGTGTACTTCAATAAAAACCTCAATATAATTTTCAGCTACACTAGAATAACATGCAGTCCATGCATTACATGTTAAATGCAGTTGGTTTTCATACGAATTAGTATTTAGGAAGTAGCCCTCTCACATTGTGACTCATGAATCACCAGTTTAAACAAAGTTTAATCTCACTAAACGAATATTCTATAAGCATAGCAAGAAACAGAATATGAACACATTTCTATACACAAAGAAACTTCCTCGCTTGGACTGATAAAAAATCTGATAAGTTTCCAGATCTTTCATTTCTAAATGATAAAAGCAGCATTATCTTTAGACAAAACTGGTATCGATTGACTTACCATCTCACAATCAAGTGCCAAGATCTCATAAAAAGGAGATCCCGAAGGGGCAGGCAAGGTAGAAAGAAAACCTGTAGTAAACCAACTATATAAAAAACTTGTCCAATAAGCAAACATTTATAAAGAATAACATATAATTGGTAGCAGAGTAAAAATATCACCTTGTTTATTAAGAAGATATCCATTTTCTTCCAGCTCTTTCTCTGTTAGTGTATAGTATGTAACAGGGAAAGGTATGTCTTTCGTAAGCTCTATAAATGATAGACTCTCTATATCACAACAACCTTCTTCTGCATGAAAATATCATGTTATATAAAGTGACTAAATTTCTATAGTTTGGAGGTTATATAATTGCAATTGAATGATAGCAATGCAATTATGTTTATTGGCAGCAAAAGAACAGTTCAAATAGTGTTGCTCCATGTGGTAAAAGAAACACACCAGCCCTTCACTTGTATTTGAATTGTAAGATTCAAAACTAGTTTTATTTAAACTAAACAGATGGTAAATAGGTGATCTTAAAATGAATTCAAAATTAAGAGAAATTGCTAAAGGGTTATCAATTAGGCATATAAATGAAATTTCACACAGTTACTTCACAAATGACTGAAATGAGTGAACCAAGAGGAAAGTTACAAACATATACTTACTAGAAATATTTGAAGACACTTAAGAGCTATTCTTAGGTGTAAGACAGAAAACAACTTTGTTACACTTAGAAAACCTACTCTAGCAAGTTAAACAATGCTAAAGAGTTAAATTATTCAGCACATATATCACTGCTATAAGTAATCAACTAATTTCAAAATAGTGACAACAGAAAATTAAACTATGTATATCAGAAGTCAGAACGAATCCTACTGCCATGGCACCTATTCTCCTTGCTGACTTAACAGTTATTTCATTCTTGATCATTAACAAGCAGTCAAGCACGTAAACATATATTCACAAATATTACAAAGCATTAAGGCGATATCATAAAACATCATTCCAGGTTTGACTATGATGAAGTTTATCCCTTCCCCATCCCCCAAATATTACAGATACACAAACCAAATGACAAGCCATTCCTAGGAAATTTGAATTTAATAGCTTATTTTTTCAACTCGATCAGTCAAAACTCAAAAAGCATCAACTATACACAATAATTTAGCAGAAAGGATTCCAGATTAATGATGTTTCCTTTTGGTGTGTTACAAAACTTTTAAAAATTAATTAGTAGGCAAAATACAGGGACAGTTATCAACTATATGAGGACTTCCAGACTTCCAGCCATAGTTGTAAGCTTGTACTTTGAGTGGGGAGAGTAGAAAAATAATAAGGTAGCATTATTGACAAGACAACATTTTAGATAGTGCCACTCTAGGAACCATTAATATCTAAAGAACCTCAAATCCAAGACCTACGTTGCCAAACAAAAGAAATAGCATATATTGGTTTGAATAATGAAAACCTTGTTGAGATGGCAGAGCAGATTTCCTTGTAATTGAATTATTCTCATCCCTTTTCCTTTTCATCTTGCATGTTAGGAGTGCATCTATTGTCTGCATACCATCTGATACACAGCTAGCCAGGAAAAAAGAGAAAAATTTAAGTGCAGAGGAATGGCATTTTGAAGGAAAGAGGTAAATACATTTTCTACAGAGTACAGACCTAAGAGCTAGGACAGGCCTTGGTTTGCCACAGATTTTTTTAAAATTTGAAAGCATTTTAGAATGTGACAAGAACAAAGCTGCATCCAGGCCTGGCATATAGAGCATAACCACCTTGGGAATAAGAGGTTTATTCTGCAAATCATGAGAGTGCAGCATTAGTGATTTGGCAAAATAAAATGTGATATGCAGTCGGGTAAAAATTGAATGTCTATTGCTATTTTAAATTGACATGAGTGATCAACTCATTTTTTGGATGTAAAGGATTACCCAACATGGATTAAATCTAAAAGCTTTTTAGGGTGGTCTAACAACCTTTCCAAGGTCAATAACATTCTTGCTTTAAAGTTTAAAAAGAACAAAGATTGAGAAAACTTGTCTTTTTGTTAAAATTAAAAGCTAGTCGGGTGAGGCACATTCAAAGTTGTTAAAGGCCTCAGCAAAATTATATTAAGCAGAACTCCTATATTTCATGGTCCATAACTCACAATATTGAGAAGAGAATGAAGATATGGAACATTTTATTGCAAAGTATAGCAGTATAATAAAGAGATTTCAGATCTCTACCAGCGAAACAGAAAATCTGTTGTTGAGAATGTTCATTGTCTATAACCATCATTACTACTATCATCTAGCAGAAAGGGGGACAGAGTACTCCATTTCACAATCACCTGGTCGAGTGATTCCACCAGGTTTAGTAGCATATATAGTGGTATTTACAGATCATATATACCAAAGGAGAGTTGACAACAGGAATCAAAACTAAGCCTTTCAAGCAAATGCTTTGACCCTAACCAACTTTGAATCAATCCCTATTTACCATCCCTAAAATCAAACACATCTTCCAGTAAAGCATTTATAGAAGCAATAATTGGATCCTCTGCAATCTCCAGGCATTCTCTTTCTCTCTAGTACAACAATAATGGATCAAAGACCTAAAAGAATATGTCACAACACACTAATAAAAGGAATGTCCTATATTTAAAAGCATATTATACAGAATAAAGTATGAAATTGCAAATCAAAAAGCAGAATAGTGAATCAAAAGTATCATGATTCATGAATCGAATAATAATTTATAAAAATAATAAAATATTTTTTCATTTCACATAATAATACTGTAGAAATAGATATGAAAACAGAATAATTTTATATTTCCTTTTTTATCATTAATAATTGGATTTTTTCCATGAAAATCTCTTATAATGATATTCAAAACATAGCAAGAAAAATCAGTTTTTTTTTTCATTTGTCTGTTTGCTTTCTATCTCCTTAGCCCAGTATTTTGAATCTCAGATAGCAGAAAGTGGCCAACCCCAAAAAACACGATTAGAGAGATAGCTGATATCAGGACAGGTCTATTCTGAAATTTTATGAAATTTATATAATGTATACTATACCATATAAATTCCCAAAAATAATAAAAATTACCCAAAATTCATGACATTCATAATCATCAATAAAAAATCATGTGTCTTAAACAAAACATACAAGTAAATACCAATAAAAAGTCAAATACAAATTTACTAGATAAAAATAATCAATCATCCTCTTCTAAATCCTATCATTATCACTACCATTATAGTCCTGTATTTCACTCTTTGAAATTGAAATCCCAAAAGTAACTCTCTAGAAAAGCCCAACAACTTTGTTCAGAGGGCCTTTCTTGGAATCAGCACAGCACTGCTATCCAGTCTGGCTATGTTCAGCCCACTATGATATGATCACTACACTAAACTGCTTGGCTATGTCGATATAGCAGTGCCATAGTGCACTATTTAAAAGCCTTCCTTTGCCATTGCTCAGCTCATATCTACAAATGGTGCTTTCACTGTTTGCATTATTTCATCTCCCACCAACCTTGCCACCAGTGCAAGCAAGACAGCCTGACCACCAGAGGCTTGTCACTGCTGGTACTGCAAGGTGTCCCCATCATGTCTGTGTCCATCTGAACAGTGACGATAGCACACCTGAGTGGTACACCTGGTTTCTCACTCCACAGTGGCTGTAGCCTTGCTATCCCAGTATCCCTCCATGAACCATATTACCAGAATCATGGCTGAATCAGAACTCACATGATTTCAGTGACAAAATAATTACAATACCTCATCCAATCTGTCCAGGGCACATGAACATGACATATGATACAATTCACATGGTTCCCAGTACCACAAAAGCATTTTGATATACAAGGGCAAAATACTACAAATAAAATTTATACGATCATATTTTCTGTTGCAACAATATTTAATAAAAGACTATATGTACCTTAATAAAAACCCATGAAGGCATAAACCCTTCACCAAGCACCCAAGTTACAAGTCCTTGAACATCCTGTTTCACAATACAAATCCCAGTCATAACTACTTACTTTGATTCAAATTCCAAGTCACAAAACAGTAGTAAAAACCTACATTAAGATTGAGAGTTGAATTATCTTCTGGTGACTTAAAAACAACATCTGCCTTGCTCTGCAAAAGCACAACAGACTAGTCAATGACTTTTAAATGTATACCAACAAAAGAAAACATTGAGAAACAAATGAAAAATTATTGTAGATGGTAGTTTAGGAAAGTAATTAAAAGACCAACTAACAGTAATTGCACAGGAGTGCAGTGACGTTTGTGTATTAACAAATAACAATGTATGACTTCAGCATTTCATGAAACAATATAACTTATCCATTCATAACAAACAACATAACTACTTAAAAAGATCAACCAATGGAAAAACTAGCATTGAATAAAGCGGAGTGCTAAGAAAACTCTATCAGAAACTCTCTTTGTGACTCTCCCCATGATTGGCTAGAATTTATTGAAAATTACACTTTTTTATGGGTTCTACTTGTCATTAAATGACTCCCTCTTCAGAATTGATGATTTCCAATAAATTGAAACCAATTATAGGGAGAGCCTCAGCAGGTTTCTGAGAAAGTTTCCAAACACTCCTCCTGAATAAATATGAAAATATGAAATACAGTTACACATGAAAAGTGGAAATTAAGAATTGGGAACTCTCAAACCATTTAACCCAATTGGGTTGCACAAACAACCCTGAATCAGCTAAGAAGACAATGTTATTTTGTAACGTTAAAATGCTAATCAAATCAACAATATTACTTTATAAAACTTTAAAATCAAAGTATCCCATCCCAAAGCCTTCATCTGAACGACGAGTTTAAAAAGGAATAAATGAATAATGAAGACATTGAATAGGAGAAAAAGATAAGAAAATATACTTCAGGTCCATAAATATCATAGAACTTGCTGCATTTCTTGTTAGAAGTAGAATCTTCTTCTTCAACATCACAGAGAGCTTTGTTTTCAGCTTCGGAAGAGCCCATTCTCTCAGAAGCTACTACTTGAGACATTCAAAGCACAAATTTTGTTTTTGATGATTTGGGTATATTGGAGTGGTGTGGGTCAGTTCCAGCCCTTCTATCTGCTTTCTGAAATCAAGCAATTGTTAAATACACCTCTCTTAACATTCAGAAGATCATGAAACAACATAAATATCTGAGGTTGGATTTTTCTAAGTATTTTTATAAATAGTAATTATTGTTTTATTTATTTCGTTCAAATAAGTTGTACACATTCACCCCCTGTTTTTTTTTTTTAATCATTACTTTTGCGCCCTTAAGGGTTGTTAGTGTAGGTTTGAGATAGGTGCTAGAATAATTGTTTTTAGACATATAGGGGGTGTAGGGGGTATTAGTGCAATGTTTTTAAATTTAAAGGGAGGTTAGTCTAGGAAAAAAAAAAGTGGAATTATGTGTAATTTAACAAAAGTTGAGGGGTGTTGCTGTAATTTACTCATTTTTTAAAATAAAACTTAAGACAACAAAGTCCTATTAAAAAAAGATAACAAAGCCCAAAACTAAAAATTAGGGTTTGGACCAACCAGCATACCTTGGACTACATTAAAAAAATATATTCTAAATAATTTTTGAAGGATAAAATTATAACATATAATTGTATCCTTCAAAAATCATAAAAATTAAACCATACCAAAAATTAATAACACGAGTTAAATTAAACCCTAAACAGAAGCACATTCGTAATACAGAGCACATTACAAAATCATTGATATGAACAGAAGCATATTACAGTAGTACATAGCACATTACAGAATCATCGATCTGAAGAGAAGCACAGTATAGAAATATAGAGCACATTACAGAATCATTGATCTGAACATAAGCACATTTAAATAATATAGAGCACATTATAGAACCATCGATATGAAGTCTGAACTCTGAACAGAAGCACATTACATCACAGTATTTGAACAGAGTAACATAAAGAATGAATAAAGTAATATAAATGCATCACACTATTACGATATAAGTACGAAGAAGAATATAGAAAAGTAGAAATATCGATGCAAAACCGTGAGCAGAGAAAGTGAGAACGCACGAAATCCGCCGCCGAGGTGATGACCAGAGCGCCGCCGACAGGGAACCAGCCGCGCGCCAACCACCGTACGTGCCGCCGTTAACGTTGGCTGAGAGCAGAGCAATCGCAAAGGCAAGGCCGCACAACTCGCAAGGGTTTCTAATCTCAGGATTCAGGAATAAACGTAAAAGGGCATTTATTTTTCCAATATAAAATTACGTCGTTTCTATTTAAAATAAAAATAAATAAAAAATATGCATGACCCCACCCAGTGACACTGGGTACCCGGTTCAATGTAAAGAATTAGAAATAAAATTATTATGTAGATGTAGATATATTCCTCAACCCTAAATTTGAAAATTTACAAACAACTATCTTTAACTCAAAAATTTCAATAATAAATTATTTAAAATTCAAATCCATAAAACACATTACACTTATTAGTTTATTTTAAAATAAATTAAAATTAATTTATATATATTTAATAAATAAATTTAACAATTTTTTTATTATTCCCCTCCCTTTTTGTCTCGGTCGTCATTCCTTCCATCTTTGATTCTACTATTTCCATCAACATGTCGCACCATGGTAAAGTATTTATAGTCTATTTTATGTAAAGAATTTAAAATCAACATGAAGGTTTTTTATATCTCTCCAAAGCTATTCAGAATTGTTAATTTTTTTTATTAAAATATATTTTTAATTAATTTTAAAATAAATTAATAAGTGTAATTTTTGTTATGAATTTGAATTTTTTAAATAATTTATAATTGAAATTTTGAGTCAAGACAGTCGTTTGTAAACTTTCAATTGGTTGATGAATATATTTACATAATAATTTTATTTTTAATTCTGTAAACATTGAACCGGGTAACCCGTCTCACTGGGTGGGGTCATGCATATTTTTTATTTATTTTTATTTTAAATAGAAACGACGTAATTTTATATTGGGAAAAAAAAAAACAAATGCCCTTTTTGGGTTTTTCCTGAATCCTGAGATTAGAAACCCTTGCGAGCGGCCTTGCCTTTGCGATTGCTCTGCTCTCAGCCAACGTTAACGGCGGCACGTACGGTGGTTGGCGCGTGGCTGATTTCCCTGTCGGCGGCGCTCTGGTCATCACCGTGGCCGCGGATTTCGTGCGTTCTCACTTTCTCTACTCACGGTTTTGCATCGATATTTCTATTTTCTTTGTTCTTCTCTTGCTATATCTTTTAAATTCAGTTTTTTGTTTTTTTTTAATCAAATTTTCATCGAGCCATCTTCAGAATCGTGCTCTTCTCAGGTTTTGCTTTACCTACGGACTTATTATTTTTCGTCTTGCTTTCCATCATTTTCTCCCCTCTTTGAAACCCTAGCCCTATCTTGAGTGTTCACGTTTGGTAGGGGCGATGGCCTCGCTCCGTAGATTCGTGAATCCTTGTTTTATTTGGTTCAGTTCATGACTTATCTGCTTTGATTCAATAACCGTAATTGTGAATATGATTGAAAATGTGAATAACTGTACTCATGATGATATTAGAATGATGTTTTTCATCTATAAAACTTAAGTGTTGTTATCTTATTTTTATTTTTATGAAATTGAAAGGGAATAGATGATTTACAGATGTCTCAGTATAGATATAGTAATCTCAGAAACATGTCTGAAATTAATGAGTTTCAGAACACATTCAGTTTCTCATAATCCTATACATTGGATAGTGATCTGGTTAAAGAGTGCAATTTTATTTTATGTCTTGTTAGAAACTTGGTAAGTTCAATTGCAAGTTGTCACTTCTAGTTCTACCTAGCACCTACCATAGTTGTTCGATTGCCTCCTTTTGTTCATATTAATGGAGATACAGTTGAGTTTGTTTAATATAAAAAAATAAGTTTTTTTAGAAAAAGTGATTTATTTATAAGTGATTTTGATAAAAGTAGGGCTTTTAATGTTTGGAATTATAATTTTTTTATCAAAGACACTTCCGAATTTTCTAAATATCAACTTTTGTAGAGCTTTTTAAAATAAGTTGTTTTCAGTTTTTTTTTCAGCTGTTCTTTTAAAAAGTTTACCCAAACATCTAAAAAATTAAATAAGTGCTTATTATGTTTAAATAAGTGTTTTTTTTTCAGAAGAAGTTGAAACAAATTCACTCACAATTTGCTTTATTAGTTTATTTGACATCCCTTTGTTTTAACTAAGGCTTTAAATTTTAATTTTGATTTATGAGAATCAGCATTTATCTTTTTTTTTTGCTTTGTTTTGCTTGCTTCTTTAGATATTTGTTATTTCCTGTTTGTAACTGAGGCTATGTATTATATTAGTTAATCTTCTTGCTTGTGTGGCTAATAATTGTGCTTGCCATGCTCTTCATCAATATGGATTTTGTGTTTGCTTAACATTGATAAGATTGAATATTTGAATCATGTGAATGATTAAGATGGTACTATGTTTTCAAGAACAACGCAAAAGCCATTTATGATTACTTTATATAGTTTTTCAACATATGGATTGAATAATTAATTGAAATAAAACTGATAGTCAGGTTACATAACAGGGACAACTCATAGTTAATATGCAAATGCATCGAATTCAAAGGAGTGTGAACGTGAACACGTCTTTTATTTTTATTTAAGTTTATCAGATGAATTTCTTTAATTACTATTTATGTGCAAATAAACCGTTAATTTTGGTTACTGTTGAATTGCAATTAATGAGTTAGCTATGTGTCGGATTTCTTAATGACATGTTTTCTTAGATAGCTGGATCTTATAATTATATATTTATATCTACTTCATAGTCTTAACCTATATTTTAAACTTGATTAATTGTAAATCATTCCTTTAATAATTAAAATGAAAACAATTACATGCCGTGATTATCAAACTCTCGAGTTAACTTGCTAACTCTTACGAGTTTAGTTAACTCATGTCCAAACATTCTTTTTCGTGAACTTTGAGTAAACTTAGTAGACTGTATGCAAACTCTGTAGATTTTTTAGTTTACTACTATTTTATTGAGTCAATAAATTGGGTTTCTTTTTTTTCAACATACTTTTTATTTAGTGTATCGTTCTTAAATCGAAGAACACTCGTATCTAAGAGCATCAAATCTTCGTTTTTCAACTACTAATAATGATGCGGTGCTAGACTTAGTTATTTAAATATTATGGAATTTCTGGTTTGCTATTTTGTTTTATTATGTTGTTGAACTCTTTAATTGTATGTTATCTATAAATATTTTTTATAAGAAAATCATTTATATTATACTGTCAATGTAAAAAGTTTTACACTGGTATTCAACCACAACCTTTTATACATAATAAGTTTGTTGAATTTACCAATTAATGTTTTAAAAGTCATAAATGAAGTGTTGTAATTGAATGTTAGTGTAAAACTTTTTTACACTGCCAATGTAAAACTTTTTTACACTGCCAGTGTAAAACTTTGGTACACTAACAGAGTATAAATGTTAAACTCTTTTTTTATTATTTTTATGTAAAGTAAACTCTTCCAAGTTTACACATTGAGTTCACGGATTGAGATTATAGAACTCCCACAAGGCCACTAATCTACATCGACTCTTGAATTTGATAATCTTGCATACCAGAACTAGTAATGATTTAGTGTATATGGTTTAGAAGGTCGAGTTTGCAATGAGTTGAGTTCACGGGTCGAGTTTATAGAACTCCCACGAGGCCACTAGTCTACATAGATTCTTGAATTTGATAATCTCGCATACTAGAACTAGTAATGATTTGCTGTATGGTTTAGAAGATCGAGTTTGTAATGGATGTTTTTCAACAATTAGATACCTGATTTTTACACCTTGTCCTGTGCTGAAATTTCAAATATGCTCCATTGCTTTTAAAATAAAGATTGATATCCCATTTGCTAATCATTGTAAGTTGATCTTGCTGCAGCAGTTTCAATTTTTACAACTGCACCTGCAATAGGATCCCACTTACTTTGAGCCCTTCATAACAGCTCCAAGTCAGGTAATAATGACTCACTTTTGCAATTCTCTCTTGGTAACTTCTTGGATAACTAGCCAATCATGATATTGGTATGTAAATGTAGGTGTCTATTATGTATATACTGATACCAAAAAGAAATCAAACAACACATTGTTAGACTGCTAAAACACCGAATGCCCTTAACTTCAATAAATATGAATATATCTGATTTTTTGGGTTTGGTTTCTTCTTTTCGCTGGCTGTGTTCTGCTGGATATTCCTTTCACAGATTGAATAATTTAAAATTAAACATCATTATATTATAGTTGTAGTTATTGGCCTTTGCAGCCTATGCTGTTTATCTACGTTATGCCTGTCTACCTAACATCACGGGGTCTACCAATAGCTGCTGGTACTTAGAATTTCTATCATATTATAGTATAGTATATATCATAGGTTTATAAAGTTGTCAATGACTTAAATAGAAAAGCTCTGTTTCAGATTTAAGAAGAGAAACTACGGGCATGATTGATTTGATTTTTTTTTTTTTTTACTTTTTGAAAAGAATTTTGAAAAATAGTTTCTAAGAATTGTTTTCTGGAAGATGAAAAAAAAAACTTGTTTGGTACTTTGGTTTTGGTAAATGTTGTTTAAAAACTGTTTTGGAGAGTGAAAATAAAAAAATGCCCATATTTACGAAGGTACCATTAATGAAAAACAAAATACAATTTTATCTTATTGTATTTTGAGTTTTTAAAACAAAAGTATAAAACTGAAAAGTAAAACTAGTCACAACTGATCTCCTTTTTTAGTTTTTAAAAACTAAAAAACCAAAACTATTTTTGAAAATTATGTTAAGAAAACATTGACCAAATGCGTTTTTTAGTTTTTAAATACTAAAATATTAGAAATAGTTTTATAAAACTCCAGGAAAACAAGCACTACATCTTCCCACTTGGTCATAGGGTCTTTATGGTCCTGTTGACTTTTCATTTTGTGGATTTTATGGCCTTGATGTGTTTTTTGGCCCTAGCTCATGTGTCATGGCTGAATAGGCTAGGGATGGCCCATTTAGCTGCTCCACACAGCTTAGTTTATGTGCTTTGCAGAAGTAAGAAAGACAGAAACAGATCACATTTGCTCAAGTAGCATCATTTCAGACGATGTCGTATTAAGCCAAGAGAATTTTACTTTTGTGTTTTTCATACATAAACTTTTTCCAAACCAAAACCAGTAGAACAATGTTTGCTGGTTTTGTTTCAACCCACAATAAAACCTAATGACATTGTATTTGCATAAAAATAGGGACGGATACCTCCCCTAACGATCATTTATATATGTATGGAAAAATTGTTTTTATAAAATTGTATATATATTAATAATAAAAAAATAGAGTATTGGATTGTTGTTTGTATAATTTTTTAGTGAAAAATTCTATCTATAATTTTACACATAATTAATAATAAATATTTTCAAAAAATTTATTATTTATTAAATAATTATTTATTAGAATTAAATAGTTAAATAGTTATCACCAAAAAAGTTTTGAGCCCCCTCTTCTACACTTCTGGATCTGTCACTGTGTAGAAACTGTGCTTTATTTATTCAATTTTTTTTTCTTTCATTCAGGTTCAAGCCACCCAAGTGTGGAGTGAGGAGCAGGTAAAAAGTAAAAAGCAAGGGAAAGAGAGAGAGAGTGATGTCTAGGACACTAGTGCAGCCGATAGGGCAGAAGAGGCTAACAAATGTGGCAGTGGTGCGTCTTAAGAAGCATGGCATGCGCTTTGAAATTGCATGCTTCCCTAACACCGTCCTCTCTTGGCGTTCTGGCGTGTAAGCTCCTCTCTTTTCCCTCTTCTCATTATTGTTTTATATATAGTGCACAATCTCCCAAGTTCCCATTATCTTTTGAAATTATAACAGGGAAAAGGACCTGGATGAAGTGCTTCAGTCCCACACTGTTTATTCCAATGTTTCCAAAGGGGTTCTCGCCAAGTCCAAGGATTTAATTGCTGCTTTTGGCACCGATGACCACTCAAAAATATGCTTAGATGTAAGTAATGAAGCCTCACATCAAAAGTTTATAATAATAATAATACCCACAACAACATTTTTTTTTTCCCTTCTTTTGTTTGAATGGGCAGATTTTAAAGAAAGGGGAACTTCAGGTAGCTGGAAAAGAGAGGGAATCAATGTTGTCAAGTCAGTTCAGGGATATTGCAACTATAGTAATGCACAAGACTTACAATCCTGAGACTCAGCGTCCTTATACTATCAGTATGATTGAACGCCTCATGCGAGAAATCCATTTTGCTGTTGATCCACACAACACCTCCAAGAAGCAGGTCTCTATTCCCATCATTCTAAGTGATTGTGTTCTAGTATTGTCTCATGTATGTAACTGTTACAAACTTACAATGGTTTTATTATGACGAGAATATAGGCTCTGGAGTTAATTCAAGAGCTTCAAAAGCACTTCCCTATAAAACGGTGTCCGTTGAGAATTCGTGCTACTTCTTCAGAGGACCAAGTGCCTGAACTTTTAGAAAAGCTGAATGAATGGAATGCCACTGTTATTTCTAAAGAAGGATCTTCTGCTCAGTTATCAGTTGTAAGCACTTGCTATTTCTCATATTAGTTGTAAACAACTTGAGTTTCGTGGTTCCATTCCATTTTCAATTTAGCTGTACCAATTTTCTCTTTGCTTGGTCTTGCCATACTATGTCTAGAAAGTGAAAATAAGGGTTAAAATGGTTCATTATGTCTTCTGTGGGTGTTTGGGCAAATCACTTAAGTATTACTTCAATTGAAATTTATTATGTGAGCTTATTCATAAATTTAACTATACAACAATCTTAGTTTCTACATAATGCTAGTTGAAATAGCTAAAAAAAGCTTATAAGAAAATTGAAAGCCACTTCCACACAAATTTATTTGTAGAAAAAGCTAACAAAAGAAGGTCTATTTTCAAGTAGTTATGTCTATCTAATTCTGGGATTAGGTCGGTGACATTCTTTCTGACATTTTATGTGATGAGTGTTTTCTAGTTTGAATCTATGTTCATTGGTAAAATGAAAACTAAAATTAACATGACTTGGTATTGAGTTGTTGCTATGAGCTAAACTAGGACTGATATTTGGCTTTCTTTTGCTGTTTCTTGTTACTTATAAACATGGAACAGACTTCCAATGGGGTTCTTTTGACAAAGGAGTCTCCCCTTCCCAATTAATCTGGTAAAATATAGAATGCCCAAATCTTATTTCTCAGTGCTGCCAGCCCCCTATATCTTGTATTATGTAGCGGTTCCCTTCCTCTCTTTTCCTGAAGATAATAATAATAAATGAACAAAGATAAAAGGATAACTGATTCCCATCTGTGCAGAAGATAAATAAATAAAGATCACTATATTATTTCTATACTGTAGGTAAAGATAAAAACAACTAATTCTATTTTTCTAGATAAGCATAATTATCTTATCCCTGTTTTTTAGGCTTTCCTTCTGCGAGAGTAGACTTGAGTATTGGGGGATTTCTCCTAACGTATTCTATCTGCAAAACATACTCCGCTTTTAGACTTTCCTTCTCACCTCTCCCCAACGTAATCAAACAAGTGAATAACAAAGTTGTTAAGGGGAAGTCTGTTTCCATGATTCTCCTCTTGCATTTCAAATGCTACTACTGTATTATCCCTGTTTATAGTTAATGGTTGAAAATATTATCCTTCCCAAAAATTGTGTGGGTAATATATGTATATATGGTTAATCTTGAATCTGATAATGTGTTGAGGGATATCAGTACAATCTCTGCTTGTATTTGGATTGCAGATTTTTGAGTTGGAACCCGGTCTATATAAGGACTGTCATGACTTTGTTATGAATAAGATGCATGGAAGATTTGATGTTCTTGCACACTCTCTTTATGTGGAAGGGGATACCCATGTGGAACAATACAATGATTACGAGGATATACCTGCCGCGTTGCCCAAAGAAACTCGTGATTCTGTGCTAGAACTAAATGAGAAACTTCAAAAGCAAACAATTTCATCTACGAGTAGGCCTCCTGAGGGACAACAAAAGCAAAACAAGTGCAACACATGTAATGTATCTTTTGATGACGCCAAGCTGTATAGGGAACATCACAAGAGTGAGTGGCACAAACACAATATGAAGCGAAAAACAAGGCAACTCCCACCACTTACTGAGGAAGAGTGCATCGCAGACATGGAACTGGGTGACTCAAAATCTGATTTGAAGGATTATTCATTTTGAGATGATAATCACTGTTTTAGAGGTGGTGTTTGTTGGTAATCACACTATTGAAGGCTACTTAAGTCAATTTTGTCAGGAAAGTCTGGGATATAGTAAACTGCCCCCATGGAAATCATTATTTTGAAATCCTCAAGCACGCTCTTGTGTAAATTACAAAGACTATATACATTTTCATCTTTTTCTGTCATTATTTTAATGTACCGCCTATGTGCACCTAAAGATGTGCTTCATCAAGAATATATAGTTGAGGTTTATCAAAAGAGAAATGTTAGAGACAAGTTCAGTCACACATTCTTTATCATCAGGTGAAGTTTACTGCAAAACAACTTTTGATGAATTTTACACTTCATTTTTTTTTTTTTTAATTTTGTAGTTTTCAATAAATTCTGTCCAATAGTAAAGTGTATGGTAGATTGTCTGTGGTCTCTTTTGTACTGTTATTTTTTTTAAAATCAATTTATGTATATATATTCTGGAAAGGAAAGAACATTGATCTGGGTTCTATTGAAGAAAGGCAACAGGCCAAACCTGTCATTTTCTTAAATTTTGCGCGCCACATATTGATAGTAAAAGGGTTGTCTAACTTTCTGACAATTAGTGTCAAGCTCTCGGTGCCAAGGTGCTACTGAAGTTTTGGCATTTTGAGGTGGCCTTGTTATGAGAAATAAATAAATAAACATGTTTTATAATTTTTTGTATAATTGATCTCTGCTTGTGCGTTTTCTTAAAATAGCATAAACATTTAAGTTTGGGGAATTTTACTAATGAAATTGTAAAAGGTTCTTGTGAGGGTCTTCAAAATGAGAAAAGAGCTTGTTTGTGCTTGATTTTAAAAATAATACCGTAACTTAAATTGAAATCAAATATATTATTACTTGAATTTAAATGTTTATTTAACAGAAGTCCTTTATTAGGATATTTTTGTATATTTGATAAAATTAAGCCCTATGATGGGATGCCTATGGAAAAGAAATAGTATATTACATTATATCTAATATTTCTTTATTTTTAATATTATCTTCTCCACCCTAATGGGAGTTTAGCGTAACCCTAAGGGGTTCGGCATATCTTTTTTTTTTTTCCAAAGTGTTTTCTGTGGTCCCGAAAATGGAAAGATATCAAGTGTAACACGGATACATTTTAAATAGAGTTTATTTAATTTACTAAAAAAAAATCACAAAATCAAGAACACCATAATAGCATATGCATTCAAAATTCCAGCAACTAAGAAATAATAAGACGAGTAGCTGCACCAGAGGGCTTCTGCACTTTTGTTGTTTTGACAAGAGGCTTTTCAAATTGTGAATAAGTGTAACCTGTGAAGGGCTTACCATGGTGTAACATTTGAAGTTTGGTTACATGTTTTTGCATGGCTTAACAGACTTTAATTTTCAAAGCCAATGAAAAATCAACTATCTTGAATAAAAGGATGTTGTAGCAGTTGGGTAGCCGAAGGACGTAAAAAAGGGTCTCTCTGTAAGCAAAGTTTCAAAAAGTTTTGTGCATCCTTTGAAAGATGAGAAGGGATTTGTTGGTAATCATTGCTGTTTGCAGTTTTGAATACTGCAGCAACCTGTGAAATGCATAACGTGAGATGGGACTGAGAAATTAAAAATGAGTAAACCACTCATTTGGTCCTTCAAAATATTAACACTGACATTTAGATCTGAATAAATTTTTATCTAAATTATTATGTTGTGCAAATTGGTTTTTAAAGCAATTTAAATAGTACTTTTTAGAGTGTTTATTATTTAAAAACGCTATATAAAGTATTTTAAAAACTACCATGCATAGCATTACAAAAGTTCAAGCTTTAATATGATGAATTGTTTTATAAAAACCTACCCGTCTAACATATTTCAGAACTAATTTTGGGATTTACTCATTGAAAAATAAAAAATGCATTTGAATATCATCATATTATTATTACCATACATACCCCTTTATAATTGCTCCAAGGTGGCTTTGTTGTTGCCATTTCAATAACTGTACAACCCAAGCTCCATACATCAACAGCAAGGCCAACACTGCTTGTATTCAGAATCACCTAAATGAAAACCTAATTATATAGGAGATGACAAACTGATAATGTAGAAACAAAGAATGGATAAATTTCTTTAGAAAAAAAAAAGGGGAAAGTTACTCATAATTATATTAATTTTATATTTCATTTTCTAATTTCTAAAAATAATTTATTGTACTTCTTATACAGACAATTTATAAAAAAAAATGCTTACTAGTATGGAAATAGCATAGTACTAACCACACGAACTTGTAATTTGCACAAAAACTTATTTTTTATTTCATATTTTTAATTAATTTTAGTTTGAATAAAAAACTGACAAAATATTGATTCGTGTCCTTCGTGCTCGTAGCATTGCTGCAATTTTAAATCATTTTACTTTCTTCAGTGCTAACTTACCCACTATGATATTATATAAAAGCAAATTACGGATGCACTTTTTAAATTTAGTGAAATTATAAATATAATTTTTTAAAATTACGCATAATTTCTCTATTTTTATATATTATCATTGTAATTTGCTCTTAATATAATTAACACAATATATATAATAAAGTAGTAATTTTTCATTAAAAAATAATTGTTCAGAATCAGAATAAATTAATACCTCAGGTGCCGTCCAATGAGTGCTTCCTTCAAAAGAATGAACAAAACTAGTTGATGTTATCTGCATTTGGCAGGTGTAATAATTTGATTAACTAAGAGATATCATAACGTGATTGAAATTGTGAGATTTACAATATATATATATATATATATTATGCTTTGAAAAAATATATTTAATATATATGAAAGGGAAGAAGGTACAAACATTTTTAGCCATGCCAAAATCAGTAAGCTTGATTATAGCATTAGAATCTACTAATATGTTTGAGCCCTTAATATTCCTGTAAGATTACACAAATTGGTCTGGTCTCACATACTTAGAAGTATTAATATATGCATATACAAGAACTATAAATAATAATGAATATTGTCACTGTAATATATTTTGGACCTGTGTATAGTATTTCTTGCATGCAAGTAAGCTAGTGCATGAAGAATCTGCATGGTGTAACTTCTAATCAGAGATTCCTTGAAAGGGCCATATTCCTGAAGCAATTTGTAAATTGATCCACCAGAGACATATTCTAAATATAGGGACAACTTTTCTTTCCCCTGCACCCATTCAATTTTGGTTTAGTTTTTCAGTAATATTTGAAATTAAAATTAATGTATTATTGTTATAGGATATTTTTATCTCTAGACAGTACTTTTGTGCTTTTTTGTTGTAATTAGACAGTACTTTTGCTTTATACAACTTTACAAGAGGAATGACTCCTGATTTAGAACTTAGAAGTGATAATTTAGAAGTGAGATTCACTAATTAAAATCCATGGTTTTTAATAAACTTTAGACAATTATAGAATGAGTGTTAGAGCACTTCTTATTGTTAGAGTTTAAGATATCAATTTTGGGTATTTTTTAAAATATTAAATAATTTTTTGTAATTTTTATAATATCATAATACATATAAATTTTCTTTCAACAATTGAAAAAGTTAAAAAACTTACCTTATAATATATTTTATGTCATTAATTAAAGAAAAATTATATTATTAATTAAAAAATAAATTTTTAATATAAGTAATCGTATCTTGAAAAAATATATGATCTTAATTATTTTTAAGAAATTCTCTTTTTTACAAATATCCATTTCTAATACACAATTTTATATCGATCTTTGGACAATTTCTAATAAAATACTATACCTTAAAGTTAAACAACCTTAAAGTGTCTTAAAAAGAATTGCTAGCATTCGTAAATCCTTATGTTTAAAAAGTAATAAAAACATATGCAAACTCATTTCTATACATATATTTATCAATTAAAGACAATTTTCCGTCTCAAATTTATGTTTCATTTTTTATTTTAATAATTAATAAATATTATATTATTTAATAATTTTAATTAAAATATTATTTTTAATTAATAATTTTTTTATATCTTTATAATTTATTAAATGACGTGATTTACTTATTATATGAAACAGAGATAAATTTAAAACAGATAATTTTCATTCCCCAAAAATAATACATAAGTTAAGCTTTCGTTGGAAAGTTCCATAGTATATAATTTAAGTTCCATAATAAACAACGGTTTTGAAATGTAAGAATGAATTACACTCGTAATATTTCTTAATTTGTTAAGATAGATGAAATCTCAAGGATGCATACATTGTCTGTCCTCTGCAATAACCAATGAACAGCATAGAAACGAAAACAGGAGAAGAAGAATTAATTAAAACTAATAATGCAATTATCTTCTTTTATAAATGTGGAATTTGAGTTCCTAACTAATGATATAATTACATTCAGATTTGGAGGAAGATATAACGAGTGAGAGAGGGTTAGAGAGAGAGTGGGGAATGACATAGTAGGCTGCGAGAAATCAAAGGGGAGTTAGATGTGATGAATGTAAGCAAAGTGGCCGAGTCTGGAAGCTTGAACGTGTCCAATGGTGCAAACACAAACTCCATGAATAAATTTTTGTCCCAAAGTTCAGCGAAGGTTGGAAACAATTTTAGTGAAGGCCAAATTTTGTGGGTATTAGAAAAGAGAACTGATGCGTCTAGTTTGACTTTAGAACAGGCCATTGTGCAAAATTTGGTGGCCAATTATAAGTCTAATACTAGATGAGGGAGTCTAAATTAATATGTTAAATCTATTATCCTATAATATTAGGGATATCATGGAGAGAAAAATGGAAAGGTGGAGAGTATTGATAGAAGTTTATGTTGTGCAATTTGAGGTGATTCTAATTTGAACTGGTATGCAGTTCCAACAATTAATAGGTCAGGGAGTTGTTGTGTGTCTAGAATGTTGAGGAGTTTATTATTTCTGAAACTTTTCAAGGTATGGGGTTCCTCGAAGTAAAAGGCAAGTTTAAAATGGAGTCAACAGAGAGAATAATTGTAAATGTTTATGTACCATGTTCGTTAGCTACGAAAAGGGTAATGTGACAATCTTTAATGGAGCACATACAATGGTTTTATGGGTGTCTTTGGTGCGTAGTAGGGGATTTTAATGCAGTGACTTCTTTAGAAGAATGAATAGGAGAAAATGGATTAATCAATAACTCTCTGCCTAGAACAAATGCATGATTGGAGTTTATCTGTAATATGGAGTTGTTGGAGGAATTAGTAGTTGGACATTGCTACACATGATTCACTGCCAAAAGTAAAGGGTGCAATGTCATTGATAGGTTCCTTGTCTCAAAAGAATGGTTAGATATTGATCTGATAGTTTTCAGTTGAATTAGAGCAGAGACTTTTCAAATCATTGTCCTATATTACTGAAACATTCTAAAGCCGACTAGGGAGCTAAACCTTTTAAGTTCATTAATGGTTGGCTTAAGTGCGAAGGTTTTGATGAGTTCATAAAACAAAACTACAAAAAAATTGAGGTCCAAGGGTGGGATGTGTCTTTGCTCAAAGAAAAATTAAA
Organism: Psophocarpus tetragonolobus; assembly: GCA_037954015.1. Classification (NCBI taxonomy): domain Eukaryota; kingdom Viridiplantae; phylum Streptophyta; class Magnoliopsida; order Fabales; family Fabaceae; genus Psophocarpus; species Psophocarpus tetragonolobus. The sequence goes on along the minus strand of CM075695.1, from coordinate 28,489,780 downwards.
GGCTCTAAAAGTAGAGATCAAGAGTTGGAGCAAGAAGAATATTGGTAAGATGGATGTCACAATCAGTGATTTGAAGAATAAAATTGCTAACTATGATAAAAGTGCTAAAGAAGGTCATCTTAGGGAAGAGGGAGTTAAGCTAAGAATGGAAGCTATCAATGATTTGAAAAGATGAAGCTCTTATCATCAAACTTTATGGCTCAGAGGGTGAAGATTAAATTGTTAAGAAAGAGTGATGCAAATACAAGGTTCTTTCATGCTTCAATTTCCAGGAAAAGGAAAGCCAATGGCCTTTTTGGGGTGATATCAAATGGAGAGTGGGTGGAAGATCCAAAGAAAGTAAAACAAAAGGTCAAGCAATTTTTTCAAGAGAGATTTCAATCCCAGGGGAATGAGGTTGATCGATTGGATGGGGTAGACTTCAAATGTTTATTGGAAGGCCAAAGAGAAGAATTAGATTAGAGAATTTACAATGGAAGAAATAAAATTGGCAGTTTAGGATTGTGATAACTCAAAGGCTCCAACTTACAAAAGGTGTTGTCCAGTATTATTGAAGAGATTCAAACAACTTTTATTAAAGGGAGAATATTATTAGATAGCACGGTCATTGTCAATTAAGTGATTCAGGAGGCTAAGCAACATACAAAACCTTTACTGGTGTTTAAAGTGGATTTTGAAAAAGTGTATGATTCTGTCAATTGGTCGTTTCTGTTCTACATGCTTAACCATGATAGGTTCAGTGATAAATGGATCAGGTGGATTCAAGGTTATCTATCATCATCTTTGGTTTCAGTATTGATAAATGGGAGCACGACGAAGGAGTTCAGTATCTTAAGGTAGGGTAACCACATGGCTTCTTTTCTATTCTTAATTGTAGTTGAGGGGTTAGAAGTGTTGATTAAGAAGGCCTTGACAGTTAATCTATTATCAGGCATCACACTAGATAAACATGAATTTCAGGTTGTAATCCAGTAGTACGCTGATGATACCATTAACTCCGTGGAGACAAAAGAATTTAGCATTCGAGGGAGGATTTGTCTGATCAAATCCACTCTCTCTGTCATTCCTTTTTATTTTTTGTGTCTTTGTACAGGGTTTTGAAGAAGGTGTCCAACGCTACCTAATCATTGCAAAGGAGTTTTCTATGGGGTGACTCAGAAGAGTGCTCTAAAATAGCTTGATTAAATGGGAGCAGGTTTGTAAGGATAAAAGAAATGGAGGGCTTGGAATAAAAGATATAGTGGTATTTAATAAAACTCTCCTAGGTAAGTGGCAGTAGAGGATCCCTCAGGGGCTGCAATGCACTATGGATCAAAGTATTGGAGGAAAGATATGGGAAAGATATCAGGAGGAATTTATTGGTGAGTCAAAGGAGTGGAGGTTCTCAATGGTGGAATGACATCTTGAAAATTACTACTGAAGAGGGGTTGGGTCAGTGATTTTCTGGTGAGGTTAAGCAATTAATAGGAGATAAGTCCTTGTTTAAATTCTGGGGAGGGGGATTGGAAAGTTTATGGCAGGCTTAAATCTAAGTTCCCTAGGTTATATAATTTGTCTAGTCAAAGAGAAATGGTTATTTCTGAGGTTGAGGAACGGTGTAATAATAATTGGCTCTGGAGACTAAGATAGAGAAGGGATTTGTTTAGTTCGGAGGGTGAGTGGGTGAAGGAGTTGGAGGATGTTTTGGGTGAAGTGTTTATGAGGCAGGATATGAAGGATGAGTTCGAGTGAGTCCAAGGGATTTCAGGGTTGTATTCGGTGAAGAATGCCTATCGCTTTGCTAGTGGGGTGTCTCAAGAACCTAGTTCTCCATTTTTTAACAAGATTTGGAAATCAAAAGTTCCGTCAAAGGTGGTGACTTTTCTTGGAAGGCAACTCTAATTAGAATTCCCAAAAAGGTTGAATTGGTAAGGAGAAACATCATCCCCCAGTTTGAAGATATATGTGCTCTCTGCTTCTTGGTAACAGAATCAGTAAACCATTTGTTGTTCTCTTGTAAGTTCAACTATCTTGTTTGGATGCATTGCTATAGGTGGTTAGGGTGTATGTTTGTTCTACCTATTGATTGTGAGTCGAGTTTGTGACATCTCTTGGGGACATGTAACTCAGGTGGTAAGGCATCTATTGACTTTCTTAGTATTATCTGGTTGACAACTTTGTGGGGTATCTAACTTGCTATGAATGCAAAATTTTCAAGGGTGAACCCTTTTGTTGTGGAGGAAGTTCAGCAATTGTCCATAAAAAGGTCGTGGATGTGGATCAAAGGGCTCTACAAGGTTTCAATTGTCTCTTTTGTTGAGTGGTCCTCTCAATCGGTTTTATGAATGAAGTGGTTTGGTTCAAAAAATGGTTAGAGAGTCCTTCTTGCTTTGGTTCTGGGTTGTACATGGGTCTTTTATCTTTATGTGGTACTAATTGATCAAAGTATTGATTGTGAGTGTGGGGGCTCTAGTTAGTTACTATTTGTGGGGTGCCTTTTATAAATGGTTATTAATCTTACTTAAGTCTATAACCTTTTAATTCTTCACTATCATTTCTTGTGACATGTGAGAGTATATACATTTTGCCTTTTTTTTTAAAAAAAAAACCCACTAATAATGTAATTAAAAACTTACAAAACTAACAATTGAAAAAGAGTTTAATACTTATGTATTGATAATATAAAAAGTTGTGTACTAACTTTTATCATAATCTTTTATACATATGACTTTTAAAGTATTAATTAGTAAAGTTAACAAATTTTTTGTATATAAATGATTGTAATTAAATGTCACTGTAAAAAATAATGTATAAGTGTTTTTCTCATTCAAGAAAGAGAAAATGAATTAATAAACTAACAATTGTTAGTATAAAAAGTTTTACACTATATTTAATCACAATCATTTATGTATATAAATTTGTTTATTAATTAATATTTTAAAAGTTATATAAATTAATGATTGTGATTAAACACTAATGTAAAACTTTTTTATATTGTTAGTGTATAGAAATTTAACTCTTAGAAAAATGTGCCAAGGAATATATTACAAACATTTCTCTTGCTAGTAATAAAATCAAGCAAGTCGAGCTTTTGTAAACTTGACTGATTTTTCTTATATTATTCCTCTTATCAAACTTGTAAAATTTAACAGAAACTATATAAGAAAACTAATCTAACTCTAGCAGAAAAAAATAATCTCATTATAAGTGGTAAGTTTACAAAATTTTAGAAATAACCAGTGTAATTTAATTTATTATTTATAATAAATTTTTAATTTAAAATAACTCATAAAGTTTATATAAAGAATTATTTCTTATCAGCTAACAGTCTAAATTTTTTTACCCTAACCATTTCTTTTAAAGGCTTTTGACACTAACCCATTAAACTTTTTAATGGAAAAATAAGCTATATATGCCATAATTGCCAAAAGTTAGTGTTTATCCAAACAATTGATCAAGTGTTAAGTTTTTTCTCATCTTCCAAGGTGACATGAGATAATCAATGGGTCCTAGTTTAGTTTTTATCGCAAGAAATGAGTTTCATTTGTGTAAGGTCATTGAGTATCTGAGATATATATCAATTGATTCTGTTCTAATTTATTTTTTTTGGCGATACAATTTACACCCTTTATGTTCACTATGCTTAGAAAGAAACAAAAAAATTGAATCCAACTAAGGGCTGTTGGGATGACTTTTAATAATATCTCTAGAAGACAAAATAAAATAAAAAAGCAAAAACAGTTTTTTATAAGCTAAAATCAGCTTATCATAAACACTTCTCCATTTAAGTTAAAATGAATAACAAAATAAAATGGACGAAGTAATATAAAAAAAAAAAAACTCTCTTATTTAACTACTAAAAGATGCTTGACATTTTACAAATTAGCCTATAAAAAAATTCAATATCTTTCAAAAAGAATTTACGAAAATTTTTTATTCTTTTTTTATATTTTTCTTTAAAAAATCTTTGTAAACCCAAACATATCATAAATTAAAAAAATTATTATATAATTTCGGATCCATCATTTATAATTTAATTAGATACAGTGTGAATAATTTATAAGATAAATTAATTAAAGTAGTAGAGGATCACTAATATTTTCCCTAAATTCAAGGAGTAAGAATATTAAATATAATTGTACCAGTTCGCTTCCATAATATTGGACAATGTTACGATGAGAAAGCTGACTCAGCAATTCTACCTCCTGTTTACAAATTGTTTATAAACAACTTGTCAAAAATCAATAGCATTCTTAATTATTGGGCAGAAAAAATAATATAATTTTTTACTATGTTTTAGTCAGTGGCGGCTGGATCCATAATTCAAGTCAACGAGGACAATTTGATTTTTATTTCTTTAATGAATCTCATTCATTATTGACTAAAAAAATATAATTAAATTTAGATTTGTTGAATTCAAAGTCATAAATTCAAGAGAGTAAAATATAGGAGTTTATATTATCCTGCTTAAAATTTTCTCTAAATGGGGTTTTAAGAATAGTCACCCACCCTAAATTGTATGCAGTCTATACGTGCATATATATAGTCTTCAATTTCATTATTTAATCAACCTTTCTGCTCATAATTTTTTATTTATTTTTTTATATATTCTCAGGCTATGGCATTGTATTTATTTATGAAGGGCATAAATTTTATTCTGAGATTAATTACTATCTGGGAAAAATTATATAAAAGGGACAAATTTGGAAGGTTGAAATATTAGTTGTCTCATTTATTAGGCACAAATTTGAAGAAAAAAAAAACTTGGTAGTAGAATTAAGATACCCATTTTTTTTATGAATTCTGAGAATAGAAGAGAAGAAGTAATGGTGGAAGAGAAAAACCTGATTCATCTCTTTGAGATAAGCTTCAGAATTCTGATCCTCACAAATAGGCTTCATTTCCTTAATTGCACATAGCTGTCCATTAATACTGTACATAGTAATGACTATTAACATCAATTTATAGTAATAAAAGCAAGCTATCTTTTTCCCTCTTCTCTTTTAATTAAAAAGCAAGAAATAAATCAAGCAGACGGAGATAGTTTATCACTATTTCATGTCTCGTTTCTTTCTGTTTCACTAATAAAAAAATATTTCATTTAATGAATTACATAAGAAATAAAAAAAATATAAATATAACTCAGTTAATTGTATGACTTTTTGTATTGATAGAAAGAGGAAAGGAATACGAAATGGAGAGAAATGATTTTCATTCCTAGATAATGATTCATGTTTTACACGATAAAAAGTTATATTAAAAAATAAAAAATAAAATATAAAAAAAAATTGTTTAATAGACACATAATAATTATTAAAACAGTTTTTATAATACTATGGATTATAATTAAATCACCCATTGAATCCGGCATAGACATGGCCAAATGACCCTTTTCCAAGAAGCCTTCCCTTGATCCATTTTGATTGCAGATGCTGTGATAACCCATAAGGAGGAAGAGGCAAAGGGTGACATAAATGCTTCCAATTTTCATCTTTTATGTTTTGGAGATCAGCACTGGTTTCTGAGTGTTGTGGGTGCTGGATCAACTTTTCACTTGCAAAGGTTTCTGATTCTTTATGTTGAATTGTCAAGCTAGAGTCACATTCAGATTCTTCATATGCTCTGCAATCAATCACCATGTAAAATTCTTTTCTCAAATTAAGCAAAGGGTTCAACAATTACATAAAAAAACTGCAAGGTGAGAGTATATGATGGTAGTTAAATAAAGATACAAATTATGTGCATATTTTTTGAATCATGAATAGTAAGATTCATGATTAAAATTATTATTTATAAATTTCTTATTAATAGTTAACACATATTATAAAACAACTAAATTGTAAGTCTTATAGAACAAAATTATTAGTTATATATGAGTTTGTGAAGTTTTTATTTTAGAAGGATAGAATTGTTAAATAGTATACATGTATGAAATGAATGAGTAACAAATAAAGTAGTGGAATAATAAAAGAGGATAAGTTTAGAAATATTAGTTCAATTCCTTTTCATGGAAGGATTTAAGTTATATGACTTCTCAATTTTCTTATGAAAATTGGTAAAAAAACTAAAATAATAATGAATCATTAAATTCACATGAATCGTTGAATCATGGTGAATCGTAAGATTTATACTATTCGTCATGTATTGTGAGATACAAAATCAATTTAGATACATCTTAAGATATGTATCGATAGATAATCAAATCGTAAGATTCATACTATTTATCATGTAGTGTAAGAGCATCTCCAATCACAAATCCTTGGAGAGTTCTTACTTCAAGCAATTGGTTTTTGAAAAAACTTGTCATTAGAGGAGTCCTAGGTGCATCAAAGTTGCTTAAAAAATTTTTGGGTTGCTTCTACAAGCAACAGTTGCTTACATATAATATTATTATTTTGCAACTGAAAAAAGAAGGAAAGGGAAGAGAAGAGAAAGGGAAAAGGGAAGAGAAGAGGGGTGTGGTCGGAAGAGGAAGCCCGTGACGAGGGGAAGAAGAAGGGAAGAAGAGAAGACAGAGAAGAGAAGGAGTGACGTGGTGGTCCAGTGAGGAGGAGGCACGATTAGCGAGGAGGCGCGATCAGTGAGGAGATATGACAGTTTGACAAGGAGACATGACAATCAGGCGAGGAGGCAGGCAATCTGACGACAATCGCGTGAAGAAGAGAGTAGTAGAAGAAAGGGAAGAAAAAGAAGAGAAGAGTGAGAGAGAAGTATGAACATTGGGGAAGAAGACAAGGGGAAGAAAGAGAAAGTGAAAAAAAATGAAAAGGGAAAAGGAAGGAAGTGAAGGTGGGAAAAAATTGATATGTAATAATTAAATATATTAAATTAATATCAAACGAAAAATATTATTTTTAAATAAAAAATTAAAAAAATAATTGATATGTTATTTTTTAAATTAAAAAATTATTAAATATTTTCAATATTAAATTTTTTTTTGAAAAATTAAAAAATATATTCTTGATATATAATAATTAAAAATAAATTCTTAATTTTAAGGTATCATAATTTTAAGAACCATAAGACACAATAGTTCATGCATCAAGCAATTCCGATGAGTTTCTCCCTTTGGATATGCTCTAATAACGATGTATAACAACATATAATTTGATAAATGCTAAACAGTAGAAGCACATTTTTTTTTACAACATTCTGATTATAATTGATTGAATTATTGAAACAGAAATGCCAACAAAACTCTCTCCCACTCACTTTTTCTCTTTCTGAAACTCTTTACAACAATTTGTTAAATTTTATTAGAAATACAAATTTGGATAGGTTAATGACTCTCTATCTTAAAACTAATGCTTTTCAAAATTATAAGAAAAGAGTAACTTGCAAAAAAGTTTTAGTAGATTCACAAATTTTAATGGATCTCACTTCTAAATCATAAGAAAAACCTTATTGAGATTAAAAGTGAGATATATCAAAATTTGGAATTCAATAAATTTAAGTGAATCACAGAAGAATAATAGAAAGGTATCTGGCATTTCTCATAGAAGATGTGAAGAAAGAAGAGTACAAGACCAACATGAAAGAAGCAAAATCTCTATGATCTTCACTGACATCTACACCCAAAGAGGTTGAATCAGAAGATCCTGATGGAGAACTTGAACTTGATGCTGGTTCTGAATCAAACTTCACTGATGCAAGTTCCAACGACCTTGAAGGTTGAGGTAGAGGATAAACTTGCTTCTCTGAATGGAAAATTTCATAAGAAGAGGGTCTATTTGGAAGGGTAAAAGCTCTATAAAACCTGTGAGAAACAAGGACAGTTTCTTCAAAGCTTTTTGCCTTCTCTATGTTCTGCCTTTTAGATACAATCCGTGTTTTTGATACATTGCTTTTTTCACCTTCATTTCTCCTGCAACTTTGTTGTTGGTTATAGCTATCTTGTGCAACTATTTGACACCTTTTCCACCAAAATGGCATGTTGTGCTTATTGGTCAACAAGGAACAAGAGAAAGAGAGAGAATACCAAAACCTTAGGACATGATGTATTCATATTGTTTTGCATTTCTTCAATTTATATATGTGTGACATTTCTTGTTTACCTAGATATACACTACTGGCTTAGTGCATGTATTTTTCCTTGGTTGGTAAAATGCTTAGTGCCCTTTATGCACATATGTGGGGTGAGTTTGTTTTGCTAAATTTTAAAACACCAGATAACATAAAAATATTTGTTTCATGTTTGTTTTAAATAACAGTAAAAGGATAACACTAAATAAAAGAAATAAGACTGAACAAAAGTCTAAAAGGATTGTTACTCAATAAGTAAAGGGTAAATTTTATTTCCTGATATAAAATATTGTAAAAGTTAAAATTAATTTTATTTATCTTTTTCACAAATTATCCTATGTATTGAACAATAATAAACAAGATATAGAAAAAAAGATTTGCTATGATTCAAATATTTATCCTATATTATTTCAATTTTCTGTTCATCAATACCTAACAAATGAATCTGTTAAGGTCATGTTTAAGGTAGTTTTTAGTTTTCTGTTTTAAAATTTATATAAACAAAAATTAGTTTAGGTTTTAAGTTTTTAAATTTTTAAAAATAACATTGTTTTTAAATTTTAACTACACTATAATTTTTTCTTCTTAGACATTGAAGATCAACCATCAATTATTGACAGTTGGTGTCAAAAGTGAAGGTTAGGAGTGACGATCAATGATAGTTAGTTTAAGTTAGCGATTGATGACTATCGATCAAAATGACAGTCAATGACCGTCAATAGAAGGTGGAGCCTGTGATTGCCAAGCAAAAGCCACAGTTTGGTGATCACCGATTAGAGATCTTAGTTTTACAACATAAATAATGTCATCAACTTCAAGAATTTGACTTTAAAAATTCTCAGTTTCTAATCTTCCATATGTGTGCAACCCACAAAAAAAACTTCTAGACAGTTCTTTTACACCACTAATCAATCCCAAAAATTGATAGTCTAGAGCTTGAAAATTATTATATAGTGTCATTGATTCATCATGTTCCCCACTAAACACAATCTAATCTGGACGCGAGATAAAAAGTTACAAATAAAATTTAATTACAAATTATGCATCTATACCATTATATATGAAAGCAAATTACAAAAAAGAATTTTATCACATCAATTCGATTATAACATTTTCTGTATAATATACTTTATATCTTAAAAGTCATAAACTCTGAATTATAATTAAATGAATATTTACATTTATAGTGTTGAAATTTAATCTTTTAAAAAGCAAAATTAAGCTTTGGAGATAAAAATAAAAGTGATATGAATTTTAGTAACCTCAAACATTTTAAAACCCTAGTGAAAAATATGATAGTTTACTAATATTTCATCTAATTCATTCAAATATTCAATTATATTTTACTAATATTATTTTTTTAAAAAGTTATTTTTTATGTAGTAAAATAATTTATTTATTAGTCATATTTCCTGTACAAAGAATTGACAGTTTTGTTGATAACTAATCTTTAAATGACTAACCACATCTAATGAAATCTCGCTTTTCAATTACATTTTTTCATACACAGTACCCAAATCAATATCTTAAAGGTATTCAACTTAGTATCAATCGAACTAATGCGTGTGTATAAATTTACCTAAAAAAATATGCATAAATTTTAAGTGAAGGAAGGTCTCAAGAGAGATCAGCAATGTTACGGTTGCAACGAATTCTTGTGATTTTATATTTTGCTTAAAAAATTTGTGCATTTAAATAATTTTTGCATCAAATATTAATATTTTATGAATACGTCTTTGGATTATTGGTAGCAAAGGTTGAGTCAACTAAGAACACAAGGGATGACGAATTTATAGCTGTGAAGATGAGACACACACATATATATATTAATTATTGTGAAAAAAATGTATAGAAGATTTTGGGATTTGCTTGTGATGATATTTATAATTTTACTGTTGGCAAATACTTTGCATGCATGCCTTCCATGATAGGAAAAATAAGAAGGCAAAATTTAACCTTCTTAGAGACAAAACGTGGAAAAGAATTCAACACTGTCTGGGAAGCACTTGTCTAATTAAAGCTGGTAATTAGAGAGATACTAATCAAAGCTGGGAATGAAGCACTTTGTGAATGCTAGGGAAGCAAGGTTGGATATATTCCTCACCAATTTCGTCCAAGTTTTCAAAGTTAATTAAATATCTTTTAACGAAAAACTTTTTAATATTTAGACTTTAAGTTTAGGATTTGTTGTGAAAGGAGTGAGATGGCAATTGGAGGATGACAGAAATATCAAAATATGGACTCTCCATGGTTGCAAGAAAGTGAGAATTTTCTTATTCAAACCATTCCACTGATTGGACTAGAGGACCTACATGTTAGCAAGTTTATTTGACCACGATAGTGCAACCTAGAATAAAGACATTATTAATAGTTTGTTTACTTAATACAAAGCTCACAGGACCTTGTCAATTCAAGTTTCGAGAGCTTGGAAAAATGACAATTTAATTCAACGGGAGATACTTATAAAATTATTTAAAAAATTAATGAGTTGATTAAAATAATTCTCCCATTAAAGCAATTCAAGTTTCCTACTTGTATCCATCATATTTTGTTGAATGAAATCTCATGGGTTTTTTAGTAAAAGAAAGAAAAAGAAAAATAGGTATAATTTATTAACTTATTTTTTTCAAAACATCGGTGAGTGTTAGTAAACCTTACAAATATTTGTTAACATACACTTACTTGGTGCTTTTTAGAATGATTTGTTAACTTGTTCTTTTGTGTATTTTGAGATATTTGTTGTTATAACTTTCTAATTTACTAATTAGATATAAGTGAATCTGAGTCAACAAACTCTATATAGAGACGATTCTAGAAATCAGTTAAAGGGAATGATTTTTTTCTTTGAAATTATTTAAATTTTTAACTTTTAATATATAATAATTTTTAAAATATTTAATATTTTTCATTTAAAATTGAATTTTTATTTTATTTTAAATTATAATAATATTAATTGTCACCGTAATAACAGCAAATATACAACTACTTATACACTGGCTATTATTATATGAAATACTACAATAATAAGAATAAAGACAACTAATATTACATTTGTTAACAACTTAGCATTAACTAATATTATGATAACATCATACATAAAAAATCTCCAGTGAGGCAGCTAACGCCCTTGTTTACCCCTATGTGTTTGTCCCCCCTCTCTCTCCGAATGAAAGCAAGTTTATAAACATTTAAAATTTTGAGAATTTTCTACTAATTCTTTATTGAAATCTTTTTATTTATCTAAACTTGATCAAATTTTTTTAAGGGGCTTGATCAAATTTTTAGCATCTTTAACATCGGGTTCTTATTTTATGTACTTAATAGCTCAAGTGAGTCACAAATCATATTCTTAATTTCTTTAGATAAATATAATTCAAGTAATTATGAGGTTTTGGATAAGTAGAATTCAAATCTTCGAGATTGTAAGTGTGGTTACATCACTTTATAATTTGATTACAAATCTAACACCTTACATGTAATTATTTGAAAATTTAAATGCTTGTATTGAACAATTTTTTATTAGTTTTTTCTAATATTAACCTATTTACAATTTTTTCATAAATATCTAATATAAAAAATCTAATAAATTAAGTAACCAAATACCTCAAATAATTTAATTAAATAATTCAGTTTAAAAAATAATTAATTGATTTTTATAAAGCATGTCAAAGTTAACATATTGTATTTTTCTTAGCTATTTTTGGTTGAAAAAAAAATTATAAAATATTGAAACGTTTCAGATGGAAAAATAAATTACTCTGAGATTATGTAGTATGACTCCAAATGGCAATACTTTGTATAAATTAATATGTTATATTAATCACCTTCAGGTGAATCAGGTCGACACCAGAATAAAAGACAGTAAATAGTACCTGGTGAATCGGAATTTTATTCAAATCTGAACATAAAAATTTTTTAGTCAAAAACACGTGGATACTTTGTCCTCACTACTCTAACTGTGCAGTTACGTACACAGCTCAGCTTACTAATTCCTTCAGTGGAGACAATGTACAAAGGCGTGAATTTGAGCATTTTCAGAACCCTTCAATCTTCACTTTAAGAAACATTGCCTTCTCCACATTTCAGCTAAGTAGATTAACAACTGTGAAGCAGCATCATGGCCTTCGAGAACTGTGTGAGAGTCACCAGAGTAGGAACAAGTGCGAGACCCCAATGTCTTCTTCATTCATTCAGCAAAAGTGAAAAGCTTGTTTTCCCCACTTTCAGCGAATTCAAGAAAGCTTTGTCAAAATCAGCTTTATCAAACACTTCTTCTCTTTATTCTGCTGCTGGCATTACTGCCAAAACAAAATCTCGTTTTATCTGCAATGTACAAGAATCCGTAGATGAAGGTAACCCAGCAATCTGACATTTCACTATAGTAATTTATTATTTTGTCATGGTTTTCCTGTTTAGATCCCATTATAGATTTCATTCATCCTCTTTAAAAGGCACATCGAAGGTATAAAAAACATTAAAGGAACATCATTGCATAAAACTTCATACAGTAGTTAACATTTTTCTGCATCCTTTAGTGATTAAAATTTGAATATCTAATGTCTTTCTTGTGTTGAATTTATGATATTATTTTGCTAGAAGAATGCATTTAGGTTGTAGTAACTGGGTGGCCTTGTTTTGCAGTGCGGGTAGTGACAGAATCAAACTGGACTGACCTTGTCCTTGAAAGTGAAACCCCAGTGCTGGTAGAGTTTTGGGCACCATGGTGTGGTCCATGCAAAATGATAGCCCCTATCGTTGATGACTTAGCAAAAGCGTATGCAGGAAAACTTGCATGCTACAAACTTAACATTGATGACGATCCCAGCATAGCCACTATGTATGGAATCAGAAGTATACCAACTATTCTATTCTTCAAAAATGGAGAAAAGAAAGAAAGTTTGGTTGGTGCAGTTCTCATGTCCACCTTGTCCACAACAGTGAAGAAATATATTGATGTATAAACTGGAAAAAAAAATGTTATAATAAGGAAAAGTTTTTGATCATAAATTATGAATCATCTTTCATTTTATGGTTTTCATCACTTCAAAAAGTATTTATATCCACATGTGTTTTTCAACATTTTGTAATGATTACATGGTATAAAATTCCCGATGAAGGGAAACCTTCAGTCCCCCTCTTCACTTCTCTGCTGTTCTTTCTGCCATTCGTTATAATTCACTGCCAAATTAGATTACTGAGCCGATAATTTCTCATGCCATGTTAATTTTGGCACCATTACTTCAGGTTTGGGGGTAAATTAAAATTCCAATGTCTTCATTGCCTGTCTAATTTAGCATGAACACTACTGGGGACTAAAGCCAAACATTGTGCCAAACTTGTCCATTGCTGAGGCACATATATGCTGCTAACCACTTGCACTTTGCAGTCCAACACCAACTTTCTTGCATGTGTATTGGATAAGTTTGTGAATGCCATCAAGATAAATAAAAAATACAAAAATTAAAAGTTACATTTGAATTCAAAAGAAAAATCAGCCCCATCAGCCAAACAACCAGCCAACAAATTTCCATTTTTATATATATAAAATAAAATAACAGATTAGTACAAAAGACCTATCACTACCCGATTGCGTTCTGCCATCTCCAGGGGATCCAAGGCAATTCTAGCATTTCTCACTCATGCTGCACAAGCAGCTGCCCAAGAACCACAACACCCATAAGATTACAAAGGCTCTCACGGAGACGGTTTCCAATCATATGGAAGATGGTTATTAAAGCCACTTACTGCTCCTAGCCCGCTAAGTATATGGCTTGATAAATCCTGTTGATGATTCATAACTTGATCGCGAGCAAGAGATGCCATTCCTCCCCTTCCATTCATGATTGAATTATGTCCCATCACAGGTCTCATTCCATTGGTCATGCTGGAAGGACCAAGACCCATTGTGCCATAACCACCAACCCCAACACCTGAATTACTGTTCACCACTCCATTACCCACCAGGCCACTGTTGAGCCCTGTATTGTTACTCACGGGTAGAATCCCATTTACATTCTTCATGTCATTTCCAAGTGAACCAACGCCAGCCATTCCACCTGGGCCATTCATCTGGGAGGGCATCATCATCTCATGAATGATTTTCTGGACTGAGCTCTGGGCATCAGTAGGGTCGGCTTCAGCAGGTAGAGATGTCTGCTGTTGTTGCAAGGAAATATTAGCTGGTGAGTTAGCTGTACCCATGTGGTTTGCAGAAGTTAAGGCAGGGTGAGATGCCTGTGGGTTGTTAGATGAGGATGGGGTCGGTGATTGAAAAGGAGATGCATTTGGCTGCGGTTGTGGCACATTCCCAGATGAAGCAGGGGATGGAATTTGAACGGAACTACCTCCATAAGGGCTGCTTGCATTGTTCATTGAATTTTGTCTTGAATTCATAGAATTCTGGTGGAGAAGTCCAACAATGGTGCTTGTGGTGGTTGATGCAGATGCTGGATTGACAGAATTATTTACATTTGTCACACCATTGCTAGAAGCAATTTGCATAGCAGCAGTTTGCACAGAGTTTTGATCACCATTTGAAGTACGGGGCACCATGTGCTGGGCTGGCTGCTGTGGCTGTGATTGCTGCTGTAATTGATCTTCAGACTGTTGTGCCTGACTATGAAGTCCAGATGAACCACCTGTTCTCCGAGGGAATTTAGCTAAGCTGTCTGAGAAAATGTAACAAAAGTAAACATTCTATTATCAGTATACCATTACAATCAAGCAGCTGGCAATTATTGATCAAAAACACTGACAATTTCTAGCTTGAATTATCCCATAGACCAAAGCTTTACTGTTTAAGGGTCCTAAGCAAAAACAGAGATGCATACTTATACTTCCAAGTTTTTATGATGTTTGGTTAGAGAAGGGGTTGAAGAGAAGAAAAAAATAAGGAAGCCAAACCCTCCCCCATCCCATTTTTGTCTCCTTTTCTATATTTGGAGAATCTGAAGGAGAGGAAGAAAACTGCTTATTATTTTATCCTCCTCCAAAAAGTAAGAAACCAATTAAAATATATCTTCCCCAGGAATAGAACAAACTGTTTATATCAGTAAAGACTAAGTGCCCTCACCATCTGCCAATTAGCATGTCAAGCACTAAAGACTTGAGAACTTGTATCAACAAAAGGCACAGTTCAGCAATTAAAAACACAAATATATTTTCCCCAAAATGAGAAAAAGAATGACAGCAGCATACATAAGATTAGGATATATGGAAATTATACAATAGTATCCTGATTATATCTTTGGAATAATTTATAGTATCTTTGAATATCGCTTAAGGTTAGTTTTCATATTTCCCAATATAAAATTATTTGTTTCTTTGTTTAGGATTATGATCTAGTTCTAGTAAATAAATAAATAAGGGTTAGTTCATTATGTTTTACATATTGTAACACATCATATTAAGTCAATAATAATATCAATTTCAGTATACCTAATAGCCCTTTTATCTAATTTTTCTATCTCTATACCTAATATCCTATAATTTTATAATCAAACTTAAACAGTACCATCTTCAGAGACCTTCAATATTCCACTTCCCAGTTTCCTAAAATAAAGAGCTTTTTTTAATAAATCAAGATCAGTCTGACCCTGGTGATCTCAGTCAGATGTAGTTGGACCCACCATTGTTTGTCCAATAGCCCATAATAGTTCAAAGTGTGTGATAGCAGCACTATCCCACTGTCATGTTGTGTCAAGCCATCGCAGCTGGAGTGGTCCTTTTCATGGATGAAATTGTGTACATTGTCAGAGCCGTTACTTATGCATGTCCAAGACTCTTCCTCATTCAAAGACCTTACTCTTTGCCCCTAAATCAGTGTCCTTTCATTGGTTTCTTGGGGGTCAAATTCGTAAACTTTTGCCCACCTTGATAAACTGTTTCGTTTGCTTCTCAGTTCTCACCTTTTCTCATCACTTCTTAGTTCCTTGGTCTCTGTTCTGTGGTTCCGCCTTGCTCATACACATCTGACTAGCCTTGCTCTGTTCACTGGCACGCCCATATCAACTGTTCTGTTCTCCCTTGTCACCTAGTGTTTCTTCAACATGACTCACTGTTGTCTGGCACCATCTCCAGTAATTTCTGACATTTTCCAGCACCTTCCCTATTCAGTTCCCTCTCTCACTGTTTCGAGCTTTCTCTTAAATATTGTTCTGGCCTTTCATTTTGTAGCAGTAAATTCTCTCTTCTCAGACACGTCATTCAAGATTTCATCTCTGTTCTCTATCACCCGGGTATGAATGTCTACCATTTTGGGTACTTTTTTTATATTTGAGCTAGTGTATGAATGTTTGTGTATCAAATTATGAATCATTTAACTTGCATCTAGAATTTCACAATAGCAGTCATCCCACTAGGTGCATGCTGGCTACCAGCCAGTTTTTATTTCAGATACAATTTGGCCATGAATTGTCTCAAATGCAGTCTGGCCTTCTAAATGTAATTGACCTTAGACACTCGCCTCATCGCCATCTCAAACAATTCAAGTTTGTCACGACGTTCTTTTGCAAAACCACTCATTCCACTAATGACTTTTTTGAGAATGCTTTGTACAGAGATTGATTGGCTAGGATTTATACTACCACCCTCCCACTCCCATTGTGAATCTCAGATAAAAAAAATTCTAGACTGAAAAAGAGAGATTGCAGTGATAGAATCTGAATGTAGTTTCTACTATTGATAACGAATTTTTTATTACAATGAATCCATTCTGTTGGGGCCACTCTAATAATCTTAGAAAATCACGCCCTTTTTCAGAGTCATTATTTTTCTCTTTAATCATTCTCGGCTTGATCTGTAAATTAAGGAAAAGAACTCAGCCCCTTCTGTTTTTTCTCATCCTTCATAACTACGGCTCATTCCTTTGTCACACACCCATGAGTAAACACTCAAGGCCTGTCGATTAGGACAAAAAATTGACCCTACTTCAGTAATGCCTATCCTGCCCTTGTCTGCATCACCTAACAAGTAGCATTTCTACTTTGGAGTAGGGGATTGAGAACCCACATTCTATGACCTTAGCATAATATCAACCACCGCATGAGCATCAAGGTTGGGCAGTTCTAGCAATGAGCTGTGTCAGCATACTGGCTCCAACAGTAAAATCCAAGTCAGTTGGCTCTGATGGTGGTAGAGGGTTGACCAAATTGTCCAAGAACAAAACCACTGCAGTGAAATATGTTCTCTTTGCTACTTTGCTTCCCTCATGTGTCACCAATAATAGAGCAACACTCCTTTGTTGTTACATCTCACTGAAGTTTGCTTCATCTCCAAACTGTTGTTTTCCAACTTCAAATGTTCCATCTTTGATTTTGTCGTGAGATTCTTGAGTCAGAATGTTGAGCCTAAATTGCAGAACTTCAAAGGATTTTGCACCTCCCCAATGCCAAAAGCTTCAAATTTCTCACACATGACAAGACAATCCCTCTCTTCCCTCCCTTATATCTTCAACCAGCTAAACCAACTAACTAACCAGTGTAACTAGCTACCTTATTAACAATTTACTTACAAATGCTATGAGCTAACTAATACTAACAGAAACCTAATAATTAATAAGAACCTTGGGAGAGCCACACCACAAAACCTAGTTGTTGTAGTTGGAGAGCCCAAAGCCTTATAACCCCCATACTTGAATATCATATTTACAATGTGGAATTCAAGTATCATACCTTGCAATTGGATGCTAACATCCCACCATGTTTTGCATCCTTGGTGCCCATGTGGGATGGCTGTGCACTAGCTTTTGACTAGTCTTGGGCAAACACTGCAATGCTGGCAGCATCACTGGCTACTACCCTTTGCAGCATAGAGACATGGTGGAAGGTCTGATAGCAAATGAGAAAACCCTTAGGAGAGTCATACAACAAAAGCTAGCTGTTGTAGTTGGAGAGTCCAAAGCCTTATCCCATACCAGAATCCCAAACTTCCAATGAGGGACTTAAGTCCCATACCTTGTCATAGGATCCTAAGAGTTCGCCACTGGCATCACCATTTGATACTTGGTATTTTTAATTTGGATTTCAACATAGTTATCATAGGGACATAATGACATCATAAAGTTAGAATCACGTTGTTATGTATAGTTTGGAAATTATAGAAAACTGTATATCCGGTTACTGGTTAGTCAGTTACAATAGTTGGGACTAGGCTGAATTTATTTATTAAGAAACTACAGGGACTAATTACCCAACAAAAACTGATAAAGGTAAAGGCATTGAGGCTTTCCGCATCTATATAAAGTCCATTTCTCAATTAGAAACGGTAAGATTGCATTGATATTAATATATGTTAATATGATATTAGGAGCCTTTTGATAAAATATATTATTTTCATACTTCTTAAACACATTCAGATCCACACTCACAAATGTGTTATAAACCAGTAAAAGATTATTTCAATCTTACCCATGGGTCCAGTTCCTGTTTCTCTGCTATAATCTATCAAGTCTTTCATACTATTCACCACTTCTGATATCTGCAACATTAGTAAAAGAAAGGTTTATCAAGTTAACATGGAAGACCCTACTCAATAAAGTTCATCAGAAAACATTCAATGAGTTCATAATTCCATAATTTTTCCAATAACTTCTTATTTACATGAAAAATCTAAAAATAATCTTTAGGTAGCATGTCAAGAAGTTATTAAGGAGAACCTTTAATAACCACACCCCAAAAATTACCAAAAGAAAAATTTTAAAGAACACCATGAGCATACTGAAGGGCACATGAAGATAAAAAATCTACATTTGTAAGTTTTTTAATATGCAGCAGTTGAATTTGCAATGCCCCGATAAGTAGTAGAACATTACCTGAAGGCACCGCACATATCTCTTGGTATACCCTAAATCATTGACCAATGGAACTTCTAAAGCTTTTGCCAATTGACGGGCCGATGCAACAAACCTGGAAAACCAGCAATGCCACATGTGAAATTAGGAAAAGGAAAACAGAGACAACTTAGTAAACCAAGTGAACCTTGACTCCTTGAGTTAGACCACAAGTAATTCCAGAAAAGGTTGTCTAAGGGAAATAGGAAGTGGGCATATCAAACACATCCCTAAGGCCCAACTAAGATGTGATCCTATATGGAAAAACACATGACAATTTCCTAACAGAACACCTGAGTTTAGAATCAAAATGGCAAAAATTACTATTTTCAATCTAGGACACATGCAAGGAGAGCACAGATGAAGAACTTTAGCCATAGAAATTCGTTATGGACATAAAACAAATAGATGTTAGATGTAGGTGTTAACAATAGATAGTAAGATCCAGTAACAATTCAGTAAACCCAGAAGCAGAAAGTTACCACATTGTAAACAAATAATGAACAAGTTATAAATATATGAAAAAAGTAAAAGTTTTAAAGCATCAACAGTTTCACAGGTACATCATAACAATTTCACAATTAGATCATTAACAAAAGACTGTAGCTCAGACTTAGGCATAAAGAACAAGGGGAAAATGAACTCACATATTGCAATTATTTTGTAACTCTGGAACAGATAAATTGGGTGTCGCATTTTGAGTAAATGCCTGGTATTTTTGAGCAACTGCTCCAAGCTGACTAACCTGCATACAACAATAGAGTACATATAAGGAGAAATAATCATAATGTACCACACCTTGTCACCGCCATTGGGATCAATGATATCAAAATATATAAGCAAGTATTAGTGTATTACTGTATTCAAATCTCTAGAAATCATTCCTGGCAAACAACAAAACTCCCAGCAAAACCAAGAATACATTTAGTGATGCTTGGCGAAACATACTGCCAAGTTAACAACATCAAAACATGCATTATTCATATGATACAGTTAGAGTCTCAAATTGGTTACAGGGCCAGATGAGAATGTGGGCTCAACAATTGTCTCATGGGCCCAAAGTTTGGAAGGTTTACACCAGAAGGAACAGAAGGGAGACCAGGGTAATTATAAGCTGGCAGTGAGAAAGAGAAGGGAGTGGGTTGCTGACTACTATCCTTCCATATCATCATCTTAGTTATGGGTAGGGAGCACCAGTTCTTATAGGAGTAGAGCTCTGGCCATCAGAATCAGAATAATACTACATACAGCATATTGTTTTTCCATTCTTGCTGTATTCTTTCATTTCTGTTACAGTGGAACTCAGTTTGTATCACAAACATATAAAAATGTGTCTAATTCTCAGCCTAAAATTACCATCATAACAGAACATCTTGTACTCATATATGGATAGTTGGATACATGATCTGGATATAAATGTTCTCATTAATAAATTATTTTACCACCAACCTGAGGTATTAACAATCTCCTGGGGATGAGCTCTTCATGGCGCCGAGCACAAAATTCCCAGGAGCATATCTGAAAAGGAAGTAAAAAAATTATTTTAGATATAAAGAGAATACCAATAATAATGCACACTGACTTCTAGTTAAAAACTAGAAGTGATCATTCCTATTAACCTTCAGGTCTGGAGAGAAAACTATTCGAAGTTGCCCATCACGAACAACACGAAGTTGCTCAAAAACACTTTCTTGTATTGCTTTTGCATAATCTAGAACAATCTGGCCAGAGGAATTATGATATTCACGAGGCATGTCAACATAAAGTAGTTCTTCCAAAGTACCACTTTCATATTTTATTTTGAAAAGCCTGGGAAGAACCTCAGCAGTTGCTTCTGAAAATACATAAGAAGCTTCAGAAAGAGGATAGTGTAGCATAATCATATATTTAAACATTTGACATGTTCAAAAATCCATAACACCAATAGTAAGATCAAAACTAAACTGAACAGAGTTAAACTGAAAAATTAGAAAAAGAACTTACCAAAACCACGGCCAGGCTTGCGATTACATATTTCACAGTGCCATACATCCTGAATATTTTAAAAAATAATGTTAGCTTAAACTAAAGCTTAACTTCATGAATTTAATATGGTTGCACCTTGATTCCCATAGAATTTTCAAGACAAGAGTTCACATCATCAAAATCAAGATGCTAATAAAGGAAAATAGTACAACAGAGAATGGATAACAGACATTATTGAATAATAATCAAGAGACTAACTTAGATGAAGTTATCCAGGCATCAGAAATAGTTTATAAGGTTTTCTCTTGCAGCAGACCTGAGGAAAAACTCCAGTAGTTTGTCTGCCACTTCCATACAAGGAAACACACCACTTCTTTTTGGCATTTGGAGCAAAATATTCAGCAACAAATTTCCTCCAGAATTCGATGTTGTTATCCTACATAAAATCATTCAAGTGTAAATAAATCAAAATAAGACGATAGATATGCATATTTAGAGAGAACACAATATCAAGAACAATCATTACTTCAGGTCTATGCTGTTGCTGATACATGTAATGTGTCAGCCGCCTAGCACACATCCCGGGTTCATATGCTGGTTTCACTGGAGATCTCATAGGCATATTCTGCTGTTGAAACTGCTGTGGTGGTAGCGGGGTCCGTTGTTGAGGCATTGCCTTCAAGAGTTGCTGCTGCTGATGTTGTTGATACTGCAAAAGTCTCTGCTGCTGTAAAAGATGATTCATCTGAGCAGCAGCAGCCTGAGAGGATTGCCTTGACATGTGAAGCAGTTGTTGTTGCTGGTGCTGCTGTTGTTGTTGCTGCTGTTGTTGCTGATGCAAAAACGGCTGATCAGTATGCTGGGGCTCCATTTTTACTGGTGCCATATTTCTCAAAGTTTGAAGTTGTTGCGGTTCCAACTTCACCTGAGCAAGATTCCTGGGCGGCAACTGCTGCTGCTGCCCAAACTGATCACTGCTAACCTGCGGCTCCAACTTCACCGGTCCAACACCACCCATCCCTCCTCGAAGAGACTGAAAATGCTGCTGTTGCTGCTGATTCAGCGGAGCAGAGAACTGTTGCATTCCCGGCTGACTATGTTGTTGGAAATTCTGAGGTTCAAGTTGCTGGGAATGCTGTTGATCCGGCAACATCTGGCTGCCAGAAGCATTTGAAAACTGTTGACCCTGACCTTGACCAGATGAACCAGGGTTCACCAAATTGGACTGCAAACTATTACCAAAATTCATCCCACTGCCAACACCAGACAGCGGATCCCCCTCCGCCCCGGCATCAACACCTCCACCACGCTGGCTGCTCCCAGGGCCACCAAGCCCCGAATTCGGAATTCCATTAGGGAAAGACTGATTCAACAGGGAAGTCACATTAGACATGTTCCCCAGCATGTTCATGTTGTTAAACTGGTTTCTCTGCGCAACCAGCGAAGGGAACGAAGTCTGTGAAGGCACAGGGCCCCCTTGACCCCCCAACATTCCAGAATTCGATCTCAAAAGCCCCGGCACAGACTGGGCACCACCAATCTGCGTAGGTGGCCCCCCAGGAGGCACCATTCTCTTTCACTACCACACCCTTCCAAAACAATCGCAAACCTAAGCCCAAAAACCTTCCACACAAAACATCTCCACAAACAAACCTTTCACTCCAACACCTCACCACGCCCCCAAAACAAACCCAAACACCTCAATGTGCACTCTCCAAACACCTCCCGCATGAGTCCCTGCACAACACACCAATTCTCAGATCCAAACCATCAAAAACACTCCACAAAACACCGCAACAATTAAAACAGCTAAAGCAACACAATAAATCACACTAATTACCAACATCTTTAAAAAAATCATCAATTAACTTCTTTCCCAACCAAACCTCAACTTCAATTAAAAAAACAAGCAAGAAACAAAACAAATTAATTTTCATAATTTCACAATCAAACTAAAATGCACCGTTAACTTTTCTTTTTTAAAGCGAAACAAAAAGAATCGAATCCTACGTTAAGCGAATCATCGATCCATGCGAAGAAAGAGAGTGAGTACCAGTTCTTGAAACCGAACAAAAAAAAAAACAGAGAGAGAGAGAGAGAGAGAAAGAATTTGAGCTGAGCTGAGTTGAGTTGAGTTGAGTTGAATAGAGTTGGTTTCTTTCTAGGGTTTGGGGTTGATGCTGTTGGTGTTGTGGTTCTTCTTCTTCGGTATTCTGTTTGTGTTGGTTTTTCTAGAGAGAGAAAGTAGAGAGAGAAAATGGTGCGTGTTGGTGCGGACGTCAAGATAGTATTCGATCTAATTGAATTTTGGTTCTCTTTCTTTCGTTTTCTGTTTCTTCTTCTAATACTTGAGCACACTCAAGTCAAATCTTATTCTTCTCTCTGTTTTGCACATGAACCATGCGTTGCCGTCCATCATCCTCATATCTTAACCATCCATCATCATCATCATACTCTATCATGACAATTTTTATTATTTTTTTATTTTTTCCAGTTTTAACGCAACAGTCCTTCAGTTTACGTTAAAGTAGGGCTTTTATGTGTTATTTATTTATTATATTTTAAAATATTAAAATATTAGTAGATTGGTGGATTCAAATTTTAAAAAAATATATATTTTGAGATAAAAAATTTAAAATCTTTTAGGGCTAAGATTTTTTAGTTAGGATTTGGTGGTGGATTTATTTTGTGAAAATTTAAGAGATTTGAAAAAGATTGAATAAACTTTTAGATAATATTTTGTATGTTAAAAGATACTTGGTTGTGCATAGTGTAAAAAATTTTGTGATAAATTTGTTTGTTACACACAATTTAGAGAATGTTCGGTTATCAGGTGAAAAGTTAACTATGAGACAAATTACAAGAGCATTGAGATTTGAGACCTTTGCTTTTACTTTTATTTTATTTTTATTTATTGAGTTACATTTTAACGTGCTCACAACATTTCTAATTAATTTCAAACCAAACATATATTATTTGTTAAATTTGATCACTAAAGACATATTAACAGTTATCTGTGACTGATTGAGAGTCAAACTGTTGTTTTATATGGTAAGTATATCATTTTTTACTAAAAAAATAAAATAATATTTTTTTAAGATTTTAATAATTAATTAAATTATTATAATTTCATGTTCTCATTTATTATTATTCCCTTGTGTATTAGCACTTTTGTTCGTATACTTGAGTTTGAACAAAATAGGTGATGACCGTGTTTTGCAATCGATAGAAGATAAAGAAAGACAGAAAAAATAAAGTAGAAAAAATATTCAGTTAACATGTATTGATTGAATTAGAATTTTATATATGGTAAAAAAAACTACTCAAAAAAAAGTATGGTAAAAAAAGTGGTGCAAAAAATTATATTACTATTGGTAAGTTTGTAATTAATTATAATTATCATAAAATGAAAATTCATGCATTGATGAATTAGAATTTTATAAATGGTCAAAGAAAAAAAAACTACTCAAAAAATGAAGAAAATCAGTAAAAATTGATTAATTTGGCAGGAAAAACATATTTATAATGGTCAACAAAAATGTTTAATACATATTTGATTTTTTAGAAAAAAATAAATTAACATAAAATATTTCTCCTTTTCTTTTTTAATGTAAATCTAATCTTGTTATTTCTTTCTATTTTATTTAAAAGACTCAATTTTAAAATAATATTTTATTTTTTTTTATAAGATTCTATAAATCTTTTATATTAAATCTTTAAAATAAAATAGAGGATGGTTATTAATTATGGTGTTAGGAGGTTTATGATAGATCATAAACAAAATCAACTCAATTAGACCAAAACAATCTTAATTTATTTAATATGCAAAATATTTTTTCATTCGGAGCTTGGTAATTATATTTCTTGTTTATCAGATAATTATGTTTTTAAAATGTCAAAAATGCGTTTGGTATTTCAAGGAATATGATATTTTTTTATGAGTAAGCCTGTCCAAAATATTTATTTTATTAAAAAATTAGTGAGAGACTTAATTAAAAAACCATTACCGGAAATGTTAGGTTGCATTTGTTTTATTTGTTTTCTGTTTTTATTTCAAGAGAAAACAAAAAATAATAGTAAAAATATTTTTTGTTATAATTTAAAAAATATTTTTATGGAAAAAATTTTTAAAAAATAACTGAAGACAGAAAAAAAAAATTGTTTTCAGTGTTTTCAAAAATTAACAGTATGTAAAAACTTAATAATAATATTATAATTATATAAAAATAATATATAAATGTATTTTAAACTATATATGTAAATAATTTATAATATTTTTACTAAAATTGATTAATTTAACAATATTATTTTTTGAAAATGAAATATCAAGTGAAATAAACATATTTTTTTAATATAAAAAATTTGAAAATAAAAATTATTTTTAGAAAATGAATATAGAAAATAAAATAAAAAATATTTTATCAAATGAAACGTTACTTGAAATTCATGAGTATAAATTTTTAAAAATATTTATATTTTTTTAATGCATAAAAAATCATGTTTCTAATTATAAGCTTTAAAATATTCATATTAAACATATAAATCTAACATTTCCTAAACTAAGATTCTTGTGAAACTTAAATGAAATCTCCTACAAAATTTAAAACGGTTTCTTACTCGATAAAAGCTAAATATAAACCTAGTATGATTAATAAATGATACTGTAGATGTCCCTCTTGTATATGTCCCTCCGGGGACATCTGATGAAATGTTATTGTATGATGTGTATTATTGAAACTTTGATTTAATTATTGTGATATATTCTGTTTGAATTTTTTGTGTACTTTAAATGCTAGCAACCTATCATGCTTGACTTTTAGTTTTTATTATAATAAAGTTATGTGTTATGTTATGTTTCTTTGATACTATTTTAATAGTGTATTATTAAAGTATTACTATTTAATGAGTTAATTATTATTACTTATCTAATTTGGATTCAACTATGGTTGAATTATTAAATTATTTGTACAAATAAGAAGTATTCGGTCAAAACGTCAAGTATTCGGGTTAAAGTGTTTGGCACAATCTAAACACAACCCAACTCCAACAAGGAAAACAATTGTTGATAAATTAAAAGATTAATTAGTCTAAACCTTGATTATTAACCAAAACCAACCTTAAAGTTCTATTACCTAGCCTTAGACTGATTCAGCAAGGCTCAACTGGTAAAGTTCAATCTATCCCTATAAATAGGTAACAAATATTGAGATAAAGAGGTGTATCTTTTCTAAGTTACTTTTCATTACTCTTAACCGAACCCTATTTGACTTGAGTGTTAGAGTGTTTTTTACAAGCTCCCCACCTATTCAGAGTGGGTTCTTGGAACCTGAGCCCAGCATGTAGAAGCAAAGAAAAACAAGTGACCGAAGTTAGTCTGATAGGTACATTTTGCGCCCACTGTAGGGCCCGAAGTAAAACCTTGGATCCCACTAGTATTAACTATCTACTAGCTATGGTGAGAATGAGGAGCAATGGAGGAGTTGCAAGGATCAGGCCAATGAAAGAACGAGAACTAGGACGATGATCGGAAATCCCGAAGTGGTGGATGAGTCCAGCTTACCCGAAGTCTTCAGGTTGTTAAGGGAAGAAGTAGCAGAGCTAAGATGCGAGACAACCGAGATCCGAAACTAGAACCAAGCGAGAGGAAGCAACGGGTTTGACCATGTGGGAGAGGACTCCCACGAAGGAGAGTGAGCAGCGCCTACACGAAGTCGACCTCCTCCAAGCCAGTCTACAGCCCCCTTAAGGAGTCGCCCTTCTCACAACTGAAGACGAGCCGAGAGCCCCCTAAGAAAGGTGTCAACCCATGCCTGAGCAGGAAAATCCCCCTCCTCTATAAGCAATGCCACCTTTCGAAGCATCTAGCACGAGAAGGGAAGCAACATTAATAGTTAGGCCTCATCACCTCTTCACACCGAAGATAATGGAGGTATCACTCCCAAAAAGTTGGAAGCACGTCTCCCTGGAAAAGTATGATGGGACTTCGCACCTTGATGACCATTTGGCTACCTTCATGACCTAAGTAGGGATGTACACTAAGGACCAAATAACCCTATGTAAGATATTCCCCATGTCCCTTCAGGGACCAGCATTGAACTGGTTCATACAACTTCCTCCACGCTCGGTGGACAGTTTTTAAGCCTTGGCGGCCAAGTTTGACAACCAATTCGCCACATCTCAACCACACCGATTCACTTCCCAAGCACTAACGATTGTCAAACAGGAGAAAGGGGAGCCTCTTTGATTATTCATAGACCATTTTGGCAAGGCAGCCTTAAGCATAAAGGATTTACAGCCAGAAGTGACCCTCTACACCTTCTTAACCAATCTTTAACTAGAAGATTTCACAAAAAGCATGATCTACATCCCGCTGAGGAGTATGAAGAAAATGAGAAGTCAAGTTGTCTCATTTATAGAGATCGAGGAGTTTCAGACCTTCCAGAAGAAAGCAATAGAAGCCCCAAACCAATATCTGAAAGAGAGACAAAGGAAAAAAGAAGGAGTAGTTCAGTTATAGGCCACCTAGAGGGCCAAGATACAACCATTACACCCTCTTTGAACACTTCACGTTCTAAGATCTTAGAACAAGGTTTGGCAGTAAAACTTTTGGTCATGACGAGGATGGTTAATACGCTACCAAGGGCAGACACTAGTAAACACTGCAAGTACCACCAGAATAAGGGACACTCCATTGAAGAGTGTTTGACATCAAAAGACTACATCTATCAGCAGAAAACACATATCACTAGTATGGCCACAAAAAGAATTAGGGTCGAGATAGTCGTAATGAGAAAAGGGAACACGATCATTCTAAAGGATACAAGAGGAGGAGCATGATCAAAAGTAGAAGTAGATCTAGGGAAAGGAGGAATACCTATAAGGGAGGCCATCCAGCAAAAGTGATTAACACAATAGCTGAAGGATTCACAAGAGGAGAGGTCACCTCGTTCTCTCGAAAAAGCACCTTAGAACATTGAGGTACATAAATTTTGTGATGCCTGACATTAGGCCAAAGATGTCTGCCATCACCTTCATGGATGATGATTTTCAAGTCGTAGACCCACAACAAGACGATCCCATGGTTATCAACGTGGAAATATTTAATTGCATTATGAGGAAAACCCTTATGGACAGGCAAGTTTGGCAGATGTGCTCTACTGGAAAACCTTCCAAGAACTCGGCATCCTAGAAGGTTAGCTAATGCCATACAATGAGCATTCATCGGGTTTGCAAAAAAAAAGGGTAGCAACACGAGGATGTGTTGACTTGAATACCAAATTTGGGGATGATAGAGCCCCTAGTCGCACAGTGAAAATAAGATATATAGTGGTACAAGCCAACAAATCTTACAACATATTGTTGGGAAGACCCTTCTTCAATAAGTTAGGAGTCATAGTATCCACCTCGCACCTAGCCATGAAGTTCCCATCCGAAGAGGGGAGGATTACCATGGTCCACGCTGACTAGCACGTTGTAAGAGAATGTTTTCTAATCAGCTTGAAAGTACGGCCCTGGGAGGACAAGCAGAAAACTCGAGTGTTCAACATGCTTACACATTTGAACACTTTGGATTTGGACCTAGACCCAAGGCCTAACGAGACTGATAAGGCAGAGCCCACATAAGACACCTAACCCTTCAGGATAGGAAGAGAGTCAACTCAAGTCATCTATCTCGGCTCCCCTTTGTCGAAAAAGGACCAAAGGGAGATCACGACAATGGTGCGCGAGAACTCAGATTTATTCGCCTGACCGCTGCAGACATGTTCGGGATAAAGCCTCGTTTCTTGTCTCATAAGTTGTCAGTCTGCACTTTCACAAAGTATGTGGCCTAGAAAAGAAGAAAAATGTGAGCCGAAAGGCTGAGGAGGTTGAGAAGCTCATAGCCGCAAAATTTATAAGAGAAGTGAAGTATGTCACCTGGTTAGCCAACGTAGTAACACTCAAGAAACATAATGGAAATTGGAGGATGTGCATAGATTATATTTATCTTAATAAGGCATGCCCCAAAGATGCATACCCACTACCCAACATTTATAGCTAGTGGACGGGGCAGTGGGCCACGACACCTTCATTTTTTTAAACGCCTTCTCAGGGTACAATCAAATTTGGATACATCCTCTAGACGAAGAAAAGACAACATTCATTACCGAAGACACCACATATTGCTACAAGGTCATGCCTTTTGGCTTAAAAAACACGGGGGCTACATATCAGAGGCTCATGGACAAAGTTTTCCATCAAAAAATTAGGAGGAACATGGAGATATACATGGATGATATGGTCATCAAGTCCGAAGAGGCCCAGAATCATATATAGGACCTAAAAGAGGTCTTGGGGACCATAAGAAAGCAATCTATGAGACTTAACACAAAGAAATGTGTCATCAACGTACAAGGTAGAAAGTTCTTGGGCTTCATGATTACGAAAAGGGTAATAGAAGCCAACTGAGACAAATGTTTGACTATCTTAGAAAGGAGAAGCTCAACAAACTAGAAGAAGGTGCAATACTTGATAGGAAGGCTAACAACACTCTCTAGATTCTTACCATGTGTCACCATTTGCATTGTTCTCACACTTGCAGTTCGTCAAGGATGGTCCATCCGCCAACTTGATGTCAACAATGCGTTTCTTCAAGGGACGCTCAAAGAGGAAGTTTTCATGCTCCAGCCCCCTGGTTTTGTCCACAAAAGTTTCCCTGATCATGTTTGCCACCTCAAAAAGGCACTCTATGGGCTCAAGCAAGCACCCCGCGTTTGGTATACGGAGCTTCGAGTGTTTCTACTTTCTCTTGGCTTTGTCAATTCAACTGCAGATGCATCTCTTTTCATCTACCAAAAATCAGGTTCCACACTATATTTATTAGTATATGTTGATGATATCATTGTCACTGGGAGTTCCTCTACATAACTGTCCAACCTTATTTCCACCCTTGCTGCTCGGTTTTCGCTAAAAGAACTTGGTTGTCTTAACTATTTCTTGGGCGTCGAAGTAATTCCTTCCGCTACAGGACTATTTCTTTCACAAAGGAAATACATCACTGATCTACTCCATAAATCAGGCATGGCTAACACAAAATCAGCATCCACTTCCTTGTCTGCCAGTGCTCAATTACTCAAGGATTCCGGTGATCTCCTACCTTGCCCAACTGAGTATCGCACACTTGTGGGAAGTCTTCAATACTTAAGTCTTACTCGCCCGGACATCGCCTTCAATACCAACAAACTTGCACAATTCATGCAACACCCTAGAACAGCGCATCGGTTTGCCCTCAAACGGGTGCTCCGTTATTTGGCGGGCTCTTGCAACAAAGGCATCTTCATCTCGACAACTGCTCCGCTAACCTTTCATGCTTACTCAGATGCAGATTGGGTGGGGTGATAAGGATGATTATATCTCTACCACTGGTTATTTGTTATATCTTGGTAGTACTCCCATCTCTTGGAGCTCCCGGAAACAACGCTCTGTTGCTCATTCCTCAACCGAAGCAGAATACAAAGTCTTGGCTGACACGGTCAGTGAACTTCTATGGGTCCTATCCTTGTTCACTGAACTTGGTCACATGCCCACAAATAATTCGGTTATCTATTGTGACAATCTTGGTGCAACAACTCTCAGTGCTAATCCTGTTTTCCACTCTCTGATGAAACATATAGTCTTAGCCTATCACTTTGTTTGTGAAAATGTTCAAAAAGGCAAGTTTCGGGTGTCCTTTGTATCTACTAATGATCAGCTCGCTGATATACTCACAAAGCCTTGGCTTTGTCCTTGGTTTGACTCATTACTGTCTAAGTTGCATCTCTCTTCTAGATCGTCCAACTTGCGGGAGAATATCAATTATAATAATTAGTTTTAAATTATAATAATCAATTTTTATTTTGTATATCTGTTTTCCCTTTATTTAGATTAATTGTCAGTACTAAATTGGTAGAGTTTGTTTCCTTAACTCTCTCCAATTTAAGTTATTAGTTTGTATATTTATACTACTGTAATTCAATAATAAAATAATTATTAAAAGAATTTCTCTATAAGGTGTTGTTGCAAAACATGATAGACAAATAAACACTATAGTAATAAGACAAACAGATTAGGAAAAGTGAGATGGATGGAAAATGCAGATAGACACTTCAGTGTATCATCTACGTACAAAAGATTGCATAGAATGGTTGTAGGATCTATAGAAGAAAAGATTTGGCAAAAGCTGTGGAAGATTAAACTCCCATAAAAGATGCTGGTTTTTATTTGGAGAGTTATTCAAGAAAAGCTGCCAACTAAGAATAATCTATTAAGGAGAGGTATACAATTGCAATAAGAAGAAAGCATGTGCCCTTTTTGTCTTCTTCAAATTGAATCAGTTTCCCATATGTTTTTTCATTGTCTCTTCTCATATAGCATTTGGAAAATTAAAGTGGAATAACGTGCATCTCGTGCATATGGTAATGCCAAAAATAAAGAAAGAATTTTTTGTATCAATTGGGCATAGCTGAGATAACGAGAGTAAAGGAAAAGTGGAGTTTGATATGTGCTGGTGTTTTGTGGGCGCTTTGGAAATTCAAAAACAGGTGTGTTTTTTATGGTGATTCACGGGATAGGGAAACAGTTATATAAAGATGCATCACTCCTTACATGGATGTGGATGTGTGAATTCTGACCATCATTCCAATATTCATTTGTACAATAGACAATTAACATAAGAGCATTGTTACAGGATTGGTGGAGTAGTATTGATTGAAAGGTGAAAGTGCAATATATGATAATGTTGGGTGATGCTTGAAATGTATTAGCCATAATTGAGAATTGGGTGTCTCAATAGTAAGGTGAGTGGAAAAGGTAGAATAAATAAATGAAGGTTCCATAATGCTAATTTTTAAACATTTGGACGAGTGGACCACAATGATGTGGAGATTCGAACAGTGGAGTGGGAGGTATCTCTGTATCTGACCATTAGCAAGTTGTCCACGGGAATGTGGAATTAGACACAACAGTGTGTAGATCTTACATACATTGAATAGGCTTGGCCAGAGGGACATGGACCTTACCAAAGCAATGTAGTCAAGTGGGTAAGGATAGGTTCTTGTTCAACTCATTTAAGTCGGACTCATGAAACCCGCATTTAAAATCAGTCTAATAAGTCTATTATGTTAAAATAAATAAATTTTTTTAAGAGTTTATATCTAGCCCGCAAAGCCCATGAACTTAAGGGATCAATCTATGGACTCATACATACATATATCTTTTTTAAAAAATAATTAAAAGAAAATTCTAATATTTTTTAAATTAACTAAACTATAATATATCATACGAAAAATTATATTATTATTTATAATAATCTAAAATACTAAACATTTTCAATAAAAAAATCTAAGATAAATATCACAAATTTCAACAAAAAAGTCATAATATTAACACAAACTAATAGTCCAAATGAAAAATTTATCCTAAAAACAGGGTTACGAGCTAAATCTGTGAGCTTGTGGACTTAGCCCATGAAGTTTACGGGCTTTGCAGACTAGACTCAAAATTTTCCTGGTTTTTTTTAAGAAAAAAAGGTCCAAAACTCCTATGGCTTGGGAGGTCCACATGCCTATTTCCACAAATATGTGACATTAGAAACAATAGTGTGGGTGATATTGCATATATTGAATACATTAAACCACATGGTATGGACTTTATCACAATAGTGTGAGTGGCGTTTGACCATTAGCAAGCTTCCCCACAAGGTTGTGGTTCTAAACACATTGGTGTGGGAGGTATTACATACCTTGGAACTGACCTGACCATAGGGTTGTGGACTCTATCAAATCAATATGGATTACATTAAATTTAAAAGGCCTCCCTAAGCTAAGAATGGAATAAAATTAGAAGTTATACATCGTCATAACAATGCATTAATCCAGAAGTTATTGATTTACTATGAGAAGGAATAATTTTTTTGGATTCATTGTTATTTTCCATTTATAATAATATATTTATAAATGGATGCTAACAATTGAAATTTTATATTTGGGTTTTGTACTTCTTATACTATACCTATTTTATTATACATAAATATATTTATTTTGACAAAAAATTAAATTCATAGGTTACATGTACGATGAAAAAGGATACATAAGTTTATTCTCGCTAACAAATTTATGTATATAATTTAAAAAATATTTTTTTGTTATAATTATAATATGAGTATAATTTAAAATATTTTTACACTCACATTCAATCATGACTTTTCATTTATGTGAATTTTAAAATAGTAATGAATAAAATTAACAAATTTACCATGAATGAAGGTTTATGATTGAATGTCAGTGTAAAAATCTTTAAAGTGTATACCAATTAAACTCTTATAATTTTATCACTATATTTTTAGTTAATTTTGATTTTTTTTAAAAAAAATCTGTTTTGAGAAATTTTGCAGATTTTTTTTAATTGTAACTAATAAATATATTTTTTTTATTATTTTCTATTTATATGAAAACATGAATAGAAAATGCTCAAATCAAATGATACCTAAAATTTCATAAAAATCAATCATTAAGGATATAAGATCCATGAATTAATTAACTTATTTATATACTAGGTTGATTTTTTTAAATGGTAAGGGCAAAACCAACCAAAAAAAGAAATATTAACTATTAGATGGCAAAATACAGCTCAAGTCCAAGAAGCATAAACACATTGTAGAACAAAACTAAAGGCATCGTTATCTTGGAGCATAGACAAAGCCTAATTTAACTAATGAAGTTCATGTGATAGGGAATAAAAGCAAAGTCATATAAGAGATTGTTCATATATAGCAAGTGAGACTCAATTGTTATG
Organism: Psophocarpus tetragonolobus; assembly: GCA_037954015.1. Classification (NCBI taxonomy): domain Eukaryota; kingdom Viridiplantae; phylum Streptophyta; class Magnoliopsida; order Fabales; family Fabaceae; genus Psophocarpus; species Psophocarpus tetragonolobus. The sequence continues at coordinate 28,456,176 of CM075695.1, read as the reverse complement.
TTCCAAAAACCATGGTTGTATGCCATTTGTAAATTTATATGAGTTTGTGACTCCTCTAATTCCAATTTTAAAATTAAACTAATTAGATTGGATTTGAAAGTGATTGTTAAGTGAAATTGACTAGGCTAACATTCAACTTGATTCCATTAATAGATCATACAATCCACATTTTACAAGATTTTGTTAACAATTTATATATTGTCTATAGGTAAATGTTAATTATTAATATATGGTTTTGTTAGTGAAAAGATGTGAACTTATGACTTCTTCCTTCCTCTCCTCTCTCCATGTAAGTTTGTCACTAACCCTATCTTATAACACCATCAATTTATATATATATATATATATATATATATATATATATATATATATATTATTTTAGTTACCAATAGAATTTTTATTTTTTTATAAAATTTTTATAAATGTATGAGTTTTTAGTGCGTATTTGGATAACAGGATCCTCTTTTCTAATTTTTTCAATAAAATAATTAATTTCACTCTTTTCTCCACTATTGCATTTGAATAAATAAGGTTTAAATGTAATTATGGTAATTTTATTTTAAATTTTATAAAATCTAGAATTTTGAATCTTTGTATGTAGACATTTATTTCCTCAATTTTGTGTGATATGTAATTTCTACGATATTTCAAAGTTGATTGACGAAGGCATATCGAATTAATTTATCAACCATCATTATTTTTAATTTTATATAAATGATTATATTTTTCCTTAATTATTTTTATTATTTAAATAATTTAATTATACACACATCACACACAATCAAATGATTCATTTTCTTAACAGCAAAATACTATATTTATATACAATCAAATAGTTCATATTTTAATGTATTTTAAGAATATGTATTATATAAATGTTGATATATATTATTGAGGTGTCAAATGATTATGGATTAATATAATTTTTTTTATATAAAAGAAATACTCAATCGAAATATGATCTTTTGAGAAAATATTGTCCAATGAAAGTGTAATAATGTATAAAATATTTCTATTTTATTTTAGTCCATTTAATTTTTTTTTTTACTTTTTACATCTTGACATTTTTTTAGTCTTTTTTAAATTCTTACCATTAAGTTTGATTATTTTAGTGCTATCACAACTGACTAAAATATTAAAAGTATACTAGTGAAATAAAAAGTATGAACAATATTAAAAGTAATAAAGCTGAATTATAAGTCTAAGTAAGTTGTAATTTTTTTAAGAACATAAAGTTAAAAGAAAGTTATGTGATTAAAAATCAATTAATAACATTATTAAAAATAATATTAGTCATTTTTCATGATATATTAAAAATTAAAATAAATCATAAGATTAAATTATATGCAATTACATTATCTATATAAATGTTAAATATTACTTAATTGAATTATATATCTAAAAATAATATAATGATCTTAATATAAAACTTCAATACTTTAATTATCTTAATTAATATTCTTATTTTAATAGTCTTCTTGGCATTGAATTAACTAGAGTTAATAGTGAGTTAGTCTCTCATATACTTGCAACGAATGCTCTCAGATATTCTAGGTATATGATGGATACTCCACTATGTCATCTTTGTGAAACTTTTATGCATGTCTTTCAGGACTGTGACCATGCTACTCAAGTTTAGAGAATGATAGATGTTACTAATTTTTCTGCCTTTTTTGTGTAGTAAGATTTTGATATGTGGTTGTCTTCAAATTTATCGCGGACTCAAAATCATGGTGTTCAAGGATGGAATCAAATTTTTGGCATTGTTCTTGATAGATTATGGTGGAATATAAATGAATACATGTTCAAAGGAAAAACGCTTCTGTTAACCAAGTGGCTTCTCTTGTTCAGTCTCTTGTTAAAGAGCTTTTGGACGTTCATTTCATGTACTCAATTATGAAGGAGAAAGGTGCATAATTTGTTGATATTGGATTTTGAAGATAAATTGTGATGTGACTGTGCATAATACCCATAGGATTGTAGTTGGTGGGAGTGTAGTGCATAATCACTAAGGTAATTTTTTTACTTGGTTTCTTTTACAAGATCCCTTATTGTCATGTTGATAAAGTATAGTTAATGGTTATCCTCCACACTTTGATGGTGACCTACGAGCATGGTTTTTGGTCTCTAATTATTGAGTCTGATTCATTAACCAGTATTAAATTATTGGAAATAGGATGTCCAATTCATAATGAGTACTCTACCCTAGTTGATTAGTTGATATTTATAGGAGTAGTAGGAAAACCTTGCAGTGCAACATAATTTATGTTCCCTAGGAGGCAAACTCATAGCAAACTCATTAGCTAATGAGTTTTCTAAGATTTGGTTGTCTACCAATCAAGAGATATCTATTTTCATTGTTATTCCTAATTTTTTGTATGATATTTTTCATAACGACTTGAGCTATATGAGTTTTATGTAATCATTTTTTGGTTGGGTTCTGCCTATACCTTAAAAAAAGAGAATTTTGAAATCTCACCTACTACTATTTTAAATCTCACATACTTTTTAAAAACCTTTTTTATTATTCCCAATATAACTCTAACCCTAATTTCCCCTAACATTGTAACCTTTGGTCGTCACCCCCATTTTCTCCTTTTCTCTCCTTAACTCCAGTCTCCAACTTTTTATCTCGTTCATTTAGTGATATTTTGTTAAAAAAATGATAAAACAATTTTTTTTGCTTGTTCAGATAGATACCCTTCTCTATAAAGAGAGAAACTCTTCCTCGAAAAAGGGTCTCCGGAGAAGAAAATTTTTTTTCTCTGGAAATAAAAAAAAATTAAATCATTATACTTTTTGGAGACCCTTCTCTATAGAAACAAAAAAAATTGCATTTGCAATTTTCATAAGGACATATCTGCTATTTTATTGCAATTAGGTGCTATTTTAAATTTAAGTAGGTAAGAATTCAAACCCTCAAAAAATAGTAAGAGGTAAACCACCAAATTTTAGGTTGCATGAAATGGAATGGAATGAAAAAGAAAAAAAAAATGATAAATAAAAAAATGAAATAAAACAATAATTAGTTTTTTAGTAAAAAAAATAAAAAATAGAATTATACTTTTCAAGCTGTCATGTGTGTTTGAGTTGGAAAATAAAGTAAATATGATATGTAAATTATTATTATATTTCATATTACTTTTGTTTAATAAGTTTAATTAGTATATATTGTCAGTGTAAAATTTATATTTATATTTAATTATAATATTTAATTTATAATAACTTTATTAAATTTAATAATTAATATTTAAAAATCAAATTATGAATTAAATTCTTATTTAATAATGAACTTGTTGAATAATATTTTGTCCTCGTTTCACTGACATCATAAGAGATGTCGACTTGTTGTGTGTTGGAGAATGTCCATGTTGATATGCCATGCATCCATCCCAGCAACGATACTTTTTTTTTTTTTTTTGCTTAAATAGGCTTAGGTTATTTAAAATAATCCAAAGTCATAGCTTGATCTGTCTTTAATTAGACCTTTAATTACGTACCTATCATATGTGTTCTTTAGAGTTGGTCTGTCTTTTTGAAAACTTGACTTACCTCCAAATAAAATAATCAATTAATAGTCGATTACAAAATTCTATATAAAATTACAATGTATTAGGAGTGAAAGAAAGAAGTAAGGATTTGAAATTAAGGAATGAAATCTAATATAAGTTAATTTTACAAGCTAATATAGAAATATCACTTTCATAACGAGTTATTTAGAAGTTTATTTTATAATAAGACTTCAATGTAAATTCACATTTCAAAAAAAGATTATAGGCTCGATTCTTAATTTATAAAAATTATATAAATAAAAATATTAACAAAATAATATTATTTATACATATATTTACTTAAATAGGCATTCTTTTATGCCTAAAAAATTAAATGGCTTAATGTCTAAGCTTTTAATATAACTTAATTAGTTTATTTAATAAAAGTCTGGATTGATCTGGTCTATGTAAACTATACGTCGTAGCTAATGTCGACTAACCTTACCATTTTCCCAAAATTATATCTAAACAATCGTGTTATTAAGTTTTTTATTTCCATGTAATTTTAATAGTACATTTTTAAATTTAATTAGTTTAATTTTTTCTTTTTTATAAATAAATATTAATTGTTAATGTATTTCTTTTCCTACTCATAAAAAAAATTGTTATTGTATTAATGGAGAAATTTGAACTCACCACCTCTCTTTCATCTATACAAAACTTATAATTTCTAATTAGTTTAGGAGTTTTTCTATCTTCTTCTAATATCTTGGATCATATAGTTGATATTTTATGTGATAAATGCTTGCATTGTGATTTGAATTTGAATTATACTACTTAAAAAAAAAGATAATTTAATGTTTATGTACTAATAGCAACAAAATTTTATATTATCATTTAATTATAACTTATTGTTTACTTGACTTTTAAGTTATCAAATTTTTTAATATTTGTTGATGGGCATATTTTAATAATTATTAAAATATGAATTTTAATGCCATTTAAATGTGTTTATTATAAGAGAATAACTATATTTAAAAGCATTAAATATAATTTTTTAACATTAATTTACTTCTATTTTTAACCATGATAGTGACTGCACCAAGGATAGTTGTGGTGGTAGTGGTAACATATGGTAATGGTGGTAATAACAGTGACAATAATAATAGCAATTGTAGTAATAATAATTGTGGTGAATATAGTCATTTAATATATTTTAAATATAATCATTATCTCACATAATATAGAAGTGAAAACTATATGATTAAAAATAGAAATAAATTGATGTTAAAAATTACATTTAATACTTTTTAAATATAATAATTCTCTCCTGTAATAAATATAGATTTGTATTGAAAATCAGATTTTAATAATTATTAAAATATGCTCTTAAGCACACATTAAAAAAAGGTTAAATTAATTTTATCAGATAAAGTTGATCAAATTTACCATTTATAAAAAATTGTAAATAAGACATTCTAAATTTTTCAAGTCAGATCGACTAAATATTTTATCCTTCTCCTTCCTGCATGTAACCTATGAAATTTTCATTCTCTAACGAGCAATGAATGGCTCTGGTTTTTTTTAGGGAATGAATGCGTACGCTTTTAATTAACACATGATTCTATCTATTCTATTTTCTCTGCCAACATTCTATGTTAAAATTTGCTGATTTCTAACCAAAAACTTCAAACACACAAAAATATGTTTGAATCAGTTAAAAAAAATTGAGGGAAACTGAAAAAAAAAAGAAACTTAGAATTTATTTAACAAAACTAGCTTATAACCTAATTGAGGTTATTAAGTTACAACATGTTCGTGAGAAAGATTAATTTTTCACTTTCAATTATTTTGTTAAAAAAAAAAATATTTCTATAACAATCAAGATGTTTGGAAAAAAGCTTCAACCCAAAATTTTTTTTCTTGAAAAAATAAGTTATTTTATAATTTGATGATTTTTAGCTTATAAATATTTTTAACTTTTTTTTTCAATTGTTTTTATATCATTTTGTTCTATTATTATTTTTTGTTACATCCATTAATTGTTTTTAAATTACTTTTAAGTAAACTTATCCAAAACAAAAATAATTTACGTAAGGTAAGTAAAAAATTAGAAATTTACAAATTATATTTTTAATTAAATTTGTTTTAAAATTAACTAATAAATTAATATAAAATGAGATAAAAGCACCTAATTAAACATTTGACTAAAAAAGATTTCAAGTGTATTAATTAACAAGGATAAAAAACAACAAGCCACATAGTCCTGTCTTTAAACACTAAATTAAACAAAATCAACTATACCAATATCATCGATTTAGACACATGACCATTTAATTTACCTAAGCTTTACTACATATCAAACTTGCTCAAAATCCTCCAATTGTACATACTCTACTCCATAGGCTTCAAGATGATCATCTTCTAAACCCAACATGTTAATATTCTCATAGTGATAGGACCTGCAAACAAAGTATATCACAGCTTGAAGAACAAACCCAAAGAGGAACAAACAAAACACAAGGTAGAAAGAGAGACCAAAATTTTCTCTTCTCTCCATATAACTCTCACTCCTCCATTCATTCCCCACCACCTTCTCCTTCCACAAGATCCATATAGAAACAAGAGAAATCACTTGAGTGAAGAGTGTGAATATTGACAAAACCATCTTTCCCTTCACCAATTCCTCACTCTTCTCCATGCCTTCAATCTCCCAATAAGAGTCCTCCAAATCATGCACAAGAAGAGCCACTTGCCCCACCACAGTGAAGTATGAAAACCCTATGAAGTAAAAAACCGCTATCAAAACAAAAACTGAACCCTCACCATTACTCTTTGCACCAAATGAATTCCCCCATAAGCATATAACCATCATGGTGCCTAAATTGTAAAGAGCAAAGAAAGCCAAAGCAGATAAAAAGGCCAACACAAGTGTCTTCCATTCTATAGTAACAAAACTCATGATTCCCTTGAATGTTACATCAATTGGGGTGAGGATTGAAGCGATGGTGTAGACCAACGATGAGGTGGAGAGGAGGGAGAATACGATGAGCAAAGTGAAGTATGAGATTTGGATCAGCGAAATAGTGATTAATTCAGAAGAGATCATATGGTACTGAGGTGTGTTAGGGTTAGGGTTAGGGTTTGTTTCTTGAAATTCTTTTCCATTGTATGGAATCATCTTGAAGAGGAGGTGGGAGAGTTTTATGTATGTGAGGAAGATGAAGGAGAGAGGAAGGATCAGTGTTAAGATGGTTTGGGTGAAGATTCTCTTCCATGAAATAGTGATCATAGGTTCTTCTTGGTTGGTGTCAAAGGACACAAGATATTGCTTCTCTTCTTGTTCTCTATCCATAGCCTCTGATTTTCTTTTTGAGTTTTGGTTTGCAAGATGATGGAGGTGATTAATTGTTGAAGATGAATGTGTTGTGATCAAGGCTTTTTATATATAGAAAATCAAAATGGGCTTAGACGTTAATGTTCAAATAACTATTACTTTTCAAATTTAAATTTCAAATTAATCTTCTTGAAGATCATGCATGTCTCTACAACCTAGCTGAAAAGGATCTTGTAACGCTTGTTTAATCTTTCTCTGATTGATCTGGATAAAGAGTTCTTTTGGTGAAAAAAACTATGATAGAACAAGAGATGATAATTATTATATTTAAATGTTTGTTGTTTTGATAAAATATGATAACATGATCAAATATCTTGTTTTATGACTGATTTTAGAAACCAATAAAATGACAGATATTAATATTTTAGATAATCATCATTAAACTCTTGTAACATTAAAATTAAAGATATATTTGTGTTTTAGTTTAAAATATTTTAAAAATAAGTCATTTTCCTTATCATCATTGTTTTTTCTCTTTCCTTTTTATCTACTATATTCTTATGTTCGTAGTGGAGTATTTTTTTCCCCTAAATTTTAAATTAATCAATTAAGAATATTTTCTCCTCTTATTTTTAAAAAATAATTTTCATAATAGTCTTTAAATTATTTTCAATTTAAAAGTTGAAAAAAAAATTCTTATCATCACCCTTTCTGAACTTTCTTGCTCATTCTTATATTCGTTCCTTATTTTCATTTTAGTATTTTTAAATTAGTTTTTGTTTAAAAATCATTTTATTATCATTATGTTTCTTCTACCACTTTTTCTTTTTTTCTGCATTTACTATTATGTTTGTGACGTTAGAATCAATCTTTAAATTAATTTGTGAAATATCTTTAAGAAAATATTGAAAATTATTTATTGTTATCAGTTTTAAAACGTAGTTTAAAATTATTTACTATTTAAAAATTTATTATTTTTTTATCTTTATTCTATTTTTAATTTCTCTTTATTGTGTCTTTGTGATATCGAACCACACCAAAAAAATAAAAACATCTTTGTGATATTGAAGCGAGAATTTATTTTTTTTTAAAAAAAGTAAGAACATATTTGTTTCCTACCTATTAAAATTAATTTTATTTGACAAATTTTTAAGGTTAATTTTTGCTTAAAAAATTTTAAATATCGTTTTTGTATTATTTAATTCTTTATTATTTAAAATTAGGCTTTCGGAGGAATTTGGGGTAAAGACTAATCTTGTTTTTCTATCATCAAATTACATAGATAGGTTTCACCGTTTCAGTTTCATTAACTTGTTTGAAAGCATTATGGATAGTGGCGGTGAGTGTGGGAGCTTAATACGTGCCTGGCAGCGGTGAGGCAAGTGGAAATAGGAATGTGAAGATGAAGGTAGTAATATCTTTGGCTGATAAAGGAATTTTTGTTGTCATTATTGTATTTTGAAGGTGATTGTAACGCTATCGAAGTTGAGGAGGACGATGGTATACTAAAGATTAGTAACCATGTCCGTTTAATTTGTACTCGTTGGTTCATATTCTTGATGAGGAATTTGTGAGGTAGTGTGTAGAGGTGGGTATACGAATTTATCTACCTCGTCTAAGTCTGGTTTGCGAAACTCTCATTTTAAAACGGATCGGATAAATCCGGTATGCTAAAATAAATAAACTTTTTTTTAGAGTTTGTATCCAGTCTGCAAAATTCGCAGGTTTAACACACCATACGAGCCTGTACATACACATATATATTTTTAAAAATAATTAAAAAATATCAAATACTTTTTAAACTAACTAAATTATAATATATCATACTAAAAAATATATTATTATTTATAATAATCTAAAACATTAAATATTTTCACTATTAAAAGTGTAAAATATCACAATTTACAAAAAAAAAAAAGTCACAATATTAACATAAACTAATAGCCTAAATGACAATTTTTCTCCTTTAAACAGACTATAGGTCAATCCCGTGAACCCGTAAATTTGGTTAAAAAAAGGTTCAAAACCAGCACGGACTTGGCGGACTTGGAGGCCTGCGGACTTGAGTCCATATACCCACCACCCCTAGTGGTGTGCGCCTTGGAAGGGGTGAGAAGAGAGTGAGGTTAAAACTCATTGAGTCTAAACTACAACGAAGTTGGATAAAGATAAGGTCTATTCAGATTGTAGGCGTGTCAAATGGTTTTTTCCTCGTTCAGTTTACAATAAAGGAGGATTATAGCCATACCCACTCTCTTTGAAGGACCTTGGATAATGGTTGGCACTACATTATTGTCTAGAGATGGCAACCCTTTTTTTGGAAAGTGCAAAGAAAACCACAAAAGTAGTTGTATGGGTCGGTATTCCTCAACTGCCTATAGAACTCTATCACGATATGTTCTTAAGACGGACGTGGTCACTACTAGGAAAGGTGCTGAAAATTGATAGGCTAACACGAGGTTTGTCCATTTATACATGGAAATTGATCTCCAACAATAACTAGTTCCCAAGATTGAAGCAAAAGGGGTGACATATAGTGTGGAGTAGGAAGAGTTGCATCTTATTTGCTTTGAGTGTGGGAGGTATGGGCACAAGGCTAATCAGTGTCCCATGAAGAGTCCAATTACTCAAATACAAGGCCATGGGGAAAGAGATAAAGGTGCACCGGTGCCATCACCACCATTAAAGACCAGCATAGTGATCCAACACCTGTAATGGAAGACAGACAAACAATTAATGGTGATAAATCAGATCTTAATATGCAACAAACAAATAGGAACGATTATAATAAGGTAGTGACCGTTACTTAAAAAAAATTATTTGGGGCTTGGATGGTTGCAAATAAGATTCTAAGACATAAGATGGTCAAAAATTCCCAACCAATTAAGAAGCCCATCCATGAAATTAATCAAGGTAACCATTTTTATTTGCTAAGTGGAAATTTGGAAGGGGTCCACGTGGATGATGGAAAGGGCGTATATGATGTAGTTGAGGTGCAGATAGTTAACATTTCCTTGTATTATTGGCTTGTATCAATTTTAGAATAAATGTTTTTGTAATTATTTTTGTTTTCTATTGTATTCTTTTATAGAGGCTCAAATTTGAGGATTATATTTTTTTTTAGATTCAAGTATTTATTTTCCTTATTCTAATAAAAAATTTATTATTTTCTTAAAAATTATTTACTATTTTTATGATGGGTTATTATCGTAACAAAGGACGTTAGAATTTCAATGTTTATTTGTTTCCTTTTAAGAAAGCTGGTGGAAGTGCTCCTAATAAGGCCTATATGGCTTAATTTAGTAATTGTTTGTCGGTTGTAGTCTCGAGGACTTAGGGTTAAGGAGACCCTTATATAGATAGGAAGGAAGAGGATTGATAAAGTGGTGGGAGATTTGAAGTGGTTAGAAAGGTTTCCTAAGTCCTTTGTTACTAACCTGTCCTCTTTTAAGTCGAATCATAAAATTATTATGCTCTATTTAGTGACACCAACAACACATGCCAGAGTGGAAGCCTTTTCGATTTTTTGTTGGGTGGCTTGCGAATGAATCGTTTCAAGGTATGATAAGGGATGCTAAGGTGTCGGGCTCAACCCTGTTAACAAATTCCAACAACTAGCTACATGTTGGAATCAATCCTGTTTTGGTGATCTATTTTACAAGAAGTGTCCACTCATTGTAAGGATAAAGGATATTAACAAGAACTTGACTCTTCGGGATGATGGCTCCTTTCAGAAGATTCAGAAACAAATATGGAGGGAGTATAAGGCTATTCCACATCAAGAAGAATTCTATTGGTATAAAAAAGCACGTTGTGACTGATTCCAGTTTGGGGACTGAATACTAAATTCTTTCACAATAGTACTCTTACGAGGAAACGGAAGAATATAGTGGAGGTGTTGATGAACAACGATGGACAACTTGTTATGGATGGCCTTAGTATGCAAAGCATTGCTCGAAATTAGTTTCAACTCTTATTCACTGAGAAAGGTGTGTCCCAAAACTAGGAGTTCCAAAATGCTTTCCTGAGTTAAATATGGAGGATATTAGAAGATTTCAGGACCTGTTTTTAGATGTTGAGATTACAATTGTTATTTTCAGTACGGGACCGTCTAAAGCTTGAGGACCTTATGGACTACATCCAATTTTCTTCCAATCAAACTGAGAGGCAGTTAGTGTGTCAAATATTTGGTTGTGTTATAGTGACCTGCTAAAATTCATGACATAAATCAAACACTGTTGGTGCTTATTTCAAAGTGTCAAATCCCTATGCTTATAACACAATTCAAACCCATTAGTCTATGTAATGTCATCTATAAGGGGATTACAAAAGTTATTGCAACAAGGCTAAGAAGTGTCATGCCCTATTTAGTTAATCCAAACCAATGTAGTTTTGTGCCTAGTAGACACGGAACATATAATGTAATCATTGCACAAGAAATTTTTCACTACATGAGGATTAAGAAAGGCAAGACAGGGTTGATGGAACTTAAAGTTGACTTGGAGAAAACATATGATCGTCTTAATTGGACATTCTTGATGGACACACTAAATGATATTGGGTTTAATTAGGACTTTTGTAACATCATTCTATACTGTATTTTTTTTGTGAATATGCAAATACTAATGAATAGCAGTCCGACGGATGACTTTCAAATTTCCAGAGGCATCAGGCAAGGGGATCTTTATTCCCTTTATCTATTTGTCTTATGCATGGAGTGAATGACACACCTTATTGAGTAGGAGGTCCAAAACTTGAATTGGAAACATATCTGGTTAAGTAAAAATGGGCCACCCATAACTCATATCTTTTTTGCCGATGATTTACTATTGTTTGCATAAGCCACAAAAAGCGAGTTAGAACACAATTATGAGGTGTTTGGATGCATTCTATGAAGTTTCTAGCCAAATGTGTTTACGATCAAAATATGTCTGTTTGTATCAAGGAATGTGTCCCATTTGTAGGCGGGGTTTCTTAGTAACATGTTAAGTTATCAATTCACAACTAATCTTGGCAAGTACTTGGGAGTCCCAATGATGCATTACAAGAAGAAGCAAGCTTTCTATGATCACTTGCTGTAGAAAACCCAATGACAACTTAGTAATTAGAGAGCAAATTCTCTGTCTTTTGCTGGAAGGTGTACTTTGGCTCAGGCAGTCATTGCGGTGTTACCAACTTATACAATGCAAACAATCCTTTTACCAAAGCAGATATGTTTCAAGCTGGAAGCTATGATGTTTGTTTGAGGTGGTATTGACCACATTCGAAAATGCCACTCCATTATTTGACACCATTTTTGTTGTCCACTTGATAAGGGTGATTTAGGGTTTAAATACTTGGACTAGTTTAATCAAGCTTTGGTAATGAAACTTGGTTGAGGGCTAATAAATGAACCAAATGCCTCTGATCTTTGGAATGGAATATGAAAGGTCTGAAAATGGGTTGAGGAAGGGGTTCAATGGTTATTGTTAATGGTCGTCGGGTGAAATTCTAGTGGGATAGGTGGCTTCCTTGAGGGTTATCATTGGTCAGCTTGTTGGAGATACAATGGATGTAACTCAAAATGACAAGGTGATGGCTCAATTTGCTGAAGAAGTTTGGAGAAGATCACACCCTAACCTGGCCCAAACTTTCTTTCTCTTGGGTTTTGGGGTTAGTTATCAGGCAACATGGATGACATCTCGGTATGTAATGGAGTTCCTTGGCAAGTGATGTTCTCAATTAATATTCACATGATCTGGAAAACACGTAATGGTTTTGTTATCAATGGCAAGCAACTGTTGTTGATGGGATTGCTGACTTAGTGATTCATCATGGCAGGAAAATTTTTCATATTCATAACCTTGATCTGTTGCATGTCCCTTCTAGGTACGACATTTAACAGGTGAGGTGGCAACTACCTATTGTTGGGTGGCAACTACCATGTTATCCCAAGCATAGGGAACACTGATTGTTCTATCAAACCTCAAGGTTAGGGTGCTACTTGCACCGGTGAAAATGAAAATGGTAGGTGATTGGATGACTTCGTACGAAACCTGGGATCAATTGATATCACCATGGCAGAATTATGTTGGATAACTTCCACCCTTCACTATGCTTGGTATAAGAGAATTCAAAAACTCTATGTTGAATGCAACTCCAAAGTGGTTATTGGGTTTCTAAGTGGTGGAGTCATCTGATCTCACTTATATTGGCCTTTATTGCGATCCATTAATGAGTAGGTTTGTAAGGACTAAGAGACTGTGTTTGTTCATATATCTAAAGAGGTTAACATGGTAGCAGATAAATTAGTAGTCATTGCTACCTTGTTTCGTTTAGGCACTCATATTAACCTCTTGGTGCTTTTGTTGTAGAAGGATCTTATGGGTGTAACCATAACTCGCAATGGTTGCATGTGAGCTTAGTGTTTTTTGGGTGCGTAGCCCTCCTCAATAATAATAATAATAATAAAAGCATGTATGTGGTGAGATATTGATCAAACTTGTACAAATGAACTTGATCATATTATACATAGGATCAATCCAATGATAAGAAATGTCTAAAGAAAATTTTAAAAAAATTAATGTGATAATTATGTGTGCTTGATAAAATGTTATAATAATTTATAAGTTTATTTGACTAATTTATAATTTTTTATTAAAATAAATTTGTTGGTTACACAAGTTTATTTTAATAGCTATATAATTTATTTCATAAATTACTTAAAGTAACTTATAAAAATAAGCTATCTCATAAGCTACTAATTATTTTTAATTTTTCATTTTGCTCCTTATTAATACACCTAAGACCTTTTTTATTCAATCAATTAATTATATTATTATATTTATTATTTAATTTTATGAAATACTTTACCTAGCTTATGAGATTTTTCCTTTTCACCTATATGTTCCAACTAGCTTATTAGTTACAACAAGCATATAATATAATTTTACCAACATGTATATTAGGATTTTTTTTTTAAAAAATGTGATAAATGTTTCCAACATATAAGATTTTGTTTTTATAAAAATTAATAGTAAATAACTTTTTTATTAGACATAAAATTTGGATGAGTGTGAGTTCTATATTTTTTCTTGCATCTCATTTTATATTGAAAAAAATATTTATACACTGACATCTTTTATATATATGATAAATTTATTAACTTTATTAATTAATATTTTAAAAATTATATAAATAAAATATTGTTATTTCAACGATATACTAAAGTATTTTATATATTAGATATTAACTTTTTTTGTCTTTCTGATTTGATTTTTTCTGGATATATATATATATATATATATATATATATATCTTATTGAAAAGGGAAAAAAATAGCTTCATATCGTAGATTTTTAATTAATTTCTATAAAAAATTAAAAAGGTGTAACTTAATTACTTCCGCAGTTCAACAGCATTATCTCTAGAAGAAAAAGAAAAACTCTCTTCAAATACAATCTTGGAATAGTTCATATCTTTATTATGGCAAGTTCTTGTATGATGTGAATTTGAATAACTTTTATCTTCGAAAAATTAATAACATTAATTTCAAACACAATTTTTTATTTATTTATTATAACGTTATTATAATGTTAGTTTTTTTCCTCTTTTATCTCAAACTAACTTAGGATTAGTTTATTTGTGTTTAAAATAAATAGAAATTCTTCTATAATAGAAAATAAATTTTTATTTAGTTACAATCATAATAGAAGGCTATGCATTTTTTAAATATTTTCTCTCTCTTCTATAATTTTAAAAATAGTTTTGAGTTACTTCTTGAAGAAGAACATAAAACTTTTTTTTTTTATTTTGATTCTTGAAAGAAATTTAGATAAATATCTTAAAAAATTTTATAAATAATTTTTGTTAAAAAAATTATTTTTTCAAGATATAATTTTAAACAAATATCTTATTACTTCTATTAGATAAATATCTTAAAAATTAGTGATCTTATAACTTTTAATTTCAAAGATGAATTTCTTATAAAATCAAGAAACCTTATTTTACCAGATCATACATCAATCAACACTCTATTAGATATTATGTTTCTATGAAATTACTAATTTTAGTGAGTTATATTTCTAAATTAAGATAAAGTAATTAAGGATTAGTTTGTTTGTGCTTAAAAAATTAATTTTTAAAATTGTTTAAAAAAATTTGATTTTAGTTTAAAGACTTTGTATAATCAAAAGTAAATTTTCATTTTGTTACAATTATAAAAAACATTTTTACGTTTGGCGTGTCAAAAAATAAAAGGCTTTGCATTTTTTAAAGATTTTTTTTTCTTCTATCACAACTGTTTTATCTTTTAGAAACAGGTATTGTTTCTTGAAAAAAAAAAAACATAAAACTATTTTTTTAAAAATTTTAAATAAATATTTTAAAAATTCTTATAAAATGATTTTTTTTAAAAGTGATTCTCTTAAAAATCATTTTAAAAAAGAACTCTAAATAATAAGTAATATCTACTAAAATTGATAACTTCTAATGAATTTTATCTGCTAAGAAAATGTTAATATTTCTCTCTGGTTGAACCTTTGTACTCATTTGTAGATACTCTTCTCAATCCATGATAGGACTTACAGATAAAGTAGAACACATTTTCCACAACAAGCCAAAAGAGGAACAAACAAGACAAGAAAAACAAACAAAGAACCCCAAATCCTACCCCTAAACATGACTTACTCCATCTTTTCACCACCATTTCCTGCAACAAAAAACCTTATCGAAAACAAGACATGCCACGTGAGAGAAAAATATGATCATTGACAAAACTTTATTCCCCAACATGATAAAATCTATGCTCTTGGTCAAGGCTTCAACCCTAGAACAACCCTAAATGTGTGTGTTGGGATAATAGTTGGAAAATTTAGTTAGATTGAGTTCATTTGGAGTTGATGAAAAAACAACTCAATAAAGCTTTAACTCAACTCAAATTTGTTATAAATTTTACTTTCAATTGGATGAAAAAAATACTAAACAAGTTAACACAAGATTCAAGAAAAAGTCAATTGAAATTGAGACTTGCATTGTATATCAAAATCAAGACTTAAACCCCCATTTTTATCATGAAAACTAGAAATATGGTCAAAATTAGTATATGGTGGCAAGAAAGCAAAGCAAGAAAACAAAGCAAGAAAACAAAGGTAGCATATATAGAAGTTTTGTCAAAGCTTCTTATTCCAAACCCTTTTGGGGAAAACACTCATGACCCTTTTGAATATTACTCCTAGAACACTAATGCGGTGGCGAGGAGGGAAAACAAAAGAAGAAAAACGATGTAAATAAAAATTTGTGTTATAGAATCTATGTCTTTGTCTTAATTGTGGTTATGGTGTTGAGTTTTGTTATTAGGGTTGTGACATTCATTTTTGTTTTGAGTCTTATTGTTTAAGAGGATGTTATTGGAGACTTATATGTGAATTAGGAGGATTAAGGAGAGAAGGAGAATCAAAGTTAATATAATTATAGGAAATAAAGAGTTTAATATTTATATATAACGTAAAAGAATTTTACATTTACGATGTTCAATCACAATTCAATTCTTGTAAATACATAAAACTTAACGCACACCAAACCTCACCTTTATATACAATTTCACATTAATATGGTAAAATATTAAATTTCTTGTTTGTAATCTGACATCATATCTTCTTTTGAATTATATTGCACCAAAAGTTTTTAGATATATACCAAGAAAAGCATATAAACGTAACTCCCCCACCATATAACTTTTATAAGATTCAGTTGTCAAAAATACACATATTAAAAAATAAAGTAACTTAGTTATTTATTAATAAATTATCTTATATTATGATTTATCTTAATATGTAAGGAAAGTACTTTATCGTCTTTTTAATCTTTACATGAGAAAGAAAAAAAAAAAGGTAAGGATGTTTAGTAAAAAAATAATTAATAGATAAAAAAGAATCCTATAAAAAACTTTCCAAATGTCTTATAAAATGGAAGTGGTGTGTTACAAGTGATACCCACTTATTAATTACAAAATGTGTTGTAATATATACCTTTGGCTCTCTCATAATTTCCACGGCATTTATAGCCATTTTGTATCAGAAAAGAGAAATTTACTATATATGACTCATTGGTTACAAAATTATATTAACTTCATAATGATTTCAAATTAATGTAATAACAAAAATGAATAAAATAATTATAATTTATTAATTAATTACATTCAAAAAAAGTTTAATGCATGAGATTTAAAATTTGAAAATATTAGTGAATTTATATATTGAACATATGGATTATATTTTTAATATACCTTTAAAAGGGGAAATTGTAACACTTCAAATTATGTCCATAATATATTTGATTTGATTTTTTTTTTTTACAAGCTAAATTACTTACTGCCAAAGCTAAGCATCACCATGCCCGGCCCAATGAAGGAAAATACAAACGCTGTTTATATGTTTTAAGGCCTTTCTATTTCCACAACCCTTTTTTTACTATTCCACTCATTTTAGTTTTAAGTTTTATTATTATAAATATTGTTTATATCAAATATACCCTTACACATGTAACAGAAAAAAAACTATCCTTACATATAAAAAATAGAGTTTAATTGGTATACACTGTCAGTGTAATTTTACACTGACAGTTAATCATAACTTTTCATTTATGTAACTTTTAAAGTACTAGTTAGTAAAATCAACAAACTTACCATGAATGAAGGGTTGTGATTTAATGTTAGTGTAAAAATCTTTACACAGTGTATACCAATTAAACTCTACAAAAATATACATCACCCTATTTTATATATTTTTCATCTATTTTTTTTCAAACCTTTCTTTATTTCTTTTTATGAGTTTAATTAGTATACACTATCAGTGTAAAAAGATTTTTACACTAACATTCAATCGTAACTTTTCATTTATGTGATTTTTAAAGTAGTCATAAGTAAAATCAACAAATCATGAATGAAAATCTTTACATTAAGATTCAATCGTAACTTTTCATTTATGTGATTTTTAAAGTAATAGTAAGTAAAATCAACAAATTTACCATGAATGAAGGGTTGTGATTGAATGTTAGTGTAAAAATCTTTAGTGTATACCAATTAAACTTTCTTTTTGTTCCATCTTTATTTTTCAAATGTATTATAATTTTATCTTAACACCATTTTATTAAACTCTTGTTTTAAATTTCATCGCACAAGAAAAAACACCATAATTGAGACTTTCAATAACTGTGAAATCTTTCTTTCTTTCTTTTTTATTTAAAAACATTCACGATATTACATAACATGAATTGTATCATCTTTTTAAAATTTAATTTTCCATAGACTACTTTCTGAAACACATGTTTATTTTCTAACAATCTGAACATTACTTTTTGAAATAATAATTTGTATTTTGAAAAGTACATTTGGAACACTATCTAACAAGTGTTCTGAAACTATTTACGGTATAAATATCTCTTCTAGAAAATAATTTTCAGAACATATTTCTAAGATATTGTGTTCTAAAAAATACTTTTTAAAATACAAACTATTGTTCTAGAATTTTTTTAAAATATTTTATTTTTTCATTGTCTCTTTGATTGTACCAAAGAAAACTTGAGAATTACTTAAGTTAGTGTCAATGCATGGATGGTAGGGAAGCGAAAGAAGAAATGTAAGTATGTTTTCTGCCTTGCTGGATGTTGGGGGGTTTGGATAGCTAGAGGCGGATTCTGTCGATATTATGATGACTATAAAAGTAATTTTGTGAAAATGGTTAATGTACTCTTTTGGTTTTAATAGTGGGTGTGTTTTTTCGGATTGGTATGGAAATCCTAGAATGTGCATGTTAAACATTAGATAGGATTTCCAAGTCATTGATGAGCAACAATAGAATTAAGAGTGATGCTCAAATTTGTTTGTATAATGCGGAAACACTTTGTTTCTTTACTTATTTAATAAACTCTGTGTTTTACAAAAAAAAAAAGTGTCAATGGAAATATAAAAAACTATATGAATGAGTAGTAGTGAAAGAACATAATATTGATATTCATTCTTCAATTAGGATGACTAAAAAAGGTGGTAAAAAAAAATTGAACAAGTGATGTTAGAAGAAGATAAAACCCTAGCTTTTGAGAAAAAAATTGAACAAAAAACAAATAAAGGCATTGAGGAGAGATGAATAATGTAGAATAGAAGAGTGTGAGAAGAATATTTAGTCGTAGAAATTAACACGATGAAAAGGAGATGAGTGTGTAAAGACAATAGGTTTAAGAAAAAATGTACGATAAAAATAAAGTTTAAATTAAAATGGTTATTTAATTAATTTGTCCTTTAAATAGAGAAGAGAGTGCACTTTAAAATAAGGAGAGTGGAAATAGCTAAAGCCCTGTTTTAAAGCATCAAAATTCAAAACGGTACTCTCGTCTCAACTAATAATATTATAACACTGGCTAAGGTAGGTAGATGGAAGATGAATAACATTAATACTTAGCACAATTATAGTAAATTTAAAATATAATTTAATATAATTTTTTTGTGCCCACAAAATAATATCTATTGGGTTTTCGTCCTTTAAATATTGTGTTTTGCATTTCATCTTTCAAATGTTTTTTTTAGTTTCTATTGTGAAACAACAAATATTCTTTTAATTAAATAACTTAAATAGTCACTACATAATGAGAGAGTATGAAAGAGATATTCTATTTTTTTAAGTACAAATTGTGTTTTTAATCTATTATCTTTTGAAAATAGTTTATTACATTAGATAAGTTTAAATGATTAAAACACGTTTTATAAAAAAAATGTTGGAAATAATAGTGGATTGGTATTAATCAATTATATTTTATCATTATCTGGCAATTTAAGATTTGGCAATAATCATTCCTAGAGTTTTTTTTGTTCTTGAAGATCAAGAACTTCAATTCAATATATATGAGGTACACAGATTCTCTTTCCTTTATCTTTTTATATTTAATTCTCTATACATACTATAATCTTGTATCTATTGATTTAAGGTTTCTTTTATTTCCATCAATTGGTATCAGAGCCAAATTAGATACATATTATGGTTGTTTTCTATTAGAGAATCATGGTTGTTTTCTATTAGAAAACTAAATTTGAATTGAAGATTTTTTGTGTATAGTTCATTATTATCTTTTTCACAAAAAAAAAAAGGGTTTACGCTACTTGTTATTGTTAAAATAACATGTTAAAGTTTCATTCCCTTACTCTTACATGGGTAAATTATATATTGGAACTTCTTTTTAAGCGCTATCCCTTTAAAACCTAGTTTTCTTTTAAATAATTACGGGGTAAATTGTTTTCAAAATTACTTAATAGTTTTCCTTTTTTTTATGTTTGACCAATATGAGTCATTTGTGTGGGCAACATAATATATTTGTGATAACTTTACTTTGGAAAGTGTTAATGGGGTTGCATGAACTCATTTTTATACCCATATTTTTGTGATTTGGTCAAGGGAGAACTTTGTCGTTTTGATACGATCATGTATGATGATTTGTGTGTTAAATTCATTTTCAAAAGCATTGAATGTGGTTGCTAATTTTTTATATTCTTATTTTTTCACAAATACCATATTTATTTAATATTTTTATATTATTGGTATTTTTTAGTATAAAAAAAAATTTTGATTAATTCAAGATTAAATTAAAATTTTTTTTTACTATTATAATCTTGAATTTTTGACCTATTTTTATTGTGATAATTCTTTACAGTATTTGTATTCTCCAATTATACTGTACTCTCTTTAATATTGAATTATCATTTATAAATTGATTTTAGGTTATTTTATTAATTATGCACAATCTTAATTGTCCTTTTCTTATGAGCATAATTTTCTTTATTAATTTGCATTATTATTACTTGTCTATCATGGGTATGATAATGTGAATTTTGTATGTTGGTCATATAATATATATGATTAAAATTATGCAAATTTATTGGACAATATGCATAATTTCTTTTTTCATTTACATAATTATAATTTCACTATTTTGGATGCATTTATGTGAATTTTGTGATATAATTATTTTTTTTATTGCATTGATGATAACTATACTCTATCGGTGTATTGTTATTAATGTAATTTGGTGTTCTACAATGTACTTTTCTTGGCTTATGTTAATGATTTTTTTATACCCTATCGGTATTAGGATTTTATTGATATAAGTTATAGTACATTGTAATTTTTTTAGGGATTCTCTTTTAACTGAACTTTTAGAATTACATAATGTTTCCCTATTTTTGTAATGTTCAATTTATTTCCCTCATTTGATCATGTTTAGTTATATTTATATGGAACCAAAATTTACACTCTCATTTCTTTTTGTTCCATAATGACTTATAACTTTTAATTGGACATTTTTCCTTCAAAACAAAAAAAAAATGTTGCATTTTTTGTGGTGCATATTTTCTATATATATATATATTGATAAAGAAATAGTTGAATTTTATTTAGCCCTCTGGGTATTTTTTTGTTATGTCAACTTATTTTTTCTTTATCAAGTGGAAGGATTTTGTATATTAGAATTTTAATTAATATCTTATAAAATAAATTGTTGTGATATAAGGTTTTTTACTTTAAATGTCCAATTAATCATATATGTGCAAAAACAAATGTTCTTGATAAAATTATTTTATCACATTATTTGTGATCACATTGTTGGGATCTATATTAAGGATTTTATATTGGTCTCTTGTAAAATATAAAATATTTTCTTGTATAACAAACTCTCTGTTGATTTGCAATATTAGTATGTAATTCTTGTAAGGACAATATAGGAATCCCAAATTTTAAGAGATTAATTTCTCCATACCATATTTTATAATATTGTTAATGGTATTCTTGTAAAAGCTAGAGGCTTTATTTTGGGATATAGAAATAAACCTATGTCCATTATAAATTGTGATGAGAGTTAGAGACTATTTATTATTATATCCTTAATATATGCAAGAATATGTCTCATTCTTCCGCTGCATGTAATCATGTTTTATTCTCAAGTGTGTGTAAATATTGTTTATTGTAGCACTTGATTTTTATTTATGATTACTTGAGAATTTGCTTATGATCTCATATTCTACGTAAAATTATCAAGTGATCTATTTTCTCACTCATGTAATTATTTTTTCAAGATCCTCATAGGGGTCAATATTTTTGTAAAGATTGATTAATATGTGGTTAATTATGAAACCATTTGTGAGAATTATTTATTCTTATGGATGAATTTGTAGGTTTCATATTCTTGTTATTTTAACCACTTCTCTCATTAATCATTTGTTATTCTACTACTTTCTAATTCCTTAAGTAGAATAATAGTGAATTTTAATTCACTTTTATTATTATCTTATAAAGTCATCATCCCACTATCACTCAAACTTTCAATACTAGTGTACCCTAATGATAATCCTAATATTTGTTTTGGTATATTAAGGATTAGTGGGAGTATATATAATCTTGTATTATCTCTCGAAACTTATATATTTTTTATTGTCATATAATCTTGTGCACATTTAATTATGATATGACATATTCTATAGGGCTTCTCTATTTATTTTTGTCCTATTTTTATTGAGATATATAAAATCAATTGTATCTTTGTAGACATCTTTAACTGATGTTAAAGTCATTCTTTTGGGTACTGCACATTAATCCTTTTGGCATACAATTATGCATTGTGCATCTCTTTTACCCAAATTTCATATTTTAATTGATCAAAATTTTAGAAGTATATAATTTTGTATCATGTCTTGGGACTTATCTATCTGTATTGTCATATATTCTTGTGCACATTTAATTATGATATGACATATTTTATAGGACTTGACTATTTATTTTTGTCCTATTTTAATTGAGATACATAATTCATTGTATCTTAATAGACATCTTTAATGGATGTTAAGAGCATTTTTTTGGGGATTGCACATTAATTCTTTTGGTATGCAATTAAGTATTGTGCATTTCTTTACCCAAAATTTTACATTTTGTTTGGTCAAAATTCTATAAGTATATTGTAGATGCAATACTCCTATCGTGTATGATTTTCTACTTTGTAAAAAAGTGCTTATTATGATAGTACTTCTATTGAGTACATTTCTTTACCCAAAATTTTACATTTTGTTTGGTCAAAATTCTATAAGTATATTGTAGATGCAATACTCCTATCGTGTATGATTTTCTACTTTGTAAAAAAGTGCTTATTATGATAGTACTTCTATTGAGTACAATTTTGCACTATTGAAGTACTTATGAATTTTTTTTTGTTTGGACCAATTATGTAAGTGTTTGCTCAATTGACTTTTTGTGGCCACAATAATCTGAGTATCATTTTATATAAACTAGGTGTCTATGTGGTTTTAGTAGGGAATTTATGGATTTCCTACTTATCTTTGGATTCTTACATAGTCACTCTTTTTTGAAACTCAGATTAGTTAAATGTCAAATATTATAGAGCATTTATGTAGCCTATATGTAATTACATATGTTATTGGGCTATGATGAATAATTAGATACATGTAAATTATGCTTTCCCACCTATATAATTTTTCGGACTCAAGTAAAAAAAAATTATATTAATTAAATATTTTTTTATTCACTGATCAAATACTTAACTTTGGAGTTTTACAACTCATATGGTTTGGTTAAGTTTTGATGTCTTAGATCAGTAGGAGTCTGAAAACTTTCTTATGAGATATGTGTGAAATAATATCATTTTAGTAATATATCTCTTAGCATTTTTGGATGCTTGAGACCATGTAGTATCATTTTATTGAATTACATTATTCTATATACTTTATGAGAAATATTTATGATATATATCCCTATCGGATATTATTTTGTAGCTCAAATTTCTCATTATTGTCATTCTAGCTTAATGATTTATCTTTGTATTATTGATTAATACCATCCAAGTGGGAGAATGTTGGAAATAATAGTGGATTGATATTAATCAATTATATTTTATCATTATCTGGCAATTTAAGATTTGGTGATAATCATATCTTATATCTTATAATATCTTTATGATTATTTGAATGGGATTATAGTAAGATTGACTCTGTGATGGGTTGAGTCAATCATAAAAAAAGTCCATTTGAGGGGTCTCTGCCTACCCTAGGGGATTATAAATTTGTCATCCCATTAAGCAAATTACAATAACAACAATACACATTATCTAGAATAATCCCCTAGAAAGTAGGTAGTAAAACCCTCAAGAGTTCTTATTGAACTCATATCTCTACAATAATCATTCCTAGGGTTTTTTTATTCTTAAAAATCAAGAACTTCAATTCAATATATATGAGGTATACAGATTCTCTTTCCTTTATCTTTTTATATTTAATTCTCTATACATACTATAATCTTGTATCTATTTTAAGGTTTCCTTTTATTTCCATAAAAAAATTGCACTGATTATTCTGTAAATTTTTTTTTATGATGTGATAATTAGTTGGACTAATATCACTATTATAGTCTTATATTGAAAGAAGTGTTCGCAAGTAGTTTTTGTGGATATTGTTGAAAACCAAATCAACTAATCTAACCATATTGAGTAGATTTTTGAAGAAAAAATGACTTGCTATTTTTGGTTCTTTCCGAGTAATGGGACTTGTCTTAATTGTTTCTTGAAATTAAGAACTAAAAGAAAACCAAAAAAAAAAAAAAACTAAAACCCAAGACGATATTTTTAAATATTAAAAAATTATTTAAGTCTAAAATAAATTTGAACTGATGATCTCAGTTTAGTTTACATTACTGTTAAACTAAGAAACAATAGCAAAACAATCCTTAATAGCATTTTGAGGTATGATTGATGATTGAAAAAAGCAATTTAGAGAGGTTGGATGCTCTGTTTTCTCTCAGGTTGTTCTGTCTCCATCTATTCTTAACAACTTGATGTTAACTGATAAGGCATATATGCATTATGGACCCCATTTTGGATCCATCAATCCCAATTCATCACAACGCTCCAACAAAAACCAGATCTAAGGTCTTTTTCTCCATAGTTTTGAATTGAATGAATAATATATATATATATATATATATATATATATATATATATATATATATATATAAAATATAGACACACAAAGGAGACTATTCATTCTAAAAATAAGTATAAAAGACACATATTTTTTATCTCATCATTTATTTTCTTGAAATTTAATTATTAAAATTAATTATTCATTTAAATAATTGGAGTTAGTGGATCAAAATATATATATATATATATATATATATATATATAGTAATTTTATTGACTTTATCTATGTTGGAGTGTAAGTGTGAGTTGAAGTCCCACATTAGTTAGAAATTGAGAAGTTGAGTAGTAATATATAAGTGAGAAACACCCATAACCTCATGCTTTAAAGTTTCTTGTTGAAGGTGGTGTCATGTTCTCTTATATATGGGTTCGTGTTCCATGGTTATACATTTTCCCGGTATTTAACTCCCTCGAATTAGACCGAATAATCTATTTATATTTAAAAGTCATATAAATGAGAGATTGCGAGTGGTAAATTATTTCTCTTTCTCTCTAGGGGGCATATTTAGGGAGAAACACAAATTTATATGAGAGTACGAGTAACATTTCTCTCACTCTCATATAAATTTGACTTTCTCAAAATATATATATATATATATATATAAAAAGGTAAATTTGTTCAAATTTTTTCACCTTTCAAGATAAAATAGTTAGTTTAAGTTTTTTTAATATTTTGTTAATTAGTTAAAATGAGTTTTACTATAAATTTAATGATAATTTTAATTATTAATTTCTAAAATCAATTATCATAGTTTAGAGGAGTTTAATTCTATATTGACAATTATAATTTAAATTAGAACATGATAATTATAATTTTTTAAATCATATTTCGATCACTGAAGAGCCATTAAGGTATATGCTTTTAGAAGTTTACAATGATTTTAAATGAATTAGAATTTTTTTAACTCATCGATTAAAATTGGAAAAAATGTTTTATAATTTTAGTTTTAAGTGTTTAGAGTTGTTTTTATATCTTAATACACTTTCCTATCCATCTTTTCAAAATTTTTTTCACCTTCTATTTTTTAGTGGTGACAAAATGGATCAAGGTAGTCAAAATAACTAAAATTTACTTTATGAAATTTATAGCATGTTTTTAATTTTGAGCACCGATTAAAAATTTAGGCATTTTTAGTGGGCTTAGCCTTAAAAAATGCATAGAAAAGAAGCGTTCATTGGGTTTAAGATTCATTTTAAAAGCCTAAATTGAATATAGCATTATGATGATGACCTGCAATCTACATAAAGTCAAATACTTAATGAAATTTAGGAGTTTAGCTTTAAATTTTAAACGCTAGTCAAATTTGAGCTTTCTTAGTTTTGTTGTGACTCAATTTGGACAAAGCTTGTAAAAATAAAATTTGTTTAATTTTTAGCCTATATAACTTTTCAGAACCATTTATATTGGCTCATTGTCTAGTTCTATGTGAACTTAAATATTTTAATTTCGGTTTGCCTACTTTTGACCCATTTGAATTTATCAACTCTAGTTATTATCATTGCCATTAAGAATAGTAAATTTTTCAGTATATATTTTCATCATTATTGTTGACAACATTGTCACTATTCTTCCTATTTTTGTTGAGTTCATCATAATTAAACGAGTATAAATTAATTTTAGTTTTTAAAAATTAATATTGATAACAATTCCTAAACAAATTTGTGAAGTCATTATTCCTTAGACAATAGACACCCAATATGCAATAATTTCTAAATCAGTAAGTGTCCATGATTTAAATTCTCCTGCATTGTCAATTCTTTTATTTCAGCAAACATTTCAGTTTTTTTGGCCCACACAATTTTAATCTCTTTTCTATTTTTTTTTTATTAAAAAAAACAAACTAAATGAGATGAGACAAAACTTTATCCTTTTTCAAATTTCTTCCTCACTTCTTTCACGTGTGTGTTAAACCTTCCATGAAATTGGTTATTTAACATAAAATAATTAACTAAAAATAAAAATAAAATACCATAATTAAAAAATTAATCGAGGACTAAATTAAATGAAAAAACTAGAATTCTAACTTTAATATATTAGTTTGTTTTAAATTGAAAAATAATAGAAAAAAATTCACACATTATTTGTCTTTTAAATTTTTTTGAAAAAGTTAATTTCACTAATAAAATACTCCCTCTATCCCGAAATAAATGTGTTCTTGGAAAAAAAATTGTCCCAACATAAATGTTACATTTAAATTTATATTATAATATTTATAAATATTTTCATTAATATTATACTAACATAAATATAAAATTTATTTTATAATAGCCTTTTTCTATTTCATCTTCTCATGAACCTTTTTTGTCAGTGTAAAATTACAGCTCTTATTTGGAAATGGAGAAAGTACATGGTTGGATGGAAATTACATAAATTTCTTATATTTTTTTTTAACATATACGTCAACTTTGCTGTCACAAAAGACATTTCCACCAAACCTTTTTTTGAAAAACATAGGGGAACATTTTAACCTATGAAAGAGTCTAACTAATACATAAGGGTATGGATACCATGTTTTGTAAATGATTAAAAAATATTAAAGTAGGGATAACAGAAAAAAAAAGAATTTATGTAATATTATGAAAAATTAAAAGAATTAGGTGCTGTTTTATATGCTAAAAATTAATATTTTCTAGACATGTAAGTATTTTTCATAGTGAGATGATTCTAAAGTAGGACCAAACTTAATAGAGTTGGAAATGATTTGGTAACAGACCAAGATGTGCCAAGTAACTTCAATTATAACCGAAGAATCCACAAGGAATGATAGATTTCAGACTAAATGCTCATATTACTCAGGTGCAAAATACCCTAATTATTTTCACAAGTTAAAACCCTGTCTAGCAAGTCCAAATTCAAGATAAAACACTATAAGATGGAACATCAACTTAGATTTGACTAATTTATTATTATGTCATTATTTTCTCTCACACACAACACTTTTAGTTTGTGCTCATAGTGACCATGTCAAAAGTGTCTTGTAACACATATTCCATTGTGTACATTTGTATTTAAATTGTATTTTAATTTTCATTATTTTTTATCTACAATAACTTGTATATTTTAAATTCACATTATTATTATTTATTATATACAATCATCTTATCATATCATGTATTATAATGAATTTAATATTATTTTGTTTAAATCTATTATAAACCCTTAATATAATTTAATCTACATTTCATAATCAAGGTTGATCGGATGTGTCTCCATCAAGTGACTGAAAAGAACAAATTCACATAACTCAAACTTCACAAGTCTCAAACTCTCAATGGCCATGCATAGCAATTGCAACATTATCATCATCACATAGAAAACAAAACTACAAATTTGAAATCGTGCAAGAAAGTCAAGAAACCCATATTGTAACATTATCATTATCCAATCGAAAAGTAGCAAACAACAGATTTAAAATCATTGACAAAACCCAATTGTAACATTATCATAATCACACCCAAAAATTGCAAAATACAAAATTAAATTCATCAGACGAACCCCAATTATAACATTATCAGTGTCACATCCAAAGGTTGTAATCGTAAACTTCAAATTAAAAAGGAGAATCCTGGTCTACATTTCAAAACATTTACTAAGAAGTTAAAACGATTTTGTATTTTATTGTGATACAAAAAATTGAACACACGTATGATTTTGAATTGCAATCAAACATTATGATGATGATTTAACAAACATCCTCCCTTTCTCATCGATTCATAAATATCATATTAGTTATATAAACTTAATTATAAAAATATTTATTAAATAATAATATGATGTTTATTGATTAAATGAAACATAAATTTGGAATACAAAATTTTTATTCCTTATGATTTATTTTTACTATATCTATTTCTATTTTTTTTGTTTATTTATATTACTTTTAATCATTAAAAAATTTAATGTAATATTATTTTTATTTGAAATAAAAGTTGATGTAATAAAGATAAAACCTTAAAAAATTATGTAATAAAAGTAAAAAGACATCTTCAAGAAATGTACATAATAGTTTTTTTTTTTAATTTTTATATCTCCTTAACTTTTTACTACACTAGTTAACAAGATCCAATTTAAAATAATTGAAAGGAACCCAATAATAACATTGCAACATTATCATTATCCCATAAAAAAGTTGTAAACTAGAAATTTGAAATATGAATAACAACAATGAAGATAATAAGCAAGGTCCAAAAGAAGAGGTGGTATTAATGGTAGAAGATAATAGAAGAAGAGGGTTATGGGCACGTGAGTTTGGGTGGGTGACACGTGTCCCTACACGTGTAGGTCTTGAGTTCCATTGAAGCTGGATAGAGGTTTCTTATTAGAGGTGCTCATTTCCATGGCTTCATCTTGCTTCTTCTTTTGCTCACCCTTGTCACGGTATATAAAATACAAAACTAGTTGTGCTGCACCCAACACAGAACCCACTCCGTTTGGTACCTAAAGTACAAAACCCCGTTTTGGTCGTTTAGTTATGTGTCCATATCA
Source organism: Psophocarpus tetragonolobus (assembly GCA_037954015.1). Taxonomy (NCBI): domain Eukaryota; kingdom Viridiplantae; phylum Streptophyta; class Magnoliopsida; order Fabales; family Fabaceae; genus Psophocarpus; species Psophocarpus tetragonolobus. The sequence goes on along the minus strand of CM075695.1, from coordinate 28,426,859 downwards.
TGCAATATTCAACTTCAAACAATATCAACAAATTACTTATTTACTACTATCTACTAACTTTTTATAGGATAAAAATAACTTATTTTACTTTCTTTTACTTCTTAATATAGAAAATAAAAGGTATAGTTTGTACAAGTATAAGGAGTAAAATGAATTTGAAATTGTATATGTATATGAAGAATAAAATGAGTTATTAATTTTTATTAGAGTGGAAGTTAAATTTAGTATAATATAAATAATAAATAAGTCATTTTTATTTTAAATTTAAAAGACTTTGTGAAAAAATTAAAAAGAGTAAGATTATGGGTATCTTTGTTTAAATGTTTTTTTCTAAAAAAAGTATTTTTTTAATAAAATAGGTAATATATTTTTTTTCTTCTAAAATATAAAATGCTAATTTTTTCTTCGTAAAATTTATTTGCTTTTTATCTTTCTAACAAAACATTGTTTAAATCATTTTTTTATAGCTCAAATAATTTTATTTAAATCGACATGCACAAAAGTGCTTGCAAAACGATTACATATTGTATAAATTATTTTTAAAAAACTAAAAGTAACACATTTCAAAGAGACAAAACGGGTTTTTTTTTTATATTTTTGAGGAAGCAAAATCAAACATTTATATAAAGTTTTGTTAGAGGGAGGAAAAATATTTTGCCAATGAAATAAGAAATTTTTGTTTGTCTAAATTTTTTCTTTAAAAAAAAAAGTTTTTTTTTTACTTTAAGAAATAAATTAATCTGCTTTTAAGAAAACCTATAAAACTATTTTTTATGAATTTCTGTTTACCAATAAAAATTCAGAAAGTGTTATGCAATAATTTGGTCTAGCTCTAACAATAACAATGATATTTTTTTTTTATCCAATTGAAATTGATAAGGTAATGATAATGAGTGTGGAATCTTACAGCCACAAATGGGTCACGTCCTAGTATACCATAGACAAACCATGATGTACCACAGAGGAACACGAACAGTGACAACAAGAAAGGCATAAACTCCACGCTCTTTGTTTTTATCACTAGCCTCTGCAAAACACAAACTCGTGATGCCAACATTTCAATTCTTTGTACCCAACAACAAAATGAATCTATCACTTATAATCTTCATTCATATTTATGTGATAATGTTTGTAAAATTCTCACTACACACTTTTTAACACATTTTTAATATGCTACTCTTGTTTATTGGACTTTGTTTACATTACAAATTTTTGTAGGTTTTGGTTCTTATTTATCAATCTCCTCCACTCATTCATGATATTTGTAATTTTTTAGATTAGGGTGTGTTAGAAAAAAATATATATTAGAAAGTGGATTAGGAATATCTCTTACTACTCGCCCCTTCTCAAATAGGAAAGGAGATAAGAACAAAAAATAAAAATAAAAAAAATAATATTTTAAAATTTTGAATGAAAAGGTCTTGTTAATTAGTGTTGTGAATACATTCATTAGAGTTAAAACAAAAATATTAAAAATTGTATTTTATTATATTTAAAATTATAAAAGAATGCAATTTTACACAATAATAAAAATATTAATCTTTTTGTTTCTTTAACTAGTGTCCCACAAACAATTATTAAGATTTTTCTTATGAAAAATGATGTACTTCACTGTAAAGTGTAAAGGGCCCAATAAAATCTTAATAGTTAGCAATAGATAGACAAAGACACTTTCACAGAAATACACGTGCCCTCTCAATTTGTGCTCAGCTACCACTATTTTAATGAAAAACTTTTTACAGTACGTATTTATAATTTAAATTTTATTATGTATGATTTTAACTTATAAGTGTACTTAAAACATTAGCAATAAAAATGGAAAGTGTCAAGTTTTATTACATTTGATTGAGCAGAATGAATAAATGGTCGTAAATTTTTTGTTTTCAACTCTTATTACGAGATAAGATAAAAAAATGAAAAGTATTTTGTTTATAAATTTTAGTTAAACTACTATATATGTAAATAAATGAGTATCTTCTCATATGTGTATTCTCCTTCTTATTTTTAAAAACTTATTTTTCTTTTATAATTAAAGTAGTGATTAAAAATTGTAAAGTCTAGTTAAACAAGAGTAATGAGAAGACTTAAAATAATGATTAACAGAAATGGCAACCTGAAAAGCAACCTGCCAAAACAGGAAAATAATGCAGGAGCAAGTTGGCTATGCCATAAAGAAATGATAAGGATGTGAACATAGCAAATGAATTGAATATAGAAAGTGTGAACTTAACTTCCTATAAATAATGAAACGATGATAAGGGTGTGAGACATAGGAAATGAATTTAGTATAGAAAGTGTGAAACAAGCTTACCATAATTGAGAGGGGTGAACCATACATGATGATGGAAAATATGGCAGCTGCAAAGCCAGAGAAGAGTTTTCTGGCATTGCCATGCAGAGCAAGAAGGGACACCAAGACAACAATGGAGAAAACTGCCACCACAAAGGCGAATAGGCCAAGAACCTTGTTCCTCTCTTTCTTGGGTGCAAAAGTGATGAAGATTAGAACATATATGAGTTCAATCACTGATCCTATGCCATTGATGATTGACACAAGTATGTTGTTTGGTGACACAAATGGCAAACCATACCTGTGTGTGGATTGTAAAATCAGAAGAATTTATCAGACCATGGAAAATTAAAAATTGAAAAATACTAGCGTAGAACCAACCCACTGGAAAGTTAATTTCTTTCTCAAATTGAACCAAAGGTTTAGTACCATATGTACTAGCAAGAAAGAACATGGTATGGTTTCTCTAAGGGAAAATTTGGCAAATTAGAGGGGAAATTCAACCAAATTAGACCAAAAAAAGTACTAATAGTATCTATCTATGAATAGAGGGAAATGGAAGAAATGAGAATGGTAACCAACACAAAGTTGAAAGAAAGCAAAGGAAATGAAAGAACTAAGAGAGAAACTTACCAAGTAGAAAGGAGACAGTTGAGAAGTGTCATAGGATAAGGAACACCTGAGAAATCTTCTGTGGATTTGTTCATAATGATCCTCTTGAATGTTATTCTACAAAACCAAATTTCTCAAAATGTTTTGCTCAAATTTTTACTCCACACACACAAAAAGATAGCTCCATGTGCATTATAGAGAATACAGAAAGAGAACAAAAAATTAACAGTTTCATGTGGAAATTATGAGAAGCATACATTGGGGCCAAGAAGAGGAACAAACCAGAAGCATTCCCTGCACCATAAAAAGAACATTGAGAAACCATTAAACCAAGAACCATAAACAAGAAAAGCATGCAAATGCAATAACATCCATTACAACCAAGATAAGAGAACCCCTTTCGTGAAAAGACTCACCAAATATTCCAAACAAGAAGTAAGCAACATCCATGGTGTGGAAGCTAGGATATTAGAGAAAAATATCCTTGAGAGTTGAAGGAAGGAAACAAAGTCTTCTAAAGAAAAAGAGTAGTTTCTTTAGGAATGTTAGGTAACTAATAACTGGCTTCAAAGAGGGGTAGTTTGGAGAGGTTATAGAAGGATTATATATAGAGAAAGAGAAGGATTGAAAGGTAACCACTTTGTGCAGTAAAATACAGAAAAATGTGTTTGATCTTATCCACACGGGGATTCGATGGGAGAACCGTTTTTGTGCCTCAGCCACAGGTGTGTGTCTTTATATATTAAAATTGCACCAAACTAAAATGAATGTAACATTCATGGGGTGACATGCAAAGCAAATCCTAAGAGAAAGATTGAAAGAAAACATTTAAGTGGTCATGGTTCTCTCTCAAACTGATCTCATTGTCTACAAGTAAAAATGAAGACAAAAAGCTTATAACTAAGTGAACAAAATCTAATTAAAAAAAGATTATCTATTTGGGATATCATGTTAAACGTGTAAATTACTTTTGTCCATTTGCTAATTTTTGTCTATGAATTCTTTTAAGTTGAGTCTTTGGACTGGCCACTTATTGGTAATGTTAAGGTAGATTATTAGTATTGGAGTTATCTTTGTAATTAATACTTGTCTTACTTTAGTACTTATACTTACTTCAATTAAGATCGGGTTTGAGCTTAAAAATATGAATATAGGAGCTTACTGGCATGATTTTTAGAAAATGTTTCTTATTTTTAATTTTTATTTCATTTTGAATTATAAAAATGTTACATTATTTTTATTTTCCTCTTTCTAATATGTTTATATAAAAATTAATGAAAATTATAATTTTAATACAATTTTAAAAATAAAACTATGTTTTAGTAATAAAATAAAAAAATAATCATTTAATTGTTGTACATTATCAATATAAACTTGTTACACAATCAACAAATTAGAAATTATTTTTAGTATAATTTTCATCATAATTATTAAAATGGAACTAAACCGGTTGATTGATCAAGAATTGGTCTAGTAACCAAGTTAATTTGCCTAAAATGTAAGAAAAATTTAGAGTTGGTGTGAACTAGTCTAGGGATTTTGAAATCCCACCCACTACTATTTCAAATCTCACCTACTTCTTTAAAACTATTTTTATTATTTCTAATATACTCATAATCCTAATTTCTCCTAACATTGTAACCTTCGGCTGTCACTGCCCTTTTGTCCTTCTCTCTTTAGGTTCATCCTCTAACATTTGTCTCACACATTTAGTGATATTTTGTTAAAAAATGCTTCTTTGGAGAAGCAATTTTTTTGTTTCTTCGAAGACCGCTCTATGTGGAGAAACTCTTCTCCAGAGAAGCAAAAAAAAAAAAAAAACTCAAACTTTAGAAAAATTTAAAATTTTTTTATTCTCATGAGACCAATATTCGAAGAAGAGAAAAAAAAATTCAATTTAAAAACCCTTATTCGGAGGGCAAAAAAATTTGCATATGCAATGTTGATAAGGACATACTTGTCATTTTATTGCAAGTAAGTATCATTTTAAATTTGAGTAGATGAGAATTCAAATTTCCACTAATCTAATGCCAAAACGGGCCAAGAATTAGTATAGAAAATTGTTCTAAACCAATATATTTTAAAAAAAAAATATTTTACTTTATTTTTAATTTAATATAAATTGTTTTAAACAAAAATACATATTTAATAAGAATTACAAATAGATATAACTTATTTTATCATTTATCTTAGGTATATTTATTTTAATATTTATATTTTTACTTCTTATAATTATATAGTATATTAATTTATTTTTTATTCTACAAGTAAAAACTTGTTAGTGTCAATGAACACTATTATATTTCATTTAGATTGTTATATAATATAATATATATATATATATATATATATATATATATATTTTTTTTTAATGCTCATAACTTAAATATAATGTTGATTTAATTTTTGATATAATATAACTATGATATAATATTCATTTAAATATGAATTATATACTCTTATTTTTGTAACAGATATATTTAAAACTTATGTTTAAAATAATTTTTAATTGACCCATGGTATAAAAATGTTCAAATGTGTGAAAATTAATTAGACTCTTTACTTAAACTAAACCAAAACACCATATTTACCCTATTGATATCATGCGAAAGAAAATTAGTAGTAAGATGCGATTATCATTGCGTTGGCTCATTCAGTGTGATCTAAGTCTGACCTTTGCATGCAATCTTTCCTTTCTTTTCTTTTTTATTTTTTTCTTTTCAAAAACAAAATTATATAAGTTCTCGGGTTTTTTTTATTATTTTATTTTACTATTTTTGATAAGTGAGAAAGTAACAAGACAGCAAAACAAAAGGTACAAAACATGTAACAAAGACAATTCATTGATTGTGTTGCCTGCATAGATTGCCTCAAACATGATGGGCATCTAAAATGGCCATGATGTCCATGAAAGAAGATTACACTGTTCTGCAAGCCAATCCAGTTCTTCCTTCATTTGAAGAGAAAATATTAAATATTCTCAAACAATCATCTTATTTATGATCCTAATTGATTTTATAAATTATCTTAACTATATCTAATCAAATTTGACGAATTATTATTACTCAACATTATAAACGACGTGATGATTGGAAATTATATAATAATTTCATGTGTTTGAAAAAAAAAAGAAGTTCATTTCAATTTTTTTTAGTAAGGCAAAATATATATTCAGCAGTTCGACTTGTCCTAATCACAAAATATAAAAAATTACAAGAACAATGCACTTCAAAATAAATAGCTTGATATAGATCCCCGATACCTAATTTATTTAAACAAATATATACATAAGTTACATTGACATATAAACAATGCACTTCAAAATAACTTGTCTACCAAGAGCTTTTTTTCTTTTTTTTTTTATTTGTTCATTTTCACACATACGAAGAAGTATCAAGAAATGTTTTGTGTAGGAATTTGAAGAAGTTATTGTAAAGAAAGGTTTTATATTCAACGGCAAGATGTACTTTCTTCAAAAGACAAGAAGATCGAAACATGGGTTATAGTTCGTCAATATAATAAGAATTCAGAATGAGAAGTAATTTTAGATCAACCGCACTACTTTCAAAAATTTAGTTATATATGTTGTACTATTTTTTAAATATCCATTCACTCTTTGTATTTTAAAAATGACTTTTCCACAATTGTCATCAAATTTTCACTAACCACACGAAGGAACAAACAGAGAAACTAAAAAATGTGTTCTATATAACAAAGTTACGTTTTATTATTTTAAACAATGAAATTAAGAAATTTAAAAACCGATTTATCTATTGGATATTTGTTGAATTGAAATAGAGAAATTGGAAAAAATGAGATTTGGGAGAAAGAAATATAATTAAAAGAAGAGAAAATAGAAAGCTCAAAAATGAGTTAACAAGGAGAGATGATAGGAAGCTCAAATGAATGTGAGAGATTGAGGAAGAGGAGGAAAGCTAAACAATTTCTAAGAATGCAAAAGGAAGAAAACAAATGATAAATCAAAATAAATAAGGATAAAAACTATTTTTTTACTTTTAAAAAAAAAAAAGTGAAGCCTCCCAAAATTGGGGGCTTGAACTATGACTGATGTTGCTCCTTTACTAAGACAGCCTTAGAACTAAACTTGTCTAAGCTTCTTTGATTTGTTAACCAATCTTGTGGTAACAGTGATTTCTAATCAATCTTAATTGTATATACTATAGAGATCTCTGTGTCATGACAAACTCTTCACTGGGTAAGATTATTTTTCTTTACAACAAATTCCACCTAAGTTTATATTAGAGCAATAAAAAACATGTATAAACATTATCTTAATTCATTCACCAGAAACGACAAACAAACAGATATGAGAACAAATGTACATAATTATGACTAGCATATAAATATAAATCATACCAATTGTTTAGGGTGTGCATGGTTGGATCTTAAAAAAAATCAAATTCATATCCAATACAATATTAGGTTGATCACATCTAAGAAATCAGGAAACTTAGTTGCATATTTATTTTTCTTTTATGTTTGTAATAATGCTTATAATTAATGAATCTTTAGTATGTATAATGTTTTAAGTTGTAATTTTTCTATGATTATTAATAAGATTTTGCATAATATAATTTTTATCTTCAAGATTTTCATATCCCTAAAAACATAAATAAAATTTAGAATATTTTATTGATGTCTTTATATACTCATAGTATATATTTTGGATTTTTAAAAATTTAAATAAATATATAATTACTTGGATTGAATGTAAAATCTAAAAAATAGATTTGGATATGAAATCAATCCATTAAAATGAATTAAATACAAATTAAATCTACATATTTGGATTTTTTTTTTTTGCAATCCCCTACCAACCGGTAATTTCCATTAAAAAAATTTGAGTAGACAAAATTGCTTTGGTATACAACTAGAAAAAAATATTTCGGAGATGAAAAACGTTCTTCTTCCTCCTTTCACATCCATTTTGATTGCAAAAGTAACCAAAACATATATTAGACATATAACTAGAATAATTTTTTGTTTTGAGTGTTTTTTTTTATTTAAAAAAATACTGATAATATATTGGGTTATATTAGAAAATATTTTTTTCAAAAATATTTTCAAAAAACAATTAAAAACAGAAAAACAATTGTTTTCAGCGTTTTCAAAATTAAAACTAATAAAAAAATTATATATAAATATATTTTAAATTATACGTATAAATAATTTATAATATTTTTACTAAAATTGATTAAATTTAACAAGATTATTTTTCAAAAATAGAAAATATCAAGTAAAAATAAATATGTTTTCTAAATATTAAAAATTTTAAAATAAAAATAAAAAGTATTTTCTCAGATCAAACCCGATACTACCTAAAGTTTACAGGTTAATATTATTTTATACGATAAATGTCAGTTATTCAGAAAAAAACTAACTAGAAATATGACATTAATTAGAAAAATATAATATTCAAAGAACAAAATTGAGATAGGAAAAGTAACCATGTCTATGCTGCAGTTGTACACAATTTCCCCCAGAAGCTGTGTTCAATTCTTTAAAAATTACAAAACTGAAAAAACTCTTGAAATAACAATAATATTATACTATTATAAATAATAAAGCAATATACATTATGAAATTAACCACATTAATTACAAGAATCAATGTTAAAATCCATGTATATTGTAAATTCTTATTCCAAAAGTACAATAAAACTTTATAATAAATTTTTTTAGCTTATAAAAAAATTTATAAACGTGATTTTTTTTTTTCAAAACTTAACTTGGGTGAAAAGGTTTTTGGGAAAGGATATTATATATAGTGGGACAAGGTTTGAGAAATCTTATCACAATAAACTTCTATATTAATTCCTAAAGATTTGGGGAAGAAGAGAGTAAAAATTAAGAAAAAAGGGTTTCAACTTTGGAAAGCCAAATAAAGAAAAGAATGTCTCACAAAGAGAAAAAGAAGTATATTCGTTGGACTGAAGAAGAACATAGGTAACATGGCTTATACGTTTCTTTCACTCTTAAATTCTCATATGGCTTTGTTGAATTTTCATTGATTCTTTGGTTGTTAATTTCTTGTTTTCTTGACATTATTCAAATCACTCACTTCATTTGTGCTAATTTCATATTAGCGTTTGTGATAAGATAACACAATTGAAAGGTGTTTTTGTATAACTATATGATATATTTTTTTATTTACCAATTTCTAATTTCAATACCAACGTAGTTAGAATAGTTAGCTTAATCATGAATCACCTCTAATCAGTTCAATTAATATTCATAAAAAAAAATCAAGAAATTTATAAGAACTCATTCACTCAACCAATTAGACTACTTTACATAAGATTTCAATTTGTTAGTGAATCTTAGTGACAAGTTTCTTGACTCACTTTGGTCATTGGATATAGTTATAGTACAAATTTGATGGTCTTGATGTTTTTTAATCATTGATTCTTTTTTTCTTTCTGTTTTTAAATATTTAATCTAATTTGATGAAAGAAAGTGACTCATGATAAAAATAAACATTAGATCTATCTTCTTTATAGAAAGAGACTTCAATTTTATTAAAAAAATTCATGATTAATCAAATCGTTTTCTTGACTAATGAATCTACAACACTTTTATTAAAAGAAAATCTTTGTAACACTTTGAACAAAATTTTTTGTTGGTGGCAGAACCATAGAAGCTCCAACCATTAACGTAGAACATTACTTACTGTCATTTAAAGAAAAAATAAATAAATCTTGTTAATGATTATTTCATTCATTGTTTCTTTCTTGTTAGAATTATTAATATCTGTTTTTTTAGCTATTATTTGATCTATTTAAAATATTGAGTTTTATTTTTCCAAATTTTGAAGTATTGTTTCATCCACTATTTCTTTTAGGATTCATGGTTAATAAAATTAAGACTTTGGGTAAATTCATTATTAAAGTTAGGTTCAACATTTTTTTTCTTAATAAAAGATGGAATAATAGTTGCTTATACAAAAAGGGTAAAATATTTTTTAAGTTGTTAAAAAAAATTTTAAAATATTAAATACATACTTAAAAAAATTCTCATGTTTATTTGGTCCCTTTAATTTTAAAATACATTACTTTTGGTCATTTAAGTGTTTTAGATAGGATTTTTTAGAAAGAGAAAAATTATTTAGATAGTTTTTTTTTTTACTAAAAGTGATATATTTAAAAAATAGAGGAACTAAAATAATAAAATTTTCTTATTTAATATATTGAAAATTTTCTAAGAATCTAAAAGATATTTCCACAGAAAAAGATAGAATTATCATGGAAAGAATATGTACTTCATGAATCAATTACAAATTTTATGATTATGACAATTAAGAGAACTAGTATTGAGTTTGTAAACAAATTAGTCTGGAATATGTAAAAAAATAAAAAATAATTTCCATTCTTGATTTATTTTGGTTATGGAATCTTCAATATATATATATATATATATATATATATATATATATATATATATATATATATATATATATATATATATATTTGTCAACAAATGTGAACCTGGAATGCGTTTGACAACCTTGTTTAATGTGATCTAATGATAATAAGGAAAGTGTTTTTCCGCTAATCATTGTACTGATGATGGCAGTTGGAATTAAAATTTTCAATATTCACTATCATTTTGCCTTTTTTTATGACAGGTTATTTCTTCATGGGCTCAAGTTATTTGGTAAGGGACATTGGCAACGCATTGCACAGTTAGCCGTTTTGACAAAAACTCCTGCCCAAATTGCTAGCCATGCCCAAAAATATTTTCTCAATCAGAGTAATGTCAAAGAAAAGAAAAGATCAAGCATTCATGACATAACCTTAGAGAGTGAATTGGTCTCACATGTTGACCAACACAACCCAGAGCATCGAATCCAACTTTTTCATGAAGTGCACCAAGCAAGGGAAATGATAGGCTTACAAAATGACAAATTGGTCCTGCCCTCTAGAGATCAGCAAAATTCAATCCAGCAAATATCTCAGAAACTAAAGTCAGAAGAATTGACAGGATTTGAAGGTAGCAACTTGGTACTTCACCACATTGACAAATTGGTCCTGCACTCTAGAGATCAGCAAAATTCAATCCAGCAAATATCTCAGAAACTAAAGTCACAAGAATTGACAGGATTTGAAGGTAGCAACTTGGTACTTCACCACATTGACAAATTGGTCCTGCACTCTAGAGATCAGCAAAAATCTCAGAAACTAAAGTCACAAGAATTGACAGGATTTGAAGGTAGCAACTTGGTACTTCACCACATTGACAAATCGGTCCTGCACTCTAGAGATCAGCAAAATCCAATCCAGCAAATATCTCAGAAACTAAAGTCAGAAGAATTGACAGGATTTGAAGGTAGCAACTTGGTACTTCACCACATTGACCAGCAGTGTCTTTTACCCCCAAATATGCAACAATTCCCTCCCCACATTGACCATCATTATTTGAATCCTTTCCCTGAATTAATAGATTTATCACCTCACCCTGTTGACCTCAGTATCTTACATTATCTTCAAAGTCAGCAATGGGATCCTCCATCACATCTTCAAAATCAGCAATTTCCTTACTTTGGCCATTATAGCTGGGTCTCAAACTGATCTTTAATTATTTTTTCTGCAACTTTTAAGTGAAAAGGACGAAGAAGACACATTAGTTTCATTTCCTCCGCCGGTGTGTGTTGTTTTTTTTGTTGTTTTTTGTTTTTTGCAGTAAAATATAGTATAGACAATATAGTAAGATGCTTTCAATTTGTGTTCAAATCCCAGTAGTTTGGCAAGCTAATGTAGCTCATTTTATACAACTGTTAATATAATGAATGAGTTTTCGTGACTTCAATATATAATAAACTTAGAATTATTATTTTTCCTGTCAGTAAAACGATGAGTAATCATTGAGCAGATTTGGCACCTCATGAATAGGATGCCATTCTTGTAAAAACTACCCACGAAGAACTCTTCATAGCATATGATGATGACAACAGTCAAGAGCACCTAAGATGAACTTGTGATGAAACAATATTGGAATAATATGCATAATGAAAAGTGATTTATACAATAAATTAACTATCTCTCATGTTATTAAGGCAAAGGCACAGGGATTTCCCATTTGGGAAATTCAACCAAGTTTCTGTTTACAATAGATCCATTGTGCAACCAAAATGTTTCAGCTGAGTGATGAAACTGCCTCACTTTCCTCTGGAGTTCCCACATAATTCCACGCATTGCAGAACAAGATTCTGAATCTGAAGCATACACCCACCAGCACCTAACTTGTCTTCCACGAGCTATTATTTTTTCTATTTCTTCATCTGCAGAATAAAAACATAAATTAGATTTAAAGCAAAAATATGCAAGAGGAGGGGTTGTGTGTGGAACTGAGAAGTGTATTTTGACCTGGTATAGATTCCAGGTACTGCAATAGTTCGGGACCTATTCCACTGGACGGCCATTTTATTGATATCTGACTATAATCAATGACATTTTGAAATGGCAATTCTATCTGATCTGATAATATGACTGGAACGCATTCCTGTCAAATTGAATATGGTTATTGCTTGGTCATTTAAGCCCATCTGGTCTAGAACATAGGGAGGGATAGAAAAAATTACCACAAAAAAAGACTCGTAAAAGCGAAGGGTCCAAGACGACTCCCCACGTGGAGCAAGGCAAAATTTGGCATTGCGCAGGTGTTCAAAATATTCTTTCTTTCCCAACTTGTCAGGTCCACTGAATTTTAAATCTGGACATTCCAACTGTTTATACTTTATACCATCAATACATATCATGGTAAGGATTCATCTTATAGCCTGAACAAGCATAAGCATTTTCTTAATCCAGTCACTACAAAGTATAAACGGAATTGAGAGCAAATCTACATGATTCTGAAAGGCATATAAATGATAGCAGCAGGCAATTTCTCCATTAAAAAGTATTTTGGTGGGACAAATAGCTTTGATATACTACTAAGAAAAAATAGTAATCTGAATAAACCAATAATTTTGCAACAGTCCAGGAGAATGAAGCATTTTAAAAACCTAATTATTAAATTGACAGTTGGATTAGATCCACATTAAAGCAGCAATTGGTAATTCTCAGCCATCAACAAGGATTGCAGTAGCATCACTTATGGAATCTCAAAAATAAAAAGAACTGATTCTTTGAAATAAGAGATTACAGGTAGAGATCTACTACCTCCCCTTCCAGAGCATAAGCTCCAAACAATTTCCTTAGAGGATAACCAAAGATGATAATCTTATGCATTATCAATTTCCTAGATAATCTTTTCTTTAATCAACTTCCTATATAATCCAATCTTAAATTTAATTTAAAAAAATAAAACATATCAGCTTTCATAATGGATCACAAATTCCTGGCAGTAAATTTAAATTTAAAAAACAGAGCAGTAATAGATATCAGCTCGCATGATAGATAACAGTTTCTTGTTTTCTTTGTTGTTCCACCTAGTATAGAATCTCCAGTGGCCCAACCCTCACACCCGCTATTTTGCCTTACTAGTTGGACTCTATCAATCAAGTTCACAGAACAGAATCAAATTTTGTAATTTAACAGAATTCAAATTAAAAAACAATCCGGAAAGATAGTATTCTGATGAATGATGGTGACCAATTTTCACTCGGAGAACAAAAACCAAGCAACGAAGATTACATACCTTCTCTGGAAACTGCTTTGAAAGCTTTATAAGCTTAAGACGACCAGATTTTCCTTGTGCACGTCCTAAATAATTAGCTAGGTACTTCCGCTTTGACAGAGGCAAAGGCTGGACCAATCTATCCCCAGTTTTAGTCATACCGTCATCAATATTACCAGGAATAATTATATCTTTCCATGTATTAAAGGCAGTTGTATCTCTCTTATCAGTTCGATCACCCTACAGTGACATGCCAAACAAAGAACTCTTAGTGCAGGGAAACTCCTGTATCAACTGATGTGCTGCTAGTAGCCAAGCCATTATTTTCATCCTCGATGGATAAAGATAAGGGAATATGAAGATCTTGCACAAGAAAATATTACAGGTTGTTTTGAAAGAAAAAAATTCAGATTCCCAAATTTTGTCAGATGAACCAAAGTCCCAAACAGTTATAGCAATGTTTTTGGGAACCAACATCAACATCAGCATGCCCAGCAACATTGATTCCAGGATTAAGCTTTTAAAGTATGCCTCCACAGGCATAGAAAAGCTAGTCCGAACTATGAACTGTGTCATTTCTGAGGACGCTTCTGGCCCCATACACAACCCAAATGAAACATCGGTGCATTGAATAATCAAATACTGTACCCACAAAAGAGGGTGTGAATTTTCAACTGTATTTGTACTTGTGGGATGCATCTAACCTCAAACAGTACAAATCAACATTGACACATTGAACATTCATGTACCATATGCACAAAACAGGTTTATTTCAACTTCACTTGTTCTTGATCATTCCAAAGCTTATTTTCAGAATTACCCTCACTAAAAAATGACAATGCAAAACTCTAGAAACAAATACTTCAGATATGTCAAACATGCAGTCAGGACACATATTAAATTTACTTAATCAAAGTAGCTTCTCAGCTACTGAGATTTTGTAACTTTTTCTTCAAGTACATTAAATAATAAAAAGCTAAATCAAAACCACCAACAAGAAAATGAAGGTAAAACATACACTCACTTAATTTTCTATCAACTTTAAATCCTTATATGATATTTTTACCCAAAAAGAAAACAGAAAGTAGTGAATAAATTATTTCATATGAACCATACATAGTTGCCATATCCACACCATCTCACAAATACATTAATTATCCAGTACTTTGTTCCCTAGTCTGTTAGTGATTTACATGCAATTCCATCTTTGAAATTGTTAAAGACACAATTCATTAAACCAAACAAGCAGCTTGGTTCATAAACATCGTTTACACAATTCTGATAACATACTACAGTTATAAGTTAAAAGAGTTCACCTCTGGTGTAAGAATAATGGAGCGATTTATATATGTTGCCCATGATTTGAACAAGTGAGCACCAGCTCCACTGAAAACAAACAAGACAATAGACACGCATCACCTAGTCACTCTTATCTCTTGTTTGTTTCTTTAAAACCCAATTGCAATGCGATTTTTCCATAATGCAAGCAATAATCATTTTTTAGCTTTTACCTGGGGAAAACAAAGATGTGGTTGCGGCCTCCAGATAAGCGAAAATATGGCATTTGGCTTATGACCTATTAGAAAGAAATTCACTTAAAAAAAAAGCAATTGCAATTTCAATTTCAAGTAAGGGAACAAAATTTAAAATGAATCAATTACTTTGACATAGGTATGGTTAATTTCTTTGTCATTAAGACCACCCATCATGCGTGCACATTTAACATATGATGGAACAAAGAACAGATCTGCTTCCTCCTTCTTCCTCGTCCGTTGCGTCGATTGCAGGAGTAACTTGTGTATTTTCACCTACAAATTAATCAATCATTACCTAACTAATTAATCACAGTTATGAAAAGCAAAGTAGTACTTACCAAAGATAATTGATTGAGTGCATTTTTTTTAGTTTTCCTGTGGAGGTTCACAAAAGTAGTTTTGCCAACTGTTCAGGAACCTTTTTTTACTTTTATTTTGCTTTTATCCATAGGATTTCATTAGAACGAGGAGGCAACATTTCCAACTTTAAACCAAATATGCATGGATGTATTGTAGACTTCTAAGAGGGTGTTTGGGAAAAATTATATTGATTATAATCCAATTCTCAGATTATAAGCTGTATTTAAGAAGTTGATTATTTTTATCAGCTTATTTTTTTCTTTCAACTATTTTCACTCATTTGTTTTATAAAAGCTGATTTTTTTGTTGCATCCAGACAAAATTAACTATTTTCACACTACTTCTCATCAAACTTATTCAAACAAAAAATTGATTCTAAATAATTATAATCAATTATTGATTACACATATATGAGTGTGTCTGCGAAAGATTACTATATAGATTATAATATGTTTTTTGGATTATAAGCTATTTCGGAAAAATAAGCTAGATGTTTTACAATCTAGTTTAAATTTAGAAAAAGTTTGAAAAAATAAGTTGTGAAGCTGAGAGATTTTTAGCTTATGATTTTCTCTCAACAGGTTATTCTTCCTTTCCTTTCTTTTTTTTTTTTTTTTTTTTACTTTTTTCAACAAACTTACTGAAACAAAAATTGATTATAGTCGCTCAATGATTATACGCATATGAGTATATTTGGGAAAGATTACAATTTAGATTATAATATATTTTTTCAGACTATAAGCTGTTTTGGAAAAATAAGCTAGATGTTTTACAATCCAGTTTAAATTTAGAAAAAGCTTTTCATTGAAAAAATAAGTTGTGAAGCTGAAATTATTACTGCCTCCGATTAATCTTATTAGTGGTTTTAACTTTTCTACAATTTTTCAAAACTAACGGAACTTTACTTCTTTCAATGCAATAATTACAAGTTTAATGTAATAATTACAAGTTTATTTCAATATTATCCCAAATAAATACTCATACTAATATAAATTTTGTTTTAATATTGTTTCTTTCAAATTCTCAACTTCCACAATTAAGGAATATAATGGATGAGACATTTTAGTAAATGTATCCTATTAACAAACTCATCCATTGATCGTCTTAATGTGTCTAAGAAATCATTATAGGGAGCAACTTATAATTATTTCTCAACTTTTTTGTTGCATCAATCAACATTAGCTATTTTCAAACATTTTTTAACAAACTTACTTAAACAATTTTTATTATAATCTTTTATAAATAATTGATTATTAAAATAATCTAATTTTTTAAGCTTCTCAAATCACACTCATAATATTAATCAATTATTGAAATAACGAGGTTTTCCAAACACAGTTATACTCATTGAAATAATATAATATTTCAACATTCACAATGTGTTTTAGCAGAGAAAATTGGTAACAAAGATGATAATTACCTGAGTGCCCCATTGGCCTTTGAGGCAAGCTTCTTCGGTGATCTTACCGTCTCTTCCGTACAATAATTCTTTCAAACCCTCGATTTCGTCAATTTCGTAGACGTAGATCTTGAGCGATAGCGATAGCTCCGACGGCGACCAGAGCTGCGATTGCGACACGTGGACGGCGCCGGTGGAGAGTGTGCACGGAGTGAGGAGTCTGGTGAAGAGGAACGTGGCGGCGACGAGGAGGAGGGCTCCGATCTGGTGCGTGCGCGTGCACGGAGGCTGGTGGTGGAGACGCGGCGGCGTCATTGCCCTCCATTTGTTGCTCGCGCTCATCGAAGCTCGCTTTTAACTCTGCTACTGAGTGAGGAAGTTTTCGACGCTGAGGGATTGAATCTGAAACGGAAAACGGATAAGCAAGGAACGGCGTCGTGGAATGTAACGGCGAGTTTCGATAGAGAACGAGACTTTCACGGAAAATGGCTTCACCGTTCCAACTTGTTCCTTCTTTCATTACTCCATTGGATATCTCGTGCTCTTCTTTCATCTAATCAACAAAACGATGTCGTTTAATTGGAGGATGTCCATTGAAAAGAGAATTGATTAATCTTCGTGGAAAAATAAATGTATAAACTTTGTTACGGTGCTAATTCATTAAACATTACAAAGATTGACAATTTTATTGTAAGGTTAAATATTTTTTTTATTTTTCAAAATGTATTGGATGCGAATTCCTTTTTTGAAAAATATTTTATCGATTTTAATTATCGAAATTTTGTAAAATTGATTTTTTGTCTTAATATTTAAAATTTTGTTTATGATTTTAATAAGCTAGTGACTTACCAAGTCATTATATACTTATTATCATTTCCACTTCCATCATTATAGTTAGTGTCACCATCTTTTGTCATAGTCACTAATTGTTATAGTTTTCTCCATTGTTATTCCTACATAAATATCCTTAAACTAATTTTAATAAATCTTTTAAAATAAATATATTTTAAAATTAAAAATTAGAGTAAAAATTGAAAGTAAGTTTTAAATAGGGAAAAAATTTTTTTTGGTCTCTATCTTTTTGCAAAACATGGTTTAGATCTTTTACTTTCACATTGACGAATTTGGTTCTCAAACTTTAAAAATTTTTTAAATTTATGGATGTATTCAATTGGAATTTTAAAAGATTATTTTGTTATTAAAAATATTATGAATTTTATTGTGAATTTTAAAAGAATTTGTAGGAATATAATGACTTAAAAGTTTTTACAAGATTCAATAGATTTTACAGTTTGAATTTATAAAATAAATTCCTAAGATTTTAAAAAATCTACAAATTATAAGAATTTAATAAATTTTATATATTTTAAAAAAATATAAAAATTTATAAGAGTAAACAAAATAATAAATAAATTATAAGATTTAAATAGAAAAGAATAAAACCAATATAAAATTTTCAATATATATATATATATACATATATATATATATATATATTTAAGGGCATGTTTAAGGTGATCTTTAATTAAAATTCAAAATTTTTAAAAATTACAATTTTTTTTGCTTTTTTTTTTGTAAAATTAATTTAAAGATACATATTTAGCAAAGATAATAACAATATCAATTATTGTCTTAATAATGATAGTATTAATGATAGTAATAGTTTGATGCAATGGTCTAGTAGTAATGGTAATTTAATAACTATGTTATGAGGAAAATTCTCTATTACAAATTGATGTTTCATTCTTTTTTAAGCAATTAATAAATATCATATTATTTAATAAATTTTTTTTATAATTTTTTTTATATTTTATATAACTTATTAAATAATATAACGTTTATTAATTGATGGAAAATGAGACACAAATTTAGAATTCGTTCCATTAAGAGCATACTCTAGCCTATGATGATAATGTTTTGTAGTGGTGGTCCATGTAAATAAGTAGTAAAATAAAAAGAAAAAAATTTAACAAAATCTCAAGATTTTGGATGAGATTATTTTATGGTAATTTTTCATCAAAGAGGCATGTGAAATCTTTCAAAATCTCTATTTTTAACAACTATCTATTCAAATTTGTATATTTTTTTATACTATAAATGTTCTTAATTGAATATCATTAAATTTTGTTAGCCTCTTTAAAAATCATAAAAGTGTTGATTGAATATCATAAGACTATTTTTATATTTTTTAAAAATCTTGGTTAATTGAAACCACAAACTTATTTATATATAAAAAGAAATTCACAATGTAACATTCAAAGATTTAATTACAACTCTTTGTTATATGAGTTTTAAAGTATTAATTGATAAAGTTAATAAACTTATTATAAATTAATAGTTGTGATTAAATGTTAGTATAAATTTTTTTATAATAAGAATGTATACTAATTAAACTCATAAAAAAATCTTTACAATCCTAATTGAATACACTTTCCTTAGTCTCTATCAACTTTAAAAAGCATGATGAATTAATATAAAGCAAGGACTAAAATTCATCAATTTAAAAGTATAGGAATATCAACATCGTGAAACATGGATAGTAGATAGTCTCTTAGTAATTCCACAATTGATCTATACATAAAGAGAAACTTTTGATGAGACCCTTTGGTCTAGATATACGCTAGAAAACAAAAAAAATAATGTACAAGAGCATAAATCAAGTTTAACACAAATATTACTAAGAACATTTTTTTTTTCTTTCAGAAACCATAAATTAGTTGTTTTTAAATATTTTAAAATTCACAAATGTAAAACACCCTAAATGGAGGGGACTCTAATCTCTAAATGGAAATCTTCTATCTCCATTTGTCCTCTTTCTAGTCCCCAAAATTAATGTTAAGTTTACTCAAAATAATACAAATATTAAACTTTATTGGAGGGATTTTATATGAAAGGTAAAATTTTAAAATTTGCATGTGTTGACAAATGAAGGGTGCTGCGACATATGCAGCACGGCCCCTGCAAGCCAAACCATTATAGAGCAGACAAAAACGAACATAGAAAAAGCTTCAGTCCTTACAGTGTTAGAATGTCTACAGCATCTGAAGGACTTCTATACTTTTTGTTCTTTACGATAAACCCTTTTCTCCAAATCATGTTACATAAAACAAACATACATTAATTAAAATTTCATAATTTTGTTTCATAAAGACCCATTAGTTACATATTAAATAACTGTTAGTTCATAATCAATTAAGAAGAATTTAAAATAAGTACCCATTATTGTGTAAAAAAAAAAATTATATTAATATTTAATTACAACCTTTTATATATATATATATATATTAATTCATAATAACAAATTTAAGATTATAATTAAATGTGTCAGTAGTGTAAATTTCTTGCTGTGCATAAGCTTTTCTATTTTATAACTACAAGTAATTAAATAAGAAATGGAATTCAAATATTCAAGTTAAGATATTCTCCATAATTTCTTATTAAAGAAAAATGTTCACTTCTTTAATATTTAACACTTTTATTTCCAGTAATTTTCACATATATTCTGTAAAAAAAATATAATAAAATGATTTAAATAAGAAGAAGTGAAATTTTATCCTAAAATTAATTGGTCTAGCATGATTAATTAATAAATAATTTTTTCTTAAAAATATAATGAAAGATTTAATCCTAGCTCTTCCATATTAAAAAGTGTAGGTGGGAAAATGTTAGTTATTTAAATGATATTGGTATTACAATATACTAGCTTCCAACTAAAAAACATCAAAGGAAAAAAATTTAATCCTAGAAAAACGCCCAAAATTTAATATATTAATTATAGATGATATTTTCAACAAATTTTCTTGCTATGCAGTATGTCTATTCAATGAGATTAGGTTCATAAGGAAACACACACTTTTTTTTTTATAATTACATTTTCCTCTTCTTATTTTATCAAATTTGTAAATTTTATCTCATTTTAAAATCGGCATACTTTGTTTATTTTGTCTAAGACCATCAATTTATGTCATATTTTAAATTTAAACATTTTAACATTCCTTTATTTTAAACACTTCTATTTGGTCCTATCTTAGTTATTATGGATGTTTCCCAATTCAATGGTTACAGACTAATCTTGATAGTACTAACTAAATTTTCTTTTTCTGGCACACAAACAAAAATCGAACAAGACCTCTCACTAACCCATATTGTGTCAATCTTATAACCTTATGGTTTCTCAACATTAAACACTTCATTTACACTTATATTTTTTCTATTTCTTTCTTCCTATTATTGTATTACTTATTATTTCCATATGTTTCTCAATTAATTTTTTCCTCACTCACATCTTGAATACTATTTGGCTATTAATTATGTTTTGCCTTTATACATGAAAAAAAAAATTAAAACTTAGGACCTTAATTACATACCCTATATCTAATATCCTAGCAACTTTTCTCTCACTAAATTTAACAAACTCAGAAGGATCCACATCACACCATAAATCCATCGACCTTTTTCAGTTTTCCCAAATAACAACCATAAGAAAAAATGATCACTTCTCTGGTCCCCTCAACCCAATACTTTTGCCACGCTGAAACGTGTAAACATATCCCAATCATTAACCCTAGCAACGCCAAACACTCCCAAGTAAATAACCATTTCACAAAGGGCAAATCGGTCCACAATCACCCTATAAATCAAAACCCCTCCATTCCCATTCTCCCTCACCTAATTTCTCTTCTCTCCCACACCCATTCACATCACATTCACACCAAAACATAACCACTCCGTATCACAACCACCACTTAACTTCATTCCTTAACAAATATTAGTTATTAATTTGATATTTTTGACGACTATTAGGTCATCTTATCACTTCTGTAATAGGTTATTACATTGCGAAGATGATCAGTGACACCGATCTATACAACGTGATGTGCGCGATGATGCCACTGTACTTCGCAATGTTAGTGGCCTACGGGTCCGTGAAGTGGTGCAAGATGTTTAGCCCGGACCAATGCTCCGGGATAAACCGTTTTGTGGCGGTGTTTGCGGTTCCGGTGCTGTCTTTCCATTTCATTTCCATGAACAACCCTTACGAGATGGACACAAAGTTCATCGTCGCCGACACGGTGTCGAAGCTCTTGGTGCTCCTCTTGCTATGTCTTTGGGTTGTTTTCTTCCCCAACGGGTCCTTCGACTGGCTCATCACGCTTTTCTCGGTGGCTACTTTGCCCAATACCCTTGTCATGGGGATTCCACTGCTGCAAGCTATGTATGGAGAGTTTACTCAGTCCCTCATGGTGCAACTCCTGGTTCTTCAATGCATCATATGGTAAAGAAGCCACTGACTCTTTTTTTTTATAATTATATCTAAAACATACAAAAAATTATTTTTTTATCAAAATCTCTTATAAATAAATTACAGCTTACTCATTCTTATTATTTGCATTTGAATAAGTTCTTTTTTTTTTAAAAAAAGAACACTTGTTTCAAGAAAATCATTTTTTTGTTTTATTAATATGTTTTAGTAAACTTACTAAAAAATTATAATTTTACAAAATTTTTTATTTTATATTTGATTTTCTTTTTTTTTTTTTTTAAAAAAAAGAACTCGTTATCTGAACCTGCTTAGCTTTATTTCAATCATCAGGTTGTCTCACTGGTTGGTGTTTAATCCAAAGTCAAAACTTATACACACTGCCAATCGCAATACAGCAAGTCATACTCCAAAAAGTATACAAATGAGGAAAATATAGTTAATTTCATTTTTTTTTCTTTTAAAAATATATATACATTAACAAACTTATATTAATTATTGATTTTTATTAACCACTGGTATTATGACATCACTTTTTGGCAAGTATATAACTAAGATTATTGAATGTTTAATTGAACTTATTTTAAAAACATAATAATTTAATAGTTTAAAGATGGACAATGTTAAATAATTTTATATTATTATTCTATTATTTTTTCTGCTAACTTTAAAATGATAGATTATGAAAGAATCACAAATTTAAATTTGGAATGATTAACATTATGAAATCATTACTTATTTTCTTATTTATTCATTATTTTTGCCACCAATAAAAGCACGTACAATATCAATCATATTGTTCTTAAATATAAATCTTTTTAGCTAATTTATACATTTTGTAAGAAAGTTGGTCAATGCAGTCAGTTTGAGTAAATTAATTTCTCTAAAACTTCTTCTAAAAAAATACAAGAAAAAAAATCAAAATAGCTAGCATTTTTAAAAATATTACACTTCTCCATAGATTAATGTATAAAAAAATCACATTTTTTTGGAAAAATATATATGTCCTAAATTTGTTACCTATCTTTGATTAACTAATTTGCAATTTTCATTCAACACACGTGTGGTGTCAACGATTTTCATTTTCAGGTACACTCTTCTTCTGTTCTTGTTCGAGTACAGAGCCGCAACGCTTCTGATCCACCGCCAGTTCCCGGGGCCAACGGCGGCGTCGATAACGAAATTCGAAGTCGACGGCGACGTCATCTCCCTCGACGGCCACGACATGCCGCTGCGCACGGAGTCCGAGACCGACGACCACGGCCGAATCCGCGTCCGCATCCGCCGCTCCATCTCGTCGGCGCCGGAATCCAACTCTTCCATCGGCAACGCCGCCATCGTCACGCCGCGGCCGTCGAACCTCTCCAACGCCGACATATTCTCGATCAATACGCCGCTGCATGCGCACGACGGAGGAGACGTTCCCGCCGGCTCGAGCCCGCACCTCTCCGGCTACGCCTCCTCCGACGCGTACTCGCTGCAGCCGACGCCGCGCGCGTCGAACTTCAACGAGATGGAGACCGGGACGCCGGTGTGGGGCCGGTCACCGGTGGCGGCTGGGAGAGTCTGCCGGCAGTCTTCACCTGCGGCGATGGTGGTTTGGGAGTCGCCGGGAAAGTGCGTCGGAGATGAGAGGCCAGGGTGCAAGGACATTACTATGTCAGGTACGTGTTGGTTATTAGCATATGTATATGTATATTTTTCGAATCTTAATATAAAATATATTTTATATTTATTAAAAATTAGTCATCATATAATTATTTGATTTAATTTCTAACATTTATTTCTAAATTTTAAATTATAATATTATATTTCTAAATTTTAAAATTATTAAATTTATATTTAGTTATATATAAATTTAGGTAATTTAATAACAACATATCTGATCAATTTTATATTTTGAAAGTGATTTAATTAAGTATAGTTATTTTTCTTATCTGAATTTCTTTTAAATTATATAATTATGATTTATCACGGAGTTGAATTATTATCCACCCCTTGATTGAACATAAATTAATAATGTGAGGTCTCAAATTTGAATCTCATTATTTAGTTGCATTCCTAGTTCAAAAATTAAATTAGATGAAATTAATTAATTGTTTTATAAATTTTCATAAAAAATTTTCTTTATATTATATTTATTAAAACAACTTATGTATATGAACTTATCACAAATTAACACGAAATTTTAGAAGAGTCACACCTACATTATAATGTGTTATATTAAACTTGTTTATCTTTTTCAATCTTTATAAGATAGGAAAAAGGATAGTTTAAAATATTTTAATAAAAAAATTAATTCAAGAGAATTAAAAAATTCTAGAGAAACTCCAATGGATATTTTTCAAAAATTCTTAAATTGAGTTCTATGTGGTACAATTTTTTTTATCTTATTTTCAGTTTCCTTATATAAAGAATAGTTTATTAACAATAAAAAAAATCATATTTTTATAGCAAGACCGATAGAAATTATAAAAAAATAAAAAAATTATTAATTTTTTACTGATTTAATAAAAAATATATGAGTTACGATAATGTTACACTAAAATGTGAAGAAAAGTAATTTTTACATAGCTAAAAAATCTTGATAAGAAACTAAGATGTCCTTATATAAAAAAAGAAAAATTCTAAACAATATGTTATAAAGGAAATAGAAAGGGAGTATCATATTATTAGTAAGGCTTGTGCGTAAAACATAAGATTGTTAGATTAAAAAAGATAATTATAAATATTAGTAACTAATAATCTGAGTTGTAAAATTAAAATTGAAAACACTAGAGTGGTACTAAATGAGAAGCAGATAGTTATTATTATTAGAGTGGTCCCATGCTGTGAATGAACGGTGTCGTTTAGCGGGAATTAAAGGAAGAAGACATGTGACTTTAATAGCAGTGTGTTTGTTTGGCATCTAAATGGGAATTGCATCAAACGTTGGTCTAAGTTAAGCTTGCGCATGCCCATGCGAGCTTTTCAGGCACTGAACGTACGTTTTGTCCCCGACCATCGTCACCTATTGTCTTTGTCCTAGTGTCGTACCCTAATACCAATTCATTGCTCTTGCCATATTTCATCATTCACTAAATCATTGTTTTGCTATTCAAATTTGAAAAAATTATAGCTTCTAATATTTAAATTTAAAGGCAAATAAATTAATTTTTAGACTTAATTAATTTTTTAATTCTTAAAATTTAATTCAATTCTGCTTTTAATACCTAAAAATTAAAAATAATTTTTATCTGAAATTTCAAATTTTTTTATATTGTTTGGAGGACTAACTTTAACTAAATTCAGAAATGAAAAAAAAAATTATTTTTAGAAATCAAGAATAGAATTTAGTCAAATTGGCGAGACTAAAAATTTAATCTAAGTGTTGATGTATAAATTAATTCTTAAAAATGTAATTATTTTTTATACACATTCATAATGTGTTAAAATTTCTTTCAACAGCTATGAGACTTCTCTTATATTATTTGTTAAGCTTTGGTTTTATTTTTCATGTACGTATGTGTTATGTGTGTCTATATATATATATATATATATATATATATATATTCGTTGAATTATTTTTAGGTTTGGATGAAGCTATTAGAATGAAAATTAGAATTTTAAAACTATTTAATTAACTTAGATATTTTAACTTTTATGTTCATGTTATATTTTTCATTTTGTTTTCTTTTCTTCGGGCGTTATTTTCAGTATTTATTATTTTATTTTTCCTCTTAGCATTTTCTTCTCTCTTCTCGTATATACATTTTGTGGGAAATGAAGAGTCTATTTTTATTTAACATACGATCAAATAGAATAAAAGATAGAGTGAATTATTTCTAAGGTTTTGTAAAATTATACAAACTTTTTCTTTCTTTTTTAATCATCACTACAATCTTTCTTATAGACTCGGTGTAATTTTTTTAAAAAAAAATTAAAGAGGTTATTGTAATATATAAAGGGTTTTATGTAATATTTTTCAAACAAGGAGTTAGTTTGGTAGGTGGTATGAAAATAATTTTGACAGGATGAGAATAAGTTGATACTACTTAGTTGAGTAGAGTCAGACTGAAATTAATTTTGAAATTGGTGAATCCACTGTATTATTTTTTATTTTTTCACTTATCTCTTTATTTTTCTTCAACTAAACAACTACCATTTTAACTTCTTTTTTTTCGCTTTTTTCATTTCGTCTATTTTAATTTCACTTATTCTATCTAATTTCTTTCTTCCCTAGGCAATAGTGTAGGAATGGGAAAAAAAAAGTGTAATTTGACAAAACTTCTAAGGTAGTTAATATAATTTATTCTAAACTATAAATATGAAAATGTATCGTGTTACTTTTATTAATACTGGTATATCTTTATTAATAAGTTGTTGATCTAAATGATATTGCACATAATTTTCTTAAGTAAAATTTTGGGTTTAAGTCTTCAGTATATATATAAAAAAAAAAAACATAATTTGGAGGGAAGACATATTAAAAGTTATCAGATTTTTTAACAAACAACGTTCTTCAGCAAAACTCTTGTGAATGTTCACATAGATACAGAAAAAAAAAAAAAAAACTAGTACATTTCTCTCTTCTTTCTAACTATTAGGAGTATATAAAATAGGGAAATCATTTATGGATACCCAACACTAGTTAATTTCTACAGAAAGAAGAGTAAAAAATATAAGTATAATAATAATAATCTATATAATGTGTAAGAAAAAGAAAAGTAATAAAAACTAATGAAGTATTTGATGATATACAGTATATATACGAGTATATATGGTGACGATGCATTATTATTATCGTCCATTCGCAAATCTTATCTAGTAACCTTTAGGGGGAAAAACAATTAATAGCAGAAATTTTTAATAGATAGTTAATGTACAAAATAATAAACTTATCATATATGTAAATTTCTAATTGGTTGTAGAGATACATTTTACCTTAAGCGTGAGTTTCTACTTCAAGAGATTTAGCTCTAAGTACTTTCCTCTACGAAATTATTATTCTAACTTTAGAAATTCTTGGATCAAATTATCATTTCTTCTGTTATATATGTTCCATCATAAACTGTAAACTTTGCACGTGAGAAATGACTTTGCATATTAAACTCTGCAGAAGAAGTTAAAAGGATGGCTTTATTATAATTTGATTTTGGATCTTCACGAGAGTACTATGGGGCACTAGACATGTGGTCCCTCCCACCCTCTCACGCCATCTTTAAAGTCAGAAACATTAAGCTAGTTAAAATGTAAAAAAATACAAGTGGTCAAAGCATTATAGAATTATTTACCTTTATATATAAATTTGCCACTTTGCTTAGTCAGAAGCTTAATTGATAGTAGCCATCATTTGGAGAGAGCACGTGTGTAATGATGATCATCGAAGTAGTATGATTCCCTAATTGGTGGTGAAAATGGTGTACAGTCTTCCAAATCATAACACCGAATCATAGGCACCTATAATATCATTTCTTAACAGTGTTTTACATTTTTTTCACTCTCCTTTTACCTTCAAACTAAATTCTGAAATATTTAAAAGAAAATCAAACTCATTAGTCCAAGTACAACTGGTTTTGATTCTGATTAAATTGTCATGATTTAAAGTCTTGTGAATAAAAAAGATAACAAGAATGGGAGAACTCATTAAAGATGTTATTTTCATTCATCTCCAACTTCAAGATGTCAATAGGTGAAAAAGAAATTTAAAAACAGGAACTGTGAGACACATTATTTATTGTTAATTGTCATTTAAGTCTTCCTCTAATTATTAACAATCAATTATGAAATGAAGGTGGCAGAAGATTGAGCTAGATTTATTAGTACAGTTTTATGTTTTCAGACTCTATGTATATCTATATCTAACTCATCAGAAAAAGACTCTGTATATCTAAATACTGTTTTTCTATTATAATTAATTTTGGCAATTATGACAGATAAAGAAATCAGCTTCAGAGACAGCACCAAAGTCCCTATGACGGGGGAAGCTGCAGACTCCAAAGACACAGTTGCCAGTAACCAGAAAATGCCACATGCTTTTGTCATGATGAGGCTTATACTGGTCGTAGTAGGAAGAAAACTTTCTCGAAACCCTAATACATATTCTAGTGTATTAGGACTTCTTTGGTCTCTAATCTCTTTCAAGTAAGTGGTATATTCTTTACTCAATACTGAACCATTTTGCCAAAAAGTAATACCAAATGTAGCTAAACCATCTTTCTTGACCACCAGACTATGCTCTGTCCCAAATTTTCATATTCCAAATATATACTAATATTGTAACACCTTTTGAACTTTTATTAAATTGCATTCTAATATTTTTGAAAATTATAAAGAAATTCTTTCAATTCTTACACTAAAATCTTAAAAAAAACAAAAATAATAATTAAAAGTACAGAAGATGTTTGTACAATAAATTTAATTATTATATACTATCAGTGTAAAAGAATTTTTACATTAAGATTCAATTATAACTTTTCATTTATGTAATTTTTAAAATTGTAAAAAGTAAAGTTAACAAATTTATCATAAATCTTTATACTTACATTAAACTCTTGTATAATTACATGAAACTAATAAAATGTTATTATAATTTTCTCGTGATTATATAGCTATATTTGCAAAATGTATATTTAATACATTTTATGATGTGTATTTGCAGATGGAATATGGAAATGCCTAGTCTTATCAAAGCATCAGTTAAAATCATCTCAGATGCGGGCCTTGGGATGGCTATGTTTAGCTTAGGTACATTTCAAATATATAAACAACATTAATTATACCATGCATATTAATTTCATATTACATACAAAGATAGAGAAAACACACACATGGATTTCTTTCTATAGTTACAGAAATTCACCAACCTAACTCCAAATTGGAGTGGAAGACGAGAAAAATTAAGGAGGAAAAATGGAACACATGAGTTGTCATGCACTTGGGTGTTTGTGGCAACTAAATAAAATAAATGTGATATGTCCCAATAGCACATGATGTTGGAGGCTAAATGGTTGTAAAATGAAAGCAACTTGTTCTGGTGAAGATGAGTTCCAAAGTGGTGTAGTCAATATCTATTTATATATCAATTTATACAAACAATGACAGATACTCATTGCCAAATATGCAGGGCTTTTCATGGCCCTTCAGCCTCGTATCATAGCTTGTGGTACCAAAAGGGCAGTCATGGGCATGGTCATTCGTTTCTTATGTGGGCCTCTTGTAATGTCTGCTTCTTCCATTGTCATTGGACTAAGACATGACAGACTTCACACTGCCATTGTACAGGTACTTGGACTACACATATATGTGGAATGACTTCACATCTGCAGCCACATGCAGCACATGGAAATTATAGCTCATATACATTAGAATAATTGGTGTATGCTTCTAGGGTCATAAATGTTTCTAAAGGGAAAATTTAATATATGCTGTTTTTGTTATAGCATTAACTAAAATTGCTGTTCATATGTTTTTAACTTCGCCTCATTTTTTTCGCTTCTCAGGCTGCTCTTCCTCAGGGGATAGTGCCATTTATATTTGCTAGGGAATATGGACTGCATCCTGATATTTTGAGCACAGGGTAAGCTAGGAAATTTTACTTTTCAGACTTTTTTATTTGTCGTTTTTTTTTATTATTTGAAATACAACACCAAGAGTCGAACCTAAGATTTTGTTCATAATATTCCAATCCTAACCATTGGACAGATCCTAGTGGTTCATTTTTATTCCTATGTCTTTTATTCCACCAAGGTTTTGTGCATGTTATCTCAATCTTAATCATTGGACAAATCATAGTGGTTCATTTTTATTTATTTGTCCTTGATTCAATATGTATAGGCATCATAATAAATTGAAAAAACATTAGAAACTAAAATAGAGAAACTAATGGGGTAAGAATAGAGATATATAAAGTTGGCATGTTGTATGTCATGCTTGCGTTGTTTGCTACCTTGGATTACATGTTTAGGAAGATGTTTTTCACTTTGTTAATTAGAAGTCTGACCCCAAAGTAATTTAATGATACAACATCAAGGTGCTAGTTATGTGTGAGTGGGGTACTATTCATTGTAGAAGGTTGATTGGAGGATAAAGTACTCAGAAATTGAAATGATAGGAAGACAAAGCAAAGAGTATTATAAGTTCACCCGCATTCTATTGAACTTTTAACCTACCCCACATAATAAATTGATTATTATGCAGCTCTAGCTAGGATACCGAATCTATCAAACAGATTGTCCATAACAACCAGGGCATGTATAATTAGGACATACATAATTATGTGTGCTAATGGTGATTGAAAATTGATCCTTTGCCTTTCCATGACCAATTTCCCTAAAAAATTAACCCTGAAAGCTGAGCACCCTCTTTTACCTTGTTGATAGGTAATCATTAGAAGACAAGAGTTTTCCTGATCCTGAAAACCTAGAGAAGGCTTTCTATCAAAACTTGATCTTGCAAGGCTTTTAACCCCACCATTAATGCCTATATATGTAGACTACCTTTCTAGTGATGACCCTTTAGGTCAAATTAAGTCAAGTTAATGTAATTTCTGTTATTCATGACGTAAAAGATTGATTTCATATTAACTATCACAGGCAAGGCATGCATGTATACTTATAATAATTATAATTAACTTTGAATTAACATTTGCTCCTTTTTATGCAGGGTTATCTTCGGCATGTTGGTTTCCTTACCAATAACACTCTTATATTACATATTTCTTGGCATATGAAGGGCACCAAAAAGCTACAACCTCAAAGATGAATCAGTGCATTGAAAAAAAAAAAAGTATGATCCAAACTATAATAACCCTACTAGACTAGGTGGGGTAGTATATATATTGGAAAGCTTCTATGTTTCCCCATAATTCTGTCAGAACCGACCACCATTATATATGAAGGCTTTCCATTATTGTAGACACTACCTGCGGAGAAGGTTGACTTTGGTAAGGGCCAAAAGCCACAAGTGCTGTCATGGTTGTACGTAAGACAGGGTTTTGACAGAGAAGACACAGATTAGTAGCTAGGATTCATAGTTCTCGACATGCCCTGCTACAGAAATTAGTGGTAGCCGAAAGGGAAATAAATATTATCATGACCAATTATTAAGGTAGGAAACTTGCTTTCTTGTTGGAGGTTGAAAAAGCTTGTGGGAACAAATATTGACCCCCTCTTCCCCCCATAAAAAAGTTTGAAGGCGACATTAAGCCAAAGTTATGGCACTCTAAGGTGATGTATCTTTTTGTCTTCTATGTGTCAAACCAATGAGAATGTAGTAATTGATTGTATGTGAAACAGATACCTCATTGCAATAGATTTTTAAGGCTTTGAAAAGTGGACTTTTTCTTCTAATGGAAGAGGAGGTGTGGTGGGGGTGAGGTTTAGAATACAAGAATGACAAAATAAGATTATGTAACCTTCCTTTGTTTTATAAGACACTTGTTACTTTTTATAAGATTTTTTTTATATCTTTTGATTAATTATTTTTTAACTAAAACATCTTTAGTTTGTTTCTTTTTTCTCATGTGAAGATTGAATTAGATCAATAGCTTTCAATCATATTAAAAAGAATTTAAAAAAGTATTATAATTCATGACATATTTAATGCAAATAACTATATTAATTCACTTTTGTATAATTTTGACAATGACAATTATGTCTTTTTAGTAACGAAATTAGTACTTTTTTTGTTTGATACCTTGATATTATAATTGATTTCGGATTCAAAATTAATTTTAAGCAAATTTTGTATGTTTGGAAGAATTTAAAATTGATTATAAATTGAAAAAATTTTGAATAAGAGTTTAATTGATATAACCGTCAACGTAAAAAATTACTTTTTATTTATATGACTTTTAAAGTAGTAATGAATAAAGTCAATAAATTTACCATGAAGAGTTGTGATTGAATGTCAGTATAAAAATCATTTTTTACACTGAAAGTGTATACCAATTAAACTCTTTGAATAATCTCTATTTGATAAAAATTTGTATATTAGATTTTATTTTTTACTTTATTTGAAAATAAAACATCATAAGATTCATAATTTAAAGGATAAATTACCACTGGTGTCCCTCTATTTAGGAGGTAGTTCACTTTGTGAGTCTCAAACTTTTTTTGCGCAACTTTTGTCCTCCCATTTCTATTTTATTTTGCAATTCTTGGTCATTTATTTTAAAAATATAAAAAAGTTAAGCAAGGTTGGAATTGAACCCATGTAAAGAAGTTTAATTGCTAAAGTCATACCATTAGACCAAAAGCTAAAATTAGTTTTTTTGTGAGATTCAAATTTAATTAAACTAATCATGTGACAACATTAATTTTATATTAAATTGGACAAAGTAAGATTTGAACCTAGGACCTGTGAGAGTTGTAAAACGATACCACTAGATAGTAAGCCAATTTTGGTTTTATTGTCTCTTTTCCTTTGTTTTGTTTTACTATTCTTGGTCATTTATGTTGTAAATTTTTTAAATAAAGAAACTTTTTTAAATTCTAAAAACTACTTAGCTTGATTTTATGTTAAATCTATTTGAATAAATTTATTTTTTTTAATTTTTAATTTTATATTTAAGTTTTAGTTGTTCCTTTAATTTATAGTTTTTAACTTTTAATTTCTATCTTTTATTTTTAATTAGATTTTATATTTTATTTGTATATTTTAATTTTAAATCTATTGTAGGTCATTTTATGTTATATATTTTATTTGTGATTTTGAAACTAAAATTAACAATTAAAAGATGAAATTAAAATTTAAGGGTTAACAACTAAAACTATAATTTAGTTATATTAACAAATATAAAATTTAAAATCTAATTAAAAATAAATACATAAATTAAAATTGAGAATTAAAATTTCTCCATTTAAAAAAGTAAATTTTAATATATTTTTAAAATTAATTTTGCCACGATTAGTTTAATTAAATTTGAATCTCACAAGAAAATTAATATTGACTTTCAGTTTTGTGGTATGCCTTTAGCATTTAAACTTCTACCCTTTCTCAAATTTTCTATATTTTTAAAATTAACATTACTATTGATTAGTTTAAATACATTGAAGTTGCAAAATAAAATAGACTCTTACCTTTAGTCTAGTGAATTTGCTTTAACTTTTCTTCCCCCAAGACCTGAGTTTGATTCCTACCATGGTACATGTTTTTTATATTTTCAAATAATTAATTAAACTTTAATTAACTCTTAATTACAATATAACCATGTCACGTCACTTAATTACGTAGGGCAAAAGGTGCGCAAAATAAAATTTGAGAGCACAAAGTGAGCTACCCCCTAAAAAAAATTTGAAGCACAAAGTGAACTACCCCCTAAATAGAGGGATACCGATGGTATACATTTTACACTGATATTTAATCACAACTCTTCATTCTGGTAAATTTGTTGACTTTATTCGTTACTACTTTAAAAAAGTCACATAAACGAAAAGTCATGATTGAATGTCAATATAAAATTTTTTTACGATAATGTGTACCAATTATAAAGTTTTTCTTTAACCGAATCGTATCTTTTCCAACACAGCTTATAAGAAGAAGAACGTTAATTAATGTACTTAAAAGCACTTGTTATGGAGCAAGTATTCTATTAAAAAGTGCAAAACTACATTCACATTAAAATTTGAATTACAGATATATAATTTCTTATTCTTAAAACACTAGTTAGCATTTAGCAACATTATTATAAAGTCTAAATTACCACGGGTGCCCCTCTATTTAGGAAGTAACTCACTTTGTGCCTCTCAATTTTTTTACGCATCTTTTGCCCTCCAACTTTTTCAAAAGTTTAATTTTTGTCCTTCCGTCAAATTTAGGGCATTGACTGTTAAAAATGAGTAATTAAGTGACATGACATGGTTATATTGTAATTAAGAGTTAATTAAAGTTTAATTAATTATTTGAAAATGTTAATTTTAAAAATATAAGAAACATGTACCATGGTAAGAATCAAACCTAGGTCTTGGGGGAAGAAAAAGCAAATCCACTAGACCAAAGGTAAGAGTCTATTTTATTTTGCAATTTCAATGTATTTAAACTAATCAATAGCAATGTTAATTTTAAAAATATAGAAAATTTGAGAAAGGCTAGAAGATTAAATGCTAAAACCATACCACAAGACCGAAAGTTAATATTAATTTTCTTGTGAGATTCAAATTTAATTAAACTAATCGTGGTAAGATTAATTTTAAAAATATATTAAAATTTACTTTTTTAAATGGAGAAATTTTAATTTTAAATTTTAATTCTCAATTTTAATTTATTTCTTTATTTTTAATTAGATTTTAAATTTTATATTTTTTAATATAACTAAATTTTAGTTTTAGTTGTTAACCCTTAAATTTTAATTTCATCTTTTAATTGTTAATTTTAGTTTCAAAATCACAAATAAAATATATAACATAAAATGACCTACAATAGATTTAAAATTAAAATATACAAATAAAATATAAAATCTAATTAAAAATAAAAGATAGAAATAAAAGTTAAAAACTATAAATTAAAGGAACAACTAAAACTTAAATATAAAATTAAAAATTAAAAAAATAAACTTATTCAAATAGATTTAACATAAAATCAAGCTAAGTAGTTTTTACAATTTAAAAAAGTTTCTTTATTTAAAAAATTTACAACATGAATGACCAATAATAGTAAAACAAAACAAAGGAAAAGAGACAATAAAACCAAAATTGACTTACTATCTAGTGGTATCGTCTTACAACTCTCACAGGTCCTAGGTTCAAATCTTACTTTGTCCAATTTTAATATAAAATTAATGTTGTCACATGATTAGTTTAATTAAATTTGAATCTCACAAAAAAACTAATATTGGATTTTGGTCTAGTGGTATGAATCTCACAAAAAAACTAATATTGATTAGTTTAAATATATTGAAATTGCAAAATAAAGTAGGCTCTGACTTTTGGTTTAGTGGATTGGCTCTAGTTTTTCTCTCATAGTACATGTTTTTTATATTTTTAAAATTAATATTTCTAAATAATTAATTAAACTTTAATTAACTCTTAATTACAATATAACTCTGCGATGTCACTTAATTACGTAACTCAACGTCACCCGTTGTAATTTAGCTATTATAAATTATAATACATATAATATGGAATCAACGAGTACTAATTAATCTTACATTATTTCTTCTAGTAGAAGCCTTCCAACATCATAGTTTCTTTCTTTTAGGGTGAAAAAGCAAAAGATGTATATTATATGCTCTTGCTAAGAAAGTAGAGTGCAAACCTTCTTTTCCTAGCTAGAATCTGGCTTTTCTCCAAAGTACACTATTTGGACAATAATATTTATTGAACATTTCATCAACAAATAATTAGTGTAAACAAATTTCGTGATTGATAACAGTTGAAGCCGTGTTTAATAATTGTTAAAATACTCCAAAATATCTCGGAAAAGCACGATACTCGTTGAATGTAATATTGATGTGAAACCTTTTTCTATAACTGAAATTACATATTGAACCTTTGTCTCCAGATCTACTTCTGATTTAAATTATCTTTTTCTACATAAATAAATAAATTACACATATCCCTGATATTTTTTCCTTATTACATCTATTATTCCTCCATTTCTCACGTTACTTATAGTCCTTAAGAGGATTTGTATCTTTTTTGCTTAAAAGGGCTTCGTATAATGAAAGTAAAATATATAAAGGAGGGTGCAATAAAAGTAAAAAAAATTGAAAAAAAAATATATAAAGTTCAAAATGATGGGGTGCTAGTTATAATAAAAGCAAACCTTACTAGAGTATGTGTAATTTACTCTAAATGGAAAAAACATTATAACAAGATTTTTTTGGAGAGAAAGTTGAACGTGAGAGGCCCATACATACAAATCTATGAAGGTGAAATTCAAGGCCCAACATAGACAATTTTATGAAGATGATACCATTTGTGTACATAAAACAAAAAGGGAAGAGGGTTGGTATGAAAAGAAAATGCTAATGTCTACGAAGAAATTTCAGTAACAAAAAAGCAACAAATGCCTTTGATTGGCCATTTTTTTTATATTTGATTTCCTTTTAATTTTTGTTGAATATAAATATAAATCCTGACCATTCATGCATATGGGCCTTCGCATTACTATCGTGTAGTTACAAACTTTTATAGCTGGTAGGCTAGACTTAAAATAAGCTATATTTGCATGAATGGTTAGGATTTAAATGCTAATTGAAATTCCTTTGTTAAATAGGTTGAATTAGATAGGTCATTCATGATGGATAAAATAAGCTAGGTTAAACTTAAAAAAATTAGGTTCACATATAAATAAACCTAAATGTGCGATCCTAATAGGCTTATAAGGCTAAATTAGGCTTAAGAAAGATAAACTCATATTGAACACGATATATTTGGGTCGACATTATTCAATTTTTTATTTTTAAATTTGCATAAATTAAGAAAAAATAAAAGAAAATAGGCCAATAGGTCTAACCCAATGAGCCACTCAAATTAGATGGACCAAAACAAGACATTTTGTTTTAACGGTTTGACAATCGCTATTCACACTCCATGAGTTAATATCTCAAGATACCTTTATTACCTTTTAACCTAAGATTTCAAATATTTTTACTCATATTTTGATAACCAACTAAAGTTTAGGCATACTCATCTAATATTTCCAACTGATATATGACTCTCAACTAGTATTTGGTGTTTACCTGACCCAATACTAACACCTAGTTGTTATCTGAGTATATTTTGTTGGTGTATTATCGTCTTGACCAAACCTGAACATCATGTTCATTATCGCCTTAACCAAACCTTAACATCGCATCATCGCTCTAACCGGCTTTAGCACCAGGATTTCTTAGACCTATTCGTTGTATCCTTAATTCAATATATCACGGCTAGGACTCTGTTACCTCTCTATAACAACCCACATTATAATCCATTAATAATCCTATCAATGAATTACAAATCTCAAAACATGAATCATACA
This sequence comes from Psophocarpus tetragonolobus, assembly GCA_037954015.1. Lineage (NCBI taxonomy): Eukaryota > Viridiplantae > Streptophyta > Magnoliopsida > Fabales > Fabaceae > Psophocarpus > Psophocarpus tetragonolobus. The sequence continues at coordinate 28,389,823 of CM075695.1, read as the reverse complement.
ACATACTTCCTAAGAGTAATCATTTCACATCATCAATTATACCAAACTTCAATATCTCAATTCATAAATCAACACATTCACTTCACAGTAAAAGTAATACCTATTATTATCAAAAGTGAAACAACATATTCAAAGCACCAATTGCTAACATGTAACCTAATCCACATCATTAAATTAAAGTTTCATAAACTAAAAATCAACAATAAAGTCTCCCTTACTTATTTCTCTTAGAAGTCATATTTGATAAGAAAGGGGAATTTGATGGGATGAATCACTCAAAACCTAACAAAAATCCCAAAACCACAAAGTGAAGATGAAAAGAGAAAAGGAAAAGAAGAAAAGAACAAAGAAAAAGGGAATTGGAGTTGCATTTGAAGATTCTGACTTACTAACTGTAACCTCTTCACAATAACTTTCCAAATACTTCTACTCAAGAGTGTGTGTATCTTTTATGTGTATATATTCTCACATCTTACTAAACTAAACATCACTTTTCATTATTCAAAAACATATTTAATTCTAATCACACTCATCATAATTAAATAACCACATTTCATTAAAATAATATATATATATGTGTGTGTGTATGTATATATAAATACCTTAAACAAATATTCTGTAATTTATTTATTAATTATGTTTAAATTAAATTTAGTCTTCTCTTTTATTTATTTCATACACTTATAACATATTAATAAAAATAAGACCTTACATTTGTGCTCTTCTTTTCTTTATGTGTTTATCTTTTATTATTTTGCTATTTGAATGGGATTGAAAAATGTATTTAAATAGGAAAATGAGAAGAACACCTAACAAGATTTATTTCTAGGAATAAAGTAAAATTTAATGACCATCTTTAACTCATTTTCTTCATGCAAAGTGATTTGGCTTAAGTTATTTGACTCGTTTACTTACTGCAAAGTGATTTGTTTTAAGTTATGAAAAAGATGGATAACTCAAAACTCAATAATCTTAAACTTTACTTATAAAGGATTGGGGTTAGAGAAATTTTATCAGTTGATGAAAACATGAGTAATAACCCCGGTTAAGGTTTCATATATACTTGGGTAATGGTTTAGTAAAGTCAAATCCCAACTAATTTTTCATTTAAATTAACAGACTCTATAAACATTTCCTAACACCTAACTATATTTTTTAGTTTGAATGTATTAGTAAGCAATACCATTAATATAAGTTAACATTATATATTCTTATAATTTTATAACACAATGTAACTAATAAAATAAGACCGAATGCCTTGACAAATCGTAAATATAAATATAAATAATATCTATAATCTATTTAAATTTTTTTAATTAAATACTTAAAAGATTTTTTTAACAGAAATTTGACCACAAATCAAATAAAAATTATTTATAAAGCAATTAATTATAAACTTTTATAATATGGAGTCTCATTTAAAACTTTCCTTTCCCACTTTACTCACATTTCTTTCTTTTATTTACTTTTGGTTTGATTATATTTTGTTCCCCTATCTTTTCCATTTGACATTCTATTCCCTACTTTTAAATCATGAAATTATGTAATTTAATTTTTAAATTTATGTATTGACGTCAACAATTTCATATAAGCACAAAGATTACCTGACATGTGATTATTCCTAATTTTGTGATTAAATGTATTTTAATTAATTAAAGTCTTTTTTTTATCCAAATTATCTTTGAATCATATAATATAATTAGGGTTTCTCACATCATTTTCGATTAGATATTAATTAATATTTACCTACTTAATAATGAATTAACAATGACAATTTGACGTAAGTAATAAACATTAATTAACACATGACAAACTATAATTATGTTATTAAAAGTGTTTTAATTAATTATAATTATTTTTTTTACTCAAATTACTTTTGAATCATATAATATAACGAGGGTTTGTCACATTATTTATTATAACATATTAGTCGATGTTTATCTATTTAATAGTCAATATTAATCTAGTGACAATTCAATACAATACAAATAAACAGTGGGTATGAATACAAATATTACCCAATGTGATGAATCAGATATGGATATGGGTATGTGACTACCTGTCCCTTGTCTGAACTTGTATTCATCTTGTTATAATTTTAATAATTATATAATAAGTTTAAAGTTATATATTTAATTAAAAATTTTAATCCTTAAACTTTAATTTATAATTTTTTGTTATTAATTTTTATTTATATATTTTTAAATTAAAATATAATTAATAAATTAATACATATAATTTATTTAATGATATAAGTAAATTTAAATTATAAAAAATAATACAGTACTTGCGGGTATACCCGAACCCATAAATACCCGATGAGAATGGGAATGGAGATTAAAATTTCATTCCCGTTGTCAAATCTGCATTCGCACCGCCCTGTTGTCATTCCTAGCCACCACCACCACTGTCATTCCTAGCCACACTTTTTGGGGACGGAGACAGGAAAAGGTCAAATCTGCATTTGCACCACCCCGTTGTCATTCCTAGCCACTACCACCACTGTCACAGTCACCCATCATCACCACCACCATTACCATTGTCGCCATGGTCATGATGGCGGCGACGATAGAGGTGGTGACTGACGACAGTGATGGTAATGGCGACGACATTGCGATGGTGGGGGATAGGGGTGATGTTGACAGTGGAGAGTGGGGAAAGTTACGATGAATGAGGTGTGTGATATCTTTAAGTGAGTTATTTGAATCAGAATTGTTATTTTTAATCTTACGCTTATCATGCATTTCTCTCATCTCTCATAATAAAACTTTTTTTTACTAGATATGCCATACACACACACATTGACGGAACTTGAATAAAAAAATTGGAGATACCAAATTTTTTATATATATAAATTAATTTTTTAATTAGAAAAGAAATAATAGAATTTCTCATTTTCTCTACTAAAAAAACATGCATGATAATGGAATCCATGAAAAATTATTACCATTCACTACTCACTCCATAAAATAATCATAAAAGAGTATCATTAAATGTCAAAGGTTACATCACATGAAGTCAGCCAAAGTAGTTGAAGTAAACTTAAAATAAGTTGTACACTTGTCCCCTACTATATCTAAATAGTATACTAACATAGTCTAAACTACTTATATTGTATAGTATCACTTGTATACGACACATCAAAGATTGTGCAATGCAAGTTACGCAAAAGAATCACCTAAAAACAATAATTATTTATAGGTGAGTCAAACGTTAAAAAAATAGCATCATAAATTAGATATGTAAGATTATTATATACATTTAAAATTTTAAATGCAAGTTTGACCTAAAGTTTATAATAATATAAATAAAAATAAGCCAAAGTTTCCTTTAATTAAAGTATTGTTATGCACTCTTTCGATAACTAGAAATTTTCAATAATTGAGTTAAAACTAAAACTTATTGTAACATCTCTTATATGTAAAACTTATTATATATATATATATATATATATATATATAAAGGTGATTATTGTAATTATATAAAAAATAATATATTAATGTTACACTTATAATATATGTGAAAACTAAAAATGAAAAAAAAGAACGACATTATATATTTAAGGGTCACACATATAAGATGAAAATGAAAATGAAGATGGTAAACGTCACAAATTCGTTCTTCACCATCAACAAAACCATTGTTACTCTTTGGTGTTGATAAAGATATACAAAGTCAACGATGTTATGAATTAAAAAGTAAGCAGTATGATTTAAACAAGGGATAAATAGAAAGTAAAAATTGTAATTAAATCCCACTTCCACTATTTGAGGAAAGCTTTTTACAAGAACAAAAAATAAAAAGGTTTACAAATTCAAATTCTCAAAATTAGTAAATTACCTAAATTGGGTCAAAAGCAAAAGCAAAGTGGCGACGTGGAGAAAAACGCATAAGCACAGGCAACGTGAAGGGGAGAGCCCAAAACCAATGGTGGAGTCGTAAAAGAACCAAACATAACACAAAAAGAGGGACCATAGCCATTCGATTTCAATGTTGTCGCAGCTCAAACTAAGGATGTGCGATACCACACTACACATTTTCCTTCTTCACTTTCTCTCCATAAATACCCTCACCAAACCCACAAACATTTCAATCTCACTCTCTCATTCGTTCATCTAGTTTCTTTTCATTCCTCTTTCCTTCTAATTTCTATTTCCCAACCACAACCATGGCTAGCACCGTTGGCCAAACCATCACCTGCAAAGGTATCCATTAACATTCTCTTTTTCTTTTCTTTTTTTTCCCTTTTTTTCTTTCCTCTCTATTCTGTGTGGTAAATGGTAATGCTTTTTTTTTTTAATCTGCATTTTAGTTTGACATATTTTCATCCCTCTTCTTTTTCTTCTTGTTTGTCTAAAATTACAAATACACCTCATGAGTTTTAATAGAATTATACCTGCATCCCTGTTTTTTTAAATATTATTTTTTTCACTTCAAGGTTTTTAGTGTAAGGTTTGAGAGAATGCTCAAATCAGATTTTTAAATAGAGTTTATCTCAAATTCGTGGTGCATGATTCATGGTCAAATCCTAAGTCTAGGTGTATGGTTCATGGCTAAGTCCCAATTCGTGGTGCATGATTCATGGTCAAGTCCTAATTCATGGTGCATGGTTCATTGAAAAAAATATAAATTAGAATAATTTTTTTGTTGGGATGATTTTATTTAAAATAATTAAACTTGTTTGAATGTAAAAAGATTAGTTTTTTATAGAGTAAAAAAAAAATTTTTCTATAGAAAAGTGTTGTAAAAACAATTGAAAAAAGATTTGATGAGAAATAATTTATAAATATTTTATTTTTTCAAGAGAAGTTTTGTCTGTAAATTTAATCTGAAATTTCAAATTTATGGTTTAATTTTTCGTTATAATTTATATTATAATATTTTTCAATCATATTCCATATTTGAATTTGAGTTAAAATTTTGAGGTGTGCTCTAATAGAATATTTTTGCAAAAGTATTTTTATTTTTTAAATTTAAGTTTTTGTCTGAAAAGTTAAAATCAAACATGCATGAGTCAATTTTATAATTATTTGGAGTTATTTAATCGGCTTAATGATAACTGTTATAGAAGGTGATGGATGTTGGAGAGGTTTCAGATGTGAATCCTTTTAAAATTATTTTCTTACAAAAAAATTTACAATTTGCATTTTTTGATAAAAAAAAGTATTGTAACTCTTCTTTGTGGTAATGTATTATGGTTTTATTACTTATTAGTATTGCATTGATTGGTGTTGATGTGTGATGAACAACTATAGCTGCGATTTCATGGGAGGCTGGGAAGCCGTTGGTGGTTGAAGATGTAGAGGTGGCACCACCACAAGCTGGAGAAGTGCGTTTGAAGATCCTCTACACCTCTCTTTGCCACACTGATGTTTACTTTTGGGAAGCCAAGGTTTGTATATTTTAAAACATTAATTTAATTAAAATAATGTACACAAACATTGCATCATCTTAGTCAAATTAAAACTATTATATGGCTGATGTCATTTGATTTGATCATATAAGAACTATATTTGGTGATTAGAAAATATAAATGTAATGTTTATGAAAGGTTGGCTTTTGTTGTTTTTTTCTTTTGGATGTGACTCCTCTAATAATGTAAAGAGGAGTAAACTAATTACCAGAATTGATTTTGAGATTCAAGTCATGGATAAAAATTGAAAAAGTGGAAGCAACTATTTGTTGCCTATTAGAATTGATTCTAAAAATATTGAATCTAATCCAAACATGTTATAAGTAATCTTTGTTCTTATTAGAAATTTAACTGATCATGCTTCAATTTATTCATGGCCAAAAATATTTTTTTAGTATTAATTTTATATCAACCATTGAGATTGCTTATTTTAATGTTTTACCCTCTAAAGTTATCAGAAACCATGGTATTGTTTTTCCTTCTATTTTGCTAATTCCATGTCTATTTCTTTTCATCATGAATTAATCAATGTCTAATTTGAGTTTCTATTTTTTCACCCATTTCAGGGGCAGACTCCATTATTTCCTCGCATTTTTGGCCATGAAGCTGCAGGGTATGTTAGCCTTGTTTGCTCAATTTAACTTATTTCCAACTTTTCTTTCCTACTTTTGTACAATGTATGTGTGTCATCAAAGACCAGAAAATCAATAACAAATGGTTCATTGATAATGAGCAATTTATTGGATTTTCATTGTTTTTTCAGGATTGTGGAGAGTGTTGGTGAAGGTGTGACTCATCTGCAACCAGGAGACCATGCTCTCCCTGTGTTCACAGGAGAATGTGGTGATTGTGTACATTGTAAGTCAGAGGAGAGCAACATGTGTGAGCTACTAAGGATTAACACTGACAGGGGTGTCATGATCAATGATGGCCAAGCAAGGTTCTCTAAGAATGGAAAACCTATATACCATTTCTTGGGAACCTCTACATTTAGTGAGTACACTGTCATCCATGCTGGGTGTGTTGCAAAGATCAACCCTGCTGCTCCACTTGACAAAGTTTGTGTTCTCAGTTGTGGAATTTGCACAGGTGTGGAAGCTTTACAACCTTCAGAGTTCAGATAACTATATATTGTTTGTATATAGCAAACTAGCTAGCTGATTATGTTCTTATGTAACTATATTTTGTTCCATGTTGTAGGTTTTGGTGCTACTGTAAATGTGGCAAAACCAAAACCTGGCTCCTCTGTTGCTATTTTTGGACTTGGAGCTGTCGGTCTTGCGGTATGTTATTCCTTGCCTGCTTTAGTTCTTTTTTTTAGCAATTGATAAGTGATAGTTTGGAGGAGTATTAATTCCCACTCTTATTTTTCATTCAATGTTTTAGGCTGCCGAAGGGGCTAGGGTTTCAGGTGCTGCAAGAATCATTGGAGTTGATTTAATTTCTGAGCGATTTGAAGGAGGTATAATGGATTCTTCTTTGATCTGATGTCTAAAGATGCAACACAGCCTATTAAATTGCCTTTGGTTTACTAATGGTGACTTATGATTTTATTTATGTTGGCAGCTAAGAAGTTTGGGGTTAATGAGTTTGTCAACCCAAAGGATCATAATAAACCTGTGCAAGAGGTTTAGTTCATAAACAATTTTCTCAAGTTTAATATCTCAGATAATTTTTTTCCCTTTAGTACCATTATTCAACTTCTCAGTTAAATTTCAATTCTGATGCTCTTAATGGATTCCTACTTTGTTTGAACAATAGAGATTGAGATGTGAATGTTATTGAACAGGTAATTGCTGAAATGACCAACGGAGGTGTGGATCGAGCTGTTGAATGTACTGGTAGCATCCAGGCCATGATTTCTGCATTCGAATGTGTCCACGATGTAATTGGATTAAATACATCATCTCTTGTTGCTAAAATGTTAAATTAAGCTACTGGCTAAGGCTGAACATTAATTTCTCGATCTCTTCTTCTCAGGGTTGGGGTGTTGCTGTTCTTGTTGGAGTGCCAAGTAAAGATGATGCATTTAAAACTGCTCCTATCAACTTCCTTAACGAGAGAACTCTAAAGGGTACCTTCTATGGTAACTACAAACCACGCTCTGATCTTCCTTCTGTTGTGGAGAAGTACATGAATGGGGTAAGCTTACACAGTGAATTTTGTGGTCTTTTGGGAGAACTAAGGTTAAAGGAACCTCACTTATTTTTGTTGCTAACATGATCTTTGTGGATATTTCAGGAGCTAGAGGTGGATAAATTCATCACTCACTCAGTTTCTTTCTCAGAGATCAACAAAGCATTTGAGCTCATGCTAACAGGACAGTCCATTAGGTGCATCATCAACATGCAAGCATAAGATGGATGAAATAGTTCATGACTCTGTTCAGGACAGGTCTTTGATTTGTTAAGAGAAATGGAGAGAGAATAAAAATTTTGTAGGCATTCCCCTACTTTAGGATTTTGATCGTATTTTTGTAGCTTTATTGTTGAAACTTATAGAGCATTTAGCTCTGTCACTTGATTGTTGAAACTTATAGGGCATCTAGCTCTGTCACTTGATTTGTGGTTTATGTTTTGATTGTTTCTATGATTTTACTTTTACATGAAAATAAAAATAATTGTATAACAGAAACCTTGGGTGCTCCAAAGGAAGAGAAATCAATTGTTCCATAACATTGGTTTATAAAAAAACATTTCTACAACATCTGAATACCCCATATACTTCTTATATGACAAATTAACATTAATAACAATAGAAATTTAATAATTTTAATTTAGTTTGAAGGTACAAATTAACTCAACTAACAAAGACTTTTTGTTTTTTATTAAGTGGTTAACCCATGCTTGGAGCAAAATTAAATAATAAAACTTATTTTATTTTATCAATTACAAAGGATTTTTTTTAAATTTTTTTTATGTTCAACTGTTAATTATGACATAATTGTCTGATATAAGTTTTAGATGTGTAGTCTACAATATCACTTTTTTTTGTGTAGGAAAAATTTAGGCAAGTTTGGTCTTGAAGGTTCTCCAAAGTCAAAGCATACCTTAAGACTTAAAGAGCATTTATAAAGATATCTAAAATGATTCATCAATAAGGTTCTTACACTTCAACTAGATTCAAATCCTCATCTTTTGAAGTTCAATTCTCATTAACTGAATCAATTGAACCAATTTTTGTAAGCATAATCTATCATAGAAGAATTTAAATATAAACAAAAATACCAAAATTTCAAATTTAAATATATATTGATAGTTACTATTGTTCAATCTCAAATTTTCATTTATTATGATTTTTAATATAATTATTATCAAAATTGAAAAACTTATTCCAATTTTTTCACATTTTAGTTGTTTTACTCTTTGACTATATCAAACTTTCGATTTACTTCAATTATGGTAGAATTTAGTTAATAGAAAAACTAAAAACAATTATTTGGGTGAGTTTGATATTCGGATCATCATATATTTTATTATTGTATAGAGTACGTTTATTCTTAAGCTACTTTAATAGACAAGTTTATATTTAAATCAAATTTAAGCTAAATTATCAATATAATTTGAATAAGTTAACTAAATTTTTCAAATAAGTTAGTTTTATGATTGAATAAGTTAACTAAATTTTTCAAATAAGTTAGTTTTATGAAATATGAATTCAAGAAAATTGAAAATTTTCTTTTTTTCTTCTTTTAATCTTTGAAAGGCGAACCTCCAACCCTCCTCCTTTAACAATGATTCTGAGTGTACCCTTAAAAGCTTATCTTTATGTCAATTTGTTAAGGGTTTTTCAATTGACACCTACCCTAATTTCATGTTACACCTACTTCATTTAATTTTTTTTCTAAAATACCAACTTTACCTTTAACCTTAAACCTAACTTTTCGAACATGATTGCAAGAATAGTAAATGTAATGTTGTCGTTCACTCCTTCGTCAATCAATCCAACATGACTGCAAGCTGAGAGAAGTGCAACATAAAAATTGTAATATCTAGATAGATATTCATTTGTCAAAAGAGCTCCAGGGCCTCTTTAGCTTGCCTATGTATGGCATAAGACTTGAGCATTAAATTCCAAGAAATCAAATCACGGCAGACCTGTTCATCACTTGATACACAAAATGCCAATGAAACTTGATTCTGTGATCTCAAGTTCATTACTTGGATCTTGCCAGAAGCATGGTGAGACTCACTTGGCCAAACTATGTTCTACATTCACATCCCGTGCAACCAAACTGTTTATTCTCTGACAACACACTGTTAGAGAAGTAAAAAAATTTGCAAATCTTTTTGCTTCTCTGACGAACAAATCTTGTTAATTCTCTAGTTGTGCACTGCCAGAGAGTAAAAATAGAAGGTAAATTAGTATTTTTCCCACTAGTAGGTGAGAAATGAAAAAACAATAAGTGGAAAATCAAATTCCCTTTTATAATAGATACCAGATCTCATCACAAATTTAAGAAAATAATATCTAATACAAAGTAAAATACCAAAAGTCCAAAACCCTAACGCATGCTAAAAGCCTTAGGATGTAATGTATTAACAATATAGGGTAAATCACTAGTCTTGATATATTAATGCATGCTAAAGATCTCAAAGACACAATAAAAGTAAATTATTATTGTTTCTGCTTTTTTTATCTTGACATGAAAAATAGAACAATATTTCACTTTGAATATATCCCACAAAATAATCAAACATTGTGTTATTATATAATGTTGATTATTTAGTATTTGGTTGTAGTTTTATAAAACAATTTTTATTATTTTAAGGCATTTCTAATAGGAGCAACTTCCATTAGTTGTTTATTGTATTAAAAGAAGTATTTAGTGGTTTTTACAGTGTCACGTCATTGTTTCAATTTTAGTCCAATGGAAGAAATTATAAGCAACTCCAAGAAAATCATAACTTTTTAATTTTTTTCAATTGCATATTGTTATTAATTTATACGGATAGAATGAAAAATTACTTTTTTTAATCATAAGCAACAATTGCTTAGTGAAACAACTTATCTACTTTTTAAACAACTTGAATTGTCATGTAGGATTACTCCAATGGGAGAGTTGCTTGAAGCAACTCATTAAATTTTTAAGCAACTTTACAAGCATATCTGAGATGCTCTTAATATTTAAAAATTAAAAAAGCATTTGCTTAATTTTTTTTAAAAACAATTTATTTTTTTTTAGTTTTTAAAAACTTAAAAAAGGAAACAATTGTGAATAATATTGTATTTTTGTCTTGAAAACTCAAACACACAAAAAATATATTATTTTTTACTTTTTATTAATGACATTTTTCTAAATATGTGCAAGTTTGTTTTTCATTTTCACAAACAGTTTTAAAATTCAAACAACATTTTTTAAACAAGTTTTTTTTCTTCATTTTCTTTTAGAAAACTATTTTTCAAAAACTAAAAAATAAAAGCAACCAAATCAAAGCCTAAGCCTAAGTGTGTTGGGCATATGATCACCAAGTTAGTTTTTATATATAACACTAGGTTAGAATTGTCATTTGTGTGAGACATTTCAATATTACTAACAAAGGGAAAGGTTTCCTTTTGTATTTTGAGAAATTGTTTAATTACTACTAATTACTAAATTAGATCACTACAAACTCTCTTGCTTAATTGGAAGAATAAATGTAGATAATTGTTATGATTGAACTATTATAAATTAATTGCTTTGTCTTTCTTTATTCTATATCTTAGTTCCAATTTCTTGATATAATAACTTGAAGAACATAATTTTGTACTGCTATCTTCTTTATAAGGTTTAAATGGAGTATATTCTCTTTATTACATTGAATTTTTGTAGAACTTCATAGGACCTCTTTACTTAACTATTCAATTTGGCAAAAATGGCATAAAATGTTTTACAAAGTTACTTTCATTGGATGTCTTTATTTATAAAAGGATAGCTTTTGTTGTATGACTAAGCTTTCACTGCATAAAGCTATTCTACAAAATGTTTTCAAACCCATTTTAATCCCAATTGATTGTGTTATTTGTCTAGAAATATGGAGAAAGAAAACTAGTGATGAAGTCTTAGCTATGTTTCTTGATTATGTGAATTCGGGCATGGTTTGAATGGATGGAAAAGGCCCACAATTACTCAAGCAAATATGGGTCCAAAGGTTAGTTAAGGAGTCTTAAAAAAAACTAAGAAAATTATTTCAGGAATAAAAGGGAAACTGGAAATCATGTTTAGATACCTAAGTTTAAAGAAAACTGTTAAAAAATGAAAAACTGGTTTTTCAGAAAGCTAGAAAATTATCCAAAGTAGTTTTCTAAATTTGGAAAACTAGAAGATAGTCTCATCTTCAACCACTTCAAGTTCTCTTACCACTTTTGTCACCTCTACCTCTCACATGTCTTTCACCTTAACCTATGTTACATCTCCGTCGTTGTCACTACCAGCTCTCATGCTCCTTCTGTGCCTCTTACTATATCGCCCTATCATGATCCTTCCATACCTTCCACTTCGCTACCTCTTCATCGCCACCACTACCGCCTTTTACACTTCTTCTCGTGCCACCACTACCATTTCTTACACTTCTTCTGCACCTTCTATTCTGACCTATGCTAGCTCTATACCACATCGCCTGCACCTTTCATGCTCTTTCTCCACTACCTCTTCGCTATCATCATTGTCACCTCTCATGTTCCTTTCACACCTCCCATCCTACCTTCACCACTTATCCATCTCTACTACCACTACCATTGGCTCTACCACCACTCATTTGTTATCAATGCTGCTTTTCTTTGTTGGGAAATGAAAATTTTTAAAAACTGAATGCATCTAAATACATTTTTTTTCAAATTTTCATACTTTTCTAGAAAATGTAAAATTTGAAAAATTGACTAAAAACTATTCTAAGAAAATAGGAAAACAAAAAATGCAATTGAACATCCTAGTTGGAATAGGAAAATTGAGAAAATTATTCCAAAAATATAAGAGAAGTTAACAAACAGGTTAAGAACCTTAATTTTCAAACAAAATTGTTGGAAAATGGAAAATTGTTCTTTTTTCTAAATTAGAAAACTATGCAAAGTAGTTTCTTAGATTTGGAAAAATGGAAAACATAGTCCTATATTCAATTACATCGAGTTTTTCTTTCCTTCTGTACCTTTCACCTCAACCTTCACCATTTCTCTACCACCGATGCACCCACCTTTCCCACTCTTTCGTGTCTCCTACTCTGATTTTTGTAACCTCTCTACCACCACCAATATTCTCTTCCGCTCCTTGTGTATCTTTCACTTTGATCTTTACCACCTCTTCATTGTCGATGTAGTTACCTCTCACGCTTCTTCTGCATCTTCCATTGAAGTCCTACCTCGACCTTCATCACCTCTCCACCTCTGTCGTCCTTCCTTCATTGGAAAATGAAAATTTGGGAAAATTGAATGTATCTAAATACATTTTTCCAAATTTTCATACTTTTTTAAGACATAAAAAATTTGAAAAACTAACTAAAAACTATCCAACAAAATAGAAAAACTAGAAAAGAAGCTAAATAGCCACAAATTATTTTAAAAAAAAATTATTTGGTAACTAAATTTTTATAATAGATGTATTTTTAATAAACTAAGGGCAAATATGCATATGGTCCAACACAAATTTTTCCTTAGTCAAAAAGTCACATCCCCATAAGTTCTTAACAATCCATAACACATACTTTTTTTTATTAACATATTATTGGTACAAATTAAATGAAAATAGTTATTAAACTCTATTGAGGACCTTGAGCACACACAAAATAGATTTTTTTTTCTAACATGATTTGCTCTATACCCAAAGTAAAATTACTAGGACTCTAACCTAGATCACTTGGTTAAGAATAAAAGATTCTTCACTTGTGGCAATCAATATTGGTATGAAAATTACTTAAATAAAATTCTAAAATCAATTCTTTATTAATTAAATCCAATCAATACCGCATATGAACGGTTTGGTCGCATGTGTGGTTTACGAGTCTTTGGCACCTTTGGAAGGCATGCAATTATGCAATTTTTCATAGCAATACTCCTGGTATTCGTGCTATACGCATAGTTTTGCAGAGTAGATTATGAACCCATCTCTTTGTGTATATTGACAGGAAGTGTGTTTTCTTTGGGTTTAATTGGTTTCATTTGTTTTTTACTCTTAATTTGGTTTTTAAACTTTGTATCATAAACTGGTAGACATATCTTATGCTTTCCGGTATACACTTTTTCTATAATATATTGCTTGCCTTATAAAAAAAATCCAAACAAAGTTAATTTTACTTTAATCAAATTGTTCCTTTTTCTATATTAAGAGTACACAGCCCCAAAATTGAATATTCGTAAGGAAAGAGAGGGATTTCGAATTCACACTCCTATTATTTAAATTAACACCTACTTTTATAAGTTTTTCTCATATTCCTATTTTACCCCTAAACCTAATTCACCTCTCTCCCCACATCTCCTGCTACCTTCTTCTTCTTCATTTCCTCCATCGCGTCTTCCTCGTAGCTTCTTCTTCTTCAATTGTTCTTCCTCTTAAACTCTTTTTCACCCTCTTTACAACCACTTCCCTCCATGTTTGTGTTTTTATTTACGGGAGGTTCTCCTTCCTTTCCCTTCTCTTTTCAGGAAGCTCGTAAACCCTCTTCTATGAGCTCTTGCCAGAGATTTAAAAAAATTTCTCTAAAATTATATATCTTCCTACAAATGTGCTTCTTTTATTATTTTGTCATTTTTAGAGTTGTTCACAACACATATTCAGAAACATTAGAAAGTTCAGGAACATTAAGATATTAAACCTAGAAAATGAGAACTCATACACATCATAAAGCTAGTTTCCCTTTTGGGAGTTGAAGGGCATAAAGACCATTGATGTTAGTGATGTTGTTGGATCAAACATTCAAATTGATAGCAAAGGACCTAAAGCTATATGCATTGATCCTCATTTAAATGAGGTTAGGTTCTCATGAAAATGTTTTGTTGAACTATTTATCATTGTTGAGGCATCAATTTTCTTTGTAGATTTTAAAATTATTTAATTTCAGTAAGAAAACTCATTGTTTCATGTTTGTTAGTGGTTATCAAGTACCGTTATCTTGTTTGTATAGTATGGGTTTATTTGTAAAAAGAATTGTTGTTCATTAAGTTGATCTAGAACTTCTTAGGAATTTATGCTTACCAATTACCAAAAGAATATACTGATGAATTTTAGCCTTGATCTATTTATTTGACTATAGAGTTTTTATTTTCCATTGCACTATGACAATTACTAATTTTGTTACCTAGTGGGATATGACATAAGCAAAATAATTTCAAACTTTCTTAACTAGCAGCTGAAACACATAGTTAAAGGAACTATACATAGTAATAAAAAAATTGATGAATTTTTATTATCTTAATTTCAATTTGATTGTTTTTTGTTTGTAGAAATGATTGCAATGACGTGGGTTTGAAAATCAAAGAAGAAAAAGAAAACCTTCAATAAGAACCACATGGGCTCATTAATATTAGATTAAATAAACCAATTGAGTGGTTATTCTGAACATTTGTAAGTTGTAACTAAATACGCATGCTCTCAAAATAATACATAAGAGATTTATTCATGAGTTTAAGCTTCCCTTTGTAAGGGGTTGCATTCTAAAAAGTAAAGGCCTTTCATTTAACTAGTCTTATGTTTTTTAGGAGAGTGCAGAGTTGGAGGGAACGTACTAAGATTTAAAATGTGATGGTAATTGACAAGCTCATATGATGGTGATTTTAAGTGAATCTAAATTGTAATATGAGGAACTACTGAACTAGTGATGAGCCCTCCTGTAAGGATTGATGTTTTGGGACCAAGGGGTTTCATTTATCATTCTTTGGATTGATTTTATAATAATGCTTAACCGAGACACACAGTTTTATATTTTTTATACTTTTGGGCAAAAATTAGTTTTATTACCCATATGAAGATCGCTATCTTTTTTTTTAAAAAAAAAAAAAGAAATTCCTTCTTAGAGTGATAAAACATTGGTTTCTATTTAATGTTTGCTATTTTTAAAGCTTGCTCTGCTTGCCCATTGAAGGACATAAATGAAGAATAGATTTCAAACAAAACCCACTTTTGTTATGATTATTTGAAAAGGTAGAGGTTAAATGACCATGATTCCTGGTCCTCATAGACACTTTAAGGTTGTCCCTTGTTGTGGTAACAGAGATTCCCACCAAGTTAAACCTGAAGAAATTGTTGGAATAGCTGACAAACTTTATGACGTTGAGTCCATGATTATACTATAACATGCAGTTGTAGAAAATGAAATCTTCCTATCATTATATATTTTTTAACAATATCATGCATTTGATCTGGATTTGATTTTGATAATTGTTGTTTTGGCTTTTATGGCTTGGAGGACATTATGTTATTAACTTATTCAACAATTTGAACTTTATTATAGTATTTTGTTTTTTGACTAAGCTTATCTATTAGTTATTTATAGCATTGAGATCTTTTGTACATGCATACAATGTTGTTGCTTCTGGTGTCTTTATCTTATGTGTTCATTATCTCTCCGACATGGATTATTTACTCTCCGAAAAATTGTTGCCGAAGAGGGAAAAATTTGTAAATTTTTTATTTTCTAGTTGTCAGAGAGTTAAAAATTTGAGAATATATTAATATTTTTCCTAGAAATAGGTGTGAATTAAAATTAAAATAGTTAAAAATTGAAATTTCTAAAAAAAATAATTTTATAACCCCAATACATAAAATTTTTACGGTTAGATCAATTTATCACCTACGATCACAGCCCACTATGCACACATATCAGTTTATACCCTTTATTTAATCAAAGTTTTATATTAATCATTTTATTAAAATCAAAAGTATTACGAAACCAGTTTAAATTATTACTTCATAACTTTATAAAATTGTGATTTTAAAATTTTAAATTGATTTTTGTAACACGGTCGATTTTATATATAATAATTCTTTTAAATCGAAACTATAACCACTTAAAAAATAACGGAATAAATAAAAAATTAACTTTTACATACACTTGAAAAATATTTTCTTATATCTAATTTATGGGGTGATATATTTGATGGTAAAATTATACAATTTTATACTTAGAAAATTATACTTGAAATAAAATAATTTTATATGATGATATAATTAGTTTTAAACGTATATAAATGATGAACTGTAAACAAATGATAAAATTCTTATATCATGAGTCATGACTATTAAACTCGGAACAAAATTATTTCTTTTATGATCAAATATGCATTAACATCATAAGAGTTATAATTATTTATTTTAATTTTAGATAGTAACAATTATTTATTAATAAAAATATTTAAAATTTTTTGTACATATCTATTACTTTTGACTAATTTGGTTAAAATTAAAAAATAAGTGATTTTGACCCAAAATAGTGTGGTTATTAACTTTTAGAGAATTTTTTTTCATAAAACAGAATCCAAATTATATTTATTTAAAATAATAAAAATTAATTTTTCTAAAAGAAGACATCAAATTTATGAGAAAATATATAAAAGAGCATCTATTTTTTATGAGATTTTAAAATCTTTTACAATTATTTGGAAGATTAAAAAATTAGTTATTAATAAAAATATTTAAAAGTTTTTTTACATATCTATTACTTTTGACTAATTTGGTTAAGATTTAAAAAAAATGATTTTGACACAAAATAGCAGGATTAAGAGTATATTTTATTTTGCAATTTCAATGTATTTAAACTAACAATAGCAATGTTAATTTTAAAAATATAGAAAATTTGAAAAAGACTAGAATTGAACCCAGGTCTAGAAGTTTAAATGCTAAAGTCATACCACAAGACCAAAAGCCAATATTAATTTTCTTGTGAGATTTAAATTTAATTAAACTAATCGTGGCAAGATTAATTTTAAAAATATATTAAAATTTACTTTTTTAAATGGAGAAATTTTAATTCTCAATTTTAATTTATGTCTTTATTTTTAATTAGATTTTAAATTTTATATTGTTGTTAATATAACTAAATTTTAGTTTGAGTTGTTAACCCTTAAATTTTAATTTCATCTTTTAATTGTTAATTTTAGTTTCAAAATCACAAATAAAATATATAACATAAAATGACCTACAATAGATTTAAAATTAAAATATACAAACAAAATATAAAATCTAATTAAAAATAACAAATAGAAATTAAAAGTTAAAAACTATAAATTAAAGGAACAACTAAAACTTAAATATAAAATTAAAAATTAAAAAAAATAAATTATTCAAATAAATTTAACATAAAATCAAGCTAAGTAGTTTTTAGAATTTAAAAAAGTTTCTTTATTTAAAAAATTTACAACATAAATGACTAAGAATAGTAAAACAAAATAAAGGAAAAGAGACAATAAAACCAAAATTGGCTTACTATCTAGTGGTATCGTCTTAAAAATCTCACAGGTTAGGTTCAAATTTTACTTTGTCCAATTTTAATATAAAATTAATGTTGTCACATGATTAGTTTAATTAAATTTGAATCTCACAAAAAAACTAATATTGGCTTTTGGTCTAGTGGTATGATTTTAGCAATTAAACTTATAGACTTTGGTTCAATTCTAGCCTTGCTCAACTTTTCTATATTTTTAAAATTAATATTGCTATTTATTAGTTTAAATACACGTCACTTAATTAATTAAGTCAACGTTCATTTTTAACCGTCAATATCTTAAATTTGACGGAAAGGCAAAAATTAAACTTTTGAAAAAATGGGAGGACAAAAGGTGCGCAAAAAATTTTTTTGAGGGGAACAAAGTGAGCTACCCCATAAATAGAGGGGCATCAGTGGTAATTTAGCCATTCTTTTATAAAAGAGAATCCAAATTGTATTTATTTAAAATAATAAAAATTAATTTTTTCTAAAAGAAGACATCAAATTTATGAGAAACTATATAAAATAGCTTGTATTTTTTATGAGATTTTAGAATCTTTTACAATTATTTGGAAGAGCAAGAGAAACACCTGAAAAGCTAAAAAATAGTAATTAAATAAAAAATGGATTCCTTTACAAAAGAAAATATAACAAATGGGTCACTTATATATGTATGGAAACAATTATATCAAATTTAACTATTCAAATAAAATATATAAATAAAAATTTAATTACTTTATCTGAATTTGTTTTAAATGAATGTAATTATTTACTTTATTTAAATAAGAACTTTTATCAATAAAGTAAATTCAATGAGTAAGCTAAATTTAAAAATTATGTTGCACTTTTTATTTAATTTGTAAAATAAATGTTTAATCAAATTTAATTATCTTATTAAGGTGTTTGTAAGTATAACAAATCAAATTATTTTATCCAAATAAAAAAATTTATAAATAATTTATATAAGTAATAATCCTAAATTATGGGTGCAATAAAAATATTTTGGTCAAATTTAATTATCTTATTAAGATACTTATAAGTATAAAAATTTAACTATTTTATCTGAATAAAATATTTTAAAATAATCCTAAAATATGAATTTTAATTTAGACCTAATTGTTTCATAATGTAAATAAAAATAATCCTAATTTAATTCTATTATATTTTTAAATTCTCATTACGAAATGCTTAGTCCAGTCCAAATTCAGCATACAAATGGGAAATCACGTTGAAATTAATGTTTTTCTATGCTTAAGTATTTTCTATTCTTAAAGGTTAAGATAAATATTTTAAAGAATATATTTTTTTTTCTAACTATGCACTTAAATTATTAATACAATTAATTCTAAAACCACTTATGATAGAAAATACCCATCTTATTTCAAAAGTTTACCTTTAAGGCTTTAATAGATTTGGTCTCTGAGAGATATGATTTGTTAAAAATACAATATCTTGATATTAAACACTCCCTTAAAATTTGTTCTAGTCTAACGACACTTAGAATGAGGCATTCAATATAATTAAGACCTATGTCACATCAAAACTCAATGGTGAGATATCAATTTAAAATGCTTTAAAAAAACTTACTCACAATTATCAAAACTAGAACATGCTATTAGTATATGATTACCCGATAATAAAGAGCTAATTAGCACAAAATATGATATATATCAATTGGAATTTAAACAAATACTAGAAAAGTTAAGCTAAAGGCAAAAGCCAAAAGCCAAAGGCCAAACGTTAACAAGAAAAGTCCTACTAGTTTTCTATCCACCAAAACAACCATAGATCCAACATAGTCTATTACACGCAATCTTGTAGAATAACGTTGACCCCAAGAGTTCCACATGCTACAATGAGTTTCTGATTTTTTTTTTAATATATATTATATATGGTTTGTGACTTTTTAGGTTTTGATTTTTTTATGTCACTTCACTGTTTTAAACTTAAATTTCACAAAACAAGTTCCTTATTGAAGATCCAACTAAACTTGACGCTGTGAGGCTTCTTCATCTTACGCGCTCTCTCATCAGCACGCTCCTGCAGTTTCCTAATCCTCGGCGCTAACGCGCACACGTAATCCTGCGCTCGCTTTCCCTCGCCCGTTAAACCCTCAATCTTCTCCAATCTCCACCGTCCAACGAGAAACTCCAAGATGTCCGCGTAGTCATCGGCAGTGTACACCCCCATGCGCTGCGCCACAGCGGAGTAATGCTCGAATAGCCTGGGGTCCTCCCCATCGTACATAAGGTGCGCCGGCATGGTGATCTTCTTCTCCATCATGTCCCCTATGGCCATCATCGCTCCAGTGGGGTCCACTTCCAGAAGCTTCTCCACGATTCTAGAGTACGCATTCTCATGACGCTTCTCGTCAGCTGCAATGGTCCCGCATAGACGCGCCAGCACTGGATCACCACCCTCCTTAGCGAGCCGAGCCGTGTTGCCGTGAGCCACAAACGTGGCTCGCTCTTGGAATGACGTGTACACAAACCCCAAATAAGGATTGTTCTCTGTTCCAGGGTCCTACCCAATCCAAACAAACAACAATACAATATTTCAATTTAGTAAAATAAATAAAAACATATCCTTAGCTCTTCTTTTTAAATGTGCACAACTTGGATAAAAAAAAAAAAAAAAGGTCGAATTGCCATGTTACAAGAAACCAAACCTTGTGTTTGTTCAATTTAATATACCCAATATCACCTATGTTACCAGATGTTTTTCTCAACAAGTACATTAATTAATTCTATTTTGAACTAGTGTGATGATACTATGTTGTCCTCCTCAAGCACATTAATTAATTCTAATTTTGAACCATATGTCGAAAGCTTTAGAAATTAAGATCAACAAAATTAAAAAGATCCAACTTTTTTAACCTTGTGTATAAAAATTATGAGTGCCATAAGCGAATTGAAAAAATTCTTCACGAATTAGAATAAAAGAGAAAAACAAACAGTTCTAGTGGAACAAGATCCAACTTTTTTAAGATTGTACATAAGAAATTATAAATGTATTTCCAAAAGAGGACAAATTTTAATTGCAAAGGCCAAGTAAGAAATTTGAGAAAATGCACATATGAACCGAATACTGGCAAGTGACACATTTGTCATTTAGTTGAATTTATAAAAGAAATTTATCCCATCACATTTTGTATTAAATATTTTTTATAATTTTTAATAAATTGATAACAAAGTATTTATTAAATCAATATATTAAGAAGTGTATTATTAAATATCACGAATCTCAATAATATGTTTGACTTAATGAAAAAAAAAAACAGTGAATAAAACTAATCTTACAATTGATGTTCATTAAAATTTATTTTATGATTACGTAATTTTGATTCATCGCTAATTTATTTTAAATTGTTTTAATCTGATTTTGAATTGAATTAAAAATTAATTTTAAATTTTAAAATAAAAAATGTAAAAATTCATCTAAAATTAACTCTGAATTAAGAATTTAAACAAAAAAAAAGTGGTGATATGGCTTAAACCTTAAAAACCTATAAAAGAAAATATTTTTATTTTTATTGAAAATGATTTAGTACAATTTTACACTTCTAAAATTTTTTAATTTTTTAATTTTTTAAAAAGTGTTATTAATTTTCCTTAACAAAGAGAAAGTAATTACCATGCCAGCACCAATGAGGTAATGAACAGTCTTTTCAACCTTGGCCATGTCAACCCGACCGGAAAGGTACAAATAAGTCCTGAGCAAATCCCCATGTCTGTTCTCCTCGGCGGTCCAGGCCCGGGTCCACACAGCCCATGGGCTTGGGCTCGTGCCGCAGTCATCCTTAACTCCATCGAGATTGTTAATCATGGTCTGGTAAGTGGGAAGCGCATCTTCAGTGACCATGTCCCCCACAAGCACCACGAAGTACTCATCGGCAAGCTCCTTTGTGCGTTCGCGAAGCGCTTTTACCTGATCGCTGAACTCCTCGAATGGGAGGCTGGAGTCCGGGAGGAAGGTCTGCGGCTGCCAGCATTGGTCCACGGGCTTTAGGAGTGGTAGGACCCACTCCGAGGCCCACGGCTCCATCAATTTGAAAATTTCTTGTTTTTCAGCGGGGAGTGAGTGGGTTTTGCGGGCTTTGAGGGGTGCCGTGGCGGAGACAGAGGCTGAGGGTGGTGGCAGGAGGTGGTGGTGACGGTGGGGCGTGGAAGCCCGTTGGAATGGAAGGATTTGACGGGTGATTAATTGGCAGGTTCGTGTATGCATGGTTTTGGTTATGGGACTTACTGTGTACATGTGTTGTATTTTTGAGGGAAAGTGAGTGTTACATTCAGTGGGAGAGATATTTGTAAAGAATATCACTAGTATTAGCCCTTGCTTTTGTTCATAATTTTCACAAATGCCATTGTTCATAGGAATGTTACGCATGTTTTTTTGTCCAGAATTTCTTTCTTGTAGTTCCCTCGTAATTTGTTCTCGGACAATATGCTAATTAAAAATTGTTTTTTTAATTAATTACATGTAAAGAGGCTTGGAAATAAGGTTCTCTTGAGAGTTTATATATCTCGTAAGAATTTATTTGATTTAGAACTGTATTTAGATATAATTTCTATTAAAATTTTTCATAGGACTATGAAATATATTAGAAATGATCAATTTTGAGTATTACTTTTAAATGAGAAGAAAATTGTTAAATAGAAATGAGATCATAAAAATAAGTTATTTTTAATAATTTTTATTCGACCAAAATGAGTATTAAAAAAGTGTTTAAAAATGTGTTAATATTGTTTTTATTTCTTAAAATTTATAAGAAAATATATAATGTCGTGGATTGTATATTTTATTCAATGATTTGTTTATAGAGTTTGTAATTTTTTAAATGATTAATCAATTATTAAGAAATGTTAATAAACATATGGCTAGAACTCTTATTTAAGTTTAGTAGCGGATTAGTTGTGGGAGGGTTGAAGTTTATGAAAATTTAAGGGCAAATTTGGCCCCATACATCTACCAAGTTGTGTTTAGATAGATGAGACGTTTTTGGTTAAGAAAAAACATTGACAATTTTGAGGGATTGTATAAGAAAGGGTAAAATGGTGAATGAAGAAAAGTTACGAGGCAAGAGAAAGACAAAAGTTTGAGGCAAATTATTAAATAATAAATATAAAGGAATTGTAAAACAGGGGGTGCTGTGGTTTTGGGACAATGGTAGTGAGATGAGTGAATGTGATTTCTGTGGATCTTAGTTTTTTTCAGTTTTGTGGGTGTTTTTGAACTTGCCAGCTCATTCTTTCTCCTGCTCATGGATTTCTTAATATTTAGGCTGGATATATGTTATGTGATACGTGTAAGTTGGAAAAAGAAAATGAAAATGTAAATATTTGTTGTTATATGTAAAGAATGTAATATGTTTTTATGTGTATTTATTAGACTTTTTAAATGTATGAATATTAATCAAAAGTATTTAATGAGTTTTAACCTTTTGATGCATTGTATAAGTATTTAATGAGTTTTGAATGTATATAATTTTTGTGCTTTTATAAAGGAGAAAACATGTGATACATTTCTTGTAAAATTGAATCACAATTTATTATAGTAACAATTATAATAGTGGATTATGGTCGAATTATAATGACATTGTTAGCGATAATCTTTCTATAAAATAATTTTTGTATTACTTTTTTAAGTTATTGTTATATTATTTGTTAAAATTTCTATTTTAATATGAATACTCAATAAAATAAGAGTAAAATTAATAAAATAGGTGAAAATCAATGAACTTTGACTTAAAAATTTTAGGTTGATATGTAATTCGGAAAATATGGATTAGTGAGATGATGATGGACTCAAAAAGTTAAACTAAGATATAAAATTTTAGATTATATAGAATCTAATCCTGATAGATCTGACATTATTTATATTTTTTATTTTATTTTTTAAAATTTATATAAATTTACTTAAAATTTTACGAGTAATCAAGTTTTTTCCAACTAGAAAAAAGTCAACCTATATTAATGATTTTAAAATGAAATACTTACTTAAAATTAATATACTAAACGATAAAATGAAAAATTACAATTCAATTAAAATTTAATTAGAATGTATTAATATGTTTTCTCAAATAATATTAAAAATTATGAAAATGATATAAAATAATTTAATTTGTTTTAGACACGTTAAGTTTGATGTGAAGGGATGGAATTGTCCATAATGTGTTACCGTTTTCATTTCATTTTACCTTAAAATAAAACAGAATGAATTTACAACCTATCCTTAATTCCTTATAGCTATGCATGTGACAGTATAGAACAACTAAAACACATGTAAGAAAAAGACGGAAATTACCATTTTCTTTTATAAAATAATTGTTCTTTCTTTTAATGAAAATGTAATATCCTATATACTATAAATGACTTCCTGGTTTCCATAAAAAAAATATACTCTGTCTCTCTAAAAAAATAATATATTAATAATAATATATGACATGAAATATTTACAATATATTTGTTCTATATTTGAAAATATATTTTTTTTAAAATATATTATCTAACTATTTATTATCATTACATGTCACTAACTAGCGTAATGGCAGAATTTTAATTAAACTCTTACTAAAAAATTATTATACTTTCTAATCAATGTAACAACAGGTAAGTTTGTTTAAACTTATTTTAAGAAAAAAAATATTTATTTAAATATAATAAATACTTATCATAATTTTTTATATGTTCATATAATCTTAAAAAAAGCTAAAAAAATAAAAAATAATTTATTTTAAAAAGTTTCTGGAATAACTATTCAAAATAAACTCACTTAAAATTTTAAATTTAGAAAACATAAAAATTTATTTAATTAAAAATATTTTTTATAATTATATCCTAACATAAAAAAATCTATGTCTTTACTAAAATATCTTATAAATAAATAATTTATGTTTCAACTTAAACAACCTCACCACATATAATATATGTATAATGTGAGAAAGAGACCGTCAGATGCAAGAGTCAGACTTTTACACTATATTTGATTCAATTATATGGGACAAGAGATGAGATTTTATACTTTTCAGAGATATTTTTAAATTACATTCATAAATAGTCACATTAAGTGTGTGAGAGCAAAATTTGTTTATCCTTTATCTTTTAATTCACACGACAATCCCACTGACATTAAAAAAAAATAAATTTTAATTAAATAGAAATTCAACTTTTCACTAGATAAACATTAAAAAATGTAATAGCTTAAGATTACTAGGTAGTGGGTCAATGTCTTGGTCGGAGTAATGCACATTTTTATTAATTCTATTAAGTATCAATTAATCTTTAAATATTCTAAAATTACATCATTTACAAAGAAAAATATATTTAAAATTAAAAAAAAATTAAATGAAAGTTAGGTTCTTCTATTTTAACATTTCCAGAGTAGTCTTATATGTGTAATAAATAAATAAATGATAATAATAAATCAGTAATTGAACAAATACAATAAGAGTAGGATTTATTAAATCCAAATATAAAAAAATAAATAATGGGATAAATTAATAAGACAAAAGATTGATAAGTTTTTTTAGTTTTTGGTTTTAATGGATTTTTAAACATTAAAATTTATTAGTTTTAAATTATTAAAGTATCTAGCTTGTGGTTAGAAGAATTACTGGACCATCATTATGTAAAAAGAAGGCAATTTCTTTAACACCACCCATTTGTTATTAGCATTCTAAGGTTTATAGTTTTTTTTGTAAATTTTCAATGGACTCTTATCTTTATTTGATTTTCAAACTTTTGAATTTATCTTTTTTAATCATTTTTTTTGCATGATTTTTCTCAATTATTCTTTTTGTGTACCAAACATCAATGGTCACATTGTGTTTTATTGTATACTCATAATTATTCTTGCAAGTCTTTAGGGTATTGTTCGATGATTTAAGCATTGTTTGAAAAGGAAAAATGCAATTTGGTTAAGGTATAACTTTCTCAATTTAAGGTTTATGATTTATGGTTTATTTTTTTTTTTTTTGCATTTTTTATTGATAATAATTGACTTAAATTGGTTTCGTGTGATGATAGTGGAGGTTTTGTAGTACGAAAATTATTTCTGGACCACTTCTTTTGAAATACAAATTTGATACACTTCCAGATTTGTTGAGCCGGAATACATTTGCTAAATCTTGTTTGCCTTTTGGATCACTTGACCCGGACTGCAATTGCCAAGTCTATATTTGTCTTCAATCTCAAGTGACCTATAATGCTTTATGTGAATTTAAAAAATTGCATTCCGGATCAAGTGATCCATAAGGAAAACGAGATTTAGCAAAATATTTTTGACAGGATGATCTAAAATATACATAATGTATTACAAATTATTTGATCCAGAACACTGCAAAACCTCCACTATCGTCATACAAAACCACTTTAAGTCAATTATAATTAATAAAAAATGCAAAAAAAAAATCTTAAACCCTGAACCATAAACCTTAAATCGAAAAATTCATACCTTAATGTTGCATTTTTCCTTTTCAAAAAATGCTTAAATCAACAAACAATATCCTAAAGACTTGCAAGAATGATTAAAAATATACAATAGTGCACATCGTGACAATTGATGTTTGACCCACAAGAGAAACAATTTAGCAAGATCATGCATAAGAAGATGATAAAAAAGATAAATTCAAAAGTTTAAAAATCAACTAAGGATAATGGTACATTGGAAATTTGCAAAAAAATTATAAATATTGAGAGTGTAAATAGCAAATGGGGTATTAAAATAATTATCTAAAAAGAAATGCTAGGCCCATCAAATTGCACTACAGTATGTTTGGGTCTTGATCTTTCACTTCCTACACCCCATAAAAATCTCCTTCCACCTACCTCCATTATATATTAAGGGGCAAAAATATTTTTAACTGATTCTCTAGATTAGATAATCTAGATTTATTTTTTCCAAAAGCTAGATTATCTATTGTGATAACCCATGCCAATTTTAAGGAATCCAGATTGAGTAATATGAATTATGTTATTTACAAGTTTGAGTTACCTAATTCAGATTCATTTTGGAACACCTTTTTTAGACTTCAAAAACATCTGATCTAAACTCATAATATGTCTGAAAAAGAGGTTTGGACTTATAAAAAATAAAATCTAGATTACCTATTTGGATTATTAAAATTGGTGTGAAAGTACTTTGGAATAAGTAATCCATAATTTAAAAAAACAAATCTTGATTATCCAATCTGAAGCTTCTCACTCCACCCCAATCGTAGTACCCTATAATTTGTCTTCCCTATTATCTCTCCGAGAGATTTCTCTCTTCCCTCCTCATATTTCCCCCTTGAACCCCATTCTCTCTCACAGTTAATGCCACACTTACCCTCCATAACCACTTGTTCCTTCTCGCAACAACATCTTTCCTGCATGCCCATCTCATTTGCCCCTCCCTATAACAATATTTTTCCTATTTTGGATTTGTCACTCCAAACATGCTTATGGAGATTATCAGATTACCCATTTTGAAAATGTAAGTTAAGGACAATTTTGTTATTTAACATAGTACAAAGTTGGGGGTATTTACACTCTTTCCCTTCAGGGAGTTGTCCAAGAGTGTGGATAGTTACGCTCTTTCTCCTCACCCGAAGTTAAGGAGCTACCCTGTGGTTGGAATATCATAAGTGGTTGTAGAAATGGTTCGTAGGACCATAGCGCACGTTATCGATGAATTCAATCGAGGAGGAGGGAGAAAAATGAGTTGTGATAGTTCAATGATTTTCTCTTTTTTGATTGATATGTTAGTGTGCATAAAAACATTGGAACAAGGATTGTGAAAAAAAAAACCTAGTTTGGACCAAGCCTACATTCTGTTGCAAATGAGGGAATAACTCAGACTCTACCAACCCGAGGCGTTGATCGGGAAAGTCATAATTATAAAGGAAGGGACGTTAAACATAATTCTAGAAAGGCATTACCACAGTAAATAAAATCCGAGTCTTGGTAGCTAACTTGCTTATTTGTTAGAGTAAGGAAGTTGAAGTGAAAGTTTATTAGACTAATCCCACTAAGATGGCGGGAAAACTTACTTCCGAGAGAGTTGTTTTCGCCTCGGTAATTACCTAACGAGAGAGAGAGTCGATGCCAAAGTCTGAAAAATAAATTAAGTTGGGTTTAACCTGCATTCATTGATTAGCACAAATAAAGATATCATCGATCAAATAGATAGACATAATAAAAGAAAAGAAAATGTTACGTAATAAATTGTTTAATCACAATATGATAAATTTTTAAGTATATCAATAAATATAATAAAATTCATATAAATAGTAAGTTTTAAATGATAGTATAAAGTATAAACTACTATACACTAACAATGAAATATATATAGACAGCCCCACGAAAATTCCACAAAAACATATTATTGTTCGGAATAATAATTATAAACACCAATCCATGTTGATGCAAGTCACCAAATACTTCGTCCTAGTGTTTTATTTTTTGTACTAACTAATTAATATATGTCATTTCATTTAATAAATTATATAAAATATAAAAAAATTATAAAATAAAATACATTAAATGATATAACATTTATTGATTGTTGGGATAAGAAATGAGACACTAATTTAGAACAGAACATTTCGTTATGTTAATGCAAACATTAGCGGATATTTGTTTCATGGATAAGTTTTTTATTTCCAGAAATATAATTTCCAAGAATCTAACTTGAAGAATTAAAAAAGTATGTTTGTTTATCTATTAAGGTTGAGAATATATTTTCATGAATAATGATAACATGTATTAGAGATCCTACACGAGTTAGTTAGTGATATGGTTAAATAAAAGTATATAATGAGGTACAAACCTTACTTTACAAGCTAATTTTGTGAGATTAAGTTATGTCTAATTTCATAATTTTTAATATGGTATCAAAATCTATCCTAACACGCTTAAGATGTCCCATCCTCGGTGTGAGGGGTGTGTGTCTTGAGGTTGAGTTAGACCTAATTTAACAATTTCTAATAACGAGTGTTTTGTTCAAATTATTTATCTTAAAAATATTTGTTAAAATTATTAAAAAATCCTTATGTTAAATGTGAATTTTTACATACAAAGATGGATTCTCTTTTCATAGGAATAAGTTTCCCAAACCACTTCTGGTAGAAATAAAAAGTGAATAAACATGAAATATTAATTTTTAAGAAATAAAATGTCAAGAAATAAATTTTTATTTCCTTCTAACAAACATTGACATACATTTTTCCACAAACATTAACATACATTTTTCCAACTGTATATTCTCTTGACAATAAAAAAAAAAATTATCTTTCAAACAATTAAACACTCATCTTCATATTAGTGCTCTATTGCTATATATGTTGTCTTGATCATTTGACTTGTGCAAATTTTTTCGCTAAAAATATCAAATGATTTAAGGGCATTTTAATGGTAGTTGCTTAACATAAATTTCTTAACTTGGAAACTATTATTTCAATGTAAGTCTCACAAGTTAAGTTGCTTAAAAATAATTTAGAGTAGATTAGAGATACTTGTATAAATCACTTTTATCCATTTTTAAGCAACTCACTTTGTCAAACCATATTAAAATAATTTTGATATTAAACAACTTATTTTAGTAATTTTCTAAAAAGATGTTGCATAATTCTCTTCCATCCATCTCCACCAGGCTCTAGGGCATTTGGGTAATTCTACCCTTCTTCCACAAGACACAAGTTCGAGATATATTAATTTACCTATAATATATTAATATAAGTCTATTATTAGTTAATAATTATATTATAGAAATATATTTTTGTAATTAATGATTTATTATTTTCTCTAAATGTTTACATGATATTGAATTTATGTTTAATTGTTTTTTTCTAATTGAATATTGTCAAGGTTAATTGGTCAATCTTCATAAAATAGAATCCATTATTGAAATGTGGAATGGTTAATAAATTTAAATATGCAGTTGCCTAGTTGGTGTATCTGTTGGAAAAACTACCAATTTCTACTCTTTTTTTTTTATCTCTCAAAACACGTTATTTAATGCTTTTTAAATCTCTATTATGAGATAGCTGCAAGTTATTAATTTAACACGGTTTTTATATATGAATTAATTATGTTACTTCCTATTTTATATATTAATTAATTTTAATGGAAACTCCGCTTTTACTTAAAAGGAATAAAATGAAATAACATAATAATTTATAAGGAGTTGAATATAACTAAAAAAAATCATAATACTTTTTTAAGAAATTTAAGAAGAGTCTTGATAGTCTAAAAGACGGTCTACTGATTAAAATAAATTTGTAAAATAAGATTTTTTTATAAAACTTTTTAAAATAGAACAAACAAGAAAAAATAAGATTATAATAAAAAATATAATAAAAATAAGTTTTTATAATTATTTACTCCAACTAACTTAAGTAATTTTTGAAAGATTTCACTGTATATATACAAACAAGTATTTTTTACTTATTGTTATTTTTGACTTACAACCAATATTTTCAATTAGTTATGATTTTATCATTAAACTCTCTTAGTTTATGAAATGAGTATTGTTTAACAACTTATAATTATAAAAAGCAGAATGTGTTATAAAAATTAACTCTGATAAAAGAGGATATATAAGATACGCTTACAAGGATTACTTCCTAAAGTGAAGCATACAAAAGATTCCTTCAAATTTATCATTTGATAATAATTTTCATCTTGTTTATTATATATGGATATCCTTCATATATGGAAATAAAAATAAAATATATTTTAATAAAGAAAATAAAATATTAAATTAATATTTGTTTAGTTTTTAGTAATATTATATTCATAATTTTACATATATAATAATAATAAATATTTTAAAACTTATTATTTACTAAATAATTATTTATTAAAATTTAAATAATTACAAAATTATTTTAACCCCACTCATACATTTCTGCATCCATCTCAGACTGCCCTGTTGCTTTCCCTTTTTAAATGTTTTTGACAACAGTAATCATCAATTCAGGGCCAAGCATACATTATACAAATTATTACACCTATTTTTCATCTCAATTCATATTAATTCACATTTACTTGTTTTTATATTTATCTTAACATGTTTGTGTTAAAATATACTTTTAGTGATTTATATTTTTCGTTATATTCTATTTTGGTACTTTATCTTTTAAAATATTTAATTTTATCCTTTAGAGTGAATCAAAATTATTCTTTGAAACAATTATTGTTTTCAATATTGAGATAAAATTTTGAATATTGATTTTACAATTTGAGATATGAAACTAATTTGATTAGGACATTTTTATCTCTAGATCTCACTTGAGATCTTAAAATACTTTTTTTGGGTCTTATAATATACATGTGTTCTAAGATTTTATTTTTTTTTTATAATGAAAGATTTCATATTTAGGATCTTTAAGATATTTTGTATGAGTCCTACAATAAACCTTACTATTTAAATTTTATTTAAAATTTATTTTTGAAAAATTATTAAATTTATTTTAAAAAGTAAAATTAATTATTTAATTAAATTAATAAAACAAATAAAAAATTAAAATAAATAAAATAAAATTAATAAAATACAAAGTTAATAAAATGAACATATACATTTAAAAAATAAGATATATACATATTATATAAAGAAAATGAGCATAAACATTTATAATTTATACAAATTTTGTATCAAAATCCCATTTTTTACTTTAACAGTATATATTTTCTAATATCAAATCTTTAATAGTAGATATTGTGCCCTTATATTTATATCAAAATTATAGAACACAAATTTGAACTAAAAAATTCATAAACACTGTAACAAATCATATAAAAAAAGTTTTAAAAATAACCAAAAAAGAATTAGAAATTAAAATTTTAATTTTTTATTACTCATTTGATTTACTTTTCAGGTAAGTTTCATCATATACTCATGAAACACTATTTATTTAAATATGAGTTAATTCTATAATTTGTATCTAAATCTAATAGAATAAATTTTATGTCCGAAAGAATATAATCAATTAAAAAGGGATTCAAAAATATATTTTAAAATAAAAATTATTATTATTTAAAAAAATATAATTTTGAAACACTTTAAAAATATAAATTAAATTAAAATTTTTAAAACATAAATATCATATTAAATAATATATATATATATATATATATATATATATATATATATATATATATATATATAAATAAGAGTTTAATTGATATATAAGGCAAGTATAAAAAATTTTACAGTAATATTCAATTACAATTCTAAATTTCTTGACTTTACAAATTACTAAATCATATAAATACAAAATTATAATTCAACATCAAGATAAGAATACCGAATACACTCACAATGTACTCTAGTCACATTTTTATATCATATCACTTCCTACATTTATTATTTTGTCTCTGTCTAATAATCATGCCTAGATGAAAAAAAAAAAAAATTCTCCTTTGCTAGAACAACCATTCATCAGTCCACATTAATTGTTCATCCGTATATATTATCAACACAACTACCACCTACAAACAAAAACTGCAAAATTAACTAGCTTGCAGGCAGCAACATCATGAAAAAATAAAATAAAATAATGCACCATCAGATTCTTAAATTTTCTATTAGATTTTATTTTTCATTTTCATATCTAACCCTCTTATCCAATTACTACCATTAACTGAACTGACCCCATCATTGATCCCTCTTACATGCATGAGTCAGAATTATTCTAAAATAGAAATTTCTTTTGTAAAAAAAAAAATTAAAAAAAATTAGGATTTTGATTTACTACAAGGCTAGGCCAAAGGTTACATATCAATAGCCCTACATGTTTTACATCCATCAAAACACACCTGCATGCACACCATGTTAATTAATTTGTCATGTATGTCCTACTTATTATCAGAATATAAGTAGCACCTACCAATAAAAGTTAATATTGCCTAACTTGTAGCATCACATAATGTTCCATGTACTTTTTTTTTTTATTTTTATTTATTTTTTTACATTTATAAGGTTTTTTTATCTTATAAATTTAAATAAATTACGCTTACACTTTGCATTTTTCGAATTATACTTTCATCGTAACCTTTTAAAAACCCTACTACATAAACTTATCCTTAATTTATTTTAAAAAAAATGTCATATTTTATATTACATATGCACATAGTTTAAGTTTTAAAAATATGAAAAAATTACTCATTTATTTATTATTATAGTTTTTTCAATTTTGGCTTTTACTCTTTACATGTAAAGAAAATTCATTTTACTCCTTGTATGTACACTTTTAAATTCCTTTATTTTCTCTATTTGTGTTATAACATTTTTCTCCATAGCAGCACAGCACTATAAATGATAAAAGAGATTTAAAATTGTAAATATAAAAAGTAAAATGAATTATTTTAGATATAGAAAATAAAAGATAAATTTAACACAATTATTAGTAGTGACCCACCAAGAGTTATCTTTTAAGTGGAACCACTAAATATAACCTACTCCCTAAAGATATTTAAAAATTTAATCCAACCTTAATAATAGTAGGCTAACCCATCAAACTTAAGATAAAATAAAAAACAAATAAAAAGTTATTTTCTTCTTTTTTTAAGTGAAATATTTAAAAAAAATTTCAAATAAATGAAATGATAATATTAAAAAAACATTTAAATGATTCATAGCCAAATAATTTTTTGTTTCATTTAAGTAAAATTTTTCATTAAAGAATGTGTTTTTAAATTATTTTTTTTAAATGAATTAAGTGGATAAGACTGGTCAACTGAAACAAGCTCACCCATGGGTTATGTGAGTGAGGCAACAAATTAGTAACAGCTTCTGTTCAAAATGTTTTTTTTTTTTTTTATCGAAATCTGCTGTGGATGGACTAGCTCATTGAATTAAACCTGTTTTGATACCTTTTAACACCTATATATAGGAAATGAATAATTTTTTAAAATTTATTACACTTGTAATTTATAAAATTAAGTATAACCAAGAACATTTTATAAAATACTAATGTAATTAACTATTTATATTTTAATTCATACTCGCAATCTTAAATAAAATATCACAGAAGCAATTCCTTATTGAAGATCCAACTGAACTTGACACCACAAGGCTTCAACTTACGGGCACGTTCATCAGCACGCTCTTGCAGCCTCCTAATCCTCGGTGCTAACCCACACACAAAATCCTGCGCCCGCTTTCCCTCAGCGGTCAAACCCTCCATCTTCTCCAATCTCCACCGTTGGACCAGAAACTCCAAAATGTCAGCGTAGTCTTTAGCTGTGTACACTCCCATGCGCTGCGCCACAGTAGAATAGTGCTCGAATAGCCTGGGATCCTCCCCATCGTACATAAGGTGTGCCGGCATCGTGATCTTCTTCTCCATCATGGTTCCTATGGCCACCATCGCTCCGGTGGGGTCCACTTCTAGAAGCTTCTCGACGATTCTAGAGTACGCATTCTCATGGCGCTTCTCGTCCGCTGCAATGGTCCCGCATATGCGCGCCAACACTGGATCGCCACCCTCCTTTGCGAGCCGGGCAGTGTTCCCGTGTGACACAAATGTTGCTCGCTCTTGGAATGAAGTGTAGACAAACCCCAAATAGGGGTTGTTATCAAAACCAGGGTCCTAATCCAAACAAAAATTAAGGCTTAATGGGATTATTATATTGAAAATGAAACAAACAAGACATGTGGAACACTCTATATTCATAAAAAAAAAGGATTAATCCTCAAATCAAATTTTTATGTATAAATAAACCCCTAATCAATGAGATGTAAAAGTTTTGCAGTGTAATAAATTATTAATCATTTTAATTCAAATTTTAAAACATGTCAGTAAAACAATATTAAGAAATAAAAATATTAACAACACAATTAATACATTTTATAATTGAAAATATTAACAATCACAAATTTGTGTGAGTTTAACTATAATTTTTAATAAATTTTTATTGATAATAAAATATGTTTTGGGAAGAGTGTATATATTAATACATACATGTTGGTAGCAGTTCTCCAGTACGAGAAATTATTCTAGAATTTAAACTATATTTTTCTTTTGATTATATTCTTAAACTAAAAGTAGGATATAAAAATACTTGTTAACATCATAAAACCATTATAAATTGATAATTTATTATGGTCTTAAAAATCTAGAGATTGCAGTTCAAATTGTTTTCCTAGAGATTCAATAAAAAGAAGTTACATAATCAATAGTTTAACTAAAAAATAATTTAAGAACTAGTTAAAAAAATCATAAATAAATAAAAAATTTCTTATATTTAACTAAATAAGTGAAATTAACAAATTTATTTAACATAATATAAGATTATTTTAATTTTTTTATCCTTTCAAACTAATATAACTTCATTTAAATAGTGGTTTCACCTCATTTTCGTCAGGGCTGACATAAAAGAGTAGGACCACTCAAACTTTCGTACAAAATGGAAAAAAAAAAGTCTTTGCAAAAAAAGAAGTATTGAGTAAATATTAAAAGAAGTGATTTTTATTAATTTTTGCAAAAGAAAAAAAACTTTGTATTTATCTATTGATAACAATGTCACAAATATTAAAAGAAAATCTTAGACTAATGTGATTTTTATTGAGTAAATCACCTATTTGTTAATAAAATTTGGACATATTACTTGTACTTAAATTGTTAAATAACTCTGTTTCTTAAAAATTATGTTATTATAAAAATAAGTCTTTCAACTATTTTAGATAAAATAATTTTAAATACTTCAAAAATATTATTTAAAGTATTTTAAAAAATTAACATGGAAAAAATATTTTAAAGATAAACTTCTAACATAGCTGTCTTATATATGAGTTTTCTCAGTTTTTGTTTACATGATCTCAGCAGTTTGACTAGGAAAATACAACCATGGTCCCCTAACAAGAAGAAATTGGATCTATCTTGTCTTTTTCATAGTTGAAAAAAATGTAAAAAATAATGTAATGTATTATGTGCAAAAAGTTAATGGAGTTACTCACCATGCCAGCAGCAATGAGGTAATGGATAGTTTTTTCGACCATCTTCATGTCAACCCGACCAGAGAGGTACAAATAAGTTCTGAGCAAATCCCCGTGTCGGTTTTCTTCGGCAGACCAGGCCCGGGTCCACACGGCCCACGGGCTTGGGCTCGTGCCGCAGTCGTCTTTTACCCCGTCCAGGCTGTTCATTATGGTTTGGTAGGTGGGAAGCGCTTCTTCGGTCACCATGTCGCCCACCAGCACCACGAAGTACTCTTCCGGGAGCTCCTTTGTTCGGTCACGAAGGGCCCTCACTGCTTCGGTGAACTCTTCGGAGGGGAGGGTTGCGTCTGGGAGGAAGTGCTGCGGCTGCCAGCATTGGCCCACGGGCTTTAGGAGCGGTAGGATCCGCTGCGAGGCCCAGCCCGATAGGGAGTGGAAGATTTCTTGCTTCTCGGGCGGCATTGAGTGGAGGCGCTGCGGAGGTGGGGAGGTGGCGCGTGGTGGGGAGAGGTGGTGGCTGGGTGTGGGAGTGCGTGCAAATGGAAGGGTTTTAATCTGCATGGTTTTGGATGTTTTAGTAATGTGGGGTTTGTCTTGTGTAGGATGGGAAGGAATTGGGATGATGCAGGAGAGTTATTTGTAGGTGTGCTGTGACTCGCGACTCAGTGAATGGATTCGTTGCTATCATTTGTATAATTATGTAAAATTTTAATTATAATAATAAATTTTATAATTAAAAAATATAAAATACTATACTGGTAAACTTTGTTTTGGTTATTTGCTAGAAAAATGTTTCCAATACAATTGTTTTGTTTAACACATTCTTTTAATCAGACATGAAAAAATGATAAAAATGACAATGCATTGAGAATGTCATCTCACTGTCAATTTATTGAGATAGATTATGGGTTGACGATATTAAAATTTATTAAAATATATTAACTTTAAAACTACACAAACTTAATTTAATATTTCTATCTTTTTAAGTTCATTGTTTTCAAAAAGAAAAGTTGTTCAAGAATATG
Organism: Psophocarpus tetragonolobus; assembly: GCA_037954015.1. Taxonomy (NCBI): domain Eukaryota; kingdom Viridiplantae; phylum Streptophyta; class Magnoliopsida; order Fabales; family Fabaceae; genus Psophocarpus; species Psophocarpus tetragonolobus. The sequence continues at coordinate 28,353,077 of CM075695.1, read as the reverse complement.
TTGTTGTTATTCTTCTTTCTATCTATTTGTACATAATTAGACATGTAAGAGGTTTAATGAAATGTTAGTTATTTAAAAAGTCACAGATAGAAAATATTTATTATTTTAGACACAGTATAATTGTTAATTTAATATTCAACTACATGAATAAAAGAACCGTTTTTGAGAAACATGTTCATTTTTATCACAGTTAATAATACAATTTTAATTTTTTAACGTATTTCTTTGTCTTATATTTCATATATATTATTCATTTTATTTTATTTATTTTATCACTATAGATTAAAACTGAATAGGTTTTCTGTTTTTTAAAATATATTTTAAAATTGAAAATAAAAAACTCAAAAAGTTATCAAAACCTTTTTGAGTGAAATCTGAAAAATGTTAACAAGTTAAGATCAGTCATCGAACAAATCATGTTAAAGGAGAAAACATTCATTACTTGAAAATTTTTTATGATGTTTATTCATGATTTCTCACTATGATTACTAATATGTCGCAATACCATAATTGGCGAGTTTTTTTTTTTAAATTACTTATTTAAATATAATAAAATTATTACAATTTTTTAGAATTTCAATTTTTTTAAATTACTTATTTAAATATAATAAAATTATTACAATTTTTTAGAATTTCAAATAAACTAAAAATTAAAAAAATCTGAAAACAACTTATTTTAATGAGGTACTCAATTGAAGTAACTTCATAAAATAAATTCTTAGCAAAGCTAAAATTTCAAAACTATGGAAGTATTTTTAATTTAAAAACTTTTTTAAAATTGTAACATTCCATTAAAAAATTATATTTTTATTAAAATATTTATGAAAAAATTATTTATTTTAAATCTTCAAGTTAAACAAACACATCAACATTCAATAATTTAAAGCGGTGGAATTTGACCTATTTGACACCATTGCGATGATGAGCTCATAAGGAAAAATGGCATTTATGTGCACACATGCAGCAGGTTCATGACATTAAGCTTCGTACGCGCGTGAAGTCAAGTCCATTGCAGATTTTCTTGCAGAACATGTTGCATCTTTTGAGCTAGTTTTGGCTTTAGAAAAATGATTTTTTGTTACTTCTTATAGAAATAGAGAGATTTTTTTTTTTATTTAACTGGTGATGTAACGTGATAAGAAAGAAGAGATAGATAAAAACTTCAAATTATTTGAGAGTATTTATAATTTTCATATACGTGACAGAGTTTACTATAATTTATGCTGATTAAGAGAAATTATTAGATAATTTTGGATCATATTTTGTCTAGGATTTTATCAATAAACATAAATATATAATTAATTTATATTTTAAATTGTGTTAATAAACTAATTAATTAGTTAGATTATGAATGGTTCAAGAGTATTTAATAATTTAACTTTTTGCTGTTTAGTGAGTCGAGTTAGAACTTTTGATGCTTTCTTTGATAGGGTGGGTTTTTTTTGTTTCTTAATTTGAATTTCTTTGTTAGCTTTTTTTCTTCACACATTTTTCCAATGGAAAATATTTATTAAGCAGTGTTTTTAAGGCATTTATTAACATTTATTAAAAAAAAAAACTTGTTAACAAACATCTTAAATAAATTTGTTGAAAGATTACGGGCACATTTGGATAAGTTTATTTTTTAAAAATATTTATTTTAATATAGTAGTTTTTTATTTTTAGCGTATTTAACTAAATTTTTCCTTCGTAAAATGAACAATTTTATGCTTCTTTTAGAAAAATAAATCCTATCACCTTATTAAAAAAAATGCTTATAAAAAAACATTAAAAAAAACCCTTACTTTAATTGAACTTATTTTACAAATATTTTTTGAAAATTTCCTAAATGCACCCTATATATTTAAGAATATATATTGGGCATTTGTTAAATTTATTTGTTAAAAAAACGTTTATTTTCACTAAAATAAGTTACTTTCTATATTTTTAGTGCATTTTTAAAGTTGCTTCTCCTTAAAATAAGAACTTTTTCTTATTTTAGAGAAGAAATCCTACCTATTTGTTAAAACATGTTTGTCTTAAAATTCCTTATTTCAGATTATCTTGTTATAAGTTTAAAAACTGACTTATTGCACTAGTATGTTAAATTTCTTTAAAGTAAGTATTAAATAATTACTTCATTTTCATTTCAATAAATATATTTAGTTTTTATATCCTTTCACGCAACTTTTTTCCTTGGAAGTAATGTTTTATAATGTTTTTAAGTTCCTTTTTAAAAAAATTACATATATAATTTAATGCATTAATAAATATAAATGAAATTATAATAAAAAAAACTATAAAATGTAGTCCTTAAATTTATATATGAAACACATGGAGTAGTATTATGTATAAAAGAAATTATATGTTTGAAACATATGGAGTAGTATTATATAGAAAAGAGATTGTACGTATTTCAAAATAATAAGGTATGTGCTAGAAAGAATGTGTTTGTAAATAATTATGCATATGACTTAATTAAACTTACAAGTTAGTTTATTTAGCTCGATATTTATATGAATTACTAGTGTTTAGTTTGTTTAATTTAACCTAATTGTTAGGGTTTATAAATCAATTTAAACATAATCAAATCCAATTCAATTAAATCCAATCATGGATTGATCGGGTCACGAACTTTAAAAATTTGTAGATTCGTAAACCGTTCTATTCAATTTAAAATTTAATATTTTTATTATACATGTGTGGTGTAAGTAAAAAAATGACAATACAATTTAAAATTTAAATATTATTTTTCAGGTTAAAGATAAATTGGAAAAGGAATTAATTAAGTATTGCAGTAATGGAGATTATGAGATTAAATTTTATTGTTTTTAGCTTTTTAGGACTTACATTTTATCATTTATATAAACAACTTTTATGTGTAATTTTATTTTTATGTTATTTTGAGGAAATGATATATGTTCTAATATTTTATTTACAAACTTTTATGTTTATTATTTTATTTTCTGTGTTTTTATAGAAAACAAAATAGCTCTAAGAAATTTTCTTTATAATTTGTGGATCTAATACGATCGATCAGTTTTTAATCGAATTAGATTATGTTAGATTTTATTTTACTCGAAATCCGATTCAATCTAATTTGTATTTTACTCGAAATCCGATTCAATCTAATTTGTGAATACCCGTAAGGGTAACAAGCTAGTTCAATGGGATTTCAAGGCCAATTAATGACTTCTATAGAAATTGGAAAAATTGAAGGATTTACGCTACAACAAGTCCATCAAGCTCAAATTCATGGAGATTTTTCCTTGACCACAACTTAGAACATAAGCATTTTTCAAAAAGTTATTCTAGACAATGTGAAACTTTATCTTTTTGTAATATTATAAAAACTTCTAAAATACGTAAATTTAATATGACGTATTATATCTGTGGGTTATAACATATGACTTTTTTTACTTACTATATTATTATATTAGCAAAAAAAAAAAGAGTAAGAAAATAGTATTTTATTGAATCCGATTGCACCTTTGAACCTTAATACCTTTACATGCAATGATTAGTCCAATTTTAAAAACTTTTATTTAACATGTGAATAAATAGCTAGATTGAAGTTACAATCATGTTAATTCTTTAAAGTATAGCGTAAAAAATAAATAAAAACCAAAATTTGAATGTGAGATTTTAATAGAGATGTCAAAATAGTTCGCTTAGCTTGTGAGACAATTGCAAAAATGGGTCGAATTGGACACGAGTCAACAAATTCTATATGATCTTTCATTTTTATGGCCCAGCTAGGCGTTGTGCCCATTGGATAAAATCCATTTGGCCTATTGGATCTAGCACATTTGCCATGTTTTTTCTATTATTTTGCATATATTTATATAGATTTTTTTAAAAAAATGAATAATCTTGAGTTTAACTAGGCTTAATTCTATATGGGTATAACTTTCTTGAGTCCAACTTGGTCTATGGGTTCATTGGGCAATCCATTTAGATCCAATCATATATGGACTTAGATTTCTTAAGTCCAGTCTTATCTATTTCATTAGGTTAAGGGTCAGCTCGTCGATCCCTCTTTATTGTAGAGCTGTCAAAATGAGTCTAGGTCATGTGCTTACAAAATGAATCAGATTAGACTTGGTATAGCTAGCTATATGCTAGCTTGGATGTGAGATTTGTTGAGTTACATATGAAGTATAACACCAAAATGATATAAGTTTATTTATATGTATGCCTTATCGAGATAGTATAAGATTCATAGTTCCCTTCAATATACCAAGAGATGGTGTAAGTTGCACCTATCCATAACATATTTTAGTACTTCACAATTAGGAGTTGAAGTATAAAACTAAAATTTCACATTGAAAAAAATTCACATTATATTATATTATATTATATTATATTATATTATATTATATTATATTATATTATATTATATTATATTATATTATATTATATTATATTATATTATATTATATTATATTATATTATATTATATTATATAATATAAATATAAAAGTGAGAACAACAATAATGCCTAATTAAGATTGTCTAATTAAGATTTTTAGTTGAAGGTAAATTTACTTTGTATTTCAGATTTATCGATAAGGATTTTCTTGATATTCCATGTTCTTTGTCATGTTATCGACAAAAGTAATAAACATTATAATTTGTTTTTATACTCTATATTATATTAAAATTAAACTCTTGAATATCAAATTTATATTTAATTATGGAAATATAGCATTAATTAAATTTCGTTAAGTATAATTATGTTGGTTAATTACTTGGTTCTCTTAAGTAATATCTTGGGGTCAGTGATAAAAAAAATGTGGTTAAAAAAAAGGTAGATCTCATTAAAAATTATGAATCAAATTTTTCGATAAAAATTTATTATAAAAAAAATTGATAAATTAAGTAATGACAATTCATCTATAACATGAAGCAAAATATCATGAACAATCAATTTTAAACGTACGTGTCCTAGGTAGAAGCAAATGTCCCTGACAAGGGTGGGTTTGGTAGGTAAGAAGAGATCTCAACTGCACAATGAATTAAATTTTATTTTATTTTTTTATAGGTGCACAGTGAATTTAATTAAGACTATCCAACAATAAAGAGAGGGGGAGGATGAAAATGAGTAACAATGATAATAATTATTAGTAATGAATAAATCACATGGGGTGAATAGTCAATTTTTTTTTAAGGTAAGCAAAATTCTAATATTTTAATAACCTGCCTCCAAATTCTTCACAAGGTGTGCCAAAATAACTGAAATAAGTATAAAGTAAAGAATAAATTTTGATGAATGGTAATAAAATTTATTCTGTAAAATTAATTTTGAATAATTTGATCTATGTTTCAATTTTTTTATTATAAAATCAAGTTACGAGTAAAATCTAGTATAATTTTGAATTCAACACAAAACTTATAAAAATATCAGATTTTGATTCTAACTGCTAAATCATGTATTAAACGTCATGGATTCAAATTGCTAAATCAGGTTTAATCACTAGAGTCGGCCTTAGTGTAAAAAATAAACCTTATTAATATTTTAGATTACTTTAAAAATAAAATATTTAATATCAATATTTTTATTATTTTTATAGATGTCATAAATTTTTATTACATAAAAATAATTATATCTCTTAATTATTTATATCAAAATTGTTCTTTCACGGACTGGTTGTTCCTTCTTGTAGTGCTGATTTTTTCTCTAGCTGTTAACTCCAATCCAATACAAGTGGGAGACTTGCAAAAGTACTCTGACACTCAACTCACAAAGGAGTAGACAGATGTATTAAGAAATACAATATGTCTATAGGAAAATAATGTGATATGTCAGTGATCAAACTTGTACACATGTTCTATTATGTATAGCTAGTTACCTTTTTGGGTTTGAATTTTTCAAGAAAGAAATTAGGGTTAAGAGACAATTAGGGTTTATCTCCTAAGCTCACCAAGGACAATTTAGTCTCTTTTATACTATCAACAGATATTAATTAATCTCTTAAAAAATGGATAACTTTGACATTTATTTGAAGACTAAGAATATGTTACTTATCACTTCTAAACTTAAATTTAAAGTACTTAATTTAATGCGAAAACAAATTAAAATGTTGTATATGTGAACGACCATCATGTTTAAAAGTAATTTGGTGTACATATATAATAAGTACTTAGTTAAAGTGATGACCATATACCATTAAACCAAAATCTACTTAATGTTAATTTTTGTATTTTTATAGTACATATAAGTATAGTTTTAAACATAAATGTAAAAAATCAAAAGAAGTGTCTTTCCAAAATTTGAACCAAAGACATTTCACACCCAAAGCAAACATCATATCACTAAACCAATACTCATTTAATATTAGTTTATGCATTTTTATAGTATATACACGTGCATATGTATTTTTTTTTCAGTTTTTAGTGTCGAGTTTCATAAATTTCGTTGTTGTTATTATTATTATTGTTATTCTTCTTATTATTGTTGTTATTTTTATTATTGTTATGCTTACTATTATTATTATTGTTGTTGTTTTTATTGTTATTATTATTATTAAAAATAAAAAAGTTAAAAAATTTATGAAATACAGTAGTATGATTAACATTAATAATAACAAAATTTATGAAACTAGACACTAAAAAATGAAACTGCATGTATATGTAACATAAAAATGGGTAGAATTAACATAAATTTGACATTTGATTTAGTAGTATGATTCTTGCTTTGGGTGTGAAGGGCCCTAACTTTAATTCTTGGAAAACTCTTTTTTTGAATTTTTACATTTATGTTTAAAACTGTACTTATATGTATCATAAAAATGCATAAAATGCGTGTTTTAGGCGTGAAAGGTTTTTGGTTCAAACCTTAGAAGACCTATCTTTTTGGTTTTTTAGTTTGAAACTATACTTATATGTACCATAAAAATGCGGAAATTAACATTAAGAGTTTAGATCATTAAAAAATATAGTTATGAATAACATAAAAATTGAAAATTTTCAATACATAATAAGTTTAAATATTCACATCATAAGTCTAAATTATTCTATATAAATACAAATTAGAGTCGAAACGCTCAAAACCTTTTTAGATATAAAACAAATTATATTCAAAACACTCAAAATTAGAGTCAAACACTACTCTAAAAATTTGCTCACATGTTTATTCTAATTTTACTGAAGTTGTTCTGATTTTACTGAGTTTACTAACTTACCATACTACATGCAATTTAATTCATCAAAACTTACAAACTTGTAAACTTGAACAATTTTTATACAATAACATTATCCAAGCATAGAAACTTTTGTAAGTGAGCCTTAGTTGGACTTGGATAGCAAAATCCGAAAATGTGGAGGATGCATTAATCTACCGTGTACTTGCTGCCTCACTTCATGACACTACCAAATAAGAACCACATGGGTTGGTTTGGATTCATCATATGTAATTACTAAATCTTAAATGTGGAAAATGACAGGTTCACAAGATGAAGAGATGAATGTAACCATAGACTCCTTGGAATTGGGAACGGCAGTGCAATTTTCTTTACTTTTTAGTTTTATGTTCAACAATTCTAGATTTAGAATTGATATTAAGGAAATTTCATAAGTTTGATTTTGTATTAGAAAAAATAAAAATTCAAAATTCATTCTAAATCTAATTATAAGTTAAAACAATTTAAAATAACTTCTTCTTTAGAAAAAAAAAATTTACAACAAATTTTATTCTTAACTTACTTTATAATAAAAACATTCACATAAATAACATTATTTTAAAAAAATTTAATCAAAATCTTGTTGCAAAATCAATTGTTTTTATGCAACCAAACAAGTACTAAATTTAGAGTCATTGATTGCTCTGGTGCATGTTAGTTGAACAAGTGTTTATCATATAAATTTTTAACAGGAGCATATATAATAAAGTATCACTGCAAATTTATTGAAAAAAGTAAAAGCAAAATAGTATGGAAATATAGGGTTAAATAATTTTTTGTACGTCCCTTGTTTCTTAAAATTTTTGAATTTATGTCTTTCATTAATTTTTGGTTAATATTTTTAGTTGGTAACATTAAATTTGATTTGTTGTTAAAACTGCCCATGAGTCAAATAGATATTTACACTACAACTCATGGCAGTCAAGTGGCATGCTTGTCACCTAAAACAAATGGAAGTGCTACGTAACACAATTTCATTATACTACATGTGTTCATCTTTTGGTTTGTTACATGACACCACAAGAAGGTGCCACATAATCTCCATGAGACATCACAATGATCACATGTCAATCTTATGATTTTTTCACATGTATATAATTAGAGCAATCATAAGGGTTGGTTATAATCCGATGACATAAATCATATTAAACTTAAAAAATTTAAGTTTATCTAGAATTGGGTGAGCCTAACACTTGTACGGTCATATTAGACCTAAAAAACCAAAACCCATATAGAACAAATTATTATTTTTTAAAACTTATATAAAAAACATATCTATTTAAGCCAGCTTAACAAGTTATTAGACTTGGTTGGATCTAGATTAGGAAAAATACAGATCATGTTAATAATGATACAGACTAACTTATTTTTTGAGCTTAATTAGTCATGGCACTAAGTTGGAGAATCCATTTTGATAGCTTTATATATAGTACTATATAACAATCTTAACAATTTTTATTTTTGAATTTTAGTCTCTATAAAACTTTCATTCTTTCATTTTAGATGAGGATTTTAAATTCTATTTTGTTTTTAATTTTTTTGTCTTTAGTCAATTTTAGAATCTTTAATCTCTTCTTCATCTACTTTCATCTCTAATATAATCACAAAGTGTTAATCAAACCATTGTCGACGGATAATGGCAAAGCTGAAATATGACCCAAATATTAACCACTTTCATTTAATTCAATTACGTGTTGATGTCAATGCCACATGGTACCATTTTTACCTTTATGGTTATTCAGTAGTAATAATGATTTGAACAATAATGGATTATATTGGTGAGATTAATATCATAAAAAAGATTAAATATTTTTTCTTTATACCATCTATATCCTTTGTAAACAATTTTGTTCGAATAGAGAAGATCACTATGGATAAAAAAATTCTACTCAATAAGACATGTGATTGACTAACGAAAAGTATTTGGTCAATAGTAAAACTTATGGTTCACATATTAAATCGCATGAACTACTACTGAACTAGTATTTACAATAATATATAAATGTGGAATATATGCAATATTTTTAAAATTAGATAGATAACCAAACCGAATTAGTTTATGGTTGACTAATTTAACTGTGATTGAATAAGTGATTAAAATTATTTTAATAGGATTTTTTTTTTATTTTTTAATGTATTATAGTAACTATACTAAACTATATTAAATAAAAAACAACATGATGTTTATAATAGTAAAACTTAAAATTTTCATAATTATCCATACATCATAACATAACTCATAACATATAATAAAAAATTACATATGAATCATGAAAACAATTATTAAATGAAAAAGGAGATCTCACTAAATACATTCTATTTTATTAAGTTAATCTCACTTTTTTTCTCTTTAAATTTGGTTTTTTCTCTTTAAATTTGATATTAAAGGGATGTAAAAAAGGAGGTGTATTTAGTAAGATATGAAAGGTTTAAAAAATTGGCCTTTGAAAAAAAAAATGAATGCGTTAAACTGATTTTATTTAATTTATCGATTTAAGGTTGGTTTAACTAGTTTTAAGCAGTTCAATGATGGCTAATTTTCAAATTATTTTAAACCAGATATGGGATCGGTTTCCTGTTGAGCCGGACAATTTGATTTGATTTTCAAAATATTGAATTTATGATACTCCTTGTATGTTAAAATAGGTGTTATATTTGAAAAAGATTATTCTGAAATAAATGTTCAATTTAATTTTTCAATGTAATATTAATATGAATGGAAATTTTGCTCTCTGTTATCTATTTAGTAACATTTATTTTAGGATTGAGGAAGAATATATATATATTTTTTGTGGTTTAAATATCGTGTAATTTAAATTGAGGTATCATGGATAAAGTTCAATTAATCCTGAGTCTTGATTATGTTTGTATTCTTATTAACACAACACACCAGTTTTAAATACTATACATAAAAGTGTTTTATAATATTTCAATCATGTATGATAATTTATTGAATTTAATAATTAATGCTTTAAAAATTATATTAAAAAATTATAATTAAATGATGATATAAAACTCAGACGTGAGTCTTTTCTCAAATATTAATACACTAGTTTTCAGTGCATTGAACTGAGAAACACGTTATGCAAACAAGAAAAGGCTTATTGACCCAAGTGGGTTTATTTTTTAAAAAAATTACCAGTATGAGTCTGCTTTGAAAAATATTACCAGCATGGGTCTGTTTTGGGTGGTTGACTCGGTCAAACCGCAACTCCGAATTGCGGTTTCGTTATCACGTCAGCAAAGTGATTACGTGGAAGCCAGCGTGGAAAAACGACTATGAAACTGCAAGTGACAATTGCGGTTTGACTGGTCTTTGACCAGCACCGCCTTGTTGTCCAATGGGTAAAAAAACACAGAAAACGATGCTTGTAAAACCGCAAGTTAGAGTTGCGGTTTTACTGGGCTTTAACCGACCCCCCCCCCTTTTATCCGACGGTTGCAAAAAAAATACAAATTTCTACTCACATAAAACCGTAAGTCGCATCTGCGATTTCAATTAAATATTATTTTTATCATAAACCGAAAGTTCGAACTGCGGTTTATGTTAAATATAATATTTAAATATTATCAAAGTGGCTGTAGTTTAATGGTGAGAATTTCATGTTGTAGTTGTGGAGACCTGGGCTCGAATCCCAGCAGTCACACATAAAACTGCAAGTTGTATCTGCGGTTTGAATTATGTGAGTAGAAATTTGTATTTTTTTTGCAACCGTCGGGTAAAAGGGGGGTCGGTTAAAGCCCAGTAAAACCGTAACTCTGACCTGCGGTTTTACAGGCATCGTTTACCAGTCAAACCGCAATTCCCACTTGCGGTTTCGTAGTCGTTTTTCCACGCTGGCTTCCACGTAATCACTTTGCTGACGTGACAACGAAACCGCAATTCGGAGTTGCGGTTTGACCGAGTCAACCACCCAAAACAGACCCATGCTGGTAATATTTTCAAAACAGACCCATACTGGTAATTTTTTTAAAAAATAAACTCACTTGGGTCAATCAGCCCAAATATTAATACACTAGTTTTCAGTGCATTGAACTGAGAAACACGGTATGAAAACAGGAAAAACACGGTAGTGGTAATACCAGGGCAGTTCACTCACTAAAAACCAGGAAAAAAAATCAAAAGAATCAAGTAAATCTAAGTCAGCTATTTTGAAAAAAAAAAGATTTAAATTCAAGAGTAAATTATTGATGTATCCTCTAAAATTCAGTGTAATTACATATATATTTTTTCTTTTTTTAACTATTATTTTCACCTTCTAACATATGTTAATATAAGATTTGAGAGAGACGTCAATGAACGTGTTCAAATATATAGAATACATAGAAATAAGAAGGAAGGTTCTATATAATTTAAAAAAAAAAGAAGGAGTATCTATAATTTTACTAAAAAAGACAGTGTATTTATAATTTCACTAAATCTGAGAAAATGTATTCGTAATTTTCTAATTTCAAACATATAATGTCAAATTTATGGTTGGACTAATTTGACTAGTCAATCAAAGCACATAATTGGGGTGGAGTGGTCAAGGTAATGATGAGAATGCACCAACAAACAAAGACAACAAGGTGCTTGAAAGACTTGGGGCTCTTATGACAAGAACAAGAGCTAGGAAAGTCAAAGAGGCTTTACAAGGAGTGATAGCAAGAATTATGGAGGTTGCACCTAAAGTGAAGGACATAGAGCCAAAATTAATTCAATGCGTAGTCTTAATGGAAGGGTAGTTTGTCACAAATAAAACTCAAGAAAATGTAGGTGGTCAGACTTGGTGGATCGTGGTTGAATTATTATGCAAATAAAAGTTTTTTTTTATTATTTTGGCTTAGTTTAATTAACGTTATTAGTGCAGCCCCTTAATTACAATGACTGGGCTTAGTGTTATTTAATTTTGGGCAGTTACATTTCTGGTTTTAAGTGTAATAATTTGATTTAATTAGGAGAATTTCTTTGTAACTTTCACTGGATTGGAAGAAGTTTCTTTATAGGCTTTGCATGACTCTTGGGAAATATAATCAGAATTTTATTTTGCAATTTGCCAAGTTCTGTGAGAGCTTTCTCGTGGGTTCTTAGTAATCCAAGAATTAGAGATTTATCAAAGGTTAACTACCCCTTTGTGTGTGCAATCTTTGGGCTTATCTTCCATCCTTGAGAGTGTGACGCCCTTTCACCAAAATTCGTCCCTTTCTTTTTCAATTCTCACGCCTAAAACTGAACTAATTTGGAAATATAATTTTACTTTTTTCTTATCCAATCTGCACCTATTCAGTTCAATCGTTCTCGTTGCATTTTTTTCTATTTTACTTTTGTTTCAATTATGCATTTTGTGCACTTAATTCCATAATCTTCTTGTCTAATTTTGTTTAGTCAGAAAGTCTATTTCCTAGGGGCCCTAAATTGATTATGAACAAGCTAAGGAAATCATATCAGTAGTGGGATTGGTGGATACTAATGTGAGGAGATGTCTTGGGACAGGGGAGAAGGTGTTGTTCTAGCGAGATTGTTGGGTAGGGGATTAGTGACTTCAAGATAAAAATATAATAGCTTATATGGACTGACAATTCACCAGAATATTACCGTGAAGGATATGTGGTGTGAGGTGTTGGGTTGCAGTGGCACTGGAGGCGAGGGTTGTTTGCATTGGAGGAAGACATGTTAGTTGCTTTACGGGATGAGCTCGGATTAGTTTCATTGCAATCGGAGGTTAAAGATACATGGGTATGGGCCACAGATCAGGTGTATATTTTGTTTCTTCCACTTACAAGGTTTTAGTTGCAGATGTTGATAAAAAGGCAAATGACTTAAGTAATATTGTATGCACCAAAAGAGTACCTCCAAAAGTCCAGTTATTTGAATGGAGGTTGTATGCTAAAATATTAGCAACTCGAGGTAATTTGGTGCAATGAGTGATCTTACCATTAGCTGCTGTGAAATGTGGTTTGTATGGTACGACAATGGAGGTGAGAGAGCACCTATTTGTACATTGCAACGTGACAAACCAAGTATGGTTACCCTATATTCTTGGTGTTACACAGAATATTACATAACAAAGTTACATGTCTCACTTATCAATTCATGGGTTTGGTTAGTGGAAACCGTGAAAAGGAGAAAGTGTGGTCTTTTGCTTCGTTTGTTAGGTTATGACAAATCTAGAAGGCTAGAAACATGTTAATTTTTAAGCATCAATTGACTAATGTCTCTACTATTGTTCAACAAATACAACTTAATTCTTGGGAATAATGAATACAAAAATTAACAACACATTCGAATATATAATGGATGATGAATGTAGGTACCAAACAGGTATATCACCTGGTGTTATTATATACTTTTGGGAAGACACCCTTGTGTTTTTTATACTTTATTAATATATTTTTGCCTTATCCAAAAACAAAATCAAAACCAATTTCTATAACAATAGTTTTTCTTTAATTCTATATTTAATACATAAACTCAGATTTAAGATAAAGTAGGAACACCTCTGAAAAAAATCATTCACCGCCGATAAAGATTAAATATTCAAAATGAACCCTATGGGATTCGAGATTTGTGCTCCGCAAAAATCGAAAAATAATGGTTAATATCAATCTTTTTTATAAAACAAATATTTCATATTAATTTTTGTCAATAAAAAAATTTAAATTTACAACCTCTCTCTTCTCCTTTTTCTCTAATATAATAAGATTGGATCATACCCGCAAGATCAATTATACCCACAAGTTTAGTTGAAAATTGGTTTAGTCATGAATTTGGTTAATATATAAAATTAAAGCTTTATATAACCAATCAAGAAATCAGTATAGAAAACTGGTTTGAATTAGCTCCTATTCAAAAAATCATTATTAAGTTTTTTTAATATAAAATTTTAAATACATACATATATATATATATATATATAGGAATTACAAATATATATAAATTATTTTATATACTATTTTTATTATAAAATATATAATATTTACTTATGAGTGGTAATTTATATTTTTTCATATATATATATATATATATATTGTATTTTTTATATTATAAAAATTTATTTATTTTTAATTGTAAACTTATTGGTAATCCATATTGTTATATTTTAGTAAACTTTAAATTTAACTATCAGAATATATTTGATTTAAACTTTTATGTATATTTTGAATATAAAAATTATATTTTGTTTTAATTTCAGTTTTATAAAATTAAGATATTATATTAATATATGTAATATTGTTTTATTCATTATTTATTATTTTATCTATATCGGAACCCTTTTTTAAAATAAAAATACACTATGTATATTATATATAGATAAAGTTTAAAACAAAATGTTTTAGAAACTCTATACATCCATCAATAAAATTTGAAGATCACATTTAGTGGGAGCAAGCATACCACAACATTTAGACTCAGAAGCTTTCATACCATGACTCCAACCTTCCAAAAAATGTCCTATATAATTACTTTAAATTTTAAAAGACATAAACAAGGACTAATACATCAATAAGAAAAAATACATCCCTTAGTAAAGTCAAACCTATATAGTAGTCACTTCCAAGATATAACTTGAATAGTATTCATGACATACAAAGATTTCATTATTTTATTATTGAAAATAATGAAATTTCTAAATATCCATATACTCTAATAGACCACATGTCAAAATAAAATACCTATATTTCCTTGTTTTTACCATCCAAGAACTAGTTAAGTGAAACAAATGAGAAATTTCATTTGGTAAAGGTGTTTCTATATCAATCTACTTCAGAATCATGTACCACGCCATCCAAGCAAACGAACATGAAAGAAAAAAAATGCTTACTTTCCTCTATGTGATCGTTGCACAAGACACATAGTGCATATCAGGATAAATAAGAACTCCTCTTTTCAACAAGTTGTCCGTGTAAATTTACAACTGTTCTGGACTCTCTGTCCTGAATGTATAAAAAAGACTTGAGTTGTATAATGATAAACGATATTGAATAAATTCTGGTTGGGTTTTTGCTCGTTCATACCTTCCGTAAAAAAAGAGAAGAAATCTATATAGGAACCTTGAACCATATCGATTTAGTGATGAGACTAAATACATGTTTAAAATGAAAAGAGTCTGCTTAATATATGTTGACATGCACTATCCTCTTATTTTATGTTCAACATTTATTATCATAATTACATGTACTATCAATATTGTATAGCATATGATAAATAATCTTGAGCCTTAAGCTTGTGTTGAAGGGTCAATCCTTAGTCTATACATATGAAGAAATTTTATTGGAAAGAAAGATATTAACTACTTAAATGGATCTACTTTGAAAAATTAATCTTGACATTCAGTTTGGAAAAACCTTCTTTAAAAATAAAAAATAAATAGATGAGTCTTGGAAAATAAATAGAAAATCACAGAATTACAAGGTTGTTCCCATCCTAACGATGAGTCATATCCTCCACTAGCTTGTTTACTACTATAACCGATAACAGGAAGATAATTTCCTACTCTAAAAAGGTTGAAAAATAAACAAATAGTGGTTAATTAGAGGGTTTATTGCTTATTCAGTCATAATTCATACTGTAGCAAGGTACTCCAATAAAAATATTTAGTTACAATGTATAATCGCATGGAGGATTAATATCAAACATACAACATACCTAGACAAATTTCTTTATAAACATGTTAACGATAGTCAAATACTTCTTCTCACGAATCTTGCAGAAAGCAAAGTCTTTGACCAAACTTCGAAAGGTGAAGTACCTATTCGACACTCAAGTCAAGATAAATTTCAGTCCAGAATATAATAGTAATAAATGTCAAATCAATGAACAATTACCTCGATACTTCAATCCTATTTACAGTGAATAAATGGGCTTTTACCTGTTGGGCTTTACCCTTCTGATTATGAATTAAGTAATACAGTGATAACCTTAGTTTTTCTTTAGATAATCCATATTACGCTTAATTAACAACTGACACTTCATCCTTCCAATTAATATGCTTCTTTTAAGGGTTTTTAGATTTCGGAAAAGTCAAAGTCCAAAATGTCCTGGGAATAATTATATGTTTGATCTTGACTGTTGGTAATGGGGTTTCGGCTAAACGAGAGTCAAATGGGGTTTGTTAGCTTAATGATCCATTGTTGAGGTCCTTATGTAACCTGAATGATCCATT
Source organism: Psophocarpus tetragonolobus (assembly GCA_037954015.1). Lineage (NCBI taxonomy): Eukaryota > Viridiplantae > Streptophyta > Magnoliopsida > Fabales > Fabaceae > Psophocarpus > Psophocarpus tetragonolobus. The sequence goes on along the minus strand of CM075695.1, from coordinate 28,336,774 downwards.
CTAGTTGACAACTAGCTTTCCTTCCTCTTTTTTTCTTTCCTAGCCTCGTATGTGGTCCTCTATACTAAGTCATCCTTAAGAAACTTCCTCGGCTTCACTCGTCCATTGAAATGTCTAGCCATTTCTCTGTTTACATGTTTCAATCAAGATTGAGGCTCTGTCATGTTCTTCTTGGATGCAATCCAATGCTGCCAACATTGCCAACTGGTTCGAGTCTTCATCAAAATGCACGCTCCTGAAATAATGTTCACCTATTTTGACTGGGATAATGCATTAGTATCATATACCACCCAAAAAGGGGTTTCTCCAGTCGTGGATTGAGGGGTGAAATGATAAGCGCACCAAAATTTTCAATCCATCCTCCTTTTTTATCCCGTCATGCATTTCTTTAGTTCATTTAGGATGCGACCTCGACTTGTCCATTTGATTGCGGATGCTCAATAGATTTACTTCGTGTTTGATGCTGAGTCCTTAAAAAAGGTATTAAGCTTCTTATCTGTGAACTGCAAACCGTTGTCCATGATAAGGTATGTCAAATCTAATGATGACATATTTCCAAACTTACTTCTGCAAACTCTAGGCCGAAATGGTCGCTATAGGTTCTGCCTTACCCACTCCGTGAAATAATCTATAGTGACTATGAGGAACTTTCATTGTCTGCTAGTTGGAGGGAAGGAACCGAGGATATCCATTCCTCAGGTGGAGAAAAACCATGAATCCGAAATGAGCTTGATCTCGTCTGCGGGCTAGTGGATCAAATTGTCGTGCTTTTGACACTAACCACATTTCCTTACAAATTTAGTGCAATTCGTTTTCAATGATGTTCAGTAGTATCCAACCCTTAACACTTTGGTTGCCATGGTTTTGCTCCCAATGTGTGTGCCACAAACACCCTCGTGGATTTCCCGCATGACATAGTCTGCTTCTGCCTCTCCCATGTTAGGGGTGGCAAAATGGGTTGGCCCAGCCCGTTTAGGCTCGACCTATCTATGGTCAACCGAAAATGGGTCGGGGCAGGCTAGCCAGCCATATCAAGGATGGACCCAACTACTTGGCCTGCCCTGTTCATAGGTAGGTTGGCCGTCAGTTTTTCCCACTTTTTAATTTTTTTTTACTTTTTTTTTTAAAACCCAAAATGTATAAAAAGTGAAAACTTTTAGTAAAAGTGTATACAAAATTATCTAACGTCTTTCATTTTTTTAATGGAGTACAATTGGCAATGTTGAGAAAAGAAAAAAGTAAGAGATATTGAATGTATACAATTTAACAACTTTATGTATAAACTTTTTTTAATCCAATTGGAGTTGTTCGTAAAAATCCATAATAGATCTTTTGAAAATCTTGTTGACATCTTTTTATGACTAAATTTTTTGGCTCGTTAACTTATCTAACTCGTACAATGAGATTGCCCTTTATTCAGATGTTTGATGAGTTTTCTTACCCAAAGTCACACCCATAATTGTTAAGGAAAGAAAAATTAAAACTGATCGACACAGAAGGAGAGAGCAGAGTGAACTTCTATATAGTAAAAATTATGAAAATTGTTGTAAAGAAAAACATTATTTGAAAAAAATTTATAAGTTACAAATTTTTAGCTAGTTGACTAAATGCATTACAAATTTTAGTTATTTTAAACATACAACTAAATAATGAAAATATAATATGTCCAAAGATTATCATAATTTTTATTTTTTTTTAATTTATTAATTATATTCTATATTTATAATATAATTAAAATAGTAATTATTATTAGTAATTAAATTTAAATTATTTAATTTTTTTTGCAGCCAGCCCGCCCTACCTTGCCCTTGGTCCGACAAGCTGGCAGGTTAGGCAAGGCGAGCCTAAATGGACCAAAACGTTTACCCCGCCTCGCACATATTGTGGCGGGTCGAACACATTTTGCCACCTTTATCCCATATATATATAGATGATCAACCTACATTTACTAAGGATAACCAGATACTTCTTCTCATGAATCTCGCAAAAAGTAGTCTTTGACTAAACTCTGGATGGTGGGGTACCTACAAATGATGCTTCGACACTCAAGTCAGGGTAGGATTTCAGTTAAGAGTATAATAGTAATACATGTCAAACTTGTGAACAGTTATCTCGATACATGCATCCTATTTACAGTGAATAAATGAGCTTTTACCTATTATACTTTACCCTCCTAATTAAGAATTAGGTAATATAGTGATAGCCTTAGTTTTCCCTTGAATAATCCATATCTTATGCTTAATTAACAACTGACACTCTATTGTTTCAATTAACATGTTTCTTTTAAGGGTTTTTGGACTTCGACTATGTCCCAAAACCAATTACATGTTTGATTCTGTCTATTGGTAGTAGAGTTCCCCTAGAACAATAGTCAAAATGTGATCTCTTAACTGATACCCATACGCTTTACATATGATTCAATTTTTTTTTTAGATGAGAATAAAATTAGAAGTGCAAAGTATTTACACTTAATAAGAAATTGTAGTAGAAATGTGAAACTGAGAAAAATAAGAGTGTTTGCTTGCGAAAATGTTTTATATTCACTGTTTATAGTAGAACTAAAAGATGTAATAAAGTGAAACAAAATGACATTTATGATAAAACTAAGAAAATGGAAAATAAAAACTGAAAATATTTCCATAGAATGCATCCTAAGAGCCACTAAGTTCGGAAATTCTTTTCTGAAAATAGAGCTATAACACATCGTATGATATACAAACATAAATACTATATAACTATTAATAAACACATATGACTATAAGTATAAGGTATCCTTTAATACTCTCATATATTTCTAGTGTTGACATAACCTGCAATATTATCATAATAAGAAGCAAGGTTAATTGATGGATTGAGTTGATAACAAGCAACATGCGTACAACAGCAATGAAACATTTCTAATTAATTCTGCCTAGAACTTGATGCGTGTCAAAACAAAACAGTAAAATTGATTGGAATAAAAACTAAGATCCAAAATGACAATGAAACAATGTAAAAGGGGACATACAGCACCAAAAGTAGCTATTTTTGAATTTTGATGATAGAAATTTGGCTAATTTTTTGAAACCAGAACCCTGTGGCTTTCCTAAATTTGAAACCAATAACTTTGGGTCAGTTGATATGTTTGATTATTAATATGTTTAATTTTATTTAATGTAATTAGACAATATAATATATTACTTTTTGTTAACTTAACAAATGAATTTTTGAAAAAACTAAAAAAGTAATAACATTTTCCTAAACTTAAATTGAACTAAACATATATACTATATATAATGTCTCATTAAAGAAAACAAAGTTAACCTAAAAAATTTAATTACTATCAATCTCACGCTCAACACACGTATATTACCACCTTTTCAAACAAAAAAAGAAACACCACCAAGCAACACAAGTCAAACAAGCTAAGTAAGTCCAATTGAGAATTGTTCTCCACTCCAAACAATCCCTAACACTAACTTTGCATGAGAGTCAAGTTACTAAAACAACCATTCCCTAATTTCATACCCAACGTTTTCTTATAAATCCACCACAAATAATACTCAAGCCACATCACTCCCAACGCAAACCATTTATTCAAAAAGAAAAAAGTCATAAAAAAATGGCCTCAACTCAACCTAACAACTACTTTCCATGGTTCCCTCCTCCATCACCTTCACAATTTTTCAAACCCCCACCACCTCCTCCGCCATCATTTCCACCATCGCCGGCTCGATTTTCTCCCCCACCTCCAAAGGTGAGTCCACCACCACCATCATTGTTGTCACCACCACCACCACCTCGTCGATTTTCTCCTCCACCACCAAAGGCGAGTCCACCACCTCCTCCAAAGATACGTCCACCGCCGCCACCACGTCCTATTCGCCCTCCTCCGTCGCCACCGCCTCGTCCTATACTCCCTCCTCCTCTTCCTCCCACCCCACTCCCACCTTCACCCTCTCCCAATAACCCCACAATCATAATAGTTGTAATTACCTCATTGAGTGGCCTCTTGTTGCTCTCAATGCTGGCCTTTGCCCTATTTTGCTTCGTCCAAAGGAAGAAAAAGAAGAAGGCACAAGAAGCTGAAGTGATTCACTTTGATGAGCACAGAACTGTGAAGGAAACCACAGTGCCTGGCCCCTTTGGACGCAACACAGTAGTGGTAACAGTCCAAGATGATGTCCACATCGACGAAGAAATCAAGAAGAAAGAACAAGTTGGTCACGCTTTACATAACATATCATCTTCACATCAACCAGATCAAGCTACTTCTAGTAACATTGTAGAGGCCCCAACTACTACTACTGCACCTCAACAACATCATGATCATGATCATGATCATCAGAATGAAAACAAACCCTGATTTAAAGAAGTGTAAATATATTTTCACACCGAGAATTGCATATCCTTGTGCTAACACTCCCAACAAGGATCCTATAATCTCACTTCACTTCAATGAATAAATAAATATCCTTAATTTTTTCTTTCCTTTTTTTTTTCTTCTGGGGTTACTTGTTATGTAACAAACCCTTCATTTGTTAAATCAATCTCTATTTCAATAAGACTTTGGATGTTTCAATTTGTTGATTTAAAGTTTATATAATTTTTTAATTGGCTTAATTCTATTTGTAGTTTTAGAAATTATAGTGTGGATTTTAGTCTCAAATAAAAATTTATAATTTTTTATTTATTAAAATTTTAAAAAATATATTCTTTTTAATCCGTCTGCTGGGAGGGACTAAAAAATGGTAAATTTTAATTTGAGTGGGAAATTAAAAAAGAAATCTTCTCGATTTGCGGATTAAAAATATAGAAATTTTTATTTGGGATACTGAAAATAGATCACCTAATTTTGCAGACCAAAACATAATTAAACCGCGTTAATTTTAATTTTTAATTATGACTGAGTTTAACTTCTTTTTTTTTAATAAAAAAACTTTCAATCAATAAAAAAAAATGAAAGGTTCATTTTTAAAATAATTATTATCTAAGTTGGAAAGCTTGAGATACACTTTTTATTCTATATATTTTTAGTGTATTTCAGATTTGGATAATTGTTTTGTTAATCCTTAAAAAGTATGTTTTTATTAGGGTCTTAAAATTTTAAAATTAAATGTATTTTTAGTCTCTCTTTGCTAATTATGCTTATAATTTTTACATCTTTTAACCAGAATTTTTTTCTAATTTAATATTTTTAAAACTATTTAATTTGTTACGGTTTAAAAAATGAAGATCGTCACAATAAGAATCCACAATGTGGATTCAGACGACACATAGCATGGAAAGCATAGGGGATTCGACGAATTGAAAGAAGGTATTTGCAACAATGCCTTCAACGAGCATAGTGAGAAAGGAGCACAGTTAATTGGTGTTGGATTGGTCTAACGTAGTTGAGTCTACAACTAGTTTTAAATTGATGTCTGTTTTTTTAAGTATAAAATGAGGTTTTTTAAATTAATAATTATATTTTATTAAATTAATTTGAATAAAAATATAATTAAAATGAATCTTTAATAATAACATAAGAGATATTTTTATTAATTAAAATTAATGAACAATTATACTTAAGTAAGACAAATTAAATAACAAAAAATTTCGAAGTCTACAAAAATAATAAAATATTAAAAAGAATATGAGATCTACGAAATAATAAAATATTAATGCTATAAGGATGACCCTGAGCACAATGATGTGTGATTTGACCATAATGCTTTCTTTGAAAGGATTCAAGTAACAACTACAAACTAGTACATAGTTACAACTTAAAGCTGTTACAAGTTATTTTTTTAAAAATAAATTTTAGCAGTTAAAAGTTGCTATAAATTGTAAAATCATGAACATAACGAATAAAGGAAAACTAAAAGTTGATTTTAAAAAAATTGATATGCTAATAAAAAATATTTTTTAAATAATAATTTAAAGGACTGAAGAAATAGTTAAGCCTTAAAGTAAAATTGATTATAAATATTTTTAATTATGACATATTTCATTCTTTTATATTAAATATTTTTATATAGATTTATATGGCCAATTAGATATATGACAAAACACCTACCTCATTTCTAATTGTCATTTTGGTTATATATAATAATTTTATAATTTTTTATAGCATAAAGTGTGTATATATATATAGATAACAGGAAAAGTATACAAGATTTTACGGTAAGATACTGTATAATAAAATAAAAGCAAAAAAATCTCTCCAGTACATGTCAGATTACCACATCTAGCAATCCGCTTGAAACTCAAAAACAACCAAATCGATTAAGACACTAAAAGGAATAAATTATACCCGAGTTGAGTTATAGTTGTGCAAAAATCATTGCCAAGAGAAAGTCACAATCATCGCATGTATACGTGAAGTATTTGAGAGTTCCCATCGAAGATAGTCGTATTTCTTATATTCCAAATATAGTGTGTCAAAATAAATGTTTCATCTTTCAAGTCTTTTTAATTCTTATCATCCTTTCAAATTGAGAGTAAACAAACCATAACAATATCAATCCATTTAAACATGTTGTACTAGATACAGTAGATAAACCAACAATTAAGAAATAGCTACTGGGTAAGAAAGAAATATGTGGAAAAGACCGTGTATAAATTGGACTTATCCAACACTCATTCCCATGAATCTTCCAACCTGTAAGAGAGATGAATCAGTGGTAGGGTTGCCTGCAAATTTGCAAGAGATTCTCTTCCCAAACAAACAAGTTGCTTCTCCAAAACCTCTGCCATGAGAGCTGATTCTCCACCCAACAACTTATTTTAACAAGTGTTGAGTATGGATTAGTCGCTGCCTGATATATCTAGGAAAAGGTTGTTGTAAACTTGTAATACCATCCAAAAAATTATGCCAAAACAAAATACAATTTCCATCACCAATTCTTCTCCTTAAAATGAACAAACCAATTATTATTAATAATTCTACATTTGAATAAAGATGTATAAATGATTAGGCATCTGTAAGAATATTCCTTAAGACATATCCTCTTTCATATCATTTGAAGATGCATATGCACGATTGTGAATTAAATGAACGATAAGAAAGACACACCATACCACCATCAGAAAGATGAATGTTGCATTAAAATACAAAATCAATTTGATCACTATATTAGAAAAGTGCACCAAAAAGTTGCATTAGAATAATATATACCCCTCTGATCTTATTTATATTAAACAAACGTGATGATTTTTATTTTAAATATAAGAAGAAACAAAAAATATATTAATTGTTAAAATACTTTTATACTTTTAATTTATTGTAAACTTTATTTACAATTTTAAGATAAGCACCATTTTTTTCATGTAAAAGTACGAAGGTAGTATATGGGAATTGAACTAGTTTAAAACGTCTTTGAACATCAGTTTATTAAAGAACTGATGTTAAACTTCGCTTTTCCACTTCCATTTAAAAAAAAAAAATGTTAAATTGTTCACATTATTTATAAAAATGTCACTAAGTTTTTATTTACATAATTTTTTTACCAATCGAATGATGTTAAAACCCTTATAAGTGGCTCACGGTAGTGTAAAGATCCTGTATTTGTTATATGTGTTGCTGTACTTATATAAATATTTTAAATTAATTTAGTATGTATATAAAATTACGATTTAATAAAGCTAAAATCCTAAGAAAGATATTAACTTATTGAAGTGGATCTAGAATGGAGGTAAATAATGGCACTTGGATGACTGTATCGAGCTTTCTATGCACAAGATATGTTGCTTCTAATTTGTTTTCTCAAGTTTGAGTCTTTGTCAAATTTTTTTTTATCAAAAAATGTTAATTTTATTAGTTTTTATTATTAGTAGTGCAGAGATTCCAACTCACTGCATGTCTCTCACTTCCTTCACCCTTCACCAACTAACTTATATCTCTGAATTTATTTTTTATAATCTTGATGAGAATATGTAATTATACAAACAATGTTACATGAGTTTTATATATACTTTTGTTTATCAGGTACAAGCAGTAATCTAAACCATTCCTAAAGGCATATATATATGGGTGTGTATCACTATTAATTGGATTAATTTTTTCTTTTACTTCAAATAATTGCTACATTAAGAAATGAAGAAAAAAATGTTCTATAAAATGCAAATAAAAAACTAATTTTTCGAATTCCAAAACTGCAACCACACCAAAAAGATTGTTTTTACTAATATCGAGTTACAAAAATTGACTTGGGTCAACCTCGGTTTCATAATAGTTACCATAGTGTAAATTACGTTATACATGCAGAAACCAATACACCCATATAGTAACTCCTACAAGGATATTTTCTCATATAATAAGGTGACACTTACATAAATATAAGTAGAATATTATACAGAATTAGCATCCAAAAAAAGAAGCACAACAATAATATATTTATTCATAATAACATATATCACAAAATAAGAGATATCATAACCATAGAGTAAATTACACAATTTTATTTTGGATTTATCTTTATTATACGTACCTATCACACTTTATTTTTACATTATTTTTAGTCTTAACAAAAATTAGGATAGTATTATTTTTAACTTAAAATGAGATCCATGGATGAAAGTTAAAAAATGAAAAAAGGATTTATATATTAAAAATAAATAAATACTACGTGTAATAATGACAAACTTTAGGAAAGGTATATGTAATTTATTTCAAATATTATCAAATTATTGTAAAAGAATAACAGTCATGCAACAAATTAACTCGATTATATATATTGACATTTTACAAAACTAAGCAACACCAATCCCACGTGTCACATATACAACACAATCACGAACGCAGTGTCAAGAAATAATAACTTAATTGATTGAGTGCTTATAAAAATAGTTATTTATGTATTATTATTATTATTATTATTATTATTATTATTTTATAGTTTTTTTGGTGAATTTTATTATTGTATAGTTAATATTTACGATTTGTAGTTACTATAAATTAAAATGAATAGTGTCTTGACGCATAGTTATAATAAATGATTTTATAATTACTAAAATAATAAGTCAATTTGCATGACCGTTGAAAATCAAACAATGATTGGCATATTGATTAAAATGAAAGAGCAAAAAAGGGTAAGAATGAACATGATATATGTAAGCTAAAATGGTGGCTAGACATATAATAATGATTAATTGTCTGATGATTGAATACTGCAAGTTTTGTTCCATGAAAAAAAGAAAAGAAATGAATAGAAGATATTGGAGTTATTCGGTTGAGAGATTACATAAACTAATTATAAATACAAAATTTACATTTATTATTTGTGTAAGTAAAATCGAGGTAATTCTAAAAGCATTATTTTTTTTTATTTTTTTTTTTGCACTTTTTCTTGCTTTTCAACTTATCTTAAATGGAAATTAAAATAGGTGAAAGTCTACCAATTATTAACATTTTTTATCGCGATCTTTGTTATTCAATAACTTGATTAAATTTGCTAAACAAATTATATTCATATTAATAACCCAAATAATACCTTTGTCTGTCAAACTCCGACCTTATACATATTAATGTTTAAACTTTAATATATTGTCACAGAATATTAACTATTCAAAGTTAGTTAGGTTGTTGAGTGTACGTAGTGATTAGTAGTTAAATACCTCTCTAGTGAACTCTATATAGAAATTGCATAGTGCCATTTGCATAAAACCCTCTTTTAATTTATTAATTGTTCTTTGAGAGTGTTACTTGAATAACTTCTTCGTTTTTTGATAAATCACATAGCATAATATGTGACAAATTTCTTGATTTTTATGATAACTACTTTTCTTTTTTAAAAAAATTGTTTCCAAGGTGGATTTGTGAAGTAAGATGTAGAATGACGTACCTTTATTAGAAATTGATTGTGGAAGCATAGGTGCATGAATCACAGCAGCATGCATGGTATTTAGCATAGGGTTGTGGTTTTTGACACAGGAATGTGGGGGCATCTATTCTACACAAAATCTCCCACAGGTATGTGGTAAAAACAGTCGGAGAACATGGAGCTTATGGTCGACACGAACGAAATCACAAACATGTGGTTAATGGCATACACACGGGTGTAGGGGTATCAGGAGTAGGAGACATATGTTCTGATTGGCACAGGGTGTGGGAGCGTTTGTTGCAGTTTGAATCGGAGAAGTGGAAAATGACACAGTGATGTGGGGGCATCGTGGGACATTCGTTTGGCATCAAAGAAGCCACAGATTCGTGGTGATTTGTTTAGGGGTGTGCAGGGAGTCAGTTTTATATTGAACCGTCCACAGGTATGTGGTGGATGGCCCAATTGTGTGGGAGGCATATAAAGTAGTTTCTTGCATTTGTCTGTATAAAGTAGGGTAACGTAGGATTCAAGATGGTATTTTCGAAAGATCTGTTTGTAATATCTTTTTGGTGTTTTTTCTTTATCATTGTTAATTATACTAATTAGGATATAAAGATTGTTCCCACTAAAAATATTCAAACACTATTCTTTATTGAACTTGTTAAAAACATACCTTAATCAAGGTCCAAAAGAAGAGGAGGATAGTATCTACAAAAAGAGTTTCAACACCAGTACTTAAATCCACACTATCATGGTGAAGAATATTTTGGAAAAGAAAACTAGTCATACACGTATCTTTATCGGTGTCTTTATTGGTGTCTATCTTATTTATAATGAGTATTAAGATTTTTACTTGTAAGATATTATCTTTGGTTAGTCATAACTTTTACATTTTGAGTATTTTCTTTACCTGTTGGTCATGATTTTAACTTCTTAGATTTAAGTAAATATAATGATACTCTTGGTTTGTCTCTAATAAATTTTCATTATGGTTAATTAATTTTTCTAGGTTAGTCTTTAAGTAGGTGTTGTTTTGGAGGGAACTTGGTTTTCGGTTCTGCGTGAAATACTATTTACTAGATGAAAGTAGAAATGTCTGTATGTATAGATATCATATCATATAACCTAAGGAACTTATATAAATAAATGTTTACTTTATTTATAACCTAAAATTAAAGAGAACAATATCAACTTTAAAGTGTATATTTGATAGATTCAAACTTCCAAAGTTTTATTCACAAGGTAGAAAGAAATTTATAACAAATGAAAGGTTTATTATTACGCGAAAATTAAGGAACCCAAAAAAACAAGAGTTGAGGATATTTATTTGCACAAGGAGTGCAATTCTTGGTTTGAAATATATTTATACTTCTTTCAATCAAGGTTTGCTTTCATTGTGGTGATGATGATCATGTTGAGGTGCAGTAGCAGTAGTTGGGACCTCAACAATGTTTCTAGAAGTAGCTTGATCTGGTTGATGTGAAGATGATATGTTATGTAAAGCGTGACCAACTTGTTCTTTCTTCTTGATTTCTTCGTCGATGTGGACATCATCTTGGACTGTTACCACTACTGTGTTGCGTCCAAAGGGGCCAGGCACTGTGGTTTCCTTCACAGTTCTGTGCTCATCAAAGTGAATCACTTCAGCTTCTTGTGCCTTCTTCTTTTTCTTCCTTTGGACGAAGCAAAATAGGGCAAAGGCCAGCATTGAGAGCAACAAGAGGCCACTCAATGAGGTAATTACAACTATTATGATTGTGGGGTTATTGGGAGAGGGTGAAGGTGGGAGTGGGGTGGGAGGAAGAGGAGGAGGGAGTATAGGACGAGGCGGTGGCGACGGAGGAGGGCGAATAGGACGTGGTGGCGGCGGTGGACGTATCTTTGGAGGAGGTGGTGGACTCACCTTTGGTGGTGGAGGAGAAAATCGACCAGGTGGTGGTGGTGACAACAATGATGGTGGTGGTGGACTCACCTTTGGAGGTGGGGGAGAAAATCGAGGCGGCGGCGGCGGTGGAAATGATGGAGGAGGAGGTGGTGGGGGTTTGAAAAATTGTGAAGGTGATGGAGGAGGGAACCGTGGAAAATAGTTTATGGGTGGAGTTGAGGCCATCTTTTATAACTTTTTATTTTTTTTAATAAATAGTTTGTGTTGGGAGTGATGTGCTTGAGTGTTATTTTGTGGTGGATTTATAAGAAAAATGTTGGGTATGAAATTAGGGAACGATTGTTTTAGTAACTTGACTCTCATGCAAAGTTTTCTTGTGTGTTGTTTGTAGTGGAAAACACTTCTCATTGGACTTGCTTAGCTTGTTTGACTTGTGTTGCTTGTTTTTATTTCTATTTTTTTGTTTGAAAATAGGGGAATGTCTGTGCTGAGCTTGATGATATGGGAAAAGTCAGCATCCTGAGCAATGTCCAATGAATTAGTGATTTTTTTATGAGCGTATAACTTTTGCTTTAATTAGATAATAAGACATTTAAGTATGTTTTTTGTCAACTTAAGTTTAGGAAAATATATTATTTTTTAGAAATATTCTGTGGATAAATTAACAAAAAATTGTAATGATTAATTGTCAAATTAAATTAAATTAAACCAAACATGTATATTATGGAAAGGGGTGAATAAATGCTATTGAATTCTGGAAAAAAATTCTCCTTAAATTTATTTACTGAAAATTTTCAGTGAGAGAAATAAAAATTAAGTATGTATATTTTTTAGGATAGCCAGAAAGATGTCACAATATGTCTCTTTCTTATTCCTGTAACAATTTTTTGGAGAGGATCTTGACTCATTAATTATACCATGTGGATAGTTTCCTCGTACTAGCTTTTAGCTCCGAATTGACATGTAATCGGGCAAAAAAAACAAGTGTCACTTTCGCAAGAATTGTTAAGGGAGCAAGGTGCTTATCAAAGCGTGCGACTTAATATTATTAATTATTGCTTCCACTTCCATTCATTGATAACAGTGTTAATAACAGCTATGTTGTGATATTTTATATAAGAAATATAAATGGTTTGAGTGTTATGTTTTGATGTGATTAGTTTTGGTAATTAATTTCATTTTGTTTGGTGTGGAAAATACTCATCGATCACCTCTTTTCTTTAGCTTACTCTGTATTTGTAGTGTGCTCCTATTCTCTTTGACATCAACAGATTAATTAATAGTGTGTTTTTGGTTGCCTTGTATGAAAGTTAATATGGGTTGATGAAGAGGGTTAGTAAAAGACTTCATTTTTTTATAATTGTTTATAATTTTTTAAAACGGCAGGAAGCTCTTTGTTGTAAAATGGAAGTAGAGAATTAGGTGGAATCGAAGATTCTTTGGGTGAAAATCTTGAAAACAAAATATGAGGGTGTAGACAAGCTGTGGGAGGGAAAGGGTAGACATTGCTCCACGCAGTGGAATCATTTAAACTCTATTAAAGAGAAGGTGAAGAGACCTAAAGGGTGGAGGAAAAGTAATGTTCGTCGATGATGAAGGTGACACTAGTTTTGGCCTGATAGATGGTTAGACGAGCATAGTTTGCAACATGACTACAGTCAGTTCTTCAAATGAGCATTGAACACAAATGTATCGGTGACATATGGAATAAAGGAAAAAGTAGGTGGAAATGGGAATGACATACGAAGTTCTTTACTTGGGAGGGAGAATTGCTAGAGGACTTAAGGAGTAGAGTGAGTATGATTTTCTTATTAGCTAGGGTCAAGGATTGGTGGTGGCTATGGGCAACAATAGGTTCAAGGTTCTACTTTGTCTCATCAACATATAAGGTTCTAGCAGCAAAAGCATGACAACAAAAGGATGATTTCTTCAATCTTATCTGGTAGAAGACATTCCTCAAGAGGTTAAATTACTGGCTTAGAGACCGGAAGCTAATCGACTAGCTACAATATCAAACTTGGTGAAGCATCGATTAATCCAAAGGGAAGCAAACATGTGCAGGATGTGTGAGGACGCATCAAAAATAGGATCTCATCTCTTTTTCTCTTGATCAATGGCGACCAGAGTTTGGACTAGTTTATGTGCCTAGTGTGGAATCTCTACGACATTGCAAGTTAAGTTCTGAAGCCATGACCTCCAATTCTTGTGTTTGATCAGTGGTAACAAAGTAACACAGTCAACTTGGTCATATGTGTGGCTTGTAGATTTCTGGCTTATTTGGAAGACATGTAACAATTCAGTCTTCCAGTATAGACTCTTGATTTTCGTGCTGTCGTACTAGCTGGTCACCTAAGCTCTTGGAAATGGTGCAGAGTAGCACAGTTAACTTTACATAGTTTTGTAAAGTGAATAATAAACTCATTTTTTTGTATCTATTGACATGAAAGTCTTCTTAGGTTTTTAATCGGTCTCATTTAACAGGAACCTTAAATTTTGGTGTTACAATTATTGGGCATTTTTATGCTTTTTGTTTGTCTTTTTTAATAAATAATATATCACTCGACTCATAAAAAACATTAACACTTATGTTTGTTACTCCGGGCCAAACCTATTTTTTCTTCCGAAAAAAGTTCATTGGGATTCGGTTCCCAGTCCAAAGAGGTTCTAATGTCACCTTCGACTATGCTAGCTATCTTCCTTGTCTATTATTTATGAACATAGTCCTTCCAGATTTTGTTTTTGTTTCTAAGAGTAAAAAATTAATGAGTTGTTTTAAGCAATTCTCTCTAGAGCAATCTTACATGTCAATTCAAGTTGTTTATAAAGAGGATGGTTGCTTCACCAAATCCTTACAAATTAATAACAATATATAACTTGAAAAAATTATAAAATTGTGATTTTATTAGAGTTGCTTATAATTTCTTCCATTAGACTAAAATTGAGTATAAATTGCTTACTAATTATGTGACACTATAGGACTACCAAACACTTCTTTCAATTCAATAAGCAACTAATTGAAGTAGATAATAGTTTATAGAATAGAAATCCTCTCTTTCCAATTTGTGTTACGTTTCTTATTTTCACCAATAAAAATGTCATATTATTTAATAATCTTTCTTATCTTTTATATAGTTCACTAAACAGCATGACATTTTTTTTATTACCCAGATAGAAAATAGAACACGACTTAGAAAAAGAGGATTTTTATCCGCTTTTGCAAAATTACAAACTAACTTTTATTTTATTTATTAGAAGTTTTTATTTGAACGCAAAACTATTTTTATTAAAGAAATATATGATATTTCTTATGTTAATAATTTTTCCAAGCCAAATAATTTATTTTAAGAAATTAAATTTCTTAAAATATTTATCAAGCAAAGATAATTTCTTGAGACAGAAAATCAAATCGTTACAAATATTAAACTTGAGTATTCAATTTGGATTAGCAAAAGTTTTAAATATATTCAAGGAAATTATATTTAAAATAAAATCTTTTACACTGACAGTCTATACTAATTAAACTCTAATCATAAACTCTAATTTTTTTTATATTATCCATGCATATTAATTATTAAACTTTATAAAAAAATTCACACATTGTCGCATTCGATGGGGTCTAATGGTCACGCCTTCCTTAGCATTGAACATGTAATTGTCACAATTGTGTGGGTAGTATCAGAAATACTTTTGGCAGTATTAAATTTACAAACATGTAATAGGAATACGAATTTCATGAGGTAACATGATTGGTTCTTTACTATTTTCCAGGGGCGGCATACATATTCAAGCGAACTTCGAAGGGCATGCAAGTTTTACCTTTCATTTTTTTTTTTTTTTTAAGAATCATACTTATACCAGAATTTTGAGTTTAGTTTGCAAAATTTGCAGATTTAAAGGGTTAAGTCTGCAAACTTGTGGACTTAACTAGTAATCTGTTAGAAGGACATATTATCATTTAGACTATTAGTTTGTATTAATGTTATGATTATTCTTTTTTTTAAATGTGATATTTTACATTTTTAATATTGAAAATATTTAATATTTTAAATTATTATAAATAATATATAATTTTTAGTATAATATATTATAATTTAGTTAGTTTAAAAACTATTAAATATTTTTTAATTACTTTTTAAAAAATATGTGTATATGTACGAGGTTGCAACTTAGGAACCAATTCGTTAAGATCACAAATCAGATATGAAGTCAGAAAAAAAATCATTTATTTTAACAGATTTTATTTGTCTAATCCTTCTAAAATAAAGGTTTCGGGAAGCAAACTTAAATGACCAGAACAGTCCTATCTATGTACCCACCATTCTATTATTTCGAATCCATTACTTTCAATGTTTACCTTGATTGGTCAGATGTGCTTTACTATTGGTCTAAGCTTGTATATGTTAATAATGGTACTGATAGTTGTTGTACCAAAGAGGAGTCCTATTAAATTTATAAAATAGCTTTTGTAACTTAAAAATAAAATATTAAAATAGTTGGTATTGACCCAGAATTGGAGCAGTGTGTCTCATGATTTGTGATGAACACCTTTGTTAGAAGCTACTCTTGAGAATGTTTGATAAAAACCTTTGATAGTTGTATCTGGAACAAAACATCTTGTGTGAAGTATTTGGTGTTCATATCTAGTTAATGTTTTTGTGTTTGTGCGAAATATTTCTCCATTCCTAAAAGATCTTTATTTACATTTGCTAACATGAAACTAAAAACATGCTCTCTTTTTTTTTTTAATTGTTTCTAGATATGGCACATGTCCTTAGTTCATCATGTGAATGTTTTTTAGCTTATATATACATCTGTTAAATGGTTGTAATGATGATGTGAAAAGTGTTGTAATGTACTTTCTAGAGTATTTAATACAATCTTTGTTTTGTTTTATCAATTTTGCTTTCTCTTTTGTTTTAGTGGTGTGCATTTCTTGTTTGGTGGGTTTATTACAGAGAAAGAATATATCAGTGTTGCATTAAAGTTATGATTCATTCATTCTTTCAATTCATGATCATTTTGACTAAGAATCCAAATCTTACGCCAACATATATCTGAATAAAACATTTGTTGCCATACATATAACTCTAACAAAATAAAATTGCTTAAATGTTTCACTAGAATACCAAGACACTTAGGAATAACAAAGCCAAAGAAACCTATGCAACCAAATGAAGAAAGTAAAAGTACATGGAATGCAACTTTTTGTAAGTTAATTTTCCTTTTCCTTTTCACACAATCAAAACAGTTTTTTTCTCTTTTACATTTCCCTTTCAAAATTAAGGCTAAGAAAAGTGTTCATTAATCATCAATGGAAGGACGTGTTGTATTGGGCAACCTTCTTCCATGAAGAAATGAACTGAAAAGGTGAAGTGCTCTTGAAGGTTGTGCGTAAGGAACCATGTGAGCAGCTCCTCTTACAGTGGCAAAGGTCAACAAATTTCCATACTCAGTTACCCAACCTCCAACCTATATGCCACCATTCACCATCAAAATGAAATTTAGCTAACAAATTTATCTTAATCAGTTAACAAAGCAATTCATTTTTTGGGATAGCAAAATAGGTATGTATGTAAGTAAGTTGGTTATATATGTTTTAAAAGTGATTTTATGTTTCCATATTTTAATTTTTAAATAGTTATCGAAAAAACAAACAAGAGTGAATTCTCTTTATATATATTATATAGATTAGTTACTTATGATTTTGTTGTTAAAAAATACATCCAATTTTATTTTAGTCATTTAAAAGAAAAAAGTCTGTGATTTTGCTCTTCAAAATTTTTAAAATAGTTAAAAACAGGGATGGATGTATCAGGATTTTGTGTATATGTACATTTTTAAAAATTAGTGTAAAATTGTGTTTTGACATTATTATAACTAGTAAGAAACAGGCACTACATGCTTTAACTATCGATTTTATTTTATGTTTTTAACTAAAAATAAAAAATTAAGGAGTTATTGTTCTAATACCAGTATTTAGGTAGTTATTTTTTCAAATAATTGTTTAAATCAAATATTAATTTAAACCAATAAGGTGGATTTTAGAATTAGTTAGATGAGTTAAAAAAAACTAATGAAAGGGTAAAATGGTCTAAAAAATGCGTAGCCAAAAGAGTGTATTCCTTTCCTATAATAGCAATATATATTAGAACAAGTGTAAAAAAGGGTCAATTTTGCTGTGTTTGATGTTATTATTGTAATAGTTAAATGATAATTAGCGTAAATTTAGTTGTTACCAGTTAGGACGGTAACGGTTAATATTATTATCACTAATAACAAACAAGGCGTGCCTCATTGTCAATAAACAATTAAATTTAGGACAATTATGTATTTTAGTTATAAATGTTTTAAAAGTAATTTTTTGTTTTTGTTTTTTAATTTTTAAATTAGTTATTGAAAAAATAAATAAGAATAAAATTAGAAATGGAATATGAATACTAAATGAATAAATTTCCATTATATAGATTATATATTTAAAACAAAACGAGTTTTAATTTTACATGTAAAAATAGTAAATATTTTTAAAAAATATTATTTACTAAAATTTAGAAATTTAAATATTTATAAAGAAAGAGAAAATTTAGCCTTTAATAGGTTTTTGGATCTAGTTAAAATTGCTTTAGAATGATGAACCAATGTCACTTATTTTTAAAATTTGACGACCAAAATCACGAATTTCTTTTTTGAATGACTAAAACTAATTTGGGTACATTTTCAAAAGAAAAAAAAAACATATTTAATCCTAATTAAAATTGCAAAACCATAAGCTAGAATAATGACAACCTCAATGAAAAATATGCTTAAAAGTATAGAATATTTTGAGGTACCTGTCCTTTGTGGAACCAAGCTCCATATGGGACTGTAATTTTGAACTTCAATTCATGAGCTAGTTCACGAATTAGTGTTCGAGATCCCAATAATGGTACAACTGAATCTTGGTCTCCACTGTTATCATTTAAAATTAAATAATTAGAGAAAAACAAAGGATTATGTATCCAATGATATTGGGATTGCTCAAAAAGGGTCTCATAAATTAGAGTTAAATTACCTGAAAACCCATACTGGGATTTGGTTTTGGACTATTCTTTTGAGAATTGGAAGTATGTTTATGTTACCATCTGTGTCGCTGTAGTTTAGAACACTGCAATGAACAAACGTCATCAATAACATAAGTCATATATTTTGGTATATGAATCAATTTACGCAAATGCCTCATAATAAACACTTAAAAACCCAAAATTCAAACCTAGAATTAAACTCGAGTTTGCAAACCTAGTAGCCTACCAATAAAATTGGTGTTTCATCCTTTTATAATACTCGATCCATAATTATTTTGTATTAATTATTTTTAGACTTAAATATCTTTATCGAGATGAAAAGTAAATAATACAAAAAAGGTAAATAATAAATCCAATGGTTTGGCAAAAGAAAGTATACATTTAAGACATATTTATTGTCGATGAAGTAAATTAATCTTTTTTTTTTTTATTTTGATTAATTAAGTAATTAGATTTTATAAGTAGAATCGGAGAGAGCATATATTTAATTAAGTTTGACAAAAATGATTACATAAACCGCTAAACATTTTACATAATCCTAGACTTTGGTGGTAGTTCACATAGGAATATAGGATTAAAAAAAAAAAGAATTATATACTAAATAATTTTACACTATAACTCAATATTTAAATATCACATATAATAAGTTTATCAACTTAATATTAAGAGTTTCATTAGTATGCTAATGTAAAGAATTTAACAAACCGTATAACATAAAGATGTGATTAAATGTCAGTGTAAATACTCTCGGCTTATATCAATTAAACTCTAATATTAATTACTTAAGATGTCATTAGTATACAATTATTGTATAACTTACACGGCATATCTTGTGAATGAGTTTTAAATGTTATTTGTGAGGGTTTTGACCATGTTATTTAAGTGCTTAAACTTTTTTGTAATTTTAAAAGACATATGTTGTGTTTTTTATCTGTTTAATTAATAAAAAAAAAATGGCTGATAAAAAAAGAAAACTTACCGGCTGCACATGGACCAGCTATAAGGAAGATTGGTACGGTTTGCATGAAGAGCCTTCTGAACCTCAGGGAGATTGAAGTAAAATCGTCTTTCTAGACTCATACACACATCTACACCTACACTTATTTTAGTTGCCTGCATTCAAACAAACACAATTATCATACAAATTCATGAGAAAAAGTTAAATGGTGCTACAATGATTCTACTATAAAACAAATTCAATCATAAATTATCATATATGGTAAGTGCATCACTATTTTTGTCAAAAAATAGTGTATCATGAGAATTGAGAACAAGATTTTGGAAGAGACCTACCATCCTTTTCAATCTGAGTTCTTGTTCCACTATGGATGGATAACAAACATCTAGAATTACATCATACTCGTTTATGTAATCCCCAACAATGAGATTTGCTTCAACTATGGCATTGTTGCAAGATTGAGAAACATTGTGAGGATTTGCATAGAGATAATCATCAAAATCACAATCATTCACAATGGCTTGGCCTATTTCATCAGAAATCATTCCATGTGACCAGAAGTATTCATATGTTGCAGGTGCATCCCGATCAAGTCTCAATAATGGGTTTCCAATCTAATAAAAAAAAAAAAATATCATTTCAAAAGGGTTTCATATTCTTTAATCATCCAAAATGTACTAAATTTGATTTGATTTTAGTCGTCTGAATAAAGAAATTCGTGATATTGATCCTCAAAATTTTAAAAGTAGGTGAAAATAGTTCCTCCAACCATTTTTGTTAACATTTGAGATGTAATTATGACCTTGGTTGTCCATTTCAAAATATCAGTTAAAGAGATAAGTGAGATTTTTGGCCTATTGTAACACAAATAGAAATTTAAATGAAAATTAATGGTAAAAGATGTATCACATGAATGGGATGTTACAACAACTCTTTTAAAAAAAAAAAGTAACAAATTAAGAGGTAACATTTGTCAATAAAAACAAAACATGATTAGGAACTTACAGCAACTCCTTTAATATTGAATTTGAATCCCTTTGAACGAACATTATGGTCCAATAAAACATTGGTTAATTGAGGTATATAGTGTCCTGCATGACATTATAAAGGTTAATAAGAAACCAAATATATCATGAGATCAGGGCTCTTACCATAATAAAAAGTGTAAATTAGATGAATGTTTCCTGAAATTTTTGTAAATATATTCTTACTTTCTAATTTTTTAACCATTACATTTTGTTTTTTTAGTGTTAATTTAGCTTTTTTTTAAGTGTAATGTAATATTTTCAAACTAATAAGGAATATTAGTATAATTTTTTTAAATTTAAATGATTAATGTAGGAAAATAGAAAGAGGTAAAATTGAGAGAATGTTGTAATTTATTCTGATGAAAAATAAAGAATAAAAGTTGGTGCTGTAATATTGCAGTATGTCAGGTCTTGAACAAAGTAATAGTTTATTAGCAATTACGTAAATAACTGCAATTCAACCCAATAAAATGAACAAGTAAATTGCAAAATTGAATTTAATAATTATTTATTGAACCTGCATAGCTTTCACCAGTAAGGAACAGCTCCCTTGTTCTGTATGATGGAAACTTCTCATACCATTTCAGCATGAATAAATACATATCATTGGCTGCAAAAACAAATGAATGTGTTCACACCAAAACTCACTTTTTGGAAAGGTCATTTAGATTAAGGTACTTTTTATTATTATTAATTAATTTTATTATTTTAGTTTTTTTTATTAGTTCTCTGCCTATGTCTACTTGGTGAGATTCTAATTCTATCATCTTTTTTCATATCAAGTGTTATTCTCTCTCTCTTCCCAATAAATCTTATTTCATTCACCTAGCTTGAATCTTCTAAAATATATCTTCCTCAATCTTTAACAAGGTGAAATTTTATTTAGACAAGGGTATATATATTAACTTCCACTTTCTCAGCTTTAGATGAACACAGAGGACAACAGAGGAGCAGAGGATGAAATGATGCTGTTTCTCTCTACTATTTCTAATTAAATAGAACCATTAAAGTCAAAAAGAAAAATTTGAAGCCTTTTTTTTTGTTTGGTTCTTTGCTACAGAGAAAAGGAGAGAGATTTTAATTGTTAACATATGAAAAGGAAAGGAGAGCACATATTAAATATAATATATTCCTTTTTTGGTAAAAGAAGGAGAGAGAAGACAACTTTATCTTTGTTTGGCTAGAGATGTTGTAGTCAAACTATTTAAAAAAATTTAATTTTTTCCCTCTCTTGTAAATTCTTCAATATGGGAGCAAATTCAGCAAAGCTAAAATTAAGTTAAAAGAAATTTTTCTTGCATTTTCCTCTCCCTTCATATTGATTCAATAAAAAAATGCCTGAAATATTCAGTCCCTTCTCTTTCTACCTCTCCATTCTCTAGAAACTAAAAACTGAAAATTAAAGAAGTAGAAGAGCATGTAGCTGAAGATAAAAAAAAAAAAGTGAATAGGCTTATTTTGTTACCAGTTGAGGCATCTCCAGAATTATAATCTGAAGTTGTATTTGAGTATGACCAACCTACTCCAGCAGGAGATTCCACAAATAAGAGGTTGGATGCTACAAATGACACAATATAAGGAATCAGTGTACACCAAAAATATCCAATACCATAAAGAAGAGTAACTCATGTCAAACATACAAACACTAATGTTCTATGTAACATACCTTTATTCCAAGCCATTGAATTTCTTCTGAGACCACGTCCATCACCTTTAGGATAAAAGGGTCCCAATTCAGTAAAAGCACCTCCTCCAATGGAGGAACATCCAGGACCTGAAAAGTAATGGAACTTGCTCTAAAATATTCAAATTATACCATTTTTTAATTAGAAAGTATCTGAAACTTTAATTTAGCACTCAACTTGAGTTATAATTACACTCATACATGTCAACCTAAATTTTCTTGCACAACTTACAATGTTATGGGTAATATAAATAAAATTATATTGTGGTTGAGTACAGCATTATAAGGAAGAAAGAAACTTAGAATAAGTGCTATACTTTTTCCTGTGAACATGAGCATAATTTAAATTTACATTTGTCACATTTCACAAATTTTCCTTTTTATACTAGATTTTTCAATAATTATAGTTAAAAGTAAAGAAGAAATGAACCCCATTTAGGGTAAATTTCACTGTTTGTGTTATGTGAGGAAGTGACATACTGTCATGTAGAAGAATCTCTCTTGGATGATTTGATATAGCTGTTATATGTTTTAAAAAAGTTACTCCCGTGACACATTTTTGAGATACTTTTGTTTTTATTTATCTGTCATCTTCAAGTTTAAGATGAAATTAATTTTTATATGTATTTATTACCTATTAATCAAATGTTAATACTCATTTTAACTTGAAATTTTCTTAAATCAATAAATTTTAATGACTTTATTGATTTTTCTAATTTAACCTTAAACCACACTTAAAAAGGACGGAAAGAGTATAATAACTACTGCACAAAAGCCAGAGTCATTTCGTGTTTTTATCTGCAATTCAGCAGGATCTGTGAAGAGAGAGTAACAGTGAAAGCAAACAGGAGTTTCTGTTGAGTAAAAAGACAACACAGAACTTAAATTGTTTGTGGACAGAGACAAATCAATGACACCTTCCTTGGCTTTACATAAAAGAATGTTAAAAAGGAATCAACATAGCCAACGGCTCTCCTAAAAAGCATAAATTCACAAAATAAATAAATGAACAGAACCATGAAAAAATTACTCTTCAAGATACACAAAGCCAAAAAAGAAACTTTAACAAGGTAATGAAGTGAAGAATGAAGAGTGTGATGTGAAAGAAGAAAAAAAAATGGAACAAATAGTCAAAAATTGAGTCCATTTATGAAATCACCCACATCATGAATCACTTCAACATATTAAGTATAATTATAAAGTTGGTGAAGTAATAAAATCCAGGAGAAAGAAAAGGTCACATAAAATTCTATCCTTTTTCATTGTAAAACTTTAACAGACTAAATTCCCATTTGAAGCAGAAAGGGGGAGAAAACCATAATAATGAGTGTGATGAAATGAAACAATGCAAGTTTTGAAATTTTGCAAGTGGAAATGATAATTCAACAAAAGTGATAAAGGGTACCCTAACTCTATAACCAACCTCCATTGAGCCAAAGTGTGAGGGGCTTCTTCTGAGGGTCTTGTTCAGCCTCCACAAAATAGTAGAAGAGGCTTCTTCCATGCTTGACATCAACATCAACATACCCAGCAAATTGCTTAAACCCAACCTTAGGTTGGCCAGGCAATTTCACCACCAAATCCTCAGCTGCATAACCTTCTACTACTACTACTCCAACAGTACCAAGAAAAATGGCATACCCCACCACAATTATGACCTCAACTAACCACCACCTACTACTACCCATCACAGCAAAAACTCCAACACTCTACTTCAAAGTTGAAAGCCACCCTTTGTCCCTTCTCTCTCAAATCTTTTATCTTTATAGGCTGCAACATATATACTAAAGGCTAATCCTAACCCCTACTCTCTTTCAAAAAGGCAATCCTTTTTCTGATTTTTATCATCTAAGTCAAATGAAGAGAATTAAATATGGCACTTTGTCATTTAATAGCAGTGCCACAAACACATTTATTGAAAAATAATTAATGTTAATGTATCTTACAATTTGTCTTGTTTAATTACAGGAATCATAGATGACTTTTAAAAAATTTAACCAAGAGAATTTACAAAAGAGTTTCACTTACAGTCTAACACTCGTCTATTTTCTAACACATCCATCTTAACACATACTATGCTTTATTATAGGTTAGAAATTACTGAAAATTAAAAAAATATGGTCATTTAGTAATAAATAAGATTCATTTCAACCCGTGCAATATGTTTGAAAAACTGTCTGAGAGAGTATTAATGCATGTTTCTTATCTTTAATAGACTTAGGTTTTTTCAAGGGAAAAGAGAGGCACGTGAATCATGAATCTGCTTTAGCAATAAGGGTATGTCCGCACTTAAAGGTCTGAATCGAATAGTGTATGACCCATATGCATGAAGGAATTCAGTTAATAAATTTTTTTAGATATTTTTATTTTTGTTTAATTACTGTTTTTAAAGTTTAAGGAAATATTATTTTTTTAAAAATATATTATTACTATTATTACTATTAATCAATAGTAGATTATTTGTTAATTGAGAAATGTTTTAATACTAATTTTAACTTTAAAATTCTTTTAAAATATTATTGGTTTTTTTTCCAATTTAATCTTAAACAAATCTTAAAAAGAAACTCATCGAATATAAGTAGACCAAGACAGAAAAAAAATTTAAAATAAGTCATTAAGTGCTTGGTTGAGGGATTTATTTTATAAGTATTTTTAGAAGAAGAAATATAAAAATAAACGGTTTCCTATAAGGTTTTATAATGTAGGATTTTTTAAGCTAATTTTTAAAAAGTTATATATTTTTTAAAAAATTATATAAAATTATTTTTTCATATAACTAAAATTAACTTCAAAATAATATTACATTTTTAAAAAAAAACTTATGAAAAAATCTTCTGAACTATTTTTTATATTTTTCTCTTAAAATTACTTATAAAAAAACTTAGTCAAACATGGACCAAGTGATTTCGTTCTTCTGGCTTTACCATATGCGTTTAATTTAAAAGGAAAAGAATATAAAATTAGAAAGAAGATGCAGAAGAAGAAATGGAATAGCTTCTAATAATAGTTCATCAAACCAGTCAACTAGCTGTTTATTTGAGTAGGGAGATTTTTGTAACTTATTTTATTGCTTTCAAAATTTATACTGTTTGACAAAAATAAATTTTTTAAAATTTCACTTTTATTCTTTAAGTAAAAAATTGACTAATTTTATATTCTTAATATTTTTATTTTATTATCACTTTGTTTTCAAGATAAGTGTCATTTTAATTTTTTAATACAATATTTTTTTTTCAAACAATACTCCTAATATGTGACTTTAATTTATCAATATTAACATTAATTTTATAAAATTATTACTCTATTTAATCTATTTATTAAATTTTTTTGGTTTGTATAAAACATTGCAAACAACACTCGTTTTGAGACGGAATTGAGTTTTGAGACAAAATCGAGTGACATTATTGTCCTCTCTTTTATAAATTATCCTTATTAAAGGAGTTATAAGGTTTATTTAATAGTAAATTTTAATTGTGGAGGAGAAGGAGAAGAAAAAGGGAATAGGTTCTAATATTTTTACTCACAAAACTAATATATTAACAACTAATATTTATTTATAAAAAAATATTCTTATTAAGTGACGATGATAACAAAAATGACATCTATATGACTATGATAATTGTGATAAACTAATTTATTTTTATAGGAAATAATATTCTCTGGGTTCTAAATTGTTTTACAAAAGTTTAAGGAAGAGAATATTAGTTTTACAAAACTAACATTAATATTAACCTTACATTCAAAACAGTAACATTATTAAGGGTATTGGTTGAGAAAAATAGTTAATGTTATGTTGAAAAGGAAAATTCAATATTTATTTTTAGATTGAAACACCACTTTGATTCCAAAATATGTAAGTAGTGGCATTTAGATAATGTTGAGAAAATTGGTCCAGTTTCTAATATGGTCAAACCAGTGGATCAATGGGTTAGAGAGGTTAGACTAGTGAGTCAATAATTGACCTAGATTAACTCAGTCTAAAAGTAAAAAAATAAAAATGTATATCTAAGTATCTAACATAATTTCTATAAAAACATAATTTTACTAGACCTCTATATATTTAAAATTATTTTTCTTATATAAAATATACAATGTAATTAATATTGTTCACAATTAAATATAATATATTATTTTTCAACTAAAATATATGCTTATTAGTGTATATATATTGCTTTTTGCACAAAACATGCAAATATTTTACGTTAGCTTGGTGGTAAACTTAATTTTGATGACTTAGAGTTCATGGATTCAAAATCTGCTAAGACCACATGACTTCAATATTTAGTTGATAAAACCGGTTCAGATGGTTTAACTGAGTCATACCAGTTTAGTTGCATATCCAATCTAACTGTTGACTTGGCCCGGTCTCTTCATTGGATTTCGATCGTTTGACAATTTAGGTCATTGCGAGATGATTTTTAGAGGTATTAGGTCTTTCAATTATTTTTTTTGTCATTTGTATGTAAGTCTCTCCATTTGCTAATAACATTAGACAATTGTACAATCAGCAATTTAACTATTGTGTTCACAATCTCTCTCTTTATATGTGACTATAATTGCTTACATGACAGCCTCTTCATCTTTTGGACAAAAAAAATGGTGTTTCACTCATTTATTTTAAGACAATTTTTTTATTAAGTAACACTTATTTTTTTAAAAAAAATCATTTTTTTTACATGAAGATCTCAATGTTTTTTATATCAAGAAAGGCTAGCTCAGTTGGCTGAGCAGGTACGTGAGTTGTTATAAATTCTCTTACCCAATTATGGGTGTTCATTAGTTTGTATCAACCCGATGAATCTTATAAACCTAACCGAACCAATTAGTTTAATTTGATTTTTTCACTTAATCGGGTCTGAATTTGACCCAAACTGACTAGAACTTATCATGTCTAGTTTGATTCATAATTTTCGTATTTCAAAACTCTTTCTAACTCAAACCAACCCAAAAATTTTTTATATATATACATACACACACGTGTATATATATATATATATATATATATATATATATATATATATATATATATATATATATATATATATATATTATTCTATATTTTAAGTTAGTATATTTAGTAACCTATTTTGTTTAGAGTTTTACATTTCAAAATCCTTAGCCAACCCTGTTTTATATTTTAATTTAATATTTATTTTATACTTGAAATTTATATAATTTGTTGTTTGTACTATATAATTTTGTTTTAATAATTTAATTTGACTAATTTAGTATAAATGAAGTACTTTATATTTTGTTTTAAAATTATGAATTTGGCTAGTTTCGTATATAAAATTATTTTATTAAAATTTAATAAAAAAAATAATTTTTTTTTCATTTTTTATCTGTTTTTTCTGAAACCAAACCAATCGATTATCAATGGTTGGTTTGATTCACGTGAAAGAAAAGAATTTTAAAAAACTAAATTAATCCAGTCCAATTAAAATTAATTAGTTCAATTTTTTATTTGTTTTTTAAATCGAACTAACCCGATGAGCACCCTGTACTCCTATCTCAATTTGTATTAGGAGGATTAAAAACAAATCTGAATGCTTTTTATTCTTTTCCGTGATTGTAGCATTTAAGTAAGTCTCCTCCATCCGAACAGTCCAAGTCTCCCACCTGTCTTTTCGGGCTCTCTACTTTTTTGACTATTTTTATTCATTGACTTTATTTGTAGTTGAATTTAAATTTTTAATTTAAAATGTAAAAATAAAATGTTTTGTTTAAGAAGTTATGAAGGATATACAAACACCGAATAAAAAAATTGTTTTTATTAATAGTAATAGATAAGTAGTTGAAAAAATAATAAATAAATAATCAATAATATTATAAAATTTGTTCGACAACACTAACTAATTGCACAATTATTTGTTGTTACATGTAAGCTTGACCGTAATTGTATATTTTTTTATTTATCTCTCATTCTATTTCAAATATTTTGCTATACTACACCCCCTTTTTTTACCGTATAAAGCACAAACTATCATTTAGTTGTTATAATCAGGAATTTTATTTTATGGTAAAATGAAATTTCCATGTAATACTGTATTTTGAAAAATATGAGACTTTTATGATTTTATAGGTTGATGAACTAAAAGGGAAAATATTTTTATTTGGATACACAAAATTATGTTTATTTATGATTTTGAATTGCACTCACATGTTAATTTTTAATAAAAACTTTTAACATTTAGAATGTGTTTGATAAGATAAATAAGTTAGTTATTAGTGTACTTTCAAGTAACCATAAAGTAGATTCTTTAAAAACACTTCAGGTTACAAAGGAATTTTGTTATAAAGGAATTTTGATGGTCAAGTAAGTAAAAATGTTTTATGTAAGAGAATCTAATTGAATTTTAAAGTACTTCCTTGAGCTCATATACACTAAAGATGACACTTTATTAGTTAATAAAGTGTCTTAAATGTTCTTGATTGGATCTTGAATGTTATTGCTAGTTTATGGTTTTGTATTGGCTTGGGTGTTTTAACGGGATATACGGTCGTTGGGAGGTATTCAGATTTTGTGAAGTCTTCAAGTGTTTAAGTTGTTGCCTGAAATAATGGCCCTGATCGTATTGTGATGTTGTGTTGATATGTGGTATGTAAGTCCTCCAAGTACTAGATCTTGGGTAGTGCACAAGTCTTTCGAGTATCGAATGTGACCTTAGTAGTACATAAATCTTCAAAGTATATAGGATGTGATTTGAAGTAGTACAATTAGCTTATTTG
The DNA here is from genome assembly GCA_037954015.1 of Psophocarpus tetragonolobus. Lineage (NCBI taxonomy): Eukaryota > Viridiplantae > Streptophyta > Magnoliopsida > Fabales > Fabaceae > Psophocarpus > Psophocarpus tetragonolobus. Next base: position 28,307,650 of record CM075695.1, on the reverse strand, counting down.
ACTAACTTATAAGCTAGTTTGATCAATATAAAATTATTTGGTAAGATGTTTCAGAATAGCTTATTTTAGGAGTTCCTAACTTATAAGTTACAAGCTACCTTACTTAGCTTCTAGCTTTTTTCATAATTAATTATTCACTTCTTTACTTTTATATATATCTTAGTTATATATTATAAATCAATTATTTTTCTTTTTTCACTCATAAAAAAACTCAATTGTTTCATGAAGGTATATTAATATAATAATAATACTAATTAAAAAAAGTTTAATTAGTATAAATTACTCACTCTTCATTTACATAAATTTTAATGAAATGTTATGATTCACTGTCGGTAATAAAATATTTTATAATAACATTATATACTACTTAAATACTTAAAAAAAATCCCTACATAAAACTTTCTTCATCTCTCAAAAAAAAATTCCATGATTAAGAATTGCTTTTCTATTTGATATTTTCATTTGAATAATATTAACTTTTAATTTGATAAAAGATGTAATTACATGTCAATAATGATACCACGAAGATTTTGCTTCGTCTTTGTTAATAATTAAAAGCCACATAAATTGCTACAATCAGTGTCGTATAACTAAATGAAAAATATGAAAAGTTCGTAATTGCAATGTTTAATTTTTTTGGATCTTTCGTACTCAGCATCACAAATTAAAATGTGCAGTTCTTTTCTCATTTTTAAATTTAGTGAAAATCTTGAAAGGTTTGTTAATGTTTTTAAGAGATGACCTAAGTGAAAATCTAACTAGAATATTTATTAATATGAACTTACCGATTCACAGAATGTTTGGAACCACCCTATAGAGTTTATCCATGTCAGTTTCAGTGATCGTCGGTTAAAATTCCTCCCACCAACCAAACACTAAAATAAAATGTGCTGATAAAAAAATTAATATATATGCATACTTGTAAGAATTTTTGTAGACATTATAAATATTTTTTTGTAAAAAATGTTTATTTCTTTAAGAATTTTATTATTACATAAATCTTACAAAAACATATTGATCCTTTTTGGAAAAAATTATTAAATATTTTTTTTAAGAAAATAGTCTTAATACCTGTGCGGTGCATAAAAATTTTTAGAACTAATTTTTTTCAGTACACGTAAAATTGTGCATTTTTTTATTTTAGTACTTGAACTTTTCTTTTGGTATTTAACTTTTTTTTTAATATTTTGAATTGGTATCTATATTAAATATTTTATTTACTCATAATATGTTATGGAAGTATCATGTAATGAAGTTTATATAATTAAAGTTGTTAAACTCAGTATCCATGACATTTTCATGTTTAATACTTTTTTTAAAAATAAAAAATTGTCAAATACAAAAATAAAAAATTAAATAAAAGGAAGGTACTAAAAACAAAAAGCTTTTATTTTATTGAGTACCAAAATTATTTAAGCCAGAAAAAAAAAGAGTCTATTTTGGTCACTTAATTTATCTGATAGATTCAATTTTATCCCTTATTTTTCAATATAAGCTCAATTTAATCCTTCAAAAAATAAGGAACTCTTTAGTCTATTAATGATTTAAAAATAAACAAACCTAAAAGGCTTTTCTAATGATCTCATTATCACTGCTCTAATAATAGGTAACACTTAATCGCTCAAAAAATTTGAATTCATTTTGGATTTCCTTCTTCATCAATGACAACTAAAACATTATCATCATACTCAATTATTACACTATTGCTAATCTTTCTAAGTTCGCTTTTTGTACTGCTTATAAGCATATCATCAATTACTAGCTCCTACGATTTGAATACGCATCAATTTGCGTGGTTTGCTGTTAACAACTACATTCAAATGAGTTTTTATGGTGATTACATTCAAATGAGTTTGCTGTTAAAATTTTTTTTTTTCTTTCAATCCAACAATTTGTGTTCGAAAAAAGAAACCGACAATTGCTTTTTTTTGTTATCAAAATATTTCCAAGATAAAGTGAGTAGTTGCATATAACAATAAATGTGTAATACAATTATTATGGTAATTAATTTTTGGTACTGTAAAATAAAATTATTTTAATTTTGGTAGCTAATCTTTATTTTTATTTTGGTATCACTCAGGTTATGCGCAGTTCCCGTTCATCAAACGACGTTTTAATTTTTTTAAAATGAATCTTAGCCGTTCTTTCTATTTGATCTCCGCCATTGGTATCTTATTTCAGCTTAAAGCGGGAGAGGAGAGAAGAGGGGATATGTGCTTACTTCCAAAGGTACTGGAAATGGAAGCTTCCATCATGGACAACACCACTCTCAATTGCGGAGCCGTCGTCAACCTCATCTCTCTTGCTGCTTCATATTTATCTTGCTATCATTTGCAGCTTCCTGAAGCGAAAGACCCTTAAACTCCATGAGAGCTGCCACATCCCTTGCCATTGTCCCGCTTCACCTTTGTTTGTGGCAGAAACAGCAGAACGAGTATTACCATCATACTCGTATCGGCGTAATTCACTCTAATATAAAATATATAATATTAGTATACTATATTTTAATTATTTTGTTAATTACAGGAGTTCATGCAATTTAACTAATAACCCTTACCTGTAGGATCAAACCCACTGATCGAGTATCTCGATCGCATCAGTGACCATTTCTCATAACATTAAAATTAGTCATGCGAGAAGTTGCAGCTTGAAAAACTAGAAAATACAACGAAAACAGCAGCATGTAAGGATATTTAAACAAATATTAAAGTCATTCACTAGTTAAAGATTTGAACAAGGTTTTTAAGTAATAATCCTTTGAATTAAACAATACTTTGGGACAAAAATATATTTTAGCTATCATTATGCTCTCAGATAAGGGCAGTGGGGGAAACAGATTGTGCAAACATGTAGAATCTACAGTAAATATATAGAAGTATGAACTATGAAGAGAAGTAAACTCATAAAGAAGATAGAGATTTGGTTTGGACAACGGGTGGCGAATTGCTAACAGTAGCATTATCTGTCCAATTCTTTTCACCCCAATGCCATAACATGCTCTCCCAGAAACAGAAATCCTCAAAGCACGTATTCAATCTTGGGTCTTTTATCTTAATTTTCCAGTGGCCATCACTGTAGTTTCCTTTTTCTGCTTGTCTACGATCCCATTCTAATGCAGCCTTCTGCTTGGACCTAAGCAAACAGAACTTTTGCAAGTTCTCTGGCATTGCATCATGCACCTTCCACCATCTTGCATGAGCCACATTACTTGCAAATTCCTGCAGAATGTCCACATTCCAGTTGCAGTCATAGTCTCGGAAGCAAAGCCATGGTTTATAACCCAGATAATGGATGACATAAAGGATTGGTGGATCAGCTCCAAAGAGCCGGGTTTTCATCACTTTCTTCTCTTCCTCATCACCTTCCCAAAAGTGCTTCAAGAAGTTCATGTGTTTTGGAATCCGGTGCCACCATGTGAAGATTTCATTCAGATACCCCTGGTCCCCCCCATTGTAAGACACAATCTCGTTGATGTGATCCATAAGCAGCTGAAATGTACAATTTGATGGTTCAACCACCATTACACCTGAGTTGAACAGCGTAGCATTGTTTCCTATGGCAGTTATTTCAGGCATCTCAAAAAGGAAATCGATATTTCTAAGTATAAGAAGGTCAGCATCAATGAAAATTATTTTATCATAATCTGTTAGCTGCCAGAGACGGAATTTGCTGTAGTTCCACTCGTTATATGCCTCTGGTTCTGCTTTTGGATTCCTGATTCTTTGGATTGTATGAATCTTCCATCCAGCAGCCTCCAATCCCCCTCTATGATAGTCACCAATAGTGTCATCAACAAGAATCACAAGATCTCGTGTTGAACCGGCCATGCGAATACTCTGAGCTGCAGTAATGGCTCCACAAACATACATGTGTGCAGAGTGCAGGATGGTTGCATAAGCTTCTCGTTGTGGCTTTTCTGAATAAAAATTTTCTGTTAAAAGAATATAGTTAGTCTCAGATCAACATATGCAGATAATTTCACAGAACATGAAACTTCTAATGTAACAGAATAATATACCAGCAGAAGCCACATTTGTTTTCTGGAATATATCATGATAAAAGTATAATAACCAAAAACATGATTCTTATGGTTAAACACCAGACTAGAATTCAATTAATTTAAAATTTCATATTTTTCTCAGGCATTACACTCCTAATCTGTTGTGACATCTTGGCTTGTTCATCTGGTATTTATTTTTTTTAGGAATGACATGACAAGAATATTTTGAAGTAAATTAGTATTTCAAACAAAACAGTAATAGCAAACCTAACCATACTCCTTGGCCGAACTTTGGTTTTCTTTTTTCCTCTTCAATAGAAGAAAATGTAGTGCATTCATATTTAGAAACATAAACTCATTGTTGGTTAAAAAATTGGACAGAAACAAGATTTAGGAGGAAGGAGAAACAGCAAGAAGCAAGGACAAAAAGAGAGCATAGCATATAAACACAAGTTTATTTGAACCTGACCTTTAGCCTTCAGAGGAACTGCTAGTTCACATGAACCGATTGGAAGCTGCAGCTTCTCTCTCAGTCTATTCAGGTTAGGTTCATAAAGCCAGGCATTCCCTTCTCGTTGTATAAGTTCCTTGCAAGTAAAGAGATTAGGGATAGGGAAACAATCAGTGACCAAAAGCAAATGCACTGGATGATATCCTTTGGAAGAGGCAGCGAGTCTTGCAGCTTCAATTTGCAGGTGCAAACGAGCCACGTCTCTTGTCCAGCATCCCAACTTGTCACACGGAAGTTTGACAGCAATAAGATCAAGCCGAGGCTTTCCTGTTACCTGAATCCTAGGTATAGTTGGACAAGTAGGGAACTCATATTCTTCTTCTTCGTCTATCCATTCTGGATACAGAGCATCCCAAGTAATATTACTTGAAGCATAGTTCAGATGAAGGACTACATGCTCTGCTTCTGGTATCAACTCTTTCCAGTTGTCAATCTCACTGTCATTGAAGTTTAATAAGCCAACACCCTGATATGTGTCCTTATCCTTCAAATTCTCAAGAACATTAGATATTTGGTCCCACTCAATATTTAGCAATGATGCATAACGAGAATCAATGCCATCAAAACCTCTATTCCAATTGGTTATAAAAGTTGGCCTGCAAAACACAAAAAGTTAACAAGAAAAAAGTAATTATATACAAATCTCTGTTTATGATCTGCACAAATTAATTGGCACAGTATGTCAAGAAGACAAGACATAATTTTCCAAGGGACATGCTTTTTAAGTACACATATTAGTTTATTACATAGACAGATACAAATTCATAATGATAAATTAATTGTCCATCCTACGAAGGGATTGATGCATATTGCAGTGTTGCAGAAGAAACCCATGAACAAACTTCCTTTTTCTAGAATAGCAAAATATTAAGAAATGAAACTAGTATGAATAAATTATAGCAGGAAATACCAAATCTTTATAATAATGCAACAGATAAAAACAAGATGAAAGAGAAATAGTCATACCGCGATATAGAGTTTGATAGATGATCAGTATTATAAACAGCAGGAGGATGGAAAATGGTGACTAAGGTTCCCAATACAATAACAACCAAAACTAATTTCCAATTTGGCCTGCAAGTTAAACTCCTATCTTGAAATGGAATATGCAACGCCTTTTCAACATCTTTAAAATCTTTATTTCTTTGACTCCTTCTCTTAGCAGTATCTTCACTGCACCAACAATAGAGCAAAAAAATTTATGAACAAGAGTCCAAGTAGCAACAGATGAATCAGCAATATAGTTCAAAAGAAGCAAGGAATTAAGCTTCAAGAAGGATAGCAACAGATGAATCAGCAATATAGTTCAAAAGAAGCAAGGAATTAAGCTTCAAGAAGGATGTCCAATTTTTGTCATCACCAACAAAATACATGAGTTATATTAGGGTACGGGTTAAAGAACTAGAAGGATAGAATTTTATAAAGATTCATATGTGAGCACAATTTAAAATTATACAGAAGTACAATTTTTTGTATCCCAATAAAAGTTTTTCTCTTTTCATTCCTTAACCAGTGCCCCCACTCCAGAGCATTGGTTTGCATTCCCATAACCATGACCAACCATATATGAAAAGAGTGGTGATAGTTAGTAAGAAAACTAACAATACGAATTTACAAGAATTTAAAATTAACGATTCACAGTGTTACATAATAATCTATTCTATCTATTACTATATTATTTTTGGTTTAATATCTATTACTATAATATAAAAATATGTTATAGATTGACACCTAACATTTTCTTATTAGTTTGATTTTTCGCTTTTTTTACTGGATTTTGACCAATCCTCTCACTTCCCAATTCTCTTTGATTTTTTTAATGCATGGGTAAAATGGCTAGTTCGAGTAAGCAAGTAAAAACTGCTTCCAACAAATTTATGCCATTTAGTACTTGTTTGAATTAGTATATTTATCTCTCCCACGAATACCACTTTCCATATGAAAAGGCAATAAAAATTTCCTCATCATTACCCACTAATAATGCCCATACAACTCATAATATACTAATAATATAATAAAACACTTAGTTTCCAGTTTGAAAATTGATTCTAGATTCAAAATTGTTTTCAGATAAATTTTGATATATTTGATTTTGTATTAGAGAAAAATTCAAAACTAATTCTATATTGAAGCAACTTAGAGTAGTTTTTGAGTTGAATAAAAAATTTTACACTAAATTTTACTCTAAACTTACATTTATAATAAAAGCGTCCAAACATAAAATCAGATTAATTTTAATCGTAATCAATTAATACAAAATTAATTTCATTCAAAATCAATTTCATTTCACCGTCCATCCAAACACGAACTTCCTTTATCATACCACATCTCTTCTCTGATATTGCAGAACGGTTTTCCGCAGCACAAATTTTAACGGCAGAAGCTTCAGTCAAAAGCAAGACCACAATTGACATCAACATCTCAAGTGCCTAAACCACACTAGTACTTACATCATTGAAAAAAACTCTCTGACAAATTAGTCCCTAACTATTATTCTATCCAGATTGGTCCTAAAAGTACTTTACAACATTTTAAAACACTATTTATAGCGCTTCAGAAACCAATTTCATCAATAATAACTAATTCATCTAAAATATCTTTCCATTTTTTTGACGCAAATGTTAACTTGCAAGGACTAAAACGAAAATTCAGTGGAGATCAAATAGAAAGCTGAGGAACGAAGATGATAAAGAGAAACAAAATTAGGTTGCGAAAAGGAAATGATTAAGTAGGAAATTACAAAAGGATCCCTGGGACATTGAAGGAAAAGTAGAGTGGAAGCAGAAAGAGGCGACGGAGAAGCAGAACCTGAAGGAAGAGGAAGAGCGGTGGCGCGGTTCGACGGTGGTCGGGGAAGGTCCCCTCATTTTCCGATTGAGGTCAAAGCAGCATTGGGATTCGGAAAACAATAGCGCAATGCAGAGTGGAAAAAGAAGAGCCAAGTTTCACGCAACTCGAAAAGGGTTTGTGAAAGAAGAAAAAAACAAGTGTGAGGGGTTTTTATAGCTCGGAGGATCGACCGCGGTGGTGAAGGCGGTTAAACGTAAAAGCTGCCTTTGACGAGATCGTAAGAAGAAGGAGTAGAGACCTAGTCCTTCCCATTTAACAAAAAATAATTTAATATTTTTTTAATAATATAAATAAATTATTAACTCATTTTTTATATAATCATTTTAATTTAATATTTTTTAAATATATTTTTGTTAATCTTTTTTTTTTTTACGATGCATGACAAAAAAATGTTTATTAATTCTGTTAATTGATTTTTTATTTAAAAATATTAATAATTAAATATATACATATATTATGAACATGAGAAAGTTATATTCGTAAGTAAAACATGTGAAAATGTACTTATATTTTTTAAGAAAATCTTTTTTTTAAAAAAAAATAGTAAAATATGTATTTTAAAAAATATAAATTAAAAAAAAATTCGGATGTATTAATAATATAGATTATCATATTATAAAATTAAAGTATATGGCAGTAGTTCCCATATAATTTATTTAACCATTGAAAAGTCAATGTACGTATTTTTTGTAATGCTAATCGATGCTCATGGGACATAGGTGAAGGAAATACTTTCGTGGGACGCATAAAATTTATTTGCTTATGAAGCGATTTTGAATTTCACTATAATTTTTAATTAAGAAAATTAATTTTTCTACCATTACATTAATACATATTAATAAGGTTTTTAAAGGTTAATCAGATTTATTATTAAATTGGTGAAGGTATGAATTTAAGATTTAAAAATTTAATAGGAGTTGAACCAAATTTCATAAAATACTTTTTTTAATATTTTTTACTAATACAATAGTCATATATTAAAGTAAAAAATAAATTCTATATAATAACACTATTTTTCATATTAAATTTAACATTTTAAGTATTATAATATTATAAAAAAAATAAAATCTCACGTTATTTAGAAGAGTTATTTGATGTGTTTATATTCTCAATTATTATTACTATTGTGGATGCTTATTAAACTTAGAACTCATGGGTTCTACTATAAATCCACATCATCCATTCCTCTGTTGTGCATGTGGTTAATAGATTTTGTAAAATTTTAACAATTTTTTAATTTAATTTTTTTTCCTTTCTCACACGTAGCATTGTATTTTGTATATACATATTTTTTTCTTATTTTGAGTTTACATTTTCTTTCTTATTTTGAGTTTGAATTAATTTAATTATTTGTTATTGTGTCGGAATCAAATACATGTTTAGAGTTTATCTATGTAAATTATTTAGATACTTTTTTAATTATATATACATTATCTATGTAATTTTTCAAAATAAAGTCAATATATGTTAATCATTTTAACACATCATCCTATTTATTGTTATGATATAATAATAAGAAAATTTCGATTAAAAAACTTTTCTGATTATCAAAATAGCATATTGACTGTAGTAAACAGTTTTTTTTTTAGAGGAAAAATAATTGTCACAGGACTTTTCTCTAATTAGGTGAGATTCTTTCATTGCAGTCCAAAATAGGATTGAAAAACTTGCTTCATTAGTGTGTAAATATTTTTCGTTGGCAAAAGATTCGAAGGTGATAGTTGAAATATATTTAGCTCAGTATTAATTAACCTGTGAATTGTTGTAAACTCTTTAGCAGTTTTCAACTCTTGATATTAAAAAAAAATTATTCGAGTTATGTTGTCATAATGCTAAAAAAATGTCAGTCAAATGGTTTGTTTTTAAGAAGAAAGCTTTATCATACCTAATTTTTCAACAACATTCTGCATTTATATATATTTGAAATCTAGTAATTGAGTTTGATTTTCTGGACAGGATCCATTTTCTCTATTAATTATATTATCCCCTAGTCGATCAATTAAGTTAGGATTTACAACCACCCAAGATAACACACTATATTTCATTCTATACCTAATTTCCTATCTGTTGTCTACTTAATTGACTTAAGTTTTATGATTCTTGATTCAATATAGTGTTTTGGTTGAACAATTGTTCAACTAATTCATAAAAAAAAAAGAAAAAAAAAATAACATGTGATAGGCAATGTTAATTTTTAATAATCAATGCTAATTTAATGAATGAGACATGAATTGCAAGTTTAAAAAAATAAGTAGCAAAATGTCTCAATATTAAAATATAAGAAAAAAATTTGCAAATCTGGTAAAATCATGCTAATTAAAAATGTGTTATTAAATATCTGATTATGTTTACTTATTTAGCTAAGTTTTTTCACTTTTGGATAAGCACTTATTTATTCAACTAAGTAACTAAGTTTATCTTTAATTATAATTTTTTATAAGCTATCTTTAATTATAATTACATTTGATTATTTAAATAAACAAATTAAATTGTTATTATTATTACGTTAATAGTTCACAAATGGTTCGTACACATACCATTTAGATATTTCTTATGAAAGTAATAAAAATATGTCAAAAGTATTAATAACTCACACATCATATTTAAAAGTATTTGCATTTTTATTATATTCAATAAAAAAATTTAGCTTTACCAAAAAAAAATTCTGTATATTTACATTATTGTATTCCAAAATATAGAAGAAAAAGACAATACTTTAGATAATTATTATAATTAACTAATTAAATAAATATAGCAAATAATTCTTATAATATTGAGTATCTTATTATAAGTTTTTATCTTTTATGGTTTGGGTGCAAATCAGAAACAACAGTGAAAAGGTGTTATGTGTAAAAATTGATGTAAGATAAAAGAGTCTTAGGTATGTGACAATACTCATATACCATGTGACATCGTAAACCGTAAACACTAAACCCTAAAAATTGATTTGAATAAGTGTTTGAGTTTAGAAAATGTTTGCAAAAAAGTGGTGTTTATAAAAGACGGTCGAGACACTTTAACTTTTTATCTGATTATGTAGTAGGCAAAACTCAAAAAAGTTATTGTTTGGTTTAGTTGTTATTTGTACAATGGTTTAATTTCATCGAAACACATGAGAATGGAAAGGATAATAATTTTAATTATCTATATGGACAATTTCTAGAAAACAAAATAATACATAAATTTTGATTTAAAAAATAATTAAATTAATTTTAATTAAAACCATTCACTAATCTGTTATATTAAATTTCTTCACTTTAAACAATTTTGTAATAAAAATAAATTTTATAAAATTAGAATTACCCAAAATCATGTGTGATAAGAAGTTTTATTTTTTTTTGTAACCATGCTAATAATACAAAGTAGTCATCTCCTATTGCAACGATAAAACATAGTGGCTAACCTAAACATATATAAGGTGGATATTTTTCTCCAATTAAAATTTGTGTCATACCAAAGTGACATAATCGAATTTGAACATGAAGTACTTAATTAAGAAACACAAATCACTTAACTCGATAATCCATTAATTCAATGTTATGTTCCATATAAAACAACACAATTTATCATAAAAGTATTGTTGAAAATGAACTCTTATTCAACGAAAACATGTTCTTATATCACCAACCTTTAAATTCTTGTGATCATGCTAGTTTGTGACTGATAGAAAGATCATTATTGAGCACCTTGTTGTCATTACCATTGGTCTCATCATTATTATCAAGCTTCCCTTGAGACAAGCTTGGACCTCCAGAGAAACTAGGTTCATCATGAGTCTGTAGTGACGAGGACAATGACGATGACGAAAAATGAGAACTAGTAACATTATGAGTTTCATCCTTCTTGTCACGGTATCGTTCAAGGAAAAGAATGAGAGGTTCCACATAGTCATCAAAACCCAACGAGTCCATGGCACATATTATGTCTTCTGCTGTAACAATCTTGCGACGCTCCTTACGGCATAACTCGTTGGCCTCACAAGTGACAAAACTTATGAACTCTGAAACGCAAACTTGCATTGTTTGCTTGGTTTCTTCAGTGAGTTTTGCTTGTGGTGGAAGAACCTTCCGCATGATCTTCACCAGATTTGCACTTGCTATCCCAAGTTGAGCACCACCTTTGTTTGTTGAAAGTGGTGGGTTTGAATCTAACATGCAAACAATAGCATAAAGCTTTTAGTCATTCCCACAAAAACATTTTTGACTCAAAAAATTACAAAGACATGGAATAGTTTTTTTTATATAAAAAAATAATAAACCATAAATTTTTTATACATATTGGTGTGAAGGACTCATCAACTTTACTTATGAGTAATTTCTATCGCGGAATTTGACTGACTATTTTTAATTAAACTTGCTTAAGGGATCAAGTGTAATATCAATTTATTCATTGAGATGTTGACTAGCTTAAATAGTTCTTGAATTAATAAAATTATATAAAGTATTAAAAATGTATACTTTTAGTCTTTATCTTGTAACGTCAAGGGACTAGTTTGAACACCTTTTCAATATTTAAGGGACAGCGCAACATTATTTCTAATGCTTTAGAGATTTATATAATTTCTGGCTGGTACTTTAAGAAATATTTAAGAAAGAGAATAATAGTGGTATGAAATTGATAGTTTAATTTTTTTTTTTAAATAATTAAGCACACTCAAGTTTTGAACGTATCTGGGAGAAAAATAAATAAAGAAAGAAAAAATTGTGAAAATAAAACATATAATAATAAGTATACAAAAATATTATTTGAAGAAGAATGGCACCACATGTCCCTGTCTCTTCCTAATGTTATATATTGTTTCTTTAATTTATTTTTTAAAAGATAAAATAATAGTATGTATGATTAAATGAAAATTTTCAATAGGCAAAACAAGAGGTAGGGCATTAGTAGCCAATGAGGCACAAACCCAGCTTAAAGAGTAGCGGAGTTTCATAGAAAACAGATAATAAAGGAAGTTGATATGATATTTATAATTCTTTTTTAGGATAAAAGTTAAAACTAATTTACTTTAACATGTGAAGGGAAAGAAAAATAGAAGTTTAATTAATTTATATATACTTATATTTTCACTAAACTTGTAATTGGGTATATGAATTTATATTGTTTTGAATTTTCAATGCGATTTTGGAATTAATTATCATCATAGAAAATCAACCATAAACACCTGATTAGACATCTAAACATGGTACCTAAGTATTTAAGTAAGCACCTATTTTCAATGTGATATTTCGTATGCTTCTACAGTGTATTATAAGTAAATTGGATTAATTGTACAATATTTTTGTAGAATTTCAATTTTTGTTGTCAACTCAACATAAGTTTTTTTTCACCAATCTTGCCTCTAATAGTTGTTTTACCTCTACAAAAAGGTTAAAATTTTGCAGAAGACTTTTGCAATTGACTTGATTAATATTATATATAACACACTCTAGAAGCATTAGTTCTCCAATTAGGTGTTTAGATGACTAACTCTCTATCTATAATTAATTTTCCCTAGGAACAAATAACTATTGAGAATCAATTGAAAATTTCATAAAAGTTCAAGTTCTCGATTAAAAATAAATAAAAAATAGATACCCAAGTGACAATTGAAAGGAGAAAAATATCCAACTATCTAATTTAAAAAAAGTTTAGATATCTAATTACAAATTTGAAATTGGTTGAATGATGAAGGAATACACTATGACAGTAGTCCCTATGGGAAAGGACATAGTGCTGTTGAAATCAGTTGTTGGATGACTTGTTACAAGAGACAAAAATGATGATAGGGCATTTTTTTTACCAATTGAGTCAATGGTCCCCAACAGATGTGCCCACAAAGTAGTATGCATGGGTTTAGATGCAAAGAAGCATCAGTTCATGCTTGGTAGCAAGATTTCTTAGGACTCATGGTGGCAACTGTAGGCACTTTCCTATCTTTTGGTTCGAGCATTATGCATAAAAAGAGGAGGAAAGTGCCTACAGTTGCCACCATGAGTGTGTGGAGGCGAAAAATCTAGACCATAATGATATGCTATAAGATATTCTAGTTATGGATTAAAGCAATATGGTAAACGAGGAGGACTCAAGCAGAATTAATTTGGTTAGGCATGATAGCTAGTGGGATCCAAAAGCTAAAATGAGAATGATGACTTATGCATGAATATCACTCAAGTGGATATGCTAGATGTATTAAGTATGAATTCGATATATCAATAATTGTCACCATATGTGCTAACGGTGGAGGAATTAAGTGGTGGGGTTGCTGTAGAAAATTGTTGAACATGTAAGGAGTAGCTATCTAATATTGGCTTATATGATTCATACAAAGATGTGAGTCATGAAGTGGAGTCCAGAGAAATAGAGGAAGGTGGTTTGTAGAAGCAACATTTATAGATGAATTGTGGAAAGGAAAATGTGTATCTCAGGCCATAATATGTGTATTAATTTTGATTTAAACTTAGTGGATTTGGTGGATATTGAGGTGGGGTTAGCAAGTGATGTTGTATGGGGAAAAGGTGATCAAAGTAAAAAATAAAAATAAAAGGGAATTAATAAGGGAAAGCAGTGTAAGGTTCGAGAGATAGAACTATGACATAGAAATGATTATGGATCAAAAACATGCTGTGAAAAATGTAGACATGGTAGTGATTCCAAGGGAGATGTGGACTATTAAAAAAGAGTTAAGGGTGGTGTGCAATGTGGAGGGAAATGTTATAAACAAATTAGCAAAATGAAGGGAAAAGATAGGGTAGAGAAGGGTGGTGGTGATCCTATATTTTTATTATGAAGATCATATATTTTAACATAATGGGTGCGGGGATAAAGAAGTAGGAAGTGCAATAGTTGATAAAAGAACATGTGTCAACTATTTTATTCCTATAGGAAATGAAATGGAGATGATAGATAAAAGGTTTTGTGAAACAATGTGGGGAGAATAAAATATAGGATGTGCTATAAAATCATCAAATGAGAATGTAGTAAGGTTGTTGACCTTGTGGGATTCGTCTAGATTTTCTCAAAGATGGTGCTTTGAAGGGAAAACTTTTATAGAGGTGAAAGGGCGGTGGAATGGGCAAGTAAATAGATCATCAATTGTGACTATTTATACACCGTGTGACTTGGAGGGTAAGAAAGAGAATTGCCTTAAATTACTTAGGTGAAAGGAGGAAAAGGGTGAAGGTTGTTAGTACCTAGTGGAAGATTTCAATTTCGTGAGATCAAATGATGAAATTGAAAGGAAAGGTGTAGTAGGACATCATCACATAGTAGAGATAAGGGGTTTTAATTAATTTATTGATAATGGGGATTCAATCACAAGCCCATACAAGGGAGATGATATATGTGGTTGATAGGAAAACATTGAGTATTTATGGTTTCTAAGGACTGGCTTGGAGTATGGAAGGATATGGTGTAGCGAGGCCTAAAAAGGAATGTCTCAAACCATTGTTCAATGATGCTAGCTACAAGGGGGTTAGATTGGGGACCGAAATCCTTCTCGGTGTTAAATTGTTGGTTAGAAGTTGAAGGCTTGGAATAAGGATTATTTTGGGGACATTGGGAAGCAACTTGAAAAGGAAAATGAGGGGTTGTATGCTCTTGACATGTAAATTAAGTTGAAGGGATTGAATTAAGAGGATAAAAAAAGGGAAAAAAGGAGTAGAATGGTAAATATTAAGAAATAGGGGAAGAGACATAGTTCATTGTTGAGGAAAAAGTCGAGAAATGTATGGGTGAAGAAAGGAGATGCTAACACGATATTTTCATGGTGCAATGACAAAGATAAGAAAGCGAAATGAAATCTTATGCTTTGTTTTTTATGGAGTAGGTTGTAGAGATTGACATGTTGAAGGTGAATGTGAAAAGTCATTTTAATAAACATTTTAAAAGATGTCAATGAAAGTGACCAAGACTAGAAGGGAAATGCTTTAAGAGATTGGAAGAGGGAGAGAGTGTCGATTTGGAGAAACATTTTACGAAATAAAAGGTGATGGAAGCAATTTAGAGTTGCGATGACAACAAAATTCTTATAGCAAATGGATTAAATTTCCTCTTTTTGAAAGAGTTTTGGACAACTATAAAGAATAATTTTGTGTAGGAATTTTATGCAATCAAGAAACTGGTCAAACAACTCCTTTATTGCACTGATAGCAAAAAAGAGAGCCCATAAACAATAGAGGAGTATTGACCTATATCTTTAATTGGATGTATGTATAAGGTATTAGTCAAATTGTTGGCAAGTAAGTTGAGAGGGGTCATGAGGTCAATCATATTTGAGAACCAAACTACATTCATAGCAAGAAGACAAATCCTAGATGGGGTGTTCATAGCAAATGAAATGGTGGACGATGTGGCCATGCAGGGAAGAGAGAAATAGGTGTTGTTAAAGTGGATTTTGAGAAAATATATGACTCAGTAAGTTGGGATTTATTATGGGTTGTAATGCACAAAAACAGGTTTTGTAGGGAAGTGAATAAGTTGGCTACAGGAATGTGTAACCTTATTAAGAATCTCCATGCTCATAAATGGAAGCCCAGCAGAAGAGTTCAATACAGAGAGGGGCTAAGACGAGAGGACCTATTATCACTATTTTTATTTTTTATTACCATAAAGGGTATGAGCTAAACGTAATTATAGCCGTTTAGAAGGGACAATGAAAAAGGTTTTCCATAAGGAAGGAGGATTTGTGTATTCCACTTGCAATTTGCAAATGATACATTACTTATCTTAAGGAAGGATTAGATTCAATTAAGGTAATGAAAGTAGTCTTGCATAATTTTAAGCTTATATTAGGGCTAAAAATGAATTTTCACAAAAGATAACTTATGGGGATAAACGTGAATATCGGTCGATTGGAAGTCGCATTGTCCTTACTAAACTATAAGGTTGTAGTGTTGCCTTTTAAATACCCAGGGCTACCAATATTGGTGGATGTTTTTATATTAGTTTTGTTGCTTGCTCTTTTTTTCTTTTTTTTACACTATGTATTAAAAAAACAACATAAATGATAATAGTCTTGGCACCTCCTTAGGTCAAATTATTAATATATTTATTTTTCTTATAAAAAAACTCTTAAATATTTACTCACCAAAACAATATTTAGATTTATAAATATAAGATTTGAAATATAAAAAAAAAAAATTCATTCTATTACAAATTAGAGTTGATCTCTCAATTTTTTGGTTCAGCTCCATTAATTGGCAAAGTTGAACATTTTTAGTTGTGATATGATTCTTAATTATAAGAATTGATCTTTATAGAAATATAAAATACAAATTCTCCCAAGTAAAAGAACCGCTCTAAGTAAGAACTCATAAATGAGTTTATCATTGTGAATAATCTTACTATTTGTAAAACTAAAGAAAATCATGCACATTAAATATGAAAGTGTTAAGTTATTTAAAATATTTTACTAAAAAAAGTTACTTTGAAAATGGACATCTTTTCTTTCAAAAATGTACTTTATACATGGTTAACTTGTCTTTTTTATATACAATTAAAAAGTAATAGCTGATAAAAAAATTAAATATCTCTATTTTTAAAATACGAGATACAAATTACATGTTAAAAAAAATAAAGGACAAAATTATTTGAATAGTAAACAAGATTTAATGCATCAATAAGTACTTGAATTATTTAAAACTTTTTAATTAGATCTTTAAATTAAAAATAATTTTAATTAGCTCTGTAATGTTTTACAATTTTTATAATTAGGTCTCTAAAGTTAGTAAAATCACCGTAAATTATTTATTTATGAAATTTTCAATTTCTCATAAATAAACCCCAAACCCTTTAAAAAATCCCAAGAATCGATTTGAAAAATTGTAGAAAATAAAAATTCAAATATAAACTTTTTTAATTAATTAGGAAGTAACTTAATTATAAATTTTAAGAAGTGTAAGACACTTTATAATATATGAAAACAAAAGGTGTCAAATATAGAGAACGTTAGAATCATTTTGCGCAGACCAAATTGACATGTAAAACTTTTTTTTTCCTGAAAAATAAGATAATACGATTAACTATAGGGACAATCTAATATCGTTTCATTCTACACGGTGCGTTCATGCTTGTAATGATATTGAGGAAGATACATACAATTTATGCTTTCTAATCTTTTAATAAATTTTTTTAACTTATAAAAAAAATGCTATATGAACCCAAATCTAATATTGTTATCATCATTATTTAATATCATCTAATGACTTGAACTAATTACATGGGATCGATAAAAATAACGTCATGTGCAAAGATGATATATTTAATTTGACCATAATTTTATATTATCTGGTATTTTGTAAAGCTATCAAGAAAGTGAAAGAAAAACATGTACATCATTCATATACTAATATGTATATTTTTTTAATTTTGAGAAATATTAGCGACAATATCTCTAACCTCTTCCTATATGATTAGATAAAATTTATTAGTGGATTTCACTTCTTATTAATTTAATGATTCTTTTTCGATCAAGAATCGGTGATTTATAATGAATTTTAACAAATCATACAAAGTTTTAGAAAGAGAGTATCAAATAAAATTTTGCTAGCATTTTTCTTTTATTTTAATAATTCACTCAAATAAAAAAGTTTAAGATTTACCAGAAAATCACACCTTCAAATACAATTCTAAAGACAGAGATCAATTTCCACAAGTCCAAGAAGACTAACAACTAAAACATAATCAAACCCCTAAAATTTCAAATCTTTATTTCTAATACACACTAAATAAACAATATAATATCCAAAGAAAAGAAGAGATAATAACTCATTATTCACATATGACCAAAAGCAAGATACATATCAATTTTGATTTCAAGGTGAGAAAAAAAAACTAAAAAGAATTAAAAGTCTAAATTGAAAAATATTTAAAATCAGTTTAGATATCAGAATACAAAAGAATAAAACACAGTTTTTATTTTTTTATTTTTTTATTTTTTTATTTTTTTGAGTTCTTTAGAGTACTTACCAGGGCTTGGTTTTGGTTGAGGGTCATCTTGAGATAAGGGCCTTCCATGCTCCATATAATCTCTGCTTTAGAACTTCAATGTTTGTCTAAAATCATGGATAGTAGACTATCATCTGTTTATAAAAGAGGGAGTGACTATGTGTAAATTATAAATGTAAAATTTGTTTAAATAATTAATTAACATTTATGGAAAATTCAAAATTAGTTCTATAAATTTAGAATTTCACTACTTTTAATGTTTAGAATGTTTTTGTTACCAAATTTGAGTGTGGATAAATAAATAATATAATTAATTACTTATTTATTAAATACTTATCATATAAGTATTTATATCTTAGTTGTTTTTTATTCAATGTTTACAATAATGTATTTGAATATGGTGTATGAGTTATTGTAAATTTTTAACATTTTCTTTAATTACTGCATGTAAAAGAATATCTATCCAAATTATCTTAACTAGCTATCACTTGTTGCTTTTAGTGTTAAAGGAGAAATAGGTTAAATTATTTCTATATATGTTGTTTTAAAAAATATTTTTCATATAATGTAAAGAGAATTCACAAGTTATAGGGAGAATTTAGTAAAATAAGTCAAAATATTTAAATTTTTATTATAAGTTATATTTATAAATTTTCCAAAATATTTAAACCAGTGTTGTTGGTTATTATCATAATATAACTCAAATAAGGTGTAAATATTTTTTTTTTCAAATTAATATGAACTTTTATTAGTCGTGAAAGAGCAATAATATTATTCTTTCTATAACGTTACCTCAGCTCTATGTAAAGAAAAGGAAAGATTATATTAGTGAAGATTTAAATATTAGGAGAGATCATTTAAAATCAAAGTTTTGAAATCTAAGAACATCCCATTAGATTTTTAGATAGATTACTTGATATGAAAAAATATTATTTGTATTATTTTAACGTGAATTTTACAATATTAGAGTGTCTAAAAGAGGGAGTTGTTTGATTCTGTAATTAAAAAAAAAAAAAAAAGGTGTTTGATGCTATAATGAATCGGCATTGCAATATATATTAGGATGTGAGTTTATGATTTCCTAAAAGTTTATTATTAGATAAAAGAAACTCATTTATTAAAAGATAAAAGTTTGTTTCATACTTATCTGTTAAATTTAAAATATTTATTACAAAATTGAATTATTTTCAGTTATATAACTTTCATAATGTATTCCAATTAATATTTCAAGAGATAATACTTATCGGCAATAAATTGATCGAGAAGACATTTAATTATATCCATTTTCTTATATCATTTTCCTATCTTTATTCTTTGGTGATGTTTTCTTTGGTATTTCAAAAAATAATTATTTACCTTTCTGATAATATCATTTGTAAGATTTATAAAAAAAAATTTAAAGTAATAACTTAAGTTTGTAAATAAATTTACTTCACGAGATTTAATTTAATTTTAGACGATACATTAACCATGGGAGATTAACCACCAAGCCGATGAATCAACCACTAAAGCACTTACTTTTACTTAACCACTGGTCTTTTGTTTTAATCTTGTAAATATAGTTGTCTTTTTTTAAAAAAAAAAAAAAATATATATATATATATATATAGTTGTGTTAAAACTTTTAAGGGTGTGGGTAACTTTATGCTTCTAATGATCCAACCTACTTTGAAAAGTGTATGCCCTTAGATGCAAAATAGTGACTATGTTACGAAATTAATTTAAGACATCAACATACCCTGTTTAAACTTTTTTTTTGACAAAAACGTAATTTGTATATTTAAGAAACAATTAAGTAATCTTTTTATTTGCATAGAAAAAACATAGACGTGACTTTGTATTTGCATTTTCTATTTTTATATGTTATAATAATTTTAAAGTTTTTAATTTAATATATTTTGTAATAACATGATTGAATATAAGTAATTTATTGGGTCATTTTGCGAATAACCTAATAGAATATATTTTTTTAATTTGTATATTTTTTGTTTATGATAACATTCATCAATGACTATGGCAAATTTGCAATGAGTTTGAGGAGAAAACAGGGAGAGGAAAAAATTTGAATATACATATAAATTATAGATAGTAGAACAATAAAGTATGTTGAATATAAATGTTTCAAAGTAATTTTGTTCTTAAGATTATAAAGTGATCTAGTGATATAGTTTATATTTGGCAAGAAGAGGTTGTGTGATAAGTTTGTTTATTTTAGCAATTAATACTAAATTTATAAGTCATATAAAATGAATAATTATGATTAAACATAAGGGTAAAACTCTTTTACACTATTACAATATAGAAATTAAACTCTTATAAAAACACATTAAATAAAATTTGAAAATAAACACATTAATTAAAAAAATAAAGACTTTTGAATAAATTATTAAACAATACATTTATATTAGAAAAAGTCTTCAAAGAGTATTTTATTTTATTTTAAAACAAAAATATTATTTTATATTTTTAATTTGCAAAGACAATCTTCAAATGAGATTCATAAAACTACATTAAATTACAGTACATAACATATTGTAGAAATTATAAATTATATATAATGAAAAATAAACTAATTAAATAAAAACTCATTTTCTTTTGTGTAAGAAGATAGTACAAATATCTAATGGATTCCTCAAAATCCTTTCCTTTTGTATATTAAGATAAAATATGGTATTGCTATTAATGGAATTCATAAATGAGAATTGCAGGTTATTATTATTTAGCAACTTCTATAGCGGGTCCATAACATTAATCAACAAGGACATTATTATACGAAAAAATGTTTGTTATCAACAACTGTTTTTATAAATAAGTAATTTTTTGTTACTAACGGATAATTATTCGTCACTAAATTCAAATTTTTAATAGATATATTAGCTAATCTAGATATGTTGTAAGTTGTTCATTATATTCACATATATTATCGTTGGATATGAATTGTTTGTAAGTTGTTCATTTACAATTTTTTTTTTTGGGAAACTTTCAGAAAGGTCACTTATCTCATAATATCTTATAATTGCTTCAAGTTAAGCATGTTTAAACACGGTTACTAAACTCTTGAGTTAATTAGCTAACTCTTATAAATTTACAAGTTATATTGTGTGCAAAGTGTCTTTTTAGTAAATTTTAGATAAACTCGGTAGACTCTATATAAATTTTGTAGATTTTCTATACTAAGTCAACTTGTCAACAAATTGAGTCGTTTTCTTCATGTGAAGGGTTCAACATATCCCCTAGTGTGTTGTTCCTGAATTGAAAAACATTCACCGTTAAGAACATAATTTGTTTTTCGAAAACACTAAACATTTATGAGAATCATGTACTAATACTAGTATCTCAACTTCTCAACTTATTATCAGACAATGATGTATTATTAGACTTAATTATTTAAGGATTGTGAAATTTATTATTTACTATTCTGATTTATTATGTTGTTGGATTTTTTAATTAGTAAATAGTTTTGTTATTATTTTATATAAAGGAAATTCTTATGAGTTAGACAACCTTGTGTTTAACTATTAAGTTGTTAAGAGATGTGTTGCCAAAAATTATATGCATCTAAGCATACTATTTGAACAGATAATACATATTAATTTGTTTTAGTCATCATCCTTTTACACATGTATAGACTTTAGATCCTATGAGTTTGATATGTTTGGGATGTTACAATAATACTTGACGATATATTTATATGAAACTATGAATGGATATTTGTTTGTAATCAAAAGTTGTTGTGTATTTATATCCATGATGGAGATACAACTTTTCCATATATGGAATAAATGAATTCCCTCAAAATACATGATGTAATATTGTGGTTTGAAAGAAAGTAATACATGTATTACATTTTAGTATATAATAATATTAATTACCAATAATTTTAATAAAAGTATAACAAATATGTTGATAAAAATATATTATATATTAATATTACAATTTGTTAGTTACTTGATTCCGTTCTCTTTTAGTATCACTTGAATCTAAAGGTTGCACACCTAGATTTTTTTTCTAATGCTTAGAAAAGATTTTTTTTAATTGCTATTAAGTTGTTGAAATCATGGCTTAACAAAACATTAGCAATACATTTTTTCTATACTAGATTAAATTATCCAAGTAAGATGTTGCTTCACTTGACAATTGACAAACCATTCATGGATAAGTCACTCAATGAGGTATTGGCGATAATATAAAGAGTTACAACAAAGCAAATGCTATGGGTTATTGAAAGAGGAAGCACATCATATAAAATAACCTATGAGTTAAATAATGTTGAACTTATTTTGGTAAAAATTTAATGTTTTGAATAAATCAATAACATACTACTATGACATTATTCATTGTCTAATTATATTACTTGACACTCAAGAGAAGCAGATGGAGAATGCAAAGGTCACCCACACCGTTCTTAACTATCCAAGGGAGGAAAGATTTGTTCCATACTTAAAATATCTGCAACTTTTAATGGAAAACTTGTCGTAACCTTTTTTATTGAAATAATCATGATTGAGAATCAAGAAGAAGGTTACCAACAACAAAATAGGCAACCTCCCAAATTTATGAAACAAAATCAAGATAGTTAAGACCATCAATCAAACAAAGGCTTCCAATAATCATTGTCTAAATTGGAAAGCCTCGTGGAGAGGTTGTTATGCGCCATAATTAAGCTTATGAAATGGTAGCAAATTACATTAAGTAATTAACCACTTAAATGGGTAACATATTGTTTCACAACAAACGATTAGAGAACTTGATTTCTTAGATGACTAATACATATAAGCATGTTAAAGTAGTAAATTGTTGGACAAATTTGTGTCTAACAAAGCAAAAAAAAAAAAAAAAGTTTACAAAATAATCTATCATAGAATAATATGTAAAAACTCTCATTATTTTTTCTAAAATATGTGAGACTTTTTATTAGTTTATAAAAAAGTCTTTCATCTTTTAAAAAACCTTATAAAAATGTTTTTATGATTTTTTTTTCTAAAAATATTTCTAGAAATATTCACCCAAAGAATCATTGTAAAAATATTTTTGTCCATTGTTTTCCACAATCATCAATCTTTATTATAAGCTCCACATGATTCTCAAAATCGTATGGTGAATAACTAACCCAAGCATAGTATTTATCAAGTTTTGAACATACATGAAACTTGATAATCTATCAATTCAATGCTATGGTCCATTTAAAATAACACAACTCACTGCATATTTAGATTAAAGTTGAAAATAATGTGCACGAATTACAATATAAATCCAATTGATAAAAACAACTAAAAGTAAAAATAATGGTTCATATGCTTTTACAAAAGTACTTTTTACCTCGAATGTACTTTTCCACTGCATTCTCAAACATGCACTTATTCTAGCCATATCATTAAAAATCCATTCTTATTCCATGAAAGCTATAGATCGAAAACTTCTTATACCACCTTCTCAGCTTAGGTAATCATGCTTGCTTAATTAGATGGATCAATATTAGACATTGCTTTTCCATTGTGAACACAATCATCATTCCTTAAGTTTTCAACTTCACTACGATAACGTTTCAAGAAAATAGTGAGAGGCTCAACATAGTTGTCAAACCCCAGTGAATGCATGGCACATAACATGTCTTCTACAGTGACAATCTTGCGATGTTCCTTGTGGCATATCTTGTTGGCCTCAGAAGTGATGATGCTTATGAACTTTGACACACACTTTTCCATCATTTGCTTGGTCTCTTCAGACACTGTTGCTTCTGAGGGAAGCACCTTCTGCATGATCCTTACCATATTTGCATCTCCGAACACAACTTGAGAACCAACTCCATTCTTTGTGGAATGTTGTTGGTTTGAATCTAAACAAACACAAACAAGAACACAAAGTTTAGTCCTTCCCAAAAAATTTTTTTTTTTCTTTTTGTCTTGACCATAATTATTCTTTGTTAAAAGCAATCTTGTTTTAGACTTTTAGCGTTTTAGTGAAGCAGTATCATTATAGCCAAACAAAGTTGCATATCTAGGACTTGAATTCAAGATCTTTGGTTAAGTTAGAACAACTCTATGTCAGTTGATCTATGTGTTTGGTGATTCACAAAAATGTTTTTGAATAAAAAAAATACACTACAAATAATAGTTCTTTCATTAAAAAAATAAACCATCAATTTAGTGCTTAAATTAAAAAAATAAACCATCAATTTAGTGCTTAAGTCATTTTTACTCTCTTAATAGTCTTTATATTAAATTTTTTTTATAAAGTATTAATTTGTTTCAATATTTTAATATCGAGGGACTAGTTTGAAAGCTATCAAAATAAAAATCAAGAAAACAAAAAAAAAATGCAAATAAAGTAGATAACTGACATTTATTTTGTCATTCCCACAAATCAAAACATTGATGTATGTTAAAGTTATCTCATTCTAACAATCTAAGATTTGCAAGAAAATCACATATTCACATCATAAAGAGTTCAAAGTTAAGTACTATTTTTCATAGGTCCAAGAAGATTAACAACTATTTACAAAATGACTAGAACCAAGATAGATATTAATTTGATTTTCTAAGGAACTAAAACAAAGAATCTAGGTTGAAAAATCTTCAAATTGATTTAGATGTTTGCTTATCATAACAACTCATTTTTTGATAGGTTTAGAGTGGTTACCAGAGTTTGATCTTGTCTCATGGTCATCATGAAAGGAGGGGATTCCATGCTCCATATAGTCTTCCCTTTAGAACTTGGATTTTCTCAAACAATGGAGGACACTTAATTCTTATCTTTGCAGTCACGAATTTATAAAAGAGGGAGTGGCTTAAAATGTAAATTAGAAATGTAAAATTTCTTTAAAACATTTATGAAAGTTTTAATTTATTTTTTTTATAAAAGTTACAACATCTAATAATAACAAATTCATTCATCAATTCTTAGAGTATTTTTGTGAGTTTCCTAATGCTATTTAGGATCGAAGACTTCTTATAATTTTTTATTCCAATGGTAGAACTCATTTAAGTTATTCGCTTATTTTTAATTATTTCATAGTGAGTTTATAAGTTCTTAAAAAAGAATGGTTTTTCCACCTTGAGAAATCGACATCCTCCTCCAATAGTTGTTTATGTGAAAAATAATTTGTTCTATTTAAGAAACATATTAGGAATCACCATTAAATATGCTCTTAGATATGATGACAAACTCATTCATAAATTTTTACACATTTTTATGCATCTTAATGTCAGGTTGGCGGATTGAAGAGTTTTTATCATTTTTTACTTCAATGATATGTAATTCATTTAAGTATTTAGTTTATTTTTAATTATCTCATAATAGACTACGAAAACTATTTTTTCATTAAAAAATAATTATTATTTGTTATGAAAAATCAGTGTCACCTAATCATTGTATATTTATGTGAACCATGGCATCTAATAAAATAATAAATCATTAACTATTATTAATTGGTCCAAATTATAATTCACATATTGATGTGAGATTATGTAATATCTTTTTCTTTTGAAATTAATGTATATATCTAAAATTGATTTAGATATCGATTAAAAATCATCTCATTAAAGTTATTTTAAATATTTAATACTTTAAATGTTTACATCTTTTGTTACCCAATCTGAGTGTGCCTAAATAAATTAAATAATTAATTAAGTATTTATTTTTGTTTTGATAAGCAAGTATTTATTTATTAATGGCTTATAAGCATTTATATGTACGTTTTTTTTTCTTACAAGGGTGACAATACATTACTATAATTTAAGATATTTTTCAAATTATCTAAGTTGTCTACCGACCCTAATAGTACATATAAATTATTTTTAGGATAAAAAAATATAAAACTATTGTGGTGTATGTTATTTAACAAAATATTTTCATGTTATATAGAGAATTTATTAAAATAAGTCTATGTAATAATATCTAGAGTGATGTGACCAGACTAATTTTTTAAAAGTAAGATGGATATATTTGTTAATATATTGTTTTTAAATTATTTTTTTTAACATTAATCAATTAATTGTATTAAGAATTTTATTTAAATTTTATTACCTGGAAAAAAATTGTAAATTTTTTAACTTTTTCAACCGTAAAATTATGCATAAACATCTTAAAGTAACATGACATCTTAGAATATATTATTTAATATTTTTTAAGAATATATTTTAACTATTAATCATGGGAGATGCTCAAATTAGTGAAAATTTAAATATTAAAAAAATTAAAATAAAATATTTAAAAATATAATGATGCAATACTATAATTTTAGGAGGCCAATATATGAGTTTCCTAACAAAATTTTTATTAGAATAAAAGAAACTTATTTATTTCAAGATAAAAGTGTCATTTTTATACATTGTACCTAATTCTTTTTACATTATTAACTAATTAAAAATCATTTTAGATATAATTTTTAGAATTAATTTATGGATGTACATCATCAAGTTTATTGAAATTATATATACATTTTCTCTTTTTTTACATTACATGTACCTTTATTTTTATGTATTTATTATAGTTGTACTTCCTGTATCTTTAAAAACTTTACACTAACACTCTTTCAGGGTGCGAAAGTAATATTTAAAAAAGTAAAAAATACATGTGTAATTACACTAAAACTCAAGAGGTGCATTCATAATTAGATATAATTTTTAAGTATTTATTATACACTATTGATTTTAAATTTTACCTAAATTCATGATTGGATGGTAATACATGAAAACTTTTATATGATAATTTTTTCTAACAAGGGGTTATAAGGTTTAGTGACAAGGTTCATGTGTGGAAAAAAGGAAGGGAAAAGTAGTCTATTTAGATTATTTCACTAATAAAATTAACATATTAACAACTAATATTTGTTTATAAAAAATATTCTAATTAAAAATTCAACATGTACATGTTATTTATTCTTAATAAAAAAATATCAAAAGATAATACTTACAAGTCATAATATATTTATTCTTAATAAAAAAACATCAAAAGTTTTCTTATTTCATTCCTTTAGTTGGTGATGTGTTATTTGGTATTTTAAAAAATTAACTAACTTTTACCTTTCTTATATTATCATTTTACAAGACATTAAATAATTGTGTGACATAATTTTGTGGATAAATTTATTCAGTAGTTTTAATTTAATTAGAAAATGCATTAAAGGATCTGAGGAAACAATTAAGCACCGACTAGCAAATCAACCACCAGCTAGAAAAATTATTTTTATTTGGTGACTTTTTCCTTAAATATATTTCATCACTTTCTTATTTTATTCCTTTAGTTGGTGAATGGTGATGTTTTTTATTTAGTATTTTAAAAAATTAAATTAATAGCTCGTTACCTTTCTTATAATATCATTTTATAGGATTTATTAAATAATCGAGTAACATAATTTTCTGAATAAATTTATGTGAGAGTTTTAATTTCATGTTAGAAATTTCATTAAATGATATGAGGAAATAATTAATCACAAAGCTTGCAAATCAATCACTAGCTAGAAAACTTTTTTATTTTGAGATTTTTCCATTAAATATATCTTACTATCTTCTTGTTTTATTCCTTTAGTTGCAGTTGTTTATGTGGTATTTAAAAAATTAAACTCATTACGTACATATCTTATGATATCATTTGATAAGATTTATTAAATAATTGAGTAGTGACATAATTTTGAGAATAAATTTATTCAAAAGTTTTAATTTAATGTTATAAAATGCATTAAAGGATCTGAGGAAACGATAAGTACCAAGCTGGAAAATCACTACCAGCTTGAAAAATTATTTTTACTTCATTACTAGTTATTTACATAGTTGTGTTAAACATTAAGGACAACTTTATGCCTTTGGTTCAACGTAGTTTGTATAGATACTCAAAATAGGGATAATTGTTACGAAATGAATCTAAAATAATTGTTGCGAAATTAATCTAAAATAATTGGCAAAAACAAAAATAATATTGTGCATTAGAAATACATGAGGGATAAAATAAATAAATAATATTCAAGTCTTTTTAATGATAATTGTAACCACATTATCTGTGGTACAAGTTTGGTTAAACATATTATTTTTTTATTTCTAAAAAATAATAGTTATAAAAATGGACAATTTTGATTTGCATATAGAAATCTATGTAATATTATATTTACTTAATATTATTTTATCTATTATTTTATTATTAATTATTATTATTTTATTAATATAGGTTCATGAACCTTGAACTAATGTATTAAGTGGCTTGACGTTCGGTTCCAT
Organism: Psophocarpus tetragonolobus; assembly: GCA_037954015.1. Taxonomy (NCBI): domain Eukaryota; kingdom Viridiplantae; phylum Streptophyta; class Magnoliopsida; order Fabales; family Fabaceae; genus Psophocarpus; species Psophocarpus tetragonolobus. The sequence goes on along the minus strand of CM075695.1, from coordinate 28,279,152 downwards.
TTTTAAAACCTTAGTATGTTGTTTTTATCTATCAATTTTTACAACAATTTTAGTGTGTTCAATTTTGTGGATTCGAATGATCTATGAACTAGTTTACCTATTTTTCAATTGAACTTGCCGATTGATCGCGTCTTCAAACAAACATTGGATAGAATTGAAATATAAATAAGGAAAACAAAAATAAGATAGTAGTTTACATATTACAAAATAAGATAATAGTTTATATTAGATATTTATTTTTTAAATAATGAAATGAGTTCCCAAGAAAAGAAATGAAATTGTAATAAGAAATAAAATTTAATAATATTTCTAACTGGTTTTATTTAATTATCCCCATATGTTATTTTAAATATCATAATTAATCAAATATCCAACTAACTAACTAAATATATATATATATATATATATATATATATATCACAATAGTAATTATTAATTTAAATTTACTTTTTTCTGAGCATATATAATTTAAAGTTTTTATACTTTACATATGTGATTGATATTTTGCACAATTTCTTTATTAGTTTAGTTCAAGGTTCAAATTCAATATTTATATAAATTCTTATATTATTTTATGACAAATTAGTATATATGTTTTGCATGTCACTGGACACTAGAGAGTTTATGTTTTGATTTAATAATAATTAGTTAAAAATGTTAATTTTTATTGTAACTAGGTATATATAAAATAGCTTGTTATTTCTCTCATTTATTGTATTATAAAGATTATAATTTATCTCATATATATATATAGATACTATATGTATTTAATGGACAATAATAATCAATAATTAAATTTTTTATGTTTATAACTCCTGGTTAAATTAAGTTAAAAATTCAATTGTAAATAATTTCTACATATATATATATAAATACTTATATTTAAAGTATTTATGAAAATATTCATAAAATTGTTTATCTATTAAATTATTAATTTTACCATTGAATCATTCTTAATTTATGCAATTTAGTTCATAATCAGCACATATACGTATGAGACTTTCATTTTTTTAAAAAAAAGTATGAGACTTTACAAATGTATTTGAGAAAAGAAACATGAAATTATAAGGCACATCTAGTATTGCTGAAGATATGAGACTTTACTTTTCATAGATTAGTATAGACATTTCAACCCATTTTAGTATAATACATGTTATTTGTTTGTGTCCATTAGTTTATAAAGGATTCAATGCAATGATTATTCATGTGCATAAGTTTAAGGAGAAACTCGTTTATTTATGTTTTCTTGTATAAATCTCTTGTCTTGTGTTAATGGAAGGAGAGATGGACATTTGAGTTTAATTCCACATACTATTTATGAAATATGTAACCCGCATGATATGTGCGTTATAAAATTGTAGACTTATTTAGAATGTGACTTTTTAGGCTTTACCACAAAATTCGTGGGTTTAACGAGTTAACATATGAGTCTTCGTGAGCCTTCATATAATTAATTTCTTAATACAAATTATATTATATTATTGATATGTGGATTTTGTAGGCTCGACCGCAAAACTCGTAGGTTCAACGGGTTAACTTATGGGCCTTCGTGAGCCTCCATATAATTAATTTTTTAATAAAAATTATATTATATTATTTATAAAAATTGGGTGTCATAAGTAAAAAAAAAAAACTACTACTTTTGTGATGACATTTAAAAATTAAGATTTGAAATTTTATATCTGAATGCGTGTATTTTAAATTTAAACCATTTTATTTTATATTTTAGAATTGAGAATTGATATTATATTTCATTATTTTTAATGATATTTAATATTTAGTTATTAAGTAATAAGTACTCTAACTTTGCCTAATTATTGTTTTGTAACTCATTATGGAGTGACTTTATATATATATATATATATATATATATATATATATATATATATATATTTTGAATTTTGATAATAATTAAAAATGAGACAAATTGTTTTTTTTTAAATTATATTTTTATGCAGATAGGCCCGCAAGCCTCTGTGGGTTTTGCAGGGCAGTTGCAAACTCAAATATAATAAGCTCATTTAAATGCGGGCTTCACAGATCAAATTTCACAGGTTGCAAGTTTTGCAGATTGAGTTACCCACGTACCCATCTCTAATTGGAGGTCTAATTTCTATACCAACTCAAGATAAAGATATGATTATTGGACTTTACATATTAACAAGTGAGAATTGTTGAGGTATTTATTTAAAGGTATTTCTTTTAGCACCCTTCATTTCCTATTTACATCCTTTAATGTTTACAATTTTCTGCAAAACCCTTAAACATCTTCACCCTTTTTTATCCTAAGTTTTTTTACATAGCATCACCCAGCTCATGACTACACACGCATATTTACCCACCACTTTGAAAAATTACATTGACTTCTCTTTCGCACCGTCACCCTCTTCAAACATATATATTTTTCACCTCTATTTTTAGAAACTTCCCCTACATGTATGTTCGAAAAGGGTGAGTATGATCTTTCAAAGAGGTGGGTAGAGGTGCATGTGTAGCCTTAAAGTTAGGTAATGTTTTGTAAAGAAACTTAGGATAAAAGAGAGTGAGAGTGTTTTGAAGTTTTGAAGAAAATTTTTAACATTGAAGAGGTGTAAATAGTAAATGAAGGGATACTAAAATAAATTCCCTTATTCAAATAGGTATTAAAAATTTTGAAAATAAAATAATTCGATATAATAACTATAAGTATAAAAAAATACTTTTTTTTTGTAATTCCTACTATGCAATTGGAGCTTATCAATAGAAAGTAATAAAGCTTGATAGTCCTTTATGGCTTTGATGTTGACTTGGTGCTGTGTTAGATTATACTTTTAAAAAAAGCTTCATTCTCTTTCAAATATAACCAATGTTAAAGGTTTAATATAAACTATCGCGTAAATTTTCAAAGTGGTGCATGAAAAGTGGCTAATAAATCATAAAACAAAATTATAGCAAAATAGTCTTTGAATTATAGAAATAACAAAGACTATTTATTTTCTAACGAGGAATGAACATAGATAAAGTTTCTAAAATTTCAAGGCTTATTTTTTTGAATTTAACACCTATGCACTGTGTTTTACACTGTCGTTTAATCAAAATCCATAATTTATATTACTTTTTTTAAGTATTAATTGATAAAGTCAACAAAATTACTATATATAAAATGTTATAATTGACCGTTAGTATAAAACTTTTTTATACTAACAGTGCATAAGTGTTTTTTAATATTTTTTTCCTACCAAATATTTTTAAGAGCATGTTTGCTCATAAATTCTTGTTGGGGAGTTTTGCATGGGACACTTTATCTTGTATTCTATTGTGGGTTATGCCAAACTTTATTATGGACTATGTTGTATAGCTATGTAAACAAACCTTATCATATCCTGTACTTTGGTTGTGTATTAGAATTATTGAATAAAAATTTACTTATAAAAAAGAGGAAAAAAATTATACACTATTAGTGAAAAAAATTTATACTAGTATTTAACCACAAGTCTTTATATAGGGTAAGTTTGTTGACTTTATTAGTTAATACTTTAAAAGTCATATAAATGAAGGGTGGTGATTGAATATCATTATGGCAATATAAAATTCTTTCACATTGTCAGTACATAGTAATTAAATTCTATAAAAAATTAGAGAATTTCTCCCTGCATCTTCATAACTTCTCTTTGCACCTCCATAAATGTAGAAAAAGTCTAAAATACCCATAAGTTAAATAATAACGTAACTTCTTTTGCCATTCATCTTCCTTCGGATACTTCTTCATCCGAGCTTTGTCCCCCTGCACCTTCTTCTTCTTCCTCCTTCGTTCTTCATGGTTGGGATCTCCCTGCACCTCTGTTTGCGGTCGTAGTCTCCTTTCACCTCTGTTTGTGGTCGTGATCGCCCTCCACCTTTGTTTGCGATTGCGGTCTCCTTGGACCTCTTCTTTTTATCTCTTGCTTGAGTCTTCTGAAAATTTTATCCGAACTAGCTTATTTTCCAAGGCAAAGAGTGATACTTATTATGATTTAAGAATCTAAGAGAAAAAACTTTACCAACACAAAGATGACCAATAATATAAGTGCCACCAATGGAGGTCTTGACTATAGGGATAACATCTTATAACTCAACCTCAAACACATTGTATCATAACACATTAATTTTGTTCACATTCATATAATCATTTGAGAAGGGAATGCATTTTCACTAGTTCAAAAAGAATCAAAACCTGTAGAAGTTTTTGGAACCTCCAATGGTAACTAAACAATAGGCATTGGTAAATTTTGAAAAGACTCCAACTTCACAAATTATTCCCAAACTGAAGTCCTGCAATTAACACATAATCATAAAGTATATTACTTAAAGGATAAAAAAAATCATTTTCACAAAAGGTAATCACATACCAGCAGATAAGATATATTGTTTATTTAAAATAACAAATGTGAACAAATTCCACATAAAATGAAGACTAATCAAGGGAAAATGCATATGTATCATACTTGCTAGTTGCCATGATAAGAATGCCAGAAATCAATTTTTTTACCCAAGTAACCAACTTAATATTTGCAACATGAGATATATAATCTAATTAGGAAAACAAAATAATCTAATCATGCATACAATTACAAAGTCTAAACATCCCTGTCCAAACTTGTAAAAAAATTTGCAAAAAACTTCATTCCATAATGTATTCGAGAGAACATAGAGGCAAACATAAACCGAAAAGAATAAATAAAATGCAATTTGGGAAGAACAAAGATAAACACAAATGCATGAAGAAGAGTAAGAGAAAGTCATAAAGTCAACGGAGAAGAAAAAAGAAGTCATGTGAGAGAAGTAAATGAGAAAGGTGAAAAATGAGAGAGAGTTATAGATGAAAGAAGCGCATGAGAATTAAATTTTTACTGTTTTTATTAAGGACATTTTCGTCATTTTAAAAATTTATGGAAGTATAGGGAGAACTTATGGGGGTGCAAGGAGAAATTCTCAAAAAATCATCGTTGAGATTTTAAATTTGTATTTTTTTTTGTGAATGGTAAGAATAAAGCCCAATTAGAAAAAAGTTATTTATTAGATGACAAGATGTAAATCAAGTCATTTGCATAAGAAGCATAGATAGATTATGAAACAAAATTAAAGACAACGTTCTCTTGGTCCATGGATAATCCTACTTACATATGATCTATATCACAACTATAAGAACTCACTCTCTTAAGAATCTCACATTCCCTTACTCTCAATGATAAAGACTCACAATTTGTATGAGTGATCTTGTGAGAATAAGGATAATACGTTTAATGTTGTTCTGATGATGAACTCTAGCAAGCATAGAATGAGTGTTATATGCTTTATGCTTGTGATTTACGTTTCAAGATTCATCAATTTTTATCATTGTTTTCTATAATTTGATATCCTGAAATTTGTCTTTGTCTTTGTACATTCAAGAAACTCATATGATATCATTATTGATTTTTCTTTTTCATGTTTTTTATTGAAATTTGATCTATAGGTAGGTTTCCTAGAAGGTAACGTTGCATATAATAGGTTTTTACATGTAGAAATAATTCCTTAATAGGTTTTCAAGAAGGTATGCATGTTGTGTTGTATGCGCATGTGAGTTTGGCTGTAACTCAAAATTGATTCCAGTGGAATCATTCCAAAGACGGGTTGTCTTGTGGATTGAAATTGGATGTACTTCTAGGTTTGGGTGAACTAGTATAAATATTTGTTGCGTGTTTGTTTTTCCCTTATCTCTTTACATTTCTTTAATCAATTCTAGATTTATTTGTAAATTTGAATTTAAATTTGTGTTTTCTTGTCTTGTTTGAATTAAAGAGATTAATTTCTATGCAAACAAAAATTTGTTCCTAAATTATCCCATTGATTCAACAAAAAGGAAAGTTCTATTTCTTGAAATTAAAGAAAGAAAAAATTTAGAAACCAATTCATCCTCCTCTTGGTTTAATATATTCTAGCCATTAGTTTTTATAGCAACCATCATCTAGAAGATTGATAATATATAGAGAATCTAACTCATTCGTTATGTTCCAAAAACCATGGTTGTATACTACTTGTAAAAAATGAAGAATAGCAAAAAGGTCTATCTTATCCACATCACTGTAAGGGATTTTACAAGAAAATCCAAGAATGAACATACCTTTGTAGTCACGAACCACACCTCCAATAATATCATTCCTGTGGGAGCATGTCACTGAAACATTATACTTAATCTTGCGAATATCACTAGTTGGGGGTTTCCAAACCGTCGTCCACTAGAAATTAGAAAATTAAGCACTTGTTTCCTTCATCATGGCATACATATCAGGGATATGATGGAGGTCATCAAGCCTAGATTTCATACCATTAACAATTTGTTTATTTGGTTGGATTTTGATATTGAAAACAAAGTCATTCCACTTACACTATACCAATGGTCAGCGACAAAACAAAAAAATTGATACCATCTATCAATACCATGATTTTGCACTCATCTCAAATTGACTAGGAGTCAGGCTTTAGGAATGTGATGGGAGAAGAGGTTAAGAATATTGGCAACACCCATTTTCTTCCAAATACTTGCAATTTTAATGCAATCATGTAATACATGCAGTGTGGTTTCCTTGTGTTAACCACAAAAATGGGAAATAGAAGTGATTGTCATATGTCTACTATGTCTAAATCATTTATAGATAATATATCACAAGCTACATTCCACAAAAGTATGCGAATACCTTATGACCCCTCCCATTTTCACAAATGATTAAAAGATAGGCTTCCTATAAGTGTCGTTGTGGGCTAGAGACTCTCATACCATTTAATGGTGAAATTTCCATCCAATCCTTTTTCCCAACAAGGAGAATCATCTTTCATATCATCTATAGGTGGATGGATTTTACAAACATCAATCACCACTTAAGTTGGCAAAAGATCTTCCAATTTTGGGACATCTTGGGATCCGTCTAGAGCCATATAAGCAAGGCTTGTCTTCAACTTGTAATCTGTTGATATTAGTACACTATTTAGCCAAGAAGCCTCGCCTAGACACCTAATTATTGAACCAAAAATATATCATTCTACCATTCCTAACCTGCCAAATTAGATTTCTATAGATATTATGCTAACACAAAGTAATTCCTTTTCGAAAATTATGTTCCCTTTTTGTTAAATCAATGGTAGGTTTGGCAAAATTGCCATATTTGTATTTGGAACAAATAAGTTGCACCCACATGTCATTTCTTCTAGTGTCTAAATGTCATCCTGATTTCATAATAAGAGTTTGATTTGCTTGTTTCATCTCTGGAAGTCCAAGATCCCCTTCCACTATTTTTGTGTGCATAAATTATTTCAAGCAAGCCAATGAACTTTCCTAGTTTCATTCATGTCACCCACAAAAGTCTTGGCATTTCTTGTTAATAATTTTGCATGCAAAAACTAACAAAAGATTCGTTTGCATAACATAAGTAAGTAAAGCTTGAACGAATGACTTGGCTAAAGTAAGCTGACCTGAAAAAGAAAGGGTATTTCTCTTTCAATTACTCAAGTGTTGGTGAACTTTATCAATTAGAAACTAATAAGATTACTTGGAAACACGATCATGATGTATAGAAATCTCAAGATATTTTCCTAAAATTCTAGTTTTCTCGAACCCCAACACACTTGATATCTGTTTCAGATGCTGCCAGTTAATATAATACACGTGTGTTGTCCTAACTAACTTTTTGTCCTGAGAAACCACAAAAAATATGTAGAATCTAGTTAATAACTGCCACTGGCTCTGCTAATGCTGCCAAATAACATTATTAGAGGAAAATACACGTATGTTCACCAATTATGCCATTACTGCATGCAACTGCAAGACAAGAATCTTCGTGATCGTCTTATATGAAACATTACATAAGGAAGTAACTGTCTTCATTTTAGGGATGAGAGTAATAAGTGTGGTGTTACTATCCATTATCTGATTAGGATCTGCAGTAGTCTTTTCAATCAGCTTGTAAAAAGATTCTCTTGCAATGTTCCAATTAGCTTTGTAGAAGTCAGCTTGTAAACCATCCTCCTATGACGCCTTGAACCTACCATAGAAAAATAAGACCTTTCTAATTTTCTCTTGAGAAACAAATGTATTTACTATACATAAAAAAAATTACATAATCTTTTTAAATCTGTATAATTACATAAAAATGTAAATTTATTTTATACCACCATGGAATTAAAAAAAGTATAATCTTTTTTATATAACTAAGGAAAAAGAAAAATATTTATATAATATTTTTGAAATCTCATAAATAATTATATAATAATTTACTCATTATTTTATCTTTATTAGGTATCGTGATTTCTTCCATTGCCCAATTTCCATTCCTATAATTATATATGAGATTGCTAATATATTTTTACCTATTTTTTAATTGGAATGTATTAGTACCTTACACCAATTGTTTTGGACAAAATAATCAGTCATCTCATTTGTTAAAATAAATTAATATAAGGATATTTTGGCAAATAATAATTTTTTACACATTCACCTATCTCTCTCTTCTAACATTTATTATATATCGCTTTTTTCTCTCTCTCCTCTCACCAACATTAAATTTTCCAATATTCTTCTTTCTCAATAACAATATAATTATAAATAATAGTTATTATAATAATACTTAATAAATTATAATTTATGTTAAATATACTATACATATTAATGTAATTTACACTAGGGATGACAACAAAGCAAGTTGAGGGTGGATTTGGCTCTCTTCGTCCCTGAAAAATGTGGGGGCATAGGTGAGAGTATAAAAAAGGTGGGTATGCAATTTTAATCCACATCCCCGTCGGGTATTTTCGTATTCGGATATTCCCACGAGTATCCCGATATATTATTTTTATAATTGAAATTTACTTATAATTTATTAAATAAATTATATTTAAGTTATTAATTATATTTAATTTATTAATTAATTAAATAAATTATACATTAATTATATCTTTATTGTAATGGTTCATAAGGGTGTGGACTTATATACATACAGTAAAAATATATGTATGGAGTTTTATTTCACATAGAAGCAGGGCAAGGACGAACAACACGTGTTTTTCTTGTCAAAATCAAGGCGAAGACAAGGCAGTACCTACGAGACAAGTATGATTGTGATTCTTTTTATATTTATTTGAATTTTTTTTTAATTGAAAATAAAATATTTTAATTATTGTGATAAAAATTATACTTAATTATTATTTATGATTATATTAATATTCTACGTTAATGTGAAATAAGATAAAATATGATTTGAAAAATTAATGCTGCTGAAATAGGAAAGAGAAAAAGAATGATGATAATAAATGATAGAAGAAAAAATAAGTGAATATGTAAGAGAAATGGTTATTAGCAAAATATTTATAAATTATTTTATTTTAACAAATAAAGTGGTTGATTATTTTGTCCAACACAATTGTTGCATGAAAACACAAGGGTTTATGTATTCACATTTCTATCTTGATATATTATAACAATTTTAGGTTTCAATTTAATATATTTTATAATAACATGAGAAAATATAAATAATTCACTGTGTTATTTTGCATATAATAATTTTAGTTTAATATGTTTTGAGATATATTTTGTTAATTTATATATATTTTTTATGTATGGTAACATGATAGAAACATATCATATCATTAATGAATATGACAAATTTGTCATTAATTTGAAAAAATTGAAAGAAGAAAGAATTTGAATAGAATTTAAAATATTATTGTGTCTATCTATTTGCATTTTTATTAAAAATATTTATGATTAAAGATATAAACATTGCTTAAGGATTGATTTGTAGTAAAATAGAAGTGTGAAAATGTTTATTTATTAATATTGAACAATTGATATTATCATTAATAATCATAAAATGTCCTATTCATAAAATGTGAATACCAAAATATCCTATTTCTATTCATATATATATATATATATATATATATATATATTATAAATTGCGAATACCAAAATATCCTATTCCTATTAATATTGTGTTTAATCACAATCCTTGATTTAAATAACTTTTAAAATAGTAATTGATAAAATCAACAAATTTATCATATATAAATAGTTGTGATAATTAACGGTGTATAATTATTTTTCTCTATATATAATATAATATAACATGATAGATTATTTATTATAGGACAATTATTTATAATAAGTATAAATATTTTAAAATATTTTTTTTAAAATTATAAGATTGATATAATAATAAAATTTATATACAAGAGATTGAGAAGTCATTAATTGTTACCATGTGTATTATTGAATATAATATCTATTATTTTATTTTATATTTTTGTTTTCTTTTTCTTTTTCTCGAATTTAGCGATTTTGGTTATCCAAATGTAAACTCCGTTCTGCATTTCGCCATAAAAGAAAACACAAAAAAGAATGAACAGTGGAGAGAACAGGTTTGAGCTTGTTTCATGATTTTCTTCTATGGTTTCTGCATTTTCGTTCTCTTGTTTCTAACGAAGTGAGTACTTTGTTTCTTCACACCACTGTATTTTTTTTTCAAAGCCTATGGTTTTGGCCTTTCGGATTTTATAGTATTATCATTCAATTATTTAATTTAATATACTTTATCGGTGACAAATCTGTATTTAATATACCTAGGGTTTCTGATGTAGTAGTATTGAAGGTTTTACGTTTCTGATTGTTTACCTCTGTTAAAGATTGTATTTTTATACACTTGGTAATTGAGCTACTAATACTTGCCTCGAAGCATAGAGTATGGGGATTTTTATTTTTTTATTTTTTGCTTTACCTTTTGTTAGTTGTTAATTGATATGATTGTCAATGCAGGATTCTTGTGCTGTGTCGTTTTGGATTTTCCATGTGAATAAAAATCACAAACTGTTGTGAATTCTTGGTGCAATGTTAAAGTTCTGCATTTGCCTATTGGATTTAAGGAATTGCTGTTATAGCAAGACAGAAAGAAGGGTATTTGGATAAACTAAAAGCTTTCTCGGGAGATTAGACACTTCCGTCTAGTGTTTCGTACCTGTCAATGTGATGAATGACAAACCTTTGTGACTACAAATTACAAGTTTCTATTGAATGGGTTTGGTGGGAATTTTGTGTTCTTCCTTATTTCTTTTTATCCCAGTTGAGTCTACTGGCAGAGCAGGGAATTTGTGGTTCCAAAACTTAGGTGTGGAGTCAACTGGAACTATGAGTTTGACGGTCTTCAGTGCGAGTATATTTGTGCTTGTTGCTCTTGTTCTCTCCATGTATTTAGTATTTGAGCATTTAGCCGCCTATAATCAGCCTGAGGTGCTTCCTGTTTTCTTTTTTAACTGACTTGGTTATTTCACCTCAGTGCTCAGTGTTTTATTGCCCTTTCCTTTCATAATATTGTATATACTGATAGTTTTTTTTTTTTTTTCTTTTTCAATTTTACTTACAGGAACAGAAATTTTTGATTGGTCTCATTTTAATGGTTCCTGTTTATGCCTTAGAATCGGTAAGAGGCGCTAACTAAATTGCCATATTCTATTTGTTCTGTTTATATTACATTGTTTTCTTTGTATTTTTGATATTTTACCCAATAAATGAACATCCATGTTTTTCTTTTTACTGTGTGCAATCTAAATGTTTTTCATCTTGCCACTATTTTCATTTTTGTGTTATTGGATAAGCATAGTTGCTAGCTCGTGGCAGTAGGTTAGATTATACTGGTAGCAGATGTTGTTTAATTTGTGTACTTTTTCAGCTTCAGGATCAATTGAATTTGATTTTTACATTAAGAACTATTTAGTTGTGTAATGTGTAAGAGTTTATTTATCAATTTATTTGACTATCAAATTAAAATACTGTACTTTTAACTTGTTCACTTGAATCTTTTGGGTTGTCATGGACTCATGGCATGAGTGAGCATGGCCTACTCGAGGATCCCTACTCCATAGAATTTATTCAAGAATTGAACAATGCCCTGTCCCAGACAGATGCAACTCAGTTCCACTGTTCTGCCCCTTGTGGATTGTTCCCTTGCATCTTTATGTAGAGGGACTTGGTTATTTTGAGAAAGTTATATTATCAGAGAAAGATCTGCAAGATCTAATTGATCGATTGATACTTAAATGAACAACTACTTCCTTTTTATTCATAATATACTACCAGATCTTGTTCTCCAATGTGTAATACAAATTTCAGAAAATATTGGCTTTATTTTCGCACAAGGACCATCAACACTGAGTTGCAACAAGCATTAATATTAGTATTTCTGTTAGCTATACATAATCCAGTTCTTAATCTTTTTATTTTATGTTTCTTTTTTTTAATAGAATGTAATAAGTCGTTCTTAAGTTCTGGTATTTACATGATGCAGTTTTTGTCAGTATTGAATTCGGATGCAGCATTTAACAGTGAAATTATCCGGGAATGCTATGAAGCTTTTGCATTATACTGCTTTGAAAGATATTTAATAGCTTGCTTAGGTATGTCAAACGGATTTTATGCCCAAAAAAGTTTCATTAACTGTACCTATTGTTTGTTTTTAATTTGTATATATATATTCCAAAAATGCCAAATGTTGAGATCTTTAATAGAATTTTCCTGTTCTCATCCTTTCCTCAAGTTTCAAGCTTTGTCAAAATATATGCAATATGTGAGGCCTGAATGTTATTACTCATGACTAGAAAAACAAGTGACACTTTTCAAATTTATTTGTAGGTTGAAATTTGTTATGTTGTAATGCTCTTTACCATAATATTTTATATTTTCTCTTATAGGTGGTGAGGACAAAACAATTCAATTTATGGAAAGTATGAGCCTAACAGAATCCAGCTCCAGCATTCCTCTTCTAAAAGAAGCATATTCCTATGGAGTTGTAGAGCATCCATTTCCCTTAAATCTCTTCTTGAAGGATTGGAATCTAGGCCCTGAGTTTTATCAATCTGTGAAAATTGGCATTGTACAATATGTAAGTATGATTTTGTTAAATTGAGTAATTTATAGATGCCTTCCCCTAAACCTTACACTAGCAGTTTCTATGTGAGGTAAATGACTCTTGTTGCTCACTAAAATATTCATTGCAGATGATACTGAAGATGATATGTGCGGTACTGGCAATAATTCTCCAATCTTTTGGTGTTTATGGAGAGGGGAAGTTTGAATGGAAATATGGGTAAGATTATATTGTCTTGTGTCTTGATCTTGTTTACATGTGTACTGTTTGGTTATTGATGGAGAATTTAGTGATTCTTGTATCTCCTATCTCTATAAGATTTGTGGAGAATTTGGTTATTAATGGTATGATATAAAAGCCTGCATGACCAAGTGGTTAGGAGTTAATGCCATTATTATTGGGTATTTAAGCCAAATGAAATCTAAATATTGCATTTGGAAGGCAAACAAAATATAAAATCATTCACGAGAATTTCCGATTATTATATATATATATATATATATATATATATATATAGATAGATAGATAAATAGAGAGAGAGAAGGGATCTACTCACTTCAAGAGTAATTATAGTGTAAGAGACTTACTCTTAACTATTTCATTTTCTTGAAATCTAATGATGGTAATAAGTAATTAATATCAACTATTAGATTTTAAAAAATAAATGAAGAGGATGAAGAGTAAGTCTGTTAAACTTACTCTTGGAGTAAATGGATGTTTTCCCATATATATATATATATAGAGAGAGAGAGATCAAGTGATTTCAAGAGTAACTCTAAGAAAGTTATTTTCCATCCTCATAATTTATTTTCTTGAAATCTAATGAATAACTATTCTTAACTATTAAATTTTAAGTAACTTTAAAAGAGTTACTCTTGGAGTAAGTTGATCTCTCCAAGATGAATATTGATGATCATATCTTTTACTCGATTGGAGGAAGGGGTGCAGAATTGGTAGCAGTAGTTTTTTATCCCATTGAAGTCTGATTTACTGTTGTTCTTGTAGGTATCCCTACTTGGCACTAGTTCTTAACTTTAGTCAGACATGGGCACTATATTGCCTTGTACAGTTCTATGCTGTTATTAAAGATAAGTTGAAACCAATCAAACCATTGGCGAAGTTTCTAACTTTTAAGTCAATTGTCTTCCTTACCTGGTGGCAAAGTGTGGCTGTTGCATTTCTTTTTTATATGGGAGCTTTTAGGGGATCATTGGCTCAAGAATTGAAAACTCGTATACAAGACTACATCATCTGTATAGAGGTATGCTGCTTTTGCTACTTATAAATTAAATTTATATTATATTCTCTAATACAGCATTATTAAATATTTAGATTTTAAGGTGTATTGATATATTCTATCATTTATGTTTTTGCTTCTTGAACGAGTATAAACTTTATTCATTATCATTTGTAATCTATGCATGAAAATCATAGGTCCATGTCTCAAATATGGATATTTGAGTTAGACAGACATGTCAAGCTGAGTGTTGTATATCTGTATTGTATATGATTGTGCATAAACACATTATTATTATTTCCTCTTGTTTCTTCTGCATAAGTGTGATATAAGGTCTCTACAGGGTGCCTGTGCATTGCACATGCCACACAGGCTACTGTGATATTGGGAACCCTATACTTAAGCAGGGATTAACATCCATGTTTACCCCATTTTTGAGTTTGTAAAAATTCATTTTAACATTTTGTACTTTCACCTCCATTTTGGCCTTTTGGGCAACTGAAACATTTGAGTTTGAAATGCTTGATTATTCACTCATCATTCATGCAACACACCCTTGATAGTGTTGTGTTGCTCAACCTCACATGCCCTCTCTCACTCGCAGGCCTTCTCTTGTCATTTTTCATTTGTGTTGTTCACACACCCTCTGTTGAGTCTATTCATTTTTTTAATAATTAGTGCTATCATCTTCCTTTATTTTTTAATAGATTTTGTGTTTTAAATGATGACTTTTGATTAACAACTATGAATGTGTTTGATTTTGGATAGTTCTTTATCTTTGAGCATTTATTTTCTATATGCCATACTGCTATCCGACTAGAGATTGTTATCGTGAATTGATAGTATGGATGACAATCAAAATAAATTAATGAACTATAAACTGGTAACGTCTGAATATGGAATATATATATCTGTGTAATTTTTTTTACAAGTGATCATTATAGCCAGCTTTTGTTTTTTATCAATTTTTTGCATTATTTAAGCAAACTGTTTTTTCTGGAAGCTGGCAAAACACTTATGTGTGAGCATTAATTCATGGTAGAGTAATTAAGCCCTAAAGGATGTGCTTGTTTAGTTGTTTTATAGTCTTATATCCCTGCCTCCCTGGTCCTAAATGTCTGGGGATGAGGCAACATGCGTATAGATGGAAATATATTTTCGAAGGACTTCTGTGGTACATGAAGTGATCATTCATGAACCTCAAATATTAAATATTACGTTGGATTCTATTTTCTGGAGTTTCTTTTTTGATCAGTAACTGCTTTGCTATACAGTTGAGACAGGCTCATTCTGGTTACTTTACTCAAGCCTAGACTGATTAGCTGTTGTATGTAAAGTAGTATGTTCAGTTAGATTTCTTCCTTTTTATATGTTATCTTTGTATATTGAAACTTTATAAATTCTTGAGTGTATTTTGCTTGAAACAATTCTTCAATTTAAGTTCTGGAAGATTTTTCATGTGGTTGATCATAAAATTTGTGAGCAGATGGGTGTGGCTGCTGTTGTGCACCTTTATGTCTTCCCAGCAGAACCTTACAAAAAGGGAGAGAGATGTGTCCGTGATGTAGCAGTGATGGCCAACTACGCATCGCTAGGATCGCCTCCAGACCCTGAGGAGGTTCGAGACTATCAGCGCCTGTGGCTGGGAGCACATAACGAGAGAGAAAAGCCTATGAAATTTACCCGGAGCGTTTGTGACGTGGTTGTTGGAAGCGGTGAAATTGTGAGATATGAACACTTAACCAGTTCAACCTTTATCTTTTCCCCTTAGGGCCTATTCAGAAAATTTTCTTCAAAAACACTTTTAGAAGAAAAGAGTCAAAAGAACATTTTACAAGATGTGAAACTCTTAGACTTTCTTTCTGAAACTCTTCCTTGATTGGTTGGTTAGATGGTGATTTCTTTTTAACGACTTTCTCTCTCTCAAAAATGAATGATTTTCAATAAATTCTAACCAATCCTTTGACATTTTAAAAAAGAGTTTGGTTAGTATGTCTTGAAGTAAAAGCTCTCTGATATGACATTTCTAAAAGACACGAGACATTTTACAAATGAGAAATGGTAGCGAAACTCTAACATTTTTTAGACTCTTCCAAGGTTGGTTGGTTCCACTTTATATGAAATGAAAAGTATAATCCACTAAAATCGGTGATTTTCAATACATTTTAACGAAACATAGATGAGATCCGATAGAGTCTTACAAGCATTGTCAGATATTAGCTTATAATAAGTTAATTTTAGCTTAAGGAATGTTTTTTTTTTATTTTCTTTTTTTGTAATTTGGAACTAGTTCTAGATAAACTTAAGAATAATTCTCTGGCTCTTATATGCCCTTTTATGTTTCAGATTGTTGATGACATGAAATTCACAGTTTCACATGTGGTGGAACCTGTTGAAAGAGGCATTGCAAAGATAAACAAAACCTTCCATCAGATTTCAGAAAACGTGAAACGCCATGAGCAGCGGGTGCGAAACACCAAGGATGATTCTTATCTTGTTCCCCTGCAATCACGAACGCCAGAATTTTCTGACGTTCGCGATAATATGGTTGACGGAAGTGTCAGTGATAGTGGCTTGCCCGGTGGAAAGCGCCACCATCTCAAAACCAATTCAGCAACCACCAGAAGTAGAAGATAAGGTTTTTCCTAATAGATCAATGTATATATCCTATAGAGAAATGTTACCGAAACTGTTTATGATTTGTTAAAATTTATTAAAAATCATCAATTTTAGGATAGAGAGAAGCGAAACTTACTAAAATTGATGATTTTGAATAAATTTTAACTAATCATAAAAATGGTTTGGGAAAAAGAGTGTTAGTCACACAAATCGACGTGAAATTTTAAATTACGTCGTTACATTTTGGTGAATTGCTGAAATGTAAGTGTACATATCTAACGTGAGGTGACTAAGGTATATTGAGACACAAAATAATACCCACATAGGTGGTATGCATCATCTGTAGTACTCCTGGAAATAGATGTTAAAAGGGATTCTTTTTTTAACAGAAAAACACATCATCACATCTTAAGTATCAATGTTGGGACATTCGTTGGTCATCTTATGCATTTTGTATAAGTTTATAGTTGTATTACTTGTCTTATTTATGTTAATAATTAAGCCAAATATTTATATAATATTGATAGTATTAGTTCATTAATATAAGAGATAAAATCCTAGTCAAACTGAAATAGGAATGATTAATATGTTTTTAGTATGATTGAATTTTGTTTTGGTTTTCTAATAGTTTTTAAATTATTTGGTAGTAGATTGTGTTACTTAACCAAATGATTTTAGATTTGAATTCTAGTTGTTATTTTGGATATGAAACAAAGCAGTTCTTTTTTATGTGTGTTTTCTTTTTTTGTTGAACTGGGAATTGGGGGAGGACATGGAGAGATGAATAAAACTAATTTAAGTGAGAGGGCATGATGACCTACCTGTTAAGAATGCATAAAATAGAAAGACATATATAATAAACACTGGCGAATGACACGTTGGACACAAGTCATTAATTCATTATTAAGAGACAATTATAAATAAATAAATAGAATAGAACTTCACTAATTCATTTTTGGATTTTAAATTATTATATTGCATGATTAAATAAAACATAATTTTTTCTTAATTGTAGATAAATACTTAAATAATCAGTTTTAAAATTTTTAAAATCTATTTTTTTTTAAAAAATATTTTTTTTTGGTGGGTTGGTGAACTAACCCATATAATCCACTAACTTATGGGGGGCTATGTGGGACTAGCAAATCGAGCAAGAAAATTGAAGGATTTTAAAATATTCACATTTAAAAAAACATCTATTTTTTAAAATATTTTTTTTATCCTTAATATATCCTTAATCCTAATTTTTTTAAATATTTGCTTCTCCTTGAGCTGCTACCTCCTTTTTTTCTTCTTTCTTCTTAAAACTTTTTTCTCTTCTTAACCCCTACCATAAAAAAAATTGCAATTTTTTTACCTTTCTGAAGAAGGGTCTTCAGAGAGGTAATTCTTTTGCCTCTTTAGAGACCCTCTTCCAGAGAGGTAAAAAAAATTGTTTTGCCTTCTTCGTAGAAGACGAGAATAATATAGTTTCAATTTTTTTTTTGCTACAATTAATAAAAACTGAATAACAATTAACAACAATAAATAATTTAATTAATAAAAATAAATAGTTTAATTTAAAATATTTTTAAAATTATAAAAGAAAATTATTAATAATTTAATTACCAATTTAATGATAAATAATTTGATAAATGAAAAATTAATTCAAAAAAATATATTAATAAACATTATTTTGAAATATAATAAACTTAATTAAAAAACAAACAATGTAAGTAAATTTAATTAACCAATAAATAATTTAATTAATTTTAATTAAACCATAAACAATAAAAAATACCTCAAAAGAAAATCTTTTTATTCTCTTGAAAAGTCTCTTTAGAGAGCAAACTGAAAAGTGCTCTTTAGAAAGACAACTTTTTTTGCTCTCCGGGAGGCTCTTCATAAGTAAAAAAGAACAAAATTTTGAGAGAGACAATTTTTATTTATTTCGGAGAGCCTTATCTAGAGAACAAAAAATTTTGCTTCTTTTTCATTCCAAAACACTTCTTCTAAAGAAGATAAAATAAAAAACATAACTTTTATAAAAGATTTAATAAGGGGGATGCACATTTTTTTATAGTAAGTAGTTGCTATTTGCAATTTTAGTGGGTGTTATTTCAAAATTTCAAAGTTAAAATGAATTGGGTTGAACTTGTCCATATTTTTTTGTGGGCTAAAATGCGCTTTGTCCTCATGGAACGGGTCAATATATTTTGACACTTCTGTATACAACCATAAATTTCAAGAATTTGAATTGACATTTATTAAATTTTCAATTCCTACATGGTGGTGGATAAAATACTAATATATTCTTAATGATTTTACTCTCCAGTAATGGTGACTAAACAAATTTACAATTTTTTTTACTTTTTCAAAAAATTTTGCAATTTTTTTTTATTTCTCCAACCATATACTGTTGGATAGTAAAAAAAAAAAGCTCAATTAGTGTTCAATTAAAAATTATGAGACTTGAAAGGAAAAATAATGTTCAATTAAAAAAAACTCAATTAGTGGAATATGTCTTTTATTATTTATTTAAAATAAAAATTAAAAAATGCTCAATTAGCATGAGATTGTTTCCGTTTGATTATTAATTTTGAGATTCAATTTTAAATACATGATTATTTAGTTTTAAATACATAATTGTTTCAAATAAATACTATTATAACTCCTAAAAATACAAGTTTAAAGAAAAACTTAATTAGTAGTTAATAGATTTTTTATCTTTATAATTTATTAATATATGAATATATTGAATATTTTCTTGAAAAATAATATATAAATATATTTAATATTTTCTTGTTTAAGTGTGCAATTTAATTTAAAATTTGAAATAAATATTGTTTTAAATAACTAAAAATATTTAAAATAAATATTATTTTACTTTTTATAATTAAATTTATTTAAATTTTTAATTTATAATTTACTAAATAAATTGAGATATGTTATAATATATTTTTTTAAATGAAAAGCGCAACTAAAAAAGAGAAAAGAAGTAAAAAAATAAATTAGTGTGGAATTGTCTTAGTTGATTATTAATTTCGAAATTTGAAGATTGAAATAAATATTGTTTTAACTTGAAAATTTGAAAGTTGAAATTTGAAATAAATATTGTTTTAACTTTGAAACAAATGTTGTTTTAATTATTGTTTTAAATTTTATAGTTAAGTTATTTAAAATTTAAATTATGTTAATTTATAATTTTAAAGATAACTTGAGTTATGTTATAATATTTTTTTTAAAGAAATGAAAGTCGTGGCTAAAAAAAGGAAAAGAAGTACAAAAAAAGTTGTCATTTGTTTATATTTTTTTTTTCTCAGTTCAAATAAACGTATTTGAAATACTTGTTTATGATATTTTTGTTTTTTTTTGTTTTCTTTGATATTGTCCTTATTTTGTCTTTAATACTGTATTTAAAAATTTTTAGTTTAAATATCATTATAGTTAATTAACTATTTAATAATTATATTGACTTTTCATTTTAATTTATAATTTTGAATTTTTTTTACTCTTGACAATAGTTTGCGAGAGAGTAAAAAAAATTTTAATTTCTTTTCTACTATCGACAATCGTTTGTCATAGAGTAAAAAAGTTTACAAATTTTTTAAGAAAATGTAATTCATTAAGAAATTAAATAATTATACTAAAAATAAGAAATTAAATTACTCTGCTAAAAAATTAAAAAAAAATTATACTAGACTAACCAAATATTTAATTAAATAACTATATTAAATATGAAATTTATTAAGTAAATTAATATAATAAACATGTAATAATTATAATAAAAATAATAAATTAAATAAATATGTTAAAAATAATAAATTAAATATATTAAAAAATAATTAAATTACTATACTAAAAAAATAAGAAATTAAATAACTATACTACATGTAGGTAACTAGACAAACCAAATATTTAATTAAATAATTACACTAAACACATAATTCATTAAATAAAGTAATTTGAAATATATATTAATTATAATGAAAAATAATAAATTAAGTATAATAAAAAATAATTTAATTACTGTACTAAAAAAATAAGAAATTAAATTACTATAAAAAATTAAATAATTATACTACATATATACACTAATTAAGAGGTAATGAGAGAGGACAGAACAAAAAATAAGAAGAGAGAAAGGAGAGAAAGAATCAAATAGAAGATAAAAAAAAAGAAGAGAATTTAGATTTTTTTTTTTAAAAAATAAGTATTATTTTAAATTATAATAGATATTAATTCAAATTTCCTAACATTCAAACCAATTAAGTAATTGGACTAATCATATAAAACCATGGTTAAATGTGCCTTGTAAATTCGAATATTTTCATTTTTAAAACCTTTTCAAACTAAATAAAAAAAAACCATCGTGTAAATAAAAAAATTGTAAATTCCAATCAAATAAATTAATTGAACAATCCAGTATGATAAACCTTTTGTTTTTATCAATAAAAAACAATACAGATTCAATATCGGGTTATTAAATTTTTCTGCAGAATTTTGTAAATCAGATTTTGTGCGATTCATAATTTGAATAATTCAGGAAATATCACAAAGCTGTAAAGATGAAGTTTCATATTCTAAACAGATCTTGCAGAACAGAACTTTAAAAACATAGTTTGAACAATGTCTTGTCCAATTGAATCTCATTTGCTTGCAACGTAAAGAATTTTAAGGTAATCCATGTTGATAAAAATTGTCTACTTTATTTAGCATGCACCAATTAATTACACCATCTTGGTAAACAATGTCTATTTTATTTTAACATTTCCACGTTAAGCTTTAACTTCAAAATAATTTTTGAGGAAAAAAAATGTGGAAAAACATAAAATAAGTGTAATATCACTTGCATTTTTTATTTTTTCCCTGAATTTGTTTTCCCAAATTACAAGAATTATTTGTTTTTGGTCATGATAAAATTATCAGGGGAGAGGAAGCACAAGTTTTGGGCCGTGATGACGTTTGATGATTGGACTGGGCCTTTCGGATAAGTAAGTACCACTGTTAATAACAACACATAATAGGGGTAAATCTGTCAAATAGCCAATGGGCTTTCCAAATAGCGAATTAGGGTTTCTCTGTTTTCTCCTATATAACCAACTCTTCTACTTTGCCTCTTCACTCATTCTTCCTCAAATTCCTCATATTTCCTATTCTCTCATTTTTCTTTTGATTTTCATTTCGCATTTGTCAAAATTTTCATTTTTATTTTCACAGTGAGTTTTACTTATGGGCTATGATGAGTTATAGAGATTGTCATGCACCACTCTGATGTTTCAGTGCTGATAAGTTTCTCAACCCATTCTTTCTGAGCTCTTTTGCTTTCATAACGATTGTTTTTTTGGTATTTTTTAAATTAATGGTTTTTTGTTAATTTTTTTTATCAATGTTTGCAAGTGCTGTGTGATTGAAAACCAAATTGGATATAGGTACCATGTGATGGGGGTTTGCTAACCCTAACCATGATGCGGACCGTACTGCTTTTTTAGCATTTGGGGATAAAGTTCTGGTTTCTGATGGTTCCTTGTTCTTGGTTCAATTTTAGTGTTTTCTTGTGATTTTGTAAGTTGCATTGGATTTGTTTGTTAAAATGTCAGAACATCATTTTGAGTTACTCCGTTGTATTTTCCATTCCATGGAAGAGTTTGTACTTGTAATTTTAATCGACGTTCTTACAGTCGAAAGTTTTCATTGAGAGTGAATTATTGGTGGCTGATTATGAATGTGAGTCAATGTTTTAAGTTGCTACTTGTGGCTTTTGTGATTTTCTGCATGTGCAAATGTGATTGTTTGAAACTGTTTTATAGTGATTTGCATAATAAAATGATCATCAGGGATTAATTTGGATGAAACTTTTTGTATTTATGGTTGATTCAATTCACTTTTATGTTTGACACATAGGATGAAAATTTGAGAATTCCCTGTGAGGAAGACCTCCCAAAAATTGATAGGAAGTGCCGTATGACACTCTAAACGCAGCGTTTATTCAAAGAATTTTCTCATCCTCCAATGCCAATATTGGTCGAGAACGTTCTCTGTAGATGCTGTGTGTGTGATTTGAAATGGGTCTCTGAGGGTTTTGTTGGTAATCTTGTTTTAGTTAGTAGTGATTTTTAGGGTTAGATCTTCTTTTTGTTTGTAGTGACTGTTGGGGTTAGGTTCAATGCCACGTCGCTGGTAGCCATAAGTGAGCATTGACCAGCGATGCTATGATTGGACCAAAAACAAGAGTGAATTTCATTTGTTTCGCATCTTGATAGGAATCTGCGGATTTCAAACCTTATGATCTGCGGGGCCGTTTTATGCGATTACAATTAAGATTCTTTAAAGATAATTTTTTAGCAAATTTGTCTTCGAGTGGTTGTTTGAATTTATCCTTAAAGTTCTCAAATATATTAAACTTTGTGAAACAATATACTAATTTGTTTGAAATTTTTTCAGCATCTATAAATGAAGTTTTTCTGTTTTTATTCTTATGGTTGTTGTGTGTTTCATGAAGCCGATGAGGATTTGTTTGAATTGGAATTACCGTCTGAACAAATTTACCTTGATGTGAATTTCTGGCTTACTGAGGCTTCCTATTGGTTCATTATTTTACTTCTTTAATGTGTTGTGTATGTTTTTTGTCGTGTTGGCCATTTGCACTTTTTAAACTTATGCAAGGTTTTATTTTCTGTGTTAAATGTTGTTTATTTTTTATTTTAATGTGAGGTCAATAGTAATATAAATTTCCAAATAAACACCCTTTTATGCTTCAAAAATTCAGTTATGGATTCTAGAGTAGTGTTAAAAATATATGGTTTCACTTTACATTGCGGATTTTCATTAATGTTGGAAATTTTGTTTGTATGAAACATTCTATGGGTTGAAACAACTTAATTGTTTTATAGAATTTTTTCAATTTAGTCTATAATTGATTCTTATATTTGAGTGTTCTATAACTTTTAAAATAAAATTTGTTTTAATTTTAATAATTGTACAACTATAATAATTTTAGTCCACGTTAAAAGATGATTATTTTCTCCTTCATTCACAGTATAATTTGAAACTAAATAGTCAGTTAATTAAGTAACATGCAGGGGACAAAATAATACTTTAATTGGAAAAACATCTATAAAATAATTAAGTTTTGTTTATAGCAAAACAAAAATGATCTACCATTGGAAAAACATGTATAAAATGATTATATTAATTAAATTAAATAATTTATATTATGTAATTTTAATTATATAGTTTATTTATAGAATAATTTACAAAGAATAAAAAAATATTTAAAATTGATATTTTTATAAATAAAAATACTTTAAATATAAAATAACTATAATGTTGATAGAAAAAATGCAAACATGATGATTGAATATAGGATAAGAATACTTCACACTCAGATAGACTCTCCAACATTCAAATTAAAAAAATCTCTCCCCAACGACCACCACTTTTTTCCTCACCCCAAGGTCACTTTCCCTCTTTCCTTTCATGTTCTCTTTCGCACTCATGATCCCTTTCTCTCCCGGTCACCTACAGCTATCATGGTACCGCTGCTCATTTCTGAGCCATTTGTGTCTTGCTGACCTCCGCCAAGCCTTTCTGTGTGTAGCCCTTTTCCTTCTTTTCTTCTATTGTAAATAAGTTTTTGATTTTTATGAATGATTGTTGCCATGTACAATCATTTATTTTATGGTTTATTTGTTTATCTGTTTGTTGTTGAATGATGGTTTTTGTTGTTGATTTGTTATTTTGGATTGATTTTAGAGTTGTTTTTTAGTT
This sequence comes from Psophocarpus tetragonolobus, assembly GCA_037954015.1. Taxonomy (NCBI): domain Eukaryota; kingdom Viridiplantae; phylum Streptophyta; class Magnoliopsida; order Fabales; family Fabaceae; genus Psophocarpus; species Psophocarpus tetragonolobus. Next base: position 28,254,645 of record CM075695.1, on the reverse strand, counting down.
TGTTATTGGTTTGAGTAGGTATACACAAGAGACAATTAAATATCTTTCTGGGAAATGTGTTGATGTTGAGTGTTCTTGATCTTGATTCCAAAAATAATGGTTAAGATCCACATTTAGAGATTTAGAGATCTCTGAGTTGGAATAAATCTATCCATTATTTTTGAAGGCAACAATTATGGTATCCAAAGTCAATAAACCCTTTCTAAAAAGCACCAATTGAAAGTTATGAATTCCTTATGTTCAAAGGACCATAACTGTGGTTGATTTAGGCAAATTTGGATTGAAAGCAACATAGGTAAATTTGGATTGAAAGCAATGTAGGCAAAAGGGTTTATTCACTTTGGATACCAGAGCTAAAGACCTCTCACAAATGTTGTTTAGAGTCTATTTGACTCATCTAAATACAACCAAAATCTCTCAACATACTCATTCAACACTTTTGCCTAGAGTCTTCTTGACCTTATGACACACAGTTATCGTCTAAGTATATTTCTTATTGTGGATTATCAAACCACAATATAAAACAATTATGTACCCCCAATTGTGATTGTGAAGTATTAATATTACATTGACCTTATCGGTATCAATATCTCATATGCATTACAACATAATTATGATTAACATCATATTCAACAACTAACATCGTTTTCACATAATACACAACAACACTTCAATTCATTCATTTTATCAAAATCAACATTTACAAAAAGGCAACACTTCATACATTAGTACTACCAACACAACTAATTTCACATAGTCAATGTTCTCAATTTAAAAGTTCAATCAATCATATTCTATCAACCTCACAACCCTTATAATTCTTCAACTAAAAAGCACAAATTTAGTTTTCTTTACTTATTTGCATATTCAACACAAAAGGGAAGGACCAACTCGGAAAAATTTCTCATAAACTTGACAAAAAACCTAATTTCAACAAGAATCTAAGAAATTAGAATTTTCAAAGGAATTCTCTTTTCAACAATATTTGAAAGTGAATAGAAAAAAGTTTGATGATTTATGAGTAACAAAGACAATTACTCAGAATTAGGAGCTATAGAAGCTAAGAAATTAAAATTTTTAAAGAAATTCTCTTTTCAACAATATTCAAAAGTGAATAGAAAAAGGGTTGATGATTCATGAGTAGACTTACCTACAAAGACAATTACTCAGAATTAGGAGCTATAGATTATGTCTGATTCTGTCAACCTGAAGTTGACCATTTAAGCATCTCAGAAGAAGAGATGGTGAGAGAGAATGAACAATGTTTTTTTTGGAAGAATTTCAGAAGAAGAAATACAAAAAGTAAAGAATAAGGAGTTTATACATAGTAGCAGAGGTGTATTTAGTAAAATTAGTTTGTTAAATGCAACCCTCCTTTTTGATAATAGATATTTTGAAAACTTCTTGAAAATCAACTAAAACCTTCTGAAACAAAAGAATAATAATTATTCTCACATTCTTATCCTTTTGCCATCAGCCAAAATTATCAAATATCAACCCAACTAATAAATCCATAACATCTCAAATCAATTATTAATTTAACTAAAAACTTAAATTTAATTTCTTTCACTATTTATTCTTCTATAAATTCATAACCTATTAAATAAATAGATTCTTACAATAGTATAGTAAAAAAATAAGAGATAATTGTATAATTATTATTTAACCGACACATACTTATCAATTACCGTCCAACCAATATGTGGCAACTAATGAACATTTTTTATAATATTTTATATCAACAAATATTGTGATACCTATTAAATTTTTACTTTGTTTAAGGTCCATAATAATTTTTTTTTGGTTGGTAAAACACTATTTAAACAATTTCTAATTTAGTCCATAAAATAATTTTTTGTTTGGTTTTAGTTCCTATTAATAAAAAAATAATTTTACTTTTAGTCTTTACTTTTAAGCACTACTAATATTAAGTGATATTTACAGTTCACTAACTTACCACGTTCTTAAAGAGTCTGAAGATGATAATTCTGTTTAATTTTTAAGATAAACTTTAATTTTAATCTCTTATTTATTGAAAGTTTTTTTATAATCTATACAATTTTATAAATAATTAAAAACACAATTTACCAAAACAATAATTAGTGTGGGTTATTTTGTTGGGCTTCGTGATAAGTTTTTGAATTGTTAACGTAACTATTACGTCTTAATTAACATTGTTTCTTGAAAGTAGGAATTAAAATCAGGCAAAAAAAAATTTATATCTCTTACCTCTAAAAATATTAAAAGTGAAGATAAATAAGTCATGAAATGCCTATTTTAAACCAGTAATAATAAATAATATTCATTAATTATTGCAAAAGAAATTGTAAAACAATGACATTATAATTTGATATAGTCTATATGGAAGCATGGTCACTTACCAAGAATTCAAAGTTAAGAAGCAATGAAATCAGATGAGAAAATGTTTCTATCAAAACAAAATTTCCTATTTCACACATAATCACCAAAACAAAAGGGAGTTTTTATTTTTTATTTTAAGAGACTAATTCTGTTGTTTAAATACATATTTTAGGGGATTATTTTGCAAGGCCATTTCATTAGCTCAGGTAAAAAATGCTATATAAATATAGAAAAACACTTTTACACTGTCAATGTAAAATAATTTTACACTAACAATTAATCACAACTCTTTATATATGCTAAGTTTGTTGACTTTACCAATTAATACTTTAAGAATAATTTAATCGAAAAGTTGTGATTAATTATCAGTGTAAAACTCTTTCATTGATAGTGTATAAGTGTTAAATTCGTATAAAATAACTGTTATATGGAACAAGTCCTACTGTAGAAACATAAAACCTGGATACATTCAAAATATTTATCCTGGTAACATACTAACATGTGTATCAACATTAAAGCAACAAAACACATGCCTTTCACAAGGCAACAAAACGTTTCTCTTTCAACCATAAATTTGAGTAACCGATAATTCAATATTTATCATTATTTCTCCTAAACAAAATTTAATGTTCACATCATTTATCAACAAATTCGTGCAATCTAAGTCAACATAGTTTGCATCTAATATCTCTATTTTGTTAATGTACAATTGTATAATTTGACTGTGTCATGTTTACTATGACCATGGGAGTTCACCAGGATAAGGAGTTGGTCCACAATATTTGAATAAACCTTCAATTTCAGGGCACCCATTGGGATAAGGAATTGATCGATGAAAGGGGTCACGCTTTAGTTTTTTGTTATAAAGTGAGCCTTTACATCCATATGGATCTCTTTGGAATTGAGTTCTAACCAATTCCTCACCTTTTAGTGCAGCTGCTTTTGCATTTGATGTAGCAGGAGTGCCGGCATAGAAGAATCTTGATTCTGGAAAGCCAATTGCAGATCGATGTAGATGCGCAAATCGTTTTTCTTTGAAATCATAGCCTACAACCTGTTCCCAGATTCAATAAATCAGATTGGAATATGCAACACTGTAAGGAAAATGTGACTAAGCCAATGTGTATGGAATCATAGTGGCCATCAAGCTAAGGTATAGATGCAAATGCAACAATTAAAGCCAAAATTTGTTAGTTCACTGAGATCCTTGTGTGCACATGTTCAGGAGAACGGTTAACAACACATTCTTTGAAATACTCTTTTAGATACACTCTATGATGGTTTGAAATTTATAGGAAACAAAAATTTACATGGGTCCTACTTATCATTAAATGGCTCTCCTAGTTGTCTTGTTTTCAATAAATTAAACTAAAAATAGAGTATGTGTTAAAAAGTATGTTGCTATCACTCCTCTTTATATAGTGCAATTGATAGATAACATCAATAAAATCAATATAATGTCAACTAGTTTTTCTAAATAATAATACCAATAAGAAGAACTACCATATGGTTCTGCCTTAAATATTACTCTCTCCATTTCATTTTATTAGTCGCTTAAAGTTTCTCACACATATCAAGACAAACAATAAATGAGCTAGTTAATAAAATACATTTCCTGAAATGCTCGATATATTATATTCATTAATAAAAGTAGTTGAGAATTTAAAAAGCATAACATTAAAAAGAATTTAAATTAATGATTATTTATTTAGGGTAATATCAGCATAAACTTGTAATTATTGCATTAAAAAAACTAAACATCGATTAATTTGAAAAATTGTAAAAAAGCTAAAATGACTCATAAAATGAAAATGAAGGGAGTAGTAATTAATAGTTCCTAGTTTCTTCTCATATACTCTACATGCTTAATATTTAGGCAACAAGGGGAACCTACACAGGATCATTAAAGATAACTCCATGTATATGCTGAATGCACATTAGTAACACATTTGACCAATGCAGGGTATTTCTCAGCAGCCATCACAAAAATCAGGGCAGTAAAAGCTTTTTTTTTTTTCAGGCAACGAACATTTGGCCACAGATTTAGATAAATTAATTTCCCTATTACTTTAACTATTCCACACAAATATTGACATTATCCATCACTATGCAAAAGCTAAAGAAGGCTTAACAATTCAAGTAAGGGTTACATACAGTTATATTTTGGGGATAGGTGCCAGTAAGCTCCCGGAATCGACAAACACTAAATAGAAGATTTTCAAAGCTGTCCCTTGCATGTTCCTCTGTAAGTGCTCTCCATTTCACACTTTCTTCTTTGCCTACACAAAAAAAATTATTTAATTTCTGATAAAAACAGTTTACTAGGGAAGCATATGCATATAAACTAAAGGTAAAACACTTTGTCATCCATATCTACATCCAGGACAAATTGAGATATATGACACCACTGAAATTCATCAAGCTAACATTAAAAAGTTATAGTAAAACTTTGAGCAACTAATGAAGTGGGATTCATTATTATGTATGAATTAAAATTTATAAAGCAAAGAAAAGAGAAATTTTATCAGTAAATAAAACAATATAGCAACTCAATGAATACTGCAAGAATTCTATCATCATATTCAAATGTTAATAGGTCAACACATAAACTAGTAATCAGAATGCAAGCAGTTGAAACCACAGTTGTGTTTTTCTTCCTAAGTCATTAACACAGCCAAGAAAACAGTTTTCTTGCACAAGAAAGTCTCTCTCTGTATTTAAAGGAAATTTCCCATGTTTCTATATGCTTTCAAATCACAGAAGTTGGAATCAAATAGAATGAGTACATTCAAGATACAGCATTAAAATCAAATATTGAAATTGGAGTTGCTTTTCATAAAGTCAACTCATCAGATTTTCAAATTTACATGCCTAATTCATACACCTATCCTATTTATGCATGGACAGGAGACTTGTAAACATAAAAAAGAGAAAAACAATTCTGCCAAAAATTAACAGATGGTATTTTAATAATTAATTTTGGATTTCCATCAGATATGATCTTGTTGGCAGTTCCTAAAGAGAAAAGATGATGATAAATAAATCAAGAAAATGGCAATTTAATTTACCAATTCTCATGTTCTATTTACATACATGGGTTGCAAAAGTGCAGCCCAAGACCAGCTAAAATCCCTCGCTAAACTATCATGTTCAATTATCTTTTATTGTGGCAATTTATAATTTGTTTTTGCTAATTCATGCCTCATACATAGTGAATAATACGCTAAACAGCAACAAACTATATATCCAAAGCAACTGCACCACCAAGCAGATGACAAATAATATGATAGAACTAGATGAGAAAATGATATCAAAATAGCAATCAATCCCCAATTTGTAGCTCAGTGGAGATGAATTTATATTACAGGAAAACAGAAATATAACTCAGGTATCTGAGAGGCCTTATTACATAATTTGTTAAGCATCCACTAACTCCCCACCCCCCCTATTTATTCCAGTCTTCTCCTTAAAAAAAATACTCACTCTGGTCCTTATTACAAGCCACTTGGATATCATTCACACACATCAATGAAAAGAATTAATATTGTTGATTTTATTGATATTTTAAACAAATGTTATTAATTTGTCAATTTTGCACTACTATAAAATAAAAACACAACTACTTAGAATATTTAATAGGGTAACTGGTGAAAACAAAATTCAATGTTGCATAGAAATTGTGCAATATGAAAAAACCACCAATTCTTTCAAAATTGTGAAATATGAAAGAACCATAATTATTTGCCCACTAAACATTTACTTCTGTTAATAAATCATCATGTCATGACTCTTAAAATTTTGTTAGCACTGTTCCTCTTACTGCTATAAACCTTCTTAATGGGTGATTTACTAACAGTATAGCAACACAATAAGGCAATTCTATTCTATTCCTTCTCCTTTGGAAATGCTTCCTAGCCTACAATCTCCAACAACAAACTTTGAGCAGCCATTAAAATTTCACAAATCAAACAATATGCTGCAATGCAAGTGCCAAAAAAGTTACAACAACTCACCAAACCATCCCTTTGTGTCTGCCACAGCCCAGTAACTCTGTGCCTCGCTGCGTGGACCGGCGTCTCTCCGAGTCTCTCCCCCACTGAAGAGAAGCAAAGCAGAGTCATCCTGTGCCACAATTTCAATCCCCTCATGAATGTGTGCCACAAAAGTGGCAGCTTGGCCTGGATTCTTCTGATAAGACTCCAAAAACCAAGAATCCTCCTTCTCAATTTTGCCACAACTACTGCTAGTGTAAACAGAGTGCCCTGCAACCATCACAAGGTTGTGAAGCTTGGCAAAAGGGTAATCATCAAACCCCATTTCTGCTTTCACATAACCACTCTGCACCCCATATGGGGTTCCAAACAAAGAGAAAACCATAAAAAGTGTGACCACCAAAGACAAGACTAAAAGGAGACCCATCAGAGGGTGAATCTTGAGGAAGTGGTGCAAACGGTTCCCAAATGATCTTATCATTCTAAAAGGGTGAAAGGTCGAATTTTTAGGCTTTCTGGTGCGTTTTATGGCGGTTCCTGATTCTAAGTCGAATTCGCTTCTGGGGTATGCAGGAAAGGACTTGGGGACTTGGGATCCAAAAGGGTAACTGTTCATTGTAATGGGGGGTTCTATGATTTGGGAATGAGAGTGAAGCGAAGCAGAGGAATCATAATCGTTGGATCGCAGAGGAAGCAGAAGGAATCAACGGGGTAACATGGAGCAGAAGCGATGAAGAAAATGTGGTGTTTGAAGGTTCCAATGATTCATAAAGAGAATTGAATTGAAAGATCTGAACTTGAAACATGAGAAAATAACTATGGTTATGAAAATTTTGAACTTTTGGTTTTGTAGAGTGAAATTGCTACGACTTGTTATTGAAGAGAACTGCAGAGGATCGAGAAACAGAGATCCAAATTCAGAGGATCTGTCTTTGTCTGTTTACTAGTATGTCTGTTTATTTTATTTTATGAAAAACCAATTAAATTATTATTAGTATGTGTTTGACACTTGATAGAAAGTTAAAAACTTTTTGGACTTCGCTATTCACAACCAAATTCTTCATAAAACATTTTTCTTATCCAAAAATGTTATTTTCTGAAAAATAATGTTTGAAATGTATTTTTGTTAATAGATAGATGTTTTGAAAATTAGCTTTGAAATATATTTGATACATTTTAAAACTAATTTTTTAGAATGATAAAATACATTTCTAGTCCTTTATATTTTTTATAATCTTACTTTGGTCCGTTATCTTTTAAACAGTTTAATCTGATACTTCCAAAACAGTAATTATTTTCAATTTTAATTTTGTTATAGAAAAATACTTTCTAAAAGACAACTAGACTTTACATTAAATTATGTGCATGTTCAAGTTTTCAACCCTAACTAATTTTACCTATTTTTTTAGGAGAATTTTCCCTAATTTATGCACATAACATGAATTTAATGTAAAAACACCTTCAGAATGATATAGAAGTCAAACTCACTATCATTACTTGGGAGTTGACGAGTAAATTCATTTGTAACAAATATTGGATGTCTAATGGAGAGATAAACTAATACCAATTGAAAATACATAAGGATATTTATTTATTTTTACATAACTAAAATTTTAAAATAAACGTATTTTAATATATATATATATATATAAATAAATTGTATTATAGTTAAAATTTACAATATATTAATATTTATTATTATGTAAATTGTATTTTAAACATATAATATATTATTAAATTTAAATAATTCTATTTTTAGTTATTAATACTTCAAATTCATTTGATCTAATTTAAAAATAGAAATAAAAAATGATAAGCTCGAATACTACATAAATAATTTTTTTTACTAAAAAATTATTTATGTAAAATAACCTTTTAAGCCACTCAAATAAGTTACAAACTACTTTTTTTTTTAGCCAATAAATTTGATTAAAATTGAATAGTTATGCAGAACTACACAAGATGTACCTTCCAAACAAATTACATAATTTTAAAGTAACATAAGAGAATTAACTAATCCATACAAGATATATAGATTCATAACACATTCAACATAAAAGTGTGATGTTAGTATTTGTGCATGATACCAATAGGAGGTTTTCAATTGAATTACTCTTGTAGTTTATTATTGAATATTTTATCATTTCTAGCTTTCTTTCTAATTTTGTCAAATTCTGGCACACCAAATAAATGACCAAGTTCGGTTCAATTTTATTGTGCCGCTAAACAGTTCCATTAATTGACTACACTGGTTTCTAAATTATGTAAGGTGATGGATAGCCACAACCAATCACATAACCTGGACCAAACATGATAAAAGAAGTGACAGTTCATGAAGATGTTGACCTGTTTTGAAAGCTTAATCACAGAGTGCGTAACTTGTATTGCCTTCTCAGAGTATCTCTCTTATGTAGATTGCCCTTGTTGACAACCTATTTATGTCTAGTTTCCACGTGACATTCAACCTTTAGAGAACCCCTTTTGTCCATATTAATTTGTAAATTTCGTCTCTTTGTCTAGGCACCGTTGAAGCCAGTATTTTCATCCCGAACCTATGGAGTATACCTTTATTTCTTCTGTTATCCATCTCCATTTATATTGAATTCCTCCTGTAAATCGCATTTTATGTCCTAACTCCTCTACCATTTCTTCCTCTCAGGTAAATAATTTCCTCTCCAATTCCATTTCCACCACTCCTCCTCCTCTCCCCTCCTCTCTTTCAGTGAGTAATATTTGTCAACTGCTAGTTCAAATAGTCTAGGATACTATTCTCTAATACTCTGACTCCTAGCCATTTGTCCCTCCAAAACACATTATTGCTCCCATCTCTCATGTGACAGTTAACGTGAGTCCTCTAATCCTTCTAATCCGTTCCCCTATCCTTTATGGTTTGTAATTCATCCACTAGGTGGAACGCTTTCATCCTTCTATCTCCCATTGCCCATCTGAAACTACCTTATTTAATTATTTTAACACATTCATCATAATTTTATATTTTTTATAGGTTCTGTTGGGTAAGTTTCTTCTAAAACACTTTTGGAAAAAGATAATAATAAGAAAAAATATTTAAGCTAAAATTAGATAATATATAAAAACTCTCGCATATTAATTTTTTTAAAAGATGTTTTTTAATTTATGTATATATATTTTTTAATTTATCCACGCTTCAAGAGCAAGAAACATTTGGAGGGCACGTTAAGGAGGAAAAAAAAACCATTAACGCGTTTTGTGACAATGATGCTAACTAGTAAGTAGTAATTATAATTTCATAATAGTGTTGTCATACAAATTTTAGTATACAAGCCATTTTACATTTAACATGAAAGCCACTGGAAGCTTGAAAATAGATAGCTGCACATTGGTTCTTCTTGCTTAATTTGACTTCAGGTTGACTTTAGCTTGTCCAAGTTGTACAATCTCTGCAAAACAAATGCATAATGTAAGCACACACAATAGGAAATTTAATTTATGACCAATATTAGATAAAATAAGTCATACTATTATTATTAAACAATTTACGAGATTCAATTACAACCCATGGTTCGGTTATCAGTGACTTGTAATTGATTAACCTTCACTACTATAAAAATAACATTTTAGAACAGTAAAAATAATTTTTTTTATTATTAGTTTTTAGAACGAACCATTTTAAAAGGTTTAACTTCCAAAAAAAATTTAACTTTTTAGTATAGTTGTGATCACAATGGTTTTAAAAAATTTAATCATTTGAAACAGTTATCACCATAATTGTTCTAAATACTTTATTTTTTTAATATTTATTTCGTAATAAAATTTTTCCTTGAGTATGAGATCGTTTTGCATGCATTTCTTCAGTATATAAGCATACAATTATAAACAAATCTTAACTCCTTACCCATTCATAAATCAAATTTTAACAATCTTACATTCAACATATAAAAATATAAATACACAAATGGTTCTAAACAAATTAATCTTATAAACAAATATATTTACAAATTAAGTACTTAAAAAAAATAATTTGTCTAATTTTTTTTAACATTAGCGATATTCTTTATAGGCATAAGACGTGCTCGATAGTAAAAAAAAGGTACAAACAAATAAACCAAGCTTACTAGAATCCATTACCATTAAACTCTTAATGTTATCTTTAGGAAGAAGGAAGTCAAGCTTACTAGAATACAATGCATATCTTCAAGAAAGGGCACAAGCAGAGAAACCAAAATCTGCATTTTCTCCTTTAGGGTGTCATAGTTTTCATCTTCAGTTCTAAGGAGATTCACAAATATTTTCCTTTCTGGTACCAGTCTTAGAGCCACCTGCAATTCCAAATAATGCACACTTTTTTTGGTCACTATGCTAAATTATGCTACTTTTGTTTGAAGTGCATATATATTCATGAGGTCAAGACTCAAGAAAAGTCGTGAAAAAGTGGCTATCTCTCTAAACAAGCTGAGTTCAACCCTATAGGTTACTTAGCTTGCAAATCCTTCAACAAGCATATAATTGATTGAAGAAAAACAAATTAGAGCAACATCCTTGAACTTATATCAATTAAATATAATCTTATTCTTTTATATTTTCCTACACTAGCCACCTTTTAAGATTAAGAAACATCATACTAACCTTTCTTATATGTTTGAAAACTTAATAATTAACACATCTTCAAATCTTACACTGACACTTTTAAGGGAGACAAATGTAAAGTTAAAAAGCAAGGGTACTTGGGTTATTAAATGAAACTTTAAGGAATGTTATAATTTGCTCATTAAACAATGTAAGAAAAATGTTAAGTTATTGTTACTCTGAAAGCAGCTGAGGAAATCCATCCATGCCACGGTTTTAAAGTTACATCATAAACTTCTTCAACTACTTGCTCCATTCTCTTTTCAGGATCTTTTGCTAGTGTTTGTAACAATAACGAGGTGAAACCCAGGGTCCTGCAAAGTAGCACAAGAAAATGAATAATGATACAGAATTTCTATGAAGTATGAGGAGTAGCTTAGTATATGTTAATATAAATTAATGTGTCTGTGATTTTTCACCTAGTGAGCCAAACAAGGGCCTTACTGCAGCTAGAACCTTTCCTAGCATTGCCTTCTCTTGCTTCTAACTTCAATATCTCAACCAAATTCGAGTTCACTGAGAGATTTGACTCATGCATCAGTTCCAATGTCTGCAACAAAACAGAATTCAATAGACTAGTTAACTAGTAATTAGTGGTTGAATGATGATCAACAAAACGTTACTATGTGATAACTATTATAATTGGATAAGTTATCCATTATGCTAACTAATCATTACATAAATTCAACCTTTTCAATTTATGAGAAAAAGTTAATAATTCTTGTTATAGGTCAGACTGTCTAATCTTGATATAGTTAAATTTAGGACCTGTAAAACTTCTACAAATTACTTTTCTACTGATGTAATTGTGGTTATATTTCAATATGTGTGATTGTGATAGTGACAATATTTTGATTAGTGGGTATGGAATTAGTCTGGTGTTAAGCAAAATTGCACTCTTAATGACAGTGGGTGCATATCTTTTGGTAATGGGCTATCATTTCTCAGATATGTTCACTGAATATGAATCAAAATATGCAGAATAATATTGCTATGCAGTAAAATAAAAAATTCTTCTACTTCTACTATTCCATATTCTTCTTTTCTATTTATATAGTTTTTATGTTTAGAGTAAATTACACTAATACTTCGTAATATTTCCCCATATTACACTTACTGATACTTAATGTACCAGTATAATAATTTACTCTATATTTTATGATTCTGTTTCTATTACATGTGTTAGCAGTTACAACTTGTAGTCAATAAATTAACCTCATGCAAATAACCAAGAAGTGAAAAACTTGGAAGAAACAAAAGAACCATAACTATTGTACAAAGAGAAAGGTTTTGATCGTGATGAGTTGATGAATTGTGAGAGATATGCCTCTGCCTTGGCCTTTTCTTTTACCTTAATATTCTGGTACACATCTTGTCTCAAGACAGCCATTGTTTGCCCTATCTTATCTGTTAGAAGCATAACAACAATGTTTTAGGTGTCACATCACATTCACATTCACACTTAAACATAATTATAGACAGCAAGTGAGTAACCTTTAAACTCACCACATTATCTACTATTTTATTATCTCTGAATTCCTACTGTATCTTTTTACAGTCCAACCACATCATGCCTTATAATTTGGTTTGTTCTGTGTTAATTTTAAAAAAGAAAAAAGCTTAAACTCACCAAGAACTTGAAGAACCAAGTAACAAACAGATAGAAAAGGCTTGGTGGGGATGTCAGCAGAGTCATGATGATTCTCACCAGGTTTAACTATGGCAATCATAGAAAGCTCTTCAATGGCAGAACCTATCTCTGACCTCTTCTCCATTTCTCTCCTAGTGCTTTTCATTTTGTTTTCTTCCTTTTCCCTCTCTACCTCTTAATTCCATGTTCTGTGTAATGCATATTATATATATACATACACATGTTTGTGTGAGGCTGCACACATCTGGGGTTCTATATCAATACTTTATTAGACTTTTAGCATAGACTTCCATGTATTGTTTATTGTTTTTATGGAAAATAATGCATACCCATCCAGAACTAGTTGACAGTTAGAGAGAAAAAGAGAGGAAGAAATATAATATTGTTTAGATTTGAGTATGTTTTATCTAAAAATGTTTAATTTTAATAAAAACTTCTCTTGAATTTTTATATTTGGAGAAAATTACTTTGTATTTTAAGATGGTTAATATAATGTAGATAAAAAAAATTCAAAATATTCAAGACTATTAATATAAAAGAAGATAGATAAAAGGAAAAATATATTACACTAACATTATTAAGATTTTTCAAATTATACAAAGAGTTTAATTTTTATATATTGATTGTGTAAAAAAGTTTTACCTTAATGTTTAATGACAACTTTTTATATAACTTTTAAAATATTAATTAATAAGTCAACAAATTTATAATATACAAAGAGTTGTAATTAATTAAATGATAATATAAAACATTTTACATTGAAAATATATAATTTTTTTCTTTTATACAAAATGTTTTTTTCCTTTTTATCTTTATAATGACATTTCTTTTACATGCACAAAATGTAATGTAAAAAATAAAAGTACATATATAATAGTTTTTCAAAAACTTAGAAGAGATTTGTGGAAGGATAAAAAGAACAAGATATTTTGCGTAATTTACAAAAAATCTAAGAAAATACTAACAATTATTTAAAATTTCACTACTAATTAAGTCTATCCAAAAAGACTTATAGCCATCTAAATATAATTTCTCTTCGATTGTTGGTAAATAATCAAATTGGTGACCCGTATATCTCATGATTTTAAAGTTTTTAAATAATTTTTATCAAAAGTTAGTTAATAAAATTAATAATTTTAAAAAATACTAATTAAGTAATTATGTGTAGAGTTTTAAAATTTAAATGTTAATATTTAAATTTATTAATATAATAATTGTAACTATAATTTAATTTATGAAAATAAAATAGATAAAAAATATTATGTTAAATATCGATATGTAAAACAAGGTATAAAATAAAATATTTTTCAATTGATAATTGTACTATTGATTATACGTACTAATACAAATATAAAAAGAGTTTAATTTATATACCGAATTTGTGTAAAGATTTTTACGGTTACAACTCTTCATTCATATACTTTACTAATTAATAGGCACTTAAATGAAAAAGTATAGTTGAGCGTATAAAAATCTATTACACTGAAAGCGTATACCAATTAAACTCATATAAAAAATTTAAAATTTTAATTAAGTGGTTTTCAAGGAATGAGTCTTGCAAGGCAATTATTATATTGCTCTACGAATCCATTGACATAACTTCTTTGGCTTGAACTCTAATTTTCATTTAATATATTTTCTCTTTGCTAAATGCTAATTAATAAAATTTTAGGCTATCAATGTCCTCTGTAAAACCATTGATGGTGACCATATATTTGACCTTGGAGAGTTATCATCTATCTTTTTAGTGTTTTGAAAACAATGGGAGCAATAAATAATTCCCATGTTGGCTGGCATGCCAGAAATTGTCAAGGCTAAAAGAATCTATTTCCTTAATCATTAATTTGTCTCGTTAATGAGTTATTACTCTCTCTGTTTTCTTTAATTTATCAGTTAAAATTACAAATTGATAACCACACTAGAATTAAAAATTACAAAAGTGTCAATTGAAAGGAAATATAAAGAGTGAATTGAAATTTACATATCTTGCGGCATCAATTCTGCGTTTTGCGTTACAACAAGAATAAATTATATTTTTCTGTGAGAGATTATAAGACAAAAATGTATTCATCACCACCAAATACTTCCTAGTCATTAGGAATAACTAGAATGTGATAGTAAATTACAGAACCAGAACATAGAAATCAATAAGATACTCTCCTCATGATCTCATATGCAAATATCTTGCCAGAATTAATACAAAATTTTCCTTTTTAAGTTCATTAAAACAGTATACATGTTGAATAGACCACTCAAGAAAATAAATGAATTTTCAAATTATCATGTCTTAGCCAAAACATGGACTAAGTATAAATAATCGAAACATGTGCAAATATACATAAAGGGTGTTAATGGTGAATGTGTCATTTTAGCAGTTAAAATCATAAGAAATGGAGATAGTATATTACTATCCCGAGAATATATATGGAGAAACTTAAGAAGTTTGCCTATTATGATTATAGGCCAGTGAATACTCCTTATGAAGTT
Organism: Psophocarpus tetragonolobus; assembly: GCA_037954015.1. Lineage (NCBI taxonomy): Eukaryota > Viridiplantae > Streptophyta > Magnoliopsida > Fabales > Fabaceae > Psophocarpus > Psophocarpus tetragonolobus. The sequence goes on along the minus strand of CM075695.1, from coordinate 28,239,549 downwards.
AACTCTTAATTAAAGGAAAATAGAAGAGAATCAATCAATCAAACTCAATATGCCTAAATTATTGGGAACTTATTGCATTTAATGAATTTATTGAGACTTGATATTTTGCTTATGTAATAGATAAATTGACTAGATAAACTTATAATCCTAATAAGGACTATTGGGAAGCACTTGCAAGACTCATAAAGTATTTGGAAAGTACCATGAAATATGTTATTGAATATAGTGAATTTCCCTTTGTAATGTAAGGGTATCGTGATGCTAACATTCGATCCACAAGTGGTTATGTATTTACACTTGGAGGTGACGTTGTTCCATAGAGATGTGTCATACAACCCATTATAACTATATAAACAATGGAGTAAGAGTTTGTTGCTCTAGAAATGACTAGTAGTAGGGTTGAGTGGTTAAAAAATTCTTAGCTAACATTCTTCTAAGAATGAAACTACTACCATAAGTGTCTATGCATTATGCATGATTGACAATCAGCAATAGCTATAATGAAAAATTAAACTTTTAATAGAAAAAATAAACAAATACAACTAAGACATGATGTGATAAAACTACTAAAGGATGAAATAATTTCCATAGATTTTATAAAGTCAAGAAGAAACTTAACAAATCCTCTAACAAAACCCTTAAGATGAAAATGTTATTAGAAACATCAAGGGAATGAAACTTAAGTTACTTGAAAACTGATAATAATAGTAATTTGTGATTAAAGATCCCATAAAGAAGATTTATATAGATAAGAACAAGTCATTTATTAGTTTCTTTCAACACTAAAATTGATATAAATCAATTTCTAGTCACTTCTTATGATGTGAGAAAGTGCTAAATGTTGCAACAATAACAGATTAAACTTTATTATGAGAAAACATAGGTGACATTTATTATGTGTATTTTCTGTTTTCATTTTCACAAAACATAGAAAAAATAATGAAAATATGTTTGGTTACAATTTTGAAAACATTTTCTCTTGAAACATTTTTTAAAAACAACTGAAAACAGAAAAAAAGTTGTTTTAAGATGTAAAAACTTTATAACAATATTGTAATTATAACAAAAACTATGAATATATTTTAATTTATATATATAAATATTTTATAATGTTTTTTCTGAAATTGATTAAATTTAACAATATTATTTTTTAAAAATAGAAAATATCAAATAAAAATAAAGATATTTTCTGAATGTTGAAAACTTGAAAATGAAAACTATTTTCAAAAAATAAAAATAAAAAAATGGACACACAAAACTCTTAAAACATACATCATGTTAACATCTTATAAAATTTTAAATGAATTCCAAATCTCTTATGAGTAGTATATAATTTAGTGTATACAATTGATGAAATCACTTATAAGTGTTAGAGTTGTTCTCATAAAATCTTGACAAATTTTTGAAACACTTATAAATATTAGATATATGTGTGACACAACACAATAAAAACGGCAAAATATAGACCATTATCATGAATTAAAGTTTTTTGTAAATTAAAAACAATTGCCACATCTGGAGAAACACATGGGTGAGAGCTAGAACCATCGGAAAGAGAAAAGATTCTTATAAGCAATTAGTATTGTAGTTGTGAAAATACCCTAATTTCAAGGGTAGGGATGAAATATTACTATAAAAAGAAGGAAATTTTCAAATATTTAGAGTAATTAGGAAGACAATCATTGTTGTGGCCCAAGTGATTCTGTTTCAGAACCACTTGTTGAGGAACCTAACGACAACCCTATCAATCATATGCATTAATCCTTAGATTCAGAATTCAAATAAATTATAGGCAAAATAATGCATTGCTAATTAAATATCCACTTCATACTTCATTTTAATTCGTCCGAGTCGGTGAGCTAGTTGCTCATATGGATAAGGTTGAACATTTCAATTTTTTTATTCTAAATAAAGTCCACAGATTCATCCTCAAGCAGCATGCATCTTTATCTCTGATATATATTGAACAATGAATTTTTTTTTTTTTTTAAGAGAAAGAAAGAAAAGAAGGTGCAAGGATTCTCTGAGGCAATGTATGACGACTTGGGGCATTTTAAAAAGTTCATAGATGCTGTTTCTGGAAAACTTGAAATTATTTTTTGTCTAGGAAATGAATAAAGATTTATAACAATTTATGCATCTATTTAATTAACAGTTTATAAGAGCGCTTAAGTTCATTGAAGTAGTTGACAATTAGAAGTTTTAAGAGTAATTTTAATGGAATCTTAAAATTGTTCTTTGATTCATTATTCTCAAGATTTTTTATTACTACAGGGTTAAGATATCAATTTTTCACTAAGAACGGCTAAGATTTTCATTTTCTTTTAAAATATGTCGGACCAATTTAAATTTATAATAAGTTTATCAATAGTAAAAAATAAATAAAATTCTTAGAAACAATTTGAAAGTGTAGAATCTATAAAAAATAACTTAAAAATTTCTGAATAAGTTTGCCACTGTGAATACACTTAGAATTAGAAACAGATCTGGTGGTGGTGGTATTTTTTAGGATAAGAAAAGGTACAATGTCATGGGAAAGAAGAAAAAAAATAACAAAAGATAACGAAATAAAAAATAGATAAAAGAAAAAAAAAACAACTTAAAAAATTATGTTCTAATTGACATGTAATGCTAGACAATCTTTTATTATATTAGTGATGACAAAGAATAAATTGGTTTCTCTTTTTATTACGTATGTACAAATTTTAATTATTTATAGATGAATAGTTTTTGTCGAAGAATCTGCCTAACGATATTTAATGGAATTTTCTTTCATAATCTCATTATTTTTATTCATTAGATTTAAATTAAAAATCTTACTTACGTAAACCAATTATGCGATTCCAATGCATCAACTTGTTTGTAAAAGTATGTATGTGTTACAAAATAGAATGAATAAGTAAAATATTAAAATTAGGAAAAGAAAATGATAAGTTAAAATAAATTATTTTTCTCATAAATTAAATTTCACTTATTTATAAATTAAAAATTAATTTTGAAGAAGTTAAATGAAAAATTTACTCTAAAATTAATTTTACACTAATATTTAATTTCTAACATTTTGATATATTATTTTTATTTTATTATATATATAAATTTTTTCTTGATGAAAAATATGTGAATTTAAGTATATACTATATATATATATATATTCATATATATTGAAACTAGTCAGTGTAGAGTTGTTCCTTGAATTTTTCTTTTGAACGAATAACTATTTTAATAGAGAGAGACTCTATGATTTTTTTTTATTTTATAAATATCAATGTTGATATATTAATTTGAAGGTAGATTGGTCCCAACTTATATTCCATATATATACAACAACGACTTGAATTCAAATATATATAGAATTATCATAGACAACAATTCTTAATATAATTACAAATTCTATTTTGGCTTAATTTTTAATATTTTATCAATGTCGAAATGGAAGGATCCTCCTCTCACCTTACCTTACACTTCATATAGAAAGATTGTATTATGTCTTACCATAAAATACAATTTATATGTTATTATATTATATTACAAACAACGTTCTATTTCTTCTTTTACTTGACACGGGTATCTATTAATTCTATTTTATAGACAGAATTGGATATGAAATTGAGACTGAAAATTAAAATTGATATTTGAAATTTAATTATGATATTTGAAAATATTTTTAAACAATCCCATAAATTATAATATAACTAAAATTATTAAATTGCAAATTCTAAATTAACCCCGGCCTCTAATTATCCTCTATCGATATTTGGAAGTTTTATAGAGTTAATTCCAATTACAATTCCAAAAGCCAATCTCATATATTACTTATAATATAATTAAATATAGCTTGTTTTTTATATAAGTCAAAGATTTATTAAGAGTAAAAACATAAGCATACAAAATGTTTTCAGTTGAGTATAATAACAGATTTAAAGAATATGATTATTTAATCAAACTAACATCTCTACTCAATTTAATAAGCATGATTCTTCATCCATTCTACTTAAGAATGTAATGTAAGTTTAATATGACTCCACTCTCAAAAAATTGAATTGTTGCATTATTTCTTGGGTATCAACATCTTAAAAAAGTATAATTATTTTTAATTCTTAATTTTTACTCTTTAAATTACAGTTACCGATTAACCTCAATCTCGCAATGTATACCATAGTTATAATTACTAATATTTTCACTAATTTATGAAAACAATCTTTTTATTTATTTCTACTAAAATAATTGAAAACTCCACAAAAAAAAGCTAAAAATATTGAAAAAAAAAATTTTAGTCTAAGTTTTTTATTTTATTGTTATTTCATAAACTTCTTTAGATAGCCCTTTAGGATAAAAAATAAAATAAAAATTTATTAGAACCAAATATAAAAAATATTGTCAAAGACTAAAATCAAGTTTTGTTAATTTATCAAGAAAAAAGTATGTTTAAGCCAATAAAAATAAACAGTATTTTCTATTATATATTGTTTCAAATGCTATATCTACAATCTTATATATGTAGTATTATATTATGGATAAATCATATTTACTGAACAAAATATTAATTTTTTTAATTTAATATCTAACTTTATATATGTGTTTAATTGTGCTATTATATAAATTATAAAAACCACAATCGCATTTTTAGAGAGAGAAAAAAAACAATATATATAGTATGTTTAATTGCACTAGTGGTAGTTTTTGTATTTTTTTTTTTTTGTGAGGCCACTGTTGGAGGTTAAATTGTATTAAGTCAATAGCCAAAAGAAAGAATTGTATTAAGTCGAATAAAAATTAATCGATCTTGTACTATTGCATCACTTCAAATTAATTACTTGTACTTTTAATTATTTCTCAGTAGTACCTTTTCTTTGTACATTGAGAAAAATAATAATTAAAAAGAAAACAAAACAGACTAGCTGACAGTAGCAAAGTCATACAAAAACAGTTCGTAGGACCTTATTTATTCAAATTATCTATTTTAAAATTATGACTATCACTATTTTTATTAATGAGTAAAAAAAATTATTAAAAAAACCAGAAAATACAAGGTAAGTTTTTCTAAAAGTGTAGAAAAATACATAAGAAAAAACGTTAAAGTCCAATAGCGCAATACGCACAACACGGTTAAAAATAGTAAAATCAATTAGCAAACTTAAACATAAAAAAAGAAGATTTATCATCTATGCAGCATATGAGTGCATTGTTAGCTTACGGTACTATTTCCATGAGTGACACTGTATCACTATTAAATTTTAAATTAAAAATATTAATGTAAATTATTATTAAGTCATAATTGGATAATCAAGATTAAATGAAAAAAAATATACAAATAACACTTTTAGGTAATCATGTAATTATAAACTATCTTAGGTTTTTCATTATTTATGTATAATTATAATTTTCAAAACTAGATTGAACTTTATGGTTCCATTATTAATGACTGATTAGATTAACACACAAAATCGAAAGGTCTCATACTAGTAAGAATTCATATTGAAAATCGGTCTCAACTAGTCTCTTATTATTTTTAAAATCTTTAATTTTAATATAAAATTAAAGATAAATATAAAAGCACATTTATAAAGATTAAAAATAGATACATAATTTACAAATTTTATATCTTAATTTTTTATAACTTTATATTATAAGATTTTTTAATTATTATTTTTTATTTTGAAAATATAATGCTGTTAATGAATATTATTATATTTTATTAATTATTAAAATTTAAACTTAATTATTATGATATAATATTTATTTATATTTTATGTATACTTTGACTATAAAAATTATATTTTATTTAATGTTAATTGTTTAAAATTATGATGTTTTATTTATTTAATATTATTTATCTATTATTATTATATTATTATATAATTCTAGTTTAATTACAATACAGCCCTCGTTAAACCTGTAAACCTTGGACAAATCTAACAAGAAGACTTTTTAATATTAACGTAAGATAAATAAATATTAAATAATTTTTTGAAACAATAAATATTAAATTTTATGATGAATGGTGAAGATTAAAACACATATGTCACAGCTTAGAAAAAAAAATGTAAATATGATTTTATGGAGTAACATGATTGCCACTTTCAAGTTAAGAGGTTTAGCTTAATTGGTTAAAAAAATGTGTGAATTGTTTACAATATCTTTAACTTCTATCATGAGAATAAAAAAAACTGTTCTTTTAAAAAATAAAACATAATTAAAATATTTATCATTCATATATAATTCTATCATTCAATATAAGATACAATTTAATAATTTTTTTTTTTTAGAGTAAAAGGAATCTCTCTCTTTTTATATATACTTAAATTTAATTTAAATGATTAATATTAAGGAAAATATACTCATAATATTTTTAAATGGTTATGTTAAGGAACACAGACGCACTAATTAGAAAAAATATACCTTATATTTTTTTGACTTTTGTCTCTATAATCTTAATTTTTTGTTCATAAAAAATACTAAAATATTTAAATGTTAATCATCTACGTTTTTATTTAAGAAATAATCGAATTTGATCGAGAAAGTTTATTATATCTAACAGACTAAATAGACATACTAATTTTAAATACAAAATATACTCTAGTTGTTACTAGCATCATATGCTAATGGTAGAATTTAATCTCTGACTTAACAATTTATAAGGATGATAATGTATAATTCAAGAACTTGATGAATAGTATTTTGAATTTGTGAATGAGTAGTAGTAATTGCCGAATGAAAATGAAAATCTCTGTTTTAATTAAAATCAAAAGATTGTTTTTTAATAATAACTTCACACTTTACTTTTAAAATATATTTAAATTTTGGATAAGTCAAATTCACATATATTAAAATATTTAACAGAGAAACATTGGAATTGTGGACATGGGAAAAGAATCTAGTTTGGTTAATCCTTTGTTGCTAGCTTGGTGTCCACATCCAAGACATTGAGGTTGTCTAGAAACACCACCATTATTATATAATAAATAGAGTTTAATTAATGCAAATTGTTATTTTATCATAATTTTTTATTTTTAATAATTTTTTTAAGTTTACTAATTAATATTTTAAAAATTATATAAATAAAAAATTATGATTAAATATATATGTAAAACTCTTTTATATTATTAATACATACTAATTAATCTCTAATATATATATATATATATATATATATATATATATATATTTATTTTGAGTATTTAGGAAATATAGAAAATTATATATTAACAATTATTTAATTATAAATTACTGTATTTTTTATATTTTTATAATAAATATTTTGAAATTCATACTATTTTATTAAATAATAGAATGAAATTATTTTATATTATAAAGTGAGACAGAGATACATACATATAGTTATTTTAAAATAATGCCTCAAGATATAAGAATAATATTTAAATTAACAAGTTTAGCATAGTTTAAAAGGTAGTTTCTCTGGTGAATGAAATATCTAATATTTGTTGCAAAGTACTACCATTAGTTAAACATTCCTTAAACAAAATTGACTTTGAAGAAAATCATGATAAAAAGAAGACTTAACTGAAAAAATTTTCAATTTAATCTTTTAAACTCACATTAAATTAGTCTTTTAAAAATTAATGGCTTACATAGACTTTTTGTCTCTAAAGTTTTAAAAAAATATTTTTTTTCTTAGAATTTAAAAATAAGTTGTTGGTTTTAGTGGATGAAAAATGTGGGTAATTAGAAGGACAAATCTTACTAAAGATAGTCAGTAATACTTCTTTTTTTTTTATAGAGATTAATCATCAATAAATTGCAAATTGATAGTTACGTAAAAAATCAATATTAATGCATTTATTAAAATATTTTTGAAGAATCAAATAAATTGATAGCTAATAAATGTTTAAGATATTAAAATTAGTATACTTAAATACTAGATTCTTTTTGGAATGTGAACATGCTAGATTCTTTGAAAGCTTATTAATTTGTTGTCATATCAAACAACCAATAGAATGGAACATGACATTGTTACTTTTAATTTAGCAGCCCATAAACACTTAAACTTTCTTAAAAGTTTCAGAGAAATAAAATACTTAGCACTTGATTAGTTTGATTTTGTTTTTTAGTTTTCAAAAACTGTTTTCGGAAAAAAAAAAAATTGTTTGATAAGTGATATTTGAAAACTGTTTTGAAGATGTAAAAATGGAAAAAATTGTTTATGTTTATTAGAATTTCATTCATGAAAAACAACAAATAACATATTCTGATTGTATTTTGAGTTTTCAAAACAAAAACAGAAAACTGAAAAATAAAATTACTTTTAACTGGTCCAGTTTTTTAGTTTTTAAAAACTAAAAAATCAGAACTGTTTTTAAAAACTATTTTCAGAAAACATTACCCAAACAAGTTTTTTAGTTTTTAAAAACTAAAATACTGAAAATAGTTTTATAAAACTGTTGTCAAACAAATACTTAAAGTTCATATCTACACATATTGTATTTTTTAATCGGTTGGTAAGAGGTTATAAATTGGATTCTTTCATTAAAAACAACCAAAATTCAAACATTAACATTTAGCTTATAAAACAAAGATATTTTCTGTTTTCTATTATATTTAGTATTTGTCCTTGGTTTGTTTTTAAATGACCTCGTGTTATTTCACTTAGATAAGCTTCCAAATATTTTTAGAAAATTTTAAATTTCTATATAAAGAGGTTTAAAGGATAAAAAATTTATTAAGGAAAAAAAATCACATATTAAGACCAAATTTATTTAAGGATAAATAGTTGGTTAATTTTATTATGAGTTGTTTCATTTAATCATTTAGAATTTTATAGTTTGTTTTTTTATAGACCAAATGATTTTATTAATAACACATTCAGAACGCATAAAAAGTGTCTACTGCTATGTTACACGTCAATCAAAACCAGAAAATCATAAAAAGAATCCTTACAAAACACAAAACACACAACTTTAATGTTTGTAATGTTCACACACTTATTTTTGTTAGCAAATTATAATTAAAAAATTATAACACACACAAATAATAGGTATTATTATTGTTTGCTAATGCATACCAACTAAAAAACAAGCATTACACATTAGCAAATCTCGGATGAGAAATATTAACAATACACTTTATAATATATTTTTTATGATTAGTTAAAATTTATTAAAAACTATAGTTGTTTTAATATTTTATTTTTATTTTAAAATTTTATAATTTAACACACCTTTTATTTTATCCTTATTTATGTTTACTAATACATTAAATTTTATAAATATATTAATTAAAAAACACAGATCAACGAGAATATTAATGATATAGCAATTTCAAACTTTGGATAATACAAAATTCATTAAATAAGAATATTTTAATTTATTAATATATAAATTAATGTTTTGGTGTTGAAGGATTAACAAATTGTAAATGTATGCATTATAAGGATGTTGCTTCTTGTGACAGATTTACCGCATTTGCTACGCTAACAAATTCTTAGCCATGATTCAGTTTTTACATACAGTCAATTGTGATTAGGTGGGTTTTGATTTTTGGGCCATATAATGTCTTAATTAACCTAATTAAGCCCAAATTCCTAAACAACGACAGCTACATTTTCATTTATTGAGAAATTCTACGTAATGAATTTCCTTATGATCATACACCTAAATAAATATTCTTTTAAGTCAATTAATATTATTGCTAAAGAAGAATCAAGAAAAAAGTACAAAAAATGTTTACAGTGTACAAAATATTTAAGAAAATTTGAAAAAGCACAAAACATGTCACCGGTTATTAAACATAAAATATGAGATTTATAACTCATTCAACATATGTATGAGATATTGATTTGACTTTGTTGCACTACACCAATCTCACATTGTCAATTGCACTGCTTGAATTATATAATCAATCTCTTATGAGTGATGAAAATATTTTATCATTTCTAACTTTCTATATGTGTCAAAGTCCTGTGAATCATATAAAAGATCATCCTCGTCTCAAATTTGATGGTCCACTATTTAAGCCTAAGAACTAGAAACAATTACAATGAAATACCTAATGGAGGGTTATGAAAATTCTCCACAAAGTATATAACTTGACTTATATTTAATTTGATAGTACAAAACACAATCTTTCAACATCATTGTGTAATATTTTTCTCTTATGTAGATTAAGTCTTGTTGACATTCTATCCACATCCATTTTTTAAACTAAACATTGTAACTTAGAAAATTTTTGCATTATAATTGAAAATATTTTAAACTGAAATTGTATATAAAAATTAAAATAACACGATTAAAATAAATCTCAAAATAAAATTAAGGAAAATACCTTAACTAATAAAAATTCACATTAATATTAAATATCCAATAGAAAAACATATTTGAATTAAGAGCTTCTTTGTTTTTCAATAGAAAAGTAGAAATTAAAATTAAATCTAAAATATTGAAATTACAACCTTTATGTTTTCTTAGTTTATTTTAATAGAATTCTTGTAAAAAAAAGTGTTTATGCCTTATGAGTGTATATTAATATATCATGTGCTTTACGGGTGCTCATGGATCTAGATTGATTTGTCAATTTGTGAATCTAAATCGGTTCAATTAGATCTATGAATCGATTAAAACGTAATTAGATTAAATCCGACTATAAATAGATTAAATCACAAATTTAAAAATTCATAAAATTGTGGATTCATCCGTTCAATTTAAAGTTTAATATTTTATTTTATATATATATATATATATATATATATATATTTAAAAGGGGTGTAAATAGAAATTGATAATAAAATTTAAAGTTTAAATATTATTTATAGATTGAAAACTTAAAGTTGGAAAAAGAATGTATTAAGCATTACGGTGATAAAGATTGCGAGTTATTAAATTTTATTATTATTAGCTTTTTAGGATTTACATTTTATGATTTATAGACTATTTTTATATGTAATTTTACTAATATATTATTTTGAAGAAAAAATTTATGTCTTAATATTTTATTTACAAATTTTTATGTTTCCTATTTTATTTTAAAGAAAATAAAATAAATCTAAATAAATTTCTTTGTAAATTCGATCCGTTACTATGCAAATTCGTTCTGTTCTTAATCGCATTTAATCACATCGGATCACTAATTTTTTTTTTTCATATTCGATCCAATCAGATTCGATTAAATTTGAGAGAAAACACTTATACATTGATATGTAAAAGTTTTACATTGACAGTTAATCACAATCCTTTATATATGATAAATTTGTTGACTTTTTTTATTAATATTTTGAATGTCATATAAACGAAATATTGTAATTAATTGTCAATGTAAAACTTTATTACACTAACAATGTATAAATGTTAAACTCTAAATTTAATTGGATAGAATTTTATTTTATCCTAAATTTGACCCAATTTGATAAATGAAAACCTTAATGTGTCTCACTTGATATTGAAAATAAAAAAATAATCAATTCAACCATCTAACATGTATTTTTACCGGGGGTTGATCCGGCAATACAAGATATTTTTGTATTTTTTTTTTACAAAAAGAAAATAATATATGCTTAGAAGTTAGAAGTAGGTTTCTAACGGTTGTCTCTTGTGATAAAATTCCAAAAAGAAAATAATATATTTTTTGAAATTTATTAAAATTATAAAATTTTGCAAGCCTCATGATTTTATATTACTCATGTTATCCATAAATAAAATACTTTTTTACTTCAATAGCAAGAATTATTTTCTTTTTTAATTTTGAGATTCGATTTGATCACTAAAAAAAAATAGGTTCACATGTTATTTTGTCTCATGTCCCATGGTGAACATATATTCTCTTCCAGATGAAGAATAAAATATTTTCAAAATATATATAAACATTTATATAAAATGTATAAATATTTATTTACTTATTCTTTGTATATAAAAGGTTAGAACTTCAAGACCAAAATGAAACATGTTCCAATTTGTATACCTTCAAGGATCATGTTCTTCATAAAATTTATTCACTGAAAAATATATTCTTTGTACAATAAATTCATCCAAATTGTTGGTTGTTTCAGGTTTTTATTTGTATAAATATCAAATTTATTCCAAAAGTACTTAACTTTAAAATTTTTAATGATTCGAAAACTAGCTTCTAGAACATATTTTCTTTTTAAATATTTTTCAAAAGTGTTTTCTGAAACATTTTATTTACAGTAAAGTACTTTTCAAAACACAACTCAAAAATGTTTTTTTTGGAATATACTTTTAATTTTTTGTGTTGTGAAAAGTTTTCTTTTGGAATATAAAATATTATTCTGAGAGTATTTTTTTGGAATGTTTTTATTTTTTCATTGTCTTTAATGTTTCCTTTTTTTCTTATCAATTTTTCTTGGTGAGATGCCGAAGATGATTGAGTAGTCCGGGACAAATTAAGATTGAAATGTATAACGAAACATATATAAAATATAAGAGATGTCAATGGTGTTGAGTCATTAGTGAACAAAAGTCAAATAATGTTAGAAGCACAAGGAAAGAAGAGTAAACTTAGTATCATATCTACGAAGAAACAAATAAGTGTGTTTGGATAATAATTATTCAAACAATTTTACTTCTAGTAGGATGTGAAAGAAATACCAAACATATTGAAACAATATTAAAAAAAAATTAACTAAGAAAAAAGGAATGTGATAAAAAGAGATGAAGGGTACACAAATAAGATTTCTTTTGTGATAAATTTGTGTTAAAAGTGTTTTCTGAAACATTACTTTTCAAAAACACAACTCAAAAATGGTTTTTTCTAGAATATACTTTTAATTTTTTGTGCTGTAGAAAATTTTATTTTGGAATATAAAATATTATTCTGAAAAGCATTTTTAGGAATGTTTTTCTTTTTTCATTGTCTTTAATGTTTTCTTTTTTTTTATTAATTCTTCTTAGTGAAATGTTGAAGATGATTGAGTAGCCCGGAAAAACTAAGATTGAATGTACATAAAAACATATATAAAATATAAGAGATGTCAATGGTATTGAGTCATTAATGAACAAACATATCAAATAACATTAGAAACACAATGAAGGAAGAGTAAAATTAGTACCATATCTAGAAAGAAACAAATAATTGTGTTAGATAATGATTCAGTCGACTTGGGTTGAAGTCAACTGAAGTTAAAAAAGACAATTCATTGTAGTTTTTAACTCAACTGAAGTTTGTGAGAAATTTTACTGCTAATAGGATCTGAAAGAAATACTAAACATTGACACAATATGAAAAAAAGTTAACTAGAGTTGACCAAAATGTAAACCAACATGCTCTAAACACCGGATTACATGATTGATGGGAGATGAAGAAAGTGGAAGGAGAGAGAGTGCGTAAGAGTGTATTTTGTGTTGAAAGAAAAAAAAAAGTGATAAATTTGTGTTGAAAGAAAAAAGGAATGTGATAAGAAGAGATGAAAGGGTACATGAATAAGATGAGAGTGGGGGAGGAAGGAGTGCATAAATGTGTAATTGATTTAAATATGATATATGAAATTAAAAAGTTATTTAAGTAATTTATTTTTAGAAAAAAAAAAAGAAGAAAGATGTACTAAGAATTATTTCGTTAACTGAATCCAAATATTTCATGAGTAAATCTGACCACTAAAATATGTTAAAAACGATGATATTTCCTTGAAAACATTTTTTTTTTTACTTTATACATATTATTTACTAAAACACTTGATATAACATTTTTAAAAGCAATTTCAACCTGCTTTAAATACCAATTTACATGACAACATAATCATCGTGAGGCTAATTATCTAAAGATTTTATTCAAATATCTAAATGATAATGTCTTTAAATTTGAGTTATCAAATGATGGTTTACTAATTGTTTTTCATTTTTGTGATTAACCATAAAATTATTCCAAAATGGACCAAAAGAAAAATATACATTTAACTTCGTAATGTTTTATTTGAATTGGGCTTTTATGTCTTCTTAACTTTAGCCCATGACTAAGCACAGAAGGAGATAATACATATTAAATTTAATAAAAAAAATAAAAAATTTAATTATAAAAATAATCGAAAGCTACTCTTTATCAGAGCCAAGTTTCGATCTTGGGACGTGTAGGTTATAGGCCCATCACGCTTCCGCTGCGCCACTCTGATTTGTTGTTAATCACTTACATTAGAAACTATATATTACTTCAATATCATTATATTTTTTTGACCTACCCTTATCCTTGTGTTAATGTTAATGTGTCCAACTTTTATATGCATAATGTTTAAATTTCTTTTAAAATCAAATCGAATTTCCCTTTTTAATATTAAAGTATGAAAATTTTTATACTATGATAATCCATATTTATATTCATGTTTTTTTACAGGTAACCTTACTAAGCCTAATTCATCCAGCATTTGATTTTTCTTTATAATAAAAAGTTTTTGGTAATCAACACTCTCTCTAACGTTTTTGAATTTAAATTTAATGACTCAACTTTTATATGAATGACAAATGAATTTCTTATTATATCAAAGTATAATTGTTTTTTAATTTAAATTTATAAAAATAAGTTTTTCAAAAAAAAAAAAATTAGGCTTTGTGGTTCGAATTAATACATCAAGAAAAATTATTATATAAATCATATCACTAATCTTTGTGGTTCGAATTAATAATTATATATCATTTATGATTGTTATTGGTAATTTGTGCAATTTACAAAATAAATTGATTAATTTTATTTTTAAATTTGATTAAATTAATTAATTAGTTATGAGTACTATAATTATTGATGGAACAAAATTAAAATACTAGAAAATCTAAATACTAAAACAATTATAATGTAAATGCATTAGTCATAGAATATTAGTTTACTTTCTCCGTTCTCTTTTATAAAAAAAAATGTCATACATATAAATTGCATACATTAAATTTTACTAATTCCATCATATTTTTTAAAAATTATCTTTGTATGTAAAAATATGAGAACAAAATATAGTGGAATAACCAAACACTCAACATCAAAATAAGGAAAGTTTTTAGAAAAGATATTATTAAATCAAGTAAAAAAAGTAATGGAAATTTACTTGTATTTGAGAAAAATATGTTTTTTTTCTTATAAAAAAAGAACAAAAAATATTTTCTATTATTAAAATTATAAAATTTTGTGAGCCTTATTTTTATTTAATGAGTGCAACTCATAATTTTATATTTTCTTAAAATCTATGTTACTCCTCTTGAACATGAAAAACTATTTTCTACCTCATTATAGTTTTTTTTAGTAAGCCAAAAAGTTTATTAATTTGAAGAAAAATTATACAAAACAACACAAGATGTGTCTGTCTAATGAAATAAGATAGTTTAATAAAGACCAAACCTCCCTTAGATTCAATACATTAAATAAAAAACATGAGATTTATAACTCATTCAACATAAAAATATGATGCAAAATCTCAGCATGACATCATTCCCACATTGTTAATTGTACGCTTGGACTGCATTAGCGATTTCTTGTACTCGATCTTTGAAAATTCTACTGTTTCTTCCACTTGAATATAGGAAAAACTTGATGGAGTACTTTCCACTCAGCTCTAAACATCTTATTAATAGAGATAAACAAGAGTACTTAAGAAGTCAGACGAGTAAGCTCAACTACTACCTACCTCTTACATATAATCATAAATGAATACAACTCAACTAAGAATCAATACAAATTATATTTAACACTCCCCCTTAAGCTAGAGCATATAAATCATATGTTCCAAGCTTGGAAATAAAGTATTGAATCTGAGGGTCCTTCAAGGGTTTGGTTAATAGATCTACAAGTTGATCATATGAGTTAACAAACTCGATTCTAATTTCCTTGGACAACACTTTTTTCTCTTACAAAGTGACAATCAATTTCAATGTGCTTAGTCCTCTCATAAAACACTAGGTTGGAGGTAATATGGAGAACTGCATGATTATCACAAAGTTGCATTGGAGAAATTTCACAGAACTTCAATTCTTGTATGAGTTGTTTAACCCACACAACTCACGTGTAGCTAAGGCCATAGATCTATATTCAACTTCTGCACTAGATCGAGAAATAGTATTTTGTTTCTTGCTCTTCCATGAGATAAAGTTACCACTAAGGTACACATAATAACCAATAGTAGAGTGTTAGTCTATCTTGGATTCTTCCCAATTAGCATCACAATATCCAGCAATTTAACTATTTCCTTTATCCTCATACAAAAGACCTTGACCTGGAGCCTTTTGTTATGTACTTGAGAATACGAGTTAATCCATTATAATGATCAATACAATGTAAATTCATGAATTGACTCACAACTCCAACTGCAAAGGAAATATCTGACCTAGTAATAGTAAGATATATGAGCTTCCCAACCAACTTCCTATACCTTTATGGATCTGAGTATAAGTTTCTCATATCAAGCACTAACTTCTTATAAGGGTCCATAGAACTGTTAATAGGCTTACAATTAGATATTTTGGTTTCCTTAAAAAAATCCAAGACATACTTCCTATGGGAAACAACAATGTCTCCTTTGAATTAAGCTACTTCTATTCCAAGAACATATTTCAGATGACCAAGATCTTTTGTTTGAAAGTGATTGCACAAATATTGCTTTAATATAGATATTGTGACTTCACCATTCTCTGTAATGACAATGTCATCAACATAAACAACCAAATTTTCATATTTTCCAAAAGATTTATGATAGTAGAAGACGGAATGATCAAATTTACTCATTTTCATTCCTTGAAAGGACAAGAAAGAAAAGAGTTCAGAGGAAAAATATTCCTTTGTATTATCACTTCTAAAAATTTTAATTGTTTTGCCAAACTGAGTTTTTATTTCATGGAAGAAGGACACAAATATGAACAAAAGTTAAAATCTTTCTTTCATTAAATAAAGTCACACACAACGGGAATATTCATCAATGAAAGTGACAAAATATTTAAATCCAAAAGAAGTAACCCGACTAGGTCTCCAAATATCTGAATGAATAGTAGAGAATGCTGAATTACATATTGGCTCATCTTGACTAGAGAATGTTGAATTACATATTTCTAAAGTTTGGATTTTCTTAATACTAGGAGTCATTATCTTTAATTTGGATAAACTTGGGTGCCCAAAACGATCATGCAATAGTTTACTAAAAATAAATGCAAGGCAAGACAATGAAGGACTAGATTCTAGGTAATAGAGACCTCTTGATTCATGTCTTCACCAACCTATCGGTCCATACCATATTCCTGCATGACAAATGAATTAGAATTAAATGTAACTAAACAATTTAAGGATTTAGTTAACTAACTCAAAGAAAGTAAATTGGGACAAGAAGGAATTTAGAAAACAGAAGTTAAATTTAAGGAGGGAAAAATAGATATTGAATTCATTCCTTGAGAAATATGGTCTGAAGCACCAGAGTCAACAATCCATGGATTTTTACTTTCCACAGATTGAGAAATGCAGGTCTAGAAGAGGGTTCAGCAAGATTGTTAGACTTCAACCTTAAGTACTTTTGTATCCTTGATACTCTTCAGATAATTTCCTCTCTCTAGGTTTCTTAGATCTTGATACCTGTGGAGATTTTTCTGGAAAACCATGCAACAAGTAGCAAGTTTCATGTGTGTGACCTATCCTTTTGCAATTAGTACATTGAAGATCATTACCTCTTCCACCATATCCTCTATTTCCACATTCTCCTCTCCCTTTAGAAGATATCATAACAAAAGATTCCACATTACTTTCAAGGAAGGTGTCCTCATTATTTAGGGTAGAACACAGAGAAGTCGAATAGTTAGGCTCTCCATAGTAGGAATATCTTGTCTTGTCAGAACTTGATCACAGATGTGATTGAATGACAAGTTCATATCATAAAGATCATAACCATAAAGAGATTATCAAGTCGTTTTCTTATTTCTTCTATAGAGTCAGCTTCTAGGATAAACTTCAACTGTTTTGCAAAACGACTTGAGCATCGGAAACATAAGACACCATATATGAATTATTTTGCTTCAAGAATGCTAGCTTCTGAACCCAATCAAATAAGCGTTGAATGTTATTAGAGTAGATATCTTGAGCTTTCTTTCAAAAAGAATAAAAGAATTTAAATGCTTTGAGGTTCTTAATATTTTAGGTTCTACTGATTGCAATAGAAGAGTACAAAGTTGAAAATTTAGTTTCTTCCATTAAGCTTTCTGTTCAGCTGATGTCTCAATATCTTCTTTTTCTAAATGATCATAGTGTCACTGTCTAAGGAACCAGAGTTCCACAGAATCAACCCATGATAAATAATTTTTCCTATTGAGCTTCTCTGTTGTGATAATGGTAGCCCTATATATAGAAAGGACAAGACTAGAGTTGCTAACACCAGAGGACGTAGAGAAAGCCATTTCAGATATGGAAAAAGAGCAAAGAGAGGACCGAAAGAGAGATTTGAGCTAAACCTAAGGAAGCTTGCTCAAACTGGAAAACAAAAACTAGCAATGGAACCAGCAGGCTTCGGTGAACCAGATGATGGTAAAACAGTGGCAAATAGAGGTCTTTTGGCTGACACGTGGAGTTCACGTGCCTCTTGTTTGGCGAAGTAGTGGTGCATGAGGAGTTCGTTGGAGGAGCGACCACTTGGGTTGGGCTGCGCACGTCAAGGTGTGCCTAACCCTAAACTCGCTAGACAAAAAGTCATCGATGATAGCGACAAACAACCAACTGTGACTTTAGACTAAAAGAGCTAGATCGTTCCCGCTCTAATACGACTTGAATATAGGAAAAACTTGAGTGAGTACTCTCTACCCAGGTCAGAACCTCTTATTAAAAGAAATAAACAAGTGTACATAAGAAGTCAGAGGAGTAAGCTCAACAGATACCTACCTTTGACATACAATCATAAATGAAAAATAGAATACAACTCAACTAACATTCAATACAAATTATATTTAACATTTACCTTCCATATTTTCCAGAGTTTTGCAAACCAAATGAATGATAATGCTTGCTTCTGCATTGTTTCACTAATTAGGCCCACAAATTTGAAGGCAATGTTGATGAAACACATTGTGAAGCACTGTGGAAATTCCTCACTACGCGCACAGTTGTGAGTTGCGACCAAACCTGATGAGATATAGCATAATCAAAGAACAGGTATTGACCTGTTTCCTCTGCCACTTCACAAAAGACACACCCTTCAACATTAGCCGGTAAAATTCCTCGCTTGCTCAGATTAATCCTTGTTCACTGAATACACTTCTGACTCTTCTGCAACCCACCTCCACATATCTTGGTAACCTTCATTCAATCAGACCGATAATTGATACTAAATTAGTTTTTTACTCTCTATTTTTGTATTCAATTTGGTCACTATAAGGAAATAGATTCACATGTTATTTTGTCTCATGGAGCACATATATTCTCTTCCATTCAAAGACTAATAGTTTAATATCACTATATTTTATAAATTTTAAAGTTTTTATCTCACAATTATAAAATTTAATAATTTTTGTTTAGTCGTCAAATGTTAAAATATTAACTATTATAAAATAAAAAAATAATTAATTATTATAAGTAGATAATCGATTATTTTTGTTCTGTCTTTTAATGATTAACATTTGAAAAATTGACGATTAGATAAAAATTATAAGTTTTCAAAATTAGAAGCATAATTTTCTAATTTTAAAATAGAGGATAAAATTTTTTAAAAAAGTTAAAGTAAAAAAAAAGAAATTAACCCAAAATGTTTGGAAAATAGAGTATAAAATTAATATAAAATGCATAAATAATTTTAAATTTGTTCTCATTTTACGCATATACTTTTTTTTTGAAAATCATATATTTTTTAAATTTCACAGCCAGAGAAGAAAACAATTTTCAAATAATAATAATAATAATATAATTAATATCATTAAATTGTGAGTTAAATGCATAATTTTCTCTTATCATGTTTTAATCTTAACTATGAGGATTATATTTTATAGTAATTGATGTTTTCTTTATTAATATATGCTTTATTATATTTAATTTAAAATAAATTTTAATTTTTATATAAATGCTTTTAAAACTATTAATTACAAATACATAAAGGTCAAACAAATGCTTACATAATAATATACACAATAATAAGAATAACAAAATAATAATAACAATGATCCCACTCAGCCATTATTGAGTTGATACCTTCATCATCACTTCATGCTATGACAGATTCAAGATCCTCATGCAAAGCTGAACATTTCTTACACACATTTGCAAGATATTGATTACCCGAACTCAACTCTTCAAACAATGAGACATGATTATCATTTAATGGAACTCTTCTAATTCATCTAATTGGCTCCATATCAGATGTCTTAATTAATAATCTTGCGAATTCAATATTCTTCAAAGACAAAGACACCTCTGCAATTGCCAATAAGGACCTACACTCTTTGGCGACCTTAGAGAACCCATCTAGATTCCAGCACTGCAATGGCAACCCCTTACATTTTATATGAGTGAGTAGAAACGACAAATTTTGGATCCTACTTTTGGATTTTAACGAACACCTCTTGCCACTACTCATCATCGGTATCCAACACTTTATCTACCTCAATATTCTCAAGCCAAATAAAAGGACTAAATCAACTCTAAGATGCCTTACTTTAACATATGTCAACCCTTGAATGAAAAAAACTTTCTTACATATTCATTAGATGCCTAGAGTCTCTTACTTGAGCGATTGCACATTTTGAAAGCCACTCCAAATTAGTTTCTTCTATTCTTCAGACATGAGCTTCTCCCACTTAAAGATGCCTCTTTCCCTCTAGAGTTGCAATGATCAGAAGACTTCATTCCAATACCTTCACTTTGTGCCTTTGGTAATCTTTTTTATGAGAAAACCTGTTCACAAGAGGTTTAGTCTGCCCCATATGCCCGAATTTAATTACTCCCAGACTAAATTTTGGCAAATTTACTTTGATCTTGAATTGTCCAATATGAATTTGATCTAACTCCTTTTCAAGTTGACAATGATTTTTGACACCCACGAATCTTACAAAACCAAAACGAGCATCATCCTTCCTTCTATGCTTTCCAATACAAATGTCACCTACCTCTCCAGCTTCAAAAAATTCCTACCAAGGCCGCCTCCTCATAGTCGTTTGGAAAGTTAGAAAAGTAAAATGAAGTCAAATCCCCCAAAGGCCAGTTGAACTATGCAATGCCATCCTCCATCTAAGAACAATCTCCACCTCACCTTTATAACTCTCTCATCCTCTTTCTACCTCTCATTCTCTCTTGTAACATATATTCATTCCAAGAAACAAAGTGTTCT
This sequence comes from Psophocarpus tetragonolobus, assembly GCA_037954015.1. Classification (NCBI taxonomy): domain Eukaryota; kingdom Viridiplantae; phylum Streptophyta; class Magnoliopsida; order Fabales; family Fabaceae; genus Psophocarpus; species Psophocarpus tetragonolobus. Next base: position 28,218,329 of record CM075695.1, on the reverse strand, counting down.
CCATTTTTTTAACCTCTGAAAATACTGTAAGGGTTAATGGAAAGTTTTTGACAAATTTGTAATTTGATTGAAGCAACCAATTATATATCATGTAAACATCCATTTCTTTAACCTCTCAGATGAGTCAAATTGAATTTTAACCTAATCTTTAATGCATTAATTATTTTTTTTCATTAAGGGATAAACTTTTCATAAAATAATTACTGCATAAACATAATGTGGCCCTTTCATGTAAACATCCATTTCTTTAACCTCTCAGATGAGTCAAATTGAATTTTAACCTAATCTTTAATGCATTAATTATTTTTTTCATTAAGGGATAAACTTTTCATAAAATAATTACTCCATAAACATAATGGACCGAGAAGAAGGAGGATACTTTTATTTGGATTGGGCTTTTATGTCTTAATTTAACTAGCCCATCACTTAAGATAGGGAATACATAGCATTAAATTAAAACTTAAGAAACAATTAAATTTGAGCAAAGCTTAAATTCAAAATTCAATTAAAATAAAAACTTTTCAACTTAAAGCCACTCTTTATCAGAGCCAGGTTTCGATCCTGGGACCTGTGGGTTATGGGCCCACCACGCTTCCGCTGCGCCACTCTGATTTACTGTTGAAATGTGACATTAAATCTATTTTAATCGTAACTATGTAATTATTAAAAATGAATATATATTATGTACAACACAGAACTCCAAGTGTTTTCCTTTCAAATAATTAAGTTATGTTTATATATAACAAAACTTAATTACTTTTAGAAATCTTCAATTATATTTGTAATTTTTATTTTTTAAAAATTTTTATATTTCTCCAACTTTTAAATCATTAGTGAATTGATGTCTACTATTAAGTGACATACATTAATTAACACATGATAATAATTTAAAGGTGAATGTTAAAAATAGTTAATGTTAAATTTCCACTTGGTTGAGTGTGAAAATGAATGTCATTTCTTTCCTACCAAATCCTAAGAGGAAATAGTACATTTATGGTATGAATTTCATGAGACTGAAAGGAATAGAGAGCAGCATTTGACTTCTATATGTAAGGTTTGTTCAGTAAAGACTATTTAATAAGGTAATCGATGCTTGATGATTTGAGTTAGGTTAAGTTTATGCAGCTTGTTGCCTCTAGTAAAATATCTTTAGAGTGACTTGGGTCTGACTTATGAGTTATGACTTCTATCAAACTCAAATCGCACTAATTTGATCAAAGTTAGTTTGGTTTGTGTCATATTCATTAGATTATATTTTTCAAAACTTATTTAAAAAATTTAGAAAAAAAGGTAATATTTTTCTTGACATTCTGGATATAGTTTCATGTTGTACAATAGGAAAGAGAAAGTAAAGGTTGAAATTGTGAATTAAATAAGTTGTGTTGTTTTAAACAAAACACAATCTGTGTACTAGGTTAGAATTCTTTTTTTTTTTTTAATAGAAGAGGTCAAGTGTGATACAAGCACAACAAATCATGCAACCACAATAGAAAAAACAAAGTGAAGAGATATGATGAAAAAAATAGCCTTTGTTACATTGTATGAGAAATAAAATAACAAAGATTAAATGTTTTTTATAATACTATTTATGAGATAACATCTTATAAGTTCTTATGTAAATATGCATTAAAAACTTTTAAAGTTATAAACACTTATCAATAAATACAACTAACTGCTAATAGTTTCTTAAATTTTAAGTACATAAAACATAAATTCTTATTATATTATATGTTAACTTATTTTTTTTAAAAAAAACTCAATTTATTTGTTTTTCAAATGGACACTAATTTACCAAAATACTTATATTCAAAATTATATATTTGGTAACATATTTAAGAAATTTAAGAAATATGGTTATTGTTCTAACCACCAATCTAGGAAAATCATTAGGATTATCACATTTAAGATATTGCTTGCTTTAGAATTTGGTGACTCCATCATAACGACTTGTATCAATTAATCTCTTTTCCGCTACATCTCCAATATTTGGGCCTTTACTTTTTCCTTCTTTTTAGCAAGGAGTTGTTTGTCTTTGTCCAAGAGGACCTTGGCGTTTTCAAAAGTTGGGCAACCAAATTTGACCTTCATTAACTCGACCTCTAGCCTCCAAACTTTGTTTCTTTACTTCAAAATCACCTTTGGCCTTAGACAACTTTATGGCCTCTAACATCTTGCTCTCGTTATGTATAAGGCTATTAACCATGTGGTCATGAGTGTTTGAGCATCAAAATGTTCCTGTCATTAGATCATGTCTAAGGTTTAAGAGACCTAACTATGAAGCATTCAAGTGTAAAGTGGCATATAATCCTTGACTTTCCTGAGAGTTGGTTATATGGGACGATAAATGCGAACTTCCCTCTAAGTATCACAATTCATTTCCAAGTATTCCTTGAGTCCAAGATCCTCGGAGGGAGAAATTAACATTGTTTTCTATTGTTTCTAGAGAGGGGTTGATTGTTACACTATTGTGGGGTATACTTAGTTGAGACGTATATGATACAAAGTTTGTTTGGGCTTTGTCTAAGCCTGAGGGGTAAGCCTGAGGGGTACAATTATAAACATAATTAGGGGTGAAATTCATAGACTACGCGATATATAAATATTTTCTCTTATAAACCACATTTTACCATATTCAAATATATATATATATATATATATATATATATATATATATATATTATAACAAATTGTGAACCATTCATCATCATATTACTTCATGAAAAATGCTAACTAGTGCCCTAAGTGCATTTGTTAAGAAGTTAAAAATATGCAAAATTGTGCTCCACTTGTAGGTAGAATTGTAAAAATGGATAAGTCTAGCCCACTTAGTAAGCGGGTTGACCAAACCCAATTTGCTCTTCTTTAGTGCTTTTAAAAGTTGGCCCGGCTCGAGTCAGTATGTGTTGATGGGTTAAACAAGTCAGACCACTAACCACCGGAAATTAAATATATATATATATATATATATATATATATATATATATATATATATATATTTAAGTTAACAAAAAAGTATTTTTAAGGAAAAAACTTGGGCCATTTTAAAAAGCTTTAAAATTTAAATAATCTATGCTAGATTTATTTTTAAATTTTATGAGCTTAAAAATAAGACAAAAATAGTTAAATGATATTCTCCATTAAAAATCTACATTTACATGTTAAATATTACTTTAAAATATAAAATATTAATTAAATAATACCAACAAACTATAAATATATTGTAATGAAATACAAGTCAAATAAGTAACATAATAATTTAAAACTTAAAAATTATCGTATTTATATAATAATGAAAAATAAAATTTAGGTGAATTAGTGGATCAACTATATGTTTAGTATAATTAGCTTGTTTTTTAATTTTGAATTCGGCCTGGACTCGTAGTGGGCCAAGCTAACCCAAAGGTCCAAACTTATTGTGACAACTATACTTGTAGGAATGAAAAAATGGACCTACACCTTATGGGTTTCTAAATAAATACCTTTATATGTGTTTTTTATTTAACACCAACTCATTTTTCATTTCCCACCTACCGGTGGGAAAAATACCATTATGCCCTTTATTTTTTACTCTCCAGCGTTGCACTGCTTGAGAAGATAAAAATTTGCAATTTTTTTTCTTCTCTGGCAGTGCACCGCTAGAGAAGGAAAAAAAATTGCAATTTTTTTTCTTCTTCGGCGATACACTGAGAAACAAACCTGAAAAAAAAATTTATTACTCATAAATGTTATTAATCTCCATTTAATTATAACAAAAAATTAAATTACTCATAAATGTTAAAAATTTATATTATAAATAACAAAAAATAATAATATATTACAATATTTATAAAATTTGCCAATTTTTTTGCACAACTGGAGAGGAAAAAGACAAAAAAAAAAATACTCATAAATGTTATTAGTCTAAATTAAATTACTCATAAATATTGTTAGTCTCAATTTACTTATAACAGAAATAATAATAATAATTAGAGTAATTAACATCGGTGTAATTATAATAATAATAATAATAATTAGAGTAATTAACGTCATCTAATTAAAGTAATTAGACTCAAACTAATTAGATTTAAGGGTAGGTGGTCAGAGAGGGCTGATTGACCCAAGTGGGTTTGTTTTTTAAAAAAATTACCGGTATGGGTCTCTTTTGAAACATATTACCAGCGTGGGTCTGTTTTTGTGGTTGACTCGGTCAAACCGCAACTACGAATTGCGGTTTCATTGCCCCGTCAGCAACGTCATTACGTGGAAGCCAGCGTGGAAAAACGCCCCAGTAAAACCGCAAGTCGGAATTGCAGTTTGACTGGTCTTTAACCAGCACCGTCTTGTTATTCAATGGGTAAAAAGCAACAGAAAACGATGCACGTAAAACCGCAAGTCAAACTTGCGGTTTGAATGGGGTTTAACCGGCCCCCCCTTTACCCAGCGGTTGCGACGAACGGGTGCGGATATTGAGGAACAGGCGCGGTTTTTTAGGCACATAAAACCGCAGATGCGATTTGCGGTTTGAATTAAATAATATTTTTCGTCGTAAAACCGCAAGTCAGACTTGCGGTTTTACGGGGGTTTAACCGGCCCCCCCTTTACCCAGCGGTTGCAAAAACGACGCGTGTATGTACTGACATTAAACCGCAGATGCGACTTGCGGTTTGATTTAAATAATATTTTTTCGTTAAATCGCAAGTGCGAACTGCGGTTTGAATTAAATAATATTTTTCCGTCAAACCGCCAGTGCGAAATGTGGTTTACGTGCAGTTGCTATTTAATCCCTCGTCGCCCCACAGAACCGCACAGCCGTTCGACATAGAGAACCGCCGACGTAGTTGCACCCGACATAAAACAAAGGTTTACGTTACAGTCCAATTGTTCAGGTGAAAAACGCAATGTGTAAATTTTGTGTGTTTTTAAATATTTTTAAAAACAAATTGGTTTTATAACTCTATTTTTTATGTTTAAATTTACTTTATTATTTATTTGTAGGTACATTTATGAATATTATGTCTGCTCCAATTGTGACCTTCATTTATAGTGATGGAAGAATGTACGAAGGAGACGAAGGTGTTATTTTTGAAGGGAGTAGAAGAGCAATTAGAATTACGCGTCATATCAGTTTTACTTTGTTGAAAAACAAAATTAAGGAAAAGTTAAAAATGCCATTAAATGAATTTATATCATCTCTAACTTGTAGATTTTTATTTTCTGGAAAATATGTGCCACTACAAATTGTTGATGATGAAGATATTGAAATTATGTTTAATGCATTTGAACAACAAAATAATGTTGATATAATAGAATTGTATGTTCATAAATCATCAGCTGGTAGTAGTTTAGGCACTGCAGTAGACACTGGTATAATGAGTTCTGACATAGTTGAAGTAGATGATGATGATGTTGTTGGTGAATCATGTGGTGAGCAAACATCTGATGAAGAAAATGACGTTTCAATTGATGATAATTCATCTGATACTGATGACAATGAAACTCGTAACATGGAGTTATTGTCGGTAACAAATGTGGAACAAGGTATGTTTAAAAAAAATAATTATTTTCTTTACGGTTTACTACTTTAATTTGTTGAATAACAGACACATGAATAACAATACTGTTACAGTTGCAGGGCAACGTCCACCTTGGACTGATGCAGCTCATTATACACACATTAATTGGTTGCATCCTGATGAAGAAGATATTTTAGGCGAAGAGTTGCATGAGTCATGGAATATTGGAGATGCATTGTACAAAGGTCTACAGTTTGACACAAAAGAAGATCTAAAAAATGCGCTAATACAATATTCAATGCGAACACATCAAACGTATCATGTTGTGGAGTCAAAAAGTTCGAAATACATTATCAAATGTCCCAACCATAAAGATGGGTGTCCATTTTATATGAGGGCAATTTTGTCTCGGAAAACAGTCAATTGGACGGTTACTCAATGGGGTGGAGATCATCAATGTCTCAATCCGGCAGTGACACAAGACCACAAAAAATTAAACTCAACTTTCATTAGTAACTTGATATCAGGTTTGGTTAGTTGTCCATATGTAGCGTAATATTTAAATTAATTTATTATCATTTGTTGTTAACTTTTTTATTTTTTTAGGAATGGTTGGTTCAGATCCATCTTTAAGAATTAATTTGATTCAGGAGAGAATTTGTAGTCAATATGGATACAAGATATCATACAGGAAAGCATGGAAAGCAAAACAAAAAGCAATTGTGCGTGTTTATGGGGACTGGGATGAATCATTCGCGACTCTTCCAACATTTTTGAAATTCATTGAAAGTAAATCGCCAGGTTTTTTCTACCAATTATGTCATGATGATCTTGTTGTTGGCAACCGAGGTTACCGTCAATACCAACAGTTTGAAAGAGTGTTTTTGACATTTAAGCAGTGTGCTGATGCCTTTAACTACTGTAAGCCGTTGATACAGGTTGATGGAACACATTTGTATGGAAAGTATCGTGGAACATTGTTAATCTCAACCACACAAGATGGAAATAGCAATGTATTACCTTTAGCTTTTGCTGTGGTTGAAAGTGAAAACTCGTCGTTGTGGTCTTGGTTCCTATCCCACATACGACTGCATGTGACACAAAAACAAGGAATCTGTCTAATTTCTGATCGGCATGCTGGGATTAAGTCTGCTGTGCAAAATGAGGCATTAGGATGGCATATGCTTATCATAAGTATTGCATACGCCATATTGCAAGTAATTTCAACACCCGATTTAAAAATATGGCACAGAAAAAATTGTTGATAAAATTAGGTACGACTTCTTTTTATCCACATGACATTTTTTTTGAACTGTATTTTTTATTATTATAAACGAGCCATTGTATTGTGTTGTTTTGCAGCTTACACTCCATGCATGCATATATTTGACAGAAACTTTGAAAAATTTTGTCAGCAAAGCACTGAAGTAGGTAGTTGGATAAATGACATATCGAAGCAAAAATGGAGTATGGCATACGATACAAAAGGTTACAGGTATGGACACATGACAACTAATTTGTCTGAGTGCGTTAACAAAGTGTTCAAGGATTGTAGGAATATTCCCATCAGTGCTTTGGTAAGGTCAACATATAGTAAATGTGTTGCATATTTTGTCGAAAGAGGATCCCATGGTAGGTCCCAATTGGAAGCTGGAAAGGTCTATTGCGATAAATTGATGCAAGCATTGCGTAAAAACCAACAAGACGCTTGTTCCCATATAGTCCGTCAGTACAATATCAAAACGACTAGATTCGAAGTCGAAGACGCCTTTAATCCACTGACTCAACGTGGAGGACAAAAATGGGTTGTTAACTTGAACGACAAATACTGCCAATGTGGGCGATTCCAAGCTTTCCATTACCCTTGTTTACATGTAATTGCTGTGTGTGGTGCAATTAGTTTAGACTATTATCAATTTGTTGATCAAGTATACACGAATGACTTCATCATGCGTGCATACTCTGGTCAATGGTTTCCTCTTGGGAATGACGACTTGATCCCTCAAAATGAAGAAAGTTGGACTCTTATCCCAAACCATTCTGCTGTTCGAGGAAAAGGACGTCCAAAGTCAACGAGGATAAGAAATGAAATGGATTTTACTAAGTCACAAACACAGAAAAAAAATAAATGTCGCCGATGTAGACAAGAGGGTCATAATCGAAGAAGTTGCCCTTTGCATGCTGATGTAGGATGCTCTCAATCAACTGATGGTGATATGTAATTACCTTAAATGTTATTTTGTTTTTCAACGTTGTTATATGTTATAATTTATTATTATCTATTTCGGACATTTGCAACGTTGTCATATTTTATAATTTGTTACCATTTATTTTCGTAAACATTACAACAATAACTTTAAAAAAGAATATAAAAAACTGGAGTCAAAATAAAAAAATAATTCATTGAGCATCATCATCATCGTTTACATTTTGGCATGAGTTTGGATCAAATTGTCCACCTAATCCTAGACTTGCGGCTGCATAGGGAGAATCCCAAGGTATATCGAATTGCGGTTCAGCGATAGCTGCTGTCGTTGCAGGTTGTTGGTGTGCTGGCATCTCCGGTGTGCGAAGTGATCCAAATATTTGTTGAAAAATATGGCTTTGGGGCATGCCACCACCGTACGGTATACGACCTTGGTAAGATGATCCTACGTCTGTCTGAGACGGATAATAGTAAGTAGAAGGCATATTTCCAGTTAGTTGTGTCGGTGTATAATATATGCCTTCTTGACGTTCAGGCAAATTAGGAACAGGATAAACTTCTGCCTGAACGACGTCCCTCCGTCTACTTAGACCACGACTTTCACGATATGACTCTTTAACGTGAAAATCTGGAACATCCACCTCAGGCATACTTTCGGGTGCTGGCACTGCCGCTCGTGTGATTCGATCTTCATCTTCCAACAAGACCATTATTTTATCAACATATGGGACTAAATCGTCCACTGACCACTTGTTTCTTCCCTCTGGTGACACCATATACGATAATGTCTCTCCAACTTCACCCTACAATAAAAACAGAATGGAAAACATTAAAACCATAAAAATTTTATTCAAAAAAATATAAAACAAATTGGATAACTATGACAAATTTTACCAACAACGATGCTCTTGCATTTCTTGGGTCGATAAACATTTTCGTTTTGGCACGATACCAAACCATGTACTCAGAGTTGAATGTCAGTTCTCCAACCTGACTTCCAGTTTCTTCGACCCTAAATTGGTCTATGTTATTCCATATTGCAATGGCTGGTTGCAACAACATAAGCCAATTTTCAGAACCTTTTCCTCGCATAGTCAACCCATGTAATTTTTTTGGCTGCAAAGGAGGACGGGGTATGGGTTGGCGCATGCCAAACTGCCGCATTACTCTATCTGGTTGATGCCATTCACAAATATTAAAACAAAGCAATGGCACAACAGATTTCCACGCATTAACCCCTTCTAAGCATATCGGGGGTAACTGTGCCACAACTTCGTTTGGATATGGCATCCAGATGACCTATATAAAATAACAACTAGTTAGTACATACACAAAATTAACAAACCATAACATACATTTTCTTACATCATTTTGCTTCATTGTATCCAGCAAACGACGATGATGTTTTAAATCATCGGTGGCTCCAATGTGTCGGTTTCCCTGTCGTAGCCACCTACAAAAATTATATGAATAATATTAAATATTATGTAACTAACTGCCAAATAATATTTTCAAATCTAACTAACATTATACTCAATAAAAAAATTACCTTGATCCAACGGGTTTGTTTGGTTTGTATGGGGGTAATGCAGTGGGTGCAACTTTTGGGAATCTTTCCCATGCCCATATCTGTATCAATAGGCATAAACCACCCATGGATTTTATTTTGTAGTTTGTTGCGACACATAGTTCTCTATACAAAAAACCAAGTACAGCAGCACCCCATGCATATGCACTGCACTCAGCAAAATCTCGCAACAATAACAAATACCTTAAAGATACTTTACTACTAGATTTATCTACAAACAGGGCACCACCAATGAGGCGTAAAATATATGCCCTAGTAAACCTCTGTAAATTTTCTTCATTATTTTCAAAATTTGCGATATCACCAAAATGATGAGTTAGCCAACTAACTCGAATAGAGCTACCATCAATTTCATCGTTATTTGGTGAAACGCCAAGCAGTTCTTGACATAGTTCAACCCAATTAACATTGGTTGAAACTATGACAGGAATGCCAGTTACTCGTAAACCCAACAAAATTGCAACATCTTGAAGGGTGATAGTGCATTCTCCACATCTCATGTGGAAAGTATGAGTTTCCGGCCTCCACCGCTCAACAAATGCATTAATTAAACCTGCATTAATACGAAGAAAACTCATCTGTGCGACCGTGTAAAATCCCGTTTGTCGCAAATATTGTACAATTTGAGGAGGAATTGACTCTTCTCCATTATACGTGGGAACTGCACGTCTGATTAAGAGTTTTCTGTCGTCTTCTCCATTCCATATATGTTGAGAAACGTGTTGATTTTGCATGTACAACACGTCATTCTCCACAGGTCCAGAATGAACACAATCAACAGAAGGGCGAGAAGAAGATGACGCCATGACAATTGCTACAATTTAATACAAAACATTATGTTAATATAATACCGAAAATAATATATATTAAAATACAAAATTAATAAATAACAAACAAATATTATATACGAAAACTAACCTCAATATTTCTAAATAATTTTCACAAAACAAAAGCTTTCTTCGATTATCGCTATGTAGTTTCCAACTACGTCTGCGATTATATGCGGTGGAAAGGTGTGCGGTTTTGTGGGATGGGGGGGGGGAGATATATAGGGGCGAACACCACATAAACCGCAACTCGCATCTGCGGTTTATGATTTTTTTATTAAAACCGCAAGTGCGAACTGCGGTTTGTGTGCGTCAAAAATCGCGCCCGTCCGTCTGCAACCGTTGGATAAAGGGGGGGCCGGTTAAACCCCCGTAAAACCGCAAGTCTGACTTGCGGTTTTATGACGAAAAATATTATTTAATTCAAACCGCAAATCGCATCTGCGGTTTTATGTGCCTAAAAAACCGCGCCTGTTCCTCAATATCCGCACCCGTTCGTCGCAACCGCTGGGTAAAGGGGGGGGGCCGGTTAAACCCCATTCAAACCGCAAGTCTGACTTGCGGTTTTACGTGCATCGTTTTCTGTTGCTTTTTACCCATTGGATAACAAGACGGTGCTGGTCAAAGACCAGTCAAACCGCAATTCCGACTTGCGGTTTTACTGGGGCGTTTTTCCACGCTGGCTTCCACGTAATGACGTTGCTGACGGGGCAATGAAACCGCAATTCGTAGTTGCGGTTTGACCGAGTCAACCACAAAAACAGACCCACGCTGGTAATATGTTTCAAAAGAGACCCATACCGGTAATTTTTTTAAAAAACAAACCCACTTGGGTCAATCAGCCGGTCAGAGAGATAAGATTAATTTATTATGGTAGGTGTTAGGATAGATAATTAGGTTTAAGAGTATTTTTTAGTTTTTCAAATGTTATTTAGGTGAGTAGGTGTTAAATAAGAAAAAGGATAGGTGTGAGTATGTGGTAGGTCCAAACCAGCAAAATAATATGCAGGTATAAGGGCAGGTATTATAGTAACCAACCTGCTTTATCTGCACGATATACATATATAATATAATTAATATAATTATATTATATAATACTATATAATTATAATTTTGAGTGAAAATATTTATGAAAATAATAATTATAGAATAAAAGAGACATATTAATATTAAAATACAATTTATGAGAAAAATTGAGGTATTTATAGAATAATTCTTAATAAACTTACAAAATTATTTAATATTATAGTAAAAAGGCATAAGTTTATGTGTAATAATCTAAAATTTTATGGAGTATTTTATAATAATTTGTTTCATATTCAATATTATGTTAACTTATTTTCATATTATGATACTTACATGTAAATGATATTGATGCATTATCTAGACAAGTACAAATATGATTATATAAATATTCCATGGAAGTACGGGTACATTAAACTTTCTACTTACTAAACTTTGTACTTATAAAATATAATTGCTCAACATGTGTCCCAAATTAAGCAAGACCCTTAAGTTTATAATTGGGTGTTCAACCTTTGCATATGGAACCTAATAACTTATAATTTACGTTTATTTTTAGGCAGTTACCTGTCCTTTCTCGACGCTCATGTTTGTACGTGTAAGGGAAACTTAAGATTGTTTAATGTGGGAGACAAGATATCAATTAAAACTATCTGTGGGCCTAAGATTTTATCCAATGTCATGACTAGAAGATTGAGAGATCTTTTCAGTAACATGTAGCACGAGTTATCTTTATCATAACATAAACAAATTATTGGACACGCTTGTGAAAAGATGGTGGTGGACCATAATATATCCTTCCAAATTTGCGTTCTCTAGGCTTTATGCCGGGAAAGAAGACACTGTCACCTCACTTTTCTCACTTCCTTTATCTAATTAGTAATAATTGCCAATATTCATTGGATCTTAGGAACCTTTCTTCAGTGTTCACTTCATTAACTTGGTTTGTCCATAAGAGCAGGCTTTTTGATTGGTGAGAGTAGACTCTAATAAAAGCATGTTTTTCTTCTGTTGTAATGGATTGTGATGAATGAATAAGATTACTCAATCAACGGATGTAGATCGTCTCAATAAATGAATAATAATTTAACTTTGGTTATATTGAAAGAATATATGGTAATCCAAGATGACAAAACACCAACATATAAATTACTAAGATCCAAAAGCCTAACCTAATGCCTTAATGCATCTTTGGTTAACTATTTGAATTCACTATCAATAAAAAAGCATACATAAGATACACGGTGCTATCCGTGGCAAATAACAGAACATAATAGAAGGTCAAAATTCTACTATAAAAACACACTATTACGGCTTATGACATTGTCATTATGGATATCTCTTTACAAATTGTGTATAACTATTGATAAAAAATCTGTCATGCCATAATGCTATTGCGATGCACAGTCATTTAACAACACTGAAAATACAAAAGCAAAAGTAATGTGATAATAGTTTTTGTTTGAACACCTATTAAGTTGAAAGTGATGTCAAAATTCATTTGCATGGTATGCTTAAGACCTATTGGTAAACATGTATCTGTTGCTTAGACCCTTGAATTACCAACATATATAAATACAAAAAAGAATTAGAAGATTTATAAACTATAGAGGGCTAAGTTATGAGGTGTAACCAGTTTGAAGATAATTTCTCTCTTGTTTTTATTGGAATCAGGATGAAACAAGAGTAGTACTTTACATTGATAGCAATTCTAGGCATATTTAACCTATATATGTGAGTGGTGATAACTTAAAGGACAATATGGAAAATGAATTACAATGTTGAATTGCCATTAGATATGAATATTAATCTACACAATTAAGAGAAGAAAAATAGAAATGAAACTAATCTAGTAATTAATTTGGTGACACTGAAGAGGATGGTGATTCAGTTAGAGGTCTACAAGATCTGGAGAAGCTTGGACACTGAACTGAAGCTTTTGAATTGTTGATACCTCCTTTATGCAGAAGATTTGACTTCTCAAAATCAAAATCCACATTTTCATGTCTGATCTCCTTGAGCATTGCTGTTACATCTTTCATTGTAGGTCTTTCTTCTGGTGAAGGATTCACACAGAGGAGAGCCACCCCTAGTACTTGAAGCATCTCAGGGATTTGTGTTCCACACTGCAGTGCTAGTTTCTGGTCCAGAATTGATGCAAATTCTCTTTTTTTCTCTCTGATTTCCCTTATAACCCAAGGGACAATGTGAGAACCTTCTGGAATCCTGCTATCTATTGGTTCCATTCCTGTTAAGACCTCAATTAGCACTACCCCAAAGCTGTAAACATCACTCTTCTCTGTGATCCTTAAACTGTATCCATATTCTGCAGTTAGTAAGATAATGCTGTGATTAGTCAACAGTCAAAATTAGGAGAAAAATTCTTATTGTTTTCAGTGTAATACACCAATGAAACGTGACACTGAAATTGAACTGTACTATGAAAGTAACTTTATAATAAACCAAGCAGTTGTGTGTATTACTTTATAGTACAGAAATATTTTCTCAATGAGGTAGGGTAGTAACACAAATGGACAGAATAAACAATGAGGAAAAGTAATATTATAAAATTGTGACTACATTAAACTATTGGAAGAAAGATTAAGGAATATAAAAGATTGACAATTGAGTCTGAACATATTGATTTTTGTATGTCTATTTTGACACATTTTATGGAAGATTAGAATGTAATTTATATATGCTTACCAGGAGCTATGTATCCATAAGAACCTGCAATTATTGCAGAAGCTCCGGAATAATCAGAGGAACCAACAAGTTTTGCAAGGCCAAAATCTGCAAGAAAAGCTTCAAATTGTGGACCTACCAAGATGTTGTTAGCCTTAATGTCTCTATGGATGATTGGAGGGATACAATCATGATGAAGATATTCTAAGCCATGAGCTGCTCCCAGAATGATCTTATATCTTGCATCCCAGTCCAAGGACAAATGATTTTCATGGAGCAATCCAGACAAACTCCCATTGCATATGTAATCAAACAAGAGCAATCTAGTTCTTCCATTGTTGTAGCATCCTAAAAGTCTCACTATATTTTTATGCCTTATTGATCCAAGGGTATGAACTTCTGCAGCAAAAAGGTCTCTTTCTGGTGTTTCATCATGCTTTAGTGGCCACAGCTTCTTCACTGCAACAACCTGGTTCATTGGAGTCTCCACACGGTAAACGACTCCTGAGCAACCCTTTCCCACAATGTTTGAATCTGATAGCTTTGGGATAATGTCATTGATGGAGAAGTTGAGTTTTTGAAATGGAGTAAAAGCCCATTGCGTTTCACTGTCAAAGTTAGTACCTCCATGAATTTTGAGGGCTAAGATTACTCCAAAAGTAACAAACCCTGAAGTGAAAATAACACCAAGGAAAGTGTATATGATGATGTTTCTTATGGACTTGATGCCTTTGTGATGTCCACTTACTGGACACTTGGTAAGACATAGATCAGGGTTGCCAGCATATGCAGCAGGAGAGAGATCCTTGAAGAATTTTGTATCAGGAAGAGAACCAGAAAAACTGTTATAGGAGACATTAAGAGAAACTAGATTGTCAAGACTACCAAGTACAATTAGACTCCCTGTGAGTTTGTTGTGAGAGAGGTCCAAATTGGAAAGTTTTGAGAGGTTTGAGAAGGTCTCTGGGATAGAGCCTGATAAAGAATTCCAGCTCAAGTTCAAGAGGATATCTAATTCTTGCAAGTAACCAATTTCATTTGGAATGGAACCACTGATCTTATTGTTGCTGATGTCAAGCAACTGCAAAGCCTTACAAAAGCCAAGTGACTGAGGGATCAAACCAGTGATTTGGTTTCCACTGAGTATCAACTTATTTAGAGATGCTAGTTTGCCTAAATTTTCAGGAATGCTGCTAGTTATTCTGTTTGCAGAAAGATCCAATACATTAAGACTGACTACGAATTCTAATGTGGAAGGAATTGCTCCTTGCAACTGATTGCTGTGCAAGTCAAGCATTTCTAGCTTAGCACAGTTACCTATCTCAAAGGGTATATCTCCACTGAGTAAATTATCTGACAATTCAAGAAAGCTCAAACTGCTTAAAAAGCCTATTTCGGGTGGAATTTGACCAGTGAAGTTGTTTGACCCCAACCTTAGCCTGACCAACCTGGTGCAACTGCCAATGTCTGGAGGAATTTGACCTGAAAGTCTATTTGATAACAACAACAACTGAGTTAAATTCTCTAGATGAAATAGTGAACTTGGAATGGACCCAGAGAGGAAATTATGTGAAAGATCAAGTGCTTGAAGTTTCTCACAATTGGAGAGTTCTGTTGGTATGCTTCCATGGAGCTGATTCTGCCAGGCATAGAACAAGGTGAGTTCCTTCAGTTTCCCCAAGACAGGTGGAATCTCCCCAGAGAATCTGTTATTATCCAATTCCAGTTGCTTCAAACTGAGGAAGTTGCCAATATAAGAAGGTATCTCTCCAGAAATGTTATTATTAGACAAAAGAAGCTCCTCCAATAAGATTAGACTACTGAGAGTCTCTGGAAGTTCACCAACTAAAGAATTCATAGAAAAATCTATAACTCTCAGGCTTGTACAGTTTCCAAGACTTTCTGGAATTGTTCCAGTGAAATTATTCTGCCACAAAAGTACCTTTCTGAGGCTTTTCATGGAACCCAATTCAATAGGAATGTTTCCAGAAAGCTGGTTTTCATACAGAAACAACTCCTCCAAGGCTGAGCAGTTTTGAATCTCTGGTGGAATGCTACCAGTGAGGTGTGCAGTGTAGATTTGAAGTGTCTTGAGACTTGTAAGTTCTCCTATAGTTGGTGGAATCTCCCCTGATATCCCAGTATCTGCAAGGCCTAGATAAACTAGAGCCTTACAGTTTGAAATCTGCATTGGAATTTCACCATGAATCCCCGGATTTCCACCAGCCCGAAGCGTTTCAAGATCTCTCAACTGGCCTATTTCACCAGGAAGCAAGCCAGATAGTTGGTTATCAAACAGTTCTAGCTGCCTCAACTTTGAACAGTTTCCTATTTGGGTTGGAATTCCACCTTGTAAAGAATTTGAATTCAAATACAACCACTGCAGTTTGTATAACTTTCCTATCTCAGATGGAATGGTTCCTGATAAAGCATTGAAACTGAGGTCCAAAGTAATCAGTGATGACAAGTTTCCCACTGAACTGGGAATCTCACCAGTGAGATTTGCATTTGAGATTACTAGAGTTGTAAGGTTGCCAAAAGAAAGAAGCTGTGTGGGGAAGGTGGTATGAAGATCAATGGATGTTATTATGATCTCTGAAACAAACCCTTCTTTGGAACATTTTATATAGTCCCATCTGCATGGACTTTGGTGGGTTGGATCCCATGATGAAAAAGCAGTAGCAGAATCAGAGGAATTGAATGTTGAGAGCCATGAAAGTAGAGAGAGACCTTCCTGGTTCAGAGCTGAGATTGCTGGAAACAAGGAGATGTTGAGAAACAAGATAAAAAGAGTTAATGCATTGCTTGACATGATGAGGTCTGTGTTCTGCTACTGTTCTTCAATCTCTTTTTAAGTTTTAAAGTTTAAACATTACAGCACTATTTCCTTAAAGTTTCTCTTTATGTCCTCTATTATTTGTGTTGTATCTTGGATACCGAAATTCCCATTTCTTCATGTGAAATAATACTCATAAAGATGTGGACTGTTTCTTTATTCTTCTTCCTCAAACACTACTTTTCAGTTTTCACCATTTACTGTTTTATATATACGTTTTTGGTACAAACTACAAGTACAAACCACGTATATCCTCAACTAAAAACAATATTTGTTGATGACAAAACTCTCTCTACATAATCCCATTCTCAAAACTTAAACTTTAAATCACTCGTTAAATACTAGATAACTATGCATTCATTAATATTTACTATTTTATATATGAATTTTGAGGTATAATTTACAGAGAATTGGAAAAACATACAAATTTAAAGCATTTAATAAAATGTAACAATGTGGTAATATATTCTATTTACTTGGTTAAGTTTTAACTCTAGGAGATATTAGGAAAGGAGGGTTTAAGGGAGATGGAAAAATATGAAAGAAATAGATTCAAATTCTTTCCGAAGTCATTCTAACAAAAACTAACCAAGATGGTATAGTAAAGTTGATAGATAGTGTTATTTCTTAATTACCCTCATGAGTGCATTAAAAAACATGTGTTAAATGAATTTCAATATTTTGAGAGATTAGTTTTAGACTTTTGAGGTGAGGGAATGATTCAAAAACCAAATAAAATAAATTAACAAACTATCATTAGACCAATAAAAGATGAGAAAAAGATTTATGCATTATCAATATAAAAAGTTTTACATTAACATTCCATTACAATCTTTTATATATAATATATTTGTTAATTTTATCAATTAAACTTTAAAAATTATATAAATAAATGATTCTAATTGAACATTGTAACGAAAAAGTATTAAAGTCATAAAAGATTACTTAAACTCTGTGTAGCTGTGCTGCAGTAATTTTTAAGTGTAAGTAAACTAGCCTACTAGGAGGAGTAGAAACTGTGGAAAAAACATGAAAGCACGTTGGGCACTAAGTTGCTTACCAGATATATCTATGATAGCTAAAAAAGTTTTTGGAACACGATTGAGCAGAACGTATTGTAGCTGTAGTGTGCAACATATAATGTGAAAGGATATCGATTGTGAAAATGACTTCATTGGCAGTTTCAGTGTGTTCTGGGTCATGTGCACATGGTGCTATATGGGATAAGATACCTAATTGGACAATACCAAAGCTCAAAAATTATAATGAGTTGCACAACATTCTTATGGTGAAGGAACTATAACCTAAATGTACTAAGCATATGCATGGTGGTGGTCCTCTTAGGTCCCATTTTTTCTCTTGTGTAATCAACAAGGCAGAAAGAATAACTACTAATAATTGGTTTGGGTGGTATGCTTTCAAGTTCTATAAAATATATAATATTTGGTAAGATTAGTATCTTATTATATTTTGTTTTTTGTTGGTTTTTTTTTTAAATTGTAGAAGTTATGTTTTTTTTTGTTGCTAAATGACATTAAAAGTATAGACTGGTTTTATTTATTTATTTTTTTGGTTACAACTTTGAAACAATGTGTATTTTGTACTTTGATGTAAAGAATTTAAAATGGATAAAATTAAATTCAGGATAAAAATATGAAGATAGAAAATTTCAAAAATTAAAAATTCTTTTGTAATAACTAAATTTTATTCAGAGAATAGTTTAGTTGGAGATATGGAAAAGTGGCGGGTGTTTGACCTTCATAGTTAACAAAAAAAATTAACATTTTATATTTTATTAACATTAGTCAATAAATAAAAGAATTTAAGGTTATTTTTATTTATTATTACGTGGGTCTTAAGTTCGAAAATTGAAGGAGCAACTATAAAAATTACAACTTTTTATGTTATATATAAAAACTAAAACCCATATCATATATAACTATTAAATTAATTCAAATTTTTACAATTATGTGTTTACAAAACGATTCAACAACATATATAATTGAAAATTTATTAAAAACGGAGAGATTAAACAATACTTTTAAGATTTAATATTATAAATGTCATTCCATTTGTTATCAAGATTTGCTTTCATATATCTATGACGTGGTTTAGATCCATTATTGCTAAAGGTAAAAAATAAGTTGAAGTCTCACAAACAATGATGATGAGAACAAGATGAAAGGAAAAACTTAAAAAACATATAAAAATAGTAATGGGAGAAAATATTTATCATTATATCTCAAAGTGCAAGCTTCTAGCTAGTTATTTATATAATGTTCATAGGCTTGTTTCATTGAAAAAAAGTTAAGATTAAATAAAATTTCCAAGTTAAAAAAACTTCACTTTAATTAGTCTCTTAAAAATATCTCTCTTTACTCAAGTCGGATCTTTTGTTAGTTTTTCTTCATTAACAAAATATCTGTCACAGTTTGTCATGTATCATAAAATAATTAACAAAATTACTAAGCTGATAAAAGGACCAACTTGATCTATATATATATATATATATATATATATATATATATATATATATATATATATATATATATATATATATATATATATATATATATATATATATATATATATATATATATATAGACATTTTAAGGGGCCAAAATTAAATCTGTCAAATTTGGGATAACAAACTGAAACAAAATATCTAGATAAAGATCAAAATTCTATTTGAGACAAAGTGTTAATAAATAGTCTTTAATTATTAAAGAAATTATAGTTAAATGGATATAATATTAAATCAATATAATATAAAGGAGAGCACTACCAGAAAAAAAAATATGTAAAGGGAAGATATTTTCTTTTGTATTACGGTGACAATTTTTTTTTTGTGTGTAACCTATTCAAAGTTTATTATACTAGATCAATCCTAGTAGTTAATAAGTTAATATAGTAAAGACTAATAATGTCATTTGATTAGAAGTATAGTTATTAAGGCTGTATGTTTCCAATTTTTAAAAATTCATAATTTTTGTTTCTGATGTTATTTTATAATTAATAGAGATATTTAGTCCTTTGATTTTATAAAATTCACAATTGTAGTTAAAAATAATTGTTTTAATTATTATCAAATTAAGTTGACTTAATGTGAATTAAAAAATAATTTCACTTTATATCGTTCTAATTTTATAGGGATTACCAAAAGTATAGATTTCATAAAAATGAAAACCCAATATCTTTATTTTAAAATAGAGGTCAAAATAGAAGATTTTAAAAATAAAAAAAAATAAAATAATATTTAAATCTACTATTTATAGCTTGAACATAATATAAAAGCTATAAAATAAAAAAAGATCATTTTAAGATTATAGAGTAAAATATAATATTTTATTATAAATAAAAATAAAAATAAAAATAATTATTTTTATAGTGAAACTTTCTAAATATAAATGATTATCTTAATTATACAATATTTTTAAACTAGAAAAAGTTAAGGGGACATTACATATGTAAATTCGTCCCAGGCGTGGGCTTTGATTTTTAGATAGGTTTTCTAATCGAAGTGACAGTGTGTCAGTTGGTCACTTATGAAAAGGATGAGAGAGTTGATACTTCAAAGTTTTAAAATCAATTATATTTTTAGTCATTATAAATATGATTTAAAATTATATTAATTATAATCTTCATAAGTACTATTTTTTTTTTCAATAATCCTTATCTAGTCATGTCACTGATCAATATTTTTTTTTCGTGTTAAATCAGAGAAATACGTAGAATATTGAATAACAGAAATATAAGGATGATTCATATTAAAGAAAAAGGTGAAAAAAAATTATATATTCAAACTTTACTTAATATTAATAATAACATTAACAATTTAACTTATAAAAAAAAATACAATATTGAATCATTTTGCATGAACGACCAATTTTATATAACTATTACTGGTTTAAAAGTCATAGAAGTGTTGATATATGATTGGATGTAATATAAAATAAGAAATCACAATGCATCAACTATTGCATTCTATTGAAAATATATGTAAACTGTATAATATTTTAATTTTCTACATTTCAATGATTTTCTTCTCTATCTCAATGATTTTTTCTTACACTAAAAAAAGAAGTACTTGCACATTATATATGGCGATATACTTTGTGAAGAACATGACAGCAGTTCGGCAATCCCATTTTCGTCCCTACCATTTTAGGTGCAATATGACAGCAGAAGCTGTGAAATTCACAAGCCATCATAATGATGGTTCATCCAACTTGGCATAACAATCCAAGTACTGAGAATGGACCAAACAGCACCCAATAAGCTAACAACAAACATATATAAATAATAAAGTGGTAGACAACACAAAGCTCCCACATCTTTTCTATTATTTTTACATGGTGAGGTCTCAAAATCATCTTGCATTTTGATTAAGTTGTTTCTTATCATGAAAGTGAACTTGGTAAGAGATAATAGGTGCTTATATACTTTTCCTCTGATGCATGACTTTTCTCCATTACCAAAATCTATCTATTTGGTAGAACTTAATTATATTCTTTTAGAATTTAATGAGTGTGTACATTAAAGAATTTTATATTTATTTTCCATCACAATATTTTATTTATATAATTTTTAAAATATTAATTTATAAGATCATCAAATTTATCATATATAAAATATTACGGTGAGATGTTATTATAAAACTTTTTTCATTAACATTTTTTCTCATTCTTTTGATAAAAAATTATATAAATGAGAAATGTTAAGAACTGACCTTATTAAAGAAAAAATAAAGTCATTATTTTAATTAGGTAAGCCTAAAAAAAATTTAACATTAATATTTTTTAGGCTTCATAATTTTTTTGTTATTTTCTCTTCCTTAAAAATAATTACTCATTAGTTTTAATTAATAAAAATATATCTTAATTAACTATATCAAAGACAAATTTTTTAATATATTTTTTATTCAAATAAAATTTGTTATTAGTTTAAAATGTCTCACTTTATACTTTAAAAAATAGGTTTTACTTTAAGATTTGCTTTAAATTTAAAAATATGTTTGGTCAGTCCAGGTTTTACCTTTTAAATAAGAAAGTCATGAGAAATAAAATTTATAAAAAAAAATTGTTTCTAATAAATTTAAACCAATTACAAGTGTTGTAAAAAGAGTGTCACCAACTGTTCTTATATATAAATTATCTAATTAATTAATTATTTTAGGAAAATGAAAACTTTGAGGTCAACTTAATTTGGTAGTACATATACGTAAGGATAGTGATACAATATTTTTGAAGATGCATGCTTAGATATTCCATCTTACTGTTTAATTATTATTATTATGTGACAATTTTCATTGTTTAATAACTAAAAAGGAAACTTTTATATGAAGAAAGAAAGAAAAATTCAGAAGACAAAAAATAATTTACCAGTCATAGAGGAAATTGAGTGATTTGGGGATGAAACAAGTTAGGTATATCTGTTTAGATGAGATTGTCTTGGTCATGAAATGGTATGAGATATGTGATGGATTTGGAAGGTAGGGAACATGATTTCCCAACCACAAATCACAAATAGATGCTAAGTGACTATATATAATTTTACAATAACCATAGCTGATTGGTTCTTCTATCTAGTCCTTGCAAGATTGACTACACATTCTTTTCTTTTCTTTTTTTTATTTAGTTCTACTATTTAAAAACTTAACATCTAATTATACTATTATCTTTATCTCTCACTGTTTGGTTCTTCTGTTCTGTCTAGTCCTTGCAAGATTGACTCTACACATCTCACTATTTAAACCTCCTTGAAAAATTAACATGTAATTTATCAAAATAAAATATATTAACCTTTGGTAACAACCATATAAGTTATTCACAACTTAATTTTGAGAGAAACCAACATTTCTATTCTTCACACTGTTATTTGTACATTATTATATATATATATATATATATATATATATATATATTTGTTTTTTTTTCTTCTCTCATCTTTGTTTTTGTTTTTAAAATTGCACCTGTTATTGAATAGGTAAAGAAGAGTTTATAATTCACATGTTAAATTGGATTTAATAAAATATTTTTTACAATTTTTATTAATATAATAGTAGAGCAAGTAAAAATAAATCATATATGATATCATATGAATTTAATTAATATGTAATATTAAGTTTAAGTTTTTTTTTAAAAGTTTTATAATATGAGAAAAAGGATTACACTTAAAAAGTTTTACATTGAAGTTTAATCACAATCTTTCATTCATTTATCGTAAGTTTATTGATTTTACTCATTAATACTTTAAAAGATAAATAAATAGTTGTTATTGAACATCGATTTTACACTGTCAGTATATGTTAATTAAACGTTTATAATATTACAAAAAGACAAATTCAAACGTTGCCTAAAATAACTCTTTGAAATGTATTTATATTTTAAGTTGTGACAAGGTTTGGTAAGAATAGTAACAAGTGAAAGAAGTATTAATGTAAATTTGTTAATTTACTCATATGCGCACGTAATTAACAAACCTTAGAAATATTTTGAGGAAATTCTTTTTGAATTTTTTTCCTCTAAGCCTACGGAAAAATCATTCTATCACTCTTTTATGGAGATAGACATGTTTTTGTTTTCCAATTTTAATTAAAAAATTGGCTATTTTTTTTTTCAACAACCCAAAACCCATTGAACTGGGCGCCTATTCTAACTGATTTTTCCTATTTTGATCTAGTTCTTATGGTTCCGCATCGATTCAATGCCTTACCTATTATTTGAAAAAGAAGAACAAACCAAACATGTGATTGGCTAATAGTAATGTTTTCTTATTCAATCTGTTGAACCAAATAGTCTGATTTAATTTTAAATAATAACATTGATTCTTTGTATTTGTATCTAAACTTGTTTCAGTTATGCCATTGTGTAAACATTGAAAAACACAACTAATAGTACATACGGATATAAATGATAATTTCACTTTTATTAATTTAATATGTTTTTAGAAGATAATATATAAGATATTTTCTTTCAAATTTATGTTAGGTGGCGTTTGATAGGGGGAAGTTTTTTTATATACCGGAGAATTATGATTCTTTGGAAAAATCAATTTTTGAAAATCATGGTTCTTGAAAATCTGTAAAGTACCTTTGATTGTCTTAACATGTGTTATAGAAATTAAAGATTCTCATGTTTGGTTACATTGTAATATTAATAGGTATATAAAAACTTTTTACAAATATACCTTCTAGTTAAATGAGATTTATTAAATATTTTTTATTCTAATTTTTTATAAATATGATAGTTGTTTTAATTTAATTGCAAGATTATAAATATAATATATGAGTTGTTGTAAAATTTCTAACACTGTTTCAAGGATTAACAAAAATATATCAACTCTCACAAAGTTATATTGGACGCAAATCAAAGAGTTGTAGACAAAACCTACAACATTGTGTTCTTGAGGCTAATCTATATTGCAAACAACGAAATATACTGGGTGTTGAGGTGTTGAAATATCACTATACTATGAAGTGTATGTTTCAATTTAGGACAAAAAATTATCCTATTTATTTCAAAGCTGTGAGATATCAAATGAATTTAATTTATAAACAAGAGAAGTGATAGTAACATATTTTTTATATTGAAAATTCTTAAAAACTACAAAATTAATAAACAGAATAATTTAACAGAAGTGATAGTAACATATTTTTTATATTGAAAATTCTTAAAAACTACAAAATTAATAAAGAGAATAATTTAATGACAAGTAAAATTCGTATAATTTATTATTTTTGATAAATTTCAATCAATAATAAAGATTGTGTTATTAGCATTTTTCTTATTTGGCATCTACTTTAAAATATACACATTGCTCAATCCACTCATATAAACATGCATTAAGACAATATAAATAAAATAGGTAATTTTAAAAAAATATAAATTTCTACACATTAAAAAAAAGCATCAATATAAAAATAAATTTAAACATGAACGTATGAATTTATTTATTTAAAAATTATTAAATTTTTTTCATAAATTTAAAATTTTAAAAAAATACTATAAATCATTTACTGAAACTGAATTTTAGATTATAAAATTAAATTTAATAATAGTTAAATTTTAAAAAATGTTACAAATGCTTTACTGAAAATGGAATTTTTTCAAACAAAATAGTTAAATTCTAAATTAATAAAAATTGTTGTAATTTTTAAAATTTAAAATTTTATAATGTTACAAATATTATGTGAAACTAGTTATTCACTTTTATAATTTTAACTTTTTAGTAAATCAAAAGGAAGACATCCTTGTGTTTCCTATCATTATTAACATATTTTCTTTACTTATAAAAAAAATATAATTTTAACTTTTAAATGTTTATTATTCTATTAGTAATAAAATTTTGATATTTTTGTTTTAAATATTTTTCCTAATCAGACACTAATAATTATAAAAAAAATCTATAATATTTGTTCCATTCTTTTGTAAAATAGTTAGCCAAAAACAAAATATTATTGATTTGAGATATATGGTACATTGAAAAGTTTGATTTTACTTGAAAAAGTTTAATTAAGTATGTTAAATAAAAAAAACAAGTTACATACGCAGCGAACAAAGAGAGATTGTAGTCTGCAAGTTAAACTTAGCAGACAATCAAACTTGGTAGACAAAGTCGTAGTATTAAAATAATCTTTTAGAGTTTAAATTTAGCCTTTGATATTAACTTTTTATTTATTTATTTATATGACTTTTAAAGTAGGAATAAAATTGATAAATTTATCTTGAAGGGTTGTGATTGAATGTAATATACACTGTCCGTATAAAAGATTTTTAGACTGACACTCGGTCATGACTGTTTCTTTACGTGACTTTAAAGTAGTAATGACTAAAGTTAACAAATTTACCCTAAATGAAGGAATGTGATTGTGTATACCTATTAAACTCTTTAACTAAATATTTTGTATTAATTGAATCTGATACTTTTTTCTTTTGTTTATATAGGTTACGTTATGTAATAAAAGACAAACAAACAATACAGGTGTTTCAAAGAAGTTTAGTAGTATAAGAAAAACTAAATTGTGCATCAAAAGGTATGTCTTCTTTAAACAAAGTTCATATTTCTCAAACCAAATGATGAATATCTATTGTTATAAGTTGATAAGTACGAGAAAATTAAGATAAGTAGAATTTTTAATATCTTATAAGATTTAATATTTGGTAAACAATGTTACATTGAATGCTCTAATAATCCAGATGAAGCAACGGAGAAGACACACTTTCGATTCCAACAACTATCTTCTTCACCTTCTCTATAAATATGAGAAGTCCTAAAAATTTCAAATGTCAAAGTTTTGAACAAACTTTCTTATCTTTTAAAACACTCCCAACATGAAAAAAGCATTTTACCCTTTGTAAAAAGCTCTCAATATATATATATATATATATATATATATATATATATATATATATATAATATCTTGGTGATTAAAATTAGAACTTGATTTGAAATATTCATATTTTAAATGTATCAAAGTCTTTGTATCATGTAAATTAGTTAAATTAAATCTTTTGATTCCAATAATATTATAAGGACTTGAAGAGGCTTGATTGTTAACTTGAAGAGACTCATTTAAATACTACTCAGAAATAAATTAGAAGTGACTTTAAAAAATATTTATTTAAAATACTCTCCTTTAATAAAAGATTGACTTTTCTACAAAAGAATTTTATTTTTTTACAAGAAAAGACTTATTTTGCTATAACAAGGGAAATTTAAGAAAGATGTTACCATATTAGTTAAATTTAAGAATATTTTACATTCACAATCTTTAAATTTGTTTTGAATTACATATACACTTTATACTCTTTTAAAACCCTACACTAATCTCCCATTTATTTTAAAACTATTATGTTAACACCCTTTTTTATTATGCATGCACTTTTTTAATTAAGTTTTAAAAACATTATAGTTATACCCCTAATAAGGGAGATGAAAAAATCATATTAATATAATTTACTCTAAATTTAATTGACTTACTTAATTTTCTTAACACTTGTAAAATCTCATTTTTAAGTTTAATAGTATATTTTGACCTTCAATTTTTGTAATTTAAAAAATTTTAACCCAAATTTTAATTTAAGACATTAGACCTCAACTTTTAAAATTTTTCAATTGATACTTAAATTGGATGGAAAACTAATTGTGACAGACTCAACATTAACATCAACTCTACAGTTCATTATCCTAAGTATATAATCAATTATTCTACATCGTAGAAATGTTTCTTTGCAAAGTAATCAAATATTGTAAATAAATCATCAATTATCATGTGTCTTACATATGTCTCCTTACACAAATAATAAATTATTATAAGTAAATAATCAATTTTTATACAAATAATTGTGGAGTCAACATTAACATTGACTCTATAATAATTAATTTTTCATCTAAAGTTTAGACATTTTAAAAGCTCAAAATTTCAATGTCTTAAACTAAAAATTAGATGTTAGAATTTTTAAAATTGTAAAAGTTGAAAGTCAATAATTAAGCATTTTTTTTTCATAAAAGATAATAGAGGGAATAACTAACATTAATTATTTTTTTTTAAAAAAAATCATTTTGTAATATGATAGTAAAATTTTGAGTTCATCTAAAATTTTATCTTTATGATAAATTCTAAATTTCAAATAAATTTCATTGATCCGAACATTGTTTAAAAAGATATGCATATTTTGTATAAATCACAATAATGTGCTTTTCGAATCTCATTTGTGTTTCTATATTATGTACTAACATCACAAGATAAAGTGTTGATTTTCTCGTTCAAGTATATGGGTATACCAATTGGGGCCTATCTTAAGAAAGTGTCTACATGGGAGCCCATAATAAAAAAGATTGAAAAGAAACTGGCTAGCTGGAAACATAGGCATGTCCTTGATCAAGAGAGTCTGTCTCATAAAATCTGGTCTATCCCCAATGCTACTGTTTTTCTTTTCCCTATTCAAAGTGCCTATTAAGATGGGGAATAAATTAACACAAATCCAGAGGAAGTTCCTTTAGGGTCACCAAGCAAATCATGCAAAAATCCCTTGGGTGAGTTGGAGTTCACTTTGTGATTCAACATATAATGGGGGTTAGGCATGAGAGATATCTTTACCTTTTTATTATTATTATTATTATTATTATATTTGAGACTATGTTTATATGTAACATGAATTGCATATTAAGCTGGCCATGGTCAGGATTTCTGTGTTGTTATGTTGCTAAACTGGCATGTTGTTGCTTTTATTGGCATTCTCGTAAGGCTCTGGCTGATGGTATTGTTGGTAGTAGCTGCCCACTGTTGGTATATAGTTCTGTGTGTTCTGCCTCCTCTGGTGTTGGCGCTTGTTGCATATTAGCTGAGCCATGATCACAGTTTTCTGTTGTTATATTGCTGCAATTCTGGGAATGTTACAAGCTTCTAAGGATGTTTTGTTGTTGTGCTGGTCCATTGAGAGTGGAATTACAAGGTTGCCCATTATCCGCATAGGATAATGTTAAGTGTCCTTTTCTTTTCATCTTCCATTTATGTTACTTGCTTGTATTTCCTATGGCTCTAGTTTTCGGTTATGTATGATGTATTGTGTTATTTTCGTGTATTTCACTCTACATGTATGTTTCTTGCCTTTCCGACTGTGGTGCCTTTTTATAAAATTATCTTGCCAAAAAAAAAAAAAAAAAAACATCACAAGATAAAGTTGAGAGAGAAAAGGTTGTCTTTGTTCCAAAATCGAAGGGCATTATGAATCTTACGTCCTACTGATTTTCTCCCTTTCTCTGTGAAGTTTCTATTCTTCACGTCATCAAAATTATTGATAGCTGTGATCGTGCAATGGAAGAATTATAGATAGAAAGAATGAATATATATGTTGCCAAATTTATTTGTTTTCTTGATCATAAACCATAATCATTGCACAAACTATGTGCTAGTAAAAAAAAAAAATGTGCTAATCCAGCACAAAACAAGTTCTATAATCTGCCTTTATTTTTTCTTAGAAAGAAATTATAACATTCATTATAAGCTGCTAGTTACACTCAATTTTATTTTTTTTACAGGAAGAGAATTTTATTCTTTAAAACGGTTATCTATTTTTTTTTTATAATCTTAATTATTATAATATATTATAATAAAAAACACTATTTTATTCAACGGATTTAAGTATTCGTTCAATAACAATTGATTAAATAATTTGTGAATCAGTGTTTTAAAAACATGGTATATTATCGATTGTAAATTAGGACCACAATCAAGAGTATTTTTGGGATACTTGATAAATCTGCTTTTGGGTCATGACAATCTCACTCTAATTAAGGAGACCTACACATTCATCTTTTAGGAAATTTTCTTCAGGAAACACCGAAAGACTTCTCCTATAACACCAACATATGCATAAATTTTTATTAATAACACATCGATCTAATAGATGTAAATGTTGGAAATCCAAGAGTCCTAAATCCAAATTTTGAACAATTAAAAGTTAAATTGGGATGAAGAAATGAAGCAGTGTCTTTACCATTATTAGCACCTATAGATATTTTTTATTGATCTAATACACTGGTAATTGCTTCTGGAGTTAATATTATTGTAGATAGTGATAATTATTATGAAAAACAAAGTGCTTTCTTTCAAGTTATCAAAACTTAATATTATTGTAGCTAAGTTCAAAAAACACCATGTGTTTGCTAGTGTTTGTATAAAAATATTGTTTTTATAAGTGATATGTTTGTGTGTTACTCATATCTCATTAGTAAAATTGTCAAACTAATAAAAAAATAAACAATTTACAAAAAAAAAAAATAGTTTAATTACATTTTGTGTCCTTTCTTTTTTTTTTTTAAATTTTTAACCTTTTATTTTTTTTATTTTTAAATCATGACATTATGCTCAATTTTCTAAATTATTGAATTTGTGTTTCGTCTTTAATAACTATTAAGTGATAAAAGTTAATTGACATATGATACTAATTTAATGATGTAATAGACAAATCTTAATTCTATAGTTTAAAGATGGATAATAAAAAATAATTGCAATTAATTAAATCATCTTTAAATAATAGAATTAGGATAGTCACATCATTAAATTACATTATATGACATTGAACATACAACTAACCACAAATTCACTAAGGTTAAAAATTAGATACATAATATCATGATTTAAATATAAGTAGAAAAATATCAAAATTGAAATAGAAAAACATAGAGAATAATTAAGCTAAGTATTTTTTATTTACTTTTTGACAAAACAGTATTCAAATATTTTCTCTAATTATTCTATTACAAAATTACTATTTGATTGTCATTTATAAGGCTTTTATCATCTGTCTACAAACCAAACACAAATAGCAAATTCTCTTAAACACAAAAATAATTTGTCTTGGGTATAGATTAGGTGATTGAAGATCTAAGTTACTATAAGTCTTTTCACTCTTAATTCCGACGGAGGAAGAAAAACGTGAAAAATAATTTATAATGAAAAAGCCATAGAAGTTGTTAAAACAAATTTGTAGACTCTCGTCCAAACACAACCATAGAATGGAACAATGAGTTCACAACAAGCAATCATTGGTTATGGCTATTAGGTCTACAATAGCTTTCACTAGGAATGATGGTGATGGAAACCAAGTGAGTTGTGGTAAGGTAAAAGACATGAATCATCTATGGTATCAATGAACAATTCAATGATGAGGGCTGGTCCTATTGATTATCTTCAATGCTATCAATGTGGGTAGAAGTTTTCACACAAGATATAGTGCTTCTTTGATTCGTGCATTAGTGGCCATTGAGTTGTGTGAAATCTACGTTGTGATTAGCTACTTC
The DNA here is from genome assembly GCA_037954015.1 of Psophocarpus tetragonolobus. NCBI lineage: Eukaryota > Viridiplantae > Streptophyta > Magnoliopsida > Fabales > Fabaceae > Psophocarpus > Psophocarpus tetragonolobus. The sequence goes on along the minus strand of CM075695.1, from coordinate 28,187,866 downwards.
ATAATAGTACTTTTTCATTTTTTAATTAATGTTTTCTTTTTATTTGATCTACTTTTTATCCATAGTTTATAACTTTTTTACGGACTTATTTTGATTATGAACTAGAAATCATCGTAAGGATTTACCGTTTTTCTTTTATTAGTGGATAATGCAGATATGTATTAAAAGGTTAGAAAATTAGTAAGTTTAGTCACTTTTTTGGGATAACAGTGATTATATTACCCTGATATGTATTTGATATTGGTAATTATGTGGGTTTTTTCTTATCATGTCTTTGGAGATTAGAGATTTTCTTGTACAATCTGAATAAATATTTTTGCCTTCTAAAAAAAAGGACTAAAAACACATCTATATGCATATCAATTAGCAACTTTTTTACTAATGGTTCAAAACAGCTACAAAGTGTTAAAAGTGGGCATTGTTTAACAATCACATTAGCACTGTTATTGCAAAACAGGCAGAAATCAATATTAAGTATTTTTTAAAATTGAAATCTAAATTACATTTTTAAAAAAATAGAAGGACTAAATATGCATAATTTAAACAAAAAATTGAAAGAATAATTTAACCATAATTTTATAAAATATTATATATTTTATTACACTATGTTTCTCCCATCTAAAAAGGAAAAAGAAAAAGAAAATAAAATAATGGCAAATTTTACCTTATGTATAATAGTTTTATACTATCGTATAATCACATACGATAAATTCATTAATTTTTATACAAAACTTTCTTAAAAATCATAAACAGTTATTTATTTTATAATAAAATTATTTTATATTTTTAGTGTATCATCATTATATTTATTAAATATAATTATACCATTTATTTTCGTTTTTTTAAGGTTTTCAAAATTGGATCGGTGAAGACATGAATTCAAGGTTTAAACGTTCAATTGGGGTTCAACTAGATTCAATAAAATATTATTTTTATATTTAATTTTACTAATATGGTAATATATTAAGTAAAAAATAAGTTATATATGATTTATACTAGACAAATATAATACATCTTATTAAATTTAAAAGTTGTTGTCTTTATAATATTAAAAAGAGTTAAAGTCCCACATGGTCTTAAATGACTTTTTGATAAATATTTATATTCTAATTGTAATCAATGTTTTGTAATTTGCAAAAATTCATTTTAAATATTTTTTATTTTGTAATATCTTATCAAAATACCTCTCATTTGGGTACCTAAAATTTTAAAAGCCACAAATTTTCAATTTTTATGATTTTTAATATTTTTTTCCTTTTTAAAAAAAGGCTAACCCTTGAATTAACTAGTTCTTTGCATTCTTGATTTTTGGAAACAATGGACTAGGCACTGGTCTGATTTCTGATTGGACCGGTTGAACCAATGAGTCTGGTTTGAATTTTACAACCTGGATTTTTCTTTTACACATAAAACAAATGGATCGCTTTGCTTAAAAGAAATTAAAAAAATGGAATATAATCTAATTTGATCCCATTTCTTTCCACTAGAATTGGGCCCTTTTTTTGTCCACAGTGAGCTTTAGAAATTTTCTCTCTACAACTCCCAATTTTCTCCCAGCACCTCCATATTCTTTGAAAAAGGCAAAAATATCCTTAGATAAAAATTCTCATAACCTTACATTTTGTAAGTGCTTAATTAGGAGGTACTTTCACAAATCCGAATTACCTAATCTAAGCTTGTAAAAAATAAGTTTTTAATAACTCCAGATGAGGTAATATGGATTTTTTTAAAAACTTCTGTATTACCCAATCCGAATTCACAAAAAATTTTAAATAATCTTATTAGCTAATTTAAATGTTGAAAAAACAAGCTTCATATTACCTATTTCGGACTGGTTGTTCTAAAATGCATTTCTCAAGCCAAACTCAATTCCAACATAACTTTGTTAATCTAGATTCACCTATTTGGAATACTAAAGTGCGTAAGTCAGAACACCTAATCCAGACCAAGAACCACCATCATCAAATATTGAATCCAGATTTACACCAACTTGAATTGTAATTTTCAGTAAACATAAAAATGGAGTTTAAAGAAGAAACACATACTTAGTGATGGAGATGGAAAATGAAGAAAGATAGCACAAACACACTAAGGGGAAATAAAGCTCTTTAGGTCTATATTCAACAACATTATCTAAGGGTATTTTTTATCTTTTTTCAAAATATATGGAAATACAGGAAGAACAACTCTAAACTTCAATGTTTTAAGCTTTATTGGATTTTCTCGGACCCAAAAGAAAAACTTTTGCCATTCAATTAAGAAATACCAAAGACAAGAAAACTATGGTTCGTATAGTTAAAATTCAAGCTAACATAAATATAGATATTTTTGTTTGATATTTGATTTGAGAAAAGATGAACAAATTATAAAATATGAATGGAATAAAACTAGCAACTTATGTTATTAGATAACTTTTTGTCCCAAATACAAAATATAAAAAAAAACATAAATTTCTTTTTTATCTCCCATCCAATTTTAATAATATGAATTATGTTTAAAGTAATTAATATTTAAAATGAAAATTTTAGTAAATTTTATATTATTTTTTATCTTCATTGTTCACTAAACAATAGACTAGAGACAAAATTAATTATCTTATGACTTAAATATTTGTTTTATACATTTTTTATAAATAAAATGTTAGTCGTTAATGTGTTAGTTTTTATTAATAAAGAGATTCAAACCAACGATCTTTTCTTTCTCATCTTAGCACTTTACCAACACACCAACCTTATAATTCTAAGTGATACCATTCTTCTTCTTGTATTGTGTTGTTTCTTATTTTCTTAACAAATCAAATGAATTATTCTTAATAAAGTGAGTTTTATGAAAATTAATCTTTTAAATCCAAGACTAATTCAAAGCATCCCAAAACTGCTTTTATAAAACAAAGAATTTAAGAGTCTTCACTCCTAACTAATCAAGTATATATCAACAACATATATATATAAAGAAATGAGATATGTCAACTTTCCCAACCTTGAGACTGAAGAATTGGTAACTAGTATTAGTAAGTAGCAACTGCACAACCAAAACACGCCACGTGTCCCCTTTAAACTGACATTTTTGCAACTAAGTTTTATTTGTTGGACTATTAATCTCATTAACTAGTATTGACACATTCCTTTAAACTGCACAAGTCCAAATCAACAATTTCCACTTTTTAACAGAACCATGTATATTTAACAAAAAGTGACTTTCTTTTTTTAAAAAAAAACTTCTAAAATCACGTAACGTTTCTGATTAGTTGAGTTTGGCCAAGTCTACCAACTCATTAATGATAGGATTTAAAAGTAGTACATGCAACAATTTTACTGTTCATATGAATTTTAAGATAATTATCATAAAATTTAATAATTATTACAAATAAATGATAGTTTAATTAGTATACATTTTTAGTTCAAAAAGTTTTACACCGACATTTAATTACAATCATTTTTATAATAAGTTTGTTGACTTTATTCATTAATTGTTTAAAAGTAATATAAATGAATAGCTATGATTTCATAATAGTGTAAAACTCTTTTACACTGTTAGTGCATATTAATTAAACTCAATAAATAATAGATTATGATTGAATAATACTGTAAAATATTTTATATTATTAATATATTACCTTTTTCTCTTAATTATAAGTTATAACCTTATAATGGATTTATTTAAAGTATCATAGTGTACAATATTTTTATATTGTCAGGAAATTACAATTCATAGTTTAGATAACTATTAAGGTAAATTATAGATAATTGTGTAAAATTAGTTGAATTTAACTAGTATGCATTATTGTAAAAATTTTTATACTAACATTAAAACACAATCATTTATTTATAGTAAGTTTGTTGACTTTACCTATTAATACTTTAAAAATCAGTCTCTAATAAATAATGAGTTTAATTACTATAAACTGACATTGTAAAAAAATTTTATATATCTTTGTTTATATGACTTTTAAAGTATTAATTGGTAAGGTCAACAAATTTATCATAAATTAAGAATTGTGATTAAATATTAGTGTAAAATGGTGCATACCAATTAAGCTCATAAAAAATTGAAAAATTAACATTATTAGTGCATACTAATTAAACTCATAAAAAATTTAAAAATTATTTAGTAGAAACAACCAATTAATAAGACCAAGTGAAAATCTCTGATCAAGTATATGGGTTAATGTTTAGACTCAGTAAAATCTAGTTGTTTGAATGAGAGAGTTAAAATAATTTAATTTGCACTCGTCTATTATTGAATAAAAATGAGTGTTTTATAATTATTCCTGAATTTCCTATATGTATATATTATCTTAAATTGTTTCACTATTGCAGGTACCTGTATCATATGAAAACTACTTTCTTTCTGGTCCCAGTTTGAGAACCCTACTATGTTAGTACTAAGTACCATAAAGTGAAGGCTTTTCAAGTCGTCCAACCGCGCGACATTAAAGATGGTAAGGGACAAAAGTGGTCAAAGTTTTATGATGTCATTGATGTTTAATTTTGGTTTTTTTAAAAATTATTGTATATTTAGATCCACTAGAAGAATTTTCAATTTTACCTATTCGTGCGGTAAAAAATCGGCAGAAATAACGGGACATCTTTATTTTGGTTTAATTGAATTTTATACATAACATATTCATTTAGGGTACTGTTAAAAAATAATATAATTAATTAGAATATAATAAATAAGATAAACTAGTAGACAAGATTAATTATGAGCTACTGTAGAACAGACTTTTTCTTCTTTCTATGAGTAGTCTGCACAATCTTATTATCGTATTTCTAGGCTATGAAATGTTTAGTTTATGAAAGTTTTTGAGAGAAGTTCTCTTATTTTGTATTATCAAATGAGTTTAATTGATACACAATTTTAGTGTTAAAGATTTTTAGACTGATATCTAATCATAATTTTTTATTATATCACTTTTAAAGTAGTAACGAATAAAGTCAACAAATTTACCATGTATGAAGAGTTGTGATTAAATGTGAGTGTAAAATTTTTACACTTATAATATATACCAATTAAACTCTTATCAAATTCATAGTGTGAGGTTCCATTTTTTTGTTTAAATAAATGTATGTTATGAGAACATCTCCTCAGCTTATGTCATGTGAGAGACGTCTTCCAATGGATGAATAAAACTATTTATCTTTTTTTTTTTTAAAAGTAGACAAGATTAATAATTGGATACAAATGAAGAATTTTATAAATGGGAAACATAAATATTTCCCTTATGAAAAAAAATGATAAATTATGGATTTAACAATAAGAAGAAAATATATTTAAAATTAAAACTTAACATTTTTTGTCTATTGTTAATTGAGTTTAATTGATATACATTATTAGTACAAAAGACTTTTACACTGACAGTTAATCATTACTTATCATTTATGTAACTTTTAAATTAGTAATGAGTAAAGTTAACAAACTTACCATAAACAAAGGGGTTATAATTGAACACCACTATAAAAAATTTTACCCTCATCGTGCATATCAATTAAACTTTTATTAATTTGCCATTAATATTTTAACAAAACATACATCTAAGTGCTAATGTGGCATGCTAACATAACAAATGATGTAGTAGTCTAAGATATATATTAACATCACACAACAAAATGTCAAGTTATTAATATCATGCATATATGTTAGACTATCACATCATCTATCATGTGAGTATGTTAATGTCACTTTATGATTTAGATGTCACATTAACCATGTCTATTAAAAATTTGATGACAAGTTAACAGTAGAATAAATAGTTAGATTTTAAAAATACAAGAAACTAAATATTGCTTCTTATAATTGTGAGTTATTTGTTATACATAGAGGTGCCGCTGAGAGTCTTAGATCATTATATGTGACAAATGATAATTGTTACTATTGTTGTGTATTATTCAGTTGTGGGATTTCTTATATTACTCATATTAATATATAGAGTAAATTACATAGATTCTTCTGAGACTTTTTTTATTATACCTACCACCCTTCTATTTTTTTACATTATTTTTAGTCTCACAAGAATTGGTATAATATTAATTTTGATTTAAGAGAATTCAGTGTAATAAAAATAAAATCTCAAGAAGTGAATATAATGAAACTAAAAAAATTAGACATATATTTTCTGTTGATTAAAAAACAAATTAAGTACCATTTTTAGTTATTAAAAATTATAAGAGATGATACTTGGATCAAGAAATTCATAAGAATCTAAATGTCAATGTCTATAATTTGCAAGAACGATATTCCACTTTACTAAATACACATTTTAACTTTTTAAAAATTAAAATCACACAATCATAAAACTATAAGGCCTAAAAAAATAATTTAATAAAGTAAAACAAATTAAGTAACGAACCCTATATTTGGTTGAACGAAAATAAAGAAGGAAAGAAAAGTTTTAAATTTAAATTGAAAAGAAAAGATAAAATTAAAAATGATGTTTCTGAAAAATCAAGTGTCTTGGGGAAGAGTTAATGATAGAGCCCGACGACACTGGGTCAACTTCTAAACAAGACCGCTGCTCTCTTAATTTCACTCAACTGGACCCTCTCCATTGACCCTATCCCTATGTCGCTTGGGCTTGGTCACTTGAAAGTTGAAACTTTCAAATTGCATAAAATAAAATACACAATCTTCTTGCTTTTATTCTTTAAAACTATCCATAATTTTAGGTTCCGTTGGTTTTTTTTTTAATTTTTAAATTTATAGAATAAAAATTAGTTTTATTTTTAACTTTTTAAATTTATAAAAATAATATATTTTTTTCAAATTTTAAAACATTATCAAATCTCAACTTATCGAACTATATTTTTTCACAGCAAGGACTGGTCCGCTGGAGACTGGGTATTGAAGATAGTTGTGTCCTGGTAGTATGTGAACAATGGTCGCTATTAGAGACAATGGTGATGACTAAAAGACCAAAAACAACAATCAGTAATCGTTGTAATCGTTGTGGTGGTGGTGGTTGGTAACTGAAGACTATCAATGATTACCAAGATTGTTAAAGCGATGGTCAACAAAGGTAACTTGTGATCAGTGACAGTAGCCAAAGACCAATGACAACTACTGGAGACATGTTGTGGTGACTGAAGACTATGGTCAATGACAATAATCAATTACCAACAATCGACGATAACAAATGATGGTAATCTATCGTGGTGGCAAGACACACCAAAGGGATAGTTTGAGTAAAAATAAAAATTTTAAAAATAAATTTTATTATTTTTTAAAGGAGGTAGAAACTATTTTAAAAATAATTAAAAATTAACTTACAATCATTTTAGCAAAACATCTTTCTATTTTTAAAATGTATTTCAAACAAAAGACAGAAAACTCACAATAGGAACTTAGTCTTCTATTTTGAAATAGATTGGTTTAGTTACTCCAATTTTATAAAATCTACAATTTTAAAATAGATATGTGCAATTTTGGTCCTTTCATTAAACTTAGGTTATTGATTATTGTTGTTAAATTAACACTAGTTATGACATGAATTATACATATAAAATCTTGTTACATTGCTAAATTTAAGTCACATTAAGTTAATTTTTTAACAACTAATACTTCTAATTTTATAAAAAACCAAAATAACATATTTTATTAAATTAAAGGACAAAATATCTCAATTTTAGAATAGATTGAAAAATTACAGATTTTAAAAAATTAAAAAACTAAATATTTCTATTATAAAACAATATAAAAATTATAGATTTAAAAAATAAAAACACCAAAATTACATTTAAAACAATAAAAAATTATTCATTCACCAATTGTGACGACAATCTAGCTACCAAAATATATAAAAAGAATTTAAACTGATCTCAATTCATGTTCATTCCAATAATCTTCTATTAAAGTGGAGAGATAAGGAAAAAGAAATGGTAAATTTAAATTTTTCCATTAACATACTAATCACTTACCTTTTCCTATAAAAAATGTATAGCTTCTATCTTGGATTTAGAGGTGCAGTGGATTAGAATTTTAAAAATAATATTTTTATAATTTTTTCATATTTAATTAAGATTTTATTGGATGTAGTATTTAATGAGAGACTGAGGGTTGCTAAGAAGGATAACATAATTCAGTGGAATAATTTTTTTATAACTTATAAAATAAATTTGATATTAAAAATATACAAATTTAAATTATTATTATTTATGTGGAATTCAATGGCTTTTATGTAATGTTTAAGTGGAGTATATAAATACTAATGTAATTAAATAATCTCATCCAAATCTTGAGATTGTGTAGACTTTCCTTTTTTCTTTCTTTTTAACTTATTGCTGGACTTTTCTTTCTGGTATCGCACATAATTTTTTTCTCTCTTTGTTGAAGATAGTATAGTCATGCATGATGCATGTGCAACACTTCATAAGTTTCTTTTGTAGATAATGTCATTTTAATGAATTTTTATTTGAACCCATTGACAAATCTTCAGTTTTAGTGTTAAATTTAAAAGTGTAATCTTGAAGTTCAAATCCAATAACATGCATGAAAATATGCTCATACATGAAGGATTAATATAAGAAATGAAACTATAATCAATTAGCTATTAAAAATTAGAGAGGAAAAACTATACTATCTTTACTTTTCTTTATTCAAACCTTATAATTTTATTATTTTTCATTAACTTTTATAATTTTATAGGCCTTCTAAAAATTTATGGAATCCTTTCAAAGGCTTATAAATATATAAAATCCTTTCAAATCTTTAAAATTGTTAAAATGTAAAAATGAAAACTGCAAAAACTTAATTATAAAAGTATTTTAAAATATTCTGACAAATTTGCAATATTTTCTTATAACAAAATAGTCTTCTAAAATAATTAAACAAGACATATAACTTAGTCTAGATCAAACCCAATTCATATCAAAACTTTTATTAAATATTTAGTTATCACTATATGTCATGGAACAATAAAATCGTTTTATATGTTGTCATGTGACATTATCTTTTATTTTTTTATTTTTTCTAAATTACAATTACAAATATTACATTAACAAGTTTAAATATTTACATTTTTAGTTATCGCTATATGTCATGGAACAATAAAGTCGTTTTATATGTTGTCATGTGACATTATCTTTTATTTTTTTATTTTTTCTAAATTACAATTACAAATATTACATTAACAAGTTAAATATTTACATTTAAATTTAAAAATATCTTAATTATTATTTTTTTTAAAAATTTATTAATCTTATCAATTAACTTTTAGTAAGAAATTATTTAAAAAAAATTAAATTTATAAGAGATGAATCACTAGCTCAGTTAAAAAAGAATGATACTTTAAAGTCATCCAAAAAAACTTTTAGGCCTAATAGTTTAGACTATTAAAAACATTACTTAATAATTATTATTAGTATTATTAATTATTATATTATATTATAACATATTATATTATATTGTATTCTACTATATTATATTTATTTATTATATTATATTATATATCTTTTTAAATGTTAATTATGTTAAACTATAAAATACAAAAGTAAAGATATAAGCTTATTGAAACAAATTTATGTCTTACTTATAGAAGTCTTATTGTGAACTATTATTATTAGTATTATTAATTATTATATTATATTATATTATATTATTTTCTCTTATATTATATTATATTATATTATATTATATTATATTATATTATATTATATTATATTATATTATATTATATTATATTATATTATATTATATTATATTATATTATATTATATTATATTATATTATATTATATTATATTATATTATATTATATATCTTTTTAAATGTTAATTATGTTAAACTATAAAACAGAAAAATCAAGCTATGACTTATTGAAACAATTTATGTTTTACTTATAGAAGTTTTATTGTGAACTATTATTAGTATTATTAATTATTATATTCTATTATACTATATTATATTAGATATCTTTTTAAATGTTAATTATGTTAAACTATTAAACAAAAAAGTCAAGCTATAAGTTTATTGAAACACATTTATGTCTTACTTATAATAATAAGTCTTATTGTGAATTATATTATTTATAAATAAATTATCATGAATTTAAGATTAGATATTAAAAATATGCTTAAATTATATAAATAAATTATATTTGAACTTTCTAAAGCTTAATAATACATAATTTTGTCAATATTTTGGTATCAAATTTTAAATAGGTTTGTTTATCAAGTTAATTTTTTTATAAAATAATTTTGTCAATATTTTGGTATCAAATTATTCAAATAAGTCTTTAAATAGGTTTGTTTATCAAGTTAATTTTTTTATAAAATAAATCAACCATTGAATAAGGTCTGTCATGAAAAAGGTCTATCATAAAAAAGGTTTTTTACAGTTAAATAATTTTGGCTCATGCCTAACAACCTAACCTAGTGTATTTTCACTCCTAAGTATGGTAAAACATATGAACAAATTAAACTTAATTAAGTGGAAGAAATAAAATTAATAAGCTTAAACATTGGGAATCATGACTATCAAGTATATATGCAACCCTGCAATAGAATATGTCCATAGTAAAGTGTAATTTATCCTATACATCAAATTCTTATTCTATAATAATTATGAAATAATATGATGTCACAAATACCAATACTGGTTGATGATAAGTGGTAAAGTGATTCATAATTTAAATTCGGATTATGTAACTTTCAGTATGAAGTAAATCTTATCTTAGTAGAAGGGGAATATCGTCCTTCTATGCACTCAAGTGAGAACTAGTTTATCCTCTTCGCCCTCAACATCCCATATCATCTCTGTCCTTAATCCCCACCATTAAAAAATTTGACTCACTCATGTCCCTAACCAGGTTTTCTTTCCATGCCCAATATATGAACAATCACAAATTTTAAAGGTTTGTGGGATTTGCCACAATGTTATATCGGTCATCATTTTGTGATTCTCAATCACTCATGATTGAAAAGTTCACAAGGATGTAAGTTTATACACAAATTTATGTGATTACACACTCAGAAATTCTTTATAATAGTAATTAAAATTTATGTGATTACATATACACTCACTCAAAAATTCTCTATGATAGTAATTAAAATTAATAAAATAAATTGTAATATATGTATATATATTTATTTATTTTATTCAAAATACTTTTTATAGTAAATTGTTAAGTATAATTTTCCTGTAAAGTATTTAGTTTAAATTACATTTATCTCAGAGAAAATGTATATGGGAATGTTGAAGGAACACAATTATCTTATTTTGATTAATGGATGAAAAATTTATATAAAGACATATTTTTGTACAAATTAAATTATTAAATTATTTATTTTGTATATTTACTTTCTTAATAAGTAAATATTTAGCATAAACGTATGTTTAGTATTAAATAAAAAGTAAGATATATAACATATTTTATGCCATCTTTTTGTGTAAAAAAGTGGCAGAACAAGGACTTCTCATACAATTAAGCATTCCCATACAATTAAGCATGATGCTAATGGTATCATAGATTGTTAATATGAGTTAATTATAAATACCAAATTAGACATCTACATAGAAAATCGATGATTTTATATGGTATTATAAGCATATCTAAGTCAATCGTGAGAAATTTTTGTTGAGTTTCAACCTTTACCAAATTAAACAATTATAATAGATTTGTTAAAGACTATTGAGTTGAATTGAATGAGAGATGTTGAAACTTTGTAAAAATTTCGCACAATCAACTCAATGTTGTTATAATACACTAATAATTAGATAACTGTAGCTAATTTTTCATAACAAAATTAGATAGAAGGATACGATTGATTAAAAAATAAACTTATAATTGATAATTGTGAAAATTGAGTGAAATTGTTAAATGAAAAACTCCCAATTATTTATTTTTTTTATAAAATTTATTCTTGAATTGTCCATTTTTGTGTAAATATATAGCCAAAGCAAACACAACATAATTAGGAATAGCATGGTTTGATACTAACAATCAACCTCCAACATTGTTTTTTTAGAATTGCAGAGTAAAAATCAAATGGCAGCCAAAGAAAGCAAGTTTAGTCATTGAGCCAAGCTGAATTCACTAAGCGATGGTCGCAAAGGTAGTTGAATTTTATTGACATTCACTCAGCAAACCAATCTTAGCTATGCGAACCCAACGACAGCTAAATTCGTTGAGAGACAAACTTTCGCTAAACAAAGACACCCTGATGATGGCTATAAAAAAGGAAAAGCAAGTCAGAAGGAGACGACATTTCAACTTTCATATTTCTATTCTCTCTTCCCACTTCTTCTAAATTTCTATTAGAATTGTAACTACTAGATGGCTGGATGTATTTAAGATATACTGTCAGGGCTGAGATACTGATTGATACTCTACAATTTGCTTTTACTTTTATCTAAGTTTTTCATTTATCTATTTTGAATCTTCCTTATATTTAATGTTCATTATTTGATTGATTAACTTATAATGTGATCTATTTAATTTCTGATATGGGAAAATTATCTGGAAATTAAAGAACCAGGAAGTTCATCATATAGTGATTATGCTTAGGAATAAAGTAGAATTTGTATGTTCGGTTAAATAATTATTTTGTATCAATCAAATTATTGCAATTATTCCTACTAAAGAATTAGGGAAACTTTCAATAATTTAGCTCTCTATTGTAAGAAATTAGGATAGAGAAATTATTAACAATTTCAGAACTGGGTAAATGAATTTAGATAATAGTTAGTACTTATAGTTGTTGTAAAGTAAAATCAAGTTCCTCATCATCTTGTATTATTTTAATTATTATAATTAAAAATCATAGAAACATAATTTCTAACTTCTTTAATACTCCCAACTCAATTTTATTCTTTCTCCTGCTCCGATTTAAATTATTACAAAAGGTTTTGTTTATAAAAGAGTATTGGATTTGTATTATTTCTTGCTTCGTTAAGGAGACGACCCGATATATTTATCAGATACTACATACGACTGATGCACTTGCTAGAAGCAATATAGAAAACACTTAATAATAATATTGAATCCTAAAAAAAAAATATTCAAGTAATTAATTACAAATTTGGTGAAGTTTAATTGTTTATATGGTTAGAGAAACAAAGCCTTCACAATTAGTATAATTATCTATATAGGTTAGCAGTAAACAAGAATGTCATAGTTAAGGATATGTGGGAAGGTGAGGGTGAGTTGAGTTGGAAATGGCTATCCCACCCAATAGAAGTGTGGATGGACTGGCGTTGATAAGGGAAAGTCTATCCCACCATCATATAGTCCAATTGCTTTCTAGTGCCAACATTCCTTTGTACGCATAGTTAGGTGCAGTTCCAGTAGATGACCTTGTTGATACGGGACTCAAGGTTGTTGACTAAGTAGTAGATAGACCTTAGGAGGGGACGCCTGCAGCAGAGTCAGCAAAAAAAGCAAAGGAGCATGCACCGTGGCCACGAAAAAAAGGGTTATTGGCACGAAAAGAGGAAATGTTAGAAGGCTTAAGGAATAGGTTGGGCATGATAGTGTTGAGGGAGGGGTAAAAGATAGGTAGGTATGGGTTGCAAAAGGGTCGGGTATGTACTCTATATCTTCAACTTATAGGATATTGATAGTAGACTAGTAGACTTGGAGCAACAAAATGATAATTTTCTCAAGCTACTATGGATAAAAGGAGTACTATCAAAGGTCCAATTATTGGCATGTCAGCTCGATGCATATAGACTACCATAAAGGAATACGTTGATGAGGAGAGGGGTATTACCATAATGCATGTCTTCCTAAAACTTTTAAAAAGATTACATCAAACCCAAAAGAAAAAAGAAATGAGCTTAAGATTGAAAAAATACTCTTTAGGAAAACCATGTAAACAAGAAAATCACTAGCCTCCAAACCTTTATTGCATCTGCTATTGATCAATACACGTTAGTGATTCCTGAATCCATTATGAAAGCGACTATTGAAAAAACTTGACAAATTTACTCCAATCGAGGAATATCTTTGTATCTATTGTAAATTTTCTTAATGTAAGGTTGCTCTTCCTTGAAGATAATTGCATTACGCTGTTTCTATAAAGTCCATAAAGTTACCATGCACACAATATCTAACCCCTTTCTTTGTTTATCCCGTATCCTAGTCCAAGAAACCGCTTAAAGTGGTTCTTTGGATCCTAGACTTAGAATGTTTCAACTTTATGTCTGTTGAACGTTTAAACTTTATGTTTGTTGCATGAACGTTTCAATTTCCACCATCTTATTACCTCTTATCAGACTTGCGATGCAAACCCACAAGAAATTAGCATGTGTTGACCAAATTCAAATCTTTCCCACACCAATCGCAGAAATCCTGTTCTTCCAATATTACCTTTCTCTATACTAGGTTGTTCGTATTATTAATCTCTCAACTTACAATTTCCACAACATGACTTGGACTTTAATGGTGGGTCTACCTAGAAGAACTCCATATTTGACTATTATTTGTTGTTGCTAGTCGTTTATAAGCAGAAGTTACCATATAAGCATCCCTTCCTCCTCTCTCCATCTCCACCCATCCTTCATGCTTTCACTAAGTTTTACTTCCATCACCTTATTTTTCTAGCTCTCTACAATCTCATTTTCCAACTCAAAAGCTCCCTCCATCATCATAATCACACACCTCCCCTTTCCACATCTCACTAACATATGCACCCTTATTTTGTGTTATATTATATAGTCTTTCAAATTCTTCGCACAAACTTTACTCTCCTACCCAAGTATCCTCCCAAAACAAAATTATTGAGACATCTCCAATTTCCTTCCTATAATAGCTTATAGCCACCTTGTTCTTCCATTCACCCCTTGATCAATCTTATTCAAATCTTTGCAGAACACGTTCTACTATTCACCTCCCAGCTTTCATCTTTCTAAGATTTCACAATTCTGACCTAAAAGATGATTTCTTCCATTTTTAGCTTCTACCACAATTTTCCTAGCATAGTTAAATTAAAAATAGCGATATCTTTTATTTTCAAACCTCTCATATCCTTATCCATTTTAACCATTTAATCTCTCAATTTTTATAAATAAATTATAAATTTTTTATATATTCACAACAAAGATTACTAAACATTACCCGTGAAACACACTATTTTATACATTACATTGTGTTAGGTAGATATGTTTAGTAAATCCTACATTTAAAATTCTAATCCTAAAGATACAAGACACTGGTAAAATATTCATACGACTATATTATAAATTATATATATTTTTTATCCTTATGTTTCTTAATTTACTTTACGTCTTTAACTTACAATACTTTTTACTTTTAAAGCACTTCAGTGGAGTTTTTTAATATTAAAATTTACTCCTTATTTATTCTTTTTGTTCATTATTATATATTTTATTTTTATCTAACAGACTAAAAGTTAAAATTTTTCATACAATTAAATTATCCTATATATAATTCATACATTTTAAAATTTCAAAAACATATTAATACCATTTACAATTTTTTTATAATATTTTTAGCGTATATTATATCCATTAAAAATAGATATTTTTTATTACAATTATCAAAATAGATAGATTATGATATAAAAATAATCTAATTATATTTTTCTAAACTAAATTCCTATGCATCACATGGGCTAATTAACTCGTTATTATAGTGAAAATTTTTCTTCAATTAATTGTAGAATATACAAATAACAATTTGATAAGTAATTTATTTCGTTTCTTTCTAATTTGTTGTATTTTCCGTAATAGATAAACCTTACCAAAGATTAAGAGAAAATTTCCCTAATATTTGAGTTATAAAACTATTTAATTTGGTATTTCGTAATAAGGAAAAAAATTATCTCAAGGTATATATACTTGTATGATTAATTCTATGTCTAACAGTACAATTCCTACTCATACAGAATTCCCAAGTACAACCAAATGTTTTCCATATCTAACCAAATACAATGCATGTCAAAGTAGTTTTTTTTAATCAGAAAATAAAATATTTTATTGGGATAAAGAAAAATATTAGAAGGGTACCCAATCCTTACAATGTCAAGGTATATATATATCTCTAGAAGTTTAATATAAAAAAAATGAAAAATGAGAAAGATGCAAACAGTATCCTAAAATGTAGTTAGAGCATCATGTTCATAGCCATATGTAACCTATACTCAAGAAAATGTTAATCCCATAGCAATTTCTTTAATATCTTAATTAATTTGCGTGTCCTTCATATCCACAATATTGAGGTTTAAATAAAATCAATAAACCCACCAAATTGTCTTTCTTTAAATGTTTAATTTTATGAGCATAGTGTCTTACCCATCTTTAATTTAATTTATATATTTGATTGACATACATGAGCTCAACGAATATTTTTTAATCAAAGTCAAATAATTGTTTAAAAGCAACTTTTTGTCCATGTTGAATAGTTCTTTTCATTGACAACTTCAATACGAGATCGATTACTAGTGAGGTTGGTTAGCTAGCTAGGGTTTTGTAATTTGTAGCTAAATGAATAAAGAACAATATTAATGCCAATTTAAGGTACGATTCTGATTCATTCAAAATTGTCGAACACGGCTTCTATTATGAAAACTTGTAAATAACGAATTAACGACATCTCATTTATTGATTAACACTAATCAAATTGAAATTAAGTTACTTTAGGGGCTTTATTCTAATATTTATCACCCTTAACCATCAGACATTTCAATTCTTCTTATTTGTGCTAAAATTTTAAACATCGTCAACAAATTAAATTAACATTGCAGTAAAAAAATAAATTAACATTTGATATGAATAATTTACAATCTTAAATATCATATCACTCAAGCTACCGTTTCAATTTGCACTTGGGTGTCTCCTTTCTGTCTGATTTTTATTCATTGATAAATTTTTTAGTTTATTAAAAAAAAAATAATTTAGCTGCTTTGTTGACAATAAGTAGTGAAGGACTTAAATTTTGAAGAGTGAGAAAAAAAAATTTTTTGTTTTAGAATTTAATTAGTACGTACTGTAAGTATAAAAAATATTGAAATTTAGTTATAATATTTCATTTATAGTAAGTTTATTAATTTTGTCAATTAATACTTTAAAAATCATATAAACGAAGAATTATTATTAAATATTAGTATAAAACTTTTTTACATTGTTAGTACATATTAATTAAATTATTTGTTTTATACAAGAAAGTTTGAATAATAAATATTAAATTAAAGTAATAAAACTTAAATGACAAATCGATCCTAAAAACAAAAATATCAATCTAATTAATATTAAAAATAATTGATTGAGAGGTTTGTCCATAGTCAGGTATATTACCATTTTTATTTTACAATTTAAATATATGTGTAAGCATAGTTTAAAATCTAGATAAATCTGTGGTCCAATTTATCAGAACTGGTAATTTCATCAAGTCGAATTTATATCTTATAATCAACCTAGATCAACCCAATATAACTCAATTTGGTTGTGGTTGAATTAGGAATATGATTCGCCCAATTTTGACTAACTTATTCTTTTATTTAAAATTATTCAAAACAACGAGGTTTTTTTTTTATTATTGTATGGTTAATCCGTTTTTTACATTATTTGTTCAAAATTTTGTGTTTAAGAAGTGTTTATGCTTAAATGTTTATTGTATTAGATAGTATGATTTTGTTTATAACTAGTTGTCAGGGATAACAATAATATTTAAAATTACCACCGTCCATACTTGTAGCCATTATATTATATAATAAATTTAAAATTATATTTAATTAAAAATCTAATTCATAAACTTTATTTTATAAATTCTTGCTATTTATTCCTTTATATATTTTTTAAATTAAACTATAATTAACAATTTATTATATAATTTATTTAATAATAAATACGAAAATTAAAATTGTAAGAATAATACAAGAAGTTACATGTAATATATTTAAACGTAAAAATATCCGACAAAAATGAAAATGAGTATTAAAATTTAAACATGCTTTTTTATAGCTCCACATTTTTAAAGACGGACATAAGAAGGACCAAACTTATAATTTACCCACAATAATTTTTTCGGAACTTTTTTTCAAAAGGTATAAAATTCCTTTTTTTTTATTACAAGTTGAATAATGTCGATTAATGTGTATAACCAATGGTTCAACCATTAATGTCAAGAAATATAATTTAATTGGTTGAAAAAAATGTGTAAGATAGGGTAAACTCCTTATACTGAATTCAACTACTATAAAAAAATCAACAAAAAAAAAGAAGTAGTTCAACCATTAATAATCCAATATACCATACCTTAACAGATCGGTTTCTAAAATAATACTATAGTTTGTTCATGTTGCTTAATTTTTTTTTAAAGAAAAGATAAAAATCGACTTGAACACTAATACGAGACAAGAGCATTGGAGGCGGTTAGTATTAGCTGACGCACCGAAGAGAAAATAAAGTTTGCATTCAATATCTTATTTAACTACTAATGATGCATATAATCACAAAGTTAAACTCTCTCCTAGGATCAAATTTGTTGTACCGTGTCCAAATTTTTGTTCTTCCAATTAAAATATGACACGTAGGGGAAAAAAAGATTATCAAGGCTTTTATAAAAAATCTAATTAAAATATAAATGAACTTTTTAAATAAGGTGTTACGTTTTTATTAGGGGACAAAATCTTATTATAATATTTAATAAGCAAGGGATAACTATGGTTCAAAGCAAGAGACTTTCATGGCCCCGTCAAACTAGACTTTTTCGAAAGCCATATAAGTATATAACTAGCCTATTAGTAGTTTAGTGCAAATAAATTATTAATTAGAAACTTTCTTAAATTAACAAAAGGCACAAGACATAGGAGGCACAGCAGAATCTAGGTTAAATATGTTTTTATCACTCTAAATAAATAAATTCTGATTTTAATTTGATTTCATAAGCTTTTTCTTAATCTCATTAAAATCTTATATAAATGGATACTTTTGATTTCCATTGCTATGTGGCATCATTCAATTCTGTATATCGGATTAGAGACTAATTTTATTCGTAATGCGTAATTGTTAACAGTCTAAAATAATTTATAACAAAAAAATTCAACAGAAGATATTTTGCTAAATAGATTATTCTTGTTTAAACATAACAGAATCTTACATTCCTGTGTCAGGTATGCATTTACCAAAAACTCAAGTAATAATCTAAAGAGGTAATTTCTAAAATTGGTAATTAATTTCCTATGAATCAATTTCATTTAATCACACGAAAAATTTTATATAATTTTTTATTTTAATTTTTCAATATAACATTAATTATTTTTTATTAATATAATGTCAATTTATTTTTCTAATGTAATATTGATATTTTTATAAGTCAATAAATATTAATATTAATATTAGTTTCATAAAATTATTATTTTTATAAATTTATTAAAACAGTTATTTAATTTGGAATAGAGGAAGGGGTATTCAATAATGTGTATATATATATTATATATAGTGAAAACAAAGTTTATTATGAGAAATAAGGGGATTTAATAATAACTGTAAAATTAAATTTAATGGTATTTATTGCATTGATTATTAATAATTGTAAGACACTTTATTACTTTTATTAAATAATGCAATAAACAATGTTAAATTTAATCTTATGACTATTAAATTTTCTCATTTCTTACCATAAATTTTTCTCACATGATATGTCTTTTTATAGATTTTGAGTTTCTGGTTTTTGTTTTGAAATGTATTTTGAAAATAGAAACATGTTCAGCAAAAATTATTCTGTTTTAGTTTTTTACTTATTTTCAAAATAGTTTTCAATCAATTTTAAAAACAATAAAACTTGCTTTTCAAATTTTTGTTTTTATTTTTATTCAAGTTTGTCAATTCCCATCACTAACCATCACCTCTGACCGGAAATCACCAAACATTGCAACTTGTAACCGACGATCACCACTTTTTTTACTAGCGGCCACCAACCGCCACCTACGACTATAGTCACGGTCATCACCTTCGACCGACGATCACCTCCATTCCACGGTCATTGGTCAAAGGTGATCAATGACCATCACCTTTGACCGGCAGTCACCAACTACTATCTTTGATCACTGACCACCACCTCCAACCTCTATCTTTGGCACCAACCATCGATCATCGACCGTTAATTCTCGGTTTCCAATTAAGGAGAAAAGGTTCTATGTGGTTAAGATTTGAAAATACTGTTTTAAATTTGAAACCAAAACAATGTTATTTTAAAAATTTGAAAACTTAAAATCAAGACTAGTTTTTGTTTTTATAAATTTCAAAATTGAAAACCTAAAAAAGTTATAGTTTTACTTTTCAATTTTGTAATCTTTTAGAACTCAAAACATAAGGAGAATAAGTTAATTTTTGTTTTTCATTAATGTATTTCTATAAATATTAACGATTTTTTTCATTTTCACATTTTCAAAATAGTTTTCAAATAACATTTACTAAACAAATTTTTTTTTCTCTTATTCCAAAAATTAATTTTTAAAAACTATTTATCAAAATTGTTTTAAAAATTAAAAAACAAAATCAAATCATCAGATAACAAAACATTATAACTTCCCTAAAGTAGAAGTTCTTTTTAGCACCAATGTATAAGGAGAAGGTAACTTTATTATGTTTAGCCACCAACCACCATGTATATGAGGTGTAATGTTAACATGTGATTCTCAATTTGATTTTTAAAATAAATGTTATTTTAATATTTGTCTTAGAAAGAAATGTTAGAGATTCAAAATAATATTGGTTTAAAATAAATGTTATTTATATATTTCTTCATTTTATTTCTGTATTTTAGTAATTTAAAAAATTTTGTTCTTAATTTTAAATTAAAATTGGAAAAGCAAGTTCTTAAATTTAAAAAATTCGCAATTTTCAAACCTTGATAGTTAGTAGAATGAAAATTCTTGGTTCCAAATTTTTTATCTCATTTCATATTCCAATTTTATCCACAAACGTTATATCGTTTAATGAATATTTTTTTATAATTTTTTTATATTTTTTGTAACTCATTAAATGAGATGACGTTTAATGATTGATTGGAATAGAAAATGAAACACAAATTTGAGACAGAAGAATTTCATCCTAATTAATAAATGAAATAGAAATTGATTGTTGTAAGTGAATAATCGATTATTTTAAGATTAACATTTGAGAAATTGACAATTAAAAAATTACAAATTTTAAAAAATAAATCTAATTTTCCTTCCAATTTTAAAATGAAAGGACAAATTTTTCAAAATTATGGAGATAAAATATGTCATTAAGTCAATAATATTTAAAATTTTGATAAGTAATAGCTCATTATAACTCAACCAATTTAGGACACCAAACCATTAATGCCACAAAGACTATTAATTGAAACATTGATACTTAGAGTAAGTCTCCCCAGCCGTAATCTGTAGTTGAATAGTCTATCTGATTGGTTGGCCAATGATATAACCAAGCTCATTCTAAAACAAGTGTATAATGGATACACTACACAGTATCCAAAAATGGTAATACATTCTTTCTTTCCAATAATTATATTAATTAAAATAATAATATTTCTTAAAATTTTATTAAATTATATATAATTTTATTTTTTTATTTTTTATAATCATTTTTCTTTAAATTAAATACATTAGATTGATAATTTTATATGTTTAAAAATATTAACGGTTAAAAAAATAACATGTATAATCATACAAAATTTTATCGTAATTTCTTTATATTAATAATTATTTTTGTAATCTTATAACTTGAAATTCATCAAAAGTATATTTAGAAAGGAACATACCCACTGCATACACACGCGTAGTCTCTACTTGTCAACACACTTATCCATTAGTATTCGAAAACCTCATGAATAGTATTTACTCTTACATCATACATCACATACACATTTCTGACTTGGTCACCACCCTTTCCACACCCCTTCCAACTCCTACCCATAACCAAAAACTCAAATTTAAATGAATACCCAAGACAAATTCAGACACCCATAACATCACGAAACCGCCTCCATGTATGAATACACTATAAAATATTTACCACACTAGGTGCCTTATTTTACCAAAGTATATATCATGCATTAAAATACTCCCTTTTAAACCATTGACCCGCTCTCTCTATGGCTCATGTTAGTCCCTTATATACCCTATGTTTTGATTCCAAAATTCACGCAAACTCTTCTCACCATCATCATCATCATTGCAGCATTCACTTCTTCTACTCATTTTCACAATTCAAGGGTTAGGGTTAATTGGCATCATCATGAGTAATAATTCATCACAAGACATTCCTATTGGAAGATCACCCAAAAGAGAACTCCAAGGCCCTCGTCCTACACCTCTTAGAATAAACAAAGACTCCCACAAGATCAAGAAGCCCCCGCTGGCGCCACCACCGCAAGCTCCACCGCGCCAACCGGTGATCATCTACACCGTTTCTCCGAAAGTAATCCACACCACCCCAAGTGACTTCATGAGCCTCGTTCAACGCCTTACTGGCTCCTCTTCTTCTTCCAATAAGACTACGACCAACACGACAAATGTTACATTTAATCATATTGGTTACAATGATAATAATGATAACAATGATGTTACTATAATGTCTACTGCAACAGCTGTCGCAGTAGAAATGGTTAGAACAACCCAAAGCATTAGTAAGAATATTGATAGTGGTGATGCTGTTGTTGGAGGAGTGGATGTAATAGGTCATGGAGTGTTGGAGAGAGCAAACATGTTTCATGGGATTTTGTCTCCGGAGCCATCTTCTTTGTCTCCCATTCCTTCAAATTTCTTCTCACCACCATCCTCGGATCCAAACATGGTTAGCTTCTTTCATGATTTAAGCCCCGTTCTTCATAGCAACAAAAATTTTATGGAGGGTTCTTTCATCATACCTAGCCCTTCAAACTTTGTTTCACCTCGTACTCCATCCATTGACCTATTCAATATCTTCTCCGATAATTAAAACAATTAATTAATTCGTTGCTTTTGTTGTTTATTAGTTCTTTAGACTTCTCCATATATACAAAGAAAGACATAAGTGTCTTATGATTTAAGTAGTGGGAGTAGTTTAATTTCATACTATACATGGGGATGGCCTAGAAGAGGAATACAATGGGAATTTATTATTCTTTAATTTGGTGGTAGCTAGCCAATTTCAAACTTCTTTAATGGATTCATTTCTTTATTACTTTCTTTTTTCTGTTTTTGTATACAAACATTAATGAATTTGTTTATTTGCAGGCCATTTTGTGCTCAAATATTTATCTTTTGACCTTCATATATCGTGCATGTGATGTTCTCTCACTGACGATGCATATGAACACTGCATATTCATATTCTTTATTCTTTCATTCTTCTATTCTTTATTATTATGATATCAACTATATTACTCGTACTTTGCAACCTTCAAATGTTGAAAATAAAATTAAACCATCTATCACGTACACTTTAATTTTAAAACTTTCGTTGGGATTTAATATTTCTATTCATAGTTGCGCAAAGATATGAAATTAACATAAGATTTCTACTCGGAATAATGATATATACATTACATGGTTATATAAATGTGAGGGAGATTAGAGAGTCAAAATATAAACCCAGTGAATAAAAAGAAAATTCAATTACAAAGAATAACATGCTTGTTATAAATGATAGATGTATTTGAATAAAATACGGCGCTACTTGACTTAGGGAACGGTAATGTATTCATTTCAATAATTTAAATGGTGATAAATATTTGAAATTAATTACTCAAAACTTGTGATTATAGAAGATATATGTAAATAAAAAATACTTTAAATGTGAATAATTTTTTTCTTATAAGTAAAAAATTTTATTCATTCCAAGGAGAAAACACTTGATATGTCTTCCATCAATACAAAGTAACAAAAATTAGGCTATATTTGAAACGTCCGTTCTCAAATACAATCCAACGGATTCAAAATCCATTCTGCATGCATCGTTAAGTCCTGACCATTGTTAATTCACATTAGCAAAATTGAAGCACGTAAGTCCTGACTAAGTTTGAAAGTGCAGTAGATACGCCCCACAAAAAACAGGTGAGATCCTATTTTCTTCTCTTTCTCTCAGAGCCCACACAATGACACTGCCTAACATATTATCCCATGTTTAAGCAAATTTGCTTTTGTTGATAATCTATAAGCTTCCAATTAGCACACCATCAAAAGCACTTTGGGGTGCATCCTTGTTCCATAGGAGAGAGAATAAGTGATCCTTTTGAAGATGTAAGTCCATGATAATAATTTGTAAGCTAAAGAAAATCTCTTGACCCTTCTTGATTCCAACCCCAACTACCAATTCTACTTATCTCAACTTGACTTTTAACTCTTCAAGCATTGCCATTTTCTATTTAAACAACTCTCTTCTCCAAATCTATTTCCAACGCACATTAATTATCCCCCACA
This sequence comes from Psophocarpus tetragonolobus, assembly GCA_037954015.1. Taxonomy (NCBI): domain Eukaryota; kingdom Viridiplantae; phylum Streptophyta; class Magnoliopsida; order Fabales; family Fabaceae; genus Psophocarpus; species Psophocarpus tetragonolobus. Next base: position 28,163,527 of record CM075695.1, on the reverse strand, counting down.
TCTCAAGCACTAATGCCTTTGGGTTAAGCTCAACCCTAAATAGATGAGAGTATGCTGATTGTCTCTTGATTGCCTTACTTTGGATGTGATGATGGCCTCCACTTCAAATATGAATAATAATTGTCTATAACAAAATATGAATAATAATTCACTTGGTTGTCAAAGTAGCGTAACATAATTTACAGATAACATTACAGATAACATTTATGAGAGTATGTGGGTATTAAGAAACACATTAGAAATGTAAATATCTTGGATGGATAGAAATGTAAATATCTTGGATGGATGTCCATAACTGGATGGATTAATCATGAACTTTCGACCGAGTATAGGAAAAACAAAAGAAAAAAATCAACTTGGTTATATAAATTTACACATCAAAATAAAATGCAATGAAAAAGATAACTACAAAATAAGAATAAAAGATAAAATGTGAACTTAATTGAAGTCAGTTATTTTGACGGGAGAACTTATTTTTAATTTGATTTCAATAACTAAAATATTATATATATATATATATATATATATATATATATATATATATATATATATATATATATATATTAATAATTTTGTTTCTCTTCTGTTCTTTCTTCCTTGAAATGTGACGATGGAGTTCTTATTTTTTAAAAGATAGATACAGTATAGAATCATCATAACACATGAAAATGTTAAATGTAGTGGGAACCCGACTTAAAAAATTCTTTTGTTGTCTATTTTTTTTAACTATCTCAAACTCCAAACTTTTTTGTAACTATAAAGTGAATAAAATTATTATTTCAATTAAATTAATGTAAAATTAACGGCTACGCTTAGAGTATCTTTAGTAGGAATAACTTTTATGAGTTACTTATTACATTAAAAGAAATGTTTAATGATCCTTATAGTGTTACGTAATTACTAAACAACTCATGCTATATTTTAATCAAGTGAAAAATTATAAGCAATTCCAAGAAAATCACACGTTTATAAGTTTTGTTAGTTGTATATTATTACTAATTTGTACAAATTGGTGAAAAATTACATTTTTTTAATCATAAGTAATAAGTGAAATAACTCATTCATTTTTTAAACAACTTAATTGTCATGTATAGGATTACTTCCATGGGAAAGTTGTTTCAAGCAATTTATTAATTTTTTAAACAATTTTAAAAACATCTCCTATTGGAGATGCTTTTAGACATAGTTCTAGTTATTTAAAAAACAGATAGCTTCCTATTCTGAATATATTTGCATACCGTTATAATATCTTTTTTTTCTCTATTTTAATATCATTTAAAAATAGTTCTAAATTAAAGTAGAAAGTTCATTACATCATAGTTATCAATCTCTCTACTTAACTCTTAAACTTTTATGAGTTTATAAATCAACTTACCTTTTACAAGTTAACTTGTGTATAAACTCTATTTTTAGTAAATTTAGTAACTATATGCAAACTCTGTAAACTCTTGAGTTTACTACCAAGTCACCGAAACAACAAATAAGTTTGTTTTATATGCGTTTAGAGTGCAATATAGTTTTATTCCGTATGTCATTGTTAAATAAAAAACCAAATGTTTCTAAGAATACTAGACATTTATTTTTTTAATACTATAAAACATTGAGAATGTTCTACCATATTATTACTTTTGAAATTTATTATTTGATAATAAAACATTGTTACACTTAGTTATTTAAGTATTGTAAAATTTATAATTTTAATTGTATATTATTTATAGATTTTTTTATATAAAATAAACTCTTATAAGTCGAGTTTATCAAACTCCTACGAATCTATATAGATTTTACATCTATTTTTTTATCAATCAAAATAATTAATCATTCTATATAATCAACATTTATATTTTATCAAAATTTGTAGTGTTCTCAAACACGACTCCCAGTTGAGAAATGTAGAAAATTTAATAAATATCAGTACAGTTTAGGTAGTGGATAGTGATGGAAATTAATGCATGTGTCTAGACTCTGCAGAGGAGTAGCCATTTAATGCAGCAGGCAGAAACAAACATACATATCTTCAGGAAAAAAGAAGAAGAAAGAAACGAAAATCACTTGAAATATAATTTTCTAAGAAAAAAGAAAAATCACTACATAATAAGATTTTTAGAATAATTAACAAGTGTGTTAGAGTTTCTATTTTATTTTTAAAAATTACTTTCATTTTAAAATTTTAAAAATTTAGGAAATTGGTTAATTAGCTTTGTTCAAATGCCTTGTTTCTTATTTTCAACAAATGAAAATATTGAAAATCCGTTTATCCATTTTCAATAAACTAAAAATCGGTTTATTTATCTCCTTAGTTATATTAAGTTTAAAAAAAATTATTATTAAGACTATATTTGTTTTTAGGTAATTAATTATATTATTATTAATAATATTAAATTCATTGTATACTTTGAGTGCAAATATGAATTGAAATTAAAATATGATTGATTAAGAATTAACATGGAGGGTTTAATTTATTTTTTTATAGATCAAATATGAGTTGTTAATGTGTTAGTTTTGATTAATGAAAAAATTTAAATTCACGACTACTCTGTCTCTCATCTCTTCACTCTTCCACCAGATCAATCTTATAATTCTTAAAAGATTTAATTTGTTGAAACTATCTAGATCAAACTTAATTAATTTATAATTTTAATAATTTTATGTAAAATGAAAAATTCACCAATCTAATTAATCGTTGAATGATTAAAAGAAATTACCACGTCATGGAGGCTAATTAATTTTACCTATCCTTCAGACACAAGTAAAAAAGAAATGAGGAAAAAAATTAATAAAGGTTGCACCATAATAAACCTGAACAATTGCCAACAAGAGAAGGAATTCAGAAACTAGAGAAAAGAACAAAATGGTGGCAGTAATGAAACTAACAAATCAATTAAAAAATGAAAACAAAAGTGCACGTTTGATGAAATGTGTATCTGTAGAGCGGAATATTCTTTTTCTTCCATCTTTTTCTTACTTAGATGTTTTTGCTTTGTTGTTTATAAAAGTGGTCTTTCGTCTTGCACAAACAAAAGGGAAACGAAAGAGAAGATGACAATGTTGTTTTGACATGACAAATCATCCTGAATATTTTTATTTATAATTCATAGATACGATAAACTGATTTATTTATTTAGTAGTATAATAGTTTATGTCTAATTTATATAAAGAGAGAAAAATTAAAATGTCACTTTTCAAACATGAAAGTCAAAGTAATTTACACGACAAAGCTTTGTACAATGAAAGAACCTAAAAAGCATGTTCTTAATTAATTGAATTTTGAAAATCTATTACATTTACATGGTTCCGTCTTCCTTATCACTACGTTACTTTTCTTAATCAATAATTGTATAATGCATAGTTAATTAATTATCAATTTAATATATGACAAATTATATCATGTAAATTAGTTTAATTAACCAATTTTTTTCACTCGAAACTAATATAATAGAAAGATATAGATTCTTCACCCAAATAAAGAAAAAAAAAAGTACGACCTAGATTCGGAGCTGCAAAGTCAAAAGTGTACGCAAGACTTAATAAAAAATTGTTTATAACTATATTTTGTGATTAATTGATAGTAAAATAAAAATTTGAATAGGTCTATGAAATATTTTAAAATTTCGTTAAGTTCCTTAAAATTAACCCATTTTTTTCATTTTGGTTTAGTGTTGAATACTATCGGAGCTTTGCATTCTATTATGAATGATAAGCTGTTTTTTAAGACTAGAATGAGTTTCAATTTCTTTTAATTTTAAACATTTAATATAGTTAAATACCCAAAACTTGAATTTGAAATTTTAATTAAGTTGAAACAATCTTATAATTTCAATAGATTATTTATTGTTAAAAAGTGGCTTATCTAGAATTTAAATTCGGAACTCTTTTAAAAATTATTTTAGAATAACTTATCCCCTTCCTCTCTACATCTTCTATTCGATCTCAATTTTTTTCTTCTTTTCTTTTTCTTTTCCTTTTACTAACCGAGATGCTACACAATTCAAAAATATATCCATCCACCATCATTTTTAATTATTTTTAGAGCGTTTCTATTTTTTACCAAATGTTTCTTAATAAAAAATCTTAAAAATATTTTTGTCCTATGATGTATAGGAAAATTTTCATATGGTGCCTATTAAATTTTGTATACGTGTTTGGTTTATAATAATTTTTTTATTTATTTTGTCCTACAATGATATCTAAACTATTTTTAAAAGTTTTTAAAGCATTATTAAACAAATTTAGGTATAAAAATAAAATAAAAATTGATTAGGGAGAAAATAAAAAAAAAATTAATGGTGACCAAAAGTAAAATTATTTAATTTATCAGAAACAAAAATATATTTAAATCTAAAAAATTAAAGACTCAACATATATTAATTTTTTTTATTTTGTTTCAGGTTCATAAAATATTTTAAATAATGCTTAAAATTGTTTTAAAATACTTTAAAGAGTAGTTTAGATAAAACTTAAAAACAAAATAAAAAAAATTATTAATAACTTAGTAAGAAGAAAAATAATATTAAAATTATGCCTAACTATGGCCTTCAATTTGCAAAAAATTTATATCTAATGATAGTCTTAAATTTGCTGAATAACTATGAAAAAGAGAAATTATTGTGTACATGTGCCTAAAATATTGGTCATCATTCATCAATAAGAAATTTATCCACACCATAACACATCAAATTAAGTCCATTCCAACAAAATGGATTCCAATGTAGGCTAATATATTAGTGATGTCTCCCTGAACCAGTACATGTAACAGTGAATGCCTACAGAACATGCTCATAATGGCTGAATTGAATAAATAAACTTCAAGCTATGCATGAGGCTTTTCTAAGATCATTTCAAGGAGTTAAAAATATTTTATCTTTTTATTTATTTAATTATTTTAATTAAACATTAACAGGTGACATATCTATCAAAATTAACGATTAATATTTGTTTGTCAAAAATAAATTGTTGAATTAAACTTTATCCTGGTATTAATTTTTATCACTCTTTTAATTGTCACAAAATAAATTAATACAAACAATCAACATTATTTTTAGTTTTTTAGGAATTGCAAAACTATGATCCTCAAATTATTATTTTTTTAATATACAAACATAGTTTGCTAAATGAAAAGTAAAAAAATGTAAAACATGTGAATGTGTAGTTTGAAAGTTGGCTCAAAAGATTTCAAAACTACGAGTGTCAAGAGAAAATAAATAAAATATGACTGCGTAGATTTATGTAGTTATATATGATCACCAAAATAATATTTATTTTTCATTGAATTCTGTCATTACTCAATTGTAATAAGGATTAACGATATAATAATGATGTAGAAAAATCATTATTGATATGATATTTTTGGATTTAAACATTGAAAATGCAAACCCTTAGACTATTTTGTTATCAATAACTAAAAGATTTCTTCAAGAATAGTTTTGCAAACTAATAACTACAGACCTAGACATTGAAACTATATATATATATATATATATATATATATATATATATATATATATATATATAAACCTTGTTAATGGTGAGGTCACAAGAAAAAATATTTACATATTGTGTAGTTATGAATTTCACACCTAATTATATCTATAATTGTATCACTTAGGCTTGGACAATGCCCAAGCAAACTTCAGATAATATATACTTCAACTAATTATGTGACACCCTAAATAAATATAACATAAGTAAATAAAAATTCAATAACTGGGAGAAAAGTTTACAAAATTTCTCCCAATAAAACATCATTTCATCAAAATTAAAGTTAGCAATTTTAAAATGAAAATAATAATAAGTCAACTTAAAAGGAAGAAGAAAACTAGAGATACAATTAAAACAGGGAAATGATTCAACACTCTAATATAATCACAAAGCGCACACCTCCATCAGAGCACAAAATCCTACAATAATCTCAAGCATTACTAACCTCTATCCCTTCAACATCTTTTTGGTATAAGGGCATTCAGCCCTATGCAACATACATATAAATAGGGAGTAAGACATTTACTCATACATAATTAAGTAGCATTAATAAGAAATACATTCATCACAAAATATCACGTGAAACCGCCTAAACCATATTAAACTCAAGTCATGTCGATGACGTTCATGCAATGCAACTCATATATGCTCTCCCAGGTACATGCACAAAGCGGTCATCTTCTACGGTAGTAACACGTAGGTACAACCATCTCACATAGGTTCACCTCCTTTATACCCAATAATACATAGGTACAACTGTGCAATACAACACAACCTTAGAAAACTTAGTATAAAACATCACACAATGGATGATTCTTACAAGCTTCATAGACTACCAAATTCATGCATCATGTCATTTAACAACATAACTCACAATATCAATATTTAATTATCTTATCACAATCCACCCCAATCACAGTTGGGATGGCACCTCATCAAGCACACACTCTAACCAATGACCATCATCATCAACATGACATGCATCCAATTATAATTTACATCACTTTCGTATAGTGGGAAAAATCCCCAACTCATGCACCTCCATCACTTATAATTATTCGTTCAACCACCACCAACACAATTTATAAGGTATATCACAAGATATCACATCACGACAATCCAAATCATCACAATTCACAAAGTATTTATTCTTATCTTACCCTTCTGTTACATTATGTAACCTACATACCATATATGTAGTTATACTAATGGTATAAGAGTGATATAAATTTTATTATAAAGATAATTCAATTACCTAAGATTTTTATGTTGAAGTCCAAACTTGATTTTATCATCCACTATTTTTTAAAATTACAAACTCGTAGCTACTAGACCTAATATAACAACTTGACCTTTATTGTCTATTTTATTCATAACTTGAGTTATATATTTTTTTTAAGTGATTCCAGCTCTATTGGAAATATAATATCGAGGTATACAACTTTTATGAAGAATATAAAGCCTAATAAGGTAATCTAAGTTAACTCGCAAGGATCACAACACACAAATTCTGTTTTACGCAGTGGATGGGAGACTCAACTTCTAACTCATATAAATCAGTCTATTTTTAATATATTTACATGATTCTTGATTCTAAATTATTGCCTTAAATGTCTAGTTTCTAAAAAAATAAATGTAACTCAATTTGGTTAACTACACAGAAAGATCTGACAGAAACTCTGTGTGTAGTGATAATCCTTAAACATAATTCTAACTTTAAACCCTTAAAAATTCTACTTCTCTTTCTATAATGCTTAAACATCATTACACTCTAAAATTGCAGTGATAATCATCAATTTTTTTTATCATTATCATTGATGGAAGGAAACTCCTAACACCTAATCTTTTTTATACAGAATAGTTCAAATAACATAGGAGTCCCCTGATCATCACATTAATCAATCAATCATATAATTTGAGTTATTCATCTTTAATCATTCATTCATAAAAACTAATGAATAAGTCAATTTCATAAAAATTAATCCCTACAAAGGTTTAGGGTTCACCTCCACTACCATATTTCCTTTGTGTTTTTTCATATATAAGGTAAGATTTGTAACAAATGAGCAGAATTTCCAAAAACTCCTCTCCTGACCACATTTGTTAAGTCAATAAAAAATATTTGAATACTTATTTTGTTAAATTTCAAGTTATTACACCCCACCACAACAATGTAACTATCAAACAATAGAAAGCAATGTCAATTGCTCCCTCTAAGGATCTCAAATTTAAGGAATACCAATACAGACAATACATCACATGTGATAACCCTCATGATATCAAGTTGTTGTGATAGAGCTAACAAATACCAATACAGACAATACCTCCAAATCATCGAGTTTCTTAAATATGTGATGAGACATACAATATTGGTAAATTAGTGTCCATGGTCCATTTGGAAAAACAAATAAATTGAGATTTTTTTAAAATAAGTTAACATATAATAAGAATATATATATATGTGTGTATTTGTTGACAAGTGTTTATAACTTTAAAATGTTCTCTCATAAATAGTATTATAAACATTGTTCAATCTTCATTTTGTTCTTTTATTTGTCAATGTACAATGTAATAATGTACAATGTAATGAAGGATCATGTTTTTCATCCTCGCTGTTCACTTTATTTTTTTATACTGTGGTTGCATGATTTGTTGTGCTCGGAAACAACCTCTTCTATTTTAAAAATATTTCTTGTACTTACGTTGTTTTTTGTTTAAAATAGCAAAGCTTATTTAATTCACAATCTCAACATTTACTTTCTCTTTCCTATTTTACCACATGAAACTAGATCTAGAATGTAAAAAAAAATAATACTTTTTTGTGAATTGTTTAAACAAATGTTGAAAAATAAGATCTAATAAATCTAACACAAACCAAACTAATTTTGACCAAATTGGTATGATTTGAGTTTGATAGAAGTCATGAATTGAACTCAAGTCATTCTAAAGATTTTTTTTTACTAATTTATTTATAGAACAAGTTTGTCTGAACTTAATCTAACTCAAATCATCTAGTACCAACTACCTTACCACTAATCTTCACTAAACAAAGCTTATATATAAAAGTCAACTACTCCTTTCCATACCTTGCAATCACATAAAATCCATACCATGGCTCTATTATTTTCTCCTACGGTTTGGTAGGAAAAAATGATATTTATTTTAACCCTAAACCAAGTGAAAATTCAACAAACATTAACAATGTTTAACATTCACCTTTAGATTATTATTATGTGTTAATCAACTTTTATCACTTAATAGTCAAGACCAATCCATTAATGATAAACATAAATTTAGAGACATTATATCATGATTTATAAATAAAAGAAATGGAAAAATTTAAAAGTCTTTGCAAAAATAATTGAGTTTTATTAGATATAGCCATAATTTAATGATTTGAAAGAAAAAAACTTGGAGGAGTTTTGTGTTGTGCATAAGCTTTCTCAGTTAATCTTTTCTCAACAATTCAAATAGATGGATTACATTTTATGTAATTTTATATTTTATTAATAAATCAGAGTGATACAGCGGAAGCGCGATCGATTTATAACCTATAGGTCTCAGGACCGAAATCTCACTTTGATAAAGAGTGATTTGTGATTAATTAATTTTTATTTTAATTAAATTTTGAATTTAGACACATGTAGTTTGTAGCAGTGGGTGTGGAGTTAGTATTATCCTGCGTGCCTTGTTACCACTCTTAGATATCATACTTAATAATCAATTTATTTTTTTCAAACAACATAATACGAATAGATAAATTTCAATGCATTTAAAAAGCAGCAAATTATAGTGGCGCAGCGGAAACGCAGTGGGTCCATAATCCACAGGTCCTGGGATTAAAACTTGGCTCTGATAGAGAGAGCCTTTTGTTTCTGATTAATAGTTTAATATTTTTTGTTTACATTTACATGACAATTTTGTTTTGAAAAGCTACATTACTGTGGCATTGCTATTATTTCAAAATTTTATTAAATTGTAGAAATTCTTAATATCATTAGTTATAAAAAAAATTATTTTTAAATTCATAACATTCTTTTTAAAAAAAAAAGAAATATGTAACATGTTATTCACCAATTACTATTGAAATATACATTTTAATATTTAATGTAAAAAAATTTTAGTTAGTTTGAAATTATTTAATTATTAAATTTAACACACAAATATTTGTAAAATTTTCATTTAATAATATTAAAATATTATTTATTACTTTAACCATTTATATTTTTTAACCAATCTGTACAATATTGTGGTTAAAAAAATAAAAATTTAAATTTTAACCATTTATATTTTTATTTTTAAAAATATTTTTCAGTATTTATAAATTTTGAAATTCCTATAAAAATTAAAATAGAAAACACACGTGTGATCCATGTTTATTATACTATACAAACATCTTTGTTTATTCTATGTGACCATATTTAATTACTTATACCACATAATATAATGAGATTAATTAATATGTAATTACAATGTAAAGTAAGATATTAATGAATAAAATTAACAAACTATCATAGGTAAAAGATTCTGATTAGATTTTAGTATAAAACTTCTTTCATTATACATACTAATTAAACTCTAATGTAACTGTCTAAGTTGTAAGTTGTGTATGTGAGTTTTCACAAAGTAATAATTTCTTCTTTGCTCATAGCTTTTGTAATCCCTTCTCTATTTAAAATAAGAGATGACATAGTGCTGAGTAGAATTTCCTAGCACAAAAATTTCATGTCTTGGTTAATCACACAGGATATTTGGACATGAGTTTTTACTTTTATAATGTTTAATTTTTTATATATAACTATGCTAATGGTTAGGTCACAAGAAAAAAATATAGACAATATTTTTTTGAACGTATCAATATTTAAAGAATTTTTCATTTTAAAGAGTTAAAACTACTTTATCTTTTTATTTATTTAATTAGTTGAATTAAACATTAAGTGATAAGGTGACCTGTACATCAAAATTAAAAATTAATATTTGTTTGTCAAAAATAAATTGTTGAATTAAACTTTATCATCATATTAATTTTTATCATCCTTTTAGTTGTCACAAAAAAAATTAATACAAACAATCAACACTATTTTAATTTTTTAGGGATCACAAAACTATGATCCTCAATTTTTTTTTAAATATACAAACATAGTTTGCTAAATAAAAAGTAAAAATATAAAACATGTGAATTTTTAGTTTAGAAGTTGGCTCAAAAGATTTCAAAATTGTGAGGGCAAGAGAACATGAATAGATTATGACCGCATAGATTTACGTATTTATTTATATATGATTACAAAATAATATTTATTTTTCATTGAATTATGTCACTACTCAATTGTAATAAGGATTAACAATGTAATAATGACATAGGAAAACCATTATTATAATGACATTTTTTAATTTAGACATTGAAAATACAAACCCTTTGACTGTTTTGTTACAAATAACTAAACGATTTCTTCTAAGGATAGTTTTGCAAACCAATAACTATAAATCCTTAGACATTGAAACTGTGTGGATATATATATATATATATATATATATATATATATATATATATATATATATATTATATATAAATCATGTTAATGGTGAGGTCACAAGAATGTAACTATCACTTAGGCTTGGAAGATGCCTAAGCAAACTTCATATAATATACACCTCGACTGAGTATACCCCACAATAATGTAACTATGATCCCCTCTCTGGAAACAATAGAAAGCAATGTCAATTGTTCCTTCTAAGGATATAAAATTCAAGGAATACTCGGAAAACAACTTGTGATCCTTGGAGGGAAGTTTCCATTTATCACCCTATATAACCTACCTTTGGGGTAGTAATAGATTATCTATCACTTCACACTTGAGTGCTTCTAAGTTGGGCCTCATAAACCCTAGACATGATCTAGCGACAGGAACATTTTGTCACTCACGATGGTTCCAAACCCATGTCTGCATGATTAATAACCTTATACGTTAGGTCGAATTGTTAAAGGAGGTCACAAAGTTTTCAAAGGCCAAAGGTGATTTTGAAGTCAAGAAACAAAAGGTTGGAGGCTAAGGTGGAGAGACTAGAGACCGAGTTAGTGAAGGTGAAAGTTGGTTGCATAGATTTTGAAAAATACTAAGGTTGCCCGAGGGAAAGACAAACAACACTACTAGAAAAAAAATTACATTCAACATCACTTTAGCTACATTGGGTTAATGACCAATGTAGACAAATGTGTGGTGGCAAATTTGTAAAAATAACTAGAAAATTGTCTACAATGGGTCTGTTATAATGGATCTAGAATTTAATTTCTACTCGTTGCCTACCATGGCTTGGATCGTGCTCGCTGTAGGTTTTAAAATTAAAAAAACTATCCTACATCAGGTAGGCATGGACCACTGTAACTCAATTAAAAAAATACAAAAAAAAAAAAACACTTCCCATAAACCCACCTGACATTGTTCATCTCTCTAATTCTTCGTCACCTCTAAAGCATTTCACCGTCACTAAGAGCTCTTGTGGTTGAAGCTTCTCACGTCAAAGGTAAGTTTCTCATAAACCTCTCATTCTCACTTTCTCGCTTCCTATTCCTTTCACGATGCCATAACTCTTTCTCTCTTTCCCATTCCCACTCTCTCTCTGAACATCAAAGCTCTTTCCCTTGAACCTTCATCTTTGCTAACCCTCGTATTCATGAACCCTAGTTGAGAACCCACATTTTTGCACAAACTCTACCGATTATTACCAAATGTATTGTTTCATTTCTCTTATTTGATTTTGTTTTTATTGTTGTTAGGGTTTGCATTGGTTCTATGTGTCCTCTTCATTCTAGGGTTCTTCTTACTACTTATTAGTTAAGTGAAACTCTTCTCCATACAAGGTTTCTTAGTTTTGTTTTAGCATTTGATTCACCTCGCGGTCTATTTTGGTTGTGTTATGCAAGCATATCAAGTTGATTTCCTTTGCTAATGCTTTGAAATTGATATTGTTGTTTCTTTTTACTACTTGTGTTCTATGCTTCATGTTTATTATACTTTCAAATATTTCATTTTGCCGATTTCTATGTTGTTGTTTCAGCCTGCAAAATGTCTCTATATGACCATTCTTGTTGCAATATCCACATTTGATAGGTGATGGTGTCTTCCTTTTTTAAAAAATTTTAATTTTTTTTGTTCACTATAAAGTATTTAGAATTATTCTTCTTGATACTTGTGTTCTATGCTTTATATTTATTATACTTTCAAATATTTCATTTTTCTTATTTTGATGTTGTTGTTTCAACCTGCAACATTTCAAATATCCCTACCTAATATTGTGGAGATTCAGGAAGAAAAGAGGTAAATGAGGAGGAATCCGTTTGTAATTAATTTAATTATCTAGGTGACAGAAGGATAATGTTATGGTGAAACTAATGACATAGATATACATTTCATAAGTTTTTTAAACTTATTTGGATTTTGTAGCTTACAGATTAATATAGATGTTACTAAAATTTGAAACATCTTAGCAACAATACTTAATTCTGTGAGAAGATTTAGACTGGAAATTATTTAATGTTATCATCATCTACATTCATCATGTAATATATTTGTAAAACACAAAATAGGTGTCTATTATGCATACTGCTTGAATCATACTTCAGCTAAAATCTTAGTGTGCAGATTTTAGTGAGGAACCCCAAAAGCATGGTTTGGGAAAAAGCTACAAGAGAAACTTTTTGCCCAAATCATTGTTTGGGAGTTTTCCTAAGGAAATCCAAATGAAATAATATAGTTTTTTTAATTTAAGGAAAACATGACACTCACACACTAAACTCATTAACTTTTTAAATATACACTCAAACTTTCAAAAGCAAGCTGCTATATGATGCATTTATTTCTTTTGAGGTAATACTAACTAATAAGTCTAGAGTTGTTTCAATGCCATTATCTTGTGCTATATGGTAATTTTGCTATTTATATTATCAAGACTTGTTCCTCTGTTTTGTTACCTACAATGTGGAGTTTGGGGTTTTCAAGTTAATTGATTAGCCCTTGGTCCAAAGAAATTACTAACATGAGTAACTAAGTATCTTAATATATAGTATCTTATCTAATATATTTCTTACCTAGTTTGATGGAAATATACTAGATGTGTACATTATAATCTCCAATAAAGCCAACAACCCATGCATACGAGTTGTAGTATTTAAGTTTAATATTTTTAATTAAGAAATAATCCTGTAAATGGTACATAATATCAATTGTAGTCTCTAGCTAGGAATTCTTCAAAAATCAGTCAATTCTCTTTGAGCATTATTTCTTATAATGCATGCATATATTGGTGTGTAGTTATGTTGATATATGCATTTAAATACATAGAGTAATATTATTCCAACAATACTTTCCTATACTCTACCTTTATACATTTCTTTTGAAACTGATGTTGTTTTGCCTCCTAAATCGATGTTGAATCCTATTTTCGTAGTAGTGCAACTCGTTGTTGAGAAGGAGTAAAAAATTCCAATATAGAAAATACTTCAAATGTGATAACCCAAATGATTTTCCTCAGACTAGCAGTAAGAACAATAATCGTACTTCTTACATTTCTTAAATATGTGATCAAATATACAATTTTGAATATAAGTATTTTGATAAATTAGTGTCCATGGTCCATTTGGAAAAACAAATAAATTGATATTTTTTAAAATAAGTTAACATATAATCAGAATTTATGCTTTATGTACTTAAAATTTAATAAATTATTTGCATTTATATATATATATATATGTGTATTTGTTTACAAGTGTTTATAACTTTAAAAGGTTCTTTCATAAATAGTATTATAAAAATTGTTCAACCTTCATTCTTTTCTTTTATTTGTCAATGAACAATGTGATGATGGATCATGTTTTTTATTCTCTTTCTTCACTTTACTTCTTACATTGTGGCATTGTGGTTGCATGATTTGTTGTGCTTGTATTGCACACAACCTCTTCTATTTTAAAAATGTTTCCTACCTAATACTCACATTGTGTTTTGTTTAAAACAACAAAACTTATTTAATTCACAATCTAAAACTTTACTTTCTCTTTCCTATTTTCCAACATGAAACTAGATTTAGGATGTCAAGAAAAATAATACTTTTTTGTGAATTGTTTAAACAAATGTTGAAAATAAGATCTAATGAATCTAACACAAACCAACCAAACTAATTTTGATCAAATTGGTATGATTTGAATTTGATAGAAGTCATAAATCGAACTCAAGTTGTTCTAAAGATTTTTTTACTAATTTATTTATGCAACAAGTTTGTCTAAACTTAACCTAACTCAAATCATGTAGCACCAACTACCTTATCACTAGTCTTTACTAAACAAAACAAAGTTTATGTACAGAAGTCAACTGCTCCTCTCCATACTTTGCAATCACATCAAATCTATATCATGACTCTATTATTTGCTCCTAAGGTTTGGTAGGAAAAAATGACATTTTTTAACCTTAAACCAAATGGAAATTCAACATTAACATTAACAACATTTAAGATTCACTTTTAAATTATTATCATGTGTTAATCAACGTTTATCACTTAATAGTCAACATCAATCCATTAATGGTTTAGAGAAATTATATCATAATTTATAAATAAAAGAAATGTAAAAATTTAAAAATAAAAAATACAAAATATAATGAGTCTTTATAAAATTAATTGAGTTTTATTAGATATAGACATAATTTAATGATTTGAAAGAAAAACACTTGGAGGAGTTTTGCATTGTGTATAGGCATTTTTAGTTAACTTTTTCTCAATAATTCATATAGATCAATTAAAATTTATGTTATTTTATGTTTACCTAATAAATCAGAGTGGCGCAGCGGAAGCGTGGTGGGCCCATAACCCACAGGTCCCAGGATCGAAACCTGGCTCTGATAAACAGTAGCTTGGGATAAATAAATTTTGAATCTAAGCTTTTTTTAATTTAATGCTATGTATTCTTTCTACCAAATAAATATATATTTTTCTGTTTCGTCCACGTGTAATTATTTCATGAAAAGTTAATTCCTTAATGAAAAATTAATTATTTCATGTATAAAAAATTGAATTACCAATTTATCCATTTACCGTATATTTGACTCATTTGAGAGATTAAAGAAATGGATTTTTATTTGAAAGGCCATAATTTTAGTTTTAGATGAAGTTATTACATGAAGAATAATTCGTTGCTTCAATCAAATTACAAATTTGTCAAAAACTACCCATTAAAATGATTAAACCTTGATTTTGTTTGGAAGTTTTCAGAGGTTAAAGAAATTAATTTTAGTAAAATGAACCACTAATTTGGATGAATTTACTTTACGAAGAATATGATCCTATGATGTTTGTTTCATACACATCATAATAAGAGAACAAATACGAAATTATTTATGCATTTTATATTAATGTTATACCTCTATTTTGAAAACATTATGGGTTTAATTGTTTATTATTTCTACTTTAACAATTTTAAAAATTTTATGTCTCTATTTTAAAATTAAAAATCAGGCTCTGATTTAAAAACAATATCGTAATTTTTTATCTAATCATCAAATTTTCAAACGTTAAGTATTAAAAGATGAAACAAATAACCGATTATCTATTTATAATAATCAATTATTTATTTTATTTTATAATGATTAATGTTTAAATATTTGACAGTTGAAAAAAAATTATAAAATTTAAAATAAGATAATTTTTTAAACTAATAAAATATGAGGTGCCATTAGACTAGTAATTTATTCTTAATGTGGAAGAAAATATATGTTCGCTATAGGACAAAATAACATGTGAACTTGTTTTCTTTGAGTGACCAAATTTAATCGAAAAATAGGGTCTAGAAAACTAATTTGTTATCAATGATAAATAGAAAATAAATTTTCATGTTTAAGAGGAGTAATATAGATTTTACCGAAATATCAAATTATGACTTGTTCTTTTTTTATAAGAAAAAAATATTTTTTCAAATATAAGTAAATTGTAATTACTTTTACTTGATTTAATGATATCCTTTCTAAAACTTTTCCTCATTTTCATGTTGACTCTTTAATTATACTACTATAGTCTGTTCTCATATTTTTACATGCAAAGAGAATTTACAAAAAAACATGATAGAATCAGTAAAATTTAATGTATGCAATTGATTTTCTTAATATGGTCAAATTGTTTTTTTTTATAAAAGAGAATGGAGAGATTAAACTAATATTCCATAAATAATGCATTTAATAATTATAGTAATTCTTTTAGTATTTAGATTTTTTAGTATTTTAATTTTGTTCCAATCAATAATGATAGGAATCATACCCAATTAATCAAATCTAAAAACTAAAATTAATCAATTTATCTTAAAAATTGCATAAATTACATATAACAACCATAAATAACATATAATTATTGGTTAGAATCACAAAGAAAATGGGGTTTGACTTAGCAACATGAAAGTGTATCTAATAAAATTACTATTTTTCTTTTATAATTACAACATTAATATATTTTTTGTTTTATAATCTTAATTGTTATAGTACATTAATAATAAAAAATATTACTTTATTAAGATCGTTTTAACTGCGGGTTTAATAACGGTTGAACCAATGAACCAGTACCTTCACCGGTTCGATCACTAATCTAATTTTAAAAACATAGATTATTGTAATATAAATAACATATATAATTTTTTTGGAAAACTTATGTTTATAATTTTAAATTAAAAAAATAACGATTGTGTTCAGTACACCGTGGTTACATAGAGACAAAAAACAAAACTAGACTTTCCTGAGCACAAAAGGAAGGATTCATTAAGCATTCTAGAAAAGAATTAAAAGTAACTTTGGCTACAATACATTATTTTGAACTGTAAGCAATATCTCCTCAACCTCAGAATTTTGATCTTTGAATATCGTCACATTTCTAGCTTTCCATATGTGTCACACACCTGTGAATCAAACAAAAGACTAAACACGCTTCAAATCTTTGCTCCCGCTTACAAGACCCAAAGATTGCTGACCTAAGCTTTGGAGATCATTATGTATTAAAAAAAATAATGATGTTTTTATATATTAAGAAATTATATTGTCATTCAGTACACTGTGGTTGCATAGAGACAAAAAACAAAACTAGACTTTCCTAAGCACAAAAGGAAGGATTCATTAACCATTCTAGAAAAGAATTAAAAGTAAGTTTGGCTACAATACATTATTCTGAACTGTAAGCAATATCTCCTCAAACTCAGAATTTTGATCTTTGAATATCGTCACATTTCTAGCTTTCCATATGTGTCACACACCTGTGAATCAAACAAAAGACTAAACACGCTTCAAATCTTTGCTCCCGCTTACAAGACCCAAAAATTGCTGACCTAAGCTTTGGAGATCATTATGCATTAAAAAAAATAATGATGTTTTTATATATTAAGAAATTATATTTTCATTCATATAAAAGTTGGGTCATTAAATTTAAATTCAAAAAGGTCAAAGAGTGTGTTAACTACAAAAAACTTTTGATAATTAATAAATCAAATGCTGGAATTAATAAAAAGAACGATTATAACTACATATCAACACAATACAAATAAAATATATACTTATTTAAAAAATATAAATTTTCATAGTTTATATTTAAAAAGGTAAAGTTAATTTTAAAAGTAAATTAACTTAGAGGGTGTGAAGGAAGGGGGTTGGACTTGGTCAGGCCCGGCAAGGGGAGAAGAGGTTAAGAAAGTCAACACACATTTTATTTCACAAATTTTCTAAAATAGTGTTATGAAAATCGACTTTGTCACTAACTTAGTCAAGATAGTGGATCAATGTGTTAGTGGTTGAACTAGTTACCTTAATTTAACTCAGTTTTATAATATTATATATATATATATATATATGTGTGTGTGTGTAACATCGTAATTTTCACTTTCTATATCCACAAATTGCATAAAAAATAAAAAAAATTAAAAAAAGTAAGAAATGATATCATTTAATTTTTTTTTAAAAAAAAAACCAAACTCAACCTGATTTTTGCTTGACAAGGCCAGTTCAACCCAATTTGTTAAAAAAGTATTAATTGGTAAAGTTAACAACAAACTTACCATGTATAAAAGATGAGTTTAATTAGTATACAACACTTTTTACATTGATATTCAATCACAATCGTTAATTTATGGTAAGTTTGGTGACTTTATCCGTTAATATTTTAAAATTCATATAAATAAAAAGATGTTATTTAATAACAATGTAATATTCTTTTATACTGTTAGTGCATACTAATTAAACTCATAAAAGATTGTGATTAGATATCAATGTAAAATTTTTTATATTGACCATGTATAAGTATTTTTTCTAACATACTTAAGTACAAAAACAATTAGTATGTATAGTTGTTTTTTTCAATGTACCTTCTGATTGGAAATCCAAGATTAATCCCTCAAGGTATGAAGATGTATTTAAGAGATGGACATTTTTCGATAGGTATTTTTCCATATGAATGGATTAGGAATTTAGCCCATGTAAAGTTGATAACCCAAGTTCCTTAATCTGAGTGATTTTAACCTAAAACTCATGAAGTTTGAATTCAATTTGGAAAGAATTATTTTTGGAAAAGGCAAAATTTTTTTTAGTGGCACAATTAAATCACAAGTAATGATAAAACTGACCTACAATTAGGGTTAAAACAATTTGTTTTTACAAAATAATTAGCATACTCAAAAACAAAAACCCTAGTTTACATTTCCATTTGAATCTTAATCTATGTTTTTGATATAGTATCCTAGTTACACTTC
Organism: Psophocarpus tetragonolobus; assembly: GCA_037954015.1. NCBI lineage: Eukaryota > Viridiplantae > Streptophyta > Magnoliopsida > Fabales > Fabaceae > Psophocarpus > Psophocarpus tetragonolobus. The sequence continues at coordinate 28,144,290 of CM075695.1, read as the reverse complement.
CCACTTAAAATAAGAATAAAGTTTTTTTATAACAGGCTCTAATCTAACACAAATATCTTTGTAAAACTTCGACATCATACTAGACTTGACCCAAATGTCTTGAACAAGTCTATTTAATGTTCTTATCTATGGATCTCTTAGCCCTCTTTTGTTTTTTGATAGACAAATGTTTGGCATTGTTCTTGTAATAGGTCTACTTGAAATTTTCAAAAGATCCCTTGAGATGCTTGAGTGAATCTGTGCTAGCCCTTGATTCACAAAAATGAAATAATGTTATGATTGTTTGTGTTTTTATCCATTTCTACAATTATACTAATTAATTAACAAGTTATCATGTTATGTAGTGTTTGTGGTATCATGATAGAGACATGAGTGCATCTTTTTATGAATTCCACTATTACTTACCGGGTATGACAAACTCTATGTAGCTGGTGGGGGATCTCTACGGTGTTCTTGAGAGAGCTTAGGATTTATTGTTGCCTGTTCACGTGCCTGGTTGACAGCTCCAAGGAGACTAAGAAAGCTTGGTCATTTGTGTGGTTAGCGTGTATTTGACAACTATGAAATGTTAGAAATGCAGCGGTATTTTGGAAACATATGGTTGATGTCTCAGAAATAATACAACTTGTTCAACTTAGTTCTTAAGAGTGATGTCACACTTGCAAACTCATGTCATACTTCCATGGAGAATAGATTATGAATCCTATTTATGGTTTAGATAGGATGTGTTTATTTTGTTAAATTTGTAGATTCATGATTTTAATCTTATTGATATATTGAGATGTAGACACCTTTTATACTTGCATTTGATTTTTTAATAAAATTATTTGACATATAAAAGAATTAATATGTTATCTCTCTTGTATATTCTTTAGATTTAATTTTGTTACATGGAGTTTATATGACTCAATATTATCAAGTTAGGATTGGGATTATTATTTTTATCTATCAGTACCCAATTTTGAATCACAGAGAAAGTGAGTTTTGGGGAGAAAGAATTTGACGGAACGATAAGAAACGGTACAAACGAGAATTTGGAGCTCGAAGCAAGAGAAGTGGAAGGCATCTTCAACATGTACCTTTCACATTCTCCTCTATACTTCATATTTTGTTCAGAATCCATTCAAGTAATAGAAATAAAAAGGAAACAAGACGAAACCTCATTGTCATCCCTCATCTCTACAAATTTTTATAAAGTATTGTTTTAAAATATTTAAATGACGCTTTAAAACTTAAAATAAAAAATTTATCAAAGATTTAATATGAAACAAAAATCTATAAAAAGGAAACTCAAAATTCACTAATATATCACACATATTTAAGCCAACAAAAATTGTCATTGCAAAATTCACTACTCTGTCATGTGTAAAGCGTTGGTGACTGGTGAACCATTACTGAAAACCAAGCACCAACGACACTCTCTGTTTCATCCTCACTTCTCTTTGCTTCTATCTCACTACACTCTGTTTTTAAATTTCACACTTCACCAAAAAATGCAGAGTTAAGGGATCCACCAAAACCTTTCAGAAATGGTTCATTGTTTCCCTATGCCTTCTCTTCTCGTATGCATGTTTGCTTCTTTTGCTTCCATCTACGTCGCTGGAAGGTTCACTCTTCTTTTGCCAATGCTCTGCTTTCTATTGCTCTGTTCAGACTCTGTTTTTAGTCTTCTTTTTGCTCTGTTTCGATAATTGCATTAGTTCGTGTATGCTGTGTTGACGCAATTCTAACTCTGTTCTTTGTCAGATTATGGCAGAACACTCAGGACAGGATTTATCTGGTAAAAGAGCTTGATAAGTTAACTGGGCAGGTAAAATTATGTTCAAATTTTTATTTTTATGCAGGCTACAAATGTTCACATAGTGAAGTAATTAAATTTCAGGTTAAGAAACTAGTTAAGGAATTAAAAAATATATTTTATTGGAAATCATATAAACTCAATTGAAAAAAAAAGGGTAAAGTCTCTAGAAAAATTACAAATATAATAAATACATTCTCTAAAAAATTTTATATTATTTTGTTTTTCTATTTTTTAAGAGTTTAATTAGTATACCTAAAAATATATTTTTATACTATCAACACTTTGGTGCTAATTCCTTTATAAATAAAAAATAATTAAAAATGTTTTACATTGTCAATATATTCTTAAGTCTTTTGAAATATTTTTTAAGAGTTTTACACAGAAAATAATTGAATTGAATGTCAATCTTAAAAAGTTTTTACACTGATTTTTTTTTTTGAAATATATCACATTTGATTCTTTAAATATTTAAATAATTTTTATCTCTCTAAAAGGATCTGTTTAAAATACTTGAAATACTCAAAGTAATGTATCATAAAAATAAAATGAAAAAATAAATATAAATTTTTTTTTAAGGATGTATCTAATATTTCAAGAATTTTTTAAAAATCTAAAATATATTTTACCCAAAAAAATTATGTATGTGAGTACAATTCAAAAGCATAAACCTTAAATCCATAAGTACAATTTAATGTGTTTTAATAAAATATATTTTTTTACTGTAAAAAAATAATATATTTTTCATTATACCACCTTAACTACTGCCATTAGCGTTCCCTAATGTTAATAATGTTGTAAAGATGTTTGAATTTTTCATTTGTTACGAGAACATAATTTTAAGCATCTCTATAAAAAAAACTCCAACGCATTAAGGGGCGTATTTTCCTATTTGAAAAAAAAAATTAAAAAATTAAATAAATGTTAGCACGTATGTTGATCTATGATTGAATGACAGGTGTATTTTAATTAAGGCATTGATTTGTAACTCTGCTTCTTCAAAAACTTTTATGTCTAGGGACAATCTTCATTGTCAGTGGATGATACATTGAAAATCATAGCCTGCAGGTAAACTAAATTAAAGAGTTTTTTTTTTTTTTTCAAATAAGATAAAATAATTACTTAACTATTTGATATCTGAATTATCACTTTTGTGAAAGTCATAAATACTCACTTTTAGATTCCTCAGATAATTTTTCATACAAATTAATATCTAATTAGTTTGATTTTATTTTTTAGTTTTAAAAAGAGTTTTTAAAAATAGTCAATTTTTCATACAAATTAATATCTAATTAGTTTGATTTTATTTTTTAGTTTTAAAAATATTTTTTAAAAATAGTCTTTAAAAACTGTTTTTTAGAAAAATAAAAAAAAATTGTTTGTTAAGTATTATTTGAAAAATGTTTTAAAGATATAAATATGAAAAAACTTCTTCATATTCATTGAAATGCATTCATAAAAAGTAAAAAACAACATATTCTATTTATAGTTATTCCTACCAAAACTGTTTTTAAAAATTAGTTTTTAAATACTAAAATACTAAACTTTTATCAAACAAACACTTACTCTCTGAATATGTTCCCAGTATATTGTTCCTAGAATGCTTTAAATAACACTTTAAATTGCTTTAAAAGTGACTTAGATGCACTTTAGAAACTAATTTATTCAAAGATATTATATTAGGAACTAATTTTTCTAAACATTTATTTCAGAAACCTAAAATGTGAGCCCTTATAACTTTCAAAGAATAAAATTATACTTACGTAACCATTTGATTTAACAAAATTGATCATTGATACTCTTAAGATTCTTTCGTGCCTTTAATGTCGAATTGTTAGGGAACAACATAAGAAGCTTGATGCCCTTGAGATGGAACTTGCTACAGCTAGAAAAGAGGGTTTTGTTTCAAATCATGTAATTGAGACCAATGGAACTTACTCTAAGAGAAAGCCATTGGTAGTTATTGGAATATTCACAAAGTTCGGTAGCCAAAACAATAGAGATGCAATTCGTAAAGCATGGATGGGAAGTGGTAAGTATATTCATTTTATCTAGGTGTTTATTTGGGGGTGGCAACATGATACCTTATGCATATGAATATTATTTATATCTTGCCCCTGCAAAAATTATTGATTTGGAAAACTAATTCATTTTACCTGAATCAGCATCAGCTTATATTAAGAAGAAGAAAAAAAAGTAAATTAAATTAAGTCCATGAATTTTTTTCTTCGGATTACGTTAACATGCCATACTGTTATGTTTTGTTGTAGACACTGATAAAAGAAGATTTGTCAAAGAATATGTTAGGATATATAATAACCACTGTTATTATGTGCACATTTATTTTTCTGTAATGAGTTTGTTAATTTCACTTAGATTCAATTTAGTTTTAGTTAGTCTCTTCACTCAAATTAATCATATAAGAAGTAATTTTCTTTTGATTCAGTGGAACTTTTCTTATTCTTCTCTAAAATCATAATACTCAGTGATAGCATTAACTTTGCAGGTACAGCTTTGAAGAAAGTGGAAGACAGGAAGGGCATTATCATAAGATTTGTTATTGGAAGAAGGTTTGAATCCTCATTTTTAATTATTATCTTCTGGTTTTGCAGGAAAACGTAGTTCAGCTGGAACTAAAATCCTTTTTTACAAATGTGTAATTTTGCAGTGCAAATGGTGGGGGCAATAGGGACATCGATCGTGAGAATAGGCAGTATAATGACTTCATAATCCTTGTGCGTTTAACTAATCAAAGATTTTACTTCCCTAATATGTTTTATTAGGACATGACATGATTGAGGATTCTGGTTAAAGAATTTAGCAAAAGATGATAATAATATCTGCGACAATGCAAAAAGTTGAATTTACAAAGTTGATAACAATTAGAACAGAACTTTTATCTAGTTTTTGCAACTTCTGCTATTATAAATAGTTATTGCTTATTTGCATTTGGTACTTTAAACCGTCATGTAGCATTTATACATAAGAAGGCAGCATATTCTTTACCATTCTAATATTTGAGTTGCTCCAACTTAACATGAACATTTTTTTCTTGTATGAAAGCTTATCTTAAAATGGCAGGACGTTTGAACTTAAGTATGACTTTTGTAAATATCAATCCTTGATTCTCATAATGTTTGTCCCATCTATTGTGGCTTCCTTTGAGTGGAGAACAAGGACTAAACAGCATAAGCTAGTTGGTTGATTCTCTTCAATGCTTGATTTTAACAGGATGATCATGTGGAAGCAAATGAGGAGCTCCCAAAGAAGTCTAAATTGTTCTTTGCTCATGCCGCAGACAAATGGGATGCTTACTTCTATGCTAAAGTCAATGATGATGTTTATGTAAACACGCGTGAGTTTTTCTTTGAATGGATGAAGTCAAAAGTGTTCTACTGCCATTTTCAAGATAAAAGTTCTTCTACCATTTATCTTAATATTTTAGGTCCAGATCTGCAAATGTTCAGACTATTTTAACCATAGGTAGTTGCATGCTTCTGTTATCTCTTAAAAATAAGAAGGGAAAAAAAAAACTCTGCATAAATTAAAATTAGCTTTTATATAATTAATTTGTAAAAGTTCTTTTATTTAACTCGTCTAAAAGATGAGTATTAGCTTATGAAAAAAATATTCTTTTTTTATTTTCATCTCCTAAAAATACTTATAAGTTTATGCAAATATATCCTAAATGAGGAAAGCTAATGACTAATGACACTCACTCCCTTTGAAGACTATATCTGTGATCAGTTAAAATTCATTCAAAATCAACCATTCCGATAGATTTTGCTTCTCACTTAATGTTTCTCTCTCCTCATTTATACCATAATTGACAATATTCAATAAATTCTAACAAATAAAGGAAGTGTTAGAGATAGTGCCACTCTGTACCCTATATTATTTTGTGCATCAGATCAATTGAATCTGATGAAGAGATAGAGCAAAACCCTTTATTGGGAATTACCATCGGGTATATACTTGTATTCATACCACATCTAACATTAATATCCCCTAACAAATCCTTATAGAAAGAATAGCTATTGTTATTGAATATTGAATTACATATATGCTGTAAGTAATATGTTGTTTTACTATAACCAAATTTACTCTCATTAGCTCCAAATTCACTCTTTTTAAGTGTCTATATGTTTTGCAGTTGACTTATTTCTTCCTGAGCAGGTGCCTTGGGAGCCACACTTGCTACTCACTTGGACAAACCTAGTGTTTACATAGGGTGCATGAAATCAGGAAAAGTTTTCTCTGAACAGTGAGCCTCCTTTTGGAATACAGTTTTTAAAATATCATGTGATTATACAAAATATATTCTATGGCTCTTGTTCCGTTGACTCTGAATTTTAACAGGAACCATAAATGGCATGAACCAGAATGGTGGAAATTTGGTGACAAGAAATCGTAAGCCACCGGTTAATTAGTTGAAATATATTAGAAATAGTCTATTTTGTTAAATCTCACTCACAGTCACAGTCACTTCACATTTAGTGATTCTTTTCCTAATTTAAAAATGAGACACAATAAAGTTGATAATTTTTAATAAATTTCAACATTAACATAAAAATTGTTAGAAGGAGAGAATTAAAGAGAAAGTGCTGATTAATATTTCTCAACTTTATATATTAAGTTTGACAAGAAATGAAGAAATATTACCAGCATTCTCTTAAACACTATCCATCTAACACTTTTAATGTAATTACCTAAAATTTATTGAAAATCTTGGTTCGTCTTTATCCACATTGGTGACATTAGATGCCTTGATGGGTGATGGGTATTGAAAATCTTGGTTCGTCTTTATACACAAATATTTCATGACACACCAATTTTTATATCATCTAAAACAAATAATTAAATAAATCTCTCCTTTTCAACAGATACTTTCGTCATGCATCAGGAGAGATGTATGTCATATCACAAGCTTTGGCAAAATTCATTTCAATAAACAAGTAAGAGCACTCTTCTTAGCTGCAGCTTCGCTATTAATGTTCATATTGGAACTTTAGATTAACTATGTACTTTTTGAGTTATAAGGTCTATTCTTCGAACATATGTTCATGCTGATATCAGTGCTGGAGCCTGGTTTATTGGGCTTGATGTGAAGCACATTGATGAAGAGAAGTTTTGTTGCTCGTCTGGGTCAGCAGGTCTCTCTCTCTCTCTGCATCAAATTTCAGTTGCAACCTTAAAAAGATGTAATATCATTTTTACTTTTCCAGGAGCTCTCTGTGCTGTTGTTTAGATGTTATTATGCAGTGACAGTGGCATTCTCCAGAGAAGACTACCAATGTATAAAAGAGTCACAGAAGTTAATTTTCTAGGATCGGTCGAGTGGGGGAGGATCAAGTTAGTATGCATGTTCTAACCTTAGTGCGCCCTTCATAGGCAAAAGAAAAAGTTACAGAATGTAGGCTGAGGGACCAACTGTCTGCTCTGCTGGTTACAAAATTCATCAGCTAAGCTATCCTAGTCTCTACCTACAAGTTACTATCAAAGAGGTTAATAGGTCAGATTACGGGTAATGCTACATTTTCCACTATGGACCGCCCACGCACTACTTCTTTGACTACTACTACATCTGATCAGAGTGTGAATTATGATCAAATTCATATCAGCATAGCAACCGTGATTTGCAAATAAAAGTGGTACAATTAGAGATGAAACTCACACTCACGTGTCAAATCCTTGATTTGTAAGGGTTACGTTTGGGTCTTAGTTTCACCAATTAAAAAGCATCAGAAACAAAGTTTAGTAGAAAGGCCCTTACATTTTTAGTAAAGTTTACAAAATTATTTAAATTATATTGGTTCTTTTTTTTTTCTTCAAGTTGCTGTTACGAAACATATCCCTGTTCCTTTTCCTTGTACGTGTTTTTTTTTTTTTTGTTGGGTGGGGGGTGTTGACCAAGGGATATTCTATTTTACAAGTGTTTCATTCAGCCTGCTATAATCCTATAAATAAAGGTTAATTATGTTTTTAATCCTTAAACTTTTTACAAATTTTTATTTTAGTACCTAAACAAAATTTTTAACATTTTTAATTTCTTTCACTATTAATACTTAATAGTTTTAGTTTCTACAATTAAATAATTGTGTTTTTTTATGCGTAAATATTGTATTAACACTTCAGCAACTTATGATGTAATTGTATTTTTAATCCCTCGGTTGTTCAAAATTGATGTCAAACCAATTAATATAAAAATAAAAATACATTTTACTAAAATATTACGAGTGGCTATCCCACAAACTCCATAATGCAAAAATCATTGGACTGTCAAATAAATTGTTCTATCATAAAAAGAAGCTATTACTTTACAGCAAGGACTAAAATTGTTAAAAATAAATAAATAGATAGCAGAAATGTTAAAAAATTTATTTAAGGAATAAAAATGAAATTTGTAAAATGTTTAGGAACTAAACACATAATCAACCCTGTTATAAACTAGATGCTGATTCCTTTCAACAATTCAATAGAATAAGAAAAATTCATCTGAGTTTACTCCATCTACCTTCCTAAAATTGTTTCCTCGATTCAGCTCTCAACACAAACAATTCTTTTAAATTCTCTCTCTATTTCTTGGTTATTAATGAAGACATAAACACCTCAATTGCTCTACGTCTACAGAATGGACAATGTTGCTACTTGCTACAGTAGCCAAGAATAACAATAGTAATAGTTTTCAAGAAAAACGACATTTCATTTGTAAAATAAATGTAATACACGAATAATAAAATAGGGTTTTATTTGTACACTATACAAACACCCATATTATTCAGACTCCCCATCTTCCCACACAACCAAAACAAGAGCAGCTTTACAGACAATGAAATTTACATATATACCTAAATTTGGCTATTATTTTATCATTGTAAAAACACACCAATCTATTATTTATCAACAAATGATACCTAAACAAATCTGCTTCAGCATTCTCATGATGAACCGCTAAGGAAATGTGCTAATGCTTTGTCTGTATCATTATCATACATAACCAAGGCTTCGGCAACACTGGTTGACGAAAATCCCATTTCCCGAAGAAGGGTATAGCTCTTGACAAATTCTTGAACCTTAAAATAAGTAAGGCAATATGTCAGTAAATTATTAAAACAGTAAAGATTTAACACATCTTCTGTCAACTAGTCCTAGTTTGGCAATTGGCAATGAAAAAAAAGAAGACTCTTGTGGTGTTAATCAAAAGAATGAAATCGAAATTAACGTCCAAAATATCTAACAAATGATTTCATTAGGGAAAGCTCCAAAAAAATCCTTTGCATGCAGAAAGCAAAGCGCAGAGTGACAGATAGATAAGCCTAAATGGAATGAGGTCCAAACTACTATCAACTTTCATTAAAAACTTTAGGGTTCCATTTAATAAGAATAAAGCACATCATGTATTGAGCATTTAACATTTGTAAACTAAAGTAAACAACTAAACATATACTTCCCTTGCTATAACACACAGGGAGGGGAGGTCAGATACAGAAGACAATCATATCAAGCAAGACATAAGAAAAGTTGTATTAAGTGTTCATATAACTATCAAAATAACCACTTTTATCAATACCACTAATTCATAAATGAAGAAACTCAATTTCAGGGCCAGCAAATTCATATAAGGTCAGAAGGTTCATAGAAATATTTGGAGCAAAATCTCTACTATAAAGGGAGAGAAAAACCACTAGAGTCATGCTAGTCTATGATCAAGAATTTCAAAATTGATAAGACCGACATAGAAAAAAGATATCTGGCATATCTTATAACTAAGATTTAGAAACATTATGATCACACTTTTCATCAGAGACATCATTTTAATAGTAAATCTGTCATTAGATATAAGGATCAAGAACATACCTTGGCTGGATTATCCCCATAATTTGCAACAGCAATGGGAACAGCCTCTCGGCTGAGCCCCATACCAATATATTTGCTCACAATGGGATCTGAAACAGAAACCTGTAAAGAAAGCAATGTTTCAGATTTGGAAACAATAAAATATGTCTCTATGTAAAGGAATAAAAAGCACTAAACAAATCACGGACTAGAAAATAATAAAGCTATAAACTCTCGCAAAAATTCTGGAAAAACACATAATTAACACAAGCTACAAATTCAATGAAACAGCATAAATCGGAGCTTACTATAAATCAAGAAGTTACCTTTGGCGATGCTGATTCTGTAGCCTTACTTGGAAGATTTTCCATACCAAACTTGCTCCAATTTGGGTTTTCCTTATTTGCCTCGGCAAGGATTTTTCTCTCCAATCCAAAATCAAACTGGAAGTTGCTTCGTTGAATATCTCCAGAATTTGGTAACAAATGAGGCTACATTACAAAATTGAAAAAACCAGAACTGTCAAAACAGACCCTATCCAATGATACAGAGCTTGCATCCTTTCATGCATGGCAAGGGAGAAACAATAACAACAACAAAAAAGTAAAGAAATAATAAAGGTTCTTATCAGATAGCAACATAAGGTTACTTAATAATTTTATAAACAACATGGTTAAAATAGTTCGTTGGATCGCAGAATCATTCAATTTTGCAATTTCATGGCCCCTATATGAATTCAGTCACGACAAGCAAAATTGATTTTCCAAGCCCCTTTTCTTAAACAAAACCAAAACCCATTTAAACCCTAACTCATTTCGACCCTCTCTGCAATTCTCTCTCTTTACTGCACTGCTTCTGCCTTCTACACACACAAACCTTAATTTGCATTGCCAACAGCATTCTCAGCTTCCCTCACGGCCATCTCTCCCACACTCAAAGTCATGCTTTCTGTTAAGGTGCTTGGGTTTTTCTGTTTCAGTGTTCTGTGCAGGTTGGTTGTTCAAGCCTTTGAGGTCTTGGGTAGTTGGGTTTTTCTTTAATGTAATTGGGTTTTCACTATTGTTGTTAAATAGCCACTAGTGGTGCTAATGCATAGCAGAATTAAGTATTTAAAGTGCAATCTAAAGTTTTTCTATCATTTATGTTATTTTATATGCACATATTATATATATATATATTAATTTATATAAATTTTTGCACGATCTTACAGTCCCAGAATTTACGATTTTGTGAGTTGTGAGTCCTTCCCTATCACTGAGTATAATCTCGACTTTGACCTGCCTTATAATCAAATGAATGCTCCTGCTAACTGCTATAATACATCTTATAATAGCCATCTCATAAACAATCCTCCCAGATTTCCCAAACATTTCAAAGCAACAGAAAAATTAAAAAACTAGAGACAAGAAAGCAACCCCGATCCAGATTCCAGAAAGGGGGAAATTGCAAGAATAAACTCCCAAAGAAACTATTGTTAATAAGAATTGCAGCATATGGAACAACCTAGTTAAGTGAATTACAAATCACAATAAAATTAACTCACGAAAATAACATTAGTACAATAAAGCATTAGGAATAGCATCAAAACTTCATTTTCTAGAACACCAAGAAGAAGAAAGAGTCCAAACGGGTAATCATCAACAAAAACAAGGTCAGAATGAGCATAGAAAAGGAAACGAGTACATTAAACAAAGGCTCTTCAATGCAGATTGATGCATCTTTACACACAAGGATCAAATGTCAACAAATCAAGAATTGTACAATTTACAAATAGACACATGTTTAACAACGTTTCCTTTATAGTGAAAACTGAAAAACAGATTACCTCTTAAAAGCACACATTTGGTAGAAAAAATTATTGTTCCTCCAAAATAAGTTGAACCAACACATCCAAACTTAACTTTAATTCCCTCAAATGTTTCATATCTCAATCTCAATTAAAATAAAAACATAAGGGACAAGAGCAAAACTTACCGGAGGAGTGATCCTATATTCTGGCTTTATCAAAACTCTAATACCCAATCCCGCTGCGAATTCCAAAAGCAAATGTCACCACAATCAATCAATTAAAAAAAAACTAAAACACAATCGTTTTGTCTATTGAGTACTGAACACATGCAACCAAATCTCCTATTTTCCCTCAAAACTTTGATTCAAAATGTTGAGCAATTTGAATAGCTGTATAGAAAACATTATCACAGCAGACGAGCTGGCAGCTACGAATCTCTCTCATGAATATTAATATTCTAACAAAATACTAACCATTAACATTTACCAATTAAAAAACTACAGAGGGAGAGATCTAGAGTTCTGACCCCTCTTGCTAATATTCTAATAAAATACTAACAATTAACATTTACCGATAAAAAAACAACTTTCAAGAAGGAAAGAGTGAGAACTCGAGTTCGGATCCCTCTCACTAACATTCTAACAATTAACATTCATCAATATACAAACAACTTCCAACAAAGTAGGAGGGAGAGGTTTAGGGTTTCAAGCCCGCCCTCTCACTGACATAACAAAGTACTAACAATTAACAATTACAAATAAAATAACAACTCTCATCAAAGAAGAGGGAGAGTTTCAGATTTCCAATCTCTACCTCCCACTAACATTCTAACAAAGCATTAGCAATTAACATTTACCGATAAAAAAACAATTTTCAACAAGGAAGGAGATAGATGTTCAGAGTTTCAATCCCTCCTTCTAACCAACTACTAACAATTAATATTTACCTCTAAAATCACAACTTTCAAAAAGGAAGGAGGAAAAGGTTTAGAGTTCTAATCCCTCCCTCCCACCCACTAACGTTCTAACAAAATACTAATAATTAACATTTACTAATAAATAAAAAAACAATTGTTGACATGGAATGAGGAAGAGGTTCAAAGTTCTAACCCTCCCTCTCACTACCATTCTACCAAAATACTAACAATTAACATTTACCAATAAATAAAAAAAAATCTTTGACAAGTAAGGAGGGAGAGTTCAGAGTTATGAACTTCTAATCCCTCCCTCGGTTCCTCCCACTAACATTGTAAAAACATACTAACAATTAACATTTACTGATAAATAAAAAAACAATTTTCGACAAGGAAGGAGGGAGAGTTCAGAGTTATGAACTTCTAATCCCTCCCTCCCACTAACATTGTAACAAAATACTAACAATTAACATTTACTGATAAATAAAAAAGAAACAATTTTCGACAAGGAAGGAGGAAGAGGTTCAGTGTTATGAACTTCTGATCCCCCCTCCACCTCAAATTCTGACAAAACACTACCAATTAATATCTGCCAATAAATAAAAAAACAAATTTCTACAAGGAAGGAGGGAGAGGTTCAGAGTTCTGATCTCTTCCTCCCACTAACATTTTAACAAAATACTAACAATTAACATTTAAAACAAATTTGAGAAGGAAGGAGAGATAGGTTCATAGTTGTAACCATCCTCAACCTAAAATTCTAACAATTAATATTTGTCGATAAAATAACAATTTTCAATACGAAAAAAAAAACACAAAAGATTATAAGTTGGAATCTCTTTAAATAATTGAATAAAATAGTAAGAATTAAGATTTGTGGACAAAAAAAGAAGAATAGAAAACGTACGAGAAGAGGAGGAAGGGGGAGAAGAGTGGTGGAGGTGGTGGTGGTGGGAGGGGCGGGCGGTGACGTGGCCGTGAGGGGCGATCTTAGGGTACATTTGATGAGCGGTGGGAGAGGATGAGTTGTACGGTGGGGGTCTGGATCGGAAATCGTAGTCCATCACACCCACACACGCTTCCGGAACAACAAAACTAACTCCACAATCGGAACGAAACTGTCTAAACACCGCGTAGCTCACAAATGCAGAAATGCCCAATCACTCTTCTTCTAAGCTAACCCACCTTCTATAAGTGTTTTTGTTTTAAATCTAATGAGTTATGTTTCATCTTGAGTAATTCAAAGTGCTTTATATAATAGCCTTTTTGTTGAAAATTATCTACTAAATCATTCATTAATTTGTTACTTTAAATTTAGAGACACTACTACCATGGACGGAGCTAGGAAAAATTATCAGCAAGGGTTATTTCAAAAAATTAAGGTTCATATATATATATATATATATATGTGCATTAAATTTTATACAAAATATTTATGCTTTTAAATATATTTATGTTAAATAATTTTTAAATATTATTAATTAATTTGTACTTAAAATTTATATTTGCGTTACTTAATTATCTTTTGTGTCCTTGAAAATAGCATCTTTTGTATTTTGGTCTTTTAATTTTTATTTTTTTTTTAGTCTATGTTTATAAGAAACAATGAAATTAGTGATCTAAACTTGTTATATTATTGAAGAGTTTGACCGGATAGTTCAGCATAATTTCTTAAGTGAACTGTGTTTTAAATCATTTGTGTATAATATTATATATGGTTATTTCTATAACGGTTTGATGCGTGTTAAATTATAGATTTAAAAAACCATTTAATTAATATTATTGTTTAAAGCTAAGGAATAAAATCATTTTTTTAAGGTAAACTATGTTTTTAATAACTTACATATTATTTTGTCTTAATCTTAAGTACTATTTCCTAACTTCAAATAAATATAATAATTTAATTAATATTAAGAAATCTTATAAATACAAAAATCATAGGAAATATTAAGTTAGGGGGGCAAGGCTCCTAATAAATAAGATATCTCCGTTCCTAACACTAGCACCTCCTTAAATCAACTTTTTAGGCGAATTAATTTTTTAATGATTATTTTGTATGAAAATTAGTTTTTAAAGCATTTTAAGCTCTTTTAAGAACTTTAAAAATAATTTAGAAAGTGTTTAAGGATTAACGTGATGTTAAAAAATTTAAAAACTAAAACTAGTTACTTTTAATATATAATACTTTGGGTTAAAAAAAATTGGTTTAATATAAATGAAGGCAATTATTAAGTGAAATTTTATTTAATTTATATGTAAATATCACATACAGACGTCTAGCGCCTAGATTCATGGCTGCCCAACGCAAAAGTAGGGCTGATGTGTCTAAAGAGTGCCCAGCGTCCACGTCTTAGTTGGTTAGCACTCACGAACAAATCTAAGATTATATATGCATGCCTTTTGCTCTGTGAAAAGGGGTTACGCACCTTGCTAGCCAAGGACACGCTCCAGACCCATCTTTGTCCATCATCACGTTCAACTATCCTAATGGTTAGTTTGATTTTGTTATTTAGTTAGGATTTGATGTAGTTTTACCTGAACTCATTTGTATTTTTGTGCATTTAATCTAAGTTTATTATCTAATGTTAGTGCTCTTCTTTACCTTGCTCTTATTGTCTTTATATTTTGTGGGTTTTACCTGTTGAATGAGCTCAAAAGAGAGTAAAACTCATTGATCATCTTAAGCTCATTTACTTAATGTGAGTTGCTTGACATTAGATTATGCATGAGAGCAATAGTCTAATACTCAAACAACTTAGTTTCATGCTTGTGAAGGATCCAGGTTAAGGATATTTGTATGAGTTATGGGAACATGGGTAGTGAACGAGAGTTTTGAGTTCACTTATACACTTGAGGGATGATTTAGTGAAATCAAACATAGTTGAATATCATATGTGTAACCACCATTTTTATTTATTTATGTTTTCTTTACTTAATGGTTGGTAGTTTTAGTTTAATTTCTATCTTTCGTTTGTACAAGTAGAAAGTATTGAAATTTCTGAGTATTAACAAGTCCTTGTGGATCGACCCGATATATATTTGTTACTACATACAACCGATGCACTTGCTGGAAATAACGTAGAAAACCTTGCACTCATCAAGTTTTTGGTGTCGTTGTCGGGGACTTATTTGAAACTTAGAGATTTCATTCTTTATACTAGGGGAATTTTGTAGGATAGTGACTAACCCATTCTTTTATCTTAGTAGATTTAGTTTTTTTTTCTATTTCTCTTGTTATCAACAGTTGTTACTAACTACTTTTCTAGTGCTTTGTGTGTTATTAGTTTTTAGGTGAAACAAAAAGCACTCACAGAGATGGAAAGGCAAGTTAACAAGCAGTTGTTCCGACTAAATCCCAACAATCTAAATCCCACCAATCCAAACCACTTCACTATGGATGAGGACATGAGCTTTGATATCCAATAAATTTTTTGTAATGCAAAAGGAAACAGAGAAGACAACAACAAGGTTGGATATACGTGTCAACCAAATCTTCTTTGAGTTTGAAAGGAGAATAACTCTCACCTCACCACAACCGCCTAAGCCATATTATCAAGAGTTGACTTTGGGACCATGGTACAATCAACACACTAAGTACCTTGAAATCATTCTCAATCACAATGACATCAAAAACAATTTCAACCATGGTATCATGACAACACTCCACAGCTTCAAAGAACTTTCCAAGAATACATGTAGTGGTCAACTCAACAGAGAAGAGAACCTTCATACAGAGTCCCACAAAATTCACCTCAACAGTCATGCCTCAAAGCATGTTCTTCACTTCAGACTACAATCAACAAGGCTACTCAAATATAAATGATCAAGCTATGTCTAAAATGAAGGAGATAATTGAAGATAGCAAGAGTTTAAAATGAGCACACAGACCACCTTAGACAAGATAAGAATGCAACTTGGTCAAATGTTAGAGCAAGTAAAAGAGATGAATAGAGCACGTCTGGCTAGTTGTCAATCACATACTAAAGTTCTGGGTAGACAAACCACCCAAGGTACTTATGAAGATAAGATTATGATAATCCACTCAATGAAGAAGAGGAAAAAGAAGTGAGAAAGAGAAGATTGGAAAGGAATTAGTGAAAAATAGCTTAGGTGAGAACTTGTGTGAAAATGAAAAGGTGGTGGAAGTGATAGAAAAAGAAAGTAGGGAAACTCTTCATGCTAGTGACCAAGACCAAGTACTCGTCTCTCATGAGGTGCAAGACATTCATTCAATAAAAGACATTGAGCATGTTGAAGATCAATTGGAGAAGGAAAGTGAAGACAAGAAGATGGAGCTTTTTGAGGGGGAAATGAAGTTAACAGACTCAATTGGTAATCCCCCACCTATCGATGTTGACATTGATGATTCACAAGAAGATTTTTGGAAAGCATCACCAGCAATGCTAAGAAGGCCAACGACCAAGCCAAGGAGACATACGCAATTGCTTCACTTCAAAGAGTTCGTGAAGATGATGTGCAAGCATGACAACTCTTGGCCTAGAGCTAAGAAACCCGGATGGAGGCCCAAAATATCTCCCAAGACGCAAGGCTCTATCTTGGCAAATCATCCTATAGACCCGTGAGGCCTGGACCGTCAGACTCGTGACATTTAAACAAGCGCTTATTAGGAAGCAACTAAATCTTCTAGCCTTTATCTCTTTTCTTTTTCCAGGTTTATGTATTAATTGCCCATTTTGAATTGTTTGTGTTGTTTAGTTGTGATATGATCCTGTCTCCAATTATTTTAAACATCTTTTACAATGGACAAACGACTCAATAATTAAAGCAAGACTTGGGAGAATTATTAAGGCATTTCAAAACATATTCATGGAGGTATCCAAACCAAGAGTTGGTTCATATCTACATTGTGAAGACACATTTAGCAACTTAAGGACAATAATTTGAAGAACAAAATGAACCTAATTCTTTATAATCAAGTTGCATTTGTGGGCTGGAATTTATTTGGGTGGATTACATAGTTTTTTGGGCTAAATAACAATTAAGGTCTATTTTTCTAATTATTATGTAATTTTCGTCTTATTTATTTATAGTGATATTTTAAATGACTTTTCATGTTTTTTCTAGAGAGTTCTTGAGTTTTTAGAGTTCCTAAGTCATTATGTATAAGTGGGAAATAAATTCCAAGTGGAAAATAATGAGATAGTGGGAAAATTAGTAAGAAACCAAGGCTAGTGGGAAATCAATGTCTTAGTGGAGTTTTAATGTTTCTTTTCTCAAGGCTTCCTATCTTTACCTATAAATAGGAGTCTCTTGTAAGCTTTTGACAACAAAAAAATTCAGAATATTAATTTGAGTGTGTTTTCTCTTGTGAGAAACCTTACCTTTGTTCTTGGATAAGAACATTATAGTATTCATTCTACCGACAGGTTGCGGTTAGGGTCACATTTTCTAATAACTTTGGTTTTAACGACAGGTCGCGGTTAGGGTCAAGTTCCTTATTCCTTACTTTACCTGTTTTCAAGGCAATCCGCATAGTAGATTCATATCATTAGGAAGCAACTCTATCTTCTAACCTTTATCTTTTCTTTTTCCATGTTTATGTATTCATTGCCCATTTTGAGTTGTTTGTGTTGCTTAGTTGTTTTTGAGATATTATGTGGTGTTTTACGTTTTTGGTGAGATTATGATGTTAGTGATATGTATATATGGAAAACATTTTGTTGAGAGGTTAGTTTTGATGTTAGAGCTACTTGAAGTGTATATGTTTTGTTCATGTTATGTTAGTAGGTGTAGGTTAGTGTTTATAAATACTAAGTGTTTATTCTAGATTGTTGTGTTTTAGTTTTTATGTTTAGGTTAGTAGTTTTTATGTTTAGATGTTTTAGGTTTATGTTGTAAAAGTGGTCAAGTAGCCTAATGTGTTTGTTTTATGTAGTTGTGTTTTAGTAGTTTTTATGGTTTTATGTGTTTTAAATGTTCCATGCATTTAGTTAGGCTCATTACATTCAGTCATTGCTCATGCATTGGTAGTTTCTGATGTATTTACAGTTTGCATTTTAGGTTGTTTAGTGTGTTTACATGTGTAATTGTCACATATGTGATTTTTGTATTGTAGTGTTAGTTTTGTTAATGTAAATATGTGAACAAGTTTTTTTAGTGTTAGGTAGGTAGTGTGTGGTGTCAATTGTTAAGTTTTATTTGTAGTTTGTGTTTTGGGTATGTCAGTTGTGTTATTAAGCAAATTTGCTCACTTTTGTTTTTGTAAATTGCATATGTCTTGATATGTCATTTTAGTGTTAAATTGGTGGATTTAAATGTTTGCACAAGTTTGTTTATTGTCTCATAGCATATGTGTATTGTTAGTTTAGTCATTTCATGCATATTTTGTGTTGATACTTTAAGTTATGTTTTAGGCACATTTGTGCCTCATTTTGTCTTTAGTTTGATTTTGTATAATTATGTTTTAGTGTTAATTTTGTCAATTTGATTGTTTGAGCAAATTTGTTTAAGTGTATATGATATAGTTGTGTTATTGTTTGTGTCAATTCATATATAATTTGCATTTTGGGTGTGAGTTGTGAGTTTATGTGGCAAAATTCTGTTTTTGTAAACTAGAATCTGATATCTGTCACCTGTCATCCAGCGCTCGTCTTGTGGTCTTTGGGCGTCGGGTCCGTAGAATTCTGCAGATTTGCATTTTCGCATATGAACGTCCAATGCCTGTTTCATGGCCGCTGGACACTCATCCATTTCTTCATTTTCACAGATGAGCGTTGGGCGCTCATTCCTAGAACACTAGGAGCTCTTCCTCTGTCCTTGTGCTCTTGCATTTTCCACACATGTCTCTATTAAGAACTAGCTAGTGGTGGTTCTACAACTACTAGGTGCTAACTAATAGAGACCATGTTTCACCACCCATGCATTTTTAATGTGTTTTAATGCATTTTTAATGTGTTTTAATGCATTATTTCATCATGTTTTCAATTGCATTCATACTTATATATTTCATTATCTATTTTGTTTTCATACATATGTCACTCTGCATTTTTACTTTGTTTTTGTACAACATATGTTGGTCTATTTGTGTTAGTGCATTATGTTTTTATAAATACTTATGCTTGTTAACTATTTGTTTTGCATTAGTGTTTTTGGATATTTTTTTTTGCAGATGTGCCTCTCATGGACTTCATGTTGACCGATCATCATTAGCTTGGGGACCAGGCTCACTTCTAAGAGGGGGAACAATCCTTTCGGAGCTAAATTGAAGATGCATTATGAGGAGGAGAACCCAGTTAGAAGCGGCTGCAAATACTACAAAGCACTATTTGTTTTTAATTTTTCTGCACTACTTTTTGTTTAGTTCTTGCACTGCATTATGTCTTGCATAAGTAAAATTAGGATTTTTT
Organism: Psophocarpus tetragonolobus; assembly: GCA_037954015.1. Classification (NCBI taxonomy): domain Eukaryota; kingdom Viridiplantae; phylum Streptophyta; class Magnoliopsida; order Fabales; family Fabaceae; genus Psophocarpus; species Psophocarpus tetragonolobus. Next base: position 28,124,587 of record CM075695.1, on the reverse strand, counting down.
TAAACTTTAGTGGATATGTGATGTTAAAATTCTAATTCTGTCTTGATTCATTATCTATCTCTTTGTTATTAATGAATATTAATGTTTTTGTGCTATTTTTTATTCAATTTTAACTTGTAGTTGTCTTTGAGTAAGTTAGGTTAGCTTTGTTTAGTTGATTCTTTTAACGAGTTTTGTGTGATCTATGAATGAGAATATTAGCCATGTGAGGTTTGAGCCTAAATGTTGTTTGTTGTGTGAGTCACCATACACTTCATACTTTTTCTTAATTCTTACTTATTATTGCTTTGCATGCATGATTGAGAAATGACCAATGTCATGTTTCTTGAGTAGTCACTTAGCCAAAAAAATTATATGTGCATTACTAGACCTTTGTTGTCCCCTTTGAGCCTTTGATTGTTATACTCTTGTTGTTTGAACTTGTGAGCCTAATTAGAATTATGCATGTGTTCCTTTACCTTAAGGTTGAGAGAGCATGTGAATGAGACTGGTTCCTTCTTAATTATCTTAATTCCTTCTTATTTAAGGTCTTGTTTTTCTCTGTTTTTAGTTAAAATTAGATATAATTATAGTTTTATGTTTATATTTATGCATATTTTATGTTTCTTTTCCTATTTTTAGTTGTTTTGAGATAAGTTATGAGAATGACCAAAGAAATGACAGTAGATTTGAGTTCATTGGTGTTGTGACAACTCAGGTGCAAAATGATCAAGATCTTGGTGCATAACATTGCTAGGCTGAGAGGGGTAGTTTTGTAATTATGGGCGCCTAGCACCCATTTTGTGGCAGCCCAGTGCTAGCTCATGTATAGGCGCCTTGTGCCCAGATTCATGGCTGCCCAATGCTCGGCACAAAAGTAGGGTTGGTGTGTCCAAAATGACGCTTACGCTTTCGCTACCCAGCTCTTGCAAATAGATATGAGATTATATATGTGTGTCTTTTGCTTTGTGAGAGGGGTTTACATACCTTGTTGGCTGAGGGCACGCTTCAGACCCATCTTCGTCCATCATCACGCTCATTCATCACGATGATTAGCTAGGTTTTGTTATTTAGTTGGAATTTGATGTAGCTTTACTTGAACTAATTTGTATTTTTATGCTTTTAATCTAAGTTCATTATCCAATGTTAGTGCTCTTGTTTACCTTGCTCTCGTCTTTATATTTTGTGGGTCTTACCTATTGAATAAGTTCGAGAGAAGATTTTGACTTGTAAAATGAGAAGAGTTCTCAATGAGTTTTATTGCTCGAAAGAGAGTAAAATTTGTTGACAATCTTAAGCTCCTTTACTTAATGCGAATTGTTTGTCTAATACTTAAATAACTTAGTTCGTTGCTTCCAAGGGATCCAAGTTAAGGATATTTTTATGGGTGATGGGAATATGGGTAGTGAACCATGGTTTTGAGTTCATTTATGACGCACTTGAGGGATGATTTAGTAAAATCAAACCAACTGAATATCATACGTGTAATCACCGCTTTTATTTATTTGTGCTTTCTTTAGTTCATATTTGATAGCTTTAGTTTAATTTCTATCTTTCTTTTATACAACTATTGAAGTTTCTTAGTATCAACAAGTCCTTGTGGATCAACCTGATATATTTATCAGTTACTACATACAACAAGTGCACTTACCGAAAGTAGTGTAGAAAACTTTGCACCCATCAACCCCTCGTTGGGTGCAAATCTGATTATAATTCAACCCGAGACAACTTTGCACTGGGCAAGGAATCTTGTTGGGCGCAAAGCTACAAATAAACCTAACAGAGGCTAGAATTCACTGGACGAGACTTGCCACCCAACGAGACCCTAAAGAATGTAGAACCTCAGCTACATAATTTCCACATTTTGCTAACATTCCAAATGCCCAACCCCTGAAGCATTATATCAGAATAACCTATTTAGTTTCAGCACACATGTACATGTTCATGCCACATATCACATATTAAATTGTTTCACCACAACTCAAATTCAAACACAAACTCTATAATAGTTTACATTACAAGTTCAACATAACCTATATACATAAACTATATATCACAAAATGGATTTTTTAATCCCTATTGAGTCATAACTTTTCTTAGTCTCATCTCTACTGCTTCTAAGATCTGCCACTGTCATCTACTCCTTGCAAAGCATGATCATCATAATCAGATACAAACACAACATAAACAAGGATAAACTCAAACAGAATAAGTCAATGTCATGAAACATAATAAAATGATCATTTTATCAATATAGTTCAATCATCAAACATGATACAATTCACCAGTAAACATGTCATACACTTTTATATTCCCCTAGATATAAACACACGTCTCAAGAAGACCATAAAACTCAATGTTTTCAGAAAACGTGAATGAATTTGAATACCGAGTGGCCCAATCAACTTCGTTTTTCAACTAGTGTCTAACATTTATTTGACCCAACATTTCACCAGCTAAAGCCTGAGCAATACTCATCTGTACTTCAGACTGATGTATAGCATTCATAGGACCCCAATAGACATACAGTCTCTACCCTAGTACATCCTTTTGGTGTAAAACACTAGGATTACAACAACCATTCAAATATCCTTAATTCAATGCACAAGCTTAATTATCATAGGTAACAACCTCCAAACTTGATAAAATCATGAATAATCATACAGATATTCACACAATCAACATACACTTTATCTCAAATAGTTCCATCATGCAATCAATGTGCAGACTATCTCAAATAGCTTATTCATACAGTCAAAATATACGATATCACACATAGCTCAATAATACAATTAATATGCATGCTATCCCAAGTAGCTTAATTATGAAATCGATATATACACTATCTCAAATAACTTAAATTACAATTAATCAATTAGTTCACATAAAAAACAACAAATATGCTAACTCAATTATCTCAAATTACACTCAAAATACACGTTATCTTAATTAGCTCAAAATATAATAAAAATACCTGTTATCTCAAATCTCTCATCTATCGAATCACTATTTTATTGACTACAATCAATAAAAGAGTTTCTCTTACTTATTTCTCCCTGAAAAAGCTGATTTTAAGGATAAAGGAGAATCCACCTGCATAAACCAGAATTGAAGAGACATAAGTTTTTAAGGAAATCCCCCCTCAATAGGAACGATGAAGCCAACAATGAATGGTAAAATATCCAAGAAATTGGGATTAGACTTACCTATGAGGATCGACTCTCAAAACCAGGAACAATGAAAAAGATTGCACTGGAATCCAATACTCCTAGGTGTCACATCAAAGAAAGAGAGATTTAGAGAGATGGGAGAAATTATGAGAAGAAGAGAGAAAGTGGAAAGGAAAAATGAGAAAGAAAAAACCATCAAAGCTATATTTAGCTAATTATAATTTTATATCTGAAATTTCCTTATAACTTTAATTCCAAAGTAAATATTAAAAACTAAAATTTTCTAATTTTTTCTTATTGTTCTAATACAATTTACTTTCTCAATTAATTTAATAATCACGACCGAAATTATATTTAATTTATTTTTTTTATTTAATTCAAATTATTTTTCTATTATTTAAAAATTAGAATATGAGACATACATATACACATGTACATGTGTATATATATAAAATTTTGCCGATAAAAAAAAAAAAAAGTGAATTGCTCATCGTTATATTCTTAAAAAGACCATCCAACGAGCTATAATAATATATGCATTCAAAAGTTATCCTCCATTGTGCTAATTTTTTTGTGTCCAAAAAGTTTAATTATAGAAAAATTAAGCTTAAATGTATTAAACTTAAAAATAAATTTTCTATAGTCGAAACAACCACATTTATCAAAGTCCTTAATTTATCCCTATATGTTCTTTTCACTAAGATTATTTATGCTTTTAATGATACCTCATACATAGCCTTATTAGTTAGATATAATGTTGTGCTTTTCAAAAAAAAAAAAAGTTAGATATAATCTTGTTGTTTGAATATGCTCCAACGTTTAAACATTAAGCATTATGTTTTAGTATAAATAGAATATTTTTTCTTAAGTATATAAGAAAGAAAATATAACCTATTTCTGTTTCTTAAGTCAAAAGTTCAAAAAGAGAAATTTCTCCTTACATCATAGGTTATGGTTTCAAGATGCGCCATCAGGTGAGCTCTTTGATTAATTCTTTCTGATGTAAATATTTATATTGATGATTAAAATGAATTTTCAATTTTCCTTGTAAAAAAAAAGAGAAAAATTTGGCAAAGCTTTACAAGCAAGAATTGAGTGACTTTGAAATTAGTGACTTTGATATTTTTTTATTATTTTAACCATTAGATTAATTAATATTTTGTACTTATTTTAATTTTTTAAATTTAATTACTGTATAATTATTTTTTATATTTTATACTTTAAAATCATAATAAATATTATTGAATGTATTGATTAATTGGTAAAAAATATTTTATTAAATCATGCAATACTATGGTATCTCTTAATTTGTCAAAAAAAAATATTTATGGTAAAAAAATTCTAATAGATTAACATCTGTAATTTTTTTTAGTAATTTTATATTATCAATTATTTTTCACATTATGATAATATGAACAATTTTTGAAATCATTGATTAGAATAACATATCTTTCAACTAACGGTTAAATTTTTTTTTATGATTTTAAAGTATAAAAATCTAATACTAAATTATTATAAATTATTTTTATAAATAACTAAAATTTATACAATTAAATTAATTTAAGAGAATTTAAAAGTCAAATATTAGTCATTAATATTCTTTTTTTTAGCTGAGAGACTCAAACCCCCGACCTCTCCCTCCCCTTCTTCCCACTAAATTCACTTTATAACTCTTCTATCAAGAGAACTTATAAAAGTAAGTTTAAAGAAAAAAAAATTAAAATTTAAAAAAAAATTATCTAGACAAAACCTTTGCTCTAAAACTTTCTCTTCTAGACAAAATAATCTTTGTTTTAAATAGTTATATCCTTTTCTAAACAAATTTATATTGTAATCGTACGTGCTAAATTGTTATATGCTCACTTTGTGAGTGCATTCTTTGTACCTTATAAACTTTGGTTGATGTAAATGATTTAAATTATCTATTTCGTTTTGTAAGTGATTTAAACACATGTGACATGCCATTAATCCATTACATGGTTTTAGTACTGTTAAAGAATGTTCGGTTGAAAATAGTTTTCTTTTTGAAGAAGTGAAAATAATTAAATACCAACATTTCAAATTGTATATTCTAAATTATAATATAATATTCGTTGAATTTTATTTTAATATAATATAAATTAAAATAGTATTAATATTCATAAATTCTATAATAACAGTTCATATTTTCTTGATTAAATTAAATTTACCACAAATAAATTATATAATTTATTATATTTTATTTATCCAAATTTGTAAAGGAGATTTTAATTTATATAATTCTATAATTTATTTTTTATTTATCCACATATTGTGATTTTTTCTTTCTTTCTCCCTTATTTCTTTTTTACTTCTTTCATTGTTGGTTTAAACAAAACACAAATTAAATTCATTAAACTAAGTAATCACATATTATTCTTACTACTGCTTACAGCAAGAATATGATATAGTTATCTTATTCTTTATCGAATCAACAAGATAAACAATTTTTTCTCTATTTCTCTCTCTTTTCCTCTCCCTACCTATTCTGAGAGAGTTTGTAACACTTCTCTATGCCCCAAATAGATTCTTAAACTAATTTTAAGTTGATTCAGCTAATTTCAAGATCTAATCACAATTATTTGACTTTAGAGAAAGCCACCGTCAATTTGCAAATAAAGAAGATCCATGGCAACGCTTGAGTGCAACATGTGCAGCAAAGTATTATGCTTATAATATTTTCATGCTTCAGTTCAAGCAAGTTATTTGACTTTAATTATATTATAGGAAAGTAAAGTCACAGCAAATTAGCAGATATCCCCTCCCAACTCTTTAGGCAAACATGTTTTGTTTTTTATTTTTAAATAGGTTTTTTATACTTAAAGTTCCAAATAAATTACTTTTTAAGTCAATTTTAATTCATTTTTAATTCTTCTTCTCTAGTTAACATTGTTAAATAAATTCTGATAGAAAATATGTTTTTGTATTTTGAATCACTATCTTTCTCAATCTTAACTCATCAATCTTCAATGTAACATCTGACACAGTCAAATACATTGAAACTTATACACAAATAATATTAGTCCAAAAAACAAATTAATTTCAGGATTAAAAAAATATTTTTGAATTTTAAACATAAAAAATATTTTTTTGTGAAACTTCAAGAATAAAAAATTTATGTAAACGTAAATTTTATTCTTAAACACGTTTCAAGTAATTAGCATATTTTTTTTCAAGTTTTTAATAAATTTTTTATTTAGTTTTGAATTTCAAACCATCTAAACAACTTCTTTAAAATAATTTAAAGAGCTATAAACTTTTAAGAATTTAAAAAATATTTATTGAAAATTTTATACAAATAAAATTTTTTAGAGAGATCTTTTACTAATATAAAGACCTGAAACATATCTAAGCTTTTTTTTTTTTTTTTTTTTGCTTTTTATTTATTGTGAGGACTTAAAAGTTTTGGTGGTAATTAAAAGCAGGGGGCAACTGGCCGGTGTATGACATTATATTACCATAAAAAAATTGTTCTGGATAACGTTTGATATTTTCATAATCACCAGTTAGTTATGTAAGCAAATAAGCTTATTTTCAACCACTCACAAATCACAATATATATCCACTTGACAAATGTGAATTAGACTCTTAGATATGATGATTTGGGCTTTATAATTTAGGAGAAATTAAAAACCATGGAACATTACACACGTTACATTAGTCCTTTAAAATATTTGGTCACACTATTAATAGTAACTTAATTTTCACTTTCCATAGATCCTAGATTACTTTTCTGTGCACCATTCACATTCGGTTGACCCAACTGCTTTAAGGGAAGGAATCCTAGAAGGGAAGGTGCAATAATGTGGCTTTCTGTTTCTGATTTGATTCCCTTTTGAAACCTGAAAATTTACAGAGAAGTGAGAATAAATAAACTGACATAGCCTTCACACACACACACACACACACAAAAAAAAAAAAACAAAAATAAACTGACATTGTTGTCCATTTATTTCTGTATATTTTGCTGCTAAGAAAAAAATTATAAATCCAATCAAATAAGTGAAATGTGATCACGGTAGATTATTTGGTATGAATTATTGTAGTTTATGCTCAAGTTCTAGTTCTATGTATCAATTGTGTTATGAGTTTTGATGTACATAGTGATCCTATCCCAACTTAAAAAGAGAATTATCTTTTGGAGATAATTATAGAAAGATGGAGAAACATTATAAATTCGATCCATGTTGGAAACAAAAATTAGCAATATTAACATTTAGTTTATAAAAAAAATAATTATCTTTAGAGGAGTCTAGAAAAATAAATAAATTGTAAAGTATAAAGTTTTAAATACACACAAAAAGACTTCATATGTCTATGATATCTCTAAGTGCATGTTTGAAAAACCATTGAAACCACAACTAAATCGACATGATTTCAGTTTTAGTTTCTATAAGTTTTTTATTTGTTTTTAATCCCTATAATTAAGTGCTTTTTAATTTTTAAACCTTAAAATATTATCTAATCCACTTTTTGGAGTGTTTCAAAAGCATTTCAGAACAAAAAAAAAAAAAATTTGAAATACAAGGAATAGAAAACTAAAACTATAAAAATTTGTCAAGTTAGAAGAATGAAAGACATAATTAAGCTGCACATGATTAAGCCCAAAAAAAAATGTGAAGTCCAGAAATACATACTAATGATTGGTTCTGGTGGAAGGTTGCTCCTAACAGCAACAATAACAATATTGAACACCCTTCTTTCGGTGGAGTAACATCATCATTTTATGATGTTGATGCTGTTCTAATCCACCCCCAAATTAGTCAACAATGTTCAACCATTTTTTTTTTCCACCAGGGGGTGTTAATGCATGTAAACAAAGGCAAAACAGCTGCTGCATTACCTAATATATGAGTGTGTCACTTTCCATGCACTATTTACTATTTAGATTAGCACAAATAAAAAAAAAATCATAAGCATTCATCATCCCATTAATGTCAAACATATACTATATTCAAAGGTTTATAATAGTTTTATAGACTGAAACTGTTTTCATGATAGAATTTAACGAAATACGCTATGCTATATAGTGTGTAGGGGTCACCTATGTATGTATGTGTAAATGAAGTTCAAGACAAAGCTCATGAGTCATGAGGTCACCACCCCTTGTCCTATGTCTCAACCTACACTTTTCTTTATTATTGTATCTCCACTCTTTCCGCTGAATTCACATCTTCACAAGCAAAGCCATTGAAATTTTGTTGTCTTCAAAGGCATTGATTAGAAAGTATAAACCAAAGGGTAGCAGAAGAAGAAGCAGCAGCTTCTTAGGATAATCAATAGGTATCTCTTATCTTTAATGTTTTGATGCTTTTTAGTGTAGTTAGTGTGTTTTTCATAGACATGTATAAGTTTCTATATTTGTCTAATTACTCCAATCAGTTTTTCCACATGGCCCTTTCCTATTCTTGTGGCATAAAAAACCTTTATCTTTTGGCTTCTCTTTGATGTGTTGCTTTTACATACTACATAATTTTCCATCACTACTAATAGCACCATCATTGCAATGACCCCAGTTTGGATCTTCATCTTCTTACATGAGAATGGTCCTGGTCTTCTGGTCCAACAGATTTTCTTGCTACCCCTCCACCAAATTCATCACTTTTCTGGCATTTGCATACTCATAATAGAGTAAAGTAAATTACATGAATCCTCTGAAAAATTTGTTTTTATTACACCTACACTCCACCGTTTTTTAACCCTACAAAAGCCATTCTAATTTTTTAACTGTCACCACAAGGACCCTTGAGTTTTGCTTTCATTATTACACTGACCTCCCTCCAAAAGAAAAATATTACACTTACCTCTCTTTAGGGGCTTAAAGTAATGAAAAAAAGAGAGAGTAGTAACTGTAGTAAAGGAAAACCTGTGTGTAATTTATTCTTCATAGTTATGTGGGACATTGTTGGCTATGTCTGCACTTTTAACTAGATAGGTGAATTTTGGAGTCCAGGAGTATGGTGTGAGTATCCCTTTTCTCTTTCTATGAAAGTGTCTGGTGCTCTGACTTTTATCTTTTTATACCCCTTGCAATTGGATTATTTTCAAAACAACTGAAAGAATAAGCCTAATTCTCTGTACTTTTCTAGTGTATAATACAAATAATGTTTCTGGTCTTTCTAAATTACATTAAATTGTTGTATTTTTTTTTTCTACTGACAAGGTCTTGTTCACCAGATTATTGATTAGTAAACTGGATCATTCACTTTTAGTTTCAAAGTTTTAGTTGCATCTTTATTGTGCACTTTGGTAGGGAACCAAACAAAGTAGGTGAACAGAAAAAGCTAATTAAGGTGATTTTCCATGTCAAACAGGAGCTGCTTATTTTGACGCAAAAAGACACTTTAATGGTGTCGTTTAGTCTTTTAGATCAGAATCAAAGAAAATAACTCCAATTTGTCTAATAGAATACAAACTGTACACTCTAATAGAATACAGACATCACACACTAGTGTTCAATCATCTAATCATTTGTTTGTTCTCCAGATTGGTGTATTGAGGGAGTCCTCGTTTTACATCCATTGGAGCTAGAAAATGGCCAAGATCCTGTGCCTATTGTTAATAATTGGAGCAATATTGTTTGGTGTTGGAGCTGAACCAGTGGAAGATAAACAAGCATTGCTTGATTTCATTCACAACATTAACCACTCTCATCATCTTATCAACTGGAATAAGAGCTCTTCTGTGTGCAAAAGGTGGATAGGAGTGACCTGCAACACTGACCAATCACAAGTTATAGCTCTTCAATTGACCAGAACAGGATTGAGTGGTCCAATCCCTCCCAACACTCTTAGCCGTCTCTCAGCACTTCAAACTATGAGTCTTGCATCAAATAGCATAATTGGTTCTTTCCCTTCTGGTTTCTCTCAGCTAAAGAATTTAACCTATCTCTATCTCCAATTCAACAATTTTTCTGGTCCATTGCCATTAGACTTTTCAGTTTGGAAGAATCTTACTATTGTCAATTTATCCAACAATTCTTTCAATGGGAGCATCCCATTTTCTCTTTCAAATTTGACTCATCTAGCTTCTTTAGTCCTAGCCAACAACTCTCTTTCAGGTGAAATTCCTGATCTCAATATCCCTACCTTGAAAGAGCTGAATTTTGCCAACAATAAGCTTAGTGGGGTTGTGCCTAAATCCTTTGAGAAATTTCCAACTGGGGCATTTTCTGGTAACAATCTTACTTCTTCACATGCACTTGCTCCTTCTTTTTCTGTTAAACCTCCAAATCCTCATACAAAAAGTAAAAAATCCAAAGGACTTAAGGAACCAGCATTATTAGGCATCACCATTGGTGGTTGTGTGCTGGCAATTGCAGTGGTAGCAGCTTTTGTGATAGTGTGCCGCTATGAGAAAGGTGGTGCAGATGAACAACGAGTGAAGTATCAGAAAAGAGAAATATCTAGGAAAAAAGAAGGTTCTGAAAGCCGAGATAAGGACAAAATTGTTTTCTTTGAGGGATGCAATCTTGCATTTGACTTGGAGGACTTGCTGAGAGCTTCTGCTGAGGTGCTTGGAAAGGGCACGTTTGGGACAGTGTATAAGGCTGCTCTAGAAGATGCAACAACCGTGGCAGTGAAGAGGTTGAAGGATGTCACGGTCGGAAAACGCGAGTTTGAACAGCAGATGGAGATGGTTGGGAGGATTAGGCACAACAATGTGGCTTCACTGAGGGCATATTACTATTCAAAGGAGGAGAAACTTATGGTATATGATTACTACGAACAGGGCAGTGTCTCTTCAATGTTACATGGTATGTTATATTGTTAGCATTTTCTCCTATCCAAGTAACACCCATTAACTTATTTTCAGTTCATCTTCATCACAGAACTATACCACTAAAAATTAGTTTTCTGTAATCGTTTAATACAAAATAGTTTTTTAAGCATACTAAAGGAAAGTACAGATACTTCCATTCATTTCTTTGGCCCTCCTTGCATGCCTAGTAATATGTCATAGGGAATATTTTAAAATTAAAATTTGTTACTGATTGTAGTTACCCCAAACTCATGACTACCTAAGTCTTGGAAGGAGTTCCATATAGATATTGGTTAGGTAAAAAGAAAAGGTAAAAGGAAGTGTCAAAAACGAAATTTGCTTCCCAAAATCCATGTAAATGTAATCTCCTTCCGTTCTTATAAGGCAATCTTCAGTAAATACTTTCTTTTTTTATCGATCAAATGCTAGTTTGTTAGTTTTTGTTATAATGTGAGTTGGAGAAGTTCGAACTCACCCTTAAACCCTCTTCTCAATCACCAAGTCAATCTTATATCCCTTAATCTTCAATAAATACTAAAAGCAAGAGTAGGATTTTGGTTGAAATGTCCATTTGTTGCTGCAAGCATAAGACTTACAGTAACAAAGTTAAGTTAGTTTAAGTGGCTTCATACACATTATTTGTTGAGGGCATTGCTTATGTTAACTATGCTGCTTTGGTAACTTTATCTACCTGCAGGCAAAAGAGGGGGAGGCAGAATTTCTTTAGGTTGGGACAACCGTTTGAAAATAGCAATTGGTGTAGCAAGAGGCATGGCTCACATCCATGGAGGGAAACTAACACATGGAAACATAAAGGCTTCAAACATCTTCCTAAACTCTCAAGGATATGGTTGTCTATCAGACGCTGGCCTTGCAACATTGATGAATCCAGCATTGAGGGCAACAGGATACCGTGCACCAGAAGCAACTGACACGCGAAAAGCTATGCCGGCATCTGATGTCTACAGCTTTGGTGTTCTTCTGCTTGAGCTTCTAACTGGAAGGTCTCCCTTACATGCCAAAGGGGGTGAAGAAGTTGTTCATTTAGTTAGGTGGGTGAATTCTGTGGTTAGAGAGGAATGGACTGCTGAAGTGTTTGATGTGGAGTTACTAAGGTATCCAAATATTGAAGAGGAAATGGTTGAGATGCTACAAATTGGAATGGCATGTGTTGTGAGAATACCAGATCAGAGGCCAAAAATTGGTGAAGTGGTGAGAATGGTGGAGGAAATTCGTAGAGTAAATGCTGAAAATAGATCATCAACTGAGTCTAGATCAGAAAGTTCCACTCCAACCCCTCATGCAGTTGAGACACCTTCTACCTCTTTTGCACATTGAGATTCTTTTGCTTTAGTCAAAAGTTGTTAAGGATGTAATTTAAGATTAAAGTAACATTTTAATCATTGAAAATTATAGGTGCTGACACTTAGATATTTGAAAGAAATTTTCAAACAAATTAATTTTAACGATTCATCGTTATCCAAATTGATCTTTGAAGTGTTTTTAGCTTACATTTTAAAATACTTTAACAAGTGACTTGAATAATATTTCAGGAACCAACTTACATGTCATAATCCAATTTGCCTAAAAACTTTTGTCAAATGTTTAAGTGTCAAGACCTGTAACTTTTAAAGATTAAAATGATATTTCACTCTGAAATTTAGTCACTGTCTTAGATTCAATTTTGACCACAACATAGCAGTGAAGTTGGTAACAAAATTGGTGCTAAGTAGTTAACCTACACCAGACTTAGATTATATCAGAGTCAAGTTGGGTCCCTCAATTTGGTGTTGTATTGTGCTATTATTTACTTAGGGAATCTTAATGTTTTGCCATGATTTTGGGGTTGGGCTCCACAATTGTCCTTTCTCATTCGCATTCCCCGGAAAATTGACATGTGCATAGGATTGATGACAAAATTAAATATTATTATTCATGGAATAAAAAAAGGATAAAGAATGTAAAGTTGTTCCTATTTATTCCATTTTCATTGGCGCATTCGATGCCAAAGTTGTCTTCTTATATATTCATAATTCATAGTCGTCTCTCGTTTTATAATTATGGAGACTTGCAAGTTTGTAGTTGCCATGGAGTTGTCATATCTATAGACATTATTGAAATGGCAGCAAGAAGCCAAGAATGGATTCATTTCATTCGCATAATGTACTTGTGAACATTTTACAAAATTTTGATAAAGTCTTAAGATCGAACGGTGAATATGCAATTGTATTCAATATTTGAAGAGAAAATTTTGTTGTCCTATAATTGTTTTTCTCGGTTCTAACAAGATTGTATTCAGTCAAAAAAATTTGTGAATCAAACTAAAAAAATATTACTAACAATACTAATATTTGATATGTAAAAAAATTATAAGTCAATAATGGTAGCATGTAATTGAATTATGAGAAAATGGTGATGCATTAACACATTTAATCACAAACCACCCTGTATGATAAATTTGTTAACTTTTTTTTAAGGTCAAATATTAAATGTTAATATGTTAGTTTATGTTAGTAAAAAGATTCGAATTTACGACATCTCTCTCTCCATTCTACCCTCTCTTCCTTTTATCATGTAAAATTTATCACTAGACTAATCTTATAACTCCTAAATTTATTAACTTATTAGACTAAGTAGTGACATCAAACGAATGCCAACCTTAGAATGCATAAGAGAGCACGTGTGCTTCCTCATCCTCCTATTAACGTGATGTTATCCTAATCACGATGACCCTTCTTCTTGTCACCACTTTTATATCCAACTTTGGCATATGTCAACACTTTTGATAATCGTAGTAATTTCGCCAACATTATGTTTTATGAGATTTTCAAAACTCTCTATATTACTCACTTTGACTTTTTTTTCTATAACAAGGACCATATTGACTTCTCTTACACCATAATACCTATATTGGTGTGAAATGTAAGTGTCATTACATTGCCATCCTTATTAGAACGACTTTAAATGTCATTCGGAGCATGATATCTATTTCTCACCTTGAAGTTCTTGAGCGACGACAATGAATTAATCACCATGTGCCGTGACAAGAAAATGGTCCAAAAATGCTATATCGATTCCTTGAAAATTACCATTTTACCTTTTATTTAGTTTGAGACTTCTCCCTATCTTATTTTTGAAAAAAAACATAGTCATTTATTTATTCATATTAATAAGAAAAACACCTTAAACATCTTAAGCAAAAATGAAAGCTAACAATGTTTTTTAACATAATTTACACCTCATGCTTACATCCATGACCTAACCCTAACAACTTTTTTGTGAACGTAGTTTACACCACTTATTTACATCTAGGACAAGTTTTTAGAACAATTGAAAAATCTAGAGAGTCTCCCTCCATATCATGACTTCCTACTCTCATTTAGGGTAGTAATCCCTTATTTAGGTTTACTAATTGTTCATCTTAGAATCTCTATTTATTATAATATTAAACGAATAAACAAATATATATTTTATAAATAATATCTTTAAAATCTAAACAAATCTTGACAATAAGTCTTCTCGACATTTTGTGGACCTATGCTTTGCATGACTGTGGATCATGTGGGCGTAGCCTATTCTTTTGGACATAGAATCACAATGGAGGGAATTTGAATTAACTCCCATAATTTGAAACCACACCTACTTCCATGAAAAAGACTTATACGTTCTTTACTCTATTTCTCCAACAAGCGGTTGTCGAAAAGTAAATAAAATTTGTAAATTTTTTACTCTCCAACAACCTCTTGCTAGAGAGTTACAAAAATTTGAAGTTTTTTTAATTTGTCGGAGAATAATAGAAACTTTATGTGTTTAATGTTCTTCCTTCATTTTTTTAGTTATAGGTTAGATGTTCTTTATTTTTGGCTTTTGTTACAACAATTTATGAGTGGATTTTTTTTATTCCATTATTTTAGCTTGTTCTTTTAACTCTATCAATGTTCAACAAAAGTTTTTTTTTTCGTTGGTTTTTTATCTTTCTTTTCTAGAGAAATCATTTATGCACAACATTTATAATTATTTTTCATAATTTTAGACATACGGAAAATAATAAAAGATGAATCTAGTTGTTAAAATGATAAGAAAGAAACTTATAAATTAATTAAATCATAAAATTAGGAGTAATAAGGTTGGTCTGATGGTAAAGTGGAGATATGGGAAGGAGAGATTGTATGTTCGAATTCCTCTACTAACAAAAACTAATACATTAACAACTAACATTTTACCTAAAAAAATTAAATCATAAAATCTCATTTGAAAATTTTTTTACTCTCCAGCAAACTGTTGTCAAAGAGTAATAGAAGAGAGTTAAAAAAGTGGAAGGAGAGAGTTAAATTGTTAGGGTTAAATTGTGTGTTACAAATGGAAATTTGAGGAAAAATTATAAAAGTAAGTTTGACGTCAAATAAAAAGTGTTAATTCAAATTCTCTCGTAACGTTCTTCACACAATAAAAAATCAATATAATGATTAAGTTTCGGTTTAATACAAATGATAGAAATGGATAGCATGAAAAAAATGATATAATATGTTTTGAAAAAGAAATAGAATAAAGTTGAGTATAAATATTTAAATTAATTAAAATAGAGAGAAAAAGGCCCAAAACCCACATGATTTTTAAAATTTTCCATTCATTTCCCTCTGCTGTAACAAAACCAAACAAGACTCAAGAGATAAAGGTAGATACATATTTAAGAAATTTTTTTCCTCATTTGATAGGCAAGAAAACAAGGAAGAAAAGAAAAAAATATGGTAGATTCACCCAAATATTCTGTCCTTTCAATTTAGAGAGAGAGAAAAAAAGAAAAAACAAAATTCAATTGTATACAAATTCAAGAATACTTATATTTATCATACTTTTTTTATTTGAAATATTTATGTTTTTTTACATGCATATTTCTTTTCTTTCCTTTCACTTTGGGTACAAACAATGTAAAAAATCATCTCATTTTCAATTCTTTGTTCTTATAACCAATCAAATCAGAATTTGAAAACACAGTGGAACAATAATAAACTTTAATTTAAAAATGATGATACATGATACGTGTAACTTTTCCAGGATTTCTACTAGCTGGGGTTAGTTATTAGCCTTGGCATAGGATTCAACAAGTATTTATTTAGTTGGTGTTATGTCTATAAGGTAAGTTCATGTATTATTCTATGAAATTGGAGTACTTAGCAATAAAATAATGTTTTCTTTGAGTAAATGTTTTTTCTTTTTTTGAAAAATATTTTTATTTTTAAGTTTTTAATATTTAAAAAATGTTTGTTTTCACTTGATAGTTTTTATTTTCAAAAAAATAATATTGTTAAATTTAATTCATTTTAACAAAAATATTATAAATTATTTAGACTTAAGTAAGTATTTTGTCCCTAAAGTTTCATAGAAAATTACTTTTGATCCTTGAAATTCAAAAATATTTTTATAGTCCCTGAAATTAATTTGTTTTTGTATTAGCATTGTCCATTTATAAGCTTCGGTATATTTGGTTGTGCTGAATGTGAAATTGAAGATTGAGGGGTTAAGATTAAGAAGTAGAGTGACTGACAGGTACAAAAACGTGCTCCCTGTACGCAACTTTCTAACATCGTTACCTAAAAACTGACTAAAAGTGAATCAAGACTAAAATAAATTTTTTGAATTTTAAGGACTAAAAGTGATTTTTTGTTAAATATCAGAAAAAAAAACTTATGTAAGCAAATTATTTATATATATAGTTTAAAATATATTTATATATTATTTTTTATATAATTATAATATTTTTATTAAGTTTTCAAATAGTGTTAACGTTTGAAAACACTAAAAACAACTTTTTTTCTGTTTTTAGTTTTTTTTAATATTTTCAACGAAAATATTTTTTAAATTGTAATCAAACATGTTTTTCTATTATTTTCTATTTTCTCTAAAAATAAAAACGAAAAACATTTAAAACAAACACTACCTAAAATTTGGTTTTTGGTTTTTGGTTTCTAGTTTTAAAATTTCTAAAAACAAAAACTAGTTTTAGTTTTAAGTTTTCAAAATTTTAAAAACAATATTGTTTTTGTTTCCAAATTTAAAATTGGTTTCAAATCTTAACCAAAACACTAGTTGAAAGTAGCGATCGTTGAAGGTCACAGTCGGTCATTGGCTATCGCTAGTCGGAGGTGTGGTTGGCGACTGCCAGTCGGAGGTAGCTGCTGGTGACCGTTGGTCGAAGGTGACCGCAGGTGACCTCCGGTCGAAGGTCACGATTGGTGATCGCCGGTCGGCGGTGGCAGCCAGTGACCGTTGGTTGGAGGTGGCGGCAGGTAACTGCCAGTCAGAGGTGGCGGCTGGTGACTGCCAGTCGGAGGTGGCGGCCGGTGATCGCCGGTCGGAGGTGGTGGCCGGTGACCGTTGGTCAGAGGTAGTAGCTGCTAACTTTTGGTTAGAGGTGATGGTCAATTATGACAAATGACGTTAAGTAACGAATTTAAATAAAAAACATAAACAAAAATCTAAAAACAAAATTTTATTATTTTTAAAATTGAGTAAAAACTATTTCGAAAATAAGTAAAAAACCAAAACAGAACCATTTTTGCCAAACAGATTTCTATTTTCAAAACCAAAAACCAGAAACTCAAAACCACCCTAAACTGGACCTAAAGGTCACTCCAAACCTAAAAGACCCCACTAACAATAACAGTGCACTGAAGAATTTAAAGAAGTAGCTTAGAGTCGTAAAATACAATAAAAAAAAACAATATAAGGAGAATGAGCAACTCGTAACTACAAGAAAACAGTGGCAATGAATAAAGGATTGGATGGTAATAGTAGTAAATTTATATAGGAATTTATGTAACACTAATTTTATTTTTTCACTCATATGTGCAAGAAGGTTTATTGGTGACTCATGTTGATGTTGCTTATACAGCAAGGATAGTAAGCTAGGCTAATTTCTTTTTTTTTTATCTAAAAGTGGTTTTTTTTTTTTTCAATTGTGACAACTAATTTTATAAGTTTTTTATTAGACAAACTAAGTGTATGTTTGGCTTGAAGTTAAAATTGTGTGCACGTTACAATGTAAATCCAATGGATAAAAGTAAAAGTAAAAATCTTGATGTTTATGCAAAATTACTTGTCTCAAACATACGTTCCAAACATGCACTAACTTCCTAACCATCCCTTATTATAGTAAGTTGATATTTCAAAGGAAAAACATAAACACTTGTCTCACAAGTAGTTAAAAGCAAGAGATCACCATTATATTCTACTATTAATATATTATTAACAGTGTCATTAAGTTATTATTAACCATCACATATTGTTAAGTATATGTGTCAATATAATTAATCATGTTGTAAAATTATCCACACCACACATAATTAACTATACGTGATTAACTTTACACAAATTAAGTTATTACCTCTGTGTTTGGTTGGTTATTTTAACTAATTAAAAACTAACTGAAATGATAGTTGAAATGGTTGCAGCTATGTTGGACAACAAACAGCTAAGAGATTTTTATGAGCTATTAGCTTTTTTCAAAAAAGTTACTCTAAGTAGTTTTTTTTTTTAAAGATCTATTTTCAGCCACTAGTTCTTTTAAAATTTTACTCTCTATCTCTCTTCACATGATACAACATTTTTTTTCTTCCTTTTTCTCTCATTTGTTAATGTAATTATAGTAATTTATAATTTAAATATATAATTATAGAAAATTATAATTTAAATATGTATTACATAAATTTAAGATTTAAATATGTAATTATAAAAATTTATAATTTAAATATATAATCATAATAATTTATAATTTCAATATTAATAAATTTATATTATTAAAGTATGTTATAATTTTTTAAATAACTCATTATTGATTTAATGATTAATAATACCTTTATTTGTCATTTTATAACTTTCAATTAGTTTCACCAAACATTTATAACTAATTTTTCAGCTTTCAGCTAATTTTGTTATACACAATGTGGTTAATATCTAATTAGTAGAAGATTCAACAATTCTAGCATATTCAAGATCTCTTGCCACGTTGCTGACGTAACAAAACTGTGAAAATGTGTTTGGATTAGCGTTTATAAAATTAAAGTTTTGAATAAAATTGATTTTACAAAATTGATTAGTTAAAATTGATTTTGAGGGGAGTTGTTCCAAAAGGAAGTTTGCGGTTCAAAAGGGGTTAGGGTTGAGGAAACTAGATAAGTTTAATATTGCATTATTAGGAAAATAAAAGTGGAGGCTAGTTATAGAAAGCAACAAGATGTGGAATCTTGTTCTAATATCACAGTATCAGAATACAAATGGTCAGTGAGTGATACAAGGTAGGAAGTGTTCTAGGTGGTGGCTAGATTTAAACTCCATAGAGGGAAGGGGAGCGGGGAAGAAAGATTGGTGGTCTAAGAATATATGTCGTCAGGTGGAGGATGGAAACTACACTCTGTTTTAGAAAGATAAGTGGTTAGGGGGTCAGAATTTTAGAATTCAATATCCTAGACTTTTTCAACTAGTTGTTGATAAGAATATTACGGTAAAAGAGATGCAGGGGGATGTTGAGGGAAGTTGGAACTGGAAATGGAGGAGGAGACTATTTAAGTGGGAGGAGGGGAAAGTAGAATAGTTAAGTTATAAATTGCAAGGTGTAAGAAAGACATGTAGGTCCCAAGATAGATGGAATTGGATGACAAAAGGGTATGGGCAATACTTAGTGGGATCAGTGTATAGGATCTTGACTTGGGATGGCTCCATGTATAAAGATGATTTCTTCAAATTAATTTGGTCAAAAGAGGTTCCTCTAAAGGTTCCATGTTTAGCTTGGAGATTAGAAGTAAATATGCTACCAACAAAGAACAATTTGCGCAAAAAGGGAATTTTACAGGAAGACGATGAAGATTATGTGCTCTATGACAAGGCTATGGAAACAGGTCAACACATATTTTTGAATTGCAAATTGTCATATCAGGTTGGGCAAGGATATACGTTTGGTGTGGAATATCTACGTCATTTCATACTACAATCTGAAGCCGTTGCTACCAATTTTAGGTTTAATGAGCAAGTCATTTGTGCAAAGACAGACGTGGTCATTCATTTTGTTAGCTGGAATATGGGTTATTTGGAAAGTAAGAAATGACAAATTATTTAGAGATCACATCCAAGAGGTTAATGACTTAGGGGAATTCTATGTTTTTTTTCAACACAAAATCAAACAAGTCAAAATTTATCTAAAATAAATTTTGAGTCCTTAATGAATTCTTCAACATGAAACCAAATACAAACTATATTTTTCAAACCCATAATATATTAATAAATTTTGTGTTAAACTGCCTATATAATTTCACTTTGAATTGAGTAACTAATAAATTTTTTATTTTGTTTTAAAACTCTAAAACACATTAGGTAGAGTTTAAAATTGTTTTGAAACAATTTTTAAAATGGTTTAGATTATCTTTAAGAATTCAACAAAATAAAAATAAAAATTATTAAAGATTCATAACAAAACAAACAAAAAATTTATTAGAGACTCAATACAAAATTCGTCATTAATAAATGAAAAGACCCAAAACATTTTAAGTCTAACAGAATTGGAGCTTTGATCTAATATACTTTTAATAACAGTCTATAACATTCATTTCAGTTACGCAATAAACAATCTTCTCCCTTAGCAGTAGATCATGTATTGCATAGAACTGTTGTGGTAAAGCAATATTATGTAAGCCTCTGGTATCAATAGAAGAGTATATAATGAGAATATTTTTCATGATTGGATGTTCTCATATGATTTCCTCCCACCAATTTCATGAAAAATTACTTGGATTATTAAATTCTAAGCCTTTGAGCCTTATTAATTGATCCCAGTTACTCCCTCTGTTTCTAATTAAAAGGTTAAATTGGAATAATAAAAATAGGTATTAAAGTTTGAGAATCTGTAAATCTATCTCCTATTAATAAATCAAAGAATATTCTACATGAACAAGGTATTAGTACTACACTACAATAATCAAGGGTTTGCTTGAAAACAAAATCAATAAATGAAACCCATAGAAAGTTTACAAGCTTACAACAAAATAAAGACTAAGACAAAAGATACGAAAAATACCACAAATTTAATTTTTTTTCCACCGGCAATTGATACGTCCATTACATATGAATCTCAAATTTTCAAGTTTAGAACATACATCACGCATGCTTTCTTTTTTCTCTTAGTGTTTCTGACATCATAATTACAAACAAATTATTTTTTAGTGGAAAACCTGTTATTGGTATAACATATTTCACACTACCACTCAAAAACCATTGACTATATATCTCTTACATAGTTTACTGACAAACTCATAAAAATTTTGGACCATAATTCACTTCCGCAAAAATCTTGTTTTGACACCCCCTGAAATTTATTAAGAAACAAAAGAACCTGAATGAGGCAGAAAGACTCTACAGCAAAGAAATATAAACATGGGCGGGATGAATGGTGAGAATAATGATAATTATTAAAAATGGTGAAATTGATAGAGAATTTTATTTCCCACTTACTAATTTTTCGTTTCCCACTTACTAGTGAAAAAAATATCAATATACTCTTTATTTTGTACGCTCCATAGTGCATTGCCGAAGAGTAAAAAAATTTGTAAATTTTTATAATTAATATCATTATATTGGGAGTTAAAGACATAATTTTCTCTTATCAGGTTTCAATCTTAATCTTAATTATGATGATTTATATTTTATAGTGAGTGGTGTTTTCTCTATTAATATATGTTTTATTATATATTTATTTTAAAATAAATTTTAATTTTTATATAAATGCATTTAAAAATATTAATTATAAATACATAAAGATTAAACAAATGCTTGCATAATATACACAATAATAAGAATAACAAAAAAATAATAATAATAGAAGAACAAAGATGGCTAATTGACCTGAGTGGGTCCATTTAAAAAAACAATTACGTAAGTTTGCTTTAAAAAATATTACTAGAATAGTCTATTTTGGGGTTTGACCTGGTCAAACTGCAACTCATAGTTGCGGTTTAAGTGTCACGTAAGTTATGTGCACATGGTATCCAGGGTAGCAAAAATTGCTAGTTGCAATTCTGACCAGTCAACGCTAAAACCACAACTGCGAGTTACAATTTGACTGGTATTTGACCAGCGTCCTTCTCTTGTCCAGTGGTCCAACATAGATTTCTAGCCTATAAAACCTCAAGTTAGACTTGTGGTTTATCTTTTTTTTTTCTCTACCTTTAAAACAGACCAATGTATGTGCGGGACATTTTTTTAGGCTGGTAAAACCACAACTCAAACTTGCGATTTTTGTGATCTTTGAGCCACCCCTTCTTTTAACCAACAAATAACCAATGTGTGGATTTTTAGGCACTCAAAATCGCAAGTAAGACTTGCGGTTTGCTTGTTGCCTTTTTTTCCACTGCAATATGGCCCACCTCCCTTCTTTTCCACTACAGTATGGCCCACCTCTCTCATATCCAATAAAATGTTATTTGGTACATAAACCGCCGATACGAATTACGATTTAGATTTCTTCTCATATATACCATTGTTGTACATGGTAAAAACTAAGAGTATACCACTATTAATTTTTACTCTGTTATGGTATTATCACTTTGTTTAATTTTGTTAATTTTTAAATTATTTTTTTTAAAGTTTTACGTTACAATTTAGTTTTTTAAGTTAAAAAATGTAACTTTTAAAAATTATCTTTTTTCATTTCTAAATATTTTTTAAAGTTATGTAATTTTTTTAAAAAAATTGTCTTTTTTAAATTTAGTATTTTTTAAATTTATCTTTTTTAAATCTACTTTATTATTTTGTTACATTTTCAATTTTTTTTAAAGTTACTTTTTTTAGATTTTACATTAACATTTAATTTTTTTTTTAATTTTTGAGTCTTTAAATTTTGTTATCTTTTTAATTTTTTAAATCTTGTTTAAAGTGATTTGTTTTATTTTGTTATGTTTGTAAATTTTTTTAAGTTATTTTCTTTACATGACAGTTTGAAGTTATTTTTTTTAATTTAAATTTTTTTACTTTTTATTTTTTTAAAAAAAGTTTTATGTTCAGTTTAATTTTTTAGTAAAAAATTTAACTTTTAAATTTTTTTTTTCATTTTTAAATATTTTTTAAAGTTACATAAAATTATGTTTTTTTAAATGTCTTTTTTAAATTTAGTACTTTTTAAAAAAAGTTTCCTTTTTAAGCTCAATTTTTTAAAATTTATCTTTTTTAAATTTACTATATTATTTTGTTACATTTTTAAATTTTTTTAAAAGTTACTTTTTTTAGATTTTATATTACCGCTTAAATTTTATTTTATTTTAAGTTTTCAGTTTCAAAATTTTTTAATCTTTTTAAAGTGACTTTTTTTTATGTTTTTAAATTTTTTTAAGTTACTTTTTTTAAGTTTACAATACCCCAAAATAATATATAACAAAACAAAAAAATAACATATAAGAAAAAAATATCACAGTATTGTATAAGGAACAAACCTAAATATTTGGAAATAAGGCTGAAAATTGAAAGTTGATTTTGATTCTATGATTCCATGGGACAAGTGGGGTTGAATTTATAGAAGGAAATTGTCACATAAACAGCAAGTCTCATCTGCAATTTATGTGGACAATGACTGCCTAAATAAAAGGCTGTAACGAAAAAATATTGATATTACAAATCTGAATTGCGATTTTGGCGTCCTAAAAAAATTCACTTTTTTTCACAACTGTTGGTTAAAAGAAGAGACTAGTTAAAGACCACATAAACTGCAAGTCTAACTTGTGGTTTTACCAATCTAGAAATTTGTGTTGGCTTGTAACCACCGAACACACTAAGGGCCCAGGTCAAAAATCAGTCAAACCGCAACTCGCAATTGTGATTTTAGCGTTGACTGGTCAAAACTGCAACTCGCAATTACATTTTGTTGAGCAATTTTTGTAACCCTAAATATCAGGTAAGCACACAGTTGACGTAACACTTAAACCACAACTACAAAACAGATCCACTTAGGTAATTTTTTTTTTTAAATGGAGAGAAAATACACTATAGAAAGAGAGAGTATTTAAAGTTAGCATTAGATGCGATAAAGTTGGTATTTAAAAAAGCATTTAAATGTCATAGGTGATAAATGAAATTTTGGTAGGTGTTAATTCAAAAACTCAATTGATATCATATTAAATGAAATTTTGGTAAGTGTTATTTCAAAAACACAATTGATATCATGATATACTATTGTTTTGTCATATCCTTAGTCAATGTGGGATCGCCAACAATAATCACCACCTAAATATGCCGGTCAAAAATGGGGAAAAAAAATTTGTCACATACCTTCAACTTCCTCAAACTGAACTTCCTTCACCAAGTCAGATGCTGCATTATACTCAAACCTACACGGAAATGCCAAACAAGCCTTAGTGATAGGTTTCAAAGTTTCATATTAATGTAACAATTAATTTATATACTAAAGCAAAATTCATAAACTTCATACAAAGGCAGCCATAAAACACCCTTGGTTCAAACATAACAGAAATCAGTTTTCATATTAGAAAGAAATTTAAAACTATGGGTTAAGTAATGTTATAATACAGCTTTGGTTATTGAACAATACTATCTATCTAATAATTCCTGCAGTTAAGGGACTATGGACTGAAGTTACTGTAAATGGCCACCTATCTTACTAGCTTTAGGGCATGAAAAGTGCGATGAGATGTATTCTAGACAAATATTACAACAACAATACCTTATCTTACAAGGTGAAAACTCAAGTCACCCTATGAGATAGCTTCTAAGGTTTAGTCCAAAACCTACATTCTAACAGTCAGCATCTTTAAACTATTTCAGAAACAATTTCGCTGATAGTCTTGACAAGACAACCAAAATGTTAATAATATTTCAGAATGTTAAAATGCACATAAATGTTATGCATCACCAAAGCCATTCATTTCCATACCACAACCCCTTGCACTTCGCACGGTTGATCAACTTTTCTCTACGCAACTTTAAGAACAGAACTCATTCAACGCATCACATAAAAGTGGATACAAAATCCAGTTCAGTCCCAGGACTATAACAAAACCACATCATTGGAACATAACATAAAGCATGTTTGGTTTCAAATTCGAGATTAACAAACATAAGTTTTGAGCTGGTCAAAATTTCATTTTGACTAACATGTTTGGCAAAAAATGTCTTAACATGAGTTAGATTCAAAATTTTACATTGAATTTAGTCCTAAATTGATTTTATAATAAAAACTCATAAACATAAATCACATCACTTCAAAATTCAATTTGATCAAAATCCATTCTATTCAAAATCAATTTTGCCCATCTTCATCCAAACACAAACAATACATTATCTATCCCAATGTTCAGAACATTTCACAACAAACAGTCAAACACAATCATTCCCTCATACAAAGCCCTCAATTGTGCATCAAACAACCCCATAAATAACATAGCCACACAATCAACGTTAAGTCAACACAAGGAAACCTCTTTACCTATTAGAGAAAACGACATCAAGCTCAAACCCAGAAGCACTCTTAGACTTGGTAGATTCAACCAACACCGTAACAATCTCCGTCTTCCGGGCACTCGCCATAAGCATATCAAACTCTGAAGGAATTGTCACTGCAAAAAAGTTATCACTCAGCTCACTCAAACAAACCCTCTCAACCAACGCAAGCGCTATTCTCCGCTTCAAGACATCCACCTCAGGGTCAACAACGTAAATTGCACGATCCGTAATCATCAAAACGCAGCGTTTCATCTTCCCGGAGCCAGTGAACTTCAAAACTCTATCCGCAAACAGAACCTCATCGTCCCCTGAGCAAAACCATAACAAAAAAAAAAGAAAAACAATACAAAAACAGTATCAAAATTTTTATTTTTTTATCTTTCCATAATCCAAAAATTTTCTCCCCACAACATTGAGTAAACCACCATTTTCAATCTTGAAATTTAAAAGCGCCCGCATTTGTTTTCCTGAATGAAAATTTTAGGCAAATTAATCCCTAATAATTATGTTAAGCAAATTGGTCCTAAACTCTTTAAATAATATTTTTAAACACTTTAAAAGCGCTATATGAAGCGTTTTAAGGACCGATTCAGATAACATTAAAAAAATTAAGGACTAACATGTTTATTTTTCAGACACCTTACCAATCACAATCACTTGTAATATTTTTCATAAACTGTTTAAGATTTTAAACCACAAACATTGGTGTGAAGTAAGTATCAACTTGAGTCACCTATAATCTAATCGGAAGACAGAGCTGGAGAAAAATCACAGGTTCGCTCTTCACTATTAATAAAAATTCAAATTAACATTATTAATAGTTCTAACCTTTCATAATCAAATTGAAAACCTTGCTTAAGATATAAGACCCAGAGTCCATCCATGTCACTCAGACTAATGACTTATTGATAATTAAATAAATAAATAATTAATTTTTTTTATTTACACTACAAATCTAAAATGAACATGAAATTACCATTTCCAATTATATCTCTATCAAAGACAATCTTATTCAATTCGATTCAAATTAGATAAGATCATTATTGACTACACAACTCTCCTAATTATCCTAATTATGTATACAGAAATGGAACTAGAACAATTTAAAGTGAATCTAATAACAATTTAATTATGAGAAATAACAAAAAACTAACCATGTTTATGCAAAATCTTCATGAGAAAATCGTGGGAAGGAACGTCGAGATAGTCTCCTTTGTAGTCTCTGTGGAGAGAGGCTTTGCGACGGACCTTGACGCCCATGAAGGGTTCTTGGTCGTCGGAGACGTTGCTGTTGGAGGATTTGAACCGAACCGGTTCCTCCGGTTCGGGGTCGGGAACGTCGTCGTATTTGGGCGGGGCTTGGATCTGAACCCGCCGCGGCATCTTCCCGAGTCGCTTGAATTAGAAAAAACTGAGAAGCGTGTGAAGTAGAGTCTGGTGCGGTGGAAGTGGACCCCACCTGGGGTGATTCTCGATGATCGAGCTCTTCTTGTTTTTGGTAATGAAATTGTAAAATCAGTTCTTCTTCCCGCCATCTATGTTTTAACCAGGTTAAAATCTCTTCAAAGTGTGGTTCAAATATGCTACATGTAACCCATTCTATAAATTTTCTGTAGGAGAAGTTGCTCTCATACACTATGGATCTTTTTTCTTTTCTACTGGAAGAAGTTTTTTTCATAAACTTATTGAATTTTGGAAAATATTTTTTAGCAGGATAGTATTTTATGTTTTTAACTATTTTTATTTTTTAACCTTATTTATTTCATTTTTTAAAACGTTTTTAAGCTGTTTCAAAATGCTTTTTAATATGTTTTAAGAACTAATTTACATAAATCATAATTTGTTGAAGGATTAATTTACTTAACAATTTCATTCAGAAATTTAAATATTAGTAACTCTAAATTTCAGGAATCAAAATTATGATTTTTTTGTTTTAAGGAAAATTTTGGATCAGAATTCATTTAAATGTTTCTAAATATATTTCATAAACTAGCAAGAGTTTCAACTCTCAAAGAAAGATAAAGAGAAAATAATTAAAAAATAGTCAACCCTTTTTTTTTTATAATATATTAAAGGTCTTTTTTTATAATATATTAAAAGGTCGATATTTTAAAAACGACAACTGAATAAATAATATATATATATATATAAAAGAAAAACACTTATACACTTGTGTAAAAAGTTTTATATTAACAATTAATCATTTATATATGATAAGTTTGTTGATTTTATTAATTACTGTTTTAAAAGTTATTTAAACCAAAGATTATGATTAATAAAACTCTTTTACGCGAACAATGTACGGATGTTAAACTATATATATATATATATATATATATATATATATATATATTAATAATAAAAATTTAATTAGAATAATATTGGTTTTTAGATTGTTAATTAATTATAATTATTATGTAGGATAAGTTTTTACTTTGTTAATAATTATTTTTAAAATAAAATTTAGATAAATTCTAATTAATTTGTCAAAACATTATATAAAAAAATTCAAACTTTTCACTTCTTTCATGTCATATAAAACTTGCAACAAATCCCACTGAGATGAAAAAGAAAGCTTATCATGCTGCAACAAAAAAAATAGTAAGATGTTCTTCATCATTTATCAAAGTGTAGATGCAAATATTTTAGAAAAAATCACAGTTGTTAATCCTACAAAAGGAGACATGGGACATTTGTTAAGTCTATCAAGGTGTTGACAAATTAAATAAGGTGAAATTGCACACCCTAAAAAGGTAGTGTGAACTTTTATAGATGAATAATCAATAATGTGTTTGAGTATTTCAATCGCATTTTGAGACTTGCAAATCAAATGAAGTCTTATGGTGAAAAATTAGAAGAAGTGAAGATCATTGACAAGATTCTAATTACTTTGACTCCAATATTTGATCACATAGTAGTCACAATTGAACAAGGCCTAAAACTTCAAGGATGGGATACTTGAGGCACAATAGTTAAGACTCAATGAGAGAAATTCAATAAGATCTTCTAATGAAGCCTCCAAAGATTAAACATATAGATGAAATTCTAATGTTGAAGATAAGACCAGGAAAGGAAAGGGAAAATGGAAGAACATGGGGAGGAATTTTGCTAAAGGTTTAAGCAAATCTTTAAATCATAATCATAATGAAGAAAACAAGAAAAAGATTTGTGGAAACAATGAGGATGGTAACAAGATATTCAACAAGAAACGGGTTGAATGTTATAATTGTCAAAAGTGGAATCACTTTCTTGATGAATGTTAGGATAAGAAAGTGCCAAGAAAGGAAAATGAGGCACAAATGGCACATGATTAGGGTTTGACTTTGATGATATGTTACTAATGGCTACTACCAATTCAGAAGATGAAAATTTTGATCTTTGGTACTTGGACATAAGGTGTTCCAATCACATGATTGACCATAGAGAGTGATTTGTGAGTCTCAATGAAAAGGTCAATAACAATATCAAATTTGTTGACAATGGTAATATTATTACAAAAGGTATTGATAAGGTGATGATCAAGAGAAAACATATTTGTAGGTCCTTCATAAGTGATGTACTATATGTTTCCAGCATAAAGAACAATCTTCTCATCCTAGGCTAATTATTGGAGAAAGGCTACTCAATGATTATGGAGCATAGCTAATTGAAGGTGTTTGACAACATAAAAAGACTAATATTGAGGGCTCCATTGTCAAAGAATAGAATCTTGAAAATTAGGATTTAGATTAGGGAGCACAAATGCTTAGCTACTGATAAGAATTGGGTGTGGCATCATAGATTTAGGCATTTTAATTTCAAAAGTTTAAACCTATTAAGAAAAATATCACAACCATTGTCTTCCTCCAAATGAACTACCAAAGAAATTATGTACTAAATTTTGTGAGTCCAAGCAATAAAGGAACTCCTTCAAATTAGAATTACAACTCAAATCCAAAGATAATAGCTTTAGGTGATATTTTCCCATGTGTGTGACCACTTTAAAGTGAAATCATTAGAGGTAACAACTACTTTGTGTCTTTTATTGATGAGTTTACTAGAAACATATGGACTTACCTTAAAAAAGAGTGAAGTGTTGAACGTCAGCACGTGGTGCGCAATGAAATGAAGAAAAGTATATGTTAAAAAATTTAGAACAGTTGTCGCCAATATTTATTTAGTAAAGTATTAAAAAAACTTTAAAAAAAATAGTCTTCAAAGCAAGATTTTGAGTTTTGAAGTCAAATGTGCAAAATTAGATAACTTAAAAAAATATTTATTCCACCCTTTTTACAAAATAAAAATTACTAAATTTACATAGAAGTCTTGTAAATGAATGGAAATAAAATAAGAATAAAAACTATATTTACGAAAACAAATGCTTCCGCTTCTAAAAATATTAGGTCAAGAAAAAAAACCAAATTATCTAAATTGTAAAATCATCTACAATTCTAAATATATTAACTATTATCCTATGAAATAAAAGTAAAGAAAGTACTTTAAAATGTAACTTCCTTTGTCATACTCGAGTACCCTTTTATTTTCATTTTCTTCTATTTTTTTTACTTTATTTTTTTCCATTTTTTTAGATTTTCATATAGCATAGATAATGTACTAGTAGATAAATCATATGTTAAATCCCAATCTCTTTTAATGTAATCATAATGGCAAATACAAAATAAATGTCACATTCAAAATGTAAAAGAAAAATAATAGAGTGAGTGTATGAGGAAAAGATGGAGAGTTTTAGAACCCATGTCTACCGACAAGCATAAGGGAACAAGGGTTTCGAGATTAAAATGAAAGCAAATTGTGATGTGATTTACACCACCACAGTGTCTTGTAACAACATGAGAGAGGAGAGTGACGGTATCTCGAGACATAAGGAGCTTCGGTATCACTTCTACCACTAGAAATAATTTTTTGCGGAATCACATTGTGGTAACCAAGCTTTGCTTTCCTTTTCTTCTTTGATTTTTAGTTACATGTAAATAGAATGGGAGTAAAGAGGAGAATACCTATTATGTGCTCTTCAAATTTAGGAACAGGTAAACTTCTCTTCTAAGCGACTTTGAACTCTCTTTGTAGCTCCTTACTCTACTCCGTGAAACAGAAAAATCCTTCCCTTTCTCTTTTTCTCTCTGGTTGTATTTATACTTTCAATCTCCATTTTCTCTCATAATTTCAAAAATATTTTTTTATGAATAAAAAAAATTTCTCATGCATTTTTGCTTTATTGTTGTGTGCAGTATGTGAAACGTTGGTGGTCAGAGGTTGATGTAAAACAAATGTGTATTTCTCCTACTGTGTGAAGGAAATCTAGAACAAAGTTGTGGTGCTAGAACAAAAAATGAATAGATTTGGAGAACCCATTGAAAGAAGCTTTTGAACTTGCTTAAAATAGTGTCGTTCTCCCTTTTCTCTTATCCATTGTGCTTAACTATTAAATTTTATCATTTTCTCTTCTATAATTTTTTAATTATAAGTCAAATTTTGTATTTATTATTTTGC
Organism: Psophocarpus tetragonolobus; assembly: GCA_037954015.1. Classification (NCBI taxonomy): domain Eukaryota; kingdom Viridiplantae; phylum Streptophyta; class Magnoliopsida; order Fabales; family Fabaceae; genus Psophocarpus; species Psophocarpus tetragonolobus. The sequence continues at coordinate 28,093,673 of CM075695.1, read as the reverse complement.
TTTTTTATTTTTACACAGTTAATTTTTTATTTATTTTTTTTTCATTTTTTATCGAATTTTCCAAACAAAATTAGGTGTTTACATTTGCATTCTTCAGATGTTTTAAATTGACAGCTAAAAACAAAATGTGAGAGTGATCAAGGTGGTTCAAACAAATAGAGGGGGTGAATACAAATAACATAAATTTAAAATGTTCTTTGAAAAGGAATGCTTAATTCATGAAGTAACGATTCCTTATACACTAAAATAATATTATTTTAAACATGGTCAGAAACATCATAAAAAAAGGAATTATGTCATTATTTTTTGGAGAAAGTCATATCTACTGTTTCCTATATGCTTAATAGAAGTCAACTAAGATTTCAAGGGAATTAATAATTAATTTTCAAAACTTATTTGGTGAGCAATTATCATGTTTTTTTTCACTTTGATTTGTAAATAAAATTTCTTGTTTTGTAAATAATTTGCATAAAAATACCTTTTAAAAAACATAAATATTTGCATACTTTTTTTTTCAAGTAATAATTGAAGGTAAGTATGAGCGAAATTATTGCTAACACCCTAGAGAGCGTCCAATTCACCAAAGCAACACAAACATTTATGAAGAACCAACTGTGACAAGTGCTCAACGAGAACATCTGTTACCACGGTGGAACTTCGCCTGAATGAGATTATGAATCACCATAGTGGTTAGAGGTTTAGTGAACAAGGTTCTAATTGTCTGATATTTTGTTGTAAATCATACAATCAATTATGTTTTCACTGTTGCTAATGTTGGTAAGAGATAGTTGCTTAACTGCCAAGTTTCAACTAAATTACTTATAATATGAATCTAGTAGACATCTTTAGACAATTTTTCAAATTCTTACATTTATTTTCTCTCTATCTTTCTCATTCTCTCTAAAAGAAGAAATATAGGTTTAGATCCAAATTCTCTTTCTTTCACAAATTCATCTATGTTATTGCATAAATTTATCACACATACTCATTTATTCTTCAATGGAACATCAATTTCAAGGCTAAAAAACCCTAGATTATTGACTCTAGTAAGGCAATTTTAATTTTAACATCCAATTTTGTGCTTGAACTCAAATCTCTAATCTTTTTTCTCTATTTTTTAATTTAATTCAATACTTAAGTTTGATCAACCTAAATTTATGGATCTAAGCAATAACCAAAAGTTATGTTTAGATCTAGATCAGGAATAGTAATGCATGTTGCTTAGGATATAAAATAAACGTAATTCTCAAGTTGATAAGACCATCTGAACATTAATATGGAATTTGATTTAATTCACCTGAGGAATTAGGGTTTTAGGTCACAATTTCGAGTTCAATTTGCTAAGGAATTAGGAATTAATGACTATAGTTAGGATCTTCATTGTGAATATGAAGAATAACATGAGTAATTAGATATTGAATACAAATTATGATGATCTATGATTCAACAATAAAATTTTCCATTGAAAACTCCATTTTGTGCTTAAGGATGAAAAACAATCCATTTATGCTATGGGGATTTGGTTGATCTCTACATCAGAATTTGATTTCTTTAAATTTCAATTCTATTACTATCACCAAAGTAAAGTGATAACACGTTGTGAAGAATATTATTATCAATTGAGACATCATAATGGATAAAACCAATAGTTGGAATTATGAAGTTGATGCTAGAAGAAGCATTGAAAAGAGTGTGGTTGTGAACAAAAGATTATCAAAATAAAGAGAGTTGTGTAAAAAGTGGAAGTCATCTTAGAAATTCCTAATGGAAGAGGCATACACCATAAACATTGAATGATTTCGTAATATTTAATGTTGTGAAAACTTAACCAATCATCAACATTGCTAAGGTCAAGGATCAAACTAGTAGGTTAAACTAGTTGACCAGGATGCAATGTCTAGAAAAGGCGTTGATGCATAGTGCAAAATTGGCATGTCATGCCTTGGTGACTGTGATGCCATGAAATTGCTTTGAATTCCAATAATAGTTGTATGGATTGGGTTTCAAAAATCGTCTCAGTCACCAATTTTAGTGAAAATTGATTAGTTCACACCAAGTTAATATGGTCTCATTACAATTCTGGTTACTTACTAACCTGGCTCAGTCTAGTGATAGGTCCTGGTAAGGGTGGTAAAGGAGTTGATCCACCCCTGTTTTGCCTCGTTAAAAAGGGGTTGAGTGGGTGATCCGCCATAGTGAGTGTGAGCCAAACTGCATGGCCCACTCCACTATTAGGCGAGTTAGTTGGCTAGCCTACTAGAATTTTAAAATTTTGTTATTTTTTTGAAAAAATATATAAATTTTCATTTAAAAAAATAAATATTTTATTTTCTTGAAAGTTCATGATTTACAAAAATAAATAGAAAAAACACAAAAAGTAAACCTTGTATAATTGGTTTTTTTTTTTACAATATTACGTTTTTACAAAAATAAATGACAAATAAATTTATGATAAAGTTTATTTTATTTTTTTAACAAAGTCATTTTTATAAGTTCCACTTAATAATTTATTTTATATTTTAATTATTCTAATTACTTATTAATTTATATAATATTATAATTTTAAAAATAAAATATAATATTGGCAGGTTGATGACCAGTCCGCCCTACCTTTGGCCACTAAATTGGCAACTAAGTGGGAAAAGCTAAAATGAGATTGCAAGCTAAAAACACTAGCACAAACTGCCAAAATGAGGTAGACTAGTAAGTCGAACCACCTCCCCCCCTCCCCCTATTTTGCCACTAGGTCTTTAGGTCTTGATCCTGGTCTAATTGGTTGGATTAGTTCAAGTTTTACAACCATGCTACAAAAAAAGACTTAGTGTAATTTTCCTTGTTTTCTAAGGTAGAAATAGTGAGCTTTGAGCAAGCTTTACAAGACATTAATTGGGTCGTTGTAATGGAAGAAAAGCTTTTATCTATTAAGAAAAATCATACCTAGAAATTGATGTCATTGCTTTATAGAAAGAGACTGAACTGTAAAATAGGTCTACAAAGTTAGAGTGAAGCCAATTAGAGAAGTTGAAAAATGCAAGGTTAGATTAGTTGTCAAAGACTTCCTACAAACACATGGTTTCCATGAAGTCTTTGCTCTAGTTGGAATAATTGAAACAATCCAACTTTTAGTTGCAATTACTAGCAAGTGTTGGTCATTGCATCAATTAGATGTGAAATCAACATTCTTAAATAGGCCTTAAAAGAAAAAGTCTATGTTGTATATTCTCTAAATCTATGAATGTGAGTGCTTCACGTAAATGAATAAATGTATGGTAACCAAATATGAGAGATAAGTTCAAATAGAATTAGATTTTTTTTAATGAAATATGAGTATTGAAATAAATTGTAAAACAATCAAAACTTTATCTTAACCATCCACTAATTTGTCTCCCATCTTAACTCAAGATGGAATAATTGAAACAATCCAACTTTTAGTTGCAATTACTAGCAAGTGTTGGTCATTGCATCAATTAGATGTGAAATCAACATTCTTAAATAGGCCCTAAAAGAAAAAGTCTAAGTTGTATATTCTCTAAATCTATGAATGTGAGTGCTTCACGTAAATGAATAAATGTATGGTAACCAAATATGAGAGATAAGTTCAAATAGAATTAGATTTTTTTTTAATGAAATATGAGTATTGAAATAAATTGTAAAACAATCAAAACTCTATCTTAACCATCCACTAATTTGTCTCCCATCTTAACTCAAGATCAACAAGACTTGTAATTTGTGAACATTTTGAACCACATGCTGAATTATCATGTGCTTAAATAAGACATATCAATCAACAATATACATTTGTTGCAAAAATAGAATTAGGAATGAAGTAACTTTCAAATCTCTTTTATTTTTTTATTAGAAGATGAATTTTCATAAGTTTGTTGATTTTACCAATTAATATTTTAAAAGTCAAGTAAACGAAAGATTGTAATTAACTGTCAATATAAAATTCTTTTACACTAACAATGTATAGGTGTTAAACTCTAATAATAATAATAACAAATAGATAAATGTTGACTAACTTACTTTTACCTATCTTTTAGTTGAGATATTTTTTTTAGAGTTTAATTAATATACACAAAACTCTTTATACATCGGTATTGAATCATATCATAACCCTTCATTTACGGTAAATTTATTGACTTTATCGATTAATACTTTAAGAATCTATAAATAAAGAATTATGATTAAACGATAATATAAAACTTTTTTACATCCGTTAATATTAATTAAACTTTTGTTTTTAATTGATATATGTTAGCATCTAGTCGAAAACCAAAAACATGGATAGTTACACTAGTTATATGTAATAAAATAGTTTTAAATTTAAATAATAAATATAAATAATTAGATTAAAAAAAGTAATGGCAATAATTAATATGACCTAGACACCAATTATAGAAGAATGACTTAAACCAATCAATCATAGAAAAGTGAATCGATTCCGAAGCTCCACACATAATTTTTATATATAAAATCTCGTTTTCCTTCTTTAATTATCGCTCATACCGTTTCTCTCACTCTCTCTTCCTCTTATTTTTTTTCCTCTTTCTCGTTCGTGTTTTTCATTGCAAATCGAAGGAGGATCTCTTTTGCTTTTTCTGCAGGTATACGAATGGTTTTATTTGATTTGCCCTTAGCGTTTGTGCTTTCAATTTGTTCATGTTTCACGGCATTTTGATTTAAGTAGGTTGTGGTTTCGATTTGGTGTTAGGTTTTTGCCATGGCATCAAAGCGAATTTTGAAGGAGCTTAAGGATTTGCAGAAAGATCCTCCAACTTCTTGTAGTGCCGGTAGATATGTTTTTCATTGTATTTTTTAAAATATAATTTTCTAGAATAGTTAGTGTTTGGTTTTAATTGTTTGGATTAATTTTGAATAAACCTATAAATTGGTCTAAAATTCATTTAAGTTTGGCATGGAAAAAGCTAAACTACTTTGATTTCTAGTGGTAATATTTGTATTTTGTGAAATTCATAGAGAATTTTGTTTTTGATGCTTCTGTATGAGATTTATTATAATGAATTGTAGCAGATGTCGTTTGAGATTCATCTTGATGTCATCGTTTTTATATTAGAATAGTGTTTGATTTGTTTTGTGTTGTAGCGATGTAAAGAGGCTTGCCTCAAAGCTCCAAATTTTTTCGACAAGATGAGACTAAGGTGAAATGTATATAATTTGGGAGGGAGGGGGGATTATGATGAATATTGCATTAGTTTGTTATAAGCCAAAAGGTTTTTATGGGGATGCACAATTCTAAGCAAATTTTGTTTCATATTTTTAAGGAGCTGGGAATATTCCTTAGTTCCTTGCCATGCATGTTTCATATTGTGTTCATCATTTGGAGGTAGTGACTTTGGTATTTCTAAGTTCTAAAGTATATTCTTTAATTTGATATTTTAAAAAAAACAAAAGGAAATAAAATTTAAATGATAGTTTGACATAAACTTGGTGCCCTAATCTTTGTTCAATTTTATAAATAATAGGTAAGTTTTAATTTAAACATAAAAATATGACTTCTTTATGTTTTTCTTGTATAGCTTAACGTCCAAATGTACCTTAGGTGTCAACATTCATTTGTTTTGTTTAAAAGCTTAACATTAACAACATTATGGTAATGATATAAGAAAATTTATTTAAGTTTTGTTTTATTTTTAAGTATGAATTGTTCTCACTCTTGTTTTGTATTTTGGATTTTTGGTTACCTGATCTTTGGGAACTCTGTTGTGTGCTTTTTTGTTCGCCAAAAAGAATTATACTAATATATCTAATAGGTTACTTAAGAGACATTTATAAACAAGTTGTGCTTATGTCATACTTTGTTGTTTGTTTCAAAACATTGTAGGTCCTGTTGCTGAAGATATGTTTCATTGGCAAGCAACCATTATGGGTCCTCCAGATAGTCCTTATGCTGGAGGTGTTTTCCTAGTGACCATTCATTTCCCTCCAGATTATCCCTTTAAACCACCCAAGGTTAGTATATCAATTAGGTGTCTATTTATGTAGTTTTCAATTATTTGTAAACTTATATTAAATAATGTTGTAATGTATTTCCCCCTTATTTTGTTGGAATTGCTTCCATCTTTTAAAATGTTCATTTATAGAGTGTGATAAAAATGTGTTTTATTTAGCACCAAATTCTTTTTGATATAAGAACATATATGCGTAGTATGCTATGATATAACTTCAATCTTCTTTTGTTCATTCGGATGTATGGTGATGGATTTTTCAGGTTGCGTTTAGGACAAAGGTATTCCATCCAAACATAAATAGTAATGGAAGCATTTGCCTTGATATACTCAAGGAGCAGTGGAGCCCTGCTCTAACCATTTCCAAGGTAGGCTTGTTAACTTATTAGATAGTAAGACATACCTTTGTTTCTTAAACATTATTCTTTAAGTGCCATTTATCCCTTGGTATAAAACATGATGTAGCATTTTTATAAACTGTGTCATATGGTTTTTATTGAACAAGGTATTCACCACTATGCTTATAAAAAAAAAAGGTATTCACCACCATGATTGGTTAGTAATATTATACTTGTTCATTGAACTTTGTTGAATATCAATAATAAGTCAACTAATAGGTCTAACCAGCAAATAACACAATAGCTAGAATATCTTGACCCGTCTAGCTGGTGGTCTAATGTATGGCCAAATTGGTTTAACTGGCTATAATTTTTGTCTTGAAGTTTGAATGCCTCATTTTTATCCATATATAAAGTTTGGCAGTTTATCAATTATCATTAATAAGTCAACTAATGAGTCTGACCAACAAATAACATAATAGCTAGAATATCTTAACCAGTCTAGCAGGTGGTCCAGTGCATGGCCAAATTGGTTCAACTGGCTAAAATTTGTGTCTTAAAGTTTGAAGGTCTCCTTTTAATCCATATAAAGTTTGGTGGTTTTCTTGTAACGATTGATTCACATGCAATTTTGAATAATGTGATAAGTTTTGAACTAATCCAATGCAGAAGGTTGAGGAGTTCAAAACATGCTAATTAAAATATGTCTTTTGACATCATTGCTTAATACTTACTTTGCTTTTATGGCTTATGCATCTTTAGGTGTTGCTCTCAATTTGCTCCCTATTGACAGACCCAAATCCAGATGATCCTTTGGTCCCTGAAATTGCCCACATGTACAAAACAGACAGAAACAAGTACGAGTCAACTGCAAGAAACTGGACACAGAAATATGCCATGGGCTAATTAGTTGATAGATATTATGAGGGAGAGCGTTTTTTCACTTTCAATGTCTAGGCCTGATAGCCTTTGTATGAATATTTGTGGTCTTCAATTAAGACCCTTCTAGTTTAAGATGGATGGGGAGATATTTCTTCTGTTGTTTGTATTGCAACATGCAAATGCAACTTTTATAACAGTGAAATGTAGCCCAATTAAATGTTTGTCAATATTTAACCTTGTATTGCATATTTATAGAATGTTTGGTTTGCTATATTATTATTCTTTAATAGTAGTTGTGATTTGTGAGTTACCCATCTTGATTGATTTAAGATTTTGTAAAAACTCTTAAAAATTTTAACATTAGTACTTTTTAGTTATTAGCATATTATTTAAAAAGAGAAAAACTAAATTATAGTCTCATCTTTGTTAATTATGAATTTATTTCTTTAGAAGGGATTGAACTTTGAAGAGTAACAAAAAACGTGTATCATCCTCGTCTTGATTTTTATTTTCCTTTTGTTTCTGAAGTATGAATACCATTTTCTTGCTCGATATCAACTTGGAACAACTTGCACATTTCATGTTAGAGATTAGACATCACAGATAAATCTGAATCCATAGGTCATATATAGACTTTGAGGATAATGCTCTTCTTGTTGGAATATGAGAATAAGTACAAGTAGTATCATATTTTTTTTTAAATGGTTATAGGATCGGGAATGTGGTATAAAACTATATTCATATTCATATTCATCATCTTTATATTTTTTATAACTTTTTTTGTTGCATCATATGTATATATAGGTATACCTAAAAATATAAATTACAATATTTAACTATTAACTAATGTATATTTTAAATTGAAATAATAATTAATAACTTAATATATAATTTAGTTTAAAATATATAAGTAAATTAAAATTATAAAAATATTAGTCTATCCATAGGTATACTAAAAAATTAAAAATTATATATCCATCTTTTTTATACCCAAAAACATATACTTATTTTTTGTCTTTTACAAGATAAGGACGGAAAGAATCAAACCGATCCATTTCCCTACCATCTTTATTAGAGATGGTGCATGGGTCAGTTTTTGTTGAACAAATCAAATTTAGTTTCTGTTGAAAAAACTAAATCTATCTCCAGGTTAAACATTTTAATTCCATAGAGTTAATAGAATATGTTCCACCCTTCCCATTTTTGGTTTTATTCAGACCAATCTCTCTGTACAGTTATTTGTAAGGTCATCACAAAAATATAAATTAAAATAGCTAATGTCTATGAAAAATAAAATGGCCTTTGTGAGAGATACCATGATGTTGGTGGGTTTTCAGGAAAAGATGGATGATCTTATGGTGAAATAGAATAGTGAATTGATTAACCTTTTCTCATTAACACTTAGAAGACCCTTTAATCTCCCTATCCCTTTGCACTATGATGAGCATGTTGGGCTCATTGTGTATAGAAGATGATATATGACTATAGGTGAATGAATGAATTTTTCTTTTTGCACCTCAATTTTCTTTCATTAGTAGAAAATTCCCCCTGTTCTCTCCTTCCTTTTTGCAAAACCATGCACTCATTAAGCCCTGCAGCCACAAATCATGTGCTCAATATCATCCACAAATCCTGTAAATCCTTGGCTTGACAAATAAATTTTCCCATTAATTGGCACACTTGCAGATTGTTTAATCCATAATATTTGTATGATGGGAGTGAGCAAGAGAGAAGAGGAAAAAGTGAAGAAGGAAAAGAAGGAAAAAGAAGAAGGAAAGGAGTCATGAATAAGGAATGAGTAAAAGTTTTAGAAGTTTAGGTTAGAGAGTAACAAGAATGTGTTGAGATTTTTAAAAATATATTAACCCGTGGGTGTACAAATAGCAATTAGGGGTGTTAAAAAATGCCTTATACATATGGTAAACCCCATATATAAAAACCTAAAATATCATGAAACCCATTAAACACCTAACTGCACATGACAAATCACTCTACCTTATTAATTAGGTTATTGATGATAGAAATCTAAATTTAATTCCTGTTGTGGTATTCATCAACAACTTAATCACAAAATTGAGAAATTTACCATATTATATTGCTTAAATATTACTTCGGTTACCTCACATTTTGATTTTGTTTATAAACAGCAAACCTAAGTAATAATTTTTGGGATTATGATAGATATTAATTTTTTATATTTTATTATGAGTTTAATTTTTATGTACTATCCGTGTAAAAGAGTTTTATGCAAATGTTAATTATAATTCTTTATTTATATGATTTTTAAAGTATTAATTGATAAAAATCTAATAAATATACTAAACATAAGGATTATAATTAAATATTAATGTAAAATTTTTTATAATGATATTAAGTAAGTAATTTTTTTCTTTTTTAATATATTAGTCATACTAATTAGTGACTTCTTTTTTCCATCGTTGACCTAGCTCCTTAACTGAAATTATGATTGGATCTATTTTAAAATTCATTCTCAACCCTCATTTTGAATTATTTTTTCATCTTTTATACAAGAAATAAGTATCATTTTCACTTAAAAACACTATTTAATCTAAGATCAAGGAAAGTCAATATCATTATTCTTAATTTTCTTAACCTCTAAAGTAACCAACCCAACAAAAAAATTTGTACAACCTCAATCTTCATGCCGCAATTGTGCGTTTGGAATCCTAACCCAAACAATCCACACAGTGTGTGGAATTTATAAAGTATGGCACCACCAAAAAGGACACTAAAAATTATTGCATGAACAGTTGTTGCCTCAAATCCAAAGCAGTCAAACATAAAATAATAGTACAATACCTAGTCAAAGTCAGCTTTATCAAGGCATTAAATGTTAGTTGCTGTATTTTTTTATTTTACTTTTATTTTTTATTCTTCTGATAAAATTATAGCCTCTTTGTATTTTTTATAAGACACTTTATTCATAAATCATACAAAATTATAGAGATAATTATATTAATTTTTAAAATATTATTAATATATTGATTTTATATTCATTAATATTTTAAAAATTAATATATGACATAATATTTTCATATTTAAAAGATGCGAAAGAAAATATATCTAATAGATTTCTCAAATTGTTTTTAAAAATGAAAATACTCACAATATTTATTAGGGACAAAATATTGTGATGAATATGATGAATATTGCATTAATTTTCCTTTTGTTTCTGAAGTATGAATACCATTTTCATGGGGATGCACAATTTGTTATAATGAATATTGCATTAATTTGTTATAAGCCAAAAGGTTTTTATGGGGATGCACAATTCTAAGCAAATTTTGTTTCATATTTTTAAGGAGCTGGGAATATTCCTTAGTTCCTTGCTATGCATGTTTCATATTATGTTCATCATTTGGGGGCAGTGACTTTGGTATTTCTAAGTTCTAAAGTATATTCTTTAATTTGATATTTTAAAAAAAAACAAAAGGAAATAAAATTTAAATGATAGTTTGACATAAACTTGGTGCCCTAATCTTTGTTCAATTTTATAAATAATAGGTAAGTTTTAATTTAAACATAAAAATATGACTTCTTTATGTTTTTCTTGTATAGCTTAACGTCCAAATGTACCTTAGGTGCCAACATTCATTTGTTTTGTTTAAAAGCTTAACATTAACAACATAATGGTAATGATATAAGAAAATTGATTTAAGTTTTGTTTTATTTTTAAGTATGAATTGTTCTCACTCTTGTTTTGTATTTTGGATTTTTGGTTACCCGATCTTTGGGAACCCTGTTGTGTGCTTTGTTGTTCGCCAAAAAGAATTATACTAATATATCTAATAGGTTACTTAAGAGACATTTATAAACAAGTTGTGCTTATGTCATACTTTGTTGTTTGTTTCAAAACATTGTAGGTCCTGTTGCTGAAGATATGTTTCATTGGCAAGCAACCATTATGGGTCCTCCAGATAGTCCTTATGCTGGAGGTGTTTTCCTAATGACCATTCATTTCCCTCCAGATTATCCCTTTAAACCACCCAAGGTTAGTATATCAATTAGGTGTCTATTTATGTAGTTTTCAATTATTTGTAAACTTATATTAAATAATGTTGTAATGTATTTCCCCCTTATTTTGTTGGAATTACTTCCATCTTTTAAAATGTTCATTTATGGAGTGTGATAAAAAATGTGTTTTATTTAGCACCAAATTCTTTTTTATATAAGAACATATATGTGTAGTATGCTATGATATAACTTCAATATTCTTTTGTTCATTCGGATGTATGGTGACGGATTTTTCAGGTTGCGTTTAGGACAAAGGTATTCCATCCAAACATAAATAGTAATGGAAGCATTTGCCTTGATATACTCAAGGAGCAGTGGAGCCCTGCTCTAACCATTTCCAAGGTAGGCTTGTTAACTTATCAGATAGTAAGACACACCTTTGTTTCTTAAACATTATTCTTTAAGTGCCATTTATCCCTTGGTATAAAACATGATGTAGCATTTTTATAAACTGTGTCATATGGTTTTTATTGAACAGGGAATTCACCACTATGCTTAAAAAAAAAAAAAAAGGTATTCACCACCATGATTGGTTAGTAATATTATACTTGTTCATTGAACTTTGTTGAATATCAGTAATAAGTCAACTAATGGGTCTAACCAGCAAATAACACAATAGCTAGAATATCTTGACCCGTCTAGCTGGTGGTCTAATGTATGGCCAAATTGGTTTAACTGGCTATAATTTTTGTCTTGAAGTTTGAATGCCTCATTTTTATCCATATATAAAGTTTGGCAGTTTATCAATTATCATTAATAAGTCAACTAATGAGTCTGACCAACAAATAACATAATAGCTAAAATATCTTAACCAGTCTAGCAGGTGGTCCAGTGCATGGCCAAATTGGTTCAACTGGCTAGAATTTGTGTCTTAAAGTTTGAAGGTCTCCTTTTAATCCATATAAAGTTTGGTGGTTTTCTTGTAATGATTGATTCATATGCAATTTTGAATAATGTGATAAGTTTTGAACTAATCCAATGCAGAAGGTTGAGGAGTTCAAAACATGCAAATTAAAATATGTTTTTTGACATCATGGCTTAATACTTACTTTGCTTTTATGGCTTATGCATCTTTAGGTGTTGCTCTCAATTTGCTCCCTATTGACAGACCCAAATCCAGATGATCCTTTGGTCCCTGAAATTGCCCACATGTACAAAACAGACAGAAACAAGTACGAGTCAACTGCAAGAAACTGGACACAGAAATATGCCATGGGCTAATTAGTTGATAGATATTACGAGGGAGAGCATTTTTTCACTTTCAATGTCTAGGCCTGATAGCCTTTGTATGAATATTTGTGGTCTTCAATTAAGACCCTTCTAGTTTAAGATGGATGGGGAGATATTTCTTCTGTTGTTTGTATTGCAACATGCAAATGCAACTTTTATAACAGTGAAATGTAGCCCAATTAAATGTTTGTCAATATTAAACCTTGTATTGCATATTTATAGAATGTTTGGTTTGCTATATTATTATTCTTTAATAGTAGTTGTGATTTGTGAGTTACCCATCTTGATTGATTTAAGATTTTGTAAAAACTCTTAAAAATTTTAACATTAGTACTTTTTAGTTATTAGCATATTATTTAAAAAGAGAAAAACTAAATTATAGTCTCATCTTTGATAATTATGAATTTATTTCTTTAGAAGGGATTGAACTTTGAAGAGTAACAAAAAACATGTATCATCCTCGTCTTGATTTTTATTTTCCTATTGTTTCTGAAGTATGAATACCATTTTCTTGTTCTATATCAACTTGGAACAACTTGCACATTTCATGTTAGAGATTAGACATCACAGTCCATAGGTCATATCTAGACTTTGAGGATAATGCTCGTCTTGTTGGAATATGAGTATAAGTACAAGTAGTATCATATTTTTTTAAATGGTTATAGGATCGGGAATCTGGTATAAAACTATATTCATATTCATATTCATCATCTTTATATTTTTTATAACTTTTTTTGTTGCATCATATGTATACATAGGTATACCTAAAAATATAAATTACAATATTTAACTATTAACTAATTTATATTTTAAATTGAAATAATAATTAATAACTTAATATATAATTTAGTTTAAAATATATAAGTAAATTAAAATTATAAAAATATTAGTCTATCCATAGGTATACTAAAAAATTAAAAATTATATATCCATCTTTTTTATACCCAAAAACATATACTTATTTTTTGTCTTTTACAAGATAAGGACGGAAAGAATCAAACCGATCCATCTCCCTACCATCTTTATTAGAGATGGTGCATGAGTCAGTTTTTGTTGAACAAATCAAATTTAGTTTCTGTTGAAAAAACTAAATCTATCTCCAGGTTAAACATTTTAATTCCATAGAGTTAATAGAATATGTTCCACCCTTCCCATTTTTTTGTTTTATTCAGACCAATCTCTCTGTATAGTTATTTGTAAAGTCATCACAAAAATATAAATTAAAATAGCTAATGTCTATGAAAAATAAAATGACCTTTGTGAGAGATACCATGATGTTGGTGGGTTTTCAGGAAAAGATGGATGATCTTATGGTGAAATAGAATAGTGAATTGATTAACCTTTTCTCATTAACACTTAGAAGACCCTTTAATCTCCCTATCCCTTTGCACTATGATGAGCATGTTGGGCTCATTATGTATAGAAGATGATATATGACTATAGGTGAATGAATGAATTTTTCTTTTTGCACCTCAATTTTCTTTCATTGGTAGAAAATTCCCCCTGTTCTCTCCTTCCTTTTTGCAAAACCATGCACTCATTAAGCCCTGCAGCCACAAATCATGTGCTCAATATCATCCACAAATCCTGTAAATCCTTGGCTTGACAAATAAATTTTCCCATTAATTGGCACACTTGCAGATTGTTTAATCCATAATATTTGTATGATGGGAGTGAGCAAGAGAGAAGAGGAAAAAGTGAAGAAGGAAAAGAAGGAAAAAGAAGAAGGAAAGGAGTCATGAATAAGGAATGAGTAAAAGTTTTAGAAGTTTAGGTTAGAGAGTAACAAGAATGTGTTGAGATTTTTAAAAATATATTAACCCGTGGGTGTACAAATAGCAATTAGGGGTGTTAAAAAATGCCTTATACATATGGTAAACCCCATATATAAAAACCTAAAATATCATGAAACCCATTAAACACCTAACTGCACATAACAAATCACTCTACCTTATTAATTAGGTTATTGATGATATAAATCTAAATTTAATTCCTGTTGTGGTATTCATCAACAACTTAATCACAAAATTGAGAAATTTACCATATTATATTGCTTAAATATTACTTCGGTTACCTCACATTTTGATTTTGTTTATAAACAGCGAACCTAAGTAATAGTTTTTGGGATTATGATAGATATTAATTTTTTATATTTTATTAATGAGTTTAATTTTTATGTACTATCCGTGTAAAAGAGTTTTATGCAAACGTTAATTATAATTCTTTATTTATATGGTTTCTAAAGTATTAATTGATAAAAATCTAATAAATCTACTAAACATAAGGATTATAATTAAATATTAATGTAAAATTTTTTATAATGATATTAAGTAAGTAATTTTTTTCTTTTTTAATATATAAGTCATATTAATTAGTGACTTGTTTTTTCCATCGTTGACCTAGCTCCTTAACCGAAATTATGATTGGATCTATTTTAAAATTCATTCTCAACCCTCATTTTGAATTATTTTTTCGTCTTTTATACAAGAAATAAGTATCATTTTCACTTAAAAACACTATTTAATCTAAGATCAAGAAAAGTCAATATCATTATTCTTAATTTTCTTAACCTCTAAAGTAACCAACCCAACAAAAAAATTTGTACAACCTCAATCTTCATGCCGCAATTGTGCGTTTGGAATCCTAACCCAAACAATCCACACAGTGTGTGGAATTTATAAAGTATGGCACCACCAAAAGGGACACTAAAAATTATTGCATGAACGTTGCCTCAAATCCAAAGGAGTCAAACATAAAATAATAGTACAATACCTGGTCAAAGTCAGCTTTATCAAGGCATTAAATGTTAGTTGCTGTATTTTTTTATTTTACTTTTATTTTTTATTCTTCTGATAAAATTATAGCCTCTTTGTATTTTTTATAAGACACTTTATTCATAAATCATACAAAATTATAGAGATAATTATATTAGTTTTTAAAATATTATTAATATATTGATTTTATATTCATTAATATTTTAAAAATTAATATATGACATAATATTTTCATATTTAAAAGATGCGAAAGAAAATATTTCTAATAGATTTCTCAAATTGTTTTTAAAAATGAAAATACTCACAATATTTATTAGGGACAAAAATAAGAAAAACAAAAGTTACTACTATGTTGAAATTGTAAAATATTTTATAACTATTAATAATTCCTTCCAAAAAATTGTGTGGAGCAAGTAATTGTTAAGAGAGTCTATGATTGAATAAATGTGGAGATTTTTTTTATAATTAAATTTTAATTGTTAATATGTTAATTTTATTAGTGAAAAAAATCAAAATTATATTTTTTTTTCCACTTTTATTTTTATTTTTATTTTTAATTTTTAAAATTGTTAAATTTGTGTCAATGTTATTGTATTGACGTTGACGGTTAAGTTATAAACATTATTGACACATGAAAAAAATAATTATAATTAATTAAGTCAACAAAAATGACTATACGTGATATTTTTATATTATTATTATGTATTACATTCAGTTCAGGAGAATGCTAATCAGTGCCTAAGGTTTAAGGATAATTAATTGATATTAAATTTAGTAAAAATTGATAGTTAATTGTGTTATAAAATAAATAAATTATGATTTGAATATTCATCAATGTGTTTTTATTTTATTTAAAAAACAAAGATGTGTGTCAATATTTTTAATGATAAACTTAAAAAAATTAAAAATAAATAAAAATAAAAAATAAAAAAATTAAGAATATAAAATAAAAATGTTAAAATTATTTTATTTTTAATTTCAGTACTGTTAAAATGAAAAAATAGTAAAATAACGTTAAAATTATTTTATTTTAAAATTATTTTTTTATTAAATAAAATATCAATAAACACTTAACTGTTTTAGCAAAACCCTTACATTTACCACTTAACAATGAACGTATAAACACAAATTCAATAATTTAAAAAACTAATATCAAAATTTAGAATAAAAATATAATTAAAAAAAGCAAAGAGTAATTAAACCAAAATAAAATTTCCATATAATAAAGAAGTTAATTGGGTCAGTCTTTCGTGTTTCAGGCAATATTGATTATTTCCCAGTATTAAAATGTTAAGAAATATTAAAATAAATGGTAAAACTTACTGCCAAACTAACAAACAAAAAATCCTACTTCTCAAGGGAAGAAATACTAATAATAAAAAGTAACGTAGGTAAACTTTAAGTGAACGTTATCTACAATATTAATAAAATATTTATTTTTAAAATAAAATAATTTTAAAAATTAATGCACTTCTTTCTGGTAAAGTAAGAAGTAAAGACAAACAAAGAAAAAAACACAGACTACATTAAGAATCAATATTTATTTTTTTTTTATGGTAAGCAAAATAAAACATGGAAGACTCTTTTATTCAACATTGTTAATCTCACAAGGAATGGTCTTTTGCACCACATGCCAATGTTGATGTAACAATCTCCTAATATATTTTGCTTACATCTTCATGCTTGTGCACTCTAATATCCTTTTTCTACCCATTCTCCCAACACAACTTCATGTTATGATGTTAATTAAATAACTTTTGCCATCAAGTAACTTATCGTGTTATGAAAAGTACCAAAGGTATAATTCTATGTAATTTTAAAGATAAACTGTGTCTTTAATATTTTATAATTTTATTTAAAATAATTTATGACATTAAACAAGTTAATAAATTATTAAAAATACAATAAGAATCGGCTTAACATATTTTTAAGTCTAAAACAAATCTTAAAGTAAAACATTCTTTTAAAACATAAAGCAAGTTTGTTTAAACTAATAATAATATTTTATTATATTAATTTGGATAAGGTTAATATGATTATCAAAATCGCGAGTTAACTCGTAAAATCGTATAACTTTATGAGTCTTAAACGAGTTAAATCACAGTAAAATAAAAAAGTAATAAACTCGGTAAAATCGGAGTAAACTTGTGAATAAAATTCTTAGGTGATATTTTTCTATGTTGACTCTAATTTTGAGTGTTTTGAATATAATTTGTTCTTATGTCTAAAATTTTTTTGAAATTTTAAGTGTTTCAACTTTAATATCTACCTATTTGAAGTAATTTAAATTTATTATGTGCATTTAAAATTATTATGCATTGAAAACTTTCAATTTTTATGTGATTTATAGTCATATCTTTAATGAAGTAAATTCATACGATTTTATGAGTCGAGTTTATGAGGAGAGTTTAATACACTCTTATGAGTTTAGTTAAAGTCTCGATCTTGATAACCTTGAAGATTAACATTAATTTGATAAGATTAATATAATAAAAAACCAATGTTTAATATAGTCAATTAATAAATATTTTTATTAATTAAAACTAATAAATAATTGTGTTTTAAATAAAAATTATAAAATTACAAAATAATAAAAGTATTAACATTAACTATTTTATTTTTAAAAGACCTAAAGCAAGATCTTTATTTTATTAGTACCAGAGTCGGTCCTAAATATAGTTTACTGCAAAATATCAGTGGATAATCCTCTTAGCTTATTAATATTATTGTCACGTCATTATGTTTCAGTTAATATAACATTTTTCTCAAGGCTAAAATAAAAAAATATTATTTTTAAAGATCAAAATATTTTTTGTAAGCAAATAAAAATAATAATCTTTGCAAATTGGTATTGCCAACAAGTGGGAATAGAACAGGGTCCTAAAAATCTGCTTCGTTAATTTCTAACCCAAATTCCGAATCTCAATTTCGTGTACTTGTTGTGCCTTTGTCTCTTAACGAGTGTGTGAGGACAAATTCACAATGTTCAGTTCAATATAATAAGCTTTGGAGTCAACGTTCTCCATAAATATATAGGATTACAAAACTAAAAAAATTGAATACATTTTTCATAACCTAAAATTTGTTTTTCTATATACTAATTCATATAAAGTTTTTATATTAGTTTCTCGAAGAACTTAATTTTAACTTATGTATAAGTTATGTTTTAAACGTAAAAATTATTTTATTTTTCCTTATGATATATGTTATCCACACAAAGCTTAGTTTTATCTCTTTTATTATTTAAGTAATAAATAAGAGTATCATTTACAATTTTTAGAATTTATTGTTGGTTTAATTCATTTCTAAAACCTTTATATATAATAGAACAAATTACAACATCTCTCAATATAATTTTTTCATTAATAAATAGAATAAATTACAATGACATCCACTCAACTTTTATCACATTATATATAATTTTATTTTTTTTTCTCTATACTAATAGTTTAAAACATTATATTAACACTTTATATATATATATATATATATATATATATATATATATATTTAAAAAAACACTGTCACCTCTTTCAATCTTACACTAATACCTCTCAAAATAAAGATTAAAATAATTAATTAAAAAAATACATTAATTATATAACTAGTTGAACATTTTAAATATAGAATAGGTGATCAAATATGCAATAACAATTTTTTTTGGATATGCTTTTATATTAACGTAAAATTCGACTCGAGTTTAAATTTAAGTCAATTCGAAAAGTAAACCTCTATGGTGGTTATCCTTTACTTATATAAACTAGTAACTAGTGAAGTTCATTTGATAGAAAACTAGCTTGGACTTTAAACAAACTAGAACAAGACAAAGAACCTTTGTGTTGAGTAGTCCCTCTTAAGATAAAGTTTCTAAATGATAATAAATTGTGAAGAATTTAATTCTAAGGCAGCGTTTGTTTTATGGATAATTTATTTATTTTAGGAATATTATTTTTTGAAACATAATATGAGAATTTTATTTTATATAGGTTTTAAAAAGTATTTGGTTAATTATTCGATTAGAATTTTTTAAATTTCCAGAAATAATTTAAACATGTGTTTGATTAATTATTTTGTTTAGGAAATATATATATATATATATATATATATTATAAAAAAAGAAAGAATGTTTGATTTTTACTCATGAAGAGAGATTCCTATTACATGGGAATAAATTATCCCTACCTCCTTGTTTGAGAATAAGGTAACAAGGTTTTGTTTGATATAACTTATTTTTAAGAATAAATAAAAAATAAATCTTACAAAAATAAATATGAATTATTTTTTTTTTTTTTATTTTCATTGTTAACATTTGATAATTTTTTTCCTTTTTGATTGTCTAATGAAAATATGTTAAACAAAATTTATTTACAAAATTAACATATGTAAAATAATTAACAAATTATTTACATTGGTAAGATAAGCTCCTAAAAAAATTCTAAAACTTTTTCTTTTAAGGTGAATAATTTAAAAATAAGTTAAGCTAAACAATACCTACTTTTAAGCAATAATGTTAGTTAAGCAACTCTGGTAGCCTAGTGACTTATCACCTTATTAAGAAGTGTGAAGAAAATAATAACAGACATGACAAAAGATATGAAGTAGAAGTTGAAATACTTTTTGTTATAGAAATATTTTAAATTTTAATGTATGTGTTAGGATATGTATATGTACACAAAGCTAGATCTTTTGAGAAGGTTGAGAGTATGGATTGACTGAGATGATAAACTATGTTTTAAGTATGTTATAATGTCTGAAATTATGTTTTAATGGAGAAATGGCATGTTATGCATATGTTTAGTGTCGGTGTGAGTTATGTTTTGGTTATGTTTTGACTGCGAAAAGACATGTAATGTATCTGCGTAGATAATATGTTAGGAATTTGTTAAGTGAAATAGAGTATGTTTATGTATGATTGAACTGTTTGAAGCAGGTTTGAATAATTATGTAGCAGAGGTTCTGCTATCTGTAGGGTATCACTTGTAATATCTCAAATTTATTTATACTAATTAAACTATTAATGCTCAACTATCTAATTCACTTTTCATACCAATTATAATTCAAAATACTGAGATATAAAATTTTTATTACATTACACGCCATATTATAACATACATGACAATAATTCCAAAGTTTAAAACAAAGTATAATATATTAAACACAACAATAGCTCGCCCAACGAACCTTGTTGTCCGACGGGACCTAAGCTAGCTCATCCAGCAGCAGTTGTTGCCCAACGAGGATGTAACACCCTATTTTTTTTAAAATCAATTATTTGTATATATTTCTGTAAATAAAAAGTATTAATAAAATAAAATTGAGATTAATCAAAAAATATATATATATATATATATATGTGTTCTAAATACTTTAGTTAAGATTAATTAAGAGATTATTAATAGAATTAATTCTATGTTTTGTAGAAAACTTTGATATTAGTTTCATTTTGATATGTGAACATAACATGGTGTGTGTCGTGTGTAGACGTGTGAGCGTGTGTGAGTGTGTATGTGTTAAACTAAACCTTGAGCAATCAAGCGATTACCAATCACAATTGATTGGAATCAAACTAGAAAGAAAGACCATAACTTCATAAAAAAAAAGTTCAAATCTTGTATAGATAAAGATCTATAAGTTTCTATAAAATTCTACACTATTAACACCTAAAACGTGGCAAAAGATTATTGAAAATTGACACATGCTATAAAAAAATTTTGGTCCTGAATCTATCCTAAGTGGCAAGCAAAATCTTCACTTTTAATTAACAATAAATGATGTTGGGAGAACTGAAGGAAATCAGGAGAAAATACATTAAAAATATTACAAAGTAGAAAGGCGGTAGAATAGCTTATAGATAGCAAGAGTTTTCTTCAGCTCAAAGTCAAGAGAAAACTTGGGAGAAGAGAGCTTCAAACTTAAGAGAAAAAAAGGAAAAAAAAGAAGAAAGAGTCGAAAAGAAGAAATCAAAGAAAAGATTTAGGAGAAATTTAACAAGTTTTGAAAAATAGGTATGAGTCTTATATTAGATTTTATTCATGAAGCTTAAATTGTATTTTAATGTAGACTAAATTTCTATGATTATATTAACTTTAGAGATTCTAGGTTATAATATATGAATTTTAAAATTTTTTATGGATTTAGATTACTTTTAGTATAGATCTTGGTCTAGGTTTAGTTCTGATTATATTGATTTTGATGTTGATTATAAGTAAAAATTATTTGTGCAAGAGAAGAATATGAGGGTAATTAAAGTGTATATATATATATATATAAATATAAATTTAAGGCCTACAAGTTTCAAAAATAGGAAGAATTATAAAATGAAATAACTAGAACTATAACATCCAAAAATATGTGATTTACATTAAAAAAACTCTTATTTTAAATCACAAAGTTCACATATATTAAGAAGATTATATAATTAGTTTTAAGTAATTAATATTATTATATAATTGAGTTCAAATTAGAAATAATGTAATTTCTAATATCTAAGAATTCTTAGAGATGAATGATTTGGATATTAGAATTGTTTATTTTATTTTGAATTGTTCAATTTGTACTCCTATTGTAATCTGAATGATGCACTGAGCATTTTGCATCATAGTGCATCATATAACTTTGAGTTAAAATATTTTTCGGGAGAAAAATAATGAATATTTGCAAACTTGATTTTATATGAATTACTGTCAAGGACAATTGACAGTAAAATACGAAAATGATTTTGAAATAATATTTTCGAAAAATAAAATTCACTATCAAGAAAGAATAATACATGAGATTGAGAAAAAGAATGAGAAGATCTTGGTGGTAACGAAACCTATTTATTTGAATATCTTGTTATTCTTGATAATGAATGAGGTTTGAGCTGAGTTGATATACAAGATCATATGGTCTAAGGAGTGTCGGTGACAATTCCATGTATGATTAGTTCTTATTGGCTCTGTATCATGGTGAATTTCTGGGTACACTGATATCTTCTCACTTCTGTATATCGATTCAGTCTAGTGTGGTGTTGTCGAATCACCGAACAGGGTGATGATAAGTTTTGACTTCACTAGACACTCAAAAGGGGAAATCTCCATAGAGTATCGAGTCAAAATGATTTTCAAAATACTTTTCAGTCAAAAATTGCATTTCATAAGCATTTTGCATTTGTTGTAGATTATTTGGTAGTGATGTTTAGACTATTTGTTATTTGACTAATGTTGTAAACATGGTTGCTTATTTAAATTCATAAATAAAATTAAATATTTGATTGATACTCAAGCAAAATGTCTTATACATATTTTCCCTAAATCTTAGGTGTTTGATTATACTGGAAATGAGCAAAGGGCTTACCAAAGATGTTTGATGCAACTAGAGCATTAGGATTTAGTGAAATGTTTTAGGTGTCATTATGTAATAAAATTACCATTTTGTAGAATATGATTATTATAATTATTTGCAACTTGAACTACTAAATACTTATTAGTATCTTTAGTATTAATCTAATAATTATTTTTATATAAATTATTTCAATTTAATAATTAATAATATTTTATTTAAGTATAATAATTAAGAAAATAAAGAAATAAATGAAATTTTAAAGGGGTTACAAAGGACCCTGCATCAAATTGTCCTAGTAATAGGGATTTCGCTTAGCGAGATAGGTTACTGGGTGAAAACACTATTTAATTCTAAATAGAGAGCAATTTTTGCTGAGTAAGACCTCTCGTCGGATGTAAATCCCACCTAAATTCAACCTGAAACAACTTTGTGTTGGGTGAGACATTTTGCTGGACACAAAGTTGGGATATCCATCTACTAGAGACAAATCTTGCTAGGTGGAACCACCACCCAGTGAGGCTATGTAGAATGCCAAAAGTCCAGTTCCATAATCACAACATACATCACGTAACTCAATGATTTCATCCTTACAACTTCCTAATATAAACACATTACTATAATATACATGTAAACTAGATCTAATAGCATGACAAACATGCATTTCAACTGATTCCAAAACACTCACATATCTAGTGTATGTATATATATATATATATATATATATATATATATATATATATATATATATATATATACTTTACTCATATACTTAGTTCTTAGACATCACTATCCACACATTTCAAGTATTACATATTCTTCAAGCATTACATAATGCTAACAACAAAACATAAATTCCTTCAACTTAGACCATAACTCAACTTAATTTGCATTTACAAGTACAAAATGAAATCTCCAACTCTTGAGAAATCTGCATACTTCTTAGTCCAGTTCTTCTTGCCTTTAAACCACACTACTGCCCTTTTCTCCCTTGCATATATCATGCATAAATCACAAACAATGCAAGGATAATATTATCAAAATCAAACTAAGCATAACACATAAAAGGTTACACAACATCATTAATCAATACAATCCATACATATCCACTAAAAGCAAACAACAACAGTCATGTTCCCCTAAACATAAGTCATCACAACATCAAAATCAAACATAAGTCATCACAATATACAAATGGTGTTTTTTAGAAAGACTTTATTGAGTAGAACACCAAGACGACTAAAGACCTCTCACAATTGGAGTGTAGAGTCTAAGTAACCGTTCTGACAACCAACTGAAGTCAGTAGCATACTTATCCAACACTATTGCTTAGAGTCTGTTTGACCGTTATGACTCACAATTATTGTACAAGTATATTACTTAGGTATCCCTAATGTATGACTACAAGTGTACTTCCAACAGTGGAGTACTTACATTGGAGTAATGGAACCATAATGTAAGACTACAGGTGTACTCCCTAATAGAGAATACTTACATCAACCTTATTGGTGTCACTAACTCAATACACAACACCCATATTATCAACATATGGGCCACAACCAAGGTTAAGTTACCACCTGTAACCGTCCGCATTTAACAAGTTCAACAACATCTCATCATCATATTAACAACTAATATCAAATTCATCAATATTCCCGAAGAACAACATTTCCAATATCAACACTATCGATACAACTAATTTCATGTAATATATAACAACACTTCAATTCATCCACTTCATCAAAATCAACATAAAACTTCAATTTATCATCAATAACATCAATCATCATCACATAAACAACTTTACATAAAAATCAAGCTCGGTTGAAAACCTTAATCAATTACATTTCAACAACCTCACAACCTCAAAATCATGATTCTTCAACTTAAAAGCATAAATTTAGCTTCACTTACCAATTTCTTCCTTTAAAAGTTGACTCAAACAAAAAGGTCAAAGAAATTCCCAGAATTATGATAGAAAAACTCAAATTTAACAAGAACCTAAGAAAATTAGAATTTTTAAAGGAATTCTCTTTTCAATGGGAAGGACAAGATCGAAAACCAACGAAAAAATGTTCAAAAAGCTACGACAAGACATACATATATTGATCACTACTTTGATTCAAGAGCAATTGAAGAGACCACGTCCAATTCTAAAAATCAGAGCTTGACCATGCAAGATAAACTTCCTATGGCCAAGAGAGAGAAAATAGAGGAGAAATAAATCATATTGAGGAAGAAGAAAAAGCTTTTGGAGGAGAGAGAAAAAGTTCTCATATATATATATATATATATATATATATATATATATATATATATACATCACTGAGAATGTATTTAGTAAAATTAGTTTGCGAAATGCAACCCTTTCAAATAACAGACTTTCTAAAAACTTTTTGAAACTCAACTAAAACCTTTCAAAATAAAATATAGTAATTATTCTCATCTCTCCATCTTTCCATCATCAACCGAATACAACAACATAGTATCATCATAAGTAATAAATCCATCAATCTCAAATCAATTAGTAATTTAAGTAAAAATTTACATTTAATTATTTTCACTATTTATTCTATGAATTTATAACCTATTAAATAAATGAGTTCTTACATTGTTGGGCAGCGAGTCTCGCCCAAAGAGCTTAAGCCTTTGTTAGGCCTATATTTCAACTTTATGCCAACACAAAGTTGTCTTTGATTGGAATTAAGTGAGATTTGTGTCTAACGAGAAGTCTCGCTCAATATAAATTACTACTGTGTGTCCGTTAACATTTGATATTTAATAGTCAACATCAATTTTACAATGACGAAACACAAATTTAATAATTTTAAAAGTTGAAAAATGATGTCATGAATTAAAAGTTGGGAGACGATTTTTAAAAAATAAAAAAAAATAGAGGATATAAAGCATAATAATTAAATTTAGTAAAATATGAATAAATTTTAACTTTTTTATCTTATTTAATAATATATTCTAAAAATATTTTTAAATTAATTAAAATTATATTTTCAAAAACAGGGATTTTTTAAAATAAAATCTAAAGTTCAAGTGAACGTGATACATGATTGAAAAATATATCCATCAAAGCAGGATGACCAAATGCCTATGTGACATTTCTTATTTTGTTTTTTTCTTTCTAATAAGAAATAAATACAGTGTCTCAGCTTTTAGAACAAAAGTACACCTATAACATATGACATTGTGTGTGAATGCAGCAAACTTAAGTGCAGCAAATTGAGGTAGCATTAAAGAACGCACGTGGCACATGAAAAGAAAGAAAAACAAAATGAAACACAACAGAAGTTATCTTGATGTTCTTAGGATTTGTGTTTATTAATTTGCTAGCTGTTTGATTTATTTAATATAGAAAAACCTTTCTTATATATGTTTTTTTTTTCTTGAATATGTTAAGATTGTGGTTTTTTTTAGTTTTCTCGTATCTCATATAGAACGTACTAATAGTTTGAGGTATTGAGATTCATATAACAGATGATTTTTTATATACATAAATCAGATGTCAAATCTGACCCGTGTTTAAAGAGTATGATTATCTATTAATCATAATATATTGTCAATTTATAGTGTACGATTTGTCATAATTCCATTTGGATATCTTATATAATATCCAAGTTGAAAGAAATTTTTAGTGAGAATAAAAAGAAATTGGTTATTATAAGATAAAGAATATTTAACTCTACTCCTTTCTTTTTTTTATTTGACTATTTGTGATTAACACATATATACTCTACAAGTGTCTGAAAAATTATATTTATAAGTATCTTTCTCTTTTCTTTAATTTGTTCAGTTATATCAAACTTGTAAGGGTCATGTGATTGAAAATTTATGAACGTACAATACAAAACAAAAACCAACATCTCTTCCTTCGAAGAGAAGCTTGTGGACTCGTTTATCAGTGAAAGAATAAAATTTAAATATCATTGAATGTTAGTATCATTAATTATTAATTTTAAATTAATTTGAATCTCATTACCTGCATGCAAACTTTTGTTTAAATTTTGCTTCCATGGAAATGCGAGCTAAGTTGTTTGATCACAAACACCAAACACAAATATTAAAGACATGATACTAAAGCTTCAAAGTTCTGTGACAAATGGCCCTTCTTTTTAGAATAGATCTTGTAGTTTCATTACTTTATGTTTTTGGAGTTATTACGTACGGAAACATAAGGGTTATTATTAATAAGAGCTACAAAGGCATGTATTATGATATATATATATATATATAATTAACATATAATTTCTTAAAATAAAACACACATAACTAGCACATTATTTTTTCCTTGTTGCCATAATGCGTGCCATCTTTATCATTTCGAATATAAAATGTATTTCTTTTTATTTTAATTTTGGACTTAATATAAATTTGTCATTACCATCCATATTGTAAAAAAGAAGAAACAATCATATTCCAAAGTTCACAAGTCACAAGAGCACAAGCAGATCGATCATGGGAAGTAGGGTTATGTATAATTTTAAAAAAATTCATATGTTAATGTAATTCAGTATTTGTCATTATACATATTTACTACTCACAGTAAATATTTAAATGAAATTATGCAAGTTGTACCATAGCTGGTTTAGAATAGTATTGAACATTTAAGAGCATGCTATGTCGATTACACTCAAATCAAGGGTATCCATGGTCACAGAAACATTTGTTTAACTAGTTTAACATTATTAACAGTGATTAATTACTCCTCTCTTAAGCTTAAAACATAAATCATCTTGGACTTGATGCTCATTGACTTGTGCCCTCAACTAATTCAGTGTTACACTAAAAAAGGAAATAATATTTACCACAAATAAAGGGGAAATATATTTAGAATTACAGAACGTTAGGTGAGGTGTTGTGGTTAATTAATACGATATAATGTGTCTTTGTTTCCCATTACATAATTAATTTTAGATTTAGAATAAGAGTATGTTTGTTTAAAATTATTTTTTGAAAGAATATTTTTTAAAAAATAATAGTTATAAAATTTTTAAAATATTTATTTAAACTTTTTTCAAGAAACAGAATAAAAAAATAATCAGTTTTTTGTTTTTTTAAAAAACAACTTAAAACTACTTCTCAAAAATATAGTTAGAAAAGACAAAAAATCTTTAAAAAATGTGAACCTTTAATTTGTTGTCACGTCCGAACTGAAAGTAAATTTTTATGGTGGTAATAAAACGAAAATTAACTTCTGCCTGATTATACTAGAATCTCTAAAATAAAATCAGTTTTTTAATAATTTAAAAAAATATTTTTTAAACACAAACAAATTGACCCTGCTTAATTTTTTATAAAATTTTATATATTTGATTTCGTGTTGTATAAGAATCTATAATTGATTTTAAGTTCGAAATCAATTATTATCAGATGAACCAATTCACAGTAAATTTTACTTAAATAAAAAATTTATAATGAATTTAATTATAATTTGTTTTTATAATAAAACACTTAAGTATAAATAACATCATCTTAAAAATTGATTTTATAAAATTAATTTCTAGAGATGACATAGGTTGGTTTAGATTGGATTTGTTATTTTTTTTATCCAACTCGATTAAATTTTATAGGATCAATTTAGATTGAATTTCTCTTTTTCTTTTCTTCAATTCAAAACATGTTAGATTGATTTGGATTTGATGATTAGATTTGTCATTTGAAAATGAAATTTAAAAACAACATTTTAAACTTAATACAATATATCAAACTAAGTGTTCCTAATAAGTATTGTTATTATAAACAAACTACATAGGGTGAAGGAAGCATTATGTCAATGAAAACTTCCTAAATATTTAATTTATAAGAGAAATTTCTTAAAAGACAAATATGCAATAGAATATGTGCTTATCGAAACAAAAAGATGAGTTTTTTTTTTTTTTGGGAAGTTGTTTGGTTGATCGTTAAGAATCGTGGTGGAAGAGAGTTCTCTCAGGCATTAAGTGTACATAGAAATCTTGGTACCTTGGAGTTAGGGGTGGTAAAACAGGACAAGTCAAACGGGTTGAGCTAGTGTTAACCCGTCCGTTCTTGTTGGTTCACTCCACCTAACCCGCCAATGTAGCAGGCTAAAGGCGAGGCGGGTGGACTGACCTGCTAACCCATCAATGTTATATTTTATTTTTTAAAAAAATATTATATTTATGTAAATTAAAAAATAATTATAATAATTACAATATAAAATAAATTATTTAGTAGAATTTATAAAAATGATTTTGTTAAGAAAATAAAATAAACTTTGTCATGAATTTATTTATCATTTATTTTTATAAAAGTATAATATTGTCAAAAAAATAAAATTAATTATATAATGTTTAATTTTTGTAATTTTTCTATTTATTTTTGTAAAATTATGATCATTTTGAGAAAATAAAAATTTATTTTTAAATGAAATTTGATATCATTTTTTACAAAAAATTAAAATTTTGGCGAGCCAATTTGCTAACCTCTATAAAAATGGTTGTCAACCCATTTCGACCCATTTTTTGTGAGTCAGACATGGTAGACCAACCCATTTCGACCCATTTTTTGTGAGTCAAAGACATGGTAGACCAAAATGGAAGGGTTAACTCCTTTCGCTACCCCTAGTTAAAATGTAGTACATATAACAAGGAGAATAGAAGAGGTGAACGATATTGATCTTTAATAAAATTTCTTGAATGTTCGTATATTAAAAAAAGGAATACAAATATTATAAATTTTTATTTTCACGGATAAATTTTAAGTTTTATTAATTACATTCAAAATCAATTTTGTTAACCCTCGTCCAGATAAGGTAAAAAGAGACAAAATTCATGTTAATAGTGATCTAATAATTTCGTATAAACATTTAATTTATCTAATAACAAATTTATATAAATTCAAGTATATTCTAGTTGAGAGATTTAAATACTAATAATTTTTCTAAATACTGTGTCATCCATTTCGCCAGAAGCTAGCATCTATTAACGTATACTTTTTTTTTAGAGGACTAACGTATACTGCTTGATGCTTATAAAAAAAAAAAACGTATACTCTTTGATACATATAAACTCGATAATCAAACTTTTAATCACAAGCTTAAGTAATATAATTATTTGTAAATTATATCACATTAACTATGTTAATAATATAAGTATTTATCATTTTTTAACATAAATATTTATCTAATAAGATATAATATTTTTTATTTGGATAAAAATTCAAAACAACAGTATGTGGTTTAAAACAACTCACTTATCAATTGAGCTAGACCTTGACCTAATGAAAGATAATATATGACGCAAATTTATGTTGCTTATTATAATTTAGTTTACGTAAGGTATTGCTTCATAAGATGTAAGGAACTATTTTTTTTCTTTTTCATATATGCACTGAAATGATCTCAAAATTGGTGTGAAGCGTATTAGACTATTGGTTTAACACCCATAGGCCATAGGAATTTTTTACAGAAAAGAGAGAATAATAAAATATTTGGTTTAGTTTAATTACAAGTTGAACTTAGCCCTCATTTTTCGATTTTGGTGTTATAACTGGCTTGGTGCCTGTCATGGTCTAATTCACTTGGCTCAATGTAAATTACATGGAGAGAGAGATATAGAGAGAGGACCTTGGTCCTTGGACAACATTGATTTTTGTCTTTTGATGATCCATATAGTTGGATTTTTTATATACACTTATGGTGTAAAGAAAGTTTTACACTATCATCCCATTACAGTTTAATATATTGTTATATCATTCTTAATTTTAATTTTTAATAAAATTATAATTGAAAATCTTTCCATTAAAAAAATTAATATATTAACAATTAACAATTAATATTTAGTTTATAAAAAAAATAAAATTATGATTGAATGAAAAAATTTTAAAAGTGTGATTGGTTGTCAGTATAAAATTTCTTTACATCAACAATGTATACTTATTATTCTCTAAATAGTATATCAAATGTCCAATGCATTCTTGCTAAACAAGCGCCCAATACTATTTACAAAAATTAGTGTTCATACACTAGGTATCTTGGTTTTTTTAGCACAAAAGTAGCATATATAATTGATCCAACAAATTGTAAAAGATTTAAATATATTACACTACAATAACCGATCTATCCCTATCTATAGATTAAGCAGTACTAACAAAAAACAATTAGATACAAAATAAAGGATGAGGAAAAAATACTCCAAAAGGCACCCCAACCTTATATGTCATCCCACCCCAAGATAAAACTTTAATCCTTTCAATAATATCTTGATTTCACATTTAGGAAGAATGACTTTGGCCTTGAGACACTGCAATCCACACCCTAAAGCGCCTCTATAAAATCTAAGGGTCCAGGGGGCCGTGAAACATTCCACCCCCAATAAAATATAGCATTGGCAAGTCAATAATTTGTTTTCAAGATGCGGCCAATCAGGCCACGCCCCTACATCCACCTACTTGATCAAGATCGGGCAAGATTTCGTGTTGTTATGTGTTAGAGGGACCACATTGGCACCAACACGTTCGTTCAGGGCATTACCAACAAGCAATGCCCCTACATCTTCCACACTTGACTAGAACCGACCAAGATTCCACGTTTACGAAGAACGATGTTGGTTTTGGGCCAGGTGAGCCACACCCCAAAGCACCTCAAGAAAATCCTACAATCTAAAGGGCATAAGGCACTCCACCCCTGATAATAACCACATTGGTAAAGCCAAGAAGTTGTCTTCAAATTGTTGCTTTGTTGGCCATAACCTTATATCCGCCTACTTGACCAAGGAGTGACTAAGATTCTACGTTTAGGAAAAACGACCTTGGTCTTGGGACACGATGAGCTACACCCCAACGCATCTCTAGAAAATCCAAGGGTTCATGGGGGCGTGAGGCGCTCCACCCCCCATAAAATATAACATTAGCGAGCCAACACTTATTTTAAGAAATTATGTGATTGAATTATTGCTTATCGACTTTGTTTTTAAACTTTAGTTTAATTGTTATTTTTATATTGATACTTTATGCATATTATAATAACCAACAAGTAACTTGTGCATACGCACAGAAGGGCATTCAGTCAAATATATAATTAACAAAATTTTAGATGTACTTTTTATCATATTTTTTTATTGTTTATTATGATGCTCCTCCAACATTCAACTTCATAAATTGATCATCTTGAATGATTTATGATTTCATTTTATAAATATTCTTTCTAATTTGTTGTTTTTTAACACCATTCCTTCAACTCATCAAGTAATGAAGTTCGGATGTGTTTTTTTCTATGCTTCTCATAACAACCATGTACAAATATTTATTTTGTATGTCAAAATAATTTTTTTACAATAGTCTGATACCTTAAAAAACTAATTAGTAACTATAACTGAACTATGTATAAACTAATTTATACTAATAATCTGACACCTTAAAAAGCTAAATATTAGATAGAACACTCAAAGTTTATTACTTCATTTCAATAATGATTTATTACCATTTAAAAGAACTTGACAAAATTGAGACATCTTTTGGCAAAAATCATAAAACTTTACTTGATAACATGATAAAGTAGTAGTTTTGGCTAGAAAACTAAACTTGATTTTTCTAATTGTATTAAATTGATTTAAATCAAATTTATTTTTCTACTTTCCCGTTCTACCTTATTTTTTTGTCCATGTAATATGTGGTTAAAGCAAGTCACAATCAAATTTGAAGATACAAAAAGACAAATAGTAAGGACTGTTATATTTAAATAAATATTATGTAATTTAACTTACAAGCTATGAATCCCTGTAAGCTTGGTAGCTTGGTACAATTTAATATATTGGCATAAGACAAAGAGTAATAGTTTTTTAATTAGGCAGACAAAGAGTAATAATAATCTAATTAATTGTATCTTTGGTCCAAAAGTATTTAATTGAAGAATAATCATATATCATATAGGTGAGGTGTTGTAAGTGATGTGAGACTATAAAAGTATTCAACTAATTACAAAATAAATGCAACATCATAGCTATCTTTCAATTGTAGATATATTTTTTCTTCAATTAATTAAGTACCTTGCTTTTATGAGATAGTTATGCAACATCTCCTTACACTTGAATATAATGTCAAACACTATAGCAAATACATCTTACCAAAAGATTGTAGATATTGGAACAATATATAAGCTGCTTTGAAATCCAATTAATGATAAAAAAAACATTTAAGATATTGGTATGAGTTGGTTAAATTTAATTAGAATTTTTATCAATTGCATATAATTTTTATGAGTTAGTATGAATTTATACAATTTTTATGATTGTTAGATTTAATTGGTATGAGTAGTGAGTATATGAAAACTTTATAAATATCTTTTGGGAAATTTCATTTGCTATGGACAACGGTGAGTTATTAACAGTTTTTTATCATTTTATAAGTTATTATAATTGATAGTTTATAAGTTATTGACAGTTTTTCTATAATTTTTTTATCTATTTCTCTATTTTTGTCTTTATTTTCTTTTTTTTGTAAATTTTTGTAATATAAATTATTTTACATTTATCTTTTTTCAAAAAAAGTTATGTAGGTTTATATATAATGATTTTGTAAAAGATGTGCACCAATTTATTCCAATATGAATCATATGCTAAAGTGAAAAATATCTTGAAATAAATATTTAATTACTATAATTTCTAAATAATTTTAAAATAGATCCAATGAAAAATTTAAAAAATAAAATTTTAAAAATTTATTCTAAATCCTTTTAGTTTCAGTAGTCATATTTTATGTATTTAACATTATATTATATTTTATATTTATATATTTTTATTACAGTAATGTGTTACCACTTGTTATAAAATCTGACAATATCTATATATTTCTTTGTCAATTTTTTTTCTTTTTTTCATGAATAAGTTATTTGCATGAAAGTTTTATTACAACAAAAAAAATTTACAGGATAGGAATATCAATTCACATATCAACTGAACTCACACAAATCAGCTGGAAAGACATTGATACTTATTTTTCTACTCTCAAATGAGAAAATATTCATATTAAAATATAAACAAGTTTAAGTTTTAAACAACATTGAATCGGTTAACATCAAAATAAGAAGTTATTTTGGTAGTTAGCAAACAAAATAATATGCTAATATTCCTATTGACTGCCAGACACATAGAACATTCCACCTTCTATGTTGAAATAAAAATAGGTTCAACATTCTTGTAAGTATCATTAAGAAAACTACTTTCATTAATTCTTTGAGTCCTGGAATAAAAATTCATTAGAGAGATTTTAACATGGTAACCTCTTGGTTGGAGTAATAATCAATAGCTAATAATAACCTCTGCCGCAAAAAGAATAAATTAAGTAAATCATTGAAGTAAAATAAACATCGGAATTAAAATTATGTGTCCATTTAAAATGAATCCTGTTACAAAGTGACATTTTAGGATCATTTTAATATAAAACTAACATAGTAGCAACCAAAACAATTAATTCATGCTAAAACCACATTTATACCTAAACTGGATTTATCCACTCCCTTATATATTTAATGAAACTGGAATCATTAGATACATTCATGATAGAAAAATTTTTCACCTTGGCTTGCACCTTGATTCTTAAGGTCAATGTACATCTAACATTTTCTCTAACAGATCACGATATACATTAAGATCATCTTCACCCTCCTAATAAATTCAATCGACATATATGTAAGTTAAATGCCTCTCAAAACTGCCGATAGACAGTAAAATCAACAAAAATCCATAAATGGAATAAAAATATTATATCTACTAACAAACCCTTTGTGTATTCCCTTTGAACTATGTCACGAAAATTAATAAAAGATAATACATTGGACGGAATATCAAGAAGATATTGTTGCTTAACAGATCTTTCACCAGTAAAAATCAGTTTGTACCAATGATCACAAACTTGAAATTGTTATTCATTCAACACTACCTTAAAGTTGTGCATTATATAATTTCACGAAAATTCATAAAAGAGAATACATTAGATGGGATGTCAGGAAGATGTTGTTCCTCAGCAGATGTTTCACCAGTAAAAATAAATTTGTACCAATGATCACAGACATTAAATTGTCCTTCATTCAACACTACCTTAAAGTTGTGCATGATATAAAATTTTTTTTCTTTTAACTGATTCTTCCATTTCAGCAACTCTTATTTCTTAATTACCACTTCTACTTTATCTCCCTATTAAAGGCAATAACTGCTATGAATTGCTTTCATTTAAAACAACAGAAACAATCAAGGATAATTCTATTTACATAAAGATTAAATAAAAAATCAAAATGATACCTTTGTGTCCATGATAACCATTCGAAGAAAATCTCGATTCGCAACTGACCAAATATTTGTTATTCGAAGAGCAACCTTCAGAGTCTCTTTTTGCTATCAATCTCTTTAATCATATCCAATTTACATGTCATTGCCCAAACTACATGATTTTTTTATTCAAAATACTTCAATCAATTTAAGGAAAGAATAAATTGAAATCATGTAGTAACAACAACTATCAAAGTAAAATTGATAGTACAATGTCATAGATATAAAAAACAATTGAGAACCTAGCATAGCAGATAGAATAGATCTTTTCATCACCAAGATGTAGGTAACAATCACTTCTGCATTGTCATTTAAGTTAACAATTAAGAGCTGATTAAATAAATTGACATAAACCACTGAATTAAAAACAATTTCAAATTAAACCTTTTAATAATACATAAAAAATAAAAGATATAAAAAACATGGAATTAATAAGGTTCCAAATCCCAAAGTTGTTTAATAGATCATATATGGAATGTATTTAGTCTGAATGATGTTTATTGTGTCAAATAATTTGGAATTTATTTTTTGCGATTGTTAATGTTATTATTGTCTGAGAAAAAATAACATGTGAAAAAATTACTTTAACACCACACTAATTTGGTTAAATTTTTTTTTCAACAAAGTGTAACCTTTATAAATTGCTAAACAAAAAATCAAATGAACTCAAACCCACAACTCGGAATATAAACAATTATCCCTAGGAAAATTCTAGGAAGAGGACTTTCAGTTTTGCACTTCTACTGCTTGTCTTTGACACCTCAAACTATACCCAAAATCAAAAGAAAAAAAATGTGTAAGAGGCAAAGAATAAATAGGAAAAAAAGAATCTGATTCCACTTAAACTTTGACATAGAAAAAAGAAAAATGTGAAAAATTTACTTTACAGCTTCCAAAAAATAGTTGTAAGTGTATGCATAAAAGACTTTGATCCTTCAAACCCTACACAAAATTGGCAAAACATAAAAGACTGTGTAAAGGGAAGAGAAGACAAAAAACAAGAAGATTTGAGCTATAGAGGTATTCATGTTTTTGCTAAAAAGAAGAGATAGCAGAAAAAAGATGTATTCAAGGGTTGGGAAACACAAAAAAATAGTTTTTCAATGCTTCTATCTGCCCCACTTTTCACACACAATGGTGAGCACAGAGATACAAAACAAAGAAGTAGGCCTAGAAGAGAAAATGAGAAGAAATAAAATCATAGTAAAATAAAAAGAAATAAAATAAGGATACAAATTAGAACTTTATCCATGCAGTAAAACTTTGAACAAAGGTCTTCCTTCCAAAGGGGAGGTCAATTCTGAAAAATAAAAAAGAAGCTTTGAAAAAACAATAACATAAGTGTAAACGAATTAAAAAAAAAAAGAAAAAACTTTTAATAGAGAATATCATAAGTGTAAATGAGAGTAATAAATCAAAATAATAATAAATTGAATACCTTATTAATATTGATCCCTAAGCCTAATACAATAAAATATTTTATCAAAAAGCTCTTAATATAATTTTGGATTGTGTTCATCACACTAATTAAATGTAGTACCAAACTTTTAACTCAATGAACAAAACCAATGAAAACTAAGTAAAGAAAGCAATATATGTTACAAAAATAAATTAATATTTGTTCAAAAAGGTCACAAAAAAATAAAATTTGCATTTTGTTTTCCTTTGTCACACTAAAAAAAGGTGGATTCTAAAAAGAAAGAAAATCACAATAAAATAAAATAAACATAAAACTCATAACTTTATATACACAATACAACTGAATAAAGACTTTCCTTCCGAAGGAGAAGTTTAATTCTAGAAAAAAAAGGAAGAAACTTTAAACAAACAATAGCATAAGTGTAAATGATGAAGTAAGAAAAAAAAGAGAGGAACTTTTAACAAAGAATAGGATTAGTGATAGTAGAAAGTAAAAAAACAGGAAGAACTTATAGCAGAGTAAATGACTTTCAAGTTAAAACTCTCATAGACTTCATAATTTTACTCTAAGATAGGGAAATGAGTGATAGTAGAGAAAAGTTTTTGAAACCCTAGCATTTTGGTAACAAAACACTCATAAAAAAACCACAACTAAAGAAAGC
Source organism: Psophocarpus tetragonolobus (assembly GCA_037954015.1). Lineage (NCBI taxonomy): Eukaryota > Viridiplantae > Streptophyta > Magnoliopsida > Fabales > Fabaceae > Psophocarpus > Psophocarpus tetragonolobus. The sequence continues at coordinate 28,056,751 of CM075695.1, read as the reverse complement.
ACATACCTGAAAACCCTAGTCACTACAAATCGTTGTCTTTTGATCATTCCAAATTTTCTCATTGAAAAGCTTTTGCTGAAAAACATTATCCTCATTGTTAATGGGAAATGACATTTGAATCCCATTGTTAAATATGTTAATATGAAAAAAAAATTATAGTCGTAATAGATTAAAATCAACATTAAAACCTAAAAAAAGAAATTCATAGTCATAATTTATTGCTTACCTTGAATTGATTATTTCTTCTCAATAATTGCCTATCATCTCCCTTAAATCGTTGTCTCTCTCGTTTGCTTGTGTTTTTTTATAGTCTGGTATGCATATAAGAAAAAAATACAAAAGCTTGGAAGTGTTTTCATCATCTCTTTGCATACTCATTTAAAGGTGAGTAAGAGAAGAATTGAGACTTGGTACACAAACACACCCCAATATCTGTAAGATGCAGGTGACTCATTCCTTCCGTTCTTTTTTTTTTCTCTTTCACCAAACTATCACTCATTTCCAAATCTTAAATAAAAAAAACCTTATTTTAACAGCTGTCAAATATTTAGAGGGGTAGAATTAAATTTTTACCATTGTAAAAATTGTATAAACTATATTAGATTAGTGAATTACCCTATAAGATTAAAAAAAAAAAAGAGAGAGAGAAAAGATAAGTTCGTAGGAACTGTACGTACTGTTAGAATATAAGCTTTTGACTTACTTTTTTTTTTTTGTAAGCAAATGAGATATATTAATGCGCACCAGAAGTACAAAAGTAAATATAAGAATTAAGAGAAGTAAACATAAAGGCAGAGAAGAGACCATAATATAGTTAAAACTATTAAGATACCAAACAAGGATCCTAATATCTAATACCCCCAAAAGCCAGCAAAGTAGTCAGCTTAAATGATCCTATCTAAATCCTAAGAGTACATTTATCCAACTTCAGAAAGGAGGACTTTCAATACACATGAAGTAAATTAAGATGACATGAACAAGTATGTTTAGACTACCTGAACCATATTAGTTACCATATGTGTAGAAAATTTACTCCAGGAGAAGTCCCAGACAGGCAGCAAGGTTATCCATCCACTCAGCATAAGAATAACCCTACTGCGGGTAAAAACCTCTAAACCAATTCCAAGCGCAAGCTAACATTTGATGGGATAATACAGATAGATCAAATGTTATATTCCGAAAAATGCAGTTGTTTCTCATGATCCAAATGTTCCAAGCTATCACTAACCATGTAACCTCCCATAGAGGGTATGTGTTATATGGACCATGCTAGTAAAGGTGTTGCCAGTAGTGTGCATCAATGCTCTTAGAAAGGGCAGTAAGGATATCACATTGTCTATACCAAGATAGTCATACCTGAGATGAGAAAGTGCATGTCAATAGAACATGGAAAGTAGTTTCCGTGTGACTATGGCAGAAAGGGCAGGACACTTCTTCATCTTGTAGAATTCTCTTGGCTTGCAAGTTGCTTCTTGTTGGTAATCTATTCCGAAGCAATCTCCAACCAAAAAACATAATCTTTGGAGGTGTCTTCATCTTCCAAAAGTGATTAAACAACTTTTTACTTAGTTAATATATGGAACAAATATTTCTACTTAAGACTATCCTAATAAAACCTTTAGAAATCTAAATGTAGCATAAGAAGAGTTGTTTATCATCTTCACCTATCTTTTTTTTATAATTATATTATTGGTACTAAATATATATTAACTTAGTCGATAAGATAACTAATATTTATCTTATTTATTAAAAACTTGACTAACCACTTTAGTGGGATATCTCTTTCCAATTATATTTCCCTTGTATACAAGACTTGAACGTGATACCTTATTAAGGAATTTGAGTTCAATACAACTTTAGACTTAGACCAACAACTTATCGGATTTTATAATTTTTAATTAATTGGTTAAAACTACATGTTACATTCCTACATTTATATTAGTTATTTACATTTACTTCATTTCAACTAAAAATTAATTCCGACCGTGAAAATTAGTTTGGCCGATTAAGGTATAATGAAACCCTAATAAGTTAATTAAAAACTGAAACACTGTTATAGTCCCCCGTAAAAGTAAGATGATTTGGTTAAGAAAGTTTATAAAACCAATTAATCGTTATCGTTCCAGCTAGTTAATTATTACAGTGGATTTCACCTCATCAAACTATATATCCAACATCATCTTCACCTATTTTAGGAAAACATGTACGAGATTTTAATTACGACCCACATTAAATGAACCTGTGCACAAAAACCAGCAGACACACACGTAGTATTCAGAAGCAAAAAACATTAAATTAAAATGCTTCAAACACATGAGCATGTGACAGACAAGCTTTGCATAATATTAGCTCCATATTTTTCTAAGTTATGTTTTCACTTGCAGGCGTGGATATACATGTTTCCCTTCTTGCGAGACCATACCTACATTCATGCCATAACTGCTTATATTGTAATTTATATATATGTCTGTTAGGTTGGAATACACATATATGATGTTTGTTTTGTACTTTTGTGAAACAAATATAATAAGAATGAATTGTTTTAAAATCAGTTTAATGATGGTACACAGCATAATACAGTTAGGGACTATCAATAAATTATAAATCATTTTTGTCTGCCTTTTTAGATAATAATTATTATTAAAGTTGACAAGCTAATTATAGATAATGAGTTGTGATTGGGTGAGAATGTCAATATTTTCTTTTAATAATACTCCATTGGATTGAAATTAAAAGTGAAAAGTCGTAAAAATAATGATTTTTTATTTATTAATCATGTAAAATTGTGTTATAATTTATGAATGGTCTTCAAACTTTATTGTATTTTTTATAACTAGTCCCTTTAAACTCTATTATTTTCTTCTATGTTTATTAAAAGACATTTAGAACGTAATTTACATTAACCGATAAAAAGAGTGAGAATTTAATTTGTTTGGTTTTGTTTTTTAGTTTTTGAAAAGAGTTTTTAAAAATAGTTTTCAAAAATTGTTTTCGGAAGAAAAAAAACCTTGTTTTTTAGTAAATGTTATTTGAAAATTGTTTTAAAAATGTAAAAATGGAAAAACTTGTTCATATTTATTAAAATTTTATTAATAAAAAACAACATATTCTTATTGTATTTTAAGTTTTCAAAACAAAAATAAAAAAATGAAATCTAAAACTACTTTCTGTTGTTCCTATTTTTTAGTTTTTAAAAATTAAAAAATTAGAACTGTTTTCAGAAAACACTGCTCAAACCTCTTTTTTTTTGTTTTTAAATATTAAAATACTGAAAACAGTTTTATAAAATTGTTGTAAAACAAGCACGAGGTGTTACTTATTTACTTAATCTTTAATTTAAACAAATTTTACAAATACTTGGAGTATTTAATAAGAGTAATTAGTTGAAATAAAAATTAAATATTGCATAAAAATTATAAAATACTTTATAAAGAAATTACCAATTCTTTGAAAACATTTGTTTGCTAAGTTGTGACGTTACATAACACATGTAAGATAAATCTATCCACAATTGAATCGTGACAAATCACGATTAAGAACAAATAGTTATAACTTTTTTCCCACTAATAAGCATTTGGTCGAACAATATTGTTTTATAATAAAAATTAGTAATATTAATTAGCCCCTTAATTGCAATATATCACTACCATAGTACCATCTCTTTCAACACTACATGTAACTTGCCACTAAAGGTTGCTACATAAACCAAAACTGCCTTTTATTCCAAAGCGGCAAAGCAGTTTCTCCAATTTTAGAACTAACATTTATTAATTTATTAAAATTCACCAAAAAAATAATATTCTTTTAAACCATTGCCTAATTGCGATTAAGAAAGTCTAACCAGCAATCATTAAGTGACACATAATGACGTCTGTCATAGCTGGACTTTCAAGACAGTTCAAAAGCATTAAGATTGTTTTAACTTCAAACGTTTTGTTTTTCTTTTCTCTATTTTTTTTTTCGAGAATTTTGTTAATTTAATACTTAGATTTAATCAAATAAGTCGGCTTTTGTTTTATACATTGTTTTAGCCTTTTACCTATTTTGGGTTTTTCTCTTAATTAGGGCCGGACATGGCCCATAAACCTGCATTCAAAGTCTTATAATATTATAGAATTTGACAAAAGTAAGGTCAAAACTTCACTAGTGAGCTATTATTGTCTTTTAGTTTTCAGGGTACCAAGAATTTTGTTTTAGAAACTTTGTGTGTTATTAGTAATTTAAATTGTATGAACGTTGCAAAGTTAGTTCCCTAGTTGTTGGAGCCTACAAACAAATACAAACAAACTAGAGTTTGTAAAATTGTTAAGGTAACGCAGTCATATATAGCATTCGAATTCTACTAACTACTAAGTGTTAACTAATGTAAGACAAAAGCAAGCCATCATTGAGCACATAACCAAAAGAAAAAGAAAGAATACTTAATTTGGACACAACCATCCACTCGTTTTAACTCCCATATCGACCATATCTCGAAATATGAAAAACTATTTTGGCATTTTCACAAGTTTGGAAAAAATAAAGCATACGTAAACTAGGGATCACAATGGCTGGGGATAGCGTTGAGCACGGGTGGGATTACATTGAACTTAAACAATTCCAAGATTTAACCAAATCAATAATACATTATGTTGGATTAGATTTTTGCTTTAATTGGTCACAATTTTAAAAAAAAATATTTCTTTGAAAAAGCATTAGAATTTTTTTTTTGTTAGGTTTTTAAGCTGCTTAGAAATCGTTTGAATTTTAGTATAACTTTTTCATCCTATGGATATGGTCAATCTAAAAGGACTATAAAAATCTTGTAAGATATATTTCGTGCATGTGTTTAGACTTTTGATGGAGTTAGGATAATATTTTATTCTTGATGAAGCATGACTATAATAATAGTTACCAATCTAGTATTCAAATGACATAATTTGAGACTTTTTATACTAGGTGACGTAAATCATCAATAGGTTATTTTAAAAACAATATTTTTTTAAAAAATTATAATATTTTTGGTTAGTTTTTTTATATATTATTTTTAAAAATAGACTATATCAATGTTATAACATGAAAATAAATAATAAAACAAATTACATATCAAACTAAAACAAATTATATTAACATATAATTAAATTGTCAAGCAATAATAATTAAATAGAGATTTGTCCAAAATAAAAGAAAAATAATTTATCCAGTCTAATCAAATCATAAAATAAATACAAACTACACAATTTGTTCAAACTAACAAAATACATAATATCAAAAGAAATACAAAATAACAAAACACACAAATTCAAATAATAATAATAATAATAATAATAATAATAATAATTATTATTATTATTATTATTATTATTATTTAATATTATGGTCGAGATTGATCTCGGGTTCAACTTATTTAACCCATGATCCTGGCTGTAGTAAATTGAGTTTGATCGGGTTAGGTTAGTTTTTACTCAATCATAAAAAAAAAACAACTCAATCTATTTCAGTTTTGATTGAGTCTTTGGGTGTTCGACGCAATAACATCCTTAGGTGGGGTAAGAGTAAGTTTGACTCTCCCCATCCTTACTCTTAAAAAATGCACCGAAAGTTTGGATTTGGGTTGGGAGATAAAAGAAGAGTTAGGTGTAAAATTTGAATTCCTTTTATATGTTTTTGGGTTTATATATACTTGTAAACAACTAATTATATTTTTTTATAATTTCAATTTACTTATATTAAGTTATTAATTATATTTGAATGTTTTAATTTAAAAAGTATATAAAGAGTAAAAAATAAAAAATAAATTTAAAATTGAAGTTTAAGACTTAATTTTTTAATTAAATATATAATTTTCAATTTATTATATAATTATTATAATTATAATATCACAGTTACAAGACAAATAGTTACATAACCAGATTTTATTGTCATCTTAACTTAAACCTTCAATTTATCTGAATTTTAGAGACAATAAATAGTACTTAGATTTAACTGTTAAAAATTTTTAAAATGCAATGGAAAACGTGTTAAGAACCATTATGCTGAAAAATATTTTTTTAGGAACCAAGATCGGACCCATTAAGGAAAAAGTTAAGTTCTTGTTTCAAGTCCTTGAAGATAAAATATTCAATATTAATATTTTTAATATTTTTTGTATCATAATTTTTATTGTTTTTTCTTATTTAAAAATAATTACTTATTAGTTTTAATTAATAAAAATTATCTTAATTGGTTATATCAAAGGATAATTTTAATTATATTTTCCTATCTAAATTAATTCAATAAAATATTATTATTAGTTAAAAAGGTCTAATCGTATATTTTAAAAAGCAAGTTCATACTTCAAGATTTGTTTTAGCCTAAAAATCTGTTGGATAATCACCTCTAGCATATTTCATGGATCAGTTCGCGAGTTTACCCAATAAAGCGTACTTGTAAAATAGTAAACCATAGTTCTTTTATTTATAAATCTTTCTTGCTATGTGGAGAGTAAATTTAAACTCCAGTTAAACTAGAATAATCTCATACATACTTTATGGTACTCATTATTTAATACGTTACATTATTACAAATATATTTATTCATTTTCCTGGTTATCAAGTAATTTTGGGACTTTAATAATATTCCTTTAGATATTTTGAATTGAGTAGGATATTTAGTTTGTGAGCCAATTAAGGTTGGGGATTGTTATTAGTTAATTAAAATATTATTAAGAAGCTACATACTTATTTAACAATGAGTTTAACATATATGCATTTATAGTAAAAAAAAATTTTACTATAATCTTATATTTATATGAATTTTCAATCATTAATTAATTAAGTTAATAAACTTATTATATGTAAAAAGTTATAATTGGATGGTAATATAAAACATTTTACATTGACAATATATAAGTGTTTTTCTCTTTTCCAGTGATATCATTTGATTCATCCAGGAGTACACTTCAATTTGGATCCTTTAAATTTTCTCAAAAAATTTAGTGGACAAATTAATCTATCAATGTTTAAAAAAAACATTATGATTTTTTTTTTAAAAACATTATGATATTACTTCTCTAAACATTTTAAACCAAATTCTTAAAATTCTTTTATTTATCATGTTAATCATCCATAAAACAAACTTCATAATATTTTAGATCATTATAGTAATAATTAATCCGGTGACAAAACTTTTGAAATATTACTATATATGAAGATAATTTTTAGAGTTTAATGGATATATAGTTAGTGTAAAAGATTTTTATACTGATATTCAATTATAATTTTTCATTTATGTAACTTTTAGATTAATAATAAGTAAAATCAACAAATTTACCATAAATAAAAGATTGTAATTGAATGTCAGCATAAAATTTTTACACTGTATAACGATTAAACTCTAATTTTTATCCTCGAGAAAACTATGTAAAGATTTAAAGAAAAACATAATGATATGACATGTGCATGTAACATAATAGGAAGATTGAGTTAAAGTAGACATAAATGATAAGTACAAGAAATATCAATCTCGATAGAGAAGAAATATCAACCATGCATTATGTATAGGTATTTTTTAAATTTAGATAAAGTACTAAAAGCATATACTAAAAAGTACAAGAACAAATATTTTGTTTAAGTATAACATAAAAATAAAGTAAATATTTTTAAATTATGAATAACATGCAAAACTAATTTGGAAAGTTTTGACAAAAAATTAATCTAACACTGTCATAAAATCATAAACATCATAAGACTAAGAAAAGTTTACTAGTATTGTGAATAGTGTATGTGAATACTATAAATCTTTCTATACTTTAATTTGATTCTTATGAGTAAAAAATAAAATATAAAATTAAAATTTTCACAAAAGGTTTATTTTACACGTATATAACAATAGTTGAATATAAATAGATGGAGAATTCTCTTTTAACAGAAAAAAATAGTACCAAGCATTCAAATATAAGCTATATTAACAGAAAAAAAAAAACGTTTGGTCGGTTTCGGGTTGATGAGTTGAAAATTCGGTTTTGTGTTGGTTATGGCTGGCGGGTTTGGTTGGACCCAACCGTTAACAATGTATGTTTAATTATTATATTTTATAATATATCTTTTTTTTTATATATATATATATATATTATATTATATTATATTATATTATGTTATAGATATATTTTGTAATTTTCCATCACACTCAAATTACACAGGTCAGGACACAAACACTATAGTCTAACCTCACTAATCATACGTGATAACAATAAAAAATTAGAAACCCTAGAACTAGAAGAGCTTAGAAAACATTGTGTCACTTCTCACTTAACATCCTATTTCATGTTTGCTTTCATCTGTCGTTCATTGCACTCTGATATCCGTTGTGTTGCCCCAATAGCAGGAAGGAGGTCTTTCGTATCTTGTTTCGTCACTTTTTAACTTAGGGTTCCTATTTAGTCACTATTTTCATAATTTATAAAAAAAAATGTTAAATCCAACTCATTTAAACTCACCCATTACACTTATAGTTTGCCTAACCCATAATAACACGTCCAATCCATTATTTCAAACAATCAAAATGGGTTAAAAAATTTAATGAACAGGTTGGTTCAGATTAGGCCATTTGAGTTCAAACTCACTCAGTGTTTCAATGTGTGATTTGTCTTATATCATTTGCAAGTTAAGAATCACTATTAGAAAAATTAATTTTGAATATAATTAATTTTAATATAATGTGATTTATATTTTTACTATGAATATGAGTTAAGAGTAAAATTTAGTGTAAAATTTGTTATTCAATGAAAAAGTTACTTTAACCCAAAATCAATTCATGACCTAGAATAAAAAAAAAACCTTGACCTACCATCAATCATAAATTCTTTTTTAAATAAAATCAAGTATGCCAAAATTTATTTAAAATTAATTCTGATCCAAAATCAATTTTATAACGAGAAATCAAATATACACAAAAGGATATGAAACAAGAACGAAAACAAACTTTTAAAAAAATATTGGATTAAATTTTGACAAAAAATAAAATAATAGACGAATAACAAATTTTAGTTATAACATTAATGTTCCACGTCAATATTTAAAATTTGAAATAATTAAATTAAAATAACAATAACTAAATTATGATATAAGAAGTATTTTCATGTAATTATTATTTTCTATCATCTTTTCCACTCATCCAAAGAAATTCTTTTATTTGTTTTTTATTTATATGCATTCAACAAAACACATCTTTTCATTGTATTTTTTTTTTTATTTATATTATTCTCATTTGTTTTCTTTCTATTTTTTTATATTTAAATCATAATTAGAACAAAATATCATTAAAAACAAACTTAAAAAAAATTATGGTTAAAGTTATTAATTAGGTCTTGTGTAGGGATGTTGATTGGATTGGGCAACTCGAACAAAACACCTAATTCGACATAGTCCAATCCAAACAAATTAGGTTGAGTTTTTGTTATGATTAGGTAAAAATCAACTCAACCCAATAAAACTTAATCCACTAAGGGTTGGATAATGATTTTAGTAAGTTGAATTCGAGACCAAAACCAACTCAATCCAATCATAAAATAATATAATTATTTATTATTTGAAATTATGTATTTCTCTTGACATTATGTGTTTTGTTGTTAATTTGTAGGTGTTTCCATTAGGTTGGTGACCCGATGACTTAATCCGACTCAGTCTAACCCAAAGTGATTGGTTGGGTTTATTTTAAATTGGTGAAACTCAACCCAACTCGATCAGACTCAATCCCCTATGAGTTGGGCGACGGGTTCAGTGAGTTGAACCTAAAACCTAACCCAACTTGATAATAATATTATATTATTATTATTTATTATTTTAAATTAAAAATATCTTTAATAGTTTAATTTATAACTCATGAACTAAGACTATCACGCACTAAGGGAAATATTCTACACTGCAAGCACATTCTCACTCCAATTAGCTAATGTTTATTGGTAGATAAAAAACCAATAATGAACTCTCAGCCAATAATTTAAACTCTTTTAGGAATTGATTCTTCACACAATCAGAGTGAATATTTTATTGTTTATTTTTCTGTTACAACAATTATATATTTTATTCTTTTAAAAATATATATAAAAAAAGTTATAAACATCCAATTTATTTTTTAAAATGGTGACCCAATTAACCCAACCCAACTTGTTCAATAGCGGGTTGGGTTGGGTTGAGTTAAGTTTAATGAGAAAATAATGAAAATTCAATCCAACCCAACCCGATGAGTTGTGATTGGACTGAGTCTTGGGTTTGTTTAGACCCAACCCAACCCAATCCGTGAACACCTCTATTAGTTTAAATAAATTATGTACTTTGTGTTTATTTGTATAACTTGATTAGCTTGGACAAATTGTGTTTACTTTTATCTTGGACAAATATTTTTTTAGTTATTATTGTTTGACAATTTAGTTACATGTTAATTTTAATTAGTTTTAGTTTTGATATATAATTTGTAACTATAATTTATTTTTTATTTTTATGTTATAACAATGATATAATTTTTTTAAAAAAAAATCCTAAGAAAGATAACAAAAAAGATGTTCTAAACATTGAAATTTTTAAAAAATATTTTTAAATTTATAACCTAATTAACCCAACTCAATCTGACTCAGACAAAACAAGTTGTGTTGAGTTTGATGAAAAATAAAAATAAGAATCCAAGACTTCAAATTCAACGTTAACATGTAATGCTGTTAAAATTTATTACTTTATTTAGAGTAAAAAATAAAATAAAACAATGAACGGCTTTTTTTTTAAAAAAAAAAAATGTCAACTATGTTGCATTGTTTGTGTAAGTACACGAGAATATTCAGTATGTGACTTAAATGATACAAAACTATTTGAATTTAATGAATGATTCCAATTTGAGTCACATGTATAATGTTGCTTTATGTTTAAAAAAAAAATAGTTGAAAGTAATAAGAAAATTAGCTTAAAGTTTAAAAAAATGGTAGCTTTAACTTATTAAATCATAAATTTTGAGTAAAATAATCTCTTAAAATGACTAATAAATATAAAATGACAAAAGCAAACATGTTTGTACAATATTTATATAATTTTTTATTTTTTTATTTTATTATAAAAATACTTTGGGTATTTACAATTTTAGTTTATAATTGATTTTAAACTCCAGTAATTTTTTCTTAAATGACATGAATTTATATTATTTAGCTATTAATAAAACATGCTCCTATATATTATATGAGTATTTCAAATTTAAATGACATTCATAAATAAAAATAAATCAAATAATATAACAGATATTTACTATTAATAATGTTTAAAAAAATATTTACTACTCAATCTCTATTCTCTAGTGCTTCCCTTCTGACAAAATATCTATTGTCATTGCCTTGATTTTTTATTTCAAAAATCACAAAGTTATATAACTCATTACTTAGCAAGTCTCACTCATTATTTTGTTGTTTTTAATACATAGAAAAAATATGATAAATATAGTATATTACCGATATACCCTTAATAATTATCATCCTCTATATATAAAGATGAGATCAGACTGAACAGTTATATGAAGGAGAATATCTTTTTAAGATATATTATATTTTCAAGGAGACAATTTGTAGAGATTTTTGTTAACTATATTTTCAATCTATTTCTTTTAATATTATTTCTACATTTAAGTTTTAATATATCTTTTTTCTAGACATTAACAGTTAAAAATAAATTTATATTATAATATAATTTTTATTATAAATTTAAAGTTATTATATATTTAAAATATTTATTTATTATCAATTTCAATTATAATATAATTTATACATTGAAAATATTTAGTTAGATAAAATAAACTTTGATCCTCAATATATACTCAAATGCTAGTTTTCTTTTTTAATAAACTTAAATAGGAGTTAACAATGGATCAAAGAGATATCCTAAATGAAATATAAAAAAAATAAAAATGAATCACACAAATTATGAAAATAATTTTAAATTTTATATAATTAATAAAAAAGAATAATATTTTTATAATACACCTAATTGTGACTTGATATAAAGTAATAATATTAAAATAATAATAATAATAATAATAATAAATTTTTAAAAATAATTTTTTTAACCAGTAAAAATTATAATTAAATATAAAAATTAATGCAGTGAAAATCACAAAACAATAACCTACAAAAGTATTTTTTTTAAAAAAAATTAATATCTACAATATAAAAATTGAGAATTGATTAAAATACTATGAAAAAGTATAAGGAATAAATACAATAAATATATAGTGTAATATAATAAAAATTAAATTAGTGTGAAAATAATTTAAAAAATATTTTTATTCAACATGATAAAAATAAATTTTAATCATATTTTATTTTAAAAATTAAAAAAAATTAATATAAAAATGTATTAAAATACTTTCTAACCTAACTTATTTTTAGTTTAAAAATTAATTTTATGTTAAATTTAAAATTATACTTAAAAAATAAATATAATGTCTGTACAAAATTTTATTTTTTAACTTAATTTTTTAAATTTAAATTTTTTTATAATTATTATTTTTATTGGCTAATGAAAAAATCGTATTTATAAAATAAAAATTTAAATTCTATCAATATTTAAGTCGGATTATTTTTAAAAAGTAACTTTTAAGTCCAAAATAAATTCAAACAATCTGTACCTAAAGGGTTGAAAATTAAGTTTAAAGAAAAGTTTAATCAAACAACATTTATATTAAAATTTTTAAGTTTTATTTTTTTAATTTAACTTAAAGTAATTTTTAACCTAAAAATAAGTTGGGTTAAATGATGTTTAAAAAAACTAAAAAATATAAATAATAGATAAAATTAAATTTTTAAGAAAAAAAATTATATAACTTAATCTATACAAAAATAATTTTAAAAACATTATCATTCAATATCAAATGTTGATATAAAATAAATTAACAGGTTATTTAAAAATAATAATAATCTATGACTTGTTTTACACAAGAGAAAGTAATATTGACTACTATCCTAACACAACCTATATATATTAAAATATTCTTGTTTTACTTAGTATTGACGGTTGTGATTTTAATGATGAATGCTAGTTCATTTTTAAAAATATTATCTAAATTAGACAACCAACCAATCAGTATTTAAATTGATTATTTTTTAAAAATAGAAAATTAAAACATGACAAGTACATAATTAAATTCATTATCATTTACCTTCATACTAATATTTCTGTAATTTGGAAAGACAGTTCCCGATTAAAATCAATAAAAGATGTGTTGCACATTAATGGTGGTTTGATGTGTGCCGAATTCAAGGTTCTCTACTATGTTATCTAACCAGAGAAATAGTTGAATATAAAATTAATTCTTTAAAGAAAAAAACACATTTCAAAAACTAGTGATACCCATCATATAAAATATTTGGAATAAATTAACATTATTTAAAGGCTAACTGTAGTTATACATCTATTTTTAGTTTTTTTTAATGTTTTTTTTTTTTTGTGTAAATGACATCTATTTGCTTTAAAGAAAAAACGTAACGTAAATGTAAAGTTTAAAACGGAGAGTTATTAAAAAATTTTAAAATTATTTTTAGTATTTAAAAATAAAAAAACACATTTTTTTAGTATTTTTTTTAGTAATTTTAAAATACAGTTTTAACTTTTTAGTTTAAAAATTAATAAAAAATAGTTATAAATAGTTTTATTTTTGAGTTTCATATATTTGTTTTGAACTTGGGTTTTTTTTTTAAAAAAAAATTAAAATCACATATTTTCTTACTTTTTTTATTTTGTATGCAACTTGTAAAGTTAAGAAGTGAGAAACACTGTTTTATTTATATATATATATATATATATATATATATATATATATATATATATATATTCTTTTATATATTGATCGGGTTAAACGGAGTTAATCGATCAGACCACGAATACATTGATTCACTCTTGATCGGATTAATGACCAAGTCGACTTTCACAATACTAATTGGTTCATATATCCTAAATACAAAATCTAACTCAAACAAATTGGATTGGATTTTTCTTGTATTTAGTTAAAATCTCACTCAACCCAATCAAATCATTTCCACTAGGGATTGGGTAACACATTCACTAAGTTTAACTCAAGACCTAATCATACTCAATTCAATAGTAGTATTAAATTATTATATATTGATATTATTTAAGATCAAGTGCAATTGAATATTATGTTTTTGTTAGTTTGAACAATTTGTGCAATTTATATTTATCTTTATAGCTTAACTAGATTGGATAGATTGTGTTTACTTTTATTTTAGATAAGTGTTTTTTTACTTATTATTATTTGAAAACTTAATTGTATGTTAATTTTAATTTGTTTTAGCTTTGACATGCAATTTGTAACTATAATTTATTATTTATTTTTATGTTATAACAATTATATAATCTTTTTTTTTTAAATATCATACAAAACCTAAGAAAACAATATTCTAATTTTTTTAAAAATATTTTTAAAAAGAATTTAAAACAGTTATCCACGTGATCAAACTCAATCAAACTCATTTAAGGGTGACTTGTGTTGAATTGAGTTTAATGAAAAAAAAAAACACACCCAATCTAACTCAATGTTTACTATTGGATTGAGTATTAAGTTTATTTAAACTAATTAGACCTGTAAAGCTAAAACTTAACCCTACCCTGTTCATCCCTAGTTCCATAAATATAGGTAATTTATTTTTTTTACATTCCCAAAACAATTTCTAAACAGCACTTATTAAACAATTTGTTTTTCTTCTATAAAATAATTTTTAAAAACTACTTTTCAAATCCTTTTTCAAAAACTAAAAATAAAACAAAAACAATTAGACTAAAAAACAATATAATTACTCAAAAATTAAAAAAAATCCTGCTAAAAATAGTATCAACCTACAGACAGAACTTGGCAGTACAAGAAAATATTTTCAATTTAAACTCTTTGATCATTTCCAAATTAACGTTGTATAATTTCACTCCATTTTGCTGTTTTTTATTAATTCTTAGACTTTAACCATTGTGAGCAAATAACTATAAGAGAACAAAGATACTTTTTGATTAGTCAAAACAATTTGACTGACTAATTGCTAATTAACCAAATATCTTGGCTCACGTGACAGTCATCACAGTGTTCACAGTGTCACAGTGTTCGAGAGAGATGATATTTAAAGGCACACATTGCTCACAACCGTTGATGTTTTTTCAGTAATTACTTTAGATTTTCTTTTGAATTAGATTAAATTAAATCACTAACAAAATCACAAGTATGCGGCAGCTAAATATATTACATTAACGCAAATGTGAAATTCTCTTTCACAAATAGTGATTTGGATTCGAACGAAGAAGTTTAGTTTAATTAAATTAGGAGCGTAGAAAATTAGGAATTACTTTGACCATCGTGATTATGATACACACTGTATGCAAATTTGATTTTTTTCGGAAACAGAAGAGTGTTAAATAAAAAAATACTTCTTCCGATACAAAATAAATGTAATATTAAATTTTTTAAAAACAAGTGTTCCATTAAATTTTTAATATAATATTAATTATTTTTTGTTAATATCATTTTTATTTTGTAAAAAAATATTATTTTTTTCATTGATTCATTACTTTTTTTTTCTACAAACTAAATTATAACAACGTATTTATTTTATAACAAAGTAAATAAATTATAACAACGTATTTTAGAACAAAATAAATAAATTATAACAACATTAACAAAATTGTTTAAAATTTTGCATAATTATAAGATCTAGTATTTTTTTAACTATTTTTTTCTCCATCGAAGAAGTGTCTACACAAAATGTAAAAAATATATTATTTTAATATTTTTAAATATAAAAGAAATATTAGAACAATATTTCAAAATTTTAAATATTTAAAATGAATCTATGAAAACAAAAAAGAATATAAAAATATGATTAATTTAACAAAACACAGTGAGTCTTGTAATTTAACCTAAAACGAATTAGTTTAAATAAAGTTTAAAGAAATGCATGGAAAATATTTATAAATATTCAATTTTGTTTTTAAAAGGGGAAGAAAAATACTAAAAATCCCAATTTCGGCTCAGTGATCCTATAAAAGTGCGATTCGGGTGTTTGGGTATTCTGAGCAACTGAAACGTTGTATTGTTTGGTAGGTATTTTACCCATTCAACAACACTACTAATACTTCGTCACTTTCTTCTCAAAACGCCACGCCACACGCTTGAAAAGAAACCACTCAGTAACACTAGAATCTGCATCTTCTTTTTCCTTCACTTGAATCCATAGATTTTTCTCCTTTTCACCAAAAAGAAGTTTCAACGAAAGTCTCCTCCAGCCACTATACTCACTCACCCAAACAAAACAGACACACACTCTTTCCATACTTGAGTTTTCTTCTTTTGATCCAAGCATCCTCAACACACAACACAAGAGAGCCCATGTTGTTGTGTTTTGCTTTTTCACTCTCACCACTTCACTCCTTTATAAAGTTCTTTCCTCTTTATTCTCATCTTTCTCTCACAGTTTCTTCATCCCTTTCTCACACTTATAGTGAATCCTTCCCATTTTGACACACAACAACAACCTTTTTATTATTTTTTTTATTTTCACTTCCTTTTGATGCCTTTCTGGCAGGATTTTTCATTCCCTCAATCTTCTCAATCACTCATCTTTCTCCCTATTTCTTCACACAATTTGTGTTTGTTGTTGTTCTCTCTTATCAAACAATTATGGAACACAACAACAACAATAACAGCATCCTATGCAAATACACTGTACACCAAACCCTCACACAAAAAAAACACACCAAACCCAAAATCACTTCCCCAAAAGTGATTTCCATATCTTGTTCCGATCCATATGCCACAGATTCATCCAGCGAGGAGGAAGACCACCCGCACGCGCCGTCGATAAGGCGGCGGCGCGTGAAAAAATACATCAACAGAATCGAGCTGCAGCCTGTTTGCAAGTCTGTCACACCGAAAAAAAGATCCGCCGGAGAAAGTCTCCGGCCTCCGCATACGGCGGCCGGAGCAGCCGGAGCAGTGAGAAAATTCCGCGGCGTGCGGCAGAGGCCGTGGGGAAAATGGGCAGCGGAGATACGAGATCCGGTGCAGCGCGTGAGAATATGGCTAGGAACCTTCAACACCGCGGAGGAAGCCGCCGCGTGTTATGACAGAGCCGCAATTTCGATTCGTGGACCTCACGCGCTAACAAACTTCGGTTCAATGCCTGTGGAGAGTGAGAAAAACCAAAAAACTCAAGAAAATGATGAAGTGGTGTCAACCAAAGGAGAAAAAACGAAACCGGTTTCAGTTTCAGCATCGGTTTCTGGTTACGAGTCAACCGACGAGTGCTGCTTAAACCTGTCATCCCCCACTTCGGTTCTCCGGTTCAGTGCCGAACCGGACAAACAAAACCAAAACCCGGGAGAGGTGTTCACTGGTCGAACCGTTGACGAGTCTCAAGATGAGACGATGTCGTTTCACGAGAGCTGTGAGTTTATGTTACAGGACATACCGTGGGACGATGCCTTTAATTTTCCAGTTATGTTTGATGAGCCAGTTTCGCACTTGTTCGATGAAACGACACCGTTTTTTGTTAGTGACGCATTCGGTGGAGTCAATAGTTTTGAGGAAAAGTGTTCATCGAATTTGTGTCAAGTGGAAGATTTTTTCCAAGACATTTTGTTAGGTTCAGATCCTCTGGTCTCTCTGTGAAATATGGTTTTTGTCGAAGGAAAAAAAGTTCATATTTTTAATAATTTTGTTGAAATATATTAGCTTGTATTCATGCAAATTATTTATTTGGCCGAGAGGGTTTTAAGTTGAACAAAGTTTTGTTTAAATTCGATTTATATTTTCTTTGTGTAATAATCAATGATGGTTGAGTGTAATATATTGTGGAGTATCAAATATGAATCCAAGTGTATGAAGTTCTTCCTTTCTAACTCTTGTTTTGGTTCTCATTCTGTTTGGTTGCCGATTTTTAAGATCTTTCAAATTTTGACCCGTAATAACAAAACGTTAAAGTTAGGTTCTTGAGCAAGGGACTATTTCTTTCACTTGCATTTGTACGAAAAAAAAAAGTTATTTATGTCAACGTAAAAAAACTATTTCTTTCCTATATTTTGCAAAGTTTTGATTTTACTCCCTCTATTGACACATTGAGACTATGTTTGTATCACTGTTTGAAAGCACAAATATTGATAACAAAGTAACAATTTATTACTTTTCACCAAACAGAGCATCACAACTTTGTGTCCACCCTTATAAATGCAAACCACACAAGCTTTAATAACAAATGTTTTCAGCCATTAATGATAAACACCATTATAGTTTCTTACCTAGCATGTCTCTGAATATTAGATAGTAAAAATAATAATTTTTTAAAATTCAAAATTAAATTGTTTAATAGTTTTTAAAAATATATATTTTGTTATTTTATATGTAATGGGGAAGGACCGACTCAGACCCTTGCAGGCGGTGATTGCGGTGGTGACTGGTGACCTATTGATTCGTCGTGTAAAGCGATGGTATGTGAATTCGACAGATAACAAATATATTACGTAACGCTTTTCAAAAACATGTTTTACACTGTTTCCTACTTTCCTTACTGGTTAATGTTCCCTGAACTGGAGAATACAAAATAATGAGTTATTTATTTGTTCTTTTTTATTTGGAGTTACTTATTTGTTTTATTATCTTAACTATATTATTGTTAATTATGTTTTTATTTTTTCTTAAATTTCATTTTTAGATTCTAAGTATATATATTTTGATATTTTTAATGATTTTAGTATATATTATCAAGTAATAAATAATCATGTTTTTATTATACCACAGTTATATTAATGGACCAGTGATATAAAAAAATTTAATAAATAATTATATATAATTTTTAATATTTTATTATTAAAATCGTTTTGAACAGCATATATATATATATATCACTGGATGTGATGTTATTTAATTAGAAAAAATGCAATTAACTCTTTATGTAATAATTTTCAATATTTTATACTTTTTTATTTTATTTTTTACATTTTTAATTTTCTTTTATTTTTTCTTTAATTATTTTGAACCAAATGATATAAATACAATTTCTTCCTATAAAAAAACAAAAAATACAATTTCGCTAAAAATCAAAAAATATAATTTCTTTGAAATAAATGGCTGCAGTACGATATACGGTGAAAGCTGCTACTGTGGCGGCTTTTGTTTGACCCAAAAGAAAATTAAAAGAAATTAGGACGTTTAAATAAATTTAAAAGAAGAACTGTTATATTGAATTACATGTGAATAAATTCGAAGAGAAGTTTTTAATTAAGAAACTACACAAAAAGGTACTTTTTTTTCATGAACGAATTATTCAAATGAATATATATTATTTCTATATTTATTACATTGTTATTGATGCATTAAAATCATATTTAAATTGAGTATTTATTATGATATTTAAATTGCTATAATTTGATAAGTTAAAAGCGTTTATTTTCGGAAAAAAATAAGATAATTAATTTAAAAAATAACATGCCTTAACGAGAAAGAAGACAATTCATAAAATATTTCTGGTTTGAAATTAGAATTTAAGGAGCATTTGTTTCACCAAATCTTCTTTCATGATATTTTAAAGTAGAAATAATCTTCTTTCATGATATTTTTAAGTAGTAGTATTTGTGGTTAGGATTTTTGGGAAAATATTTTTTAATTTTAAAATAAAAAAAATAAAGATGAAATTGCCACGTCCATGAAAATACACCTTTTCACTCTTTACCATGAAAAAAAAATTGGTATAATTATGAATAAACAATTTTTCAAGAATAAAACATACTCAAGTGAAAACTTTTTACCCAACCATAAATAAATATCACTAAACGTGTTGATCAATTGATATGAAGTTTTTTTCAGCTTAATCAGTTGTCTTAGATTTAAATCCTAAATATATATATATTTGCGTCAAATATTTGAAAGAAGAATACCAATAAAAATCCCAATTCAAATGTAACCAATAAATACATGATCTGGCTACCGTGGCAACACAAAATGCAATTATGAAATGCTTATAAAAAAAAAAATTAATTATGAAATCTCTTTGATGCATAGCAAAGATTGACAGTGTCACTAATAAAAGGAAAAGTTGACTCACTAAATGTTCCATTTAACCAATTCCAAGTTTTAATCTTAGCTTCTTCAAACACCAACTCTACATTAGGAACCAAATTATCTATTATTTATATTAAAGCAATTATTTTTGCCACATATTAACCTTTTATTAATTTTTTTCTTTTAAATCTTTACTTTCTTTCTATATTTTCTCCTCTTTTTTTTTGAATTTTAAGTTTAAATTTTTTATCTATTAAATACTTATATCATATCATTATATTAGTCAAAAGAAAATATGTTATTAATATAAAAATATTATTACTTTTTATTATTGACAACAATAATAATATTTAAATTATTTTTATTATTTTAATATTATAATAATAATATTTTTATATTTTACTATTAGTCAAAATAAATGTTATTATTAATATATAATAATAATAATAATTATATTACTATTTACTGTTAAATATTATTATTTAAAATAATAAAATTATTTTATCTATCTATGTATTTTTTATATTAAAAGCAAATTTTTTGTCACGTGCCAATCTCTTTCATAATTTTTTTCTTCCTATCTTTTTTTTTTCTCTCTCTTTAATTTTAATCTCTCATTTTTTCCCTTTCCATTATCTGAAAATATATTATTAAATTAAAAATTTTAATTAGTATGTAAAATAATATTACTCTCACATTAATTTAATTATAATATTTTTATTTATATGATTTTTAAAATATTAATTGGTAAAATTAACCAATTTATCATAATTTAATTAAATATCAGTGTAAAAAATTTTATGCTAACAGTGTATACTCATTAAACTCTAACTTAAAAAGATCATTTTAAATAAGCTTGACATGAGTAAAAATAAAATAAAATTGTCTTAACCTTTTGAACCATACATATGAAACCTAAATTTAAGTATGTGAGACTTCTAGCCTTTTTAATATAAACATCTTTAAAAGTTTCTTTAAGTAATATAAGATTTTTTCTTTTTGTAATATAAAGTTTTCTAAAACAAAATGTAAACTTAATACAGTGTACTATAAAATTTCTTTCTAATATAATAAAATATTAACATTTATAATCTTTTTATTATTTTTTATAACCTAATAAACTATAAATATTTTTCAAATATGTGGCTAAATAGAATTATATACTGAAAACACATAAAAATTTATTTAATTTTATATATTCGTTATTCATCACAATTTACGAATCATATATTATTTTTTTCATTATCATTATCTACTATTTAATTTTTTTTTTAAATTTTGAATTTTAATATCTTAAATTTAAACTTTTTCTATGATCGACAATCTTTCATATCATAACATATTTTCTAATATTTAAACTTAATTTTTTAAAACTTATATATTTACTATCATATACCTAACTTATAAATAATTTTTAATCAAATATATATATATATATATATATATATATATATATTATATTAACAAATAAGTAACTCGTGTGTATGTACAGAGAATGTGATAGTTATATAAAATTAAGTTAAAAACCAAGTGTTGAAGTATTGCATTTCAAAATAACGGAGACTTGCATAAATGTGGAATTGAAGACGTTAAATATTTTTAAATAATAAATACAAATAAATTAATAATTTAATAAAACTATCAATCTAACAGAAAAATATGTCAAATTTCAATAATAAGTAAAGAGTAACTGAGCAAACATTTAATTAGAAAAAGTAATTAACTAAAAATTATGATCGTAGCAATAGAGAAATTAAAGAAAAGAAGATTAAAAATTATAAGTAAAAAAAGTGAAAAACAAAAGAAAAGTTACTGTGAATTGAATATTTAATAGAAAAAATAGGGAAAACTAAGAGTCACAATTTTATTTTACAAGTAATAATATAATCTTTAAACGACGGATGGATATATTTATTATATTTAAATGAAAAACTTTTTATTTTATAATATCTAAATGACATTATGTTTTATTATATTTAAACGACGGATGGATTATTAAATATAATCACAGTAATAATATATTTTATTATATTTAAAAGACAAAATTTTTATTTTATTAAAATTACATATAATTTTCTATTTTAAAAATTGAATTTTAATTTATATTATTTACAAATTATAAAAGAAATTAATTCTAAAATATTTGAATAATAGTTATTTAATTTTTAATATTGAATAAATAATATAATTTAAACTTTTTGTCAAAATCATTATAAATATAAATATTATAAGTTAATATACTAAATAAAAAATTATAACATATATTAGTCTATATATATTATTCTATAATTTTTAATCATTGATCACGTGGATCTATTACATTAAATACTAAGATCTTTT
Organism: Psophocarpus tetragonolobus; assembly: GCA_037954015.1. Lineage (NCBI taxonomy): Eukaryota > Viridiplantae > Streptophyta > Magnoliopsida > Fabales > Fabaceae > Psophocarpus > Psophocarpus tetragonolobus. Next base: position 28,034,368 of record CM075695.1, on the reverse strand, counting down.
TTCGTGGAGGATAAACCATTATCGTATCAATATGACACAAATTCAAATTATAATATAATTATAAGTGAATCTACAAAATTAATTTTTTTTTTTATTTTGTCTTCATCAAAGAAGAGTTTTGTTTTTCAATGAACTCCACATATAAGGTGGTGTTTGTTTTATCTGTTTTTTGTTTTCATCTAAAAAAACAAAAAAAATAGTGAAAATATGTTTGATTACAATTTAGAAAATATTTTCACTGAAAATATTTTTAGAAAACAACTGAAAACAGAAAAAAGTTATTTTCAGTGTTTTCAAAAGTTAACAGTATGTAAAAACTTAATAACAATATTGTAATTATATGAAAAAAAATATAAATGTATTTTAAATTATATATGTAAACAACTTATAATATTTTTGCTAAAATTGATTAAATTTAACAATATTATTTTTTGAAAATGGAAATATCAAGTGAAAATAAACATATTTTCTGAATATTAAAAATTTGAAAATGAACACAATTTTCAGAAAATGAAAACAGAAATCACCTAAGTTTTTCTCTTTTCTAATTTTCTCTTATAACATCCCATAATCTCTAATACTTTTGATAATGTCACTCATTAAATTGAATTGATTTCACGTAAATTTAGAACTCAAAACTATTGAAAATCGAACTATTAATTATAACAATATTAGCTTTATACAATATAAATCCGAATATAATAAAATTTCCAACAAAATAACTCATAACATACACTAAAGAAGCATGTTAAGCGAGACAGGTCACTCAGCAAGTAACATGTAGCTTGCCCATCGATCACTATCGCTCAACGAGCACCCTGAAGTGGATTGTTTCAGTGAAGGGACTTCGCTCAGCAAGACACGTTATTGTGCGCAAATCAACAATTTCCAAACAGACAAATTCTTTTTGGAAGAGACTCACCATCTAGCGAACCCATGCAGATTGCAGAACAAAGCTACATAATCTTTCACAAAACATCATCATACTTAAACCAATTCTATACCATTGCCTACATGTAATATACAAAGTTCATTTGAATATGTCATTTGTCAGTTAAGCTTCATTACAAATCATAACAGATTATTCATATTATTCTATATTATGCTATTTACAAAAGATTTAAGAGATTATACAAAATTTCATAAAAAATGTCTTATACTTCAGGTCAAGTCTCCAAGTGTAGTTACCACTCATCTATATGTCTCACAACATCACCATCGTTATCTATTCCCGTGCAAAGCACGATCATCACAATCATACAAAACAAACATGTAAGGGTAAACATAGGATAAAAGACATTGTATTATTATATAATAATTATGCAATCTCAAAGTATAACAACTAATTAATCACACTTATATTTCACCTGAACATAAGCATCACAATAAATCAAGCACATTTATGCTTTACCTAAACATAAGCACTAACAATCAATTTATACTCCACCTGAACATAAGCGTTAACAATCAAACAATCACACTTATTGCTCTACCTGAATAGAAACACTCACAACCAATCAATCAAACACATTTATATTCCCTTAGATACAAGTTTTTCACATAATTAATACTCATCTGACAACCACAAACTAATGTATAATATCTACCTGACACCTGTGATACACAGTCATTATGTAAGTATGTTCTTTAGGTACCCTTTTGTATATCTGTTACCGGGACCACAATGTAAATCACAGGAATATCCTTTGCATATCTGATACTCTGAATTACATTGACCCCAATTGTGTCCCTAACACTAATGTACCCTACCGAACATATCATTTAAGGTTAAGTTACCCAAGTATAACTGTTCGCAATCAACAACATTAGTAAATATATTCATCATTCATTTCAACAATATGCATTATATAAAAAATCCAAACATATCATCATCATTCCAACATATTTAATTTCAATTATAGAAAGTCAATTCAACCAAAGCTAAGTTACCTTATTGTAACCGTCACATCCAAACTATCCAGTAAATCGTCCAATTCTAGATCAAACATCACTTTCATAATAATCATAAATTACGCTACATATCATATATCTCAATTCATTATCATTAATTTCCAAAAATCATAATTCATTTCAATCACAGTCAAGGTATTACCTTTCATTTCACACCTTTAATTAAATTCCAACGACAACATTTATCCATTTTTAATCACATACATATATTAAATATAATTAATATTAACAAGTATATCAAATCATATCATTAATCACATTTTAATATGATATGAAAGTATTTCATTTCCACACCTATAATAAAATCCCAACAACTCATCTCATTTCATATATCACCACAATATGAATCACAACATAATCTATCAACAATCACTCAAAATCACTAATAAACATTCAATATCACCAAAGTCATCATTAACTGTCATCTATCATCACAATTACCAACTTTTCAAAATAATCAAATTCAGCTTAATAGCTCAATCAATCACCTCCTATTGATTCCACTTCAACCACAACACAATTAATCAAAATAAAAACAAGATTTCAGCTTCTCTTACCTATTTTTTCACTCACAATAGCTATAACTAAAAGGAGAAGAATCTACTTGAAGAAAACGCTTAGAAATCTCACAGGAATTCCAGATAAAATAGGAATTTTAGAAATCAAAATTTTTAACAAAACCTCCCTTTTGACGATAACAAAAGGATAAAAAATTAACGAAAAAAGATTAGAGGAATTACAATCAGACTTATCTATAATAGCAATCACTTAGCAATAGGAGTTATGGAAGAGACTGCGTCTGATTCCGAAAACCAGAAGCTGACCATGCAAGTGCCCGAAAGAGAAGCAGTGGGAGAGAAAAACATAATGTTTTTGGAAGAAAAAATAAGGAATTAAAGAAAATGTTTATAGTAAAAACAGTTTGCTAAATGAAACCTCCTTCAATACCAGATTGTGTCAGGACTTCTCAAATCTTAGCTAAAATCCTCTAAAGCAAAAGAATAATAATTACTTTCATTTCTCCATTCTTCTACCATCAGCAAAATACAATGATATAGTATTAACAAACTAATAAATTCATCACATCTCAAATCAATTAATAATCTAAGTAAAAACTTAAATTTAATTCTCTTCATTATTTATTCTTTAAATATATAACTTATTAGATAAACAGATACTTACGTCTCCTAAATCAAACAATATAAAATCACTTTTTCACTTATACTTCTTCCTTTTCATTTCCTATCAAAACAAAGACTTCGTTCTAAAACTGGGAATTTTATAGACTACACTTTATTTCCTTTGGTCATGTAATTTGGCAAGTGCTTAACATTCGTTAACAAACACAAAAATACGTGGCTAAAATTATAGTAATAATTTTATCTATGTGTTTTCCGTGAAGCCAAACCTCAATTAATTATTGATTATATAGATAAATTGATTTTTTTTAGTAGAGTAAGGGAAAAGCTAAATTCAGTTTAATTAATTGATTAAGAAATTTTCATGCTTTTATTTCTTCATGCTATAAACAATCATTCTCGAATAAAATCTGAGGGAAAGTTTTATTTACATAGGATTTGATTGGATTTGATATTAATATAAAAATAAATTGAGATGAAAGTTTTAATAGAGTGATTGCTTGCCTGTTACTCCACAACACAATAGACATGCATGCACATACATAATATGGAGAGAGAGAAAGAGAAAATGTGCGTGAGAGAGATGAAACTTCTGGGAGGAGCATAGTGTGAATCGAAAAGTGAACAAAAGATAAAACCCTATGAATAATTATGTCACTATTCTTAGGTAAGACTAAGATCCTATATTGCCACAGATTAATTATGGAACCTTATTAAACTCTCGATTCATTCGTTAAGTTTACGAGTATATTTATCATATTCGAGTAATTTAATAAACTTTATGCAACATTTTTTATGGTAAAATTTGAATAAATTTAATAAACTCTATACAAATTAGATGATTTTCGAATTTATTATCAAGTCAATGAGTAAATAAATAAAAAAAAAATTATATCAATAGTTATTTTAGGTTGTATTCTGCATATGCTTAGGATGTAAGATATCTTTAGTGTTTCGTTTCGAAATAGAAGAACGTTCGCTAAAAATATTACCAAACTTTTGATGGAAATATTATTACCATCTTCACAGGCTATTCTCTTATATTGATTTATTGCTAGATTTATTTTATGAGTTTACATAAATTTTTAAATTTGATCATTTTGACCACCAAAATACTAATAAGAATTAACTATGTCGGAACCTTCAACATACTAAAGGTACGTATATATTTTTTATATTTTTCTTTTCAAAATAGCATGTTCAAATTTCAAACTTTGAACCAGTTGATTAAAAGACACAAATCGTTTATCATTTGTTTCAAGTGATAATATAATGTATGGTATAATTTGAATTAACATTATGATTAGTTTCACGCTGCTTGGTACCACACGTTGGATAGTCTGAGCCTAATGCATCAATAGGAGTATATATATATATTCTCATAGAATCAACTCATAGCCAGCTGATATCATAATGATGTTTTCAACTTGATGTGTTAATTAATTTAAAGCTTGGTTTTAATTATCATTAAGTGCACACTGATATACAGATATGCTTAATTTTCTACTATTTACGTGGAAATTGCAGAAGAACAGCAACTACAAGGTTGATCGTCTTGGACCCGTACCCTCTCCTGTAGTTGGAGAGGTCCTTTTTCATTTTTTTATTTATAATTTAATTTAGTCTTGTTCAAATAAATACAAAAAGAAAAAATCATTTAGGGTTTCATTGATTTGTTTTTGTTTTTTAATTTTTGAAAAGAGTTTTCAAAAATAGCTTTAAAAACTGTTTTTGAAAAAAAAAAGAAGAAAGAAAACTTGTTTGGTAAGTGTTTGTTTTACAACAGTTTTATAAAATTGTTTTCAATATTTTAGCATTTAAAAACTAAAAAACTCGTTTGGGTAGTGTTTTATGAAAATAGTTTTTGAAAATAATTCTGATTTTTTAGTTTTTAAAAACTAAAAAACAAGAACAATTAAAATTAGTTTTGTTTTTCAGTTATCTATTTTTATTTTGAAAACTCAAAATACAATCAGAAAATGTTATTTTTTGCTTTTCATCAATAAAATTTTAATAAATATGAACAAGTTTTTTCATTTTCATATTTTCAAAATATTTTTTAAAATACAATCAAATCCTAAGTGTTATTTGAAAACTGTTTTGAAGATATAAAAATGGAAAAACTTGTTCATATTTATTAAAATTTCATTAATGAAAAATAAAGAATAAGATATTTTGATTGTATTTTGCCTTTTCAAAACAAAAATAGAAAACTGAAAAACAAAATTATTTTTAGTTGTTCCTGTTTTTTAATTTTTAAAAACTAAAAATCCAGAACTGTTTTAAAAAAACATTACTTAAATGAATTTTTTAATTTTTAAATACTAAAATACTGAAAACAGTTTTATAAAACTGTTGTCAAACAAGTACTTAATTTTTTCCTATCTTTATATTACATATTTTTTTATTGATGTTTCTCTTCAAAAATTAGAAAAATATATCATAAAAAATTACTAAACTTAAATTATTTTTAGAAATTGTGAATCAATACCCTCATTTAATTATTCCTTTGTTTAGTTATTAATTTACTAAACTTAAATTATTTCTAGAAATTATGAATCAGTAGCCTCAAAATTTTGAAATAGATGAAAGATAAAGTATATAAATGTGTTATGTGATATTCATGGATTATAAAAGCATAAAGAAGACAAAGACAAACACTAGATCTAAACAAATCTTTTATTCTAACAAACAGATATGTTGTTAGACGAAATACTGTTTATTATTGTTATATAATATTTCTTTGTTGGATATAAGACAAACAAAATGTACACATATAAAAAGAAGTTTTAATATGAGAAAAAGCTAATAAGAGTTATTTTGTAAGTTTTTTTAACTGAGAATTCTTCTCTAACAGAATACCTCTCTCTTCCCACTTTTACTCATCTTTCAAAGGTTTAGATAAACCTTTCAAAAATTCTTTTCAATTCTTTCACACATTCAATCTCCCATCTAATTAGTAGTGGTCTTCTCCATCTTAACTTTCAAACATAATTATCAATAATCCTTCATTTCTCACCTCCGAAATAAGGGGATCCTTTTGAGTAGAGAGAATAATACAAATAGTTCACGAAAAGTGTTGACATTGTGCTTCCGAATTTTTAAAATGATTGAATTTGTACTTGTGAATTAATGTTGGGTGTGAAGTAATAAATGTTTACTAGCTAATAGACATAGTAATTTAATATTAAAAAGAGACCTTTAATTTTGTGATTTAACTAGGAATTGGATAGTGAAAAATAACTATTATTAATTAAATTATGTTTAAATTACACAATTAGGTCACATCATTAAATTATTGTCAATATTAATCTATGTTTAAAAAATCAGACTGACCGGTTTAATCGAAAAATCAATGAACTGATTTAGTCTTGAAAAAAACTATTAAACAAAGAATCGGCTTTAAAATCGAAAAATCAGTTATGAACCAGTCTAAACCAATGGTTCAACCAATTGAACCAGTTTATATTTATTATTTTGAAAATTTTTGGATTTGTCTAAATACAACCGTCTTTTTCCTAAATCACTCCTTTTTAAATTAAAAAAATTAATAAAAATAAGAGTTAGCTTAACAATATTAAAGTGTATTTAGTAAATTTTTTTTTATAATTAACTTATTAATAAATTTTTTATGTTTATAATCTTCATTGTCACAATACATTATTAATAAAAAAAATACTATTTTAGTATCACCGACTCAAACATTGATTTAATAACAGTTAAAAACAAATTTTAGATTACCCTAGTAATAAAAATAAACGAGGACAAATTAATAGTGAAAGTTACCCTAGTAATAAAAATAAATGAGGACAAATTAAACAATTTTAAAAATTAAGAAACAAAGTGTCATGATTTAAAAATAAAAAGACAATTTAAAAATTAAAAAGTAAGGGAGTACAAATGTGTAATTAATTCTATCTCTTTCCACGTTCATGTTGGATATAAATCAGACAATAAATTTTAGATTTCTTGAATTTAGTATTTGTCTTCTAGATTTTGAACCACTGTTCTTCAAATCAGTGAAATCAGCATAGATTGGTCCTATTGTCGTGTACAATACGAGGGCAATATAGCCTTTAGCTGAGTACCTATGAAAAAGTAAATGACATTTCTGGTAGAAAATTAAATTTGTTACAAGTACAACATCCCCGTTTTCTCACATTTTAATTTCTAGATGCCTGGTATCACCAAAATACCAAGATACTCAACAATCTGTGCCCTATTAAGTGATAATCTTTATTATAAGAAAGTAAAAAAGTGAATTTTAGTCTGTGCCACACACATAAGAAGGTAAAAAAGTGATAATCTTTATAAATTGAATGCTAGTTTTGATGAAATTATTTTTATATATATCTCATTTCAAGGAGATATTAGTGAGGTTGAATGGCTGATTATTAAATGAATTTATATAATTAGATTATATATTTTATTCTTTTTGAAGGATATTATTATTAGTAGTATTATTTACTTTGTGACTGTTATTTACATTTTAGTTTCTTGATTTTATTGTACAAACACTCTATGTGGGAGACATCTACCGTAAAAACTATAAATTCATATCATATAAGGATAAGTTAAAGATTAAATTAGCAGATAACAATATGACTACTTAAGTAAGTGGTCATAGTCAACTTTTTTTTTTGTTTTTTAAGTTTATAAAAATAAAATTATTTTTTGTATTAAGTTTTTAAATTTATAAGTTATCAGTGGCTAACAACCAATAATCGATTACTAGCAACTAATGATTGGTAACCAAAGGTTGGTAAACGATGACCAGAGGTGGTAACAACTCATGATTGATAGTTAGAGGTAACAATTACTAAATAGTGATTGACGACCAACAACCATTTATCAACGAATGATGATCAATAATCAATAATTAGTGGATGATGACCGAAGCAAGGTAGTTTTGGCTGGTGAGACCAGTGAACAATGATAAATGACTGATAATCATTAACCAATAGTTGTTGATCGATGATCAACAACAAGTGTCTTGTGGTTAAAGGTGACAGTCAGTGATTGACGATCAAAGATGGTGACTGGTAATCAGTAGCCAAACGTGACAATTGGCTGCTAGTGATCACAATTGATGACCAATGAGCAATGACCAAATGTGACAATCAATTACCGATAATCAGAGGTGACAATGAGTAATTTATAGTTGGAGGTGGTAGTTGATGATCAGAAGATCAACAATCAATTACTAGTTACTGGAGGTTGTCTTTAAAATGAAATAGTAATTATCTTAAAAATAACTTTAAAAAAGAATCAAAACTATTTTTTTATGTAAAAATCAAATAACTCATGCATTTTATTTGTTTATTGTGTAGACATATATATTATTAAGATTATCAGTCGTCAATAGAGTCTAATTAGTTAGTTGAATAAATGGTTAGATATTGCAAACCTCCTATAACAATTATATTTGATTTTTATGAATACAAAATATATTACATGGATTATTGTGATTTTATTTTTATATTTTTAAAATGATAATATTATTACTTATTAGTATATACTATTTAACTTGTTATAGTTTTTAGAAATTATACTTTGATTTAAAGACCAAACACAGATTTTACCGAATACAATCTTGTTTAAATTTGATAGAATTATTATAAATAAGATCTTAAATAAATATGCTTCCAATTTTTTTCATATACATTGTAATCCAGAGTTTAAAATCATGATACTATGATTCTAAATTTTAAAAATGTGTGAATTGATACCCCTCCGTAAGTTTTTAATGTGATTGTTAATTTTGACTGTGTTGAATACCACATGTAAGAAATTAGGTGATATGACAAAAAATTATTGTTCAATAGAAAAGTTAAATTAATAGTTTAAGGTTAATAAAAGATAATTATTGTTTAATAAAAGGGTTAAGTAAACCCAAAATATTAACTTAACCCTTTTATTAAGTAATGATTCTTTGTAATATAATTTCTTACATGTAGCTGTCAATACACTCAAAGTTAGTTAACCGTCAAAGTCAACAACTCACGGAAGGGTATCAATTCACATCTTTTTTAAAATTTGGAAGCATAATATCACAATTTTAAACGCTGGAAGTACAATGTCTAAAAAATTTAGATTATCAATTATATTTAAGCGTATAAATAATTGTCCCTTAAATATTTAACATAACTAAGTATTTAAAACCTAACTCGTAAATAGTATCCAACTATAAATACTAAATTTGTGAAAAATAACATATGAGAGCTATAAAGTTAGTTTGCTAGTAAAGTGGAGAGATGGAAGAGGAAGAAGTCACGAGTTCGATTTTTTTTACTAACAAAAACTAATACATTAACAACTAATATTCCACTTATAAAAAAATACAATTATAACAATGACTAAAATATCAATTAGGAATAAAACTGATCTATATTACTAATTAAAATAGAATATTACCATCCCCTGTATGCCTTACACTAGTGTTATGGGAAATTCAGTTTACTAAAAGATCTCACACTTTGATTTACTAAAATTATCTCAAAAGTCAACATCTACTAAACATCCATTACAAAAATAATTTTCCACTTCATACACAATAGTAATTCACATTAGATACATCAACGTTAATAATCTGAAATAGATTATGAGAAAAGGATCTTGCACACACAAAATAAAAAAAAATACAATTCTTTAGAAAAATAATATACAGTAAGTTTCTTGATTTTTTACATTAAAAATGTTAAAAGTTAGATAAATAGTGAATTATAATTGAAAGATAATATAAAATTGTTTTGCATTGATCTTTAGTCATATAGATTATTCATGTCAAAACATATAAGAATCTCTCCTTAGGATCGTTTGGTGCACATATATGATAGGATATGATAGAAGAGTTGGAGAGAGACAGATAGGATAAGAATAGGACAAACTTTTATCATATCCTATGTTTTATGAACACCACAATAAGAAGATATATGATTATTTTATGATAGTTTACGTTTGAGATGAACAAATTGTGGTAGCATAAGATATAAAGAATATTAAAATGAAAAAAATATCCTTATTACAAATTTAAATATAATTTTATAGTAAATTTAATTTAAGTTTTTTTTTTTGCTTTTCTATAAGTACACATAAATACAAGTTTATTTTTTATTAAAAATATCCAAATTTATTTTACAAAAAATAAAATTGTTAGCAACTTCTATAGAAGTAATATTTACGTTTGTTTGAATACCTGTTGCTTAAGTCCAAGAAAATGGCAACAACAATTACCTTAAAACTTGCCTTCACCGTCATTGCTCTTTCTTCAACATCAAATAGGCCCTATGTCAATTGCACCCTCCCATTATCCTCACTCTCCACACAATCCCCACATCATTCTCTCAAAATCTCCAACACCTTCTCCAAAGGAACTGTCATTGCCGCTGTAGAACCCTTTGCATTGCAGTTTGACCTTGATGAGCCTCGAAAGGGCGCAAACATCCTAGTGCAGGCATTGGACTAGTAGGGTGTGACAGACATGTTCACATACTTGGTGACGCGTCAACAAAGATCCACTAGGCTTTGATGCGGTTGTGCATGATCCACAACATGCTCCCCCAACGCGAGTATGGGGTATGTTCGTGACGAAGGGGTAAACATGGTCGTCGGGAAGGAGGGAAGAGAGAGGGAAGGAGGGAGGAAGGAGACTTACTAGAGATTGGGAGGTGTGACTATGAGAATGAAATGGTCAATGTAGCAAGAGTCGAGCTCAAGAAAGAAGATTTGTCAGGGCAAATGAGAAAGGAAAAAATAATTTTATCCTTTCACTGTCTAACCTAGTCCCCCTTCAGGATAAAAATTACACTAGATGGTAGAATAAGATAAGATAAACTGATAAGATACACTTATCCTATCATATTGGTCTAATAAACAGTTGTATAAGATAGGATGGGAAAAAATTATTATATGAGTTCCTTATCCAATCTACCAATCTGTTTTGTTTTTTTTTTTATCTTGCAATTTTTAGTACCAGTTACCTTTTGCCTTATTAATTAAAAAATGCATCCCTTATCCTTTTGTTAAATATATTAGTATTTTCTAAATTAATATAATTTCTCTCTAAGTCCTTTTCTACCGATAATATAAACTCCTTTCTTCAATACAACTCTAGCTACTCTAAAGAATTCTCCCCAAACTCTCTTTAATTAGACTTGTACTTCTTCATCTTGATGAACTAGCGTGTTGTGGTTGTCTTGTATTGATGTGAACTTTCTTAATTAATAAAATCTACGATCAAAATTAAATGTGTATTCATATGGCTATAAAGCAACCAAAAAACCTTATTTCTTATAAAGAGAACACATAAAACATGGATTTAAAAAAAACATATGTAGGAAAATGACATACTAGTCACAATTCAAATTGATATCAGTCACCTCATAATGTTTGCCACATGATATATGTCTCTACCCTATTAGATGACAAATCTACAATGTGGGGGGATAGGTCATAGGATTCTTTCATATTGTTATGTGGAATTAATTTTTATTTGAAAGTAACCTAATTTAGTCACAGTGTATACTTTTTTTAATAAGCAATCACGTTATATTTTTTAATAAATTTTGTGTGTTTAGATTTAGGTTGATAATTTTGAATAGAATTTATTTTGTATAATTGAATAGAATTAAAATTTTTGTGATGATGTGATTTGTGTTTAAATGTTTTTATTATAAAAATAAGTTTAGAATAAAATTTAGTATAAAATTTTTTTATTCAATATAAAAATTACTTCAAATTGTTTTAATCTATAATTAATTCTAAACTTAAAGTTAATTCTGAATTTTTCTCTAACTTAAAATCAAATATACCAAAATTTATCTAAAATTTATTTTGAGTACAAAATCAATTTTTAAATACAAAATAAAACATACATTGAATTCCGCCCCTCCAATGCAAGTACAATTAGTTGATTAAATGCTTATTTCCCCCACTTGAGTCATGCATGGTATTAATTAATAATTAGTGACGTAACATGTTTTTTTCTCACGAGTGAAATAGTCACGGTAACCTTAAAACATTTGTCACAAACTTAAACGTGTCTCTATTAGAAAGCCCTTTTAGTATCTTGAATTAATTAAGATATGTTTGAGTAAATTTTTCAAAAAATACTTCTAGTAATAAAAAAAATATAAATAAATAAAATTTAAAAATTCATAAAATGATTTAAAAGATGTGAAGTTTCTTAGCAGCTAATTTTTAAAAATTAACTTATAAAATGTCTCCATTTTTTTTAAAAAAAAATTATGAAAAAGTTATTTTAGTTTTTTTATATTTAAAAAAATACTTATTAAAAAACTCATTTTTTTTAATAAGTCAAGAACTAAAAGTTACATAGAGCACAAAAAAATGTCATAGTTACGTAACATTAAAAACCTTAACCTTCTTGGTTCAAAACTCATTCCAAAAAAGAATGAAAATAATTTTATTTGCATAACACTATTTTTAAGAATTTAGTTGTACTACATAGATATATCTCCTCTTATCTTATGTGACCCTCGAAAAATTATTACATTTCTAATTAGTTTTCAAACTATTAAAAGTTAGCTACATCAAATTACTACCAACAAATTGAAATAGTTTGATGACACAAAAAATTCAGCAAAAAGATGAATTTAAAATGGATGGAAACATAGAACATTATAATTACCCTAAATATTTTGTCATAAAACAACAAGAAATTATTTCTAATAAGGATTTTAAAATTTCTCATCTCTAAAGTGAAGTAATTTAATTTAAAAGATAAAATACAATAATAATATTTACTAAAAAAACAATGATTAACATTAAAATAAATTTTATATTTTATTAAATTTATATTTAATTGTATCATTATTTGAACTACTTATTTTTTAATTGAAAATTCTAAGTTTACTTTGTTCTCGATACTTTACAATTGGTTTTTATATTGTTTACGCTTATATTATTTATTTATTTTCATTTGAGACATTATTCCTTATTTTTAACTGTAAAATATTCTTGAATTTTTGTATATATAAAAATACTAAATTATAGACATAGTGTATCATAGTTGAACGATAACCTTGATCCTCAAATGTGTACTCAGAATTTAATCTCCATCTTACAAAAAAAATATATGTCGAAAGAAATTAAGCCTTTAAATGAATTTCCTTAGTCTTTTGAGTTTCGGTTCAAAATATTATGTAAAACTAAAAAATGTATTAAATTAGATTAAAACTAAAATAAAATTATGAAATATGATATTAAAAATTTGACTTGAAGAAAACTATTACTCTTTTATTTCCTGGTTACTTGAACCGTTATTTTAGTCAAGTCAAGGGCTAGCTGTTGTCCTTTGATGATTGGGCCACCCCTACCTACAAACACCCATAGTCCTAAGAAATTGTTGGACCATTTTTTTTCATTTCCTTTTTAATTTTAGTTAAAACAAATTCTTATTATAAATATTTTTCATATTATTATCTAATTAAAATCATATCAACAAGTTTTTTGGTTCAAGTGAGACTAAAATCCTTTCACAAGAAAAAAAGAAAAGAAAAGTGAGACTAAAAGCGGTATTTTTAAAATCAAATCTCGTAGATAGAAAAATGAAAGTTAGAATGAGAGGTTTCGTTATAAGAGATTTTTAATGGAGGAACTTTCGGAAATTACACTCATTAAACAAAATATAATATACCATATTTTATTTTTTCTAGTTTATCCATATTTTTTTAATAAATAACAGGTACTTCCATTCTTATTACACTTAAAAATCTTTTTTTTTATTTTTATCACACCACCTTTCTCTTAAATAAAAATAATATTATGCAAACTTTCTTAGAATTTAAAAATAATATAAAAAATAATATGTCATATATGTAATATAGACAAATCTTAAAAAGGAACTGTGTAATTTATTCTATTTTTTATCATAAAACATAACATAAATCAGATGTGCTTGTGCAATGTTTGAAGGTAAATTACTATTTTTCATATAATTGGATAAAATAATTTTAAATAATTATTCATCATAATTTTTTTATATGATAAATTTGTTAATTTTATTAATTAATATTTTAAAAATTAGACAAATAATTATTTTAAAATAAATATTAATTATGAGTGAGAAGATTTCAACCTACAAGTAATAAATATCAATGGTTTTTATGACTTGTTTGTAAAATATATAAGATAATTTTGAAGTAGTTATATCATAGCCGTTCATGGTTTGACTTTGCTAGTATTGGACCCCACAAAGCTATTCATTTCCGACATAATCAATGCCGTCTCCACCTACTCAAGCAAAATTAGTGCAAACAGCTTCCCCAACCAACTTCTTTCAGCTCCAATTCCAAACAGTGCCTTCCTCGAATCAAGATTATGCGACAGCGTTTGCCACGTGTCTCTTCGTACGGAATCCGTGCGAGTCACAATCCTCCTTCGGGACCCACAAAATCAGAACTTAGAGTTTGCTTTTGCTCCACCAAAAAATCCTACTACAGTAGTACAACCCCACGTAGCTTCAATTCAAATAAAAAATATATAAAGTTTATTAAAAAAATTTAAAATTCACTCTTACAAAATACCATTTTTAGAAAATAATTAATAACTTAAATGTAACTAAATTTTGAGGAAATAATTAGGATAAGAGTTTAATAATATTTTAGTAAAAATCATGGTTTACTCTAATTTATTTTTTGAAGCTGTTTAATTTATTTTTTGTTTGGTTTGATTTTTACATTTTATTTATGTAAAAATATATTTTATTAATCAAATATCAATAGAAATTATCATATGGCTTTTTATTAAACGACCTGTAATGAAAATTGATAAACTTACGTGATAATTTATAAAAAAGTTTAATAACTCCGTAGTTTGAAAGAATTTATGGTTTATTTATAAGACATTTCACCACTATTTCTATAAAACATTACTAATTATTAAATAATACAAGTATTTGTGGTTTTTTTTTATAATTATGCATTAGTAAGGAGAAAATTTCCAAATTAATAATATTTCTTTAAAAATAAATAAATCAACATTAATTTTTTTATTGGATTGTGTGATTATGTCCGATTAACAAGTTTCTTACAATAAGGACTAGAGAGTAGGTGAAAGAGAGTTGTAATATTGAGAGTTGAAATATTATAAAACTAACGTTGATATTAATATACTTAGGGTTGAGTATAAAATCATAATGTGACACAAACTGATAAACTCATGATAAAATTTTTAAATTCAATTGGTTTCGGACAGGTTGACATGTTAGAATGGTTTAGGTGTTAAATGGGTTACACTAGGCATATGTGAGTTTGGTTTTTATAATTCATTGATACCCTTTTAAACCACCTATTATGCATATTTTTTTATATTTTTTTTTAATTTTTATATTTTAAATAATTAATATAATTCATATTTTTTTTTGTAAGCCAAAAAAATTTATTACTCAAGAAAATTTTAAGCTTTTGTAATATAATTCTTAAATAATTAATACAATTCCTATTAATTCATGGTAAATTTTTTTACTTTTACTCATTATTACTTTAAAAATCAGATAAATAAAAAGTCATGATTGAATGTCAGTGTAAAAATATTTTATACTAACAGTGTATACCAATTAAACTCTATCTAATATATTATTTTGTAATTTTTTCAACCAATTGTAGAAACATTGTTTAACACTTATATTTTTTAATCGAAATAAATATAATTTTTTATTCTAAAACATTTTTTTAAGATTATGATGTCATTTTTCTTATTCTTAGATAATGAATAGATGAAGATAATGGTAATTTGACAAAATTAATCTTAATATTAATATTATATTAAAAAATAAAATAACAATTTATATTAGTTAAAAAATATAATATATTAAAAAACTAAATATAGCACTTATTTTAAGACATTGTTTTTCAAAGACGACATTCATTTTAAGACGAATAGATTACGTAAAAAACTAAAATAATATTATTATACTGTATGAACGGGAAAATGATGAATATTACATTAAAATAAAATACAACATTTGTTTTATTGTATGATTTAGAAATTAGAATACATTCTTTTTCTTTTTATGATTATGGGCGTTGTGCTTTGGCACATGACAAAGGTAAAGGGCAGAAAGAGTACAAAGAAGGAGCAGTAGGTGGGGGAGGCACGTGAAATGCATATGGCAACTCTGCAATGTGCAATCTCAATTTTAATTTTAATATAATGTATGAAACTGAATAATTAATGATTAATGAGAAAATAAATAGAATGAGACATGTACCTGGGAAATAAGGGAGAGTGTAGGAGACACGTGGCAGAGTGGGGGTACACAATGGCATTAATGGATGTCATGTGTTGTGTTTCAGAGGCTAAGGGTGACAAGGGTAAAAGGGTCCACACGTAGTGCTTCTCCGGTTGTTTTCTTGTTACCTACCGACAAGAGACAGTGTAGAGGGAGAAGCTAAGGTGGTCGTACTCCCGGAAAGACAAAAATTCATAAAAATAGTGTGCATTTTTTTTATTAAATCCCTCTGAAAATTTTTTCTTATTTATCAAAAGTATTAGAGATTTACAACAATTTTCTTATCTCTCCAATCAATCTAGCTATGTTTCTCTTGGAAGAATAATCAATGTCAAGATTTATAGGAACATGATGCATTAAAGAAAAATGATTTATTAATGAATGAAAAATAAAAAAACGAATGCTCATAAGTGTTTCTGGATACTTATTAAGAAATTATAATTTTTTTATTGAAACTTGGAAAATAACGTGGATTATATATGTTGATTTATGAATTTCAGTTGAGCCACAATAAAATATTTTATCGAAATTTTTCTGTTAAGTATCCTTAGGAAACTCATGCCCTATAAAATAATGTTTAATAATGATATACTAGTAAAGTGGTAATAAAAGTATATAATTGTTTATTATTCTAAATTTTATATAAATGATGATTGTATGTATAATTAAAGAAATAAGTGATATAGTGATAATGTAAAGTATCTTATATTCATATTTTTTTCATAATTTATATCATTATCAAAAAATTAAAATAAAAAATCTATTTAAACAACTATGCATTATTGATGCTCTAGAGTCAACAATGTGTTTGTTTTGTAAAAAGTATAAAACTGTAAATTGGCTTCACCTGAATTGTTTTGGTAATGACTAGATATAATCTAGATGTTTTTTCTGTTAAATGTTCCCAATTATCTTCACTCTTCTAGTGACTAATTCATTAATTGTTGGGAGGTGAATGTTTTACAACCATGGCTTCTTAACAAGTACGATAGCCTTTATTAGTAAATGAAATTACTGTGAATGAAATTGAATGATTAGTTGATTCACTTGATTTACTTCTTGATTTACTTCTCCCACTATGAGAAAAGGCAGTAAATTTGCTTTACCTGGATGAGATATTGTGTTGGGTTTTTCTCATTTCATCAAAAGTTTAGCATCATTGTGATTTTTGGTTTTTAATTTTAAAATTTATGAAAATAGTGATTAGTTTTAATAAGTTTTTAAATTTATAAAAAATAATATTTTTTTATCTTAAAACATTATATTATATTTCAATCCTATAAGTCGGGTAGCGGTTGATGGGCAGCGATCTATGATAGAGGTTGACGATGGTGATAGAATATTGATAGACAAGATTAATATTACAACTCACGAAGATAAAACAGCAAAACCAAGGATTAAGAGCGCACCTTCGTGGGCAACTGATTATATCATTTAACAGATGATAGAATTATTTTTAGTTGGTTATGTTATCTTACATATGTTTTAGTTTATTTTAGATTCATATATTTAAATATATCATTATTAGTTTATTTTAAAGACACAAGATTAGGATTCTGTTATCTCGTGTATATGTAAATAAGTTTATTATGCAACTTTCAAGGATATGAACATTGAAAAATTTAAGAGATTGTCTCTTGTAGAGTTTTCGGAGCTTGACTTGAATAAAGCTCTAACATTGGTGCCTTCATCCACTTGTTCCATGGCTGATGGAATTCGCCTTAGCAAAATCGAAAATGAGTTGTCTCATCTTGAGGCACAAAACTCAAGATTCCAAGAGCTTATGGAAACACAAATGACCCAACAACTCATGTCTCTGTTATCGAAGAAGAACTCAGTTGATAAAGACCCTGACGCCGCATCTACACACTTGATTCCGCACAGTCCGCCATGTTTTTCCACCACATGCATATCCACCAAAGATTTCAAGATTGATCTTCCGCAGTTCGACGGGACCGATGTTGATGATTTAGTTTTTCGTTTGGAGGAGTATTTTGATGTTGCAAAATCTCCCTTGGAACAACGTATCAAATTACAAGTTTTCATATGATAGGTCCTGCCCACGCTTGGTACAAATGGATGATCCGTAAAGATTACACTCAAGATTGGACAATTTTTGTTGACATGCTATATAAACGTTTTGGCTCAAACTTGTACACCAACCCGCAAGAAGCACTCAAGGAATTGAAACAAGAAGGCACAATGAAAGAATATCAAACCCAATTCGAGGCTCTATCCACTAAAGTCACTAGGTTGACAGAACAATGGTTGGTTAGCTTCTTTGTGGCTGGTCTCAACGACTACTTAAAGTGCCAATTACGGCTGGCTAAACCATCGTCTTACCATGAGGCAATTGCTCTATCCTTCCTCCGTGAACAAAATTACATCGTTTTACAACAATCATTGAAACAATCGTCAGTTTTTTCTCCTATTTCCATGCGATCTAGTACATTCCAAACTCCTGCCGCATAGCCAGCACCAAACCTTGTCAACCGGATACCTACTTCGCATTCTACATTTTCCAATAAGAATCGCGACTCTTACTCCATGTCGATCCCACCGACTCTTGTCACCAACCCACCAAAGACCAAACCTCCATATAAAAAGTGTACTGTCGTTTGGGACTTTGTTATTATTGCAATGAGAAATATAATTCATCGCACGATTGCCAAGCTAAGTGTCACATCTTGATAGCGCCTGATGATTTGGTAGATGTATGCCACAACTTGTTGTTGGATGTTGATGTACTTGATCATACAACCATCAATGGAATGGGGAATTCAAAAATCAGTTTTAATGACATATCAGGAGAATATAGTCCTTGCACGTTACGACTAAAAGGGACTTTCCAGGAATATACCCTTACCATATTAGTATATAGTGACAGTTCATTCAATTTTATTAAACTTGAGGTTGCTTGCCGTTTAAGGATTCACGACACGTATATTGAACCATTCAAAGTTTTTGTGGGCAGCGATGATTTTATATGGTGCAACACCTGTAACTATGATATTCCAATTTTAGTACAAAACATTTCTTTTTTGGTAGATCTCTACCACTTAGAAATTTTTTGTGCTGATATGGTTTTTGGTTTATCCTGGTTACAAAGGTTGGGTCATGTGTTGATTGATTACAATTGGTTAACAATGGAATTTGATTATCATGGGAATCCTATCATTTTGTATGCTAAGCACTTGTTAAGTCCTAACCCAATAAAAAACGATCACATTAACTATATGCTCCTTCACGATATTTCCTCATTGTGCACTATGCAATTATGCTTGACAGAGCAATCAATTTCTACTTTTTTGCCAGTAGTCCAAGAATTGTTGACAGAATATGCTGTTGTTCTTCAGAAGCCTAAGGGTTTACCATCTGTTAAGAAAATTTCACTGTATTCCCCTGCATTCAGATTCAAAACAATACAAATCAGGCCTCATAAATACCCTCACTTCCAAAAAATGGAAATTGAACATTTGGTGATTGAAATGCATCGTTCCGATGTCATTCATGATAGTACGAGCCATTTCTCTTCCCCAATCCTCCTGGTAAAAAAGAATGATGATTCTTGGCATTTCTGTATAGACTATTATGGTCTCAAAGCCATTACCAACCGTAATTCTTTTTCGATGCTTATGATTGAGGAGATTTTGGATGAATTGCAGGGTGCTGTCATTTTCACAAAACTAGATTTATGTTCAGGATATCATTAAATTCGTATGGAGGATAGGTGACGTACATAAGATAGCATTTCATACTCTGATCACCATGAATTTTTGGTCATGCCATTTGGTCTTACCAATGCTCCAGCTACTTTTCAGGCTACCATGAATCGAATCTTCAGACCTTTTTTGCATCCCTTTGTGACTGTCTTGCTTGACAATATTTTTATTTATAGCAAGAATTGGGAGGACCGTCTTCAACATCTTCGATTGGTTCTGGAGACACTATGGACTCATTCCCTTTTTGCCAAGCTTACTAAACGTAATTTTTGTAAAGATTCAGTGCATTATTTGGGACATGTCGTATCATCTAAAAGTGTGGAGGTCAATAACTCCAAAATTGACACTATTCTGTCTTGGCAATTACCACACACTATCAAGTAGTTACGGGTTTTGTAGGTATCACTGGTTACTATCGCCGCGTTTTGTAAAGGGTTATGCCAACAGAGATGTTGAAACGCGACAGTTTTCAAGACACTCAAATCCGAAACGACATTCAAGTTACTTAAGCAATCTCTAGCTTCAACCCCAGTACTTGCTCTTCCAAATTTTTTGCTTCCATTTGAGGTTGAGACGGATGCTAGCATAAAGGGAATTGGCACGATTTTGACACAACAAGGTCATCCATTGACTTTCTTTAGTAAGAAGCTTTGACACCGCATGAGCAACGCATCCACTTACGTGCGTGAACTCTATGCTATTACACAAGCTATTGTGAGATGGTAGCATTACTTATTGGGAAAAAATTTATCATTAAGACAGACCATAAGAGCTTGAAAGAGCTTATGTCTCAAGTGATACAAACTACCAACCGACAATACTAAAACAACACATTTCATGCCTCTCAAGACTGGATTCACAGGAAAGATTGTGGCTACTATATTTTTAGACTATGTAGTTAAATTACCCACGAGTTTCATCAGGGCATTGTTTCAGATAAAGACCCAATATTTTTAAGTGTTTTTTGGTGTTAACTCATGCGTTCGGGTGAGACTAATCTTCATTTATCAACGGCATATCATCCACAAAGTGATGGCCAATTGAGGTTGTCAATCGTTGCCTCAAGCAGTATCTTCGCATTTTTGCTTTCGATAATCCACATCAGTGGCATACATAACTTATCTTGGGCGGAGTTAAACTATAATACTACATATCATACTGCCATTGGGATGACCCCTCATCAGGCATTATACCGTTCTAACACAAGGTTATTACCATCTTATAAGCTAGGAAACACATCTGTAGACAAGATGATGGACTCCATGTTGATCTGTTGACAAGAAATTCAAAGTGCACTACAAGCTAATTTGACTAGAGCACAAACTCGAATGAAAAAATATGCTGATTCTAAACAACTTGATAAGAATTTTGAAGTTGACCAATGTGTATAGGTAAATTTTCACGCATACTGCCAACAATTTGTTGCTCGTAGACTAAATTTTTTTTCTAAGTAGTATTTTGACCTTTTTCAGATCTTGGAACGTATTGGCAAGGTGGTATACCAACTAGATTTTCCATCTAATAGTCGCATTCATCTAGTTTTTCATGTTTCCTTACTGAAGGCTTAATCAGGTTCAACTCCTCCTGATTCCATCATGTGCGATGACTTTTTGAAACACCAATTACCTACATCACAAGCCATCATTTCTGAACGCAATGCACCAACTCCA
The DNA here is from genome assembly GCA_037954015.1 of Psophocarpus tetragonolobus. Classification (NCBI taxonomy): domain Eukaryota; kingdom Viridiplantae; phylum Streptophyta; class Magnoliopsida; order Fabales; family Fabaceae; genus Psophocarpus; species Psophocarpus tetragonolobus. Next base: position 28,012,614 of record CM075695.1, on the reverse strand, counting down.
GAGGAAAATCAATACCAAGTTTGGGTCGAGTGGGCTGACAAGCCATGCGAAGATACTACTTGGGAGTCATGGGATCTTCTAGTCAACCTCTATACCAAGGCGGCCCTTGAGGAAAAGGTCATTTTCCATGAGAGGCGTAATGTTACAACTCACGAAGATAAAGCAACAGGACCAAGGATTAAAAGTGCACTTTCGTGGGCAACTGATTATATCATTTAACGAATGATAGAATTATATTTAGTTGGTTATGTTATCTTACATGTGGTTTAATTTATTTTAGATTCATTTATTTAAATATATAATTATTAGTTTATCTTAAAGACACAAGATTAGAATTCTATAATTGATTATATCATTTAACAGATGATAGAATTAGTTTTTGTTGGTTATGTTATCTTATATTTGGTTTAGTTTATTTTAGATTCAATTATTTAAATGTATCATTATCAGTTTTTCTTAAAGACACAAGATTAGGATTTTGTTAGCTTGTGTCTCTATAAATAAGTCTATTATGTAACTTTCAAGGATATAAACGACGAAAATAAACTCGATTAAAGTTCTGACAGTTGAGCGGTTATATCTTTAAACAACGAAAATAAGTATTTAATATTATTTTCATATAAGTATTATTTATAATTTTTATCACATCATATCAATGTTATCGGACTCGGCTCGGTCTCCGACTGAACTAGGACAAGGAGTTACATGATTAGGGATCAAGCCAAGGTCAACAATTGACCTACACGACTTAGATTATATTAAAAAAATACAAATATTTTATAACCTATATAATTTTATATTATAAAAAGTTAAATTATACAAAAAATTAATAACTAAAATTGAAATGACAACATATAAAATAAAATGAAACTCACATATTCAATATGGAAAAGCGAGAAACAAAATGTACAAGTCACAAAAATGAAGAGGAAAGAAGTTATTTATTTGGATAATTCACCGATAGATGAAGACATGAAACCAAATACAAAAGTCATTTATATTTTTTATTAGATATTTCAGTTGCCCTTTTTTTCATGTAAATTTTGCTTTCTTTATAACACCAATTACTAATGACACAGGTTAAACATGCTTTATAAATATTCACATAATATGACTTCAATGACGGCACCCTTTGTATTAATAAATCTATTTGTTTTCTTAATAAATATAAATTTGTGAATACTTTCTCGTAAATGAAAGGAAAATTTTTAAACACAAATGAAGCTTCACAAAAAAAAATAAAATACTAAGGTAGTATATTTTTTGCATTCCTTTTGCTTTTTTCCACAAATGAAGCTTCACAAAAAAAAAAAATACTAAGGAAGGTAGTATATTTTTTGCCTTGTAATCATTCATTCCTTTTGCTTTTTTCTTTTATTAGTTGTTACCATGTCCCTTCCAAAATCATAAAAGAATTAGTTGACTAAAATAAAGTCAATAAGAAAAGCCATAAAAATAGAGAATGATGGCAAAAAGTTGGACAATATAGGAGGTCGTATATTTTTCTAGATGTCTAATGTCTTTAATTTCTTATTATTGCATCATTCCATTAAAAGATTTAGTTGTAACATGAGACACACCCAATGGGAAGTCAAAAGAAGAGTTTCTAAGCAAGTGATTATTACGAGGCTAATTATGTGTTTCACTCCAATTTTTTCTTCTTTTTTTTCTCTTTTTCCTTTCACATTTAATAATTGAAAAGGTAGAGTCAAAAAAGCTTAAAAGAAAATTCTAAAGACTTGGAAAGTTAAGTTTGAACATTTGAATTTCATTAGATCCTCTCTTAATATTTTCTTTTTTCACCTGAAAGAAGAATAAAGCTCCCAAAGAAAAGTGAAAACCAGATGAGATCTATTATCTTGTTGACTAATTCATGTAGTTATAATATTTGCTAGGTTTAACTAATCTATATGTATCTTTATTTTTATTAAATTTTTAATTAGATATCCAATTTTTTTAATTAAGTACCTAAACTTTTTGCTTCTTTATAATTGGGTATCCATATTAGATACCAATTAAAAAATAAATAAAAATTCAGCTACGTTATTATAATTTTTTGCAAATTTGGATACCTAATTAAAAAAATAATATTTTATAGACACTTATTTACAAGTTAAAAAAATGCATTGTAGGATTAAAAAAATAATATTGTAGGATTAAAAAAATTTGGATAACTAACTAAAAAAATAATAACATTGCAAATTTGGATACCTAATTAAAAAAAATAATACCTTAGAGACGTTTAGTACGAGATTTTTCTTTTTATTTTCTATTTTTTTAAAACAATTTTTATTTTTAAATTTTAATCATTTTGAAAATATATTTGTTTTTACTTGATATTTTTTATCTTTAAAAATTAAAATTATTTAATTTAATCCATTTTAATAAAAATATTATGAAATATTTATATATAATTTAAATATATTTATGTATAATTTTTGTTATAATTACAATATTACTATTAAATTTTTACATAGTTTTGATTTTTAAAAACACTAATTTTTTTCAGTTAATTTTCTAAAATATTTATAAAAAAATAAAAATAAAAATATAATCAAACATACTTTCACAGCTATTTTTTGTAAAAATAAAAGCAGAAAGTAAAGACAAAACAACCAATGTCTTTGTAAAAACTTATTTTTTGGTAAGTAGTAAAAACTTGAATACATGCAATTAACCTCTTTTCTACATCACATTCCTTTTTTTTTTTTTTTTGTCTATTGTGTGTCACATTTCTTTTATTTACTTTTTTTAGATGATAAATTATTTATACAAATAGAATTTTCAGAAAAATGGCAATATTCCTTGATTATTTGGGTCACCAGAAGCTATTGCATAGTTGACACTGCTCCATTTGTTCATTGACTGCACCTGTTATGCTGCTTCTAACTCTAATTGGTTAGAATTGAAGCTCAAAGTTGGACCTTTGTACCACTTCAAGCACCGACATGGGTTTACTAAATTTAAGATTAAATACTGTTTGGTTTAAGATTTTTTTTTTAAAATTGTTTACATTTTTAAGTTTTTAATATTAATAAAATATGTTTGTTTTTATTTAATATTTTCTAATTTTAAAAAATAATATTATTAAATTTAATTAATTTTAGCAAAAATAATATATATACATATTTTATATAATTATAATATTTTTATTATGTTTTTACGTAGTGTTAGCCTTTGAAAATATTAAAAACAACTTTTTTTCTATTTTATTTTTTCAGTTGGTTTTTAAAAATTTTTCGATGAAAATATTTTTTAATTTGTAACAAGTATAATTTTTATTATTATTTTATTTTCTCTTAAAATGAAAACTGAAAACATTCAAAACAAAAACATTACCTTAGTAACTTTAGTATAAAAGATTTTTACACTAACCGTCAATCATGACTTTTCATTTATGTTATTAAATGAACTATAAAAGAGATTTTTTATATTATTTTGCTTATTGGCTGTGGTTCTTTATATTATTTTGTTCATAAAAAAATATTTTTTATACATACTTATCATGAATTTATTCAATTAATTGATTAATATAAAACATGATATATAATGAAATTAGTATGATATAAAATTAATATGATTTTAATAATAATTAATGTAAAATTAGAATAAAATTAACATAATATTGAATAAAATGGTTTAATTTTATTTTTTGTGTTTTTATAATGTTGAAATGTTCAATTTTAGTTTTAAAAGATCTTTTTCTGTCTTGAATATTGAACTATCTTGTTTATTTTTGTAGCAGAACAAGATTTCTACCAGAAATTTTTTTTTTTTTATCCAATGGTTTATCTTGGCTTCAAAAACATTAATTGGAGATGCTCATAAAATGAAATAAATTGATTATTAATATTAGACCAAGCATTTTTGACTTGGACAGACTAATTATTTCTACATGTTTACTATCTTCCAAGCAATCCAGCTCTGATCCCAATTTCTAATGATGTTAATGTGAGAGCAACACAGAAAAGATTTTTAGTTGTTTTTCTATTTACAATCTCATATTTACTACATACATTTCTTTTCCCTTTTTAGTATTTTATTACTAAAATTTTCTTTTAAATCCTATTTTTACATTATACGATATTTATTTTTTATGATATTTATTTTTAAATCTTATTTCCATTTTATTTTGATCTTTAAATCTTAATTTGAACCCCTTCTTTTCCATATTTGTTATATAATACTGATTTTTTCATTAAAATTATGTGCTAGAATGATATTACATGTATGTTTATCATTAGAGTCATCTATTATATAGTCCAACTATACTGTCTTTTTACACAATAAAAACAAACATATTATAAGCAAATAAAACTGTGATCTTGCTTATTGAATAATGACTATGGTTCTTGATATTATTTTGTTCATAAAAAAATTTGATTATTGGAGTTATAAGGTAACTCGGTTGGTTAAAAAAAAAAAGTAAAAATAAAAATTGTAACTTCGATCTTCACTACTAATAAAAATTAATATAACTAATAATACTAATATTTAACTTATATAAAAAAAAAAGTAATATCTTCTAGAGTTCAATGTTGATATCAGAAAATTTGATTAATGTGTCTCTTTGTCAATAATAATTATGAGTCATGCTCAGTTATTTAAATTTAATTTCAATGTTTTTTAACTACCAAAAACTATTTTCTGAAATTATGTTATTTCAGATTTTTTTTGGACATTACAGAAGGATTTCACAAGAAGACTTAGAATATTACTTACGCATAAAAGTATTTATGTAAATTTTCTGTCTAATAAAAGGAAATAAGGGTGTATTCGGTAGCATCAGCAATGTTAATACCAAAACCCTTTTTAATTTGAAATCCATATTCAAGATTTCTCTCTCTTTTTCTTCCCCAATGAGCATTTAAATTTTTATATGTCCTAATCAACGAATATTTAAATAAAAAACAAATATTCATAATGTTTCGCTAATAAAATAATATAGGTTTTAATTTTAGTGTAGTATTACAGTCAATTAAAGATTAGATTAAAATGCTTGGAACAAAAAATAGAACTTTATGTTTGGAACAGAGAATAGAAAATCAAAATTCTAAATTATGTTTGGAACAAAGAAAAAAAAAATCAAAACATAAAAAACTGATTCAAAATTAACTTAAAACTTTATGACCACCTGTGTGTGATAAAGCGACATTAGTGAAAGGTACAACATAATGGATTACATAAATGCACAAAAATTAATATATCTATTTTAATTTATGTATTACTTGGCTTTATAAATTTTAAGGTCTAAATTGAATAAAATATAATAAAATAATTATTTTAAATCAATGTACTTAAACTCTAAATTTCAATTGTGATATATATATATATATAAATATAAATATAAATGATAACTCAGGTGAGAAAAAGAGTTACGGTGAGAAATAAGAAAATATAATAATAATCATAAGATTTTAATACATGGTTCACATTGAGTTATTAATTAAACACATGTGTGTGATTCTCTCGCACAAGAAATTTTTTCCACAAACACCACCCACACTACTACATTGATGTGCCACCTTATGCTAACTTAGATGTATCAAATACATGAACCTTGTAAGAGATAAGAGATTCTATTCCCACATATACTCGGTGATGCTAACTTGATGTATCAAATACATGAACCTTGTAAGAGACAAGAGGTTCTATTCCCATATGTACTCGGTGAAGCAAATCAACCTATAGATGCACTAGCTGAACATGGTATAAACATAAATTGCAATATACCAGATATGAGTAACTCCTTTGCCTAATGTCATGCACCTAATACCAACAATGAAGGTGATGACGGTGGTGGCACTGCCCCCTCTTGTCACTGCCACCACCACCATCATTTTCGTTAACACCATCTTATTGTCATCACCATCACTGGTATTGCCACTTCCATCGTTGTACCGCCACCACCACTGTCGTTGTCGTCACCATTGTCGGTACTAGGCACACAACCTAGGCGGAGGAGCTCCTCCTATATGATATGTTACTATCTATGTTTACACCATGCTTAGCTAGTGTATTTGCAAGTTGATTTGCTTCACCAAATACATGTGTAAATAAAACTTGTGTCCTACAAAGATTGTGTATCTGAAACGTCAAATTATCATAGGGATGGTACATCAGTGAGGAAGACAGTGACAATGGTGGTGATGGTGTTTGTAGGAGAGCTTTATGTGTAAAAGAACGATGTGAACTTGTTTAATTAACAAGCTCAATCTGAACCATTTATTGAAATCTTACAATTATTATTATATTTTCTTATTTCTCATCGTAACCCTTTTTATGACCCAAGTTGTCCTCTCTCTCTGTGTATATATATAAAGAGAGATTCACTTACTTTAAAAATAAGTTTAAAAGACTTACTCTTCATCCTAACTATTTATTTCAAAAAATCTAATAGTTATAATAAGTAACTAATTTTAATCATTAGATTTTTAAAAAATAAATAATTAAGATAAAGAGTAAGTCTCTTAAACTTACTCGTGAAATAAGTGGATCCCTTCACTCTCTCTCTATCTATATATATATATATGAAAAGATAATTTAAGTTACAATCTGCACTTAATTCTAAGGCTGGATTTCCCTTCTCCCATAATAATCCAAAACCCACCTTCGTACATGAAACGGAGAAAGCAATTTGTTAGATAAATAAAAAGGAAAGTCAGGTAACAACAAAATATTTTCGTTGCAACATAACAGTATTCACAGAACAGATTGAACAAGAAAAATGAAGGTATAAAGCATTCACAATCCATCAACTAATGTTGACAAAAAACTCTGCAGAAATCTACCACAGATGGCACTATCTAGATGAAAGAAGAATAACTTGTGTTGATTTCCAACTACCTCTAATACTCCGGGCATCTGCATCTCAACAAGGAATCCAGAAAAAAACACAACCTATATATTTTGCACCTTTTCTGATCAAACTATAATGCCACTTTAAAAACTTTTGGCGGCAACAAGAACCAAGGAGACACTCAAGAGCCTTAGCTCAAGTGACACCATGCTTTGCCTCTGGTTTAGCTCATTTTATCCTCCCTTCACAACACCAGGTCTCAGGCCTCCTTCGTAACCGAGGAAAAAAAGGACCAAGAGCACAAAAAAGGGGAAAAAAAAAAAAATAACACTCATATCTCATCCAACTCATCATTTCACAATAGAGAGAGAGGTTTAATCCTAACCTCTAGCTAACAACACATCCAAATTACTCGAATGGGCGTCCGACGAAGAACCAACCAATTTAGTTCTTCTCACAGTACTGTTTCTGTGAACTGCATTTTCATGTCCATATGGCTGCTCATGATTACTTACTTGATGTAAATGAAGCAAAGCTATCATGCTAACTGCAACCAAAGCAGCATTGCCCACTACTCCACCCACATGATCCAATCCAAGAGATTTCTTCACAAAATTGAAACTTGAGACAAAAATATTGATGAGGATATTGGACCTCTTTGCTTTCTCAGTCACAAAATTCTCACCAGAACAGTTTGGTTGTCCATAAAGAATATCAGGTGCTATAAGGCTGCTTGCATCATGTACATCTCCAACGAATGCAAGAGCTTCGTCAATGACTTTATACTTTTTACCACGGTGTTCTGCCAGTCTCATTGCAAGAACAATTCTGCTCTGTTCTAAACGTGCAATTGCAGTATCTTTCTCTACCCGCTGCTGGGTTTGAATAGTCTACAGCCATACAGAATGAAGTTCTAAATTAGAATAGAGTTCCATTAAAATATCATGCAACATAATAAGGCCCAACAAAATTGGTAGTAAAAACAGTAACCTTCCAACTAACTGATTAAAAAAACTTCTGTAGTTCCTGAAGAAACTAGAGGAATGATGATGCCTATTGCATGTGTGGGATGATTGCTTCTATTACTGTTGAGTTTTATTGCCAAATGGGAAAAACAGTATTCTGGCTACAGTTAGAATGTTAGATTAGATCTGTATGGAGCTTCCACATGGTTTGGCGCATTTTGGCTCGCATCCATCTATTTGAATGTTCATCTTTGTTTGATGAGTTCTCTACATCCGTGACAGGCACAGGCAACTATTTGAGCCAATTTGGGCCATGATTTAGCTGAATTCAACTTTACATATTCCCAACAACTTTACATATTCCTAAACTTTGTATTTCACCTTGACTACATTACACAACATCCTAACCAGCTATTTAGGTTATGGCTGTTTGCCATTTAATCCATCTTGTCATTGTGTTATCTTAAAATTTTCAATAATGATAATATCATTTGTCACTTTCAGGATGTCTAAATTTTCATAGCTGTATGTTTAGCTAAGGTTTTATTCTATTAGGCTATTTTCTTAATTTCTTTACAGGTGTTCGTTTGCAGCAAGCAAATAGAAACTTCAGCTTAATATGAAATCTTAAAATAGTTGCTGTTATTTAAGTGTTATGTGTTAGTTGTCTTACTGGTCAAAGTTTGTTCATTTGACAATGATTAATAATATATGTAGGAGCATTTGTGATTTGTAAAGTTAGCATTTACCTATTATCAGTTATCACTTGTTACTATATCCCACTTCCTCTTATCAGACATAATTGTCTTTATTACCCTCAATTGATTTATTGACTGCTGCAGAACCAACAATTTGATACTATGAATTCATAACAAGATTGTTGCATGCATCCTGATAACTCATAAATTTGCTGCATATACCGTTGGATCTGACTTCAGGACTTAATCCTACAGTGTCCTTTTCCAACTAGTATGATGTGACACAGATCATACAAGGTCCATTAATCAGCTTCAATACATTAGCATCAGAGAAATGCTTATACTTATGATGAATAATTCAAACATACTAATGTAACAATTATGTTATTCATTTAATAATTAGTGCAAGCAGTAAGATCTAATTTCCAGTAACCTTAAATATGATACAATATCAAATTTATAACTACAATAATAAACAAGGTAGACTTCTTCTTGCCTTAAAATCCCTCCAAGACTAAAAGCAGCTATAAAAACCACCACCCAATTAACTAAGTACTTTTCACAATGAAAATGTTTTACTTTTCCAATATTCATTAGACTGTGGAGAAAATGAAGAGGGAACAAGGCCGAAGATTAAAAAAAGAAAAAAAACTGAACACTTAAACACACCCACTGGAAAATCAAAGCCATCATGCGATATAATTTTAATTTTTAGCAGCTAATTCTGCCTATTGAAAAATTATTTTCAAATTCATTTTGTTATTTTCTAACACTTGGATAGCAGAAACCTAAAGTGCATTTAAGGATAAAAAAATGGACCGATATAAAAAATTCACACACCAAAATAAAGATTGGTAGTAAATATTGACAGAAAGAAAGCTTGAAATTGGGAACAGGAAAATAACAAATGAAACCCTGAAGTTAATAGTCAGGACTGGGGAACCATGACTAGATTTAACAGATAAACCAACAACGAATCACCCAATCTGGTACGAGGTCCACACACTAGAATGAAAACATAACTTTTGCGTTCTCTTACTTTCTTGAAACAGAATGAAGAGACTTTCAGTCAACTTAAAAATGATTTCCACTCAGAAGAAGATAAAGTCATTTTTTCCAGAACACTTGGTACGGATAAACATCCATAAACTAGATCACTGAACTAAAAACAACAAATAATTTCACTAAAACACATAAATGCTGGACATAATTTTACTTTACAGTAATAGAATGGAACCTCACTAATCAAATCCGATTCCTAACATGCTTCTCCCTTTTATTTCCTCAGGCCACACCTTGATGTCATGTTCATCAATCATAATGTGAAATGCCAAGTCACAGCTAAAAAGACTCAATAAATGTACAATAATACACAAACAGTGGATTCCAAAACAAAACTGACAATTAAAGCAGACTTCACTTTTTTTTAAAAAGATACGTAATACAAAATTATTTCCCTATACAATGAAAGCTCTTTAACCAAACATCATTAATTTCAAAAGGTGAAATACACACCCACACTATCTCCTAACTAACAACCCTAAAGAGCCTGGTTCCCTAACATTTTGCTTCGAAAGTAGAGAAAACAACTGCTTCGAGAGCTTTGCTCCTACCATCTTTACTTGAATCAGGACCTGTTTGATAAAATAAACTTATCCAAAAATAGTTCTAGGAGAAGAAAATTAAACAAAAAAAGAAAATAAAATTTTCTCCATAAAATCAACAAATAAAATCAACGTATGACTAAATTAAAAATCATTATTTAGAGAAGCTATACGACAGAACTTCTACCAATTAGCTTATACTTAAAATAATTTTAACTTATGGAGAAACTAATTTCATTTTTCTCTTATTTTCTTCTGTTATTCTTATAGAAGTGCTTTCGGAGATATTTATCCAAACAAGCCCTCAATCTAAGTCCAAAGTGGTTTCTGAATACCGAAACACATCACATAAAAAATATACAAATTAACATTCACACAAGGTTTTGCATATTTGTGTCTTTTGCGCCTTATAGAGAAGGCTCCAACAGAATCTTAACCCCCATATAAAAAAAAAAACTCCACATACCAAAATCCCCAAAATGCAGGAACCAGAAGAACAAGAAGCAGAAACACAGATTAGCATCCAATTCCACCAAATTTTGCAAACTCAAAACACAACAACCATCCAGTTAAAACACATCCTAACCCAAGAGCTTCTTTGTGAAACATCAATTTCAGCGGTTTTCTCACCATCTCATACTATTTCAGCTGTTTACATATATGTAAAAAAGATGTTTGAACATTGAAACTTTAATTTAAATTTGGAAAAAAAAAAAAAACTGTTTACACGAAGCAGAAAAATTTTAACTTATTGTTTCTCTTTTCAGATGTTTCCACACACTCTCCCTACTCCAAGCTAATTTCGAGGCATCAAAATAAAACTAATTATTTTGAAACCACGCTACAGCAAATTTCCCTAACAAAAACCAATTCCAATTATAACCAATACAAGATAGTAAGTGTTGGGTTTCACATTTCAAAATTGATTCTCCACTCAAAATTAATTTCAGAACATGTTTGGTTTCCCATAAGAGAAGAATTAATAATTGACTATGGTCCAGAATTGATTCTGAATCGAAGCAACTTAGAATAATAATTTTTGCGTTGTATGAACAATTTTACATTAGAAATTGCTTTTATAATAAACACATCCAAACATAAGATTATTCTACACCCAAATTGATTTGAGAACATGTTTGCTTTCGCATAAGAAAAGAATTAATAATTGAAGAATTGAAGCAACTTAGAATTATTTTTTTTTTTTATTGCCTTGTAGGAGCAATTTTACACCAGAAGTTGCTTTTATAGTAAACACATCCAAACATAAATCAATTTTACAGAAAATCAATTTCATTCAAAAATCAATTGTATCAACGACTATCCACAGTTGCACACACATCCAAACACGCACATAATTTTCACATTTAAGCAAAACACAGAGAAAACAAAAAAAAGAAAAAGAAAAATTAAGAAAAGAGAAGACTGACGTGGAAGAACTCGAGCTGGTCCTCGAGGTTCTCGAGAGCGGTTCTAATGGCGTTGAGGCTCTTGGCTTCTCGGACGGCGGAGTCGTCGGCGTCGGCGTCGGCAACGGTTCTGAAGTCTTTAACGAAGACGAAACCGGAGCGTTCATCGGCGACGGCGTTAGCGGCGGCGGAGAGGGTGGTGGAGGAGGAGTTAGGGAGGGTTTTGACGGAGGTGAGAAAGTGGGATCTGGAAACGGAGTGAATAGCGTCGCTGAGTTTGTCGTGAAGGTCCCAAATTTTCTCCATAATGGCTTCGATTTCTTCCATCTGCATATCCCACTTCATGGTTTTGGAGCGGACGCAGCAGAAGCGCAACGCGAAACCCGAAACGCGAAAAGCGAAAAGCTAAACGCAGACGCGAGAGGGGGTTTAAATAGCCCGCAATTTTTTTGACGTGGAAAGTGATGAACGGTATTTAATGTGCCTCCACTACCACGGAAAGGATTTTTGTGTCTCAACGACACGTCGTTTGTCGGCTCAGCCTGCCAGTGCCAGTTACTATACTCCTTTTTCTTTTTTTTTAAATTATTTTACAAATAAATTCAAAATCAAATGTTCCTTGGAATTAGTGTTACATAAAAAGTAGTGTTATATCTAACATATGCATCGTTGAAAACTGATTTTAGATTGGAAAACAAAATCAGAAGCCATTATAACTCCAAAATTGATTTTCGATCCAGATTGTTTTACATTGAAAAATTAAGTTAAAGTTAAAAAATTAGTTTTAATGTTTTATAATAACTGAAAATCGTAAAATTATAAATAAGGATATTATTAATTATTATATATTTAAATTATAAATATTATAATTATATATTTAAATTATAAATTTCTATAATAACATATTTAAATTATAATTATATATTTAAATTATAAATTTATACAATTACATATTTAAATAATAAATTACTATAATTAATATTTAAATTATAATTTTTATAATAAATATATAAATTTTAAATAATATTTAAATTATATTTTTCTATAATTAATTAATTATGTGTTAAAAATAGGAGATTTTTTAAGAAATCTACTTGAAATAGTTAGAAGTTCCTAAAAATAAAATTTCTAAATTTCTAAAAAAATAAAAATATCTAAACATAAATGACAAAATCAATTCTAATAATAATCAATTATATAAAATAAATTCCATTAAAAAATAATTATGCAATCATCCATCCAAATACGATTATTATATTAAAAGAGCTTCCAGTATTAAACCAATAACAACAATTTGTATAAGCTAAATCTTCTGGTCTTGGTAAGAAAGTTTAGAAATTTATTAATTTTTAAATTATTTTTCCCTAAAACTCTTAAATTGGTTGAATTTACTAAAAATCACCTTTATTTGATGAGAAGTGAAATTCACCAAGATTATAGTGGTTTTCAATAAACTATAATCAATAAAAAAGAAAGGTTGACTCCTTGCTACATAAATTATGAGACTTCTTAATTCTCTTTCAAAACTATACTACTTTTGTTCTTAATTAATTATAAGTGGTGAAAATGAGTAAATTTAGGCATTACTATTAAAATTATAATATTTTTTAAATTTATCCTTTGTATTATTGAAGAGAGAAAATATCCATTATTAATTAGAGATAGAAAACATTCTTTTATAAAAAAAATAAAAATATTGTAATAAGAAAAACTTAATGCTAAACATCTTTTTTAAAAAAGACAAAAAATATTAACTCCGTCCTAAATTCATGAGGAGTTTAGGGTTTAGGGTTTAGGGTTTAATGGGTATACAATGTAAAGATTTTTATACATTCATAACCCTTTATTTGTGGTAAATTTGTTGACTTTACTTGTTACTACTTTAAAAATTACGTAAATAAAAAGTCATGATTAAATATCAGTGTAAAAATTATTTATACTGACAATCGGTATAAAATTTTTTTACACTAACAGTGTATACCAATTAAACTATATATATATATATAGTAATTTGTTATAAAAGTGACTTAAAAGATTTTTTCTCCCAATAAACATTAACTTTAATTTTGCCATTTTTTTCACTTTCAATTATTAATTATTGCAAGCAATATTTAGTTATTTACAACTTAATGCATGATAATAGATTCATACTCCTTTCTATTCATATACATAAGTAAAAAAGTACATAAGATTTTTTAAGTTAAACATAAACAAATTTTAACTAACTTAATCTTATTTAGTGTTAACTTTTCAAAAAATACTCTTAATTATGTTTTTCAAAAATACTAATTTTTCAAGTTCTCCAGAAATGAGTTCTTAAGAAAAATTAATTGTTGAAGTAATATTGATAAATAATGTAACATCCAAAAATTTCAATACTATTTACAACTATTATTCACAACTAATTTATTTACCCATGACATTTATATTCCAAAATATCAAATCAATAGAACATTATTAGGATACAAACATTCTAGCATAACATACATTTTGATGTAATTAAAAATTTCAAACCTAATATGACATGACATACACAATAACCTCTTGTCTAGCGAATCTTATTGTCCAGCGAGACCTAGGATATCTCGCACAGTGACAATCTTTGCTCAGTGAGAACTCTGTATCAAGATGTCCTAGTAGAAAGACTTTGCTCAGCAAGACATGTCATCGGGTGAAAGTCCTGTTTAAGTTTAAATAGAGAGAAATTTGCTATGGCCAAGACCTCTCGTTGGCGTAAAGCTACAATATAGGCTTAACAAAGGTTAAATCTTGTTGGGCAAGACTTGTTGCCTAGCAAGACCATAAAGATAGCAGAACCTCTGCTGTTAAGTTCCACCAAACTTGTTCATATAACAACCATGCATTCATATAACATATACCTCATACTCATACTTCATTTGTCTACTTACAACATTTTCACATAAATCTACAAAACACAACCATCACCTAAACTTAAACAACAATATTTCTAACATAACTCTCTTATATGGATATTCAACAATAAAAGACATCATTAAAACTTCCAAGCATAGCCTAACATCATTCACTCAATTGTGTCCTGTCTCTCAACATCATCGTCACTATTTGCTCTATGCAAAACACGATTATCACAATCATACAAAAAACAAAAACAAATGCAATAGTAAGCTTCTAAACAACAATATTTCTAACATAACTCTCTTATATGGATATTCAACAATAAAAGACATCATTAAAACTTCCAAGCATAGCCTAACATCATTCACTCAATTGTGTCCTGTCTCTCAACATCATCGTCACTATTTGCTCTATGCAAAGCACGATTATCACAATCATACAAAAAACAAAAACAAATGCAATAGTAAGCTTCTAAACCAAATAATCACATAAGTATAAACACATCACAATGCATGTACATTAAAACCACAAACAATTTAATAATCACTCAATTACACTCATGTTCTTCTTGAACATAAGCAATCCAAATATACTCTGACACTTTTCGAAAAGACTTATTGGATTTGGATACTCAGCGGTCTATCTGACTTTCCCCACACTAATATTTGGTGTCTACCTAACCCATGATGATAATCAATTGAAGTCTAGGCATACTCAATTGATATTTAATTGTTGTTTGGCATCCTCTTGACTCATTTTGATAACTAGTTGCTATCTGAGTACATCCTTTAGATACATGTTCGCCCTGTTTCAACCTTCATACCAGTATGTGTTTGCCTTGACTTGACTTTAATACCAGTATCACTATAGTCAGTATGTATCCCTAATTCAAAGTGCCACAACAATACTTAGTTACCAACTTGTAACAGTCCATATCATACCTCCTTTCTCATAAATTTAATCATTCACCAATCTCAAAATAATCAATAATTCAATATCACAATTATATTTCAAATCACAAATACAATTCCTTTCCAATCACAACCAGACAAATCATTCTCAAACTTCACATAGTCAAACTCAAGACACAGATCATAATCTCAATCATATACATGTAAATGCATTTAAAACCACTAAATCAAAGTTACCTTGGATCAAAATAGACATCTAACTTCCCTTACCTATTTCTCCTTTACAAAAGCTAGCTACAACAAAAGGGAGAATCCGTCTAAAGAAATTACTAAAAAATTTGACAAAAATCTCATATTAAACAAGAATTTTAGAAATCAGCATTTTCAAGAAATTCTCTTTTCAAAGAGAACAATGGAATAAAAAATAAATGAAAAAATGTTCGAGGAATTATGATAAAAATTACCTATATTGATATTACCTCTCAAAATCGAGAGTAGTGAAAAAATTCTGTCAGATTTTGTCGTTGAAATGCCAACCATGCAAAGGAATGAAATTAGTGGTGCAAGAGAGAAAAAGAGAGACGGTGAGAGGAAAAGAAATTAAGGAAGAAAGAAAGAAAGGGAAGGTGAAGAAAGAGGAAGAAGAAGAAGGTGGGTTGAATTTTGTGAGTTTGCTATTCGCACCCCCTCATAGATAGATTTCTGAAAACTTCTCAAAACTCAACCAAATTTTTTTGAAACCAATAAATAACAATTATATTTTCTCTTTCTACCTCTCAACCATTCTATTAAAATTAATTATTTAATATCGATATTATTAATAAAATTAGTTATTTTGCTTCTACTAATAACCTATTTAATTAAACAAATACTTACAAATAAAGCTCAAAAAGTAAAACTTATTGTCAGCATTAATTTTAAAATTTAATTGGAGTATTAGCGTTCTAATGCAAATATAAAATAGGAAGAGATAAGGTCATGTGATATTAGTATCTACCACTAAGACTGATTGAGTAATTAAATGTGTTATCTATACATGTGAGAGAGAATTACTAAGAATAATTTAGGAAATATTTTTTTTTAGTTTTTTATCAAATTAATAAAGTTAAATGAAGCTAACTAACTTTCTTAATACGTGTGAAATTAGATATTTTTCTTATATAATGGTCTAGAATAATATCACTGATATTACATTTGCATAAGCGAGTGTTTGAGAAAAATTACAATTATAATATATTTTATAAAATTATAAGTTGTTTGGTAATTTATGGAGAAAAAATCTATAATTTTTTTAAGAAATTAAAAATTTATAATTTGTCATTTATACTTTAGGATTATTTTAAACATTTTATTATTTTTTATTTCAATTATGTTTACACTATTTTTACTCTATAAAAACTTTTTCCATCCAAATAAACTTAAGAGAAATCAGAATATTTATAAATGTTACATTAGTACAAAAAATTGCCTACAATATCAGTTATAGAGACCATACAACTTCATTTTAAACCAATGTCATATATTTTAACAATCAACATTGATTTTATAGATGTCGTGTCTCATTAACAACATCGGTTAAGTGGATAACGGATGTTATAATACAAGTAAAGATATTTTAATGTGTGAAACTAAAGCTCGCAAACAATTTTTTAGATAGAACCGACATAGTATGAAGACCAAAAGTAAATTGAAGTTTTTCTTCCCTCAATTTAAGAAATTTCAAAACAAATACAATCATTTCAATAAAATATAAAAATTTATTATAGAAACAAGAAACATTACAAGAAAGGAGATATTTTTTCCTAAGGGAAGAAGAGGAGGACACACAATATTCACTTTCACTCTATACATATACCTTGTTCTATCCTTATGTTTGCATTGATTCACAAACACCAACCCAGAATCTTATTAATTTATAGAATATAATGTATGCCTATATCATGAGGCACCAAAAAGCATAAATTTTTGGCCTCATTATTCTCACCACTATTATCATTATTACATAACATTGTAATAAACATTGTTCACAAATCACATAGTCTGAGTCCTTGATCCCTGAACCCTATTATTAGGTGTTGGTGTGAGTTCACTCTCTCTTCCATCCTCTCCTGAAATCTCTTCCAATGATCTCCCTTTAGTCTCAGTAACCAAGAAGGAAACAAAAAACCCTAACAAATTAGTTATAGCCAAAATAATCATCGCCTTTCGAATCTTATACAACTCTCCTCCCACGGTCAAACTCTGAATCCCAAACGCTCCCACCAGCGCCCCAGCCTTTCCAGCTGCGGCGCTGAGAGCATGACATGTGCTCCTCACACGAGTTGGAAACAACTCTGCGGGAAGCACAAATGTGGTACTATTGGGTCCAAAGTTTGCAAAGAAAAATGTTAGCCCATACAAAAGCGCGAAAAGCGCTCTCCCATCGTTCTTGAGATAATCATACTTGACACCAATAACGAACATGAAAAACGACATCATGAAGAAGCCTACTAGTTGGATCTTGTACCGACCCAACTTTTCGATGAGAAAAACGGTGAACCAATACCCAGGGAATGTGCCCAAGAGAGCAACGACGAACATGGCACGTGACGTCTGGAACACTTCACCAATAGCATCCATTTGATAATCTTTGTGAATTAGCCCAATTGCAGGAAAAATATCCTTTTGTGTTAAATTTTGGCTGTAGAAGGCAATGTCTAAGAGGAACCATGAACTCATGGTTCCGATTAAGTGTTTGCCGTGGCGCTGGAAGAACTCGTGGGACCAGAGAGGGTAGTTGTTGGCGGCGTGGAACTCAGCGAGCTTGTCCTGCTCAGCTTGGATTTCGATGTCCAAAACCCTAGCCATGTCGGCAGCGGCTTGTTTGGCGTTGCCTTCAATGATGGCAGTGTAACGTCCAGTTTCAGGCATTTTCATTCGCCAGTAGTAAGTCATCATGGCTGGGATTGCACCAATCATGAGAACCACTCGCCATAAGAGGTCAGCTTCTGGTTGGGTTGATAAGATAGGGTTGTCATGGTAAGAGGGAGCAGGGTAGTAGGCTTTGAAAAGTGCAGACAGTGTCATGGACACTAAACCTGCAAAATTAAACAATTATAATGTCAAGAGTGTGTTTCCAAAACAAAAACAAACTTTATAATTAAAATAATCTTTTTGTAAATTAATTTGGATTTTCACATGTTTTCCAAACTACTTATAATCTATAAAAATATGTTATGATTTAGAGTATAATCTTTTCCAAACTTACTCTACCTTCATGATTAAAAAAAAATATTGAGTTTGAATTTTCTCACTTATATTAATAAAACTGTTGAAATATTCAGAAAAATTAATTCATGATAATTACAAAAAGAATGTTTTTTATAAATCAAATGTTAGTTATTAATGTGTTAGTTTTTGTGAGTGGAATGATTCGAACTCATGACTTGTCCCTCCACATCTACTCAGTAGACCAATCTTATAACTCTAGTTACGAAAAGAACTTAATATAATTTATTTTTTATATTTTCATTACAAAATTATTTATTTTGTAAATTACTTTATAAAATTAAATGAGAAAAAAATTAAAATAAAATTCTATAAGATAGTTTGAAAATGGTATCATTAATTATGAAAAGTGAGGTGACGTTTGGTTTTAGAGAATGTTTTTTGTTTTCATTCTCTATTTTTATTTTCTGAAAACCGTTTTTATTTTTAAGTTTTTAACATTCAGAAAATATATTTGTTTTCATTTGATATTTTCTATTTTTAAAAAATAAAATTATTAAATTTAATCAATTTTAGAAAAAATATATTATAAATTATTTATATATATAGTTTAAAATATTTTATATATTATTTTTTATATAACTATAATATTGTTATTAAGTTTTTACATAGTGTTAATTTTTTAAAACACTGAAAACAACTTTTATTTATTTTCTGTTTTCAGTAGTTTTTTCAAAATTTTTTCAGTGAAAATATTTTCTAAATTGTAATCAAACATATCTTTACTATTTTTTTCTGTTTACTCTAAAATAAAAATAGAAAACACAAAAAACAAATGTCACCTTAATTTTCTTATACCAAATGATGAAATAGTTAAATTTTGCTTTTACTCTTATATTGTGTTCTTTATAAGTGTAAGGTCGGAAATGATATCATTAATTTATTTTTATTTTTAAAATTTTAATATTTTATTATAACTTTTAAGTAGTTTTTAAGACAAACAAAGTAAAACAGAGAGTCCAAAAAGTTGTGACAATTAAAAAATATATTAGAAAATATTAAATAAAAGATCATAGGTGTACCTCATGAACTTTGATCAAATTACATATGTTTTTGTTCTTTTTTATTTTCCTACACTAACCTCTTTAAGTTTAAAAATATTATACTAACATTTTTTATTTGTTTAAAAATATTACACTAGGAACCTTTCAAACTTTACACTACATTCTTTATAGTGCAAAAATAATAATTAAAAAAAACAGGAATATATTTACACAAACCTTGAATGTTACTATAATTTACTCTAAATGAAATAACAACTAACCTGCAAAAATAATTCCTACGCCTTGCATTGCAAAGACAGCGGCTATGAACGCACCACGTGTCCTTTTGTTGGCATACTCCGACATGATGGTGGCGGAGAGCGGATAATCGCCGCCAATGCCAAAGCCGAGCCAGAACCGGAAGAAGCATAATGTCCCCAGGACGGACTTCGCTGTTGCTCCAAACGACAAACCAGAGCCTATGGCACAAGCAACCATCATAATAAGGGTGACACCATACACTTTTTTTCGCCCTAGTTTGTCCCCGAGCCAACCGAATACTAACTGGCCGGTGAGAGTTCCGACCAGCGCAACACCAATAACTATGTTGTTAACGCTGGTCGGAAGCTTTCCCGGCTTAGTAACACCCTGGCTCGGGTCAAAATAATACAACCGTCCCAAAAGTTTTGAGACGGTTGAGATGCAAAATAGGTCATAGGCATCGGTGAAGAAACCCATGCCAGCTATGACTATGGCCGTTACATGGTACCACTGGGTACGTGCTGAGTCCAATGCTTCAAGCACTTCCAATGCCATTTTGTTTAGGTCTTCAGTTCTTGTGGTTTGTTATGTGTGGGTTTGGTTCCTTATATGCATGTTTTTATAAATGTTTGGGCGTTTATTACTATGCTTAGGTGGATGTGAACGAGAAAAAAATTAATGGGATTTGTTTATTGAGGTATATAATTAATATTCTTCTTGTGTTGATTAATTTTAGAAGGATATGCTTAATGGGGATGTTAGAAAAGTTAAGAGTTACTTCGGTTTGTTAGTAACTTCTGAAAGGAATGTTTGGCATTATTGTGCTTTGTTTTTAGCTGCTGGTGACAGCAACGCAATGAAGTAAATGCCAGACAAACACGTTAATGGCAAATGGAAAACTACTAAGCTTGTCTACAATGTGGCCTTGATGAAAACAAAATAATGTTCGTCATTGGTGGTTAACTAAATTCATCGACAAAACAAATACGTTATTCATAGCTGTGAATTATATTTTTATTTCTTAAAAATTATTAGTGTTCCTGAAAAAAATCCCGTAAATCAATTTTGAATTTTTATTTTTGTGTAAATGGTCTTTAAAATACTATATAAACTACTTTTGAAAGAATTGTTGTAAATCATCCTACATTATCTTTAATTTCTATTAGAAAGACAAAAAAAAATCTAAAAAGCACTTTAATTACATTCAAGGCTACTCACTCTTTCAACTTTTAAGAGTGGATTATGGGAAGATTTTATCTAGTTTTCTCTTATAAATTTATTGTATTTCCAAATTAGAAACATGTTAGGCAAAAATGATTTTTTTTTTTTACTTGTTTTTGAAACAGTCTTCACCCAATTTAAAAAACAATAAAATTTTGTTTTTAGATTTTTATTTATTATTCAAACTCATCACTTACGTTTTTATATTTTTGTTTAGTATTCAAACTCATCACTTGTTATCATTGATCACAATCTTATCATCAACTACAACCTTTGACCATTGACTGTTACCTCCCACTGAAGGTTATAGATAAACACCTCCAACCTTTACCTCTGACTGTCAATTTTCAATTTTTAAAGAAGAAAGATTGTTTTAATTAAGATTTGAAAACAATGTTTTAAAATTGAAAACTAAACAAATATTGTTATTAAAAATTTAGAAACTTAAAATCAAAACAAATTTTTGTTTTTATAAATTTTAAAACTGAAAATAAAAAAGTAGAAATAACGGATAAGTTTGATTCATTTTTATTCTTTTATTATCTGTGATTGTTTTCTCGTATCTTACTTATTCTTTTATTTATCTACACACTTTTGCTCCATCTCTAACCCTCGCTGAGGCAAACCATAGGAGTTCAGTGTTAAGAGAAAGGATGTGGTTAAATTACAGTATATGAGGTACAAATATTTTACTTTATAATTAGCGGTCGATTTTGGAGGATTGAATTAAATTCATAATTTACATTTTTTAAATAAATATCTTAACGCAACTTATTTTAAAGACTTCTTGTTGTTGAATCTATTATTTTATTACTATGAAATTGTTATAGGATGATCCACAAATTTTTAATTTAACAAATTTTATATTTAAAATATTCAATTGTGAATAATACTATTTCACATCCTCTACTTTGATTTTTACCCTGTTGTCGAAAAATTCAATAAAAAACCCAAAACTAATACAAGAATTAAGATCTAATTAACTAATTACTGTACATCCTTTTCTCTATACATCCTCTTTTATCAATTTCAAAATAAATATATTTCTAAATTAATTTTCTTTTAAAGAGGATCAAGTTAGACAACTAAATCAAATTCTAGCACTCATCTTAGGTGACATAAACATAGTTTGGGAATTAAAATTATTTTGTCACCTTTTGCAAAGGTTACATTATCTCTCCCGCAATGTGGGAGCTCTTGTATCTTTTTTCTAGGACTCACTTACACCTTAAAAAAATAAAAAATTTAGACGGGTTAAATATGCACATTTTTCTTTAATTTATTACTAGTAAATACCCGTGCCATCACACGGTTCTTCAATTGGTTATATACATATATAGGTAATTTAATAAAAAATAATTATAAATAAAAATTAAATGTCATGCAATATAAATTGTAAATTGAAAGCATATATATAAACATGCAAGATTAACAATAAAAATGTAAGTATCAACGTTATTAATATGTAAATAATATACTTAATTATTTTTTCATCTCAATATTTTTTTAAATGCTCAATTTTCTCACGTTATTATTTTATATACAATATCTCATAATTTTTTTAATATTTTGATGTGATCTCACTGTTATTTTTATATTTAATTTCATCTTTTTTTAAACGATTTCAGTTTTATTCCTTCCATAAAATTGAAGCTAACATCTTTAACTTCTCTATAAATAGTGATGACTTATCACTAAAAAATCATTCTTAATTAGTGAAAAATTTAACTATCAGTATGCGAATTTAAATTAAAAATATTAAAAATTATAAATAAATAGCAAAAATATAATTTTAATATAGTGATACTCTCAGAAGTTTCAAACCTCCGCTATAAAATTTTTAAAATTTTAGATTAATAATTATTGGTAAGAATAGATTTATTAATAAAAATCAAATTTTATAAAAATAAAATGTATAATACAAAATATAGTGGCATGATTGTTTAGAGATAGTTTTACTCTAATCGTAGACACTAACGGTGTTAACTCCATTTGATAAGAGATACATCAAAATTATTTAAATAATCTACTAAAAGAAGTTATTTAAATAATTGCAGGAAAAAATTGAATATACAAATAATAATGGATGAAATTAAGCTATTTAAAAAATTGTATTAATAAATTGAATCTAAAAATAAAAATAATAGTGAGATAAACTTAAAATTTCAAAAAATAGAGGGAAAAAAAGGTAATTATATCTAAATAATATTTAAATAGTATAAGATTTTATTAAAAATATATTGTAAATTAAAAGCACAGTTATAAACTTGTAAATTAGAAATATATTGATAAATGAATAATTTTTTAATATAAATAATTATGATAAATATTTAATAATTAAATTAGAAAAAAGTCTAGTAAAAATTGTCTTCCATAAATGATGCTTGTGATTTGTATTAAAAAATTGAAACTAATATATTTTTCATTCAGTAAGTAATTTAAATATACTTTTAATTAATATATTTAATAAAATATTTTAAATATAATTATTTTATATTTACATAAAAAATTTAACACTATCATATAAATATAAGTCAACAAAATTTGAAATAAAATGTTTTTAAACAAAAAATTGAAAACTATATTTTTTTTAATTTATAGTTTTACTATTTTTTCACCAAAAACAATTATAGTTTACTATTTTACATTATTAAATTTTAAATTATTCTTTTAAATCTTAAAATAAAACATTTTTTTAAGTACATCTTTTTATTTATCAATATCTCTTACTAATAGAGTATATTAGGAATTAAAAAAGTGGAAAATAAAAATAGATTAAAACTATGAGTGATGATAAAAATGCAAAATATTAAAAATTTACAAGAAATTATAAAAAAATTAAGAGAATAATAAATAAATATATTATATAATTATATTTAAATGAATTTTTCTATATAAAATCACACAAAATTAATATTCCAAGAAATATATATATATATATATATATATATATATATAGTTAAGATATATGTTTTTCAGTAAAGTTAAATTTTTCTTTAAAAATATAAACAAATTATTATATTTTAAAAGTATAAATAAATATTTTAATCTTTAAAATAAATTTGTTTTAAATATTCATAAAAAATATTTTTATAAAAAGATAGAAATTTTTTTATTGAATATTTTAAAATGAAGTAGCATTAGAAACTTGTGAAATAAACTTAGATGTCCATATGATTTTGCTTACAATAATATCGAATAAGATTGTCTAAATAATACTTATACCTTTTTTAATAAAATAAATTAAATATAATTAATTTTATAATATTATTTATTAATTAATTTATAGATATTTTTGATAAAAATATTTTTTTAAATAATTTTGATGCATATCATATTGATGAACAAATTAATTTTATTATATCGGTTTTAATAAATAAAATTATACATTATTTTGTAATAATAAATTATATATTATTGACTCTTGGAAATATAATTGTATATTTATAATTTTTTATTTATAATAGTATCGTGAATGATATTTAACCTTTATTTTTTAAAATATTAAACTATGTATCTCCTAACTTATTGGACCAAATACTAATCTGGCGCATGCTTTGTGGTATTTTTAAAAATATAAAAATAATTTTATTGGATTCAAAAGTATAAATAAATATTTGTAATCTTTAAAATTAAATTTGATTAAAACTCATTGAGCCATAAGTATAATTATATAGAGTTATTTATTGGGTCGGATGATCCGAAGATTAAATACGATTCAATTCAACTCAAATAAATTGGGTTGAGTTTTTTTATGATGGGATGAAAAACGACCCAATGGATCATGAGTTCAGTAAATTGAATCCCAAACTAACACAACACAATCTGACCATAATATTAAATTACTATTTATTATTATTATATTTTAAATTATGTGTTTTGTTATTATGTATTTCTCTTGATATTATGAGTTTTGTTTTTTATATCTCAGTCCATTCATTAAGTATGTATTGTTGCACACATAAGGTGCACTATTTTTAATTGATACTAAATAATAATAATAATAATAATAATAATAATAATAACTACTTGGATGCACTTCCAATTTAATCGTTGATAAGCTATAAAAAGGTATGGCAATCCAGTGTCTCCTTTCCATTTTCTCATTGTTGTGGAGGGATTTAAGTACCTTGGTCAAGTCAACAGTTAGGATGAGACTATGGAAAGGGTATGATATAGGGATGGATGGAATGTTTGTGTCTCACCTTCAGTTAGTTTGCTGACGACACGTTGCTTTTGGCAAAGCAAGATTGGAGGTCTATAGAGGTAATTAAAGTCGTGTTGCAAAATTTTAAAATTGTTTCGAGGCTTAAGGTGAATTTTCATAAAAGCAATTGATTGGCATAAATGTGGATGAAGAGTGGATGTCTAGAGCATTGTCACTGATAAGTTACAAGGTGGGAGATACTTGGGTTTGTCTATTAGGGATTCTTCTTCTAGAGTACGAATGTGGGAACCAGTTGTTGAAGTGGTTATGCGCAGATTAACTTCATTAGAAAACAAATTCATTTCAATGTCAGGTAGGGTTGTTCTGCTAAAATCTGTCTTGTCTGCATTACCTATTTACTTTTTTTTGTTCTTCAAGGCTTTGAAAGATATAATTTCTAAACTCAACTCTATTTAAAAATTTCTTATGAGAGGGAAACAATGAGGAGTATAGTAGAAAAATAAATTGGATTTCTTGGGAGAGGGTATGTAGGGTTGTGTTAAATAAAAGGTGCTCGATGAGTGAAATAAAGGGGAGAGAACAGAGTGAAAGTGGGTATGGAGGAGGGAACTGTTTGACTGGGAAGTAAAAGTGCTAGATGATATAAAGAATAAGCTGAGGATGCTAGTTCTAGTAGAAGGGAAGGCATATAACTGGGTTCGGCAGGCAAAAGGATTAGGGGTATACTTTGTTTCCTCAGCATACATGTTACTTACATATGATAGACACCTTTAAGAGGATACTTTAGTGCATTACTTTTGAAGAAAGGCATCCCCTCGAAGGTACATCTACTGGCATGGCAATCGGAGGCAAACAAGTTACCAGCAAAGGTGAATTTGAGGAGGCGCAGGATAATTCAACTAGATGAAACATTGTGCAAACTTTGTAGTAAGGAGGTGGAGATAGGAGAACATTTGTTTATCAATTATGTAGTAAGGAGGTGGAGATAGGAGAACATTTGTTTATCAATTATGTAGTATCTGCAAGAATTTGGCAACAACTGCGTCACTAGTGGTATATCTACAACAATTTTCAACTTGCTCAGAGGTCATGCATTTCAATTTAAGGGTTTAATGAATAGTAATCCCTATAGGAAGCTTACATGATCATATGTGTAGTTTGCAGTGTTATGATACATTTGAAAGTCCAAAAATGACGTTTTTAATGGCGCTGGAATGGGTACGTTGGAAATAGTCCAGCATATCCAATTCACTTCATGGGAGTGGTGTCAGATACAAAGTTCACTACATTTAAATGGTTGTGTTTCTTTTTTGTTTTGTATGCTTTGACTCTTCTTTGTCAAGAGGGAAGACATGTCTTATGCTTTCTCCTATTTTTTTAATAAAAATTTTCATTTGGCCAATAAAAAAAATAAAATATATTATTACATTAACTTTATCAAGTGATCTTACAAATATTAAACTTGTTATTAGCTTTGTTTGAAATTAATTTAAAATATATGTTGAACAAATAAATAAAAAAATTATTATATGTTTTCGGATAAGTAAATCATTATTTTTTTTATAGGTAAACATTAGTTATTAATATGTTAGTTGAATGGTTCAAACTCGCGACCTCTCCCTCTCACCTTATGTGGATAAATAAATTATTGTGATTTCGATTAATAATTATGTAATACAATTAATTAATTAATTTAATACAATTTTAAAATAAAATTAATCAAATTATTGCACAAATTAGGAAAATCATGTCTAATTAAATCATTATCAGTAAATTATTAAAGGTGGAAACCGGATGATTGTGGTAGTCTAGAATCGATGCGATTATGAAAATGCAATTACGTGATTATATTTATATATAGACAAAGAAGTACCACATGTAATCACTCTTTCAAATTCTTTTTATTTATTTACTTTGCCTTCATTCCTTGTCAACGGCCAACAAATTTGAATAACAAGCACAATAAATAAACAACTGAAAAAATCAGAATGAAACTATCCCCGGAGAAGATATACAAAAAGCATCAATCCAAATAAAATGTCTTTCTTCTTCCTCCTTAGTGCTTGAGACACATCCTTGAAATAAAAATGCCCTATAAGCCCTCAATTAATTTAGGATATGCCATTGCTCATAGGTGCCTTAATGCATAATGTAAGTAAGAACCAAGGCAACCAACATTAGCAAACATGCCACAGCTTGGTCAATGGAGTTGCCTGCAAATTGCAAAGGACAATCTGTTAGCAATGCATTATTAAGCTACCAAGAACAAAATTGAATTATTAAATAATGTTTTAATATTGATACACTGATAGTGTATCAGAATTTTACATTGTCATTCTATTATATTATATCGTTGATATGATTTTTAAAGTATGATCAATAAAATCATCAGACTGAAATACATGAAATGTTGTAATTGAATGACAGGGTAAAAATTTTTTACACTAAAGGCAAAAACCTTTTTCTCTTAAACAAACAACAGTTACGCAACACGCTCCTTCTAACACACTATATCGTTGAAATTTATTGAAAACTACTGAATTAAAAAAAAATTATCATTAATAATAACAAATAAGACCCATGTGTTTTTTTTCTATAAATTTCACTCTATCATAAATTTCGATAAATTCGGAAAGCTCTCTCTTTCAATAATTAAAACGAAAATTTTCTTCTTAAAAAATAAGCATCACCACAATTAAATATTAAAGACATTAATAAATAACTCACCAAAATATTGATTGACATAGATATTACATATTCATGTCATAAATAATTCTAAATTTTAAAAACTGAAACCAACTTTATGATTAATTCGAAAACATTGAAATAAATGTATAATAATTTTGATAAATTATTTTAAATGATGAAAAATTTCATGCTAAAGTAGACTATAGAGAGAAATACATATTAAACCGACCCTGCATTAGATCCAATAAAAAAAGGGTATTCCATCTATGAACAGGAGATTGAAAGGATCAATTAAGACAAAGAAGTTTAATGAATTGTTATCTGTTATGTGATTGGTTTTTCCTAGATCAAATAAGTGTCATTGGATCAAAGACTAATCTCTAATCCTACGTCATTGTTTCTGACTACGGAAAAATTTACAAACAAAAGGAATCAAACACAAAAAAGTAATAGTTCAAGAACATAATAATTGGTTACCCACAAAGAAAATCAAACACGAAGAATAATAATTATGCAATATATAACCGATTAATTAATTTAATAAAATTTTAAAAGAAAATTGATTACCCCACATGTGAAAAGAAAAGAAAAATAATTACCATCGCTTGTTGGAGCAGGAGCTGGAGCAATGGATTGTGAGGAAGCCACTGACATGAGGGCTGCAAGAATGAGACTAAGAAAAACAACCACCCTGGAAACTGCCATTTTTTTTCTTCTTCTCTCCTTGTCTTTCTCTCAAAAATTTGCAATCTAAGAGAGAAAGAAAAGGAGAGAGAAACTCACTCAATTAACAAAGGTATGAGAGCGTATTATGTGGGGTGGTGAATGTAATGATCCATTTGGCTCCTTTTATAATGCTACAACAAAGCTTCACATGTAAACTAGGCCAAGCCAACCATGATGAGATGTAAAAGGAAAGGTGCCCCTCATTTTGAGGGGACCATTGACCAATTTTAGCTTTTCTTTTTTGCATTTAACTTTTCCTTTTCTGTTCTTCTTGTGTATTTGGT
Organism: Psophocarpus tetragonolobus; assembly: GCA_037954015.1. Classification (NCBI taxonomy): domain Eukaryota; kingdom Viridiplantae; phylum Streptophyta; class Magnoliopsida; order Fabales; family Fabaceae; genus Psophocarpus; species Psophocarpus tetragonolobus. The sequence goes on along the minus strand of CM075695.1, from coordinate 27,983,756 downwards.
TTTATATTATAAAATTATTTTGAATTTAATTCACTTTAAATTAGTGTGTATATATATGTTTGGTTCTATATGATAGAATAGGAATAGGTTTTGCATTTGATAAAATAAATAATTTATGTTAATGGTTTGATTGGTTTAGTTTGTTTTTTTTTTTTAGTTTTTAAAATAAATTTTTTGAAAAATTATTTTGAAAATGAGAAAACTTGTTTATATTTACGAAAATATCATTAATGAAAAGCGACCCAATATATTCTTATTGCATTATAAGTTTTTAAAACAAAAATGAAAACTGAAAAACAAATATTGTTACTGTATTAAAACTATTTTCAAAAATACTAAAAACAATTTTATTAAACTGTTGGTCAACAAGCACGAGAGTTTCTCCTTTATTTGGCTTTATAATAAAAAGTAAAAGCATCTAAATATTAATTATATTTACCAGAATCATTTCACATCAAACACATTCTACGTTTATTTTTCAATTAATTGTTTAGAAATTGCTGAGTTGGTGTGGAATGTTTTATATTTTTTAATTAATTGTTTAGAATTTGCTGAGTTGGTGTGGAATGTTTTGTAGTCGGTATCCTTGTCATATCTAATTGGTTTTAAGCTCTGTTTAGGAAAGACAGATTGTAACTGTATGTGTCTAATTATTGCCATCAATACTTCCCTGATTTGTGCCATTGATGAAGGAAAGAGAATGTGACAATAAAGGAAAGAATTCTTATCACTTAAAAATGTCTATAGTAAGAATAAATGAAGAGATTTTATTTTGAATACTTATAAACTGGGGTGTTTGTAGTGTGGGTGTTCATTGGATTAGATGACCCAATGATTTAATTCGATTCAATTCAACCCAACCTGATTGGATTGAGATTTTTTTAGATTTTGTGAAATTCAACCCAACCCGATCAAACCCGATCCATTATAGGTTGGGTGACGGTTCAATAAGTTGAACTTGAAACTCAACCTAATAATAATATTATATTATTATTTTAAATTAAAAAATATCTTTAATTTATTAATTAATTAATTAATTTTAACTCTTGGGACTTTTACACTTTCAAGCACTAAAGCAAACACACTACTAGAATTTTTATACGACTAATTTATTGGTAATGGTAATAAGGGTTATAGAAATATTTTAATATAAAAAATCTAATAATTGTATGGTTATTGTTGGTCGACAATTTAATATGTTAATTTTAATTTGTTTTATTTTTTACATATAATTTTTAATTATAATTTATTTTTTATTTTTATGTTACAAAATATTTTTTTAAAAAAATATCCTAAAAAAATATTTAAAAAGTTAAACATTAAAAAAGTTATTATTTAAAATGGTGATCCAATTAACCCTACACAACCCAATCAATGGCAGGCTGGGTTGTGTTTAATAAAAAAAAAACTGAAAACTCAACCCAACCCAAACCGATGTGTTATAATTGAGTTGAGTCTTGAGTTTACCTAAACCTGATCCAACCCAACGTGTGAACACCCCTACTTATAAAATATGTTTATTTGTATAATGATTTTGATAATAATTTATGTGTTTATTAAATACGTCCTTCAATTTTGGTAGATTATTTTGGTGTCTTTATTTTCTAAATATACCATTTTTTATCTGTTAAACATTATGTAAATCATCTTTTATTGCTCAATAAAACATTATATAAAACACTTAAAGATAAAATCTTATGTATTTTAAAATAAAAAGAACCAAATAAATATAGATTCTTTATGAAAAACGTATTTGATATTTCAAAAAAATCATGTTTTACTCTTATTTTATTATCATTTGTTTTGGATCATGTTTAAGGCCCTATTTATACCAATGATACACTTAGGCTTTAATTGAAAGAAATTTGAATTAACACCTATTAAATTTTCAATTACCATTTATTGGTAGGTAAAATATCAATATACCCTCAATGATTTTACTCTTTGGCAATGCATGGTCACCGGTAATACATAGTCGGAGAGTAACAAAAATTTGAAAGGAAAATTAATTTTTTTATGTCTTTTATTGTTTATTTAAAAGAAAAATTTAAAAAGTGCTCAGTTAGTGTGAAATTGTCTCCATTTGATGATTAATTTTGAGATTCACTTTTAAACACATGATTATTTAGTTTTAAATACACAATTGTTTCAAATAAATACTATTATAACTCCTAAAAAATTAATATATTTTTCATTTTTATAATTTATTAATATATAAATATATTGAATATTTTCTTGAAAAATTAATATATAAATATATTTAATATTTCTTTGTTTAAGTGTGAAATTTATTTTAAATTTTGAAATAAATATTATTTTAAATAACTAAAAGAAGTTTGAAATAAATATTGTTTTAATTTTTATAATTAAAACTATTTAAATTTTGATTTATAATATGTAAAATAAATTTATATATGTTCTAACATTTTTTTAAAATGGAAGACGTAGCTAAAAAGGAGGAAAGAAGTACAAAAACAAGTTAGTGTGAATCTGTTAGTATGAAATTGTATTAATTTGAGATTAGTTGTAAATACATGATTGTTTCAAATAAATACTATTATAACTCCTAAAAATACAAGTTTAAAGAAAAACTTAATTAGTAGTTAATGAATTTTTTATTTTTATAATTTATTATATATAAATATATTTAATATTTCCTTGGAAAAAATTAATATATAAATATATTTAATATTTTATTGTTTATGTGTGAAATTAATTTTGAAATTTGAAATTTAAAATAAATATTGTTTAATTATAATTTTAAATTTGAAACTTAAAAATTGAAATAAATATTGTTTTAATTATTTTTTAAATTTGAAATTTAAAATAAATATTATTTTAATTATTGTTTTAAATTTTATAATTAAAGTTTTTTAAAATTTTAACTATTTTAATTTATAATTTGCAAAATAAACTGAGATATGTTCCAACATTTTTTTAAATGGAAGCCAAAGAAAAAAGAAGTACAAAAATAAGTTGTCATTTATTTATACTTTTCTTCTGAATTCAAATAAACGTGTCTGAAATATTTATTTATGATATTTTATTTTCCTTTTGTTTTCTTTAATATTGATTTTATTTTGTCTTTGAATATTGTATTTGAAATTTTCTAGTTTGAATATCATTATAGGTTATTAATTATTCAATAATCATATTGACTTTTTGTTTGAATTTATAATTTTGCAATTTTTTTATTCTTCAGCAATGGCTTGCAAAAAAATTTGTAATTTTTTTTAATCTCCGACAACCATTTTTCGTAGAGCAAACAAATTTGCAAATTTTGTTTTACTCTCTGGAAACCGTTTGTTGTAGAGTAAAAAAATTTACAAATTTTTTTTACTCCCGACAAATAGTGGCCGAAGAGATAAAAAAATAATAATTATACTAAAAAAGTAATTCATTAAGAAATCAAATAATTATACTAAAAAATAAGAAATTTAATAATTATACTGCACTACACTAACCAAATATTTAATTAAATAATTATACTAAATACATAATTTATTAAGTAAATTAATATAATAAACATGTAATTACTATAAGAAAAAATAATAAATTAAATAAATATATTAAAAATAATAAATTAAATATACTAAAAATTAATTTAATCACTATATTACATGTAATTAACTACACTAACAAAATATTTAAGTAAATAACTATATTAAACACGTAAATTCATTAAGTAAATTAATATAATAAACATATATTTATTATAGTGAAAAAATAATAAATTAATTAAATTACTATACTAAAAAAATAAAAAATTTAAATAATTATACTACATATATACACTAACTAAAGGTTAACTAAAGGTGAGACGGATAACAAATAAAATTTTTACATTAATATTGCGTACTAATTAAACTCATAATATAAAAACTTCTTTATTGCACATTGCCACTCTATGATTTTGGCTACTCTCATTTTTATACTTTTTTTACATTCATTTACATTTTTCACTCCGTTGATTTTTAAATGATATAATAAAATAGAAATGTGATCACACAAAGTGTGACAACACTTATGTTTTCATTAATATTAATATTAATATTAATAATTATAATTTATAACATATATGAAGACAATTCACTCTTTTTATGTCCATATTTGATTTTTCTATTTTACCTTTAATTATTTTTTCAATAAATATTTATTTGAAAATTAAAAAACAAAAAAGAAAATGCTCTTACAACATATACAACCAACATGCATAATTATCCCACTATTTCAAAAAAATTATTTTATTTTTTTGTTATGAGTGAGGCAAGAAATGTCTCTTTTGTCCCAGTAATAATAATAATCTACAACATATATAAAGGTATTTCACTTTTTTTGTGTCCATATTTGGTTTCCTATTTTACTCTCAATTATTTTTTTCAATAACTACCTACTTAAAAATAAAAAAAAACAAATATTACTCTAAAAACATATATAATCATTATACATAATTTTCTCACTATTTCAATTTTTTCATCGCTAAGGCAATAAGTGCCTCTTTTGTCCCTAGTAATAATAATAATCTATAGCATATATAAAGATATTTCACTTTTGGTGTCCATATTTGGTTTTCTATTTTACCCTCAATTATTTTTTCAATAATTTCCTACTTAAAATAAAAAAATAAAACAAAAAAATTACTCTAAAAATATATATAACCATTATACATAATTGTCCCACTATTTCAATTTTTTTATCGCTAAGGCAAGAAATGTCTCTTTTGTCCCTAATAATAATAGTAATAATCTATAACATATATAAAGATATTTTACTCTTTTGATGTCCATTTCTGGTTTCCTATTTTACCCTCAATTATTTTTTCAATGACTACCTACTTAAAAATAAAAATAAAAAAACAAAACAAAAAAAAAACTCTAAAACCATATATAACCATTATATATAATTGTCCCACTATTTTAATTTTTTTATCGCTAAGGCAAGAAGTGCCTCTTTTGTCCCTAGTAATAACAATAAGTATCACAAAAATAAGTTTAAATGAGTTTTTTTTTCTAAAATAGGTCTAATTTTTTTGTTACCTACGGTCACAAATCAACATTAATTGAACCATTTGGACAATTTAATGACTAATAATGTCATTAAGAATTTTCTAACTGAAAAATCTAAAATATTTTGATTAAATTATAATTCGTGTTTTTCTATTAATTCAATTGTTTCCATTTTGTCTTCCCATTTTTTTCACATTTTATCATTCCTGTTTATTAATGACATTTTAACCATCAATTAGAATATAGTAAGTGAATATTAAACTATTAATGTTGACTTCTCACATGTCTTAATTAAATGATGTGACATGCATTAATTGGAGTGTAGAGGGCTCGTTACAAGCCCACCACATGTATGTCATGTCATCTAATCAAGTCACTTGAAAAGTCAACTTTAATAATTTATCATCAACATCTATGGTTAAAATGTCATCAAATAATAAAATGGAGAAACAACATCTGAACAATTAAAAATAGGAAGGCAAAATCTCAACAATTGAATAAATAGAAGGACATGAATTATTATTTAACCAATTTTTTTTTACAACAAATTAGATTTTTAACCTTGTCAAGCATTATAAACTATTTTGAATATATAACTATATGAGATTAAAATGTGATAATTTAGTCTTTCAAATCTCTCACTATTTTAATTAATAATATAATAGTTATAAATATAAATAAAGTTTGAAGTTATTTTAAGGGTGGTTAGAAATGAGAAGTTAAACAAATAATGTAAATAATTAGGGATAAAAATGTCTAAAAAAAATAACACAAATGAGATTATTTCCTTTGTAATAGTTATTAAGGATAAAAGCGTCTAATAAAAATGACATCAAATGAAATTATTCTTTTTATAATATAGTTAAAAATTATAGATTTATAATAGTTATAGGTGACAAGAACTTAAAATAAAAAAATTATAAAATTTATCAAGAACACATACCAAACAAAGTTATCACAGATTAAATCCAAAATTTATTAATATATTTAAACTTAAATGTTAAGTTAATAGATGAACTAAAATTGCTAATAACTATTATTAAGAAAATAATTCATCTAATGTCATTTTTATTTAAATACCCTTATCCTAATCATTATAAAATAATTACATTATTTGTTTAACTTTCAAGTTTCAACTACTCTAAAAATACCTTCCACCTTCCTTTTTTTTTTTTTTGAATGATAGGGGCAAGATCCACCATTTCCAACTTTCTTTATAATTTTAAAATAAATTTTAATATTTCTTTTGTTTAAATAAAATATATTAATTTTTAATTTCACATAGGCACAAAGTACTAAACCCTAGGGGTGGATATATGGATCCAGGCCCAGACTCATGTTGGTTTTAGACCCTTTTTTTAAGAATCAAAGTTGTAGCAAAATTGAGCCCGACCCACAAAACCTGCAGACTTTGCAGGTTAAAGCCATGGGCTCACTAATTAGGACCAAGAGACAAATTTGTCATTTTAACTATTAATTTGTGTTAATATTGTGACTTTTTTTGTTGTAAATAGTGATATTTTAAACTTTTAATATTAAAAATATTTTTATTTTAGATTATAATAAATAATTATATAATTTTTAATATGATATATTATAATTTAGTAAATATTATAATTTCTTAAAATTATTTTTAAAAAACATATGTCTGTGTGCAGACTCACGAACCAGTTTGTTAAGTCCATGACTTTGTAGGTTAGATTACAAACTCTTAAAAAAGTCCATTTATTTTGACAAATCAAACTTATCCAACCCTTTAAAATGTAGATTTCATGGGACAAGCTTAAACGGGTCAAATAAGCCCATATACTCGCCCATACAAAGTACCTTCTTTCCCTAGTTAGTATTACGTCGTTAAATGTTTATGTGTCCTTTAAAAATTCAAAATAGTTTGTTTTTAAAATAGCTAGAATTAATTTGAAAATTTAAATTACAATTTATAACTTTAAAACTGCCAAAATTAAATTTGAGAACTAAAAAAATTTAATAAAATGATTTATCGTCAATTATATTTTTACAAAATTTAATATAAAACTATATTTTAATTAGATTAAAAATAATCATGATATAAATAAAATGTCCCTCTCCCTTCATCAATTTAAATATAATTCAATTAAAGACCAATTATTCAAGACCATGTTTCCCCCTAGGTCGGGGTGGGTACGTGTAGTGGTTACCCATTACCCGACCCGCTACAAAAATTCATCACCTGCTAAAAACCTACCAAGTACCGACTATAGAAATATCCGCGGACTTTTTTAATATCCGCAGGTATCCATGGGTTCCAATACATATTTTTTAAAAAATAACTTTTTTAAGATTAAATATTTTTTATAAGAAGTTTTATCAAATAAATCATTTATTTTTTGAAAAATTTAGAAATAACATTATACTAGTTTCTATAAGATTAATTAGATTTAAAAGTAGATTAATATAATATATTATAAGTAAATACTTAATACAAATAAAATATTTTTTTTATATTATCACATTTTTATAATAAATAATTTTATTAACTATAAAATTTTCATAAAAAAATAAGATTGATATTAATGATTTTTTATAATTAATATTTTAATTTGATTTATTTTTCAAAAATATTATATTTTTTTATTTACTCGTGCTCATTAAGGAGCAGGTAGGAAAAAACTCGCACCCGCAGGTGACAGGTACCCATTTATACTATCCGTTTGATATTTTTACAGATTTTATCCACGGGTATCCGTGGGTGCAAATTTTTACCATACCTTTCTCCCAAATATAAAAATAAAACTTATATAAATCTGTTGCTCTCAAAGATTATGATGGTTTCGTTAAAATTCTTTATAATTATTTTATTAGTTAAATTCGCTTTAAAAAGTTATGTTAAAGTAATCTCTTATAAGTTGAATTTCTGTTAGGACAAAAAAAAATTATGTTAAAATCCCTACCGTTAGATTTGGCTTTCAATTAATCTAATAGAAAGTTCATAGTGGTTAAAACAAAATAAAAAATTACGAAAGACAAAAAATAAGGGATAAAAACTGAAAACAATCAATTATAAGGAAAAAATATAAAAATAGCAAGATATTATAAGGACTAACACACTCTTTTACAAAATAGTTAAAAATAAAAAATGATACTCACATATTCTTTTAAACACAATTATAAGAAATAAAAAATTATAAAATTGACACCTTATTTTTAATTTATTTTTTTTCTAACAGGTATGAGAGCAGAAGGTGACACAGTACTAACAACAGGGATCCGAATAAATAAACAAAAATAATTGACAACCCACTGTAAATACAAAATTTTTAGGAATTTTCTTCTTATACTCTCGGAATATTTCCTATATCTCATTTCAAAAGGTGTACTTTTGATCTGAATTGGACTTTCCGGACTTAAAATGGTGTGGGGAGAAATTCCCAATTTGTTAACATATTGGAAGTCAGATATACATTTAAGCCTAACATTTTAATGTTTATAAAAAAATGTTCATGTGACACTATTGCACTGCCACGTTAGTATTTAGTTACATATTGGATGCTAAATACTGAAATTAATTGATGATCCCAAAATATACAATTAATATAGTAGGTTATCAAATTCACGGAAAAAATAATCAGAAATAAAATTCTCAAATTTGAGAAAGTAAAAGAGCCTACAGGTAATTAGGCCAACAAGTGATAAGATTCCATTAGAAAAAAAGAATCATTTACAAAAACCTCCCTGAAATTTAGTTTAATTACACATGCACCTCCTAAGGAATGTTAGTATTAAGGGTGTTTATTGGGTAGGATAATCCGATAACCCAATCCAATGCAAAGTAATTGGATTGGATTTTTTTTAGATTTGGTAAAACCCAACCCAACTCGATCAAATCCTATCCCATGTGGGTTGAGTGATGGGTTGAGTGAGTTAAACCCGAGACCCAACACAACCCAATAATAATATTATATTATTATTATTTATTATTTTAAATTAAAAAAATATTTTTAATAATTTAATTTATAACTCCTGAGTCAAGACTATCATGCACTAAAGCAAATACTCTGCACTACAAAGGCACACCTCACTCCAACTAGCTAATGTTTATTGATAGATAAAAAATCAATAATGAGCTCTCAGATAAAATTAATAGTTTATCGTTTATTTTTATGTTACAACAATGATATATTTTATTCTTTTAAAAAAATATCCTAAAAAATATATAAAAAAAGATTCTAAACATTAAATTTATTTTTTAATTTTTTTTTTAAAAAATGGCGACCCAATTAACCCAACTCGTTCAATGACGGGTTGGGTTTGATGAGAAAAAAAAAAACCAATCCAACCCGATGAGTTGTAATTGGGTTGGGTCTTGGGTTTGCCTAAATTCTGGGTCTTGAGTTTGCCTAAATCCGACTCAACCCAACCCGTGAACACCCCTAGTTAATATATGGTTTGAGAGCAGTGTTATTATAATGTTTTCAAATATATAGGAAGTATTTGTATAATATTTTTAAACTTAAAGGAGGTTAATTTAGGAAAATTAAAAAAAAAAAGTAATGTTATGTGTAATGTAATAAAAGTGCTATTCTATAATTCACTAAAAGAACACATCAGGAAATTAGGCCAAGAGTGTATACTTAATAATAATTATTAAACATTTTACTACAGATTGAAAAAACTAATGGTAGTAGCACATGCATATTGGTGGCCTAAGAAACTAAAAGAATTTTTTTTTTATTGAATTATGCAAAATTATATTCTTCTATAGTTCAGAATTGAATTCACTTGATTCCGAATAATTTTTTTTTTCTTAATGCTTTTAAAAGACTGATTAGCAAAACTCTAGAACTGTGTCTATATATATATTCTGAAGCTAAGCACAAAACAAACACAAGGAAAAGAAAAAAGAAAAACTGCTAATGTATTTTTCGAATAAATACATACCTTTCAATACCTTACACATAGAAAAGAAGTTGGTTGCTGCTCTAGCCAGGGAAAAGAGGATCCTCTTTATTCTTGTAAATCTCATACAGTTGCTTAGAGTAGTGAATTGCTAGTGATCTGCACTCTTCAACTGCTTCTGGGTCATACTCTTCCAACTCCTTAACAGACTTCTTTAAACCACCATAGGGATCTCCATCAGTGAGGAACTCAGCCAAAATACTGCCCCTTTAATTGAAATTTCAGCAAGAAAACATAAGACACTGAGAAAATAGATGACCAAGACAATTTAGAGATGCATGGATTGGATTTTCAAAAATCCAATCCAAATCCAATTAAATGGATATGGATTTAATCCAAATCCATTTAATTGGATTGATTTTTTTTAAAATAGTTTAAAATCAGTTTATACTTAAAATCTGATTTTATTTTAAATATGATTTTTTTAACAAATTTTAATCGAGACATTTTGATGTGACCATGCCTAACCAAGAACTTATCACTAGGATCATGGCTAGAAGGATTGAAGAAGACCTAGCTCTTGCACACAAAGGAAGACTTCACCTCCTATGGAGAGTGAAGATATTATTAGACTAGGGACTTTAGTTAATAAAATATAATTTTTCTTTATTTTAATTTTGAGGAACATTAGAAATTTAATTTGGGACATGTATTTAGTCTATTTTTTATTTTAGGAGGTGTCTTAGGAATTTAGAGGGTGGATTTAGCTTTTTGGGTCTTTATGAAGAAAATAAAGGGTAGTCTTGATATTTACACCCCTCTTTTCCTACATAAACTCCCTAAGCTAATAAGAAGGAATTTTGACCGTTGGTTTGAGAAACTTGGGCGCCAAGTTTGATGATCTAAGGAGGGAATTGTTTCTCAATCTTCCTTCCTTAGATCTCTCCTTTTGATCCTAGCCCTTCTTTTTTAGGTTATCTTGTTCAAGAGGTTAGCTACTTATATAAATAGGAGTTCCTCCCCTCACTTGTATTTTTTACACTTGAATTTAATCCTAGAGACCATATTGATTGTGAGGTTCTTACTTTTGAGTGTCCTCCCTTCTCTTTTGTGAGAGCTTCCAAGAGTTATCAAGGGACCCCTCCCTTGTGGCCTCTCCCCTTTGGTTTATCAAACCTAGTATTTGCGATGCCTCACTCCATTCCTTTCCTCTCCATAAATCTATTTTCCTTCCAAGTGACCTAAGAAAGGATCCTTTGAGCAAGTGATCATCAAAGATCACATCACATTTTATCTAATTTTTTTCTTATCACAACTATAATTAATATTATAAAACTAGTTTTAGTTATATTTACTCACACAACTTATTTGATTTATACAAAAAGATACTTTTCATCATATTAATAGCAGCTAAAAGTCTAATTAAAATAAAGTTAAAATTCATAACTATTATTTTAATAACTACCACAACAGTGTGACTATTGTCAGAGGTGTGGAGAGAGAGTGCTAGAAGATAAAATATTTCAGGAGTTGTGGTACATCTCTCAAAGGAGAGGGATATGCACATGCGCACTTTCTCTTTTAGCATGTATCCTACACCTCTGTAGTATATGCCACAAGTATGTAGGTGAATTCCGAATGATTTTTCTGATTTTCTCTTCCAATGTGACTTTCACGCCTTTGTGGAAATAGCCACACCACTCTAACAAAGATTAGAAAGTAGAAAATTTAACTATTCGATAAGTAAAATATATGAAAAAAAACAAAGAAATGTCAATGGCGCATATGGTTACTAAAGAAAGTAAGAATAAATTAAATATTTCATAAAATATAATATACACCTAACCTTGTCTAAAAAATAAAATAACTTAATTATCCTCTTATTTTAAATATGTATGAGAATTAATATGACTCTTTAGTAGCTTTTAGATCATTCACTGAAGGTAAATGAAAGAAAAATCTCACAGACCAAAGGATACTCCTCTTATCCAAGTAGAAAATGCATAGTGGAAAACGCATAATGGCAAAAAGCTTTACACATTTCAGAAGGAGATGTAGCAAATAAAACTATCAAGTTTTCACATACTTGAGGCCATAACACATTTATTTCATTTATTTAATAAACTAAAAAAATGGCTGCCACTCATATATAGAGTAAGCATTTTTTAAGCTTCCTTTATGCACTGAAGAGTCAAGCATAACCGTCAATGTCAAAGATGTGCATTTATAGCTTAATAAAGCTAAAAAGCTAAAGGAGAGACAATAATAAGTAGCTAATTCAAACAGAAACCCTTATGTCAAAGTCACCATAGGAGTAAACTCCGGTAATTAACATGTAGACTGTAGTGTATGTTTTGTTTGTCATTTCAATTAGGTAAAAGTTGAAAAATTAGCTGAATTGGTAACTGAAATGATTTCAACTCCGTTTTATAGCAAAATCTAGGAGGTTTTTTAGGAGTTACTAGCATTTTCAAAAAAGCTACTCCAAGTAACTTTTCCAAAATATCTCCTATTTTCAACTACTAACGGATTATTTTTACATGTTTACCCGAAAATATCACAAAAGTGACTGTATAGAATCTCAGTCACACTAATAAATTTTATAATAAAAAATATAAAATATTAAAAATTTTAGCCGTTAGATTATGGCTGCATGTTCCTACAGTCATAAAGTGACTGCAGAAAATCCGGATCCATGTTTATCTTTCATTAATTAATGCATTGTCCTTCACTAATTCTCTCTCATTACATTACACAATCTTTCTCCTTCATTAATGTAATTATAGTAATTTATCATATAAATATATAATTATAAAAAATTATAATTTAAATATTAATTTAAAATTTATATATTTAATTGTAGAAATTATAATTTAAATATTATTATACTAATTTATTATTTAAATATGTAATTACATAAATTTATAATTTAAATATGTTATTATAAAAATTTATAATTTAAATATATAATTTATAATAATTTATAATTTAAATATATAATTAATTTATATTACTAAAATATGTTATAACTATTTTAAATATCTCATTGTTGATCAATGATTGATGATGCCCTATTTGTCATTTTATAATTTTCAACTAGTTTTATCAAATATTTACAATTAGTTTTTCAGTTTTGAGTAAGTTTTGTCAACACACTCGTAGTTAACATATGGTTCAAGGCAAGGAGCAACATTTACAGATTTAAAAGAATATCGAGAAGTGTCCATATAAGCCTCTAAAATAATTACAAAGCATAACTAACTATAAGAGATGCTTATAATAGAGGATGTGTCTGGATAAGCCTCTAAAATAATTATAAAACATAACTAAACTATAAGAGATGCTTATAATAGAGGATGCGTCTGGTGGGAGAGGTGCTTATAATAGAGTATGTGACTGGTGGGAGGATAACAGTCTATCTATCACGTGATTTTTTGAGCGTGTGCAATGCTCATGAAGAAAAAGTAGACTGTCAATACCCTCTACTAGTATTACATTTTAGGATATAGAATCACAATTATCAGAATAAAAAGGAAAGTTAGAGCTGAAAATTAAACTGGAAAAGCAAACGGATTTTAACAAACTATATACCATATATTACTAAACTAAATTACATAGTGTTAATGAGAACTACCATTAGAGAGAGAACCAGAAAATACCACATCACCCGCAACCCATCCCCCTTAAAATAGATGACAGAATGCAAGAATTCTATTGCATAAGATGGGCATGAACCTACCTGTAAGCATCAAACTTGTTGAATCCACGCTGGTTGGAGACCAATGCTCCCTTGATTGTCTGTTCCTCAGAAGTTTGTTGTCGATAAAGAGCACACACAGCATTCATACACAATTCTGTATCCTTTCCGAATGCTGCAAGCATGTCAGCCTGGAATTCCCACTTCATGTCAGTTTTGCTTCTCTGAATTTGGGATAATATCTTACCAAAGTCCATTTCTCCATCTGATACATCCTGTGAATCAGATTCCATGTTACTATCTTGTACATGTTGTGAGTTAATGGAATCAGAGTCCACATCACAATTAGATACGTCTTCTGACTTGCTAGATGTGTCTTCACAATTAGATAAATCAGAATCATCAACAATAAAATCACTCATATTTTCTCCCTCATTGTATGACATATCCTCTTCGGATTCATCATCATCACCATCTTCATTGGTTGGAATGCTTTGCTGATTCTTGCCCTTACCAGGCCTACATTTAGATATTTCATCATCCTGACTTTTACTTACAAATTTTCTCAGAGGCAGTAGACGGCGCCTAGTCACTACCGTGCCTGTGACCTTGTCATCCTCTGAAATAGTAGCAGGAGGTGAACTACTCAAGTCATGTCTAACTTGATCAGAACTTAGTTTCTGAAAATGCTTCCGTTTAAGCTTAGAAATTGGTATATCATCATCATCACTTTCAGACTCGCTTGTAACAACATTACAAGTTCGTTTTCTCTTAGGAGTTGCAGTAAATAAGAGATTTTCATCCAAACCCAAACTTTCCTGTTTGTTTTGGGCACAATTGTTGTTAGAGGCCTTACAAAGCGATATATCATCATCATCATCCTTATCATCATTTTCAGAGGCGCTTGTAACAACATTACAAGTTCGTTTTCTCTTAGGAGTTGCAACAAATAAGATATTTTCATCCAAATCCAAACTTTCCTGATTGTTTTGGGCACAACCGTTGTTAGAGTCCTTTTCATCTTCTGCTAAAAACTTTGAAACAGAAATGCTTTCACTACCCTGCCTATCTGGTACTGGGTTCTGAGGGACATTAGGTTCATCATCACTATCAATGATATCAATCACACTAACAGAAGCAAATTTTACACCAATGTGTGTAGATGGAGCCATTTTATTGCTTTCAGAATCGTCAGTTTGAAATGTCAAAGATTTTATAATTTTCTTGCCAGGTAGCACATCTAATATATGACTTCTATGTAATATGCCATCAGAAGGTGTATCTGCAACAAAGCCCCAGCAGTATACAAAATGACACTGTCAGAAACCACAGCCAAAAGCAGTTGGCTCCAATGACATCAAGATCAATGTACATTTTATTTTTACTTATATTGAATTACACTACATGGAGATACAGCTAACAGTCTAACGATTAAAACTCGACGAACATAATCAGCTAATCCTGACAAGGAGAATTGATTTGATTGTATGTTCTAAAAGATGAACGTGCATAATCGCTCAATCATAAACAAAATAAATAATAAATGAGCAAGTTATGAAATTCACCAATTCATTAACCAAGGATAGCAATTATGTAAACCAATTGATTAACATCATTCAAAAGCTATCGACCAAAAATTATTAAATTAAAATAAACAAACAAAAGCTATAATTCAATACTTTCATTGGTAACCAAGTAATTACCTGCTGACTGCATATCAGACACAGCCTTCTCCAGATGCAAGTTTCCTTCATTACTTATAGGCTTACTTTCTTGTGTCTTGCTCTTTTCTTCATAACTTCCATTACCCACCCCCAGCTGTAAGGCCAATAATTCCAATTTCTGGTACTTGTCTTGCCAGACCTCAACCTCACTCTCAGCCCTTATCTTCTCATATTGCAAAACTTTATTTTCAATCATTAGCTGAACAGCCTCATTGTCCTTTGTCAAATCAACAATTGCTTTTACCTCTCCCCTTTTTCCACCACTAACTTCTTTTTTCCTTTCAAGCCCTTCACTCAAAACTTTCAGCTTATCTTCAAATTCAGACCTCTCTCCCTCCAGTGCCATAACTTTAGCCTCAAGTTCTTCACAGTGCTCCTTTTTCTTTTGAAGTTCAGATTCTAACTCCGAACACCTCACTTTGGCTTTCTTGCATCTCTCTTCCAACTCATTACACCGACCACATTGTGACACACTAATGATGCTATCACCAACAACATTGGGGTTTAACATTTCTTCCTCTTCTCCCATTTTTGCTTCATTTCTCTCCATGAAACCAGAATTTCTTTCCCAAACAACTTCCCCCACCCTCAGAGAACCCCATGCATCAATAACTATCCCATAAATTCTGCATTTAAACTTTTCAGAGGTTAGAAAAAAATAGCAGTTTACAAGTTTAAACATTTTGAGCACAAACATAGACCAAAAAAAAAATCAAATGTAACTGAATATAAAAGAGGAAAAGGGTTGAAAAGAAATACAAAATGCTTAACAAAATAACAATCAACAAAGATCATAACAGCAAAACAGAGTGTTGCATAATTTATTCTTAGTATAATAACCAAATTCCTTTTATCACTCCAAAACTTCATCTTTCCAACTTAAACCTTCTTTACCCCTTATTTTTAGGTCCAATTTCGTTTCTCCCAAATTCTAGCGTTTTCAAACTAAGGAGTTTTGCTTCTCTTGTTCTTGTAAGTTGAAACTAACAAATGGCATCAACCTAAAAAGAAAAAGAAAATTGCTTCATGAATCAAATCATGGATTCAATTTTATTGTGTTTAATAAACAGGGAAACAGAATATAAAATACATAAAAAAGTAATCTTTAACTTACATTGGAAATGGGAGAATGAACAGAAAAGGGCGAAGATTTGAGAAAGGATGTCACTGGAACGAACGTTGTAAACTGCTAACAGAGAAAAAACACAGAAAAACTGTTTTAAGGAAAAGTGTGTTGTTTATAATTGTGAAAATAGGTCGGTTTGATTGGATTTAACTGGAAGAAATTATTTAGATTTTATATTATTTAAATTTTTTATACAAATTTATCTGGAAGAAATTATTTAGATTTTATATTATTTAAATTTTTTAAATTATACAAATTTATCTGGAAGAAATTATTTAGATTTTATATTATTTAAATTTTTTAAATTATACAAATTTATGTAAGAAAAATAAAAATGAGTTTATTTGGGTTACTCCACCAAACCTGACTTAATCAAACTCGTTTTTGAAAACTTTAGTATGAGATTTAAATAAATCAGGTTTAAAAAGTTCTTTTAAAAAGACAGTTTTAGTTAAAGTTTTTTTAATAAATTATCAGCTTTTTTTTCTTCTTCTTTAAGTCTCTACATTTTTTTGTTTGATTAAAGTTTTCTTTTACTTTTTCTATCAAGAAATAACATTAATTATGTATTTTTTTAGGTAGAGACTTAAGGTTTGACAGAATAGTTTAGTATAACTTTGTACATGATTTTAATTGTTTATAAATTTTTTTATTATCTTAAACTATTTTGAACAAATAAAAACACAATTTATAATAGTTTATCTAAAGAAGATTAAAAGATTAAAAACACAATTTGTTTTAAAAAAACTATAGGAATGCCAGTGATGAGTCTAGTTCAGTTTAAATATATTATATAATCCAAACTAAATCAAATTAATATTTATTTGGTTTTATTTTTGCAATTTTAAAAATTTGTTACTAAGTATTAAAAATTAAAATAACTATCCATTTAAAGTATAATAAGTAAAATAATAAATGAAAAACAAAATAACTTCCTAGTATTAAAAACACCAAGATTGGATGAGATTAGACAAAATGAATTTTGAATAGAATTAATTTTAGACATTAATTATAATTAAAATTGATTTTAAGATGGTGGTTTTTATGTTTGAATATTTTTATTATAAGAATAAATTAATAATAAATTTTTTTACAAATACAAAAGTAATTCAACTTCAAATTACTTTAATCATAAAAACTTTTTTATTTATGATTAATTATGAATTATTTTTCAATACAAAATCAAACCTGTCAAAATTTTTAGAAGTCCAACTAAACCATCAATATGCATATAATTGTGGTTTGCTAAACAACTTCATGTGATGGAAATTTTTTAAAATTATTAGAAAGTTGTTACACTCAAACATTTTTAATCTCGGTACTTCAAGAAAAAATTAAACAAGTTTGATGAAATTTTAGATATTACCTAGGGTGAGTGCGATAAGTTGCTTGTTTTTCCGAAGATAAAGCAAAACACAACAAAATGAATGTGAGTACAATGTTATCTATTAAGTTTAAAAATAAAATATTAGATTAATTAAATAGTTTAATGAATATATGTTATAGAGTAAAAAAGGTTTACAATGATGTTCATAATAATTTTTCATTCAGTTTAATTGGTATACACGGTCATCGTAAAGATTTTTAAACTAATATTCAATCACAACATTTTATTTATGATAAATTTGTTGACTTTACTCGTTATTATTTTAAAAGTCATATGTCATGATTTAATGTTAATGTAAAAATCTTTTATACTAACATTGAGAGTGCATGTCAATTAAACTTTTTTTTTATTTATATAATTTTTAAAATAATAATTAAACTTTTATGATAAGCCTTATGATTTTCTATATTCTTTAATATTTGTTGTTTTATAGTGTATTTCGTGGATACCTTATCTATCTATTTTCCTGCTTCTGCTACTAATTATTTCCTGCTGCTTTTCTACTCTGCTTTTCTATTTTTTTTTTTTACTGTATTCTCTCGCTATTATACACTCAAAATTTTTTTTATAAAAATAATTTTTTTAAACAAATGACGATTATTTTCTTAATACATTTGATAATACAGTTGAAGCCTTTACTTCAATAAAAATTTCAAAATTTATAAAATTTGAAAGTATTCAATAAATTCTTGACAGGCTAAATAAAACAAACATAATAGGAGAAGATCCTACAAAATTTTGGAACAGAGATCCCGTAACATGCAAATTAGAAATTATTAATTCAGACTTAATTATTAAAACAAAAGATATTTAATTCAATAATTGGGAACAAGAAGAATGTCAGAACCATATACAAACTTTACTAAAATTAAAAGTTATATCACCTAATGTGAGTCCACACAGAAGTCCGGCTTTTATAGTCAACAAATCTTCTGAACAAAAAAGAGATAAATCAAGAATGGTTTACAATTATAAAAGACTAAATGATAACACAGTAGAAGATGGATATTCGATCCCTTCTAAAGATGTTTTAATAAACCGAATTCAAGATGCCAAATGGTTTTCTAAATTCGATCTAAAAAGTGGATTTCATCAAGAAAAAATAGATCCCGAATCTGTAAAATGGACAGCTTTCTCTTGTTCCGAAGGACTGTTTGAATGGAACGTTATGTCATTCGGTCTAAAAAATGCACTTGCAATTTTCCAAAAAAAAATGGATAATATTTATAAAAATGATAAATCTTTTACATGTATCTATATTGATGACATACTAGTATTTTCCAAAATAAAAGATGATCATTTTCATCATCTAAAACAAGTTTTATATAAATTGAAACATTATGGACTAATAGTTTCAAAATCAAAAATTGAAATTTGCAAAAAATTATTGAATTTCTTGGAACAGAAATCGGTAGTGGAACTATAAAACTCCAGCCGCATATTTCTAAAAAAATACAAAACTTCCCAGATAAAATGGAAGACATTAAGACTCTTAGATCCTTGTTAGGACTCTTAAACTATGCAAGAAATTTTATTCCTAATCTAGGAAAATACACATCTCCTTTATACAACAAAACTGCATTAAAAGGAGAAAGGAAATTTAATTCTGAAGACATAAAATTAGTGCAAAAAATAAAACAGATGGTAACAAATCTACCAACTTTGCAATTACCATTAGACTCAGATTATTTAATAATCGAATGCGATGGAAGTGAACTTGGATGGGGAGCAATCCTCAAACGCAAGAAAAATAAACATTTACAAAAAACAGAAGAACAAATATGTCGTTATCCTTCTGGAAAATATACAACAAAACCCAAAATTTACAAGACTAGTACAGACTACGAAGTAAATGCAATCATACACGCAATAGATGCATTCAAACTATTTTTTATAAACAAGAAAGAAATAACAATCAGAACAGATTGCGAAGCCATAATTTCCTGTGCTAAAAACCAAATCAATAATGATAAAAAACCACATAAAAGATGGTTACTTTTTAAATACTGCATAAACTTTTCGGGAAAAAACATTTGTTTTGAACATATAAAAGGATCTGACAATATCTGTGCTGATATTTTATCCAGGTATATCAAGTGAAGACAGAATTCTCTACAAAGACCTGTTTGGTCAAATACACAAATATTCATTTAATGAAAAATACAAAGAAAGGAGCCATTGGCCCTAAACAAGTAAGGTCACATTTTCAGGTAGACCCATACACAAAATATGGCAAACAAGAGTTGCCGATTCTTACAAATATTTTTCAGTATCCTGGAAGAGATAATACAAATATCAAACTTAATGTTTTGATTGACAACAGTTGGAATATTCTGAAATATACATCACAAAATGAATTACAAGTCACGAAAGTGAAACAAAGCATTATATGTGCACTTTACTACTTTTGTGGACAAAACAATCAAGGAGTTGTTCTAACTTCTCCGGCCTCACCTTCGGGTAAAGGATTTACACATTTTGCCCTAATAAATGGGCCCAACAAAGGGGTATACACCTCATTCAGAGATCTCTTTGAAGCAAAACAAGACCAATTTTGGTCTACATATAAAGGCTTCTACTCCAGAGAAGAAGCACAAAGGGCAGTTCGTCTTGAAACTATTGATGAAGAAAAAATTAAATCTGCCTTACAAATGGAGCCTAGAGCTCAAACACAAACATATACTGGTGCCACTAGTAGTATTCCCTCCAGCCTTAATCCAAATATCCTTTTAAGTAAATTTAATTTGATTCAAGAATTCTTGTTCGAATTACACTCAGAAGCCATAAAATACAACGGCTTATTTGTAAAAATACAAACTTACTTCAACCATAAAACCATATGTCTAGTCTCTTCTGACTATTGTAAAACAGTAACCAAAAACTGCACCTGTCAGCTTAGGTTTCTTGTTCGAAAAGCCCAAATAAACCTAGACGAGTTTGAACAACACTTATACAGGGATTGCCTCATAACACCCATGTCTTTTCTAGAAGTCGGGTGTCTCCATTCAATGATAATCCCACCAACAGATAGATTTAGCTCACTCTCAGCCCCTTTAAACTCCATCATAAATGAAGTCCAGGCGGAACACATGCAGAAAGTAGCACTTCAAATCACCATTTCCCCAAGAAGCATTCATCTTGCAGATAGCTTCCCCACACATGTCATAAAATTATACACATAAACAAATCCAGAAATTCATCTTTTTATGTCAATGGAACATGATGATTTAAAAGGATTATCATTAAACAAAAACAAGACCTACCAATATAATCTCTGGAAGCCCTACACAGAAGGATCAAACTGGAATTTCTCCAAACATGACTCAGAAACTTTGATCCTACTAAAGGAAACAAAAGATACCAAACTCTATTAGAAAAAGAGTATGGGATCCAAATTTCATCATTTTCCTACCGAAGCTAATCCTTCTCTGGTCAGACACTTCGAGAAAGAAAGGATTTACAAAGAAATTGACGAAGAAGCTGGCTGTTATGGCCAAAATACACCAGGAGTATCCTTTATTCCGTCTGAAGAAGACAACCAATCTCTTCCTGAGCAAATGCAGGAAGAATTCCAAGAATTTACCGCATCAATCACGCGGATAAAATAAAGCTTTTACTTGTGACACAGTAATTTTACCTTCTCAGTAATAGACTGAAGGGTAAAAACCTACACAGCCGGTTGCCAATCTATAGGTGATTTCATCAGTCGGTTTCCGGTTATAAATTTTGTTTATAAATAGACCCGTAAGTCTCTTATACTGAGCAAGGTCTAGACACATCCCTCTCTCTCTCTCTTGCCTTCAAATTATCTCCTCCTTCTCTCTACACTTCTCCTCTCTCCTCTTGTAAATCTTTTTTCTGTGCAATAAAATCAAAGGTTTCTGCAACCCATCCCCTCTTATTCCCTCTTTGTATGTATTTTCTTTAATGTTTATGCGTTTATATTTTTAAAGCATGGAGTAGTTCACTCTTAAGGTATCTTCGGATGCCTAAAACAATAAATACTTAAAGATGCGATAATATTTAAAGGCTTATCATACTTCTGTATATTCACCTTCTTTCTCATCTTAAAAACCTGGGATTTGTAAGCCTGATTCTTCAGGTGTGCCCTTGATTTTTCGAAAACCTGGGATTTGTAAGTCTGATTCTTCAGGTGTGCCCTTGATGACTGGTACTCTTCGGATGCCTAAAACAATAAATACCTAAAGATGTGATAATCATTTAAAGGCTTATCATACTTCTGTATATTCACTTTCTTTCTCATCTTAAAAACCTGGGATTTGTAAGCTTGATTCTTCAGGTGTGCCCTTGATAACTGGTACTGAGCGGACTACCTCCTTATAAATCCAGCTCTTGTTTCTTCTTGATTCTCTCTTTTTTTCTTGGCATCAGAGATCTGTTCTTTCCAAAGATGGTTCTTTATCATGTAAATCTTAATTTTCTGTTTGAAAGTAGACATCTGTCAAGCATGTATAGTGTTTGCTAGGATATCCATGGTAGTTGAAGGACAATGATGGCTAGTGGAGTGCCTTTGTAAGTCCCTAGGTTTCTACCTAGATAGATTGAGAAACACGTGCATATTGCGACACCAAGTTCACATGTATATTTTTAAGAAAAAAAAAAGAGTTTTTTTTATAAGCCTTATGATTTTCTATATTCTTTAATATTTGTTGTTTTATAGTGTATTCCATGGATACCTTATCTATCTGTTTTCCTGCTTCTGCTACTAATTATTTCCTGCTGCTTTTCTACTCTGTTTTTCTGCTTTTTTTTACTGTATTCTCTAGCTATTATACACTAAAAAAATTTTTATAAAAATAAATTTTTTAAACAAATGGCAAATATACAACCTTTTAATGGAAAAGACTACATCTCAGCTCTTGCAGCTGTAGAAGCTTTAACAAAGTCCCCTCCAGTGGGATATATAAAACCTACTCATGATACAAATTTTGTTCATACAATATTAGTAGGACAAAATAACACAATAATAGCTTTACTAGAAGAGGTTTCTAGAAAACTATCTAATCTCATAGATTTAAACAAAAACGGAAATATATCTGATAAAATAAATGAATATGAAGAATTCACAGCTACAAATTATAGGTTAGATCCTGCTGGTACACAAAATTATTCTCAAGGATTCCTTCCCAGATAAACTATACAAAATATTGTCCTTAATGATAATAAATATACTTCACATGGTAAAAGATTACTAGTTGAACCAAACTTCCAAATTCCAAACTTGCTTTTAAACATAGGAGGAATAGATCCCCAACTCCTTCCAACATACATAGAACAATGGACAACAACTGTAATCCGTGATTACGGCATACATCATGAGAAAGATGTGCAGTCTTCTCAAGAAATGATCGCAAAAGGAGAAACATATCTCGGTGATATCGCTAGATCTGGATGAGAATCTTTTAAGAAAAATTTCCCTAATGATCTAAATACACTGGTTATTGAACCAGGTCCAAATATTTACAATTTTTGTTCCCTTATACAAAGATTGTTTACCTCACAATCTGCCAATGACGGGAATACAATTAGACAACAAATTTATCTAGGACATTTAGAAAGATTGTCTATAGGATATTTTGGTAAAATAAAAAGAATACTGCCAAGATTATCTCTTATATGCATCTATAGCAGGGTGCTTTCATGATGTTAGTATAGGAGACAAAATGTTTCTCAAGCTTCCAGGAAAGCTAGGACAAAAAATTAGAAAAAATTGGAAAAATGATGAGGTTACTCCCATGCTGAATAACCTCTCTATACGAATACAACACATTATGAAAATAATGGAAGACACTTGCTCCCATATAGCTATACAAAAACAGCTTAAGCATTCTGATGCTGAGATCTGTAAACAAATATACACACCTCAACAATATTCCCAAAATAAGTTTAAAACTAGAAGAAATATATCTAGAAATAAACCTAGAAATACAGATACACAAAAATACTTAGGACCAATAAATCCTAGGAAAACGTATACAATAAGAGCATCTAATGCTAGAAAATCTACTTTAAATCCTAATAGACATGTTAGGAAATTTAGAGATAATAAAACTTACAAACAAATATTAAAATGTTTTGCTTGTAATCAATCAGGACATTTTTCACGAGATTGTCCGAACATCTCAAATCTTTATATAAAAGAAGCAAATTTAATAAAATCTTGCCATATGAATCTTCTTCCTATTGATGAAGATGTATCTACTGATTCATAAATTTTGTCTATCATTAGCATAACAGAATACACAAATGAACTAAATCCAGAAAACATATACAAAAATTATGATTTAATAAATGAATATAGTCACTTATATTCTAACAACAAAAATGACTTCCCAATAGGGGAAGAATACAACGAAATGGGAAAAATACTAGACGATTTAGGATATTGTCTAATGAAAACCATAGATACAAATCCTTGTTCTCACAAAATACAGTTTTACTCAGGGACTGAATCAATCCCTTGCACATACTGTGAAAGATATTTTCATATATCAAAAAAGGCACATTGCCCACTCTGTTATAAAAAATTTTGTATTAAATGTGTAGAAAAACACTTAGATATACAAGAACAAGACATACCCCTCTTTCGAAAAGAAAGAAAATATAAATAAATTGTATAACAAAGATTTAACTGACACTAGAATTTCAGTACTAGAAACTCGCATAAACTATCTAGAAGAAAAGGTAATTTTTTTAGAAAAACAAATAAAAGGGAAAACTAAAATAGATCTCCCGAAATCCAGTAACTCAACTGAACACAATAACATGATGGGAACAATGGAATGTATCCCATTAGTTTGTAACAAACAACAACTAATAACTCTAAAAGTATTAGTTAAACTAACTTTCCCAAAAATAAATAATAAACCATCAACAGAGAAGACTATACAAGCTTTATTAGATACGAGCTGTTCAAAAACAGTTATATGCAAAACTATAACTCCAAAACAAAACATTGTTAAAAGTAAACATATCCAAAAAACCAGGACAATGTCCGGTGAGATTATGATAAATGATGAAGAAGTCAACAATGTTATTCTTCAGTTTAGTACAAATTGTGATCTTTTTGGTAATAAAATTTTCATAAAATCAATAAGGGTAGAAAATTTAATCCCATCTAAACAAAATATGATAATTGGTCTAGATTTCATTTTAGGACAAAATAGATCAGTCACAATAAACAAAGACTATGTCACTATAAGTGATAAAACACAAATGACACCAATAGTCAGTGGAGATTCTGTAAAACAAGAAACAAATAATAATGACTGTAATTGCAAAAACTCAACATTTTCTGACAAATGCGATTGCACTACAGAATATCTATACACATTAGATGAAACAAATGACGATTATTTTCTTAATACATTTGATAATACAGTTGAAGCCTTTACTTCAATAAAAATTTCAAAATCTATAAAATTTGAAAGTATTCAACAAATTCTTGACAGGCTAAATAAAACAAACATAATAGGAGAAGATCCTACAAAATTTTGGGACAGAGATCCTGTAACATGCAAATTAGAAATTATTAATCTAGACTTAATTATTAAAACAAAAGACATTCAATTCAATAATTGGGAGCAAGAAGAATGTCAGAACCATATACAAACTTTACTAAAATTAAAAGTTATATCACCTAGTGTGAGTCCACACAGAAGTCCGGCTTTTATAGTCAACAAATCTTCTGAACAAAAAAGGGGTAAATCAAGAATGATTTACAATTATAAAAGACTAAATGATAACACAGTAGAAGATGGATATTCGATCCCTTCTAAAGATGTTTTAATAAACCGAATTCAAGATGCCAAATGGTTTTCTAAATTCGATCTAAAAAGTGGATTTCATCAAGTAAAAATGGATCCCGAATCTGTAAAATGGACAACTTTCTCTTGTTCCGAAGGACTGTTTGAATGGAACGTTATGTCATTCAGTCTAAAAAATGCACCTGCAATTTTCCAAAGAAAAATGGATAATATTTATAAAAATGATAAATCTTTTACATGTGTCTATATTGATGACATACTAGTATTTTCCAAAACAAAAGATGATCATTTTCATCATCTAAAACAAGTTTTATATAAATTGGAACATTATGGACTAATAGTTTCAAAATCAAAAATGGAAATTTGCAAAAATTTTATTGAATTTCTTGGAACAGAAATCGGTAGTGGAACTATAAAACTCCAGCCGCATATTTCTAAAAAAAGACAAAACTTCCCAGATAAAATGGAAGACATTAAGACTCTTAGATCCTTGTTAGGACTCTTAAACTATGCAAGAAATTTTATTCCTAATCTAGGAAAATACACATCTCCTTTATACAACAAAACTGCATTAAAAGGAGAAAGGAAATTTAATTCTGAAGACATAAAATTAGTGCAAAAAATAAAACAGATAGTAACAAATCTACCAACTTTACATTTACCATTAGACTCAGATTATTTAATAATCGAATGCGATGGAAATGAACTTGGATGGGGATCAATCCTCAAACGCAAGAAAAATAAACATTTACAAAAAACAGAAGAACAAATATGTCGTTATGCTTCTGGAAAATATACAACAAAACCCAAAATTTACAAGACTAGTACAGACTACGAAGTAAATCCAATCATACACGCAATGGATGCATTCAAACTATTTTTGATAAATAAGAAAGAAATAACAATCAGAACAGATTGCGAAGCCATAATTTCCTATGCTAAAAACCAAATCAATAATGATAAAAAACCACATAAAAGATGGTTACTTTTTAAAGACTACATAAACTTTTCGGGAAAAAACATTTGTTTTGAATATATAAAAGGATCTGACAATATCTGTGCTGATATTTTATCCAGGTATATCAAGTGAAGACAGAATTCTCTACAAAGACCTGTTTGGTCAAATACACAAATATCCATTTAATGGAAAATACAAAGAAAGGAGCCATTGACCCTAAACAAGTAAGGTCACATTTTCAGGTAGACCAATACACAAAATATGGCAAACAAGAGTTGTCGATTCTTACAAATATTTTTCAGTATCCTGGAAGAGATAATACAAATATCAAACTTAATGTTTTGATTGACAACATTTGGAATATTCTGAAATATACATCACAAAATGAATTACAAGTCACGAAAGTGAAACAAAGCATTATATGTGCACTTTACTACTTTTGTGGACAAAACAATCAAGGAGTTGTTCTAACTTCTCCGGCCTCACCTTCGGGTAAAGGATTTACACATTTTGCCCTAATAAATGGGCCCAACAAAGGGATATACACCTCATTCAGAGATCTCTTTGAAGCAAAACAAGACTAATTTTGGTCTACATATAAAGGCTTCTACTCCAGAGAAGAAACACAAATGACAGTTCGTCTTGAAACTATTGATGAAGAAAAAATTAAATCTGCCTTACAAATAGAGCCTAGAGCTCAAACACAAACATATGCTGGTACTAGTAGTATTCCCTCCAGCCTTAATCAAATATCCTTTTAAGTAAATTTAATTTGATTCAAGAATTCTTGTTCGAATTACACTCAGAAGCCATAAAATACAACGGCTTATTTGTAAAAATACAAACTTACTTCAACCATAAAACCATATGTCTAGTCTCTTCTGACTATTGTAAAATAGTAACCAAAAATTGCACCTGTCAGCTTAGGTTTCTTGTTCGAAAAGCCCAAATAAACCTAGACGAGTTTGAACAACACTTATACAGGGATTGCCTCATAACACCCATGTCTTTTCTAGAAGTCGGGTGTCTCCATTCAATGATAATCCCACCAACAGATAGATTTAGCTCACTCTCAGCCCCTTTAAACTCCATCATAAATGAAGTCCAGGCGGAACACATGCAGAAAGTAGCACTTCAAATCACCATTTCCCCAAGAAGCATTCATCTTGCAGATAGCTTCCCCACACATGTCATAAAATTATACACAGAAACAAATCCAGAAATTCATCCTTTTATGTCAATGGAACATGATGATTTAAAAGGATTATTGTTAAATAAAAACAAGACCTACCAATATAATCTCTAGAAGGCCTACACAGAAGGATCAAACTGGAATTTCTCCAAACATGACTCAGAAACTTTGATCCTACTAAAGTAAACAAAAGATACCAAACTCTATCGGAAAAAGAGTATGGGATCCAAATTTCATCCTTTTCCTACCGAAGCTAATCCTTCTCTGGTCAGACACTTCGAGAAAGAAAGGATTTACAAAGAAATTTACGAAGAAGCTGACTGTTATGGCCAAAATACACGAGGAGTATCCTCTATTCCGTCTGAAAAAGACAACCAATCTCTTCCTGAGCAAATGGAGGAAGAATTCCAAGAATTTACCGCATCATCACGCAGATAAAATAAAGCTTTTACTTGTGACACAGTAATTTTACCTTCTCGGTAATAGACTGAAGGGTAAAAACTTACACAGTCAGTTGCCAATCTATAGGTGACTTCATCAGCTGGTTTTCGGTTATAAATTTTGTTTATAAATAGACCCGTAAGTCTCTTATACTGAGCAAGGTCTGGACACACCCCTCTCTCTCTTTCTTGCCTTCAAATTATCTCCTCCTTCTCTCTACACTTCTCCTCTCTCCTCTTGTAAATCTCTTTTCTGTGCAATAAAATCAAAGGTTTCTGCAACCCCTCCCCTCTTATTCCCTCTTTGTAAGTATTTTCTTTTAATGTTTATGCGTTTATATTTTTAAAGCATGGAGTAGTTCATTCTTAAGGTATCTTCAGATGCCTAAAACAATAAATACTTAAAGATGCGATAATCATTTAAAGGTTTATCATACTTCTGTATATTTTTTTTTATTTATATAATTTTTAAAATAATAATTAATAAAATTAACAAACTTATCATAAATAAAAAATTATAATTTAATATTAGTGTAAAATCTTTTATATCAGTATTGTATATTAATTAAAATCTTAATTAAAAGAAAAACATAGTTACTTAATTACATGGAGGTAGTGATCGAATTTGAGTTGTATCAATTTTACTTTTTTTAACTCCAAATCAAATCAATCTACATAAAATTAAAAACCTAAACATAACCAATAAAATTTGATGTTTTCATAAAATTTTGCATTTTTGGTGTCAGTTTTTTTTTGGGTTGGTACGGTTTGCATACTCTTACACTAAATTATTTTGTTGTTTATTTAACATTGTTTATTGATAAGTAATTAGATTATTAAAAGAGTTAATCAGTATGTACTGATAGTATAAAAGAATTATGTTATATTTAATCATAATTTTTTATTTATATGACTTTTAAAATATTAGTTAAGAAAATTACTATAAATTAAGGTGATAATTTACTATCAGTTTAAAAAGTTTTAAGCAAACAAATTACAACAACTCAAATATTCTACTCAACCAATAGAAATATACTTTGTATACTCATAATTGAAACTTTAATCAAACAAAATTACAAAAAAACGTTAATAAAAAAAACTTATAAAAGACTTTTATTTTTCACAAAGAAAAACCTTATTTAAATCAATAGATTATTCATAATTTTCTTCTACATAAACAATTTTGATATGCATGTGTAAATATATTAAAGTAAAATTTGTATATAAATATAACACATAACGGTGAATATTTATTTTTATAAAAGTCAGTAAAATTTTTCATTTAAGTCATCAGTATCTATATTCACACTAATTTCTCAATTATGATGATAAAATTATACCCTTTTATTATAACTATCTTTTAAAATAATATTTTGCTTAAAGTTATAAGGTTGGTCTAGTGGTAAAATATATGTTTGGGAAATAAGAGATTATGGATTCAAGTTCTTGTTATGACAAATTAGTTTATTTTTTTAATTTTAAAATAGGTGTAAGGGTAGAATAAGTATTTTGAAAAGTAGACATCAAAATAGGGTATTCCCTTTATTAATAGTAATATAATATCATCTATTATACATTATAGATTATTTAGATAATTATGTATGTTGGATATCAATATTTTAAAGTAATTTTTTGCTTAAAGTTATATGGTTGATCTAGTGGTTAAGTATATATTTAGGAAATAAGAGGTTATGAGTTCAAGTCTCTCTTATGATAAATTAGTTTATTTTTAATTTTAAAATAGTGGTATTCCATTTATTAATAGTATGGATAATTTTAATTTTAATGTATTTTTTATTTGCGTTTTTCATTTAAACACTTTATACATTTTATTAATAAATTAATTTAAAAACAGATAGACTAATTATCCAAAAAAAATACTAATTTCTTCAAAATAATATTCACACTATGTATTATATTTTATATAAAATTTTTATTTTAATATATTGACATGTGCAAATCAAAAGAGTTTAGGTAGAAAAAAATCATGAAAATTTATTCAAGTGGGAAGATAATATACACACAAACCAATAATTATATTTTTAATGGGAAAAAATTATGATTTGTTTAAAATTAATTTTAGACATTAAATTTGCAAGTAAAAATAACAATAATTATGTAGATTTAATTTTATTTTATTGTAATAATTAAATATATATCATAAAAATGTAATTAAATATATTAATTATCCAGAAGAAAAATTAAATTTGATTGAAAAATCTCTAATTAATAATTATATCCTCGTTAATTCAATGTAAAATTCTTTACTCTTTTTTATAAGAAAAAAGTTCCTACACATGTGTTAAATTTTATAAATTTTTATAGTAAGTTAATTAAAAAATTATTTTCATAGATAAAAAATATTTATTTTCGTTTGGTATATTTTTTTATTTTTATGTTCATAAATTTTTAAAATTTAATTTAAAAATATAAGTTAAAAAGAGACAATTATAAAAAATATATTAAAATTAAAATTACTATAAAAATATTTTATTATAACTTAAAATTATTTAAGTTAAAGGCTTTTGAATTTACTATTTTTTTAATTTGATTATAACAATTTTTTTTATAACCAAATTATAAGTACATATGATTAAGATGAACACAACTAACTTAAAGTCTAGTATATCTATTACCCCTAATATTAGTATTAATGTTGAACAATAAATTGAAACCTATAGTGAAATGATGAAGGACTTAAGGCTTACTATAAGACAAAAGATAGGAAAATCTTTTGGAGATAACCTTTTACACATATCTTGTTAAGAATGGTCATTTGAGTTTTTCTAAAACTATTAGTTCAACATATGCAAACATTTGTGGACAAACTATTAAAATAAAAATTGAGTCTATAAATAAGAACAATATTTGGACCTTAGTAGACTTACTTGCTTTTGCAAAGTCAAATTAAAAGAGAATCATGCATACATTAAAATGGAATAATATTGGATTTCTCATTCAATGATTAACACGGAAATACATGAGTGAATAATGTGTAGCCACATATCTAATGTTATCAACATCAACAAAACCATTAGAAAACCTTTCTCAATTATACTAGTAGTGTGTGGAAAGAAGAAGCATAATTCTTTTTTTTAGGGTTGTGCATCTCATGCATGTATGACTTAATATGTTATCTACTTATCTTGAAAAGTGATTACAACATTTAAAATAAGTTACTCACATCTTACCACATATTACTCAACTTATATATGACACCACCTTCAACCCAAAACCTTAAAACATTAGGTTAGGGGTCTTTCTCACTTATATATTACTCAACTTCCTAATTTCTTACCAATGTGGGACTTCAAACTCACACTTGCACTCCAACACCTATTACACAGGAAAGATAAATCTCTAATAAGTTACTCACATCTTACCACATAATTCATGTCCAAAGGTCAACTTTATAGACACATTATCACCGATGATGTTTGATAACATTAAAATACATAATTCCTTATGTAAGAATTGTAGGGATTTCTAGTCAAAAGACTATATCCATGATTCGTGAGACTTTCATTAACGAACCCACACTCTAACCTTATTACATCAAATTATAAAAAAAAAAAACTTGACTAAAGATTGTTTTAAGATAGTTTTTCATAGGATTTTACGATCAAGTTGTTTACTTAATGTCTTGTGAAGTTTTTAAACCCACACTACGTAACATCGTGTTTTTTTATAATTTACGAGTAAGTGATTTTAATTGAGTTGTAAACAGTAACTAAATTTAATTTAAGTGCAAATGATCAATTAATTACTTATTATATGATAGGTTGTAATATTTATATCTATGTTTATATTTATGTTTTTTTAAATCCTGTTTAATACATGATTAATTATTTTATGGATGTGTTTGTAGTCCCCGTAAGTGAGATTTGAATGACAAAAATGGAGTCAGTGAGTTTCTTAAAGGTATGCGGTGTGATTAGTAGTTAATCTTTAGGCTAAGTTTTGGGTTTATTCAGAAGAAAGAACTTATTAGAGGGAAGTGAACTTAGCAGAAAACTTGATTACTAACGACACCTCTCGTGTTCTTTATTCTCCTCCTCGTTCATTTTCTTCCTTTGTCCCCTAACCCTACTTCTCAAATTTCTTGCATACCCACGAGCTGCATTCATGGACAACTAAAGAAAGGAATGTTTTTTCCTCCATTTCTCTTCTTCCTGAGCTAAAATTCTAATTGGTAAGTCACTTTTCTACTTCTTGGACAATTTTTCTTCCTGTTAGAGTCTCATGAACCATCACCGTGGGGAACTAACTTTGAACTTTGTAATTTCTCAAGTTCTCTATGGTTTTGGGGTTTTGTAGAAATAGGTAAGGAAGCTAGACCTATGTTTTTTATTTGAGAAGTTTTTTTTCAACGATGTGTTTGTGTAACTTTTGTTGATTAATGTTGTGTTGGATTATTATGGAGTTTTGGTGTGTGGTTTTAGTCCTTTGTGTGTGATTTGAGGGATTGTGAATGATTTTAAAGATGCGTGGACTCGAAACTGTTATGCAGACGCGCACCACAGAGCTGTGGAAAATACCACACGAGTGTGGGAGACAAACTGAAGGAGAATATGCACCAGGGTGGAAAATATCACAAGGCTGTGTGATACGGGCTGAAGGATAAAATGCATTAGTATTCACTTACCTGACTTTCAGAATCCACGGAGGTGTGGAATAAACCCTGAAAGATAGTAACCCAAAAATGTATGAAATGTCTGGTAACCTTAAATATAAAATGAAGAATTGTTATAGTGTTATAGTAACGAACAATTATGTGGTTATGTTTGTCTAGAATGTTTTAATATGTCGTGGTTTAGATATCCATAAATGGAAGGATTGTATGCTGCTATATTGATCTGTAAATGATGTTGTTTTATGTTATATTGAGTTAATATTGTATTAGCCTTAATTCTTGATGAGATGATGTTGCTTGTGATATGATTTTGAAATGAGCATGATGTCTTTTGTATTTTAAATTGATAGCTATTGATAAGGTGATGTTGATTTATGATGGTTGGACACGAAGCAGGTGGTGAATTAAAATGTTGGTACTATGTATTGTATTTTAATATGTATTCTATATTATATGTAGTGATACTGAAATGAGGTACGAGGTGCAGTTTCGGTTAGATCCTAAAGATTTGAGATATGGAAGATGCTTGATTAGAGATTTGGGGGAAATTTGGACATTGGAAAATGTAATTAGAAGATGTTGCATGAAGAATTTTACACAAAACGTGTAGGTTGTGAGGTTGAATCAGTGAAAGGACAACATAAGGGTGAGGCTAGAGCAGAGAGTAGGAGGCAAATGCTTTTCCCCTTTTTTTTATTTTTATTTGTATTTCTGTGCATTTTCTACATACACCAGACCCCAACATTTGCTAATAAATGTTTACATGTTATAACGCTGATCATGTGTTTTGCTTAATCTATTTACTACACCCAAATAAGAGCTGACAATTATGCTGCACAGGGGTGGTAGCATGCTTCTGTCCTCCATATGGAGAAAATTCACAAGGCGAGTGGGTCCCATACGAACCCTCTGTTCCCACTCTGAAATGAAAGATTTTCTGGATTACTTGGACTCCCTAAAAAATTATGAGAAATCAGGAGTTCCCAGAGGTGCTGGCACTGATTCGGAAGATGGTTTTGATCTTGGTAGAATGAGACGCCTCATGGAGCGTTTCGGCAATCCTCACTCCAAGTTCAAGGTTTCATTCCCCTCTCTCTCTCTTTTCACACATGTTTTTTTGAGTTTAATGATTACACATACACTTGTTAAATAACAGTCATGGTGGCACCATGGTGTAATGTCATGGCTGATTTTTTATAAGCTGCCAGAGGCAATTTGTGAAGATAGGTTCACCATGGTGGCGCCATAAGGCACAATGGTGTGCGTGTTTTTATTGTGGAATTTCGGCCTTCTGTCATGTTTTGCCATCTGCCATTGCTAACAATGATACATTAATGGAGTTTTTAATTAGAGTTTAGTAACATGTTTTCAGCCAATTTGAATTTGCTGTTGGAATGATTTTTAATGTGGTAATAGGATGGTATGGTATAATTGTTTTACATCATCAATGTGTAGGTTATTTGTCTCTCTTTTTTTTTTGTAATTATTTTAAAGTTTTTCTCTTCATTTTTCACCTATGTTTTGGGGGGGGGGGGGGATCAGCTACCCCATTAAGTTAAATTGGGCATTTTATGTCTGGACATGTTTGTACTTTCATTTAATTTTATGCAGTTGATGAAATTGCTTACTCCAATTGTAGGCGGTTCATATTGCTGGGACTAAGGGAAAGGGATCAACAGCTGCGTTTATATCTAATATTCTGAGGGCTGAAGGTTATTCTGTTGGTTGCTACACTAGGTGAAGTTCCTTTATCTTTTTAAATGAGTAAACCTTCATTCTAGTCCCTAAATGTGTATAGCGTTGTCACATTAGTCTTTGAAACTAAGAAAATTCTAAGTGAGTCTGAAAGTGTAATCTGTCAATCACACTAGTCCAAAATTCAAAAAATTGTGTGATATAAATGATAAGGACTTTAGATGAAACAACTGGAGACTTCAGGATTTATTTGGAATTTTTTTAGTTTCAAATTTCAAGGATTAATGTGATACTGTGTTACACTATTAGGTACCAAAATGGTAGTTTACTCATTTAAATATTTTCTTTTTATATAACCACAGCTACTTGTGATTTTGTCTTCAACTTGTATCTTCTTTACAATTTTGTACACCATTGATGACAGGCTTTATTTTTCTCAAGCAGTCCGCATATCCTGACCCTCAGGGAGCGCATTTTACTAGGAAGGTCTGGCCATCCAGTGTCGGCAAAATTATTGAATGATCTCTTTTGTAGGATCAAGCCGGATCTTGACCAGGCAATCAAAGAGGAAAATGGTTGCATAAGCCATTTTGAGGTATTGAATGCTGAATCTCATCAATGTTTGAATATTTTCAAGAAATTATGGTAACTTAAAGAGTTAAGTTGATGGGATTCTGTAGGTGCATTTGAGTGGTTGGGAGTTAGCATTTGTTGTTTTTGAGACTGTTGCATTTTTTTCCTACCATTGGTCTACATTGTTACCTCCAAACATTATTGATATTAATGCATATCTTTATTTGGATATTTATGCTTACACCTTCATAATCATAGCATTAAAATCTAGGTGGAGCATTTTTTGTTTGCTTATTTGTTTACCCTGTTGGTTTTATATGGATAGGTATTTAATATGATAGAAATCATGCACATTGCCGACTTCTGTATTTGATAACTGAAATAACTTATGGAAGTGTTTCAGGTTTTCACTACCATGGCATTCCTCCTATTTGCTGATGAGAATGTTGACTTTGCTGTTATTGAGGTTAATTATCTATTTACCTACCTACATCAACTGTTTTATTGAGTGATTCTTCTGATTATATTGGTATTAACTCTCCCCATAAAAAGAATTTTTTTTTTAATAAGCCCCATTAAAAGAATCTTGAGTTGATATTCATTCTTACGCAGGCTTGGTGGGGTTGGTGCTTGTTAATATTGGCCTTTTCCTTTTACAATTAAGTCCAAAAAGCCTAATATATGCTAGCTTTTGTTTTTAATTAAATTCTACAGGCTGGGTTAGGGGGTGCACGAGATGCAACAAATATTATATCCAGCACTGGACTTGCTGCATCAGTCATAACCACTGTAGGTGAGGAACATTTGGCAGCTCTTGGGGGTTCTTTGGAAACAATTGCAATAGCAAAGGCAGGAATCATAAAACAAGGCCGACCAGTTAGGTCTTTCTCTCTATAGATCTCATTTGCATATTAATGTGACATAATGAAATTAACTAGATATATCCCTTTTCTTCTGAAATGTGACCATGAGTGCATTTTATAAATGCAAAATATCAATAGAAATGGATGAAAAGAAAAACTCAGAGGGATTATTATTGCTGAAATTACGGAATTAAATTACTTCATGACAAAACCAGA
Source organism: Psophocarpus tetragonolobus (assembly GCA_037954015.1). NCBI lineage: Eukaryota > Viridiplantae > Streptophyta > Magnoliopsida > Fabales > Fabaceae > Psophocarpus > Psophocarpus tetragonolobus. The sequence continues at coordinate 27,947,584 of CM075695.1, read as the reverse complement.
AGATCTGGACAGTCCCTTCCTGACCAAAGAACTATTCTTCAGCCTCAAGCCTCTGCTATAATCCTCAACAGGAAGAAACAAAATCTCTACCTCATTCCACACACTCTGTACGGTGCCACTTCCTCCCCATAACAAATTTTGTTAGGAATCCACAATGGAAATAGAGGAAATAAAAGTGTTTTTATTGCTAGACTGAAAATGAACAGTACAAGGAGGGAAATCTCACCTATGAGGGTTTCTCCTTTCACAACTGAGCACTTGCTGAGTTCTCTCAAAACACAATTCCTGCATTTCACTTCCATCCCCTTATCCAATCCTTTGGGGCATCTGGCTGGTTGGCTAAATGATATAGAATGAGTGAAAAGCAAAACTCTGAAGGATAGTTTCAGTGTCATTTTAAGTAATAACATTTTCTAAGACTAGATATTCTAAAATCTTAGCTATGTGTGAAAATGGAAGCTATAGAAAGAACTTCAATTTCCTTTGGGATGGAGTCATACCACTGTTGTCAAATGGCGGCCATGGCGGTGCCATGGCGGAATTGCGTGGCGGTTTTTCAACAAAACGCCACAGTATGGCGGTCGCGTTGCGGCGTCCGAATTGCGGGTCATGGCGGCAACGCAGGCCATGGCAGAATTTGGCCGTTTTTTTAAAAAAAAAAGGCTTTCGGGTCGCGGACCCGACCCGACCCAGAAGAGTTTTTAACTCTTTAAACCCTAAAACAACCGTTACTCACCTTCACACGCACCGGAGAGAGCCTGAGAGAGAGGAGACCGGCAGCGACGACGAGAAACAGCGACAGCGACGCGCTGCGAGATAGTCACGCGCGGCGAGACAGTCACGCGACGAGACGAGGGACGAGAGAGCGACAGTCGACGGCGACAGCGACAGCGAGACAAGCGAGAAACAGCAACGCGACGCAACAGGCACTGACCAGTGACGTGACTGAGACCGGCGACGGCGACAGGGACGCGAGACAGGGACGTGCGACGAGACAGCGACGGCGAGACAAGCGACGGCGACAGGGACAGGGACGCGCGACGATCGGGTTTTTTTCGCTTCTCTGATTCTCTGTTATTTCTTCTTCTGCTGACTGTTTTTTTTTTTTTTTTAAACTTTTTTATTTGTTTTAAATAATTTTTACATTATGTAAAAATTATTAATTGTGTTATTTGTGGAGAAGTTGCTCTGTTTTATTGATGAGTAACTCTATCTTTGTTAATTTTTTTTAGTATTAGTACACTACAGCTGTGGAGCAAGTTTTGCAATGGCTGAAATTGTTTTTTATTTGTTGGAGTTAATGAAGATGAATAGGTTTTAGGTTTTGGAAAGTAGAAATTGTTTTTTATTTGTTTTAAGTTTCATGACTTTGGTTAATTTGAATTTTAGATCATGTTTTAATTTGAATTTTAGATCATGTTTTCAGTTGAAGAATATTAGGTACTTTTAACATTGTACTGATTTAGTTATATGAGATTATGAGTGTTGTTTTCATTGTTTTTTTAATTATATTTCATGTTTTATATTCTTTTTTTGTAGTTTTTTAATTTATATTTAGTATTTTGTTAATGTTTATAACTTTATATATAAAAGTATTACTATTTTTTAGTCCGCCATAGCGTCCGCCATTTCCCGCAACGCCATCCGCTATCGCCATATGGCATTTTTTTGGCAAACCGCCATAGACCGCCATCCGCCATAGATAACATTGAGTCATACATATCTTCTATTGTTTATCTTTGCTGTTAATGTATAAATATATTTAAAGTTTCATTCATTAAACTAACACACAAGTTACACAACAAAAACAAAAAAAAAAGATTAATATTTTTTTTGTTGGGTTTGGTACATAGCTTTGTTCTTTAAAATGTCATTAAGAGACACTCCACTGTTTCCTTTATCTTTTGCTGACTAAAGGAACATCATTTCAGATGGTGTTGGGTGGACCATTTGTCCCTCATATTGAGCACATTATTCGAGATAAAGCAGTAGCCATGGATTCACCTGTAGTATCAGCACAGGATACTGGGAATCGGTGTACTATGAAAAGTTTTAGCATACTCAATGGCAGGCCTTGTCAAATCTGTGATATAGTGATTCAAGTTGTGAAAGACTTGAAAATGGTATGAACATTTGTTCTTTAGCTTTCAGTTTGTTTAAACAATGAAGTGTATGAGCACATATCTCAGATGGCTGCTTTAGATGAACTGTGGGCATTGGATTGCTCCGGGTGCATCTTATAGGGTGTGCAATGTTAGTTAACATTCTTTAAATCTCACATGCAAGTAGCATAAACATAACATGTTGATATTGTTTAGCACAACACGTTGTATCAGAATAGTAGTCGACAAGAATTTAATTATCTATTAGCCTATTACAAGAATAGGTAGTTGAAAGTGTAGTCTAATATAAACACTGTCTCTCATGGTTACTTGTATCTTTTGCTGTATAAAATATCCGAATATTTAAAGAATATGTGCACCTCATTTCTCCACTAGTTCAGTATGTTATTTTAGCAGGTTTTCTGTCAATTTTTTCTCCATTATGGAAAAGTTTTATAAGCAACTTATGTATGTCACAAATCTATTGATGTAGTCCTGTAAGTTACTTGATGTGAAGCTGCAAATGCTTGGAGATCACCAACTTCAAAATGCCAGTACTGCTACTTGTGTGGCACTTTGTCTTCGTAATTTAGGTATAACTTTTCTAACTTCTACACTTGTCTTTCTTTGTGTTGAATTCAAAGATTTTGGGCAGGGAAGGAGAGAAGGAGGTAGTAGAGAATCAAAATAATATAAGATTGATATTATTATGATGTAATAATGAAGTGATCACAAAATATAACCTAATACCCCCCCCCCCCCCCCCCCAAAATAATACTAAATATAGAATACCAGTCCTAATTAAATTAAATAAAGAATAAATCCTAAGAGATCATCTATTATACTCTAATATATTTCAGGATATAAAAAAGATATCACATATTTCTCATATTTTCTAACCTTTATATTTATATAATTAAATTGAATATCTTCCTTCTCTAGTCAGAAGTTACTTGAGATTCAGATGTCTCTGGATATCTTTAAGGGTTTCTGTGGCTGTCAATGGCCTTTATACCTATCAAATTTGTTACTAAATACTTGAGTGGCATATGGTATAAGCCTCTTGCATTTTGTGCAGACATTGCATCAAGGTTTTTTCATGTTTTAATGTGGCTTTGTATTGTTTTATAGAGTCTATTTTGTTTTGGTAATATGACTTCACTTTCTCCTTGTCTATTGAATGATTAGGATGGAGTGTTTCTGATGAATCTATTAGGTCTGGTTTAGAGCATACATACCTCCTTGGAAGGAGTCAATTTCTAACATCTGAAGAAGCTGAGGCATTAGGACTTACTGGAGCAACAGTACTGCTTGATGGAGGTTGGGTGTTCTGGCTTTTCCTTTATTACCATGGGATTTACTAGTGACTTGAATTCTGTTTTAAAAATAATTGGCTTCATTTTTTTATTTTGTTCTGCAAAATTTCTAGAAATCCTTCCAAATTTTCTGAGAAACAAAAATATATGAAATATGGATAATTTCCAGATTGGACATATCTATGACATATCAAGTGGTTATGATAGACTCCTTAATCCTTATTACGATTTTTATTTGTATTGTGGGAACGACTAAATTTCCAGCTTAGTGCCACAAAATACTTGAGAACAAATTTGTGATTAGTTTTGTGGATATATGCTGTAGCCCACACCAAAGATTCTGGAAAAGCTCTGATGAATACAATAAGGATGGCATTTCCCAAGGCTCAATTGGTTTTTGTTGTTGCAATGGCAAGTGACAAAGACCATGTGGCTTTTGCCCGAGAGATTCTCTCAGGTAAAGTCTGTTAATTTGTCATATTGTACAAGGGCATAAAATATATAGTTGGTTTGATTCCTTCAGCCCACTAAATTTTTGTGCCTGCCTATAATGCCATCATGATATGAATGCAAAAAAAAACAATGATTTTTCATTTTTTGTAACGTTTCATTAATTTAGAATTAATGTAACATGCAATTAATCATATGTAATAATTGCGTGACAATGAAGTATTTAATTTTTCTTTTAGAAGTTATGATTTTGAACAACCACCTAGTTCTATAAATAGGGGCTGAATTTTACTTAAAGGAAAACCATTGAATTAGTGAAATTATATTTGGGTTTTACCCTTTTGTGAGAGATGAATTTCTCTTTAGAACTTATCAAGGAATTTTTTCTTGTGGCGTTCTGCTAGACTTATCAAGGGTAAATCACTACCCTTGTGGCATCATATGACTTATCTTCCATCATTGGAAGTGGCGTCATTTATCCCTTCGTTAAATCATTTTCATTTTCTTGTTTACCCAATTCTCATTGTTTTGTTAACTTATTACCTTCCAACCTAGATAGATCCGCAAAACGAATCCAACCCCTCTGGATTTCTATCAGTTGGTATCAGAGATAGATGACGCCACTTCCAGAGGGGTTGGATTCGTTCTGCGGATCTATCTAGGTTGGAAGGTAATAAGTTAACAAAACAATGAGAATTGGGTAAACAAGAAAATGGAAAGGATGAAAATGGTTTAACGAAGAGATAGATGACGTCACTTCCAAGGATGAAAGATAAGTCATATGACGCTACAAGGATAGTGATTTACCCTTGATAAGTCTAGCAGAACGCCACAAGGAAAAATTCCTTGATAAGTTCTAAAGAGAAATTCATCTCTCACAAAAGGATAAAACCCAAATATAATTTCACTAATTCAATGGTTTTCCTTTAAGTACAATTCAGCCCCTATTTATAGAACTAGGGAGCTGTTCAAAATCATAACTTCTAAAAGAAAAATTAAATACTTCATTATCACGCAATTATTACATATGATTAATTGTATGTTACATTAATTCCTAAATTAATGAAACGTTACAAAAAATGAAAAATCATTGTTTTTTTGCATTCATATCACATCATCACTAAGATGATTTCCTCAATGATCAAGATGTTTTTTGCATATCATCATCTATTGATTGCTATTTTTTATGTTGTTTTCAGTTGTTGATCTGGGGTCATGGATAATATTCTGAATGTGGGATTTAGTTCTAAAACAAGGGTTTGCACTTCAGGGAAAACTGCAGTTATAATAATTGATTGAATGAGTAATAAAGATTGTGATAAAATACATGCCTGTATATTACATGAAGTTGTTAAAATTCACTTTTTTTATTCTTCAGTTAATGGTTATATTCCTGTACTTTTCTCTCCAAACTTCACGTTTATTTAAAACATAAAAAAAATAATCCTGTGTCTGCCTTTAGTACTAGTGTGCAATGACAGGTTTAAATATGCTATAGCATTTTTTCAGGGGTACATGTTGATACAGTCCTTTTGACAGAAGCTGCAATTGCTGGAGCTGTAACCAGAACAACGCCAACATCCTTGTTGAGAGATTCATGGATTAAAGCTTCTGATGAGCTTGGCATTGGGATTGTTCATGATGGAATGGCAGAATACAGTGAGTTATTAAAGGAGCAACCAATAGGCTCTGAAAGAAATTTGGGTGATGGCAAGACCATATTGGCTACTGAGTCATCTTTAAAGGGTTGTTTGAGAACTGCAAATAAGATTCTGTCCAGAAGAGGGAATGAAAAGGGTGTTATTGTCTTCACTGGGTCACTGCATATTGCAGCTTCAGTCTTAAAGCATCTCCAATAAAAAAATCAAACTTTGTAATTTTAGGCTACTTTTTTTATAGATTTCACAATATCAAATCACTTTTAAGATTTATTCAATTTTTTGCTTCATCTAATTGGTTTCGAATATAAAAGATAATTTATGGGTCTATTGATATGTAGGTCAAATTTATGAATTCAATGTGGTTATTCTTTTCTATTCTTAAAAGTCTCTAGTCATAAATTATCATATGACTTAACATCTACTTTGATCTTAAAACATTTTTTTTGTAAGTTCTACTTTTAAAAAAGAGAGTGAAAATGTCTAATTTTTTAAATATGTTTTGATATTTAACGATTTTGTAGAAGATTAAATTTTTATTGTTGAGATCAAACATTCAATCCTAATAACTCACATTGGTAAAGATTAGATTTTGGGTCTAGGATTAAACTGTAAGATCTCTTAGCTTCTCTTGCTAGTTGATGGGGTTGTATAGTGAAGTTATTGAACCATATTTCCCCTGCAAATAACAAACCAAAAGGGAAGACCAAAAGGAATCATGGATGCTTGAGCTATTTGGTAATTGTTCTCCTAATTTTGTTTTTGTAGATAATCTGGAGGTGAAGTTCGAAAAAAATTGTGAACTCAAATTAGGTAATTCAGAGTTTTTTTTTACACAAATTTAGAATTGTAAAAAAAAAGTTGTTAATGAATCTAGATTAGGTAATCCAAATTTGTTAAAAAGCCCTCTGAATTACCTAATCTAGGTTTACAAAAAAATCTTAATGAATTACGATTAGCTAATTCAGACTTGTTAAAAAAATCCAGATTACTTAATCCATACATTGAAAAATTGTGACTCTAGATTAGAAAAAAAAGTTCCAGATTACCTAATCCAGAGTGGCCCTGGATTGCCTGTTCTAGACTCATTTTATTGCTCAGTAAAACTGGTTCAGCAAGAGTTCAAATTACCCAATTTGGATTTATTCCACAAGCACAATTTTCATTCATCTAGATTCACATACTAAACTACATAAATTAGAAACGCCTAATTTGGAACAAGAAGCATTACCATCGAATATGAATCCAGATTGACATCTCCACATTTCGAATTACAATTTTTGGTGAACACGAAGAGGGAATTTAAGGGACAAGCACATTCCTAGTGATGGAGATGAAAAATGAAGATGATAGGGATAAACATGTAAGACGGACATGGAGAGGTATGTCTCTCAGTGTTATGCAAATTTTAACCTAAAGACATTTTTATCTTTTGAAAATATATGAAGGTGTAAAAGGAAAATTGAGAGATGCAAGGAGAAAAACTCCAAAAGACATCACCCAATAATATATCACCTTATTAAATAAGGTAACAATCCCCAAGCCCTTTTTTTTATCCTTTATATTTTTTTTGCATCCCTAAATTTGTAAAAATTCAAAATTACTCCTAGCTATCTCTTTTGAGCTCCCTAACCTTGCAAACCTAGGTTTTTGGTAGTTGTGCCTCCTTTGACCTCATTCTACAATACTACAAATAAATTAGTAAAGATTTTTACAATGGTGATCACTGGTTTCCACTCATCTCCTCTATTCACCGATTAATGCTTTGGATTTCATGATCTATAATGTGTATTGAAATAGCATATTGTAAATCACATGATGCGTAGTTACATAATAATACATTATGATAACCTGATATGCAATATATTACTACATAATTACGTATCAGGTGATCCACAATACGTTAATCAAATCTTAAACATGAATATATTATGAATCTCATGATCCATAACATTAAACAATGAGCGAATGAGATGAGTAGGAACTAATGTCTGTTGCAAAAATCTTCACCATTGATCCGTAGTATTGTAGAGGTAGGTCAAGGGAGATGTGATGGCTAAAAAACTAAGTTTGCATGGTGGACTAGGGAGGTTAAAAGGGCTGGAAAATTTTGTAATTTTACAAATTTAGGGGTGCTAAAAGAAATGAGGGGAGCAAAAAGAAGAGCCCCCATCCCTTTCAACATTTTCTTCTACTGCCATACGTACGACCTTTGTATATGGCAAAAAGTAGCTTACAAAACCTTCAATGTCCTAATTCCTCAAAAGACGCAAGGATGTGATTTTTTCCTCAATGCCCTAGGATTTTTTCCTCAAAAAGTAGCTTAAAGAACCTTCATATGCACAGGGATGTGATTTTTTCCACATTTTGTGGTTAATACAACAGCAGGCCAGACTGAAATTTGTGTGTAAAAAATTGTAAAATAAAAAATTTTAGGATTGAGATTAGGGATATCAAGGTGTTCAATAAAGCACCTTTAAGCCAAATGGAGGTGGAGTTTGTTTCAACAAATTAAAGGATTCTCCATGGCGACTTGTGTTGGAATTAATCTAAATACTCATGGGAGGTGAGATTTAGATGCGTGGAAGGAAATAATTCAAATAAGTCTCACTACTCTATATGGTGGAGGGAATTGAAATTGCAATTGGTGTGTGGTGGGAATAATCATCAAAAGTGGTTTCATAACATGATAAATTGGAGGGATGGAAAGAAATTGAGATTTTGGCTAGATAGTTTTGGTTGTAGCCTTTTAGGGGGAATGTTGGGTATCTAAATACCCTAGGTATTCTTAAATTTTGACCAACAAGAAGAGGTTATTGCAAAGATGGGTGAGTTTAGGGATAAAAAATGGGAATTAAGTTGTTTTGGAGGCAAGGATTGTTTGTATGGGAAAGGAATATAAATAGTGCCATTAAATATACTATCATTTATACAATTTAAATAGTCTAACACGACAATATAAAAGTAATTTCTTAGGTTTTTTTATATATTAAAAAAGATCGGACAAAGAAATGAGAAAATTTATTTTTGAGTATCCAATTATAACATTTCAATAAATTTCCTTTTTCCCTGAAACAAATTAAACCAAAAAAGAAAGGATTTTAGCTCTAAACCCATGAAATTGGGTTTGCATCCTTCCAATACATTTTGAAAAATCTAATCCCAAACTAATTCGAAGTTGCAAATTAAAACTCAATGAAGCAAAGGGGAATGATCTCTCAGTGTCATTCTTCACCTTTCACCCCGGCCCAATATACATTTTGGATGGAATTAATTAAAGAACAAATTGAATTCTTGGAGAAATGAAAGCTAAGACACAATGCTTGATGACCCAAATAGAATTATGCCATATACGTATGTACCAGTTAAGGCACATATGGCCTAAATGGAGTGAGATGGCCAATTACACTAAAATTTACTGTAATTAATAATTAATTAGTCAAAAGAAATTAATACAATGAACTGAAAATGCTAGCTTCTAGTAACTACCTAATCAAACGGATATATTGTTCTCCATGTTCTCTATTATTAATGCAGCTACATACGTACAGACAATGCACTAAAAAGGTTAAGGGTGTGATCTGATTCTTGTTCTAAAGTCTGGAATCCATCTTTAGCAGAATGTTTGCTGGATTTGTTGAGCAAGTTCTTCGGCACTGAGTTGGCATTCAATTCCAATCTACAAAGGACAGATTTAAGAAACCATAGTTATTAATGGACCACAATATTTGAACACGTAAATAGCATGCATACATAATCATTAATTAGCTTCCATGAAATAAATAACTTCAGAAAAGGGTAGGTCCATATTTAAAATTTTTGCCTATAAAATATTTTTAGTCTTTTTTTTTCTGGCCAAATGAAGACAATGCCTCTGCAAGATGCCACGATAGAACCCTGGCATCTCAGACAAATGCAGCGAAAAAGGTACTGCGTGTCATTGTTTATTACAGATCCACAGTAGTAATGTACTTCACTGTAGAGTACTAGCCAAAAAATTTTACTATTGTTATTACTTCATTCAATATTCATTAAATCATTATGGATTTATGGTTATTGTTTAGTTTTTTGTATAGGTTGTTCTAGGCTAGGCTTTTAGGTTACTACATATGGCAAATTTTTTTGACGGTTCAAAATTTAGAACTTCAAATTCAAACCTTCCATATCAAGGTAATGAGGGTTTAGGGATCAAAAACTGTTACATCAATCAAACACTGAAATCCGAACCTTTCCTCATTATTAGTGAAAGGGACTTAAGAAAGAGATAAGATTACTTATATAGGCATATTGAACAATTAATCTCAAACAAAAAATAGATACTTTTGCCTATATTTAAAAAAGTATAGAACAAAAACAAACTCCATGCATGTGACAACAGAGAAAATTTGAATATTTTTTTTTAAAAGACTACTTACTTCTTATCAATATTTTAAGGCAAATTAAATCACTTCTCTAGAAAAAACAAATATGCTCAAACATATAATTAGTCCAATTACACCTTTTGGGAAAATTTAACATATATTCCAGTTTATAGCTATAATCCTTGGAATTGTTTACATCTATTAAGTAGTTTATATATATATAAAATATCTCCAAACAGTTTTTTTAGGGTTTAATTTCCAAAGAGTGTTTTTTTTTTTTATACAGACAAACTTAGAAATTAAACATTGAATACACGTTTAAGAAAAAAATATTGTTTTATGCCACACTATATATTGATACCAGTAACTAAAAGATACATAAAGTGCTTCAAGCCATTACCATATAAATTTCTTGTTAGTGTAAGCATAATAATAAAGCAGTAAGATTAGCCATGATGTACCTTAATAGTGAATGAATTTAGCATGGTTTCGTCAGCAGTGTTAATGTTCACATGGACAATTTCAAGGGAAAGGTCTTCAAGAGCTGATATTATTCTCAGGGCCTGACCTGGAATTGGTGGTGACACAGTCTTAAGAAGAACATGAGGACCTGAAAACTTGACCTCAACATCAGCAATAACAGACTTTGAGTTTGCAACAAGCTCATTGATATTATCATTGATGGAAGAAGAAGCAGAAGAAGTGGGAGAGTTGGCTATGGTTGGGGAAAGGTAACCTGGTTGCAACCTTGGCTTGTAAGGGCTACCTGGTTGTGGAGTCCTTGGACTAATGGGGAGGTTTATTCTAGGGCTCAAGGGTGGTTTTCTAGGGCTTAGTGGTGAAGGCCTTGGGCTTGAAACTACTAGCCTAGGACTTAGTACATCATTGTAAACTTTTCTTTGTTTCTTGGCCTCTAGGCATTGAAGTAGCTGCTGCAACTCATTGATGTAATCAACTACACCTCCAATTATTGATGCTTGGTCTCCCTACATCATATAGGAGGAAAACAATTACCCTCAAGTACCACTACATGAAATCACAGTATACAAAGAAGGAAAATTATTCTTGGAACACTAAACATCATGTAAACAAAAACTTGAGAGATATAAGAAGAGAAGAAAGATAAATAATTGATAAAATTGTGATGTAGGATGGGAAATAAAGAAAAATGAAAAGATAAATAATTTAGTTATTCAAGAATATTATTGTTCTATATAATTTTACTCATTATCTCTCTATATTATTATTATAGAAAAAATTAATAATTATATATATATATATATATATATATTTTAATAAAGCTAAGAAAAGGAATAAAATCTAACAAATATATTACCCAATATAAAATATGTTTAAATAATAATAAAAATTTAAAAGAAACAAAAATATTTATAATACACCTCTTTAATACTATGTTGGTCCACCTCTAATACCTATAATCTCTTTAGGTACCATAGGAGTGTTTCATTGATTATTTTCCTTTTTTACTTTTGGGATATGTCTACTGGCTAACACAAGCCTTTTTGCTTCATCTCTTGTCCAAGTACCATTTGTAATCCGTTTTTTATAGATAACGTTTCTTTATAAGAAAATTTTCATAAAAAATATACAAATATATCAAACCCATTTACAAAATATTAAAACTGGTCATTGTCAATGTCAACATTCAATAAGACAAAATCAACAAAAGCTGCGTAGCTAGTTAGGTTAATTAAAGTTGTCTATGTCAAGGACATTTGAAGTGTAAATCAAAGTCAAGAATTCAAACTAATAATATATAGTAAATTAAGGCACGAAATAAACTTTTATCATACTGATAAAATGAAGCAAAGTATCTACAATTTGAATATTAATGTGATCAATGATGTTATAATAGAGGGTTTGTTTGGATGAGTTTATCATAAATGTTTTTTTTAAAAAAAAGCTATTTTATATATAAGCAAAAATTAATTTATGCATAAATTGAAAAATTCTATGATAATTAAGACTCATCTAAATATGTTCCAATGTCGTAACTAAGAGTTTAAGACTTACCCGTTTGACATAGAAGGAAGGCATAAGAGACCTCAACACCGACAAGTTCTCATTCATTTGCTTTCTGCGGTTTCGTTCCACTGTTATGTGAGACATCTTAAGTGGTTCCTCAGACGATGTGGGGCTAAGCTTTTGTCTCTTGCTTTTGGGTGAGGTTTCAGGTTCAGTTTCAGAATCTTGTGGAGCACTTGAAGATAACAATGAGACCTTTTGAGACACCACTCTCGAGTTTTTCTCATTTTCTTTTGAAGTTGGAATAGTAGTAGCAGTAGTAGCTGCAGCTTCATTGTTGATAATAGGAGGAAGCTCTTTCAAGTCTTCAAGGCTCTCCAAAATGGAAAAGAGGTCCCCTCCACCAAAGTGTGTGTCTTGGAAGATATCACATAAGGTTTCATCTATTAATGGACTTTGCTGGGGTTCCATTTTTTTTTTCTTCACTAAAACTTTTTTCCTTTTTGCTTTTTTTTCACAAGCAAAAGGACTCTACCAAGAAAAGGAGCAAAAGGGGTACTAAATCCAATGGCGTGTTTGGAAATCAGTTGGTTTCAAAAGCAACAAAAGGGGATGTTTCACCAAATTTATGGTTTCAAACAGGCTGTGAGATATTAAATGGAATGAGTTGGGGGAAGAGAAAGCGTGGAATTTTTGGATTAAGAAAAGGACTAATAGATAACAAAAAGGACTAGCTATATACTAGTACACTTAAAAACATGTTTGGTTTAACGTTAGAAAATCTTTACTTTTTCACAGAATATGTATGAAAATGTGTTTGAACTTGAAACCAAACAGAACCTAAGTAGTTATGGAGTGAGGTCCAAAAATGAGTAAAATGAGGAGAGGTACCTTGCTTTGTGATGGTGAAAGAGACTAAACCATCACCATCAAGGTGTAAAACTACTACTCCACTAGTACTAGTAGTGGTTGAAAATATGGCTTTGTAGGTGAGAGATAGATAGAAATTAAGGGGTCTCAAGGCAGTGAAGGGGTGCACTGAATCTCAAGAAATATGGCAGAAGCTGCATGCAGAGCAGAAAAACAGTACCAGAGACCAAAGAAGTTTTCAAAACTTGAAATTACAATAAATATTGAGAGACGTTAGAAGGAAAGAGAGGTGAAGGTGAGGGAGATGCATGGGAGAAAGGTAAGGGTTTTATATAGATCTGTAGAAAATTAAAATATTTAGATGCCCTCTTTATGGGTTAATTCAACTATTTATTTTTTGGATTTTGTTATCAATTGCTTCTAGCTAGCTTTACCAAAAGTTAAAAGTTAACTAGATTTAAATAACGTTCTTCATAAATATATTTTTATTAAAGTTCTTACATTATTCTTTTAGTAAATCTTTTTGTTAAATTGTATATTTTTAAGAAAATTTTTAAGCAAACAAATTTTGCAACTACTGACTTACTACATCATTATAAGTTTAACAAGAAAAGCTTCTATAATTTTTTAGACAAATTATATCTTTAATTTCTTATTTTTAAAAATGTTATAATAACTTTAGACAAATCTATAAACATTTAATAATATAAATTATCACCCAATGATATAGTTCAGTTGATGACAATGACACACATGAATTTTGTGAAAATGTATAGTTGATTGTGGAGGAATACTTTGAATTTGATCCTACAATTATATCAAAATACTATTATTAGGAAAAAAAATTTATTTTAGAAAATTCATAATTATATTTTTTTAAGGATGAATTAAGTTATTTAAAGAATAATTATTTTACAGATACTATCAATATTAATTACCATTACATTATTTTTTAAATTTATAATTATTTTAATTAATGAATAATTAATCTTAATTGTTAAATTTTAAAAAAATTGAGGTAAACTGTAACTTCATCCCTCTTGCTTTTTAATTAAAAATTAAAAATGTTTTAGTAATATTATTATATTATATATTAATTATATTTATAATAAAAATATGATTTAATTTTTAAATATTATATTAAGGATAAATCATTAGCATTTTGATGAGTTAGTTATTTTGCCCTGCAAAAAAGGACTGCTAGTGGAAGAGATAAGAAGGGTAAGAATCATCAATAAATGTACTGTTCTGTAATTAGCAACGAAGAAGACAGAGGAAGAGGATCATTGCGTATCCACATTAAAATTGCCATTCATAAATACTTCTACTACTACCATTCTTTAATACTGCACTGAAATATTTAAACCTTTTTTAAATGTTCTGTTATTAAACATTCAAACTTTTTATGCCATTAGATTTTTAACTTAAAGGTATCTTAAATGGATATACCTCAGCTACAAGTTGTTGGTGCTACCGTGACTGATTCCATTTAAGGTTTCGCTAGCCAGATTTTTTGGCTGATAACTACTAATCAATAAAGGTGATGGATATCCCGGACCAATGTCGTAATTAAAAAAAAAAAATTGAATATGAAAATATCTCAATTCAAAATTTACCATCTGGCACAATCACAAATATTTCTGAGTATTTAAATGGATACACTAGTTGATTCCATTTAAGGTTTGGCTAGCCAGATTTTTTGGCTGATAACTACTAATCAATAAAGGTGATAATATGTACCTTTTTTTTCATTAATAAAATTAGTATTTATTATGATTTTTTTAAAAAATAAATGTTAGTTGTTAGTGTGTTAGTTTTTTTTTTGTAAAAAATAAATTTTATTCATCAATATAGTATGACGCTCACAGGTTATAATTACAAGTTATAAGGAATGACTGTGAGGAGTTATAAATTATAAGTAAAAATATATAATAAGAATAACTTACAATAAACCCCCCACAAGCAGCATGTAACAAAGTATCCCCAATCTAAAACAAAAATCAACAGAGGCAACATTCAAATGTTAGCTACCTTCTTAGAACTTAGAAATGACCCATGTAAGGTGTTAAGCTAAGCCTTTCTGATCCTTATCCTAGTCATATAAAATTGAGAGTTTAGAGAAAGAAACGTAAGATACAAAACCCCTTGATCCACATTCGAGACATTTTCAAAGACAGTTGTCAGACTTCTTTTGCATTAAAAATCTTACCTTTAAATACTACTTCATTTTTTGCAAGCCAAATTCTCCTCAAAATAGTCAGTCAAATTATATATAGGGTCTCTATCTGTAACTTTCCTACTGAATTAAAAATAGCCAAGAATTTCCAAAAACTAGATTCACACTTTACAGGCAACACAAGCATATAATCTAGCCAAATTCATCCATATGAGATAACTTGACTTACACGTGAATAACAAGTGCTTTACAGACTCTAGCTCCAAGCAGCACACAAGACATGTTTCATCAGCATAGGGAATGATGTTCCTCTTTGCCAATTCAACTTTTGTAGGGATTTTGTTCAGATGTTCATAGGTCGAGTTAATTCGATTTTGGGAGAAGTGAAAATCGAACCAATTAATTTTAATTGGGTTAGGTTGGTTTAGTTTTCTGAATTTTTTCCCTGATCTGAACCAAACTAAATCAATGATAATCAGGTTGATTTGATTTGATTTCAGGAAAAATCAATAAAAAATAAAATATTTTTTTTCATTAAATCGTAAAAAAAAATTTTACACGTCTCTAAAACTTGTCAAATCCATTAGTCTACAAAATTCATAATTTTATAACAAAATATCAAGTGTTTCATATATACTAAATTAGTAAAATAACATAATACAAACAATAAATTGTATAAATTTAAAGTATAAAATAAATTTACTAATTTAAAAATATAAAATAACGTCAAATCAAGGTTTTGAAATGTGAAACCCTAAACAAAACAAGTTACTAAATTTGCTAACTTAAAAATATAAAATACATATATAATAATATAATATATATACTTTTGAAATGCAAAAATCACAAATTAAACTAAACATGATCAGTTCTGGTTGATTTAGGTCAAGTCTAAACATGATCAAGTAAAAAAACTAAATTAAATTAATTGGTTTGATTTTGAAATCCGAACTTATGAACATCCCCATGATCTCTTCTTCTTTTCATACATAATTTTTTTCATTAGACTAACCTAATAACCCTTATTATTTATTATAATTAATTAATTAATTACATTGCATTGCATTGTTTCTAGTCAGTGTGTATATATATTTGAAATCCCAACCGTTGAACATCTCTAGATTTTAATCTAATCACGATCTCTTCTTCTTCTTTTCATACATAAAATTTTTCATTAGACTAACCTAATAACCCTTTTTATTTATTATAATTAATTAATTAATTACATTGCATTGTTTCTAGTATATATATATATATATATATATATATATATATATATATATATATATATAATTGTTCGGGAATATTAGCTGCATGATTCATATGCCTTCTAATTAGGCTGCTAATTAAAACAAATGGTAATGTGAAATATGTAACATTCTCATATTTTTAAAATTTAAATATTTAAATAATCATTCAGTTAAGAGAAGATTAAATTGTTAAAAAAATATTAAAAGATAAAACTATAAAAAATTTTGAATAATAAGAATAAGATAATGTTTTCTTTAAAATAAAAATAAGATAAAATAAATAAAAGATTTTATATCACTTTGAATTTAATCTGTAAAAACTAATCTTTTATAAAAGATAAAAAAAAAATATAGAGGGGGGAAAATCAACCCTAAGCTATTATATATAGGGTTAACTAGTTTTCTCAAAATATCATAGATGAGTTGATTATTCTAGGGGTTGAGAAAAAAGGGACATAGAAGCAGAAGAAAACAAATTAAAGTGGTGGGATCTCGCTTTAAGAGGTGAGATCTCGCTCGCTTTAAGAGGTGAGTAAAATGTTTGTTTTTAACCCTCCATGGTATGGTTTTAAAATTTGTTGTTAATGCGTTTAATTCTTTTGAGATACCTCCATTTGGAATGAGGTTGAATTTAGAGATACATCTATATGCGATGGGTGTATGAGATACCTCTATTTCATACGGGGAAGATGTTTTAGATACCTCCATCTGGGATGGAGAAGAGATTCTGGATACCTCCATAATAGCGTGGGACAGACAATAGGATGCCATTGTATGGAATATAAGCTCATAGACCTTTTTTAAGAATCTACTAGAACTTGAGTGTGAGTGAGTGATCATGAGTATCACTATATTTTTTATTATGGGCATGAGGATAGTGTTAATTAGAACACTATCCTTTTATTATTCTTATTAATTATTCATATTAGGAATTGTTCAAAATAATAATTTGCATTAAAAGAAAATACTTTTATTACTGCAGTACCATGGTTGTTTTTCTAGATTCCACACCGACTGAAAACAACACTATTTGCAAACCTTTTTGAAAAACTTGTTTTATTTACTGAGATTATTATCTCATTAACTGAAACCTGGAATATGGTCTCATAGACCTTTTTGAAGAATCTACTGAAACCTGAAACCAGAGAGTGTGAGTATCACTATATTTTTTATTATGTGCATGGGAAGGGTGTTAATTAGAATAGAATACTATCCTTTTATTATTCTTATTAATTATTCATATTAGAAATTGTTTGAAATAAATTATAATTTGCATTAAAAGAAAATACTTTTATTACTGCGGTACCATGGTTGTTTTTCTAGATTCCGCATCGACTAAGAACAACACTATTTGCAAACCGTTTTGAAAAACTTGTTTTATTCACTGAGATTATTATCTCATTAAACTATTTGCAAACCTTTTTGAAAAACTTGTTTTATTCACTGAAATTATTATCTCATTAAAAGTGTTGTTTTCAGAGCTCAGGGAGAAGTTTTGGAAATTGAAGAGGATAGAAGACCTTGTTTGTTATTAATAAAAGATTTTCTTATAGATTTGTTTATAACGATTTTAGAATATAATGTCCTTGTAATTGTTTTTGTTTTGTAGAGACTCAATTTTAAAGATTATATTTTGTTTATTAGGTAAAAATTCATGTATTCAAATATAAAATTTATTATTTACTTTAAATTCTTTATTATTTTATTATGAGTTATTACTGTAACGGTGAACGTTACAAAATACATTTCGATCCAACTTTTTAAACTAAGATATTAATATGTACTTGTCATATTAAAAGTTATAACTAAGCTTTATTGAAAATATTGGGTATATATAATATGTATATTCAAATTTTCAGTCAAATGACACAAATGGTTACCATTTATATTACTTTATATGGTTATCAAATTGTATTTATATTACAATATTTAAATTTTTATTTAGAATTTATTTTTAAGAAAAATTTAAATCAAATAGTATTTATATTACATATTTAATTTTTTAATGAGTTTATTTTATAATATAAATATTACATAAAATAAATTAATTTTATAAAAATTTTTATTTTATATAAGATATATTTTCTCATTATAATAATCTACAATAAAAAAGTATCAAACATTTTTTAACTTAAAAAGAATTTTACACTAAAAAAATAAAATCAAACAAAAAAACTTATACTTAAATTTTTAAATTCTAATTTTTTACTTTACTTTAAAGTAGTTTTTTAAATAAAAAATGCGCAACGTGTTAAATAGAGCCTTACCATAAAGAAATTCTTCCACTAATATTAAAAAATGACTAAAAATCACTTGATTAAAGGATACTAAATATCACTTATACCAACTAATATTTGTATCGTTAGATAATATGCTAAAATAGTATTATATAAGTTCACCGTGACAAAATAGAATATTATTGATTTAGTGTAATGGGAGCAAGTCTTATTAAATATTTTTTGTGAAAATGTTATGTAAATTTCTTGCATGTATCAAATATGCATGTCGATCTTTATTCCTTCATTGTTCTCTTCATAACTCATGGATTTTCATTTTGAACTTAAGCAAACAAATTAATATTTAGCACAGGCAAGTTTCTGTATTTCATAAAAATATTTTGAAATACAAGTATAATTTAAAAGTTTAAATTTGAAAAGTATATTTTTTTTATTTAGTCCTTTTATTTTATTTTATTTTTAAAATTTTTTTTCTATATTTTAGTCCTAATTTCACGGAGCGTTAAATGAGGACATAATATTAATATTGAAGTGAGGTAAGGAATCCAATGACTTTTGTTTCCTATAGTTTTGTGTGGTTTTTTCAAGTATACTATTTTTTAATTATTAATTAGTTTGATG
This sequence comes from Psophocarpus tetragonolobus, assembly GCA_037954015.1. NCBI lineage: Eukaryota > Viridiplantae > Streptophyta > Magnoliopsida > Fabales > Fabaceae > Psophocarpus > Psophocarpus tetragonolobus. Next base: position 27,928,557 of record CM075695.1, on the reverse strand, counting down.
TTATCAACTCATGTATTTTTTAGATAAAATGTTTTTTAATCACTTGCGAGTTTATTTGATGTTATCAAATATACAAAAGATTACAAATATAATTCATTATAAACAGTTATACAAGATTGTGATAAATCTTGAACTGTAAATGTCACTTATTTAATGTTGTTAATTGACAATAAGAACTCAAACATAAAAAAAAAAAAAACTTGATAAAAGGGAATAAAAGTCTAAAAAAATGGTACAAAAATAATTAAATGACTATAATAAAAGATTTTGGATATTTTAAGGACCAAATTATTATTTAAGTTACTTTTTAAAAATACACAAAATGAAAAAAGGATTTTATATAAAATTGAATTTGAGATATAATAAAATATGAATAAATCTAAAATTAAAAAAAACTAATAATTTAAAAAAAATATTTAAAAATAAAAAAATGGTAAATAATATTAAAATACACCATAAGGAGAAAATGAATACTTATAAGAAAAGTTCAAACTTCAAACATTAAAGACAATGTGTGAAATTTAATTATAACACTCTTTTTCGTGTTTACAATAAAATACTTAGATATAATTTACATAGACCAATAAAAAAAGTTAATATTATTGATTTTATTGATATCTGAAATAAATTTTACTAATTTGTTAATTTTATTCTTAGTAACTCACTGTTATCAATAAAAAAACATAATATATGAATATTTAATAAAGTTAATAACCAGCTAAACAAAATTTAAATATCTCATACAAATTGTGAAATGTCTTTTATCATTATTCTTTTAAAAAGGTGTGTGACTTATAATATGGACAAAACTAGTACTAATTTCTTCTCATTTTTTTTAAAATAAATTTCTTCCTCATTTAAGACACCCTTTTATATGAATTCCCGTTACAGTATGTAAGCCCTAAAAAAAGGTAAAACATATACACATTAAACTAAGTAGTAATGCTATGTATCATCAATCGCCCTAGCTTAACTACATGAAGCCTCATAAATACATTTCATTGGAAGGTGATGTAATTAATTAAGAAGAAATAATGAGAACCTTTCACAGTTATCAGAGATGGAAATTTTTTTGGGTGGGGGAGGCCTATTTGTAATGATCATTTAATCTTTACTGCTATATTGTCAAGTATTAGTTAATCATCTTGTTACTAATAATTGTAATATGTTGGATATTTATTATACTCTTTTATTTTTGTTATTCTTTTGCTGATAAAAAAAAAACAGATATGAAAATTTATTAATCACCATATAATTCTTAGTTTCAATCAACAGATATATAATATATAATTATTTTTTATCAAAACAATTTGTGAGAGAAATTAATTAATTAATGAAACAATCTAAAGAAAAGGTATCTAGCTAGGTTACCTTCTTTGTGGGGAAAAGGCAGAAGAAATGACAGTTGCAGCAAATGCCAAATTAAAAGTGGAGAATGTTCTGCATGAAATCTCACTATACAAATTCCCCTCCAATGAAGGTACTGCAACATATGTATATAATTCCGGAGCATGTCGTTTATGTGTTTCCCACTGTTTAATTTCCTCTGTTTTTCTCTCTAACTGAAAAGCCAGTCATCTATGAATCTATGATCAGTATTCAGTACAACATATATGCATGCCCTAACATTCATAATATCAAAAAATACAATAAAAGTTATCAAAACTTATTGGTTATAATTCTTTGAAAACCATTAATTTTAATGAGTTATACATTTTCTGTTTTTGTCTTTCTTGATGTAATTGTTATGAAAAAAAATTTAAGCAATTATAAACAGAAAAAAAAATATTTAAAAGAGAGTTTTTGAGAAAATTTTACTGACACTTTTAAAAATACAAAATATATGGTGCATGCAATACCAATTGGAGCACTTTTCAATTGTCATTAACTCCAAACATTTTTCTTTGGTATAAAAATGTTATGAAACTCACCTATTTAATGACTAGTTAAACCAATTCAACATTGGTTTAAATCAGATTAGATTATTAATGTTTAACTAAACTCAACTTTTAAGATATAAATATATAATCAAACATAATTTTACTTTATTTCTTCTCATTTATTTATATATATATATATATATATATATATATATATATATTTAATTATAGTTCAGTTATAACTAAATATTAAATCACAAACTACATTTTTATTTTTCTGTGTAATATTCAGTCTAATTTAAGGATATTGATTAAAAAAATCTTAATAAAGTTGCTAACTAGTTATAGCAAGCAACTCTAGCTAGTACTTGTTGTAGTAGAACTATATTACAAATGCGCACCGAATTTTAAACGTAACATTTTTTTTATACCTCTTACCACATTAATTATCATATCTTATACTTTTCTCAATATTTTATATTTGTTGTAAGAAAATTATAAATAATGCAGTTTTTTTTTTTTAAATTCAGCATGAACCCTACTAGTAGCTAGTATCCTAAGGTGTTATCAGTATATTTGCACTATACTTTCAGGCAAGAATTTTAAAGTAGTGTGGGGGTAAATTTCAACGGTAAAGAATTTATTCAAATTTCATTATATTCAATTACAAACATTGTTACGAGACTTACTCAATGATGGAAATAGAATTATAGACTCTGAATGTTGATACATATAATTTGTTTTTTTTGTAACTGATATATATAATAATTCTAAGAGTAATTGATATATTATTAGTTCAAAAAATGTATATTAATTATCAGCAAATAAAGTAAGTCTAAGTGAGTTTGTCTAAAGTAATTCTTACACGTTAGGTTAACATGTGTTTTGTTTATTTATTTTTATAGAAAAAATTATAATTAAATATCTTTATAGACAAAGATATATAGTAGTTCATTGAATATAAGAGATATTTAACCCTAATTAATATTACAATTATCTGGCTACAAGACTGGGTTTTAGCAAGGTGTATATAGGTTTGGATTTCGGATGGAAATGGTTTGAAAGTATGTTTGAAGATAAAATAGATTTTTGGAAACCTTCAAAAGTGCGTTTAATTAATTAAAAGTAAAATTTTACTTGAAACATCAGTTTCAGAGAAGTAAGACTTAGAATACTTTTACAGACTCACTTTTGTAAACTAAGTTTTATTTATCCAAACTTAAGTTCTTCACAAATTTTAATCTATCTACAAAATGATCCACGTTTTTAATTAATAAATGATCGTTATTAGTTTTTAATATTAGGAAGAATTCGAAACTATAACTTGTCTTTTTTCTTTCTTCAAATGACTTCAACTATTAAACAAATCTTATAATTCAAGTTTAATTAATATGTTAAAAATTTGAGGGATACACATACAAGGACCAAAATTTGATTTGATAATATTAATAATTGATTTTATAGTAAGTCGAAATACCATTCCTAAAACAAACAATATTAGTGGAATTAATAGTACGTGGCTAAATAAATATAGACCATACAGCTGAATGTCAAAGCAACTATACCAAATTTGTTTTAACATGTTAAATTCCCTTTCAACAATCCATTATGACGGTGAAACCACGTATTTCTACAACCCCACGCATGCATATAAAGAAATCCAAACATGATATATATGAAAAGCAGCATGTGAGAAACAAGGTATTGACATGTCTCTTAATGAATTAAGAGAAGTATTATTAATATACTCTTTTGACATAATCCGTGAAAATTTATTAAACATATGAAAAAGAATCATTTATTAATAGTAAGATTCTCATTATTTGTTTTTTTTTATAAATTTAAACTAATAATGAGTATGTTGTTAATATTTTTCATGAATTAATACCAATGCCAAGTTGTAAAAAGGAAACGTGCAAAACTTTTTTTTTTTTTTATAAATAATTTTATTAGACTTTGTTGGAAGCTAATGTCCCAAGTTTTAGGTTTTTTAGTATGTTATTATTATGCTAAGGTATTGAAATCAATATTCTCATAAATCTAAAATATTCAAGCTATATGTTATTAGAGGGATTGGTTTTCCGTTTTGGGTCCGATAAATTCCATTTTTCTATGATGATTTTTTTTTTAAAAAAAAAAGTTATATTTTCGCATGCTTTTGACATTTTTACTTTTGGAATGTGTGTTTTTCGTACAACATGATTTTAAAAAACGGTAAACAAAACACAAATAGAATTATTGAGCTAAAAATTTGCTAAGTTGAAAGCATAAAGTGAAATAAGCAAATAAAGCAATTCTATTAAGATAAGCTAAAAATAGAAAAAGCAATTCTAATAAGAAAATATAAGTTGTTGATGACACCGATGTACCTAAACATTGCTCATAATTTTTTTTTCGTTTTTAAATATTGAACTTCAATTTTTATAAAAAAGAAGAACAGCATTTAATTATTTCATAATAATATTTTTTTGTTATTTATCTAAATATAGGGCTAATAGTTTAAAAGTTTATTATAATTTCAGCTTATGATTTTTTTAAGGTCTTAGCAAATTTATCTTCATAACATGTTTCAGATCACTACATTAAAAGAAAATGATATAAAGGTGTATTATTATATTTTTATATTTGTATAATAAATAAATTAATTAATTAAATATGTATCATTATCATATATTTAAATTAACTAGGGGTGTTCGCGGTGCAGTTTGATGTAGTTTTGAATCTAAAATTAATTCGAATCAAACTATAAAAATAAATGTGACATAGTTTGATTCGATTTAAATTAATTATAAAATCCAAACTAATCTTTTGCGGTTTAAAATTTATATTATTAAGTATTAAAAATATATTGAAAAAATTTATTTTCAAAATTGTATAAAAGTTTAGTCACTCCCTACAAAATCATATAAAAGTAACTACCATTAAAGTTAAAGTATAAATAATCAATTTATTTAAACATTATAATTCCAGTGATTATTGTCAAATTGTATCCAATAAAATTAAATCAAATAGTTTTTTAAAATATTTATTCATCAAATAATTCATATTAATTAAAAATCTTAATTAGATATTATCTCAAAATCTTATAAATTTAAAAAACAATGAGTAATTGTATATACCTGAAAATTTGCTAAAATAATTAAGGATCAGGAGTTTAGTTTTATGTGGTTTCAATATCTCACACTGCAAATTGAACACGAGCACAGATTAAAAATTATAAAACCCATATCACCCCAAACTAAAGATTTTTTTTTACGATTTTCAGTTTAGGCGGTTTGATTTTCAATTTTAAATTCGGTTTGTTTTTAACACCCCTAATTTGAACAAAATTGCAAGGTAACAAGGATAATTTTGCAAATTTATATTACACCTAATTTATTACTTAAAATAATACAATCACATGAAACTCACTAATTATAAGATTGACCAATAAGGTAAAACTAGAAAGAAAAATGAAAGGTCACTAATAAAAACTAATTAATAAACTAATCATCATACGACTAAACAGGTAGAATTTCAAATGGAATAATTTTTATTAATTTCCCTTTATGCCATTAAAAACAGTATACATGTTTTTTATAATTAAATGGTTAGCTGTTAGTGTACATTAATTTTAAATCCTGAAAAGATTGAAACTCGTGAACTTTGATGTAACAATTTTAACCATAAATCAATTTTATAACTTCAAAACAACACTATATAAGGTTATTAAGAGTTTTCTTACAAGAGTTTATTTTGTTAAAAATATATATAAATAATATAAAAGTTAAAATTTTTTAATGTATAATAAATTCAAATTCACATAATAAATTCAAATTACTCAAAATAAATATAAATTAGAATCAGAAAACTCAAAATTTTAAAATATTTTTAGACATATAATAAATCAGATTCAAACCAATCAACATAGGAAAATATCATTCCAGAAATTTGTCCACGAGTTTATTTATGATTTTACTCCAACTTTACTCTAATTCTAGTGAGTTTACTTTGATTCTATCAATCTATTGTAAGTTTACTATCCTTTCAATTTTACGTGCAATTTAACTTGATTTGTAAACTTATATGACTTTATAAGCTAACTTGTTCTCGCGATATTGATAACTATGCATGTAGGGTGTATGATATATAAAGAGGAAGGAATAGATAAGAAAAATAAGAAGTAAATGATGAAGAGGACAAAAGGCAGACAGATATGCATGTTGATGGTAGAAATAAATGAGAGGGCATGGTAGGACAAAGTTGCAGAGAGCAGTGATAAGGACAAGTAATGAAGCAAGTCTGCAGCAACTATTGTATTGTTTCTTTGGAGTTTCATATTCGTATCGTTATAGTTATTAAGAAGGGTAGTAGGCTTTCAATGTAAACACACGCTATCTCCGTGTCTTCGATAATCATTTTCCACTCTGCAATTTCAACCATTTCTCTCTCTCTTTGTATGACTATGAACTATGAAGTGTTTGTTGCGATGAAGGAGATCCATCAGAGGGATCACTGGGCTGGTACGTTTCAGCATGGGAGTGCGTTCATCATTAAAGTAAGATTCATTTGTGTACAATTTTCGGTTTCATCACATTTACTTTCCTTCAAGTGCCTCCACAATTTTTGTGTCACACATCAATTTTCACATTTACCACCACAACAACCAATTCTCTCTCTTCTCGTATAGTGCCAAAACAACTTGACTTATCTTTTCAAATTGCTTCTACTTTAGATCAATATGGTAATAGTATTTTGGGTGTGTTATTTTGGTTGTAATATTCAAAATGTATATATATCATGTTCAAATTATGCACAGTAACAACACTGCAACAGAATTTAGTCATTGTAAATCATTATCACTACTCAACACTAATATCATTCTAACAAAATAAATTAAAATTATGTGTAATGTTTTGGTATATTTAAAGTCACACACATAAGAGTTGAGACTAAAAATAATTATTTATAAATATTTTTCCTTAAATCTTTTAAGATACTTAAAAAACCGTGATAGAATTAATAGATTTTAAAGCAAATAATACTTCAAACAATGTTATTCTAATGAATGATATTCTTAGACCAGTGGTAGTAACACGTAATAACAAATTAAAGGAGTTCTTTTAAAAAAAACAAATTAAAAGAGAAAAAATTTGGAGCATAAGTACTAATTTTATACTCATTTAATTATATATATACAATATTGTAACTGATAAAAGCATAAATATTGATGAGGAGCAGTTATCTAGTTGGTAACCTTCGTTGACAGGTTAATATATACATAAAAGATTGAACACATAAACATTGGACAAATTTGGAGCAACACGAATAAGTGAGACACAACTTAATGATACATGGATACTATTTAAAACATTCTATTTAAAATGTCTTATATTATTAGAAATACTATTACTTAATAGAATTCCTGTCGAAAGGTGACTAGTGATATATTAAGGTATGTATTTATAAAATTTAATATATTAATAACTATAAATTAAAATATAATTAAAAAATTACAAATATAATCTTAAATTTATAAAACAAACCAACGGAATGATCTACGAACACATTGAGTCTGCATTTATCTTTTTTTCCCTTGATAATAACGCGTGGTCTTGAATAATGTGATATCTAACAAGCAAATGCCACTTAATTTTTGGCAAATGCAATGTGCAAACTTCAGTGGTGCTTTTAGGAAGTTCCAAGGTTTAAAATTAAGTTGCTTCAGATCCTCACACATAGGAATATAAAATATGGCGTATATATATTGCGCAACAAAAGCTGATTCTTGCATGTAACTGAGTTCTAGGTCATGGCCTTTACATAATATTTGCCAAATTTTTGTGCAGTTGACATCTAAATGTTTGGTGTCTTGCCAGAGATAGTTGTTAGGTTTCTCCATGTCAACATAATATTGTAATAATTTTTACTAATATGTGCATTTTTATTATATTTTTATCAAATGTCCTACATAGTTCGTGTGACTAAAACATTAACCTAAAATTTTACTAATAGATTTTAATAAGGGTTTAACATTTACCTATTATCAGTGTAAAAGAGTTTTACATTGATAATTTATGATAATTCTTCATTTACATGACTTTTAAAATATTAATTGATAAATTTAACAAAATTACGATATATAAAGGGTATGATTAACTGTAAGTGTAATTATATAAGTGTTTTTCTCTTTTAATAACATAGACTATAGACAATATTTGATAAAATATGTTTAAAATAAATTGATAATATTTATTTATAATTTGGTGACATTTTCCAAATCTAACCAAATTTATTGAATAATAAAAGTCACATATTGTGGAGATTTAAATTCAAGATGAATGTTGAATGTTATTTCTTTCGTTTTTAAACTATAGATGTATTACTTAATAAAAAAAATTATAGATGTATTATTAATTTAATTTTATTAGAAAACTATTGATGTTGGATAAATTCAAGGCTAAATTTATACTTTCTTTTAACTGTACTTCTTAATAATTGTTACTGTACTGAATTTTTATGGCTATTCAATGAGATTGTCTACCTTGTAAAGTTTTTACACTCTTATCCAAATATTGATGAGTAATAGTGCTGTAAATAACATGATTAAATGAGAATATTTCAATTTAGAAATATATATATATATATATATATATAACTAATATTTTATGAGTTTAATTGGTATACACTGTCAGTGCAAAGAATTTTTACACGGACAGTTAATCATGACTTTTCATTTATATGACTTTTAAAATAATAATGAGTAAAGTCAACAAATCTACCATAAATGAAGGGTTGTGATTTACTGTCAGTGTAAATCTATAAAATTTTAAACTCATATTTTATTGGATATATATACTAATCTTAAAATTCTATAAAAAATTTAAAGGGAGGGAATAGTTTTGGATGGTGTATTAGTTTTTTTTTTTTATTGAAATGTCTTTGTAAGACATTTGCATTTAAAGTTGGAGTATGTATTATGAATTTCTTATTTCTGTCTATCAATACTAGCAAAAAATACATGCACAACTACATTTTTTTTTATTCTTTGCTATCTAATTTAGGAAGAAGGTGGTAAAGAATGAAGATGAATGAAAATTAAGAACCTAAGAAAAGTGGAAGAAAGAAAAAGAAGAAGATAAAGTAGTTTTCGAAATCAAAGAAATTAAGAATTATGTAGATATAATTGTATTCAAGGTTATTAAACTCGAGATTTTACGTAAATTTGTGCGAGTTTGATAAACTCGACTTGAAAACTTGATTGGTAGACTCATAAGAGTTTACTTTATATAGAAATATTAAAAAATATTTTTAAATAAATACAATTAAACATTTCAATAATATAATAAGTCAAAATAGTAAATCATATATTTCACAATACTTAAATAACTAAGTGTAACAATGCATAATTGTAAAATAATAAATTTCAAAAGTGATAATAATGGTAGGACATTATCATTAATGACATTAAATAAAAGTATATTGAACTCTAAACACATATAAAACAAATTTGACTTATCGACTCAATAGTAAACTCAAGAATCTACAGAATTTGCAGAGAATCTACTGAATTTACTAAAAAGAGAGTTTTACACGAATTAACTTGCACAGAGTAAGTAAATTCGTAAGAATTTAATAGTTAACTCAAAAGTTGTATTATTTGATAGTTATGAGTGGTTACACTATGTGCATAAATTGAAAAAATAAAAAATGTGTATACCAAAATAAATTATTCTTTTTATTTATTGTTATAGATAAAAAAAAAAACTATGAATAGTTGTAACTTGCAATACTTTTCTTTGCACAACCAGGTTACGTATAAGATGTAATTTTTTTTAACAGTACATAAGATATAAATGTTAAAATATATAATATTATATAAATAATAGAAATGTTATTATTGAAAGGATTAAGGTAAAAATTAAACTGCATTCAATAGTTTATATAATTGCAATAATTTTCTATTATCACCTTAATTAAAAAGAATTGTACGTGTCTTATTATCTCAAAGTTAACTACAAGAAAGTGTATAAATTAGTTTCAGTAGTAATTTTTTTGTATTGTTAAGAAAATTTCTTGCTCAAAAATTAGTTTCAGTAGTAATCACGCATATGAGAATTTCTTGCTCAAAAATAAGATATTTGTACATTTATCATGAAAAAATTTTGTATGTTTCATGTATATATTCCAAAACTTGTGACTTATACTTATGATAAGAAAATTTTGAAAAGAAAAATTCCAATTTGTTGATGATTCTTATACTTATTGTTATATAAGTTGGTTCTTAAAATAATTTAACAGTGCTTTGAAACACTTTAAAACTTATGTGAAAAATATTTTTCAATGACCTAACCATTTTCAAGTAGATTAACCTTGAGTTTGGATGAAAAATCTTAAAGAGGAAAAGTTTTTGAAGTTGGAAATTTTAAATGTGCATACATTTTTTTTTGAAAAATTTTAAGAGAATTTAAAATTCTAATAATTTATAAAAGTATTTTGATTAGTTAAATTTTTAAAATTTAAAACTTCTAAAAAAAGATAAGAATTTGAAATTTTTAAAGTTTATTTTTTTTCTAAAATCGGTTGAGGTTATTTTTCGCTTAATATTTACTAGAATATTTTTTCAACTGATATCACCTAAAATTGTTTTCCGAATAACACTGACAAACTATTTTGTTGTCAATGTTCATCAAAATTATTTTTAGCAAACATGAACCAAGATTTTTCTTTTGTCAACTGAGGTTTCTTTTAATCTAAAGCAGGTTGGGCTATTTTTTTACCTAGATTTTTTTTTCAACTAACATTAGACAGTTTTTTTGTTGACATTGATTTGGGTTATTTTTTATTACATTAGTTAGGGTTTTTTTTATCCAAAGTCACTGAAACTATTGTTTGATTAATGTTAACTAGCTTTTTTTGGGTCAACATTGTTTAGGGTTATTTTTTACTAATATCAACAAAGTTAATTTTTGGCCAGCATAATTCTAATTGATTTTTTTTTATCTTAATCAAGTGTTTTTTTCTCAATATGAGTAAGATTTAATTGCTTAGGTTTTTTTGGCTAATTATAAAAGTCATGTACAAAATATACTAAAACCCACTATAAGAGTCTAAGAGCCTTCACTTAGTACACATTTATACACAATTTGACTACATGGAGGGTAACCAAGAAACAATAATTAGAATAAAATTTATACAATTTCATTCTCATTTACAAAAAGTTGTTTCTAAGATTCATAATTATGTGTACAATTTATAAACCCTAGGAGTTATATGAAGTTATATATAGTGCGTCAATCATAACATTGTGCCTATTTTATACGGTTGTGGAGATGTGTTATATGATACATAGAGCTTCAGAGCATTAACCACAAAATTGTAGCTTATTCCAGGGTATTGTGAAAGGTGTATTGATAATCAAATTTGAAACCCAGTCTTGCAAATTTAGATAAGGTGCTACATGAAACTTAAGAGATTGCATAATTATTATTCTACAAAATCTCAAGTGATTTAATTGAAATTTGAAAAACTAACACATTTGTAATGTTTAAATGATCCAATTAGCCTAAATAAGAATTAAAATGCAACTAAGCCTTTATAATTAACCATTTTATTAATTTTAAAATCTATTTAATCAACCATTGTAATATAAAATAAAAGTAATATTTTACTCTTGTTATATTTCATTATTTGTATATGAAAAAAGTTTGTAACACAATCATTACAAATTGATTCAATATAGTCTTGTTTCTTGTAAAATTCATTTAATGAAAATAAATATTTAAAATCAACAAATTATCACTTATGATTCTAAAAAACAAACAAATTTATATTTATTTGAGAAATTTTTAGAATATAAGGGTGTACACATGCGTGAATTCTTTTTGTTAAATTGGTTTGTAGTTAATGAAGTTCCAAAACATGAAATGTTTACTTGGAGGCATGAAAGTTGGTGAAAACATCATTTTGTTCAATTTGGTTCAAAGTTGTTTACAAAAAGATTTGATTTTAAAGTAGTACATGTACAATAAAAGTAAATGAAATGTGATGGAAACCTTAAAGAAAAATCTCAAAGTTCTAACACTAATGAAAGCAATAAATGTAGAAATGTAAAGGAAATGTGATGTAAACCTCAAAAGAAAACCTCAAAGTTTTAAAACTAATGAAAGCAATAAATGCATGAATTGTAAAGGAAGAACAATAAAGAAAATTTGCAGAATGAACTACTCTCAAAGTGATAAGAACATATATGATAATCCCTTAACTTGTTATCATGTCTAGGTGTTTTGAGTTTACAACATTTTATGCGAAGGTTCTAACCCTTATTTTGGTGTAAGGGAAGGATATTTATAATCATTTTTTGTAACGGACATTTCTTTCTTGAATTTGAAAGAAAATAATATTTTATTCCCATTGGAAATAAAATACCAAGAACTGTCTAACTTTTAGTAACCATCTCAACGGATAGTAACCACCCCAATGTGTCTCTCCATTCATTTCAAACTTGTTTTCTGAAGATGGATTGCCATTATTGTTCCTACGTTCAAGCAGAACTTTGTCTTTAAATGTTCCTTAGTTGTTGGCTTGAGCAGACACTTTTGTCTTGCTTCTTGAGGTCGAGTTTTTCATCTACTACTTTCCATTTTACACGCTTTAGATCTCGATATTCTTCCTTTATTGTCTTCTTTAAATATTGTCTTCCTCGATACTTAGCATTTTATGTTATCATCACATTATTATCTTATTTAAACTAATATTGTAGTATCTCGAGCATAAAAAAATATGGACTGAAAATTCCATATTTACTTAGATTTATTTTCTACATCAACAAGTTTTGAGTAAAATTTCATTCATTTAAACATCTTATCAATTTATAGAATTCGTTACAACTTGATAAAAAATATTAATTGTAAGAGTTTGTAATTTACAATAATTTTAGGAATTTATCATTCACAATGATTATATAAAGCTGATTATCTCTAGTGGTAGATAATACCTATAACTTAAAAAAAAAAAAAAAAACGCACACACATTGATTACCCACCCACGAAATGTATGAGTTAAACATTAATTAGAGCCCTCTTCACAAAAACCTTAGGTCTCTTTTCTCTGTCTTAGGACATTGCATGTCATTGAAGCAGACTAGAAAAGAGGTATTTAGAGCATTGACAATTATAGGGATGATGGAAACCAGAGTGAGTCCCACAGCTTGATTCTCGGTTAGATTTGCATGCCCCACACGTTATAAGTCATGTCCCAATCTCATTTCCTCTCACACTTTGCCACTGAATTCAGTGTACCCCTTTTTAATTTTAGGGCTTAGGTCCAACCATATATTAAATTACCTAAGTTATGTATTAAAAGTTCAATATTAATTGTATGCATATATAATAAAATTTTTTATCTCCCACTCGTTTTCTTACATATATATTTTTAAAATTCTATTTTAATATAAATCATAGTTTTCTTATTGTAATTCGTAATGGTTTTAATTGAATGAGGGTTTAAAATTTATTAATTATATGATGTTTAAAACCATAATTTTTTACAATTTTTTGTGTTTTTTAAAAGGATGAAATAAAAGGCATAGTACATTTCATGATATTTTCCTTGCTTTTGAAATTAGAAAATATAACAGTAAATACTACGGTAGGAGAGGAAGGGGAAATAAAACTATAACTTCTCGTTTTTCTTGTTTGGTTGTATGAAATATGAAAGGAAGAAATAACTATATATATAAATATTTATGGTATATCCTAAAACAAAATTATGATAAAAATATATAAAAGTAAATATAGTTCAATCTTTTATTTGTAACAAGACACTTTCTCTCTCATTTTCTTCTCAAATTGAAAACAAAAACCCCCCCAAAAGCATGGCCACATGTCATTTTTATTCTTCAGAGCATTTTAAGAATTCTATTTATTTTTTACTCCAATTATAAATTTATTATGAATTTAAATTGGTTTCACATATTTGACTTGGGATTTTGGATACATTTGAATCCATGGCAAGTTCATACAAATTTTGGATTTCTTTTTTAAAGAAATGTAATTGTAAAAAACAAACTGAGCTATCTAGTCAAGGAATCATGAATTTCATAGGTTAAGTCCATGAATTCCATGAGATTGACTTGTAGTTTGTTCAAAGAAATAAATTTATCATTAATTTGAATTATTAATTTATATTAATATTACTACTAGTTTGTTGTAAATATTGATATTTTAGACTTTTAATGTTGAAAATATTTAATATTTTAAATTATTATAAATAATAATATAATTTTTAGTTATTTAAAAAGTAATATTTTTTTTTATTTTTTAAAAAAAATATGTGGACTCACATATGAGTCTGTTAAATTTACAGACTTTACAAGTTAAATATAAACTAAAATAAACTCCATTTATTTAATCGACTTAACTTTTTCAACCTATTTAAAACACGAATTTCATAGATAAGAGGAACTATTTATGCTTCCTAATTTTTAGTGAAGAACTAATCTTTTAACTTTTATAATAAAAAATCTTTAAAAAGCAAATCTTAAACTTAAAATGTTACTAAAATTGCTTTTAATTATTTTCTTTTGCGCCAATAATGATAAATATATATTAGGTGGGGTTGTAATACCAAAATGTACTGGTTTATACCAAAATATTAGTTAGGTTAGAAGAGACAAAAACACCATACACAAAAATAATAACAACTATTTGAATAGAACCTACCATTATTCCCTCCGTATGTAACTTTAATCGTGTAGTATTCCTTTCTCTCTTCTACTTTCTAGCCTGAATATCCACTCAAATAGTATATACAATTCATTCATCATCATAATAAAATAAAAAAGAAAAAGCTTTTCTTATAATTTGAAGTATTTCATTTTCGTCTTTATAATTATAATTTGTTTAATTCTTTTGTTTCTTTTGTCTTCAAAACTTTTTTTTTTAAAAAAAAAGGCATTAGTATGGATAATATTCATAAAAGCTGAAAAAAAAAATTTCAATAACTTCTACAACATCTCAAAAGTTAGCAAATACAACAAGACATCTCTCATAGAAACTTAAAAAAGATACCGTAATTAAAACCACCAACCTCACAAAAAGATTCATCCACTCAATACTACCACTATAAATCTAACAAACATAATAGTAAGTTACTATATCAATAAAAAAAGCCGCAACCTTTATTAAATCTAAAATAGTACAATAATCATTTCTACAACATATCATTTCTACAACATGATTTTAACCTACATCAAAATTGCTACAAAATAATTAAATTTCTTAGTATTGTTGAATGTTTAGGATTTAATATTATTACATGATTTTGTTTAAGGTTTAATATTAGGATTTAGGGTTTAATATTATTATCATGATTATTACATGATTTTGTCTTCTGAAGTTGTTTAATATTATTACATCTACATTCAAATTAAATTGCTACAAAATTGAAACTGACACACTGAAAGTCACTAGGTGTGGCTCTTTGTCCTAATTTTATACTGTTACTTTCAATTTTCCAGTGTCAGATTCAATTTTTTGGTAAATTTAAATTATCTAAATATAACAATGTTAGCTGACATATCAGAAAACAAATATTAAAAGGGTTAAAAATTACAACTGTAAGAATCAAAATGGTCTATTTCAAACTATAAAAACTAAAAGAGAAACTTATTATTATAAGAACTACATAAATTCAAGATCTAAATTTTATTAACTAAAATATAATTTCAGCATTAGGATAATCATTTTGGAACAATACTATTTCTATCATTAAATTTCTTTTCATGTAGAGCTTATAAGTTTGTTGAAGAAAGTGATATTTAAGCTTCATAGGCCTTAGCCCTTAGGTAGCTAGCATAGGTAGCATCATCTAGACTTTGAGCCATCATGCAGTGACAGTGTTTCCAAAAAAGGAAAGAAACCCTACACACACTTACATATACATATATATATATATATATATATATATATATATATATATATTCATCTTTATGACATTACTCAATTAATGAAATACCACTTATCTTTTTCATGTATCCTCTACTTTCCATAGACATAATAATGTTATAGTAAACAAAATTGTTATTTTGTATCATTAATTATGTGATAATAATTAATTAATTAATCTCAGAAATATGTAAATTAGACATTTAATCAAATAATTAGTGTTTAATTAGTAATTGGTACATAAGTGACATGATAGTTTTAAATCATGTAATAATTTATTGTTAGAGAAAGAAAACATAAAAAACAAAGTTATGTATACAATAAATGATACTATGTGATAGAGAAAAAAAGATAAAACATATATATAGATACCAATCAATAGAGTATTTTTAATGTAAAAATATTCATATATAACTATCCAAGTTGCATGGATCACTAGAAAGGCATAATGCATGTGTAAGTTATTTATTGCAAAAAAAAAAACAAATATTGATGAGTTTGTCAATATCCATTATAGAGATTGGTAAATCAAAGACCATCCAGAACCTTGTATGTATATACATAATTTTGGTTAATTAATTGGGGCGAGCTTAATTAAAAGTAAGGTTTATTCCTTTGATACTTATAAAAGAGGCTGAACAAAACAATTTTATAGCAACAATAACACGGAACTGTGGCCATGCTATTTCAGCATAAATAATGAAACTACAAATATTGGTAATTGAAAAAATTCAGTCACACACAATTCACTGTAAAGTTGGTAGAGGAAACACCCAGCACCCGGAGAAAATGATACATACTTTTATATTGTCTTATATATTTTTTAAATTATATAGTAAATTTCTGAAATAATTAAAATTGATTTTTAAATTATGTTATTTATGTTTGAATGTTTTTATTATTATAAAAATAACTTCGAACATAAAATCTATAATAAAATTCTTGATTCAATGCAAAAAAACTCCACTAAATTACTTTAAATCTAGAATCAATTATGAATTCTTCAAACACATGAAGTTATAAGTTATTTTGCAAAATTGATTTTGGTGTAAAATTTTTTATTCAACTTATAAGTTACTTAACGTTGCATGTTTCAACATAGATTCAATGTAAAAATGGAAAATTTTATCTGAAATTTTGAAATCAATTATATAGGTACAAAATTTATGTTGAAGTGAAACTAAACATACATCCACTATTATTCAGTGAATTCCTCATATAGGACAAAGATACCTGCCAATTTCATGTGCATGACATAATCCCCATTTCCCAAATTTTTCATAGAGTTTTTGGAGTTAAGAAAATGGGACAGACTAGCTGGACCTATTTTTTCCAAATTATATATATAGCATTTTAATTACTTACATCAAAACCACCCTGCATGGTGGCATAAATATTGTGGCCTACTTAGATTAGATATAATATTGAAAAAAGTTGTACCTTCAGCACAATAATTTTGAATGCTGTTTTTGGCATGTCACTGCTTGTACTCTATAAAATGCCAAAATTTGAATTAGATTCCCCTTTTTTCCACGACAGTGACAACTACATAACAAAAACGACATATAATGCTGTGTGTTTGTGTTTGCAGTTTTGTGATTTTTAGATAATAGCCCCACGAAATAGAATGTTTTAAACATTTGGGGTTTTCACTATTCCCACCTACCTCTTCCTTTATTTCCCAAACAAACAACATTTCTTATACTCCTTTTTCGTTTTCTGATAACTCTATGTAATTTGCAATTTAGACAAATCAATTTATTACATATGTATCCGAAATTATAAGGTTAGTTTTATGATTAAAGAGTAAACAGGGGAGAAGAGGTCTAGTCTTCAACTATAACATTCTAATAAAATACTAACAACTAACTTCTTTTTTTTATAAAATAGACAATGTATCACACATACTCCAATCCTTTCATATTTTGACTTTTTTTTTAACTATAATATTGGTATGAAGCAGTTATAATAGAAACAATGATTAAATGTTATTATTAACTTTAAGTATAGATAAAGTAAGTATTTTTAAAATTGTCAAAATGAATTGATACATGACTTAATGAAATGATAATTAACTATATTCATTTAAGATATTATGACGCAAAGAACTGAGTCTAAATAAGCTAGTCCATAAGTTTGACATTGTTTTAATTTTTTTAAAATTTATATAAACTTATATAAAAAAAATGAATCTATTTGGGCCGATCCAATTACTATTGGACTTGGTTGGGTAAAACAAACGCAATCCACAT
Organism: Psophocarpus tetragonolobus; assembly: GCA_037954015.1. Lineage (NCBI taxonomy): Eukaryota > Viridiplantae > Streptophyta > Magnoliopsida > Fabales > Fabaceae > Psophocarpus > Psophocarpus tetragonolobus. The sequence goes on along the minus strand of CM075695.1, from coordinate 27,910,500 downwards.
TGGATATGGACCTATCCAACCCACTTTTTCAGCTTGGTATGATAAATTGGTTAAGGGTTTTTTATTTAACACCTATTGATATTTTATTTCCCACCTACCGGTAGGAAATATACAATTTTGTCTTTTATTTTTTCTTCTCTGATTGTACACCGTTAGAGAGAAAAAAATTGCAATTTTTTTTCCTTCTCCGACGATACACTGCCGGAGAAGAAAAAAACCAAAAAAAATTATTACTCGTAAATATTATTAGAATAACAAAAATTAAATGTTATTATTCTTAATTTAATTATAACAAAAAATTAAATTACTTATAAATATTTTTAGTGTCAAATTAATTATAACAGAAATAAGAATAATAATTAGATTAATTAACTTTATAATAATAATTAGAGTAATTAGTGTCGGTGTAATTAGAGTAATAACCAAAGTGGTTAGAGTAATTAACATCGTAATGTAATTAGACTCAAAGTAATTAGAGTAATTAATGTCTTATAGTTAGATAAAAATAATTAGAGTAATTTGCAAAAAAATTTAAGAGAAGGTTTCGTAATAAATTTTATATTTTATATCTTTTTATATTTTATCATATAAAATTTTAATAAAATGTTAAAAAATTATATTATAAATAAATTATATTATTAAAATATAAAATTTTATAAATATAATATAAATATTATGTATAAATTTTCTAATTAAAATAATAAAATATAAATTTATAAATATAAAAAATTATTAGGAGAAGGTTTTCTGTAATAAAATTTTATATTTTATTTATTTTATATGTTAAAATATAAAATTTCAATGAAATTTTTATCAAAATTTAAAAAATTATGTTATAAATAAATTATATTATTAAAATATAAAATTTTATAAAGATAATGTAAATAGTTAAATAAATTTTAGGTGTTATGAGAGATAAGATTAATTTATTATGATAGGTGTTAGGATAGATAATTATGTTAAAGGATATTTTTGAGTTTTTAAAAAATTATTAAGGTTGGTAGGTGCTAAATAAAAAAAGAGGTAGGTGTGAAATAAAAATCTAATTGGGTAACTCATTTTAACAACTCTAAGGGTTTAAGGTCTGACTTTGTTTTTTAGTTTTTGAAAAGAGTTTTCAAAAATAGTTATTTTTGGGAAGAAAAGAAAAAAAATTGTTTGGTAAGTGTTATTTGAAAACTATTTTGAAGATGTAAAAATGGAAAAAACTTGTTCATATTTATTAAAATTTCATTAATGAAAAGCAAAAAAACAACATATTCTGATTGTATTTTGAGTTTTCAAAACAAAAATAGAAAACTGAAAAGAAAAATTACTTTTAGTTGTTCCTGTTTTTTAGTTTTTAAAAACTAAAAGAGCAGAACTATTTTCGAAAACTGTTTTCAAAAAACACTACCCAAACGAGTTTTTTAGTACTAAAATACTGAAAACAATTTTATAAAATTGCTGCTAAACAAACACTAAGAGTTTGATTGATTTGATTTTGTATTTTAGTTTTTGAAAAGAGTTTCAAAAAAATTTTTTTTCGGGAAGAAAAGAAAAAAAAAACTTGTTTGGTAAGTATTATTTGAAAACTGTTTTGAAGATGTAAAAATGAAAAAATTTGTTCACATTTATTAAAATTTCATTAATGAAAAGCAAAAAAAACAATATATTCTGATTGTATTTTCAGTTTTCAAAACAAAATAGAAAACTGAAAAACAAAATTACTTTTAGTTGTTGTGTTTTTTAGTTTTTAAAAACTAAAAATCAGAATTGTTCTCGAAAACTATTTTTAGAAAACAATATCGAGACATGTTTTTTAATTTTTAAATACTAAACTACTAAAAACAATTTTATAAAATTGTTGATTGGTTTGGTTTTGGTTTCTAATTTTTAAAAAGTGTTTTCAAGAATAGTTTTCAAAAACTATTTTTGGGAAGAAAAAAAAACTTGTTTGACAAGTTTTATTTGAAAACTGTTTTGAAGATGTAAAAATGGAAGAACTTGTTCATATTTATTAGAATTTCATTAATGAAAAGCAAAAAAAACATGTTCTAATTGTATTTTGAATCTTAAAAAAATAGAAAATTGAAAAGCAAAACTACTTTTAGCTGCTGCTGTTTTTTAGTTTTTAAAAACTAAAAAACGAGAACTGTTTTCAAAAATTGTTTTCAGAAAACACTACCCAAATAAATTTTTTAGTTTTTAAAAACTAAAATACTGAAAACAGTTTTATAAAACTGTTGCTAAATAAGCTCTAATTATTTTTCTTCTGACATAGTTTTCTTCCTACCCAAAATGAGGTTAGCAATACTCGTTATGTTTTTGTGACTTATTATTCATTTTTCTAAAATTACAATTTTGTGCAGGATCAAAATCTTTTACATGGTATATATATCATTGAAAGAAAAATCTTGGTTTTGTTCATTGGCAAATTAATCCTATTTGGAATTGATTCAGTAAATGTTTTTGGCTCTGGGTTGAAAGTGTCAGTCCAAACATATATAAATAGTTCAAAATCCTTGTTTTAGACTGACTCTAAGGAAAAAAATTAATTTAACATTGATATAACTTTTTATTATTTTAATAAAGTCTATAAAAAATGTTGAACAGGTTGATGTTAAAATTCATGTGCAAACCTGATATGAAAAGCAACTAGTCTCTTACCTCTGTGTTCGACAACACTGTTATTTACTGTAGATCAATATTATATCTCTGCTCTCTTATCTGGATTTGTCATTGATGGTCACTTGGAATCAATCAAATCATCATCTATGCACACTGACCAAAATATTGATCGACAAAAGAGGAGTCAAAATAATGCATAACACAATTAATATTAATCAATAAATATTTTATATCAATAATATAGTTATAAAAAATAGTGCATAAAACAGTATCTATTAAGATTTTGTTTTATAAATAATACGGCTATGGTAACTTGTTTTATAAATAATTTTTTTTGGCTGAAAAAAAACAGTACCTATTAAGATTTTGTAGAAGACTTTAATATTAAAATCCTTAAATGTAGTTAGTTACCAAAAGTTAACAGAATTGAGATTGTTGACAATCCAGAGGTATTTAATTGGAATTTATTTTATTGGAAATGTGGAATGTTTTATGGTTAAATATATCGTTTGGATAAAAAAAAAATTATAGTTATTTGTAAAAGTATTTTTATTAGTTAAAATCCTAGAATTTTATATTCTTATAAAAAAACTAAAAATTTGCAAAAAGTATTTTTATTTTTTTAAGGATCCAAATATTTTAGAAAGGTTTAAATAAAAATTGGATTAAATTTTATTTTTGGTTTGCAATAAAAAAATTTGAATTTTTTACTCTTAATATTTCTATTTCTCCCTGTCATTGTTTATTTTTGTCAAAGGTTGATGATGTGAATATATTTATGTATTTCAAAGTAAATTACATAAAACATCCTAAAGTTTAGTGTAATAATAATTACACTTGCACTTTATATTTTTTTAATTATTATTTTTTATTTTCTATTAAATGTTAGTATAAGTCATAAGAAGTGTTAGTGTAATATTTTTAAATATATAAAGTATCAATGTAATATTTTTAAATTTAGAGAGATTAGTGTAGGAAAATAAAAAAAGTGTTTGTAATTTAACAAAAATTTAGAGATATTTTTATAATTTACTTATTATTATGACTTCCATCTAATTTAGTTTTTTTTCATCGATAAACTTTGAATATGTAATGAATATTACTTGTTTACATTAGTTTCATGATTTTCTAAGACGAAGAGTTTATTTTTCTTCCTAAAAAAAAGTTTATTTTGTATGTAGGGAGACAATTTTTTACGGTTTTTAATCATCAGAGATAGTAGTATAAAAATTATAAATAGTGGTGACTTTTAAAATTATCAAAAATTGTTTTTAAAGGATTTAACATGCATGTTATATATTTATTTAACAAAAATAAGTAACGATAGGATAAAAATAAAATAAATTTTTTAACGTGGTCCAAAAAATGATAAAATTAGTGGACCAAAAATTAAAATTCAATCATATTTTAGGAACGAAACATATTTAAATTTTTTGAAAATAATATTTCTGAAAATACCATTACGGAGTATGTTATTAATGTCAATTATTTTGGATAAACATTTATTTTTTAAAAAATAATTTTAAATTCATTTTAATTTAATATACAAATATTAAAAATTAAAAAATAGGTAGCATAAAGTGGAACTGTGAAGTAATTTTCATTAAAGATTTCCGTTTTTTTTTTAGGAATATGTATAGAAGAAATATGTCTAATCTACATTCTTAAAAATATGAGACATGTCTAAAAATATTTTTTTTCTATAACTTGGACCAAAAAATAAGTTAGACATGATATAAGAAGAATTTAATTAATATGTCTTGATGATGTAAAAAATGTTGCAATGTGATTAAATTTCAATAAATCATTTATGATAAATTTGTTAATTTTACTAACTAGTACTTTAAAAATATAATTGTAATTAAACGTTAGTATAAAAATTCTTTTATACTTCTTATTAAGCATGACAAGTAAACCTATATATGCAGGTAACCGTCCAACGTTTATTCTATTTTTCTATAAGCCACACATTAGTTTTTGTACTGTGAAGGGATTTGAATACACAATCTTAGAAAAATATCTTTTTCAGTTACTAAAAATTTTCAGTAAAAGGAAGAAAGATACAATGGTGTATGGAACCACATATGTATGTGAGTCTCACAAACTCATCGTATCTTTTCTCTCTTATGAGAAGTTTTCAGTACTCTTTAGTACTTAAATCCCACGACCTCTCCCTTCCCTTTTTATCTAATTTTAATAGAAAATAACTTATTTGATGATCATGTATAAATTAAGTATTACCCAATTGATATGGAAGAAAGCAAAGCTTGATCCAAAGGTGGAAGATGATTAAAGCAAATTTTGAGAAAAAGATTTCTTTTAAATAAGATTCTTATACATCAGATTTAATATATATATATATATATATATATATATATATATATATATGTGATTTTTTAACATGTCTTTTGTGTCATAAAATTAATTAAAAAGAATTTTTTTTTCGATGAGTTTAAAGTTTTAGTTTTATAACTTTACTTTTTATCAAGAGCTAAGAGAATGAGAGATAGATAAAAAAAAGTCAATGATAATATATGTGTTAAATGATATGATAAAAAAATGCAAAGAAAATATGATTAACGAAATAAAAGAAAAATTAAATATATATTATAAAAAATAAATTCTCAACACTCATGCAATATTTAAGGGGAAATTTCTCTCAATATTACACCCTCCATAAAGTTCAATTCAGAGAAAAAATACACCTTAAGAATGGGATGCAAGAAAAATTATGGATGTATAAGAAGAACTTCCTCTTCTTTTTAAGTCCATGAGCTTGGCCCAATATATACACAATCAATTTTCTACAATGGACTTTGACACCCGCCTTGCGTAAACAAGTGAAACCCCAAGGAAGAAAAAGTATGCAAAAAACATAAAATTGATGACGAAAAATTATTTTTCTATATATTTTTTAAAATTTATAAATAAGTGTTTTTTTTTTAAAAAAAAAACAAGATCCGAAAATTTTGTTATTAATTTTTTATAGTGAGAGAAGTTTGAACTCGTCGCAAACATTCATTATCATGTATATCATCACATATTTTATTTATAACTTACATGGCAAAAGAGAAGTGTCTCTGAAAGTGTTTTTAAAATAATATAAAAATAAAAAAATAATTAAAAAATTATTCACAATTACATATTGAAAGTTTATTAGAGGATCATTTCGTCGTTATACATATTGAAAGATAATTTAGATATTTTCATTAATAACCAGGGGAAAAAAAGACCCTATTAACAAAATAATTGAAATTAATAAATATACGAAAGATAATTTAGATATCTTCATTAATAACTAGGGAAAAAAAAGACCCTATTAACAAAATAATTGAAATTAATAAATATACGAAAGAGAGTATTTTGAGTATACCATACAATTACAAAATTTAAAGAAATATATATAATATACCTACAACAACAATTCGCTAGCAACACAATCTTGCTTAGCAAGAACCCTGTATCAAACTATCCCAGTAATAAGGATTTTACTCAGCGAGACACGTTGTTGTTGTGTGAAGAACCTGCTTAATTCCAAACAGTGAGTAATTTGCATTGGGCGAGACCTCTCGCTGAGCGCAAATCCTTCAAAAGTCCAACCTGAGACAACTTTGTGCTAGCCAAAACATCTCGCTGGACACAAAACTACAAAATAGACCTAACAAAGGCTAAAGCTCGTTGGGCAAGACCTGCCACTCAAGACCTTGCAGATAGCAGAACCTCTGCTGCATAATTCACTCAACCATGTTTCATATAATCAAGGTATACACACACATACTATATATTACTTACCAAGTTCATAAATATTATTTACATAGAACCTTACAAGTCAATTTACCCTCAAAATACAATTCATGCAAAGCGGATGCATAACATGACATTTCTTTATTAAAACTCTGGTATCACATAACTTAACACTAGTCATTCAACCTTTGTCATTCTTAGTAATTCCTGTTCATATTTAGGACATAACTACTAACTTTAGTCAATCCATACATTTAATCTCCTTAGAAGTCTAACTTTTATATATATATATATATATATATATATATATATATATATATATATATATATATATATATATATATATATATATATATATATATATATATACTCAAATACATAACATTCTTATGTACATATATAATAACAAAATCTCATTGCTAGTCTCCCAAGTACCGCTTGACATCCTCTACTCCGTTATATTCATCCTCTTAGCATTATCACTACTATTTGTTCCTATGCAAAAATACGATCATAACAGTCATACACAAATAAGAAAACAAATTGCAAGGATAAGCTTATGCACTAAAAATCAACATAAACATAATATACAATTGCATTGATAACCAATCTTAATCACAATAATGATAATTCAATCACACTCAAGTTCACCATAACCTGAGCAATAAAAAAATGATTAGATGTTTTTCAAAAAGACTCATTGAATTCAAATACTAGGTAACCCAATGACCTCCAAATTGGTGTTTAGCGTCTATTTGATGTCTTTTAACTTTATATAAACATCTAGTTGCTACCTGAGTATATCCAAGGGCACTAGTTTAGGATCTCAACAACCTTTTATATATATAATTGCATTGAAACCCACGGATCTACTAACTAGGAGAGAATAGGAAAGATGCTATGCATGCAACAGATGAACCGGATTTACGTGGCGGTAGTCCGCACAAGACCGGGTATCAAGAGGTCGGGGCGGTAGAACCTGCCAGTTAGAGCTCAGGTTTTCACAAATATGAGTGAAGATGCAGCAGAAATAATACAAAAGAGTTGTATTGATTGAAGAGAGAGAATTACAAGAATAAGAGGGAGGACAGAGAGAGACTCTGGATTCCCAGTCGAGCCCCCCACAACTGAACCCTCGATTACAATTTATAGAAATTGAAAAGTTTCTATTACAACAGTGAATTTAACTATTACAACAGTAACTCGATTTTCCGCTACAGTGAACAGTGTACAATGTACAGTGACTGGCGGCTCCGTTATAGTGAACAGTGATTGAACAGTAACCTTTCGCAAAATGCCTGCGAGTATTGGAGTCAGTCTTCGTCAGACTCTTCGATATGGTAAAATGAACCGGAGGAAGAGGATGCAGACGAACTGGCTTCTTTCTTGGTCTTTCCTTTAGACGAACTGGCTTCTGAGTCAGTCGAAAGGAGATTCAATATCTGATGAAGATTCTCTGCCAAGGCTTCATCATCTGTTGATGCTGCAAGGGCAGCTGCAATCTTGGCTTTGCGGTTGAGAAACTGGCAGGTCTCTGGGTCTGCCGATTTGAGGCTTTTTGGGTTCTTCTGGAACCATAAAGCCACTCCTTGAGAATTGGCGTGGGAGGCATTGAACTGATCCCACCATTTGACTGAAGCTTGTTTTCCTAATATTGGAAGGAGCTTCGGATTTGTGGAGTTCTTCTGGTACTGATGTTGCCAGGCGAATATCCTAGCCAGGGAGAAAATTGAAAAGAATCGAAGAGATGGGTGGAATGGATTATTTCCTTCTTCAATTCTTGATTTAAACTGATTAAATCCTGCCTTGATATCTTCAGGAAGGATAGATTGAATTGGTCCGAAGAAATCCCACCATTCAGCGAACCACTGGGGGAAGAAATATCAAACATTTTTCTTCAAATATATCAGCCACGAGTGCCGATGATTTTTGTTTTGAAACCAAAATACATTGGTCCAGGCATGGATATAATCCCAGTAAGTATAACCAATTGGGTCAAAAGGCTAGGAAAATTTCCTTACTTGGTTTGGTTTCTGTTCAAAATCTTTAAAAGTTAAAACTTTTAAAATTTGAAGAGTAGAATGTGTGATAACATTGTTATTGTTTTTATCAAAATTGTGTTTAATAGAAACAGATTTTGAATCCACCAAAATAAACTCGTAAAATTTCTTAGTCTTATTGAGACTAAGAGGTTTAAACAAAAACGTTGGTGGAAAGATTTTTGCACAAATCTTGTTTGGGTTGGAATCCCAGAATTCGTGTTCCATTTGGATTGTTGGATAAAATCTTCCTTCTTTTGGTAGATAGGAAGAAGGCTGTTTTTGATTAATTGGTTGAGGCTGCTCCACCAATTCTTTTGGCTGCAAGGTTAGCTTTGATTGGGCTATTTCTGAAATAATTGATTTCAGGTTCTGATTCCAGAAGGGATCATCAGATTCTTCTGAAAAGATTTGTTTCCATGATTTTGAAGGAAGATTGGTCAACCCACAGTCTTGAAGGGCTTGAAGGGTTGGAAGGGCCATCGCATAGTCGGATGGCTTGGTTACTAGGGTAGTAGACCCTTTGGTTGGTTGCGGGGTAGATGACCCGACTTTAGTAACAGCTAGCTGAGTAGATGACTCAGATTTGATGATAGCTTGCTGAGTCGATGACTCAGCCTGGGTCGATGACCCCTGATGTCCAGTCTGCAAGGAGACCTGGCTAGAATGATCATCCTTTACTGAGGATGATTTCTGGGCCTGGGATGAGCCCCGGGCTGATCTTCCGCGGCCTCTTGAGGAGGCGACTTTCACCCGTAATTTTGGAGGTGTCATTTCACATGTGTCCGACCTTGAAGAAATTCACGAGTCAGATAGTTAGGAAGAGTGTTTGAAGTACCTTTGATGTATTCTATCTCAAAATAAAAAATACTTAAGATTGCTTGCCAACGGGCAAAAATTTGTTTTGATGCAAGATTTTTTACATCTTTTTGCAAAATTTCTTTGGCTGACTTAATATCAACCTGAACTAAAAATTTTTTATTTAATAAATCAGATTGAAATTTTGCAATACACAGAACAATAGCCAAAACTTCTTTCTTAATAGTAGAATAGTTTTGTTGGGCTTTGTTCTAGTGTTTTGATGTAAATGCAATGCAATTTTCTGTATGATGCATGCATTGTTTGAGAATACCACCATAACCTATATTAGAGGCGTCGGTTTCTACAATCTTAAAGAGATTGGGATTTGGTAGATACAGACAGGGTAATACTTTGACCTACTACTTAATTTGTTTGACTAAATTGGTGTGGATATCAGTCCACGGCGGGGGAGACTTTTTGAGTCTGTCATGTAGAGGTTTTCAAATGTTATTGAGCTGAGGAAAAAAGTCAGCAACATAGTCGAGACAACCCAAAAATCTTTGAAGTTGTGTTTTCTCTATAATCTGATTGGGGAATTTGTCGGCAAACTCGATGACACGACAAATTGGTTTGATTGTTCCCTGAAAGATGTAATGGCCAAGGAATTTGATTCTACTTTGAAATAAACAGATTTTAGTTTTAGAAATGGCTAGGCCGTTTCGTCTGATTACTTTGAAAAAGATTTCAAGATGTTTAAAGTGTTGATCCACAGATTGGGAAAAGATAAGAACATCATCGATATAGACAATGCAGAAATTGGAATATGGATTGAATATGTCATTTATTATGTTTTGGAACTCCGAAGGAGCGTTTTTAAGACCAAAGGGCATTACGTTCCATTCGTATTGCCCAAAGGGAACAGTAAAGGCTGTCTTGTAGCGATCACTGGGATTGATTTGGATTTGCCAAAATCCAGATTTCATATTGAATTTAGAAAAGATTTTTGCCGAATGAAGACGGAAGAGTAAATCTTTCTTGTTTGGAATTGGATATCTGATCCATTGAAGAGCTTGATTGAGAGGTTTGTAATTAATGACTAGCCTGGGAGCACCTCGCTCAATTTCAGAGGCCTTGTTGACATAGAAAGCAGCGCAAGACCATGGACTCTTGCTCTTTCTGATTAATCCTTTGGACAAAAGGTCCTTGATTTCATTTTGACAATGAGTGACAAGATCATGACTCATTTGGATTGGCCGAGCTTTGGTCGGGATTTGTCTATCTGTGAAATCCTTTTCGTAAGGAAGATTAACCATGTGTTTTTTCCTATCCCAGAAAGCATTAGGAAGGTCAGAACAGATGGTAGATTGAAAACGATCAGAAAGACTCTTGATACGTTTTTTGACATGAGGGAGAGAAAGTTGACTCTCGATCTGCTTGAAGGAAATTTCTTCTTTAAGAAAGTTAATCTGATTAAGTTTTCGATCAACTTGATTAATATTCCTATGGACAGGTTTGTCTAGGAATTTAAATAAGATTGTTTTTCCCAAATGCTGGGTGGTTATACCTTTACTAGAAATTTGAATAGGGAAGATAGTCTTGATGAATGGTGACCCTAAGATGACATCATTCTTAAGGTTTCTTATCAGAAGAAATGGAGTTTCTACCTGAAGATTATCCTTTTGGATGATTGCCGAAGGAAGCTTATACTGGATTTCTAGTTTTGACCCACTAGCAGTCCTAAGCCTTTCGGAAGTTTTGTGGAAGTATTTGGTTGGAATAAGTCCTTCCAAAATACAATTTGAATCTGCTCCGGTGTCAAATAGAGCGATAGTTTTCAAGACAAAATCGTCTACGATAATGGTAACATCAATATAAAACTTTTGAATGCTACACTGATTGATGAGGTTGTTGAAGAGGGTATCTTCGTTTGATGAATTATGATCTGACTCATAATCCTGATTACAGTTTTCATGGTCATTTGGGACCATGTTATCAGATAAAGCTGCAGTTATTTGAGATATGATAGTCTCGTGCAACTATGATTGAGTTTTGAGTTCTCGGACCTCGGATTTAAGAGAACGAATTTCAGCCTGGAGGTCCTGAATAATGACTGGCTTGGCTGAAGATTTTTCCAGTCGTTTAAGAGTTTGAGTAAGATCAAACTTATTATTTACAAACCTATTATCAGAACGCGTAGGTTTGGGTTTGGAAAGGATTGCCTTTAATTTCTCAAGATACTCTTTTCTATCCTGAGGGTCTTGAATGGATTCTAGAGCATCAAGCAATAGGTTTTGCTCATCATTGTGAATGACATTGATGAGGGGAGATTCAGAACTTTCCCTACTAGAGGAGGAAAGATCATCGTCAGCTTGGATGTCGTCAGAAGAGATTTTTACATTTTCTTCTTTTTCTTCTGAGGAATTATCAGGAGAATTTATCAAAAGATTACTAAGTTGATCCTGGACAATAGGATCAAGATTAAGTTCACGAATCTTAGAGGAGACTCGACAAAATCTTGCTAAGTGACCTTTACGGCCACACTTATAACATGTTCTAGTTTCTCTAGAAAGATTGGGAGGATTAGTGTTTTGCTTACGAAGATTAGGATCAGGAGGCCTACCATGTTTGATATTAGACTGGCGAGTCTTAAACCTATAGACTCTGCGTTTGGGTTTATTCAACTGTTGCTGAGAATGTTTTTTATGGATAGTCTTTCCCGAATTTTTGGAACAAGGAAGACCGAATTGTTGGCAGAAATTTCCCAAGTCTCTGCGATTCTGAGCCTTTTCTCTGGCTAATTGCTTTTGAATGTTGTCATCCTGACAGATTTTGAGAGCGACCTTTTGAACATAAGCTATGATATTACCATAACTTAACTGATCATAAGGGATTTCTCCGTTAAACTGGGAACGGATTTTTTCCCTAACTTTGTCTCCTAAGGATTTTGGGAGTCCAGCTAGGAAGGTTTCTTTCCAAAAAGGTTGGTGACAGTCATCTCTAGTGTAGACTCGAGTAAGGAATGTGTCCCTATACCACCTAAAATTACCTAAGGTCTTACACTTAAGAGTAGATAGGAGATCTCCAGAACGATCTTTGTAGATGGAAGGATCTCCGATGAAATGTTTGACAATGGCCATAATTAATGTATTAACAGCGTCGGGAATAGACTTCCCTTTGTCAGTAAGGACGTTTTCTTCAGCGTCCGTTTTGACTGCCGTAAAGATTTCATGTTTCTCAGTGTCGGAAACATAATTATCCCACCAGCCTTTTAGTTGACCAGAGAAGCCAGCGGTCAAGATTTCTACTATAGTCTCATCAGAGCTATCTAAAGCTGTCTGATATGCAGTGGAGACCAGAGTCATGTGTTGAAGAGTATTAAGGATATTATACTCAGTTTGACCGTCTATGTTCCATTCATATATTTGATTGGCGTTGAATGACCGAAGACTTTGATCATTCTTTATATATATATATATATATATATATATATATATCTAATCCAATACAACACCATCAGGCTATGTTACTTTCTTGTAACAGCCCACAATCATTGTTCAAATACATGTTATCAATTTCAACATATATCAACCAAATTCAAGAGGAAGTATGTACTTAACCTTTCATCAACATCCAAATGTTCTTGATCACAATTCAACACAAACAATTTAATAACTCAATCAAATCAAAACATCATTTTCAAACTTAATCCAACCAAACATTTCAAATATTCACATATTACTCAATTTCAGCTCAAAAACTCAGTTAATCACTATGTATTACTTGACCACCCTTAAACCATAATTTCACAAATTAAAAATCAAAGAATCATCTTTCCTTACCTATTTCCCCCTTTCCAACCTAACTCAAAAGAAAAAGAGGAAATCCACTCAAAAAAATTTCATAAGAATCTGACACAAATACCAACCTAAACAAGAACCTTAGAAATTAGAATTTCCAATGAAATTTATGTTTAATGGAATCAACAGGATAAAAAGTTATTGGAGAAAGGTTTGTTGATCCATGATTAGACTTACTTATAATAGTGATTACTTAGTAATAGAAACTATTGAAGAAATTGCATCAAAATCTGTTAATAAAAAACTTCAGATGCAAAAGAACGAAGTGTTGGCAGTTAGAGAGAGAATTTCAAGCCATGAGAAAAGAAGAATGAAAACTCTAGAAGAAGGGAAGAAGAAAAGTGATAAAGGAAGAAGATGGGTCAGGGTGTGCTTAGTAAGTGCAATTTGTCATTTGCACCCCCTTTGTAAACATATTTCTGAAAAATCTTCGAAACACAATCAAAACTTCCCGAAATCAAGTAATAACAATAATGTTCCCTTTTCTACTTCTCAATCACTCTCTTAAAATTAATCAACTACTATTGATTTATAAATAAATTTAGCTATTCTTCCATTATTATATTAACCTAATATAGTCAAACATTTAATTATTGTACTATTTATTTGTCTTCCACTAATAACTTATTAATTAAACTGGTACTTTCAAAAAGTATAATTTTTTATAATATTAATTTTTTGCTTTCACAGAAGAAATTTTTTAGATTCATGTACTTGTCCTAGCTATGTGTGTTCATTTTGGTCTCGAAGCAACATGTTGAAATTATATTAGATCTATTTAAATAAACTTTTCTAAAAGCACTTCTAAAAAATATAGAAAAAATAAAAAGATTCTCCATAAACATTTTAAAAAGATATGACTTTTTTCAACCTAATTTTAACTAATATATAAAAGTTTTTTTATATAAGTTTTGGAAAATAAATATACAATTTAGCTCGTAAAAAATCATACATAATTTAAAACAGAAAAGTTATTTTAGCTTTTTTTTTTATATTTTTCTTCTTCTTCTAAAAGTACATCTAAAAAACTCGCATCCAAACAAAGTTTTTTCTCAATTTGTGCCACACAATTATAACACATAATCAAGATAAAATCTCCCAAATAGTGATCAATAGAAAGAAGGTTTTGTGCTCATCCATATCCAACCTAGAAACACTTTCAAGAACATACCTAAACAACAAAGTGTTATAATCCAAAAACAGGAATCTTCCTTCCCAATCCCACCTTAACTTCTTCACATTTCAATAATTTTTTTATTCCTTAACTCTGACCATGGACGTTCCATAATCACGTGTGATCGAATATTGTGTTTCTGGCCTTATAATTGGTCTCAACTCTCAACCTGAATTTCAGGTTGCAAATATTGACATACGTTTTCTCATATAGAGAAGATGTGATACACAAAAGAATAAACAAATTAAGTAAAGAAGCAACCAAAACTCTTGTATATGTAATGGAAAATTAACAAGTCATAGTTATTATAATATTAGTGTAGCAAGATTTTGGAAATCAAACAATGAATTATCCCTATATGTTGAGACCACCAAGTGGGAACACCTCAATTCCATGATTTGTAAGTTTCCACGAATTGTGTGAAAAAAAAAATGTCTTTTATTATTTTTGAAGCACTTTATAAGAAAATTAAGGTAAATTTTTATACCATAGAGGGAAACACAAGCACGTAGGTGAATTGATTTACGTGCACTTAATGAGAATGTGCTGAAGCAACTTATTCATAATCCATGGTGGCTTTAGGAGGAAAGTTTTTGATTGGAGCCTTTGCAGGAAGAATCTCTGAGTGTGGATAAGATCTCCAATTTAGTTGGGTCCCTTCATCTGTGGCATTGCTATCATTGGGCCGGACGAGGGTGGTGCTTTGGTCATAATGGGCCCACCAAGATGTAACCCAGCCATTTAGGGTATAGTATTGTAAAACTTGAAAAAATATTTGTACAAATAGTTTAAATGAATACCTATTTTCTTTGGGTATGAGTTTTTTTTTTACTGGTAACGAGCACGGTGTAGATATCATAATACTTGTATTTACAAATACTCACTATCCACTAAACTAAAATATTATATATATTTAAGTTAAAAAAGATAATATTTTTATGAAATAAATCAAATTAAAATATTAATGATCAAATTTCATTGATATCAATCTTATTTTATCCAAAATTTATAATTAATAAAATTATTTATTATAAAAATACTGATAATATAAAGTAAAAAATTTATTTGTATTATTTTTTATAATATATTATATTAATTTATTTTTAGATCTAATTAATTCTTGTAGAAAATAGTATAATTTTATTTCTAAATTTTCTAACAAATAAATTATTTATTTGATAATATTGCACAACCCGTGTAGCGGGTAGTAGGTTTTTGTGACAGGATGAGTAACAAGTAAACACTATCCATGTCCACTCGATCTATTGTCATTTCTAAGTATTGACCTGTTAGGCCTTAAGTAACAGAATGCTACTTGTATCTATATATTTACGTATATGTATATACCAATTTAATATTTATCCAATAACGGCAGTTTAGTTGGCACCATACATTAAGATTATGGATGAGAATGACAAAATTAATGGATTCAATCCTATGATTATTCACAAAAATATCTTCATGTTGGGTGTGGGTACAAGACAACTATGAGTAGGAATGACAATAGGTCAGGACGGATACAGGTAGTGGTTACCCGTTATCCGACCCACTACAAAAATCGTCATCCACCACCTACTAAAAAACCCGTTGGGTACCTATTAAAGAAATACCCGCAGGTTTTTAATACCTATAGCTATCCATGGGTATCCGTAGATATTTTTTTAAAAGAATTTAGAATTAAATATTTTTTATAAGAAGTTTTATCAAATAAATCATTTATTTGTTAAAAAATTTAGAAATAAAATTATACTATAAATCATTAATTAGATTTAAAAGTATATTAATATAATATATTATAAGAAAATATTTAACACAAATAAAATCTTTATTTTATATTATCGGTATTTTTATAATAAATAATTTTATTTACTATAAAGTTTTGATAAAAAAATAAGATTTTTATCGATGAATTTTGATAATTAATATTTTAATTTGATTTATTTAACAAAAGAATATACGGGTACTATGATATCGATACACATTAAGGAACGAGTAAAAAAACTTGTATCCGTATGTAGGTACCTATTTATACTTTCTGTATAGATGTTTTTACAAGTTTTATCTACAAATATATGCGAGGTAGATGTTTTTATCATTCCTAATTATAAGACAAGTATGAATAATATAATGTCTATTACTTTGTAGATGTATAATATTAATTTCTACGTAATGTTTCTACATATATTTAGACATAATACTGCAGTAAATATTGAATATGAACAAAAATGCATTATATATTTACTAATATAAATATGTCAGCTTAATAAGGTATTTCTTTTTGTAGCATGTATGTTTTGGTTTGCTATTACTTACAGACCTTTGTCATAAATAAGGTACTGGTTATACGGACATTTTACGAGCTAGACCAAAAGGGTTTTGTTATATATGTGTAATGTCTTATGGTTACTTTGAGTTTTCTTATTTCATGCTTAATTAAAAAAATTACATTGTTAAAAGGGTTGAAAAAAATTATTCTTTAAGTTGCTAATTACTTTAGAAAAAGACAATCTAACTTATTCTAAAATTATATGTTTTTTCTTACAATCCATATCTCTCGTGTGATTTTAATGATGGGCAATAATATAAATTTGCAACAAATATAAACAAAACAGCGAAAATAAATCCTCCTATCTCGCAAGAATTTATGAAAAACAATAACAAAATATAACACTAACTAATCACTAATCTTTTTGGAACAAGACATTAAAAATCACGAGTCGTTCAGACCAAAGAAATAGTTCCACTATTATCAATAAAAAGTACAAAAGAGTTTTAATCAAGTGTCAACAACAATATCAATGTCAACACCAATAAAGCAATAAACTTACAAAATAGAGAACAGGGAAGATGAAGACCTCCAAACACATTGCTGCCATACGAATTGAATATCTTCCAACACAAAAGTCTTTCAATGATTCGAACGGACAGAGCGAAGAAACATACATTCTGAACGTGCTGTCCAAAAATCTACCTGATCCAACGGTAAATGAATCTGTAGTGGAGAATTTACAATTGCAGCTCTGGGTAAAGACGATAATAGTTTTGTCTCTCTAGTAGCTTTCTTTATTCAACTCTCTACACTGCAAAAACCTTCTCTATTAACTTAAATAAGATATCAAATGGGCTTCTCAATTTGGGTTTTTTCTCCACATAGAAAGAGAGTCAATACCCAACATTTAAAACCAAAACCAACATGTAGAGTCCAAGAAGGATGCAACATAAAAACAATGTTAATTTTATTTTAATTGAATTAACCACCAAATAAATTATTTTTTCTACAAATATAACATTATAAAAATAAAAATATAATTATACAAAAATATTATTTTAAATATATGATTGATTATTGTAATTAAACATAGAATCTATTTTGGTGTAAAAAAAAAAAACACCATTGAATCTGTATAATATTGCACGAACATAAAGTAATTCGTTAGATGTTTGGTTAAATTTGTATAAAAATCAGAAGTTGAAAAAAAATTAACTTATTTTGAGTAGCTTCTGAAATAAGTTGATGTAAAAATTATTGTATGAGAAATTAACTAAAATCTAAAAAATTTTAAAAAACACTTTTTATAATTATATCTAAACATAAAAGTTTCTACTATTATTATCCACTACAGAGAAAGAGAACAATTCTCCCTCTGTACCAAAATAGCATCGTATTTAAGAAGAAAAAAACCGTGTCACATTTGACTTTTTTCACATTCATACACGAAATAGTTTTTTAATATAATATCTTACTAACGATATTGATTAAACAAAGATTAAAAAGAAACAATATTTATTAAAAATCATATGTAACGAAATTAATTCAATTAAAAGTGAACTCAATTTTATGTATTTCAATAAAATCCTTCTTTTATAACTCTTTAATTAACCCCTTCTTTTAATATACACTCGTATGGACCATGGAGGAAGGAATTAAGAAAGTATAAGAAAATTAAACTTGAAATAGTAGCATTTAATTAGATAGAAATTTTACAGTGAATGCAGTCTTGATCAACTTTTACTTTGTTCCGGTGACTTGAGTCACATACGACTAGACAAAAACGAATTCTAATAACTTTCTTTTTGGAAGTTCTAACTTTAATCAAAGTCAAGTCTTTCCATTTATTGTTAGCCGTAAGTTGAATATGTTTGTGTGAACATATCACATAAAATACACACTACTTTTTAAACGAACAATAAGAAAATAAAGGAGAAATAAAAAAAAGAAAAGAAAAGAAAAGGATATCTGCTTGTTTTGAATATATTCTTTTTTTATTGCTACTTAATCACTAATTAATGTATTTTATTTAAATCCTACCTTCAATTTTCATAAAGGTGATAAAATACTTCTTTAGACAACTTCAAATGAGAGTTTCTTTTTTGAGGTGTTTAAGTTGAAGAAAAAGAAATTACTTTTTATAAAAAACTCCTATTAAAATCTACAGAAAAGTTTCTTGTCCGTAATTTTGGATTTCTTATATGAGGAATGATTTTTTAAGAATAATTTTTTTTTTTTGTCATTACGTACTTTACTGTGATGGAGGAAAAGTATTTTTTGAAAATATAATAACAGAAAAATGAATTTCTTAAAGCTTTTTATCAATGGAGTAAAATCTTATAAAAAATCTTATGAGTTTCTTAAAAGAATATGAGACTGCTGAGTTCCAAAAAAGTAACTTTTTTTTTTAGTTAAAAGAGATATGGCTTTATAAAATAACTAAGCATTTTTTTCCTCATCTCACTTAATTAATGCAAATGACAGCTTGGAAAAAATCTTTAAAAAAAGTGAATTTTTTTAAGATTGTGATCTAAGTATATATAGATAGTGTTATATTTTTGTTATTATACTAATAATTTATGAGTTTAATTTGTATATATTCTTGATCTAAGTAAAAAATTTTACACTAGCATTCAATTACAATATTTAATTTATAGTAAATTTGTTGACTTTACTTATTAATATTTTAAAAGTCATATAAATTATTAAGAGATACGATTGAATGACAGTGTAAAAGTTTTTTACACTCTCGGTGTATACTAGTTAAACTCATAATTTATTTACTTTAATTTTGATTAGTTGCCAAGTATTAAGTGATGTTATTGAAGATAAACTTAGATTTAATTAACCATACAACATTCACTTCAATAAATATTATTCAATACTAGATAGAGATTATCAGAAAAAGAAAAAAATTGCAACTATGACAATCAAAACAAATGTTTTAAATTATAAGTACAGGGAAATCTTGTTGTAACTAATGAAAATAAACTAAAGTGGTTAAGATATGGTTCTTATGAGCATGATGGGTGAGTTAGTAAATTTCCTTACATGTGTTAAATTTTTATGAATAAAAAAAAAATCAAAGTGATAAACATAACATGATTTGATCGCAAATAATAGAGAAACAAATGGTTTTAGAAACTGACATTAAAAACTATTTGGCCTGTGAACAAATGAAGGATTGATAAGTAAACCACTTCTTTATTTCCTAATTTAGATGCAACAGTATTTAGATATATAAATGAAAAACTTTTAAATAAACTAATCTTTTTATATATTGTTAAATAAATTTGTTTTAAAACACATTTCAGATACTAATTGTAAATACTTTAAAAAATAGTAAAAAATTATATTAATTAGTATGTAAAAATTTTACTGATTGAATTATGTGGATTTTTTTTAAAAAATAATTATCTCAATGAGTCAATAGGTTTGTGTTAAAAAATAAAAATAATTATCTTCAAAAAGTTTGACACATATAATTATAACTTATTTATATGTAAAGTCAATAAATTTATCATAAATAAAAAGTATTTATAATTGAATTTTAATGTTTAAAACTTTTTACAATGTGAATCACTACATATAAATTAAATTCTAAAAAAATTTAGAAATTAGTATATTAAAAAATATTTTTCTAGAACATATATCAGTTATTTCTGATATCTTTTAGGGGTCATTTGTGGGGTTTAAGAAAGGATTGATATATACTAGGAGAATGGTGGGTCATCAAAGGTAAAGTTTTTTCTATCTAGTATATTATACTGATCAAAAGGGAAGTCTAAGCTTGCAATTGTTGGAGAGTTAGCTGCAGATGTAACTGCTGAAATCATGTGATTGATCTCAGATCCAGATTGTGCCAAACTTGGAGGAACCGGCGAGTAGGTTGTGTAAGATGTGGCAGGGGACACATAAGAATGTGGGTCAAGTTTTTCTGCAAGGTTGTTTTCAATCATAGTAGGGACAGGGACAAGTTGCCCTGGTGATTTTATAGTTGAAATTGAAGGGACATAATGGAATGATGATGATGATGATTGGTCTAGGTTCTTTGTTTGGACTATTAGTCCTGCTGCATGAAGGTTCATATGTAGATTATCACTTGGTTGTTTCTGCGGAATTGTGCTCAAATTTGGTTCTTTGTTTTCTTGTGGTGCAGATGGTGTAACATTGGAAGCCATTGTGCATGTGTGGCTTTCCCAGTAATTGACTTCAAAGATTGTTAAGTCTTGATCTGATCTTTGGACTTGTTTTGTGGCCATGCAGCCTTGAACATTTCTTTGGGCACATCTATAATAGCCTCTGCATGTATAAATTAATGTACATTTTAATTAGTTAGTTGGTTAAGATTAAAGCTCGCACTCACAGTCTAAAACAGTTTTATTGACAACAAATCAAAAAGTATAAAATGGTTTTATATTATAAACAAATCAAAAGTTATAGATGACATGAATTTTAAGTAATCATTATGATTGTGATTGAATAACCCTATATTGGAAGAATTGGGGGATATATGATATATGGTTTTTTACCTTGGATATTTGGCTCCATGTGTGTTCTTCTGGCCGTATTTTATCCAGTTATATCCATCATCAAGAGGCCCTTCCACTTCCATTCCTGGATTAACTCGAATCAGTTTTGTCCAACTTGGTATAGTCTTCCTGAGATTTAGAAAAGAGTTCATCATGATGTTGATTAGGTTCTAAGATGAACTTTCTTAAAAGTAGCTGCTCATGACACAGTCATCTAGGTGGGAACAATGTCTTAAATTGTAATTCCCATAATGGAGATTTGCAAATGTTCAGATTATGAAAATTGGACATTATTAGGATCTGGTTATAAAATGTGAGTACATATACCTTGTAACTAGATCCTTAAGTGGAAAAAAATGTGACCAATACAATTACCAATTTACCATCTTGATTAATGGAATTGTGAGGTGTATCCCAAATTAAAATCTTGCATAGGAATTACTTGGTCACGTGTAGTGTGTGTTTAGTTCACAGTTAAAAAAATTTTAACTGCTACTCCTGTTCCAATAATCTAACATATATAAAAGTAAAATGAAAACAGAGATCCTGTTGACAAAATTACAACAGATATATCAAACATACTTCTCATTCTTGCATGTCATATATAAGAAAGACTGATATTAAAAAAGGAAAACTAAATCCAAAGAAAAACCTATGTACTTGAAATATATACCTCCTTTTGGGGGAACTGTGGTTAATTTCCCTTAAATCTTGGTCCAAGTTTTCACTGTGAGGACTTGCACCAAAAGTTGGTGATTGTGACGACATTCTCATTGCAGCCATTGAGCTCAATGCTTGTGAAGAGGGGTGCCCCACTTGCCCTATTTTCAAGTTCACCATTTTAAGTGCTCTTTCAAACGAACCTATGATCTTCTGAACCAAAACCTCATAGCTTTCTTGGGATGAACAAGGCACGTGGGGAGAGATGTGAAGCTGCTTTGCGGTCTCCAATCCTTGTTGTAGCTCATGCATGAGGTTGGTGTAATCCCAGTCTCCCATGTTGTAAAGTATATAATAATCACCAAAATATTATAGTAAGTAACCTTTTTTTATGACTTGTGTTATATATTATGCTATCTTGCTATATATATATATATATGTTTGTGTCTCAATAGTGACGACAAATGATGGGTTGGAAAAGCTTGAAGCTTATAAAAGTAAAACCCACATGGAAACAGACAAACAAATTAATGGATCAGAAAATGGAATATGAAAATGGCCGCAAAGTGGGATTTCGGCAAAATATATTTAACTTTGCTTTTGAGATATTTAGATATTTATTAGAGTTAATTAGTATCACTGTTGCTGTAAAAGGTTTTTTAAGTTGAATCCTAACTTTTTATTTATTTCATGTATATTAATTAAATTTTATTTATTAATTTTTTACCATTGAGAAACTATACGTATGAGGCTACAGAATTAGAAAGTCGCTTACAGATTTTTTTGTTTATACTTAGCTTCTAGAGGAAATTATGATTGAAGATTGGGAACCAGGGTGTGTATATTGGAAAAGGGGATTTAAGGGCCTCATTTTGAATAGAGAAAATTGGGTAAATGTTGACTTTCTTCACTTGTACCAGTCTTTGGTCAAGAAACCGTTCATAGTTCCAAGTGGTCCAATTCAAAAGTACTGCTTCTTCTACGAAACTTTGACGGGAGACTTGATGTGATGATGCGAGTATAAGAATTTATTATAGATGGTTGTTAACTAGTGTGTTAAGATAAAAGATACTTTTTCATTAAAAATTATATGGTGAGTGTAATTTAAAATAATAAACGTAATTTTATGTGTTTTAATAAAATCTTATAATTTTAATAACTTATTAATATGCCTCAGACACATGTTGTTATTATTTTTTACTGACAAAAACACATATGTTATCGCGTCTATGTATTTGTATTTTTATATGTTATAATAATTTTAGAATTTTAATTTTAATATGTTTTTGTAATAATATAATAGAGTATTAATAATTTACTTTGTCATTTTGTATATAATGATTTTAGCGTAGTGTATATTAAAATATTTTTTGTTAATTTTTATACTCTTTGATTATGATAACATGATAGAAATTGTTAGATTATCAACAAATATATCGAATTTGCAATGAATTTGAAAAAAGAAAAGAAAAGAGAGTTTGAATAGAATTCAAAATGGTGTCATACTTGTGTATTTGTATTTTTATTAAAAATATATTACCCGTGTTTAAGGAAGATTAATATGTGATAAGAAAGAACTTGTGATGAGTGAGAGAAATTATAAAATGTTTAGAAGGGTAAAATAGTCATAAAATGTGGACACCAAAATGTCTTATCCCCATTATATTATACAGATTATAGATAGTAGAACAACAATTATGTATGTTAAATATAAATGTTTTAAAATAGTTTTTTTTAAGGTTATACGATTGATCTTATAGCAAAGTTCATATATGGGAAAATAGGGAAGGGAAATGTCATAAGTTCAAATTTCTTTTTTAATATAGTAGTTTTTCTTTTTATTTTTTAAATATGGTAGAATATATATTTTGAAAAGTGAATATCAAAAGAGAGAATTTTTTTTATTAATAACATAGATTATTATAATCTAGAGAAGTATTAAAAATTTTCTCTTAAATTTTAAGGAAAGTCTATCACAAGTGAGACTTACTAAAATTTGATGATTTTTAACTAATTATAATTCAATTTGAGAAAGAGTTTCCGTTCTCATGTAAGTTTTTTTCTGTGTGTGTGTGAAACTTCTCATGTAAGCGAATATGACCTTAATGGAAGTTATCAATTATGTTATTGTGTTTTCGGTGAATGAAGTTATCACCTTTTTTTTTTCTTCTTCTTAAATACTAGTCAATTTTGTTTCTTTTCCGTTGATTGTTTTTTCCTTGTCCTTTCTAGTTATAATGAAGAAAAGAGAAATTACCTATTTTATTTTTCTACGTTGTGCAAGTTATTAACAAATTAAAAAAATGTTTTTGATAAAATATATACCATTTTTATTCGTTTGATATAATAAAATACTTTTCTAATTAATGTTTCTTATTTTTCCTTTGACTCATTATTTAGTATATGAGATAAGATGAAAATATTATTTATAATTTTCTAATTATTTGGTTAAATATTATGTTAGTATGGCTAATAGAAAACTAAGTTCAGTTTAACAAAATAATAGTTAATAATAAATTTATATTAAAAATAAGCCATAAATAAATAAAAACTAAATAGAAAATAGGATGGACACTTTGTTATTGGCACAAGAGTGTAAGGCGTTAGAAGACATTTGTTGATCCAAGCCAAAGTGTTCACAGATACCTGATGAATGAAGCAACCTAAGATTTTTGGTGATTGACAAAAAGCTTGGGTGGCATAAGATTTATATCGAATTGTCCACAAATCTGTGGTGAATGACACAACAGTGAGAGCATCTGTTCCAATCTAAACCATCTATACGTCTATAAAAAGTGGGAAAATGTAAGATAGGAGACTGGTATATTGGAAGGGAGAGTTTGTTATAAGGTGATTAAAATAAGCGAGTCCATTTCTTAAAATATTTACCTGGATGAGTATGTTTTGTGAATATTTATGAAAGTGAGAGTTTGTTTTTGGGTTTGATTTGGTCAAAGTGACTTACGTTTTTACAGCCACATAGGATGTCTAGTCATGTAACTGCCAAGGGAGCATCCAGTCAACACCTTAAAATCGCAATTCGTATTTGTAGTTTAAGGGTCTGTGACAACACTTTCTAGGAAACTGGAATGACATGTTGGGAAACAATATTTGACCCCTTAAAATTGAAGGTTAAACCTGTGGTTTAAGGGTCCTGTCTTCTCAAATCCAGTTTTTTCAGAACACTCATGTATTGTCCAATAAGAGCTCAAGGTAGCCAAACATAAATTGCAATTCTCATTTATGGTTTAAGTGTGTCCTCCTAACTAGCCTTTCGAAGTGAGCAATGGGAGTACAAGATGTCAAACATAGACCACAATTACCATTTGTGGTTTATGCATCACGAGGTGGCCAGCTAGTGCACTCCAATGGGTCTGCCAAAAATTATTAAATATTAAGCCTATCAATAAAAAATATTTTATTATTATTTTTATATATAAAACATTAAAAAATTACATATGTATTTGTTTTTGGAGAGAAATACATATGAATAATATGACCTTATGTATTATTATTCATTTATTTAAAATAAAAAAATTAAGTGTCATTTATCATTGAGCAGGTTCCCAACACTTTAAAAAGGAAGACAAGAAAAAAAAAATAAAGACCCAGACAAAGATGGAGAGGAAGAAGAAAAGAATGATGCAGATTATATAGATTTAATTGAAGACAAATCTTCTCTAGACAATGACGAGGAACAACTTCAATTTGGTTGGGAATTACTTGAAAAACACTCAAAAAAGTAAAAGATCTTGGAAATTACTTCAAAGCCAAATACTTTTATTCATTGTTGATATATTATATCTCAATCTGTTTAAGAGAACAGTTGTAGAAAATATGTATGTTTGCATCCCTGTATAATTTCAGAAGATGATGGCAAGTAGAAAAACTTTAAACTATAGGCCTGACATGTGGTGTTAAGAGTCAAATATTGCTTCCCAATGCACTATACCAGTTCCCTAGAAAGTGCATTAACATAGACCTTTAAACTATATATACAAATTGCGGTTTTAAGGTGTTGATTGGTTGCTCTCAGGCATGGCAACAGGGCGGGGTGGGGATGGATATGACATTCTCATCCCCATCTCTGTTTCTAAAACTCATCTCCATCCCTGTCCCTATATTTGTTGGGTATGAGATTTATGTCCCCATCCTCGTCAGGTATAGGGTATACCCGTATCCGTTCCATACCTGCAAAAAAAAATTACAATAATATTTTAGTAGAAAATAATTTATTTAAATAAAATGATATTAATTCAAAAGTTATCTAGTAAATGCAAAGTTTGTAATTTATTAATTAAATATAAAACCTTTCTTCTTCTTTTTTAAGATAAATGAATATTTTAGTCATGGGAATGGGTACGGGTACGGGTGGGTATGTATATCCTCATCCGCAACTTAATAAATCGAGTACTCCCCATACCTATACCCGTACCCGGTCAAACTGGAAATTTCCCATCAACTTCAGGGCGGGTTCAGGGATTACCCATGGGTACGAGTTTATTTGTCATCCCTTGATAGCTACGTGGCTTGATATCCTAAGTCTCTATAAAAATGCAAGTCCTAGTTGTGGTTTGACAAGTCAAATCCAAAAACAAACTCATCTTGGTAACTATTCTCATAACATACTCATTCATGTAAATATTTTAAAAAATGAACTTATTTAGGTCAATCACCTTGTTATAATATCTATCTTTCGACCTTTTTCAATTCCTTAGTTATTCTTCAATTATACTAATAAAGGTATACATTTGATATAGGAGTTTGTGTAAGAAAATTTATACATCTTGTATTTTTTTCCTTTATTATATATATATATATATATATATATATATATATATATATATATATATATATATGGATAGAGAAAGATTCACTTACTCCAAGAGTGATTTTCCTTACTCTTCATCCTAACAATTCATTTTCTTGAAATCTAATTGTTAAAATTAATTGCTAATTATAACCGTTAAATTTCAATACAATGAATTGTAGGAGGAAGAGTAAGTCTCTTTTTTTTTCTAAGTCAAAAAGTTTATTTATAACCACTAGAAAACACAAGATGTATCTTCCCCACTCGGAAAAAATAATTTGAACCATAGACCCATAATTTATTTACAGCCATTCAATATATTAATAGACTAATATGAGGGATCCATCACCAGTTCAAGATGACAATAAGAAGTAAATTTAGATGTAAGACACTATTCCCGCGAATTTAATTGTACAACTTGTATAATTTCTTAAACATTAGTTCGTTGTATTTTATAAAGACACAATAACATTTTTGGCCTTTATAATTGTCAAATCCCCCTGAACCATACAAAGTGCCAAGCACTTTTAAGCTCCTTTGACCCATCGCTCAATCCCATGAATTGATAACAATGCTTCCTGACCTCAGCTATAGATGCCATAAACATTCCCACCAATAGCAAAGATCATGCCATACACAAAACATAAGGATGGTAAAAAACTTTGCACCAAAGATAAAACATGTAAAAATACCCACACGGATAATTTAAATGGGTATTCGTTATCTATGGATACAGGGTTTTTTCTACCCACTTCTTAACAGATACGAGTATCATAATACTCGTACTCATAGCTATCCGATACGTTAAAATACTACAATATTTAATTTGAAAAGAAAATATTTTTGTGAAATAAATAAACTTAAAATGTTAATAGTCAAATTTCATTGTTATCAATATTACTTTTTTTTATTAAAAGTTCGTAATAATTTGTATTAAATATTTTTTATATATTATAATAATATATTTTTAAATCCGTTTAATCTTATAGAAACAAGTATAATTTTATTTTTAAATTTTTTAACAAATAAATTATTTGTTGGATAAAGTTTCATATAAAAAATATATTTTTGAAAAAATTGTTTTTTAAAAATATTTGTGGGTACTCGCAGTATTCAAAAAACCTGCACAAGTATCCATCGGGTTTTAAGCGGATGGCAGACATAAGTGTTTTGTGGCAGGACGGGTAGTGGATTGGAACTACTCATACTTGTCCCGACCCATTGCCGCTCAAAACAATACATTACCATTCAAAGAAAGATACAAGCATGTTTCCTCTGCATCATAGAGAGTTTGCATATCTCCTCACCAAATCACCATGTTGGATAATTCTTCTTTTCAATAAATTGCGCCAAGTTAACAACCTATCCGCTTCCAACTGCCAAACCAGAAATTATACCTTTGATGAAATTCCTTTTACCCTTAACAACTTAAAAAAACAAAGTTTATTGTTGTGTTCCTTCCACCAGTGCTTTGTAAGTCAAAGAGATTATGTATTGACCTAACTCGTTCATATTCCAAACCCACCGATCAAGTACTTCTTCTCACACCGCAACTCTTCTTAAAATCTTGGTTAGCCCCTACAACATTTCTTCCTCTAAAACAAATAATTTTCTTTAAATAGTAAATTTCTTAAACTTAGTTTTGGAGTAATATACTTTTACTTGCCACAAGAAAAAAAGTAAATATAATCTGTGACATTATATATAATCATATATGATTATATGTTATTTGTAAGACTTGTATTTTTACTTTTGTAACAAAAAAAAAATTGTAACACTTGTCTTTTTATAATCAGTCATCAAACAATTGGAAACAATTAAAGAGAAAATTAAATTTAAATTTCGGTGGAGAATTTAATTAAAAATTAGTCGTTTCTTTTTGAATTTTCATAAAAGTTTTTAAAAATTAAAATTAAAAAGTGTTAGGAAAACTCTTTCTGAAAATTAATAAAATAAAAAATATAATAAGTGTATTGAAAAAATAAAAAAAATGGAAAATTATGGATACAGGGTAAAAATAGTTCTGCTAGAGCTGTCAAAATGGAATAGTCTGATTCATTAAGCCCGACACATCTTGACCCAATTAATAAACGGGTTGACTCAATTCAGTTCACTATTTTTTTATGGTTAAAAAAGTGAGTTCGGGCGGGTCCATCACAAGTTGATGGTTAAACGGGCCGACCACCAACCCACCAAAAATTAAAAAAATATGATTTTTAGAAACAAAATTTGACTATTTTAAAAATATTAAAATTTAAATAACTTATAATGCCATTAATTTTAAATTTCATGAGTTTAAAAATAAAACAAAATACTTAAATGATATTCTCCGTTAAAAATATGTATTTAGAATGTGTTAAATATTAATTTAAAAATATAAAATATTAATTAAAATGATACCAACAAACTAAAAAATATATTGTAATGAAACATAGGTAAAATAACTAACATAATAATGTAAAACTTAAAAATAAAATAAAAATATCATATTCACATAATAATAAAAATAAAATTTAAGTAGGTTGGTAGTTTGTCCATCACAAGTTCAACCCTGGTGAACCGGATTGTAAATGGATCAACTCGTATATTCAATATAATAAACTCGTTTTTTTAATTTTTTATCCTGGCTTAGCCCAAACTTGTGATGAATCAGCTCAATCACTTTGGGTTGGATTAAATCATAGGTCATGTAGAGAATTCATTTCCCACCTACTATAGTTTCAATTCCCATATATTGGTGGGTAAAATACTAATATACTTTCAATGATTTTACTCTCCGACAATGCATTGCCGAAGAGTAAAAAAATTTGTAATTTTTTTTTACTCTCCGGCAATGCACTGGCGGAGAGCAAAAACAATTGCAATTTTTTTTACTCTTTGGCGATGCATCGGCGAAGAGTAAAAAAATTACTCTCCAGCAGTGCATCGCTAGAGAATGAAGAAAAAATTGCAAATTCTTTTTACTCTCGGTAGTGCATTGCCTAAGACTAATTTTTTTTATGTCTTTTGTTGTTTATTTAAAAGGAAAATTAAAAAGTGTTTAATTAGTGTGAAATTGTCTCCCTTTGATTATTAATTTTGAGATTCAACTTTAAATACACAATTATTTAGTTTTAAATACACAATTATTTCAAATAAATACTATTATAACTTCTAAAAATACAAGTTTAAAGAAAAACTTAATTAGTAGTTAATAAATTTTTCATCTTTATAATTTATAATATATAAATATATTGAATATTTTCTTGAAAAAATTAATATATAAATATATTTAATATATCCTTGTTTAAGTGTGAAATTTATTTTAAAATTTGAAATAAATATTATTTTAAATAACTAAAAAAATTGAAATAAATATTGTTTTAATTTTCCTACAAATTATTTTTTCTTTTATTTGAATAACCACAAAAATTAAGGACATATAAATTTTTTTTCTTTTGTTTTTATTAATATGTTTTATCTGTCATTTTTATTTTATTTCAAAATTAATTTAGGATCTGTCCTTATTAAATATTAGTGGTTTATTATCTAATTCAATTTTTTACCATCATTTAAAAATATTTTTAAATTGTCAGTTTTTCAGTTTGGTGAGACTGAATGTAGATATCGATAAAAATAACAATAGATTAGATAAGATTCCTCGACAACTTCATTTTGAAATTAATTTTTAATAGATGATAATTGATATCCTAAATATCTATTACACTTAAATATCAAATATTTGACACCACGATGATATTTGTTATCAACTTTATAACTTCAACACATATTAACTATTAAAAACATATAAAGTTAGCTACGTCTTAACAAAGAAAAGAACTAAATTGTCAATTCTAAAACGTACTTGTCTCTGTTTATAAAACACAACAAATTAAATTACAGTTACTAAGAAACATTAGTTAATTTAATTTTAGTATTAATATTTTATTATGAATTAAAATAAAAATATTTAGGTCAAAAAATAATTAACGCAAAAAACAACAAAAATAAAATCTTAAGTTAAAATCTTTTTAAATATTTTCTGTTTTTTGTCTTCACAAAAAATAGTAGTAAAATACTTTTAGTTCTTAAAATTAAAAAATATTCTTTTTAGTCTTTAATTTACTTTTAGTCTTTTTTTTCGATTAATGCCGGTGATAGAGAACATGTTTTATACTCATGAATCACTCTCCTCTCAACCTTAACCCACTTAATCTTTAATTTAATTGAATTTTATATAGAGCACAATCAAATACACTAGAACTCATAAACGGACAATACTAATATAAAAAAAATTAATTTCAAAAACTAAAAAAATACTTTTGAATTTCAAGGACTAAAAGTGATTTTTTTGTGAAACTTTAGAGACAAAAAATTTACTTAAGTCAAAAATATATTTAGTTAAAAATTAGAAAACATTTTTTTAAAAACATTTCATAATTATAATAAAAGTTAATAATAGTGTTAAGTTGTAATTATAAATTATATATATTTTTAAGAAAATTGATATTAAATTTAAAAATTTTATTTTTTAAAAATAAAATATAACAAGTGAAAAAATATTTTGAAATGTTAAAAATTTAAAAATAAAATTTGTTTTCAAAAGGTGAAAATAAAAATAAAAACACAACATTTTCTAAATGACCCATTATAAAAGGAAACAAAACATTTCTTTACCATCTCATAAATAAAAAACTTAAAACATAATACATTCATTATAATTATAAATTATAAATTATACTTGGTGAGTATTCCTCCATGCACTGAACACACCACAACCACACGTAACGTGGGTCCCACAAAAAATCAAATATTTTTAACCTCAAATAGCAGCCAGCCACGTGTCCCAGATATAATCCTCAGCTTCGCACAAAATATCTGCTCCCCCATTCCAAAAGTGCCACATTCACTTTCTTTGCCACGTCACGGCTAACATGCCACGTGTCCCCATCACACACAGTTGCTCCTCCTCCACCGTCGATCTCACCGTTGATTTTTGCACGCTTAAAATTGTGGACGCTGAATTTTTGGTCTCTCGCGTTTCACAGAACCACAACCTCGACGCTTTCGCGTAGATTCGTGTTGGTCGAAAAAATCTAAGTGGTTTCTGTGACTTGGTTCGGTTCAGACATTGCAGTTCAAGGTTCGAGTAATGTTACTTACTACTGCACTTCATTTTTTTTTTCAGCATTATACTTTTCTGTTTGTTAATTGGTACGTAACTATGTCATAATGTATTGTAGAATTGAACTCTGGTTTTGGTTACAATTTTTTTTATTTGATATCTTACACGTATTCTCAAACCAAAGATTGTTTCCGTGTTCACGTGGATCAACTCACACAAATTGTTGTTGTTCCAATTTAATTAGTGGTCTTGAGTTTCACTATCCAAGTTATGTACTTTGATTAAATACTTAAATGGAAAGTTTGCCTTATGCAATATTATAAAAAAGTTTGAACAGGATTGAATCCAATATCACTGATCTATAAAAAGAAACTGAAAAATTGTTTTTGTTTTAAAAAAGATTTGTAAGTTAATGGAAATTTTGTGAGATGTTTTTGATTCTTATGGATAGAAAAAAATAAGATGGAAAGATTGTTTACTAGTATGGTTGGTCTAGTGGTGGAAGTTGGAGTCATATGCACAAGGTTTTAGCTTGGATCCTAGGTGTCGCCATTGTATTCTGATGATAAAGCAATTGCTTTTTTAATTGGTTTTAGAAAGCATTAGATTGCGTTATTGGAAATTTGGAATTGTGTACCATGCGAGTATGTTGATATTATAAGATTGTTGATTTCTTATAAAGTAATGGATGCTATTTTGAAATAGGTGTGTATCTATTGAAACAATCTTACTAGCATAACATTGGTATCTGAATAATCAGTTTTTTTTTTCTTTTTTTTTTCTATCAGCAAAGTTATTAGTTTTTTTAGTTTTGGTTAAAAAATTTGAATTCATGATCTCTTCTCTCTTCTTCCTCCAATTACCTTTGCCAATCTTATAACTTTTTATAATGTCTGGCAAAACAATATGATGGTTTTTCATTGTATTATTCTTTTGGGTATTGATATTGATGGCATTTATGGTTAATAAGATGTTATGCACTTTTGTTATTAGCACATGACACATGTGATTGATATTGAATTGTGCTGCTATTGTAGGATCTCTGCATTGAAAATTTGTTTGATTTTTTATGTTCTAAACACGGCTTAGGAAACCTGGCATGGGAGTTGTTACTGTTTCTACCTCAGCTGCTAGGACTATACTAAGATTGAATACAAAGTTGATCAGTCATAAGCAGGCACAAAAAGGATCCTTGATTGTTGCTTTTAAAGGAAATAAATCGAATAAAACAGTGTTGGTTTCACTTCAAGAACAAATTCCTCTACCTGTAGAAACAGCAAAGAAACAGCAGAAAAGGGTAGGGAAGACTAATGAGTCACTGAAGAGAGTGAGAGCTGTTGCTACTGATGAAACCTCTCCATTAACCTTGGATGTGGACTACAATGAAGCTGCAGCGAAACTTGAAAATATATATAAACTCAGCACTGTATCTGATACTTGTAATGTGGAAGATGTAGATAGTAGAATCGAGAGACTCTTGCGAAGGAAGAAGGTCGGTGATGAACATGATGATGGAAATTGTGATAATGTAGTTAGAAACCAGAATAGGAAGGCCAAACGATTGAGTCTTGATAAGAGGATTGCATTGAAAAATAATGCAAAGGAGGAGGCGATTGTTCAAAATCAAAAGAAAAGAAATGTTAAGAATAATAGAGTAGAGAATATTGATGTGCTTATCAGGGAATATTCAGCATCGACTGATTTAGTTAGCACGGATTGGAAGAAAATGAAAATTCCGCCAGTTCTTCCTTCTTCAGAACATGCAAGATTGTTTAAGTTGATGCAACCTATGAAGGTGAATTTCTTTCACTGTTTTGGTCACCAATGTACTGTGTTTTCTGATTTTCTTTTCTTAAAATAGAAGTGCATCTCCTTTGATTGCTGAATGTCAATTCAAGTCAAAAAGCTTTAGCAGGAAAACAATGGCTTTGAACCGATTATCTTTGGTCCACTTTGTGTCAAAGTCATTTGGGCTTAAAGGGTGAAGAATGCAGAGGTTATTTTTAACTGTATGGAAATTTAATTAAGAGAATGAGTTGGGTTGAGCATACAGTCATGAAAACTTTTGATGTCAAGGAACCTTTAAATTTAGTAGTTTAAGTTGGTGGGTGAAAATCCATGAATTTCTGATTTTAGGCCATAACTGTTATTGTTCAGGCACTATTACAAGTTAAAGAAGATTTACAGGCGGTAGGGAAAGAAGTTACAGATGGTGAACTGGCTGATGCAACAGACATAAGCACTGTTCAAGTAAGAAAAGCTATAGAGGTTGGTCGAGCTGCGAGAAACAAGCTCATAAAGGTAACACAAGATGTTTAACTCTTCTTTTAGTTGGCTAATAAGAACCCTTTGAAGATCAATGATATATTAAACCTCCATCGTTTTACTTCTCTCTCTATGTCTCTTTACAGATGAATGGTCTAATTGTTGATGTGTTTGTTGCCATATTTTGGAATGAGTAAGACTTAATTGAGATTAATAAATCATGGTGATGTCTATTGCAGCACAATCTCCGGCTTGTATTGTTCGTGATTAACAAATATTTTCAAGATTTTGCTACTGGTCCAAGGTTTCAAGATCTTTGTCAGGCAGGAGTTAAGGGACTTATCACAGCAATTGATCGTTTTGAGCCAAAAAGGAGACTTCAGCTATCTACATACGGTCTATTTTGGATAAGACATTCTATTGTTCGCTCCATAACCCTCTCAAGCTTCACTCGTGTTCCTTTTGGACTTGAAAGGGTATGCATTTTCCTTATCCTTGCATTACAATTAATGTTTGAGTTTAAGTAACAAATGGATAAATTGCTTTTATTACTAATTTTAGATTTTTGATAAGCAGCATATTTTATTACATACGGCCAGAATCATATGGCAGTTTCAAATTGAAACTGCGAATTGACCTGTTTGTTGTGGTTTAAAGTTGAAAGAAGGAAAGATGCAGGATTGTTTCTTTGGACCAGTGTTGTTAAATAACTGTTACGGCTGAGCAATAGCTGCATGGTGAATTTTTTGTCAACTGCTATACACAATTTGTCAAGGGATGTCCGCATGCATGGCAGTGCCATTGCATGGTAAAATTTTTGCCAACTGCCATAGTCAATTTGTGAAGGAATGTCTGCTGTGGTGATGCCATAGCATGTTTTATGGCAGAATTTTGGCCTTGTGCCATCTGCCATTGACAATAATACCATAGACACTAGATTTGGAAGGGATTTTTTTATAAATAAAAGAGTATAGAAAAGTTTATTGTGTTTGACATTATCTAATTTTTCCAAAGATATTCAAAGAAAATATGTATGTTAAGAAATTCTTTATAGACCTAGTTAAATTATTAGACCTAGCCTTGATAGCAGCCGTTTAGTAACACATCTCACATTCATTTTGAACAGGTTAGAGTAGACATCCAAAGAACAAAACTTGAGTTAACATTTGAGCTCCAGAGGTTACCAACGGAAGCAGAGATAGTAGAAAGAATTGGGATCACCCCTGAAAGATATCATGAAGTAATGAAGGCTTCAAAACCCATTATATCCCTTCATTCAAGACATATAACCACGCAAGAGGAGTTTATTAATGGGGTTACTGATCTTGATGGTGTTAATGGTGATAATAAGAGGCAGCTTGCAGTTCTAAGACTTGCTCTTGATGATGTGGTAATTACTCAACTCTTTCACACTGTCCTTTTGATGACAAGTGAAGTTTGATTAATAAACTTCTAAAAGTTTGTGAAACTTTGATAAATGTTAGTTATTTGCTGCTTGCTATACCTTTAAATAAGTGTGGTGATCAGTGATCACATTCTTGCCAACCACAAATCTTGTTTCCTTTGTCCTTTTTGTGCCCGTTCTTGATGTAGTAATTTTTGCCTGTACCATAACTTATGCATAGGTTGATATATATTAATTAAACTAATAATTAGAAAACACAACAAAGACCTTGCTAAATTTTAAGAAATTAAACTTCCCTTCCTTGAGAGCTGGAGAGTTAAATATGTTACACTTAAATTCGTTTTTATTGTAGGTGAGTTTCTTGAGGATAATTTTGTATCTAGATGAGTTTTTGGACAATATCATCAACAAGTTTTGAATTTCTACTATCAAATTTGAAACAGTAGATGTTGTAAGAAAAGATTGAGTGTAGTTCTAAAGCTTAAGGTATAGGTGTTTAAACTTTATTCATCTTCTATAGTCCTAGAAACAATGATATGATGTTTAAAATTAACTGTTTGTCATATTCAAGGTTGTAACAACTATAAAGCCTTATCTCTCTAGGTGAGATTGGATATACGGAGCATATAACGTCATTTGACACAATCAAAACCTAAAGGTTTAGGAATTAGGAATATTACTATGAAATCTTCCTTGACGACTTTCTTTGAAGTTCTTTTTGGTCCCTCTCTTGTCCTATATATAGGGTAAAAAATCATGCAATCTACTCTCCTAATTGGTGTCTTTTCATGACTTTTTTTTTTTTATAGGCCAAAAATTTTATTCAAAGAAAACAAAAAGTGAAACACAAGCATAAGAAATGTTTGTTCCACCCGTTTACAAAAGTTAGGTCCTCCAGCAACCAAAAGATATAGAAAAAAAAAACATTAAATACAGTAGGCGGGATTCAAAACTCTACTTAAAAATCAATTCAATAATCTTGCTGCGACACACCATTTTCAGTGATCAATTGAACTGTTTGGATTACAATTTGTTTCTCAATCTTGTGACCTTTGAAGATGTCTAAATGAGCTTAATCAATTTTTTTCCCAATCCATGCTACATCAATCTTTTTTCATATATAATCATTCTATATATATGGTCTTTTCTTGCATATTCACATGTCCATTTTAACATTCTTTTCTCTACTACCATCTTTCTCTCATATCCTTTAATGTCCAACATTCACTACATACAGTTTATTTAGACTATAATATTGTGTTAAAAGCTTGTCTTTTAAGTTTGTAGATATTTTTCCATCACAAATAACTCTTAATGCCTTTTTAGTCCTTCCATATTAGTACCTGATACCTGTCTATCATTGAAAAACTTATAATCATAATTCCTTCATCTCTTTTTTATAGTGTTTTGTTACCAAAACTTTCTTTTCTTCGTTCGTAATACATCTTACTTGATTCGAATCTTTTGTCCTCTTTTCTCTATTTTTGGTAAGCTTATATACCATTATCCATTCTGCAATGTCCTGGTAAAATTCTTCAAAGACTTTAGATTGTTCTTCACTCATAGCCCTTCTTGTCCCATACGTAGCATTCCAATATCTTGTCCAGTATTTAGCGTTATTATTACATCATGCAAGAGTTTAAATCACTCTTTTGTTTATCACTGTTAAGAGGTTCCTTTACAACTTATAAGGCATATTGCTAAGGCATAAGTTTCAGCACCATTATGTAATTTAAGTATATTTCAAGAATAAGAAATTTAATTCTTTCATATAATTTTATTTTTTTCCTAAGTTTGATAAATTACTCTTATCAGCACTGTTACACAAGAATTGTCATCATTGGTGAGAGCCATGACTAAGAGACATCTCTTGTCTGGATGACCTTTCCCATACATAAAATAAGGTCTTTCCTAATTTCACATAACAAATGTTGGAGATTAGTTTGTTAATCTTTTATTAGTAGCACGAATTCGAATTAACGACCTTTTTCTTTTTTCTTTCTCCTTTTTCCTTTAACCTTCAAGCCAAACCTTATAACTCTTAGGTCCAACAAGTTAGTGTATGTTTGGTTACCAATTTAAAATCACATACAATGAAAGAACATGCTTCTGATTCAAAAAAGGCAAAAGCTTGTGAGTGTAGTTTTTCTTCGACCTTGTTGCATTGACAACTAGACTAATTTTTAAACACCCTTACCCCCGTTTGGTTGAGAAGAAAGTAGAAAAGAAAAAGTTGCATATGCTGGAGAATGAGACAAAAATTGTAATTTTTAATTTATTAGCAAAGTGACAAAGAGAGTGTATCAATTTTGCTGGTCACACGTGTTTAACTTTCCATTAGAAAAAGATATGAAAAGAAAAAAAGTAAAAAAAAAAAAACTTTTCCAAAGTTATCTGTGTTTATAAAAGAGAAGTCATAAATATACAGATAATTTTATAAGAGTTTAATTGGTTTAATCATGACTTTTATGTGACTTTTAAAATAGTAATGAGTGAACTCAACAAATTTACCATGAACGAAGGGTTGTGATTGAAATTTTTGCACTGATAATGTATACCAATTAAACTTATTTTATAATTGTAATTTAATTTATAATTTTCCATCTTTTCATATTGTTTTTTACACAACAAAACTATTTCATTTTGCACTCTATTTTATCTCTCTTTCTTTCTTTCTTTTTCTTTATACTTTTTTTCCTTTCCTTTCCTTGCAACCGGAAAGAGTCTTTGATCTCTCTAGAACCACAACATCATATTGACATTGTCATCTCTTGGAATGTTATTTTGTAGCTTGATTCCTTGAAGCCAAAGGAGAGCCTAGTGATCAGACAGAGATATGGACTTGATGGCAAGGGTGACAGAACATTGGGAGAAATAGCAGGAAACTTAAACATTTCTAGAGAAATGGTTCGGAAGCATGAAGTTAAGGCTCTCATGAAGCTTAAGCACCCAGCTAGGTTGGACTATCTTCGTCGTTATGTTGTATAAATTAACAAAATTTGTATATATATGCTTCCATTGCTGTCATGATGATAGTCCCACTTTGCCTATAGCCATGATTTTATATAGTGATTATTTTAAGCATACAAAATCATAATCATTGGTCATGTAATTTGTATATGGAGTTATTGATCATAAGAAATAACAACCTAATACATGTTACATGTAATAATGGTTTTGTGGTTATGAAATTACATTCAAATTATACTGTATCTGCTGGACTTCTTTCTTGTCTTTGTATTATGGCCTTGGTTAACCCTTACAAAACAATAAGGCTTAATTACCTTTTATGTTTCATTTTTTTTTTAATGTTGAATTTTGTTCCTCTCAAATTTTTAGATTAAATTTCGTTCCACAATTTATAGTTCTAATGTTATTTTCAATGTCATCTTTTTTGTTAAATTAAAATTAACACGGTAGTATTATTAATGTTTATTATTAATATTAATCTAAAAATAACAATAGATGAAATTATGAGATAAATTTGTTTCACAATTATTTAAATATTTCAATATCATCCTTTCTATCAAATTAAAATACATGGTAATATTATTAATGTTTACGATTAACATTAATCTAAAAATAATAGTAGGATGAAATTGTGAAATAAAATTTAAAGGGATTATATTGAATTATTTAAAAAAATTGGGTGAGATAAAATTGAATTTAAAAATAATAATAGGGTGAGATTTAAGTTATTTAAAAATTATGGGACGGAATTAAACATTTAAGAAAATTGTGGGACGAAAAAGATAATTATGCCAAACAATAAAGTGAAATGCATCAAGATTTTTTTCAAAAGTTAAATTTATGTAATTTAGTTTTTAAAAGAAATTAAATGAGTTTTTATAGGAGTTAGTATAAGTTGATTTTAATCTATAAAATTTTAATTCATGATAATTAATACTTATGAATAAATTTATCAGAATAAGATTTATGTGTAATATGGTGAAAGCAGGCAGTAACTTGGAAAAAATATTATGATTCAAGTCAAAATCCTGTGGGTTAGTTATGGTTAACACTTTTATGGATTGAAATAGTAAAATATTACATTTCACAATATTCATTCTGAACTCTAAACAAATACCTGAAATACTTTTTTAAAATGTAAAAAAATATTCAAATTATATTCTGGAATACTCATTCTAAAATATAAAAAAAAAATACATTTCAAAATAAATTTTAGAACATCCATTTTGGAATGTAAAAATTCATTAAAAATGGTATAGAAATTTTATAAAATGACAAAAGATGTATAGGAAGCAAAGTGACTGAGTGTAGTAAGCAAAATATTTTTATATTATTATTATCTGACTCTATTCTTCTCCATTATTTTGGGCCTAGCCCAGTTATTTCCAAACTGATCTTCAACTATAGGAATATGTGTATACTGGTGTTAAATTACTCTAAAATTCTCAATTTAGATGACATTACTCAAGCATTCTTTTACCCTTCATTTGCTATTCGAATCCCTTTAGCCTTTAATTTTTTTTTGCAAAATCCTAAAATACCTTTATCTTTTTTTATCCTAAGTTTTTTTCACAGAGTATCACATAGTTGTATACGCACCTCTACCCACCTCTTTAAAAGAATATCTTGCCTTCTCTATTTCGCGCTCTCACCCTTTTTAAACATATATATTTTTACATCTCCATTTTAGAAACTTCCTCTACCATGTCTCCTCACCTATAAGACAAAAAAACATATAATTT
Source organism: Psophocarpus tetragonolobus (assembly GCA_037954015.1). NCBI lineage: Eukaryota > Viridiplantae > Streptophyta > Magnoliopsida > Fabales > Fabaceae > Psophocarpus > Psophocarpus tetragonolobus. Next base: position 27,870,518 of record CM075695.1, on the reverse strand, counting down.
TTTTTTAAAATTCACATAAATAATTTTAGATCATGTGATCCTAAATACAAAAGTGGACTTGGCAATTGTATTTTAGAGACAAGATGATCCATAATTATAACAAATTTGTATTTCATATTTATTCATCTGGAACTGTGCACAAGTTGTATTTTAAATCAACTCATCCAGAACATTAATTTTTTTGTGATTTAAATTGGTTGATCTAGACTACTGCAAACCAATTTTGAATATCAAGAAAGGACGCACCAAGAACATTACAAATCAATCATAATCAATAAGAAACACTAAGAAAGTCGCACTTGAACAAAAATTTGTTTTTCCTTTCGAAATAACGCATAAATCAACTAATAATATACTAAACATTCATAGAAATATACAATTATTAGATATATACAATAGAGCATAATGTCGTAGTTGATATTTGACACAGAAGAGAAGCAATTGAATAAGATCATGTATATACATAGCAACACAGTAAAAAAAAATTCCAAATTTAAAAATCAAATGGTACATTGGATTTTTCTAAAATATTATAAATTTGATGGGTGCAAATAGTAAATAAGGGAATTATAAAAGAAACAGGCCCATTATTCAATGCTCTCCTGTAATCTACTATTCTTGTGCAAGTCTTGTACAATTCCTAGAGAAGAAACATTTTCCTAAAAAATATAAAAATAAAAATTAAGATTTAAAATAAAGAAAAGTAAACTACATATGTTACACTTAGCATTTGTCTGCTTAAATTTGGCTGGCACAGACAGCATTTTCGAAAACCAAGATTCTACCTTTTTTTTTTGTTTTTTGGTAAATTCTACTGTGTCTTTATAATTGGAATTAGTTCTATACCTAAAAAACAATTTATATAATAGCAATAATAATATTTAAATATAAGAATCCATATAAAAACCTTAACTATTTTTTATTATCATATTACCTGTGGTATATAAAGTATCAGTTTTATGTAATTTTTTAAATATTTTGTTTATGTAAGTTTTAATTCATCTTAAAATGCATGCATTATAATATAAATAATGAAAAATCTAATTATTTAAAATTCTACTCAAATGAAATTCTAATAATTTTTAAAATTATTTAAAAACTGAAGAAAGTGTTCTTTTAATAGGAAAAATAACAATCATATATGACCCAAATTTTCAAAACCAAGGTTTTATTTGTTTTTGGTATATTAAAAACCCTTCTATTTGATATCTTATGAGAGATTTTTTTTATAAGACAAATCAATTTTATAAAATAATCAAGAAAGTTAGAAGATATGTTTTCTTGGTGAAACATAATGTTTAAACACATAAATAATCATATATACTTGATTGGAACAATAGTCAAACAAAGATTCAAAACAAAATTAAACTCAGGTAGATGGATTTATAATTCATTTTACGAAAGCCTAGTCTATTAACTTGGCTGTCATACATGACTTTCACGAACTCAGATGCGTAGCAAGAATAATTAGATGTACATGAAAAACTTTTTCATTAAAAATCAAATTATTGCTAACCTTCAATGAGAGACAAAAATAGAAGAAAAAGAAAAACAATGATATTTAAAATTATTTTAAATATCCTATCAACGTGATTTATTTTTTCTCTAATTAGGTATTGAATTTTTTTTTAAAAAGTAGGTGTCGTGTTGGATAGTGTTTTCAATATTCAAGTATATTTTTCTAAAAAACAAATTGTATGTAAAACATGTGATCTAATTTGATAAGATGGAGAGTAGAAAGAAATAATATACGTAGATATATTTATAATATTTGGATGTGATGTATCATTACTATTTTTTTTTTTGTTAAGTTTGTAAGTTCTCATTATTTGGTAATTCCCTCTTATAAAAGTATGATGAATTGAATAGAAGAAGTTGACTTTCCTTAATTCACTTTTGTCTTCTTTAAATCACTTTGCTCTAGTCATGATGACTCTTCATTCCTAGTACGTAACCAGGAAGGAAAAAAAAAAGCAATTATTTTATTGTTTGAGTTGGAGAATGACATAAAGCCATGCAAGCTTAAAGCTTTGTTAGTGGAAGTAAGATTAGAAACAGGGAAATATAAAAAGATTAATGACATGTTTAGGTAAGTTTTTTTATAAATACTTTTAAAAATATAAAAAAATTAAATAAGTTTTTTTATAATTTTTTTTAAAAAGTGAGACTATTAAAAATTAATTTTAATAAATATAAAAGTTATCTCACATAATTTTTTAAAAAATGTAAAACTTTTAGAAATAGTACATAATTTTTTATTTCAATTTTAAATATGGTTTTGGTGCTTATATTAAAGTCGATTTGTTTGTCGGGTTCATGCATGCTTGCCACTTGTATATGTCTACGATCGATCAATATACGATTAACCATTCATTTTATATATAAAATATAAAATTATGAAGTTTATTAATGGATATTACATGTGATTAGTATTTGAGAAAAAAACACACTTGAATGTTCTGGATGGAACTAGAAAAAAAAAATTTGTTATGGGAGGAATATTTATAGCATGATAACCATAACTTTTGTTATTAATTAATAATTAGGTTTAAATATGTTTTGATATATTAGCGACTCATTACATAACAAAAAATATTATTTCATTTTTTCCCTAAAACACTTTAATTTTCTTTAAAATTTATTTAAATAATGACACTTTAAAAATAAAATTTTATTAAAGACTCGTTACAAAGCAAAAAAAAAAAAAAAAAAGGAACTGAGCGCAAAACTATAATTAATATATAAGTATATTGAAGCTAATAATTATTTAAATTTTAATTAATGAAAACTAAAAAATAATATATCATGCAAAAACAGACATATACCCAAAAAAGGAAATCGCATACAATTGTTTATTTTTTAGTTCAGATGATAATTCTAAATAATATTATAAAAATTGTTAAGTTGTTGTTACGTATCAATTGAATAGTATTTTATGTAATGTTTTTAGATATATAATCACATAGCACAATATATTTTATTATTTTTATTTTCTTTAAATTAAATTATAGTTACTCATGAGTTTAAATATTTTTAAATTTAAAAATTCTGTACATAACTACTTAATTATTATTTTTGAAAATATTAATTTCATTAACTAACTTTTAATAACAAATTAAAAAAATTTAAACTCTGATAGTTTACTAAGAAGTTACATATAATGTTTTGGTACTTTCATCTACTTTAAATGTTAAATCGTGGTGTTTATTAAAACTATGTAATAAAATTAAACAATAATAAATATAATACTTAAACTTGAGAAAAGTAATAATCCATTGAAAGAAAGAGAGTTGATATATATTACATGAATGATTATTATTATTCAACAATGTATACGATTCTTTAAGATTAAATTACATTAACACTCTTAAGATCTACATTAATTATACATGCATTTATCACTCTTTTAGTAATCACAAAACTTTCTAACTTTTGTAATTAGGTAATATGTTTGATAGTACTAATCTTTGGAGATACCCCTTATATTTTTAACATATTATATGAACACCCTTTTTATTTTTTAAATATTACATAACATTCTTTATGTTTTCCAAAATTCACACATGTACCCTTGGGGTGTAGTTATTAAATGGTTAAAAAAAAGTTAGGAATATTTGTGATTGTTAAAAAGAAAAAGGTGTGGATGTGTCATTAGTACAAATATCAAAGTGTTGATATAAGTATTTAAAAGAAAACCTTACTTCACTATGTGTTTTACAATTTTAAAAATTATTGAATTTGTGTCCAACTATTCTTAAATTGGTATGAATTGTTAAATGATAAATATACATGACAATAACTTAATGACATAACGTATTCTATTTTTTTATGTAAATGTGATTTAATTAATCAAAAATAACTTTCAATTATACATATTTAATTCATAAAATTAAGATTTATCATGTCATTAAATTATTGTTATAGGTAATGTTTATTCTTGAACAGTCACGTTAATTTAACAAAAGTCGAGCAAAAATTTAATAATTTTAAATATTGAGACACAATGTCAAAATTAAAAAAAAAATAGAGACCCAAGTATAATTAAAAAAAAAGAAAAAAAGAAAAAGAAAAAGTGTACTTTGCCTTTTTACCTATATATAGTTGGTAGTAGGTATAAAAAAATTGGGCGTGGCTATATACAGCAAAGTGCTTGATATTTTCATAGGCATATTGCTTGCCGTGAAAATTGCTCATAGTTGTAATGCAACTTGGCTTATCACATTTTAAGAATCTTATTCGTTTGTCTTTGAGGACAAACCATTTAGCCTATTTTTTAAACCTTTAAATTTAAACCATTGAGTTACTATGACGAGATCAATATCCAATCTATAGCAATGTAATTTCCATATAATGACATGATGATATACGTAAACCTTGATTGTGACATTATTGTATATATCAATCTTTTTGTTTATAACACGAATAAAAAAGTACTATTATTAACTAATTTACTTGCTTTATTATTATATGGTGCTAAGATATAATTCCTCTTACTTTTTTATATATGATGCCATATATACAAAGGCAAAGAGTATCTATAACTCGTTTGGTATTTAATAATTAAATAAATTTTTAAGTTATTAAAATAAGATAATTGAAAGAAAAAATTATAAAAATTTGAGTTATTTATAAAAATTGATCGTGTGAGTAAAACTCGTAAAAAAACAGTGAGTTACTTATGAGTGATATGGTGTGGTGAGATCTATTTAAAGTAAATTAAGAACTTTGATGATCGGTTCGTTGTAAACATCAGCGTTGGAGATACTCCAAAAATAAGAGGTTGAGAAGATATATATTCCACTAAAAATGACTAGGTTATTTAGTGAGGAGACTTAGGAGTTGTTTAGTTAAAGTGTTTATTAGGAAAATTGAAAAAATTATTTCAGGAATACAAGAGAAAGTAAAAAACATGTTCTAAGATCCAATTTTCAAATAAAATTGTTGGAAAGCGAAAAACGAGTTTTCTAGATTTGGAAAACTAGAAAACACATGTTCATCTTCATGCCACATTGAGTTTTCTTTTCCCTTATGTTGCATCCACCTCCATCTCTCACGATCCATAGTCCTTCTACATCTTTCACCCTAACTTACATCACCACTCGTCGTCACCACTCCTATCTCTCACACTTCTTCCGTGTCTCGTGGTTTAACCTCTGTAATCTCTCACACTCCTTCCATGTCCCATTCCAACCTCCCCTACTTCTTTGTACATTACTACTGCTATCTCTCACACTTCTTATGCACCTCTTACTATAACCTTTTGTCACATTTCTATCGTCATCTCTCACACTTCTTTCACACCTCACTCTTACCTTCGCCGACCTCTTTGCAGCCTCTACCACCATCTCTCACTATCCTTCCGTGCCTCCTACTTTGACTCCTGCCACTTCTTCATCATCGTCATTGTCATCTTCCAAACTCCTTTACCTTCTACTCCGACCTTCACAACCTTTCTCCTGTCTCTGTCATCACCACCACTACCATTTTGTCACCGTTACTGTCCTTTCTTTGTTGGAGAATAAAAATTTTTAAAAACTGAATGTATTTAAACATTTTTTTCTACATTTTTATACTTTCTAAGAAATAGAAAAATTGAAAAAATGGTTAAAAACTATTATAAGAAAACAAGAAAATGGTTAAAAACTATTATAAGAAAACAAGAAAACTTTAAAAAAGATATATATTTTGGAGTAATATACCATAAGTAATAAGAGAAATATAAATTGTGAAATTGAATGGTCTTTTATAACTCAAAGGTGGAGAAGAAGCTATCTTGTCTATCACTTCAAAATTCATGTCTCTAGTTAGGATCGATGATGGGTTATCACGATTTAAATAAAATATACATTTTTTATTGGTGGCATAAATATATAATATATAGAGTTTAAAAGTTATATATTACAACATAAAATAGGTTTTCATTGTTATATCAAATATAATCTATCGTGTTTATAATTTTTAAAATATTTATTCATAAAATTAATAAATTTATCATGTATAATATATTATAATTGAATAATATTAAAAAATTATTTATCCTATCAATGCCATATTTTTCTCTAATATATTATGTCTTCACATTATAATAAAGCTAAGATGTATGTTTCACAGTTTAGAGAAGTAGAAAATAAGAGAAAATAAATTAGGAATTATTATAAAGATACATTTTTATTCGCCTACTTTTAACGGCAATGTTCCTAACAACAATTTAAAAATATTACTACGATCAATGTGTCTCAAATATTTTTTGCTTTCATTCAATCACGATTTTGTCATAAAAAAATTATTCGATCCTAACAATTCTTATATTAAATATGTAATAGGGTGAGAAATCACTCAAAAGGAAGGTGCAACATAGAATAATAAATGGGACACAAACAAAGGCAAATAAGAAGATATTCAATAGGCATGAAAGCTTTGAAACACTAGGATAGATCTAGTAGTAGTTGAGGTAAGCAGAATAATATATTAATATGTATAAGCTTTTATATTCAAATTTTGATAATGTCATTGTATTAAAAAAATAATACGTAGGAATGCTTTGTGACTTGGTCACTTGTTAAATCAAGGGGTGAAAAGGAAAAATTATTAATTATATATTGCATTCTCTTAATCATGGGGCTTATATTATAGGTTCAGAAGCTCCATAGCTCCTCGATCATGTACACTTTAGGCTATGATTGAAAATAATGGCTGAAAATATAGTTGGTTACTTTGTTAAAATATTTTATTAAATTATAAGTGCTTATCAAAGTTATCTGTTGAAGTATATTTAAAAATGTAAAATAATAATAGAAAAAGAAAAACCCTATTTAGTACGAACAAGTATATGCATATTTTAAAACGAAACATTGATTTTATCTCTAAATTGATTTACATATTTTATTGATAACTATTAAGAAAATGATTGGTCCTATTTAAATTTCGTATGATTCGTGCAGTTATTTTCATACCAATATATTGAAAGAAAAATATAACAAGTAAGGTTAACTTTCTAGATATCCTGGCTTTATAGACAAACGACAATGAACATAAAAAGTTAAAAAGTTAGAAATTAACATTTAAAAAATATATTATTAATTTTAAGTTACGTCCAATATTATAAACTAATAAAAAAAGTTAGTCAAATAGGTAAAAAGCGTAGAAGTTTGGTGAAGTGGCTTCTGAACCATAGTCATAGGGTTAAATATGTTTTGTTTTAAAATACTTTATAAAGTGGTTTAGATATATTCAAAACAAAATGAAAAATTTATTAAGAACTTAATAAAAATAAAAAATTTATTAAAAATATAATATAAAATTTACTAATATAAAAAACACCTAAAACATATTTAAGATAAGCCAAATTCCAAAACTATAAATTTAGTTAAATTCCTTTAATTACCAAATTCACTATTTATTTATTTACACTTATATATTATATTTGGATTTAAATAATAAATGTATTATATTTGGATTTAAATAAGTTTTTTATTTATAAAGTTTCACCAAAAATCATTTCTAGACCTTAAAATTTAAAAATATTTTTTTTTTAGTTTCTAATTCATTTTTAATCATTCTTTTTCAGTTAACACCGTTAAAAAATTAGTAACATAAAACATATTTTTGTACTCATAAATTATTTTTCTTCTCAACTCGACTTCTTAATCTTCAATTTTACATCTGACATAACTAAATACACCAAAACTTGTAAACGAATGTTAATAAAAAACTAATTAATTTTAAGGATTAAAAAAATATTTTTAAATTTCTAAAAAGTTATTTTTTGTGAAAGTTTAAAAAAAAATTATGTAAATCATATTTTGGTAATGTAAAACAGCTATGAGAATAATGATTATCATTAGGAAAACAAGAGAAATAAAAAATGAAGAACAATTGAAAAGTCAAAATTGAACTTCTGCATTTACAGAGATTTGCTTTAGCTAAAATATATTATATCCAAATGAGTAATGAACGTACATATGCATTAATGCAAAAGAGATGAGCGTGGGTTTTAAATTTTAATAAAATATTATATTTAATAAAGTTCACTCCTTAGAAACGTATGTTACTTTACTTTATTTATTCTTCTATAGTATATTACTATCTAAAAAATATTTAATGTTAAAATTACTTTAATATATTTTTGGAATGATTATCAATATCATAGTTGGCTTGGAATTTAATCACATTTAACATTCTTTATCTTAAGAGTGTATAATGTGAAAATCAAACTAATGTCCTCCTACACAAGCTCAGTAGAGTTACATTCATTAGATTAATTATTTTAATATATAAGAGTATCATCTAATTACATATTTAGGACTCTAGGAACAAACTGTAAAAACATAAGTCAATAAATTCAAATATAAAAAATAGAAAAGTAACAAAAAAAATATAAGATTTTTCTTGTAACAGAAAAAATTACTTGTAAATTTTTAAAAACTAGGTGATGGTACATGTTTTGCACAGTAAAAATAATGCATTAATATTGTAACATCTCAAAAACAATAGAAAATATTAACGCTTTTCACGATATTACTTATAAATACATAATTATTTCTCACAATATTTCATTGTTCAGGATAATTAAAAAAAAATAATTATTCACACAACAATCAACTTAGTACAATTAAAACACAACGTATTTAAAACTCTAAATCACTAAATCATGGTATACAATGTATTAACTTACCAAGTGAAGTCAATCGTCCAACAAGACACAGGTAGCTTGCCCAACGATCATCGTCACCAAATAAGGACCCTAATATACATTGTCTTAGTGAAGGGATTTCGCTCAACGAGATATGTTGTTAGGCGAAAAAAACCCTGTTTAATTATAAACTGAGAAGAATTTGTGCTAAGTGAGACCTCTCGCTAGAACCAAATACAATTAAATTCTAACCGGAGACAACTCTGCGTTGGTTGAGATATCTCGCTCGGCACAAAGCTACAAATCTGCCTAACAAAAGCTAAATTTCGCTAGCGAGATTTGTCACCTAACGAGACCCTACAGATAGTAAAACCTTAGTTGCATAATCTCAACAATTCCTCTAACACTTTCAATACTCAATTACCTGTAAAATTACATCATGCATAACCACATTCATTTTATGCATACCCAACTAACACTACACATACAACCAATGTAAAACTTTATTAATTACAACATATATACATACATATATAGTCATACTACATATCATTTAAGTATTCACAACTTATACTTAAACACCAAAACTCTACATGTTCACATTACACAATTCTACCACAACCTAATATACATAATTTAAGCAAAACCAAATGGACTCTAGAGTCCCTACTGAATCGTCATCCTTCTTAATCCATTTTCTACTGCATTTGAGATCCACTGCTGTCATCTACTCTCATGCAAAGCACGAATATCACAGTCAAACACAAATACACACAAGCAAGGATAAGCTCAAAGAGTATAAATCAAATTCATAAAAAATAGCATAACTGTCAATCTATCATGATATAATTCAATAATTAAACATGTCATACATGCTCATATTCTCCTGGACATAAGCATATGTCTCAATAAGACAATAAGACTCGGCGTTTTCCAGAAAACATGCATTGAATTTGAATATCGAGTTGATACAATCAGACTTCCTTTTTCAAATGGTATCTGACATTTATTTGATCCAACGGACAACCAACTGTTAGGCTTGGAAAATAGTCATACGATACTTTCGATTGATGTCTGGCATCCATAAGATCCATCAAACATACAATCTCTATATGAGTACATCTTTTTGGCATAAAACACCAAGATCACGAAGACCGTTCAAATATCCATAATTCAATGCACACAACTTAGTTACCATGAGTGATTACCCCTAATACAAGTCATGAATCATCATACAGATTTTCATACGATCAACATATACGTTATCTCAAATAGCTCAAACATACAATCAATATACACACTATCTCAAATAGCTCAATGATACAATCCATACACACACTATCTCAAATAGGTCAATCATATAGTCAATATATACACTATCTCAAATAGCTCAATAACAATCAACATATACATTATCTAAAATAGCTCAATTATACAATCAACATATATATGAAATACTCGTTATCTCAAATAGCTCAATAATACGCTCTAACAGTACAAATCATGAATCATCATTCACACAAAATACATAATTTTTCATATAACTCCATAAACTAAAATCAAGAAAAAGAGATCCCCTTACCTATTTCCCCTTGAAAAAAGCTTATTTTGGGGATAGAGAAGAATTCACTCATAGAAATCACTAAAAATCTGACAAAATCGCAATTCCAAGAAAGAATTTAAGAAGAAATAGGATTTCAAAGAAATCTCTCCTCAATGAGAATGATGAGCTAGAAATGAACGACAAAAGGTCTGAGAAATTAAGATCAAACTTATCTATGATGATTAGCTCTTAGAATCAGGAACAATGAAAGAGACAGTATCGAATTTCGATACCTCTAGGAGCTATATGCAAGGGAGAGAAGTTTGAGAGAGAAGGAAGAAAAGTGAGAAAGAGAGAGGGTGTCAAAAAAAATGAGAAAGAAAAGAAAACTGAAACTATATTTAGCTTGTCTATTTTTTATTTGAAATTTTTTATAACTTTAATTCTAAAGTAAGTTTTAGGATAAATTATATTCAATGCCCCATCATTTATGTACTTTTTGCCTCCCCTCTTCCCCATTTTTTTCACACATTTTATCCCTCCATTTTTAGAAATTAGGTAAATTATGCCGCAGTTTAGATGATAACTAGATATGTGACGCAGTTAAAAATAGCTTGATTATTCTCATACATTTCACCTAACCCCTTAGAAGGATCACGGTGATGGATTCACTATGTACGATTGGAAGGACCAACTTATTTTCCACTTGGACAGCTATGGTCTCATGCGCGTGACAAGGACGAAGGCATTCTCATTAAAGGGCCATCATCGGACACTCGCGGACCACTGTGGTGGTGGAAGTTTACGATAACCCCTTTGCCTAATACAAACTATGGGTTTATTTGATATGTTGTGACATCTTCTGGGAATGAAACAAAAGAGGTAAAAAGCTCTTGTCGAATGGTGCCCTCAAACGAATGATCTCTCGTCAATGGGTAAAAGGCTTCCGACATGGTATAAAACAGAGTAAAATTAAAAAGTTTAATTATCCACTTGATCCTTATAATTCTTAGTCTACAAAGCTATAGCTTTGGTCCTTACACATACATAAAGTTAAGTTTTGAGAACAATAGAAAAGGTTTTTAGCAGTGTAGAGCTATTGTAAAAACTTTACCGGTTACATCCACTAATGCCTTGTTAGTTGCTTTGGCTTCTAATAGTCCATACAAACCGCTGCCATTATACCCAAAATATATATATATATATATATTACAACTCAGGTGAAAGTTAAAGTGAGAATAGAAAAAAAAACATAATATTTATAAAAATTTAACAAACGATTTAAATTGAGTTGTTAATTAAATAAATTTACATAATTCTCTTACATAAATAGCGTTTAATGTGTTGCTTTTTCGTCGTCCTGCGGACAAATTATGTACATGACAAATTAATATTTATAGTTTTAATGGTTGAATTTCGTAAGTTATTTTGTATGTGTAAGGTTATATACATGTGTAAAATGTAAGAAAATGTCACGAGGAGTTAGGTAGTTCAAGTTTTCAATGTGAGTTCATCTAAAAAACATTGAGTGTCTGCATGTAATTTAAGGTTAATTTATGCATGTGGGAATATAAGAATAGGAGGATTTTACAAGTTTTTGTCCTTACTTTAGGTTGCAAGAATAGAAAAGAGAAATTACTACGTAGTAGGTTATAATGTGTCAATTTCAATACAATATTATATATATATATATATATATAAATATAAGGAGGAATTTATTTCTTTCAAGAATAATTTAAGAGACTTGTTTTTTATCTAATAATTTATTTTTTTTAAAATTTAATGGTTAAAAGAAATTAGTTATTCGTTACCATCTTTAAATTTTAAGAGAATAAAAGAGTAAGTCTCTTCTACACTTATTCTTGGAGTAGATCATTTATTTATATATATATATATATATATATATATATATATATATATAAAAGAGAGAGAAGATATCTACTTACTCTAAAAGTAAGTTTAAAAGACATATTATTCATTATAATTATTTATTTTTTAAAATATAATAGTTAAGATTGGTTACTTATTACAATAATTAGATTTCAAAAAAACAAATTATGAAAATGAAGAGTAATTTCCTTAAATTAACTTACTTCCGATAAAATCTATTATTATTGAAGTATATCAACATATCTCCATGTGGAGGTAAGGTTGTTGTAAAAAAACCTCCAAAATCACTTCTATAAAAAAGCCTTTTATATTCCCCTTCTCTCCTTTAAAATAGATAGCCTATTGAAGTAAAAAAATTGAAAACTGTTAAAATTTAAGTAATGCAACACAACAAAATTCATTAAGATGCTCTAAATCTAATACAAACAAATTTATGATGAGGATATTGAAACAGGAAACTAGTGGGGACAAGATTGATTAAATCTTAAATTAGCTCTTAGGTTTGACAAATGGGTTGGTAAGTAAAGACTGAATGATGGACCCAATGGAGAATTAATTGAATTAAGTTTGGTTAGTGTCCACTTTGATTGATGCTGCTTGACTGGCCACTAAAATAATCTTCCATCCTACTCGAGAATTGCATGGCACTGAATCAGATCCAACTTAGTTACTATAGAACAACATTATCCAGCACAATGCACTCTCCACTTGGTTATTAACAAGATCAAAACCCTAAAAACCATTCCATCTTAAGTTATTGGTTTCAAGTTCAAATTGTACGAATGTACACTAAAAAGCAAGCTTTTCAAAATTGGACTGGTCATTAAACCACTAAAAACATAGGTTTAAAGTTTAAAGGTTAAATCGGAATTAAATCGGGTCCAATAAAATATTATTTTTTAAATTTAGTTTTACTAATATAGTAATATACTAAATAAGAAATAAGTTATATATGATTTATATTTAACAAATATAATACATATTATTAAGTTTAAATGTTTTTATCTTTATAATATTATAAAAAAATAAATTTTCAAATTATCTAAAATGATTTTTTGAGAGATATTTATAACTTAAATTATAATCAATGCTTTGTAATTTGTAAAAATTCCTTTTAAATATTTTTTATTTCATAATACCTTATTAGAATATCTCTCATTTGTATTCCTAAAATTTCAAAAGCTACAAACTTTCAATTTTTATGATTTTTTATATTTTTTCCTTTTTTTTTAAAAAAAATTAACCCTTGAATCGGTCGATTCTTCCGGTTCTTGACCGATTTGGCCAATCTCTAACCGATTCATTGGGTTCCCCATTTTTTTGAAACAATAGATCAGATACTGTTGTCCAGTTCCCGATTGAATCGATCAATCCAATTCAATTTCCAGAACCTAACTAAAAAGTGATTTAATAAGTGGCTAACCAGAGTACTAGTTCCAAAACAATAGTAAATAAAACAATAAGCACTTAAATAATAATTTAATACAAAATTAATTTTTATCCTGTAAATATTTTTATTTTACTTTATTAAATTTTTTATTGTAGGTTTTAATATCTATTTTCAAGAAAAACTACTAAATGAGAATGTGTTTGAAAAAAATAGTCCTGCAAAATTATTTTAGATAAACTACGTTTTAATCATTTATTAACTTGTACGAGGTTATTATGTTGAATAAATGAGAGACTAAAAACATAGTTTTTATACTAAAAATTACACAAAAATACCCTATCAAACTTTTTGAGGATGTGACAGGTCACTAAATGTAACTTCCCTTTAGTAGAGACTAAAAAAATTGTTCTTAACAGAAAAAATTGTGAAATACCAAATTAAAATAAAAGAAAAACTCCCAGGGCAGTTCCTTTAATGGTAAATATAAGACACTTATTTTTTATATTATTTTTATTTTTTTTTAATTTTAGTGATTGAGATTAATTATTTATTGTCACTATTAAATTTCAAGAAAATTAATGAATAATAGAGATGAAACATAAGTAATTTAGAGTTATTCTTGTAATAAGTGGATAATTATATTTATATAAAGAGAGTTTAATTAGTATGCACTAATATTATAAAAGAATTTTACACTAATATTTCAATTATAACTCTTTAATAGAACTTTTAAAATATCAATAAATAATCTTAATAAACTTAATATAAATAAAAGATTATGATTTAAATGTTATATTAAAACATGGTCTAAAATTAGTGTTTTATTACCTCAACGACATATTATTTAGTATTGTATACAATATAAAAAAATTTGTAAAAGATTTTAGAGTGTGCTCCACTAAGTAGGGAGCTATTCCTTCTAATATTGGGTTCACATATGCGTAATTTGAATTTAGATTTTAAAAGAAAAGCACTTTCAAAATGAGACAAACAATATACGTAAACATTGATGTATATGTATTTTTCAGACAACTGATTGATAATCCGAAGTTACTACTCTTGCAATATACATGTTAATGACAGTGTTACGGCATACTTTCAATCACACGCTTTTTAACACATATTTTATTATAAAAAATTATTAAAAAATACAAAATCAGAAAGAGAAATATAGGTTAAGACTATCAAAATATATTTTTTTCAATAAATTTTAACTATTAATAAGAAATATGTTACAAAGAGTATTGTTAAATAATGTGTTCTCAACCTTTCTCATATAGTAACACCCCCTAGTCCCACACTCAACACTTTGGTAGCATTATCTTCAATAAATATGTATTTTTCTCTCTTAATTTGTAAGTGGTGAAACTCTATTGCTACAAAGGTAGGATTGGCTCAAGCATGGGTTAACAAAATTCTTGTTTAGGCCTCTTCCAAAAAAATATTTAACATTAATATTTATTATTTTCTAAATCTCATAATTTTTTATTTTCTCTCATTTAAAAAATAATTATTCATTAATTTTATTAATAAAAATATCTCTTATTTGGTCATATGAAATGTGTTGTTTTTAATTACATTAATTCTTACGTTATTAATCCAATAAAAATACTATTATTAGTTTTGAAAGACTTCACTTTAAAAAAAAGCATAAAAATATTATTATTAGTTTTTAAAAGCCAAACAGAAGTATTTTTAAGTGTGTTATAAAGACAAATAAGTCAAAAGTAAATTATTTTTTTGAAAGCTTCAACTCTTTTTTAGTGGAAGATCATAGTTATATATTTAATTATGAATAAGAGGAGAAATATATTCAAGGGGGAATAGATATATTCTCAAAGGATTGTGGACAAGGAAATTAAAGATCTAAATTAATACAAACTGAAAAATGCAGTTTTAAAAAGATTATGATTTCTCATAGCAATCCCTTTCTTAGCTCTCAAAGGTTCACCATTAGCTTACAATCTATCTCAAAAATAACAGGCTGTTATCAAATTGAAATATTGCCAAGCAGAAAGCATAATAGAGAAAGCGGGACTCAGCTTCAAGAGGTGTTCGGAATAAGGATGGTAAAAGGTACTTTCACAGTCAATACTCGTATACAAAACTCGGGGAAATATTTATATAAATAGTATATATAAATAATCGTCACATGTAGGTACAAGTTTTTTTATATATTGCTTGTTAAACTAAAATATTATATATATTTAATAAGAAGAATTTAATATACTTTTATGAAATAAATTAAATTAAAATATTAATTATTAAATTTTATTAATGTTAATTTTATTTTTTACAAAAATTTTATAATTATTAAATTATTTATTATAAAAATACTAATAATATAAAGTAAATATTTATATATATTATATTAATCTAGGTCTATTTAATCTTGTAGAAAATAGTATAATTTTATTTCTAAATTTTTTAACAAATAAAAGATTTATTTGATAAAACTTCTTATAAAAAAATAATCTTTTTCGAAAAAAATACTTATTTAAAATATTCATAGGTACTTGTAGATACGCGTGAATATTAAAAGAACCATGAGTATTTTTGTAAGGAGTGAACATTAGTAAAATGTTGTCTGAGTATTCAAAAAATTGACCTAGTTAGCTCCTAATGCTAACATAGACTCATTCTATTTGTAGTTGGAGTGTATTAGCAACCTGCACCAAAATATTTATGACATAAAAATTAATATTTTTTTTATCTTAAATAATTTATGTCAAGGAGATTATAGTATTTTAATACTCAAATTTTAAAAACTAAAAATCTATTTTCTCTCACATATTTTCTCTTTCATTATTTTTTTTGTATAAAACAAATTTTATTCAGCATTAGGAATAAAGAACCCCTCACATCACACATAATAAGAAATGACTGTGAGATTACCAAGAATACAAGAAAATAAACATAACCAAAAACAGGATACAAAGGACCCCTCTCTGGTAGCAACTTACAATGACCCCATACACAACCTGAATCTAGAAGGTATAATCCCATCAAGGTATCAAACAAAATTAGAAGAAAGATTCTACTTCTTATTGAACCTTATCTTAGAGATACTCAATGCTAGTTGGGCATACCATTCAAAATAAGATACAAACGATGGCTTACCAATCCTGTTGACCCACAACCAAGATCTTTGCTTGGACTTTTGTCAAACTTCTTCCATTGAGAAGATTTCACCCTTAAATATTACTGCATTCTTAGTAAGCCAGATACCCTGTATAGTAGTCAATCATATAATACGCAGAACTTCAATTGAAGATTTCCTCCCGGAGTAGGATATCCCCAAAAGATGCTAATAGCTTATTTCACAATCAGTAGGTAACACATATATATAACCTAATTACCTATAACAATGGATCCAGACAAGATAATTGAACTTACACGTAAATAACATATGGTTTACAGACTCTGGTACCAAGTTGCAGATGGGACAAATTTCATTACCATACTGAAGAATGTTTCTCTTTGCCAATTGGAACTTTAAAGGAATTTTATTCAAAGTTACCTTCCAAGAAAATGTCATCACCTTTAAAGGTGTCTTTGACTTTCATAATCTTTCAAAAAATGGAGAATCAACCTCCTGAGAAAAGCCACAGGCTAGACGATATGCCTCATTTACCGAATACTCTCCAAAATCTCTAGAATTAGCACCCCACCCCCAACCATCCTTCACACCCCTCCTTATCTGGATACCCTCCAGAATTTCCTCCAACTCCCTCACCCATTCATTCTCCCAACTAAATACCTATCTTCTCTAACTAAGTTTCGAAACCCAGTTATTATCACTTCAACCCCCCTCCCCCCCATCACCACATAAAAAATGAATGCTTCTCTTGGACTTGAAAGGGCATAAAACCTAGGAAAAATGGATTTAACCATTGAGACCCTTCATCCCCTACGAAGGCTTTTACCTCCCTGGAGAACCAATCTCCCTCCCCCACTTCGGCAATTACTTGCAAAATATCATTTAACCATTGAGACCCTTCATTCCTTTGTTTCACTTCTAAATCTCTATTAATATGATCCCTATATCTAGCCTTCAATACTCTAATCCAAAGGTAGTTACCCCCTTGGAGCACCCTCCAGCGCCATTTACCTAGAAGAGCTTGGTTGGATGTCACCACATCTCTAATTCCAAGACCTCCTTGACTTTTTTCTTTACAAACCTACTCCAATTTTATCCATGCAACTTTATTACACTCTTCCAAGCTACCCCACAAAAATATCCTCTGCAAAGACTGGATAACTTTGGCCACTTTTTTCGGAATCCTGTAAAAAGAAAGAAAATAAAGGGGTATGGAAGAAAGGATAGATTTGATCAAGCAAATTCACCCTCCAATTATAGATTTGTTTGCCTCTATGGAGATAATTTTGCTCTCATTTTATCTAAAATTGGCTTCCAGACACTCTCACACCTCACATTAGCCTCCACTGGAACCCCTAGGTAGGAAAATGGCATCTACAGAACGCCACAATTTAGGATCTTAGCAAAAGAACTCAACTTTTGTCTATTCACCCCTACCCCCCAAACTGCTCTTATGACAGTTAATCTTTAGCTCAAATGTTAATTCATAGCATCTTAGAGCACTCTTGAAGGTATAAACATTTTGAAGTTCTAGCGAGATCATAAAGATAGCATCATTCGCATATTGTTGAATCACAACTTGAAATTCATGACCACCTAACTTATGCCTGAAAGCAAGTTTATAGATTGAGCCTTCTTAATCAACCCTCTAAGCCCTTCAGCGGCAATTAAAAACAGGAAATGAGCCATAGGGTCGCCCTGCCTTAAACTTCTTTGCATACTGAAGTCCTTCATTGCACTTTCATTTACTAAGCCAGAGACAGATGCTAAGAAAAGGCAACCTTTAATCCAACCAATCCATTTCTCCCAAAAACCAAAGTGCTTAATCATATACAATAAGAAAGGCCAATTGATAGAGTGATATGCCTTTTCAAAATCTACTTTAAATACCAGTAGAGGTTTCTTTTGCTATTTTGCCTCCTGAATCACTTCATTAACTATGACCACACTATCAAGCAATTGCCGCCCATTTATGAAAGCAGATTGAGATTCTTCAATAATGCTAGGAACCACACCTTTGAAGCCTGTGAACTAACATCTTTGAGATAATCTTACAAATTACTCCAATTAAGGAAATAGGCATGTAATCCTCAAGACACCCTAGACACTCCTTCTTGGAAACAATGAAATAAATGAAGCATTTGCCTCCCTAGGAAGCTTCTCATTATAATGAAACTCTACCAACACCTTTCTTATATCATCATTTAGCATGTTCCAGAAATGTTTCATAAACTTCATATTATAGTCGTTCTGTCCAAGGGCTTTTGAACTGTCATACTCCCACACAACCATTTTAATTTCATGCTCAATAAACGCCCTTTCTAATTCTTCTCATTGGCCTTCCAAAAGATAGTTGAATTCCACCCCATCCAAGGAAACCCTAGCCTCATCCTAGGATTTGAATCTCTTGTTAAAGAATTGATTTCCTCATCTGATTAATGAAAGCATGGAAAAAATGAGAATTCATATCATCTTCCTTCAACCACTTGATCTTTTCCTTTTGTGTTAATAAGGTTTCTTGAAAGGAACTCCAACAATTCAATTCACCAGTAGCATTCATTCTCAGCTTAATCCCCTCTTCTCCTAGACTTCCTTCCTTAGCATTTTTATCATACTCAGCAATTTTATTCTTCGGATCACGGATTGTGTCTTCCACCTTACCAATATTATTTTTACTCCAGCTTTTAATCTTTACTTTGAGAGCTTTTAATTTTTCTTTAAGCACAAAAACACCACACCCTTGGACTCCTAGTTTATTGTAACTATGATTAATAAAATCCTTAAAATCATCACACTCAAGCCAACTATTAATGAACTTAAATGGTTCCAGCAATCTTAAATTATCTAATGTGTTTAATCTTTTTCTTCTTGATTTTATTCTCTTTCTACCAAATCATATCTTTTCTATCATTATTTATTCAAATAATTAATATGTTACTTCAAATATTATTCATTGTTTACATGTGTTTGATGAAAAAATTTAAACTAATGTATAAATATTTTTTGAATGTCATAATTAAAAATGAAACTTAATTATGCATAAATATAATTATGAGAATGCATAAATTTGAGGAAATTGATAACAGATTTTTGTTTTCAAAATAAAAGCAAAAAATAAAATAGAAGAGAAGATGATATATAACAGGAAAGAAATATTGCAAAGGTGAGAGAACCGTGATTCTTTATTTTTTAAAATTGATTATTAAAATACAATAATATTCTAATATAAATTATTAAGATAAAAAATATTAATTTTTGTATGTAAATATTTTTTATCTAAATTATTTAAGATAAAAAATATTAATATAAATTGAGTACGTGCGTTAACACTCACCTATATATACGCATGGGTGTTTATGTGAAATATATAGGATAAAATCAAGAAATTAAGCAAAAAAGTATATGGAGTTTTCCTATGTAAAGTCAACTTCATCATGGTTCAAAATAAGATATTGATTTTTTAGGTGCAGTTTGGCCAGAGACAAATTACTAGATGTTAGAAAAAAGATTTGCACATGCATGTGGACATTAAAAAGGTTTTTTAATGCTTCTTGTTTATGCATTCTGGCTACACTTGTATGGGAAATTTAGCAGTTGTATGTGCGGATACTTTAGTTAGAATTTCTTAATTTTGATATATATGTATAATTAATTAGCTCATCTCGGAAGTTTTTCTCTTGTTGAATTAATAAATATTTATCTTCTTAAAAAAATATTGTTGGTTAAAATTAGAGGAATAAACATTAGGAAGGGAGAAATATAACTATGAAACATAATCTCATATATAAAATAACATGATACCATTTTTAAATCAAAATCTTATATCATGAAAGGAACTCTAGTGGTAAAGAAATATGAGAAAAAGAAAAAAGCAACATTGCAAATAATGGAAAAAACAAAGATATCTATTTTCCCTTCTAATTCTTTGTTCTTCTCTTAATAATGCAGTCATTTTATTCCCTCTGGCAACTAGGGTTTCCTTTTTTTATCTATTTTATCTCTATGACATGTTAAAGTAAAATTTAATTACGTGAATCTTGAGAAGAAGAAAAAAATGGCGATAATATATCAAAAGGAGAATTAATGCTTTATTACAAAAACGATAAGATAGGAATACGGTCCAGTCTCTTGTTTCCGATTGAGACAAATCATTATGTAATTTGATCTTTTATTTTTCTTTGAAATTCAAATTATTTTTCCTCATGAATTTTCATCCATTAATTTGGGTATATATATATACATATATATATATATATATATTATTCTTTTTTTTCCTTTTTTTCAGCTCATATTTATCTTATGTATATTTGACATTGATTTTGTATTTGGGGAGACATGTTTTATGTTTGCTTTTATAAAAGTATATTGGGCTTACAAAATAAATAAATAAATAAATAAATATATATATATATATATATATATATATGAAGGAGTTTCAAATAATACCAATGTAATTTTTAAAAGTATTACATTTAATATTAATTATTGAAATTATTTTAAATCTACGATTCTAAATAGGTTCCATTATATTTCTTTTTTTTAATACTCAAACTATTTCTTTTTTTTAATACTCAAACTAATTCTTTTATTTTCTTTTAAATTCAAATCAATCTTTAGTTTAATAATTTCTTTATTTAAATCAAATAAAAACTTAATATAATTGTTTGCTAAACTAACTAAATTATTATTATATATATAGATAATTATTATTTATTAATTTATTTTATAAAATAATTTTTAGTATAAAAATTTGAGGATGCTATATTTCTTCCCATTTTAAGAATTTCGCCCCGAAATTATCTAATTCAATGTAAAAGAAACAAATAATTTAATAAATTTATCTAATAAATAAAAAAACTTCTACAATTACACTGATGTTATTTGATTTAAATAAATAACTAAAATTTAGATTAAAAAAATATTAAAATTACACTAGTTTTTTTCTTATAAATACATATTATTTATTAATATGTTACTTTTATTAACAGATAAATTCGATATCACAATTTGTCTTTCCACATGTGAATTTTAGTAGTAGAAAGAATTTTTTTTATAAGTCACACGTTAATGTTGTTAGTTTGTTTTATAGATAAAAATTAATTATTAATATAATAGTTTTGTTAATATCTTAGTCAAAATACCATCAAGTTTGTAGAATAATTGACACATTATTCTGTTTAACCAATGGTATCAAAGAAATAGTCTTACGATACTCAAACAAAATTGTTTTTCGATGAACCCATAAATGGCACCAAATTGTTTCAATTTAAGTAATGTTCTCAATATTGAGTCCTGAATATATATAGTTGATTTTGTGCTTTTTCATACACAAACATTACGCGTTATCGTTGTTTATTTTTTATTGGGGTACTTAGGAACATATTCTATGTTCTGAAATAGATATTATTGTGATGGGTAAAAAACACTACTGTGTGTGTTGCTGTTTATCCACCCATGGAACTCACCAAGACACAACGTATGGTGTAGATCAAAAAATGGATATGGTATCAAATGGTCAAAATAACCATTTACTTAAAATATAATTTTCTTTTTAAAAAAATGCCGATAAATAATAGTATAAAATAATTTTACATTTTAAATACATTAGTTATCCAATTAATTAACCTATAGGGATGGTGTAATGGTGGAAGACCCCATGTAACAAACAATTTATTAAGCAGAAATTTTTTGTGTTTGTTTGATTTTAATGTGTGTAAAATTGTCTTAGGCCATCAGCACTCATACACCACAAGCAAGTTGGGACCAAAAAAATTTAATTACCTAATTTTATAGTGTTATTATTTTTTTTGAGACATTAATTTTGAAGAATTTAAAAAGAAATGTACTAATAATATAAATATTTTTGCATATAGTCATTTAATCTAAAATTTTTGTACTTAAAAATTACTAATGTTTAATAATTACATTAAAGATCATAACTTAAAACATTTTTCATGAATTAATTACAAAAATATTGAAATTATATTATTATCCTAAAAGAAATTATAATTGTACCATAGGTTTTCAACAATGTATGAAATACAATAAATAATGGGATGAAGAGATAAAAACAAATGATGTTATATAAATTGTAGTATTATATCTCTTTTCGTAATCACAGCCTTGTCGGAAAGAGAATAAAAAGTGAATGTGATTTAAAGGATTAAAACTAATTAAATTTTACTTCAACAACTAATAAAAAGTTTAACTTGATTACCTTTACCAAATTATAGTATTATATAAATTTATTAAGTGAACATGATGTTATATAATTTGTAGCAAAGCATTTACCTTTTTTCGGACGAGTATGTTCGGAAAAGTTAATCCAACTTCAGAGAGCAGGTGCTGAAGGAAGGATACGGAAGAAATGGTTGTTATAATGGCACCGGAACAGATTGTCAAACGTGAGGAGAGGTGGACGGAGGTGATGAGAAGAAAAAATGTAAACAGAAGAAAGGAATCTTTAACGAATGAAGCGAAAGCAAACAGACGCACAACTTCGGTCTTTTTCACACATTTTCCAGAGCATTACATGGCAAAAGATATATGGGAGATCTTCGGTAGGTTCGCCAATGTCCAGGAGGTGGTCATTCCGAACAAGCGAAACAAGACGGGACAAAGGTTCGGGTTTGCTCGGTTTAGGGATGTCGTCGATGAGAAAATGCTGGTGATTAAGTTGGACAATATCTTTATCGGATCGGAAAAGCTATGGGTAAATCTACCACGTTTCGACTCACCAATGGAGCAGAATTATAGACAGAGGAACACGGGGAGGGACAACTCAGATCATTATACACATCATACAGGGGTCCGGCAAACGGGGCAATACGGGAGCCATCACGGCAACAAAAAATCATACGCAGCTGCCGTATGTGATCAACAGGGAGTAAGGACTACAGAAGTCAGAAGAGCAGTAGAAAGGAAGGACGAAGCGCCACCGAAACTGGTCTACATGGCACACGAGGAAAATGTGAGTCGGCTCCGGAAGGCGTACGTGGGAGAAGTCCGAAAGAGAGGGACGGCTTTTAAGACGAAGCTTTTCTTACTGACTCATTGTATCTACAACGTGAGCAGCATCCCCATGGGAGCAAACAAAGTTCTGTTGGAAGTAGAAGGGGATGAGACACTACAAGAGATTATGGTAAAGAAGAAGTTGTGGTTCGACCAATGGTTTGCAGGGATTCAGGAGTGGGAACCCGGTTTGGTAGACACAGATAGGAGGGTCAAGGTGAACTGTTATGGGGTACCCTTACATGTATGGGAAGTAAATTTTTTCGCTACTCTAATCGCCCCTTTCGGAGAGTTGTTGAATGTCGAAGAAAATACTCTAAAAGAACACCGCTATGATGTAGCGCAGTTGGTGGTGTCTAGGAAGGACATGAGGAGGCTCGACGCGACTGTAAGGGCGACTATAGACGGGAGGGAGTTCGATATCCGGGTGACGGAGATGGAGCAGGGGAACGAAATGAAACACAGCAGTGACAACTCTACCTATGGGTCCGAAATGAGCTCCTGTCCGGGGACGGAGTTAGATGAGTCGGAAGAAGTGGAGAAAAGGCTGACCGAGCTGAGGCTCGAGATGTTCGAAAATGGAACATGGAAATACAGGGAGGAGGCACACTTCCGGGACGGAGTACATGGAGGCAGGGACACCGGGGCCGGCCGAGCTCAGGAGGACAACGAAACCAGTCGATCTATCTCACGAGGACGGATCTCGCCGGAATTGGGAAGGCATGCATGTCCGGTGGTCGCTGCTGGTACGGAAGAATCTGACAGGGATGTTCAGGAGAGCCGGACCGGGGAGCTAACAGTGAAAGGGACAACATCCCATCTCTCCCGCCAAAGGGAATCGACCGAAGGGGGAAAGGCGCAGGCAACCGGGAAGGATGGCAGGGTCAGAAATTGTGCAAAAATGGTGAAAGAGAAAAGTGGCTCAGAGAAAGCGGATGCTGAAAGTGTCTCATGGGAGGAAAATGGGGAAGACGAAGAGGTTAAGCGGATGAGGCGTGGGAAACAGGTGCTGATGGCGTGGAGCACGAGACCTGACAGCACGTCACCTCCAACAGTGCAGCGGGACGCGTGGCATCATCAGGACCGTTCAGGAGGGTACCGCCCCGGAAACCGAGACACGCGCCTCGAGATTCCTGCGCAGCAGGCACGCGGCAGGTCACCCACACGCGGCAGGTCACTCACACGCGGCGCTTCGGGAGCTCCGCAGTCCGTTGACCGAGACACGCGTCTCGTCACTCACACGCGGCAGCTGCAGCTGGCAGGCGGTGCCTCGGGACACGTGTCATCCGTTGACCGAGGTGCGCCTCTCCTCACTCAGGCGCGGCAGGAGCAGCCGGCAGGTGCAGCCGGCGCGCAGGTGCAGCAGGCAGGGGCAGCAGACGCAGCAGGCGGCGCTGTAGGCGCTGCAGGCGCAGCAGACGCGCAGGTGCAGCAGGCAGGGGCAGCAGACGCGCAGGTGCAGCACGCGCGCCGGTACGGCAGGCAGGGGCAGCAGACGCAGCAGCAGGCGCTGCAGGCGCAGCAGCCGCAGCAGCAGGCACAGCAGGCGCAGCTGCCAGCCTCGGGAGTCGCGCAGGAACAACAGGCGCAGCCGGCAGCCTCGGGAGCCGCGCAGTCGCAGGTGCAGCCGGCAGCCTCGGGAGCCGCGCAGTCGCTGGCGCAGCAGGCAGCCTCGGGAGTCGCGCCGCCCACGGAAGTCGGGGTTGACCGCGCGGAGGCCCAGGGCGCGCTCTCCGCCGGGCCGAGCTTCACTCGCGGGAACGCCGATTGGGCCAGGAACAGTGCGCCTGAAATTCCGGATGCAGTCACCACTTTTACTGTTGGACACCGCAGGAAAGTTTCCGGAATTCAATCTCGTAACCAACATAACGAGGCAACCACGGTGAATAATGGTTATCAGGAGAATGACTCGATTTCTACTCTACCATACGATTACAAGAAATGGGTTTTAGTAGGTGGAGAAGAGGTGTCCGGAGGAGGGGAGGGGCAAAGGAGAATGGTATCAATATGGAAACAACTAAAGAGGAATAGTACGGAGGAGGGGGAAGTAACGAGCCCAACGCAACCAAATGAGCCTAACCCAGGTGAACGAATTATGGAGGATGCAGAGGAGAAAATATGGAGGGCTATGACGGGAATCGGAATATCGGGACAACAACCAGACACAGTATATATTCAGGAACTACGAAATATGGAAAGGAGGGACAAACAGGAGCACGAAAGAAGGGAGACGAGGAGTAATCAGTATAATTAAATGAAGATTCTGTCTTTAAATGTGAGGGGATTCCGGGATCGGATTAAGCGAAGAAGAATAAGGAGACTGCTAAAAAAGAATGACATTGATATTTGTCTACTTCAGGAGACAAAATGCAGGGAGTTAAAGGAATGGGAGGTGCAGGAGGTTTGGGGGTCGACGGGGTGCGAGTGGAAAAGTTTACCGTCTACAGGACTTAGCGGAGGTTGCCTGACAATCTGGAAGAAACAATTGCTCGAAGTCGTCTGGGATATACAAGGGCAAGGTTTTCTGGGGATCGGCTTCAGAGGAAAGAACTCCCCCGCAACAATTTGTGTGGTTAATGTATACGCACCTTGCACACTTCAAGGCAAGAGAAAGGTATGGGATGATCTAATGATGACAAAGCAAGGCTTTCCGGAGGTTAAGTGGGCGTTGGGTGGAGATTTTAACGCTGTGTTGGATAGGAGCGAGTTTACAGGGAGATCAGACTATCATTCAGACATTGAGATGTCTGATTTCAAATTCTTTGTTCAATCCATGGGGCTCCTTGACATACCAGTCATCAGAAAAGGACCAACGTGGATTAGTCCGAATGGAGAGTCATCGAGTAGGTTGGACCGGTTTCTACTTTCCACGGATCTGATGGAGGAGTGGGGAATCATAGCACAAAGAGTGGGTTCTAGAGAGTTCTCTGATCACAGTTGGATAATCACGGAAGTGAAGTCTCAGAATTGGGGTCCTAAACCGTTCAAGTTCTTTAATCATTGGTTACAGGAGCCGGGATTCAGGGATCTAGTGAAAAACTTCTGGGCAGATCACCATGGGCAAGGTTGGCGGCTGTACCAGCTAGCGTGCAAGCTGCAAGGTTTGAAGAAGACGATTAAGGCATGGAAACAAGGCGACGGGAGTAAAGACGAGAAGTTCTTGGCTGAGAAAGTTCTGGAATTGGAGACTGCGGATATCCACCTAGGCCTAGGAGTCACTGGGAGTGATAGTCAGAGACAAGAAATCTTATCGGAGTATTGGGGAAAGGCAAGGAGCATGGAACAGTCCATCTTCCAGAAATCTCGGGTAAAATGGGCTCGTCAGGGGGATAGGAATACAAGCTACTTCCACAGATGTTTTAAGGAGAGATGTTATGCTAACTCTTTGCTGTCACTTACATCTGATGAGGGGTGGTTGGAGGGTGTTCAGGATATCCGGCAACATGTGTTCAACCATTTCTCAAGGCTTTTCAATGAGGATAGACAGCCGAGAACTAACTTGGACGGGGTGTCTTTTAATCAGTTGGATGATCATCAGAGGCAGAGCCTAGAGGAGCCTTTTTCAGCGGAGGAGATAAAGGAGGCAGTTTGGGCTTGTGAGGGTGGTAAAAGTCCGGGTCCCGATGGTTTTAGCTTTCATTTCTATCAATCATGTTGGGATATAATAGGGGAAGACGTGGTAAAGGCAGTTCAAGAATTTCATCAGTCAGGCGCTCTCCCAAGAGCAGCGTCATCGTCATTTCTTACGCTTATTCCCAAGGTGGCAAAGCCAGTCAGGTTAGAACAGTATAGGCCAATCTCCTTAATTTCAAGTATTCACAAGATTATATCTAAACTGCTGGCATTGAGAATGAAGAAAGTCATGGGGCACTTAATCTCAAAGTGTCAGTCAGCTTTTTTGCAAGGCAGATCAATCCTGGATGGAGTATTGGTAGCAAATGAAATTGTGGATTGGGCAAAACGGAAAAAGAAACCCTGTTTTCTGTTTAAAGTGGATTTCCAGAAGGCGTTCGACTCGGTAAATTGGGATTTTTTAGATTATATGTTGGCAAGGATGGGGTTTGGGAGCACATGGAGAAAGTGGATGTTCAGCATCGTGAGGAACAACCAGGTTTCAATTCTAGTTAATGGAAGCCCGACAGAGGAGTTTAAGCCGGGGAGAGGATTAAAGCAGGGAGATCCACTATCCCCTTTCTTGTTCCTTTTGGTTGCTGAAGGTCTAGCTGGTTTGTTCAGGTCAGCGGTAGGGAAGGGGGTGTATAAAGAGCTCAATATTGGGACAGTGGCAAAGTTCTCTATCATGCAATACGCAGATGATGTCTTGATGATGGGGGAAGCTGATCTGAAATCAGTGTGGTATTTGAAGGCCATACTCCGGGGGTTTGAGCTGTCATCGGGACTAAAGGTGAACTTCAGCAAGAGTCAATTTTTTGGTTTAAATGTTGGAGCCTCTTTTATATCAGCAGCAAAAAATCTCTTGAATTGTTCAACCTCTGCACCGCCATTTAAGTTTTTGGGGGTTCCGGTGGGAGCGAATCCAAGGAGGATACAAATGTGGGAACCCATTATTCAACAATTTCAGAGGAAATTGGCATCGTGGAGAGCGAAACAAATGTCGTTCGCAGGAAGGTTAGTGATGATAAATTCAGTACTGTCAAGTCTTCCGCTATACCTATTCTCCTTTTACAAGGTGCCTAAGAAAGTCCTAAAAGTCATCACTGGTCTACAACGATCCTTTCTGTGGGGTGGAACCAGCCAGGAGAACAAAATTGCGTGGGTTAGCTGGAATCAGGTATGTCGTCCCAAGGAAGAAGGGGGTCTGGGAGTGAAGTGCCTGTGGAACTTTAATCTGAGTTTGCTAGCAAAGTGGAGGTGGAGGCTATTAACAGAGCCAAATGCAATATGGGTCAGCTTGCTGGAGACTAAATATGGATCCACATATAACTCCAATCAAAGGCAACACAATTTAGCCTCAGCTTCGCAGTGGTGGCGGGACTTATGGGACATTGATGGGCCTAAAGCAGAGAAGCCAGACTGGTTTGTGGATAACGTCAGGAGAAAAGTGGGGAACGGAAACGATACGTTGTTTTGGGAACAGGATTGGATTGGGGACGGTCCCCTCAGTTTAAAGTTCCCCAGGCTTTATGGGTTAGCGGCTGATAAAGGCACCAGTATTAACCAGAAAAAGCTACTAACCGACGGGTGGTGTTGGGTATGGAGGCGGGTGTTATTTGTCTGGGAGGAAGACCAGCTTAGTCAATTACTTACTACGCTACAGCCAGTAGTAATTGCGGTCGACAAGCTGGATAGATGGACCTGGAGGACTAGCAGTGATGGAGGGTTCTCAGTAGCCGAGGCTTATGCAGTACTGAGCTCGCATCAGAACTCAATGATTTTCTCCGAGGTGGAACCCAATCAATGGAGACGCATGTGGAAAGACAGACTCCCATCAAAGGTAACTGCATTCTCTTGGAGATTATTGATAGATAGGCTTCCCACCATTGATAACTTGCTGAAGAGAGGCGTCGAGATTCCACAAGAAGGGGTTCTATGTGTACTTTGCAGAAGCAATATGGAAAGCAGGACTCATCTGTTCTTAACGTGCGCCACAACTCAATCAGTGTGGAGTAATATAATGAGCTGGCTGGGAATCCACGGACCTATCCCGGGGGATCTGCATCAATTGTTTTCATCATCATCAACATGGGTGGTTGGAAAGAGGAAAAAGAAGTGCAGGTATGTTTTCTGGCTGGCTGCTTGCTGGGGAATCTGGATGACCAGGAACCAGATTGTCTTTGATAGAATTCAGGTGGACTCAGTGGACATTATGATGACTATTAAGATCATCTCCTGGAAATGGCTGTCATACTCTTTTGGGTTTAATAGGGGGTGCGCTTTCTCGGACTGGTATGCTAATCCGAGAGAGTGCTTATTAAATATGTCTTAGGCGGTGAAGGTTAATTACCGCGTTCTAACTGGACATCAGGTAGTATGATGTCTGCATCCTTGTATTTTCAAGAAACTCTTGGTTTCTCTTCCAATTATATAAATAAATATTTGCTTTTCAAAAAAAAATATAATTTGTAGCATTATATCTCTGTTTTTACTTTTTAATTTGCTTTATGTGGAATTGTCCCGTTACTTTTACAGGGTTTTTTTTTTTATATATAGTTTGGTGGTTGTTCCAACTTACTTATATAATATATCCTCTTTCTTTGTCTTTAAAAGAAATCTTTATCCAAAGTTTCTAAAATCAAATTTTATCTTTAATTAAAAATAATATCTGTAAAATCATTATATAATTAATAATCTCTAAAATAAATTCTAATTAACTGATAAGATAAAAAAATTTACACTAAAAACATAAATTTTTTCCTAAAACAACTATATATAAAACTTAAATTTTTTTTTCTTAATGACAATTAAGAAAATAAAATTAAAAATGAGGACAGATGATTTAAGGATTATAACCAATTAAAATTAAAAAATATTACATCAACAACTAATAATGTATTTATATATCATTCATACTGACAGAATGGAAAAGTTATATTTAACCAAAGTTATACTAAGATAATTCTTTTATGTAAGATAAAATTCCCACAACAATAGCTAAGATAAAATATTAGTTTGAATTAAAACAAAAACAATATAAAATGTATAAAGTAAGGTAGCTACATACTCTTTAATGGAGAGAAAAATGGCCCAACCTTCCCTGTTCATAATAAAAGTTGCACGGTATAATGTGAGTGAAGTCAAAAGAAAGTGCTGCAACTTTAACACTGTGGCTAGCTCCAA
Source organism: Psophocarpus tetragonolobus (assembly GCA_037954015.1). Classification (NCBI taxonomy): domain Eukaryota; kingdom Viridiplantae; phylum Streptophyta; class Magnoliopsida; order Fabales; family Fabaceae; genus Psophocarpus; species Psophocarpus tetragonolobus. The sequence continues at coordinate 27,840,154 of CM075695.1, read as the reverse complement.
TGAAACATGCAAATTGTTAAGAATTTTTGTAAGTTAGCCTCAAGTAGGATGTAAACGGGGTGGGGGCAGCCAAGAGTTTTAACCTCTCTATCCCCTTCTTCGTAAAGTACACAGTGGGTTTGAGTTTATATATAGAATGAATATCAAATTTTAATCTTTATTATTATGTCGGGTATTTTCAGGTTTAAATATATTTATGATATCTGTTATATTATTTTTTTTAATTTAAATTTATTATTTATTATTAAATAAATTATATTATTAAGTTATTAATTATATTTTAATTTAAAAAGTATATAAAGAATAATTAATAATAAAAAATTATAAATTAAAATTTAAGAATTAAAATTTTTAATTAAATATATAAATTTAAACTTATAATATAATCATTAAAATTATAACGCGGTGGGTACAGACTGAGTACGTGGTTATTAGCATTTTCAGAAAAAATAAAAAACTATTTTAAGTAGTTTTTCAAAATATTTTTAATTTTTCCTTTATTAATTAATGTGTTTTTTCCACTAATTTTCTTTCATCACATTATATAACTTGTTTCTCCTTCATTTCTCCCTCCTTCATTAATGTAATTATAGTAATTTATAGTATAAATATTTATAATTAATTACATATTTAATTATAGAAATTATAATTTAATATTAATTATAGTAATTTATTATTTAAATGTAATTACAAAAAAATTATAATTTAAATATGTAATTCTAATTTAAATATGCTATTATATAAATTTATAATTTAAATATATAATTATAATATTTATAATTTAAATAGATAATTATTTATATTATTAAAATATATTATAATTATTTTAAATATATCATTGTTGATCTAATGATCAATGATGTTCTTATTTGTTATGTTACAACTTTCAACTAATTGATCAACTAATTTTATCAAACACTTACAACAAACTTTTTAACTTTCAATTAACTTTCAACTAGATTTTGAATGTGTTTGGTTTGCTATTTTATCTAGCTGAAAGCTAAAAAGTTAAGTGAAATGGTTTCAATTTTAATAGCAAAAATATAGGAGTTTTTTTAAGAGCTACTAGCTTTGTTGTAAAAGTTACTCTAAGTAGATTTTTCCAAAAATCTTCTATTTTTAGCTACTACCTAATTTTATTTTTACATATTTACCCTTCATTGATTAATATATTGTCTGTTACTCATTCTCTCTCATTATATTATACAACTCATTTATGTCTCATTCATGAATGTAATTATAGTAATTTATAATATTAAATATATAATTATAGAAAATTATAATTTAAATATTTAATTTAAAATTTATATATTTATCTATAAAAATTATAATTTTAATGTTAATTATAGTAATTTATTATTTAAATATGTAATTACAATAATTTATAAATTAAATATGTAATTATAATAATTTACAATTTAAATATATAATTAATTTAAATTATTAAAATATATTATAATTATTTTAAATACCTAATTTTTTATCTAATGATTAATTATGCTCTTATTTATAATTTTACAACTTTCAGCTAATTGATTAGCTAGTTTTACCAAATACATAAAACTAATTTTTCAATTTTTAGCTAGCTTTTAGATTTCGACTAGTTTTTCAGCTAGATTTGTCAAATACACCCTATGTTTATTTTACTTTTATTATCCCAATTGTTGACGTAATTTTTACAATTGGTGATTTAAATTAATTATTTTTTAAAATTTAATTAAATTGATTAATAAAATTACATGTCATATACTTATTTATTAAAACCAAATGCATCAAGATCCGATAACAAACAAACAAGTTTCACTCAGAAGAAACAAGACTTAGGATCTGATTGGTTTTGTTTTGTTTTTTAAAAGAGTTTTCAAAAACTATTTTCTAAAAGAAAAAAAAAATCTGTTTGGTAAACGTTATTTAAAAACTGTTTTGAAGATATAAAAATGAAAAAAATTGTTTATATTTACAGAAATCTCATTAATGAAAAACAAAAAACATTATATTCTCATCCTATTTTTTGAATTTTCAAAACAAAAATAAAAAACTGAAAAGTAACTCATTTACGTTCGACTTGCAAAATTTGCATTTTAGACCGGTGGGATAAGTTCAGTCTATCAAAATAAATGGACTTTTTTTAAAAATTTGTATTTAACTTACTTAGGAAGGTTGCGAACTTAACAAATTAGTTTGCACATATATATTTTAAAATAATTTAAAAAATTATAATTTTTTAAACTAACTAAACTATAATATATCATATAAAATATATGTCATTATTTATAATAAGCTAAAATACTAAATATTTTTTATACTAAAAGTCTAAAATATCATAATTTACAACAAAAAAATCACAACATTAGCACAAACTAATAATAAAAATTAAAATCACAATTTTATCATTTTAAACACACTATAAATTAAGCTGGTAAATCTACAAAGTCTGCAAGTTTAGTATACCATCTCAATTTTTTGTTTATAATTATAATCCTTTAAAAGAAATTCAAAACCCACACAAAAACTTAAAAGATTCATTAATCCATATGCAGACTTAGATACTCACCCTTACCATATAGTCTTCTTCTGCCAACTATTAGATAACCTTTTCTAACTTCCTATATCATTAAATAATATATTCTTCTACCCTAATACAGAGCACCACAAACAAGCACACAGAATCAGAAACCCTGTGGTTTGTGTTGGGGATATTTAATTTCCAGAGTGTTAAGGCATTACCAACTTGTTACCAACTGAGAAGACACATTGACAAGACTAAACAAAAGATGGGTATAAAATCACATCCTCAAAAAATATACTTTTTACTAAAATATGCTTTTAATCCATTAATTTTTAGTTATTTTTCTTAATTTGAGTAATAGTAACAGACACGTCTCAGAAGTTAATGATATGTGAATTTTATATTTTTGAAAAGATGGTTTTAGTGTATCAACTTTTCTAATGTTTTGTTTTTATTCTTTAAATTAAAATTTGATCCATGTTGTGCTTAAAAATCACCAAAAATTACTTTATCAACCGTCTAAAATGTATTGAAGATTTGCACAAGTACAAAACTAAAATCATTACCAACTTTAAACACTCGTTGACTCAAGTGACTCCAAACCCTAAATTATTACGAAATGTTATTAAATAATAATAAAGTTTATGTCAAGTTGGTGTTTAACGTAGAAAATTGACGAAAAGGAAAACAAAAAAAAGCAAATTAGAAAATAGATTAGGGATAAGATTGGTCAAAATTTTATTTACAGACTAAAAACTAAAAACAAAAAACTTAAAAAATTAAAAATACTTTTTAAAAGATATAAAACTTACATGTCATTATAGCTTTTAAGTTTTAAAACATCTGTACCAATGATCATATTCATATTCTCGTTTAAAATCGTTGTAAACTTATGATTCAATGACCTGCTTTGAGTCATTCAACTTTATTTTTTTAAATTAATAAAAAATTAATTTTATTAATAATAATAATAATAATATTTTTTATTAATATATTGTCAACTTTTTTTTTCTATATTGCATACTTTGTTTTTGGTGTTAGCATGTGATTATTGATTTTGTTGGTAGGAGGGTATATGCTTCTATAGCTTGTTGAAAATTGCTGAAGCAGAATGAACTCCACCTTAATTGAATTTGTGGTTACCATAAAATTTTCTTTCTTGACCTTGAGTCTTGAGGCATCACCATCATGATCTAAGATAAACCCACTTAATTTTTTAGCAGTGAAATGGAATAGTGTTCAGCAACTGAGTTGGTTAGCTGCGAATCATAGATTAAAATCCTTTCTGTCTGATGATGAGTTTTATATTCCATATACTAGAAATCAATTGTTCTTTGTAAGAGTACAAAGAATTCTTGGTTATGCTTGAAAGAGAATAATAAAATCTATCTCAGCATGCAAGTGTACAATCTGGTTGTTATTTACTTTTCTATTGGATCTTGCCATTTGGGATTGGTGAATAGTTAAAAAGAAAGTATATTGCGTAATATTTCTTTAATTTTTATTAAATTACATATAATTTTCTTTTAGTTTTAAAAACATTATATCAATGTTTTTTTATATACTTAAAAAAATTACACTATAATCTATCTCAAAATTTTTACTAAAGCGAAAATATTAAAAAAACAAAAATACATATATAATCACACTAAATTTTAGGAATGTTGAAGTAATTTATTTTTGAAAATATTATGAGTAAATTTGATTAATTTTTTTATGAGAAAAATCTCTTATTCAAATATAATAAATATTTATTGTAATTTTTTAATGTTTGGTTGAAATTAAAAAAAAAACGTTTAAACAAAACTGAAAACAACTATTTTGATAAGTTGAGTTGATTAAGTTTTGAAAACAACGCGGAAACTGTTACATACACACGTAGTTGATACATTTTAAAAAAAAATAACTCTTTTATAATTGTACCAAAATATAAAAAAAAAATAGTTTTATAAAAATCATTTATGAATAAATTACTTATTTTAAAATCACTTATTTTCTAACTTAAAACAAATTCATTCTATATTATTCCAATAATCAATTACGGATTATAATTAAATTTAGTGTTTTTGTATAAGTTTGTTGAAAACAGATTCTAAAAATAATTAATTCGTCTAGATGCAATAAAAAGTCAGTTTTTGCTTAATAAAATAGTATGGAAACCTCTGACAAGAAAAAATATTAATAAAAATCATAAGTTACAAACTTTAAATTATAAAAAACATTTTATTTTTTAGAAAAATCTTTTATTTATAATTTATTTTCTCAAGCATGTTTTCTCTACAAATAGCTTAAATCTCCCTAAAACAAGTGAAATTGTGTGATAAAAAATATGTTCAAACTAAACTTATTTGAGAGGTTAGCATAGTATCTTACAATCAAGAAGTGTATGTAGGATTTAAAATCAAGAAGGGTAGGATTTAAAAAAATTATTAATTTTTGTCCAACGAAAGTTGAAAAATCAAGTGTATGTAGGATTTAAAAATAAAGAAATATTAAATATAATAAAAGCAAACTTCAAGAGTGATATACTTAAATATTTATTGAAGAAACATGAAGATAAAAAAAATGTTGCTACTAAACATGGTAAATGCTGAAGCAGCAGCAGCAACACACAATGATCTATAGAAAATGGAAGACACATCATCAAGGGCAGAGCTCTCCATTTAGTAATGTTTTTTTATCGCATTATTGGTAATATTAATACTTTGTTAAATATGAAATAGATATGAAGAGTAAACAATCTATTTTGTATCCTAAGAAACAATTTGTTTCTTCATTGAATACATGTTTAGCTTTTCAAAAAAAAATATTAATGCTTTACCAACGGAGAAGTATAAGGCACTTATCAAACCATAACCATAAAAACAAAGAACGGAACATAGCCAACATATACTCTAAATCACTTCAAATTTAATATGACACGTGAAAAATTTGTCCAAAATGGATGGTTCAAATCTAGTGCCATCTACACTTTCATCATAGCATCAACTATGTATTCCAGCAACACAGAAATATTAGCCCTTGAAACAAAAGGAATTATATTAGCCGTAGTATTGAGCAAGTTTGAGTGAAATGCTTGTCAATTTGAACAAGTTTTTACATCCAGTCATCCACAAGTTTATTAAAGACACAGACAGCACCTTCTCTCTCTCTTCTTTTTGTTTTTGATATTCTGATTTCATATTCTTATATTTGAAAAAACAGGTAATGCAATAACTTTGTAAAGAATTTTACCATATTGTTTAATTACAACCTATGATTTTCTTGTCAAATTTGTTGACTTTAGTCTTCTATTATAAATATTCCTACTATCAATCTCATGATATCGTTAAGATTACTATATCTCATTATGATTTTATCTTAAAAAGACATTTAAAATAGAAGGATTAAGAAAAGAAGTGTTTATAAATGATCATTTACCTGTATTCCAAAGTCATACAAGACTGTGGGTGTATGGAAACAATAAATAAATTAAAAATCTTAAAAACAAATGATAAATTGTGATAGAATAATAGTGTAAACTTATTTTACATTATGAGCATATGTTATTTAAATTCCTTATTACCACTTGGTGTTGAATAGCACCCTCAAAGATTTATAAATAGAGCATCCTAAAGGATCTCTTAGTGGTACTCATAACTTACCCTTAGTGTGTGAGAGATAGAGAACTCTGCGTATTACTCCAAACATGGCAGAGGCTTTTCGTATGGTTGTTGCTGTTCTTGGTACTTCTTTCCTCTTTTCATTCCATAGTTTCTTAATATTATTAACCATTGCTAAGTGTTCCACAAAAGAGTGACCCTTTTGGGTGTTAATTTCTTGCAGGGAATGTTGCATCAGTGGCTCTTTATGCTGCACCATCGTATGTTACATTCCACACCACTCCATAGTTGCTTTCATCTTCTCCTTTTTAGTGATCATAAGCATTGGCCTTTTTCCCATATTGTGCAGGGTTACCTTCAAAAGGGTCATTAGGAAGAAAAGCACAGAAGAGTTTTCATGCATTCCTTACATCGTAGCACTGCTGAATTGTCTTCTTTTCACTTGGTATGGATTGCCAGTTGTAAGCAAAAAGTGGGAAAATTTTCCTCTGGTCACAGTTAATGGAGTTGGAATTCTCTTTGAGCTAGCTTTTGTTCTCATTTATTTCTGGTTTTCTACACCCAAAGGAAAGGTAAGTTGTATATATAGTTTAACTCTAGCACCTCTCTAAGACTAAGTTCTTCTCTTCATTCATAGAAAAATCTTACTAAACTTTCCACCTTGCTTTAAATTAAAATCAAAGGATTCAAAGCACAAAAGGTAAGTTGTATATATAGTTTAACTCTAGCACCTCAAGACTAAGTTCTTCTCTTCATTCATAGAAAAATCTTACTAAACTTCCACCTTGCTTTAAATTAAAATCAAAGGATTCAAAGCACAAGCAACATCACTGATACGTGCATGGACTTTTAAGCATATTAAATTTCTTGCAAAACAAACGGAATGTTCAAATATTCAATTTCTGTCACTTCAGTTTAAACCAAGAATCTTATACCATCAAAATGAAATAGGAATCAGATTTTTTCTATCCGTACAAATCGAATATAATATATAATATAGTCATATATGGATTTACAATCCTCAATACACATCTTCATCAAGTAACTTAGTTATAAATCTTGACAAAATGGAACCAACATAGGATAATATACTTAGCAAATAGTATTATTCTTTAAATATATGTTTGTTTAAGTAATCGAGTTGTAAAATGGAACTAACATAGTATAACATGTTTAACAAACAATCTTATTTCTTAAACTTATATGGTGAGAGAGTTCAATCTTTGTCAAGTGTATATAGAAGTTAAAAATTATTAGCATCTTAAATGTTATCTCTAGAGAATAATCTTTGACTTTCAACCAAGAAATAATAAAATTAGATAAAATAAAACTAGAAAAGATGCTATCAAATAAGCACATAATTTGATTTTCTTTCATGAACAATAATTATGTATTCTTAAAAAAAAAAGTTTAATTGCTACACATTATCAGCGTAAAGATTTTTAGATTGAAATTCAATCACAACCCTTAATTCATGGTAAATTTGTTGACTTTACTCATTATTACTTTAAAAGTTACATAAATGAAAAGTCATGATTGAATGTCGGTATAAAAATCTTTTACACTCATAGTGTATACCAATTAAACTCTAAAAAAAACTAATTTCTTTTTTTTTGTTAAGTCTTAATCCTCTCTCATATACTAAAAAAGTCAAACACAAAAGAGACATAAAGTATGTGAAACTCACTGTATATTTGGGACCCACATATCCTTTTACTTTTATTGTCAGCCTCTAAAATTTTTGACAATGCAACTTCTCCCTAGTTATCAGAAATCTCTATAAAAAAGAGAAAGATTCATGAATATGTGAGATTCATATATTTCATCGGTCTTTTTTTTTTTCTACTCAAAATTTTTGTTTTTATTATCAATTTCTAGAATATTTCACAATAGAGCTTCTCTCTAATTATTAAAAATATCAATAAAAAAGAGAAAGATTCATGGACACGTAGAATTCACCTATTAGTCTTTTTCTTTCCTACTTAAAATTTCGAACACTCCAAACGAAATTTTTCAGTGTTTTACAAGATTTTTGCTGGCATGCATGCTTCTAATGATAGTGATAATGTTGTTCTGAGTAACATGAAATATGACAGGTGAAGGTGGCCATGATAACAGTGCCAGTTCTAATAGTGTTCAGTGCAATTGCCATTGCATCATCTTTTGCCTTCAAAGATCATCGCCACCGAAAGAATCTCGTTGGTGGAGTAGGCTTGGGAGTCTCAATAGCAATGTATTCATCTCCTTTGGTTGCAATGGTGAGCCATCTTTCCCTTCCACCGCACCGAATTTTTTCCTTCTAATCAATTCCTTTCCATAAAAACCAACTAAACACCGAAATAAAAAACCTATGAAACAGGGGGAACAGAGGAGGTAGTTCCATACTTCCTTCATAAATAACCTAATTTAAAATCAATAAAAAAAATAAGAAACTAAATTTCTTTTGTGTTTCTCATCTTACATTGTGTTTTCAATTTAGTTTTCCATACTTAAAAAAATAGAATTTAATTAATATGTACTTAATGTGTAAAAAACTTTTACTTACGTTCAATCATTTTTTTTTTATTTATATAATTTTTAAAGTATTAATTCATAAAATCAATAATTTTACTATAAATAAAAGGTTGTGATTGAATGTGTTTAAAAAAAATTTTACACTAATAGTACATATTAGTTAAACTTAACAAAATAAAATATGAGATTGATTAGTATACATGTAGTAAAAGAGTTTTACTTTAATTTCAACTTTTCATTTATATAACTTTTAACGTATTAACTAGTAAACTCAATAAATTTACCATAAATAAATGGTTGTGATTAAATGTAAGTGGAAAACTTTAATTAAACTCATAAAATATTTCCTAAAATATATTCTTGGTACATTAAGTTGATTCCTTATGATCAATAGACTCTAATTCATATATTTTTTAGACTATCTATATTTTTTTTACACTAACATTCAATCATAACTTTTCATTTATGTAATTTTTAAAGTAATAATGAGTAAAGTCAACAAATTTACTTGTGATTGAATAATTAAATTCATATTTTTATCCTTCCAAAATTTTTTGATTTGGTTTTATTAGTTTGAATTTTTTATTAGTTTTATTTTTAAATAATAAGTACTAAAATAAAACTTATTTAGCACTTATAAAATAATAAGTCTATTTTTGAATAGTGAAACCAAATCGAATACATTATCAAATATTATATTTTTTTTATATCAATCTTAAAATTTAAGACTTTGTAGCTTATAAAAAAGAGACTTTGTACGTTGAACCTTAATGGTTTCTAATTTAGAGTCCTTGAGTATTCCTAAGTTATTACTATTTTTGCTTATAATTATATTTGTATTTTTTTTGTCTTTTTTACAAGAGGTTATTTGTATTCATTATTTTTTACTAAAATATACTTATTAATTTTAATCCATATAATTATATATAACTCTTAATTTTCTCTTTCTCTCCTAATTAAATTAGAGAATATGAATACTCTGATTGAGGGTAAGTTTAGAAAAATATTATATTTATAAACAAATTTAAAAATATTATTTAAATTTATTTATTTTCTTAATAAACATAAATTAGTCAACACTGTCTTGTAACTAGGAATAAAGCTAGTATTAGAAATCTTCTAATGTCAAGTTTGATTTCTTGTGGGGGAAAAAATCGATTCTTCATGAATTTATCATACTAACTTTGGTGATGTTTGACAAACTCCAGTAATGTAAAATTATCATTGTTAATACAAGAAATCAGAAAGAAGAAGCAAAAAGACTGCACTTTAAGAAAATTAAAGTGAAACAGATAGGAAAAATATTTTAGCCTGAAATAAAAAAAAAATGCCCTTCACATATTTTGTCCTCTGGTGCTTAATTTTTGTCATTAGCCTCTTTTTTTTTATAATTTTTGTCATTAGCCTTGACTTATATGATTTAATTTTTACCTTATTGCAGAAGAAAGTGATACAAACCAAGAGTGTGGAATTCATGCCTCTTCCTTTATCATTCTTCTCATTCTTGGCCAGTACAATGTGGCTCACTTATGGACTCCTCATTAGGGACATTTACGTTGCGGTTTGTTCCATAACCCATGTTTAATTAGGCTTTATTTACATAATTAAGTTTACCTAGAAGTATTTTTAAAAGAAGAAAAAAAAGACATTAGCTTTTAGATGAGTTAAATAAGTTAAGTTAATTGTTAATTTTTGTCATGGAAAATTTTCTCCGTGACTCTCTATTTTTTTTTTTTTAAGACAAAGATAGTATATTAAATTCCAAATAGGGCGAAACCAAAAGTTTCTAAAACCCTGATACTGCTAGCAACAAGATAGAGAACAGAAAATAAAGACAAACTAATCAGATTACATATACAACAACAAACCCAATCACCCTCTTAAAGATTACATATTTAACATAAGGTTGCTATATCAATCTGAAAAACCTCCTCCCCTGTTAAAACCAAATTTGTACGCCAACCAAATCTGTACTCCATGACTCACTATGAAATTGTCTTTATAATTAATTAAAATTTATTAAAAACTGCTCATTTCAATTTTTGTATATTTCATTTGTTAATATTGTCTTCTAAAACTATTAATTTTCTTTAAATTTTAACAAATAATAGGAAGAGATAGAGAGTTTCCTAACATTTTTTTTTTTAGTTGAAAAATTCAAATTTTTTATTTTTTCTTTTTTTCAATCACTACCAACTTTATAACTTTGAGCTTATGTGTAAGTTAATTTATAAAAAATATCTAAAGTAACTTCTTTAAAGATATGGGAGATTTATAAATTAGTTTATGTTTAAGTTAATTTATCTATCAAAATTCTTTTTATTTTTTATTATCTTCTTTTCCTGCTGGTAAAGTTATTTATACATGTTCTTAATCATTAATCACACTCGGTTGATTTCTATTTTGCCTATTTATCCACTAGTATCAGAGTTAAAAATAATATTAATTTCATCCAAAATATTATTTTTTGTTAAATGTACCTATTTAATAAAAAGGAAATACTACTTACACATTTTTTAATTACACTCTCTTTTATTGGTTCGAGTTTATCAAAACTCATACATTTATATAAATTTCACTTGAATTATTTTCTCCTAACTTTGTACTTTCTCATCCTAAAATGAACAGCATACCATGTTGTTTTACAAAAACTAAAAAAAGCTAATAAATTAATAAAAGAGAGTATTGATTTTATAAAATTAACTTTAATATTAATAATACACCGAAAAACTAAAGTGATATTATTAAGTACATTAGTAAAGAAAATAATTAATATTACATTGAAAAGCGAAATGTAAGGAGAAAGTAATTTTCAATAAAATTTAACTAATAATAAAATACTACCTTATTTATTCAAATTAACCCTAATGAAAATTAATTAGAGAGTAATTTTGTGTTAATGCTCCATTTATGACAGGGACCAAGTGTGATTGGAACTCCAGTAGGCATAATTCAGCTGTTTCTCCACTGCAAATACTGGAAGAGGAAAGTAAGGGAAGAGCCAAACAAGGAGAACACAGAGAAGGTTGATTTGGAAATGGGGCATGAAAAAGAATGTGTCACAGTTGTTCCTACTAACTGCAATTCATGATCAATCACAACCTTAGTTGAACAATTTCAACTGGCCCTTAGAGGATTCTGGTTTTTATGTTCCTTTTCATTACCAAAAAAGAAATCAAAGGAAAATAATGGTATTTACTTGGTTGAGAAGTGTTAAGAAATTCTGCAGGAAATGTTCTTATGATCGATTAAAACTGGTTGAAAATCATTAATTTTAGAAAAAAAAGTTATGGGTAAAAGTTATTGATTTTCAATAAATTTTAATCAATCATACGAAAAATTTGGAAAAGAGAGTTTCTTGGTAAAGTTTCATTTTAACATCTTTCTTATTTGTTTTGTTAGCTAGAAATGCGAGTGATTGAATCACCACAAAAATTTAAGTCATAGTTTCCTAGTACATGTCCACTTACATGCTTCATTTGTGTGGGAACTAGTTTGTGCCACTTAATGATGTTATTGAATTTAATGAGGAGATTTCTAATTAATAGTGCATCCTTCTTAGATTTATTGTAATAGAGGCTCTACTTGACAAAACATGAACAGCGCAAAATCTATGGAAAGAAGAAGGGTAGCGAATTATGTTTTTAAAATCAGACCTACAATCAAATTGGTGAAGGTATTAGTTTAATTTTTATTAAACTAGTAGCTGAATTGGTTTTAATGAAATAATATTTTTTTATTATTCATGTACTATAATAATTAAAATTATAAAAGAAAAAATATATTAAGTTTGTAATTATAAAAAGATAAAAATAATTTTATTAAATACACCTTCATATTGGTAAGTTAAACCCCATTTTATTAATTTTTAATTAAAAATTGGTTGATTTGGAAAAATGAGGGGTGTATTTAGCAAAAAAAAAAAAAACTACAAACCAATTGCACTAGTGAACCATCGGTTTTTACCGGTTTTAATACCGGTTTTTTGTTCCACCGTTTTTTAGGATTGACCGAACCGGTTACCAGACTAGTTCACCGGTTTTTTGATTAAACCAGCTAGTCCAATCCGGTTTTTATAACACAGGTAATCACATTCTCCCAAACACCTTCTTTGCCATATTTACTTTTGGTGATGAGTTGAAATCCATTAGATCATTAACTCTATTTTCATCGTTCTAAAATAACCCTCTCAACCTTATAGTTATTTAAGATTAATGAACTATTGAGAAAACCCTTGATGATGTTTAGTTTGATTAAATGTTTTTGGTTTTTATTTTTTATTTTTATTCTTTTAAAATTGTTTTCATATTCAAGTTTTCAACATTTAAAAAATATGTTTATCTTCGTTTGATATTTTCTATTTTTAGAAACTAATATTGTTAAATTTAATCAATTTTAGCAAAAATATTATAAATTATTTATATATATAGTTTAAAATACATTGATATATTGTTTTTTATATAATTATAATATTATTATTAAGTTTTTATGTAATGTTACCTTTTGAAAACGCTAAAAACAATGTTTTTGTTTTCTATTTTTATTTGTTTTTTGAAAATGTTTCCTAAATTGTAATCAAACATGCTGTTACTATTGTTTTTTGCTTTTTCTAAAATTCAAAACAGAAAATGTTCAAAACAAATGTCACATTAATAAGCATGTTTATGATTAAAATATCACTAATTGATGAACTTTAAATTGTTGGAATTATCGTTGAGGCGTCCATAATTTATATGGTAATTGATTAGTAATTAGTTATTGATTTTAATATTTTTATATTTAATGCACCAATAAATATAAATAAGGTTATAAAATAAATATGGTCTTAGATTTATAAAATAATTATAGTTTTTAAACAAAACTAAAATGTTAAAACAATTATATACAAATTTATCTCATTATCTTTGGTCAAAGTTAAAACATATTGCTAGTTAGACAAAAAATAGTTCATAGTGGTGATTCTAAAAGCTTGATTGTTTGATTTTGTGTTTTACTTTTTTAAAAGAGTTTTCAAAAATATTTTTTAAAAACTGTTTCTGGAAAAAGAGGGAAAATGTTATTTGAGATTTAAAGATATAAAAATGAAAAAATCGGTTCATATTTATAGAAATATCATTAATGAAAAGTAAAAAATAACATATTCTTATTATAATTTAAAATTTCAAAATAAAAATAAAAAACCGAAAAACAAAATTACTTACACTTATTTCTATTTTTTAATTTTTAAAAACTAAAAAACAAAAATTGTTTTAAGAAAATAGTAAACTAGTTTTTTAGTTTATAAATATTAAAATACTGAAAATAGTTTCGTAAAACTTTTTTCAAAGAAATATTAAGACTCAATAAAATAAATTCGTTATGTGCGGTTTATACTCAAAATTCAAAATCAGTAAAAAATCAAAGTTAAACACTTGAAATGAATCTCTATCTTAAATAAATTGACACATTCAATGAGACTCGAAACAATTTTATCACCAATAACATGGTTGTAGTGGTAAATTTCATTTTTAACTGTCATCACATCTAATTTAATAAACAAACATGACTAATTTTAAAAATAACGGAATAAAATGTCTTAATTTTTCATCACAAACAATACTATTAGTAAATCACAAACTATTTTATATGGTGCCTTTTATAAAATTGTAAGATATATTCATGATTATTTTTATTAGATATAAAATTTTAATTACAATACTAATATTTGTGATCATACAAGATTTTTATGATATCATTATTGTCATATAATTAAAATTTAATAATAAATATTTTTCTTACATAAAAATATAAATAAAAGTAATAATATTAAATTATACATTTAATGAAAATTTTGAACTATTTTATTAAATCCATAATTTTCTCCCTATTTTAAAATCAATTTGTCCCTTTTATTTTAAAAATCAAGAATCAGTTCATATATTAAATTAGAAGTGTTGAACATTATAAATTAATGTTGATTGCCACATGTCATGTGACTAATAATCAATATAATAATTGAAAGATATTGACAATAAGGGTTAATACTTCTAATTTAATAGATGAACACAAATTGCTTATTTTTATAAATAGGAAGGCAAAATGTTATAATTTTAAAATAGAGGACAAAATTTACCTATTAGGTAAAATATGAGGAAAATTAGGAATGACAAAATAAGATAATCTGTCTCATTTTGGCCTGGTTCACTTGTAGTTCGCAAAAAATGGAGCAAGGTGAATTGACCCGTCATGCTAAAAGCGGGCTAAACTATTAAGTCTGCCTTACCTATAGGTGGTCACTAGGTTGGCTCGCCAACTTTAACAAATTTTTTATTTTTTCTAAATCAATTCTTTTTGTTTGACTCAAACTTCAAAATATAAAAACAAAAATATTTTAACTAAATTAGCCTAAAAATTATAAAGTAAAGTAGTAATATTAAAGTAAATTTTTTATTTTTTATTTTTAATCTAAACTAAATTTTAATGTAATTTTATTAATAATAATACCAAAGTTTGATTATAATATATTAATTCTCATACTTTTGATTTTAATTAATTAATTATATTTTATATTCATAATATAAAAAATATTACTAATATATTTATTTAGGTGGCGAGCTAGCAAACTGAAACAGGTCAGCAAGCTAAAACTTCTATCCTATCAAAATTGTAGCAGATCGACAAACAAACCTTTTAGACTTAACTCACTTTATCATCTAAGAAAAATTACACATAAACCTCAAATTTATAAAATTATAATAAATTATCTAAACTCGGTTAAGATTTCTGTCAATTAATATACAATATCCTCTTTATTTTGAGTAATAAAAAATCTTTATTTTTATCTATCGGTGTCCTTAGCCTACTAATTGTGTTAAAATTATTAGTTGCCCTATTAAATGAGAGCCACGTGATGTTTAATGATAATTTAAAAGATAAGATACTATTTTCTCCTTCCTTAAAAAATTAATCCTTTTTATTCATAAATTCGTACGCAGGATTTTTACTCTTGCACGTTGATATTTAACTTCACAAGAAGTATTTTCGTGAATACTTTACATCAACAACGGTGCTAAGTGTTTTGTTAATTGTTTGATTTTCATAAGTCATTAAGCATTTTGAGTGAGTAATGACTTTTTTTAAAAAATCACGTTATACATTTAAGTCTACATCTAGGTGAAGGGTATCAATTGTAAACTTTTGAAAACACATGAAATGCTCGTGTACTAAGTGGAAAATAACGGGAGTGCAAGTGCAACAATTTGAAAAACTTATGGGAAGTAATGCTAGTGATTAAGATTTTTAGAAGTTCATGTAATGTCAATCAAGAAAATGCATGGCTAATATTTGTAATAGTTAAGGGTTGTATGTGTTATAATATTAATAGTTAAGGATTTATGTGAATCAACCTTAAACCTTAAAAACTAAATGGTGTTTATCTACGTCATAAGTTAGAGAGTGATGATATATATACACCATTTAATTTATATATATCATCAACATTTCTTATTTTTAATGGGTTAAAATCTATACTTTGTGTTCTTTAGATAGTAATATGTGTGTTTTTTCTGTTTCTCTTTTCTCAATTTTTGTGTAACTTGTTACACAAATATCTTTTGTGTTTTTGTGTAACTATTTTTTATTAATAATATGCTAAATTATATTTGGTGCTCTCGATTTTAGTTCTTGTTAGTTTTTTGTCCCACATTAAATTTTTGCTTCAATTTTGTCACCTAAATTTTAAAAATGTTAACAAATTGTCCTTCCGTCAAATTGAAACCATTAACCGTTATGATGAAAATGTTAACTTCGTAATAGTGATATGACATCGTTAGGTTTTGAAATTAAGAGTTAATTAATATGATGATGTGGCAACATCACTAATTACAAAGTCAATGTTTTAATCCTACGGTCAATGGTCTCAATTTCACGGAAGAGCAATTTGTTAACATTTTTAAAACTTTGGAGACAAAACTCACGCAAAAATTTAAAGGGGACAAAAAATTAACAAAAACTAAAATCAGGGGTACCAAATACAATTTAGTCTTAATAATATTCCCTGACTTAAAAAAAATACTTTTTATTTTTTTTATTTCTCATTTTATTACATCATAAATCTTATTATACATATATATTTTTTTTCCTTTTCCTTTCTCTCACTATGTGTGAAATAACATAAGAATGCATATGTATCTTTTTTTATGGAATTATTAGCATTTCGTTTCACCTTCTAGATATTTTTTTTATTTAAATTCAGTCAGAAATTAATAATTATATTTGTAATTTCTACGGTTTTTAATGGAATAGATGTGATTTTTGACTTTAAGATGGTTTCCAAATCTTCTCTAAGATTATGATAGGGCACTTGACATCCATACGAGGGAATTACTTTTTCCATTTTTCTTCATACATTCTTTTAAAAGTTTTTATATCTTAAAATTATAGTTATTTTTAGAAATTCAGGACAATATTCACGATTTTTTTAATTATATTCTTATTTATATTTATTCACGATTTTTTTAATTATATTCTTATTTATATTTATTAATATCTTAAATTTTACAAGTAACTAAATCAATGACTAACTATTCATCAACTAGAATATTAATCACAAACAATAGTTCCACTACTACAAAACTCATCAAATATGAATATTTTAGTTTACAAACATACTAATTAATGATTTCTTATTGCGTGTGTGTAGACTTTAACTAAATGGAATTTCAAAGTACGTAATGAGAGTATTTATTGGGTTGGTGATTTGATGACTCAATTCAACCAAACTTGATTGGGTTGGATTTTTTTGAGATTTTCATTTCACACATATTCTTTTCTCATTTAATACCTACCCTCGTAAATAACTTTTGAAAAACTCAAAAATACCCTTTAACCTAATTATCTATTCTAACACCTATCATAATAAATTAATTTTATCTCTCTCAACACCTACTCTAATAAATTAACGACACTCACTCACATTTCAAAATAAAATAACTTATTTTATGAAATAAGCTTTTCAAATACAAAAATTAATTAAAAAATTTATTTAAATATTTAGATTATCTTTATAAAATTGTATATTTTAATAATATAATTTATTTATAACATAATTTTTTAAAATTTTATATTTTAAAATATAAAATTTATTATGAAATCTTCTCTTAAATTTTTTGCTTCTTCGACAATTACTTTGAGTCTAATTACATGACGTTAATTACTCTAATTATTTTAAGTCTAATTACTTTAATTACATTACGTTAATTACTCTAATTACTTTGTGTTTAATTACACTACATTAATTACTCTAATTATTATTATTATTATTACACTAATGTTAATTACTCTAATTATTATTATTATTATTATTAAATTGAGACTAACAATATTTATGAGTAATTTAATTTACATGAATAACATTTACGAGTAATAATTTTTTTTTTGGTCTTTTTCCTCTTCGGCTGTGCAAAAAAATTTGCAAATTTTATAAATATGGTAATATATTATATGAGTAATATTATTGTTATTTGAAAATTTTATAAATATTGTAATATATTATATGAGTAATATTTTTATTCAAAAATTTTATAAATATTTGCAAATTTTATAAATATTGTAATATATTATTATTTTTGGTTATTTATAATATAATTTTTTAATATTTATGAGTACTTTAATTTTTTATTACAATTAAATTGAAATTAATAACATTTATGAGTAATAAATTTGTTTTACTAGTTGTTTTCTTCTCCGCCGAAGAAGAAAAAAATCTGTATGCAAATTTTTTTTCCTTCTCTGGCGATACACTGCCGGAGAAGAAAAACAAATTGCAAATTTGTTTCCTTCTCCGACGATGCAATGCCAAAGAAGAATTGCAAATTTTTTTCTTCTCTGGTTATGCACTGTCGGAGAGTAAAAAATAAAGGGCATAATGGTATTTTTCTCACCGTAGGTGGGAAATGAAAAATAACTAGATGTTAAATAAAAAACCCATTTTTTTTAGATTACATAAAACCCAACTCAACCCAATCAAATTCAATCCACTATGGGTTAGGTATCGGGTTCAATAAGTTAAATCTGAGACTCAACCCAATCCAATAATAATATGTATTATTATTTATTATTTTAATTAAAAATAATGAATTAATTTATAACTCCCAAAACTTTTATATTGTCACATGCTAAGGCAAACACACTATTAGAGTTTTTAACTGATTAGTTTATTAGTCATGGTAATAAGGGTTACAAAAATATTTTAATCTAGAAAATCTAATAACTACATGTTATTGTTGATTGACAATTTAATATGTGAATTTTAATTTGTTTTAGTTTTACATGTAATTTATAATTATAATTTATTAATTATTTTTATTTTACAACAATAATATATTCTATTTTTTAAAAGAAATATCCTAAAAAATATATAAAAACCTAAACATTAAATTTATCATTTAAAAAAAATTAAAATAGTGACTCAATTAATCCAACCCAACACAACCTGATTAATGACGGATTGGGTTGGATCCAGTTTAATACAAAAAAAAACTCAACCCGATCCGATGTATTATGATTAGGTTGAGCCTTAACTCAATCCAACCTAACACATCAACACACCTAATCCATAAATTGAATTTGTGAAGTATTACTTCCTCCTATCCTATTTATAAGATTCAAGACAAAAGTGACTGTGTCTCTTCAGGAATAAGTATTTTACATGGAAATACTAACTAGTGCACTAGTTAAAAAAGGATTAAGTATTTATTGAAATTGACAAAATTGTGTTCATGATTTTGAGTTGTGCTAACATATGATTTTTATTAAAAATTTTCTTTTTTTAACTGGCACAAGTTAGCAAGACTTTTTTATGAGGCTCAATCTATAATGTCTCTTGTATTAGTTATTTCAGACTTAAATATCCTTAATTAAATGATAGTTTTTTTTTTTTATGATATTCCTGAACTGGAAGCCTAAGCCTAATTTTTTTATATAATGAGATTCATTTAAGAGGTTGATTTCTAGCAAATAAGTGTATACGAACATGGACTATGTATGTAACTTCTGACCACATGTTCAAGGAGTAGGACTATCTATCAAACCATATTGCACTATGTTGGTTATATAATGACAATTATAGTGACAAATGTAATACCCAAAGGTTCTGACCTGAGGAGGAGTTTGTCCAACGAGAAGATGTGTAAACCATCATACATACAGTGAAGTCGTTGAGAAGTTGAATCTATAAATGGTTTCCACTAATAATTAGTAATGAAAAAAAAATATTAAATATATATTAGAGTAACTTTGAATATATAGATAAATAACATATTTATTGTAACTAACTAAACTAAATGGAAGTAATTGAATCTTCTAAATAAAATCAGAATAGAAAATTTTATCTAAAATATGATATAATTAGTGTTGCATTCGAAATGGAAAAAAAAATTGTCTGAAAGCAAAGGTCAGCATATAGTTTTTCAATGTTGATTTATATTTTCAATGTAATATTGTTATTAAGGTTAGTTTTATGAAAATTATTACTCTCTTTTATCCGTATAAAAATCCATTATACCCATTTTGAAATGGAAAATAAGTATGATATTTAAGTTCATTTTACGAATAGAAGTACAGAGAAGAAACGCCAATACACATGCAACAAAATAATTCCACTTAATTAATCCTTGTCATAGAAAATTAAATTAAATTTTGTATTTTAATTATTATCAATCACTGATTTAGAAAATATAGAAAAATGGGTCTTGCAATATTCTTCGTCCACACTTTTTTAGATACATCATGCACACTTTGTTTAGAATAATAGAATATTATTATGTTTAAAAAGTACTATAATAAATACATAATTATTTTCAACTCGATTATAGTGACGAATCCAGTCTTAATTTCTACCCGTACGTACCTCTAATAGTTAAAATTTTAGCCACAAATTTAGTCATTTATATATTTCAACTTAAAGTAGGTCTTATAATTTTTTATACACATATTCCCTACACACAACTTAATTACATAGGTTTTATCTTTTTTATCCACATATCCCCTATACACAACTTAAATAGGTTTTACAATTTCTATCAATATTTCCAATATTTAAAATTTTAACAAAATTTTATTGATGAATTCGGTTTCTCAGTTTTCACCAAACTTTTCATCTACTAATTTATTTATATATTTCAACTTATATAAAGTGGGTCTTACAATTTTTTATACACATTCCCTACACACAATTTAATTACATAGGTCTTACCTTTTCTATCCACATATCCCTTATACACAACTTAAATAGGTCATACAATTTTTATCTATATTTCCAATACTTAAATTTCAACCAAACATTAGTGAAATTTCTAGCCTTCAAATTTTCCACCAAACATTCCATGTACTAATTAATTTCTATATTTTAACTTTCTTTTAAAAATTCTAATCTTAGAATGAAAGTTTAATTATACATTAAGTTAAATAAATATTGAGTAAATTACTACTAGACTTCTTTAATTTTTATAAAATAAATATAACTTTACTTTTTTACTTTTCTACACGAATGAAACTTCTTTAAATTTAAAAACATTATATATATTAACAGTTTTTATATGTTTAAAAACATTACATTAGATTCATCTCAAACTTTATACTAGCACTCATTTAAGAGTGTAAGGGTTAAAAATATGAGTTTAATTGATATACAATGTCAATATAAAAGATTTTTATACTGACATTCAATCATGACTTTTCATTTATGTGACTTTTTAAATAATAATGAGTAAAGTCAACAAATCTAACATAAATGAAGGAGTTATGATTAAAAGTCAGTGTAAAAATCTGTACACTGACAGTGTGTACCAATTAAACTCTAAAAATATAGAAATGTATGTATAATTGCATTAAAATTTAGATAATGTTGTTGTAATTTACTATAAATTTTTTTCTATTTGATTCTCATTGACTTGAATAAATTATTATTACAATTAAAATCTAAAAATTATATTTTATTCTAAACTAAACTTAATTCATCAGAATTTTCATAGTTTCATCCTTTCATCTCTTTTTATCCCTATTATATCACATGTTAAATTTAATTAGGTGAATCTTGAGGGGGAAAATACCAAAAGGATTTAAAGGAGAATGCTTCACTAACAAATTATAAGATTGGAATGCCCTAAACCCTAAACAAATAAATTATATCATAAGATCTTTATCTCTCTTTGAAACTAAAATTCACATAGAAGTTGTTTTTTTTTTTTTGTGATTTTTTATTTCATCCTTTATTTTGGTGAGTACATGGAAGTTATTTTGTGCATAAAAATCTGAGTTTCTATTTTCCTTTCATGTTCATGTGGATTAATTTTGTTATTATCAGCACAACTCTATGGATTTTGTGTTTCACCTATAACATAGATGGTAAGCATTAACAAAGTTTCTCTCATTTGGGTTAGAAACATATGGGCTAAATCACACATCTACTATGTGCTTCTACTGTTCTACCTATCACTTAACTAAATATGCATGAGTGAGACATTTGTCCAAACTACCATATGTTCGTAATGATAAGTGATTTCATCTATTTCCTATTATCCCCTAAAATATGTTTTCTTTTTAAAAAATGTCATCTCAAATTAAATAATTAGTCATAGTCAATAATAATGATTAATGTGGTCAAAAACTTTAAATGTACACAAGATATATATTTTTCTCTCAATTCCATATTCAAAAGAGTATAATCAAGACTTAAACCCTGAGTAACTCTTGATTAGGTAATATAAGTTGTTACCACATATATGTCAATTAATGTTGATATAATAGCGATATATGTAAAGTAATTATATATAATAATTACCATAATATTAAATGTATTATAATAAGAATTGCTTGATAGTAATTTTTTAAAAAATAAATAAAAAAGATAAGATCTCACTATGATTCTCACTCATTTTTTAAATCAACTGTTTGTTAAATTTTGTTTTGAAATTTTTTTACATTGTATATATACTACAACAATGTTCTTTTGAACTTATTTATGTTTCTCAAGATAAAAGTGGTCTTTAATCTCTTGAAATAACTATTTTTATACGTAAATACCTCTAAACGAAAAAGTTATAACGACAAATAACCAGAAGAGAAAAAAATAAGTATTAAAGAAAATTATAGTTTTGAAAAAAATATATTTAGAATATATTTATTGTAATAAAATAAACAACCTTTTTTTTTAATTTTGATGAATTAAATAATTAAATCTTATAAATAGAACCAATAGATAGCTTAGGTGAAATATATGTCACATGTATCTAGGTGGACATCAATCGATTATTTTTTGTGATTAAATGTATTTTGCAATTAATTAATCAACTCAATATAAGATAATAATTTTATCATATATGTTCTCCAAACGTACCCTTACAAATTAATATTTATGTTTTCTTAAATAATATTCTTTTGCCTATAACAGCATCACAAATACAAGAAACAAGCACACACAGTTTATTTCTTTTGTATTTGAAGCTCGATGTCATTATGCGAGTTCTGCTAATAATAACTAGACTTGGTGCTTCTGAAACACATGTATGCTTCCTATAGAAGACACAGGAAAGTGTGATATAGTAAATGATAATATAACAAGATTCCAAACTCGTTTTTTGCTTTCTTAACATACATGAAGATGAAAAAGAAAATGTTTTCTTTATAAATGGTAAATCCTGAAGCAGTAACCCACAATAAACTTAATCTATGGCAAGCCAAATAAATTCCCATTTCTCTAGAAAATGGAAGTCACATTGTCAATAGAAGAGCATTATTAGTATTATTAATGTTTTACCAACACAAAAGCAGACATATATCAAATCATAATAATATTGAATACATTTAATTTTCTCAAACTTTTTGTTTTTTTAAATAAAAATAAATAAAAGAACAAAAATAATCAGATGAGCGTATCTAAAAATTGTGGATATGATAACAAATTAAATTATTTTTGGACCCACAGGTAAAATGTGGTACCTTTAGCCATTTCCATACAATGTTAACATGCAAAATTATACATCAACTAGCCAAAGCTCAACATGGAATTTCATATGGATAAAAATAATAAAATAAAAACAGCAAAAAAGAAGAGAGAAACAGAAGACAAAAACAAAACCAAAGAGAGTCATCCTCTTAATCGCTGTCATACTTGTATCCTCTATAATCAATGGAGATACTTTTTGGTTCAGCTAGAAATATCAGCACAATCCCATAAATCTTGGATATGTAAGATTTGTTCTAGAAAATTAAAAAGTTTCATCGTAAAAAATAAAAAATTAAATCTATAAAAGAATGTATTTGAATTAGAGAAAGGGGATTAGAAAAATTTTGAAGAAGAGAAGAAATAGAGACTAGTTGCAAACAAGCAAGTTTGAGAATAAAGAAGGAGTGTTTTTAAGATTACAACACGTATTAATTTATATTTTTTTCTCTACTCATTTTAAAGCCCAATAAAAAGAAATAGAAAGAGGTTAGAAAAATTATTTACACCATTCACCATAACCGGAAGCAATTTCTGGTAGTATGGGTGTCGCCGGAGATGACTGTGGGATGGTGCCGCAACAGGGCAGCCCCCCCTGTTTTTCCTTCTCTCCCTTATTTGCCTTGTTGTACTTTCTCACTTTAAGGATTTAAAATCCCATTTGAAACATAGTGTGTAGGAGATGCGTGCGTCCCCCTTTAATCACCTATTTTTTTAAAAAAATACTTTTTACTGTGTGCATCCCCGTCAATGTTATTCACACACCCTATCTAATCCTCATAGGTGTCTACTATTTGCACCCCCACTTTTCGTCAAGAATACCGTCAGATCCAAATCATAGTTTAATATTTGCAGCCCGTTTTTACTAAGCGCACCCCCAGACCCAAATCACAAGTTTACTATTTACATCCCACTTTTAGTAAGAGCACCCTCGCCCAAATAACAATTTTACTATTGTACCCCACTTTTACTAAGTGTACCTTTCTGACTCAAATCAAAAATTTACTATTTGTACTTCCGCTTTCGCTAAACATACCCTCTTACCCAAATCATGCCTTTACTATTCGCATCCCCACTTTCCGCTAAGGGTAAATGGTAAGTTTCTTCTATTTTATTTATTTTATCCATTTTTTTATTAGATACTTTATTTTTATCTAGTTAAAATATTGTTACGAATATGTGAAGTAATAAAATTACGATTAAATCTAGTAATAATAATATTAATTTAAAAAATGATAATTTAATAATAACCACTTTATATGATTTACTAATATTATAAATTTTTTATTTGTTATAATTATTATTACATTATTTAAATTATTTTAAAAGAAAAATTTAATAATAATAATTTTGGATGCATTTCTAATTTAACTATTACAAAAACTAAGTTAAAAATACTTTGGACGCACTTCTAATTTGGTTTCTTCCATAAAATCTTGTTATAATTATTATGATTATTTCATTTAAATCATTTAATTTAAAGAAAGAAGTATAATAACAGTCACTTTGGATACATTTCTGATTTGAGTATTGTAAATTATAAAAATGTTAACGACAATAACTTTGGGTGAATTTCCGATTTGGTGAACTTCTTTAAAATTATTTTTTTAAAATATAAACCATAAAATGAAAATTTTTTATTATGACTAATTCAAATACACTTTTGATTTAGTCATTAATAAAATTATATGATTTAATAATTGTCACTTCATATACACTTCTGATTTGATAATTACATTGATCACATTAAATAATCATCATGAGCACTTTGGAAGCACCTATAACTTGATCACGATAATAATATTTCAAAATAAACCCAATAATACTAAAAAATTATTACCAAAATTAAAAACTCAACATACAAATTATTTCAAAAATTATGTAAACTTTGATTCTCTATTACACATTAGAGATACCTAAGAGCAGAAATTCATTCTTATTAAGCCCCAAAAAATAAAAATAAAATAAGTCAACTAAAACAAATAAAGTATTAATAACCTTTTTATGAAAAATAAATTTTTCAATAATTTTTTTTCTCGTTAAAATGTTAAAACCAATAATAGAATAAAAGTAGTATTTATGTTTTAAGGGTGAAAAAAATATTTTTAAAGTTATCTAATTTTGTATGTTTAATTAGATGTAACTGTATTTAAAACTGGCGTTAATACTTTCTCTACATGTAATAGACTTTCAAACTCAAACTTTGATTTCGTAAATCACTTTTCTTTAAAGATTTTTTTAATGTTTTCCTAAATAAACATTGATGACAACTTTTCATATTTTTAAATTATTTTTTTATCATCTGGCAACTCACATATCGATAAATACAAACAAAGTAATAAACAGACCTTAAATTTTAAATGACACGCAGGAAATTTGTCAAAAAGGGGTGTTCCAAATTAAGTGCAATCTACCACTCTCATTTGGGTTAGTACGTGCATC
Source organism: Psophocarpus tetragonolobus (assembly GCA_037954015.1). Classification (NCBI taxonomy): domain Eukaryota; kingdom Viridiplantae; phylum Streptophyta; class Magnoliopsida; order Fabales; family Fabaceae; genus Psophocarpus; species Psophocarpus tetragonolobus. Next base: position 27,814,107 of record CM075695.1, on the reverse strand, counting down.
CTAGCTATTCCATAAAATTAGCCCTTAAATGGGAAAAAGGTTGAGAGAAAAGGTTCTCAATTTGAACAATGTTTCTCATCCCCAAGTTTTAATAAAGAAGCTCGCAACACTTATTCTCCCTCTCTTAATTTTTGTTTTATTTTTTTTAAAAAAAATTAAATCTAACACCATGATACCTGTTATCTAGACCAATGATCATGTGATATATATACTTATTAATCAAATTTAAAATAAATCATTCAATTTATGTCGCAAATTATGCAAATTACATGCATGTAATCAAATCATAAATGATAAACCATTAATGGTCAAGACATAAATAACATAATGGTATTTATCCATGTAATAATTTATTCTCTTTATGTTTAACAAGCATTTATTAAAAACCACTTATTTTAGTAGGTTTCACTTATCGTCACTTATCGTTTAATAATTTTAGTAAATTATTATAAAGATCATATTAGAAATAAAATGTCTAAGTCTTAATAACATTCCTCTATTTCTTTATAGAGAAAAAGGATTATGTATTGGTGTTTTTGAATTTCTTCCTGTAACATTTCTCTTGTGTAAAATTTCACCCTTCATTAAAAGTAAGAGAGAACATTTAATTAATAAATAATAGAGGACAAAAGGCTTTAATGTAGAGATTTTTACAAAAGAAAACTAAGTGAAAATCTCACATGAGAAGATCCATTTCCCAATCCATTAAAATTGTAAACAATTTTTACATTATTATTTAATCATTAATATATCATGTATGATAAATTTGTAGACTTTAAGAATTAATATATCTCTTAAAAGTCATGTAAACACTGAATTGTAAATAAATTACTGTGTAAAATTATTTGCTTAAATATATATTGGATCTTGGACATATTAGCAAATTTTGTGATAAGTTCATTAAATTTTTGCTTTGTGTTGGGTCTCTAATAAATTGTTTATTTTCTTTTGAGTCCTTCAAGTTCTATCTAAACCACTTTCTAAAATGTATTAAAGAAATTTTAAGTGTTGTGATTTATAATCCAAAACAAAATAAAAATTTTATTAGGAATCAAAATGAAGTAAAAATTTATCGTGGATTAGCACAAAATTCACTAATATTTGAGAGACCTAAAACATATTTAAGCTCTTTTACACTACCTTTAAACTCTTCTTTATTCTGTGAACTTTACTATATCCCTTAGATTTATATAAGATTTTTGTCCTTAAAGTTTCACCAAAAATCACTTTTGGTTCTTAAAATTCAAAAAGTTTTTTTATCCCTAAAATTAATTTGTTTTTTGTATTAACATTGTTCATTTATAAGTTTTGTTATATTTGGTTGTGCCGGATATGAAATTGAAGATTGAGGGGATTAGGGTTGAAAAAAAAAGTGGTTCACAAGTACAAAAACACGTTTTCTATCACCAATTTTTAATGACGTTAATCGGAGAAGAAAGACTAAAAGTAAATTGGGGACTAAAAAAAATATTTTTAAATTTTAAAGATTAAATGTAATTTTTTGTGAAACTTTATGGACAAAAAACTTATTTAAGTCTATCCCTTAATTATAAGATAACGTTGACCAAATTATGTTTATTTAAAAAATGGATAAATTTATGTTTTAATATTAAATTTATAATATTTTTTCAAAATTATCCTCAATTGGAGAAAGAAAATATCCATTGTGAAGGAAGATACTGTTCCTAAGAAAAACCATTGTATCTTAGTAAAAAAAAGCAATTAATACAAAACTAATTCTTATTAAAGGAATAAAAAAAATTTAAAATTATGATAAGACAATTAATGCAATAAAGATAGTGTCTTATTTTACTGTTATAACTATGACTTGGGATTGAATAGTACCCTCAAAGCCATATAACTAAACAGAGCATCTTCAAGTTCTCTTCAGTGGTTCACATAACTTAACGTTCATCTCATTCATAAGAGAGTAACACATGACCTTCTCCTTTTGTATGGTTGTAGCTGTTTTTGGTACTTCTTAGTTAATTTATTATTTATCTTCTTACCATTATTGACCATAGTCTTAAAAGAATGACCCTTTTGTGTGTTTCTTTTGAGGAATGTTGCCTCAATGTCTCTTTATGTTACACCAATGTATGTTACATTCCATACCACTTCATAGTTGCTTTCATTTTCTCCTTTTTAGTGATCATAAAGTATTGGCCTTTTTTCTTCATGATTTACTTATGCAGGGTTACCTTCAAAAGAGTCAATAGGAAGAAAATTGTTCTTACCTGAATAAGGTTGAACATTGTTCCTTGTGCAAACTGACGAAAGTACCCCTGGATGTTTGTCCGCTAAAGGGGAGAACCTGCAAAAAAGAACTATGATACTCAGTCAAATAGTATTTAGGTTATATAAAGAGGGATAACTGTATTTCAAATGAGTGTTAGACACATACCTCAACTTTGATATCATTCGTTATTTATAGCAAGTATATCGGTTTTTACCTGTTAGATATTACCTGTTTAAGAAAGGATGTTACTTTTATTTAGTGGATATTATCTTTGTCCGTTGAGTTTTATTAGTTTTGGTGTCAACCTAGATTATTTAGTGGATATTATCTAAGTCTTTATATTTTCCTTTGTTTTAAAATTCAGTATTATTTGTATTTTGGTCTTGCTAAAATCCAAAATATCCTGGAGACCCTTTTCACTTGACAAGGGTATTTTGGTCTTTTTATTATCCGAATTCCCCCTTTCATGTACACAAAGCATAGTGGAATTTTCATGCATTCTTTACATCATAGCACAAATTGCACAAATTTCCCTCTGGTCACTGTTAATGTAGTTGGGATTCTATTTGAGATATCATATGTTCTTATTTATTTATGGTTTTCTTCATCACAAAGGAAATATTGTAAACAATGTCTATCACTCTCTTTTAAAACTCATTCATTTTCTTCTTCATGCATAAAAAAATCTTACTAAACTTCTAAGCTTGTTTTAAACTAAAAATAAAAGGATTCATTGTATATGCATGAAAGTTTTAATTTTATTAAATTTTTCCAAAAATAAAAGGAAGATCAAATATTAAGATTGTGTTTGAAAAATAGTTCAATATTTCCAATTTTCAAAGTACTCAACGCAAAAACAACTTTCTCTTATCATTGGGAAAATGGTCATTCACAATGAAATTAACATCTTTTCAAACATACACTAACTCATTATAAACTGATAATTTCTTAGTCATCTCTGTCTAAACAGAAAATCTCACACTATCTAAATATAGGAAATGAAAATTAGATATAACGAAACATGTGATAAAAGAAACACATATTTAGATTTGTTCCCCTGTCTCATACCTTAGAAATATTTATGTGCATTATCAATAAGAGAAGTTTTTTTTGCACAATTTAAAACAATTCTAATTATACTATTATCCAATTAAGTAGTATCATTTATGATAAATTTATTTACTTTTTTATGCATGACAATATAAAATTGTTTTACACTATAAGTGTATAACCTTTGAACTCTATCAATATTTATGGTTTGTGAAAGACATGAAAAAATTTGCAGGTAAAAGTGGCCATAAAAACAACATCAATTTATAGTGTAATGTGTCATTGCTATTGTATCATTATTTGCCTTCCCAAATCATCGAGATCGAAAACTTCTCGTTGGTAGCATGGGCATGGAGGTTTCAATAGCACTATATGCATCCCATTTGGTTGCAATGGTGAGCCAAAAATCTTTATCTTCTTGCAATATATACTCCTTTCAATTAAAATAAGACAGAGAATAGAGAAAACGAAACATAGGAATTAGAAATTGCTATAAGAAAAGAAAATGAAAGACACCATTCACATGTTTCTTTTCTGCACTAGTGTTTTATTTTTTTCATGTTGTTCAGTTTTTGTATTTTGCAAAAGAGAGTGATACAATTAGAAACCAAGAGTGTGAAATTTATGCCATTGCCTTTGTATTTGAGCATGTTATTGTTGTGAGTTTACTCTGGATGACTTGGGTCGAGCTATTGCTGAATATATATTGATGAGGATGTGAAGAGCAAGGAACTTGAAGGACTTGGAGGACCTATGACAAAGAAAAGGACAAGGAGAGATAAGGAAGCTAGGCAACAAGTATTGACAGCCCTTTTACAAAAAGAACCAAACATTGAAAAAATAAAGTTTAAAATTGCAATATCGTAGACATATCTTCCATCCTTGGAAGTGTGGAGTCTATCAATTCTAATTCCATTTTCTTCCTTTTCCATTCATACTCAATTTTGCCTAACAAACTCTATGATCAATTGCACAGGAAAGTCCTATACTATTCGAAAACTCGTTTAATAGTTGAATTTCAATAAATTTTAATTTCCATTATGTGTCTAGAAGTTTGATAGTAATTCTAATAAGTTTATTTTTGGCAATTGTTTGCATTCCACTTTGATCAATTTTATTAAGGCGACAAGCTAAATTCCTAGGGTCCTTTCACAATCCTAAGTTGACAAAGAGGACTCATATCATATATTTTGCCTTACTAAAAAAAAACTTTACTATGGATGATTATAGACTCCAAATTAGTGATATTATCTAAGGGTTTGATTCGTTTATTTTGTTTTTTAGTTTTTGCAAAAAGTTTTCAAAAATTATTTTCTAGAAGAAGAGAAAAAAAAAATATCCCAAATTGATGGGTTAATGTGACCTTATCCATGTAGTTATGCACCCTTCAAATAGAAATCCATTTTCTGAAAGATTCCACCTTTCCTGCGTTGGTGGATCTTCGAGATCCTTTCGATGAAAAATGAAAAATGTTTTGAAGATGTAAAAATGGAAAAAACTTGTTAATATTTACGAAAATGTCATTTATGAAAAGCAAAAAAAAAATATATTCACATTATATTTTGAGTTTTCAAAATAAAAACAGAAAATTGAAAAATGAAACTACTTAAGGCCCCGTTTGGGGTGATTTTTGGTTTCTAGTTTTGAAATTTTTAAAAACAAAAACTAGTTTTGATTTTAAGTTTTCAAAATTTTAAAAACAACATTGTTTTTGTTTCCAAATTTAAAACATTGTTTTCAAATCTTAACCAAAAGACCAGTTGCAGCTAGCTAAAACATTGTTTTCAAATCTTAACCAAAAGACTAGTTGGAGGTAGCGATCGAGACAATCGATGAAGGTGGTGGTTGGCCATTGGCGATCGAAGGTGGTGGTCAGTGACTGGTGATCGGAGTTGGTGGTTGGTGACTGATGGATGTGGTTAGATGGCAACCGATAACTGCCGGTCAGAGGTTCGACCAGTGACTGCCAGTAGGAGGTGGCGGCCAATGACCACCAGTCGGAGGTGGCGGTCGATGACTGCTAGTCGAAGGTGGGGCTTGGTGACCGTCGATCGAAAATGGCGACCGATAATCATCGAGCAGAGGTGGTGGTCACTGACTGTTGGTCAGAGGTGAAGACTAGTGACTGCCAATCAGAGGTGCAGTCAATGGTGACAAGTGACGTCAAGTAATGAGCTTAAATAAAAACAGATATATAAATCTGAAAACCAAACTTTATTGTTTTTAAAATTGAGTGAAAACTGTTTCGAAAATGAGTAAAAAACCAAAACAAAACCATTTTTGCAGAATATGTTTCTGTTTTCAAAATATATTTCAAAACAAAAAATCAGAAATTCAGAACCACCCCGAACAGAGCCTTAAGTTGTTATTGTTTTATAGTTTTTAAAAACTAAAAAACCAAAACTGTTTTAAGAAAATAGTAATCAAATGAGTTTTTTAGTTTTAAAATTCTAAAATATTGAAATCAGTTTTATAAAACTGTTGTCAAATAAATACTCTCGTTCTCTTTATAGGATCATTTACACACAAGAAATAGCACTTACTTGAGTAGTTAGTTTAAGTAATCACATTAAATATATAAGTTAATACAATTCTTTCAAAATATTCATGGGTCTTGCTAATAACTAGATGCTTTCAAAAGGGATCAGTTAGGCCAAGATAAAAAATGGGTCGGATTTTTTCTAGCCTAGTTAGGTCTCGTGGCCCATTCAAAATAGATTTGTTTTTTTTTCTTTTTATAAATTTATATAAATTCCAAAGAAAAATAAAAAATTTAAATAATGTCAGGTTCTAATAGGTCGAGTTCTATATGGATTTAAGTTTTTCAAGCTAGATTTGACCCTACACGCCCATTTAGGCCCGATTCTATTTATGCATCAATTTCGTAAATCTAGTTTGGTTCATTTCATAAGTCATGGGTCAGTCAATCAAGTTTGATCCATTTTTATAACTAACAATCAATGTTCGTTCTTAGGGTTAGGACACTAGTTATCTAAAAGGATAAGGTTTTTATTAAGAATCATATATCAATGATACATGAGTGTAATTTTTTATGTTCTAATAAAATATTTTATTTTTTTATAATTTCTTAATTAAGGGCACTGATTAAAATTTTTCCTTTACTATGTTCTTAAAATTATGTATATAAAAACTAAAATCATGTGTTTTTAGGTATTGGAACTAAAAGGATTTTTTTTAACAATAAATTTGAAACTAATATTAAATCATTATAAAATTATGAATGAAACTTATTAAATATAGAGTAAAACTTATATAAATTCATGATGATTTTCAACTATTGTTTTTTTATAAATTTTCTTCGTCACAAAATTCGATAAATGTTAGTAGTTAATTTATTATTTATATTAGGATAAAAGGTTCAAATTAAAGAGTTTTTTCTCTATTCCTCTTCTATCAAATGACTTTTATGGTATAAAACAAGAATTAAATATGATGTGTGAATTATTGTAAATTTCTACCAAGTGTTTGATGCTTGACAAAAACTGATTTTCATCACTTAGATCGATTTTATGATTTCAACTAGTAACTTCAACTCTTTATCCATTGCAACCAAAGTTCAACGATTTCAACTAATTCTTCTGGGATTCTACTAGGTTTTACAAATTTATGCTCATTTCATTTACAAGAAAGGATTAAAAAAAAAGCAATGGTATTTGGTGTTGATAGAGATATATTTACTAAATAAATTTAAGTCATGTTTTTTTTATTGGCAAATTTAAGTCATAATTGTCTTGTTGCATAGTTTCTTTTCCTAGGAAGTGGTTTGTGCCACTTGAATTTAACACACATATCTACAAAAAATTTTAATGAGGGATTTGTGGGAAGGAAGGAAAGAAAGGCAATTAAAGCATGGAAGATGAAAATAGAGAAAAGTTATGTTGTTTAGAATAGATGAAAGAGATATGTTTAAATGTTTTTATTATAAAAACAAGTTAGGAGTAAAATTATTGATCAACCTAGAAGCTACTCCAAGTTGTTTCAACTTATAGTCAATTGTAAATCTATAATTGATTTTGAAATTATTTTCTCCAACACAAAACTAAACATGTGAAATTTCATTCGAAATAAATTTTAAGTCCAAAATCAATTCTTAAACATGAAACCAAACATGCACATAATCAAATTTCAAGATAATTATCATAGTGATATCAAATAGAGTAAGGATAAATCATTATCATAAACTTTAAGGTTAAAAAAAATGTGTATATTAGTTTGTGTTAATTTAATATTATGATGTATTTTATATGAATTTCAATTGTGATATTTTAGATTTTTAGTTTTTTTAGATTATTATAAATTATGATATAATCAATAATATTATAATTAAAAATTATGCAGTTGGTGTCACATTTCAGTTGAAAAGTATTTTATACATTATGTCGTCATATAGCACAATATCTCTACGAATAACTAACTATCCTAGACATTATTTATTTTATAAATTATTAATTTTATCAACTAGCTTTGTGAAAAATTATTTAAAAAATTTAGACTTGTGAAACATGAGTCACTTTACTAGTTTTTAGTATAATCTAGTTAGTTTAAAAAATATAAGATTTTTAATCATATATTGTTTAAAAATTGTGAGAGTCCAAAAATTGATCTTTTAAGTTTATTGGCTTGACAAACTAGATACAAACTTCTAGAAAAAACTCATATAAAATGCCGTAAACTTTGCAAGACAAACCTAGAAGGGTTAGACCAATTTGTCTATCCACTCCTAATGTTGGTACCATCTATGATCAACATGGTCAAATCATATTTTTTTTTCGTAAATATTTATAAAAAATTTCTCATTTTATAAATACTTTGCTAAACAACATTTTTTTTAAAATTTATTGATGTTGTCAATGTCTTCTCTAGAAATTTGTGTTTTATTAAGATGTTTAAGATGTTTTTAAGCAAATTTTAATTAAACAAAGTTGCACCATATTATTAAGAATGTATAATAACTAATGGAATTAACTAGTATGAATTAACAATGTAGATAAGACATTGAATACCAAATTAGACCTTTTTAAATAATATATATACCAATTAGATAATCGAAATCATTATTGTTCTAGCATTTTTTTCAGAATTCATATATATCATAATGTTTATAGGGATTTTAAGATAGAAAAATAACTTAAACCTATATATGATTTATTTGTTGCACAACAAGAATCATTATTAGCAAACAATACCAAAAAAGTCCATATCATAAACCTTGCTATTTTGACATACATTTTACAAATCTTCTTAACCTTGATTTTATAATACATGGTTAAAATTTTCCACCCTAGTCACGTAAAAGATGCACATTGATATTCACATTACTGATAGTTATTGTAATACAAATCCCTCCTTTAAATATAATTACTCCATGCATGTTCTTTTGAGTCCTTTCCTTCACTTTTTTTTCTCTATACCCTTATTTGAATATATTCATCTATTTTTTGAGCTTTCATGAGTTCTTAGAAAATCACTTGTTGATCAACTTGGCCAATTTCAAATCTCTTCTTGGTCAATTCCATTTTCTTAATATCATCCACGAAGTAAGGACTTATGACTCGAAATATTTATTACCATATTTGCTTTACTCAAATTCTAATGTATGTAACTCAAAATGATAATCTTTAAAAATTTCCATCTATCTCACTGTCTTATGCTTAATTAAAAAAGTATTTTCAACTTTTGTGGTCATTGAACACTTCAAACTTAGCACCATACAATTAATTTTTAATTGATTCCCATTGTCAAACTTTATATATTAAAAATGCATACTGATTGTTATATTCATATTGATATTTGATATATATTTAGTAAACCCTTGTTTTCGTTGGTAAAAGATATAGACATAAATAATTTTGATAATGAAAGATTTTTAGAATAAAAATAGTTATTGAAAGCTTTCTTCATTAGACATGCTGATCTTTTTGACAATTCTATTTAATTATACTAAAAAATTAGTTCTTGACCATACAAATACAACATTATAGACAATATAATTCTTAAAAGAATTATGCATTTAATTGAATCAGTCCTTCAATGTCACCTGTCACTAAGTCACACACTAATTTTGAATAACTAATTTGTCAATTATAGGAAGATTAATCCAATTAAATGTATAATTTCTTTTAAGAATTAAATTGTCTATAATTTTGTACTATCTAAAATTAATTTAAATATTTTAAAATACTATTTTATCTCTATTTTAAATATCAAACTATCCTCATAATCAATAATATAGAAAGATAAAATAGTATACGTTCAATGTTTCTGATGAATATTAACAATAAGTTATCCGTACTAATACCATAATTAAAGAAAATCACCATTATATTTCAAAGATGAAAATAAAGATTTAGTGAATTATGAGCGTTAATCATAATATTTCTAACACACTTTTCATCATTAACTTAAAATTTATTGAAAACAATAAAATAAAAAAAAGATAGTCATAAGTCGTGCCCAAATAAATTTATGTATATATATTCACAAAGAATCCAAGGAGGGTTCAGAACTGTGATTAGGAAATGTCTTTTTTTTTTTTTTTTTTTTTTTTTTGGTGAACGTGATTAAGAAATGTCAACAAGATGAAGAGGCAAGAAAGGAACATTTTCAATCCAAAGGTAATTATAATTTACAAAATTACGACCCAATATTTGCAAAAAAATTGTAACTTTTTTGGTGTAAGGGAAAAAAATAAAAAAAATTGTAATTTGCAATAATAATAATAATAATACTAAAATCCATGGACACAAAAAAGATGAAAAATTTTCATAGCCGGCGCCAATTTCAATCCCTGGATAAGGTTTCTCTTCTTACACTCACACACCCTCTTCTTCCTTCTTCTTCTTCTTCATAGAAAGAAGAAACACTGAAATTAAAAAACCCAAAAAACCCTAATAATTACAATAATGGCCACTCTCCAAGCCTCTCTTCTCTCCAAACCTCCCCTCCCATTCCCATTCCCGTTCCTCGCTCCGAGCCACTCTCCATTTTATCTCTCTCTTAACCCCACGCGCCGCGTCCCCTCCACGCGCCTCTGCTGCACCTTCAGCCCCGACAGTGCCACCTCCGAGCCGAGCCCGGCCGACCCAGAAGCCGGTTCGGCGGCCGAACCGGACCCCTCCCCAGAAGAGGGTCCGGGCGAGGTGGGTTCGGATTCGGGTGAAGTGGGTTCGGATTCGGGTGAGAGTGAAGGGAACTCTGTTACTGCGGTTACTGCAAATGGGAGGCTTTCGATTGTGGTGTTCTTTGTGGGACTGTGGGTGAAGGCGAGGGAGCGCTTGAAGAGGGCTTTTGCGGAGTTTCTCGATTGGTGGCCGTTCTGGCGGCAGGAGAAGCGGCTCGAGAGGTTGATCGCCGACGCCGACGCGAACCCGCAGGATGCTGTTAAACAGAGTGCCCTGTTTGTGGAACTCAATAAGCACAGGTTAGTTTGGTTGAGAATGGTGACTGTAGGTAGAAGAAAAGTAATATGATGCAGGATGTGTTGACGTAGTGTTAAAGTTTTCAGCTTTGATTGGTTTTCCGCTAGTGTTGGAGAGATTGCTCTGTTTGTGGGGCATTGGGAATGTTGTTGTTTCATGGATGCTTAAGGTAGATGGGTGAGTTGGTTGTTGAAGAAAAGTAATATGCTGCGAGATGTGTTGAACTAATGTTAAACTTTTGAGCTTTTGATTGGTTGTCCATTAGTGTTAGAAAGATTGCTCTGTTTGTGGGGCATTTGGAGTGTTGTTATTTGATGGATGCTTAAGGGTAGATGGGTGAGTTTAGTTGTTGAGCAGTTCTTGCATGAGTGTGGTGGGTGAAAGGAAAAGTAATATGATTCAAGATGTGTTGAAGTAATGTTGAAGATTTGATTGGTTGTCCGCAAGATGGTGTTAAACAGAGTGTCTCTCATTAACCACAGGTTAGTTTAATTGGGAATGCTGTTGTTTGATGAATGCTCGAGGGTAGATGGCTGTGTTGGTTGTTGAGTAATTCTTGCATGAGGGTGGTGACTATAGGTAAAAGGTTGAATTATATTACTTTTTCGCAAGATGATAGCTTTGAGCTTTTGATTGGTTGTGTAAGAATTGGCAAGAGGCTGTCAAATAAGTTCTCTATTTTTGGAGCTCAATAAGCACAGGTTTGTTTGGGGAATTGGGAATGTTGTTTTTTTGATGAAATGCTTAAGGATAGAAGGGTGTGTTGGTTCTTGAACCATTCTTGCATGAGTATGGTGACGTTAGGAATTAGGAAAAAGGAAAACTGGAAAAGTAATATAATTCAAGATGTGTGGGAGTAATGATAAAGTTTTGAGCTTTGGTTGGTTGTGCAAGAATTGTTCTGGGTTGTTGGGTTTTAAATTCGGTCACTTTTTGGATGTTAAATGATAGTGTGCAGGATAGATTGAAAATTGTGAATTTTAGCTAGGTTTGTGGATTGGAGTGTTGTTGGAGAATGTGGCTCATGTGGTGCTTGACAGAAATTAAAAGACGAGATAACATATATACATATGGAAGACATATAAAAGCACTCTAGGAGTATTTTAATTGACATCAAGAAACATATTTAAAATGAAAACATACACATATTTAATAACACTTTGAATTCAAGCAACTAATATAGTGGTATATAACCTTGAATTCAAGACAAACAACTATACAAAATAACAGCCACAGGGTCAGAAAAAGGGACTGTTTGCTGCTGCACAACTGAGCCTTCAAAAAACTAGTGCTGTTGCTGCATAAATTTCTAAAACAGTGGCTGTTTGCTACTATATTAATTAAGCAATATAGCCAGCCAAAAAATAATGTTTTGTAGCTGCATATCTGCAGCAAACAATGGCTGTTACTGCTATACTAATATTTATAATAAAGGATGAAAGATTAAATAATAAAAACAAAATAAAGCCAACCAACAACGAGCAAAAACAAAACAAGTTTATACCACCAACCAGCAACAATAAAACAGGGGACATGCACAAGCTAACACCACCACAAAGAGGGGACACCATAAGAAAGAGCACCACAAAGAAAGCCAACACTCATCATGCTAAACAAGGAGGGGAATGCACAAAGTTTCTTCAAGAGGAGAAGAAGAAAACATTTGGGAAGAGGAAAAAAAAGAAACGCTGCAAAGAAGGAGATGTTTGAAGGACTCAAGGAGACACCAAGAGAGTGTTTTTCTCAAGGGTATTAGGGAAGGGAGATTTTTGGCAGTTTCCCTCCCTTTCCAGACCTATTTTCATAAAAAAGGGGGGCATTGTTTAGGTTCTTCTAATTTTGTGCACACAACCCAACCTGGTTTGGGATGCAACCCACTAGTTCAGAATCATGCGATGCAACTATAATATTCAAGCAATTCAAACGATTCCCAAGCGATTCCTACCTAGAAACAAGACGACATCCGATTCTCATTGCCAGCTCCTTGGATAGTATCGAATGATATGTATGGTATGGTATCAAGATACATGCAATTCTACAATGGATTTGAGTGTTATTACTTATTAGAGAATGTGGCTTATGTAATACTTGACATAAAATAAAAGATGTGACATTAGGGAAATTGGAATGTTGTTATGTCACTTATTGATGAATGCTTAAGAATAGAATGTGTAGGTAGTGAATATTTTGGATGTTAAAGGAAAAGTAATAATCCCTCTGAACTCAAATATAAACCAAAAAAAAAACACTAATTCTCACCCGTCAAGAAAGTTTGTTAATTGTATTTAATGTTGATAGTCTCAATGAGAAAGTTGGTTCAGTTCTTTAAATACCCTTTACATTAATTGCAGGTTATTGGAGATAAAACTCTAATTAACTTAAGGGTATTTTTATACTATTATTAAATTGGAGAGTTAGTTAAAATTTTCTTATATTTTAGTCCGTGATACATTTATTTTTTGTTGCTTATATTTTAGTTTGGAGGGAGTATTATTAAAGATGTGTTGAAGTAATGACAGTTTTGAGATTTGATTGGTTGTGCATGTGCTTGTGCAAGATCCAAGATGTGTTCTATGTTTGTTAGGTTTAATATTTTGTGCTCTGTCATTTATTTTGGATGTTAAATGGTAGTGTAGGATAGATGAAAAATTGACCTGTAGTTAGGTATATGGACTTTAGTGTTGTTGGAGAATGTAGCTCATGTAATGCTTCAGAGAAAGAAAGACAGATGTGCATATATGGACAATTTGGTTAGGTAGACAATGACACTACGTAGGTTTCTGACCTGGTAGTTTTTGTGTCAGAGTTTATTAGCATATGTTAATTTATTTCATTATATTTACATGATTTTTTTTTTCTAGTCCTGAATCTGTCATCAAGCGGTTTGAACAAAGGGATCGAGCTGTGGACAGTAGAGGGGTTGCCGAGTATCTTCGAGCTCTTGTGGTCACCAATGCTATTAGCGAGTATCTTCCAGATGAGGATTCTGGAAAAGCTTCTAGCCTTCCTACCCTGGTAATCATTTTGAGGCATCTTGTTCTTGGCATTCTGCTTTTCAAATTTTAGTCTGTGTGACCAAATTCTTAGTGCTACATTTTTGTTAGTAGAGATGGAGGGGTTTCCTATGCATGGTGTTTGACTTTGGCATCTATTTGTTAATATTAGTCCTGCCCAAAAGTTTATTGTTTTTCATTTCCATAAGCAGCAGTATCTAAGATATTTGATTTTTTTTTTTGTATAGGTAGTAGGTAATTATAGACTAATAGGTAATTCAATCTGTGATCTGTGACTGTTTTGATCAGAATTTATTTTTGGTCGAAAGGTGCTTACTGAGCTTAAAGGAGAATTTTACCACACAAGAGCATAAGCTAATGTTGCAGAGACGTGATGTTGTGGTGGATAAATAGGCATACAAGGCATGATAGGTTAAGGAATGAATGCATTAAGAGAAAGTATTGGTAGCATCTCTTGTGTAGAAGATCATATAATCTCCTGGATATTTTTTAAGTATGCATATATGCAAAATTTAGGCAGTATTTCTCTTACATTTCTGGATCTGAATTATTTTACATTTACTTTGTCTTTAAACTAATGATAGATTTATAATGGACTCTTAATAGATGATTCTTGTACCTATGATTGCAATTTTTCCTTTTGTACATACAAACTTGCTTTTGATCATAATAACAGCCTTTTGACTTTTTAGGTCATAATTTAATTGTTATATCATGGGCAACTGATGGTAAACATATTTTTCAGTTGCAAGAGTTGAAGCAGCGTGCATTGGGTAACTCAGATGAGACTTTCCTTAGCCCTGGAATATCTGATAAGCAGCCATTACATGTGGTTATGGTAAAAATTATTGCAAAGAGCTTTGTCTACGCTTTGTGTTTTAGTGGTTATCATTTTAGATATTGTGTAATAGAATTGTTTACTTTTCATGTTGTAACCCAGATTCTTTGTTTATTTGTTCTTGGAATCTCATGAAGCTGTTTCCTCCTTTAGGTTGATCCAAAAGTATCAAATAAATCACGTTTTGCACAAGAGCTTATCTCAACTATTTTGTTTACTGTAGCTGTAGGGTTGGTCTGGTATGAGACATTGGTTTCCTTTTCTCCCTCTCATGTTGTGCACAAGAGCTGATCTCAACTCCTTGATTTTTATATTCTTTTATTGCTACTACACATCCTTTCAGGTTTATGGGTGCTGCTGCACTTCAAAAATACATAGGGAGTTTGGGTGGGATTGGACCTTCAGGAGTTGGGTCAAGTTCTTCCTATGCCCCAAAGGAGCTAAATAAGGAAGTGATGCCTGAAAAGGTTGACTTGTTAATCTGTTCTTACTCCTATATTAAGATTTCTATAGCAGTCTGGAAAATAGGTTATTCTGTATTTCTTGAATGTTATATGATTCAATAGCTTAAATTTGTATTATATACTAGATATTTTTGCTGTTAATGAATATTTGGATGAGAAGATTCTTGGTGCAATAGTAGGTTAATGAATAATGCCATGATATATTCTTTCTTATCTACATAAAATCAGTGTTATCAATGGTGGATTGTGAAACATAGTGGAAGGCCAAAATTCCGCCGTAAAAAAAATGCCATTGTGCCTTATGGCGCTGCCATGACGGACATTCCTTCACAATTGTGTATAGCAGTTTGCAAAAAATCTGCCACGCCATGGCGCCGCCATGACAGTTATTTAACAACACTGCATAAAATAGTCCTTCCTTAATTTTGCCTTTACTTGCTATTTTGAGTACCACCAGTACCAGTCAACAACAATGTTGGATATTTTTACCAGCGAATAATTTCTGAAAGATACATAGCATTATGAAATTACTCATTTTAAGTTTCATTTTTTTTGGTACTAGCCTTGTGTGTAGAATATACAGCAAACCAAACGTTCTGCTACATCTTATATATCTTCTCTTTTCTTAATCTTTCTTTATCACACTTTCTTTCCCCTTGCAGAATGTAAAAACTTTTAAGGATGTCAAAGGTTGTGATGATGCAAAGCAAGAACTTGAGGAAGTTGTGGAGTACCTAAAAAATCCATCTAAGTTTACACGACTTGGAGGAAAGTTGCCAAAGGTCTGAAGAGGTTAATTTGTCATTTAGTTTTTTGTTCTTTTTCCTGATACCTTTTGTCATACTTTTATTTTGCATGTATACACTTTTATTTCTTAGTAGGTAGTAGGAAGAATTTGTTTTGTATTGCTGTTTATCCGCTGATTCTTGTTAATCCTTCTCCATATGTGAGTTGTGTTTTTCACATTAACAAACTTGTTATGTTTAGGCAATCATAATGTTATGAATACATTTTTCTTGCGTATTATGGTGATGAGTTGCCTAATAATAATATATCATACTTTTTTTATTATTGGTTATATTTTGTTCATCAAATGTGGCTGAAGAATTCCTCTTTTCAGGGGATTCTTTTGACAGGAGCACCTGGAACTGGAAAAACTCTGCTAGCCAAGGTCAGTCCATTTCTGTCATGTCAGACTTATTTACAGTTTATATTACTATGTTATTGTATTTATACAATTAGAACCTATTGGTCTTCTTCCATATGCTTTTGGGATCTGTTGTCATTCTCAATTTGCTGAAGCACACCACTCTTATATCATATGTTATATTCTATTAGGAAGGTCAAGGAAGGAGACAACTGAACTTTGATTCTTGTTTCTCCCTTTGATATTTTCTTACACTTTTCATAATTCTTCTGATCTGTGAAATCCTACTTTATTGACATCAACCTTTTGAGTTAATCTATTAAAATTTATTATTGTTATTATCTAATAGTATTTGCTTTATCTGGGACCTTGAAGGCTATTGCTGGAGAAGCTGGTGTTCCGTTTTTCTATCGAGCAGGCTCTGAATTTGAGGAGATGTAAGTCTTCTTTTGCTTTCTATATTTTCAATAGTTTAAATTTTGAGAATTGAGTACATGTTATATATAATCTTGAGATCAGAAACAAGATAATGTACACTTTATGCTGTAATGTAAGGTGTGTATACTGTACATTATAAGTAATTTTGAAAATAATAACTCAGAATGCTTTTGTATTGCATCCTTGATAACAGTGTTGTTAAATAACCGCCATGGCACATCTCTGCATCTGCTTGGTACCAATATATTCATACCTACACCCATCCCCATTAAATTTTGCAGATAAATCTCTGGCCCTGTCTTTGTCCCGTCCTCATCCCCATTGAGTTGGTATTTATCCTACCCATTGCTGGTGGTTTTGTGGGTATACTTAGGGTCTAGATAGAATTGTCATCCCTAAAGTCATCTCTCAGATGGTCTATTTTGCATGCTGACGTATACTGTGGCAAACTGTATCACATTTAGGAATATTGTGCGTGTTGGCTGTTAGGGTTGGGCAGGATCCCATAGTCCCTTTACTCATGTTTTCATGTTCATTTTCATATAACTTTTGTTTCGTGTCAGGTTTGTTGGAGTTGGTGCTCGACGTGTAAGATCCTTATTTCAAGCAGCCAAAAAGAAGGTCTGTTGATTTTTGCAAATGGTTCTTCTAAATTGTCTGTTATTCTGGGTTTGCACTATACCACATGGGTCCTTTGTTTATTTCTGACTATGGAATATTTCTTTCCCTATTATCTTTTTGTAGGCTCCTTGTATCATTTTCATTGATGAAATTGATGCTGTTGGATCAACAAGAAAACAATGGGAGGGTCACACAAAGAAGACATTGCATCAGCTACTTGTTGAAATGGATGGGTTTGAGCAGAATGAGGTATCTTTGAAGTTTGAACAGTTTGGAGTGCAATTTTCTCCTATGGTTTTAGAAATTAATTCATTATTTTATCTTGTAGGGAATAATATTAATGGCTGCAACAAACTTGCCTGATATTCTTGATCCAGCTTTAACAAGGCCTGGCAGATTTGATCGGCATGTAAGTCCTAGTTTTCCCCAATAGATGTTTCTATTAAGAGAAATAATATAAATAAAAAGAATGATGGCAAGTTCTCCTCCAGCAAGTGAGAAACAAAGTAAACTAAAGACAAATTTTAAAAAAAAAAGCTTGGTAAAAAATGCTTTTTAGTTTCTCTATGAATCTGTTGAGGAATTGCATGATTAACAACTTTGGTATTTGTTCATGCTACAACCTGCAAAATGTGGATATACTACCAAAGAATCTTACACTCTTGGCCAAAATCTCTATAACAGAAGGAGCAAAATGGTCCACAAATCTTCTACAAACCTAATGTTCTTTTGTGATATATGTTTAGGGTTTAGTTTTATCTGGCACCAGAATTTAAATTGTAGTATTATTCTAGTATAGATATTATTTCATAATGTGGTTTCTTAATCTCTTAATGTCTAATGAAATTATGTTTGTTAGTTTTGACAAATTGTGTAATTTGTATGGCTTGACTAGCTTAGACAAATTGTGTTTACTTTTTATTTTCGACAAATGTTTCTTTAGTAATTATTGCTTGAAAATTTAGTTGTATCTTAATTTTAGTTTGTTTTAGTTTTGATATATAAATAATTTATTTTTTATTTTTATTCTATAACAATGATATAGTCTATTTTTTTAAAAAAATATTCTAAAAAAGCTAACAAAACAATATTCTAAAATTTATTTTTTTTTAAAAAAAAAATTTTTAGAAAAATATTTTTTAAAATTGTGATCCATTATCCCAACTCAACCCGTTCAAGGGCGGGTTGAATTTAATAAAAAAAAGTGAAAATCCAACCCAACTCAATATTTTATGATTGGATTGGGTTTTTGGTTTGCCTAAACACGACCTAGCTCAACTCGTATTCACCCCTATAATTCAACCCCAAAACTCGCAATATTGTATTGACATTGTCTCTAACCAATGTGGGACTTGGATTTTTCCCAATACACCACTCTCACAGTCTCATGCCAACACTATTGGATGGATAATATGAAATGGTGGGTGGTTCATTTTTAATCGATCTAGGATAGACTTTGATACCTTCTTAGATTTCATCTTAAAACCAATTGGGAACATGGGACTTCTTAACACCCCCCTCTGCAAATGCTTGCCAACGCATGTTAGCACTTGAATATAGAAAAGCTTGAGATAACTTTACTCAGCTTAGAATATCTTATTAAATAGAGATACAATACAATTTAGAATCTCAGAGTGGTGAATACAACTACCACCAACCTTTGACATACAATAATAAATGAAATATAATATACCTCAACTAACAACTAATAACCAACATCTAACATTAATTTAACACTAGCCTACTAGATTAAGCAATTAACCAGGATGGGCTATAGGCATTGTTTGATAGGTAGGTCTTAGAATTGTGAGTTTTAGCCTAACTCAACCCCAAAAGTTAGCTCAAGAAAGCGGGGGTTGCCCTCTCACTTACATATTGCATTTTGGTACCTTCTCTAACCTATGTGGGACTTGGATTTTTTCCAATAATAATATTCTATCATATTGATATGATGTTTAATCTTTAATTTGTTCATATCACTTGTCAGTGTGGGATTTCCAAAGCACCCTTGTGCCTAGTATTGGACATCTCAAGCATAGAGTTCAAAACTAGAAATTTGTGGGTGGTCTAATAGTAACCTAATAGCAGGTGACACGATAACCCAATAACAATTGTTAGGATAGACTTTAATACAATCTTAGAATGTGAATTTGGACTTAACTCAACCTTGCAAAACCTTCTTATAAGTTGAGTTACCCCCCTACTTATATACTTTAATTTGGCTATATCACTAGCAGATTTCAACCGTTATATATTTGTTTCTCAAAAGTAAAAAAACCATTAAAATACTTGACCACTTAACTTTTGTACTGAAACCTGGAAAAAAAGTACTAGAGTAAAGCCACATAATATAGAACATGCAGAGACTGACAAATTCCCAATACCAGATTGTTGTACCAAATCCAGATGTACGAGGTCGGCAGGAAATATTGGAACTCTATTTGCAAGATAAACCAATGGCTGATGATGTTGATGTTAAAGCTATTGCTCGTGGTACCCCAGGGTTCAACGGGGCAGGTGAATTATTATTTATTTATATGTGAGATGACTTTTAATCCATGCAAATCTATACTCCTTCAAGTTTCTGAATGACTTTTTCGATTTTTATATATACCCTTAAACTAGATCTTGCGAACTTGGTAAATGTTGCTGCCATTAAAGCTGCGGTTGAAGGTGCTGAGAAAGTAACAGCTTCACAGTTGGAGTTTGCAAAAGACAGAATAATTATGGGTACTGAGCGGAAAACAATGTTTATATCTGAAGAGTCAAAGAAGGTACGTGTATGTGCCAGGAAATCCGGTTTAGTACTTAAATCATGTGGACTGTGCCTTATTGATTGATCTAAACTATAAGATTGACCATGTAAGGGCCTATGTATTGTTTTTAAAAGAAAAAAAGTACGAGTAAATCATCATTTTAGTTCCCTAGTGATTATGTTGTTTTGCAAGTTAGTTCTTAAAATACTTTAAATAAAGCTCTAAAAATACTTTAAAGGTGCTGTTAATCATGCTTTTGAAAATTTCAGCTTACTGCTTATCATGAGAGTGGCCATGCAATTGTTGCTCTTAATACTGATGGTGCACATCCAATTCACAAGGCAACAATCATGCCCCGTGGATCTGCTTTAGGAATGGTCACTCAGCTTCCCTCAAGTGATGAGACTTCAATAAGCAAGAAACAATTGTTAGCTCGCCTTGATGTTTGTATGGGAGGAAGGGTTGCAGAAGAGCTTATATTTGGCTGCGATTATGTCACAACTGGAGCAAGCAGTGACCTCCACACTGCTACTGAGCTTGCTCAATACATGGTAATTTTCTGCTCCTTTATATGTATAAAGTGCAGTCTTGCTTCTGCTAAACTAGAGTTCATTTTTATAAAATACTTATTCTTGAATACTCCTTTATATGTTGGTCATTTGTTACTTGGAACATTCACTAATGAGCTTTCAATTTAGAATTATTAGTTATATGGCATTTAGAATATTCTTCTGAAATTGTGGAATTAGCTTTTAACAATTTCATAATGAGCTTTCTGTTGTTTCTTCCTCTATGCACTAGGTATCAAATTGTGGGATGAGTGAAGCAATCGGGCCAGTTCATATAAAAGAGCGGCCAAGTTCTGAAATGCAGTCACGTATTGATGCAGAGGTAAGTGACCAAGTGTTATGAAATTATATCCTTTATAACCGATGAAAAATCATGTCTGGATTATTTACTTCCTCTTCTAAGAAATGTTATTTTATTTATCAAAAATAAAAGTCATGATAGGACTTTGACTTCTATATGTATTCTGCAGGTTGTGAAACTCCTTCGAGAAGCATATGATCGTGTGAAAGCCCTTCTGAAAAAGGTTTGTCTGATTAAATTATTGTCTATAAATGTTTTCTTTAAAGGGGAAGACTTTATCTTTCTCTTTTGGGGTTGGCTGAGTTCTTTAAAAGAATAATTTCATTAAGAAAAAAAATCATAGAAGTATTGTAAAAAAGAAATCAAAATACAGGAAAGCTGCCACTTTGGATCTGTGGGAAGATCACTATTAACTCTTCAAGCTTCTATGTTCTTTTGTTGCATTCTGTCACTTGCATTTTCTGTTATCTATATTCATTTATTTATCACTATTTAATGTTAATAGTTAACAGTAGACAACTAGACATATTATTAGAAAGAATACAGGCTATTTCTATCTATGCCTTTCCAAACAATTGAGAATGTAACGATTAGTAGTTAGTTAAGAAGTCTTATACTTGTGATAAATCTTATTTGACTAGAAATTTATAATGTACAAAACCAAAGAAAAATCTGTCAAAAAGTAAAGAACAAAATTACAAAGAACAATTTTCTATGAATTCTGACTCTGACAAATGTGCTTTCTAGAGGATTTGTATCCTTATGTTTTATATCTGAATCAATTGTCACAATCTCTATTACTAGCATACAACAACACATGCCGTCCATTATGAATGGTTAATATCAACTGCCCCATTAAATCAAGTAATGGTTTATAATTATTTACTAAATATTGAAAACTTATTCAAGCTGCACGAAGCAATACTTACAAGAGCATGTTACTGTATAAGATTAACACAGTTATTTATTAGGTCTGACTTTTGAGTCTTGTACTTGTCTCGAGTGAGTCAAGCCAACTAGTGGACAAGAACACATGTTCTTGATGTGAAAGTGTGGTTGATTTGTAAATCAAAATGAATATATGTCAAATGGATCTTTAGTTATTTTAACCCTGAAGAAAAGAACTGAATGGTGCTAGTTACAAATAAGCTTTTTAGGCTAGGGATCATTGACACATAGGAAAATTAAAACCAAGAGCAACATTTTTATGTGAATGACATGGATTAATAAAAGTTGTGAACCCTGAGCAGGAGATCTGCTAGACTTGCATGTGAAATTTCATAACCCTGGTAACTTCTGACATTTCTTCAGCATGAGAAAGCATTACATGTGCTGGCAAATGCATTATTAGAGTACGAGACACTTAGCGCAGAAGAAATCAGGCGAATACTTCTCCCATACCGGGAAGGACGACTGCCAGAACCACAGGAACAAGAAGCAGCAGAAGGGGATCTTGTGTTGGTGTGATTCTTCTATCCACTTACTTTCCTTACTGTACTAATTTAGGGGAAGCTCTGTACAGTATACCTAGAAGCCTTAGAGGTACATTTCTTAATCTAGTGTCTGCAGTTCCCCTCCTTTGTGCATGCCATTCTTGTCATAAGATGCATATAGTAGGAAAAGAGATACTGAGATACACAAGGTTGGATATCTGAGAAGCAACTATTCCTCTTCTTTACAATGGCAAAGGGTCAGCTATTAGAGTATGATCGCCCTTACTGAGGGCAATATTTTTGGTCAGAACTATGTAATATGTAGGAATTAGACATTTTGAGAATTGTTTGATATCCTATGCATTCTTCATTATTTAAGATTGTCTTAAAAAATCCAGTGACATGTGTCTACTGAAACTTTGCATATATACTGCATAAATTTATTTAACAGCAAATAATAGTTGTAAGTGTTACAATTAATATATAGATTCTTGATTTAATTTATATATTTCACCGATTTGAGTGTAATTACAGAAGATATAATTATAAAGTTGCTCCAGGGTAGAGCTTCTTCCTCCGTATATATGTTGAAAAAGTTTTCTAGTTTATCTTTTTAAAGCGAGCAAGGTTTATTTGGAATTAATTTTAGTGGGTTAAAATCTCAATTGAATACAATTCAAAATCTAGAGCAAATTACACTAAAACTCCTTGAAGCTTTGTCAGATTATATAAAATGTCCCTTAAGTTTTGGCTTAAAAATATGTCTAATGTCTTTTTGATATATTAGCGAATTTTATGGTAGGTCTCCAATAAATTTTTGTTTTATGTTGAGTTCTTAATGACTTTGTGAGTCTCTTGATATATCATACTAATACCCGTTGTTATATTATACACACATGACTTCAAGTTTAAAAATGTTACTCGTTATATTTCTGAAAAGGAAGATTGTTGTAAGGATAAAAAAGATGGATATTTTGTGCAATCTGACTAAATCTCAGGGTTCAACTTTAAAATTTATCATTGATGCATACATACATCATCACTTGAACTCAATTTAGATTAACTTTATGGCATGTAATCTCCAAGACAATATAAGTAAAAATGACTATTTTACACTAATTAAGTGGTTTTCAATAAAAAGGAAAAATTAAGAAAGTTTATTCATTTTATTAATCAATTAAATATGATTCTTTTCTAAAGATGTTTTTTATTGTATAATTTGGTATCTTGAATAAAAGAGTCGACGAAAATAGAGTCATAATTAAATGAAGGGTTTTAGGAATGGTATGGTGAAATTAGTTAGATTTGTTTACTTTAACTTTATCACATGACATTTTTTTTTCTTTGCGTAGGATTTGAATTTAGAGTAGCATATATGCTGGCGTAGGTGGTGTGTGCTGAATCTGCAGATAAGAGAAAGTTCACTTTAATTGACTGTTACAAATGGCTTTCAAAATTATTATTAAACTCTTTAATTAAACAGTTCGTGTAATCATTTGTCTTTGATGTTTCAAACTCTTCCACATGCTCAATAAAAATAATGAATGAATCCTCCTTATTTTGCTCCTTCAATTGCACAATAATTTAAGCATTGTAGATGCTCTATCTCGAGATTTGGAAAGTTTATAGTAAATTACTGTAGTTTTGAGTCTTTTGATATCGTTTAAATAAAAGGGAAATTAGGAGGAAAAACTATTTATTTTTTTTTTATAATTTTAACTTTAGATACCTATGAATGAAAATGGATAAATTTCAAACAAACTTTCTATATTTTTTTAAATAGTGCATCTTATAAACAAACTTTCTAATTTTATAAAAATTTTGCTAAATCGTTGGTGCTTCCCTTTTCTAAACTGTGTTTATTGTTATTAAGAAATAAAGTGAGTGATATTTTGCTAGGTTATGTATTAGTTTTTTCTTTTAGAAAACAAATTGAAGATTAATATTGCCAACATACAAACCTAGAGATAATGCTAGTTTCCATGGAAATTCTCCCCTTTCTCCTTGTAATTTGAATTGAATAATGATCAATGGGTTCAAAATAAATAAATAATTAAAATAACATATATATTAAAATTTCAATTCGTCCAATAGTCAATTAATATATCGAATTAATTCACTTAAAGGTACATATTTTTTTAAATATTTTATAAAATAGACCTAAATATTTATACATTATTATACTGGGTAGAGTTAGATTGAATTTGTTACAATATAACGAGAACACTTTAGCAAATGAGAGTGCCACTTAACGGAAGACTGAATTAAATTATTTGAACAATTGATTGTAATTAATTATAAATAGAACCAACTTTAGTTTCGATAAGTTTGTAAAGTGATTTAATAATAATTAATTTTGTTTAAATACAATAAAAAATAGCTTTTATAAAATAAGAGGGTAAAAGACATTTGAAAGAAAAAAATTGTTAAAAATAATTATAAATTATAAATTTTTAATTTCTTTAAAACAACTGAAAACTTATGAAAAAAAATTGTTTTCAGATGATCAGAATGTTTCTAAGCAAGATTGATTTTTTAAAAACAGCTTAAATGTATAAAAAAACAGTTGAAATTATGGTTCCTAAACATGCTCTTAGAGTGTGTAAAAACAACTTAACTTTTCAGTTTAATTTTTTTTATTGTGTAAACTTGAAGTAAAATATGTAAATGGTAATTGTAATATATTCTATTTGTAGTTTTGTTATCTAAATTTTAAATTTTTTTTGTACCTAACAATTTAAAGTGATTAACATCAAGTTTCATCTTTTGCATCGGTGATATGGTTGGTGAAGATATTATATTATTAATTGTCTCTAGGAATAACTTTGTGTTCATATTAATAATATGGTTGGTAAAGATATTATATTATTAGTTGTCTCTTGGAAATAACTTTAGGTTGAGTGATCACGAATAGTGGTTACTTGTTAGCTGATTTGTGAAAGAAAATCTATTACTATTATTCACCTCATTACTTATTAAGTATTCATTTCAAATATATATGTGATTTTTTTTTTTTTAAATTCAAGGGTATCTATGGATACATGTTGATATTTTAAAAAATTATTTTTACATAAAAATTTATTAAAAAAATAATTTATTTGCCATAAAATCTAGAAATAAAATTATAATATTTTATGCAAGATTAATTAGATAAGAAATAGATTAATATAACATATACAAAATGTTTAATATAAATAAATTCTTCACTTTATATTACCATATTTTTTGTAAAAATAATTCTATTAATTATGTAATTTTCATAAAATAATAATAATAATATTTTAAATTAATTCATTTTACAAAAATATTATCTTCTTCAAATTAAATAAATATAGTATTTTTAATTTAATAGCAGCTATCTACAAAAATGAATATTGTAATACATTAAGCAGCGAGTAAAAAGTTTATACCCACGGTAACAAATACTTATTTAACTTATTAGTGCAAGTATTTTTTATGAATAGTGTGCCTAGTTATACTAATTAAGCTTATGCAAATTGCTTTAATGAGATTTGTTAGAAATGGATCATCTTCTATACCTTTTCTCTCCGACTCCCACCAACACAATTTTCAGCTACGAAATATAGCTAAGGTTTCTCCATAAAATTTAAAACATTCACAGCTATATACGAACGTTTTTAATTAGGAGTTATTCTCTTTTCCTTAAGCAATTTTTTTATCTAATTTTATACATTTAGTATTTATTTATTTATTTATTTCAAATATTTATTCTTAATTTTAATTTTAATTTGATTTAACAATGTGATATTATATGATAAGAAATATTTTTTATTATAATTTTAATTACATATTTAAAACTTTCAATATAAATATTCTCAATAATATATATATATATATATATATATATAATTTTCTTTTTAAAATCTTAATAATTCATTTTATTGAAATGTAATGGTTAAGATTAGAAGTTAAATTTTGGAAACCCAAAACTGACTATTCTTCAGGAATGCTTAGGAGTCCTAACTGAATTTGGTCATCAAGACAATTCTAGGATGCTTGAGCTAGGACTTGGTTCGGCGGAATTATGCCTTCTGGGTGCACTACCTCAGGTTCCACTCACTTGGGTTTATTTTATCTCTAATGTTGGAGTGACTTCAAAGGGACAACAAGTGGATCAATTGGCTCGCCCTTTATCTTGGAGTGCTAGAATTGAGTGGCAGGAAGTGTCAATAGCTCAAGCAGAGGTGAGGGCTACTACTACATTTGGGCAAGCTCGGCCAGGAACTGGTAGGGGAATAGAAATGGAATCGGGTAATCTTCTGATGTCTGTCGGTTCATATAATGAAGGGTAGTACCTATGGGTTCTTGGATTGAGTATAGGAGCATCAAGTTTGATTCCTGATGAGACTATAGTGAAAAGATTGGTTGAGATGGAGGATCGGGATAGAAGGAGGACGATCCTTAATGGAGTTGATGTTGGAAGTGGGATTCCAATTTAAAATGTTAAATTATTATCCTATAACATAATGGGGATTAGGGTGAGGGAGAAATGAAGTTCATTGAGGAAAATGGTGTTAAAACATGGTATATGGTATTAACATTATCTGTATTCAAGAAACAAAGGTAGTAAGGATTGACAAAAGTTTATACTGTGCAATCTGGGGTGACTCTAATGTGCGTTGGTGTGTGGTTCTTGCAAACAATTGGTTAAAGGGACTCTTATGCGTTTGGGATGCTGGGGACTTCATTGTGTCTGTAACTTTTCAAGGTGGGGGGTTTATTAGAGTGAAAGGCAGATTCAAGAATGAGATAACTGAGAGGGTGATTGTAATATATTTGTGCCTTGCTCCTTGGCTAGGAAAAAGGTAATGTGGTAGTCTTTATTGAAGCATACACAATGGTTTCAAGAGTGTCCTTAGTGTGTAGCTGGTGACTTTAATGCAGTAAGATCCCCAGAAGAAGGGCTTGGAGAAAATGGACGAATTGGAACGTTATTAAGTGGAATAAATGACTTCTCAAATTTTATCTGTAACATGGAACTTGTAGAGGTACTAGTTGCCAGACATCATTATACATGGTTTAGTGCCAAAAGCAAAGGATATAGTGTCTTTGACAGGTTTTTAGTTTCCTAAGAATGGTTGGTTCTTAACCCTAATAGCTATCAACTAAAACTGAATAGAGACTTCTCAGACCACTACCCTATAATTTTGAAACATTCCAATGTCAATTGGAGAGCAAAACCTTTTATATTCATCAATGTTTGACTTAAGTGTGAAGGATTTAGTGAGTTCATAAAGCAAAGTTACAATGAGATAAAAGTCCAAGGATGAGGTGCTTTTGTGCTTAAGGAAATATTAAAGGTACTTAAAGTTAAGATCAAGAGTTAGAGTGAAATGAATATTGGTAGAGTGGATGACAAAATCATAGACTTGAAGAATCAAATTGTGATCTATGATAAAAAGGGCTGAGGAAGGTAATCTTGGGGAAAAAGGCATTAAACTGAGAATAGAGGCTACTAGTGAATTGAAAAGAAAAAGATCCTTTCAAGAAATTTTATTGGCTCAGAGGGCAAAACTTAAGTGGTTAAAGGAAGGTGATGTGAATTCTCGATTTTCTTCCATACTTCAATTAATCAGAGGTGAAAAAATAATGGTATTCTAGGCTTGGTGGCTAATGGGGAATGGGTGGAAGATCCAATGCAAGTCAAACATAAGATTAAATAATTTTTCCATGAGATTTCAATCTCAAAGGGATGCAGGTGTTAGAATGGATGAGATGGAATTCAAATGTCTTTCGGAAGTCCAAAGAGAAGAATTAGAAAGAGTTTACTGTGGAAGAAATTAAAAAGGTCGTTTGAGAATGTGACAGCTCAAAAGCTCCTAGTCCAGACGGGTATAATATGAAGTTTGTGAAACATTTCTAGGATATGCTTAAAGAGGATATAAGTAAGGTTCTGGTAGATTTTCATCAAAATGGAAGCTTCTAAAGGGCTCTAATGCATCATTTATCTCCTTGATTCCTAAGAAGGATGTTTCAGAGGGCCGTGTGGATTACATGCCGATCTCTCTGATTAGGTGTGATATATAAAATTATTCAAAAGTGTTAGCCCATTACAAAAGGTGTTGCCTAGCATTATTGAAGATTCATAAACTACTTTCATTAAGGGAAGACATTTACTTGATAGCATGGTTATAATTAATGATATGATTCAAGAGGCAAAGAAGCAAAAGAATCCTTTGCTGGTATTTAAAGCAGACTTTGAAAAGCCTTATGATTATGTCAGTTGACCTTTCTTGTTCAATATGCTTAAACACTTTGGATTTAAGTATAAATGGATTGGTTGCATTCAAGGGTGCCTACACGTATCGTCTATCCCAGTATTAGTAAATGGGAGTGCAACAAAGGAATTCTGTATGCGAAGAGGTTTAAGGCAGGGGGATCCTATGACTCATTTCTTATTTTTAATCATGGCTAAAGGGTTAGGAGGGTTGATTAAGAAGGCTCTGTTACTAAATCTGCTATCAGGCATCAAGCTAGGTGAAGATAAATTTCAGGTTATGATCCAACAATACGCAGGCAGTGCCATTTTTATGGTTTCACTAGATTTCCAAAATGTCTATACTTTTAATAGTGTGCTAAGGTGTTATGAATTAGTCTCTAGGCTAAAGATTAATTAACTTCCACAAAGTAGCCTGAGGAGTATAGGTGAAGATGCAGGAGTTGTGTTCCTTTGCTAAGCTTCTAAAGTATGTAGTACTACTGAAACCATTTTCTTATTTGGGGATTCTAGTAGGGGCTAATGTGAAGTGTCAGTGTGTCTGGAAGTCAGTCCTAGATAAAATGAGAGTGAAATTAACACCGTGAAGACAAAAAAAAATTTGCCCTTGGGAAGGCGGATTTGCTTGATCAAATCCACCTTCTCTTTTTATACTTTGTATTTTCTGTCGTTTTACAGGGTCCCAAAGAAGGTATCTGAAGCTATCCAGTCTATGCAAAGAAATTTCTATGGGACGGATTCGAAGAGTGCAACAAAGTAGTATGGGTCAAATGGAAGCAGGTGTATAAAGATAAAAGTCAAGGGGGTCTTGGAATCAAAGATGTGGTGGTTTTCAATAAAGTTCTGCTCGGTAAATGGTGTTGGAGGGTTTTACAGGGGAAACTCGCTATGGATCAAAGTTTTGAAGGTTAGATACGTGAAGATATTGAGAGAGCATTAGTAGTGAGACAACCGAAGGAGGGTTCCAGTGGTGGAATAACATCCTAAAAGTAATCGCAAAAGTGGGGGTGGGTGAGTTGTTCTCCGATGAGGTTAAACATTTGGTAGGGATAAGTCCTTGTTTAAATTTGGGGATGAGGGGCAGAAGGTTCCTAGGGGACTTAAATCTATATTCCTTAGGTTGTATGCTTTATCCACTCAAAGAGAGGCAATAATTTCTGATGTTGGGGGTTGGTGTAATAATAATTGGGTTTGGAGTTGGAGGTGGAGAAAGGAGGTATTTAAT
The DNA here is from genome assembly GCA_037954015.1 of Psophocarpus tetragonolobus. Lineage (NCBI taxonomy): Eukaryota > Viridiplantae > Streptophyta > Magnoliopsida > Fabales > Fabaceae > Psophocarpus > Psophocarpus tetragonolobus. The sequence continues at coordinate 27,784,335 of CM075695.1, read as the reverse complement.
TGGGAAAGTGAGTGAGGGAGGGAGCTGGAGATTGTCCTGGAAGGGGTACATATGAGGAGAGATGTGAAGGACGGATAAGAGTGGGTGATAGTCCTGGAATTTCTAGTGAATATTCTGTTAAGGAAGCCTATCGATTAACATGTGGAGCTTCTCAAGAGGCTACTTCTCCATTTTTTAAAAGGCTTTGAAAGTCAAAAGCTCCATCCAAGGTGGTTGCATTTTCTTGGAAGGTAAACTTAAACAGAATTTCTACAAATGTTGAATTGGCAAAGAGAAAAGATTCTTCCCTCTATTGACGAAATATGTCATGTATGTTACGTGGAACCAGAATCTGTAAACCACTTTTTATTTACTTGTAAGTTTAGCTACCTTGTTTCGATGAACTATTATACATGGTTAGATTTTTTGTCTGTGCTGCTTGCTGACTATGAAATGAACCTTTGGAATCTATTAATTATTTCTAATCTAGTATGTAAGTCTAGATTTGAGATTTTTAGTATAATTTGGATGACTACTCTGTGGGGAATTTGACATGCAAGGAATGCGATAGTATTCAAGGGTGAGCTCTTCATTGTGGAGGAAGTTTGACAAATGTGTTTACAAAGGTCTTGGTTGTGGATTAAAGGACTCTACAAAGTTTGGTTTCGTTTTTTGAGTGGTCTCTCAACTAGCATTATGTATCACTAGGATTGGTATAAGAAATGCTTAGATCTTGTTCCTGTCCTATTTTTGGTATCTAGTAGGGGACTCTTTCTTTTGGTTTATGTTCTTGTGTGGGATGCCCTTTGTAAGTCATGTGAAGGTTCCTTGTAACTTGTTCTTATTATGTTTCTTTTTTATCTGTAATCTCTGCAAGCTCTTCATTGTCATTTCTTGTAATATGTGAGAGTCTTCCTATTGTTGAATAAATTTTATCTTTTACAAAAAAAATGTAATAATTTTTCCTTAGAGAAATCTTGATTGCATTCACTAAGAATTGTTTTAACATTTTATGAAAATAATTTATTTATATCCTAGCTAAAATTGTAATTGAGTAAGTTGGAGAGAAAAAGGTCGTGGAGAGGATCCAATTTCGAGATGCGTCAGATTCTCTGAAAGGTTCTCCTTCCATTTTTCTCACTTCCTTTTACAATTTCTGTTGTTTCCCCTTTGAATTTTCCGTTTGGTGATTGTGATTGTAGATTTGAGATATCCTCTTTTGGCATAATACCATGACATGAGACTTCATCAATGCCAACCAAGCAAAGCGAAAACAGCTACACTAATTTATGATATTATAAACTTACATGTTTATGTATTAATTTCACACTTGTTTGTTTTAAAGGTAATCTTTAAAAAAAATTATACATTGTTAACATAAAAAATTTTACACTGGTATTGAAATACAATTCTTTATACATGATAAGCTTTTGATTTGATCAATTAATACTTTTCATATAAAAAAAATTATAATTAAATATTTTTATACTATGAATGCATAAGTGTTAAACTCAATATTTTAACTATTTAAACTTTTAGTTTTCGTTAGTTAGTGAACAAGGAAAAGCAGAAGAAGCTCACTTAGTTAGAATCGATCAAATCACTTTAACCAATGTGATTTGGTTTATGAAACGATAACATGACTTAATACACTTCTAATAACGTGATAATTTATGATGACATGATAATTGATGATCTAAGATAGTAGTTTAAATCAATGTGTTAGATATTAAATTAGTTCAAAATAAAATAAATAAACTGTATAAAAAATAAAGATTAGACCAAATTATAATTTTTTAAAATGCGAGGACTAAATTGCAACATAATGAGATAAACAAATGCAAAACAATAATTAACAAAAAAAAAATAGCAAGTGACCAAAATTATAATTTAATCTTATTTTTAATATATCCAAATATAATAAAATTATAAATGTTGAATTAACAAATTTGATAATAGTTTTGAAAACATTAATATAGTGATATATTATTGGAACACATAACATTATGCTTTTTCATTTATGATTTTTAATAAACACTTTTTTATATCCTTAATCAATGTGATAAAGCAACACACTTTAAGAATATACTGTAATGATTACATGATTAATATTTTTTAAAATAACACAATAACGCGGGTAAATAATTTTAAAATTTTCTTTATATTAATAATTTATTATTTGGATTATTCTCATCCTTTTGTCCACTTTTGTTGAAAAGAAGTCAAAAACCTCCATAAAGGTAAAAAGCAAACACTAGTGTATCTACTCATTCCATTTTCAGAAATCAAACAACCCATTAGAAAAACAACACCCACAAGACGACAATGATTACAAGTGGCCAATTTTTGCCTCTCAAAACCAAAGGGAGAGAACTTTGTTCCTAAATTAATTATAAGACTTAGATATATTTTTAGTTTATAGTTAAGGCTCTTTTTATTTTTAAAAAACTCAACATATACATTTATTTTTCACATAAAATATTGCATATTCCATTACTTTTAATATTTTTCAAAAATTAATTAGTAGATTCGAAAATAATATTAAAAAAAAGAAAATCTAATTACAAACTATTATTATGAATGATAAATTTTTTAGTTTTTATAATAGTTATCTTAAAAATTATACTCACAATGAATTATAATTAAATAATGGTGTAAAATTTTTAAAATTGTTATTATTTATATAAAATGATATCATTTAGAGTTTAAAGATGATGTATTTACAATGTAAAATTATAACATTAAAGTATTGAACCAATTACAAATAATCATTGGTATGGCTTTTCAGCTATTTATTATTGTTGTGAAAGTTAATAAATTTATTATAAATATTTTAAATTTTAATTAAATGACAATGTAAAATTGTTTAGTCACCTATTTTATCTATTTTTTGTTATATAAACTTTTTTTACACCATACTACTAACTTCGAAAGAAAAATCCTTAGTCTCTTATTCAACTTAAGGGATGTTTTTTATAACCATAACTTTCATCTGAAAATTCTACCAATATCTAGTAGAGTCTCTTCATATTTTTATTTGTTTATCCACAAAACTTGAATTCAGTGCTTTGTTTAAGCATACTAAATTTAGATGCATAGTTAGTCATAAGGATATATCATATGGATGGTGGTACAAAGAAAAAGTTTAATATTTATACACAAGAATTTAAAATATATTGATTATGAATTAACATTTTGAAAAAGGTAAGTTGTGATTGATGAATAGTATAAAACTCTAAAAGAAAATGGAACAAACATTCTGGTTAAGTGGTTTGTGAGGGCCTATCCGAGCGTGATTTGCTCTCAGTTCTCACACTGTTTTCTTTATGTCCTTCACTTTCTCGATTCCGCAAATGTAGTTAAAATCTCTCACCTGTCACTTTCCTCAATCTTAGAAAAAAAATGGGGTACCAAACCATTCTGGTAATTGTTGTTGGAGTGAAGAAAGAAAGGGTGGTCCACAACGTGCTCTCTCTCACTCTCTTTTTGACATTTTCAAATGCAAAGTGGGTTTCATCACTCTCACTCTTATTCCATTTCCATTTGAGCTCAACAACAAGCTCAATTTGGTGCCTGCTTTGCTTTGTTTGAAGCTAACAACAACTGGGGTGAGTGTGTTTTCAAAAATCATCATCATCACTGTTGAAAGTTTCCTTCTTCTTTTTTCTATGTAGGATGAAAATTTTACAACCTTTGATGCTGCTAAACATTGTTCTGTTTCACTTTTGAGGCTTGATTCACAATTTAGTATGATATATAACTCAAGATTCAAACAAAATTATGGAATCCTGTTATAGTGTATGCTATACTATTCAGCTGATGTTCTTAATACAGTGCATGGTTTTGAAAAGAATATCAATATGTTTGGTATTTTCATTATCATATTAATCAGCTGGATGAAAATTTTCTTCTTGTTTTTTCTATTAGGATGAAAAATATTCAGCTTATGTTCTTAAAACAGTGCATGATTTTGAAAAGAATGTCGGTTTTGGTATTTTGATAATCATATTAATTAGTAGTTACTGTTATGTGTTGTCATCATAAAATGGTTGGTGTCATTCATTTTGTATCTATTTTTCTTCATCATCATCTTTTTTTTAATAATAAAATTGAGTTATTTTGTTATTTATTTATGCTTTATGATAAAAATAGGTACCATCTTCCATCTTTTTCATTCATGGGGAAGATCACAATGCAACCTTTATATCGAGAGGCTTCGAATTATGATGAAGTTTTCATGCAACAGAGCTTGCTCTTTGATGATAGTCTAAAGGTAACTTCGATCCTCTGCTTCCTCTTTTCATTTCTTAATTTTCTTCTTTTCAATGCTCTCTAGCTGATAGAATTCTTAACTAAAGTTTTATTTTGATTTATTCATTTATGTTACAAGGATTTGAAAAATCTGAGAACACAGTTATACTCAGCAGCAGAATATTTTGAACTCTCTTTCGCCAATGATGACCAAAAACAGATGTGAGTTACCTTTTTTGCTTGTTCAGTGATGATAAATTTTTGGCTTAATTTTTTATTTAATTATAATTTTCGTATTTTTATTGTTTTAATTTTTGACATTATAGATCCTATTTTTTAGAATTGTTAGAATTTGTGTCGTGGATTGACATTAAGTGTTAAAAAATAAACGTAGTTCAACAACTTTAAAGTTAAAAAATAGAGTGTCATGATTATAAAATTGGGGATAAAATTTGAAAAAATAGAGTCAAAAAGTGTAATTAAACATAAATTTCCCAACTATAATGCTATCTGAGAAGAAAATAAAAAGATATATAATATGAATTAAATTTTTGTACAAGGTAACATTATCCTGATTCATAAGTGAATTCATATATGCTTTCTTATTTAGCCTATCTAAAAATTGATTTTAACTTATGGATAAATTAGTTCTGAGTTTATTTAACTAGACCTTATTTTGATATTATTATATTTCCTTCATACCCTTCTTTGCCTTTAATTTTCTCTCATGTTTGCAGAGTGATTGAAACATTGAAGGATTATGCCATCAAAGCTCTTATAAATACGGTGGATCATTTAGGGTCTGTGAGCTATAAAGTGAATCACTTGTTAGATGAAAAGATTGATGAAGTTTCTGGAGCTGAGCTACATTTATCATGTATTGAACAGGTATACTTGATTCTTTCGATTCAGTATCAGAAAATGAAAATCTGTTAGAGGAACGTTGAATATTAGTGCAAAGATAGACTATAGATTAATTTAGTACAATATCTCTACTAAACATCTAAATTTCACTAATTCGTGTTGTAATCCATATCCACCAAGGAGAACTTTGTAAACAACTATTTCAGCATGATATACTCATTGAAGAGCTTTGAATTCAATATGGAAATTAAAAAGGATGAAAAATAAAAAGGAAAAGATAGTTCTGCAGTCTTTGTCAAAGCTGGTTCCAGGTGTCATTCAAAACTCAACGAGGGCAAGGAAAACTCTGTCAAAAACTCTATTTCTTAACCTCTTCAGAATTTATGTAAAATCTCTGATTTTGGTAGAGAAACTCTCTTTTTGAACCTCTTGATTTCCACTTATTATTAAAGAAGTTGATTTTCAATCGATTTCAATCAATCATAAAAAATATTAAAAAAAAAATTCTTTAACACTCCTCAACTCGAGATGTTTTATTTTCTATAGTATTTAATTTGATCATGGAATATCAGTAACATGAACTTCAGACTCTCAAGAATTAGGTTTTTTTATTTATTTTTCTTAAAATTTTTTTAAGTATATTATCATTGGGACGGAAAACTCTTCTGATTTAAATTTGTATCACATTTTTTTTCTGATTTAAATTTGTATCACATTTTTTGTCTAATTAATCAATAAATGTTATATTATTTAATGAATTTCTTTTTATAATTTTTTTATATTTTATAGTTCATTACATAACGTTTTATTGATTAGACACAAATTTAAAACAAACAATTTCTATACATTATCATTTAACTATATACATCTATTAGAGAATAATAGTAAAAATATCAATGGGTTATAAATGGGTTATAGTTGTTGTTGAATGTTACTTTGGAAAAATGTATCTGATGAAGCACTTACATAATAATATATAAGAGTTAATGTTTGATATTGATGGGCATAATGAATCTAATCCTGTCTAGGGGTGTGATATTTCTAATTCGGAAATGGATATCTCTATTTCCTTTAGTACATTTCTTATATTTTGTATACTTTTGAAAAAAAAAAAGTTACATAAAGATGATGTAAATATAGGATGTGATATTTATTTATTTATTTAAAAGTATACTAACGAAAGAAAATAGAGAGCTGACTCTTCTAATTCTCCCTATAAAATTTCATGTCACAAAATTGCTTAAAATATTCCGAAGAATGTGTTTGACTGCTTAATGCATGTTTTAACCTCATCTTTATTTCTTCTCATGCACCAAAGAAAATCTAACATTTCATTAACAAAAATGGTTTCAAACTCTGCTACTTTTCACCTACTTGAAGTTTGAATCATATTTCATTTTGTGAAGATCTTGACATTGTTTTTCCTTAATGTGGAACATTAGAGAATAAAGACGTGCCAAGCATTCATGGATCATGAGGGGCGTACTCAGCAATCATTGGTGATTGATGCTCCAAAATATCATAAACGTTTTATTTTACCAGGCAAGATTATAAAAGCATTATCCTTACTTGTAAAATTTTAAGCTATATTTGAAATCAAATGGATGAAAGTTACCATTCTTTTGTTTGGATAGAAACAGAAAAGAGACTTGTTTCGTTCCTCAGATGGAATGCAATGGAATAAAATGCATGTCACATTAGTTTCTTTATATTTCATTGTATTTCAAACAATCCAAACAACAGAATTGTCTTTTCATTCCATTACACTGCATTACACCCTTTTCACCTTTCCAAACATTGCTAAAAAGTGTTTTTATATATTTCTTTATATTTTATTGAATAAATTACAAAAACATCTTGTATAAATTGCTAAATTACTCTGTTTTAGCATTACTTTTACCTTCTTTACAAGGGTACACAGTGTAATATTTTTTTAACTTCAGGGTGTGTAATAGAAAAAGGACATCAATATGATGTTTTTTTTAAAAAAAAGAAAGAAAATGTTTGTGCAGGGACAAAAATAGAAAACTTGAGGATCTGTTTGGACCTTGGGTCCTATTCTCTAGAAGGACTTGTATAAGAAAAAAGTTAAAACAACTTTATGAGTTTCTTTTTAAATGATATTGGACTTTTTGCAAACTAATTTTTAAAAAAGTTTAAATATTTTTTAAAAATTATATGAAAAAAAGCTTAAATTTAGCTTAAAAAATGTCATATCGTTTAAAAGAATTGACTTTTTTTTTTTATATTTCTTCTTCTAAAGGAGCAAAAATTTACCTAAATAATCTATTCTACAATATTTATATTTTTCATTAGGATGCATGTTTATGATGTATAATGATCACATTCCTCAAATTCATGAGTCCAGCTGGGGAGACCATGCGTGGTGCCAACTACACAAAATCGAGATACATAGGATGCAACCTAGATGATGAAGATGACTGGCATCACTTCAGAAATGGTATCTCATTTCTCTCTTTTATTTTAATTCCACTTATGTAAGGTAAAATCTTAAGACATAAGCTAATATACATGTTATTCTGATCTGTATTCCAAAGCTGTTCGAGCTACAATAAGAGAAACACCAACATCTACAGTGAGGTAATCACATATTCTGCATAATATTCTAGGATTGATTGATATGGTCAATGCTAACATTGGTTTTTCCTTAGCTGCAATATCATGTTGATGCAATTCTTTATGTTGATGCAGCAAAGGGCGTTCTCCTTCGCCTTCTTTGCAACCTCAGAGAGCAGCAGCATTTTCATTCACTTCAACCATACCAAAAAATGATTTAGGTAATATATGGAACATTGTTTCATATCATCTTTTCTACTAATCACTACACTGTCATTAGTTTTTTTTCAGTTAATTTTTTATGTTAGTTTTTGTTAGGAAACATTATTGGCCATTATTGACCCCTTTTAGTAGATTTTCTTTTAATTATATTTTTTTTATTCACAAAATTCGAATTCGAGACCATATTTAAAAAATTCAAACCCAATGTCACTTCATAATCATGTGAGATGGCAATTAGGAAGGATTTTGAATGATTATAATTTTCAACAATACCCATCCAATAATTGATATCTTAGAGCATCTCTAATGAAGGTGTTTACACGAGTTAGCTTACAAAAAATCATCATTGGAATATGTCGAAATAGCATTTTGAATAAAAATAAGCACCTATTTTTATATAAGCACTGGTGTTTATTTTATGCATAAATCTTTAAGAACTTGTTTATAGAATCCAACCACTGGAGTAGAATAAAGATAAAGGTTTTTTCTTATATGCTGTGATAGCACATGAGACCTACTATTTTTTTTAAGCAGCTCATTAACCAACTATTGCTCTGTTCTACCAAATATTTCTTTGTCATTTTAACATTAAAGTTAAAGTTCTATCTGAGTGTTCTTACTAGCATTTGAAGTGCAATTTGCAGAGAAGAGGACAGTGTCACCATACAGATTTCCACTTTTGCGCACTGGATCTCTATCAAGTAGGTCAACAACGCCCAAAACTAGTAGTAGACCAACTACTCCAAACTCAAGCAGGAGACCTACCACACCAAGTCCTTCTGATACAAGATTAAGGGTAATTAAGCTTAAGGCAATTTTTTGCAATAAGATGACATCAATCATGTTTGAATATTGTGTTAGAACCAAAATTTAATGCCTAGGATGAAAACCATCGTTGAATCAATCATGTTAATCTTCAAAAAATAAAGCAAAAGTGTAATTGAATTCATGGTAACCAATTAATCACTAGAGTAGAGTCACATGGTTTTGTCTTCCAGGTACCCTTTTTCTCTATGTTTCTATGATGATGGGATGTAGAAAAAGATGGAAATAATACTTGTGATCTTGATACCATGGCCCATAACTATAGGATTGTCTTAAGGTATTTCTGCTTTGGCCCATAACAAAAATAAAATCATCTATAGTTTTTATACATTTTAAAGATTCATATCCTTGAAAAATTGATGGTCTTTTTATAATGCATTATTTTCATTAGTTATTTTTATTAAATATTCTAAATATTTGTACTTTTTATAAGACACCATTATGTAAACTACTACCTCTAATTCTTATTACAAGACATCATCTTGAAAGAATTGGTTGTCCTTTTTATAATGCATTTTACAAATTTTATTCGACCTATAATTTTGTTTCCACTAATTACTATTATTAAATATTCTAAATATTTATGCTTTCTATTAATAGTGATGCATTAGTAAGACTAAATTAACAAATTAATAACTTTTATTTAAAAGATCAATAAAATCATTATTTTTTTAATTGATATTTATAAATTATGTCTTAAGTGTCTTGTAAGGACAAGAGGAATTACTAAACTAGGAGAGAGTAAACAAAAATGAAACCTACATTGTCTTTTTTATAAATTTAACAAATCACACAGTATATTCAAAACAGACTAACATTTCTCTGCATTGAAGTTCAAATTATCCAACCCTTATTATTAGATTACTTTTAATTGAGCTAGACTTTAAGTGATAACTCATAATATGTAACAAGTAAATATTTACATTTATGATCAATGTTGACATATTATAACATAATTAAATTGTGTAGTTTCTCTAATGTTGTCTCTGTCCATTATCAGTACCCTTCAGAGCCACGCAAATCAGCTTCAATGCGATTACCTGCTGAGAGAGATGTAGAACAACACCAACACCACAGTAAAAGTAAACGTCTTCTGAAAACATTACTTAGCAGGCGCAAGTCTAAGAAGGATGACATGCTATACTCCTACTTAGATGAATATTGATAATATAATTTGGTACAAGAAAATCTCTAGCAACATATTTTCTGACATAGTCTTTTCCACACATTATTTTTTATTGGTTGAAAATTTTTAAAAATTATAAATAAATTTTCAGCCAATTATAAAATGTGTATGTCTTAAAAGAAATGTGTTAAAAAATGTGTTGTTTCCATTTCTTTTTAATTTGCAATGAACTTCTATATGATAATTTTACCTTTTCTCTTTTTCTTTTTAATTATTTGATTGTAAGCTCCGAAAATGTTGATGTCTTACGCTATTGTTTGCTTTATATGCATTTATTTATTGTGCTTCATCAAAGTTATTTTTAAGAATGAATAACATTGTTCTGTTCTCAAGTGAATTGGCTTCACTTCATTTCTCCTTCCTTGGAGTTCCTTCATTAAATTAATACAAAAAGAAGAAGCTGACATTAAAGGTTTCAGAAGGCTTAGGCTTAGTGTGTTTGTTTCAAAGTTAGCACAACAAACATAGCTTTGTCTAATTTTCATCCATCATTATTGGGAATTTTTTTAATTGACTATTATATATAATTCATGTTATCACATTTTAATTAAGTACCGTTTCGTTGTTTCTTTTTTTTTTTTTTTTAAAAAAAAAAGAAGAAAAAACCATACTTATATTACTTCCATTTGATACGAACGCTTAACCCTATCCTTATCGTACAGTGTTTTTTCCATTGACTCTAAAGTGCAAAAATGCACTTTAAAAAATAAAACATTATCTTTGAAATACATTAATATTAATTTAAAAATTAATAATTAAGATTAGAATTAATTTAAAATTTGTAATATATAAATTTAGTTTATAATAAATATTAACTATATATTTTCTAATGAAAATTAATTATTATTATCATACTTTTTCTTCTAAACTGTACATTCACATTTTAGAAGAACCAAGTTCAAAGTGTTACTTGTTCATTTTTATCCCTACATTAGTATTAATTACTTAATGTGACTACTACAAATAAACATGCATATTAAATATGAAAACTAATAACAATTTATTTAACCTTCAACTTTATATGAAATCAGAGGTACATGGTAAAACCTCAAATTTATTCTATCCCTTTTTCTTGCTACAGGACAAGTCTCTTGAGTTATCGTAGGAGAGCTTCTACAGGATTCACTTCACTTGAATCATTCTTCAAAACACAGAGAAAGGGAAGAAACTAAAGTAAGGAAGGAACTGAAGGGGAAAAGAACAAAGCAGCAAAAACGCAGATATAAGAATTAAGTAATCTCCGCTAGATTCTTAATTTTTACTGCGATTAGAAACTACAACTGAGCAATCAAAATAATTTTACAGACCAGATTTCACCACCCTATATACAAAAAAGAACATACCACAAAACAAAAACCATGAACATATTCAAGAAGCACCTAGTTCTTCACCTGTTACAGCATCGAATCCAGTTACCTTTCTCAAATATTGTTCTTTAACTGCTAAGAGAGTAAACAGCATGTATATCACAAGGATGATAAACAGAGCAAGTGGAATGAGAAACACTGCTACTCTATACTAGTGATGGAAAACAGCATATTTGCCAGTCCGTCTCCTAAGCCTCCGAGATAGGAAAGCCGCTGAAGCTTCATCCATGGCAGCCATGTTCTCAGCAACTTCTGAACAAAGCTCCTACATCCTATCAATGGGTTCGGTGCGATCCTGCACAGCAAGCCCTTCTGAGACATCAGCAAGTGATTTGAGATTGCACTTAATTAAGGCCTCAACAAAGTAGCAGGTTTCATCTTTGGTGTTGCCATCGGGTATATCCACCACAAAAGATTCAATTACCAGTGTACCTGGCCTTCCATCAATAATTTCTGGGTGGAGGGACATGATAGATGAGTAGTTCTGAAAGATAAGAGATACAGGCTTAGGAAGTTAATTTTGTCAGGTGAGAAGGACAACATGAGTTATTAGAGGCAGCAAAACATTCATAAGAATCACAAAAATTCAGTTCACCACATCATTTAATTACCCTAACTAGTTTTTGTGACAGCAGTTCATCAAGGAGGAATTTAGTGATTTTGAATAATAGTTAGGAAGTTGAATCAGGTTGAACTCAACTGGAGTTAAGAAAAAATCAACTCATTGTATCTTTTAACTCAACTGGAGTTTGTGAGGAATTTTACTTTCTACTAGATGTGAAAAAAAAAAAAAAAAATCAAACATGTTGGCACAACATTCAAGAAAAAGCAACTGGAGTTTAGACTTGCAAACTGTCAACCAAACATGCTATTAATAGGTGGACCATCAAGATTCTAGCTCACGCTGTACATGCATAAGAATTTCATTACCTCCAAAATGAAATATAAATATAAATTAAATCAAACCATGTAATCCCCCACCTATCTCTGAAAGAAATAGCAATCCTATATACCCTACATTTATGTAAAAAAAAAAAAAAAAAAAATCCTTGATATTTTGATTAGGAAAAAATTAGTATAAATCAAAACAATAATATAAAAGGCCTCAAGCATAAAACAAAAAGGGACCTCATGCATCAAAATAATTGAGTGATCTTATCTTCAGAAGGAGAAAGACAAATTTATATTCAGACAAGATTCCCCTCCCCACAAAAAATGCCAATATTTGCAATGTTGGTCAGAGCAGAAACTGTCCAGCATATTGGAAGAATGTAATAGATGTTAGATATAATCAAGACTGTGTATAAACCAAATAATTCAGTCAATTATAAGAATGAAACACAATGAATACACCAAATCATATAACAAAGGCTCACTGACAGCACCAACATGGCAACATCATACTTTACAAACTATGGATTTTTATGTGGCCAGAAAAAACAGAAAAGAAAAGAAAAGAAAAAAAAAACCATCTTGCATACCTTCTAATTGGTATGAAGATGAAGTCACCTCACACACAATTAAATTGACACACAAGGTCGAATATAAAGTATGGATACGCAGAGAAGAGTGCTCACTTCAAGGAAGACAAATGCTTTTTCAGAAGAATGAATTCAGACTCGCACCAGCATAAGATTTCATGGAAAGTAATTTTAACATAAAAAACCATCTATTTTATAAGGATGTATTCATACCCTAAGTCTATGATCACCACCAATAATCCTGATGCTGAGAATATGCTCGTTGTCATCAAGGAGCTCCAATCTTTCTGTACTTGTAGTGGCAGGAAGCCCTGATTTAACATCAACTTCTCTCAGACTCCCAATCTCAAGGTTTCCCCTTACAACACATCTACTTACAAATGGCTTGTACTTCTGTGGCTGATCAAACCTCCTCACCAAGGACCATACCTAGAGAAAGAAAATCTATGCACAATAAATAAAAAATTTCACACAGACATGGAAGGTGCAAACAGAGCATAAACATTCAGCCAAATCTCAATCAAAAACGCTTCTGCATTACACAAAACTGCAAAAATATTATCAGGAAGCACATGAAAGGTAATGGAATAAAATTAAGTTCACTTAGAATTTGATCATTTTTGTAGCTAACTTTCTGTTAGAAAGGCAAACATTCAAATATTACTATTGTAATACATTTCTTCTGCAAAACTAAACTAAGCAAATGTTTGGTTATATATCAATATAACTGCATCCTGATTGAAGCTACCAAGTGTCACTTTTGTGTTTATTTGAAAATCTGACATGAATTTGAGATGATTGATGCAGAATGTAAAGAACTTGCATTTGCACATCCCTCCCTCTCAAAAACAGTAATTTGTCTAATCAAACAAAAACAAAAGTTGTACCACAAGATTTTTACGACAAAAATACTTGGGAACTGAAACTTCTTGCTGAAATAGAGTAAGAGCATTAATCTGTCTGAATTAATGAGCTATCTCCATGCAATGATGACCAACGAGATCTTGAATAAACATGTCACTAGATTCACACTTAATCCATGAGTAATATTTGTTTTTTCTGGGAGAATAATCATGTTCCCCTCAAAAGTTTCCTTGCTGGTAGGAAAATAATTATTTTTTCCAAAATAAATTAAACCAAATACGCACCAGATCACCTCCACTTACTCTCCCAACACAAATATTCAAAAACCTAAAAAAACAGGATCAGATCAAACGATACTGGGAAACAGGTCAACCATAAAAACAGAACAGAACAAGTCCCAATCTTCCGCAACCAAAAATCACTTAAGCATTGAATCATATTCATCACCCCCCCATCCAAACAACCGTTTATTGCTTCAAACCAGTTAAGCATTAAATAAACAAATAATGATCCCATAAACCACCAAAAACCTACCAAACCAAACACAAAACAGAACCACAAAAAAAAAAACCATAAATACTCACACATTGAATCATATCCATCACCCCCCAGTCCAAACAACCCTTTATCGCTTCAAATCAGTTAAGCATTAATTAAACAAATAATGATCCCATAAACCATAAAAAACCTACCAAATCAAACACAAAACAGAACACTAAAAAAACACAGACACACATACATTAATACTCAGTTACTCACATTGAATAGCATCCTTCACCCCCCAATCCAAATAACCCTTTACCGCTTCAAATCAGTTAAGCATTAAATAAACAAATAATGATCCCATAAATGATAAACCATAAAAAAACCTACCAAATCAAATACACACACACAAAGAAAAACATAAATACTCATTGAATCAGTTAAGCATTGAATCATATCCATCACCCAAACAACCCTCTACCCCTCCAAATAAATAAACAATAACAACCCCAAAACCGTCAAAAACCTCCCAAATCAAACACAAAACAGAACCACCAAAAAAAAAAAGAAAAACCACACATAAATATTCACACAATGAATCAGTTAAGCATTGAATAATATTCACCAACCCCCATCCAAACAAAAACCCTTTACCCCTTCAAATCACTTCAGCATTAAACAAACAAATAATCATCCCATAAACCATAAAAAACCTCCCAAATCAAACCCAAAACAGAACCACCAATCACACAAAAAAATACCCACACATTCCTACAAACATTACAATACTGCATGCAAAACCGAAAAACTCATCACACTAACACAATTATTCAACAAACAATAAAAAAATAACATTTTTTTTGTAAGAAAAAAGAAAAAAAAAGAGACCTGAGGAACGGGTGCTCGAATATGTTTAACAAGCGCAGAGCCACACTGATTCTCACCAGGCTCGTGCCTGTGGTGTCTTCTTATGTACTCCTTCTCAACGTTGCTCAACCCTCCATTCGCAATCCCATTCATTTTTCTTTCTCTCTCTTTTTCTCCGCGCCCCAATAGAAGAAATCTCAAAACGCAGCGTTTTCACTTGGCGACCGCGCCGACGTGACCATGAATGGATCGGCGGCAGCGAGCTCCGATCACCGTCCGGCGAGGGTCTCCGGCGAGAAAAAGGAAAAGGGCAAACGAAAAACGTGAACTTTGAATAAGAAGAAGAAAAGAGAAGAGGATGCGCGTGAGAGTGAGAGTCACCGCCACGGATAGTTGAAGGAAAACTTCTGTACGGAACCTCTTTTATTGTTATCCCCCATCATTTAATTAAAAATTAAAATATTGTTTGCAAAAATTAATTTAAATAATAAGACCTTTTGTGCACTCTATTTTGATTTTAAACAATTTAGTTATATTTTAAATATTTATTGAGTTAGTTATATTTTAAATATTTATTGAGTTTAATTATCATTTAATCTCAATATAAAGAGTTTTACACTATTATTTAATCACAATTTTATTTATTAATTTTAACTATTAATACTTTACAAGTTATAAATGGAAAGTTATAATTATTTATGAGTAAATTACACTACCGTGCATACTAATTAAACTCATGTTTATTTATGAGAAAATTACAACCACATTTTTAAAGTTTTGTATAATTATACATAGAGTTTTACAATATTTATATAACTTTTAAAATATTAATGAGTAAATCAACAAATTTGTCATATATAAAAGGTTGTGTCATTGACAGCTATGTATTATATAGCAATGTATGAATATTTTTCTCTTTTATTTGTTTATACAAATATAAATATATATATATATATATATATATATATATGTTAAATATTACTTTAACACTTTTAACATTATGTATGTTTGGTTTTATGATGGAAAATTGCTCTAGGTTTCAAAATTGATTTCACATAGATTTGGTTTCATGTTAGAGAAGAATTTGGAATTGATTTTAGGTTGAAATAACTTAAATAGCTTTTGCGTTTGATAAAAAAATTTATAATAAATTTTACTCCAAACTTATTTTTATAATATAATCATCTAAACAAAAATCACTTTATCTCAAAATTAATTTTAATTATATTCAATTATACAAAATCAAATTCATTCAAAATCAATTTTATCAATTCATTCAATCACGCATAAATCAGTGTAAGAAGTAGAAATTTTAACTTTAAAAATTACTCAAACAAACAAAAAAATAAATGTGCATCAATTTGATTAGACATGAGAATATTATAAAATTCAAATAAAACTAAACAAATATTTACAAATTTAGTTAATTTTTGTGGTTTTAAAAAATTGCTATTAAAGGTTAAATATTACAATCACAAGTGTCAGATACCAACTATAAACAAATAAACTATAATCTAAATGTTAAGTATAACAATTTGTTTGATCAAGAGTTTCTCATAAGTGATTCTGGTAATTTTATATGTCATTTAAAAACTTGCAAAATATGTATATTGTGTGATTCAGTTTAGGTTAATTTTCAAATATTAAATTGTAAACTAGAACACAGTTTAGTAATATAAAAAATTGATCAGACCTAATTAATATTTTTTTATTTCTCGATTTTTAGAGTTAGTTTGGTTTTGAACAATTTAAAAAACATATTAGTCTAGTTTTAATATATATATATATATATATATATATATATATATATATGAGAATGAGAATAGTAAATCTCAATATTGAGAGAGGAGAGAGAAGAATATTTAAAAAATTTCAACCATTAAATCATTAAGTGAGGAGAAAAAAAAAAGAATGATAAATAATAAATATTAAAAGAGAGAAAATGAGTAGTTGATTTCAACTATTAATTTTATTATAATTCGTGAGATTTTATACAGATTTAACTTTCTCAATAAAAATAATATATATATATATATATATAAATAAAAGGAGTGTTAATATAATATTTTTAAGCTAGAAAAATTAATGCAGAAAAATAAAAAAGAATAGAATTATGTTTACTTTAATAAAATTTGAGAAATATTTAATAATTTGCCCTTTATTTAGGATTCATTTATGTTTTCATGAAACCATGGCCACCCAAATAATAAATATCACCTTGGGAACATGAAAAGAAAATATGAGTACTATGTTAAGTTCACTTATTATGGACGTCAAAATTATTAAATTTTTAATACAATACATTTTTAAGGATTTGATCTCAAAATATTTTATTAAGTTATAATCTTGGGCTTACATATTTGCTATTAAATATTTTTACACTTTAATTTAATTATAATATACTTTAAGATATTTATTATAAAAATTAACAAAATTTATCATAAATGGTAAGCGAATAACAATATAAACCACTGTATTACTTATTTTCTCAAAAAAAATAAAAACTATGTTGTTATTATATACATCAAAATGATTTGTTTAAGTTTTTCATACAATAGTGGTGGTCCACAATTAAAAAGGATACACTATAGTGAAAAATAAAAATAAAAAAATAACATAAAAAAGGAGATATACATAAAAAGACATTAAAATAATATAGATTAAACACTAACGAAAATTAAACAGTTTTAACTTGTATAAAAAAAAGATTAAACAGTTTTTATAACATTGATTATACTTTTAAGGATATAATCTCAAGATTTTTTATTAAGTTAAATAATCTCCTTGTCGCGTACTTGGAGCTAATTTATTAATTTTTATTCAGAATTATAGATTTAAGTATTAAATTAATTTTATAAATCACCAAAAAATAATTTTATAAATTATTAATACATTAATAATGTAAACGTTCTTTACACTTTTATTTTTAGTTATTAACTATAGTAAACTTATTAAGGATTTAATCTCAAATATAGTTACTAATTTCTATAATAGTTATTTTTAAGTTATAATTAAAATGGTTTTTAATTACCTAACGATAAATTTTATACCAGTAATGCATTAAAATTAAACTCAAATATAGTTACTAATTTTTTTATAATAGTTATTTTTAAGTTATAATTAAAATGGAATACCAGTAATGCATTAAAATTAAACTATTAATTTTATTGTTTAAGATGGCTAGTACTCATTACTCAAAGATATATAAATCTGTCTTAAGATTTATTTTGTTTCCAGAGTTTTGATTTTAATTACATGCCAAATACTTAATTTAAAGATATTTAATTAAGATTGAAGAGTTGGTTTGTGTGCGTAGTGATGACTTATTATTTAATCGATTATAAAAATAAAATATCTTAGGTAAAAAAAATAGTTTGTAATTTTGTTTGTTTAGAAAGTGGACCCCACATAGTGCTATTATTATTACAAACTAACAATGTGTTTGTCCATTTGCGTTAGTGTCGTTTTCGTGATCAAAACGACCTTCCATTCACCATCTATTAGTGTCTCTGTTTTCATATATATTTTGCTATTTAAATCTTACCTGAGTTAGGTGCGATTTACATTTAATTAAATATTAGTTTTTTTCTACTTAAATATGTTTCGAATTTTGGTATATTAGCAAATTTTTTGTTAACTCTATGGTAAATTTTTGTTTTGTAATATTTTTTGTTTTGGATAAACACTTTAAAAAGTGGTTTAGATAAATTTTAAAGACTTCAAATAAAAGAAAAAATTAGTAGGAGACAACATAAGGAAAAAATTATTGGAGACCCGGCGTAAATCACTAATATATCAAGAAATTGAAATATATTTAAGCGTTTTTTAAACTTTAATTAAAACTAGTATGATAGACGTAATTGTGCACTGGTTACTCATATTCACTACCATGTTGAAATTCATTAGATTATAAAATTAATTTTTAATATTAAGTGTGTTTGATTTGTTATTTTAATTAGTTGAAAAATGAAGATGTAGCTAAAAATTATTTCAACTCTATTTGGTAGGCAATAAGTTAGTAGCTTTTTTAGGTAGCTATTAATTTTTTCTGAAAAATTATTCCAGTTAGTTTTTTTTTAAAAAAAAAATTAATACTTATGCATTGTCAGTATAACAAAAATTTACACTAGCATTTAATCACAATTTTTCAATCAATTAATACTTCTAAAAGTCATATATACAAAAGATTGTGATTGAATACATGTTAGTATATAACTCATTTAGACTTTTTGCATCAGTTTTCTTCTTTTTTAAAAAAATTCTTATTTTCAACTACTAGTTGGTTTTTAAAAAACATTGTCCTTCGTTAATTAATGAATTAAAATATTATCTCTCATGTATTTCTCTCCTCATGTAATAACTTCTACTTTCATACTTGTCCTTTATTTCTCTCTCATTCGTCATAATTTAAATATAGAATTAAGAAAATTCTAATTTAAGTATGTAATTTAAATTTAAATATTTAATATAGAAATTATAATTTAAATATATAATTATAGAAAAATATAATTTAAATATGTAATTATAAGAATTTATAATTTAAATATGTAATTATTAAATTTTATAATTTAAAGAGGTAATTATGGATGTACTTTCTTAGGTTTGGTGTAGTTACAAATACACTTCCTCTTTTTTTTTTTTTAATTAAACGTACTTTTACGTACTCGTTACAATTGTACTCATCCTTCTAAAATAGTATAACATCATACATAAATTTATCACACATGTACCCCCTAAGTTTATATGATATTGCATATGTATCTCCTAAGTTTTGTGTACTATTACATATACACTCTCTATGTTTTCAAATTTTACCGTCAACACTCTTTTCACTCCATTGTCAAACTATTACAAGCTTGAAAAAATTATTCATATTGTAACATTCTCAAATTTTTAAAATAAAAATTATCTAATATAATAAATAATTTATAATAATTTAGTTACTTAATAAATAATAATATTAAGTTGTTATCCAATTTAAATAAAAAAATTATTAAAATAAAGATTCATTAGAATTTAAAAGAAAAGAAAGAATTAGTTTGGATATTAAAAAATAAAAGATGATAAAATATATATTCAAATTAAAATATTAGGAGTTTATTATTACAAGATGATTATTATAGTTTAGATAAAATATTTGTTATATTTTATTGATGATCCTTAATCATGTGAAATTTGTATTTAGTGCTATATTAATGTGAAATTTATATAAAGATAATTCTATATTTTATTTAGTCATATATCATATTCAAGATAATAAAATAAAAATAAAGATACAATAATATATTAAATTTCTTTAGATAAAATAAAAGAAAAAGATAATAATTAGGTGATAATCAATCAAATAACTAAAAGATTAAAAATAAATTGATTTAAAATAACATTAATTTTAAAATAAAAATAAGATAAAATAAATAAAGATTTGATATCATTTTGAATTTAAACCGTAAAAACTAATATTTTAATATAGGGTTAAGTAGTTCACTTAAAGAAATATAGATTAGTTGACTATTAAAGGGTTAAGAAAGAGAGGTATAAGAGCCAAAGAAAATAAATTCAAGTTGTAAGATCTTGCTTCAAAAGGTAAGTAAAACATTTTTTGAAAACCTGGTGCTGGCAATCGTAGAATGAGAATGAGTGATCATAAATATCACTATAATTTGTGGATTGCGTGTTTGCATTGAAAATTATTTTTTATCGTGTTTATTATTATTGTTATAAATTATTTGAATTAAATCATAATTTATATATAAAGAAAAATATTTATTTTATTACTGCAGGTACCATGATTGTTTTTTTGAATTCACATCGGCTAAGAACAACACTATTTACGAACCTCTTTTAAAATTTGTTTTATTTACTGCGATTATTATCTCGTTAAAAGTATTATTTTCAGTGTCCCATGGAGAAGTTTTGGAAATCGATGAGGCTTGAAGATCTAGTTTGTTATTAATTAACATTTCTTGTAGTATTGGTTTGTATCTAATTTAGAATAAATGTTTTTGTAATTATTTTTCTTTTCCATTGTATTCTTTTATGGAGGCCCAAATTTGAGATTATATTTTGTTTCTTATGTAAGAATTCATGTATTCAAATACAAAATTTATTATTTTCTTAAAATTCTTACTATTTTTATTATAGGTTATTACTATAACAAAGGACATTACACATATCACGTTTACACGAAATAAAATGTAATAATACAAAAATAAATGGAGGTTTGTTAGTTTAAAAAAAATGAGGGGTGCATTTGTAATTACACTAAACCTGAGGGTGCATGCATATGTAATTATCTGTAATTTAAATATGTAATTGTAGTCATTTAAATATGCAATCAATTTATATTAAAAAATTTTATATTATTAAAATATGTTGTAATTATTTTAAATATTTTATTATTTATATAATAATTAATTATATTCTTATTTGTCATTTTACATTTTTCAGCTAGTAGATAAGCTAGTTTTCCAATTTTTAGCTAGTTTTTTAACTTTTGAACTAGTTTTGTCAAACACTCATACTAGTATTTTTAGTTTTTAAATAGTTTTTCAATTTTTAACTGGCTTCTCAACACTAGTTTTGTCAAACATATATAAAACAAATGTAATTAGATGTTGGAATTAAAAGGTTGATATAATGTAAAAGTTCACCTGAAGAGAGAAGGACTGAAAGAGGAAAGAGAGGTCATGGGTTTGAGTTTTTCCACTAACAAAACTAATACACTAACAATTAATATTTACCTGTAAAGATACTCTAATTCATAATTAAATATTTAAATACTCTAAAATTTAGAAAAGTAAAAGCATCTCTAAAGGAGATTTTGGGGTTTTTAAAATTATTTTTTGTGATTCTACAATATCATGTTACTTCTAAAAAATTTATCAAAAAAATTATTTTTAAGATAAGAAATGCAAGAAATTAAAAATTTTATATTTTTATATAACTTAATTATGATAAGTGGTGAGTAATACAAAAATATATTTTAATGATTTCTTATATAAAGAATGCATCTTTTGTCTAAAAAATTTACTCTTTTAGATAGATTTTTTTTCTTAAAAGGTTATGGAATTCAAAGACACCTTTTAAAGTGATGGCATTTTCTACAGCTTTGAACAAAATTCCTTCAAAGACAGAATTGACAAAGAGAAACATTCTTCCACTTGTTGACGAAACTTGTCCTATCTGCTGTTTGACATCGAAATTTGTAAATCATCTATTATTTACATGTAAGTCTAGTTATCTTGTCTTGATAAATTACTATAGGTGGTTAGGTTATGTGTCTATGTTGCTTGCTGATTGTGAAACTAGTTATTGGCATCTACTAGGGATAACCAATTCAGGAGGAAAGTTTTCAATTAGGATTCTTAGTATAATTTGGTTAGCTACTTTGTGAGAAATTTGGCTTGCAAGAAATGCAGTAGTATTTAAGGGTGACAACTTTATAGTTGAATAAGTTTGACAAAAGTCTATGGAAAGAACCTGGTTATGTTTTACTAGGATAAGATTTAGGAACAATTAAATTTTTTTTCCTAATGTTGTGTTGTACTACGAAAAGGGTCATCCTTTCTGAACTAATGTTTTGTGTGCGAGATTCTATGTAAGTTGTTGTTTAAGGTGGATTCCTTGTATTCTGTTTGGTTTTTGTTTATTTACTTATAATCTCAGTCACTCTTCATTATCATGTCTTATGACGTGTGAGATTCTTATTAATGTTAAATACAATTTCATTTTTTAAAAAAGAAATTATAGAATTCTTCTAACAGTGAGTATTTATTAATTCTTACTTAAAACAAATTCTATTGCAGATGCCTAAGAATATTCTATAAAGAGAAATTGGTTGGATCAAGGAATGCACTTTGATTAGAGACAAAAATTTTGAAAATATAATTGAAAAATTCTTCTGTTACAAAACATCAAACAATGTTCACATTTAGTGTGTTTTGCGATAATGTTCAGATTTTGTGTAAAAGTTGTTGGTAATGCGTTAGGAATAATTTGTTTTCTGCTTTGGTTGTCGTGAAATTTGCATGTTCAGAGCTATGCCGAAATGTTTGTTCCTTTCGAAGCACAATACACAATATGTCAAAAAGTATTATCCCTTCATTCTAAAATATAGAAAAAATCGTAAAAATGGGTTATAAATTATTCTCCATTATTTGTTAATTTCTGATGACTGGCAAATTGACAAACATTCCATAGAAAAAATATTGATAATTGATGTTAAGAATTATAAAGTAACTTGCATAGAATCTCTGCATACTTAGTCGTTTTTTATTTATATTTAAGGTAATTAAAAAATTTAAATTATGGTTAAGTAAAATGGTTTATATAAATGATATTTGTAGTTCCTAGCTTAAAAAACCTTAACTCCATAATAATTTTGTGTATATGATATCAGTAACATTATTTGCTATAAAAATTTAAAATTAATTTAATTTACGATATACTTGTCATGTATTGAGTTATTTATATAAAAATTTATCATTAATATTATTATACAAATATTAATAAATTTATTCTAATATTTCTAAATTTAACGTCAAAAAATATTTATAATAAATATTTGAAATAATTATATTTAAATTATTTTTTAGTAAAAACTTCCAATCACATATTTAATATTATTTAATTAAAAATATGTTACATGTTTTATAAATGAAACTCATTTTTCTTAAGAAATTAAATAATTTTATATCTTTTCAAAGTATAAATAATATTATTAGATATTTAATATGTTATTATTTTAAATATTTCAAATATATTTTAGGCTTAAATACAATTGATGTCTCTAATTTTTTTCAATTTTAGACATTGTGTCCTAATATTTTTAAAATCGTTATATTATGTCCTAAATTTAAAAAATGTGTGAACTGGTATCTCTTTTGTGAATTGTTGACACTGACTGTTAATTGTGAGTATGTTGATCGTCACATGTAAGAAATTAAGTGATGTGACACATAATTACTGCTTAATAAAATGATTAATTTAACATTTTAGGATTTACGTGAGTATTATATACCACATTCTTTTACTCATTAATATCCATTTGAACTCTAAAATGTTAAATTAACCCTTTTATTAAGCAGTAACTGTGTATCACGTCACTTAATTTCTTACACGTGATGGTTAACACACTCACAATTAACAATTAACATCAACAATTCCCAGATAGAGTATCAATTCACACATTTTTAAAATTTGAAGACATAATGTCACGATTTTAAAATACAGGAGCACAAAAAAATTTGGGATATCAATTGTATTTAAGCCTACTTTAACACTTATTGAGTAAGTGGTTTAAGACTATTTTGTCTTAAAAATATGTCTAACAAAATATTTTCATAAATTTAATATATTTTTCTTAGATCAAATATCACATATGAGTATCTTCTGTTCGTTAGGTGATCAAAAGGTGTCAACAACCTCAGTAAGAATAATTGAATGTTTTTCATGATTATTTGTTTGTAACAGTTTCTGAAGTCAACTAGTATACAAAAGAAAGGAAATAAACAAAGTGTTATGTTATAGAGTAGTTAGTGAAAGACTTTTAGTTTCATTTAGTACTTGATCATACAAGTCATAACTTTAAACTTGTGTGATAGATTGCATTATTATGAATGCTTTTCAAATTCTTTGAGTGTGTTTCCTCTTCAAATCTCTTCTATAGCTCTTTTTTTTTATAAAAACTATATAAAACTTTGTATATCATGAGAATGAGACTAGTGTTTATTTATACATCCATTTGTAAGACGTAGTTTAGTCGTCTTTTGCCTTTTTGTTGTAAATCACTAAAATCATTGTTTTAGTAAAGAGCGTGAAGAGGTTTGGTATAAAAGAATATATAGGGAAGTAGCTTGAAGATACTAGTGAACAATTACTTGGGGATAAGCTTGAAAAGACTTGGAAAAGATTATTTGTAACTTGAAAAGTTGATGGAACATTAATAGTTGCCAAAGGAACTAATGTAGACTCAGGGTTGAGGTGAACCTTTATTAAAAACATTAATAGTCTTAACTATCTTTGAATTGTGAAGTTCTATTTAAAAAAACTAATGAAATTTTCTATCTACTAAGGTGAAAGGCTGAATATGCTTGTTATTTCCTTGTTTTGGGATGTTTTGGATTGATTTTCGAGAGGTTTTTGAAAATTGTTAGGAAGGGTACAAATAAAAAGTGATACTTACTAGACACACCCTTGGTTTCCCTTTCTTCTTCCTCCTTCTTTCTTCTTTTAATTTCATTTTTTTCTCTTTTCCTCCTTTATCATTGAGCTCTCTCTCTTCCTCAGATTTTCTCCAACTCCTTGCATGATCAGCAAATTGCTGACGAAATATGAGGTAGTATCTTCCATGATTTCTGATTTTGAGTGATCATCATTATTAGTATGTTCGATCTTAATTCTTTGAATCTTTTACCATTCATTTTCAGTTCAATCATTCCCATTAAAAAGGGATTCTCTTTAAAATTCCAATTTCTTAGTTTCCTCCTTGGTTTGGGATTGCTAATAGGTCTTGGGTGTTTTCTACAACTGAATTTTCTTTCCCCTTCAAAGTTAACCTTTAAAAAGGAGAAATAGGTAAGGGAAGTTCAATATTTGTTTTAATTTGAAAAAACAATAATTTAATAGTGTAAATGTATTTGTATGTGAGTAACTGTAATTTTAATAAATGTTTTGAGCTTAAATATGTTGTATGAATTTTCTTAGTCATTTGTTTTATTATGATTGTGAAGAAATTGTGGTTGAATTGAAATTTGAGAAACTTTGAAATATAAACAATATGTTGAAATTATGAATTTTATGTGTTGACAATTTATTGAGATAATGGGTGATAGGATGTGATGTGGTCTGTTACTAGTAGGTAACAGAGTATTGACTGTGGTACATTGAATTAGGGATACATAGTGACTATAGTGATCCTGGTATTAAGGTTGAATTAGGACAAAAAAAATATTGGTACCAAGGCCCAATCAGGGCGAACGTGTACATAAAGGATTATATAATCCTGCCTACCAAGGGTCCTATCACTAAAATCATGGCTAAGGGGATAAAGAGGTATATGGCTAGGAAAGAGCTCACTAGAGCTCAGCTCTTACTTGAAGTGAAGATCATAGGTTATCATCTTTAGAATAATTCATTGTAAATATTAGTTTGTTTGTATTTCTCTTTGAGCCATGTATTTTGACCATTTTCAGCTAAAATAGGGAATAGATGTGCCTTTAGCTCGTTTGAGGAGTAAGCTTGGTGCATGGACCCTTCGTTTAGGTGTGATGAGCTTCATTCCCTCACCACTAGGTTAGTTTTTGCACCCCCTCCCCCGCACTCCTTGGATTAGTTTAGGCACTAGGTATAGGGCTTTGTCTAGCTTAATTAGCCTTAATAACTAATTATGCTCATGTCTCACATTGCCTTGGGCTATTACTCTTCCCCATTGGCTATTACTCCTGTCATTGTCTTGTAAAGACACACTTGAATGATTAAATAAAAGACTCACAGAATTTCTTTCTTAGTAAAGTGTTTTTAGAATCCTTTCTTGAGGAACCTTTTCCTAGTAAGTTTTTATCAAAGGTCTTCTCCCTTGTGGAAAGCCACAATTTTTTACTTGTCTTCCTCCCAAAAGAGGAAGTGGTGTCATCCCATCCCCCATCTCTAACCTCTCTATCATCCATCTTCTTGATTGGAGAATCTTAGTTGGAGAAGATCATGGTAAGTGCATCAAAGGATATACTCGAACAACAATTTGTTGTCAAAATAGGTCAAGAGGACACCAGACAACTGTTGAGTATCAAATGAGTATGCCTAGTTTTCAAATAGATTAGGTAGATGTTAGATATAAGTATGAGAGAAGTCAGATAGGCCATCAAATACTAATAAAATATTATAATCTAGTTAATAAATTAATTTTTAAAATTTTATACATAGAAAAATTAAATTATAGAAGAATAACTAGAAATACATATAAAAACAAACTAACATAAAAAGAAAGAAGAAATTGAGAAGAAAAAATTCAAAAGATAAAAAATATAAAAAACTAAAAATTTCAAAATATAAAATAACAAATATACTATCTTGTAATAAAGTCAATATATTATTTTGTCATAATAAATTATAGATCGTCAAGTTTTTAAAATACAATAGGATTAAATACTTACAAAATATAAAAAATAAAAGAATAAATATATTATATTATGATAAAATCACTCATTACTTTGTAATAATAAATAATACATAGTAAAGTATTTGAAATATAATTGTGTTAAATACTGATTGAAAAAGTTTTTTTTCATAATTGTGTTGAGTAGGATTTTCTTCCATGAATAATATTAGTTGTTTCTTATAAAAAATTAAAACTGATTTAATTTATGATACTATTGAATAAATAATTTAAGAGTATTTTTTCATAAGTATATTCAATAAATTATATATTTTATGAATTTATTTTGTGTGTATATATATATATATATATGTCTTGCATTAGATACCGCTCTTGGTTGTTCTCAATCCTTGAGAGTTGAGACTAATCTCATTCTTGGTATCAAATTGTTGTTGGTCCAAGAAAATTGAACACAAGAAAGAATTAAATACGACTTCTAGGTCATTATTAAAGTGTTTAAAATATTAATAAATATTAGAATATAATTAATAAATTAATTTTTAATGTATCATATATATAAATATAAAAATATTAAAAGTATAAAGAATAATTGAAAATATAACAATTAAAATAACATAATAAGAGAAAATAAATTATGAAGGAATGATTAAATTAAATTAAAGATAATAAATAAAAAATAAATATGATTTAAAAGTGAAAATAAAAATACCATAAAAATAAGAGAATAAGAAAAAAGAAAAATTAAAAAGATAAAAAATAGAAAGGGGCACATGTCAACATATATAAATGGGAAAATACTAACTTCAATAAAAAATGAAAAGACCGAAAAAAACTTCAAAACAAATAATATAAAAAAGAAAACTGAAAAGAAAAAAAAATATAAAATGAGACCCATGTAAAAAAAATTAAAAAAAATATAATCTAATGTTAAGAGTTATAAAAACTTCAATTAAATTATATCCAGTTTGTTAAAATTGCGGTGATATAAAAAGTTTGACGATTGACAACGTTTTTAGTAATATTGAGACAATACATACTTGATAAAATATCAAATGTAGTTAAGAGTTAGCCTTAAATTTACATGCTTGGTAAATTATAGAGGGGTAAGCATTCCAAGAATTTAAGTAATTATATATATATATATATATATATATATTTTAATAATTATTTTTAGACTTCATAAGATTTGAGAGAAATATTAGTATAATGTTTTTAAATATATAGAACATGTTAATGTAATATTTTTTAATTTTAGAAAAATTATAATGTAAGAAAGATAAAAATAGTAAATTTATGTGTAATTTGATAATATTGATATTTACTAAAAATAAAAATTAAAGAAATGACCTTCTTATAACTTTAAACTTATCTTATATATTATTTTTTATGAGATTAACATGATATAATTTGTTTCATCATACATTATTACACACTTTCATATGTTTTCATATTCAAGTGCAATAAGTTTTTTTTTAAGCTTCAGGTGCAATAAGTTTGTCTCTTGCATGTGTTTTTAACGCGTTGAATAAACTTATACGTTTAATTTCTATAAATTGCGACAGTTAAGCTTTTACTATTAAAGTTATTAGAAAATTTTAGTTAGAGATAAAATCTCAAACTTAAACACAAGTTTATTAAAGATTTGATATTGTATGATGTTATTTATCTTGACTTTGTCAAGTTAAAAGAAATTATGGAGATCTACTTAATTATAAAAGTACTTACTAAAGACGGACATGTCAACACATACTTAAATCATTGAGGAGAATTGGATTAAAGTCTACAAATTTAGTTGCATCAACAAACACCTAACTCCAAATCAATGACAGCCCTATAAATTAATGGATAACAGCGAAATTATTTGTTGACCAAATTACACAAAAATTATTAATATTGAGGAGGTGTTTCTTTCATAATTATGGCAAAGTGTATATTAAAAAGTGGCAAATACAAAATTGAGACACATATATTGTTTTCTTATTTATTGAAAATATAAAATTTAAATACCTATTAATGAACTTCAACAAAATTGAGAATGTATTGTGGCTAGTATTTATGAATCAAAGTTTACCCAGTAAGTATGATTGTGGAACTTAGTCTCTCATGTGATATTAATGTTTTAACATAAGTACATTTGCAAGTGTACTGCCCAATCATTGATTATAAAATCAAAATAGCAAACACAAATATTAAATTTCATATAGAATCAAAACACACTTTACAGTATCAACATGGTTTTTTTACCTTGACAATATAATTTCTGATAATATTTACAAAAATTGTGTAGTTGGTGAAAAATTTACGAAAATCATATTATTTGATTGTTTAACGAGGAACACACCAAATTGTTTGGCGTGACTGACATGCGGGCACATAAGTTACAACAAGATATCAAACGAATTGATTCTCACTAGCAGCACTAATTCTTTTTTCGATACATGTTAAGTTAAATGGTATGTTCTGCCTCATGTGTCAAGCTGGTGTTAGTATTGTCAGGGAGACACCAATTTGTTTGGCATGTCTATGGTAATTTATGTGTTTGCAGTCATGTCAAACGATTTGACGTATTTTTTGTTGAACATTCAAACAACACAATTTTTAGAATTTTTTCTCTGAACACGTAATTTTTTGTAAATATTATCCAAAAATATACTCTTATATCAAATTAAAAGCCTAATTAACTCAAGCTAGCATTAAGATAATGAAATAAAGGAGTTTAGAGAAGCTTAAGTTGAAGTGCATAAATCGTAATGCACTGTCTATAGAGGAAAAAAAGGCTTCATTTCATAGTTCTTAAAATTTGATGTGCTACTTTTCAAGATACATAAACTCATTGATCAATTGCGTGCAACAAACTTTATATGCTCAAAATCAAATAACACTTTTTTTTTCTCATTAAAATTTGCTAAGCCATCATAATGCATAGAAAACGGAGGTGTAAGTTTATTTAAGGTGTTAGAAACATAGGAAAGAGATAAGCTTATTGCACTATGAGTGAAACACATGAAACTATTGCTTGGTCAACTTTTATCATCAAACTCCTACAAATATGTGTCAATCTCAATATGATGTAGGACAACACAAATTATATTATGTTAATCTCATTAAAAATAATTTAAAATGTAAATTTAAAAATGTAATAAAACAAAAAAGTGTTTTTTTAATTTATATCTCTAAAATCTTCTAATGTCAATATTATAGTGCATAACTCTTAAATAACATTTGATATTTTTTTAAAGTGTACATTATCAGCCATCATACTATTTATATCACCACAAATGTTAACGTGTAGCACGCACTCACACTTATTTCTTATCACTTTACAATTCTTAGTAGCATCAATGTTTATTGATAATTTTAAGTACCCATGCATGGCCTTATTCTCATAAAATTATGCCACTGAGCATTGGTGTTGGTATTGGGAATTCTCTGCTACACACGGATCACGTTGATGTATCTTGGGAAAGGAGAGGATCAAAATTTAAGAACATGTAGAGTAAGGTGTTTTTTCTCCAACTAGAATGCATTATACAGCTTTCACCCAATTACCCAAATTTCTCTAAACTCTTTATTTATTTTATTACATTTATGCTTGTGTTAATTAATAATTATGAACTTTGTTTTTGTTTTGATTCTAGGTGAATTGAGTTTAATGGTATTGCACTAATATTGTAAGAAAAATTTTCATAATTATTCAATCATAAATCATAATTTATATGAGTTTGAAAATAATTATTATAAAAATTAATCATGATAGTTTGTGAGTAGATGAGAATGTAATTATTTTACATGTTAGTACATAATTTTTTTTCTTATGTAAAAATTAATATCTGTGTTTACTATTTGGATTTAATATTTTTATCTAACATATTCAAGAAGAAAATATTTTTTATGTTAGTACATAATTATTTAATATTTAATATTTTACATGTTAGTACATAATATTTTTATCTGTATGTGGAAGAAAGTTCTCAAAAAAATGAACGGTACGACGTAGCACGGATGGTGATGTCAAGGAAGGATATGAGGAAGCTTGACGAGATAGTTAGAACGAGTATTGATGGGTGGGAGTTTGATATCAGGGTGAAGGAGGTGGAAGAGGTAAATGAGGGGAAGAATAGCCGAGTGACCACGAGCTACGGATCGGAGAACGGTTATTGTCAGGAGTACGACGATGTTGATGAATCGGCTGAAGCGGAAAGCCGGCTGGCTGAGTTGAAAAGGAAGATGCTCCGGGATGGAGAATGGAAGGAAGGGGATGTGGAGGAGGGTGGAAGCGCCGAGTGGGGTGGGGTCCCTTTCCGATGGCGACAGGACACGGTCGTGGAGGACACACACCGGCCCAGATCGGAAACCACAAACTCGGAGGTGGGAAGGATGCGGCCCAAACCGGCGACCACGAAATCGGACGCGGGGAGGACGGCGCTAGAGGCACATGGAGGTCCGACCACCGCAAGTTCCGGCCTCGACGGAGAACGGAGGAAGGCGCTGGTGAATACCGGAAAGGAGATAAGAGCCCAGTCAGTGTGTACAGGGTCAACGCCCAAATATGGGTATAATCAGAACACAGGCGGCACTAGCAGGAGCAGAGGTAGCGAGAGAAAGGAAAATGAACAGCTTTTTTCACAAAACATAAGAGGAAGAAGACGCACGCGGGGGTCGAGCAAGGAAGGAGAAAACGGAAATATGCACAGTCCGGGTAGTGGGGCACGCAAACCGAGGTCTGTCAGCGGGTCACATCTAGCGGGACAGCGCGTCAGGCGGCTGTCAGTCAAGCGCGCAGATCGAGACCGCCTCGACTGCCACGCGCAGCAGGCGTGTACGGCACACGACATCATGACCGTTGACCGGTTCAGTCCGCGCCAGCTGGGCTCGCGCGACGAGGGCCAGCCCGTGTTCCAAGAAGCGGACAGAATTGCTGCACACACCACCTATTTTGCTAATTGGGTCGGCCCAGAAAATGAAAACAGCTTCGAAACAGCAACAGCTGCAGGAATTGCTATTGGACACCAACGAAAAGTTACGGAAAATGCTAGGGTGCATGGACAGAATAGGGTCATTTCAGAAACCAGTGATTTCGGAAAAAATGAATCTATATCTACAATGCCTTATGATTGCAAGAAATGGGTATTAGTGGATGGAGAAGGGGAGTCCGATGGCGGGAATGGGGAAAAGAGAGTGGTATCCATATGGAAGCAACTCAGGAGAAATAGTTTCGATGGGAGTGAATTAATGATGCGAGGGCAATTGGATAATCGGAACGAAGATGACCAACGAAGTGGCCACCAGGAGGAGGATGCGGAGAAAATATGGAACGCACTGAAGGAACTTGGAATATCCGCCAAACAATCAGATATTAACTACATACGGGAAGTACGGAAGATGGAGGTCAGAGATATTGGGGAGAAGGAATGGAGGGAGGCGGGGACTGATCGGAATAATTAGATGAAGATCTTCTCTATGTGTTTCGTCACTTCAAAACGTGCTTTAATGACGCAAATCCAACGAGACCACAGATGGATGGGGTGACTTTCAATCAGTTGACTGAACAGCAGAGAGTCACCTTAGAGGAACCCTTTTCGGCGGAAGAAATAAAGGAAGCGGTCTGGGAGTGTGACGGAGGAAAGAGCCCGGGCCCTGATGGATTTGGTTTTCAGTTTTACAAATCATGCTGGGAAATAATAGGGGGTGATGTTATATGTGCAGTTCAAGAATTCCATCAATCAGGGGAATTACCAAGAGGAGTGACTTCAGCCTTTCTTACCCTGATTCCCAAGGTGGCAACACCGGAAAGGTTAGCTCAATTTAGACCAATCTCTTTAATCTCTAGCATTCAAAAGATCCTATCTAAATTGCTGTCACTGCGAATGAAGAAAGTAATGGGCCATTTAATCTCCAAGTGTCAGTCATCATTCTTGACAGGTAGATCAATCCTGGATGGGGTATTGGTAGCAAATGAAGTAGTTGACTGGGCGAAGAGGAAAAGGAGACCTTGTTTCTTGTTTAAGGTGGATTTCCAGAAAGCATATGATTCGGTCAATTGGGATTTTCTGGATTATATGTTAGCTAGGATGGGGTTTGGGAACTTATGGCGAAAGTGGATAAATTGCATTGTCAGGAACAGCTACGTGTCAGTTCTAGTTAATGGAAGTCCGACGGCGGAGTTTCGGCCGGGAAGAGGTTTGAAGCAGGGGGACCCACTCTCTCCCTTTCTGTTTCTAGTGGTAGCCGAAGCCTTAGCGGGTCTGTTCAGGTCAGCTGTAGGGAAAGGGGTGTTTAAAGAGCTCAATATTGGTGTAGGGGCACAGTTTTCAGTACTACAATATGCAGATGATGTTATTATGATGGAGGAAGCAGATTGGACATTGATATGGTACCTGAAAGTTATTCTGCGTGGATTTGAGCTGACATCCGGATTAAAAGTCAATTACAGCAAAAGCCAGTTTTTTGGTTTTAATGTAGAAAACTCGTTCAAAAGTGCGGTCAGCAACCTTTTGAACTGTGCAGTCTCTTCACCGCCCTTTAAATTCTTGGGGATTCCGGTGGGTGTGAATCCGAGAAAGGTAGAAATGTGGAATCCAATCGTAGAACAATTTCAAAGGAAGTTGGCAGGGTGGAGGGCCCAGCATATGTCATTCGCAGGAAGGTTAGTTATGTTAAAGTTAGTATTGTCTAGCCTCCCATTGTATATGTTCTCATTCTACAAGGTTCCCAAGAAAGTCCTACAAGTCATTACTGGTCTACAACGATCTTTTCTATGGGGAGGGAACGGCCAGGACCACAAAATAGCCTGGGTAAGTTGGGAAAATGTGTGTAGGCCGAAGGAAGAAGGGGGCCTGGGGGTAAAGTGCCTACGGACATTTAATCTGAGTTTGCTTGCGAAGTGGAGGTGGAGGATATTAACAGAGCAAAACGCAGTATGGACGACCTTAATGGAGTGTAAATATGGGAAGACATACAAGTTCAACCAAGGACAGCTGAATTTATCTAAGGCCTCTCAGTGGTGGAGGGATCTATGGGCCATTGATGGACCGGGAGCGACCAATACAAATTGGTTTCGGGACAATGTCATAAAAAAGGTAGGGGACGGAAAGGATACTCTTTTCTGGGAACAACAGTGGATAGGAGGGACATCCCTTAGTTTGCAGTTCCCCAGGTTATATGGGTTAGCAGCAGATAAGGGTACTACTGTTTACGACAAAAGGGAGGCATCAGGGGGGTGGGTCTGGGTATGGAGGAGGCAGTTATTTGCGTGGGAAGAAGAGCAGTATTGTCTTCTGCAAAGTAGGCTGCAGCAAGTGTCGCTTGTGGACCTCACCTCCGATACATGGAGTTGGAGGACTGATACGGATGGAGTATTCTCAGTTGCTGATGCTTATTTGGTTTTACGCCCACAACAGCCGACGTCTAGACTAATCGAGATGGAACCCAGGGATTGGCGACGAATGTGGAAAGATAGACTACCATCCAAGGTAATTGCTTTCTCATGGAGACTACTATTAGATAGATTGCCAACCATGGCTAATCTATTGAAGAGAGGAGTTCCTATACCAGGGGAGGAGACGCTTTGTGTCTTTTGTCATAATGTTATTGAAGATACCAATCATCTGTTCCTAACGTGTGCCAAGGCTCAATATGTATGGAATAACGTTATCAGCTGGCTGGGTATTCAAGGACCTATTCCGGGGGACGTGTCTAATCTTTTTCTCTCATCGGCAGCTTGGGTGGTTGGCAAAAGAAAGAAGCAGTGCAGGTATGTGTTCTGGCTGGCTGGGGTGTGGAGTATCTGGATTACTAGAAACCAGATAATTTTTGATAAATTACCAGGGAACTCAGTCGATATAGTTATGTCTATAAAGGTATTATCGTGGCAATGGCTATCGTACTCCTTTGGTTTCAATAGCAAGTGTAGGTTTTCGGATTGGTATGCCAATCCCAAATTATGTTTATTAAATATGACATAGGGGAATAGTTTATGATATGCTACAATACAATATGGACAGTAAACAATCTATGTTGTATCCTAAGAAACAATTTGTTTCTTCAATAAATAAATGGTTTAGCTTTTCAAAAAAAAAAATATTCAAGAAGAAAAACTAATTCATCAAATCAATTGATTAGATTTTTTAAATCACATGAAAAATGTTATTTAAATCGTTGTTTGCTATGAGCTATATAATTGAAAATTAAGATAATTGGTTATAAACAAATAAAGATATATTTCACTAGAACAAATAAATAGAGGGAGAATATTTATATTTATGATCCTCAACAATACTAAGTGTTTGTTTGGCAATAGTTTTATAAAATTATCCTCAGTATTTTAGTATTTAAAAACTAAAAAACTCGTCTGGGTAGTATTTTCTGAAAACAGTTTTCGAAAACAATTTTGGTTTTTTAGTTTTTAAAAACTAAAAAACAAGAACAGCTGAAAGTAGTTTTACTTTTCAGTTTTCTATTTTCGTTTTGAAAATTCAAAATTCAATCAGAATATGTTGTTTTTTACTTTTCATGAATGAAATTTTAATAAATATCAACAAGTTTCTCTATTTTTAAATCTTCAAAACAGTTTTCAAATAACATTTGCCAAACAAGTTTTTTTTCTTTTCTTTTCGAAAACAGTTTTTGAAAACTATTCTTGAAAACTCTTTTCAAAAACTAAAAAATAAAACTAAACCAATCAAGCCTTAAGTGTTTGTTTGGCAACAGTTTTATAAATTTTTTTTCAGTATTTTGATATTTAAAAACTAAAAAACTTGTTTGGGTAGTGTTTCCTAAAAACAGTTTTCCAAAACAATTCTGGTTTTTTAGTTTTTAAAAACCAAAAAACAAGAACAGGTGAAAATAGTTTTATTTTTCAGTTTTCTATTTTTGTTTTAAAAACTCAAAATACAATCAGAATATGTTTTTTTTTCTTTTCATTAATAAAATTTTAATAAATATGAACAAGTTTTTCTATTTTTACATCTTCAAAACAATTTTTCAAATAACACTTACCAAACAAGTTTTTTTTCTTTTCTTCCCGAAAACAATTTTTGAAAACTATTTTTGAAATGTTTTTTCAAAAACTAAAAAATAAAATTAAACCAATCAAACCCTAAATCTATGACATGTAAAGAGGTCAAGTCTGACTTAAAAGAGAGCCAAAGTCAAAGGAATAGAAGAAACCTTAGAAAGTTAAATCAAAGAAAAAGTTAAGGATCATGGAAATCAAGAAGCCAAGACTTTAACTTGATGATAGAAGATGGAAGATGTCAAAAGCAAGTGTGATGAAGGACCAAAAAGCTAAAGATGAACTTAAAGTGAAGCCCATTATTCAAATAGGAATTTATGTAATTTGGACTTAATGTAGATCTTGTGAGTTATAAGGTTGGTCTGGTGGTAAAGTGGAGAGATGGAGGAGGTAGAGGTTGTGGTTTGAATCCCTTCACCAACAAAAACTAACATATTATCAACTAACATTTGACTTATAAAAAAATATAGATCTTTGTTGGGCCTTTTATGTTTTTCATTTTTTCATTTTAAGTTGATTTTTTTTTAGTTATTGAGCTTAAGGTTAATGAGTCTTGTTAATCCATTAGGTGAATATTAACGATTTGAGTTTTTCTCCCTGCATCCCCATAGTTTCTCCCTGCACCTCCATAATTTTTTAAAATGTCAAAAATCCCTAGGTAAAAAAAGTAAAAATTTTATTACCACTTGCACCTCTCTCTCTTCCTCTATCGTCTGCACCTCACACCTATTTCTCTCATTTTTTTCTCCATTGAATGTGCATTGTTATACGTCCGTGAATTATTGTGGGTTTCTCTTCTTCGATTTTGCCATTTACTCTCTCACTTGGTACACTATCTTATCCCTTTTGCATTTTCACTGAATCACGTTTTCTGCAATTTTTTTTACAAGTCTGAACAAGCCCATTCAGACTTATAAAAAAACTTTTTTTACAAGTCCAAACAACGTTGTCCGAATTTGTGGTCTGTCCGAACTTGAAAAAGAATTTGTAGGGAAGTGAAAAGGAACTAAGAATGAGGAAATCGCCGAACCTGCACGAAGGAGGAAGAAAGAGGAGTTGGGGTTTTCCTGAGAATGGATGAGAATGAAGGAGGAGGTTGGGGTGTTCGGATGTGTCATTGGAACAAGAAGGAGAAGAGAGGCACACCAAGGAGTTAACTTATTTTTTAACCTAAGAGTATTATTAATTTTTCCTACGATTATGGAGGTGCAGGGAGAAGCTATAGAAGTGCAAGGAAAATTTTTCTAAGAATTTATAAGCAATTTTAAGCATCGACGGATGCACTTTATTGACATTGGGGGCGTTTACCCCACTAATTTTTAATTTCTTTAATATTATGTGTATATATAATTATAAAATGCTTTTATAGTGTAAAAATTAGTACATAATATAAATATTGTCCCCACTAATTTATATATATAAGTATTGCTCCCACAATATAATATTTATAAATCAGTCACGGGTTTTAACTCTCATTTAGAATGAAATTTTGATCCTTTTGTGGGAGGAAACTCTCCAACTCTTAGAAACTACTCTCGATTCTTATCTTTAAGAGTGTGTTTTGTTTGCCATTTCAACTAGCTCAAAGCTCTAAAAAGCTAGCTAAAATGGTTGGTGAAATGTTTTCAACTCTATTTAGATAGTAAAAATCTAGGAGTTTTTTTAGAAGATACTAGCTTTTTCAAGAAAGTTACTTTAAGTAGTTTTTCCAAAAGATCTCCTATTTTGACCTACTAGTTTTATTTTTATATTTTTACCTTTTACTAATTAATGCATTGTCTCTCACTCATTATCTCTCATCACATTATACATCATGTCTCCTTCATTAAAGTAATTGTAATAATTTATAATATCAATATATAATTATAGAAAATTATAATTTAAATATTATTATTGTAATTTATTATTTAAATATATAATTACATAAATTTATAATTTAAAAATATTATTATAGAAATTTATAGTTGAAATATATAATTATAATAATTTATAATTTAAATATATAATTGATTTATATTATTAAAATATACTATCATTATTTTAAATATTGTTGATCTAATGATTAATGATATTCTTATTTGTCATTTTACAACTTTCAACTAGTTTTATCAAACATTTAGAACTAATTATTAGTTTTCAATTAATTTTTCAACATTTAGCTAATTTTATAAAATACACTCTAAATTTCCTAATTCAAAGTGATAAATGTTCATCAACTTATTAATTTGTAGGAATTGTGACATTGTTCTTCCCTTTTTTACCTCAACCCATATTTTTCCTTTTCTTTTACAAAATTTCTTTTTTAATTTTGGTGTAAATTTGATGCTAAATTTTTTATCCATAAAGGGGTTGATATCAAAGTGTAAGGAAGAATAGTCCAGGACACCACATGTTTAGAAAGTGGCAGTCTAGTTGGCAATTGTGTCAAATGGAGACCATTAAGTGTTGCTTTCTTGTAAGTTGCAATTCTTTTTATGTTGGGAGCAAAACTGAAGGACCCAAAGATTTTACTTGCTAAAGACTTCAAAATAAATCAGATGCAAGTTACATAACATGAACAAAACACAACCGTCAATGTAATTTACCCATAGATCCAGAATTGAATTTAGATTGAAACTTATGGCAACTTTTACGTCACATCAATAATTTTATTGTAGATCACATAATCAATTTTAACTATAATTAATTTTACAAAATCAATTTGGTCATAGTTCATTCAAACATGGATTAAATCAAAGATTTATATGGTTGTTGGTTGAACAAGTTACTTAAAGAATTTTTTTATCAAACCTTGAAAATAAAAAGATAACAAGTTTGATTTTCTTGGCTTTAATATTAACCAAGCATAAATACACCCCTAAAATAAAAGTTGTGTTTCGTTCATCGTCTACATTGTCGAATCCACGTTTTGAACGTGAAAAATGGAAGTTTGGGATGGATGTGAAGAATGAATCCATATTTAGCTTAATGATGCAGAATCAAACATGCACTTCATCTTCTTCCCATTCACATAGGTGTATTAAAAAAATGGAGGGCCAGAGGATTAATATAAGATAAAAAAACAACTAAGTGCAACATTAATCAAGTAAAAATAGGCACCGATTAATTGAGTATCCAACTGCAAGCAAATACTGCATCCGATTCAAGTAAACTTCAAATATATACCAGAAAATAAGCATGCCCATCAACTGGAAAAGCAAAGCACAACAAAAAGAAATTGCAAGAACAATAGTCTAATCATTTAGCTAGTCAAAGATGAAAACTTCTTTTGACTGTTGAGTATACTGATAACTGTATGAATAACAAAGTCTCAAAAGTCAAAACTATACAGCAAAAACCAAATGCTGTTAATTCCTTTCATCCAATCATGAAAAAGCACTATTAAATTCTCGGGGTTAGGCTTACAAAATGAAGAGTAACCTATGAAAGTATATTTTCATCAAATCTTGAATTTAATTTCTTAAGCCTATTTGCATCATCAGTCACATTACTTTTATATACTGTGTAGGGTCATCTATCATACCTTACCTGTTTACCATCCTT
Organism: Psophocarpus tetragonolobus; assembly: GCA_037954015.1. Lineage (NCBI taxonomy): Eukaryota > Viridiplantae > Streptophyta > Magnoliopsida > Fabales > Fabaceae > Psophocarpus > Psophocarpus tetragonolobus. The sequence goes on along the minus strand of CM075695.1, from coordinate 27,744,701 downwards.
GTCTAACATCTCTGCTCTATTAGGTTTTGAAGCATTCCTCCCCTTACCAGCAGCATGTTTTACAGGAGATCCAGGGAAAGTGTCTTCCTTCGATTTTCCAATGTTATCCAACACCACGTTAGCTTCAGTTGTTGTCTGAATGAGGTCTAAGGGAGTAGCTGCAGGATCCAACTCTCGACAGCCCTTTGGAGCATTATGAGCTTCTTGTCCAGTGAGCAAGTAATTAGGAACCTGATGAGAGAAACGAAACATCTCCACTTTAGGAACCTTTCTGGTCTGATCATGGTCATGTCTGTGAAACACTGTTCTAAAACCATCGACTTTAGCAAGTGGTATGACCAATACACCTTCCTCTTCATTGAAATCTTCAAGCACTTCCACCATATCATACATGTGCACCACTTCTTCTGGAGTATTTTCATCCCAATCAGGAGACCAGTTTCTATACAGAGCCCAGACTTCCCCCTTCCCGGGATAGATGCGAATTACTCCTCTGGCACCTTTAGTCCACCTTACCTTGTGAGAAAAGGAGTTTAAAGATTCAGTTATTTCATGCTTGCCAGTCCTGAAATCCCCACAGGTTTTTTCAAAACCTGAACCTACCCAATCCACTGGGCCCAATTCATGGTTGTTTCGATAGTTAAGCCAGCTGATTCGCATTCTAAATGGCTTTGTGGAAATCACTTTCTGAATTCTAGCATAAAAGCGGGGCATTCCATCATTATTATCATAAGCAGCCCAGACCTGGTCCTCCTCAAAAGAATTTTCAGTTCTGTCCAAGTCAAAATTGTGAAAATCAGAATCTGGAACATTGATTGTGACAGAGGCTGGCTTCTCCTCTACAGTATCATCAGATTTAACAGGAGAATTACTGTCCACATGCCTGTTACCATTAATAGTGGAACCTCCATACTTCTCTGGGCCTGTGGATTCTCCATTGAATGCACTTTTTTGTCCCTTGATTCCTTTGTCCTTTTTTGTAATCCTAGCACCAGCCATTGATCTCCATTCTTGAAGTTTCTTGCGAATTTCAGTCTGTGCCCTATGCATCAACATATTTCGTAATTCAAACAATGACAACTCTCTTGTGCTAAAGTGCTTATGAGCAGTACCTGAAAAAACTTGAATCCTATCTGTTCCCTTGTTAGCTTTTCCTGATTCATAAAAATGGCCCAAATTGCTTGATCCATCTCTCATGGTCGTATGATTTGTATTGTACACGTGCATATCATCTGTCCTTATTTTCTTTGTAGGTTTTCCGACATTATTAAAAGAACCAGCATTAGGAATATGACTCCTCTCCCTAGCAGCATCTTTTCTAACAAAGCCAGCCATTCTTGAGTGAGGACCCCATTGGAAGTTTGGATCACTAAAAGTCGTCCCTGTAGCACCGGGACTGCTAGATTGTAAATTTTGAGAAACTGCACCAGTTCTTCCAGGATTCTGGGGTTGATTCCTTCCTGGATTCAGGGGGTGATTCCTTCCAACATTGGGAAGTTGATGAGAAGACTTCTGAGGATGTTTCCGAGAAGACAAATTAGATGACTTTAAAATGTTGGGAGGTGGACCCTTCTCTATAGCCACAAAAGCTTGTTTGCAATTGGGACATAAAAGGGTATGATTCAAATATTCCCTTTGATACTCATAATGTGTCTGGCAACCATTACAGATGGTCCAAAAGGTACCAAGTTTTGTACGTGGATGAGGAACGGAGGATGGATGTGCTCGAGCATCATTATTTCCAGTTCTCATGCTTGAAGTTGCATTCTTGTTAAGATTATTATAACCATTTGAACTGGGTGCTTCTGATTGAGTCCCAACGTGGTTGGTAGCATTATGCTGTGCATCCAATCTCCTCTTCTGGTTATATGCTAGCCTTTTGACCTTATCAGATAGTAAACACCATGCCTCTGAAACAAGCTTGAATGCACCCTCTGCACCTGGAGACTTGTTTTTGTCAGGGTGAAGAGTGAGGGCCAACTTCCTGTACTGCTTCCTAACTGTCTCGTCATCAGCAAAATGATACACTCCAAGTATACCATACCAATCCATTTCTCCATTTATTTTATTCTCGGCAGAGATATAAACATCAAGAGTTGTTAGAAACTGGGAAAGACCATCCAGTGCAGGAAACAAATTTAGAGCCTTAAGAGCAAACTTTTTTGCACCAGCATAATCCCTTCCAGAAAATTTCCTCTCTGCTATTTCTTTGGCCCTAGCTGCCTCATCTTTGTTGCACTCCATATTTTCCTAGTCGTCTCAGCTCTCAATATGTTGCTTCCTCACGTAGCTAAAAGACAGATTTTAACCATCAGTACTGGATTCTACAAAACCTTTGTTAACCTTCAATTGTGACCAACAGAAGCAAAAAATGAAACATGCTACAAAAGTTCTTAGGAACCAAGTAGTGGAACAACAATTATAAGTACACCAAAAATTCAAAATTTTGTCAGAGATATTCAAAACTAGCATAAAACCCATGGTCAAGTTTTCTATCATCCAAGATTCCGTTCCAATGCTTTAGGTTCCAAAACCAAATAATATGGCAGATTTCACAAGGTCAACAGAGAATCCATACAGCTTCTCCACATAAACTGTTACCTCAGGAACAGGAAGTGCATTTTTTCTTCAAACAATCTATTTTACACATACTGAAATATAAATAAACAAAAATGTATTCCATTTTATATTGTCTAAACACTTTGGTGAGCCAATCCCCGGCCAATGATCGTCAAAACCAAAAGAAGGGAAGTTTTCAAAAATTTATTGAACTCTGACCATCACAAATATATAAACTAAAGTTTACAAAGTGGAGTAAAAATAAAATTAACAAAAATTCAAGCACCAATGTTATATCATACATATCACACTACAAATCTACAACAACAAAGCCTTATCTGAATTTGTGAGATGAAACACAAGACACCATTCAGCCATCATAATTCTAACATTTTGATAAACATGATTAAATCTAATTAGTAAAAATTAAAACTTATTCGGTAAATTTTGTTTGATTTATAGTAGTTAATTGTGTGCAATAGAAGTACGGGTTGCAGCACCCTGCTGCTCCTCCAAAAGTAATAGCATCGTACCTGGCCGTCTCGGCTAGAGCACCTTTTGCTGCCACAAATGCAGAAAATGGCGGCCAGAGCGAGCAAATTGCACCACTGCAGTTCTACAGTTTCAGCTGATTGCTCTGCTCTCACGGCTGTGATTGCTGCTAGTGGATCAGAGAAGTGAGGTGACCCAATTCACAACCCTAACTCTAAACAACACCATACTTTGTTTTCCATTATATACTCTAATTACCATTCTGTTTAAATTCCTAGATAAATTGCATTTGGACTTGGACAGTCAGTTTTAACATTGCTGTTTGGACTGTCAGTTTTAACTATTGGGCCCTTATTCATATAGGACTTCTTATCTCTTTTAATAAAAATTTAGAAAAAAAATCAAAATTGAAATTCAGATGCATTATAATCAACTTTTGTTTGCTAATCAAATTTAAATAGAGATATTTTCTAATCAAGATATATATTAGAAACTAATTTTTTTTTTTAATTAAGATATTTTAAAACTTTAGGATTAATTTAATAACAGAAGGTAGAACATATGATCAATTTCAATAACAGAACCTATCAAATATTTTTTGGTATCAAATAAAAAATATTTTATTATTTTATATATTTTTATTTCAATTAATGTTTAATATCTTTTTATGGTAAAATCTATCATAACATATCATAAAATTTGTCATAGTTTTTCAAATACTAATATTTAATTAATATATAATAAACCTAATATCAGTATTTATTATACAAATTATAAATTTTACTATATAATAATATATCTAAAGCAGAATATTTATAATAAATTTAAATATTATTCTACTATAATATTAAAATAGTGGTCATCCCACGATCACTATCCTGCTATAGCATTTCTGTGGGTAGCCAATCCACACCATTAACCACTATTAACTACTATGGTTTGACTATTAAAGAAAATAACATTCTCCAGTATAATAAAATGAAAGACACAGAATATTGCAAAGTTAGTAGTTTGTTATAGTTTTTAAATACTAATATTTAATAATATATAATAAAATTAATGGCAGTATTTATTATATAAATTTTACTATATAATAATATATCTAAAGCATAACATTTATAATAAATTTAAGAGTTTAATTGGTATGCACAGGCAGTCTAAAAAATTTTCCACTAGCATCCAATCACAATCCTTAATTTAAGATAAGTTTGTTAACTTTATCAATTAATACTTTAAATGTCATATAAATGAAAAGATATGATTAAATATCAGTGTAAAAATGTTTTCCACTGTCCGTGTATACTAGTTAAACTCTAAATTTAAATAGCATTCTACTATAAATTAAGATAATGGTCAACCCACAATCACTATCCTGCTATCGCATTTTCGTGCATAGCCACTATGCTCCACTATTAACTACTATGGTTTGACTATTAAAGAAAATACCATTCCTAAGCAGCCCTTTCTTTCTCCGGTATAATAAAATGAAAGACACAGAATAATGCAAAGTTAGTAGCATTTTCAAGAGCTATCATCCATCAATTTATATTTTTTCAAGGTAAGGCAACTAGACAACTCACATGTTCAAGAAAAATCTAGTCATACATTAAGGAATCTATACACATCCAATAAGAATAGTCTACAATTTCCTTCCTTTAGATGCTCACCAACAGAGTTATACCAAAGCATGTGTTGTATGTTAATGAGAAATATTAGCAACACACCCTTTCTTGTACAATCTTTATTTACTTTTGTCAAAAATTCATGCAAAACCAACTAAATGAGGTGGGTCCAGCTCCCTGTTTAGGGGGACCTACGTAAATTTTCAACTAATAGTAAAGACTGTAATGAAAAGTATATATAATATGATGTGTTGCTACGATTCCACACAAATCACAATAGTATAATTTTCAATAAAAGAGAGGGGGACAGATCTACAAGGAAATGAGCTAGAAAATAACATGGAACATATAAAACATTAATTATTACTTATTCATCCTACCTAGAATCAATTAGTAGCTCCATTCCTAGTCCCACTCTTCAACATATAAAACCTATTTAAAACTCAGATCAATAAAGTGAACCACAATTTTTCCTGCTAGAGATCAATATTGCAATATAAGAATTTATAAGATTGGTCTGGTATGAGAAAGAAAAAGGGAGAGGGAAAGGGCGTGCATTCAAAACCGAGTCTAACTGCTGCTATAACATGTAAAATCTAAAACTCCTTTCACAAGAATTTTAAAACCCAGCTCAATGAAGTGAAGTTTTCTTTTTCCTATTTGGGGATATTGCAATACGAGAACTGCATTTCAGCTTGGTGGCAGAAGCTAGAAGGGAAGGAAGAGGTCACACGTAATTTTAAACCCCAGTCTCACTAATGCTATAAAATGTAAAACCTAAAACCCCTTCCACAAGCATTTCAACACTCAGCTCAATAAAGAGAACCACAACTCTTTTCCTGTTTGGGGAAAATCTCGCAATACAAGAACTGAATTTCAAACAGAGTTATAAAGTTCCAATCTCTCCAATCACCATTCTAACAAAGTAATAGCAATCAACCAACAACATTTTCCTACCACATTTCAGAACTCGTGTAGCTAGTAGCATCATGGACAAAGGATTCAAAAGTACAAAATTTGAACATTCAGAAAAAAAAAAAAAAAACATAACAAATAAAAAAACAAAACCACAGAATTGAACATATAAAGATCAAAACAGCACAGCTCATCCCAAAACGGAACAAGACCTCGTCATTTCAGAGAGTAAAGAAGCGCGGCACGGATCTACAGTAACGTGCATTTAAAAAAAAAAAGGCGTAACGGTGGAAAGTCAGAGGTGGAAATTCCGCAATCAGATTCAGCGGGCGTTGAAGTGAAACCCTAGACCGAATCGCGACGCGATTGAAGAGCAAGATTTTACGCAGAAAGGAAAACACGAAGAGAGGGAGAATAGTAAAATGAAGAGAAATGGAAAGAATGAAGAGTGAAATTACCAAATTGGATAGAGAAAGCAGAGTGTGGAATTTGAATGAATGAGAAGACCATCACCATGCACACAGCTATGTCAAAAAACCTTGAAGAATCTAATTGCCCCCAAAATACTTGAGAAAATTGGCAAGTTTTGTGCCCTTTTGTTTTTCCATTTTAACCAAACAACCTCTTTTATAATGCTTTGGGACCCTAAATTTTAACTAGGGTTAACTTTTAACTCATAGTCCTTAGACTATGGTTTATTGATAATAAAATTAAGAAGCTAACAAGCCGATAAGGATTAAGAATAATTAATAAACATTGAATTTTATAAAAATTTATAGTTACATAATATTAATGAATTTTTATTTTAATAATTATAAATGTGTTTCTATTTTTTAGAAGAAAAAAAAGTTCATCTATGATGTATAATGGAATTGATATTTTATAATTAAATATGAAATAATTTTAAAGTAAAAAATAATTAAATATAAAATATTAAAAATATAAAGTAAACATAAAAAATTTAAATTATAAGAGAAAGTAATAAATGTAATTTAAAAGTTTAAATTAAAAAATTGAGTTTTATTTTATATTCTTAATGTTTTATGTCTAATTATTTTTTAGTTTTCAGCAATGTTAAAATGAAAGAGAAACTGTAAAATCAAGTTAAAATATTTTATGCTTAATTTTCTTCTTCTTTTTTTTTTTTTGGATCAAATAAAATACGCACTTTAAACTCATATATAAGCAAAAAAGAAAATAAAATTTTTGGACTTAAGCAAATTCTGACTAACTAAACTCTATTTAATGCTTATTTTTCAAAAATACCCTTAATTAAGGTTTCCAAAAATGCGAACTTTCTAAGCTCTCTAGAAATGACTTCCCAACAAAAATTTACTCTTAATGATAATGATAAGTTAAGCTTCAAATAATCTATTTGTCCTCTAACCTTTTATTTTTATAAAAAAAAAAGTTTTCTTTTTATCGTTTATAGTATAAATGGTCACAAGTTATTTAATATAAAATACATATAGTTTATCTTTATCTTGTTAACTAATTATTTTTCTTCAATTCCAAAAAATGACAATAATACATTATTCATTCAAGGAAAAAATTTATTGCTTACTTAAATGTGCGGTTTCCCAAGCAAATACTCATCACCTGTGAAGAAAAATTATTAAGAATAGTTTAAGAAATATAAGATCTTAGTTTTTTTAAAAAATCAATAAAATTAAATGAAGTTATTAAGAATAGTTTAAGAAATATAAGATCTTAGTTTTTTTAAAAAATCAATAAAATTAAATGAAGTTAATTAACTTCGTTAATATATATGAAATTAAGTATTTTTGTTTATATATATAAATATGAGTATAGAAGGAGTATGAATTACAAATCTATAATATTGACGAGATGCCTTTTATCCTCTAAATAAAGTAAAAACACATTAATCATTATTAAGATAAGAATTTATTTAATGTCACACTTAACCGTGAACTTTTATAAAATTGAATATTTATTAATTATTTTTAACTAGTGTTCTAGGATACTCATTAGCATGATCTTAAAATTAAATTACATAAATATCTATGAGATTTACTCTTACTACACTTATTACCTCTTCATTTTTTCAACGCTATATAAATCTCTCTTAATTTTTTAATTTTCACTACTCAACCCCTAAAATTTTATTTTCATTGTACAAACTCTCTTATGTTTGCCTTACTTATTAGTCTATTTTTTTATATTATTCTTAACCTCTAAAGAAAAAGGATGGTTTAGTATTTTTTATATTAACAAAAAGTCAATGTAATAAAAATAAAAACTTAATGAAGTGAATGCAATGAAAGTGAAAAAAAATTAAAATTTTTTTATAGGTTTAAAAATGAAAGAGTACTCTGTGTAATAAGGACAAACATCATATGTTTATATAATTTACTATAATAATAATAAATACAAATTATAGTAACACTTCTAAAATTTTGTGTAAATATATGTACTCTTTACTTTTTTTTTTTATTACCATTTTTTCCACTCTAGAACAGTATTAATGTAATATTTAAGAGAAATATTAATATAATGTTTCAGGCATATAAAAAAATTAGTATAATATTCTTTAACTTAAAAAACTAATATAAAAAATAAAAGAAAGTAGAGTTAGATAAAAATTGGTGTATTAAGATAATTACAACAATAGTAATGGTGATAATGTGGTATTTATTATGAAACTTTAATTTTCAAGTATAGCATAACACTTATTAATTGTCTATTTTGCAATAAATATTTAAAATTTGATTATCAATTGAGAGGTATTACAATAATTTGCTGCAATAATAATAACGGTAATATTAGTGGTATTTATTATGAAACTTTAATTCTCATGCATAACACTTATTGTTTGTAGAATGAGAAATTAAAAGTAATGGGTGAATTAGTTTAAATTTTATGAGAAAAATCACTTATTTAAAAAGTATAAATATTATGATAACTTTTAGATGTTTGGTTAATTTATTTTTTTTAAAAAAGTAGAAGTTTTAAAAATTAAAAACAACTTATGTTGAGTAGTTTTCAAAATAAACTAATGCAAAAATTGTTTTATAAGTTAAGACATTGAAATATTTAATATGCACTAATAGTGTAGAAGAATTTTAGATTGATATTTAATTATAATTTTTTATTTATATGACTTTTAAAGTATTAATTGATATGTTAACAAACTTAACATAAATGAAGGATTGTGATTTAATGATAATGTAAATTTTTTTATATCATCGGTGTGTACTAATTAAACTCATTTTATAATTGGATCCGAAAATATAAAATAATTATTTTTATAAAATAACTTATAAATAAATAACTTATTTTATAATAATTTATTTTTAGCCAAACAAACTCGCCCAATATGTAAGAGATTAACTTTACTATTTAAAGGATTGGTTTAAATTAACTTAATTCATTTTAAAATAATAATAATACAATTTTTACTTTTTTTTTTAGTTTACAAATCAATTCACTTAAAAATTCTCTCAAGTAATTTATGTTTTAATTAATAATTAGTAACACCTATTAATATTCTCACTAACAAAAATCATTTTGATTGGAGACAATGTTTATGCATGGTCAGTTATTCAATTAAAGCTCACGGTTTATATGACTTTTAAGACATTAATTTATAAAATCAACAAACTTATCATACATAAAGAATTATGATTGAATCATAATATAAAAAAAATTACACTATCAGTGCATTTTATAATATAATCTAAGTGGACTCATGTATATGTAAAAGGTTATATATGTAAAAGGGGACAACAAATTTTTGGAGTTAAATATAAGCAAATTTTAACTAATTGAATCCTATTTAATGCTAACTTTCCAAAAATATTTCTAATTAAGTTATCCAACCTTGCTAAATTTTCATGCTCTCAATAAATGAGTTCTCAACAAAAATTAACTCTTGAACACATAATGATAAGTAATGCTCTAAAGAATTTATTTTGTCCTCTCATCTTTTACTTTGTACATATTACAAAAAGTTTATTTTGTCTTTTAGAATATAAAAGGTCATTACAGTACAAATTATGAGAGAGAATTATTAAGGTATTTTAGGGAGTATATTTTAGCTTTTTTATGAAATTAATAAAATTAAATGAAATTAACTAATTTTCTTAATGTGTGTAAAATTAGGTATTTTTGCTTATATATAAGTATAGAGGGAGCATAAATAAAAAAGTTATTTGTTAAGGAGATTAATATGATAAATAAAATTTTTCCTTTTTAGTTGCTTAAAATTGGTTTAAATGGGTAAAATTAACAACTTTCTTTTTATATGAATTATTATCTCAAACTTGTTTTAATCAAAATGTTAATCATACTCTACATCATAGTGATCAAGATTACAAGAGACCACCTTAATGGATGGTCCTAATCGATTGGTCCATTATAGATAATAAATGTTAATCATTAGACTGATTTGTTATCATAGTATTGTCTTTCACCCTCTTAGTCTATCATCATCATTTGTTGTCATCATAGGCAACTTTTTAGACTTAGGGCATCTCAGATAGAAACAATCTATTTGGTTTGTTTTATACATTAAAAATTATATTAAGTAGTTCCATAGTGTCATATAAGTATTAAGTAACTCATACAAATACACTCTAATGGTAAAAAATTCTAAGAAATTAATCACTTTTTTTTTCACTCATTAATTGTGTTAGGTTGTTCTCATCTTAAATATTAAATATATTATTTTAATAGGAATCAATCGTTCCTTCATCAAACAACCCAATCTCACTTTCAACCAATGGTTGTGTTAGGTAGATTCATTTCAATAATAAACAATCATTGCTTCACTTGAAGAAACTAGAAAGAAACCTCCATCAAGATGTTCTTAGCTTCTCAAGTTTTTTTTCTTTTATCCCATCTTTACCTTACCGTCCTTACTCTCTAAGTTTAGATATTCATAAACAATAAGAACAATGGTAGTTAACAAGAAGAGAAACACAACAAGAAGAGTTTTCTTTTGAATGTGAGCAATGAAGTGGTAAAGATGTTTTAGGTTATTTTTCTTTCCTTTCCATTTTTGGACTACAATATTATTGTTTGTCAACTTAATGTCACACTTGATCATCACTTCCTGAAAGTTTCCATAGAGATATGCTTTATCTCCTAGAGTTACATGTTATCCACCACGTATAGTTCAAGTTCCTTATAAAAGCTTAAAGGGACCAATTATATTAGATAGTAAGAAGGAAGGCAAATAGGTTGGAGAGAAAAGGAACTAAGATGATACTACCAAAAATCGTCTCCAACAATAAAAGTAACAACATTTAACATTTATATATGGTGTCTCAAGGGTTTCATTCCAACACAATTTACAAGTTGGTAATTCACACAACTCCTCATTGGTCAAAACTTTTTGTAGGTAATCATTTCTGAAATATTTGAATGCCTTAGATCAATGACTATCCCTACGTATCAATATATGATTCTCTAATAGCCTCATAATTTCTCCAAGCCAAACATGCTTAATCAAACATGCTTAATTATGAAATTTTTAAGTGATACACAATAAAAAAAATATATCATTTGTTTGTTAGTATAGATAATACTAATTAATTTTTTAATTCATCTCAAAAGCATAATCCCAAATCTATATAGCATTTGGATATCTCTCATTTTATTGTCTCTAGAATGTTACAAACCACTCGTTGAAGTGGTTGCTCTTCACTGGGTTAAGCTTATAAAAATAAGCTAATTTAAGTTCTTTAAATAAATAATTATGTTGATTCACAAAATTTTATAATTCCCAACCAATTTCAACTAATAACAGTAGAATGTTTAAATACAAGATCAAACTATGTCATTTTAATTTCAAAGAGTCATAGGAAAATATTTAAGACTCACTTTTAAATTAAATATTTTATTAGTTATTTAAAAAATTCAGAAATTAGTTAAAATTAAAATTGATTTATTAGTAGATTTTCAGCTCAAAATTGAATTTTATTTGTTAAAAATAAATGGAAATTTATATTAAGATATTATATATTCCATATGAAAATTTTGTCCCATTAAATGGTACACAATAATATCAAAATTTAATTTTTTGACAAAAATAACATTGAATTAATGATTAAGTTGCATTTACTAAGATAAAAATGAAATAAGATTTATTTACAGTGGAATAGACGTGAATGAATCCATAGTTAACTAGGTAAAGTGATGTCAAATTGATTGAGCGGCTAGAGCTTATAAAAAAAAAGTCAAGAGAAAAAATATAAAAAAAGTTAAAATAACTTTTCTAAAAACTTTTTTCAAAGGTGTTAAATTTTTTACAAACTAATTTTTTAAAAGTTCGCCATCTTAACTAAAACAAAATTAGCTTTTAAAACGTGGTCTTTTAAAAATATATATGGAAAATTTTTTAAACTTTATACTTCTTTTTCTTCTAAAAGTAATTTTAAAGAAGGCGTGTTTGATTTACATTTTTTTATTTGAAAAGTTATTTTCTAAAACAATTTTTCCATACTCAACCGTCAATTTCTTATGCAAAATTTTATTAAGCTTTGAAAACTATTTAAAAATGAGTGTTCTAAAAACTAGAAAAGACAAAACAACTTGGAAATAAATTTAACATTTAAGATAGATAAGTTAAATTTTTTTTGTAAAAAGACAAATTTTAAATTCAATAAATTCTATTTACAAAATAGTTACAGTTTAAAACATCTATTTACAAAATAGTTATAGTTTAAATTTCAATTATAATAAATTTAAAATTTAGTGTCGACTTTCAAAAAAGATAAAATTTAACGATTCATTGGTACAAAATTAAAATTTTAGAATGTCTATATATACAAAAAGAAATAAAATTTAAGGATACTCATTGCTTTTTTCCTATAAATTAACATAATATAAAATTAAAATAAATCAAAATATAAAAAATTATATATCAATATAGCAGCTAAGTTATGTTTATTTTATAAAATAATTTAAATTAAATTAAATTACAATACGGGTTTTTACAAATTCTAAACTAGTTTGATAAATTTTTATCCAACTTTAAAATTTATAGTTAACAAATCAATTGGACAGATAAAACATAATTGATAAAAAGGACAAAAATGATAAATTAATGGATCTGTACATAGTCAGATACCAGTCAAATATAAATAAAAAATTCATATTGCATTTATTAGATCAGAACAAAAATACCAACTTGATGCCTCTACAAACAAAAGAACTTGAAATATATACTGACACACGCTGAAAATCAGTTATCAGAGTAGAACGACCCAAAAATCACAATGGCAGAGTGACTTTCATAAAAAAACTAATGAATAAACAAATTGCATGTTGACATGCACAATGTGCCATCATGCATGTGCTGTGCTCAGCTCATTCGACGCAAATGTCATCAACACATGCATGCACTTATGCTTTCAAATTTTCTTCTCATGGTGAGAAGTAACTGATCCTGCTTTGTCAGCCATCACTAGGTCTGGTTTTTCATGATGGAAGCGCACCACAATGCATGTAATGTTATCTGCACTGCCACGAGAAAATGCTGCTTCTGTTAATTTGCGAGCAGCTGCCTCAGGTTCCTCTTCTGTGCGAGCAAGAGAAACAGCATCCTGAACATACAGACAATAGAAATGGAGTATTAGACACAGAAGTGTTGAGAAGGGAAAACAATGGGAGAAAGTGAATACCATAAAGTAGAGAATATTACATGTTTATATAAGTTAATTACATAAATTATCCGTCAAGAGAGCATATTCTTTTTCCTCTGAATAAAATATATGTCACAGTTTCATTTCTTTCCTCCAACTACTCCTAATCCTCAGAACACTAGTCTTGAAGATGGTGTTTGGATATAAGGAGAAGGGAGAGTTAGTTAGTTGGAGGTTTTCTATGTTGACAGAACAAAGGATCTTTGCATGTCAGCAAAACCACTAGAGATAACCCACTTGCAACTAGTGAATCATTGTTGGAGATGCTGAGGGAAACAGTCACAATCAGCAGGCACAACAGATACAACACTCTTCCACTAATTGGTTTCTGGACAAAAGAAAAGGAACAGGAGCAAAATTGACATTCTACATAATGGGTCAGATTATGGAGAGAAACCACCACTATTCGTGGCATCTAGTGCAGTTTCAGTTGAGTTGGTGATAGTTGGGGAGAAGCATAAATCATCATCTAGACCTTTGGACCTAGGTTTGTCCGTGCAAGACAGAAAACATTAAACCAGTACTGAGACCAAGAAACCCAGCTTTGCCTTTTCTGAAGTTTCATTACAGTACAGAAACAGTGCTACAAACTTGGAGTTCAAACCGAGCTGTTGGATTTATCCCTCTGAACTTGGATGCTAGTGTATGTTAGGAGAGAAGAGGTGGAAAGAGATTGTAGCATCATCAATGGAGGTCCAGATAATTTAGAATTTGTTTCCATGCTGACTTCCATCAAACTAATCCCGCATGCAGGGGGAAGTGTGTCATTCCAGCAATTGAAGAGAAGTTGAGGAAGTGTGTCATTTAAGTGTGCAAATTTCAGTTTTAAAATTTAAACCTTGAAGACAAGGTTGATTTTTAGGAAAAGTGTATTATTTTGATATAAAGAGAAGGGACAGCTAGTTAAGATAGTTGGAATATGGTATTTGAAGGGTGAGTATTTTCTTCAGGTTGATCTTTTTGGAGAACCTAAGTGTCTGTTGCTGGTACGTAGTTCTAATGTTAACTCATTTAGAATGACATTCTTTGTGCTATTCTAACTTTCTTAATTAACAAAACTTCACTTGGCTTATTAAAAAAAATAGTTAGAATATTAATGAGTTAGTTAGAGGGGTTAAATAGATGTAAGTAGGAGAAGAAGGATAGGAGAGATTCAGATTTCTTCTCATTGTAATTCAAGCATAGGCTCTTCTACATAGGGAAAACCCTCGAAAGATTTTTGTTTCCTATTCATTTTTCTTTTCAAGAGGACAATTGTTAGGAACCAAGAATTGAAATAAAAGAAATATTTTGATTAAATAGGTTGAAAAGAACAATGAATAGGAAAGAAAACTCTCTTCCAAGGACTTTCCCTTCACAAAGAGCTAATGCTCAATTACAACGACAAGAAATCTAAATCTCTCCTATCCTTCTTCCCTTATTTTTATCTAAGTAAATAACCCTTCTAAATAATTTGTTTATATTCCATGTTAACTAAGTCTCCCTTCTCCTTAGGATAACATCATTCCACTGGATAAAACATGGATAGCAGGAATGATATTGTCTTTATTAGGAGAAGGGAGACCTAGTTATCCTTTACAGGAAAAGAGAAAAGGGAGAGGTCCTAGGAAGGATAATATCATTCCACTGGATAAAACATGGACCTTAATGTTCATTATTTTTCTTGCTAGATAAAACATGGAACCTTATGTTCATTATTTTTCTTCTTTCTTTTAGGGGACATATAAACTATCAGGATAACCACTCCTGCTTAATAAGAGGTGAACATGAGAGGTATCATATCAATAAAATGCATCACAGTAAGAAGGAAGATAAAGCTTACATCATTCTGTACCACATCCCAAAGTCCATCACTTGCAAGAATAAGCAGTTCAATTTGTTCATCTATCTCCTGGTCCTGGAAACATATGAAAGACAAATTACACTGTCAAAATATTATCACTTCTCACTTAACATCACTCCAAAGACAAATATTAAATATATATGCATGCTAAGTTTACATTCCAGACTACATTTAGTTTTTTCCATTTTTATTATTATTTTGTCTTGAACTATTTAAATATTATTGGAAAAGAAAAACGAACAAGACCTACATCGGCTACAGAGTTTGAAAATAGTCTAAAGTCGATGACAATCCTCATCCTAGAGTTAGGCCCAAAGCCACATTCTAAGATGGTATAAAGCACTTGCTACATCTATTGGCAGACCACCCAAAATTATTCCCCCATTAACGTTTTTGGGATTGAGTTAAGCCTAAAACCTGCATTCTAAGAACTGTTGAATTATTATTATGTTAATGTGTATACAGATTTTATTTGCATATAGCTTAAATTTCTATCCAGATATGATTGTTATATATTATAGTTCAACCATTGTGGCTTTTGTTACTCGCCTGTGACACTACCCACAATATGATATAGCAGGTTTTCAGCTTTTTGCAATTTTCTGCGACCCATTATTGACAGCACTGATGGTGATTATGTTGGTCATGTTTCATAAAGCCTAAAGTACTACTGATACTTAGTTACATTAATTATAATTGTAGCTATATAAGAAAATAAATCATAGAATATTGCTCAATTTATGAAACATGGAAACTAATTCCAAGAGATAATCATTAAGATACAATCTAGATCACCGTTATGTCTCAACCCTAATGGGAATGGAATTACAATATTAACCCCAAAAAGGACCTAAACAACATTGTTTTATGGGTAAAATTGAGTTTTTGAAACCTATATTGTGGTTGTGCAGCTATAGCACACTAGCATGTGAAAAGCTAATGCACAGCCACAACGGCCACACTATTGAAAACTACTCCGCTATTTGAATCCAATAATGAACTAGGTTCACTCTACTCCACTATAGTGCAACTATAGCGGCTATTGACTAATAAGATCTAGATATTATTTATTGGATATTCTAAAAGTCTGAATCATGCTAAAGATACAGTAAGAAACTAAGATGTGATCAAGATTGGATATTTTGCCTACATTCTTAAAGGAATTCTATTATATTAGTGGGCTGTTCATTTTTCTCTCTATAATTGTTACTGTCTTTCCCATGATGTACATCACTACTTTTGTCAATAATCGACTAGGTAAAAAAATGTAACTTCCTAATCACAAGTAAATGCCTAATTGGTAACTTCTAAATTAATAACAGGTGCTAAAACTTTGATACATGTTTTATAATATGATTAAGCTTATATTATAATAATTAATTAATAAATGGAGTACTTAATTTAGACCCTGAAAGCTAGAATTGTATTATTATTAAACTTATTCTACCAAGTTATTTCCTTGTAAAACTAGAAAGTTAATAATTATGCACACAGTGAAAATAATTATTAGAGTGAATCATCTCTAGCTATTGAAAGACTATAAATTTTCAGATTGCAAACTAATCAAAGATCACCTGGATCTCAGGTTCTGCAACAACAAACTGCTTCAACATACGGTTGCCAAAGGCACGAGACATTGCTAGCACCCCTCCTACCCTCCAAGTACCTGACCAGAATAATATACAAATGTTAATATCACTTGCACAAACTAATAATTCCATCCTTTGGACAGTTGACCTAGTTTTTGGGTGATATGAAGCATGTTATTCCATACATATTGTTAAGCCAAGTTGTCAATATAACCCCTCATAAAAATTATCCAAGATAGAGTCAGCTCAAGCTTCTAATGTCACCACCAAATCACTTCATATCTCAACTCTAGCCAAAGATAACATACCCATCAAAATCAGTGTTGTCCCTATTGTATGTTGCACTAAATGTGCAAGAAGCAGAATATCAACAACACAACTATTTAATGATGCTATTTATATGCCTGAAGTATTGTATCTCACCTGCCCACATGACAACACCACCAGCATTCTCAATTCTCTTCCTCTCATCACTTCTATTTGGTTTATGGTCCTCAGAGAGAGCAATTGCTGCCAAAAGAAAAACAATAGTTCAACATATCACTCTTATTCTAAAAAGTGTTCAAATGGAACTATAGAATAATTTTTTTCAAAACAATCAGACAAGAACTCTTGTCTGAAATGTTGTATCTTCCACATGATCTCTGCAATTACATTATCAAGCTTTTCCCCAACATCACATCATTAAGACATAAAGTACAAACATCTTTTTTTTTTTTACTTTAAAGAGAGAAGTTTGACTGATACAATATCAAATACTGCATTAAAACTTATAAAGGATATGAGAACTTAAACTCTACCAATATTATAATTAATTAATATTTAATAGTGATTATAAAATTAAAAATATAATAAAATAGTAGGTTATATATAATACCTGTACCGGCTTTTGATATTATAGTCCTAGAATCTCCAACATTAGCTACATAAAGATGGTTATCAACCAAAACTGCTGTTGAAGCTGTAGATCCATCGTCCCTGAAGGTGTCCTTTTCAGAATCCAGAAAAGCGGCATCAGTATGTTGATATGTTTCACCTGCAAGCTTCCGGGGTTACTACAATGGCAAGAAAGATCAAAAGCATTTCATGCAAGAATCCTGTCGGAGACCCCATAAGTAAATATAACAAACATGTGATGGATGTGCATTACACTTTCAGCGAGTTGGAACACACAAGAAAGCATTAGCAAATAAGACATTCATGAAAATAAATGAGAGAAAACAAACACACTTATAGCCAATTTGGCATCAGTAAAAAATTTTGGATGCTTCAAGAGATTATCGAAGAGATGCCCCTTTAAATACTCCGCAGCACGAGAACCACCATGACCTGTATGAAATTTTAAAAATTTATCAAGGCATATTACCAAAAGTCCAGATCAGCAAACAGATGAGCACATGTACAATCACTGAGATTAAAGAACTATTTTTCTCCCATGCAAGCATTGATAGTAGAAAATCTAACCATCAAATATTCCAAATAAGCATATTGATTGGCCACCAATCTTCAATGTCTTAACATCATAAAAATCTTCCATTGTTGCTCTTTTTCCTCTAAAACTTGAATACCCACAGCTAAGTCTTCCATCTTCACTGCCAAATAAAAACCCGATGGAATAAGTACCTTTTGAATTTGATCACATTCATAAATGTCATCCTTTCCATGCAAGTCCTAACTAAAATTTTACAAGTATCATAGTATAGATGAATTGAACTAAGAAAGTTATAAGGATATTGAGATATACAATGAACTTAACTCCTAGGTTTCAACTTTCAAGGCCAAATTACTACAATAGTGTTACCTTCCACGAAAAGAATTTGCATCACAATAGTAGTGTTACCTTCCATAAGACGAGGAAGGTTTGTCTAACAATGTATATTCATTATATTGAGACATGGGAATCTTAGCTCAATTTATGTTTTGTATATTGTCATTGTTGACCACATTACTATGATATTTTGTTCCTTTATGTCAGCAAATGATTATGGTGTGTATTTCTTTATATTGCATTCCATACCTTTGTAAAAGTGTCAAATGTTACTTTAAAGTAAATGTTAAAAATAATATAAAATGTAACCTACAGAGATGCAGGCATACTACGGTAAAACATCATATTCACCTTTTCCATCCTCCACTGGCAAACCGACCATCATCATCTTTCTCTGTCATCATGTCAACAAAGGGTCCAGCCCTTGACATAGAACCCGCATCAACCATCATCCCTGTCTTGTATTCAAGAATCGGCCAATAAGAAAGACTGCGGACTATCCTCAGACTCGTTCCAAATCTGTTGATTTTTACCCTGTTTGCAAAGTTCACAGCTTGAACAACCAAAGACCTCACACAACTGGTGCATACCATCTACCCGAGATACCTAGCAAATCACATAAAATTCTCAAAATTCTCAAATAACAACGATAATTGAACTCGCAAATAAACCTCATCTCACATAAAAAAAATAGAGAAAAGGTAACAAATACAAGAGAGACAGCAGCAGAAAAATCATATTAATCAATATAATATTAACACAGTTTTGTAAAATTAAAAAATAAAATTAAGCATTCATAGAAACCTTTTTATTAGTATTGAACTCTGTAAGGTACAGTAAACATCTATTCCAAAAGCAAATTCAACAGAAAATTAGAAAAGATTTGCAGAATCAATCAATGTTTGAATGTTCTAATTGGATCCAATCTTGAGGGGCCAGGAATCCGAATCCGGATCGACCAAAGGCTGGGAAAAGAGTCAAATCATGTAGAGATAGAATCTGGTGTTTTGAGAATCTGCAATGAGAAAGAAACCCTAAAGAGAAGAGAGAAGTTAGAAGAGAAGAAGCATATTAGCCAGATTTGGCAAATGCCACAGAGAAGAAAAGGAGAGGGGCTAAGAGAAAGGAGGAAAAAAACCTGAGAAAGATAGCAACGTGGACGTCTAACAAGTGCCCATAACATACTTCTGTGTCGCATGAAATTACTCACTGACACCTACTGTTTTATGATTATTGTATCAATAATATGTACCACTCTTACATGTATAATAATAATAATAATATATCTTATAATTAGATTTCTTTTTTTTATATAACTTAGATTATTCCTGTCTTTTCATCACATATCCACCACATTAAATTTATATAAGTTTTTTCTTAGATCTCAAATAATAATCTCAAAATTTGAGTCTATTTAATTATTTTAAATATTTAGATTATTCTCAAATAGCAACGTCAATCTTGAGTGTTGATTAAGTATTCAATTATGTCTTAAATAATAATATTTGTGTGAGTATTTAATTATGTTAATGTTAAATAATGAGAATGGGACATATAATTTATCATATATTTGAATATTATCATATTGAATAATTTTTTATTGTATTAAAAATATTATCATAATATTAGTCTTTATATATTATTTATATTCTAAATATTATTTTTAATTAAATTTAAATTTTATTTTTATTTTTAATAAATATATTTTAAAGTAAATAAATTAAATAATAAAATAAAATTGTGTCTAAATAACGATATAATGTTTATTTCTATTTTAAATTATCAATGAAAATAAAATATTATAAATTATTTTAATTTATTTTATATTAATAATATATTTAATTTTAAAATATGCTTAATTTTTATATTATTGTATATTATAGTATTTAGTTTAATTTTTCTAAATTAACATTTTTAAAAAATATATTACAAATATTCCCATAATTAATTATTCATGAACATATTTTTAGTTAAATAAATAAATTTTAATCTAAATATTAATATAAATATGAAATTTTATTATAATTATTTTCATATTATTCATATATTTTATATGCATAAATTCTAATAAAAAAGTAATATATTAAGTATAAGTATATTTTAATCATTAATTTTAATAATATATTACATTTATTATATATAAAATTAATATTATTAAACTGAATATATTTATTTAAAAAAAATTACACATACCTTTATATATAATAAGTTTTTTGTGTATATTTTAAATGTTATTAATGTAAATATTAAATATTATTAATATACGCTTAAACTCTTATTTAAATAGTTACAAGATACTATATCATTAACCTTATGTGTTACATTAAGATATTAGTAATAAATGCTATTAATGTAAATATTAATTATTTATTAAATATAATAAATCAAAGAGTTTTTTTTACATGTCAAACTAAGTCAAATCATACATTTAAAAAATTTTATTTAAAAGTTATATTTTATTAATCTAACTATTAATTTTTATATTTTTAATAATTATATTAAATATAAAAAATTTCATATATTTAAAATTTATTTGATAATTCAGTTAGTTTTAACAAATAATGTGATATTTAATATATAAATATTTATTATTAAATAATATAGTCAATTTATACTAAATTTAATAAACATGGTAATAAGATAATGAAATTCAAGTGTTAAATTTTTATTTTATATAAAGTTGTTCATTGTTTAATTTAACCTGACAGAAACTTAATGTCAATAATTAAAACTATTAAATTTGATTAGATTCTACAACTATTATAAAATTTATATTTTTATCCATGTTATTAATATTATTTTCAAATTTTAAAATTTAATATTATTATAATATTTTTTCATTACATAAATAGATATTTAATATATAATCTTGAAATGTCATTCTTACACTAAAAATAAAAAGAGTAAGACTTATTCTTACATTATAAAAAAAATTTTAAAAATATAAAAATTTTATTTTTTTCAACTCTTTAAAGAGATATATTATATTCTTATTTTTCTTAGTTGTTTGATGAAACTATCGATGTTTGCATTTTGATTTTTTTTGGGTAAAATAATTAATGAATATTACTATATTCTTGTCATTATGCTCAAGAGATTTCTTTTCTTTTTGTGACTAATAATTCAGTAAATAAAATTATTAGAATTAAACAAAAAATTTAAACAATATAATAAACATTGAGAAAAATAATAAAATAGTTGATATAAAAATATTTAGTAACATTTATTATACAAACATTATATTTAATTAAAAATTTAAACGTATTTTATTATAAAATTATATGTAATTTGATAAAAGATAATTTTGTTATATATATATATATATATATATATATATTTATATCATATCTTATTGATATTTAATAAAAGTCGAACATCCTAGATAAAATAAAATAATATTATCATATAAACATATTTAAATTTTATCCTGAAGCTTATCAAATGAATCATGATGTATGTTATAAGAAGTGTTTCTATAATGTTTCAAATATATAAATGTAGATAAGTATTAATGTAATATTTGTATACTTAAAAAGATTAATGGAGAAAAAAAATTTAAAAGTGAGTAATATATAATTTGATAAACAAATTATAAGATTTTACTGCAATATACTCAAAATTAAAACAAATTACTCAAAATTATTATATATGTAGGTTTTAAAATATAAGATCTATGTATAAAAAATGTTAAGATATAGATGTAACGACCAGACGTTGAATTATTTATATTAATATAGAAATATATTTTTGACAATAAATATGTAAAAATAAAAATAATCATTATAAAGGATATTTTAAATGTGTATATTCTTATTAAAATTAAGCTTCTTAATTTTTAATTTCTTTCACATGATTATCATTATAAAATTAAAGAGAATATATTGAATATTATAGTTTATAAAATAACATTAATTTTTTATAAATTATATATTTTTCTATTTTTAACATATAAAAAAATAAAATATATGGTATAATTAATCTAACCCTCACTTATTAAAGATGCCTATTTTTATAGATACAATTATAGTAATGTTGTGATTGGATTTTACATTTGTATCATTTCACCTGTATGATAAATATGAAGTAGAAAAAAAAAACATGTTGTTATGTAGTTTTTGAAAAAATAATAAAAATAATCATATGAAAATAATGAATCATGAAATTAAAAATTATTCAAATTTTGAACTATAACATATTTTTCTCACAATAAACAAATAGATCACCAAGTGAAAATAATATTCATAAGATCTTAAAATTATAAGATTTGTGTATCCAAAAAATGTTAAGATCTAGATATAACAACAAGACATTGTATTATTTACTTTAATATAAAAATATATTTTTGAAAACAAATATATAAAAATAAAAATAATTAATTTTAAATGATGTTTTAAATGTGTATATTTTCATTAAAATTAATATTCTTAATTTTTAATATTTCTTACATGATTATCATTATAAAATTAAAGAAAACATATAGAATAATATAGTTTATAAAAATAACTTATTAATTTTTTTTATAAACTGTATATTTCCTAGTTTTAACATTTAAAAAATAAAATATATAGTATAATTAACATAACTTCACACTTATCAAAGATGAGTCTATTTTTATAGAATATGATCACAATAATGTTGTGATTGAATTTCACACTTATGTGATTTCATCCTCATGCAATATGAAGAAAACATGTTGTTGTTATTTAGTTTTTGAAAAAAATAATAAAAGTAATCAATCTTAGAAGTAAAAATTATTCAAATTTTGAAGTATGACATACTTTTTCTCACAGTAAACAATTATCACTAAGTGAAAATAATATTCAAAAGTTTTTCAATCAATAATTTAGTAAGAGATAGTCTGGTTGTGAATGAGTATGGTAAAAATGTATTTTGGTTCCATTTGATATAAAATATTTGTAGACACAAAAAAAAAATTAATAGAAGGCAGATGAAAGTATTTTTAAACAAAAAGTTCAAAAATTATTTCAGAAAGAAAAAACAAGTTTAGAAAACAAAGTATTTCACAAAGAAGGAACAATCAATTCAAGGATCAGATAAGAAATAACACAAAGGTATTGACTTGACTCAACACTAAGACTACTACTATTATTGGCAATTACTAAAGTTTTACCATCTTTTACAGAGATATAGATAATTTTTTTAAACACTTCTAACTTATACCTCAGTAGTTCTTACACCAGTATCGAGTTAACAATGTATTATTTCTTAACTAAGCCGCTTCCAACTCTTATCTAAATCAGCTATCGTCTTACACATAGATAAAATAATGAAGTTATAAGTTTATTCTCTTGGTATGTGCAAATATTTGAAAAACTTCTTCATTACTTGTGAAGAAGATAAATGTTATGAGTGAAAAAGTTTCTTCTTAGTCTACTTCATCTTGGTCTTGTAAAAGGACCGTTGGACATTAAATGTAGCATTAATTATTTTCAAGAACTTGTCACTTTGACGAAGAAAATTAGGTCACTTATCTTATTTTCTTGTCTTTGTTGACTTGCTTGTAACTATTAATATGAATCTTTAACCGTATGGTTAATAAGTATAGTTTTATTTTATCTCCTACCTACTTTTTTGGAACATCTTATTTATTTGTCCTTTAGTTCATGAAGTTTTAACCAAACCTACAAAAGATTCAAGTAAAAAAGAAATATAATATTTGTTTTGTGACTTGGTCATGTGGATATGATAATCTCTACATACAAAAAAGTATGACTTTAAATATTCATATAATTTGTTTTTCAATTATTGAGGATATTGGTTTTTTTTTACTTGGACAATAAAAACAATTAAATATAGAAAATTGAGGTAAATAAACATAAACCTAAACAACAAACTAATTAAGTCATCTAAGGACTCTAGATTAATAAACATACACTATATGTAGCGCTAACACACATGCATCTATTGATAATAATGATAATGATATGGTGATGACAATAACAATTGATATGAATATGGTAATGATTATATTGAAAACAGGAAAATAAAAGAAAAAAGGCATCGACTTTAACTGTGACTTGTAACATCTTTATTTTTAATAACCAAATTATTACATTTTTTTTAAATTGAATTTAGAAATTACAAATAAATATCAGGAAGTTCTATTCATCTCAAAATTATAGTATAATATGGTAAAATAAAACTATAATATGTTGTTAAATTACAAAATAGAAACTACAAAACTTATTATTGCAATTTTAAGAAATTTTTTGAAACAAATACAATTTTTTGAATAACAAAATTCGCTAAGCGAAATTTGATACCATCTAGATGCAGAGATTCGCTTAGCAGAAACTTCATCGCTAAGTGAAAGGCAAAAAGTAGGTTGAAACATATTAATTTTCGCTCAGCGAACCATTCATTGCTAAGAAAATTTATTTTTGTAATTAAATTCACTTAATCAACAATTTTAAAGCATTTGTGGTTATATTACAAGGTTCTTCACCACTAATTTTTATTTCTCTAGATCTAGTTCTTTATCATTATTATTCTCTACATATTACTTCTGGTTCTTTATTTATTATTTTCCAATTTATTTTTCAGATACTATCTTCTAGTCATTTGTTATTTATTATTTTACTATTCTCTATATATTATCATTTGGTCCATTATTTATCATTTTATCGTTATCCAGATCTTACCATAAGATAATTGGTTATTTATTTGTTATTCTCCAGATATTGTAGTTTGGTCATTGCTATTACTATTTAAGTTATTCGCAAGGTATTATAGTCTAGTCATCTCCTATTATTTACCATTTATTCTATCAATTAACTTTTTTTTTCAGGAGTTATACTTTCATAATTTTCTATAAATTTATTTCATCATATTATGTTTATATAATACATGTTGGTTCTTTGTTATTTCAGTTTTGATTTGGATTTTAATTTTTATTGTTCTCTATCATAAATTAAATTATGATAAATTTTGGTTTACACAATTTTGATTTATAAAAATTATTACCCTTAGAATCATTAATAACTATATTATATTTTTATATGTATATATTATATTTTGTTTAGAAGATTGTTAATTATATGTTGAATGTTCTTGGTAAAATAAAATGATAGACATGAATATATACATATTTAGAAACCAATATAAAATATTCAAGGAATTGTATCAAAAGTTTAATTTTGAAAATTTCATAATAAACATGGTATTTCTCAAAAGCATATTTTAAATATATAAAAGATAATTTAAGTATGTTATGTGGTTGCAGTCTAATATGATCTTTCACATCAGAAAAAATATCTTTTAATATTAAAAATAAATCAATTTCATATTAATATTTATTATTATTATTATTATTATTATTATCATTATTATTATTATCGATTATTATCTTTGAGATAGAAATTTTGAGCTGAAAAATTAATTTGTATCTCTATTATGACTTTTCAATTTTTTGAGATTGATTCATGAAGTATTCTATGAATGATGATTGAAATATAAATACTACATCATTTTAAGGATGACAAATACACATGTACTGATGGATAATCCCCAAACTCACCCCGAAGTTGACAGGGAATCCCCAATTTGACCGGATATGGTACAAGTATGGGGAATACCTGATTTATTAAGTCGAGATGAGAATGGAGATATACATACGCACCCCATACTCATACTCGTCCCTGTACCCGTCTCACCTGCTATTATTTTAATCACTAAAATATTCATTTATCTTATAAAAAAAGAAAAGTTTGACATTTAATTAACAAATTACAAACTTTGTGATTATTAGATAACTTTTGAATTAATATAATTATATTCAAAGAAATTATTTTTTACTAAAATATTATTATTAATTTTTTTTGCAGGTATAAGACGGGTATGGGTATACCTGATATCTGACGGGGATGGGGATGAAATGTAAATCTCATACGCACTGGGTGAAAATGTCATACTCGCCCTGTCCCATTGTCATGCCTACATACTTTTGTGATAGACTTTTGGAACTGTTTGCATTCCAGGTTGGTTCTAAAGAAAGGGTTGGAAAATGGAATCAAACAAAATGTCAGATAGACCTTCGGTCCGGTTATATTTCCTAAGACAAGATCCGTCAGATGAACTTAGCAAAATCCTAAGTTTCCTTGTAATGTTACCATGCAGGTGCATGAATGTCTATGTTTTAAAAAGTCATAGTTTTGGTACACTACGAGATGAAAGATAGAGACCAATTTAGGTCCTAAGATGGTTTTAGGTTAGGTAGATTAGATGAGTATTCAGGTTAGTTATTGGGCTAGGATATTCATAGGCTTAAAACCTTTCATAA
Source organism: Psophocarpus tetragonolobus (assembly GCA_037954015.1). Lineage (NCBI taxonomy): Eukaryota > Viridiplantae > Streptophyta > Magnoliopsida > Fabales > Fabaceae > Psophocarpus > Psophocarpus tetragonolobus. The sequence continues at coordinate 27,717,947 of CM075695.1, read as the reverse complement.
CTGCTCAACATTCTCAAGTTTGTATAGTATATATCTTTCTTAGGCTGAAAGAGTGTCCATTTATGTTTTGTGATGGACAAGTAGCTCGCTTGGAAGGTAGCCAAAAATTTGTTATCAGTAGATAGCCAAGATAATGTTATTGGAAAATAAAAAAAAATTTGTTATGGACAAATTGTCCATCTCTTGAGAAAATTATTGCACCAAACTAGGGTAGGGAAGGATATATGACTACCAATTACTTTTCAAACAAATATTTGATTATTAGAGTAAATAATCACGGTTTGGTTATGAATCTCTGCACTGATTATAGATTGGTTATGGATCAATTAGAAAATAAATAATATTTATTATGTTCCAAAATGAGTATAATATTTGAAAAAAAATTGTCTAAATAAGTGTCAGATTTAGATATTATTTTTTTTTTCACTAATACTTATAATAATGTCATTTTAATTTTTCAAAGTAATATTAATATTAGGATTAATTTTATAAAACAAATACTCTCTTTCATTTATTTTATTTCTCTAAATGATAGTTATAATTATAATATTAATGAATTAAAATATTTTCAATTAAATTAAAATTTATATAAATAACTATTTTAATTATATACATTATTTTACACGCGATCATGATACAATATTTTTTATTTTAATTTTAATAAGCCAACTACCATTATTAATCTCAAAAAAACGATGCATAGGAAATGTCTTATTAACAATTACACAAAAACCATTACAGAGAATAAGAAAAAAGCATTAAGAGCATCTCCCTTCAAACAAAGAACAAAGAGGTTCATAATCTCTTTTATTTTCTCTAAGTAATAGTTATGATCATGATATCAATGAATTTAAATATTTACATTAAAATTTAAAAATTATACAAATAACTACCTTAATAATTATGAATAATTTTTATATATACAAAATATTAATTTTTGTTATTAACTTTCAGTGACAAATTATTTAAAATTCATTGGTATAAGCCATATTGGACTTTGTCCCCTTAAGCAATATCTAAAGTTGTAGTCTTGTATAGACAAAAAAGTTGCATTAAAAACTCATCATCTGATAAATCACACTAATTAATATAATTTATTAAAAAGGTTGATTATATTTTTTTCTATTATTTTTCAAATGCTTAAATATAATTTTGGTTCTCTATTTTCAAAATCTATAGTTTTAGTCCTCCTAGTTTAAAATAGAGATATTAGACTCTCCAATTTTGTAAAATCCATAATTGTAGCCTTTCCATATAAACTAGAACTATTGATTTTTGCTAAATTAACATTGACCATTCCAATGACTTGGTTTGGTCAAATCATGGCTAAATGACTTGACTCGATTAATGATCTTTTTTTTTGTAAATTAATAAAAATTGATTTTATTTGGTTAATTATGATTTTTTATTAATATATTCTCAAGTATGTTTTTTTTTATTATTTTATATTCTATTTTCATGTTACAAACTTTGCTTTGTTGTTATTATATGATTGCTAAAATTATAAATTTGTCAATAATATACTATAGAACTTGCTTTTATATTTGTCATTAGAGGTTATGATTACAAGTTATTATAAATTTAGAACTCGTTTTGTTTCTTTAAAATTCATGGAAGAATGTGAATAAATTTGATTTAAACTTAAATGATGGGTTTCTTAAATTACATTTATTTGTGATATTAGTTAATTTAAACTTCAAGACAAGCTTGTCAAATTATATTTATTTGTGATGTTTTGATGTGATTTTTTGGTATATGATTAAAGTTAGGGTATGCAATTTTTTTATTAGGGGCCAGATCATTTAGGTCAATTACTATCTTCTCAGTTCAACCTGTGACATTGTGATTTTGTGTCTTGACTTGATCAATCTTTGAATTAGTTTTTAAAAACTACAAGTGAAAGACAAGAAAGGAGCAGGAGATGTTGTGACGATGATTGCGACAACGAAGAGATAGCGAAGGTTATGGTGAGAGATGCAAACAGAGAGTAAAAGGTGGCGATGAGGGAGTCGAGGTGGGAGACACATAAAGAGGGTGAAAGACAAAGACATCTTTATTGCTAGATTTTGAGTTGAGATCTTAAACTCAAGATCAATCATTTTTAAGATCTTATACTAGAGGTGAAAAAAAAGAAAAAATGATCTCCATGATGGAGAATCGATTGTTTTACAAGATCTCTGAAGATAGATCTCGAGAGAGATGTAAACGTGCATGTGTATTTATTGAAAATTTAAATTTAAAAATAATAAATTATATATTTTATATCTTTAAATTTTACAAATAAAAAATATGAAATTTAGAAAATGAAACAGAAATTAAAAAACAATGTAATTAATATTATTTTATTTTATTTTTAATAATTAAATTTAATTAATTAATTTTTATTTTTAAAATAAAATTTATATTTTATAAAAAATTATAAATAAAATTTAAATAATGGGTCCATTGTGGGGTCCATATAAAATGTTCCAACATTCTAAAACGATGAGATTGTGTTTTTTAGTTTTCCAAATATGAAAAACTACTTTAAATAGTTTTTTAGTTTTTTGAAAAATCATTTTCTATTTTTCAACAATTTTCTTTAAAAATTTGAATCTTTGAATATGTTTTCTAGTTTTTCTTATGTAATTGAAATAATTTTCTCAGTTTTCCTATAAAATACTCAAACTAAACAATTCTTAAATGTCTTAATTTAAAATATAAAACCAAAATTACGGATTTCAAAAAATAGGAGGAACAAAATTGCATTCAAATCTTTTTTAAAATGTTTCATTTTGTCTCATATTATTTTTAGATTCAATTTATCATTCAATTCTTTAGATAACTTCTATGTCATTCTAATATTATTTTTAGATTTAATTCTATAATAATAATTTTTAAATAACATCAACGTACATTCCTTTTCTTAACAAAGTAAAACTTGTAATGTGGATAATTCTTTAAATAACTTTAACGGTTCTTTAGCAATAAAAAATTGTCATTAATAGTAGACATCAATAATAGCTTTAATTTAATGAGTTAGAAACATTAAAATTATTTAAAGAATTTTGAGAAAATTGGAATATAAAAATAAAAGTGAAATGACAATAAAGTTATTTAAAGAATTGCAGGATGAAATTAAATTTAAAAATAATAATAAAAATAAATTTAAAATTTTAATAAAATAGTGGACAAAAAGATAACTAGATATTTACTAAATAAATAAAAAAAAATATTATCACAGTGGTTCTTACGTAAAAAAAAAAGTTGACCCAATTTTCATTCTTTAATAATTTTTTGCCTACAATCTTCCTAAATTAATTTGGTACAATTTCATTCTTTAAAATATTCCACTACATATTTTAATCACTTAAAATATTAACATTAGATAACTTTATTTTTATAATATTTTCTAGTAGTATTTTCTTGACAAAATATTTTCTAATAATATTGAATAGCACTCTATAATCTATATACTTTTTTTTTCCTTCCAAAACCATTTTTTTTTCTTATTGGATTAATTAAGTATTTTTTACTCAACATTTTTGTTTTTTAATTAGTCTCTAAACTTTAGTTAGACCGGTCAAATTTCATACAATTTTGATATTTTTTTTGTATTTTTAAATTATAACCTTATGTTCTTAATTTTAAAATAATTAAATTTGTATCATAAATTGTTGATGACAGTCAAATGACAAAAATTGATTGACATCTAATAAAAATTGATTGACATTTAACAATAATTTAATGATATGACATAATTTTTTTTATTTAAATGTAATTTAATTAATTAAAATTATTTTATTATTATTCAAACCATTTTAAATCACAAATTAGGAAATTATATCATTAAATTACTACTAAATTGTTGTAAGATGTCGATCAATATTTACCTTTATCATTAAGTCTAAATGCAAGTTAAATAATTTAAAATTAAAGACATAATGTAATGATTTAAAAATAAAAAATAAAACATAAAAAATTATAAAAATAAAAGAAACAAATTTAATTAAGTCTATATTTTACCAGTAACAATACTGGCTCTACGATGGTTCTAGATTTACATTTTTATTTCACTATATCATTTACATGGTGAAGAATGTGATAAATGAAAAAAATCCCCCAAAGTAATAGAGATGAATGAGAAAAAGAACCAAAAGAAAAACAGAAAAAAGATAGTTTTGTAACCTAGGAAGAGACATGAGTGCCACGATAAAACTAAAAGTTATGTAAGGTAATTATGAGTAGTTTTTTTTATTTGATATACAAGGTAATTATGATTAGTTAAGTTATGTATATAGAAGATAAACTGGATAATAAAAAATATATGCATTATGATTATATATTTTATTAATTGTTATAGATTTGTTACTTATTATAAATTAATAGATGGATATTATAGATTATTAATTATTAGTATTATCAATTATTATTACCATTACAATATGGCAAACTTAATTTGGGATGGACGTCAAACATTTTCCATAAAACATTATTGTGATATTGTGATATTAAATGTTAAATTATTAAAGAATAATAAATTATTGTGATATTGGATTATTAGATTGTTATAAATAATTATACGTGAAAGATAAATTAAGAAAACAAAGACTGTATCTAAAAAAGAATTATTCTTTTTATTAATATTATTTGTTTATATTATTTTTTAATGTTAAAGATTCTACGACAACAGAGACATCCCCATAGAGGCACGACCCCTGTTGTCAACGTACTTGACCAAACAACACACAATCTCAGACAAAAATAAAGCATTTATTAATGTTTAAACTTTAACCTTTTGTGGGACCCACCACTCACATGAATTTCTTGTCTCTTTCTTCTTTCACCACCCCATTCACACACACCCCAATCACTCTATGTTCTGTAAAAATCCAAACTTTCCTCGAATTTTAACTCTTTAATGCAAAACCAAAGCCAACCCACTTGTGTTGGTGCAGTGATAACCATCACTTCCACACTCTTTTCCTCGAACCTTCCTCTCTTCTCTCTTTAGTTTCAATCTGTGTTCATAACGCTTCATGTTTCTCACTCAAGTATGTGTTTTTTTTTTCTCTCCCCATTTCACAGTTTCAGTGTTTTCAGTTTTCAAGTTCGTGGTTTTTTTTTTTTTTTTTTCAGTTTGAAGTTGTGTCATTATTACTCCTTTTTCTACTTCACCACTGTTTGGTCGGAATCTGGGGGTTTAATCAATGTGTTAGTTAATTTCAACGAGTTTGGTTTTGAAAGTTTTTATCTTTTTAAAAAAACAAAAGATGGGTGTTTGTTTTTTAATGGAATCTTCCCTCTTTTGACTATGGTACATACATGGACTCCTGAGAAGAATATTTTCTGCATAACTTTTTTTATTTGTGTTAGTATTAGAAGTTTGAATTAATTTCACCGGTTTGTGTTTTTTATGTTGTTATTGTGGGGTTTGTTTGTGATTTGATTGATAAATCGAGTGTCTGATTGTCAAAGTTTTTTTTTTGTCAGGATTAGGAGGGAGAGTGGTTCATGAAGGAGGAATTCAGTGAGACTTACGAGGCTGGTTTTTTCTGCATTGCTTTTGAAGTAGGCTACAATTATGAGTACTACACACCAAGAGAAGTTTGTTAGGTTAGTTTGATGATGGGTGGATTTTTACTTTTCAATGATTTTATGTTGTTGTCTTTGTAAATTTTTCAAGCATTTTATTAATCAATTTGTTATTTGTTGAATGTTTTTCATGCTTGCCGTTGAGGCTAAGAGCCAAAGTTTCAGTTGCCATTTTTCCTACTGAAAGTGTTTTGAAGTTTCCAAATTGTCAACCTTTCATTTATACATGTTTTATTCCTTAATCAGCATTTCGAAGGAGGACATCTTTTAGGAGGAATATTGGAAAAATGAACTGAATTTATATTGCCGTTATTTATCGTTTAATATTTATGGTATGATGTTCAGGTTTCAGAATTGGAATTCAGAGAAGGGTTCTGAGAGCAATTATAATTATCCTGTGATTAAAATAACACAGTCGGAGAGATTTAGAACTACATTAAGTTCAGTTTCTGAGAAGTTTCAAAATGGATTGGATTCTGGTTCTGAGAGGATAAAGAGATTCAGAACATCATTCAAATCTTTTCCCTATAGCAGTCTTCTTTCTAGAAGTTTTAGTTCTAGAAAGAAAATCCTTGATCCACAGGGTCCTTTCCTCCAAAAGTGGAACAAGATTTTTGTGTTGCTATGTGTTATTGCAGTATCGCTGGATCCTTTGTTCTTTTATGTCCCGGTTATTGATGATGCGAGGAAATGTCTTTCACTGGATACCAATATGGAGATTACAGCAACTGTCTTGAGATCTTTCTCTGATGCTCTTTATATAATCCATATGATTTTCCAATTTCGTACTGGATTTATTGCTCCCTCTTCTCGTGTATTTGGAAGGGGTGTGTTGGTTGAAGATTCTTGGGCAATAGCAAGGAGGTATCTATCATCATATTTCTTAGTTGACATTCTTGCTGTTCTTCCCCTCCCACAGGTATGGATACTTTCAACTTGTGAAATATCTTGGTGGTCGTTTTCATTCAATTTTATGTTGTGGGGTTCATTTGTGATCTTATTGACTCAAGGCTTGCTATAATATTGCTAGGTGGTGATTCTAGTTATCATTCCAAAGATGAGTGGTTTTAAATCACTCAATACAAAGAACTTGCTAAAATTTGTCGTTTTCTTCCAATATGTGCCTCGTCTAGTGCGAATAATTCCATTATATAATGAAGTTACAAGGACCTCTGGCATTCTCACTGAAACTGCTTGGGCTGGAGCTGCATTTAATCTCTTTCTTTACATGCTTGCAAGTCATGTAAGTTTATGGTATATACTTTGTATTGCTTCCATATAGGTGTTTGTTTATGGTATTTACTTCCTGGTTTTACTGGTTCTCTCTCTCTTTTTCCTGATCCATTATTGATAATTATAACTTTGCATATGTGATGGTGGCAATTATATTCTATCCATCACAATTTCATTTTTTCTATAAGTCTCTTTATTTAGACAGTTCTGCCAAGCTCATGCAAGCCTCTTCTTCTCTTACATTTATTCCACTATTTTCAAATACAATCCTCTCTTGTTGCTGCCACATGTCTTCGTAATTCCAACATTTCTAACATCTCCCACTCCAGTGGATTGTTAATCCTACTGCTCCAGTGGCAATTCAATGTTTCATTTGATTTTCATTCCCCTGGTGAGAGAGGTGGGTATGTTGCTTTTCCATGGGAAAATTAGATGTTATCTTTTAATGTGGAAGTAACTTCCCTTCCGACCTGACTATTTCCTATTTTCATTTGAATTTTGAAAAATATGCTCAGAAATATTAAATTCTAATCAAACATATTTATGGATTTGGTTTCATTTAAGGTTTCAAGTTGGGCTTTTGTACCCCATGTATTCTTAAAAATATATGACATTTATGGTCATAGTAATCCTGGAAATGAAAAAAATATACCTTGAACCCAAAAACACCCCAAGGTAGGTAGAGATGCAACTTGAAAGGTTAACCTTGGATCTCCTAATTTCCTTAACAATGGTGGTAAGTTTTTTTGTAGTGTTTGAGAATGTGAATAAATTCTCTTGCATCATACTCTATGTCAAATTAGCTAACTTTTGTGATCAGCAAGTTGCTTATGATCACTTATGGAGCATATATACCTTACCTTCAAACAGTTTGTTGTGCTTGTGTTGGACACATTTTGGGCACTTCTGTCATATGTGAGACAACACTTCAAAATTTTGCTAGTAATATTCATGTCTTGCCTGTGTATGTTCATATTTCTTATGTCCCATGTATATAGTATTTTCCATGTATAACTTTGTTTTGGTTGAGTATTTAGTTCCTAGTATTGTATGTTTAAATCTGATACATCAATGTTGCATTTTCTTTTTACAAAATTATAATATTAATGAAAGTTCAAAATGATGTCATCTGCATTTCTTTCTGATTTGAGTTAATTGATTCTTTTAGGTTGTTGGTGCCTTTTGGTACTTGTTTTCTATAGAACGAGAAACCACATGTTGGCAAGAAGCATGTCAAAGTAATACAGTGTGTAACAAGGCCGACATGTATTGTAATGATTATTATTTGGGTGGGGCGAGCAAAATCTCAACATTCCTGAATACTTCTTGTCCAATACAGAATGAAGATAAAAAACTCTTTAATTTTGGAATGTTCCTTGATGCCCTTCAGTCTCGTGTTGTGGAGTCAAGAGATTTTCCACAAAAGTTCTTTTACTGCTTTTGGTGGGGCCTGAAAAATTTGAGGTGTGCTTCCTTCATTCCTTTTTAGTATGATATCAATATAGATCAAAGGTAAATCTTATTATATATGTTGCAATATGTTTATGATTGTGGTGGCTGCTTTAAGAGGTCTGATTTGCAATAAGAGTATTTTGCAAACTGTGGCTTTATGTATATATAAATATTTATGATGTTCCCTATTATGCTGGATGGTTTGTTAGGGTCAAAAGTTATCTTCCTTTTTAAGTACATGCATATTTTCTGTACAAGAAGTGGTTGGGAACATAGATGTTTGTAGATAAATAGATAAAAAATAAGTTAATTTATCCTGTGTGATTTTTTTAATGACAAAGAATAAATCAATTACATTATAATTTTATAATATGTATATGTTAGATACTATCAGATTTAATGCTGAAGACCAGAAAATGATTTTCAATTCAGTTTTGTATCTGTTTGCTGGATCAATGAAAATGCTGCCAGGGGTGGGGATTCTCAACCATTGAGTGTATCTCGTTTAAATTTAAAATTTAAGCATAATCAGCATTTTATTACTAAATTTATTATCTAATATTCTGTAATTGTTCCTCCATTGGGGGAGCTGAATGCTTTTATTGCAGTTCTCTTGGTCAGAACCTGGCAACAAGTACCTATGTTTGGGAAATCATTTTTGCAGTTTTCATTTCTGTATCTGGTTTGGTATTGTTTTCATTCCTCATTGGAAATATGCAGGTTTGTAACAAATATCTATAGAATTTATTGCAATCATGCAATAGAGCTGCCAAGAACTATTTATTGATTTTGGATTTTGTAGTACATTGATTACCAGTGCTATATTTATTTACTATTGATATCTTTCCCAATTTTTTTATGATATCTTTTTTCCAATTCTATTCTTCTGTAAGAGTCAATAACTCTTTATTATCTTGCTAGTTGAATTAAGATATCCTCATTTTGAGTTTTCCTTAGGAATCAACTGTCAAACTAACTTCCATCTTTTAATAATACCCAATTCTTTTTATTCCCTTAGCTTTATCTTCGCATGTCTACAATCATAGTTATGGTGATTATGATGTTAAACAGTTTATGTATGGTCATCTGTTCTGTATCTTTATAAGATACTATGATAAGTAAAATAAATTATGATCAATGCTACAAAGCATACGAGTTTAATAGTTTGATATGAGTGATTATACTCACAAAAGGTGGAAATAAGGATTGAATAGACTAAGTTGTGATGAGTTTTGTTTTGCCATGCAAAAAACCTGAGTCATTGTTATGAGGTTAATAGGTTATATTCTTCTAGGTTTTGACAAATTATATTTGGTTTCAAACAGACATATTTGCAGTCTACAACCACTAGATTGGAGGAGATGAGAGTAAAAAGGAGGGATGCAGAACAGTGGATGTCTCATCGATTACTTCCTGACGGCCTGAGAGAGCGAATCAGACGTTATGAACAGTACAGATGGCAAGAAACCAGAGGTGTAGATGAAGACAATTTGATTCGTAATCTTCCCAAGGATTTAAGAAGAGACATTAAGCGTCATCTTTGTTTGGCTTTGCTGATGAGAGTAAAGTCCCTGTGCCCCCTTATAATGGATTTAATTTACCTTGGGCCTGATCTTTATTCCTTTACATCTGTTTCATCATGGGCATATTTTCAACCACCTTTGCATAGTGATTGTGAATTTCTTGTCATGTTGAATATCTCTTTTCAAAATGTGTTTAGTCACGGATTAAAATGTACTTCTGCTGCTAGTTTGGCATAATGGCACGTCTATTTTTTGATTTGTGAGCATTTAATTGAACTCTCCATTAGTTATGAAGATATAGTTCTGCCTTAGATCATTGTATAATACAATTCTGGTGTTACGGCATATAGCAATATTATGCAAATCTGAACATTTTACATTTGAATAATTAGAATAATTGACATGCATGTTTTAATTAGTACTTTCAAAATGCCAGTCTTCATTTTGGAAATTTATTAATAATAATATTAGTGTTATTATTGTTCCAAAACTAGTTTCCACCCTTTTCTCTTTCTCCTACTGCGTTTTGCATAGTGACATTTCTAGAGTAAACTCCCAAATGATGCTTGAAAGATGTTAAAAGTGACTGATAGATCTTCGAAAGATATTTTTCAGCATGTTAGTCCTTGAATTTTTTATGTTATGCAAGATAGTCCTTGACATGCTTTAGATAAATAATGCTTTTAAAGTGTTTAAAACCACTATCTAAGGTGTTTTAAGGAATAAGGATTAATTTGTGTAAAAATTTTCATTCAAGGATCAAAATGCTAGTGTCTATAGCATTCAGGAACCAAAATGATGGTTTACTGGACATTTCTATTGAAAGAGTTAGAAGCTATAGTTGGTTTTCAGTTTAATTTTAGTAATAACCAACCAAAATCTCTTGTATGAACTTAAGGTACCAATGTTTGAGAAGATGGATGAACAACTTCTGGATGCAATGTGTGACAGACTCAAGCCGGTGCTTTACACAGAAGAAAGCTACATAGTCAGGGAAGGAGACCCGGTTGACGAGATGCTCTTCATAATGCGTGGCAAGCTATTGACCATGACGACCAATGGCGGAAGAACCGGCTTCTTCAACTCAGAGTACCTCAAGGCTGGTGACTTCTGTGGAGAGGAGCTCCTCACATGGGCCTTAGATCCTCATTCCTCATCCAACCTTCCTACCTCAACAAGGACTGTCCAAACCCTTTCAGAAGTGGAAGGTTTTGCCCTACAAGCCAATGACTTGAGGTTTGTGGCATCACAGTTCCGGCGCCTTCACAGCAAACAGCTGCGCCACACTTTCAGGTTCTACTCGCAGCAGTGGCGCACGTGGGCCGCCTGTTTCATCCAAGCAGCGTGGCGGCGCTATAGTAAAAGGAAGCTTGAAGAGTCCCTTGTTGTAGAGGAGAGTAGGCTGCAAGATGCATTGGCTAAAGCTGGTGGTAGCTCACCTAGCCTTGGTGCAACAATATATGCTTCAAGGTTTGCTGCTAATGCACTCAAATTGTTACGTCGCAATGGTACAAAGAAGGGTAGGGTGCCAGAGAGATTACCACCCTTGATGCTTCAGAAGCCTGCAGAACCTGATTTCACTGCTGATGAGGAGGAATAAAGGGTGTGATTCAGAAGGAAAAATCATGAACATGGAATGCTATTTTGGTAGAATTGTAAGTGTACAATATAATATATATGGTCCATAAACTGTGAGGCAAGTTGTATATATATATATAAAGTATCTTGTTATTGAATGTGTTTTAATGAGAAACAGACTCAGACATTGTAAAAAGAAAGTTTTCCTAGGCATTTCATTGCATTATAAGTTTGTGATTGAATTGACAGATTATTAAACTTTTTTATATCTTTATTCATGTACCTATTTTAGTTGTTTAAAATTACTTTTCATAGGCCTCAAGACATCTCTTTTTCTTTAAAATTATTTCAGCATTTAAAAAATTAGTAAATTGGTTTTGCAAATTACTGCACGTATATTCTTCTCATTTTTATTTTAAATAAAATTTTCAGTCTAGTTTATTTTATTTTGAAGCAATAAAAGATTTTATATATATATATATATATATATATATATATATATATATATATATATATATTATATAGAGAGAGGGAGAGAGAGGGAGGATGTTTCAAAATGAGAAAATTAAAAATAATAGATGGTTAGAGATTACAATGTTTAAAAATCAAACTAAAAGTACATTCAATTATCAAATTTTGAAAAGATTCATCAAAATAAACATTAAATCTAAAAATATTTTAAAGCAAATTTAATCAGTCACCGTATTGGTAATAATCTGTTATAAAAACCGAATCGGACCGACCGGAAAACCAGTGAACCGGTCTGATAACTAGTTTGGTCAACCCTTAAATGGGTGGAACCAAAAACCGGTCAAGAATCGGTGAAAACTGGTGGTTACAGATTTGCATTTTTTTTGAATTTTTTTATTTTGCTAAATGCACTCCTCTTTTTTCTAAATCAATCAATTTTTAATTAAAAATTAATAAAATGAGGTTTAACTTATTAATATGAAGATGTATTTAGTAAAATTACTTTTATCTTTTTATAATTACAATCTTAATACATTTTTTATTTTATAATTTTAATTATTATAGTATATTAATAATAAAAAAAATTATTTTATTGGAACCGGTTCAACCGTTTGTTCAATAATGGTTGAACTAATGAATTGTGAACCAGTACTTTTATCGGTTCAATCATCGGTCTGATTTTAAAAATATAGGTAATAATAGTGATAATATCAATAATTATAAACATGGTTATTAGTGGTGATGGTGATGACAGAAACAATTAAGAATTTGTTTATAATATTGTAATATCTATCAGTTTGATATAAATGATTGATATTTTCTATTCTCATTTTAAAAATTTTTTTCATTCGAAATCTTTGTTGATATATAACATGTTTATCTCTTTTTCTATAAAATGATTTGTTTTAAGAAAATCTAAATTTTGCAAAAAGTATAAGAATTGAAATTTCTTATTAATTAAAAAGGTTAAAAACTATCTGAAATATGTAGGCAATTTATGTATAGTGAAAGCAACATTGAATGAATCTTCATTAAAATATAACTACATGAAAAATATGCTGGCTAATTTAAGTCTCATTTTTTGTCCCTAATTTTCAATCCGCGATTTTCATTCCCGAGTTTTTAATTCCACAATTTAAAGTATCTCGTGAACTTTACAATTTTAATTTAAAGGTTAAATATGCTTGTTAAGCATTAAAATTGTAAAGTTAATTATGATTTGATATTTAGTAGAAGATGTGGTAATTAATATTTGGCTAAATTATCGCATATTGGATATTATAGGGGAACTAAAAATGTAAATGAACCTAAATATCATTCTACATATCATTTGCTTAATGCGAATTAATTGAAAGGATAAATTGTTAAATCAAATTTATGAAAATTAAAATAGTATAAAAAATATAATTTAATCATTGTACAAAGGAAGGAGATTCGCTTACTCGAGTGAGTATAAGTGATGTATTTTTTTTATTATTTATTTTCTTCAAATTTAAAAGTTGCAATAAATAATTAATCATAATTATTAGATTTTAAAAAAATAAACTGTTAAAATAAAGAATAAATATCTTAAACTTATTTGAGTGGATAATTTCTTTTATATATAATTTGTATATCAATTTTTAAGTAGATTTATATGAATAAAATTTTCCTTAAACTAATAAGTGTTTTTTACAGTTATTCATAAACTAATGAGCTAATTCTAATTTCGAAAAAACCTACATAGATTTGTATTAAGTGATTATGCATATTATTGAGTTTATTACATAACAATAACTCAAACTCTAACTAAAACACAAGTTTAATATTTATGTATTTACAATATAAAATTTTTTATACGATAGTGTATAAGTTTTTTTCTCTTAAGATAATACTGAATAAGTTTATGAATGTGCTATATGCTATTTTAACTGATTTTTGCTTGTAATCCTCTTAAAAATTCAAAGGAAGTAACTCATAAAAAAATTCAAAGAAAACTTTAAAAACACGGATACAAAATTCTTGAAATATTAAATATGTTTTTCAATTTTTTATTTTGTATTATTTTAATTTCTTTAATTTTAAAATACAAATAAAAATGATTTACTGTATTTGGAGCTCTAAAAGTGATATATTTTAAAAGCACAACCAAAATAATAAAAACAAAAATTTACAGAACATATTTAATGTGTTGTGAATTTTCTAGCGATCTAAAACATATTATATCCCATATTTTTGCTTTCACGATATTGTTTACCTTTTGCTTTGTGATTGCTTCATGAACATAAGTGAGGATCCACACCTTGCTTCCTATAGAAACAAAAGAATCTAAATTGTTTACCATATACTAACTATAGTAGCTTCAAAGGTTTTATTTAATCCATATTTTTATTTACGTACAATTTTGTTTACTTTTGCTCTGTGATTGCTTCAGGAACTGATATATGGATCTTCACCTTGCTTCCTATGGTAATAAAAGAATCTAAACTATTTACCATAAATAAGAGGGTTCAACAACCAAGTGTAATATGCATGTTACAAAAAATTTGCATACCAACTCACCCTTTCTAACTTCTAACTATCAACAATGGCCACTTCCACAATTTTCTCCCTCTCATGCACTCCCCAAACCACATTGCTATCCAAACCAAAGTCACACACACTATCAACTTCCATGTCATTGTTGTCACCCCAAGTGGGACAAAATTGCCTCCACAACCCTCTAAGAAATTACAATATTGTATCTCCCATTTCCATGAAGCCTAATAGAAATCATGTGGGTGGCTTAGTTAAGGCATCAGTGGATAACAACAACAATGTGGAGGTGTTCTCCAAGGAACATCTTGCTGTGTCTCTGGCCAAATATGTTGCTGATCTATCCAATAAATTCATCAAAGAAAGAGGATACTTTGCTATAGCTCTTTCTGCAGGGTCTATCAAGTATCTTAGGTAACATTTTTTTTATAAAAGAATTTAGAGTAAGAGTATGGGTCCCAATAAAGGAATTGTTTATTTGGGAAAGTTTGAAAATAAATTATTATGTCACAATTTCAGGAAGCTGGTGGAACCTCACTATTCTAACACTATCCAGTGGTCTAAGTGGCATATATTTTGGGTGGATGAGAAAGTGGTGCCAAAGACTCATGTTGATAGCAACTACAAGCTTGCTTATGATGGATTTATCTCCAAGGTACATATATATAATTAGATTCTGTTGACCATTTTAAGAATACATCCAAAATGATTTTCTATAATTTCCATATAATAATTGCTTTCTTTTTCAATAAACATCCGAGTTTATCAATGATGATAGTTTAAAATAGTTTTATATGATCCCCCAATTATAAACCATAATTTGGATTATTTTTAAGATGATAAAATTTAACAAATTTATCATAATAGATCATATTGTAATTAAATAATAGTGTAGAATTATTTTAAATTTACATATAATCCATTTTTTATTTTTATTTTTACTTTTATTTTTTTACGCATAACAACAACTTAACCTTATCTCACTAAAGGGAAGTAGACTACATGAATTGCACAACACCATTTAACTTGATTAAAGACCAAAACCGTATTAAATTTAAAAACATTATATCTACACTTTTTTATATATATTATATATTGACATTCTTCAAATTTTAAATTAACACCTTTTAAAAAAAATGAACATAATGATTAAAGAAGGAATGCTCGTTTAATTACATAAAAATTCATAAAATATCAGTATAAAAATTTTTGCTCCGTTGTTAACCAATGTCCAAAGTCACTAAGTTAAGGATATTTTTAGCTCAAGGTTATTAATTTATTGAAGCTTGGTCTCATTTTTGTCTCTATGGCAGGTGCCAATTCCTCCACACAACGTCAACACAATTGATGATGCTTTACCAGCTGATGGAGCAGCTGATGTATATCAAACAACCCTCAAACGCTTAGTAGCAAGCAATGTGATAGCAAAATCACTAGCCACAGGGTTACCAAAATTTGACCTTATGTTACTAGACATGGGCCCTGATGGCCATGTAGCATCTTTGTTCCCAGGACACACCACACTCAATGAGACCAAAAAATGGGTTACTTTCCTGAAGAATGCACCTATTCCACCCCCAGAGAGGATAACATTCACCTTGCCAGTGATCAATACTTCTTCAAACATTGCAATGGTTGTGACTGGTGCTGGTAAAGCAGATGCTGTTTACTCTGCACTTGAAGAAACTCCTAGTGTTTATAACCTCCCTGCTCAATTGGTTTCACCCACTGAAGGAGAGTTGAAATGGTTCTTAGACAAGGGTGCTGCATCAAGGTTGTGGTAGATCCATGTGATTTGGTGAATTTTCTATGTAAAAGTAGTTGCAAAGGGGAAAATAAGGCATTAAGATTGGACTGCTATAGCCATGATTCCCAATAATGCAAGATATCTATATCATATACTGGGGTTTGGTTCACAAGATTCTAAGAAGTTTAGAATAATGGACTTTATTATCTTCTTTTTGAATGTAAGTGGGTACTATTTATTTAAGTATCCTAAAATATTGTATGACCTGTTTTCTGGGTTACAAAATATATGATTGAATACAATAATGATATTTTATTTATTTAATATTCTTTATTTTGTATCATTTATTCTTTTCTATTTTTATAATTTTCATCATCTGACATTTTTAATAAAAGGTGGAGAACATAATCATAAAGTTTGGAATGTTACAAGAAAATAAAAAAAGGAATGTTTTAGTATCTTAGGAGTTTTTTACCTTTTTTTTTTACTCATCACATTTGTACGAAATATTTCTCAACAAACTAATGATACATTATTTCTGTTGAAAAAATTGGTTAAACACTTTTGGTGGGGTTTATTTTAACAACATTTTTTCTATTCAAAAGATTTAAACTTATTGAATTCACTGCCACTCGCACAATTTGTTGGTGCCTAAGAAAGTTGCAGGTCAATTTTCAGGGCAATGAAGATATATTTAGTAAATTAGTTCAAAATATTAGTTGTAAGTGTCTGATAAAATTAGTTAAAAGTTTTAAAATAACAAATAATAATATTATTAATTATTAGATCAATAATGAGGTATTTAAAATAATTATAATATATTTTAATAATATAAAATTTCTTAATATAAATTGATTGCATATTTAAATTATAAATGACTATAATTATATATTTAAATTATAATTTTTATAATTATATATTTAAATTATAAATTAATATAATTAGGTATTTTAAATTATAAATTTTTATAATTACATTTTAAATTATAAATTTATATAATTACATATTTAAATTTTAAATTACTATTAGTACATATTTATTTTATAATTTTTTGTAATTATATATTTAAATTATACTAGTAAAATGAAAGAGAAACACAAAAATAAAAGAAGTTGTGAGAAGAGAAAAAAACAATGGGGGATAATGAATGATAAAGTTGTAAAAAAAAAAATTAGTTGGTTGATGAAAATATTTTTTCTTAAAAATTTAATTGGAGTAACTTTTCACAAAAAGCTACTAACTATCTAAAAAATTACTAACTTTTAGTTTAACAAATGAAGTTAAAACCATCCCACCTATTATTTGAGCAATGGCAAACCAAACATATTTATAATAATGCATGAGCATATTTGTTTTTGGGAATTTGAATTGACACTTACCAAATTTTCAATTTCAAGCTTCTGGTGGATAAAATATCAATATACTCTCTATTATTTTACTCTTCGACAATGCATTGCTGGAGAAACAAAAAATTAATTTTTTTTTGCTTCTCCGACAATGCACTGCTAGAGAAGTAAATATTGGTTTGACCATGCAAATAAATTTTTTGTGGAATTCTGACCTATATTTCTTGGTTTTAATATAGAAGGAAAGTGAAGTAGTTGTATCATGATGTGATTCAAATCTTGTTATAGAATAAGAAAAAAATGTATGATATTTTTTCTCTAACATTTTGATGATTTATAAACTTTGTATCATCATTTATCAGAGAGATATTACCTACCTTTCATTTCTTGAAAGGTTCCAAACGACTTTATCTAAAATTTTTAACCATGACATCATAGCAAGAAGACCTAAACTAGCCGCATGGACTCAGATTCGTAGTTTCATGTAATCCAAAAACATAGTAATTTGAAATTTAATATTTTCATTCATCTCTCTCATATGATTTGATCAAAATATTCGATCCATTTTTTTCTTCTCTGATGATGCACTTTCTTCTTCCATTTTTTAGCCGTTTCAATTTTTTCTTTACTTCTTCGGTGAGATATGGTCGTAGTTTTAAAAGTGTCACTTTAAGAAGACACTTACGATACCAAATGGCAAGGAAGCGGTGAGGGAGTGACAATCACAGGAGAGGGAGTAAGTGTCTTGGTTGTCATTGGAGAGGGAGAAAGAGGCAAGCAAAAAAAAATGGAAGAAGAAAGTGAGAAGAAGAAAAAGAGAGGGAAGGAGAGAGAATAGACTATAGGAAGAGAGAGAGGGGACAAATAAGAAAGAAAGAAAATAGAGTATGTAAAAATAGAGTTAGAAGGGGTAAAGTTAGAATTTGAAAAAAAATTAATGTAGTCAATGTTAATTTAAACACCCTTGTTTTTTTTAAGACAAATATATATATATATATATACATATATATATATATATATATATATATATATATATATATATATAGAGAGAGAGAGAGAGAGAGAGAGATAGATAGATATATATATTAATAGTTTTTTTTATAAGACAAATGTTAACTGTTAATGTGTTAGTTTTTGTCGGTAATGAGATTGATACCTGTGACCTCTCACTCCTCTATCGCTATACTTTACCATCAAACCAACCTTATAATTTATATATATATATAAATAGTCAATGTTACTATTGCAAGAGACCATGTAAAAACTAAATAACAACACCAAGATAATTGCAATGCATGTTAACCAAATAACCCAACTCACCCCATGCCAAAAACAGCTTCGACCAATGAAAATCCCTTGAAAATCTGATAACAACACTCTATCAAACACCTAATATGTATACCATAATTATTTTTGTAATCTTAAAAAGACTACTGTTACTCAATAGAATCTAAAACCTTCGAACCCTGAGTTGTTGCATACTCTTAATTTCATCTTTGCACTTACTTTTTTTTTGGGTGTGATGACCGGCTAAACCACCTAAGTTTTACTCAAGGTTATTTTGTTTTTTTTATAGACTGTTGTTACTGATATTAATTTTTGTTAGCGATGAAGATTAAACTTACAACCTTTTTTCACCTCTTCTTTTCTTAACTAATAGAGTCACATCTCTTACTAAGTTTTACTCAATGTTATGTTTAGGTACCAAGACTTTGCACAAGAGGTTTTATAATTTACCAACAAAGATTAATATCAAGATAGTGTGGGTTGTAAGGAGAAAAGATGAGGACAAATATTTTTTATTGATTTGATTTCAAAAGAATTAATCTACTAGTTCAACCTAAAACAATATGTTGGGATTGATGTCATTAATCACAAATTGAGTTATAAACAGAACTACATGCACAAGACATATACTATGCAAGAATTTGGAAACCTATCAAGAAACTATGTAATCACATGTAGAAATCTATCTACTAAATGCACATATACTAAACCTAAGTACGCAATCAATTACACTAAACAAGATGCAAAAGCATGGAAATAATTCACATGAGTGAAATATATGAAATTGATGTAGTGCACAATGTTCTTCTTGAACTCTAAAAGACTCTTCATCAAAGATCCACACTTCTTTGAATATTCAAAACATGATATTAGAAAAGATGGATCTACAATGTTTCCTAGGTTCAAGAAGATTGCTCCCACTTAGAGAAAAATGTAATTACATGTATACAGCGAAAAATGTGAGAGTTATAAGAAACATTTTAAAATTTTTATATATTGAACAGAAAGAGTTAATCGATTAAGCACTCAAAATAATTAATTAATTGATTTTTTAGAATGTCTGGAGATAAACAAAGAACATATTTGATTATTTCTTGCAATAATCAGTTATTTACTCAAGCATGTTCTCCTTTAATATGAAGTGATAGAATCCACTTGAGATCATTGATTATGTGCAACCCTTTGAGTAGAAGTTTGAAAATAGGATTAGAGATAAATGATTAAATTGTTGTTCCAATAAACTAAATTTATCTTTGAACTAAACATGACTTTTTAAAAGCTATTTCGAAAACCTTTGTACGAGCTGTTGATCTTTCTTTGGTTGAGTGATTATGAGAGGTTTTCAAGGACCAATAAATAAGGATCCATGTGGACATTTGAACCAACATGAAGGGTTAGTAAATGGTAGTAAAACCAAAATGGTATGAAACATAAACAGGTGGAAATTAATATGCAACTTGTATCATTTCACTTCATAATAAATTGTTTTGTTTTGCTTTAATAAAAATGAGAGGTTGGATAAAGTGAAAATACACTTTTTGCCTAGTCTAATGCATCATGCATGATTCACACATTCAATTCAAACATCTTACTAATAAGCATATATATTCAACCTACATCTACTTACATAAAACTCATCTGTAGTTTACATCATTATCAAAAGCAAACTAGAAAGGTAATTAATTATGATAGGGCAGAGGATGTCATCTTCATCCATTTATCATTTGTTTCCTTAATTTTAATAAAATTCAACATTAGAACTTATATATTCATTTAAGGTACATAAAATAATTTAATTAATTAGAATATAAAAATTAAAATAAATGCATACAAAATTAAAGAAAAAACTGCATTTTTAAAAAATTCTAAGTCTAAACTCGTAAAAAACACAGTGAGATTAAAATTATGAATAAAAATTAAAATATGACTAAATTTATACTTTTTAACTTGTTTGGCGACGGGAAAGGGGAAGAGATTTAACAAAATAGCATAGACTAGCTTAACCCATATTTAATATGGACTGATTTTTTGTAATATAACCAGGTCTAGTTATTTTTTTCTAAATTTATATGAATTTTAAAAATGATAAAAGATTTTAATATTGTCGTGTCCTAATAAATCTAAATTGGGGTAGTTTTTCGTTTTCAGTTTTGAAGTTCATCAAAACAAAGTTTTTGTTTTAAATTTTGAAATTTTTAAAAACAGTATTGTTTTGGTTTCTAAAAGTGAAACATTATTTCTAAATCTTAATAATAATAGAATCTTTCCTCCCTTGAGCCTGAAAATTGATATTGACAGTAAGTGATTGGTAGTTGGAGGTGATAATTGGTGACTATCGATCAGAGGTAACAATTGGTGATTATCGGTTGAAGATGGCTTTTGAAGGTGGCAACTGGTGTCGGTCGAAGGTGGCAACCAGTGACTGTCGGTCAGAAGTGGTGACTGTGATCGTCAATCGGAGTTACATGTTTTGGTCTGTGACTGTCGGTCGGAGGTGGTGGCCGGTGATCGTTGATCGGAGGTTGTAGTAGATGATCATTATCAAGTGGTGAATTTAAATAAAAACAGAAATAGAACTCTAAAAACAAAATTTTATTGTTTTTAAAAATTGAGTGAAAACTATTTTGAAAATAACTAAAAACACAAAATCAAAACTATTTTTACCAAACAAATTTATGTTTATATTTCCAAACAAAAAACTAGAAACTCATAACCACCTCGAAGAGGGTCATGTAACTAATAAATCAATCCATTTAAATCCACACTACTAGAATTCTAGGCATTACCTGTGAATTTAGTCCAAAAAACTGCAGGAAACTGGTTTCCCTCCAATTTACCTGCAAAAACAAATCCTTAGCTAAAACCTTTGTGGATAATATTTTTTTAAGGAAATTTATAACCACAACAATTTCTTGCGGAATCTTTTATTGAAATAACCGCAGAAAACTTACCTACGATTTAAAAAAAAAAACCGCAAAAAAAGGGATGAATAGTTTTATAAATTTATTCGCAGGAAATTCCTGTGGTTTTACAAAAACCACACGTAAGTTTCCTGCTGTTTTCGAAAACTGCAGGTAAACTTTCTTACCATGGTTTAAAACCGCAGGAATTACCTGCAAATTTTTCTACAAAATTTTTGGCAGAAAATATATATATATATATTTTAAAAAATAAATTCTTAAAAATAATTTATAAATATATTAAATTCATTTATAAATGTATTTATAATACATTTATTAATTTAAAATAAATTTGCATTTTTATCACCAATTATTACAATGACTTATTTTATAAAATTAAGTTAAAAATATACCAAAATTAAATTTAATGTTACAATACATATACATATAAAATTATACCCTTAATTGCCACTCTTGTGAATTCGTTTTGTTAATTTACATATCTTTAATCAACCCATAATCTTTAAAAAATATTTTAAAAATTTAATATTTTCTCTTGTAAAGCTAATTTAATCTTTTCTCTTGTAAAACTAATTAGAGTTTTTATTTAGCCAATGTTATAAAAACTGAATTTTTATTATTTATGATTGAAAAATAATTATTTATTCTTCAAAATAACTTCATTTTACACAAGCTATAACATATCATAAATGAAACCTAACAACATACTACATAATTGTTAGTGTTTATATATAGAAAAAAAAAATTACATGTAATTTATTAGGTGGTACTCTTCAATTTGAATTAGAATTTCATCTTACATGATTTTTAATTCTATAGTAAATTACACTTGTGTTGTGTTTTTCCTTACATTGACTTCCTTATCATACCTGTAAATGATAGTTATACTCGTTGTTTATATTTGATCCTAATTATAAGTAATATAGGATAAATAATTAATTTTTAAAATAATTAAATTAATTAGTTTTAATTAATTTCATTGTAAATTCAAATTTTATTCTAAAAAATACTTTGTTAAGTGATAGTTATATTTAATGTAAGGGCTATTCAGAGGGAAAGGGAAACAACAGGAAAAAACAATAAAAGTAAAAAAAGAATCAAAGAGCACAAAGGCTGGTGAGTGATAATAACAAATGAAACAAAAAGCTATCAGACCACACAATGCAGTAAGTTTAAAAGAGGACAGGTTCAGAGAGAAATGTGAACTAACGGGGAGTTTTGAGTGTTTATGGGTTATTGCTTCTTGTTTGTTACTTTAGCCCTTTGAAGTAGAGTATGTATATTTATTTCAGGGACAATTGTGTTACATTAATAAACTAATGGTTCTGATAGCTCATATAATTTGACAAGTGATCATAGTTTTTGTAAAACTAACCATCCATAGGATATAGTGGATCTAAAATTGTCACTAAAAACATTAATACCTAAGATTTGAGAAAGAAAGACAAATTATATACATGGAGGATTGAAACAGATATAAATCAATCTTCATCATCAATAACGTTAGTGCCCAAGCCTTTGAGTATGACCTGAGATTTGCTACGAAGAAGTTTTTCCACCTCATCCTTTTTCCTTTTCAATATGAAGGGCTTTATCACCTAAGAGTGTGAAAGATATTCATCATAATGATGTTTTACAAAAGAAAGAAAATTAGAAACAAGAGAAACTTACATGATGCAGATGCCGAATGATTAATAATTAGAGACACATCAACTCAGTCTATAAAGGGAGCATTAAACCAGTCCTCAAAATCAAAATTCTGAACCGAATTGAAAATATTTGGAAGGAGAAAACTAAGCCGGGACCTTGCCAGACACCCAATTTCTAACAAACATTACCTTTTCAAAATTTTATAAATTATAAACTATATACCATCAACTATCAACTATATATTATAAACTATCAATTATAAATTATAAACTATAAATTATAAATTTAATTTATATATTTATTAATAGTTTTAAGTTTAATTTTTAAAAAATTCCTGGAGATTATATTTTGTAAGAAAATCCGTCGATAATTTCCTACAGGGATGGAGATGAGTAGGGTAGGTTCAAAGTATAAAAAAAACGGGTATAAAATTTTAATCCCCATTCTCGTTTTCGTCGGGTATTTTTTGGGTTCGGGTATACTCGCAAATACCCGTTATATTGTTTTTTATAATTTAAATTTACTTATTTATTATTAATAAATTATATATATTAAGTTATTAATTATATTTTAATTTAAAAGGTATATAAAAGATAATTAATAACAAAAAATTATAAATTAAAGTTTAAGAATTAAAATTTTAATTAAATATATAAATTTAAACTTATTATATAATTATTAAAATGATAAAGTGACGGGTATGAGTTCGGGTACGGGATGGTAATCACATATTCATACCCGTACCTGTACCCAGTTCAACATATAAGATAATATCCGTACGCATAGTCATACCCGATCAAAACAGATAATACTTGTCAAAATTGGGACAGGTTTGTACAGATACCCAAGAGTATGAACATTTTTGTTATCCGTGTCAACCTCTATATGAAGCTAAATTTTTTAATTCCGTGTGAACCATTTTATATAATTATAGAAGAAAATATTATAGAACTAATTGGCACTAAGAATATTATACAAATAAAAGTAACATAAGGGATATAAGTGTACGGATAGTAGTTTTGAGAAAGTAAACCAAGCATGTGTGTTTATCAGTCGCGTTTGATTCCTGCCTTGAGCCTTGTATTAACGAAAAATCCTTATCTTTTGCTTTACTTCTGCTACAAAACAAGAATATAGTATCAATTATCAAACATTATAAATAGTACTATAAAAAGAATCTAATAACAAAAGGATCCAAACATGAACAAGTAAGAAATGCAAATTAATATTAAGGTATGGCTAAGTATATATTTTTTTTTTTAAATATAAGTATCCTCTACCATATGTAATCTTACCTAAACAGACGGATCAACCTTTTTAGAAGTGTGTAGCATTTGCTTTCACTAAATTTTTGTTTGTTTTAATAGTGTATAAATATTATATATATATTATTTTAATTTAATTTTCTAATAAAAAATATTATTTCACTATTAATAAAATATAATATTGTAAAAGAAGATAAATTATCACATATCTTTATATAGTTCTATTATCTTCTTAGTTAATAAATATTTAACTTTTTAACTTATATTATTTTACCATAATATTGTACTATAGTATTATTTCTTATGTATTTTTCACTTATCTCTCTATCTCTCTTCTTGTTTATCTTTTCTTTGACTATTTTTCACTAAATAATTTTATCTTTATTTTATATCTCATTTATTTTTACACATCTATCTTATTCCAATCAATATATTTCTCTCTTCTCGAAAAAAAAAAGACATTATACAATAATTATGATATATATTTATATTTTAAAAATATTATATTTTATGACTATAAACTTATTATAGTCATTATCATCGAAAATATTGATCAATCGGTAAGTGATTGTTTCAATTTAATTAAAAGTTTCGAATTAGTGGATGATATATGTAATTGAACTTAAAAAAAAATTGCAACTTTAACATATTTTTGGTCCTAATAAATTTATGAATTTTATTTTTTTCCTATTAAATTAAGCAAAAAATGATTATAATTATTGTTTTCAATACATTAAAATTTGGGATCCATCCTGGCATATCGAACCACTATAAGCAACAAATTATTTTTTGAGTATTTAAGGTCCCGTTCGGGATGGTTTTTGGTTTCTAGTTTTAAAATTTCTAAAAATAAAAACTAGTTTTGGTTTTAAGTTTTCAAAATTTTAAAAACAACATTGCTTTTGTTTCCAAATTTAAAACATTAGTTTCAAATCTTAACCAAAACACTAGTTGAAGGTAGTAATCGAGACAGTCGTTGAAGGTGACAGTCGGTCATTGGCAATCGCTAGTCGGAGGTGTGGTTGGTGATCGCCGATCGGAGGTGGCGGCCGGTGACCGTTGGTCGAAGGTGATGACCGGTGATCGTCGTTCGGAGGTGGCGGTCAGTGACTGCCGGTCGGAGGTGGCAGCCGGTAACTGTCGGTCGGAGGTGGCGACCGGTGACTCCCGGTCGGAGTTGGCGACCGGTGATCGTCGGTCGGTCCTGACCGCCGATGATCAGAGGTGGCGGTTGGTGGCCGCTAATTGGAGGTGGTCGTCGGTGACTGCCGGTTGGAGGTGGCGATCGGTGATTGTCAATCGGAGATGACGACCGGTGATTGTCAATCGGAGATGACGACCGGTGACTTAGGAGGTGGGGGCTGGTGACCGTCCCGTCGGAGTAGCGGTCGGTGACTGGTGAGAGGTGATAGTCAATGGTGACAAATGACGTTAAATAATGAACTTAAATAAAAACAGAAACAGAAATCTAAAAACCAAATTTTATTGTTTTTAAAATTGAGTGAAAACTGTTTCGAAAATGAGTAAAAAACCAAAACAGAAACATTTTTGCCGAACAAATTTCTGTTCTCAAAATACATTTCAAAACCAAAAACAAAAAACTCAGAACCACCCCGAACAGGGCCTAATATAGTTACATACACAAAACTCAAATCTTGATATCACTAGTTATGTCAGTTGATCCACATGCTTACAAACTATAATTAAATATTATAGAATAAAGTTATGTGTGCAAATATAATTAAAAAAACAGAGTTTCATTATTTCCTGTGACATAAAAAGAATATGATGGCATATACTGAGTACATTTCTATTTCTTATTTATGTACGTTTATCTCCAAAACATACTTTGAAATTAATTAAAGGAAACTCAAGAGAAATTTTTATTATGTCATTTTCAACATTCAAAAATCATTTTCTTAACCAAGTAAAACAATTCAGAATAAAATATGCTTTTGTGTCTATAATTTCAATCAAATTTGGTGTTTTAGTCTTTATATAACTTTCAAATTGAGAATTTTGGTTTTCAAATTTTAAAAAAAAACTTTTAGTGTTTCTTCTTTGATAATATAAAAGTTGTTAACAAAGATTATGTTGCGACATTTGAAAATCGTTTTTAATAGTTATAAATTGCCATAAAATGTATAGATTTTTTGTTTAAATAACAAAAAAATGATTTTCTAAACAATATTATTTGTGTAGGTTTTGTGGTGGTCGAAAACTATATGTAAAGTTTATAACTGCCAATAAATATTAAATTTAAATAAATCTATTATATTTGTATGTTTTGTAACAATTTATATAGGTACGATATAAACTTTCTCAATAACACTAATTTTGCTAAAAATAAAAACTAAATTCACATATTTTTCAAAATATAATAACTAAAATGATAAATTGGTAAGTGTAGGAACTAAAATAAAATTTGACTGCATCTCAATAGAGGAAAGATATATTTTATCCAATAATTTATCTATATTTATAACATTGTTGATTATTCAAAGTTAACTAAAATCATTTGATGAAGAAATAGTTGGTTCAAGTGGTACTTGATTCGATATATGTAAATAGAGTCTCAGGTTTAAGTCATATGAATGAAAAAATCAAGTTAAAAAAAGACACTATACTTAAAGTAGATAGTCAAATTTAAGAGATTAGTGATTAACAAAATTAGTAAATACTCCACACATTATCAAAGTCACGGATAATGAATAAAAAAAAAGAGCATAATGTGATGATTCTTGCCGTGAAGTCACATGAGATAACTAATGTTGCTTTTTGCTTTACTTCTAATACCCAAAAAAGAATCTAATATCAACCATAAATAGTGTGCCAAATAAACCAAATGAATCGAAGGTTCTTTTGCATACCCAATTCTAACACACCATATAATGGCCTTCTCTACAGTTCTCTCTCATTCCTACACTCTCAAAAGTAACATGTTGTGTGCCCAAAAATCAAGTCCACCATCCCTAAAAACCTCATTCCCTCCCCAAATAAGAAAGAAACTTCTCTACCAACCTCTAAGGTATAAATTAGGGTTTTCTCCTAAGACACATGTTAGTGAAATTAATGCATCAATTAAGTGGGAAAAGGGCTACAAGAAAGTTGAGGTCTTCAGTAAGGAGCATCTTGCTGTGTCATTGGCTTATGATGTTGCTCAGCTCTCTTACAAATTCACAAGAGAGAGAGGTGCTTTCACTGTGGTTTTGTCTGGTGGGTCACTCATCAAGTACCTCAGGTGAGTTTTATTACTTGATTCTTTGGGATGGTGTCCCTTTTATTTTGATGAAAATTCATATAACAAGTGCATGCAGGTTGGTTTCTGTTTTAGAGATGACTTCTTTTGAAAATGGTGTAAATATGTTTCTAGTTGTTAATATATAAATTAGTAAATTTTTTATTTGATTCTTATTAAAATTTTGTTTGTGTGTGATGCCTAATAATTTTCTTCTTGTTATTGTTTTCAATGGGTTTTAAATATTTTTTTAAAAAGGTTTAGCCAGTGTTTTAGAGGGGGAAAATCTATTTATTAGGAACCAAACATAAAATTAAAAATTACTAGGAAGTAAACACAAAATTCACTTAAAAAATATATTTAAGTCTTTAAAAAAAGTTAACTGTAAAATATATTTTAAAATTTTATTTTAATCCTTCTATTTTTAAAGTATATAACTTTTGTTCCTTCAAACACTATATAAATTATTTTTTATTTTTTTAAAATGCTATCTAAAATACTTAGAAGATAAAAATAATAAATTTTAAAATTAGGGAACCAAATAAATACGAAATTTTTTTTGAGAATACTTAATATTTTAAAAAAGTAATATTACTACGACAATAAGATGACTCAATTGATTAAGAAAAGAAGATGAAAAAATTGTGAGTTCGATCTCCATTACTAAAAAAATTAATATTACTAACAATATTAATATTTAATCTATAAAAAATTTCAATTTTTTTTAATAACCTAAACATATTTTACCTAAAAGTTAATATTTATGTTTTGTTACCTTAATATTTATGATTTACTTTATATAATT
This sequence comes from Psophocarpus tetragonolobus, assembly GCA_037954015.1. NCBI lineage: Eukaryota > Viridiplantae > Streptophyta > Magnoliopsida > Fabales > Fabaceae > Psophocarpus > Psophocarpus tetragonolobus. Next base: position 27,689,343 of record CM075695.1, on the reverse strand, counting down.
TTATAAATTAATATATGGGTGTGACGTTCAACCACCACCTAGATGTTGATATAGTTTAATATATAATTTGATAATGGTTGATCTACAAGTAATCAATATTAATATAAAATCTATCTCACCTCCATTTTATACTTACACGTGTCAACATTATGTTATATGTATTATAAACTCACTATAATTCCTGCTGTGTGCAGAGCACAAACATACTGATTTAGTTTAACAACAAAAAACTAGTCACACACCCGAATTTTCTAAAACAAATAGTATTGGTCAAAATTACTAGTTTGTGTTTTTATTGATAAATATTAGTGGTTAATATATTATTTTTGTTTCCCACTATCTTTCTTTTTTTTAACTTACTTTTAACCACTAAATCACCTTATGATTCTTTTAAAAGCACTCTTGTTTGTAATTTGAGAAAATTTTTATGATGGTTTTTATATGATGGGATATTTCAGGAAATTGGTTGAGGCTCCCTATATTGATTCCATAGAGTGGTCAAAGTGGCATGTTTTCTGGGTAGATGAGAGAGTGGTGCCAAAGGATAACTTAGAGAGTAATTACAAGCTTGCCTATGACGGATTTCTCTCTAAGGTATTCATTTAATTAACCTCACTTTCTATGCCATATTCTTTAACTTTCTCATTCACACCCCTTTTAATATTATGATTAATTAGTGTACTGTTGTTATCTTATATTGATATAAAAAGAATTTAATTTTAAGAAATTATTTTGTTACAATTTTTTTACATTATCAATTATTTAGAGTTTACTAATTTTTTATAAGTTTTGTTTTCATCCGTTTCTATATATTTTTGACTGATCGAAATTTCTTAACTTTTTTTCATTCTTATTTTTAGTCTGTTAACCTTTTTCTTCTATCCTTATTTATAGTCCTGGTATGACTTAAAAGTAAGGATGAAAAAAGTTAGAAAATTAAAATCTGTCAAAAAACAATTCACGGACAAATTAAGATGATTTTTTTAAGAAATTAAAATTATTTAAAAATTTTAAAAACTGAATAAAAATTCTAAAATATTAAAGAATAAAAAGATAACAAGCCCATTATTTTATATATAATTTTTAATTATAAAAGGAAATAATTCTCATGAGTTACACAATACTATAAAAAAACTTTTAAATTGTCAATAAATTCCAATATAAAAGAGCTTGGAATTAAAACCACATTTGAAAGAGAATACCAACTTATATACGCTTAAGGTTTCTTATAAAGTTTAGTGATTACTTCTGATATATAATGGTTAATATGTACAGTAACCAAGCACAAAACTGACACATTAATTTTCCCAACCAATTAAAACTTAATAATTTTCATTGTTGTATCGAAGGGTGCCAATTTAACCAACAACAAAACTAACACCTTAATCGTTGAGTTTTATTTTCTAGTTTTTTAAAATAGTTTTTAAGAATAGTTTTTAAAAATTATTTTTTTAAAAAAATAATTTTTTTCATAAATATTATTTAAAAACTGTTTTAAAGATATAAAAATTGAAAAATTTGTTCATATTTACTGAAATTTCATTAATAAAAAGCAAAAAAAAACATATTCTAATTGTATTTTGAGTTTTCAAAACAAAAATAGAAATAGAACTACTTTCAACTGTTCTTATTTTTTAGTTTTTAAAAATTAAAAAATTTTTTAAAAACTATTTTGGAAAATACTATTCAAACAAATTTTTTAATTTTTAAATACTAAAATACTGAAAACAATCTTATAAAACTAAGCAAATAATAACTAATTTGGTCAACCAATTGAAACTTAGTATTTTTCATTGTTCTCATGAAAGGTGCCAATTCCTCCAGTAAATGTGTATGCCATTGATGATGCCCTACCAGCAGATGGAGCAGCAGATGTTTATGAAACAACCCTAAAACGGTTGGTGAAGAGCAATGTGATAGAGACATCAACTAAGGGAGTTCCAAAGTTTGATCTCATGTTATTAGGAATGGGCCCAGATGGACATGTAGCATCTTTATTCCCAGGGCACTCCCTTGTGAAGGAGGACAAAAAATGGGTCACATTCTTAAAGGACTCACCAAAACCACCACCAGAGAGAATCACTTTCACCTTCCCAGTAATCAATTCATCTTCAAACATAGCAATGGTGGTGACTGGTGAGGGTAAAGCAAATGCTGTTAACTGTGCCCTAGAGGATGATGATGAGAAGACTAATGATAACAAATTGCCTGTTGAACTTGTTTTGCCTGAAGGAGAGTTGAAATGGTACCTAGATCTTGGTGCTGCTTCAAAGCTGTTTAAGGAGTAAATATTGCTTGTGATATATATATATATATATATATATATATATGAGAAATGCTAACAACACAACTTTCTAAGACACACTTTTTAGAACATACTTTACTATAGTACTAATGGTTGAAGTTCATACAAATCTGCAAAATCAGAACAAATTAAAACATTTTTAAATCGGGTATAAGAATCACTAAAATTTGTGTTCTTAATGAATTTCAATCAATGGTAGTGAGAGTTTTGTTTAAAAGAATTTGGCAAGAAAATCTGTTGCTAGTAATTTTTTTGTGATATTCATTTTTTATTTGTAGAAATTGAAACTATCTCATATATGAATTACAATAACTCAAATACTCCCTTTAAATGTAATATTGAGATATGTTGCAGTGTATGTTTTATTTTTAACCAATTTGTTTGGGCTTCTTGATCTTTAGTGAAGTGAATAGATATTCTATCTGTAAATAGTACTGAAATATGGGCATTACTGATATATGTTATTTGTTTTAGCTAGGTTTTTCTCTTGAAAAATTGGAAATAAAATTTTACTAATACAAATGCAAATATATCTCCACATTTAAATGCATGAAATGTTACAGTATTGAACTACCAAAAAGATCAAGAGATTGAGAATTAGTTTAAGATTATAGACAAAAGATAAAAATTCAATCAATTCGAGTAAATTAGCCATATAATAGCTCTTTCATGATAATAAATAATAATAATACTGTTATAATAATATTATAATAAAAAGTATAATTAAAGCAAAATTGAATAAGTTTCAAAGATTTGGCCTTCCACATGCATTATTAATATTAAGGTAAAACTCGAGGTTGAAAAAAAAAGTCCAAAAGAAGCTAATAAAATACCGGTAAAAGAATTTCAAAATAAATAATTGTAAAGGAAACTAATAAAATCACATAAAATAAAACGAATGTGAATTCCAGCTCAATCTTTTTTTCTATTATAACTGAAAAAAACAATGATAAGATAACACTAACTAAGAATAGGATCTGGTCACTGCTTGTAGATGACATCGTTCAATGATCACAAAAAGGTGCAAAGTTCAGCAGCCAATTTTGTGTCTATCATCCTAAGTGGGTATGTAATACTTGTTTTCTTTTTTTCTTGCTATATAAGGTGATCGATAAATAACTTAATAAATAACAAATAAATTTATATTTTCTATTACAAAGTGATTAAAAATAATACTTCTATGTGAATTTTTGTCAAATAAAGATTTTACAAAAAAAAAAAATGTTCTTTTAGTTATTTTACAACTAGAAATTATAGAGAATTAGGAAATCAATGGAATTAAATAATCGAATAAAGTAATAAGTGAGAACTAAATTTGTATATATTTCCTGTAAAAAAAACTAAATCTGCATTTTCTATCAAATAAGTGATTAAAAATAATACTTATGTTAGTTAGTTGACAGTCTAGAAATGATCTAAGACAGATAAGACAATTAGGAAATAAATGGAACCAATGAAAAATCATTATAATTGAGATTTATGTGAGAATCATTATAATACTTATGTTTTAAGTTTTATAATTTTCTAATGTCACTGGAGGTAGGATTTTAAGGCAAAGTTGAGAATATTGTGTTTAAGTATTGGAAAGCTATCCATAATACTGTTAGAATTGTGTATTTTTTATAGATATATAATTATTTATTAGTGTGTTAATTTTTATTAGTAAATAAATTTAAATTCTTGACTTTTCTTTCTCTTCGTGTTTATATAGACTTTTGTTGTTATATTAATTTTATAACTTCTTTTACGGATTTTGAATGAATTTTGTTAATTTGGTTTATGTTAAACACTTTAGTATTTTTAGATAAAATTAATTATATTTGATTTTGCATAAATTGATATAGGTTAAATACATGTGTGTTTTAATTTATTTAATTACTATATTATTTATTAATGTTCAAATAAAATTATTTTTTTTAATTTTTTTATCAAATTTCTATGAACCGAATCGAACTAACATCACGTATGCTTCAGTTTGGTTCAAATTTAAAAAAAAAAATCTAAAATCTTAATGAGACTGAAACGATGAAAATTAATTGGTGAATTTTTATGCCTAAACCAAACCCATAGACAACCGACTTCACCGATCCAAAACTTTTAGATTTTATTAATTTAACGTTAAATTAATTGTTAATTAACATTATTTCTCTCTGTTTTGCTGTCGCTTAATAAAATTTATGGAAAAATTCATCTATCACCAATTTAATCACTAATTTTAATTAGTTAAATAATTCATCAGCAAATAATTCAACAATATTAGTTCTCCTGTTACATACTTCAGTTAAAACATAATATTATATATATATATAAATATAAATATAAATATAAATATAAATATATAGACAGAATCCACTTTACTCCAAAAATGCATGTAAGAAAATGATTTTTCATCTTTACTATTCATCTTACAATTAATTTTAGGATGGTAATGAGTAGTTAATTTCATCTATTAGATTTTAAAAAAATAAATAATATGTTTATAAAAAAACTGAATAGTAAAAATAAAAAAAAAAAGTCTCTTAGAAACTTATGGTTATGATTACACTTACAGTAAGGAGTCTCTTTCTTATTTATTATAAATAAAAGATAAAAAAAATTAAAAATATAACTTGTACTAACTTCTCTCTTTCTCCTCTCTCTCTGATTACAGTGCCCCATTAAAATGACAACCACTAAAATGCTACTATTAAAAATTTCTATAATCTATTTGTGTATGAATGGAATATAACGATGAAAATAAGAATTTTATATATATATACTAAAAAAATTATGACAATCAAGTAACTAACCCATACATAATGCCAATTTTTACAAATTAATTAAATATCATTAAAGTGCAGGATTCTCGATATCCTTAAGCACAGAAATACATTTAAAGTAAGATTTCAATGTTCAAAACCAGTTGGCACTTTCCCACAAAACAAAATAATAGCAAAAAATGGTTACTGGTATATCAAACAAGGTACAATCAAATTAGTGTATATAAAGAGATTGTTAGTGTTAATAGTAAAAACTATAAGTAATTGTTTTCACTTGATATTTTGTTCCTACCTTTTTTCTGGTCAATATATCATGACTCGAACAAAGGTGAAACTCGACTTGATACCTAATGATTCTGAGAGGAAAGTTTCATATAAGAAAAGGAAGAAGTCACTGATGAAGTTGACAGAGGATCTCACAACCCTGTGTGGCACTGAAGCATGTGTTGTGGTTTATGGCCCTTATGAAAATAAGCCAGAGATTTGGCCATCTGAATCTGGTGTCCAAAGGGTGCTTGAAAAGTTCAGGAATTTTCCTCAATGGCAACAGAACAAGAAGATGGTGAACCAAGAGTCCTTCATCACACAAAATATCCATAAGGGTAATGAGAAGATTAAGAAACTTGTTAGGGACAACAATAAGAAAGAGATGACCATGTTCATGTTCCAGTGCCTTAACATAGGGAGTGTTCAACCTTATGATAACATGGCCATTTCTGATTTCAATGTTCTTTCATCTGTGATTGGACAGAACCTTAAGGACATTGGTATAAGGTTGGAAGCATTGAATAATGTTAGTGATCATGAAATGACAACATTATTCCAACCCCAAATGCAACAAACACCATCATATTATTCATACCAACCTCAAATGCAACCAGCAGCACTAGCAGTAGCACCTGAAGAAACCACAGTTCTGAATTATGATATGAATAATTTTGACCCTGTGGATAGTCAGTGGGTTATGAATTTGCTTAATGGTAATGGATTTGGAGATACTAATCTCAAATTCTAAATTACCTCAAAGCATGTGCTTGCTAACATCCTTTGGGGATCATGTTTTATTTCAATTATCTATGGTTTGGGTTTTTTTTTGCTGTAATTGTGTGTCTATGTGATGACACAACAGTTAGTCATTACTGTCTAAGTCTTCCCAGGTTTATTTCTTGGAAGTGTTGATCATAATGTTTCACATGTGATACTAATACTTGTATCTACGTGTTGTTGAAATTTAAATAAACATTATCAAAATTAATAAGTATTATCTGTTTTGATTAATGAATATAGTATGAATATGAACGTGTAATTATTCGTCTTACATTTTTATTGTCTTTTTATAATATTATAATAATTATATAATAAATTAAAAATTATATATTTAACTAAAATTTTATTTCTTAAACTTTTATTTTTATTAATTTTTTGTTATTGATTATTTTTTATGTCTTTTAAATTAAAAAATAATACATGTTCCGTATTTTTTAGGTACGACAATGGATAGACCACACCTATTCCGCCGTGTCCTCATACCTAATTTTACCTTTCAAAATGAATTTATCATATGGTGTTATTTAGAAAAAAAATTTATTTCATTGTGTCTTTTTAATTTAAATCCAAATTGCAATTATAAAAGTTAAATTACAAAACCATGAAGAAATGGAGGTAATTAATGAAATTCAAATTTGAAAAAAATGTGACATACTAAAAAGGTAATTGTATATTTTTTTTTTTTGTCAATTTCAATCTACATGATAAATATTAATTACAGTTTAAGATTATTTTATATAAATATTTTAAAATTCTTAAAAAATGGTGAATTAGGATTGAATTACAGTTTAAGATTATTTTATTGTGCAATAATTATCTTTAAACACTTCAAATATTAATTTCTGGTATTATGATATTGTGGTCAAATTGTATTTGCGAACCACAATTTATCATAACCTTCCTATATAAATAATACATTTAACGTGTCCCTATGTTGAATTTGGACTCTGATAGTTTTGTCAAATTATAATAAAATTTGTTGGTTTCACTTTTTATTTAATTATTTTCTTTTAAAATTGATAATTTTTAATAAATTTAAACCAACAACAAAAAGAATTTTATAAAAAAAAGTGTACTTAGTAGCATATTTCTTACAATAAAGCTCCAATATGTTCAATTTATAAATTAATTATTAATATATATATATATATATATATATATTATATTATATTATAGATCACATGATATACAATTATAATTATGCAATTATATAATTAAAAATCATTATCTAATCACATAATTGGAAATTATTATGTAATTTATAGTTTATTATATTATATTATATTATATATTTCATGATCTGCAAAATTAATTATATAATTACATAATTAAAAATTCAATTCATAATGTGCTTTAGAGAATTATAATGTGCTTTAGAGAACTATAGACTCATAATCCGCAATATGAATAAAAAAATGTGTTGATCTGCAATATTCTATAGGTATATTATCAACTTAAAATGACTTAGGACTTAGAATTTTAAAGTTCTAGGAGTGGAAAAAACAAAATGGAGATAAAAAAGAAAATACCCAGTATTCAATTGTGTTGGATCATGGGATTCTGACAAATGTTGGATTTCAAAATGGTTGGGGATTTAGTGTGTGTTTGCTTTACTACATTTATACTTTTCAAAATCTCGTTCAATCAAATTTTTCTCTTGCAGAACTTATCCGTTCTGTTAGACCCAACTTGCATACAAACAAGTCCTTAGTGAACAAGGATGCTAAGCAAACATCAATATATAATGAGATCCTTCTTATAAAAGAATTGATAGCAAAGGATTAGAGTCTCTCGTTGCATCATATGTATCTTACGTGTGGGCAATTTCTGCTCTGAATTATTGGCCAAATTAGGCACAACCTCGTGTTGCATTTGCATGAACTGAGATATTACAAAAGGCCCTGTTCGGTTACGAAAAAAGAAGAAAAAAAAAGTGTGAAGAAAGAAAAAAAAAAAGAGAGTAGAAATTAAAGTTGTTCTTGCTGAAAAGTGGTATAAAAATGATAAAAAACTATAAATTAAAATTATTATAATTATGAAATTATTTATATATTTATGATTTTTTTTTAGATAAAGATAATTTAAAAGTTAATTTTTTTATATTTTTCTTCATTTTCATTTCTCTTTTGAATAAATAGCTAAACATGTGAGACTCATAAAATTAATTATATTTTATAACAATCTACAGAAAATATTATTTTTGTCCTTTTTTTCTGCATATGTAACTAGGGTTGATGTTTCTTTTTTTTTTTTCTTCTTTTAAATAAATATTTCCTCTTGTTCTTCTTGACACTATTTATGATCCTTTAACACGTTTCTAGTTTGGAGCGCATGGGTCATCACCTTGTAAACTTTAGAAAAAAATAAATGCATGTTTGGATTGAAATTTAAAATGTTGTATACGGATTACGATGTAAATTTAATGAATAAGTAAAAGGAAAGTAAAAGTAAAGGTCCTAGATATTTTTATACAAATTGTCTCGAACATATTTTTTCGCAACATTCTTAAACATGAATAAAATATTCTATGTTTGTTACCTTGTTATAGAATTTATAGCACAATATAATATTATTCTCTTCTTATTTCAAAATAGCGCAAAACATAATTAGGATGCAATATTTTTTTTTTGAAAGGTAGGGAAAGCCACCAGAAATTAATTAAGAGAATATAAAATGCAATTAAGTTTTCTGCATGATCGGCAAAAACAAATTGAGAAACAAAATTAAAAATAATGTGCTTATGGGTATGGACAAAATAGGTTTATCTTCACAAATTTCTCAATTCCATAGTTTACCTCATTGAGAACAAATGTAAAGTTATACTTTGAAGTTTTTTTATAGATCTTTTAGTTATATAAAATATAAAAAATTATTTATTATTTAATGAAGATAAAACATAAGACATCAATTTAGAATAGAAGATTTTTAACTCTCTGATATCTCCATCAGAATAATAATATAATTCAACTTTATTTGATAGATTTTAAGAATATAATTAATACGATTTTTTTTAAAAATATTACACTTGATGTAAATACATGTTTTAATATATAACTGTGATTTCTTTAACGGTTTTGGTAACATGAAATTGATAGTTAAATTTTATAAATTTAGGTGTTAAAGAAAAATTATTTATTTTTTATTTATAAATATATTTTTATTAACTGCACCCCCCTTGACATTTGAAGCTAGCTTCGTTCCTGATTTTATATATTAAGAACTTAATTTGATCGTTTAGATTTTTTTTTCAAGATTAATATATTTTTAATTTTAATTTCAAAGTCAATTAATTTAACAAACAACCCAAAAATCTCTTTTTCAACCATCTCAAAGCACTTGTTTTGTATCTACATTCATCTTTTCAATTTTCTTCATCACCTACCTCCTCTGATCTAGTTCATATTTATTTCTAAACTAAAATTCAATAATTTTTATCAAAATTTGTTGATGAGTAAAAACAATATTTTATAATAATATAAATTACTTAATATAAGTATAAAATATAATTCATGTGTTAAAAGCATTTATTTATTTAATATATTTTAATTATATATAAAATTATCCAAATTAAATGCTAATCAACCAATTGAAATGATAAAAACAATTTCAGTTTTTTATAACCATAATAATATAGCATAAATACTAGCTAGTCGTCGTATAACATAAACCGCCTAATTAAAAACACAGTCGCTGCACTTGTGTCAACTAATATTTACAAGTAAAAATTAAGATAGTAAAATTGAAAATATTTAAAGCATTAATTAGGGGTCATTTTCTTAAAAGAAAAAAAGAACTTATTACCTTTTTTCAATCAAATTGAAGCTTATTTTGTTAAAAAGCTTGATTAAAAAAATAGTGGAACTGATGGGAGGAAACATTTAGTCGTTATTATGTATAGTCTCTCGAGGATATTAGTCCAAAAGCAGGAAGGCAAGAAGAGATGAAAAAAGAAAGTACATGTTTTGGCAGAAAATGAGATCTCAATCAGATGTTACTGTTCCTTTAAGCTCAACTACAATGACACTGGTGTTATCTCTACTTCCCTTTGCCAATGCTATCTCAGTTAAGAGGCCTGCAGCCTCTGCAGCTCGGTTTTGATGATTCCCAACACCATTGCACACTGTTCTTATCTGCCCATTGAGGGATTTTCTTACAACTTGGCAAACAACTTCACTGGACATCACATCCCACAATCCATCACTTGCTAGTATGAGAAATTCATCCTTGCTGCTTCTCTTGGTCACTGTCACTTCTGGTTTTGATATCACATAAGGTCGAAGGTACTGATCTCCTGCATCAGTCGAATTTCACAGTTAGAATGTATGAGAATTGGAGCAGTAATGTTCTGAGTTTTTTTTTAGGGACAAATGTTGTTTTTTAGCTTCATGTTGTTTTATCACTAGATCCCTTCACCTTTAACTCACGTCCCAACCATCAAACCAAGCTAAGGATGTTATGAAATTAAAATGTAACTACAATGTCAAAAACCAAACAGATCATAGTTAATGCACAAGAGAGAAAAAAAAAAAACTAGAGATACTGATTGAGTTTTAATCAAACATCTTGAGATTGAGTCCTGAACTATATATTCAGAGGAAAAGTTTTGCTATTTGATTCGAATAGGATAATCTTACGAGAAAGATAATTGTGGTATAAAAAAAGATGGCCAAATAATGTATCTTTAGGAAATAGGATGCATTTGAGACAATATTTAACAGTCAAGTCTTGTTAATTATGATGAATTATTTTTGCTCTTTCTAGAACTGTAAATAACAGTCAACTTCAATTTCAACATTATCAAGGATACGTGAATCACCGATTTAAGTTTAATTCCCACATGCATAAATAGTCAAACTTTAATATTAAACTTAAATAGTCAAACTTTAATATTAGAGTGTTCTATGCAATTTGATAGATCAGGATTCCTTCTTCATGAGGTAAACCACATCCAAACAAAATTCTCTGAACTTATTAAGAGTTCCACGTGCTTGACCATAGAGAAAAGCAATTCGTAGGAGAAAAACATGTGGAAGATTGGGGACAATGGTCCAGGCTTTTTGAATAATTTTTATATTTCTGTTCATCCTTCAAGTTTAAGGCTTCAAATAACAGACACTTTACCCAAAACTCTTGAATTTAATTAAAACCAGTTCTGAGATATGCATAAAACAACTAAAGCACACGTGTTTTACATAGAAAAATCATTGTTAGTTACATTTTGTTATTTTCTTTAATTGGCCCACCTAAACAACAGTGACTCATCTTGATTGATTAAAGATTTAAATGGTAATAATTGTAGATAATCAAATTCAAACTTTTAAAGTCCGAAAATGCGATAATAGTAATTCTCTTTCTTTTTTTTTTTGTCAATGTTGGTCTGCTAGCCAGAGGGTGCCGGGATTCTTCTGCTTTTTCAGTGCTGAGCAGATGAAAACAGTATGTTAAAAAATGGTAAACCAAAAGGTTGAATATGGACACGTTACACGTATACCACTGCAGCAAAGGCATTAAAAATAAAAGGGTTGATTTAGTTTTTCGATAAATATCCCTTGTTCTGTACCATGGAAAAGAGAAAAGAGAGGAAATGAACACGGCATTAAAAAAAAGAAGGAAATAAACCATTTGATAACTAAAATTAATTTATTAGTCGAAAAAACTAAAAATTATTTTCTCAGATACAATCATACCAGAATTAAAATAATTTATATTTAAATTAATTTATAAGATTTTTCTCTAATATTTTATTTCAAAGATAATTTTTAATTTATACAAAAATTTAATTTTAACATATAAAAAATCATCTTATTTTATTTTTTATTTTCATTATCTCAAAATATAATAATAATATTAGAAACTAGCATCCAAGAGTCTAGTTCAATTAATTGATCAGATAAATATTTAGGAATAAAAATAAATAAAATAATTTATATACAGTAAATTTTACACTCATAATTAATTAATATTTTAAAATTCATAAAAATAAAGATTCATGATTCAACGTAAAACTCTTATACATAGTTAATTAATACTTTATTAAACTCTAACAAGTATTACTATGTTTCAAAACTATAATTAAGACTTTAAGGTTAGTGTATATTTATTAAAAAACATAAATAATATCTTTATAAACTAAAACATCCTATTTGATGATTTCTTTTATTATTTAAACCAATAATGAATTAATAATTATCAATATTTTCATTCATAGGTTATTATTCATTTCCTTAGGTATTTATAAGATTTTATATATTAGTAAGTGTAAACTCCAACAATTCCTAGTGTATCTTAAGTGTTTTTTTTCCTTGTTATCCAATAAGAGCTAATTGTTCCTAGAGTAGCAACCAGCATTTTTAAAGTAAAAGTGAAGAGCTTGGAAGTTGAAACTAACCTATGGATCGTGAAGTAGCCAGAACACCAAGAACGCGCTGGCCATTCCAGTTGATGACCCTTCCTCCAGCTTCTTCGATTCGCATCAACTCATCGGGCCTGTCGGGCTGTGCACACACAAGGGAACCACAATTCCATTATTCATCATCTTACAATAAATTGCTTTGCGATGCAAAAAATGCTACGCAAATTAATTAACAATACAACAAGCTTTGGTGCACTGCACCCATTACAAAGAAGATCTCAAATCCCAAAAAATAATAGAAATAATTGACTTTACGTCTATACGGTACGACAAAAAGACATCTTTCTCTTTTAGACGCTACACATGACACATGACACATGACACATGACACATGACACATACACACTCCAGACCAGACATTCACTTGCCAGCAACAATTTCTGCTAAATAAACAATTTTCATCACCAAAGTAAAGAGCATTGACTTGCATGTTCACTTATGGATGGATATTTTTGAGAAAATGTCAAAATTTTCAATCAGAATGACGCTGTTCCAGCTTTTAACATAGGAGATCTAGTAGAAATACTATAATATAAAACATCAAAACTTGAAAAACTGGCAGCAAATTTGTTCAAAGAAAAAAAAAAAAAAGTTAACTATCCATGCAGCTCCCATGAAATAATTTTCACATTATCAATCATTAAGAAATAATAACAGATATAAATCTTAAAATAATTATATAAAAGTTTAAAAAGGTGTACCACTTTAGTCTTTCCTGCATTTATTCATGAAATTTAATAATAATGTGTTCGTTTGGATATATTGGGTTGAAGTTGAACTCAAGTAGAGTTTGTCAGAAATTTTACTAACTAGATTTGAAAAAAAAATGTTAAACATGTTAGCATAACATTCAAGAAAAAAGCTAAAGCTAACTGTAAAATCAGTAGGGATTAAAATGAGGAATCTCTAAAGTGGTCCTCAAACATGTTAAAAGTGACTAATAGGTCACTCAAAAATATTTTTTGGTTACATATTTAATGTTATACAAATTAGTCTCTAAAAGACATTAGATAATATTTCTAAATTTTTTGGAAACACTATTTAAAATGTTTTAAAGATCAAATTGCTTAAATTTGTCAAAATTATTCATTTAGGATTAAGTGCTATAATATCTAAATTTTAGTTAAAACATGGTAGTTTAGTCCGTTAAAATTTAAAAACAAAAAATGAACAACAACAATTCTAAATGAAGCTAGCTGTCTAGGAATTAAAATTCATAAAAATAACAAAAAAAAAAAACAATAATTCTAAAGTGAACTCTCCACGAATTAATATTAAAGTAAGTGATTGGGATTCGAGGGGTTAACAGCGAATGACAAGGGAAAGGTTGCAGTTCGAATTTTTCTACTGACAATCAAACAAAGTTAGAATTTATGCATAATAATAAAAATTTAAAGTAGAAATTCGAGTAATTAATTAAATATTTATGAGAAGTTGAAAACGGAAACAATTAAAGAAATGTACCTTATGATCGCTGGACAAGTCCACGGCCTCACCTCCTCTTCCCAAGACGGCCCTACAATCACCGCAATTAGCGACGACAATCTCCGCCGCCGCAACGACGGCGACAACCGCCGTGGAACCCACCGTTCTGACGGCCGCATTACCGGCGACCTCGCCGTCCATTTTACGAAAACACCCTTCCATCACTCCCCGCCAGTTCCATTCCGCGCGACCCTCGCTCCTCTCCACCTCCTCCGCCACGAGGCGGTGCAGCCGCTGGCGGCACGCCTGCGCCACCTGCGCGCCGCCGTGGCCGTCGTACACCGCGAAGAAGTCGCACTTCGGCGCGAACCCTACCTCCGCGCTCACCGCGTCCTCCATCTCCTTCCTGCTCCCTATCACCGAAACCGAACCGTACGACAAAACGCCGCCGTTTCGGTTCAACGACAACCGCTCCTCCTCCTCCGATGAAGACGACGACGCCAGCGAGAGCGATATCTCGACGCGCTCGTGAATCTCTCTCTTCTCCATGTTCTCTGAATTCTCCGAGTTCTCTCCCTCCGGCGGCGAAGTGTACTTCATTCGCCGGATTTTGAGTCGTCTCCGGCGGCCGTTCTTGGACCTAGCGAAAACCTCGCCGGACTCCGGCTCCACTCGCCGTCCATCGTTCGGCGGCGGCGAGTGGCGTTTCGGCGTCTTCATGGTCGTTTTTGCATGTAACGAACTAAACCACTAAACACAAGACAGCACGGAACGCAAAACAAACAAAAAACGGCATAAAGAGAAACTGCGAAACGGCGTGTGGCAAAGAAGGAGGGAATTTAAAGTGTATGATTGTGAGATCTGAGAGGCGCATAACGTGGACCGTTGATTTGAAAGGGAGGGTGTGATGCGGGTAACAGGTGGATATTTAAAGAGCAGTGAGTTGGATTTTAGTGAGAAAGACGTGGACGGCTGAGATTATAAGGTGGGTACGTGGAGCACCGATGTTGGGTGAAGTGATACCGTTTGTAAGAAAGATGAGGTTACTGTGGGACCCAGTTTGTTAAAGAAAATCATAAAAGACAACTATTATAAAAACTCTCTCCAAAACAATTTCATTTAATAATAAATAAATAAATAAATTTAAATCTAAAAAGTTGTATAAATAACTTTTCAGGACATTAGAATTATTACGTTAACTGAAATTACAAAATATGATGTTTTATAAGAGAGAGAAGGAGAAGGGTCAGCGTCATAGGTTAGTTTACGTGGCATGATAGAGGTTGCTTTCCGTAATTTTTGCTTTTGTTGAGTTGCGCGAGGTTGGAGACACGTGTTGAGCCAAGGTGGGTTGCGTCTCCCATTTGGGCCATAGATACCATTGCTCTTGCTCCCTTCCCAACTACTACACACATCCCACGTACTCTTCCTCTCTCTTAGTTTTGATATTTTTTTATTATAGATTCTTTTATTGTGCAAGTGAAAACTACCTATCACCTAGCTAGTTTATATTAATTTTCTTTAAATCCTACTTAATGATCGTGTTTTAATGTTGATACATGATTATTATTTGATACGAGTGGTGATTGTTTTCTGAATATATAATAATAATATAGGGCACATTGCTTTTGGTGAAATTATTATAGTGGTAGACTCGTGGCCCGAAGTTTTTATGGGAAAAATATCTTAGTGCCAGCTGCGGTTTTTTCCTTCCTGCGCCGAGTTTCCATAGGAAAGATACACGTAACTGCAATTCCTCACTTCCTTCATTTCTTTCATGAGACACGTGTTTCATTACACAGTTTTTTTCTTCTTTTTTTTTATATTTATGGTCAATCAATTTGGTTGACACTTTACACGCCCCGTCTTTTAAGAATCTCATGTTTTATTTTCTGTGGTTGGCCATCTTAAGATTTAAACTATGTGGGACATATCTGATAGATATAGCTAACTTAGTGACACATTAAGATGATGAACTGATTTAGTTTTGTTTTTTTAATTTTTAAAATATTTTTGAAGACTTAGTTTTTAAGAATGGTTTTTTGGAAGAAGAAAAAAATTATTTTAAAAATGTAAAAATAAAAAAATTATTTGTATTCAAAATATAAAACTGTTAAATAAATAGTAAGTTTGTGAATTTTGATAATTATAAGCTTCTCCAATAATAAATCTTGAATTGTGATTTTCAACGATATCAGATTAACAATTTTTTCATGAGGATAAAAGAAGATCAGCACATGACTTGGAGTTTTTTTGCAAGAACCCTTAAGATTTACACTTATTTAAAATTTTCTTTTACTCTGTCATTTGCAGTAAGGAGAACTCTAAAGGGACTTTCTTACTTACTAGAGAAATATGAAATAAAATATTCAATATGCTTACATATATTGCATCCTAAAACGAAGAAGAAGAAGAAATTATTAGATTGAATACTGCAAATAACTATTGTACCTAACTAAATATAAGAAATCTTAATATCTTATTAGAAACTTTTATCTACCGAGGTGAGGAGTTAAACAGTGATTTGATAAAGTATACATGGAAGTTAAATAAAAAATATTATTGATATTTAGAAATGTCAACATCAATAGGACTTTATTTTTTTTAATAGTTTATACACATTCATTTCTCAATAATTATATTTTTTTAGCTATATCTGTTTAAAAAATTAAAAACAATATAATTAATTACTTTTATAAATATTAGGAGGTGAGTCTATTATGAAACCTACATATATAAAATTATTTAAGAGCATCTCTAATATCACACTTGGTGACTTTAACCACCTTTTCAATAGACCCTTTAATGCCATCTTATTCTAAAGATCTCTTTTATTTTTTCTCCAAGATCAAACTTTTTTATTTTAAATCACTTTTTGTTAGTTCCATAATTGACTCAACTTTCTAATATTTATTTATTTATTTTAAAATAATTAACAATAAATAATTATATATTTCAATTACGAAAAAATTACCATAAAAATATAAAATATATGATAATTAAAAAATTTATCAATGTAAATACAAACATTGACATTAAACAAGAACAATTAAACTTTATCATTATTGTGATTGAAACGTTTTCAGATATATTTCACTAAGTTTGTTTAAGTTGTTGATAAACTCCTCTTTTATGTAATATAATATTATGTTGGTAAGTATGCAGCAAAGTTGAGATGAGCTGCTCTACGAGATACATTAATATTTGAAATATCTTTATCAATATGATCATGATCAATATTAACATTACAATTATTCGTATTTCATTTTTTTTCAATAATCATATTATGCAATATAATGTATGTCAATATTATGTGTTTATGGTATCCATTTGTTAATTATGTGATTGACCACATATAATTGCAAAACCATATTTCATCACAGCAAATGTTCTCTCGACATCCTTTCTTTGGATATTTTTCGAATAACTTTATTTTCTCTCCTTCTAGCATTGTGATGGTCTTCGTAGATGTGATGAGACCAGGATAAATGTCATCTACAAGATAGTACCCTATATTGTATATGGAGTTCCATTAACTCTAAAATGCATTAGAGGAACTCAACATGGCAGAATATAATATTTCAAATTTATAATAAAATATTTAATTATATTTTTAAATTGAATATATATTTAGTAATCGAATAAAATTTAAATAATATTTAATTATAAAATAATTAAGTTATTTTAAATTTTTAGCTGCAATATTTTTTTTAAAATAAACAAATATCATAAAATTTCAGTACAATATTATATTATTATTATGAAATGTAAATATATAATATTTAATTTGAATTTTTTTAGAATATATGGTATAAGAAATAAATTTATAACTTATTTTGAATATTTAACATATATAAGTAAATATTAAAAAAAAGGCTAAGAAGATAAAGAAATATAAGTTCTACATATATAATATGATTAAAAATTATAAGAAGATAAAGAAATATAGGTTGCACATATATAAGTATATAATAAGTAATCATTGTCTACAACAGTGTAACATATATAAGTAAAGAAATAAAGAAATATAAGCTGCAACGTTTCAGCAACTTAATTGATAAAGCTATAGTTAAGAAGATATGCTTGCAAGTACAGTACTTATAAAAGATCAATTGGTATGAACCATGTAACTAGTAATTAGAATAGAAAAGAAGCTAATTATCATTCAAGGAAAAAAAAAAGTTATAAAAAACTGGTAGTGAGTATCTATTTGGAGAAAAAAAAAAATTCTAACTCTTATATTGTTTTAATTATTAAGATAAGAGATGAGACATTTGAAAATTTTTTTAAATATTATACTTATCTATTTGTTTATTTTATGTTACTTCTAGTATAATTATTTAATGAGGTATCCTTAACCTTGTTTTATTTATTATTTTATGTTGTTTTTAGTTATAATTATTTACTGAGGTGTCCTTAAACTTGTTTTATTTATTATTTTATTTTACTTTTAGTTATAATTATTTACTGAGGTGTCCCTAACTTCACTTTATTTATTATTTTATGCCACTTTTAAGTATTATTATTTGATTTGATGTTCGTAATCTTATTTAGTTTGTTAAATTAGTTATCTTTGAACTATTTATTAACCATTTTATTTTATTTGCAATGACTTTTTTTTGTTAATTCAAACCTTATTAAAACACTTATTTAACGATATTAAGAAACTATTTATTCAAATACTAAAAATAACGGTACACTTAGAATAACGTTACATATTTAAAAAAACTATTTATCGTTAAGTCTATATATATATATATATTTTTATTTATATATATATATATAAATATTTATTGTTATACATGTAGTTATTATTATTTTTAAAAAATATTAATTATTATATAAATATGAGAAATATTAAAATAAAAGTTTTAATGCTTGAATAAAGGTTTGGATTAATTTGTAGTTAAAAGTTTGGGATTTAAATGAGTAAATATGTAAGGTGAAACATCCTTATATAAGGAAACTCATTTATCTTGACTAGTCACTACAAAAATAATTCAAATTTCTCTAAATAAATAATAACAATAAATTATTATAAACAAATATGTATATATATATATATTACCATTTTTATATAAATAAATATATATCTAAACATATATATATATATATATATATATATATTTCCTTTGATTATCTACATTATTATTATTATTTAAATTATTTATATGATATTTGTTCCCACTCATTTATGTTTCTTGTCTCTGAATTGATTCCTAACTAATTCGTATCAAAACCCAAACAAAATTCTACATAAATGGAAAGGAGAACAGAATAATAAAATACAAAATTCACAAGAAAAAAATGTACAAGAGTATGAAATTTATAGTCTTACCGCAGGATCGAATTGGAGACCTCAAATGGATTCATAAATTAGCATTCCATGGAGATCTTCAAAGCCCGTGTGAGAAGGAAGAAAGATGGAGGAGAGAAAACAAAACTTGTAAAAGAAGTTAAAGAAACCAAATATGAAACTAATTCTAAAAATGAACAAAAGTTGTTACAAGTGGTTATGATAGACTATTTATATTCTCTCACTGAAATGATTGCTAAAAAGGTGTGAACTTACATTGGGTTAAGGCCCAAACAAAATTATTCTAAAAAAATATAAAGGCTAGTAGAAAATAAAACAAAAAATTACAATTAAAGGAAAATTTACCAAATTACAAAATACAAAATTACAGAAAAAAATACAAAATAAAAAAACAGCTAGTCCAATCCAACAAAGTCCATTAACCGGAAAAATAAGAGGAAAAATATGAAAAAGACCCAAACACAACCCAAATATGAAAATGAACTAAAACAGATAATTAAGAAACAATATAAAATTAGAAGGACTAAAAATATATAAAATGTATATAATAAATGTTTTATCACATATCTTTAGGTGCAATGAACAATTGAAGTATACATAGTTCTTTGAGAAAATATTTGTTTAAAAATTAACATAGGTGTACAACCAAATCAATTTATTAGAACGTTTTTATCTTGCAGGTAATTTTTATTATTTTTTAGAAACTTGATTTTGACTAACACTTTCAATTTATTTTATTATTTTATTTTTTAGACATGAGATTTAAGAGAAAAAAAATTATCACAACTTATACCTCAAAATCTCAAGATTAAAAAGATGTCATGTCTAATTAATCATTTGATTTTTATTAAAAAGATAAAAAAAATTACAAATGAAAGTGGTAAAAAATAAAGTTAAGATTTTTTATATTTATTATAAATTATTTATTGAAAGAAAATATCAAATATAATAAAAATTAATGATGGGAGAAATTTAAGTAGTAAAACCGTCATAGTTTATTTATGTTCTCAAATTTCGTAAAGTCAAAAAAACATCGCATTTAATTAACCTTATTTTTTCTTTAACAAGAAAATATTCAAATTCTAATATTGCTAATTTAATTATATTGTTTTAAATTCCTTATTTTAACCTAGAATTATTACTAATTTATATTATCTTTCTTTTTATTCTATACATAGCAAAGAAACAAATCTTTTGCTATTCTAGTAGTCAAAACAAAATGAGTAAAAGGGAAAAAAAAGGGGGGGCTTCCACATGTGATTAGCAAAAGTGTGAGCTAAACCCAGGTCCATCCCACACCAAATAAAAAAATTATCTCCCTTATTTTCAATGGTCTGAGACAATGTAAAGGGGAAGAATAAGGATTGAATCCCTAAAAAAAAAAAAAAGAAATAAAGGAATAGAGAATGGGATGAGAGTGTCTTAGCATGATTTGAGGAGATAATTTTGGTAGTTGATGCTGATACTTATCCGACTGAGTTTGTTAAATAACTCTCTCTTTAATCTAGTACATTTTTTATTGGGTGTACTTAGTAAATATATGTAAGTATACGTAATAAGTTTCTATTTTATTTTTATTTTTTATATTTTTTACCTAAAAGAATTATTTTAGAGACAAAAAGTGAAAGTAAAAATTATATATATATAAAAAGAACAAAATTGGGTGACAACCATACTTTTAAGGGTAGGTTTAAAACTTTTGTTTGAAAAAAATTTAGCTTTAGGGTTTGATCTTTATGGTTAGACGTTTTTTTCAGAATTCATTTAACCTTTTATAAATTTTATGTTTACAAGCTGACTATAAGTTGTGAGGGTAAAATAGTTGGGTTGAGTTTTTGATTTTGAATTGGAATTTGATCTTGATGGTTGGACGTTTTTCACTAATTGTGTTTGACACGAGCCTCCCTATTATTTATCAGTATCATGTTTAAGAAATAAAATATATAAATTAACATGCATCACAAATTAGCATTTGTCAATTATGTTTTCACCACTTTGCTGCTTTCCACTCACTTGGTAGGTTTCATCTGAATATAAAATATTATAATTTATGTTGTTGGCATTTGATAAAGTTCTAACTATGAAAATTTGAATGAAAATCAGTTGTGTGTCTAAGCAAATTTTTCTAATAAAGGTTAAAGACGAAATCGTTGTTAATTTTGTTTAGTCAAAACCGGTCTAGGAATACTTTTTATATTGATTTTTTGAAATCACATCCGTTGGGACACAACCAATGTTAGTTTATGACTAAATTACACTAAGTACGTGTTTACCTAACAACAGTTGGAGTAAAATCAATGTTGATTTAAATGTTAAGGCATAGTTTAAATATCAATTTTAATCAAGATTATTTGAGTAAATCCCTAAAATGTGTTAACGTTCATCACATTAGTCCCTAGAATACTTAGATAATATTTTTAAATGCTATCTAAAGTACTTTAAAGACTAATTAATGTTAGTGACATTTTTTAGGCAAAACACAGTTTGGTTTAATTATGTGCCAAAATCAACTTGGTGTACCATAGTATATATAGATAGTCTTATCGTTTAAATATATGGTTACAAATTCGACCTTGATCCGTACTTACAATATGATAAAACACATTATAGAAAGATGAACTCTTTAAATATATTTTACTACTTCAAGAGTCAAGAGATTAATTTTGGACTTTCCTAAAAAATAAAGTTGTTTCATAATTATTTATAAAAAAATGTGGTTAAACCACTCTTATCAAAGTAGGTGCTAACTAAAATAGTGTCTACATGGTTTTTCTTTGTAATGTTCATCGTTTTCCCCATGTTGGATGAAGAGTTTGGCTCTGGCGGCACCAATGCTACTAGCTCCTTTGGAGATTATTGCTACTTTGTCTTCAAGAAGAAAGAGCATTGGTTTATTTTTTTTATTTTTCTTTTTTGATTTCAAATTATCTATCTTTCTTTCATTCATTTTCTATTTTTTTAAAGTTTTGTATAAAAAGATAGAAAATAAAAAATAATTTTCAGTTTTTTACAAATGTTTAAAAATAAGAAATATATTTTAAATAAGGTGAAAATTTTATATTATAATTAAAAAAATATGACTTAACCCTAAACCCTAAACATATATTAACCAACTTTATGTTGGTCCTCAATAATTTTTATTTTTTTTAGAGTCTCTAATAAATATTTTATTTTATTTTGTATCTTAAAGTGTTATCTAAATAACTTTTTTTAAAAATATTTTAAAGTAATTTAAGTATTATTTAAGGTACTTTTGTAATAATATTATAGCTTAAGGGATTGGTTTGATTGCCTTTTGATATAAAGAATTTTAACACACCACCTCACTTTCATTTTTACAAAATATTTACTTAAATAAATCTATGTTAAAAATATTCATCTAAATATATTTATTTCAGAATAATAGTTTTTATCTTCATATCATTCACTTTAGGTTTTTTTTATCATGTGTCTGCTACATAAAATCATAAGTTAGACTTACGATTTCATGTAGTAGAACATAAAATCGCAAATTATAGTTTTAGAGTTCCGTTTTCGAGACATCAATCCACTTGTCTTTCACATGTATTAAATGTTCTCATTTAATTTTAATTTCTAAATCAAATTACTATTTGTTTCTTTCCGATTACTATCCTAAAGATTAAGATTAAGTAGAATACCAACCATAGTTTATGTGTTTAGTTTTTTAACATGGAAAATTTATATATTTAATATATTAAGATTCGGGTTCAAATAAAATACATGTTTAGAAATATACTCAATAGTAAACTTAAAAAAAATACTTTATCACACAAACAGGTTATCAAGTTAACTTCAGTGGAATTTCAACTTGTATATAATGGTGTATTAAATAATCTTTATTGATTAAATTTGCTAATTATCAAAATTAAAATTGCTAATCTAAATCCTTGCGGTCATGCAATCATATTCATTGAATAATTTATTCTCGGACTGTCACACCTTTGTTGAAATTAATTGTGGATTAGTATCACTCAATATCTAATTATCATTAACCGACAATATTAGATATGATCATAATATCAATATGGTTATTTATCTTTAACCGACAATATCTTAAAATATCAATATGGTTATTTTAACTGGGATTACAGTGAGATTGACTCTGTGATGGGTTAGGTCAATCAGATAAAAAGCCCAATTAAGAGAGGTCCCTGACTACCCTGGGGGGTTATAAATTTGCCATCCCATTAAGCAAATTTACACATCAGAATTGTTCTCTACAATAACCCCTCAGAAGGTAGCCAGAAGAACCTCAAGAGTTCTGTTCAATAGTGCTCATGGATATGAATGCCAATTCAGGTGCACATTTATTTTCATTCTATTAATTCAATAGCATGATTGACATATTATAATTTGTGTCTAGTACAGTATAATTCAGAAAACTACTTTATACTTTCATCAATTGGTATCAGAGCTGACTAGATACATTTTATGGTTGTCAATTGAACAAACCCTATATTTCAACATTAACATACATGCGTTTTTGAGAGAGGGAAAGAGACCGAATGATACCTGAGCGGTTACGCTGCGGCAGTCGAGTCGTCCGCCGGCAGCTGCGTCGCCCGCCGGGACCTGCGAGCCTCCCGGTGGTCCTGACCCTGCCGCGTCGCACCTTCCTCGCGCCGCACGATCGGAACCTGTGAAGGGCGGAGATCGAGTCTCGAACGGCTGCCCAGATCGCGGTAGAGATCGCGTCTAGAACCCCGTCCAGATCCCGTCGGATCTTGGGCTTCGGTGCTACTCCGCGCACTCCTGCGGTACTCCGCCGCCATCTCGAACCGCCCAGATCGCGGCGGCGACCGCGTTCGCGGCAGAGATCGTGCTTCGGCGCTGTTCCGCCGGGCCGCGCGCGCTCTAAGTGGCGCTTCACCGCTGCATTTTCAGCCGCGCAGATCCCGTCGGAGATCTTGGGTTTCAACGCTGCTCCGCGTCTCGAACCGCCCAGATCGCGGCGGATCTTGGGCCTTCGATGTCATTCCACCAGGCCGCGCGCGCTCCAGCAGCACTCCGCCGTCCGTCGGATCTTGCCTTTCGAAGCTTCTCCGCGCGTGCTCCTTCGTTTTTTTTATGTAACCCGTTGCTGCAAAAGAAGATGCGACCACTTTTTTCTTCTTCTCTCTCAGCAAGAACTCCGATCCAAAACGGTGCAGAGAGAATGTTGGTCGCAGTAAAATGATAGAAGAAGAAAGAAATGGCACAAAAGGATGAAGCCTGCACCAGTGGTCTAGTGGTAGAACCTTGACTTTGTCAAGGTACAGACCCGGGTTCGATTCTCCGCTGGTGCAAGTGTAATGGAATAGTACCTTTATAAATAATATTAACTTTAAAGGCCTGAAAAACAATTATTAAATTTATTTTTTTGAAATTTTATAATATCAGAATTTATTCAATTTTGAGACGTATTTTTTGAATTATTGTGGCATATTACTCTCAAATTTTTTGAATATTAAATTATTACTTGATATGATTTTTCTATTAATTTGCATTGTGATGACCTGCCTATCGTGGGCATGATGATGTGAATTTTGTTTGTCATATTTTAAGATAATTAAAATCATATGAAATAAAGCATGATTTATGCTATTAATTTACATAATTGTAATTTCACCTATCGTGGATGCATTTGTGTAAATTTATGAATAAATATTAATTCATTATATTAGTGATAATTATACCCTATCGGTGTGTTGTTATTAGTATAATTTGTTGTTGTACAATACTTTTCTCTTTACTTATGTTAATGTTTTTTGGTACCCTATCGGTGCTAGGATTTATTAATTTAAGTTATAATGTATTGTAATTTGCTTAAGGATTTATTTTAAGCTGAACTTTTAAATCATTTTTTTCCTTATTGTGATGTTCAGTTTTCTTCCCTAATTCCGCCAAAACTCCTTTTGAGCTAATGACTGGTAGAAAGCCGAGTTTGAGACATTTCCATGTATGGGGTTGTAAGGCAGAAGTAAGACCTTATAATCCTAAACAAAAGAAACTTGATCTCAAAACTATTAGCGGTTATTTCATTGGCTACTGTATCGGTTCTAGAGGATGTAGATTTTATTGTCCTTCTCACTCTACACGAGTTATTGAATCTGACCGAGCAGTTTTCTTTGAGGATGATTTAGACAGTGGGAGTTACACACCTCGAATGATGACCTTCAGAGAAGATCGAACCATGCTTCCATTACCATCTTATTCTCTTCCTACAGACATCTCAATCCCAATGGTTCACACAGATGAACAAATTGTTGAGAGGCAAGATGAACAAATGACAGAGCCACGAGTTGATGAACCACAACTCAATGATCAACAACTTGATGATGTTGATGTGGCTCCATTAAGACGATCTCAGAGAATACGCTGACCTTCTATACCAAATGACTATGTTGTATACCTTCAGGAGCACGAATATGATCCACATGATGATGACGATCCCATTACATATCAGGAAGCACTTTCTAGTTCTCATGCTTCTAACTGGCTAAAAGCTATGTATGATGAATTGTCTTCCATGTCTCATAATAATGTTTGGGATCTTGTGGACTTACCAGCAGGTTGTAAGCCTGTTGGATCTAAATGGGTCTTTAAGACAAAACGTACTCCAGATGGAAAGGTTGATAGGTATAAGGCTCGATTGGTGGCTAAAGGTTATAGTCAACGGGAAGGTGTTGACTACAAAGAAACCTTTTCACCAGTTTCAACGAAGGACGCACTCCGAGTTGTCATGGCTTTAGTTGCTCATTTTGACCTATAGCTACACCAGATGGATGTAAAGACAGCTTTTCTGAATGGCGATCTTGCTGAAGATGTCTACATGGTTCAACCTGATGGTTTTGTTGAAGCAGGCAATGAGCATTTGGTGTGTAAACTTAAAAGGTCCATTTATGGACTGAAACAAGCATCTAGGCAATGGTATTTAAAATTCGACCAGGTTGTCACTACTTACAATTTCAAGGAAAATGTTGCAGACCAGTGCATTTACTTGAAGACTAGTGGGAGTGATTTCATCATTCTCGTATATTATGTCGATGACATTCTCCTTGCTAGTAGTTGTCTGAACCTATTGGTTGAGACAAAATCAATGTTGTGCAGACATTTTGATATGAAAGACCTTGGTGAAGCTTCTGTTGTTCTAGGCATCCAAATTATCCGTGATAGGTCACATGGCATAGTTGGATTGTCTCAAAAGGGATATATCGAGAAGATTCTCAAGAAGTTCAACATGAATGCTTGTTCCCCATGTGCTGCACCTGTGCAACGTGGTGACAAATTATCTAACAAACAATGTCCTCATAATGATGAAGAAGTGGATGTTATGAAGAAAATTCCATATGCTTCCGCTGTTGGCAGTTTGATGTATGCTCAAGTCTGTACTCGTCCTGACATTGCTTTCATCGTCAATGCCTTAGGCAGATACTTGAGTGACCCAGGTTTGGGTTATTGGAAAGCCGTTAAAAGGGTCATGCGATATTTACAGGGAACCAAGGATCATATGTTGACTTTTATGAAGTCTGATCAACTTCAAGTCACTGGCTATTCTGATTCTGATTTTGCAGGTTGCCCTGATGATCGTAGATCTACTTCTGGCTTTATCTTTATGATGGCAGGAGGAGCTATCTCTTGGAAGAGCGTTAAACAGTCTCTTACAGCTACCTCTACCATGGAAGCAGAGTATGTTGCTTGTTTTGAGGCCACTCGCCAGGCCATGTGGCTTAAGAAATTGATATCTGACTTTCACATAGTTGAAAGCATTTCCAGGCCACTTGTGATTTACTGTGACAATACTGCTGCTGTGAGTTTCTCTCGAAACAACAAAAGCTCTACTCGTTCAAAGCATTTTGATATCAAGTATCAATTTGTTAGAGAGCAAATTCAAAGTTTTCACACTCGGATTGAAAACATTGATTCTGAGGAGATGTTAGCAGATCCACTGACTAAGGCCTTAACTGTTGGAATTTTTCTTATTCATGTAACTCACATGGGTTTAGTCAAGGCTTTTGATGTATTAAGTTAGTGGGAGTCTGATTCTCTATTTTCTTTAAGAGACATGCTCTAGTTGACGTCATTTTGTTCATGTTTCTTATTAGCATTTTATTTATGCTTGGACCATTGTAGTGTCATTTATGGGACTGCATTATGCCATACATCTATGAAAAATATTAGTTACATGCAATTGATTAATATCCCTATCGGATATTTATTTTGTTGATCATATTTTTTATATTGTTAATTAATATATGATATATCGGCAATTGTCGTTTTAGCTTAATGATTTGTATGTTGATTATTGATTGACACTATCCAAGTGGGAGAATGTTGAAATTAATTGTGGATTAGTATCACTCAATATCTAATTATCATTAACCGACAATATTAGATATGATCATAATATCAATATGGTTATTTATCTTTAACCGACAATATCTTAAAATATCAATATGGTTATTTTAACTGGGATTACAGTGAGATTGACTCTGTGATGGGTTAGGTCAATCAGATAAAAAGCCCAATTAAGAGAGGTCCCTGACTACCCTGGGGGGTTATAAATTTGCCATCCCATTAAGCAAATTTACACATCAGAATTGTTCTCTACAATAACCCCTCAGAAGGTAGCCAGAAGAACCTCAAGAGTTCTGTTCAATAGTGCTCATGGATATGAATGCCAATTCAGGTGCACATTTATTTTCATTCTATTAATTCAATAGCATGATTGACATATTATAATTTGTGTCTAGTACAGTATAATTCAGAAAACTACTTTATACTTTCATCAACCTTCTCTCTCTTGTAACCCTTGTGCATGAGGATTACGATTTCAATCCAACCTTCTTGCCTCAAACATTGAATAATATATATCGATTCATTTGGGATTTTTTTAGAAATTTTCTTTTAATACTCCCCTCATATTTATAATTTTTTGCTAATTTTCATCATATCCTTAATTTTTCATAACCTAAGTTTTTTTCAGTACTTTTAATTAGACTTTCACGTTGTGCACCCTTTCTCAAAGAGCCTCCATTGACTTCTTTAAAGAGTACCTTTGTAAATTGTAACAACATATTTCAAAAGCATTTTTTTCAAGTTCTATCTACCTCTACCTTGCTAAAAAAGTATTTAAGTTTTTTGAATTCATATAAAGCATTCCAGATCACCTTATTCAAAATATAAATAATGTATTCTGGATTAGCTGGTTTACAATACATTATATACATTACATTCCAGATCAAGTGATTCGAAATGCAAATATGAACTTGGAAATTGTATTCCGGATCCTCTAATCCAGAATATACATAATATATTCTAGATCAGTTGATCCGGAATATATTATTTATATTCTGGATCAGGTGATTCAGAATTGTAACAAATTAGTATTCTGGAAGTGTAATTTTTTGTGTTCTAGATTCATTGATCCGTAACACTGCAAATCAATCTTACATACCAAGAATGAACACGAAGAACACTTCAAATCAATCCTAATTAACATGAAATACCAAGAAAGTCATACTTGAACAAAATTCTATTTTTTGTTTTCAATTAACACTTAAATCAACAGACAATATCCTAAAGACTTGCAAGAACATACAATGATTAAGGATACACAATAGGCGACAACATCTTAGTTGATGTTTGACATACAAGAAAAGTAACTTAGTAAGATCATACACAACAATATGATAAAAAAAGATAAATTTAAAGGTTTAGAAATCAAATAAGGGTAAGAGTACATTGAAATTTGACAGAAAATTGTAATCACATTTAGGGTGAAAAGAGTAAATGAGGAGGTGTTATAAAAAACTATACTTTTTTACATGTTAGATATTGGCACCTAAGTTGGGCTTAGCCCATTATCATTTCTCTTCAGCAAAATTTTGAAGATTAATTTATGCTGCCCAACACAATTTTAGGTTTCTTTAAAAAGCTAACATCTAAGAAAAAAGAAAGATTAAAATGAAGAAATTAAGAAAAGTAACATTTTTATGGACAATTGAAAATTCCCTCAACATTATCATTCCCTCAATATTTAAGTTGGTGACTACCTCATGGTCTTCTCATCTCATAATTTATGAGATAACATCATAATCTTAAATAAATAAATAAATCTCTATTTTACAAAAAATATATTTAAAATATACAAATCTTAAAGATAAAATAATATATTTTTCTAGACAATTTTAGAGTTTGTCATGTGAAGGCTTTTAATACACAAGATCTTTTTCTATAAGTTCTTCTATACAAGCTTACCCAAAGATGCTTTAGTAACTACTTTGATTTTGGTATTGATTTTTTCTAGAGTTGAAGATTTAGTATAGCTAGTATTTGAAGTGAATTTGTTTCACATATTAAAAACGTATTGAGAATATTAACCTGGGAATATAGTATCTCATATTTGTTTCAAGTTTTGATAAAAAAATAAAATTCCGAGGCAGTTATATTCTATTTGCATAGAAATGTATGTAATTGTTTTTCTTAACTTATAAGTCTTTTATTTTAATAATTCAAAAATATTTCTAAAAATGTTAAATATAACCGAACATAATTTTAAATATTATGTAGAATAGAATTCCTAGTAATAATATTATTAGGATTGTGATTTCTTAAAATACATTATTATAGCATAAAACAAAAATGCCCTTAAATGTTATATATATTGTTGATATTTTAAAAGATTAAAATATAAGTATTAAAGTAATTAAAAAAATCCTTTTCATATTAATTTGGTAATTATAAAAATATAAATCTTTTCTTTTGACTTGGTATATCTTATCTCTTTGACATGGTCATATGATATTTTTTTTATTTGGTCTGTTTTATAGAAATATATGAAATATCTCTTGAAATAACAAGTGGGATTTGCATATTTGCATCAAGGTTTATACAAATTCTACATTTTGATATCAAATCTCATAATATTCTTTTAAATGACAACTTTGTTTTAAAGATTTCAAATTTTGGACTTGCAAAGTTACACACAGTAAATGATGACGTTGCCAATTTGACTACTGCAGGAGTAACTTTGGGTTATATGGCTCCAGAGTTGTTTTACAAAGATATTGGAGGAGTATCTAATAAAGTTAATGTATATAGTTTTGGAATGCTTTTAATAGAAATGACAGGTGGAAGGAAGAACTCAAATTCCCATCCAATGCATTCAAGCCAACATTATTTTTTCTTTTGGATTTATGATAGAGAAAAATATTAACATGAAAAATACCTCTGAAGAGAACAACATCTTTTGTTGCACTTTGGTGCATTCAATTTAACCCAAATGATCATCCTTCAATGCCTAAGACAGTGGAGATGAATACCTCCAAGACCTTCTTTTTATAAGAATGAAACATGTAGATATGTTAATGATATGTACTCTAACCTAACATCATTCATTGATTCCAGTTATTCTAGTAATTATTTTAGTGAAATAAGCATAATCAGTGACTCATTAAATAGTTGTACCTTACAAAGACAGTTAATGTTGATGAGTAGTGGTTATTTGTAGTGGGAGATAACACAACACATGTTAAGACCTAGTGATGTATATGAATATGGTCTTCCATGACTCCATGTTTTCTAAGACTCCGTCGTGTTGTGAAGAAGTGCAACATCATTGTAATTCTCAATATTTAATTTTTTCTTCTTTTTTGTTGTCATTTTTTCCTCAATTAAAATTGACATATCGTTCATTTTAAAGGTACAAATGTATTTATAACGTAATTTAAAAAAAACACATGTTCCTATTTTGAATGACTTCGCAAAAAAAAAAATAAAATTGAAGTACACTTAAATTGTCTCAATAGGAAATTATGCATAACTAGATTACTTTTTAATGGACTTTCTAAACTACAAGTTTGAGAAAATTTGTAGAAATTAAAATAACAAAGGTTAAAGACAAAAAATTTCTAATAAGCATATTATCAAATGTGCAAAGTAAAATTTAAAATGTGTAAGAACATTATCGATTGAGGTTTACTAAGACCCAAAAATCATGAACATTGACCTAGGATGTGAGACTCACTTACTGGTCAGGTATTTTAATTCTACATTTTTTTATAAATTTATTTTTTTTTATTTTTTTCATTCTACATTTTCAATCGTTTTAAAATATAATTTTATCAAATATTTATGATTTAATAAATTAGTTTAACAATATTAAGTTAGAGCCTCTAACTACTAGCTAGTTTTTTAAGCTATTTTCACTAAATATAGTTGAAGACTATTTTCGTATTTTTTTTTCTCATTATTAAAGAAGAAATTGGTATAGCTCGAGTATTTATTTGGTAAGTTGGACTATTCACATATGTAGAAATTAGAATTTTTTTGAAATAAAAAATTGATCGAAGAGACATTATTAGAAAATTAAAGGCTTACATATATTTTTGTTTGGAAAATACTATTTGTTACGAAAATTTTCACACGAAATTACATCCTGATGGTAAACACCTTGATTTTCGTCTTGTTTTTATCTTTTCTTTTAACATATTATTTAAACTAACAAAATTTAAAAATATGTTATTTATACTATTCGTATAAGATATTTTCGTACTATTTGGCGATGCTAATTTTCTCTCTCTTAAATTTAAGTCATTTTTTGTTTTATATATTTTTGGTTATTTAGATTTATTTTTTAATTCATCAGTTTTAAAAATATTTAATTTAGTCCATCGTGTGATAAAAAAGAAAATCTACCCAAAAACATTCAAAATACCAAGAAATATGTCAAAGAGGACTTAAAAAGCATTTTATTATTTTGATCCGGGATTAAAAAAAAACAAATAAAGCAATTTAGCAATTAAAATCATCTTTTTAAAATTATTTTTGAATTAATAAAATTATATTATATTTAAATTTTTAATACTAATTAGAGCATTCATAATGAGCAGTTTATATAAATACTTCTGTTAAATTTCTAAGTACGCTACTTTGTTGAATCCATATTAAAGTAATAGTATTAATGTTAAGTACTTCATCTAAAAATCTCCATTGCATATGCTCTTAGAGTATTAGATCTACACTTGATGTATAAAATTTAATTGTAAATTAAAAAGAAAAGGTAAATGGTCTCTTTGTTTAAAGAAATATCCATTTTTTTATTTGTAAAATTCAAACACAAGTAACATGGCAACGGAATTTGGGGAACATTTTTTTGTACATTGTGTTGTGGCTACTAGGGTATGGACACATTTATGTTTTTTGTGAGGGTTAAATACAATATTATAGAATGATGTTAACCATCTTTTTTATCAATTCATGGGTTGGTTAGTGGAGACAAACAGAAGTGGAAAGCGTTGTCCTTTATTTGGTTTGCAGAATTCTGATAGATTTGGAAAACTAGAAACACCTTAGTATTTAAGCATCAAGTATCTAATGTTCCTACTATTTTTCAACAAATGCAACTCAACTCATAGGAATGATGTGTGATTGCAAAATTAACAATGTTTTCTTATACAGAATGAATGATGAATCCTTTGTTTACTAAATTAAAGGGTCATCGACATCTTATTTTTTATATTATTTTCTAGTATATCACCTGTTAAATTGCACACTCTCAAGATGACTCACTTTGTGCTTTCTATTTCTATTAATATATTTTTTGGCTTGTTGAAAAAAGGGATAGTATACATGCACATTGCTCAATCAAATAATATAAATCCCCTTGATAGAAATTTGGTTCTTACATTACATAAACGTAAATTACAAATATTAAGAAGAAGACTCTAAGTAACTATGAATATTACTTTCCTCCAAATAGTTTGAAGATCCATCATAATCATTTGAAAGACTTTGGTTTAATTTGTTTTTGCTATCCTTTTGAATCATTTCATGTGGATATAAGGTGGGTTTTGGAGGCATTTCAATGTTCTCAAGTTCTCCTTCTAACATCTCAACCACTTTGTTCATTGAAGGACGATCACTTGGTTTCAATTGTATACACCATAATGCTGTTAAAAGCATTTTCTTTGTTTTATTATTATTTTCCTCCTTTGTAATATCTTTTGTTTCTATCGCATTTTCTCCATTCAAATGATCATGTATCCAAAGAGGAAAGAAAAGTTCACTTGAGTGATCTACATGTGGATTCAAATTTCTTCTCCTATTTGTCATTTCCATCAAAAGCATTCCAAAACTATAAACATCAGCTTTATACGATACTCCCCCTATATTATTGTAGAATAACTCAGGGGCCATGTATCCAATTGTTCCCCTTATTGCAGTTAATGTGACATTGCTTTTGTTTATAGGATAAAGTTTTGCCAAGCCAAAGTCTGAAACCTTTGGAATAAAGTTCTCATCAAGAAGGATGTTATGTGGCTTGATATCAAAATGCAAAATTTGCATCTCACAACCTTGATGCAAATAAGAAATACCATTAGCCACTCCAAGAGATATCTCATATATTTGATTGTCAGTTAGCAAGATACTATCTTGCTTTGAGAAAATATGTTTATCAAGAGATCCGTTGGACATGAATTCATAAACAAGAGCACGATTTGATTCCTCAACACAAAATCCAATAAGTCTAACCACATTCATATGATGTATTCTTCCAATAGTTGCAACTTCACTAATGAATTCTTCCCCATTATCCTTTGATTTAGTCAACATCTTTACTGCTACCAATGATCCACTGCGTAACTTTCCTTTATATACCAAACCAAATCCTCCTTGCCCTAACTTTTCCTTGAAACCACTAGTCATGTGCTTTAATTCTTTGTATGAGTATCTAATTGGCATGAGGGTGTTTCCTTCCAAAAACACTTCAATATTTTCATATTTTGATTTATGTCTTCTTCCCCATTTACATACCAACAGCACAACGAAAGCTACCAAACCAAATGAAAATCTTATTATAAAGTATGGTAGGACATACCTTCCTATGCCTTTTCCTATTTCAACTTCCTTTTCATCATATGACATAGCTCTATTCAAGCCAAAAATTTTCATGAATCCTGCACATGAATAAAAAAATTGATTATGATTGTTTTGAAAATAATTTATTTTTCCTGTTATCCTAAAATTTCCAAGGAAATATTTTCAATTCATCACAACTGGATATTATATATAATTAATTATTAGAATAATTATTTTTTTTACTGTTAATTAGAAACTTACAACAACGCAAGAGTATCTTTTAATCCTATCCTAAGTGAATGGAATATATCACACAAAGTCTTGTATAGTGAAAAATATCTCCCTCTTAAAAAATATTTAGTTTGACATTAAAGAATTATATGCATATATGCCTCCACAAACATGATTATACAATAAATAAAAGGCTAAAGTTGCGTGACAATCTAATGAATTTGATATCACCAAAATAATATAAATTATGGTGCTTACCAACTATGAATTTGTGAAGGACTATATTTTCTTACGTTTTAAACATTTTATTAAGATTAAACTTGATAAAATAAATTAAATGATAAATATCATGATAGAAACAAAGGTGCTAGGGAAGAAAAAATTACCTTTATACACTCCAATTCCAAATAAAGCTGTAATAAGAAAACTTTGTGACGTAAACAAATTGAAAAGAAAGATAAATTTAAGGAACAAAACGTACTATAATATATATATATATAAAGAAAAATTACTGAAGAAGTGAAGAAACAAGGTAGAATCCTTACCCATGTTTACAATAATGTTTCCCTTACCACCTAAAACAAAAAGTTGAAATGAAATTAAGGGAGCTAAAAGAAGATTGGAAAAAAAAGACTTTTATACGATCTTAACTAAATATAGGCACATAATTATTATTTTAATCTACAATTTAATGTTACTTTCTGGGTCATTTGAAGTGTCTAATCAACCCTTTCCAAAAAAAAAGAAAAAAATCTAATAAAAGTATTAATTTGAAAAAAAAATTAATCGTATAATACGTGTCAAACATAAAGTTTTACACTATAAAGTACAAGTCAATATCAATTACTGTTGGTAAGTTGTTATTTTTACACAGTTTTTTTATTCATTAGTTTATGAAAATATTTTAAGAATAGCAAAATGATATAACGCAAATAATGTAGAAAATTATGAAAAGAAAAATGTAAGCACAAAAATGCATCAGTAATTCACCATGGTCCAATCCATATTCTTTATGTATTGTATTTTTTGTGATCTGACATACACGTCCTAATTGTTTGTTGGATTAATGATGTCTGGATTCTATTTATATCAAATTATATGTCAAAGATTTAGGATTTAGGAAGCTACAAATAAAGTAAACTGTAGACTCAATCCATTTAAATCATTCTAACTCTAGCTATAAGATAAAACATGATAAAAATTTGAATATTAAAAATAATTCATAAATGATAATTTAGTCCTTTATATAATTAAAACTTTCTTTCGACGTAGAAAAGTTAGATGCACAATCCTCCCATAAAAATGTTTATATGCAAAAGCGAAATAAAAAAGTTAAAAACATTCCTAAAAATAATAATTTCCCAAGACTATTCTTTCAAAAACACATACCTAACATTAGAAAACTAAATTTTCCAACTAAAATTCTCATAAAAAGAAAAATAAAACAATTCTTTTCCTCTACCAAACATTCCCTCAATACATACATTACCTTCAAACTCAATAATCAAACAGAAATTACCAATGAAACACATCAAAATGCAAATGAATGGAGATGCACTAAACAAAAGAAAAATAAACAAAGAGTAATCGAAATCGTCACCGCAGTCCACCGTGATTTGGTTGTTTCCACCGTAGACATAACGGCAACCCGACATGTCTAACGCCTCACTACATCGAACTTCACCGGTGGATTCATCAACAACACTGCAATCCATTCCCTTTCCGCATCGATCTTCACAAACAACGTATAACCAAGAGAGCCAAAATCCGTTTAAAAGCATTTCGTGGATTTTTCCGTAGGAAACATTGTTTTTGACAGTTCCCGAATTCGCATAAGTAGCCACTTTCAGTTCGCACCCAACCTTCACGTCCTTCACCGAAAAATCATGTGTCGAATCTCTAACAACAGCGTACACGTGTCTTTCAGAGCAGGACCTAAAGTAATTAAAAAAATTAAATATTAAAACTCTAAAGAAAGAAAAGTGACTCAACAAAGATTAGCAAAACTCTCTGGTGTTGTTGAATGAAATGAGGCAATGAGAATATATACAACCATTAGCTGGGAAGGAAGAGGCAATTGATACATGGACGACAAGTAACAGAACCACTAACAACTAACAAAATGAGCAGTTGAAAATAACAACTAACAGAATTAGTTGAAAATGTGAAAGGAAAGAAAGACACGTAAGCAAAATTACTGAGAAGAAGCTTGCTTAAATTGATCATCATGAGCATTCTGATCATATGAACTCTTAAAATAAGAATGAATGTTGAGCATTTCTAACTTGGAACAAGATTCATGAAAAACATTAGGGGACAATGTTTTGGTGGGTATGTCAGCTAGTTGGAGGGAAGGAGAAACGGGCATGAGTTTGATAATGGCGAGGTTAGCCTTGTCTCAAACTGCATGACAATCAATGTGTTTGGTTCTTTCGTGAAAGACCTGATTGGAGGCAATTTGAAGGGCACAGTTACTATCATAGAACAAAAGTGTGGGTCGATCAAAGGGAATGCAGAGATCCTCCAACAAATAATGCATCCATTGAACCTCACAAGTGGTGGATGCAAGGGCCTGTTCTGATGAGCTAAAGAGGACTAGTGCTATCAAGGAAGAGGTCAGATCCAAGGGTTTGTTTTTAAGTATCGAAGGACATGAAAATCTGCCTTAGGATGAGCATTGGTTAATTTGGACATGAATTGGCTAAGATTCTTTACAGAGTAGGTGATATCCAGTCTAGTGGTTGTCAAGTAGATTAAGCGCCCAATGAGCATGTGCTAGGGCGATGGATCAACAAAGAGGGCACCAAATGAGGAATGCAAGTGATTTGTGTAACCTATAGGAGTAAATGTCGGCCGAGAAGCTAACATCCAAGTATCTGCGACCTCCTTCAAGAAGAAAATAATTCATATCATCGAGGTCTTTTTTATCTTGAAGGTGTTGTCAAGGAGGGAGGTTATATGAGTGATTTCAGATAAGTAGTTCCCAACAAGGATCACATCATCAACATAAACTAAAAGAGCAGTAATAGAGGGGTCAAAAAATTTGAGGAATGCCTAACTCAACCTCACAAAACCAGCTTATAAGGTGAGGTTTACACCTCATTATATACTATTGTTTTGTTATATCTCTAGTTAATGTGAGATCTCCAACACACCCCCTCACGCCAAGGATTGGACATCTTGAGTGTAGAGTTTAACATTTGTGGGTGATCCGATAGAGACCCGATAGCACGTGACAAGATAAACCCAATAACAACAAATTGCAAATTTAACATTTGTGAATAGGTTCGATAGCGGCCTTATAAGTCTAACAACAATGAAACACGAGGATTGATTCTGATACCATCACAAAATAGATACAACAATGACAGAAAAAAAAGAAAGAAAGAAAAGTGACTCAGCAAAGATCGGCAAAACTCTCTCATCGGCAAAACTCTCTCATGTTGAGTGAAATGAGGCAATGAGAATATATACAACTGATAGTTGAGAGAAGGAAGAGGCAATTGATACACGAGCTCACAAGTAACATAACCACTAAAAACTAACTAATAGAAGGAGCAATTGAAAATAACAACTAATAAAATGAGCAATTGAAAATAAAAACTAACAGAATTAGCTTAAAATGTGAAAAGGAAACTTGAGAGGCACATAAGCAAAGTTACTGAGAAGAAGCTTGATTAATTTGATCATCATGAGCATTTTGATCATGTGGCTGAGAAAATATATTGCATTTTATCTAATATACATGGTCTTTTAATTTGTTTAATAAAATAAAAAAAAAATAAAAAATATAATTTTTACTAATCAGTTTAAAACTTTAATTTTAAAAGAAGTGCTCAAAACACATTTTCTAATATATTTTTTTAACATATATTCTACTCTCAGTTGAAATTTATAAAAATCTACAAAATCAACAAAAAATAGATAAATAGGGTGTTAGACGGACAAAATTTTATGTTTGTTAATAAATTTCAATTAATAATAAAAAGAAGAAAAGTGTTAACAAGAAATACATTATCTCACAGACACTCTTTTATGTTAAGTATAAGAGTAAAGTATCAGAATATTGGTTTACAATAAGAGAGATGAGAAAAGAGTAAGTAGAATCACAACACAATGAGAACGAATGTAATTTTAATAAGCTAAAATTAAGAAATTACAACATTTCTCTCTGTTCATAACACACCCATGTTCAGATCCAGGATGAAAATCGCAGCAACAGCCATCAACAAAATTGTGTTTTGAATAAATTTCAATTAATTAAAAAATATTATTAATACATACATTTTCTGATACACTTTATAAACATATTTCTTATTATTAATTAAAATTTATTAAGCAACATAATTGTTAGTGAGTCTAAGCGTCTCACAGATCATTTAATATTTTTCTTTCATATAAATTTCAACTCATAGTCAAGTACGATAATAGTAACATGTCAAAAGAGTATTCCTAACATTTGTGAAAATAAAAATACTAAAAAAATGTACCAGAGATTGTAATGTTTAATCTGAATTTTAGTGTTTTACCTTTGGATGGCTTCGGAGGCACAGCAAGGGGTATTCGCAGGAACATATCTAGAGTCATCAGTGATAGAATCAACACAGTTGAGATACGCTATTGACGAGGTTGTAACGGATCGGTCCAGCTTCAACGGATCCGGTCCAGGACCCAAATAAGCGAAACTGAAATTGCGAGAGTATAAGAAATAACGGGGCATGGAGAAACAAGTAGCGTTTCCCACAACACCCGCATCACTCACTCGGATTCTGAACCTCGCATAATCGATTTCGTGTACGTTGTATTTCCCCGAAAACAGAGTCAGAACCGTTGCGTTGTTCTCGCAATCTATCTCGTACCTCTTGTCGCCGCAACGAGGTGGGTCTTCTCTGAGTCGAAAGGGGTAACTTATGTTGGGAACGTTGCCGCATGAGGAAGCAGCACAATTGGAAACACGCAAAGCTGCACAAGTTTGTAGGAATAGAACAATTGTGATGGCTGTTGCTGCGATTTTCATCGTGGATTTGAATTTAACACTTTGCTCTGCTTCCTGAGAGAAGAAAAGCTTCAGAAACATTAATTTTGTAGAGAATTTAATTTCTTATCACTCCTCAATGACCCTTGATTTTATTGGTGTGAGTATTTCTTATGGCAGAGAAAGAATATAATACTTATCTCAAGATTAAGATATTTTCAATTTGACTGGCGGTCTCTTCGATTGCTATATTTGTCTAGGATTGCATTTATTGGTGTATTATTTTTAAGAGTTTAACTAGGATGTCAATCGAGTTGGGTGGGAGTTAGTTTGATATTTTGTGTCTGTGCGTGGATATGAAATTTTAATTTTTATTTTTATCTTTATGGATATTTTGTTAGATTTTGATATATTTATAAAGTATTTGTTATATTATTTTTTATGATTTAAATTTATTTATTTATTATTAAATAAATTATATATTAAATTAGTAATTATATTTAAATTTAAAAAATATATAAAGAATAATTAATAATAAAAAATTATAAATTAAAATTTAAGAATTAAAATTTTTAATTAAATATATAAATTTAAATTTATTATATAATCAATAAAACTATAACAGTGAGGTAAAGTTTAAAGTTTAAGCGCGGGTAGACATTGAATGAGAAGAAAATGTGGAGAATATTGAACAAATAGGGTCAAGTTTGGGAAGTCTTGATGCTGAAAAAAGGAAATAAATGGAAGAAAATATAGATCTGTTAGATATGTTGATGTTCAGGATGAAAGGATATTGGAGTCAAGACTGGATGAAATATACATTGGGGATACTCAGATGATGGTAGACATCCCTAAGTTCAAGAAAAATGAGGCTAAGGAAATTGATGGCTATATATATCAGCAACAACAAAACAGGACAAACCAACAGAAGGGTGATATAGTGATATAGAAGATAAAGGAAAAGGAAAGGCCATTTGCAGAGGCCACTGATGGAGCCAAATCATATGCACAGGTGGTGGTACAGGGTCATAATCATAGACCACGAATTAGGATTATAAGAAATGGAACAGTAAGTCAAGCGAGAAGCATGGACATTACGGTGAACATGGAAGGCAAAGAATGGCTCAAACAATGTTGGGTAGGCTACTTGGAGGATTTGTCACTAGCAGAGAACATACCAGAGAGCATCCCTCTTGGAGATGAAGGTACAATAAAAATACAATATATGGAAGATGACCAGGTTCTTATTCAATGGGCTACTAATAAACATTAGAAGGAGATGTTGGATAATTAAGACCAAAGGTGGCCTAAGCTCAACTCCATTGTTAGGTGGAACACAAAATGTGTCTCGAGCCATAGACTAATCTGGATCAAAATATATGGTTTGCCCCTACATGCTTGGGATAAGTCAACTTTTGATCAGATAATTGCAACTCTGGGAAGCATTGTAAAAATCGATGGCAATATGGCAGAGATGAGGAATATCCAATTTGCAGGAAATTCTGATAAAAGTTTGATTGTTTGAGCCTATTGTCCTATCCAAGTGGTTGGTATTAATGGCCATGACCACAGAATTAATATATTTGAAGAGTTATGCCAGTGAATTGTTCCTTGCACTTGCAACCATTGGAGAATGGAAGAGGATGACAACATGTCCATGGTGAGTAGCAGGGGTGAGGACTTCTTCGACGGTTCAAGTTGTGACAACAAGGGTTGGCAAAGCTTGAAGCTACATACCAGGTGAACAATCCAATCTTGCAGGGGGCACAACAGTGGAAGGTGTAGCAGGGGTCCCAGAGTGTCCTCATCCATACGAATTAGCCAACGTTAACATAAAACAGGAAGGTGTTGTAGGGCCGCAAGATGCTAACAGTGGTGATAATGCCACTTTAGTGAATAAGGATGAAAGAGGGGCGAATGGGACAACGAAGCAGCTTTCACCAATATAGATGGTGCAGTTGAGAGTGGTATGCAGGGGCAGAGAGAACGGGTCTCAAACGTTCCTAAAATGGTAAACATTGGTACTTGTTCTAACATTTCAAAGGAGGGAAAATATTGTGACCAAAATCCTCAACGTTCACTTGTGGATGGGCCTCAGATTCTCTATTACAGCACACACCTACCTTCAGCTGGGCCAATTGAAAATCACAGTCCATTATCATTTTCTATTACGGTGGAGCAGACAACTTGCACCCCTCCCTTTTCCAGTTGCACCCCCTCACACCATCAAACCTCCCATCGGGTTAGACCTGAGCCTAATTGTGCTAGAGTATCAAGCAAAAATGATGTTTCTAGTAGCTCTGTTAACCCTA
The DNA here is from genome assembly GCA_037954015.1 of Psophocarpus tetragonolobus. NCBI lineage: Eukaryota > Viridiplantae > Streptophyta > Magnoliopsida > Fabales > Fabaceae > Psophocarpus > Psophocarpus tetragonolobus. The sequence continues at coordinate 27,647,698 of CM075695.1, read as the reverse complement.
TTTCAACATGCTTAGGAGACAACCTTGACTCGTCGAACATGAACCAGATTCCAATTTGTTCTCCTTCTGCTATTGTAGCCATGAGAGGTCCAATAGAGGGTGACCCACTAGAAGTAGAGATGAATTCGATGCAATTCGAGATGTCTCCTCAGGTTTCAACCAAAAAATTCTACAATATTATTAGTGATGATGATATTAGAAACAAGAATAGAATCATTGCACTAGGACACAAAGAATCAAAGTCAGAGATGATCATGAAAATTGGAAGGATGCCGGGGGTATCTAGTTCTGAGCCTAATGCTGATCTAAAACAAAGAATAAAGGAAATGGAAGATAGAGACATGAAGGAGATTGAAGAGACTCAGAAGAATATGGAGAAGCGTTCGATTGGAAGTAATAAATGAGAATCCTTACACATAATGTCAAAGGGTTGAAAGGGGGAATAAAAATTAAACATGTCAGAAACTTGGTCTCAGCTGAAGAGTTGGAAATTATATGCTTATAAGATACTAAAGGAGCTGTGGGATCAAAAAATGTGTCAATTCATCTAGGGAGGTCAGAATCTATAGTGGGCAGTGCTATCTACCAATGTTGCTGGAGGTTTGGTATGTTTTGGTCCTCACTGTTTTTTTATATTGCAAGCTTTTCAATTACCAAAGATTATATCCTATTAGAAAGAATCTGGGTAGAAAAGGGGGTACAAGTAGTGTGGGTGAATGTCTATTTCAAGCTGATTTTAACAGTAAGATAAGGGTGTGGGAGGAGCAAATTGCTAAAAAAAGAAGCAGTAATGTAAATCTATGGTGTGTCCTAGGTGATTTCAGTTGCGTACATAGCCCTGTAGAGAGACACACTTCTAGTATCCCATGACTGGTTGATGATTTGGCTTAGGTTTGTTCAATACATGCTTAACCGGAATTTCTTAGATCATTGTCCTGTGGTAATGAGGAATAGTATCAAAGATTGGGCCCCAAACCATTTAAGGTTCTAGATTGTTGGTTCCACCACAAAGGGTACAAAAAGTTTGTCATTGAATCTCTGTCTTCATTCTCTGTCCATTGATCAATGTGTTTTATCTTGAAGGAGAAGTTCAAAGGACTAAAGACAATTTTGAAGAGTTGGAACAAATCCCAATTTGACGATATCAAACAATGCCTGCTACAAAAAAAATGAATTGAATGAGATTGAAAAGAAAAAGTGAAGGATCAGAATTAACCTTAGCAGAATCTGAGATAAGATGTCATCTCCAACAAAAGCTATTGGAACTAGCTAAGAAGAATGAATCAATGTTATGCCAGAAGTCAAGAATTAGGTGGCTATTGGAAGGAGACTATAACACTAAGTATTTCCACAGAGTTATCAACTAGAGTAGTTATAGAAATGCTATTAAAAGAGCCCTCGTTAATAGAGTGTGGAATGAAGATCATATATTTGTGAAAGAAGAGGTCAGGCGATTCTTCCAACTCATGTTATCAGAAGTAAGTTTCAAAGACCTCATATGGATGAGGTTCAATTACAAACAATCTCGGACCAAGATAACTTAAACATGCGTCCTCCATTTGATGAAGTAGAAGTCAAGGCTGCAATTTGGAACTGCGGGGGTGACAAAAGCCCAGGCCTGCATGGGTACAACTTCCATTTTATCAAGCAATTTTGGGAATAGCTAAAGTTGGACATAATGAACTTCATTATTGACTTTCATGCATCTGGTAAAATGGTCTCTAGAAGTAATTCCTCCTTCCTAACATTGGTCCCAAAGACAGCTAACTTGCAAAACCTCAATGAGTACAAATCTATCTCTCTAGTGGGGTGTATGTACAAAATCATTTGCAAAATTTTGGCTATCAAGCTTGGGAAAATTTTGCATAAGGTGATAGACCTGTCTCAAAGTGTTATTGAAGGGAGAAACTTAGCTCATAGTGTGTTGGTAGTTAATAAGGCTCTCGATGAGGCAAAATGGAGGAAGAAAAGGTGTCTTGCGTTAAAAGTAGATTTTGAGAAGGCCTACGACTTGGTGTCATGGGAATTCCTTCAATATATGATTATTAGGTTCAGCTTCAACTATAAATGGATATCATGGATTATGAACGGTCTTACTTCCAGTAAAGTATCTATCTTGATTAATGGATCACTGACGGCTGAAATTACTCCTCAAAAGGGGCTTTGTTAGGGAGACCCTCTAGCACCCCTATTGTTCACAAGGTGGTAGAAGGTGATATGAATCCTCTATCAGTTTAGAATTCTGAAAGGACCCTAGGAATTTAGCTTGCCGCCTTAACAAAATTGATCAATGTGGAATGCAAACAATTGCCAAAAATAAACTGATTAGAATTACTATCAAACTCTTAGAGATATAATGGAAATTAAAAGTTATTAAAATTCAACGAGTAAATGAGTTTTCGAATAGTGTAGGACTTTCATGTACATTGATCATAGAGTTTGCTGGGCAGAATTGAGTATGAATGGAAATGACAGAAAATGGAATTGGAATTGATAGACTCCACACTTCCAAGGATGGAAGATATGTCTACGAGATTGTACACACAAAGGGGTGAATTACCTTTGATAAATTTCAAAAGATTTTGTATTGTTAAGAACCCAAAGGAGAGAAAACCTCAACTAGTTTTTTTATTTTCAAAATATTCTGCCTTACATATGAGTCTTGCCCAAATTTATATGCCTAATAAACTCAGCTTGTGTAGGTTTAATGGCTTTCTAAATTCAGCTGAAGTTACAAAATAATAAAAACTAATAATGGGCAGCTTAATAACAAAGTGTAACTGCCAAAGTAAATTAAACATGTATACTAATTAGAATTGATAACCTAGGTGGTTGCAACTTTAATTAGACAATTATGGTTGCCCACCATTAACTAAGTAAACTCCAAGAAAATGAGTTTAATTTATTCCAAACTTCTTTTCCATTAAGGTCAAGCATTGCTCTCTTCAGTACTGAGACAATTAACAATTTTAAACTTTATTTCTTCAATGTTTGTCTCTTTTTGCAAAAGGGCTGTCAATACTTGTTGAATAGCTTTCTTAGTTCTTCTTGTCTTTGCCCTTGTCATAGGTTCTCCAAGTCCTTCAAGCTTCATGTCCTCATCAGAAAACATGGCTGGGTTGATGAGAGAAGCGGTAAACAAGGAATTGTATAGCCCATTTCTAGTAGGGCATAACAGTGTCCCAGTGTCTATACTCCAATATAAAGATGACACAATATTCTTGGGTGATATGTCCCACAAAAATATGGTGGTCATTAAAAGTATTAAAAAAATATACACTTTTTCATATTAATTAGTATACTTATAAGATATTTTTTGGGACTGCACATAGTTTTAAAAAGATTGCTTAAGGATGAATGAATTCATGTTTTGTTCTCATAACTTAATTAATGAGATTATAGTCACTTAGCAAAATTCAAAAGATTCCAAATGAACTATCTAAGATGAAATTTTTCTTAACAAACAAATGGTCACTTAGCGAAATTATAACTTAACGAGCTCTTCCTTAGCAAGATCCTTCTAAACAAGCCAAGGATAAAAATGGTCATTTTAGTTGCATGAATATGTATTGCTTTTCAAAAAAGTAAAGGGAACTTTTGGACAGAAAAATAGAAACTAGAGAGAGAAGGAAACACATACTTATGAAGAAATGTCAAAGTAGGATCACAATTTTGTGTTCAACAGTCGATTCCTTCTATTTCTTTCATCTCTTGTCATCTCTCAAGGCTATAATGAAGATTCTATTCATATATTGTGTTCTTCTTTGTACTTAATATCTCTTTTTAGATTGATCGTCCTCGAAATGGATTTGTTTTTTTTTAAAGTATCGAAAGATAAATTTTTAAATTTGAGAAATAAGAAGAACATCCTATGAATATTTATTCCAGGAATAGAATAGGATTCATATGAGCTTTATGCACTAGTGATCATACTATTGACTATTTTTCTAAAGGTTTAAAACACACTTTAATAATTTAGGTCTCGTTTGGGGTAATCTTTGATTTCTAATTTTGAAATTTATAAAATAAAAAATTAGTTTTGGTTTTAAGTTTTCAAAATTTTAAAAAAACATTGTTTTTATTTTCAAATTTAAAACATTGTTTTCAAATGTTAACAAAAATACTAGTTGAAGGTAGTAGTTTAGATAGTCGTTGAAGGTGGTGGTCGGTGATTGGCGATCGAAGGTGGTGGTCGGTGACCAGCGATCAGAGGAGGTGGTTGGTGACTGGTGGTCGGCGGTAGCAGTCGGTGACCAGTGATCAGAGGTGGCGGTCTGTGATTGTCAGTCAAAGGTGGCGGCTAGTGACCACTGGTTGGAGGTGGCAGCCAGTAATCAACGGGCAGAGGTGATGGCTATTGATCGTCATTCGGAGGTGGCAACCAGTGATTTTCGATCAGAGGTATCGATGACCTTCAATCGTTGTTGACGACCGGTGACTACTGCTTAGAGGTGAGGGTTGGTGACCGCTGGTCGGAAATGACACTTGGTGACCGTCAAACTGAGGTGACAGTCAGTAACTGCTAGTCAGATATGGCGACTGGTGACTTCCGGTCAGAGGTGACAACCGGTGACCGCCGGTTAGAGGTGATGATCAATAGTGACAAGTGATGTCAAGTAATGAACTTAAATAAAAATAGAAACAAAAATCTGAAAAACAAATTTTATTGTTTTTGAAATTGAGTAAAAACTGTTTTGAAGATGAGTGAAAAACCAAAATAAAACTATTTTTGCCGAACATGTTTTTGTTTTCAAAATACATTTCAAAACGAAAAACAGAAACTCAAAACCATGCCAATATTGGTTCTAAGATATTATTTTTTACGGTAGATCTTAGTTCAAAATTAATCATTTTATAAAAGTTTCATGACATTGATCAAATTCCTCAAGTTTTATTTTATTTGTTAACTTTTTAATTATTAACCCCGGCAATCAAATTATCGTCTTGTATATTGTGTTCACGTTAAATCACAAATATTGTTTAGTTCCCTGAAAAAAACGACTCGATATCATATAACAAACTATTAGTGTATTTGTAAGATTGTCAATAAATATACTTTGTATTAAATTTGATATATATTACATATATATGAAAAATAATTAATATCATGATGAAGGAAAAATTAAAATATTAAATATTGAATATAAAAATATTAAAACTTTAAAAAATAATTGAAAATAAAAAATAAAAATAACATATAAAGAAAACTAAGTTATGAAGGAAAATTAAAAATAAAATATAGAAATATAAAAAATAAAATTAAAGAAAGATAATAAATAAAAAATAATAAATAAAATATAGGTTTAAATATAATTAATGTTCCCAATTTTTTTCAATTTTAGACATTGTGTTCCCATATTTTAAAATTGTGACATTATATCTTTAAATTTAAAAAGTGTATGAATTGGTACCCCTTTCCGTGATAATATTGTTGAAACTAATTGTTAACTGTGAGTGTGTTGATAGTCACGTGTAAGAAATTAGGTGACGTGGAACACAATTACTACTTAATAAAGGGTTAATTTAACATTTTAGGTTTAAGTGAATATTATAGTCCCATTCTTTTACCCACTAATACTCATTTAAACCTTAAAATATTAAATTAACTATTTTATTAAGCACTAATTGTATGTCATGTTACTTAATTTCTTACACATGGTGGTTAACACACTCACAATTAACAATCAATGTCAACAATTTATAGAAGGGGTATCAAGGCTGATTGACCTAAGTGAATCATTTTTTAAAAATAATTACCTAAATGGGTTTGCTTTAAAAAAATTTATCAAGGTTAGTTTGTTTTGTAGTTTGATTTAGTCAAACTGTAATTCACAATTACAGTTTTCGTGTCACATCATTTGTGTGTTTATGTGGCGTCCAACATGACACAAAAGTCAGAATAGGTACATTAAAATCGTAAACTATGAGTTGTGATTTGACCAATATATGCATAAAATCGCAACTCCAAGTTGCATTTTAACTAGTCTTTGACCAATGCCCTTTCTTTGTCCAGTGGTCACTGATAGTGCAGATTTCCATTCCATTAAAAATGCAACTGCCACTTGCGTTTTTATCGGATGCATGCAACGTACCTGAATTTTGAACAAGTCTTGTTTACTCATATTTGATTAATGGCTTCAACCAGAGAGAAGGAAAAGGGGAAAGTAGTTTTGAGTGTGAGAGATATGTTCAAGAAATTGAAAAAGGGCAATTAGGAGAGTGCAATATGAGTGTCCATAAGCGTAACATAACACTAACAATGTAAGTAGGTAAAGTTTCCGTAAAGATGTGACGCGTACACACGCTTTATATATAAAGATTAGAAAAGGTGCAAGGGCGGTTACCGAGAGTGCAACTTAGAGGCTGGAGCAGCAATAAACAACAACTAAGAAAAGCTTTCTATGAGTTGGCTTTCACATACAAGGCAGCTGAGAAAGCTTCACCTTCTAATCAATATTTAATGCTCTCATTCGCTTTTACTTTTTTGCTAATTCCAATGAAGTTTTACATTTACATTTATAGGTTTATTTTGCCTTTTGTCTTTGGGTTTCCCTTATCCATTCCCTACTTACAATTAGCATGCTTGGGAGCACATTTATAAATCTAATCAACTCAAGTTTTTCCTTTCCAACCAAGAAAAAAATTAAAATGCTCAAACCACAACTGGTAGTTGTGTTTTTAATGTAATGGAAATTCACGACGTCAGCGACCACTGGATGAAGAAAAGACATTGGTCAAAGACCATTCAAAATGCAACTCAGAGTTGCAGTTTTATGAATATACTGGTCAAATCACAACTCGTAGTTGCAGTTTTAATGCACATATTTTAACTTTTATGCCATGTTGGATACCATATAAGCACACAACTAATGTGATACTAAAAATTGCAATTGCAAATTGCAGTTTAACCAAGTCAAACTATAAACAAATCTACTCTAATGCATTTTTTAAAATAAACCCATTTAAGTAATTATTTTAAAAAAAAAGACCTACTTAAATCAATAAGCCTACCCAATACTCCTATAACAAACACAAATTTGATCTTATGTTGAATAGTCAACTAAGTGAAGTAGAAAATTCCAACCAGTGGACTCATCTAAAGCTGAAGCTTGAAGAATTATTTAACTATTATCATTAATATTTTCACCAAAACAAGCAGAACAAACAAACAATTAGTGAATTTCTTACCCTCACCAAAGAGGTGGTCTCGGTGGCATCGTTCTTGTGCTGTTCCAGCAAACTTACAGTGCCACGAATGGTATGAGATTATTGAAGATAATTAAAATTCTCTTATATATTGATATTATTTAGGAATACATTTTTTTTATATGATTTGTTTAGACTTTTTTATCCTGATAAAATTGAAGACATTCTTAGGAAGTTTACAGCAACATTGAATACTTGCTCAACTAATATGGTCTAAATAAGTTAGACTCACTTAACAATTTGTTTAGATTTTAAAGATGTATTTGTAAATTAAAAATTTATTTTTTTATTTAAGATTATGATGTTGTATTTATTTAAGATTTTGAGATAAGAAAAATTATTACATGACTTGATGAGAGGTTTTAAGTGGGAGATGAGCTCACGATGTTTAGGGAGAGGGTTTACAAACTTCTTACTTGTTTCTGTTGGAGTGCAAGTATGAATTGAAGTTCCACATTGGTAAGAAATTGGGAAGTTGAGTAACATATAAGTGAGAAAGACCCATAACCTAATGTCTTAGGGTTTTGGGTTGAAGGTGGTGTCATATTCTCTTATATATGGGCTTGTGTCCCATTGTTGTACATTTCCCCAATGTTTAACTCCCTTGGTTTGGTCCCAACAACTGGTATCAGAGCCGACCGTTATGATTGGCCAAGGTTGATGGTGAATAAAATAAGAGAGTTCGAGATAAATCATCATAATATTTATTTAGAAAAATATTGAATAAAATCTTTAAGAAAAAGCGATTTACGAACCAAATTTTGAGTTCAAGAGTTTATTACGTGTATGAAATGTATTAGTTTTTATTTTATTTTTGGTTTTAACATTTTAATGAGGAAAATATTATTGAATTTCTTTTTGTAAAAATTATTAATATTTTATTTTTAATTGACTTATTTTATTTTTATTTTTGGGGTTCGACAGGAGTGAGTTCCCTGCTCCTATGTATCTCATGTGTAATGGAGAATTAGAGTTTACATAGTTGTTGAGATGATTTGTGTGTGAGTTTTTAATTTTGGTAATTAAATTTTTTAAGATTTTTAGGTTTATTTTGAAATATTATTACTGTAATCAAATTAGAAGTACATCTAAAGTTGTTACAATGATTATTTAATATAATCGTCAAATCATAAGTGCATTCAAAGTAGTCATCGTGAAAGCTTTACGTTTTATGTTTTGTATTCCTTTAAAATTAATTTTAAAAGAGTTCATGATAATCATATCGAGAGTGCATACAAAGTAGTTGTAACCTTTTTATCGTTTGCAATAGTCAAATTAAAAGTACATCGAAAGTGACAATTATTATTTTTTTCCTTTGAATAATTTAAATGATGTATTAATTAGTATCACAACTAAAAATTTTATAAAAGAAACAAAATTAAAAGTGCATCTAAAGTGGTTGTTTTAATTTTTTGTAATAGTCAAATTAAAAGTTCATTGAAAGTGACTATTATTAAGTTGTTTAAGATTTACTTTGTTAAATTAAGAACCAATAAATAAATACTTGTATTTAAATATAATATTATAACTATTAAGATACGTAATTTTAGTTTTTACTTATAAATTTTTAATTTGATATTCTAAATTACACAACAATTTTATTTTTTGATTTCATAATGCACTTATAGATAAGTTTTAAAATATCAAATTGTGACGATATATACTCTGAATTATTAAACGTTATTAATTCTTCTCTAATAAATGTTTAAAATTTGTCGTATTTGAGTATACAATATTTTAATAACAATGATATAAACTAGGTAAAATTCATATTATATAATTTTTGAAAAAGAAATATTATTAATTGTGATTAAACTTAATCAAAGGAAAAATTTAAGTATCTCGAATTGTCACAATTTACTTCTTTAAATATTCAGAAAGTAAAAAAGATGTCATATCTAATTAAACTTGTTTTACTCCTTGATGATTAATCTATTTTTCTATCTAAATGATTTTAAATATATTTCACTAAAATAGTTATTAATTATTATTATTTTAAAACTAACCGATTTACCGTTGTCACAAATTGAAAAAGAGTAAAAAAATAAAATCAAACTAACTAATCTCACGTTAATAATATGTAATATATATATATATATATAGATATATAAATTGTTTAACTGATATACACTGACATAACATTTAATAATGATTTTTTATTTATATGACTTTTAAAATAGTAATGAGTAAAATAAACAAATTTACTATAAATGAAGGGTTGGGATTCAATGTTAGTGAAAGTCATATAAATGAAAAATTATGATTGACTGTCAATGTAAAAATATTTTACATAGACAGTATATACAATTAAACTCTTAATTAAAACCCTAACCCAAATATGCACAATCAAGGAACATCGGGCAACGTTTAAAAAAAAACCCAAATCTCACAATCAATTAGCCACGTGTTATGCATATAAACCATGTATCAATGATTTGCTTCTTTTTTTTAGGAAGCACTAAATCTCACTAGAATCCCTAATTAGAAAAGGGAGTGTCACCACTTACAAGGCAAGAAGAAAGAAGAAAACGACAATGTCACAAGAAGCAGGGAGTTTTAGTGTTGTTTTCACCGTTTTCTGGTGGTTTTGAACAAGGGTAATGAATTTTCTTCATCTCTTCTTTCTGTTATGAGCGCCTTCAAGTTTAAGAGCTGAGAAACTCTTCTTCCTTCCAACCTAAAAATCAAGTAAGTTCCGTTTTCTCTTTTCTGTGTGTAATCTTCCCTCTTTTGTGCTTATTCTCCCTTTTTTGCTCTAGTGATTGTGTTTATTTCTAGGATTCTAAATTTGGAATTATTAGATGGCATTTAATGACAATTTCACCTTTGAGAACAGCTTGTAAAAAGCAACTCAAGCAGAGGGATAAAAATAACTAAGGCACCAACAGAAATGCTCTTTCTTCTTTTTCCTTAATAGATTTTGTTTTATTCTTAATGAAGACATGTAATAATCAATCATTCAGTTTGTTTTTTCTCTTAATGGAGATATGTTTCTTTTCTCAATTCTGGTTTGATTGTGATTATGAGGATTCATTGTGAAAGTGTTAGTTTTTTTTCATTTTTTAATTAATTTTTTCAATGAAAAAGGTTGGATAAAAAGGCATGAATGCAAATTACATTAAAATTTGAGAGGCTTTGATATCCATTTGAATTTTTAGTTGAGAAGAAATACTTCGCAACAATAAGGGTAAACAGGTTGGTACGGTCTGTTTAAACTCCTTATATAAAACTCGTATTTTAAATGAAAAAGATAAGTTCGATTTACTAAAAGAAATGAATTTTTTAAGAGTATATATCCAACTCACTAAGCTCACAAACTTAAAAATCAGTTAGTGGGTTCATGCACACATATGTATTTTTTAAAATAATTAAAAAAATTATAATAGTTTTTAAACAATTAAATTATTATATATCATAATAAACTTTATATTATTATTTATAATAATTTAAAATGCTAAATATGTTAAATAATAAAATCTAAAATATCACAATTTTCAATAAAAAAAACACAATATTAATACAAACTCATAGTCAAAATGAGAAATTTATCCCTTTAAACAGACTATGGGTCAAACTCGTGGGTCCATGGACATAACCTGTGAAGTCAAGAAGTTTTGGGGATCAATCTCAAATTTTTCCTACAATTTTGATTTTTTAAAAAAGGTACAAAACACGGGCTATGGAGGTCCACATGTTGTGTCCATATACTTACCTCAGTCATGATGTGGAGGGTAAGGGTTATAGGTTTTCCAATTATCTTAAAAAATAAAAATGAGACATTGTGCATGTAGGCATGTGATAATGGAGAAATTATTACATAATTCCAAATTGTCATGTAAATCGTGGTTTTAACTAATAAACATGCAATATATAATTATTTAATAAATTTATCTTGCAAATTGTACTAATCAAATAATATATAATGCATGTTTATTGTTGAGATCCTTAATAAAATGTTAGTCCATGTCTATAATAAATTGTCTTGTTAATAACCTTAAAAAATATTAAGAAAACATTATTATCTTTCATTTTGAATTATTTATTTTGGGATTTTTTTTATCAATGTCAATAAATAAATAAATAAAAGTTTTGTTTTGTCCCAATAGGGATGGGAAACAGAAAATGGTATCCAGGACTTGCCATGGCCACCATATGGTTCCTAAACTATTTTGCCACTGTAACTTGATGATCCTCAATACGTGAAAGTGGATGGTGGTCCTTGTATTCCTGAGGTCATAATTAACTATGTTGTTTTGATTAAAAAATATACATATATTCAAATTGTAGACATAAAGGTTGAGTGTGATACCTTTCTACCCCAAGATTTTAATAGTAAAAATTAGAGAGTTAAAATTGAATACAGGTAAAAGAGTTCACATGAGTTCACATGAACACATACTCTACTTTAATAATTCTCAAGAAAACTCAATGTTGTAAAATCATAATTCTCCTTCCAAAATAAACATTTAAAATTCTTATAAATCATTATTACCAAAACGAAAATCAAATCCTTATAATAAATAGATTCCATACTAGTTAAAAATAAATAAACATCCTAATAGTCTACTACGTTGATGTCACATGCATATTAGAGTAATCTAACAAATCAAATGTCTCCCTCAATACCATTTTCTACCTTCTCTGCTGCCTTTTGACCTATGGACGTTTAGCCTCAAAAGAAAACAAACAACATAACAAGCAAAGAGGTGAGAACTTGACTTGCATATATTAAAACATGCAATGAATAACATCACCCCTTAATACCACATATCATATGATTACACAATCACTTACAACTTCTCAATCACATACAAATATATAATAGCATATGGAAAATGTTAACAACACTCTCATACAATTTAACATTCACTCATTAAACACATGCAATCCATCTTTATGCAAATTGTGTCACAATCATGCATATACTGTTTCATGCAGGTTCCTCATAGGCATATGCCTCTTCTACGCCAGCCACCCTAGGTTCCAATAGGCATAAGCCTTTTTTATACTAGCCACATGTAGGTTTGATAATTGCCTAAATTAGCTATTTTTACATAGCTAAAATAGAGTAGTTATCCTAATTCTTTCTCATTTAAGATCTTGTTTTCCTCTACTTTCACTTAAAGTTAGATTTGTCTAGGAAATTAGTCTTAGGTTTTCATTTATGCAATTTTTACTGTTATTTTACTAGTTTTCTTTATTTTGAGTTAGGTTTTCAAAAGGATAGAAGAAAGGGTAGAAGAATCGACATTTTTGGACTTGTGTTTGACTTTGAGTGCCCAACCCTAGTTCTAGACAGCCAAACGCTAGTCAACCCAAGAGCACTACATTTTCACTTCCAAGCGCCCAACGATCACAATAGCATCGCCCAACACTCGCACTCCTTAGGGTTGAAGTATTCTATGGCCCTTAGTGGCCACTTTTCCACCGCTAGGCGCCGGTGTCAGGACAAAACCCCGTTATAAGCATAAAACTCCGTTTTGAAGGGGGTTACACAATGAGTTGCGAACGGAGACAGAGAAGCACAAAGCCACACATTTGTGGCTGCTCAAAGATGTCTAGATGTGGTTCTCCTCCATTTATTCCAACTTTCATTCCATTTTTGTAATCTCCATCCCTTGATCATGTCTTCCATCCACATGGTTGGCTAGGCTTTTCATTAGTTGATGTTTGTTTGTAACTATGCCTGAACTCATATGTATACTTTGATGTTTTTAATGTAAAGTTTATTACTCATTGTTAGAGTTCTTATTTACCCTATGCTTGATTGAAAATATTTCTTAGGTTTTATTTGTTAAATGAGTTTAAGAGGGGATTTTGATTTGTAGAATAGGAAATGTTTTATTTTGTGGATTTTACTTGTTGAATGAGCCCAAGAAGGGAACACGAGAGTGATAATTTAATACTCAATTGGGTTCATTTCTCAAGAGAGATTAAACACCATTGGTCATGATCAAACTCCTTTTCTTAAAGCAACTTATTTGACTTTAGACTATGCACGATAGTGATAGTTTAATACTCAAATAGCTTAGTTCCTTGCTTGTGAGAGATCAGAGTTAAGGATACTTTTATGGGTGAAGGGAACACGAATAATAAACATTGATTTATGATTCATGTATGCATTCAAAGGATGACATAGTGAGAACAAAGTCCAATCAAGTTTTATTATTTGTGTAACCAACGATTCTACTGTTTATGCTTTTATTATTACTTGCCTTAGTAATTGATAGCGTAAAAATTCATCCTTTATTTATTACAAACAAAAAGCATTGAAATTTCCATAGTATCATCCAAGTCCCTGTGGGATCGACCAGATATTTATCTAATATTACATACGACCAGTGTACTTGCCGGGAGTATAATAAAAAAATTGAACCAACAAGGTTCCAAATGGCAAAAGCTCTAATCTACATCAACCACGTGTAGGTTCCAATAGGCATAAGTCTCTTCTACACTAGCCATATGTAGGTTCTAATAAGAAAAAATCTCTTCTACGCCAGTCACGCGTTGGTTCCAAACCACAAAAACCTCATCTGTGTCAGTCACTCGTAGGTTCCAATAGGCATAAGTCTTTTCTACAATAATCATGTGTAGTTCCAATAGGCAAAAATATCTTCTACACCAGTCATGCATAAGTTCCAATAGACATAAATCTCCTTTACACCAGCTATGTGTAGGTTCCACACAACTTAAGAAGAACTAGTCCAGAATGCCTCAAAATAGGCGAACCTTACAGAACCCCCTAAGACCTTGACCTCATTTTATAGATTTTTTCTAGTTTTGAACTTCCTTCATAGCTTAGGTTTGCATTATATCATTGAGCGAAGTATCATTCGTTTAGCGAAAAAAGCATGCCAAAATATTTTCTCTAAGCGACGAAAGGCTCGCTTAGCAAAGGGTAACATGGTTATATTTTTCTTTCTTTGGTTTTTCGCTTAGTGAAATTCTCTATCACTCAGCAATGTGACTTTTCATTCTCCTTGAAGTTTTCTACAAGTTTCATGTAATCCTACAAAATAAAAATGCTCTCATTTTCATTTGTTAATGCTTCAAATGTTCTATATTTGTGGTAGATCTTGAATGCTTGCATATTTTACACAAAAAGTGAAAACAAAATAAGAAGGAAGATCACAGAAAAATGGATAATTATGAGTTTTTTATATTAGCAATTTTACTCAATTCTCACAATTATCATCAACTTTGTCCATCTATATTTCTCGTGCTCTTGTTTGTATTGTTCCAATTGGTTTTATAATTGGATGAGTTCTTCTGTTTTAAACTTTGTATTAGACATGTCTAACTCTTGTGAAAAACATATTTGATTGCAGAAACATTCTGATTTATCTAACACACTATTCAACCCCTTTTCTAAACTAATTTTGGTTATTTTAATAATCACATGCTTATGGTTGCATAGATGTCAAACATATATCCCTTACACCCCTACACCCCTCTATCTTATCAATAACCAACTGATGTTTGTGGTTACATAGTATCGAACATATTGGCTTAGTAATTGCACTGTAATTTGGAATGAATTGCCAATATACCTAACTATAGGGAAATTAATATGCTGCATCAATGTGTCTTGCCATATATATAGTTTATGGGGAGAAAATAACGATAATTCTGGTTGATCAATTAACTCTCTAAATGAATGTTCCCAAACCACTAATACTGTTACAAATTACATTGGTGTAGGAACACAAACTCCTCCTACAACCAAGCATTGATTATAGTTTTTCAAATACCTTCAATGTACAGACAATGCTAAAAACATATGACAAAACACATGATATATGAGATTCAATTAAACAATTCAATTAAGTAATTAGCATTTATTCTTACAATAACTACCACTTTCAAATAGACAAGGACAAATTTGTGCATCACAATCTAATTTGAGGTTGTTGTGGGGCTGAAACAAAGTCTATGGGGTCACTATGATATGTGGTATTTAAGTCGGTGGAATCATTCCATGATCTCTCGTAAGAGCTAATTACGACATTAGCTCTAGGCAATTCGTTTGGATAAAAGGATGGTCGTGAAGGGAGTATAAGGTTTTCAATTTTCCCTTCAAGCATCTCTACTACCTTAGTCATCGAAGGACGATCCATTGGTTTCAATTGAATACACCAAAATGCAACTATAAACAGTTTTTTCACAAAAATATTATCTTCCTCTGAAACATATTTCATGTCAATATCTTTCTCTTCTTTAAACTGATCATATATCCAAAATGGGAAGTAATGTTGGCTTGAATGTTCCACATGAGGATTTGTGTTCTTTCTCCTACTTGTTATTTCCATCAAAAGCATACCAAAGCTATATACATCAACCTTATAAGATACTCCTCCAATATTCTTGTAAAACAATTCTGGAGCCATATAACCTAAAGTTCCCCTTGCATTAGTCAAATGAACAATACTATCGTCTACGGGGTATAACTTTGCAAGTCCAAAATCTGAAATTTTTGGAATGAAGTTATCATCTAGAAGAATATTATGTGGCTTGATATCAAAATGCAAAATTTGTACATCACAACCTTGATGCAAATAGGAAATACCACGGGCTATTCCAAGTGATATTTTATATGTTTTCTCATAACTTAAAGGAGGACTTCCTTCTTTAGAGAAAATGTATTTGTCTAAAGAGCCATTACTCATATATTCATAAACTAGAGCACGTTTTTTTCCTTCAGCACAATATCCAATAAGACGTACCACATTGGTGTGGTGTATTCTTCCAATAGTAGCCACTTCACTTATAAACTCTTGTCCATTAGCTTTGGATTTGTTCAACATCTTTATTGCTACATTTGAGCCACTTTGAAGTCTTCCTTTATATACTGAGCCGAAACCACCTTGTCCCAATTTAACTTTGAAACCTTTGGTCATTTTCTTAATTTCTTTGTATTTGTATCTGATGGGATTTAGATTGTTGTCTAGCAAAAAAATTTCAATGTTTTCATACATTGATAAATGTCTTCGTTGCCATTTGTAGATCAATAGACCAAGGAAGAATGCAACACCAAATAGATATCTAGCCGCAAAGAATACTGATAGAATATCTCGTCCTATGAACACTGCTTCATCGAAATATTGGTGTCCAACCGGGTCATTCAATTTTTTTGTACTAAATGTTAATCTACTCAATAATCCTGTGTGAAAAATTTCAACAAAAAAATCAATAATTAAATAAAGCACGCTTTTGTGTAATATATAATTTTGTTAATAAGCATACAACTATTTTGACATAAGTTAAAAATGGGATAGTATATAAAATGCTTACCAATTATTATGCCTTTAAGATAACCTGCAAAAGACAAAAAGACTACGTTATCTCAAAAAGATACATATACAAAACATCAAACAAAACGTGTTTACATGATCTGAATAATGAATTTTCATAATATTGTGTGTTATTTAATTATGAAAAATTACTAAACTTCTCTCTTTTACAAAGAGACATTTAAGCTTTTATTTTTTTTTTATAAATCAAGAGAATATTATTAAAAAATAATAGAATGCAAAAGAAGTGTTTCTTTGGTTCACAAGAAAGCCACAACAA
Source organism: Psophocarpus tetragonolobus (assembly GCA_037954015.1). Classification (NCBI taxonomy): domain Eukaryota; kingdom Viridiplantae; phylum Streptophyta; class Magnoliopsida; order Fabales; family Fabaceae; genus Psophocarpus; species Psophocarpus tetragonolobus. The sequence goes on along the minus strand of CM075695.1, from coordinate 27,630,922 downwards.
AAAAGGTGTTAAACAATACATGATAGGTAGTTAGGTACTCTGTCCTAATACCATGATTAAAAAATAAACTATAATCTAAGGTTACAATTATCAAAAGAGGTAAAGTTTAAGTGTTAAATAGTACCATCTCTATAATTATTTATATGTTGTCAGTTATTTGTTGTTGTTTTTCTAATAATGTGTTATTTGGGGACAAGTAAATTATGTACGATAGTTAAAAAAAATAATTCAAATAGTCAATTAAATAAATTGATAGTATTTAGAAAGATATTAATGTAATTCATTTCAATAAAAAAATCACATGTTAATTTCTGACCGTTATTAAAGTAAAAAAGTTATATTATTAAGCCATTAAAAACATGAACTCGCCTTTTACTTTTTTAAATGTCTTAGGTTTCTAAGTAAAAATATAAAAAAAATGCAATAATTGTTTTTTGTTTCTAGTAAAATGATAGAGTTATTTTCTATTTTACATTCTACACTTCTGCTATATAATAAATGCATTTGTTTAAATTAACTGACAGTTACTTAGACCGGAAGGAATAAGGATCTAATATAATTAGTGTTATGTTGAATTTTGAAATGACAAATAATTTCGAATACAAATCTTCAAGAATCTGATAATTAATAATTGTCCGAAAAGATTTTCAATTTTCAAGTATGGGGAAAATTATTTATTTATATATAGAAATTAGTGGGCAATAATATTGTAAGTTTTTTTGCTAACTAAATTTTGAATTTTGGAGACAATTTATATATACTATATTAAGAAGTTGAAAAAACTCTAGTGGGGAGAACTGCCCCATACTTCCTAAGGTGGCGATAGAATAAATTAATCTAAAAGTCAAAAAGTATGGTTCAAGATAGATCAGCACCAATGAAAATAGTGTACATAAAAGTTGTCTTAAATTAAATTCATAATAATGAAATCTAGATCTCAATGTGAAAGAAAAAAACTGCGCAGCAGGAAAGAATAACGAAGATGTCATAGCAAACTTACCTCGTGCATATCCAAAAACCTTTGATGCAATCCCTACAACACCGAAAAGAAAACATTACCATTTATATTTTGTAAAAGGGAGAAAAAAATTTGGAAAGCTCTAACTTATATGAAGATCCATCACTGGGTATAATAAGTGTTCATGATTTATAAAGTTTGAGCGCAGTTATATCTCTTCTGAATGAAACAAATTTTAACCAACAAAGAGTAGATTCAAAATAGTATGCTAAAAAAACTATGTTAGCATTTTCTACTAACACTCTTTCTCAATTTATTTATAAGTAAAAATACTTAAAAATCATTCTAAGCTAACTTATTTGAAAATAAAATTATTTTTTTTAAGTAATAGGAGTTGAAGAAATTTTTTGAGGTTTATAATAGAATCAATTAACCTATACCTGTCTATGAAGTTTTTTTAGGCATGGCAACGAGGCGGGAAGGAGATGAGGTCAGGTATGATATTTAACTCATTTTTATCCTCATCCCGATACCCGACGAATATGAGATTTATGTTCTCATCCTCGTCGGGTATCAAGTATATCCATACCCATTCCATACTCGCAAAAAAAATTATAATAAAATTTTAATAGAAAATAATTTGTTCTAATAAAATGATATTAATTCAAAAATAAATACAAAATTTGTAATTTGTTAATTAAATATCAAATCTTTCTTTCTTTTAAGAAAAAAAATATTTTAGCGCGGGAAGAGGCGAGAATAGAACAGGTAAGGGTATTGGATGGATATGTATATCTCATTTCTGACTTAACAAATTGGATATTTTTCATACCCGTATCCGTACTTAGTCAAAATGAGATTTCCTGTCAACGTCGGAATGAATTTGAGAATTACCTACGGGTATAGGTTTATTTGTCCTCCTTGTTTTTTCAAGACCAATATTAATGATAATTAACTCTAATTAATAAAAGAAAAACAAGCATAATGAGAAGTCTCACCGCACTTAGTGGTGGTACGATAGACATAATGACAATAAGACCTGGGAAGACATTCAACTTGTGCTAAGCTTTCATTGAAAGTGCATTCCACACCTTTTCCACATTTATCCCTACAAACAACTTGCGACAACCAAGACAAAGAGAACCCTTCCACAAGCCCCTTGTGAATATCACCATAGGAAACGTTCCTGCTATCCGCACCCCTCAGCCTCTCACTTGCAAAAGTGGCAACCTTAAACTCACACCCAACCTTAATGTCCCCGGCAAAAAATAAACGACCAGAACCGTACGGACGCAGAACAGCATAGACTTGATGATGACACCGACCCGTGTCGACTTTCACATAGCGAGGGTCATCAGTGACGGGTTTGGAACAGTTCAAGAACCCTACCATGGGACTCCAAAAATAATCGGGCACGTACCCTAAAGTTAGAGGGTCTGTGTTGGAAGCCATGATGAAACTGAAATTCGAAAAGTGTAGGAAACTGCGGGGAATGGAGCAATCAGTGTCCTCCATAACACCTGCATCGGTTAATTGGATCTTGTAGTTGGTGTAATTGATGCCCTGAACGTGGTATTTTCCTGAAAAGAGAGTTAAGATTGTAACGTTGTTTATGCACTCTAGGTCGTACCTTTTGAGTCGAAATGGGTATGATATGTTGCTGATTTTGCCGCATGAAGATGAACAGATATGGTGCTGTTTGGCACTGCAAGGTTGTGGCTGGGATAGCAGAAATAAGATAAGAACAATGGTAAGCATTGATTGCGCATAGGGAGAGAGACAAGCTAAGACCATTATTGCCCACTATGCATGGCTAATAATTTGTTAAATACTTAACCCTTTATGGGACATACTACTACTTGGAGAGAGAAATACACAAGTATCTATCTTGTGGGAGTTACCTGCAAATATGGTTTCAGAAGAAGTTTGTGTCTTTTAAAGTAAACCATCATTTTTTCACCAAAAATTGTTATGATTTTTAGGTAAAATATGTATATTAATTTGAATTTATAACAAGTTCAATATTAAAATACAAAAGATATATAAAATTCTTTAAAATAATATGCACGTGGGTCACAGAAACCAAAAGTAGTTACTTTTTCTTATCTGTTTTCACATGATTATATCTCATAGGATCAAGATCAAGACCTTGAACCAAACACGTATTTTGACTGAGATTGCTCAAAGAGTAGACCACGTTATAGCTTTAGGAATTGAATCATTGAATGTCATTCCCTGTTAAACATTAAAGTATTACATTATTAAATGAAAAAGTTGATGACCTTTCAAAATTGTTGTCGCCTTTCCGTTTTGTTAGATCACATGTAACACATCTGGCTATGTTGTAATTTTTTTTCAATATTTAAAATATAAAAAAAAAGATTATATATTAAACGTTTTACTAACAGCCATGTTTATATACATAAAATTTTAAATATAAATCAGAAACAAAATCAAATATAGTAGAAAATGTATCTACTGAAAAATATGTTATAAAGTTAATTTTTTAAATATTATATTATAAAATGGAAGGTCTCATCATTTGCACTCTTTTTGGAAGTGAGTTGCGTCACGGGCAAACAGGGACAATAAATATATATATATATATATATATATATATATATATATATATATATATATATATATATTACTTTTTAAAAAAATTGTAATTGATAACGATAGTTGGATATATATAGTAGTAATAAAGGTAAAATTAGTTTATCTTTACCTTAACACTAGTATCCTGTTTATAGTGATATAATAGGCTTTTAACTGTTCTCACTTGATTAAAAATTAGGTAACGTGGTCATAATCTTATTTTTCTCTTAGATGATCCATATTAAGCTTAATTAATTGTTGACACTCCATCATTCCAATTAGCATGCTCTTTTAAGGTCTTTGGTCTTCGGCAAGGTTGAAGATCAAAATGTCCTAGAACCTTACATGTGCTTGATCTTGACTGCTGATAATTTGCTAGACCGAGGGCCAAAATGGGGTTCCTTATCTGATAAATGTAGTCAAAGTTCAAAATATCCTGGGACTAGTTATGCGCTTGATCTTGGCTACTGGTAATAGGGTTTCAACAGGGCCAAAGACTGAAACGTCCTGGGACCTGGGACCTGGGACCTAACATGTGTTTGACCCTAGTTACTGGTGGTAAGGTTTCGATAGGGTCGAAGATCGAAACATCTTAGGACCTGACATGTGCTTGACCTTGGTTGCTGGTAGTAGGGTTTCAGCAAGACCGAGGGCTGAAATAGGATCTTTTGGTTGATACTCGTACAAAAATCATAAGTTAGTGGAGAAATGTTTTATGATATAAATATGTCGTACACTTAATAATAATTATCTAAAAACTCATAACCACAATGATGGATTAATAATATAAATTATTTTACATTGTTATTTATCACTTTAAACTTAAATATAAAATAATTAGTTTTAAAAAATTAAACTAAGTGTTAAGATTGTTTAGGTTCTAAATTATAATCTACGTTAAAACATATTGAGAGCATTACTAAAAAAATTAAACAATAAATTATTTTGTATTTTTAAATATTATATATTTTATAAAATATTTTTTATGACTTTAAAACTTTTTTTTAAAAAAATTGACCAACTTTGAATGATAGTGTATTTTGCACTATCTTTTTTACATATAAAAAGGATAGGAGTGATAGTAACGTTTTAAATTCATTCATTTTTATTTTTTAAATTATCGGACCTGTAGAAGTTTTTTTCCTCTGTGAAGCCCTACTAAAAGGTCTCCTTATATCAGCGATCCTTTTACTCAAATGTATCACAAGTTTGAGGAGAATTAACCTTGGTTTATTTTACTCCTCTAAAGTGAGCTAAATCTTGGTTAATCTTAAATTTGGTCTAGGATATCCAATTCACTCCTATCTTCTATAAATTGACTCATCTCCTCACATTTGTCGCTTTGATCATTTAGTAAAATTCAAATTTCTTTGAGTGAGACTCCTTTCATTTGGTAGAGCTTCTCCTCTCTAGAGAAGTTTCTCATTGTAAGGACATATTTAATTAATAGATTATTAGTAAAAAGGAAATAAATGTTATCGGGAATGAAATATTTAATTATCTTAGATTAATATAGCAGTATGAGAATAACTGAATTTGTTTATAATATCAATATTAGTTAATTAATTTTGATAGAATAGTTGGAGGTGATGGGGAGTTAAATATAATAATTATATCTTAGTTTCGAAGAGTTTTGATTGAGTTTCAAAGAGTTTTTGAAAATCTGTTTAGGAGGAGATGCAAATAGCAAGTCAAAACTCACTAAACTCACCCCACTCCCTTTTCTTCTTTTTTTCCCCCCTTTTCTTTCTCCTTTCTTTTTTTCTTTCTTCTTCTTCAATTTTCTTTCTTCTTTGTCGCTTCAATTCTCTCCTTTACCGTTTTCTTCCATGCTTTGCATGGTTAGTTTTCGATTGACGGATTTCGATGCGGTCTCTTCCATAGTTCTTGTTGGTAAGTGATGGTAAGTTTGATATTGAATCAATGAACCTTCTTTCGATCATTTTCGATCCTGTCGTCCCCGTTAAAAAGGGAATTTTTTTGAAAATCTTGATTTCTAAGGTTCCTATTTAATTTGGGATTTTTGTCAAGTTCCTATGAAATTTCTTCGGGTGTATTTCTTTATTTTCTTTTGAGTTAGCTTTGAAAAGGAGAAATAGGTAAGTGAAGCTTTTTCTTGGTTTTAACTTTGAAATATTATGATTGTTAGTTGTGATTGATTTAACTTTTGAACTAATTTTGTATGTTATCTGGAATTTGTTATTATGGTAATTGATGAGTGATATTTGTTGAATTGATTATCTGTAACAAGAATTGAATTTATTAGAATGAAAATGTATCATTTGGAATTGTGGTGTAATGCATATGATTGAAATGCATAATGAGAATATATTTATTTATGTTGTTGGTTGCGAGCGGTTACAGTTGAGTAACTTAACATTGGATGATATATTTGAGGGGATACATTGATGTTAGGGACATAGTTGGGGTCAACGTAATCCAAGGTATCAGATATGGAAGAGGATATTTTTGTAATTTACATTGTAGTTCTGATACCACATATGCAAAGGGGTTCCTAAAAGACATATTCAGACGACGATTGTGTGTCACAAAGTATCAGTTAGACACTAGACATCAATTTATGGTTGTCAGATGAGTATTGCTTAGACTTAAATTGATAGTAACACAGACAACTTGGATGCTTGTTACCAATTGGAAGGGGCTTAAACCACCTCGCTGTCCAAACTCAATGTAGATATTCCAGAATATATCGAGTCTGAACATGATATAATGTGAAATGCTTGTATTTAGTGGAATATCAGTATGATTGATGATATTGTGATTTTTAAGTTTCTATATTATGAATTTTATGTATTATTATGTATTATTATGTTTACCCTTGCAATATTTGTGTATTCTGTATGACAGTGGTGATCGTGCTTTGCACAAGAGCATATACTAGTGATGGCAGTAGATATAAGAATTAGAAGGATTGACGATGGATTAGTGCCAATTGTGGAGTTACTCGTTTTGTGTTTGAAATAATTTATGTATTAGAGTATGTCTATGTATATAAGCTAGAGCTTTCAGATTTCCAAATGTATGGATTGACTGAACTAGTAGCTAAGTCCTAAGTATATACAAGATTTTCTAAGAATGACTAAGTTTGAATGACTGAAGTTATGTTATTATTTGAGTTTTGTAATAGTTAATTTTTATGGAGAATTGAGAGGCTATGTATATGTTTTAAATGAGTATGTTTTAGCATGTTTTGGTGAGAAAAATATATGAAATGTTTTATGTAAATAACATTTTATAATTTTGGTAAATAATTTGGAGTATGTTTGTATAATTTGATTGTATGAAACATGTTTAAGTAGAGAAAATTATATGATTAAATATTACTAGTATGTTAGTATTATAAATTTGAGATGCTACAAGCTTTAATTAAAAGTTTTTCTTATGTCAAACATCAAGACTCATATTTCCTAACCTCTCCATTTCTATTCTTAACCATCACATTCCTTTTCTCCAAAGTTACATATCATCAAGAAAAAATAACATAAGCATGACAAGTAAACTTGCATCAAGCTCAAGAATTACTCACTCTATTTATATCTAACTAGCAATTTTAATTTATTTTAGGTTTAATGGTTCAATCTACATATAGATGAAATCGCTTTTTGAATTCTTTTTCATTGATTTAAGTAGCTATTGTTTTTTGAGATAGGGTATCATGAGTTTCTTATAGTAGCATCTAGAAGATTACCTATCTTCAACTTGAAGGGTTTAAGTTGTATGAAGACTATGGTATAGTTTTTTTTTTTTTTTTTTTTGCGCGCAAAGTTGTTTATAAAGTTAAACTAATGTGAAAATAATAATTTACTGTTTCTATAAATATCATTGTAAAATATCAAATTATTTTACATTTCAAAATTACGACAAATTTTAACTTTATTATAATATTAAATGCAATATATAAATAATCCATTGAAAATTCTATATTATTTACAATATATAAACTTGCAATTTTATTATAGTCAATGTACATAAATTATATGAAAAGGTTGTATTTATAATTATTTTAAACAATATATAATTTCAATAGTTTATACATTTTTAATATTATTAAATTAAGAAATCCTTTTTTCTTTACAATATAAATACAAAAAATTATTTTAATATAAATAATTAACTTAATTTTCAATTTATGGGGTTGATCAGTGAAGCAAAAGTGAGGATGTCCTCCTTATATTTTGTTTTGTATACAAGATTATAACACATTTGAAAGATGAGAAATGCAACTATCTTCAAATATCAGGTGTTGGATGTCGACAATATATAATTCATACAATACTGTAGAATTCTTGGAAATGATGTTATGTTACAAAAAATAATTGCACACTCTCTTGCTAAGTAGGTCATGAAACCTTCATATATGTGTAGTCTTATTAATTTTCAACTTTTTTTAGGTTATTTTCTTTATTTCTTTGTACTTCTTAAGTTGACACTCTATGTTATTTTGCTTAGGTTTTATTTCGTAAGATTTTTTTGGTTTATAAAAAATACAAAAAGTTAAATTAGTTTTAAATTTAACATTATTTAACTTTAATATTTTTTCAATAATTAAAAATAGTCTAATTTTAATTTTAATTAATTCCTTTAGTATTTATGAACAAAAAGTAGTTCCATTTTAATCATTAATATGTGATTTTGGCATCCTAATTATTTTCTACAATTTTATTCCCCATTTTTAAAAGAAATCTTAATTTTAATATTATCCTCAATTTATATAGGTCTATTTCTTCTATTTTTATATTTAACGAATTAATTTTTTTATATGTAAATTCTTAGTTGAATATGTGTTACTTTTATATTTCAATTGAATTAAAATAATATATATATATATATATAGATATAGATATAGATATATTAAAGATTAGACAAAAATTACCAAATTTTAAAAATTAAGTTACTAAACCCTAAACCTTAAATCACAAAAAAAAAAAAAACAAGAATTACGATTTAAACTTAAAAACTATGTTTTAGTTTGTAATTAAATACATGTGTCCACTGTCCCGTGCATACTGGATTACACCCTACTAGACAAAATGCTAACGAGAAAAAGAAAAAGAAAACACACTAGAAAACAAATAGTTAAACCGCGGACAATCATTAATAAAAAGTTTAGAAATCTAATTATGTCATTAATAATTTTATGTAAAAAAAAAGTAAAAATAGGAAATATATAATAATAAGAGCAAATTATAGCCGTATACCTCTATTTTTATACGATTACATATAATAATATTATATGTACTATTTTTTTAAAAAAAATTTAAAAATATTACAATAATAATTTTATAGATTTAAAGACATTACAAGAACATTTTTCAAATCTCATACTAAACTCTTTAAAGATATGAAATTAATGTTTAAACAAGAGAAGCATACCTAATTACATTAAATTTTAAAGTGTTTTATTTGGTGTAATAACAATAAGAAAAGTAAATTACAAAAATATCCTTCAACTTTTATTAAATTATATGTAAATTTATTATTTATTATTTTTTTACACTAATATCTAAATTTAAAAATACTATACTAACTTTATGTATATTTACATAGATAAAACACTTTAATAATTACATAGATAAATAATAAAAAAAACATGATAATTACACTAAAATAGGTGTTACTGATAATAAAGTCCGAAGCTTCAGAGAAGAACCAAAATAGAAAGTGAGTCAACCGAAAACGCAAGCGCAGAACAAAATGACCATAATAGCAAAAAGTCCGTCAACGCGGAATCGCGGTTGCATTTACACGGCGCAACTGTAATCGTTCTGCTTTGCGCACACTTTCGAGATAATCTCACTCTTGAAGCTGCCAAACAATGCTCAACTTTCACAGTTTCTGTCTCCTAGTAACGGTGTCGTTTCTGGTACTGAACCCAGCGGCATGCAAGAAAGGGTGCACGGAAAAGTGTGGACGCGTGCACATCCAATTTCCGTTTCACCTGAGAAACACTAAGGTGAACCACACCAATTCCTACCCTCTCGGGTTCGATCTGGTGTGTACGGATGCAGGCGAGACCATGCTGGACCTCCCTTATGTTCCGGTTAAACTGTTCGTCAAAAAAATCGATTACAAGACGCAGCAAATCATAATCTACGACCCTCAGAGTTGTCTTGCAAGAGAACTCATAAAGCTTGGCAATTCATCTGTTTCTCCATTTCAATTTCGACAATTTGGTGCGAGCAACAATGTTTCGTTCTTCAGCTGCAACTCAATGACGTGCCCAATTGTGCAACTGGAATCTCAAGTTGACTTTGTTGATCCTATGATAGTGTCTTGCACTAAGGTCAGTGATGTGTTGTCTGTCATGTGGCTTGTGCAGGATGAGTCCGTGGTTATGGAATGGTCCAATCCTGATTGTAGTTCCTGTGCAGCACAAGGGCAAAATTGTCAATACAAGAATGGTTCCCAAAGTGAGATTGAATGTCTTTTATGCCCAACAAATAAGATTCCAACATCAATTATTCTACTCATTGCTGCAGGTATGTTTCTAAAATGTTAATTGCTAATATAATAGTAGTACATATATTTTATTAATTTGTTATATATGTTTTTTTATATAAATGTTGTTAATTTGATAGTAGTATAAATATATTACATGTCTTATTAATGTGTTACATATGTTTTTATATGTAAATATTTGTTTGAATGTTTTTGGTTTATCATAACTTGTCTAACTGAAGAAAAGTAACAGGAGGAATAGTTGGTTTGATTCTTTTGCTGCTACTCGTCAAGGGATTGTTTCTTGTGTATGAGCATTACAAAATGAAGGGGGAGGACCACGCTCGGATTGAGAAATTCTTGGAGGATTATAGGGCAATGAAGCCTACTAGATTCACTTATGCTGACATTAAGAGGATCACAAATGGGTTTAGTGAAAGTTTAGGGGAAGGAGCTCATGGAGCAGTGTTTAAAGGAATGCTTTCCAAAGAGATTCTTGTTGCTGTGAAGATACTCAATGACACGGTGGGAGATGGAAAGGATTTCATAAATGAAGTGGGAACCATGGGTAAAATTCACCATGTTAATGTTGTTCGATTGCTTGGATTCTGTGCAGATGGATTCCATCGTGCTCTTGTCTATGATTTCTTCCCAAATGGATCATTGCAGAGATTCTTGGCTCCACCGGATAACAAGGATGTTTTTCTTGGTTGGGAGAAGTTGCAACAAATTGCTCTTGGTGTTGCTAGAGGGATTGAGTATCTCCATCTTGGTTGTGATCATAGAATACTTCACTTTGACATCAATCCTCACAATGTTTTAATAGATGACCAGTTTAGTCCAAAAATAACTGATTTTGGACTTGCCAAGTTATGTCCCAAAAATCAGAGTACAGTTTCTATGACTGCAGCTAGGGGAACATTGGGATACATTGCTCCTGAAGTTTTCTCTAGGAACTTTGGTAATGTGTCTTATAAATCTGACATTTATAGTTATGGAATGTTACTCCTAGAGATGGTGGGAGGAAGAAAGAATACAAATATGTCAGCAGAGGAAAATTTCCAAGTTTTGTATCCTGAATGGATCCATAATTTGCTAGAAGGCAAAGATGTGCAAGTTACTATTGAAGAGGAGGGAGATGTTAAAATTGCAAAGAAACTTGCCATTATAGGACTTTGGTGCATTCAGTGGAACCCAATAGATCGTCCATCCATGAAAATTGTGGTTCAAATGCTTGAAGGAGATGGAGAGAAGTTAATTGCACCTCCTACTCCTTTTGATAAGACTAGTTCTTCAGGAACAAGTGCAACTGGAGCAAGACGTCAAAATTTTGAGTTGGAAATTATTCATGAAATAGAAGAGTAAATAAAGTCTTACTTTTAGGTTTTCTTCAAATGTAATAGTGTATTTTAAAGAAATTCTAACACCTAAGTTTGTTACTATTGTAAGCTTATTAATTTACTTTTTTTTTTTATAATTTCTTATATTATGCTTCATCAAGTTCTTATTTGAGTATGAGATACTCAAAATTTTAAATCAAAAGACAAATTATTATCATCAAATTTTTATCAATGAAAATAAAATATATAAATATGTTGAGTTATGTTTTTCAGGAAAACAAACAAATAATTGTGTCTGCTTGATTAAGACATGCAAGTTATGAATGCATAAAGGTTGAATATAGAGTAATCGTTCAAAGAGACTAAGGCTAATACGTATTTGCAGCAAAAGCATGTTTTTGAGGTTTGCAGCAAAAGCAACAATATTCTTTACCACGATATAGAATTAAAAATTGTTAAATAATTAGCATGTATTTGGCTACCACCACTTTCAAATCCAGCTAAGATTACTAATAAGTTTGAATATGAATATATCATCCCAGTAGAGAAGGATCAATACATGACATTAATGCAATAGTTTCTAGCACATATAAGTATGTAGCATGAATCTAACTTGCATATCTAACTTTTATCATTCGTGTGGATAAAAGGATGGTCTTGGAGGTATTATAAGGTTTTCAGTTTTTCCTTCTAGCATATCTATTACCTTATTCATCGATGGACAATCTATTATTGGTTTAAACTGAATGCACCAAAGTGATACCATAAATATTTTTTTATAGAATTTTATCTTCTTTAAAACTTTTTTCATATCAATGTCCTTCTCTCTTTCAAATTGATAATAGATCTACAACAAAAAGTAATGTTGATTTGAATATTCTGCATAAGGATTTGAATTTTTTCTCCTACTTACCATTTCCATAAAAAACATACTAAACCTATAGACATCAGTTTTGTAAGACATTCCTCCAACATTTTTGTAGAACAATTCTAGAGCTATATAACCTAAAGTTCTTCTTGCATTAGTTAGGGTAACAATGCTATTATCTATGGGATATTTTGCAAGTACAAAATTTGAAATCTTTAGATTGAAGTTATCATCTAGAAGAATGTTATGAGACTTGATATCAAAATGTAAAATTTGTACATCACAACCTTGATGTAAATATGAAATACCTCGGGCTACCCCAACTGAAATTTCATACATTTTCTCATAACTTAAAGGGAGACTTCCTTCTTTAGAAAAAATGTATTCGTCCAAAGAGCCATCAGACATGTATCCATAGACTAAAGTGCGTATTTTTCCTTCAACATAATATCCAATAAGACATACCACATTGGTGTGATGTATTCTTCCAATAGTAGTCACTCCACTTATAAACTCTTATAGCTTTGAATTTGTTCAAAATCTTTATTGCTGCATTAGGTCAGCTTCTTAGCTTTCCTTTATATATTGAGCCGAAACCTCCTCGAACCAATTTCACTTTCTTAATTTCTCTATATTCATACCTAATGGGATTTAAATTGTTGTCTAACAAAAAAATTTTAATATCTTCATACATTGACCAATGTCTTCTTTGCCACTTATAGATCAACAACCCAAATAGAAGGGCAACACCAAATTAGATATATGGTTACAATGAATGGCCATAGAGTATTTCGTCCTATGAAACCCTGTCTGGTGGATAGACTTCAAAATATAAACTTTGGATTTTGGTATATCTGAAATGTAATACAAGCATAAACAAAAATGGAATTCAAGGGATTTCGGCCAAACCGAAATCTGAATTCCCTCAAAAGAAATAAATTTAATTAAGGTCAAAAGATAAGATCAACATAATCACCAATTAGCACTACTCCCCATAAAGCAGAGAGGGACCTGCCAAATACCTGCTGGATAAAAGCAAGGCCCATCAGGTAAAAGAAGTACAACCATGGTAAAAAGTATTCACCGTCAGGTAATAACCGCATTTTTTACTATAAATACAACACAAGAGTTATGTGTCAACTACTCATTCAGGAAAAATACTTATCTCTTTCTGACCTCTCTCTATCCTTCTCTTGCTCTCTCTTCCCTTTTTTGCTCATTTATTAACTTGAGCGTCAGAGTCTTCTTTTGCAAGCTCTCCCCCTTTGTGGCCTATTCTAGAAGATATTCGGATACCTTGTCAACCCCGTTTAGTGCATCTCGACAGGTTCGTAGCGACTTGTGCTCAGGTACATTTCGGTAAGAATATTTTGGCACCCACCATGGGGCCCGAAGTAAAACTAGGGGCCCGAAGTAAAACTAGACCCCACAACCACGACTAACGAAGATATGACCATCACCAAAAGTCACGGAGTGGCACCTCACAATCAACCCCACAATGACGAAGACATATCTCAGCAACCCGAGGTCATGGATTCAAATAGCTTAACTGAAATTCTCAGATTTCTCAGAGAGGAAATCGCAGAACTTCGGCGGGAAAATGCTGAATTCCGAAATCGGAGCTTTCGGGAAGATGAAGTCAACAAGAAGAAAAAACAAGGAGAGTCTTATAAGGGAGAGTCCGCTGCCCCGTTCTGCAGTAGCCCACCTATGGAACATTCTCCAGAACACTCTCGCATCCAGCTTCCTCAACTAAATCCCCCATTAATCCCAAAAAGAGTTCCTGCTCCTTTTCAAACAATCCTATCTTTCACACCTCTTTCAGTGCACCCCTTTCCTACTCCCGTTCAAGCTATGAACCCGTATATGACCGGCATGAGTGGGACCTCTGAAGTTCAGCCACATCATCCCTTTATGGCAGAAATCATGGAAGTTCCTCTGCTAGAGAGCTGAAAACACGTCGCCTTAAAAAAATATGATGGTACTTTGAACCTCGACGCCCATCTAGTTGCATTCATGACACAAGTAGGCATGTATACAAAAGATCAAGCAGTTTTGTGTAAGATCTTCCCCATGTCACTTAAAGGCCAGGCCCTAAATTGGTTTATCCAGCTCCCCCCATACTCTATCAACAACTTTCAGACCTTGTCTATGAGATTTGGTACCCAATTTACTACATCTCGGCCACATCGGTTCACATCTACCGCCTTGGCCATAGTTCGACAGAAGAAGAATGAGCCCCTCTGAGACTTCATAGATCGGTTTGGCCAAACCTCCTTGACCATAAAAAACCTACCCCCAGATGTGGCCCTTCACACGTTCTTGGTTAATTTACAACCAGGAGAGTTTGCCACTAGCCTGATCCATTTTCCTCCCATGGACATGTATGACCTCTGACGAAGAGCCACCCCCTTTATCGAAGTAGAAGAACTCATGACTTTCCAGCAAAAGACTCAGGCGGAGGCACCTCTCGGCTCTCGAGAAGACAAAGTAAGAAGTGACCCCATCCGCTAAAAAGATCAGTATTCAGACAGATCACCCATAGGACCACGATACACCCAGTACACTCCACTTAACACCAGCAGGACTTGAATCCTTGAACAAGCCTTAGCTGTCGAGTTATTAACCATGCCAAAGAAGGCACATATGCCCAGAGGAGCTGACCTTACTAAACATTGCAGATACCATAAGAACAAAGGATATTCCACCGAAGAGTGCACGACCCTCCGAGATAAGATAGAAGACTTAATCAAGCAAGGACACTTGAAAACATTCGTCCACAAGACCCATAGTCAACCACCACAAATTTGGCCAAGACGTACCTAAAGAAATTATCCTCAGCACGATGCCCGTAATAATTACCGACTTCGCTCTGAGAGACGCCAAAGTTGGTCACAAGATCGCTAAGAGAATAGTCATATTAAAGATAAAAAGATCATCAACACAATTGCTGGTGGATTCACAGGAGGAGGACATACCTCTTCGGCTAGAAAGCGGCACACCCGAATTGCCAGATCCATCAATTCGGTTGCCCCGTACGCACGACAGCGAATGCCAAACATCACCTTCACCGATGCGGATTTTCAGGCCGTTGACCCCGAACAGGATGACCCCATAGTCATCAGCATAGAAATCGCTAACTGCATTGTACGCAAGACGCTGGTAGATCAGGGGAGCTCGACAGACATGTTATATTGGTGAACTTTTAAAGAATTGGGTTTGTCCGAAGACCAACTGCTCCCATACAACGAACCCCTTATAAGATTCTCGGGGGAATGCGTACCTACCAGAGGATGCATTGAGTTGTACACCAAATTCGGCAATGATCGACAATCTCATAGCATCCGAATTAGGTACATAGTCATTCATGCCACCACTTCATATAACATTCTATTGGGTAGACCTTCCCTTAACAAATTAGAGGCCATCGTCTCCACTCCTCACTTGGCCATGAAATTCCCTTTTGAAAAAGACAACATTGTTACTATCCATACGGATTAGTGAACAGTCAGAGAATGTTACCTGGCTAGTCTACGGTTTCAAACATATCAGAAGCCGCTTACCTTCCATAATGTCAACAAAAACCCATAAACTCCAGCAGATTCTCAGCTGGATTTGGATCCTCGGGAAGAAGACACCGAAAAGGCCGGACCAACTGAGCAAGTAGAACCTTTTCAGTTAGGTCCAAAGCCAGAACAAGTGACATACATAGGCTCTTCGGCCTCTAAAGAAGAAAGAAATCAAATCATCTAAGTTGTCAGAGCCAATGCCGATTTGTTTGCATGGTCAGCCTCAGATATGTTTGGCATTGGTCCTGAGTTCTTTTGCCATCGCCTTAGCATGTGTACTGGAGCTTGGCTTGTAACTAAAAAAAGACAAAAAATGGGAGAAGAGTGAGCCAAGGCAGCTAAGGAGGAAGTCATAAAACTCCTTTCAGCCAACTTTATTTGAGAAGTCCGATATACCATGTGGTTAGCAAACGTCGCCATGGTACACAAACAGAATGACAAATGGCAAATGTGCACCGACTACACAGATTTAAATAAGGCCTGCCCAAAGGATGCCTATCCCTTACCCAACATCAACAAGTTGGTAGACAGTACAACAGGACATCGTTTGTTAAGCTTTTTGGATGCATATTCTGGCTACAACCAAATTCGCATGAATCCCGATGATGAAGCTAAAACTGCATTCATCATAGAGTCAGTCAACTACTGTTACAAGGTGATGCCCTTTGACCTTAAGAATGCAGGCGCCACCTACTAGCGACTAATGGATCAAATCTTCCATCAACAAATAGGAAAAAATTTGGAAGTCTATGTCGATGATATGGTTGTCAAGTCTGAAAAACCAAATCAGCACACTCATGACCTACGAGACATTTTCTCCACTATTCGCTGACATTCAATGAGGCTCAATCCAGAAAAGTGTGTCTTCGGTGTAAAGGGTGGCAAATTTCTTGGTTTCATGTTAACCAACAGAGGCGTAGAAGCAAATCTAGATAAAGGTCAGACTATTCTCAATATGCGAAGCCCAAAAACACTCAAGGAAGTGCACAGGCTAATGGGTAGCTTAGCTTCTTTAGCTCGCTTCCTCCCATGCATAACCGAAAAAGTGAGACCAATATTTGCACTTTTCAAGAAAAAAAAAAAGCTTCGCATGGACCAAAGAATGTGAACATGCCTTTACCATATTGAAGACATCCATCCCGTCCAGTCTTGACAAGCCAGATCCTTCGAAGCCACTAGTCATATACCTTTTCATCTCTAACGAAGCTATTACCACAGTTGCAGCACAAAACAACCGTGAAGGTCAGCAACCGAACTACTATGTAAACCAAATGTTGCATGACGCTAAAACAAGGTACCAATTGGTAGAAAAAGCAGCTCTGGCTGTTGTTAACTAGACATGACGACTTCGACTTTACTTCCAGAGCCACATTATCATTGTTAGGACAGATTGTCCCATCACCAAAGTCTTGAGGAAACCCGAATTGGCAGGAAGAATGGTTTCTTGGTCCGTTGAATTGTCTGAGTTTGACATACGATACAAACCAATAGGCCTTATCAAAGCACAATGTCTGGCAGATTTTTTAAATGAATTACTTCCAACCCCTCCAACACAGATCCCTGTTTGGACGTTGCATGTAGATGGGTCTTCCAATAAAGGAGGTAGTGGTGCCGACATTATATTAGAATGACCCAACCAGATCATCATTGAACAATCCTTGATATTCGACTTCAAGGTCTCAAAAAATCAGGCCGAATATGAAGCACTACTGGTCGGACTTAAACTCGCAACAAACATGGGGGCACCTAGAGTTAAATGCCTAACAGATTCCAAAATCGTGGCCGAGCAAGTCAACGACTCCTTTCAGGTAAACAATGAAAACTTGCTCCAATACTATCATGCCTTTGTACAAGCAAGAACCAACTTCGACGAAGTAAAAGTTATCCATATCTCTAGAGAGCATAACTCGCGGGCTGATCAACTAGCCAAACTCACCAGCACTCGTAAGCCCGGACAACTACAAAGCTTTTTACAAAAGAATTGTCTCTCCCCAACATCAAAGTATGTTCTGTCTCTTCAATTGACACAGATTGATGTTCTGAAATCATCAACTTTTTACAGCATGGCACAACCGCCGGAAGACTCAGCCAAAGCTAAACAATTAAGAACCAAAGCTTCCAGGTTCATTCTGATTTTGGATGAACTCTACAGACGAAGCTTTTCGGCCCCGCTCTTAAAATGCCTCAACAACAATGAACCCGAGTAATTGACCTGAGTGGGTCATTTTTTAAAAATAATTACATAAATGGGTCTGTTTTTTAAAAAATTATCAGTGAATCTATTTTATAGTTTGACTTGGTCAAATTGTAATTTGCAATTGTAATGTTTAGTGTCAGGTCATTTGTGTACTTAAGTAATGTCCAACGTGACATAAAATTTAGAATAGGTGCATTAAAACCGTAACTACGAGTTGTAGTTTGACCAGTATATGCATAAAACCGCGACTCTGAGTTGCGTTTTGACTGGCCTTTGACCAATGCCTTTTCTTTATCCAGTGTTCGCTGACAATGCAGATTTGCATTACATTAAAAATGCAACTATCCTAAAAACAAAATTCATCAGCTTTAGAAATCGTGAGGGTTCAAGTCCCTCTATCCCTATAGGGTTTATTTAACTTTCTAATTACTTTTCCTATATCCTCTCTATAAGTTAGTTAAGTCGCTATTTATGTGTTTTATTCAGTTTTTTCTTTGACAACTAAATTGGGGGGTCACAATGACCAGGCTTAGGCGATTATTTACCAAAAGCACAGGTCTCCGCAAAGTTATAAGACCTTTTGATTCTCCGGTACTAAAAAGTCTCATTCGACAGTTGTTACTGTCCTTCCCTTGAGACTGCTGCCTTTAAGACAACATTCTTAGGAGAGTTCTTGATAGAGCCTGTCCTAATGCCTTGATTTTGCAATTGAAATTCGCTCAGAGGAAGTTTATTTGTAGCAAGTGTAACGTAAGCGCTTACAGCCAAGTTAGGAATTCTCATATGCGTGATTAACAATACAAAACAATTACTACTATTGAAACTAATTTACAAATTTTTTTTCGTCTTTTTTTTAGAGAAAGTTGTCTCGCACTCCTAAGTATTCTCTACTTACCCATCTATGTTGGTTTCGAGTACAAGTACCTGTTTGTTGAAGGTCATTCGAGTTTTTCCTGGGAGTATGACATGAATTACTTCAGCGAGATGAAAAAAAATCAATAAAAAAAATAGGACAAAATATTTTTCAATACAATATAAGAATCTATATTTAATGAACTTAAAAGTTCCCTCATAATTCTCATAATAGAAAAAAAACATTAAAATGAGATTCAATTGCAGTTTGAGCATTTTAATTTTTTCTTGGCTAGAAAGGAAAAAGCTTGAGTTGATTAGGTTTATAAATTTGTTCCCAAGCATGCTAGTTGTAAGTAGGGAATGGATAAGGGAAACCCAAAGACAAAAGGAAAAATAAACCTGTAAATGTAAATGTAAAACCTCATTGGAATTAAATATTGATTTTAGGGTGAAGATTTCTCAACCACCTTGTATGTGAAAGCCAACTTATAAGAAGCTTTTTTAGTTGATGTTTATTGCTGCTCCAACCTCCAATTTGCACTCTCAGCAACCGCCTTTGCACATTCGCTAACCTCTATATATAAAGTGTGTGTACACGTCACACCTTTATGGAAACTTTACACACTTACACTATTAGTGTTATGTTATGTTTATGGACACTCATACTGCACTCTCCTAACTTCCTAACTGCCCTTTCAATTTCTTGAACATATCTCTCACACTCAAACCTACTTTCCCTTTTTCTTTCTCTTTGTTTGAAGCCATTAGTCAAGGATTACTCAACAAACTTGTTTAAAATTCAGGTATGTTGCATGCATCTAGTCAAAACGCAAGTGGCAATTGCGTTTTTAATGTAATAGAAATTTGTACTGTTAGCGATCACTGGACAAAGAAAAGACACTAGTCAAAGACCAGTTAAAATGTAACTAAGATTGTGATTTTATGCATATACTAATCAAACTACAACTCTTAGTTTGCGATTTTAATGCATCTATTCTAAGTTTTGTGTCAAGTTAGACGTCACGTAAACACACAATTGACATGACACTAAAACTTCACTTAGGAATTATAATTTGATCAAGTCAAACTACATAACAAACTCATTCTGATAATTATTTTTTAAAATAAATTTATTTAAGTAATTATTTTTTAAAAAGACCAAATTAAATCAATTGGGTGGGGCAATGTGTTGGGTTGTACTGCAAATTTGGGGTTACATTAAACGTAGAAATTGCATAACTCATTATTCAATCTATATACGAACAAGTCTTAATTGGGGTTGGTTTATATATATATATATATATGACCCAAACACATTTTTAGTATCTAATATGAACTGAGTTGAATTTAGTCAGGTTATGAGAACCGTGAATATTCTTATGAAATTATAAATCGTACGGGATATAGTGTTCTGTCCAATACAGGGATTTTTTACTTGAATGTTTGGCCACGAACACAAGTTTTTTATTGTTAATTTCCACGGGAAACCCAATACAGCTTTTTCATAGCAAGAAGGATAAATAATGATAAATCAAGAGATTAGTTGACCTAATCTCAATTATTATTGAAAGGTAAGTTCAAGGTCGTATTATCTAATTTTTGACTAGTTAGGTAATGCTTAACAAGTAAAAGTTCATTCTATCCTTATAAATAGATATCGGATATCGAGGTAAATCAACCATAATTTAATATACGATGTGCATTGCTAAGTCCAATTTGAGTGTCAGAGTCTATTTTGCAGGTACACTTTTCTTTGATAAAGACATCAATGCTCAATAACCTCAAAGATCTCAAGGTATTTGTGACCATAGAGGAATCCAGGTACAGAGATAATTAGCATTTTAGTTGTATAATATAAAATAAATATTTATTTTATAATTATAATAAATGATATATTTAAATATATAAATTATATTATCATTAAAATATGTTATATATAAATGGATATTTTGAATAAAAATTATATTTTAGATTTATGATAGAAAATTATATCATGAAATATTGCCATTTTTAACTATTAATTGTTTACTTGTTATTAAAATATGAGTTTAATACTTATATTGTCATTGTAAAAGAGTTTTAGGGTTAATCACAACCCTTAGTACATAATTTTAAAGTATTCATTGTGAAAGTAAACAAATTTACTCTATATATATATATAAAGTTGTAATTAATTATGAGTGTAAAATTTTTTACCTTCAGAATGTATAAGTGTTTTTCCCTAAAAAATATAAGATAACATATAAAATGTATCAATATATGTTTCAACTGAAAAGAAAAGAATAATATAAAAAAATATATTAGATAATTTAACAAATACTTGCAAAGTTAAGTATCAGTCTATTAAAATTGTTTTATACTATTCATGCATAACTATTAAACTTTCATATGCATCTACTATGATATGCATCTACTATATTTATTTATATTTTTATTATAGTTTAACTCTTATACACTAACTTAGTAAAAAAGTTTTACACTAATAATTAATCATAACTTTTTATTTAAATGTATTTAAAATCATTAATAAGGAGAATCAACAAACTTAAATGTTTTTTCTTTTTTATGCAAGGCAGAAAACTTAAGTAACCAATAGTGTTTAGTCTTCAATTTCATGAATAACTTCCAACTCTAAGTTCAGACGTCTTGTTGGAACGACGACATTTGCTCTAGAAGAATGGGATATGTCGAAAGGCGTTGGAGGTGCAATTAACTCGTTTTCATCTCCTTCAAGCATTTGTACCACAGTTTTCATAGATGGACGGTCCACAGGATTCCATTGAATGCACCAAAGTCCTACAATGGCAAGTTTCTTTGCAATTTTAGTATGTACTTCATCCTCAATACTAATATGTACATCTCTGTCTTCAAGCAAATTATGAACCCATTCAGGGTATAGAACTTGGAAACTTTCATCATTTGACACATTCATATTCTTTCTTCCTCCAATCATCTCCAATAATAACATTCCGTAGCTGTAAATATCAGACTTATAAGACACATTACCAAAGTTTCTTGAGGAAACTTCAGGGGCAATATAGCCCAAACTGCCCCTAGCTGCAGTCATTGATATTGTGCTTTGATTTTTAGGACATAACTTGGCAAGTCCAAAATCAGTTATTTATGGGATGAAGTTGTCATCTAGTAAAACATTGTGAGGATTGATATCAAAGTGAAGTATTCTATGATCACAACCAATGTGGAGATACTCAATTCCTCTAGCAATACCAAGAGCAATTTGTTGCAAATTCTCCCACCAAGGAAAACATCCTTGTTATCTGGTGGAGCAAAGAATTTTTTAAGAGAGCCATTTGGAAAGAAATCGTAGACAAGAGCACGATGAAACCCATCTGCACAAAATCCAAGTAGACGAACTACGTTAACATGATGAATTTTTCCAATGATTTCCACTTCATTTATGAAATCGTTTCCATCTCTAACTGTGTCATTAAGTATCTTCAAAGCTACCAGAATTTCTGGAGAAAGCATTCCTTTAAATACTGTCCCATGAGCTCCTTCTCCTAAACTTTCACTTAATCCATTTGTGATTCTCTTAATGTCAGCATAAGTGAATCTAGTAGGTTTCATTGCCCTGTAGTCCTCCAAGAATTGTTCTATCCGAGCAAGGTCTTCTCCTCTTGTCTCATAATAGCGATACACGCGAACCAACGCAATGACCAATAACAGCAAAAACATCAAACCAGTTATTACCCCTGCCCATGAGATTCTTCTTTTGTTAGATAAAATACAAAAGAAAGATATTGAAATGCTGAGATGCATACTAATGATAACCCAAACTGGAATAAAATTGTGAGCTAATGTAGCAGCTAGAACTCTATAAAAGCACAATATAAAGTGTAAATTGTAGGTAGCATGGGTGAGTCCATGTGGGGGGTTTTGCAATTTTTTTTTTTTTAAAGAAACATAATTAGAAGGACAATTTGAGTCGTAGTCTACAAAATTTGTAGACTTCATATGCTAAGTTAACAGGTTTACGGATTTGATTCGTAATTAAACATTCTATGGTGTATCTGTTGGAAATAATAGTGGATTGTTATTAATCAATTATATTTTATCATTATCTGGCAATTTAAGATATGGTGATAATCATATCTTATAATATCTTTATGATTATTTGAATGGGATTATAGTAAGATTGATTCTGTGATGGGTTGAGTCAATCATAAAAAGTCCATTTGAGGGGTCTCTGCCTACCTGGGGGATTATAAATTTGCCATCCCATTAAGCAAACAACAACAACAATACACATTCTCTAAAATAATCCCCTAGAAAGTAGGTAGTAAAATGCTCAAGAGTTCTTATTGAACTCATACCTCTACAATAATCATTCCTAGGGTTTTTTTGTTCTTGAAAATCAAGAACTTCAATTCAATATATTTGAGGTACACAAATTCTCTTTCCTTTATCCTTTTATATTTAATTCTCTATACATACTATAATCTTGTATCTACTGATTTAAGGTTTCCTTTTATTTCCATCAATTGGTATCAGAGCCTGGTTAGATACATATTATGGTTGTTTTCTATTAGAGAATTATGGTTGTTTTCTATTAGAAAATTAAATTTGAATTGAAGATTTTTTGTGTTATTAGTGAAATTTTATAATATAGTTCACTATTAGTTTTTTCACAAAAAAAAAATGAGGGTTTACGCTACTTGTTATTGTTAAAATAACATGTTAAAGTTTCATTCCCTTACTCTTACATGGGTAAATTATATATTGAAACTTTTTTTTAAGTGCTACCCCTTTAAAACCTAGTTTTCTTTTAAATAATTATGGGGTAAATTGTTTTTAAAATTACTTAATGGTTTTCCTTTTGTTATGTTTGACCAATATGAGTCATTTGTGTGGGCAACATAATATATTTGTGTTAACTTTTACTTTGGAAAGTATTAATGGGGTTGCATGGACTCATTTTTATACCCATATTTTTGTGATTTGGTCAAGGGAGAACTTTGTCATTTTTATACGATCATGTATGATGATTCGTGTGTTAAATTCATTCTCAGAAGCATTGAATGTAGTTGCTAATTTTTTATATTCTTATTTTTTCAAAAATACCATATTTATTTAATATTTTTATATTATTGGTATTTTTGAGTATAAAAAAAATTGATTAATTCAAGATTAAATTAAATTTTTTTACTATTATAATCTTGAATTTTTTACCTATTTTTATTGTGATAATTCTTTACAGTATTTGTATTCTCCAATTATACTGTACTCTCTCTAATATTGAATTATCATTTATAAATTCATTTTAGGTTATTTTATTAATTATGCACAATCTTAATTGTCTTTCTCTTATGAGCATAATTTTCTTTATTAATTTGCATTATTATTACTTGTCTATCATAGGTATAATAATGTGAATTTTGTATGTTGGTCATATAATATATATGATTAAAATTATGCAAATTTATTGGACAATATGCATAATTTCTTTTTTTATTTACATAATTATAATTTCACTATTTTGGATGCATTTATGTGAATTTTGTGATATAATTATTATTTTTATTGCATTGATGATAACTATACTCTATCGGTGTATTGTTATTAATGTAATTTGGTGTTATACAATGTATTTTTCTTGGCTTATGTTAATGATTTTTTAATACCCTATCGGTATTAGGATTTTATTGATATAAGTTATAGTGCATTGTAATTTTCTTAGGGATTCTCTTTTAACTAAACTTTTAGAATTACATAATGTTTCCCTATTTTTGTACTGTTCAGTTTATTTCCCTCATTTGATCATGTTTAGTTATATTTATATGGAACCAAAATTTACACTCTCATTTTCTTTTTGTTTCATAATGACTTATAACTTTTAATTGGACATTTTTCCTTCAAAACAAAAAAAAATGTTGCATTTTTGTGGTGCAAATTTTCTCTCTCTCTCTCTCTATATATTGATAAAGAAATAATTGAATTTTATTTAGCCCTCTGGGTATTCTTTTGTTATGTCAACTTATTTTTTCTTTATCAAGTGGAAGGATTTTGTATATTAGAATTTTAATTAATATCTTATAAAATAAATTGTCGTGATATAAAATTTTTACCTTAAATGTCCAATTAATCATACATGTGCAAAAACAAATGTTCTTCATAAAATTATTTTTTCTTATTACATTATTTGTGATCACATTGTTGGGATCTATATTAAGGATTTTATATTGGTCTCTTGTAAAATATTTTCTTGTATAACAAACTCTCTATTGATTTGCAATATTAGTATGCAATTCTTGTAAGGACAATATAGGAATCCCAAATTTTAAGAGATTAATTTCTCCATACCATATTTTATAATATTGTTAATGGTATTCTTGTAAAAGCTAGAGGCTTTATTTTGGGATATATAAATAAACCTATGTCCATTATAAATTGTAATGAGAGTTAGAGACTATTTATTATTATATCCTTAATATATGCAAGAATAGGTCCAATTCTTCTGCTGCGTATAATCATGTTTTATTCTCAAGTGTGTGTAAATATTGTTTATTGTAGCACTTGATTTTTGTTTATGATTACTTGAGAACTTGCTTATGATCTCATATTCTACGTAAAATTATCAAGTGATCTATTTTCTCACTCATGTAATTATTTTTTCAAGATCCTCATAGGGGTCAATATTTTTGTAAAGATTGATTAATATGTGGTTAATTATGAAACCATTTGTGAGAATTATTTATTCTTATGGATGAATTTGTAGGTTTCATATTCTTGTTATTTTAACCACTTCTCTCATTAATCATTTGTTATTCTACTACTTTCTAATTCCTTAAGTAGAATAATAGTGAATTTTAATTCACTTTTATTATTATCTTATAAAGTCATCATCCCACTATCACTAGAACTTTTAATACTAGTGTACCCTAATGATAATCCTAATATTTTTTTGGTATATTAAGGATTAGTGGGAGTATATATAATCTTGTATTATCTCTCAAAACTTATATATTTTTTATTGTCATATAATCGTGTGCACATTTAATTATGATATAACATATTCTATAGGACTTCTCTATTTATTTTTGTCCTATTTTTATTGAGATACATAAAATCCATTGTATCTTTGTAGACATCTTTAACTGATGTTAAGGTCATTCTGTTGGGTACTGCACATTAATCCTTTTGGCATACAATTATGCATTGTGCATCTCTTTTACCCAAATTTCATATTTTAATTGATCAAAATTTTAGAAGTATATAATTTTGTATCATGTCTCGAGACTTATCTATCTCTATTGTCATAATTTCTTGTGCATATTTAATTATGTTATGACATACTTTATAGGACTTGACTATTTATTTTTGTCATATTTTAATTGATATACATAATTCATTGTATCTTAATAGACATCTTTAATGGATGTTAAGAGCATTTTGTTGGGCATTGCATATTAATTCTTTTGGTATGCAATTAAGTATTGTGCATTTCTTTACCCAAAATTTCAAATTTTGTTTGGTCAAAATTCTATAAGTATATTGTAGATGCAATACTCCTATCGAATATGATTTTCTACTTTGTAAAAAAGTGCTTATTATGATAGTACTTCTATTGAGTACAATTTTGCACTATTAAAGTACTTATGAGTTTTTTTATTTGGACCAATTATCTAAGTGTTTGCTCAATTGACATTTTGTAGCCACAATAATCTGAGTGCCATTTTATATAAACTAGGTGTCTATGTGGTTTTAGTAGGGAATTTATGGATTTCCTACTTATCTTTGGATTCTTACATAGTCACTCATTTTTAAAACTCAGATTAGTTAAATGTCAGATATTATAGAGCATTTATGTAGCCCATATGTAATTACATATGTTATTGGGCTATGATGAATAATTTTTCGGTCTCAAGTAAAAAAAAATTATATTAATTAAACACTTTTTTATTCACTGATCAAATACTTAACTTTGGAGTTTTATAACTCATATGGTTTGGTTAAGTTTGGATGTCTTAGATCAGTGCGAGTCTAAAACTCTGTTATGAGATATGTGTGAAGTAATATCATTTTAGTAACATATCTCTTAGCATTTTTGGATGCTTGAGACCATGTAGTATCATTTTATTGAACTACATTATTCTATATACTTTATGAGAAATATTTGTTAATGTGCATGATATATATCCCTATCGGATATTATTTTGTAGCTCAAATTTCTCATTGTCTAATATAAGATTTGTCTATAATTGTCATTCTAGCTTAATGATTTATCTTTGTATTATTGATTAATACCATCCAAGTGGGGGAATGTTGGAAATAATAGTGGATTGTTATTAATCAATTATATTTTATCATTATCTGGCAATTTAAGATATGGTGATAATCATATCTTATAATATCTTTATGATTATTTGAATGAGATTATAGTAAGATTGACTCTGTGATGAGTTGAGTCAATCATAAAAAGCCCATTTGAGGGGTCTTTGCCTACCTGGGGGATTATAAATTTGCCATCTCATTAAGCAAACAACAACAATACACATTCTCTAAAATAATCCCTTAGAAAGTAGGTAGTAAAATCCTCAAGAGTTCTTATTGAACTCATATCTCTACAATAATCATTCGTAGGGTTTTTTTGTTCTTGAAAATCAAGAACTTCAATTCAATATATTTGAGGTACACAAATTCTCTTTCCTCTATCCTTTTATATTTAATTCTCCATACATATTATAATCTTGTATCTACTTATTTAAGGTTTTCTTTTATTTCGAATAACCTTATAATAGAAACTAATTGCAGCCTCAGCATGTGTTTGAAGTCTCTGCAAAATGTTAAAAGGCAATTAGTCACTGACAGCTGGTGTTTGTACCAGTAACAAGAAGTCAAGTCAACTTTACATTTTCTACGGATTTTCGTCAGCTAGCTTGTGCTGGAGGATACTCTTTAATTAACTTAACTAATAACATTAAATTTATTACAATTTATGCTTTTTTTTTTTTCAAAACGAAAATGTTAACAAGTAAGGACACCGATTCAGAAGTTATAATGGAAAAATTATTTTATTGGTATGCATAAAATTATGCTTACCTGCTACACCCTTAAAAATTTTGAAACTCACATCAATATTCTTCACTTAACTATTTTTCACTCAGTCAATTAATGTGTATACGTTATTTTTTTCACCCTCAAAGGAGAGAAAGTGAGTTTATCTGTTAATCTGTCGCATTCATGGTAAAGTAATTAATAGTATATTGCTACAAAAATAATTTTTCACTTAGTTTGTCACGTGTAATTTTTTGTTTGTCTTATTATTTTTTTTTAGTTTCTTTATTTTTACCATAAAAATGTGTTGATTTCTTGTGAAATTAAGCATAAAAGAGGAAGTGACCTCTTGATTCTATGTCGAAGGAGTCTCATATATTATTAGCTCTACCATGTTTCTATAAAATTTTTTCTAACAAATATTTACTCGATTCCTTTTTCATATTATTTTTGTTGAAAATTTAGTAGTAACTTAAATTTTGGTACTAGTTGTGTGGTGATTTTACTTGAGCTTGAGAGTGATTTTTGGTTGAATATTTTAGGTCTTAAACTTGTACAAACAAGCTGTCCAAAAAGACCTTTCTAACTCTCTTGGTGCTTCAGTTTAATTCACATAAATTTTTAGTCCATTTTTAAGTTGCTTGAGTTTCTTGAATTGCATTTTTTAATCAAATTTTGGTGGCTAGTTTCTCACATTTATTTCAAGCGTTTATTCTTCTTAAACTCATCATCAAAATTCATTTAAATATCAATTGATAGGCGCAACAAAACTTTTAAAAAGAAGGCAAATAAATAAAAGAAAAGAAGTAAAAACAAAAGTATTTGATAAAAGTGTTAAAAAAAGAAAAAGAAAAAAAAAATTAGTACACATCAAAGTTGTGAAAATTGAAAAAGGAGTAATTAAATTGATTGAAACTTGTTTGAATTTGAGTGTAGTTGTCATGGCCAAGTTGATTTAATTGTGCATATTCTTGAAACTTGAATCATTTTCTTGCTTTTTTAGTCCTTTCATTCTAGTGCGCATCTTTTATGTGCCAACTTTCTTTTAGCCTTTTTAGTGCTTGTCTCATTTTTATACTCTTTGAGTTTGTCATAATAAATCTTTTATTTGGAAGTTTAGTTCTCCTTCATTTTGTACTTTATTTGCTTTAATGTCTTTTCTTTTATTTTCTTTGCCCTTGTATTGCACCACTTTCTTGTGTGTACACTAGACAGTGCTTTGGGTGTTGATCGAAAGACTTTAAGAACCTACTTTTGGAGGAGAAACTTACCCAATAAGAGAAGTGAGAAGAATACACTCGGAGTGTCAAACACTTGGAAGGAAGAGGAGCTTCAAGTTTCTTCTATCTTCTTGTTAATTCTTTGTATTCATAGCCTTTTGTTTGGAAGTGTTGGATACTCATAAGGGTCACCTCTTTTTTGTATAATGATTTTGTAGTTGTGTTTTGGTGTGAGGGGAGAAATTGATACCCAACTTTCACATTTTAAGTTTGGAAGTTATAGATGAAATTGAAGAGTAAACAATATCAGTCACTTTTTAAGTTCTTTGCCTATACATTTAATTTTTTTAAGATTTATTAGCTTTTTAATAAGAATTCGAATTTCTTGTAGTCACTTTGTAACTGTAAGAATATGCAAATAATCTAATGGTTAAAATTTTTAATATTTTATATTTATTATAAAATTTATTGTTATAGTTAAGATTGTATGCCATCACCTCAAGTGACTACAATGGATCCATTCCTTTAATAGTATAGGTTTACATGTGTATTTTTTAAATAATTATCAAATTACAATTCAACATATACGATGATAAGTTAAGTTTATTGACTTCTACAATAATTACATGAAAAGTTGCATTTCAGTTAAGCATTAAAAGTGTTCTATACTGTGTGTGTAATTTTGATTTCAAGTCGCAACTTGTTAAATTGTTTAACTTAATAAAAATATAAGGAAATATATTAGATATATAGAGAGTTTAATGGTTAGGCCCTAATAGTATAAAAAACAATTTTAACGACGAATTGATATATGACATTTTAGGTATTTGTCGTATTATCTATTATATATTTTTGTATTATACTTTTAGTTTTGGTTAAAACAGACACACCTGACACATTTTATATATTATCTTATATTTTAATATCAAGTAAATAATTAATAGTTAAAAATAGCAACATATCATAATACAATTTTTTAATCATAAATCTAAAATACAATTTACATTTAAAAGTATTCATTTATATATAAATATTTAATGATAATATAATTTATATATTTAAATATATTTATTATAATTTATAAATTAAATATTTATTTGATAGATACAAATTAAAATGCTAATTATCTATAATTTCATACAGATATTCACCTGTCTCATAATTCATGACCTCAATCTCATGACAATTCATATTAGATTCTAAGAATGTGTTTCGGTCAAATATAAACCAAATGCCAAGTTACTGTGGATGGATTGGCTAACAATTTCTCCTTGTAATAAGCATGACAATAGGGTGGGACAAGGACGATGATAATATTCTCTTCCTAATTTCTGTTTTCAAAAATCATCTCCATACTCATTTCATACCCGTTTTATGTCCCTATTCTTGTCTTGTTGGGTATCAAGTCTATGCGTACCTGTGTCATATCTGCAAAAAAAAATTAATAAAAAAACAAATTTGTTTGAATATAATGATATTAATTTAAAAGTTATCTAATAAATGCAAAGTTTGTAATTTGTTAATCAAATGTGAAATATTTATTTTATTTTAAAAAAATGAATATATTAGTCATTAAAATAAGTGTGGGGTAAGGTGGGTACGAACGGGGCAGGTACAAGGATGAATTGGCATGTATATTTTCATCTCAACTTAACAAATCAGGTATTTCCCATACTGTGTCTGATCAACTTGAGGATTCTCCATCAACTTCAGACAGGTTCATGGATTACTCACAGAATGGTTTTATTTGTCATCCTAACATGTAATATAACTCTAACTCTATAGTATAACCCAACACATTGACATAAAAATAACAACCATATAATAATGAGTTAATTACACATGCATCCCTTATATTTTTAAATATTATTTTTGCTCTGAGAAAATATTAATGTAAGATTTGAGAAGAGATTAATGTATGATTTTTAAATATACAAAAAGTACAATTATAATGAATAAATAAAAATATAAATGTTATGGATAATATAAAAAAATAAAAGGGTGCATATGTAGTTTCAAGGGGGCCAGCTATAATTTAACTCTAATAATAATATACAAACTGAAATTTAAAAATGTTCCTTTACGGAAAAAATCACCCAACCACTCATTCACTCTATCACGATGACCAAACGCTATCGTAATTCTTGTGGAACTGTATTCAATTCTCTTTTGTATTAGTTTTTGACTTTTGACTTATTCGTTGGATGTTTACAGTATTGTTAGAAGGTTAAACATTTGTAATAATATTTGATTGTTGAACTTATAACATAAAATATTGAAAAAAAACTTTTTAAAATTTTAAAAAATTAAATATCATATAACTCACTTGATATTTAAATTTAGAGTTTAATTGATATATATTATTAATATAAAAAAATTTTATACTAATATTTAATTATAATTTTTTATTTTATTTATGTGATTTTTAAAATAATAATAAATAAAATCAATTAATATAAAGTAAAAATTTTAATTATCAACTAATATAAAGATAGGATTATAATTAAAATGTAAGTAACTTAACAAAACTAGACCTACCCAATCAAGAGTATAATTTTATTCAATATCTTTTTAAGAATTCACATCACGATTCTCGAAACTTTTCCTGCCCCACCCGACAATCGTATAACACAAACACAGGTTTGATCTTATCATCTCAAATATTTTAAGTTGAATAGTCAACTTAGTGAAGTGGAAAATTTCAAGCAGTGGACCCATCTAAAGCTGAAGCTTAAAGAATTATTTAACTAGTATGATTAATATTTCCACCAAAAGAAGCAGAACAAACAAACAATTAATGAATTTCTTACCTTCACCAACAGAGGTGGCCATCGTTCTTATGGTGTTCCAGCAAACTTGCAGTGCCAAGCATCACCAAATTCAAATATGTTATTCTTCATGCGGCAAAATTAGTAACATAATATATCCATTTCGACTCAGAAGTGATCCACACTATTGCGGACTCCAAATGTACGAATTAGAGTGCATGAACAACGTCACTGTGTTAACTCTCTTTTCAGGGAAATACCATGTGCAAGATATTAATTACAACAAATATCAGATCCGATTGATGGATGCGGGTATTGCAGAGGGAACTTCTTGCTCCATTCCTCGCTATTTCTTATACAGAGAAAATTTTACTTCTCTTCATATTTCTCAACCTTACTATGATTATATGGTATGGGATTATTGAAAATAATTCAAATTCTCTTTTATATTGATATTATTTAGGAATATTTTTTTTATTTAAGATTATGATGTTATTTCTATTTAGAATTTTGAGATAAGAAAAATTATTATCTAGCTTGATCAGAGGGCCTAAGTGGGGGATGAGCTTGTGATGTTTAGGGAGAGCGTTTACAATTATCCAAATTTAACGTCCTCAAGAATTCCTTTTTGAAGTACACTTAGAAGCCATAAAATTTAATGGCTTATTTGTTAAAATACAAACTTATTTTAATCACAAAATTGTTTGTGTCACCTCTTCTGACTAGTGTAAATCAGTAACCAAAGACTGTACATGTCAAATAAAATATTTAGTCAGAAAAGCCCACATAGACTTAGAAAATTTCGAACAATACCTACACAGAGATTTTCTTATTACTCCTATGACATTCCTTGAAGTAGGATGTTTACACTATATAATAATTCCTCCCACAGATAGGTTTCATTCCTTATCTTCCCCAATTAATTCAGTTATCAATGAAGTTCAGGCTGAACACATTCAAAAAGTAGCTTTACAAATCACTACCTCCCCTAGAAGTATTACTCTTCAAGACAGTGTCCCTACCCATGTTGTTAAATTATATACAAAAATAAATCCCGAATTTCATTCCTTTCAAACAACAGAGCATGATGACTTAAAAGGTCTCTCTCTTAATAAAAATAAGACCTACCAATATAATCTTTCGAAGGCACACACAGAAGGATCAAACTGGAATTTTTCCAAACATGATTCAGACACTTTAATCCTTCTAAAAGAAACACCTGACACCAAGCTCTATTGGAAAAAGAGCATGGGATCCAAATTTCATTCTTTTCCTGCTGAAGTCAACCTTACTCTGGTCCGACATTTTGAAAGAGAATGAATCTTCAAAGAAATATACGAAGAAGCTGGCTGCTATGGCCAACAAACACCAGGAGCATTAGGAGCATCCTCTCTTCCTTCTGAAGGAGCAGACGATCAATCTCTTCCTGAACAAATAGATGAAGAGTTCCAAGATTTTACCGCATCCATCACTCGGTTGAAATAAAGTTTTTACCTGTGACACAGTAAATTTACCTTATGGTAATTGAATGAAGGGTAAAAACTGACACAGCAGGTTTCCAATTATCAAGTGACCTGTACAGTCGGTTCCCTGGGTTCCATTTGTAGGGCAGTTTTGATTTTTTCTTCGTCAATTGTTTGAAGTCTTACTGTCATTTGAGCTTCTTCCTTAGAGTAAAAACCTTTGTAGGTGGACCAACATTGATCCTCTTTGGCTTCAGAGAGATCTCTGAATGAGGTGTAAACCCCTTTGTTAGGCCCATCTATTAGGGCAAAATGTGTAAAACCTTTTCCTGATGGAGAGGCTGGAGATGTTAAAACAACCCCTTGATTGTTTTGTCCACAAAAGTTGTATAAGGTGCAAATGATGCTTTGTTTTACTTTTGTGACTTGAGATTCATTTTCTGATGTGTATTTTG
The DNA here is from genome assembly GCA_037954015.1 of Psophocarpus tetragonolobus. Classification (NCBI taxonomy): domain Eukaryota; kingdom Viridiplantae; phylum Streptophyta; class Magnoliopsida; order Fabales; family Fabaceae; genus Psophocarpus; species Psophocarpus tetragonolobus. Next base: position 27,597,157 of record CM075695.1, on the reverse strand, counting down.
GAATGTTCCAAATATTGTCTATCAAGATATTAAGCTTGATGTTTGTGGTGTCTCTTCCAGGGTACTGGTAGACATTTGTAAGTATAGGCAATTCTTGTTTGCCATATTTTGTGTATTGATCAACCGGAAAGGGTGATCTTACTTGTTTGGGGCCAGTAAGGCCTTTTTTTGTATTTTCCATACGGATTTGTATATATGATCAAAACTGATCTTTGTAGAGTATCCGGAGCTTACTTGATATACCTGGATAATATATCAGCAAAAGTATTGTCAGGTCCTTTTATGTGTTCAAAATGATTATTTTTTCCGGCAAAATTTATATAATCCTTTAGTAATAACCATCTTTTATGAGGTTTTTTATTATTATTAAGTTGATTTTTTCCATAGGAAACTATGGCTTCACAGTCTGTCCTAATAGTTATTTCTTTTTTATTTATTAGAATAATTTAAATGCATCCATGGAATGTATTATAGCATTGACTTCATAGTCAGTAGTTGTTTTATAAATTTTTGGTTTAGTTATGTATTTTCTAGAAGCATACCTACATATTTGTTCTTCTGTTTTTAATGAATGTTTGTTTTTCTTTCGTTTGAGGATTGCTCCCCATCCAAGTTCACAACCATCACATTCAATTACTAAATAATCTGAATCTAATGGTAGTTGTAGTGTTGGTAAATTTGTTACCATTTGTTTTAATTTTTGTACCAATTTTATATCTTCAGAGTTAAATTTTCTTTCTCCTTTTAATGAAGTTTTATTATATAAGAAAGAAGTGTATTTTCCTCAATTAGGAATAAAACTTCTTGCATAATTTAATAAACCTAAAAAGGCTCTAAGAGTTTTAATATCTTCCATTTTATCTGGAAATTCTTGTATTTTGTTAGAAATGTGTGGTTGGAGTTTTATGGTTCCGTTACCAATTTCTGTTCCTAGAAATTCGATGAAACTTTTACAAATTTCCATTTTTGATTTAGAAACTATTAAACCATAGTGTTCCAATTTGTATAAAATTTGATTTAAATGAAGAAAATGTTCATCTTTTGTTTTTGAAAAGATGAGTATATCATCAATATAAACACAAGTAAATGATTTTACATCTTTGAAAATGTTGTCAGTTTTACGCTGAAATACAGCTGGAGCATTTTTTAAACCGAATGGCATGACATTCCATTCAAATAAGCCTTCAGAACAAGAGAAGGCTGTCCACTTTATAGATTCTGGATTCATTTTTACTTGATGAAATCCACTTTTTAGATCAAATTTAGAAAACCATTTGGCATCTTGGATTCGATTTATTAGTACACCTTTGGAAGGAATTGTGTATGCATCTTCTATTGTGTTATCATTTAATCTTTTGTAGTTATAAACCATTCGGGATTTACCCCGTTTTTGTTCAGAAGATTTGTTTACAATGAAAGCAGGGCTCCTGTGTGGGCTAACACTTGGTGTTATTACTTTGAGTTTTAATAAATTTTGTATATGATTTCGACATTCTTCTTGTTCCCAATTATTAAATTGAATGTCCTTCGTTTTGATAATTAAATCTGGATTAATGATTTCTAATTTACATGTTACGGGATCTCTGTTCCAAAATTTTGTAGGGTCTTCTCCTATTGTATTTGTTTTATTTAGCCTGTCTAAAATTTGTTGGATATTTTCAAATTTTATTGATTTCAAAATTTTTATTGAAGAGAATGCTGTAATAGTATTGTCTAAAATATTATCTAAAAATTGACCTTCATTTATTTCTTCTTTTGTGTATGAAAATTCTGTTGTACATTTGCATGTGTTAGTATTTGTTGGATTTTTACAACTACAGTCTTTAGTATTGATTTCGTGTTTTACTGAATCACCACTAACTATAGGTGTCATTTGCTTTTTATCAATTATCATGACATAATCTTTATTTATTGTAATTGATCTGTTTTGTCCTAAGATAGAATCTAGGCCAATTATCATACTTTGTTTAGAGGGAACTAAGTTTTCTACCCTCATTGTTTTTATAAAAGTTTTATAACCGAAAATTTCACAATTTGTACTGAATTGAAGAACAACATTATTCACTTCTTCATCATTTATCATGATTTCTCCGGACATTGTTCTAGTTTTTTGAATGTGTTTACTCTTGACTATGTTTTGGTCTGGGGTTACAGTTTTACATATAACTGTTTCTGAACATCCTGTGTCTATTAAAGCTTGTATTGTTTTTTCTGTAGATGGTTTATTATTTATCTTTGGGAAGGTTAATTTAACTAATACCTTTAAAGTTATTAGTTGTTGTTTATTACAAACTAATAGGATACATTCCATTGTTCCCATCATGTTATTTTGTTCGTGTGTGTTACTAGATTCAGGAATATCTAGTTTAGTTTTCCCTTTTATTAATTTTTCTATAAGAATTATTTTTTCTTCTAGATAATTTATCCAGGTTTCTAATACTGAAACTCTAGTGTCAGTTAAATCTTTACTTGATTTATTTATATTTTCTTTCTTTTCAAAATGGGGTATATCTTGTGTTTTTGTATTCAAATGTTTTTCTGCACAATTAATACAAAAATTTTTATAACAGAGAGGGCAATGAGCCCTTTTTTATATATGAAAATATCTATCACAGTATGTACACGGAATTGATTTTGTTCCTGTATAAAATTGTATTTTGTGTGAACAGGTTTTTATTTCTAGGGTATTCATTAGACAGTATCCTAATTCATTTAATATTTGACCCATTTCATTATATTATTTTCCCATTGGGAAATCATTTTCATTGTTAGAATATAAATGGCTATATTCATTATTTGTAAATTAATTTATTAAATCATAATTTTTATGAATTTTTTCTGAGTTTAGTTCATCTGTGTATTCTGTTATATTAATGACAGATAAAATTTCTGAATCAGTTTATACATCTTCATCTATTGGAAGAAGGTTCATATGACAAGATTTTATTAAGTTTGCTTCTTTTGTGTAAAGATTTGAGATATTTGTACAATCTCTAGAAAAATGTCCTGGTTGATTACAAGCAAAACATTTTAAAATTTGTTTGTAAGTTTTATTATCCCTGAATTTTCTAACATGTCTATTAGGATTTAATGTAGGCTTTCCAGCATTAGATACTCGTATTGTATAAGTTTTCCTAGGATTCTTTGGTCCTAAGTATTTTTGTGTATTAATATTTCTAGGCTTATTTCTAGATAGTTTTAAACCTATTTTGCGAATATTGTTGAGGGGTGTATATTTGTTTACAGATCCCAGCATCTGAATACCTAAGCTGCTTTTGTATAGCTATGTGAGTACATATGTCTTCCATTATTTTCATAATATGTTGTATACGTATAGAGAGGTTATTCAGCATGGGAGTAACCTCATCATTTTTCCAATTTTCTCTAATTTTTTGTCCTAATTTTCCTGGTAATTTTAGGAACAGTTTATCTCTTATATTCACGTCATGAAAGCAACCGGCTATAGACGCATATAATAGATAGTCTTGACAATATTCTTTTATTTTACCAAAGTATTCTATAGATAATCTTTCTACATGTCCTAGATAAATTTGTTGTCTAATTGTATTGCCATCGTTGGCAGATTGTGAAGTGAACAATCTTTGAACAAGAGAACAAAAATTGTAAACGTTTGGACCAGGTTTTATGACCAAAGTATTCAGATCATTAGGGAAGTTTTTCTTAAAAGATTCCCATCCGGATCTAGCAATATCACCTAAGTAAGTTTCTCCTTTGGCGATCATTTCTTGAGAAGACATGTATGCCATAATCACGGATTACAGCAGCAGTCCATTATTCTATGTATGTTGGGAGGAGTTGAGGATCTATTCCTCCTATGTTCAAAAGTAAATTTGGAATTTGAAAATTTGGTTCTACCGGTAATCTTTTACCATGAGAAGTGTATTTGTTATCACTTAAGACTATATTTTGTACTGTTTCTCTGGGAAGGAATCCTTGAGAGTAATTTTGTGTACCAGCTGGATCTAACCTATAATTTGTGGCAGAGGATTCTTCATGTTCATTAATTAATCCTACTTTTGTGTTTTCAGAGGTTGTAGACAATTTATCATCTTCTTTGTCTTGAAATGTTTTTTTAAGTTTATAAAAAAATTCTTTTTCTTCAATTTGTTCTTCTATTTTTAAATTTTGTAAAAAGATATTAACTATATCATCAATTTCATCATTTTTATCATTTTCTTGAGGTGTTATAACTTCATTATGTTCTGGGGGAAAATTATCCCAGGGTTCCCAGTTTGAATCTTTAAGGAGGCTATATTCTAGGGAATCTTGTGTAGTCATAGTTTCTAAAGTTCGTTGCCTAAGCATGACTATATTTGCTTGATGATGGTTCCATTCTTCCTCAGTCATGTCATCATCTTCTTCATCATCAGTGTCTATGATGTTCATCATAGCAATATAATCATTGTCGGGAATAGCGGATGTACTATCCCTTCTATCTTGTTCTAAATCTATTAGTGTAATGTTTCTGTAGTCAGTGAAACTTAAACTAAGGCCTCTAGACCTATTGTGTAAAATGGCAGAGTTTGGATTTGTGATGGGATTTCGTTCATCCCTTTGTAAATGATTTTGCCATAAATAACCCTCATTTCTTCGAGTGAAAGCCTGGGCAGGCAAAAATTGTGTACCAATAGAGATGATGGCTTCTTCTAATGGTCTGGTATTTATTCTGTTCATAGAAGAAATATAATTACTTATTCTACCTATAAAGGTTATATCTAAATGTAGGTTGCCTCCTATCCAATTTGTTCCGAAACCTATGGTTTGTACTTCTAGACTAATATGGTTTACAAAGTCTGGAAGAGTAAGTGTAAAGTTTGGGGCAAGGTATATTAGAGATATAGGTTGATTTAAGTCAACTTCTAATATTCCAATAATGCTTTGGGAATCATTGTTTTGGAATCTGGTATCATGGAGGACTATCAAAGCTCTAGCGCCAATCATGTGTCTAGCTAAGGATCTTACTCCTATGGTAATTAATCCCATATGAACATATCGTCCATGTTGGTTTAAAAGTTGTGTAGCTGTTTGTTGAGATATTAGTGGTATTATCTCATAAGTGTTGTCAGGAAGGTGAAAATCTTCTATCCTCCTATATCTGTACAGGCTAGTTCTTTCAGAGCTTAGCCAACCTATATTATATAATTGTCTTGGGTTCAAAGAATCTATTCTAGAATTTGAACCTATTTCTATATTTTGTTGTACATCTACTAAGTCTTCTAATCTTCTTACATTAGTAGATCTTCTTCTGTGTAGAAATTTATCTAAGATTCCAGGATGTTGAATGAGATCTTGTCTCCTAGTATTGTGTTCTCTTAATCTTCGAGAAATTCCAGGAAACCTCTCTGTAGTTTGATTCCTAGGGTGTACTATCCATACAAATATCTTGAAGTTGTGTTTGTGAAATATTATTAGGTCTTAAATTCATAATTTTAACTAATAGTTTTGTCTTTGTTAGAGGTATTATTTACCTGTGTAGTCTGATTCCTATTACTAGATTCAGCTTTGTTTGTTGTTGCAATTACTTTAACAAATTTGTGAGTATTTGTACAAACTGTTTTAGTTTGTGTGGTTGTTCCTAATGATAATCTAGAAACTTTATTAACTAAATTATTTATATCATCTGATATATTATTATTTTTATCTTTGTTTAAATTTGTGAGATTTGATAATTTTCTAGAAACCTCTTCTAACAAGGCTATTATTGTATTATTTTGTCCTATTATGGTTTGAACAAAATCCGTATCTTTGGTATGTTTAGTATATCCTACTGGAGGAGATTTTGTTAAGTGTTCAACAGCCGCAAGAGCTGATTTATAATCTTTGCCATTAATGGGTTGAAAATTTGTCATTTGTAAAACTTTTTGTTTGTAAAATTTTATGTGTAAAAAAAAATAATGAGAAGCAAGAGAGCAAAGATAGCAGCAGAAAGAATCACAATAGAAGGCAGAAGCAGAGAATCAGATATAAAAGCTAAGGTATCCACGAAATACACTATAAAACAATAAATATTAAAGAATATAGAAAATCACAAGGCTTATCAGAAAAATAACTTCTTTTTTTTAAAATACATCTGAAATTGATAAAAAATATATATCTGAACTTGTTGGCGCAATCTGCACGTGTTTCTCAACTCATATAGGTAGGAAACTAGGGACTAACACCGGCTCTCCACTGGCCATTATTGCCCTTCAACTACCATGAGTATCCTAGCAAACACTATCCATTCTTGACAGATGTTTATTTTCAATCAGAAAAATTTAAGATTTACAAATTGATATAAGAACAGTCCTTGGAAGGAAACCATGCTCTGATACCATGAAAAAGAACAAGGAAAAAGAAAAGAATGAGCTAGATTTATACGGCGGTAGTCCGCGCAATACTAATTATCAAGCGCACACCTTATGAGTTTCTCAACCCGACAAGGCTTACAAATCCCAGGTTTTCGAAAAATCAAGGGTAAAACCCAGGTTGAAAAAGAAGATGAGAAAGAAGGTGAATATACAGACATATGATAAGCCTTTAAATTATTATCGTATCTTTAAATATTTATCATTTTAGGCATCCGAAGATACCTTAAAGAAGCGACTACTCCATATCTAAGTTACATAAAAAAAGAAACATAATATACTCACAGAGGGGAGAAGAGGGGAGGGATGAAGAAAAACTTCTGATTTTATTACAGTGAAGAGGTGTATATAAGAGGAGAGTTTTAGAGAGAAGGGAGAGAGTTTTTGGAGAGAGGGAGAGTGTATTCTGAGATCTGCTCAGCATAAGAGACTTATGGTCTATTTGTATACAAAGTGTATGACCGGGAACCGGCTGTATAGGTCACTTGATAACCGGAAACCTGCTGTGTTAGTTTTTACCCTTCAGTCAATTACCATAAGGTAAATTTACTGTGTCACAGGTAAAAACTTTATTTCAACCGAGTGATGGATGCGGTAAAATCTTGGAACTCTTCATCCATTTGTTCAGGAAGAGATTGATCGTCTCCTCCTTTAGAAGGAGGAAGAGAGGATGCTCTTGATGCTCCTAGTGTTTGTTGGCCATAGCAGCCAGCTTCTTCGTATATTTCTTTGAAGATTCATTCTCTTTCAAAATGTCGGACCAGAGTAAGATTGACTTCAGCAGGAAAAGAATGAAATTTGGATCCCATGCTCTTTTTCCAATAGAGCTTGGTGTCAGGTGTTTCTTTTAGAAGGATTAAAGTGTCTGAATCATGTTTGGAAAAATTCCAGTTTGATCCTTCTGTGTGTGCCTTCCAAAGATTATATTGGTAGGTCTTATTTTTATTAAGAGAGAGACCTTTTAAGTCATCATGCTCTGTTGTTTGAAAGGAATGAAATTCGGGATTTATTTTTGTATATAATTTAACAACATGGGTAGGGACACTGTCTTGAAGAGTAATACTTCTAGGGGAGGTAGTGATTTGTAAAGCTACTTTTTGAATGTGTTCAGCCTGAACTTCATTGATAACTGAATTAATTGGGGAAGATAAGGAATGAAACCTATCTGTGGGAGGAATTATTATATAGTGTAAACATCCTACTTCAAGGAATGTCATAGGAGTAATAAGAAAATCTCTGTGTAGGTATTGTTCGAAATTTTCTAAGTCTATGTGGGCTTTTCTGACTAAATATTTTATTTGACATGTACAGTCTTTGGTTACTGATTTACACTAGTCAGAAGAGGTGACACAAACAATTTTGTGATTAAAATAAGTTTGTATTTTAACAAATAAGCCATTAAATTTTATGGCTTCTAAGTGTACTTCAAAAAGGAATTCTTGAGGACGTTAAATTTGGATAATTGTAAACGCTCTCCCTAAACATCACAAGCTCATCCCCCACTTAGGCCCTCTGATCAAGCTAGATAATAATTTTTCTTATCTCAAAATTCTAAATAGAAATAACATCATAATCTTAAATAAAAAAAATATTCCTAAATAATATCAATATAAAAGAGAATTTGAATTATTTTCAATAATCCCATACCATATAATCATAGTAAGGTTGAGAAATATGAAGAGAAGTAAAATTTTCTCTGTATAAGAAATAGCGAGGAATGGAGCAAGAAGTTCCCTCTGCAATACCCGCATCCATCAATCGGATCTGATATTTGTTGTAATTAATATCTTGCACATGGTATTTCCCTGAAAAGAGAGTTAACACAGTGACGTTGTTCATGCACTCTAATTCGTACATTTGGAGTCCGCAATAGTGTGGATCACTTCTGAGTCGAAATGGATATATTATGTTACTAATTTTGCCGCATGAAGAATAACATATTTGAATTTGGTGATGCTTGGCACTGCAAGTTTGCTGGAACACCATAAGAACGATGGCCACCTCTGTTGGTGAAGGTAAGAAATTCATTAATTGTTTGTTTGTTCTGCTTCTTTTGGTGGAAATATTAATCATACTAGTTAAATAATTCTTTAAGCTTCAGCTTTAGATGGGTCCACTGCTTGAAATTTTCCACTTCACTAAGTTGACTATTCAACTTAAAATATTTGAGATGATAAGATCAAACCTGTGTTTGTGTTATACGATTGTCGGGTGGGGCAGGAAAAGTTTCGAGAATCGTGATGTGAATTCTTAAAAAGATATTGAATAAAATTATACTCTTGATTGGGTAGGTCTAGTTTTGTTAAGTTACTTACATTTTAATTATAATCCTATCTTTATATTAGTTGATAATTAAAATTTTTACTTTATATTAATTGATTTTATTTATTATTATTTTAAAAATCACATAAATAAAATAAAAAATTATAATTAAATATTAGTATAAAATTTTTTTATATTAATAATATATATCAATTAAACTCTAAATTTAAATATCAAGTGAGTTATATGATATTTAATTTTTTAAAATTTTAAAAAGTTTTTTTTCAATATTTTATGTTATAAGTTCAACAATCAAATATTATTACAAATGTTTAACCTTCTAACAATACTGTAAACATCCAACGAATAAGTCAAAAGTCAAAAACTAATACAAAAGAGAATTGAATACAGTTCCACAAGAATTACGATAGCGTTTGGTCATCGTGATAGAGTGAGTGAGTGGTTGGGTGATTTTTTCCGTAAAGGAACATTTTTAAATTTCAGTTTGTATATTATTATTAGAGTTAAATTATAGCTGGCCCCCTTGAAACTACATATGCACCCTTTTATTTTTTTATATTATCCATAACATTTATATTTTTATTTATTCATTATAATTGTACTTTTTGTATATTTAAAAATCATACATTAATCTCTTCTCAAATCTTACATTAATATTTTCTCAGAGCAAAAATAATATTTAAAAATATAAGGGATGCATGTGTAATTAACTCATTATTATATGGTTGTTATTTTTATGTCAATGTGTTGGGTTATACTATAGAGTTAGAGTTATATTACATGTTAGGATGACAAATAAAACCATTCTGTGAGTAATCCATGAACCTGTCTGAAGTTGATGGAGAATCCTCAAGTTGATCAGACACAGTATGGGAAATACCTGATTTGTTAAGTTGAGATGAAAATATACATGCCAATTCATCCTTGTACCTGCCCCGTTCGTACCCACCTTACCCCACACTTATTTTAATGACTAATATATTCATTTTTTTAAAATAAAATAAATATTTCACATTTGATTAACAAATTACAAACTTTGCATTTATTAGATAACTTTTAAATTAATATCATTATATTCAAACAAATTTGTTTTTTTATTAATTTTTTTTTGCAGATATGACACAGGTACGCATAGACTTGATACCCAACAAGACAAGAATAGGGACATAAAACGGGTATGAAATGAGTATGGAGATGATTTTTGGAAACAGAAATTAGGAAGAGAATATTATCATCGTCCTTGTCCCACCCTATTGTCATGCTTATTACAAGGAGAAATTGTTAGCCAATCCATCCACAGTAACTTGGCATTTGGTTTATATTTGACCGAAACACATTCTTAGAATCTAATATGAATTGTCATGAGATTGAGGTCATGAATTATGAGACAGGTGAATATCTGTATGAAATTATAGATAATTAGCATTTTAATTTGTATCTATCAAATAAATATTTAATTTATAAATTATAATAAATATATTTAAATATATAAATTATATTATCATTAAATATTTATATATAAATGAATACTTTTAAATGTAAATTGTATTTTAGATTTATGATAAAAAAATTGTATTATGATATGTTGCTATTTTTAACTATTAATTATTTACTTGATATTAAAATATAAGATAATATATAAAATGTGCCAGGTGTGTCTGTTTTAACCAAAACTAAAAGTATAATACAAAAATATATAATAGATAATACAACAAATACCTAAAATGTCATATATCAATTCGTCGTTAAAATTGTTTTTTATACTATTAGGGCCTAACCATTAAACTCTCTATATATCTAATATATTTCCTTATATTTTTATTATAGTTAAACAATTTAACAAGTTGCGACTTGAAATCAAAATTACACACACAGTATAGAACACTTTTAATGCTTAACTGAAATGCAACTTTTCATGTAATTATTGTAGAAGTCAATAAACTTAACTTATCATCGTATATATGAATTGTAATTTGATAATTATTTAAAAAATACACATGTAAACCTATACTATTAAAGGAATGGATCCGTTGTAGTCACTTGAGGTGATTGCATACAATCTTAACTATAACAATAAATTTTATAATAAATATAAAATATTAAAAATTTTAACCATTAGATTATTTGCATATTCTTACAGTTACAAAGTGACTACAAGAAATTCGAATTCTTATTAAAAAGGCTAATAAATCTTAAAAAAATTAAATGTACAGGCAAAGAACTTAAAAAGTGACTGATATTGTTTACTCTTCAATTTCATCTATAACTTCCAAACTTAAAATGTGAAAGTTGGGTATCAATTTCATCTATAAGCTTGATGTTTGTGGTGTCTCTTCCAGGGTACTGGTAGACATTTGTAAGTATAGGCAATTCTTGTTTGCCATATTTTGTGTATTGATCAACCGGAAAGGGTGATCTTACTTGTTTGGGGCCAGTAAGGCCTTTTTTTGTATTTTCCATACGGATTTATATATATGATCAAAACTGATCTTTATAGAGTATCCGGAGCTTACTTGATATACCTGGATAATATATCAGCAAAAGTATTGTCAGGTCCTTTTATGTGTTCAAAATGAATATTTTTTCCAGCAAAATTTATATAATCCTTTAGTAATAACCATCTTTTATGAGGTTTTTTATCATTATTAAGTTGATTTTTTCCATAGGAAACTATGGCTTCACAGTCTGTCCTAATAGTTATTTCTTTTTTATTTATTAGAATAATTTAAATGCATCCATGGAATGTATTATAGCATTGACTTCATAGTCAGTAATTGTTTTATAAATTTTTGGTTTAGTTATGTATTTTCCAGAAGCATACCTACATATTTGTTCTTCTGTTTTTAATGAATGTTTGTTTTTCTTTCGTTTGAGGATTGCTCCCCATCCAAGTTCACAACCATCACATTCAATTACTAAATAATCTGAATCTAATGGTAGTTGTAGTGTTGGTAAATTTGTTACCGTTTGTTTTAATTTTTGTACCAATTTTATATCTTCAGAGTTAAATTTTCTTTCTCCTTTTAATAAAGTTTTATTATATAAGAAAGAAGTGTATTTTCCTCAATTAGGAATAAAACTTCTTGCATAATTTAATAAACCTAAAAAGGCTCTAAGAGTTTTAATATCTTCCATTTTATCTGAAAATTCTTGTATTTTGTTAGAAATGTGTGGTTGGAGTTTTATGGTTCCGTTACCAATTTCTGTTCCTAGAAATTCGATGAAACTTTTACAAATTTCCATTTTTGATTTAGAAACTATTAAACCATAGTGTTCCAATTTGTATAAAATTTGATTTAAATGAAGAAAATGTTCATCTTTTGTTTTTGAAAAGATGAGTATATCATCAATATAAACACAAGTAAATGATTTTATATCTTTGAAAATGTTGTCAGTTTTATGCTGAAATACAACTGGAGCATTTTTTAAACCGAATGGCATGACATTCCATTCAAATAAGCCTTCAGAACAAGAGAAGGCTGTCCACTTTATAGATTCTGGATTCATTTTTACTTGATGAAATCCACTTTTTAGATCAAATTTAGAAAACCATTTGGCATCTTGGATTCGATTTATTAGTACACCTTTGGAAGGAATTGTGTATGCATCTTCTATTGTGTTATCATTTAATCTTTTGTAGTTATAAACCATTCGGGATTTACCCTGTTTTTGTTCAGAAGATTTGTTTACAATGAAAGCAGGGCTCCTGTGTGGGCTAACACTTGGTGTTATTACTTTGAGTTTTAATAAATTTTGTATATGATTTCGACATTCTTCTTGTTCCCAATTATTAAATTGAATGTCCTTCGTTTTGATAATTAAATCTGGATTAATGATTTCTAATTTACATGTTACGGGATCTCTGTCCCAAAATTTTGTAGGGTCTTCTCCTATTGTATTTGTTTTATTTAGCCTGTCTAAAATTTGTTGGATATTTTCAAATTTTATTGATTTCGAAATTTTTATTGAAGAGAATGCTGTAATAGTATTGTCTAAAATATTGTCTAAAAATTGACCTTCATTTATTTCTTATTTTGTGTATGAAAATTCTGTTGTACATTTGCATGTGTTAGTATTTGTTGGATTTTTACAACTACAGTCTTTAGTATTGATTTCGTGTTTTACTGAATCACCACTAACTATAGGTGTCATTTGCTTTTTATCAATTATCATGACATAATCTTTATTTATTATAATTGATCTGTTTTGTCCTAAGATAAAATCTAGGCCAATTATCATACTTTGTTTAGAGGGAACTAAGTTTTCTACCCTCATTGTTTTTATAAAAGTTTTATAGCCGAAAATTTCACAATTTGTACTGAATTGAAGAACAACATTATTCACTTCTTCATCATTTATCATGATTTCTCCGGACATTGTTCTAGTTTTTTGAATGTGTTTACTCTTGACTATGTTTTGGTCTGGGGTTACAATTTTACATATAACTGTTTCTGAACATCCTGTGTCTATTAAAGCTTGTATTGTTTTTTTGTAGATGGTTTATTATTTATCTTTGGGAAGGTTAATTTAACTAATACCTTTAAAGTTATTAGTTGTTGTTTATTACAAACTAATGGGATACATTCCATTGTTCCCATCATGTTATTTTGTTCGTGTGTGTTACTAGATTCAGGAATATCTAGTTTAGTTTTCCCTTTTATTAATTTTTCTAAAAGAATTATTTTTTCTTCTAGATAATTTATCCAGGTTTCTAATACTGAAACTCTAGTGTCAGTTAAATCTTTACTTGATTTATTTATATTTTATTTCTTTTCAAAAGGGGGTATATCTTGTGTTTTTGTATTCAAATGTTTTTCTGCACAATTAATACAAAAATTTTTATAACAGAGAGGGCAATGAGCCCTTTTTGATATATGAAAATATCTATCACAGTATGTACGCAGAATTGATTCTGTTCCTGTATAAAATTGTATTTTGTGTGAACAGGTTTTTATTTCTAGGGTATTCATTAGACAGTATCCTAATTCATCTAATATTTGACCCATTTCATTATATTCTTCTCCCATTGGGAAATCATTTTCATTGTTAGAATATAAATGGCTATATTCATTATTTGTAAATTCATTTATTAAATCATAATTTTTATGAATTTTTTTGGGTTTAGTTCATCTGTGTGTTCTGTTATACTAATGACAAATAAAATTAATGAATCAGTTGATACATCTTCATCTATTGGAAGAAGGTTCATATGACTTTTGTGTAAAGATTTGAGATATTTGTACAATCTCTAGAAAAATGTCCTGGTTGATTACAAGCAAAACATTTTAAAATTTGTTTGTAAGTTTTATTATCCCTGAATTTTCTAACATGTCTATTAGGATTTAATGTAGGCTTTCTAGCATTAGATGCTCGTATTGTATAAGTTTTCCTAGGATTCTTTGGTCCTAAGTATTTTTGTGTATTAATATTTCTAGGCTTATTTCTAGATATATTTCTTCTGGTTTTAAACCTATTTTGAGAATATTGTTGAGGGGTGTATATTTGTTTACAGATCCCAGCATATGAATGCTTAAGCTGTTTTTGTATAGCTATGTGAGTGCATGTGTCTTCCATTATTTTCATAATATGTTGTATACGTATAGAGAGGTTATTCAGCATGGGAGTAACCTCATCATTTTTCCAATTTTCTCTAATTTTTTGTCCTAATTTTCCTGGTAATTTTAGGAACATTTTATCTCCTATATTCACGTCATGAAAGCAACCGGCTATAGACGCATATAATAGATAGTCTTGACAATATTCTTTTATTTTACCAAAGTATTCTATAGACAATCTTTCTAGATGTCCTAGATAAATTTGTTGTCTAATTGTATTGTCATCGTTAGCAGATTGTGAAGTGAACAATCTTTGAACAAGAGAACAAAAATTGTAAATGTTTGGACCAGGTTTTATGACCAAAGTATTCAGATCATTAGGGAAGTTTTTCTTAAAAGATTCGCATCCGGATCTAGCAATATCACCTAAGTAAGTTTCTCCTTTGGCGATAATTTCTTGAGAAGACTGTACATCTTTCTCATGATGTATGCCATAATCACGGATTACAGCAGCAGTCCATTATTCTATGTATGTTGGGAGGAGTTGAGGATCTATTCCTCCTATGTTCAAAAGTAAATTTGGAATTTGAAAATTTGGTTCGACCGGTAATCTTTTACCATGAGAAGTGTATTTGTTATCACTTAAGACTATATTTTGTACTGTTTCTCTGGGAAGGAATCCTTGAGAGTAATTTTGTGTACCAGCTGGATCTAACCTATAATTTGTGGCAGAGGATTCTTCATGTTCATTAATTAATCCTACTTTTGTGTTTTCAGAGGTTGTAGACAATTTATCATCTTCTTTGTCTTGAAATGTTTTTTTAAGTTTATAAAAAAATTCTTTTTCTTCAATTTGTTCTTCTATTTTTAAATTTTGTAAAAAGATATTAACTATATCATCAATTTCATCATTTTTATCATTTTCTTGAGGTGTTATAACTTCATTATGTTCTGGGGGAAAATTATCCCAGGGTTCCCAGTTTGAATCTTTAAGGAGGCTATATTCTAGGGAATCTTGTGTAGTCATAGTTTCTAAAGTTCGTTGCCTAAGCATGACTATATTTGCTTGATGATGGTTCCATTCTTCCTCAGTCATGTCATCATCTTCTTCATCATCAGTGTCTATGATGTTCATCATAGCAATATAATCATTGTCGGGAATAGCGGATGTACTATCCCTTCTATCTTGTTCTAAATCTATTAGTGTAGTGTTTCTGTAGTCAGTGAAACTTAAACTAAGGCCTCTAGACCTATTGTGTAAAATGGCAGAGTTTGGATTTGTGATGGGATTTCGTTCATCCCTTTGTAAATGAGTTTGCCATAAATGACCCTCATTTCTTCGAGTGAAAGCCTGGGCAGGCAAAAATTGTGTACCAATAGAGCTGATGGCTTCTTCTAATGGTCTGATATTTATTCTGTTCATAGAAGAAATATAATTACTTATTCTACCTATAAAGGTTATATCTAAATGTAGGTTGCCTCCTATCCAATTTGTTCCGAAACCTATGGTTTGTACTTCTAGACTAATATGGTTTACAAAGTCTGGAAGAGTAAGTGTAAAGTTTGGGGCAAGGTATATTAGAGATATAGGTTGATTTAAGTCAACTTCTAATATTCCAATAATGCTTTGGGAATCATTGTTTTGGAATCTGGTATCATGGAGGACTATCAAAGCTCTAGCACCAATCATGTGTCTAGCTAAGGATCTTACTCCTATGGTAATTAATCCCATATGAACATATCGTCCATGTTGGTTTAAAAGTTGTGTAGCTGTTTGTTGAGATATTAGTGGTATTATCTCATAAGTGTTGTCAGGAAGGTGAAAATCTTCTATCCTCCTATATCTGTACAGGCTAGTTCTTTCAGAGCTTAACCAACCTATATTATATAATTGTCTTGGGTTCAAAGAATCTATTCTAGAATTTGAACCTATTTCTATATTTTGTTGTACATCTACTAAGCCTTCTAATCTTCTTACATTAGTAGATCTTCTTCTGTGTAGAAATCTATCTAAGATTCCAGGATGTTGAATGAGATCTTGTCTCCTAGTATTGTGTTCTCTTAATCTTCGAGAATTCCAGGAAACCTCTCTGTAGTTTGATTCCTATTGGGTGTACTATCCATACAAATATCTTGAAGTTGTGTTTGTGAAATATTGTTAGGTCTTAAATTCATAATTTTAACTAATAGTTTTGTCTTTGTTAGAGGTATTATTTACCTGTGTAGTCTGATTCCTATTACTAGATTCAGCTTTATTTGTTGTTGCAATTACTTTAACAAATTTGTGAGTATTTTTACAAACTGTTTTAGTTTGTGTGGTTGTTCCTAATGATAATCTAGAAACTTTATTAACTAAATCATTTATATCATCTGATATATTATTATTTTTATCTTTGTTTAAATTTGTGAGATTTGATAATTTTCTAGAAACCTCTTCTAACAAGGCTATTATTGTATTGTTTTGTCCTATTATGGTTTGAACAAAATCCGTATCTTTAGTTGGTTTAGTATATCCTACTGGAGGAGATTTTGTTAAGTGTTCAACAGCCGCAAGAGCTGATTTATAATCTTTGCCATTAATGGGTTGAAAATTTGTCATTTGTAAAACTTTTTGTTTGTAAAATTTTATGTGTAAAAAAAAATAATGAGAAGCAAGAGAGCAAAGATAGCAGCAGAAAGAATCACAATAGAAGGCAGAAGCAGAGAATCAGATATAAAAGCTAAGGTATCCACGAAATACACTATAAAACAATAAATATTAAAGAATATAGAAAATCATAAGGCTTATCAGAAAAATAACTTCTTTTTTTTAAAATACATCTGAAATTGATAAAAAATATATATCTGAACTTGTTGGCGCAATCTGCACGTGTTTCTCAACTCATATAGGTAGGAAACTAGGGACTAACACCGGCTCTCCACTGGCCATTATTGCCCTTCAACTACCATGAGTATCCTAGCAAACACTATCCATTCTTGACAGATGTTTATTTTCAATCAGAAAAATTTAAGATTTACAAATTGATATAAGAACAGTCCTTGGAAGGAAACCATGCTCTGATACCATGAAAAAGAACAAGGAAAAAGAAAAGAATGAGCTAGATTTATACGGCGGTAGTCCGCGCAATACTAATTATCAAGCGCACACCTTATGAGTTTCTCAACCCGACAAGGCTTACAAATCCCAGGTTTTCGAAAAATCAAGGGTAAAACCCAGGTTGAAAAAGAAGATGAGAAAGAAGGTGAATATACAGACATATGATAAGCCTTTAAATTATTATCGTATCTTTAAATATTTATCATTTTAGGCATCCGAAGATACCTTAAAGAAGCGACTACTCCATATCTAAGTTACATAAAAAAAGAAACATAATATACTCACAGAGGGGAGAAGAGGGGAGGGATGAAGAAAAACTTCTGATTTTATTACAGTGAAGAGGTGTATATAAGAGGAGAGTTTTAGAGAGAAGGGAGAGAGTTTTTGGAGAGAGGGAGAGTGTATTCTGAGATCTGCTCAGCATAAGAGACTTATGGTCTATTTGTATACAAAGTGTATGACCGGGAACCGGCTGTATAGGTCACTTGATAACCGAAAACCTGCTGTGTTAGTTTTTACCCTTCAGTCAATTACCATAAGGTAAATTTACTGTGTCACAGGTAAAAACTTTATTTCAACCGAGTGATGGATGCGGTAAAATCTTGGAACTCTTCATCCATTTGTTCAGGAAGAGATTGATCGTCTCCTCCTTTAGAAGGAGGAAGAGAGGATGCTCTTGATGCTCCTAGTGTTTGTTGGCCATAGCAGCCAGCTTCTTCGTATATTTCTTTGAAGATTCATTCTCTTTCAAAATGTCGGACCAGAGTAAGATTGACTTCAGCAGGAAAAGAATGAAATTTGGATCCCATGCTCTTTTTCCAATAGAGCTTGGTGTCAGGTGTTTCTTTTAGAAGGATTAAAGTGTCTGAATCATGTTTGGAAAAATTCCAGTTTGATCCTTCTGTGTGTGCCTTCGAAAGATTATATTGGTAGGTCTTATTTTTATTAAGAGAGAGACCTTTTAAGTCATCATGCTCTGTTGTTTGAAAGGAATGAAATTCGGGATTTATTTTTGTATATAATTTAACAACATGGGTAGGGACACTGTCTTGAAGAGTAATACTTCTAGGGGAGGTAGTGATTTGTAAAGCTACTTTTTGAATGTGTTCAGCCTGAACTTCATTGATAACTGAATTAATTGGGGAAGATAAGGAATGAAACCTATCTGTGGGAGGAATTATTATATAGTGTAAACATCCTACTTCAAGGAATGTCATAGGAGTAATAAGAAAATCTCTGTGTAGGTATTGTTCGAAATTTTCTAAGTCTATGTGGGCTTTTCTGACTAAATATTTTATTTGACATGTACAGTCTTTGGTTACTGATTTACACTAGTCAGAAGAGGTGACACAAACAATTTTGTGATTAAAATAAGTTTGTATTTTAACAAATAAGCCATTAAATTTTATGGCTTCTAAGTGTACTTCAAAAAGGAATTCTTGAGGACGTTAAATTTGGATAATTGTAAACGCTCTCCCTAAACATCACAAGCTCATCCCCCACTTAGGCCCTCTGATCAAGCTAGATAATAATTTTTCTTATCTCAAAATTCTAAATAGAAATAACATCATAATCTTAAATAAAAAAAATATTCCTAAATAATATCAATATAAAAGAGAATTTGAATTATTTTCAATAATCCCATACCATATAATCATAGTAAGGTTGAGAAATATGAAGAGAAGTAAAATTTTCTCTGTATAAGAAATAGCGAGGAATGGAGCAAGAAGTTCCCTCTGCAATACCCGCATCCATCAATCGGATCTGATATTTGTTGTAATTAATATCTTGCACATGGTATTTCCCTGAAAAGAGAGTTAACACAGTGACGTTGTTCATGCACTCTAATTCGTACATTTGGAGTCCGCAATAGTGTGGATCACTTCTGAGTCGAAATGGATATATTATGTTACTAATTTTGCCGCATGAAGAATAACATATTTGAATTTGGTGATGCTTGGCACTGCAAGTTTGCTGGAACACCATAAGAACGATGGCCACCTCTGTTGGTGAAGGTAAGAAATTCATTAATTGTTTGTTTGTTCTGCTTCTTTTGGTGGAAATATTAATCATACTAGTTAAATAATTCTTTAAGCTTCAGCTTTAGATGGGTCCACTGCTTGAAATTTTCCACTTCACTAAGTTGACTATTCAACTTAAAATATTTGAGATGATAAGATCAAACCTGTGTTTGTGTTATACGATTGTCGGGTGGGGCAGGAAAAGTTTCGAGAATCGTGATGTGAATTCTTAAAAAGATATTGAATAAAATTATACTCTTGATTGGGTAGGTCTAGTTTTGTTAAGTTACTTACATTTTAATTATAATCCTATCTTTATATTAGTTGATAATTAAAATTTTTACTTTATATTAATTGATTTTATTTATTATTATTTTAAAAATCACATAAATAAAATAAAAAATTATAATTAAATATTAGTATAAAATTTTTTTATATTAATAATATATATCAATTAAACTCTAAATTTAAATATCAAGTGAGTTATATGATATTTAATTTTTTAAAATTTTAAAAAGTTTTTTTTCAATATTTTATGTTATAAGTTCAACAATCAAATATTATTACAAATGTTTAACCTTCTAACAATACTGTAAACATCCAACGAATAAGTCAAAAGTCAAAAACTAATACAAAAGAGAATTGAATACAGTTCCACAAGAATTACGATAGCGTTTGGTCATCGTGATAGAGTGAGTGAGTGGTTGGGTGATTTTTTCCGTAAAGGAACATTTTTAAATTTCAGTTTGTATATTATTATTAGAGTTAAATTATAGCTGGCCCCCTTGAAACTACATATGCACCCTTTTATTTTTTTATATTATCCATAACATTTATATTTTTATTTATTCATTATAATTGTACTTTTTGTATATTTAAAAATCATACATTAATCTCTTCTCAAATCTTACATTAATATTTTCTCAGAGCAAAAATAATATTTAAAAATATAAGGGATGCATGTGTAATTAACTCATTATTATATGGTTGTTATTTTTATGTCAATGTGTTGGGTTATACTATAGAGTTAGAGTTATATTACATGTTAGGATGACAAATAAAACCATTCTGTGAGTAATCCATGAACCTGTCTGAAGTTGATGGAGAATCCTCAAGTTGATCAGACACAGTATGGGAAATACCTGATTTGTTAAGTTGAGATGAAAATATACATGCCAATTCATCCTTGTACCTGCCCCGTTCGTACCCACCTTACCCCACACTTATTTTAATGACTAATATATTCATTTTTTTAAAATAAAATAAATATTTCACATTTGATTAACAAATTACAAACTTTGCATTTATTAGATAACTTTTAAATTAATATCATTATATTCAAACAAATTTGTTTTTTTATTAATTTTTTTTTGCAGATATGACACAGGTACGCATAGACTTGATACCCAACAAGACAAGAATAGGGACATAAAACGGGTATGAAATGAGTATGGAGATGATTTTTGGAAACAGAAATTAGGAAGAGAATATTATCATCGTCCTTGTCCCACCCTATTGTCATGCTTATTACAAGGAGAAATTGTTAGCCAATCCATCCACAGTAACTTGGCATTTGGTTTATATTTGACCGAAACACATTCTTAGAATCTAATATGAATTGTCATGAGATTGAGGTCATGAATTATGAGACAGGTGAATATCTGTATGAAATTATAGATAATTAGCATTTTAATTTGTATCTATCAAATAAATATTTAATTTATAAATTATAATAAATATATTTAAATATATAAATTATATTATCATTAAATATTTATATATAAATGAATACTTTTAAATGTAAATTGTATTTTAGATTTATGATAAAAAAATTGTATTATGATATGTTGCTATTTTTAACTATTAATTATTTACTTGATATTAAAATATAAGATAATATATAAAATGTGCCAGGTGTGTCTGTTTTAACCAAAACTAAAAGTATAATACAAAAATATATAATAGATAATACAACAAATACCTAAAATGTCATATATCAATTCGTCGTTAAAATTGTTTTTTATACTATTAGGGCCTAACCATTAAACTCTCTATATATCTAATATATTTCCTTATATTTTTATTATAGTTAAACAATTTAACAAGTTGCGACTTGAAATCAAAATTACACACACAGTATAGAACACTTTTAATGCTTAACTGAAATGCAACTTTTCATGTAATTATTGTAGAAGTCAATAAACTTAACTTATCATCGTATATATGAATTGTAATTTGATAATTATTTAAAAAATACACATGTAAACCTATACTATTAAAGGAATGGATCCGTTGTAGTCACTTGAGGTGATTGCATACAATCTTAACTATAACAATAAATTTTATAATAAATATAAAATATTAAAAATTTTAACCATTAGATTATTTGCATATTCTTACAGTTACAAAGTGACTACAAGAAATTCGAATTCTTATTAAAAAGGCTAATAAATCTTAAAAAAATTAAATGTACAGGCAAAGAACTTAAAAAGTGACTGATATTGTTTACTCTTCAATTTCATCTATAACTTCCAAACTTAAAATGTGAAAGTTGGGTATCAATTTCATCTATAAGCTTGATGTTTGTGGTGTCTCTTCCAGGGTACTGGTAGACATTTGTAAGTATAGGCAATTCTTGTTTGCCATATTTTGTGTATTGATCAACCGGAAAGGGTGATCTTACTTGTTTGGGGCCAGTAAGGCCTTTTTTTGTATTTTCCATACGGATTTATATATATGATCAAAACTGATCTTTATAGAGTATCCGGAGCTTACTTGATATACCTGGATAATATATCAGCAAAAGTATTGTCAGGTCCTTTTATGTGTTCAAAATGAATATTTTTTCCAGCAAAATTTATATAATCCTTTAGTAATAACCATCTTTTATGAGGTTTTTTATCATTATTAAGTTGATTTTTTCCATAGGAAACTATGGCTTCACAGTCTGTCCTAATAGTTATTTCTTTTTTATTTATTAGAATAATTTAAATGCATCCATGGAATGTATTATAGCATTGACTTCATAGTCAGTAATTGTTTTATAAATTTTTGGTTTAGTTATGTATTTTCCAGAAGCATACCTACATATTTGTTCTTCTGTTTTTAATGAATGTTTGTTTTTCTTTCGTTTGAGGATTGCTCCCCATCCAAGTTCACAACCATCACATTCAATTACTAAATAATCTGAATCTAATGGTAGTTGTAGTGTTGGTAAATTTGTTACCGTTTGTTTTAATTTTTGTACCAATTTTATATCTTCAGAGTTAAATTTTCTTTCTCCTTTTAATAAAGTTTTATTATATAAGAAAGAAGTGTATTTTCCTCAATTAGGAATAAAACTTCTTGCATAATTTAATAAACCTAAAAAGGCTCTAAGAGTTTTAATATCTTCCATTTTATCTGAAAATTCTTGTATTTTGTTAGAAATGTGTGGTTGGAGTTTTATGGTTCCGTTACCAATTTCTGTTCCTAGAAATTCGATGAAACTTTTACAAATTTCCATTTTTGATTTAGAAACTATTAAACCATAGTGTTCCAATTTGTATAAAATTTGATTTAAATGAAGAAAATGTTCATCTTTTGTTTTTGAAAAGATGAGTATATCATCAATATAAACACAAGTAAATGATTTTATATCTTTGAAAATGTTGTCAGTTTTATGCTGAAATACAACTGGAGCATTTTTTAAACCGAATGGCATGACATTCCATTCAAATAAGCCTTCAGAACAAGAGAAGGCTGTCCACTTTATAGATTCTGGATTCATTTTTACTTGATGAAATCCACTTTTTAGATCAAATTTAGAAAACCATTTGGCATCTTGGATTCGATTTATTAGTACACCTTTGGAAGGAATTGTGTATGCATCTTCTATTGTGTTATCATTTAATCTTTTGTAGTTATAAACCATTCGGGATTTACCCTGTTTTTGTTCAGAAGATTTGTTTACAATGAAAGCAGGGCTCCTGTGTGGGCTAACACTTGGTGTTATTACTTTGAGTTTTAATAAATTTTGTATATGATTTCGACATTCTTCTTGTTCCCAATTATTAAATTGAATGTCCTTCGTTTTGATAATTAAATCTGGATTAATGATTTCTAATTTACATGTTACGGGATCTCTGTCCCAAAATTTTGTAGGGTCTTCTCCTATTGTATTTGTTTTATTTAGCCTGTCTAAAATTTGTTGGATATTTTCAAATTTTATTGATTTCGAAATTTTTATTGAAGAGAATGCTGTAATAGTATTGTCTAAAATATTGTCTAAAAATTGACCTTCATTTATTTCTTATTTTGTGTATGAAAATTCTGTTGTACATTTGCATGTGTTAGTATTTGTTGGATTTTTACAACTACAGTCTTTAGTATTGATTTCGTGTTTTACTGAATCACCACTAACTATAGGTGTCATTTGCTTTTTATCAATTATCATGACATAATCTTTATTTATTATAATTGATCTGTTTTGTCCTAAGATAAAATCTAGGCCAATTATCATACTTTGTTTAGAGGGAACTAAGTTTTCTACCCTCATTGTTTTTATAAAAGTTTTATAGCCGAAAATTTCACAATTTGTACTGAATTGAAGAACAACATTATTCACTTCTTCATCATTTATCATGATTTCTCCGGACATTGTTCTAGTTTTTTGAATGTGTTTACTCTTGACTATGTTTTGGTCTGGGGTTACAATTTTACATATAACTGTTTCTGAACATCCTGTGTCTATTAAAGCTTGTATTGTTTTTTTGTAGATGGTTTATTATTTATCTTTGGGAAGGTTAATTTAACTAATACCTTTAAAGTTATTAGTTGTTGTTTATTACAAACTAATGGGATACATTCCATTGTTCCCATCATGTTATTTTGTTCGTGTGTGTTACTAGATTCAGGAATATCTAGTTTAGTTTTCCCTTTTATTAATTTTTCTAAAAGAATTATTTTTTCTTCTAGATAATTTATCCAGGTTTCTAATACTGAAACTCTAGTGTCAGTTAAATCTTTACTTGATTTATTTATATTTTATTTCTTTTCAAAAGGGGGTATATCTTGTGTTTTTGTATTCAAATGTTTTTCTGCACAATTAATACAAAAATTTTTATAACAGAGAGGGCAATGAGCCCTTTTTGATATATGAAAATATCTATCACAGTATGTACGCAGAATTGATTCTGTTCCTGTATAAAATTGTATTTTGTGTGAACAGGTTTTTATTTCTAGGGTATTCATTAGACAGTATCCTAATTCATCTAATATTTGACCCATTTCATTATATTCTTCTCCCATTGGGAAATCATTTTCATTGTTAGAATATAAATGGCTATATTCATTATTTGTAAATTCATTTATTAAATCATAATTTTTATGAATTTTTTTGGGTTTAGTTCATCTGTGTGTTCTGTTATACTAATGACAAATAAAATTAATGAATCAGTTGATACATCTTCATCTATTGGAAGAAGGTTCATATGACTTTTGTGTAAAGATTTGAGATATTTGTACAATCTCTAGAAAAATGTCCTGGTTGATTACAAGCAAAACATTTTAAAATTTGTTTGTAAGTTTTATTATCCCTGAATTTTCTAACATGTCTATTAGGATTTAATGTAGGCTTTCTAGCATTAGATGCTCGTATTGTATAAGTTTTCCTAGGATTCTTTGGTCCTAAGTATTTTTGTGTATTAATATTTCTAGGCTTATTTCTAGATATATTTCTTCTGGTTTTAAACCTATTTTGAGAATATTGTTGAGGGGTGTATATTTGTTTACAGATCCCAGCATATGAATGCTTAAGCTGTTTTTGTATAGCTATGTGAGTGCATGTGTCTTCCATTATTTTCATAATATGTTGTATACGTATAGAGAGGTTATTCAGCATGGGAGTAACCTCATCATTTTTCCAATTTTCTCTAATTTTTTGTCCTAATTTTCCTGGTAATTTTAGGAACATTTTATCTCCTATATTCACGTCATGAAAGCAACCGGCTATAGACGCATATAATAGATAGTCTTGACAATATTCTTTTATTTTACCAAAGTATTCTATAGACAATCTTTCTAGATGTCCTAGATAAATTTGTTGTCTAATTGTATTGTCATCGTTAGCAGATTGTGAAGTGAACAATCTTTGAACAAGAGAACAAAAATTGTAAATGTTTGGACCAGGTTTTATGACCAAAGTATTCAGATCATTAGGGAAGTTTTTCTTAAAAGATTCGCATCCGGATCTAGCAATATCACCTAAGTAAGTTTCTCCTTTGGCGATAATTTCTTGAGAAGACTGTACATCTTTCTCATGATGTATGCCATAATCACGGATTACAGCAGCAGTCCATTATTCTATGTATGTTGGGAGGAGTTGAGGATCTATTCCTCCTATGTTCAAAAGTAAATTTGGAATTTGAAAATTTGGTTCGACCGGTAATCTTTTACCATGAGAAGTGTATTTGTTATCAATTAAGACTATATTTTGTACTGTTTCTCTGGGAAGGAATCCTTGAGAGTAATTTTGTGTACCAGCTGGATCTAACCTATAATTTGTGGCAGAGGATTCTTCATGTTCATTAATTAATCCTACTTTTGTGTTTTCAGAGGTTGTAGACAATTTATCATCTTCTTTGTCTTGAAATGTTTTTTTAAGTTTATAAAAAAATTCTTTTTCTTCAATTTGTTCTTCTATTTTTAAATTTTGTAAAAAGATATTAACTATATCATCAATTTCATCATTTTTATCATTTTCTTGAGGTGTTATAACTTCATTATGTTCTGGGGGAAAATTATCCCAGGGTTCCCAGTTTGAATCTTTAAGGAGGCTATATTCTAGGGAATCTTGTGTAGTCATAGTTTCTAAAGTTCGTTGCCTAAGCATGACTATATTTGCTTGATGATGGTTCCATTCTTCCTCAGTCATGTCATCATCTTCTTCATCATCAGTGTCTATGATGTTCATCATAGCAATATAATCATTGTCGGGAATAGCGGATGTACTATCCCTTCTATCTTGTTCTAAATCTATTAGTGTAGTGTTTCTGTAGTCAGTGAAACTTAAACTAAGGCCTCTAGACCTATTGTGTAAAATGGCAGAGTTTGGATTTGTGATGGGATTTCGTTCATCCCTTTGTAAATGAGTTTGCCATAAATGACCCTCATTTCTTCGAGTGAAAGCCTGGGCAGGCAAAAATTGTGTACCAATAGAGCTGATGGCTTCTTCTAATGGTCTGATATTTATTCTGTTCATAGAAGAAATATAATTACTTATTCTACCTATAAAGGTTATATCTAAATGTAGGTTGCCTCCTATCCAATTTGTTCCGAAACCTATGGTTTGTACTTCTAGACTAATATGGTTTACAAAGTCTGGAAGAGTAAGTGTAAAGTTTGGGGCAAGGTATATTAGAGATATAGGTTGATTTAAGTCAACTTCTAATATTCCAATAATGCTTTGGGAATCATTGTTTTGGAATCTGGTATCATGGAGGACTATCAAAGCTCTAGCACCAATCATGTGTCTAGCTAAGGATCTTACTCCTATGGTAATTAATCCCATATGAACATATCGTCCATGTTGGTTTAAAAGTTGTGTAGCTGTTTGTTGAGATATTAGTGGTATTATCTCATAAGTGTTGTCAGGAAGGTGAAAATCTTCTATCCTCCTATATCTGTACAGGCTAGTTCTTTCAGAGCTTAACCAACCTATATTATATAATTGTCTTGGGTTCAAAGAATCTATTCTAGAATTTGAACCTATTTCTATATTTTGTTGTACATCTACTAAGCCTTCTAATCTTCTTACATTAGTAGATCTTCTTCTGTGTAGAAATCTATCTAAGATTCCAGGATGTTGAATGAGATCTTGTCTCCTAGTATTGTGTTCTCTTAATCTTCGAGAATTCCAGGAAACCTCTCTGTAGTTTGATTCCTATTGGGTGTACTATCCATACAAATATCTTGAAGTTGTGTTTGTGAAATATTGTTAGGTCTTAAATTCATAATTTTAACTAATAGTTTTGTCTTTGTTAGAGGTATTATTTACCTGTGTAGTCTGATTCCTATTACTAGATTCAGCTTTATTTGTTGTTGCAATTACTTTAACAAATTTGTGAGTATTTTTACAAACTGTTTTAGTTTGTGTGGTTGTTCCTAATGATAATCTAGAAACTTTATTAACTAAATCATTTATATCATCTGATATATTATTATTTTTATCTTTGTTTAAATCTGTGAGATTTGATAATTTTCTAGAAACCTCTTCTAACAAGGCTATTATTGTATTGTTTTGTCCTATTATGGTTTGAACAAAATCCGTATCTTTAGTTGGTTTAGTATATCCTACTGGAGGAGATTTTGTTAAGTGTTCAACAGCCGCAAGAGCTGATTTATAATCTTTGCCATTAATGGGTTGAAAATTTGTCATTTGTAAAACTTTTTGTTTGTAAAATTTTATGTGTAAAAAAAAATAATGAGAAGCAAGAGAGCAAAGATAGCAGCAGAAAGAATCACAATAGAAGGCAGAAGCAGAGAATCAGATATAAAAGCTAAGGTATCCACGGAATACACTATAAAACAATAAATATTAAAGAATATAGAAAATCATAAGGCTTATTAGAAAAATAACTTTTTTTTTTAAATACATCTGAAATTGATAAAAAATATACATATGAACTTGTTGGCGCAATCTGCACGTATTTCTCAACTCATATAGGTAGGAAACTAGGGACTTACACCGGCTCTCCACTGACCATTACTGTCCTTCAACTACCATGAGTATCCTAGCAAACACTATCCACTCTTGACAGATGTTTATTTTCAATCAGAAAAATTTGAGATTTACAAATTGATATAAGAACAGTCCTTGGAAGGAAACCATGCTCTGATACCATGAAAAAGAATAAGGAAAAAGAAAAGAATGAGCTGGATTTATACGACGGTAGTCCGTGCAATACCAGTTATCAAGGGCACACCTTATGAGTTTCTCAACCCGACAAGACTTACAAATCCTAGGTTTTCGAAAAATCAAGGGGTAAAACCCAGGTTGAAAAAGAAGATGAGAAAGAAGGTGAATATACAGACATATGATAAGCCTTTAAATGATTATCGCATCTTTAAATATTTATCATTTTAGGCATTCGAAGATACCTTAAAGAAGCGACTACTCCATATCTAAGTTACATAAAAAAAAGAAACATAATATACTCACAGAGGGGAGAAGAGGGGAGGGGTGAAGAAAAACTTCTGGTTTTATTGCATTGAAGAGGTGTATACAAGAGGAGAGAAGGGAGAGAGTTTTTGGAGAGAGGGAGAGTGTATTCTGAGACCTGCTCAGCATAAGAGACTTATGGTCTATTTATATACAAAGTGTATGACCGGGAACCGGCTGTATAGGTCACTTGATAACCGGAAACCTGCTGTGTCAGTTTTTACCCTTCAGTCAATTACCATAAGGTAAACTATCTAGCTTGATCAGAGGGCCTAAGTGGGAGATGAGCTTGTGATGTTTAGGGAGAGAGTTTACAAACTTTTTACTTGCTTTAAAACTTTTCCGAGATTTAGGTATATATTGAAGATGAATCATGTTAAAAAAAAAAAGTGAGATTATTTAGGTAAGCATGATGTAAATCACATTAAAATTTTAGTGTCTTTCTATGTTAGATATTCTTATTTGAATTTTTAGTTAAGAAGAATTACTTCGCCATGATAAGAGGGCTTAATTGGGAGATGGGCTCATGATTAGAGTTGATAAACGGATTGGTCGGTGTAAACTTGGTTCATAAAACTTATACTTTTAATATGTGAGATAAGTTTGATTTATTAAAATAAATTAATTTTTTTAAAAGTTTGTCTGCAGCTCACAAAATTCATGAACTTAACATACCGTCCACGTGTCCATATATATATATATATATATATATATATATATATATTTTAAAATAATTAAAAAAATTGTAGTATTTTTTAAATCACTAAATTATAACATATCATACTAAATATTATATTATTATTTATAATATTAAATATTTTTAATACCGAAAGTCTAAAATATTACAATTTACAAAAAAAAAATTATAATATTAACATAAATTAATAGTCAAAATAATAAATTATTCCCTATAAATAGGTTATGGATCAAACTTCTAGCCACATGGAAATAGCTTGTGAAGAACACACGTTTCAACAGGAACAAACTCAAACTTTTTTTTACAAATTTGATTCTTTAAAAAAAAAAGTTCAAAACTCACACAGATTTGAAAGGTTGGTGGACCCGATCCATATATCCACCCTTACTCATGATGTGGAGGCCGAAGGTTATATAGCTTTTTCACTTGATCTAAAAAATTGTTAGAAAAAAATAGGTTTTCCACTTGGTGTAAAAAAAATGTTAGAAAAAAAAAGAAGAGAAATTGTGCATTTGGACTTGTGTTAACCAAAATTATTATATGTTTTTGAACCGTCATGTCATTCCCAGTTCCAATTAATAAACATGCAATATATAATTGTTTTATCAATTTATCTTGCAAATTGTACTAGTTAAATAATTATTAGTTGTTTGTTTATTGTTTGAAATTATGAATAATGTGGTGATCCAAAATTGTGTAATAATTTCTTATGTTAACCACATTAAAAAAATAGTTTAATATCTCTACATTATCAGTGTAATACAGTTAATTACAACTCTTTGTGTTTAAATAACTTTTAAAGTATTAATTGATACAGTTAACAAACTTAACATACATAAAAAGTTATGATTAAGTATCAGTGTAAAACTTTTTTACACTCTATCAATGTATAAGTGTTTTTTCTCTTAAAAAAATTATTATCCTTTTAAACTATATGTTGGGCATTTTTTTTCATGAATGCAAATAAATAAATAAAAAAGATATGGTTCTGTTTTTGCATGGCCCCCAAGCATAGGGTTCTTAAACTGTTCTGACTCTGTAAGTGATGATCCTCAATATGTGAAAGTGGATGGTGGTCGTTGTGATCTATGCCGTTTTGATGAATGAATATACATATATTCAGATGGTGGACATCAAGGTTGGGTGTCGTTTAAAGGTAGTAAGTAACCTTTGCAGATGCAAACTGGACAGACACAAACGTTTCCTAAGATGATATCCGCAAGTGGCTGGACTACGGATTTTTGTTATCTTGGTTCGTTCCAGTTATTTGTAAGGATCGTTGCAGAAGTGGTGTTAGTTTTTGCACTCTTGTAAATGAAACCACAGATCAAGTTGAATGTGGATACAGAAAGCACTGCCATATCTTCGACTATGATTCACACAACTGCGATGAGAATATATTCTTCTATCAAGTTTATAAATTCAAGATTGTTAGAACATATTTTGGTGAGTTAATTTGTTATTAACAGACTTTATTTTTTAAGATCCATAATTTTTAAAAAAATGTCACTAATCATTAGGAGATTAAACGTTTTTGAAAGAGTTTTTGTAACATTTCACTTATAAAATTAATTTCTAAATTTTTTTTTCAAATATCTTTTCCCGGGAAAACGAGTTTAATTGGTATACACTGTCATAGTAAAAATGTTTACACTGAAATTCAATCAACACTTTTAAAATAATAGTGAGTAAAGTCAACAAATTTACCATGAATGAAAGATTGTGATTGAATGTTAGTATAAAAATCTTTACACTGATAGTATATGTCAATTAAACTCTTTCTTATG
Source organism: Psophocarpus tetragonolobus (assembly GCA_037954015.1). Classification (NCBI taxonomy): domain Eukaryota; kingdom Viridiplantae; phylum Streptophyta; class Magnoliopsida; order Fabales; family Fabaceae; genus Psophocarpus; species Psophocarpus tetragonolobus. The sequence continues at coordinate 27,566,150 of CM075695.1, read as the reverse complement.
ATAACTTTTCTATATAAAAATACTAACAACATACTCTTTAATACATTTTACGATTGAAATTTATCGAAAACAACAAATTATGTGAGTTCTACTTGTTATTAAATTATTCTTTCCTAATTTTGTAGTTTTCAATAAATTTTAACGAAGAGTGTATTAAAAGGAGTGTGTGTTGGTAATACTTATCTTTTTCTGATTTTCTTGTAACTCTTTTTTAGAAACTCATTCCAACAATAAAAATGTCCTCATAAATTTTTAAAGTTTTAACTTTTAAGTATATTTTCTTTATGCTTATAAAAAAAGTATATTTTCTTTATTTTTAAGAATTAAGTAGAATATAGGAAAAGTGAAAAAAATGCTTTATTCAATCAATTATAAATTGTCATAAATTTATTTACTTCTATTATTGTTTTAAAAGTTATATAAAATAATCTAGAATTTCAATGATATTCTAAAATTATAAGATAATCCATGAAAATTAAGCTCTTTTTTATGGGATCAGACTGTACTTTACTTTTTCAACTTGCTTATACCAGTATAATTATGCTTTTTTTTTTTTTTTGTGTTCCAAGAATTCCATTTATAATTCTTCAATATATACGACTAATTCCTGGCTATGTAGTAGGTAAGCACTCTCCCATGTTTGTCATTTCTATATATCCTCTCTTATTACTTTCTCCACCACCAAATATTGCATTGACTAATGAAAAGTTAATTTTATTTTGGCTAGCTAGTTAGTAAGAAATATGAACTACTACTGTTCTACATCAAATTTACCGAGACTATATTTTACCATTATTAGCATTTTTTTTTATAATAGATGATCAATGTCTTGATAATGGAAAGAAAATAATTTATTTCAAATTATTGTCTCATTAATAAAAGTTATATTAATTAATGAATTTTCGTTTATACAACACATTATGATGAGGTTACTCTCATGTTGAATAACCTCTCTATACGAATACAACACATTATGAAAATAATGGAAGACACTTGTTTCCATATAGCTATACAAAAACAGCTTAAACATTCTGATGCTGGGATATGCAAACAAATATACACACCCCAACAATATGCACAAAATAGATTTAAAAACAGGAAAAATATATGTAGAAATAAACCAAGATATAATAATACACAAAAATTCTTAGGACCAAGAACTCCAAGAAAAACATATACAATAAGGGCTTCTAATACCAGAAAACCCACTTTAAATCCTAATGGACATGTTAGGAAATTTAGGGATAACAAAACTTACAAACAAACATTAAAATGTTTTGCTTGTAGTCAACTAGGACATTTTTCAAGAGATTGTCCAAATATCGCCAATCTGTACACAAAAGAGGCGACTTTAATAAAATCATGTCATATGAATCTTCTTCCCATTGATGAAGAGGTTTCTACTGATTCTGAAATATTATCTGTTATTAGCATAACAGAATACACAGATGAAATAAACCCAGAAAAGGTTTACAAAAATTATGATTTAATAAATGAATTTACAAATAACGAATATAGTCATTTATATCCCAACGATGACAATAATTTCCCAATAGAGAAGAATATAATGAAATGGGAAAAATATTAGACGATCTAGGATATTGTCTAATGAAAACTACAGACATAAATCTTTGTTCTCACAAAATACAGTTTTATTCAGGTACAAAATCAATTCCTTGCACATACTGTGAAAGGTATTTTCATATATCAAAAAGGGCACATTGTCCACTTTGTTATAAAAATTTCTGTATTAAATGTGTAGAAAAACATTTAAGTATACAGGAACAAGAAATACTCTCTTTTTAAAGAAAGAAAATATGAATAAATTGTATAACAAAGATTTAACCGATACTAGAGTTTCAGTATTAGAAACTCGCATAAATCATCTAGAAGAAAAGGTTATTCTTTTAGAAAAAATAATAAAGGGGAAAACTAAAATAAATTTCCCAGAGTTTAGTTACTCATCTGAAAAAAATAATATGATGGGAACAATTGAATGTATCCCATTAGTTTGTAATAAACAACAACTAATAACTTTAAAAGTATTAGTTAAATTAACTTTTCCAAAACTAAATAACAATCCATCAACAGAAAAAACCATACAAACATTATTAGATACAAGATGTTAAGAAACAGTAATATGTAAAACTATAATTCCACATAAAAACATAATAAAAAGTAAACACATCCAAAAAACCAGAACAATGTCTGGAGAAATTATGATAAACGATGAAGAAGTTAATAATGTTATTCTTCAATTTAGTATAAATTGTGACCTTTTTGGCCATAAAATTTTTATAAAAACAATGAGGGTAGAAAACCTAGTTCCATAAAAAAAAATATGATAATTGACTTAGATTTTATTTTAGACCAAAATAGATCAATTACAATAAATAAAGATTATGTTATGATCAGTGACAAAACACAAATGACACTAATAGTTAGTGGTGACTCATTAAAACAAGATACAACCCTTGATAAGTGTAGTTGTAAAAATTCAATATCTCCTGATACATGTAATTGTACTATAGATGTATTAAATATTTTAAATGAAACAGTAGATGATTATTCCTCTTTATCTAATATACTAGACAATACAATTGAGGCTTTTTCCTCAATAAAAATTTCAAAATCTATAAAATTTGAAAATATTCAACAAATTCTTGATAGGTTGAATAAGACAAATATAATAGGAGAAGAACTCACAAAATTTTGGGATAGAGACCCCATAATTTATAAACTGGAAATTATTAATCCAGATTTAATTATCAAGACAAAATATATTCAGTTTAATAATTGGGAATAAGAAGAATGTCAGACTCACATACAAAATTTGTTAAAACTAAAAGTGATAACATCTAGTGTTAGTCCACACAGAAGTTTTGCTTTCATAGTCAATAAATCTTCTGAACAAAAAAGAGGTAAATCTAGAATGGTTTACAACTATAAAAGACTAAACGATAAAACAGTAGAAGATGGTTATTCAATTCCATCTAAAGATGTTCTAATAAACCGAATTCAAGTGCCAAATGGTTTTCTAAATTCGACTTAAAAAGTGGATTTCATCAAGTTAAAATGAATCCCAATCAATAAAATGGACAGCCTTCTCTTGTTGTAAAGGTTTATTTGAATGGAATGTTATGTCATTCGGTCTTAAAAATACTCCTGCTATTTTTCAGCGAAAAATGGATAATATCTTTAAAAATGATAAATCCTTTACATGTGTCTATATTGACGATATACTAGTATTTTCTAAAATAAAAGATGATCATTTTCATCATCTAAAACAAGTTTTATATAAATTGGAACATTACGAATTAATAATATCAAAATAAAAATGGAAATTAGTAAAAATTTCATTGAATTTCTTGGGACAGAAATTGGTAATGGAACTATAAAACTTCAGCTCATATTTCAAAGAAAATACAGGATTTTCCAGATAAAATGGAAAAAAAAAAAACACTTAGATCCTTTTTAGGACTTTTAAATTATGCAAGAAGCTTTATTCCTAATCTAGGAAAATACATATCTCCTTTATATAATAAAAATTCATTAAAAGGAGAAAGAAAATTTAATTCTGAAGATATAAAATTAGTTCAAAAGATAAAATAAATGGTAACAAATTTACCAACTTTACAATTACCATTGGATTCAGATTATTTAATAATTGAATGCGATGGATGTGAACTTGGATGGGGAGAAATCTTTAAACGAAAGAAAAATAAACACATACCAAAGACGGAAGAACAAATTTATAGATATGCCTCTGGTAAATATGTAACAAAACCTAAAATTTACAAAACTAGCACTGATTACGAAGTCAATGTTATCATACATGCAATTGATGCATTTAAGTTATTCTTAATAAATAAACAAGAAATAACAATCAGGACTGATTGTGAAGCCATAGTGTCTTATGGAAAAAATCAAATTAACAATGATAAAAAACCTCATAAAAGATGGTTACTTTTAAAAGACTATATAAATTTTTCTGGAAAGATTATACATTTTGAACACATTAAAGGATCTAACAATATTTGTGTTGATATATTATCCAGGTACCTCAGGTAAAGTGGTACACCTCCACAAAGACCTGTTAGGTCATTTATACAAAGTCAACATGTTGGAAAATACAAAGAAGGGTGCTTATGGTCCTAAACAAGTAAAGTCTCCTTATCAGGCGGACCAATATAGAAAATTTGGCAAACAAGAGTTGCCAATCCTTACAAATATTTTCCAATACCCTGGAAGAGACAATACAAATGTCAACTTAAATGTTTTAATTGACAATATTTGGAATATTCCAAAATATACTACACAAAATGAACACCTAGTTACAATGGTGAAACAAAGCATTATAAGTGCATTATACAATTTTTGTTGTCATGACAATAAAGGAGTAGCTTTGGCATCTCCTACCTCTCCTTCTGGGAAATGTTTTACACATTTTGCTTTGATAATAGGTAAAAACAAAGGTGCTTATACATCCTTCAGAGACCTCAATGAGGCTAAACAAGACCAGTTCTGGTCTACATACAAAGGTTTCTACTCAAAGGAAGAAGTCAAAATGATAGTCCGATTGAAAACAATTGATGAAGAAAAAATCAAGACTGCCTTACAATTTAAGCCACCTACTCAGAACCAAACATATGCTACTGCGGCTTGCAGTATCTCTCAACAAATAAATCCGAATATTCTTTTTGGGAAAATTTGAATTAATACAGGACTTTTTGTTTGAGGTCCACTCTGAAAATACAAACTATAATGGGTTATTCATTAAAACCGAAACTTACTTCAATACCAGAAACCCTTGTTTAGAGTCGTCTGAGTATTGTAAAAAAGTAGACAAAGAATGTACATGCCAAATAAAATTCATTATCAGAAGAGCTCAAATTGATTTGAGTTCTTTTAAATCACAATTATACAGGGATGTATTAATAACTCCCATGATTCTTTTAGAAGCCAGATGTCTTCATTCAATTACAATACCTCCCACAGACAGATTTTCTACTCTGTCCCCCATTCTAAATTCAGTAATTAATGACATTCAAGCTGAACATATGACAAATGTGGCACTACAAATCACCACTTCTCCCAGAAGCCCCACAAATCCTGATAGTATAGCCACACATGTCATAAAACTTTATACAGAAACCAATCCAGAGTATCATACTTCTTTTGAGCATGATCCCTTAAAAGAACTGTCTCTCAACAAAAACAAACTATCAATACAACGTCTGGAAAGCATCTATAGAAGGGTCAAACTAAAATTTCTCAAAAAGAGATTCTGAAGATTTCACTCTTCTAAAAGAAACACAAAATACTAAATTATATTGGAAGAAACAATGGGTACCAAATTTCATCCATTTCCAATAGAGTCAAACCTTTCTCTTGTAAAGAATTTTGAAAAAGAAAGGTTGTACAAAGAAATTTATGAAGAGACTGACTTCTATGGCCAAAATACTCCTGGACAAGCCTCTTTCCCTTCCGACTGCGATGACAATGAAGACCAGAGTCTTCCAGAGCAGATGGAAGAAGAAATACAAGATTTGTCTACAATAGCTCGAGTCAGAAGAGTAATTAAAAATTTTACATGCGACAAAGTAATTTTACTTCTTTAACGGAGTAATAGACTGAAGGGTAAAATTACTTACTCAACGGGTTACCAATTACAGAGTAACTTACACAACAGGTTACCAGTCATAAGGTTACCTCCTAAGCCGATTTTCGGTTACAAATTTTGTCTATAAAAGGACCATAAGTCTCTTATGCTGAGCAAGTTCCTGAATCACTCCTCTCTCTCTAGCAAATACACTCTTCTCTTTCTCTGCACTTCTCCCTCTCTTTAAATCCCCTCTCTCTTACATGTAAAAATTTCTTCTCATCAATAAAATCAGAAGTTTCTCTGCAATCCCTTCCCTCTCCTCCCCTGTTGTAAGTATTTCCTTTTTAAATTTTGCTCATATTTTTATTTTACGCATGGAGTAGTTTTATCCTAAGGTATCTTCGGATGCCTTAAGCAATAAATATTTAAAGATGCGATGATCATTTAAAGGCTTATCATATGTTAATTAAATTTACATTTCATCAAGTTTATAAGCAGATGTCTAACCGGCTCTGCTAGATTCAGTAGCTTATAAACTTGTTTTTGTTGAGAGACAGCCCTTTTAAGGGATCATGCTCAAAAGAAGTATGATACTCTAGATTGGTTTCTGTATAAAGTTTTTTGACATGTGTGGCTATCCTATCAGGATTTGTGGGGCTTCTGGGAGAAGTGGTGATTTGTAGTGCTACATTTGTCATATGTTCAGCTTGAATGTCATTAATTACTGAATTTTGAATGGGGGACAAAGTAGAAAATCTATCTGTGGGAGGTATTGTAAGTGAATGAAGACATCCAGCTTCTAAAAGAATCATGGGAGTTATTAATACATCCCTGTATAATTGTGATTTAAAAGAACTCAAATCAATTTGAGCTCTTCTGATAATGAATTTTATTTGGCATGTACATTCTTTGTCTACTTTCTTACAATACTCAGACGACTCTAAACAAGGGTTTCTAGTATTGAAGTAAGTTTGGGTTTTAACGAATAACCCATTATAGTTTGTATTTTCGGAGTGGACCTTAAACAAAAAGTCCTTTATTAATTCGAATTTTCCCAAAAGAATATTTGGATTTATTTGTTGAAAGGTATTGCAAGCAGCAGTAGCATACGTTTGGTTCTGAGCAGGTGGCTCAAATTGTAAGGCAGTCTTGATTTTTTCTTCATCGATTGTTTCCAATCGGACTGTCATTTCGGCTTCTTCCTTTGAGTAGAAACCTTTGTATGTAGACCATAACTGGTCTTGTTTAGCCTCATTGAGGTTTCTGAAGGATGTATAAACACCTTTGTTTTTACCTGTTATCAAAACAAAATGTGTAAAACCTTTCCTAGAAGGAGAGGCAGGAGATGCCAAAACTACTCCTTTATTGTCATGACAACAAAAATTGTATAATGCACTTATAATGCTTTGTTTCACTTTTGTAACTAGGTGTTCATTTTGTGTAGTATATTTTGGAATATTCCAAATATTGTCAATTAAAACGTTTAATTTTACATTTGTATTGTCTCTTCCAGGGTACTGGAAAATATTTGTAAGGATTGACAACTCTTGTTTGCTAAATTTTGTGTATTAGTCCGCCTGATAAGGAGACTTTACTTGTTTAGGACCATAAGCATCCTTCTTTGTATTTCCCAACATGTGGACTTTGTATAAATGACCTAACAGGTCTTTGTGGAGGTGTACGACTTTACGTAAAGTACCTGAATAATATATCAACACAAATATTGTTAGATCCTTTAATGTGTTCAAAATGTATAATCTTTCCAGAAAAAATTATATAGTCTTTTAAAAGTAACCATCTTTTATGAGATTTTTTATCATTGTTAATTTGATTTTTGCCATAAGACACTATGGCTTCACAATCAGTCCTGATTGTTATTTCTTGTTTATTTATTAAGAATAATTTAAATACATCCATTGCATGTATGATAGCATTGACTTCGTAATCAGTGCTAGTTTTGTAAATTTTAGGTTTTGTTATGTATTTACCAGAGGCATATCTGCAAATTTGTTCTTCCGCCTTTGGTATGTGTTTATTTTTCTTTCGTTTAAGGATAGCTCTTCATCCAAGTTCATATCCATCGTATTCAATTATTAAATAATCTGAATCCAATGGTAATTGTAAAGTTGGTAAATTTGTTACCATTTGTTTTATCTTTAGAACTAATTTTATATCTTCAGAATTAAATTTTCTTTCTCTTTTTAATGAAGTTTTATTATATAAAGGAGATGTGTATTTTCCTAGATTAGGAATAAAGGTTCTTGCATAATTTAAAAGTCCTAAAAATGATCTAAGTGTTTTTATTTCTTCTATTTTATCTGGAAAATCCTGTATTTTCTTTGAAATATAAGGTTGAAGTTTTATAGTTCCATTACCAATTTCTGTCCAAGAAATTCAATGAATTTTTACTAATTTCTATTTTTGATTTTGATACTATTAATCCGTAATATTCCAATTTATATAAAACTTGTTTTAGATGATGAAAATGATCATCATTTGTTTTAGAAAATACTAGTATATCGTCAATATAGACACATGTAAAAGATTTATCATTTTTAAATATATTATCCATTTTTCGCTGAAAAACAGCAGGAACATTTTTAAGACCGAATGACATAACATTTCATTCAAATAAACCTTCAGAACAAGAGAAGGTTGTCCATTTTATTGATTCGGGATCCATTTTAACTTGATGAAATCCACTTTTTAAGTCGAATTTAGAAAACCATTTGGCATCTTGAATTCGGTTTATTAGAACATCTTTAGATGGAATTGAATAACCATCTTCTACTGTATTGTCATTTAGTCTTTTATAGTTGTAAACCATTCTATATTTACCTCTTTTTTGTTAAGAAGATTTATTGACTATAAAAGCAGGACTTCTGTGTGGACTAACACTAGGTGTTATCACTTTTAGTTTTAACAAATTTTGTATGTGAGTCTGACATTCGTCTTGTTCCCAATTATTAAACTGAATATCTTTTGTCTTGATAATTAAATCTGGATTAATAATTTCCAGTTTACAAATTATGGGGTCTCTATCCCAAAATTTTGTGGGATGTTCTCCTATTATATTTGTCTTATTCAACCTATCAAGAATTTGTTGAATATTTGAAAATTTTATAGATTTTAAAATTTTTATTAAGGAAAAAGCCTTAATTGTATTGTCTAGTATATTAGATAAAGAGGAATAATCATCTACTATTTCATTTAAAATATTTAATACATCTATAGTATAATTACATGTATCAGGTGATGTTGAATTTTTACAACTATACTTATCAAGGTTTGTATCTTGTTTTAATGATTCACCACTAACTATTGGTGTCATTTGTGTTTTGTCACTGATCATAACATAATCTTTATTTATTGTAACTGATCTGTTTTGGCCTAAAATAAAATCTAAGCCAATTATCATATTTTGTTTTGATAGAACTAGGATTTCTACCCTCATTGTTTTTATAAAAATTTTATGGCCAAAAAGGTCACAATTTGTACTAAATTGAAGAATAACATTATTAACTTCTTCATCGTTTATCATAATTTCTCCAGACATTGTTCTGGTTTTTTGGATGTGTTTACTTTTTATTATGTTTTGATGTGGAGTTATAGTTTTACATATTACTGTTTCTGAACATCTTGTATCTAATAATGCTTGTATGATTTTTTTCTGTTGATGGATTGTTATTTATTTTTGGAAAAGTTAATTTAACTAATACTTTTAAAGTTATTAATTGTTGTTTGTTACAAACTAATGGGATACATTCCATTGTTCCATCATATTAATTTGTTCAGATGAGTAACTAGACTCTGGGAAATCTATTTTAGTTTTCCCTTTTATTATTTTTTCTAAAAGAATAACCTTTTTTCTAGATGATTTATGCGAGTTTCTAATACTGAAACTCTAGTATCGGTTAAATCTTTGTTATACAATTTATTTATATTTTCTTTCTTTTAAAAGAGAGTATTTCTTGTTCCTGTATACTTAAATGTTTTTCTACACATGTAATACAGAAATTTTTATAACAAAGTGGACAATGTGTCATTTTTGATATGTGAAAATACCTTTCACAGTATGTGCAAGGAATTAATTTTGCACCTGAATAAAACTGTATTTTGTGAGAACAAAGATTTATGTCTGTAGTTTTCATTAGACAATATCCTAGATCGTCTAATATTTTTCCCATTTCATTATATTCTTCCCCCATCGGGAAATTATTGTCATCGTTGGGATATAAATGACTATATTCGTTATTTGTAAATTCATTTATTAAATCATAATTTTTGTAAACTTTTTTTTAGTTTATTTCATCTGTGTATTCTGTTATGCTAATAACAGATAATATTTCAGAATTAGTAGAAACCTCTTCATCGATGGGAAGAAGATTCATATGACATGATTTTATTAAAGTCGCCTCTTTTGTGTAAAGATTGGCGATATTTGGATAATCTCTTGAAAAATGTCCTAGTTGACTACAAGTAAAACATTTTAATGTTTGTTTGTAAGTTTTGTTATCCCTAAATTTCCTAACATGTCTATTAGGATTTAAAGTGGTTTTCTGGCATTAGAAGCCCTTATTGTATATGTTTTTCTTGGAGTTCTTGGTCCTAAAAATTTTTGTGTATTATTATATCTTGGTTTATTTCTATATATATTTTTCCTGTTTTTAAATCTATTTTGTGCATATTTTTGGGGTGTGTATATTTGTTTGCATATCCCAGCATCAGAATGCTTAAGCTGTTTTTGTATAGCTATATGGGAATAAGTGTCTTCCATTATTTTCATAATGTCTTGTATTCGTATAGAGAGATTATTCAGCATGGGAGTAACCTCATCATTTTTCCAACTTTGTCTATTTGTCCCAGTTTTCCTGGAAGTTTAAGAAACATTTTGTCTCCTATATTAACATCATGAAAGCAACCAACTATAGATGCATACAAAAGATCATCTTGACCATATTCTTTTATCTTCCCGAAATATTCAATAGATAATCTTTCGAGATGTCCTAAATAAATTTGTTGTCTAATTGTGTTGACATCGTTGGCTGATTGTGAGGTGAACAATCTCTGTATAAGGGAACAAAAATTGTAAATATTTGGACCGGGTTCAATTACCAGTGTGTTTAGATTATTAGGGAAATTTTTCTTAAAAGATTCCCAACCAGATCTAGCAATATCGTCGAGATATGTTTCTCCTTTTGCGATCATTTGTTGAGAAGATTGTACATCTTTCTAATGATGTATGCCATAATCACGGATTACAGCAGTAGTCCATTGTTCAATATATGTTGGGAGGAGTTGAGGATGTATTCCTCCTATGTTTAAAAGTAAATTTGGGATTTGGAAGCTTGGTTCCACAGGTAATCTTTTACCATGAGACACGTATTTGTTGTCACTAAGTACAATATTTTGTACAGTTTCTAAAGGAAGAAATCCTTGAGAATAATTTTGTGTACCAGCAGGATCTAACCTATAATTTGTAGCAGTGGATTCTTCATATTCATTTATGAGTCCTACTTTTGTGTTTTTAGATGTTGTTGATAAAACATCTTCTTCTTTATCTTGTAAATTTGTTGTAAATTGATAAGAAAATTCTTTTTCTTCAGTTTCTTCTTCAATTTTTAATTTTTGTAAAAATTTATTAACGATATCATTTATTTCGTCATTTTCTTTATTTTCTTGAAGTCTTTCAACTTCATTGTGTTCAAGGGGAAAGTTATCCCATGGTTCCCAGTTAGGGTCGTTTAGAAACCTTTCCCAAGGTTCTAAGTTTAAAGTTTCTTGTCTAGACATGGCTATGTTGGCTTGGTTGTCTAGAGTTTCGTGCCTAAACATGGCTATATTTGCTTGATGATGATTCCATTCTTCTTCAGTCATATCATCATCTTCTTCATCATCACTGTCTATGATGTTCATCATACCAATATGATCATCATTGGGAGTAGTGGATGTACTATCCCGTCTGTTTTGTTCTAAATCCATAAGTAAAGTATTTCTATAATCTGTGAACCTTAAACTAAGGCCTCTAGATCTATTGTGTATAATAGTAGAATTTGGATTTGTGATTGGATTTCGTTCGTCCCTTTGTAGATGAGTTTGCCATAGATGGCCCTCATTTCTTCTTATGAATGCCTGAGCTGGTAAAAATTGTGTACCAATAGAGTTTATTGCTTTCTCTAATGGTCTAGTGTTAATTCTATACATGGAAGAAATATAATTACTTATTCTTCCTATGAAAGTAATGTCCAGGTGTAGGTTATCTCCTATCCAATTTGTTCCAAAACCTATAGTTTATACTTCTAGACTAATGTGATTAACGAAGTCTGGAAGGGTGAGTGTAAAGTTTGGAGCAAGATATATTAATGATATGGGCTGATTTAAGTCAACCTCTAATATTCCAATGATACTTTGAGAATCATTATTTTGAAATCTTGTATCATGGAGAACTATCAAAGCTCTCGCACCAATCATATGTCTAGCTAGGGATCTGACTCCTATAGTAATTAATCCCATGTGGACATATCTCCCATGTTGATTTAGGAGCTGTGTAGCTGTTTGTTGAGATATTAAAGGAATTATCTCGTATGTGTTATCAGGAAGGTGAAAATCTTCTATCCTCCTATATCTGTAAAGACTCTTTCAGAACTTAACCAGCCTATATTGTATAGTTGTCTAGGATTCAAAGAATCTATCCTTGAGTTGTATCCTATTTCTGTATTTTGATGTATGTCTACTAAGTCTTCTAATCTCCTGACATTAGTAGTTCTTCTTCTATTTAGAAATCTATCTAAGATTCCTAGGTGTTGTATGAGATCTTGTCTTCTAGTTTGGTGTTCTTTTAATCTGCGAGAAGTTCTTGGAAACCTCTCTGTTGTTTGATTTCTATTGGGTATACTATCCATAGAAACATCTTGTAATTGTGTTTGTGAACTGTTATTTGGTCTTAAATTCATATTTTAAGTAACAGTTTTGTTTTTGTTAGAGGTATTATCCTCCTGTTTAGTCTGATTGCTATTACTGGATTCAACTATGTCTGTTTTTGCTATTACTTTGACAAATTTATGAGTGTTTTTACATACTGTTCTAGTTTGTATATTTGTTCCTAAAGATAGTCTAGAAACTTTATTAACTAGATCATTTATATCTTCGGATATATTTCCGTTTTTGTTTGAATCTATAAGATTAGATAATTTTCTAGAAACTTCTTCTAGTAAAGCTATTATTGTGTTATTTTGTCCTATTAGAACTGTATAGACAGTATCTGTATTAGTAGTAGGTTTTGTATATCCTACTGGAGGGGGTTTTGTTAGAGATTCTACAGCTGCAAGAGCTGATTTGTAGTCTTTTCCTTTAAAAGGTTGTATGTTAGCCATTTATTCGTAAAAATTTGTTTATAGTATGTTTGTAAATTTATAGTGTATAGTGAGAAAACAGAAATGCGAAAAGTGAAGAGAACAGGAAAAGCAACAGAAAATAAGCAGAAGCAGAAAATAAGATATCCACAGAATACACTGTAAAACAATAAATATTAAAGAATATAGAAGATCATAAGGCTTATCAGAAAAGTAAAAAAACTCCTTTTTTTTCATCATGAGAATATATATCTGAATTTGGTGTCGCAATCTGCACGTGTTTCTCAACCCATCAAGGTAGGAAACTAGGGACTTACAAAGGCTCTCCACTGGCCCATCACTGCCCTTCAACTACCATGGGTATCCCAGCAAACACTATACACCCTTGCCAAATATATATATTTAGTCAGAAAATTAAGATTTACATGATAAAAGAACCTGCCGAGGAAAGAACAAGGCTTTGATACCAAAAGAGAGACAGAGAGGTATAAAGAGAGAGAGAATAAGAGAGAAAAAATGAGAAATAAAAGAAGATGAGAAAGAATGTGAGGAAACTTAAAGTAAATATTCAGATTAACAGATCAACATTATACGATACTGAATCTGGCAGAGCCGGTTAGACATCTTCGTATAATATTGATAAAAACAAGTTTATAAGCTACTGAATCTGGCAGAGCCGGTTAGACATATGCTTATAAACTTGATGAAATGTAAATTTAATTAACATATGATAAGCCTTTAAATGATCATCGCATCTTTAAATATTTATTGCTTAAGGCATCTGAAGATACCTTAGGAGAAAACTACTCTATGCGTAAAATAAAAATATGAGCAAAATTTAAAAAGAAAATACTTACAACAGGGGAGGAGAGGGAAAGGGTTGCAGATAAACTTCTGATTTTATTGATGAGAAAAAATTTTTACATGTAAGTGAGAGAGAGGAGTGCAGAGAAAGAGGAGAGTGTATTCTCATAGTTAGTAAGAACTATGAACTACTACTGTTCTACATCAAATCTACCGATAATATATTCCACCATTATTAGCATTTTTTTTATAATAGATGATCAATGTCTTGATAATGGAAAGAAAATCATTTATTTCAAATTATTGTCTCATTCAATAAAAGTTATATTAATTAATGAATTTTTTTTATATTTTATATAACTAATTAAATAACATAACCTTTATTGATTTGTTAGAATATGAAATGAGACACCAAATTAGAATAGATGATTTTCATTCTTTGATAATGATAGGGTTAGGCAGGGAAGTGTAGCTATATTTAATCCAAAAACAAGCATTGATATTAACATTAATATATTTGATATTTTATTAAAATTTTCAATAATTCATTAATTTTGCGGAAAATGTGATCCATAGTACTTTCTGAATACTCAGAGCTATCTCTCTCTTTTTCAATAAGTGTTCTTTGTTTTGATGCTATTAATTTTTTTATTTACTCCCCAAAAAAATTATTTATTCATGTACTCTTTTATTTTTGCAGGTTATCTTAGACACGTTATAATGGGTAATAGAATTATATCTTTTGTCATTGTTAATTTATCTCATATAATTTGTCAAATAGTTCGATATTTGAGTAAAGTCATTTATTAGACCAACCATGCTTTATTTTCTTACACATTGGATGAAATTTACTCTCCCATGTAGGGACTGTCAATAGAAAAAGTTATGGCCAGAAGGACACCTGGAATAATAAAGCAGAATTCATCGGCCAAAATGTTCTACAAATACTCATGGCAATTTTCGTCGTAGCCAGAATTCTATTTGGAGTCACACTTTTGCTTCTCTTATTTATTTGTAAGTGGCGTCGAAGACACTTTTCAATGTATGAAAACATTGAAAATTTCTTGTTAGACAACAATCTAAATCCAATTAGGTATGAGTACAGAGAAATAAAAAAAATGACTAGAGGTTTTAAAATAAAATTGGGTCATGGAGGTTTCGGCTCTGTGTACAAAGGAAAACTTAGAAGTGGGGCAGATGATGCGATAAAAATGTTGAGCAAATCCGAAGCTAATGGACAAGAGTTTATTAGTGAAGTGCTTACTATAGGAAGAATATATCATGTGAATGTGGTAAGTCTTATTGGATATTCTGTTGATGGAGAAAACCGAGCTTTAGTTTATGAATACATGCCTAATAGCTCATTAGATAAATACATTTTCTCTCAAAGGGAAAGTGCTCCTTTAAGTTATGAGGAAACATATGAAATATCTCTTGGTGTAGCTTGTGGTATTGCCTATTTGCATAAAGGTTGTGATATTCAAATTCTACATTTTGAAATCAAGCCTCATAATATTCTTCTAGATGACAACTTCATTCCAAAGATTTCAGATTTTGGACTTGCAAAACTATATCCTATAAAAGATAGAACTGTTGTTTTAATTGGAGTAAGAGGAACTTTAGGTTACATGGCTCCAGAATTATTCTACCAAAACATTGGTGGAGTATCATATAAAGCAGATGTTTATAGTTTTGGACTGCTTTTGATGGAAATCACAAGTAAGAGAAGGAACTCAGACCCTCATGCAGAAAATTCAAGCCAACATTATTTTCCCTTCAGGATCTATGATCAATTTAAAGAAGAAAAATATATTGAAATAGAAGAAGGCTCAGAAAAAGATAAGATTTTGGTGAAAAAGATGTTTATTGTTGCACTTTTGTATATACAATTGAAACCAAATAATCGTTCTTCAATGAAAAAGGTTGTAGAGATGCTTGAAGGAAAAGTCGAAAGTCTTGCAATACCTCCAAAACCTGTTTTTTATCACCATGAATAAACCAGACCTAATAGTGGAATCAACTCAGATCAATCATCATGAACCGATTCTACTTGCTCTAACCAGATTCCTGGCAAAACCAAGTCCAATTATTCAATTGTGGATAATGCTTGACAAGGTTATCTTGAATGAAGTATGGGACAATGTCAACAAAATTGCTTAGACTCAAACACTATAGTAGTCCTTATAGGAAGATTGATTTGGTAGGAACTATGTGTTAATCGTGAAAGGTTTTTTATATGAAACGTTGACTATTGTATTTGTTATTAATTTCTGGGAGCTCTTTGAAAAATTTTAATTTAATAATTTATTGAATAAATTTATTCGCCAAAAGAAAAGTTATATCTACACTTTTAACAGCAATGGAAATCATGTTTTGTCCTTCCTTTCAAACTGTTCACGTAAAACTTCTCTTTGATTCATCGACAAACAAAATAATGGTACTTTTGTAATAGTTTCTCATGCATTATCTGTTTGCGGATTATGATGATTAGGCTTATCACTTTTTGGTATTTTGTTGATTTTTTAGTACTATATTTCTTATATTGTACTTTGATAAACCTTTTCCTAAAAATTACTATAATGATTATGATTTATCTAGATGAGTGGGTTAGATTCTATGGACTAGGACATCTGGATTTTCTCAAAATATGTACTATTTCCATCCCTTTTTATTAGTGCACTCTTAGTGACACTTCAAACCTTTCTAAATGCATTTAGACATGATTTGGAGAATTGTGAGAATCATGTTCTCACACTATTTCTACTACAATCTCTATTCACAATTTAAGAGTATCTAAATTTATCTAACTATTTTAGGGAAAGATGCATAGGTGGGTCAAATAAATCATAGTTAGTGTACTATCATTGAGTTAACTTAACTATGGGTTACACTAGATCATGGTCTAGTTAGCTTAACCAAATCTATAAATAAAATACCTCACACTCTCTTGTACAATCTTTGATCATTAGCAAAACTTAAGAGTTTTGATATGAGAAACCTTCTCTCCTAGACCGTGGAGCTCATCTTATAACTTTTATCAAGAATTATCCCTCTCTTGTGGGAAGTTCCCTTAAACTTATCTCTTTCATGGTGCTGCCCCATTTTCATCTTCCATCCATCAATTCTTATCTCTTCTAATTCTCCTTCAAAGGAACATATCATGGATACTTTAAATGCAAATGAAATTTGTTTTATTTTTTTAAAGAACTCATGCAATTAAAATTTGTTTTATTTTTTTATCGATAATGGTAATCGATTATCACATTAAATCCTAGCATTTTTATTTTGATAAACATCTCTTGTCTAAAAGTTCTTGTTCAAACTCTTAATTTTTGTTTCTCATTAGCCTGAGCATATTTATTATTTGATGTTGTTTAATTTTCGTAAACTTCTTGCCATCCACTTTTTATTTACTCTTGATTTATATTATTTATTTTAAGTTCATGCTGTAACTTTTTTTTTATTTTCTATAATTTATTTGTATTATATTTAATTTCTTACACACCCTCTAATTATTTTTATGTTGTTTAAACTTCTTTAAATTCTTTAAAATTACTTTACATCCTAACTAACTTGTTATCTTTATTTAAATTTTCGTTATTCTTTTATTTATTAAGTATATGTATAATCTATTGATTATTGATTTACAATTAAATTAGTTAATGGGATAAATCTTACTTTTCTTTTTTAAAAAAAAAAGGTAAAATTTATTCAACAATAGCAATTCTCCACTTATTATAAGAAATGACAGGAAGAGACATGTGTTACAAGTAAGAAATCAGAAGAAAAAGCTACAATAAGCTACTCACAAACAGTAACTTACAATAAGCCCCTCACATTAGAGTGAAAACCAATACATACAACAGATTGAGAAGAGCCCCCTATAGATACCATACAGAGGATATAAACAATTATCTAATTTTTAACCAATCAAATTCAGGCAAAGAATTGGTTGTGGGGACCAATCGACAAAAGAAACATGCAAGACCTTACAGAGTCCTTTGATTCATAATCAAGACCTTTGAAAAGACATTTTCCAAACTTCCTCAGCTTTGAAAGTATCACCCTTAAGTACCATTGCATTCCTAGAAAGTCAAATACTCCTATAAAGTAGCCATCCAAATGATACTAAGAATGTCAAAATGCAAACCTACCCCTTGATGCAATTCTAAATTGATCCTCCTATGATCTTGCTCCAAAAAGGTTCCAAGGTTAAAGATGGAGAGACTATAAAATGGTGGTGAATAGGCATCACTTAATACAAGATAAGCCATGGTTGGTGAAAGCTTGCCATAAGGGAAGGAGTCATTGATAAAAGTCATAGAATAACTCTCACAAGAAGAGAAAAATCAAGAACACTCTAAGAAGTAAACTCTTAAAATATGAGTCAAGTCTATTCATAAAAGTTAACATGTTAAATGATACAAGAGAGAGTGAGTGGTATTTATAGAGGTTCCTAGAGGCTTTGGACGTCCAATACTAAGACTAGACTAAGCTAAGGACTAATAAAACTAGGTAAGTCAAACAAGGCCTTAAGAAAGTCGAACTATGTTCCCTCATGTGACATTCGATGTCACCTAGGAGAGAGAGAGGCAAGTTGGTGCCACATGGAGAGGACATAAGGATCCCACATGCTACGTACTCATGCACATGTGTATGTTGGAGAAATCTGGAAGTCAAATAAGTAGGGTGGTGTGAAAAGTAAACCACACTTTTTTTCTAAAAAAACTCGCCTTCTAACATACACTCTACACAAATAACTAATGACACCCCACCACTAAAATAAAGGGAAATGGCCAAAAATACATTGTCCATAAAATACTAAATGCACCCACCAAAATTACTAAACAAAATATGCAATATTTACAAGAAATTTCAAAAACTATGGCCTAATATAATTTCACTATTCTCCATCCTTGCCATATTTTCTCTTTATTCTTCCTAGCTAAATTTCGTACTAGGCGAGATTGCATCACCCTCGAAAGTTAGGGTACCCAATATATACCAAAAACTCTATTCATAATCAGTAGGCAACACAAACTGAAAGCCTAGCCACCTATAGAAATGCATCCGGACAAGGTAGCTAGACTTACAGGAAACCAACATATGGTTTACAAATTCTGGTTCCAGTTTGTAAAGAAAGCAGGACTCGTTAGTAGAGGAGAGAATGTTTCTCTTCTCCAATTCAACCCTTGAGGGAATTCTATTCAAAGCTACCTTACAAGAAAATTCCACCACCTTAGACAGTGCCTTCAACTTTCATAACCTTTTAAAAAATGGAGAAGCAACTTCATGAGGAACTTTACAGGTTAGATGATATACTTCCTTTACCAAGTATTGACCTGAAGTTTTCGAGCTCTCACCCACCCTCATCCATCCTTTACATTCCCCCTTAGATGAACCACATCCAATATACCTCCAACTCCCTCACTTTCTTTCTTTCCTAGTTAAATAACTCCCTTCTCCAACTAAGTCTCCAAACCCATTTATTTTTGCACCACCCCCAACTTCAGAAATGGAGGCCTCTCTTTTTAGACAGAGCATACAGCGTAGGAAATAAAGATTTAATCCCTTATAGCACCTTTCATTCCCCATCCTAGAACTTAAATAAGGATCTGTCTCTTACAAGGGCTTAACCTCACTAGAAAGCCACTCATCTATCCCTTCCTCCACAGTTAAATTTAGAATATTGTTCCACCATTGGGACAAAATCTCCCCTCTTTTACTGCAGATTCCTCCTTATATCTTTCCATATCTAGCTTCCAGAACTTTGATCTAGAAAGAATCACCCTAAACTCTAAAGAACCCTCCAGCACCATTTACCTAGTAGAGCTTTATTAAATGTCATCACATCTTTGATATCAAGCCCTCCATTACTCTTATCTTTACTCACCTACTCCTATTTAATCCATGTTACTTTATTGTAATCTTCCAAGCCACCCATAGAAAATCTCTTTTGCATAGATTGTATTGCATTTAACACCTTCTTTGGAATCTTATAAAAAGACAGAAAATAAAGAGGTATAACATAGAGAATGGATTTGATTAAGCAAATTTGTCTCCAAAATGACAAATTTTTTTGTCTCCACGATGTTAATTTCGCTCTCATTTTGTAGACACCTATTTTGGTCCATACTTTAGCCCAACCTTCAATATAAAAATATAGAGAAATAAAAATTAAAATACTATAAATAATTTTTTATAAATAAAATTAATAAAAATAACAATAATAACAAAGGAAAATACTAAAAAATTGAAGCAGAAACAGAGCAAGTTGCTCTGCTTTAGCCGTCTGCCACGCATCTTGCCATCAGTTTTAGCCGCCCACTCTACCACCCATACTGCTGCTCCCACTATCCTCAGATTGCAAGTTGCAGTTTGCTTCACTATGAAGCAAGAAAGTCCTATAAAAAGGCAGAGATTAGATAAGAAAGGGGATTTTTTTTTTTATGTTTTTGGCAGCAGAGAACAAAGAGGAAAGGAAGAAGATATCAGTAGAAACTGAAGACAAACATAAACAAGTAATTATCTTCTATTCACCATAACTTTGATGTTTCTGTATAAGTAATCATACTCAATTTTAACTAGATGGTTTGAAAAATAAAATTGAACCATATTCAGAATCCAACCAAGAAAATAAGTAAAATCCAACCAAGAGATTTTCAGAAGTGATGGCAATGCCGCCTTTGCAAACCACCTCTATTCCTTCCCCATTTTCCTTTTGCTCATCTCGCCCGTAAACATTACCACCACGTGGAGAAAGTAATAGAAGTCTTTTTGCATGATGTTCTTTCCTCACCAACCATCCTTATTATCTCTGACTTCACCACCTTCTTGTTACTCTGGCGGCATTGTTAAATCCTCACCAACATGATTCAAAAGGTAAAATTTACCCATGCCAAACAGGAATAAATCATTCACAAAGCTAACCATTTTTCTGATTCGGACCACCACCATGTTACATGTGCTTAGCCCAATTCTTTTAAATAATGTTGGACTCATTTGCTTATAACCCAATTTTGAACTCTTGCTTATGACTCAATTTTTCTCCTCAAATTGTCAAATACCATGTTTTTATGATAGCAAAATAAATTATAATGTTAGTATAAAAGGTAAAACATAGTTTTAATTATCCATGGGTATGCTTTATGCACGTGATATCAAGAGAAAGATATGGCTTAAATAAATAATATAATCATGATTGAAAAATAGCTTATCATATCATTATAAGAAAGAATAAATAGACAGGACATTATTCTAATTTTCAATATTTAAGGATGTAAGTTGAAACAGTTTCATATGTTTGGATTTTTTTTTCTTAATTAGGTTTAATAACAATTCATAGTATTTTCTTAGTTGAAAAATTTAGGTGATAAGAATATTTACATAATAATATATACAATTCATAGTATTTTTTTAGGTTTAATATTTACGTAGTATTTTATTAAAGAATGATTAATTAGATGCGACATATTTTTAATCCTAAAGTTTTATTACACAGATCGTGATGATATGATGTTTTAGAACTTCTCTCCAAAAGTATTATTAAATCAAGATGAAATCGACATCTAAATCAGAATATTAAAATTTATAGATAAAAGTTACGTCTCTTAATAATTATAACATTATGCTATTTAACTATTAGGGGATGAATTATTTAAGTGTCACATATTTTTAGGGATGTAATTAAAATTAAATTTTCTAGAATTAGATTTTCCTCTTAACTAAAATTAAATTTTTGAAAATAAATCAAATTTATCATCATTATAATAAAATCTCAAATATAGTTGGTTTATAATAGTTTTTTTTTTATGAGGAAAAAAGTTAATTGGATGTTATATCTTTTTATTCCCAATATTTAGAATCATATAAGAGTATTATGATTTGATTAATTTCGTATTAAAAAGAAAAAATAAGGTATATTAAATGTGACATTTTTTTACCTTATGATATTTGATGACATGTACTGTGACAACTTAGGGTACTCAAATTTATCTAACTTTCATCATAATCGATAATATTTTTCTCTTATGAATAATTGGTAGTAATTACATGACATCTAAACATTCTTTTTTACCACTTTTATTTGTAATATTTTTTATATAGAGATCAAAGGGATAATTAGATGTGATATTTTTTTATTCCTGAGATTTTGAAATATAAGTTGTGACAACTTTTATTTTAAAATCTCATCTCTAAAATATATGATAAAAATATGTTCTTCTTTACTCCAAAAAAATAAAATTTTCTAATAATTTGATTCGGGTGTACACCCTTGTCAATTTTCAAGTTTCGGGACATATAAATTGTGATAGTTCGAAAATCCTATATTTTAATAAAAAAACTCTAATACACAAATTTAAGCAAGAACTGTGTAAACTCTGATTCTCCAAAACATCTGGAGATACGTAGGACCAGGAGCCATCTCCTGTTGAGCCCAAAAACATAAAAAAAAATTATCCTTTTATTAAAAAAAAATTCAACAATAAAAATTCTTGTTAAAAATATTAAAACTAATAAAATAAAAATGATTTTGTGTCTTAAGGGATGAAATAAATATTTTTTTTAAGTTACCTAATTCTGCACGTTCAATTAGAGGTAATCATCTTTATGATGGACGTCGTGGGGTGCTAACACCTTCTTACACATAATTAACTTCTGAACTCGAAATCTGGTTTTGCAGACCATTTTTTTTAAAAAAAAAATGGTTTTCTCTGATATTTTCCTTAATAAATATTGGTGGCAACTCCCTCTAATTTTAAAATAATTTATCTTTCATCGTTTCGTCGAGACCCTCACGTGTCGACACATTTTATCTAAAATAGGCTTCCACACATGCTCACACCCCACATTAGCCCCCATTGGAACCCCAAGATAAGAGAAAGACATCTATAGTACCTAACAATTTAAAATCCTAGGAAAGGCTCTCAACTCTTCCACCTTCACCCCTACACCCCCCAGATTGCTCTTGTGGAAGTTAATCTTTAGTGCTGATGTTAATTCATAACACCTTAAAGCACTCTTTAGAATATATACATTCAAGAGCACTAGCGAAACCATAAAGATAGTATCATCTGCATACCGTTGGAGTACAACCTAAAGGTGATCCCTGATAGTAGGTTTACCAAAAGAGCCTTCTTAATTAGCGTACCTAACCCCTCAACAATAATTAAAAATAAGAAGGGAGTCATAGAGTCACCTTGTCTTAAATCTCTTTGCATACAAAATTCCTTCGTCGCACTTCCATTTACTAATACTGAAACAGACGATGAATAGAGGTACCCTTGAATCCAACTAATCCACTTATCTCCAAAATCCAAAATGCTTAAGCATATATAGCAAAAAAGGGCAGCTAACAGAATCATAAGCCTTCTGAAAGTCCGCTTTAAATACCAGCAAGGGTTTCTCGTGATGCTTTGCTTCCTAAATCACTTCATTAATAATAAGCACCCCATCTAATAATTTTCTCTATAATAAAAGTTGTTTGAGTTTCTTCAATGATACTAGGTAGCACCTTTTATAACCTGTGAGCTAACACCTTTGCAATTATTTTATAAATCACACCAATTAGAAAAATTGGCCTGTAATTCCCAAGGTCGTCCCAAGGTCACCTAGACACCCATTTTTAGGAATCAAGGAGATAAAAGAAGCATTAGAACTCCTTGGAAGCTTCCCATTTTGATGAAAATCTATTAGGACCTTTGTTATATCCTCTTTCAGCATACCCCAAAAATGCTTAACAAACTTCATATTATATCCATCTGAGCCAGGAGCCTTTGAAGCATCACAATTCCAAACTGCCATTTTAATTTCTTCCATAGTGAATTCTCTTTCTAATTCTTCTCTTTGAGCTTCTGAAAGACACTTGAAATCTACCCCATCAATCTTACACCCACCTCCCCCTGGGATTGGAATCTATCATGAAAAAATTGTTTGATCTCCTGTTTGACTTGTCTTGAGTCTTCCACCCATTCCCCATTTTACATCACACTTAGAATTCCATTAGCATTTCCTTCTCTTAGCCACTTAAGCTTTTCCTTTTAAGCTAATAAAGTTTTTTGAGAAGAGCTTCATCTTTTAACTCACTAGAGGCCCGCAGGTGTAACTTAACCCCCTCATTCCCAATATTTCCTTCCTCAACATTTTTTTCATAGTTGGCAATTTTACCCTTCAAGTTTTTTATTTTGACATCCACTTTATCTATATTCTTTTTGCTCCAACTCTTGATCTCTATTTTCAATGCTTTTAATTTTTCTTTGAGCACAAAAACACCCTACCAATGAATTTCTACTTCATTATAGCTTTGATTTATAAACTCATCAAAACCATCACACTCTATGTACTTAAATGATTTAACTCCCTAGTCAACATTGGAATGTTTCAGAATTATAGGACATTGATATGAATAGTCTCTATTCAGGTTCAACTAAAAACTATTACGAGCAATATCCAACCATTCATGAGAAACAAGAAACCTATCAAAGAAACTACATCCTTTAGTTATAGCACTGAACCATGTGAACCAATGTCCAATAATTGCTACCTCCAACAGCTCCATGTTACAAATAAAATCCACAAATTCATTAGTTCCAGATACTGGAATTCCAATCAATCGATTTTCTCCTATTCTTTCTTCTAGAAATCTAATTGCATTGAAGTCATCTGTTACACACCACAAACACCCTTAAAACCATTGTCAGTGTTCCAATAGGAATCGTCACATTACCCTTTTTTCCAGACAGAGAGCAATGCACATAAACACTTACAATAATCCTCTCAATTACCTCCGTCTTAAACCTACCTTGTACTCCAAGAAACCACACAACTTGAAAAGTTTCAGAAATAATAAAATCCCCTGAATTCCAAATACACTGTAGACCTTTTAGACCTATTATTTGCGGGGACTGTGTACTAACCCATATTAGAATCACCCCATAATGAACAATATACACTCTTATCAATAGTTCCTGCCTTTGTTTCTTAGAGACAAAGAAAAATAATATCTTGTTTTAACACCATTTGCCTCACTTACCTACATTTCTCTCTCCCATGATGCCCTTATGTTGTATGATAAAACCTTAAACATGACAATTTGGAAATTTAGGCCTATTATGAGTCACCCTCCTCCTATCACAGCCCTCCATTTGAATCATTCTTTGCATTTATTAGAAGCCAAATTAAAAACACCAATTCTCTTGCCTAAAACCCATCAAAAGTGCCTTTAACTAAAAACTCCAACAAACATTTTGACCTACGCCCCAATTGATCCAATTTCAGCTGCTGCGTGTTTGTTCCAATTGATCCAATTTTGTCCTACACCCCAATTGAGATGAAAGTAACCCCAAGCGAGCGGGACTTAAACTGGTGCACTCGAAGAATTAAAGCCTGCCTCAAACTCCTGAAATTGATCATAGCTGATTGCAGATGGCCACCATTGATGAACGCAAAATTGATAAACGCATGGTCGGCAACGGAATTCTCATTCTGCTACCCACTTTTATGGCCGACACCACTTCCTTTTAGGATTTAGGGTTTAGGATATCTTGAAGATCATCTTCCTGGAGGGGCAGCTGCGATGGAATGCCGGAATTAAACTCACTGCAAGATGCAGATGCAGCCACGACTTTCTCCTTCGACAGCCCAATTTCATGAACGACACCCCTTCATGTTGTCTGTCGATTTGAAAGCCAATAATGGCTGTTTGCTGCTGATCATTACCATCTTCAAGATCGGCATGCCCCTGAACTACTCTTCTTACCACTAACATGTTCCTTTTGTTGCGACTGAGGAGTACCGGATGAACCATCCCGCATAGCCTTCCATTATTGAGAGCTCAACAACCTTTTACAAGTAGATTCTCCTAACAACCCTGGTTGAAATCATGACAAATTCACTCTCAACTTCTTGTCATAAATGTAAATTTGATCGAACTTCTTCTCTAACCTCCTTGCATTTTTAACATCAGGAAACTACATAAAGCTAAACCAAGCTTCATCCTTCTTTTGATGTTATCAGAAAAAGATTTCATCAACCTCACTCCACCTACTAAATATCTTAAACAAAACCTTTTTAATTAAACTCTTTCTAAAATTGAGAGAAGTAAAACATTGTGAGAGATCATTTACTGAACCCCTCATATCCTGTGAAGCCATGTCCTATCCTCCAACACTCGCTCTCTCCCTCACTCAATCTCTTTCTAACTCAAAAAATCTTCCCATGTATTGTATGGAGTTACTTCTTTTTAACGATTTAATTAAACTTACGAATTTTTGGTTATTTTGGTTAAAATAAGGATAAATGTGTATTGTATGGGAAGAAAACAGTTCATCGTAAGTTATGACTCGCTTATATAAATGATTAAATAGAATTTTATTACAAAAGACTAAATTTGAATTATTAACATAAAAGGATAAAAGACCAAAAAACAGTGAGAAAACAAGCATAAACTAAGGACCAAATTTAATATATTGTGGCCTCAATGAATGTCTGCCAAGTTGCCTGGCTTGATACATTGATGTAGAGAATCAAAGTGAAATATTCAGGTGGAGTGAAGCTGATCCTTAATAATAAGCAATAATTGATTTAGCAAAATAGAAGCAGCAAACACATACAAACATGGATCCCACTTTCCAAGTAGACCAAGTGAATAAATAAAGGAAAGCAAAGCTGAAGTCCAGATCGTTAACATTTTCTTAAAGGTTTTAAATGGAAAAGGTTCATAGAAATAAGAGAAATGCTAGGTGTTGTGCTTTGAATCATTTGAATTAAAGGGGAGTGTTAATGTAATTCAAAATGTAACCTTTTTATTATGTGAAGTTACTGTAATTCAAAATCCTTACGTAGAAATTCTCACCTCTAGAATTGAGAGTTTGTATTATGAAGTTGTTAAAGTTCTTAAATTGTATGTTTCTCGAGTAAACTAAATTCTAGATTAAAAATAACAAGTCACTAGATTCAAAGGTATTATTTAAAAGAACAATGTATTAAAAACAAGAATTATACTGTGTTATGTTAAGTTAATAGGATGGGATGTTAATGTCATTGTGATAAGTCTGGATGTTATTGTTTTGTTTTTCTTTTTCGGCATTGATGTTGTTAATGTTATTAGAATGAGGGATAAAAACTAAAAGAAAAGGTTTTAAGGATGGAAATCAACGAACAAAAAATAATTAAAATGCAGAAAAGAAAAAAATTACTATCTTTTAAACAGTAAATTGTTATTTAATCCTATTAAAAAACATTTTTATGAGTAACTGCCTTTAAGTTTATCTATTAAAAGCTGACCTTTAAAATTTAGTAAATTAAAATTTATTATATTTTTTTAAAGGAATTTTTTAAATCATATTAAATATATTCAAACAGAATACATTTTGTTTATATAATTATGTTTAAAATATTTTCACAAATAAATTGTATTAATATATTATTATGTTTTATTACATTACCAAAAATTACATTTGATTGACCTAAGTGTGTCATTTTTTTAAAATAATCGTCTAAATAAGTTTGTTTTAAAAAATTTTCTGAGGTGTGTCTGTTTTAGTATCAAATCACAATTCTCAATTATAGTTTTAATGTTATATTAATTGTATGCTTACGTGATGTCCAAGATAGCAAAAAACCTCTCCCTTTGTCTAATGGAACATAACGACATTGACTCCCAAGACCTTAAAATTGCAAGTGGCTTCTGTGGACACAGTTTTTAACCAGCCCCTCATTTGCCCAATGGAATATAACAACATTGACTCCCAAGACCTTAAAACTGCAAGTGGCTTCTGTGGACACAGTTTTTAACCAGCCCCTCATTTGCCCAATGGTACATAACGACATAGACTTTTACATGCTTGAAACTGAAAACTGTAAATCACATTTGCAGTTTATGCAATCTTTGACCAGCCCCTTCCTTTATCCAATGGTATGTAATGACATAAACTTTTAAATGCTTGAAATCGCAAACTGCACTTGTGATTTAAATAATATTTACCCAGCTATTTTGATTAACCAGTGGATATGTACTAGCATATTGCAGGATAATCTTTCTATCTATAATAAATTCTTTTTCTAATCAACTAAAAAAAGAAAAAAGAAGTATAATAGTGTAAGAGGAGAAAATACTAATGAACCTGAATGGGAGAATAATTAGCTAAAAATACATAAAATTGTCATATATTATGATTGTATTTATTATAGCGAACAAAATTATGTAATAAAATGTAAACCCTACTTGGTAAGTCAAAATTTCATTTGTAGTTGTTAGTATAAAAAATTTTCATCATTATATTTTTCAGGTTTAATAGACAAAAATGTTAATACATCACTTGCAGACATGTATACGAGAGAGATGTTAAGAGAGAAAAAGAGAGAGATGTTAAGCCTATTTTTAGGAAGTATAAAAATGAACGTTCATATTTAACAAACCTACAAATCTGTAACACAGCTACCCAAGAAAAGTATTTGAACGTTTACCGTTAAGGGTGACAAACCAACAAATCTGTAAGAATAATATAATAATATATAATTAATTTTTAAGTTATGAACCGATAATTGCTAACATATTTTTAGCCTCCAATAAATTTTCTAACTTTGTTTTTGGTCTTTTGCAATTTTTTTTTAGTTTTTTATTCTAAATCTCTTTAGATAGCGCTTTAAGATTTAAAAAAAATAAAAAAAATTATTATGAACCAAATAAACAAAAAAAACATTAGTCAAAGACTTAAAAAAAATCGTCAATTTGTCAAGGGCTAAAAACATATTTAATTAGCTCAAAATACCTAAAAAAATAGTGAAGTTTTCCTGTAAACTTCATTGCAAATCCAGCCTGATATATATATAGTGAAACTAAGTTTTCAAGCATCTTGATGTTACCTCTGTTATCAACACATTAACTGAATGTAGTTTTGCAAATATTACTTTTAAAACTAGTTGAATCACAACATGATATTTGGTCAATGTTGATTATATCATCTTGCTCGATTGTTTCATAAGGACAAAACAAAGGTTTTAGAGGCAATTTAAGACATTCAACCTTTCCTTCAAGTATTTTTACAATATTTTTTATAAAAGGTTAATCAATTAGTTTCAATTGAATACATTAAAGTGTAATTATGAACATCTTCTTAACTAGAATTAGATCGTCTTTTGAAGCATCTTCCATTTCAATATCTTTTTTTTCATTAAATTGATCATAGACCCAAAATGGGAAGTAATTTTGGCTTGAATTCTTTGCATAAGAATTTGAGTTCCTTCTCCTACTTCCCATTTCCATAAAAAGCATTTCAAAATTATAGATATAAGCTTTATATGAAACCCCACCTATATTTTTGTAGAATAGTTCTGGAGCCATGTAACCTAATGTTTCCTTTACTGTAGTCAACACAACTGATCCATCTTTCACAGTATATAACTTTGTAAGACCAAAATTTGAATCTAAAAGAATTTTATGAAGTTTGGTATCAAAATGTAAAATTTATATATCATAACATCGATGTAGATATTCAATCCCACGAGATATTCCAAGAGACATTTTATATATTTTCTTATAACTTAAAAGGATACATCTTTCTTTAGAGAAAATGTATTTATCCAAAGATCTATTAGACATGTATTCATAAATCAAAACACGCCTTTTTTTCTTTGACACAATATCCAATAAAACCTACTACATTAATATAATGGATTCTTCCTATAATAGTTATTTCATTTACAAATTCTTGTTCATTATCTTTGTTTTTGCTAAATCTAGCCGGCTTATAACCTTTTCCTTTATACACAGCCTCACAACCACATTGACCTAATTTTACTTTGAAACATCTTGTCATTTTCTTTATTTCTTTATATTCATATCTAATTGGATTTAGCTTATTCTCTAGCAAAACGTTTTCAATGTTTTCATAAACAGATAAATGCCTTCTTCGCCATATAAATAAATATCCCAATCAATCAGCTTAAAAAAAAATATCCTGCAACTGCAAAGATGAAGTTTAGTTTGAAAAAATATTTTCTATTTTTATTTGTTATTTTTTATTTTTATTTATTGAAATTATTTTTATTTTCTAGTTTTCAACATTCTGAAAATATATTTATTTTCATTTGATATTTCTAATTTTTAAAAAAATTGTTCAATTTAATTAATTTTAGCAAAAATATTATAAATTATTTATATATATAGTTTAAATATATTTATATATTATTTTTTATATAATTACAATATTATTATTAAGTTTTCAAAATATTGAAAACAATTTTTTTCTGTTTTCTATTTTCAGTTGTTTTTTAAAAATGTTTTCAATAAAAATATCTTTTAAATTGTAATTAAACATATTATTGCTACTTTTTTCTGTTTTCCCTAAAAATGTAAAACAAAAAACACCTAAAACAAACATAACCTTATTCTTTTGACAAATTCTGTGAAGATAAATTTCATCAAAATAATAAGAACATACATAATGATATGTGTAATGGGTAACTCAATTCAAGTTGAAATAATATGACAAACAAATTGTAAGGTGTAAATTAGTAACGGGGAAATAAATAACGTGCATTACCTTTTATAGCTTATTTAACATAACCTGCAAAAAATTAGACAGCTTAAAAATCATAAACATACATGATATTCAAAACAAAATGACCCTTATTATTCAAATTTCACAACATGGCTTTGGTACACATTTCCCACAAAATTAATGTATTTTTATCGATAAAAACAATAATGTATTATTTAAATATTTATGAGAGCCCCAATATTTACAAAATTGTTAGACATATCTTCTTTAATTATTAAACTAAACATAACAAATGGGATAGCGTACGTACTTACGTAGTGTATCTCCAAGAATTCTTGATGCCATGGCTTCTGGCACTACAAAGAGCAAATATTAAATTAACTGGTATCTAGTAAGTTATATTATACAACAAATTTTAATCATAAGTTTTACATTAAACAAGTATAAGATTCTTTTTGTATATTCTAAATAAAAGAAGACAAGAAGAAAATAAAAAATAGAATTGTGAGATAAATTAAAGAAATGGTGTGATTAAAATTATATTAATAAAAAATTGTTATATCAATTAATTTGTGATAAGAATAAATTGGACTATATATGTTGGACTAAGTGGAGCAGATTATTATCCTTAAATAACTTTTTTTATCAAATAAAAGATGAACAAAGACTGGACTCTCACTGAAAATGGAATTTAGAACAAATGAATATGTCATTATGTCTTGAACATTCCACCTAAAAGACCAAGAAACTCCGTGTTGGACAAGTAATAAAGGATCATCACCTTTCAAAAATATATGGTCCTTGCACTGAGATTCTTTTTTTATTTTATGCTTCAAATTTAAATTAAGTTTTAAAAATCAGGCCTATTGATAGCTAACAAATATCCGTGTATTAATAATAAAAATTAAAATTATTTATTTTTCTTATGATTATGAACTTTCCTCTTATTTTGTTCAAAATTAATATGTAATATAGGAGTTAAATATTGTTTTTTTTTACGTCATATGAGAGTTTTTTTTTTTAATTATGCATATAGTAACTGAACAACCAAATAGATTGTGAGGGTTCAAAAAAAAAAAATGTTATGACATAAGGGTGTTCACCAATTCTGGTCAATCTGATGAATCTGATACATTGAATCGAACCGATTAGTTTAGTTTGGTTTTTTCACCTAATTAGGTTTAGACCTAACCTAAATGACTAGAACCGACCATGTTCGATTCAGTTTGGTTGTTTTTGCATTTCAAAACCTTGACCGAACTTGAATATATTATATTTATTTTATATTTTTAAGTTAACAAATTTATTTTATAGTTTAAATTTATACAATTTGTTATTTATATTGTATTGTGTTGTTTTAATAGTTTAATTTCACTAATTTGTATATATGAAACACTTGATATTTAATTTGTTAAAAAATTATAAATTTAGCAAACTAATAAATTTTGCTGGTTTTAGACATAAAATAATTTTTTTACAATTTAATAAAAAAATAATTTTTTAATCAATTTTTTCTGAAATCAAATTGAACCAACTCGATTATTATTAATTCAGGTTAGGAAAACAAATTCCAGAAAACTAAACTAACCCAATCCAATTAAACTTAATTAATTCAGTTTTCATTTTCCAAAAACGAATCAACCTAAAACATTAACACTTCTGTTTTAAAGAGTTAAGCGATATGTGATGTGGTTTAAAAGACCTTGCTGCAACTTAAGAGCTTTAGGTCAAGGATCAAATTATTCTGTCTTTGTAAAGTGTTTGAGTCGCTCTTGCATTATTTTTATTTAAATACCATTTTTTGATAAATATTTCACTATGCAGATGAACCGTCAAAATAGATAATCTTCAACTTTCCATCCACACTAAATTTATAACGTGCTCTTCACGATACCCATGAGAAGCTAATTTTCTCTTTTTAGGGTTTAATCACTACAAAAAATGGTGTAGATAATGACACTTAATATTCCATACAACGACAATTTTAATGGTCATTATTTACATACGTGACAGTTAGCCATGCTGCTATTTCACTACAAGTATTAACAATAATTTATACTTACAAATAATGATTGTTTTATGTGTCATAATAAATCTATATAGCAAGTAAATAATAACATTTATAACTGTGATTATTAATTTAAATACGTGAAATTTTCATTTACCATTATTTAAATAAAATATTTTTTCAACCAATTATAAAATTTTTGTTAAAACTATGATGTGTGTAACCGTGGTAATTTCAAAATAAATATATAAAAATGACGGTTTGAACTGACATTATTTATTAAGAAAAATTATTTTATATTTAAAATATAACAGTTTAAAATGTTAAAATTGTATATATAAAAAAAAGTTAATATTACATCCAAACTATACCAAAATCATATTGTTATATTTTATAAAACACGAGCATTAAAGAACATGTAGTCATAATTTCAAAAGTTCTGTTTGAATATATAATTAGAATTAAGGTGAAGAACAAAACTTATTACTTCATTTTTTTAATTACGATTTTCACCAAATCAGGATGCAAATAAATTTGTTATGACTTAGAGCTTGTTTACTTCAGGAGTCATTATATCTCGAAATGGGAAGAGATTGCTGTTGGGAAAAGCAAGCTCGAAGATAATAACATGAGGGAGGATTTCACAAAAAAAGGATCATAAAGACACTTGAAGATTGAAGGTTAGAGGTAGGGTATTACAAAGCCATTGATATCATATCAAACTTTAATTAATTAAATTTGTTAAACCAAAAGTATTTATAAGTTTGTAAATATATTTAAATTAATTATATTTTTGTTAATTTGAATTTACTTTTTAAATTCAAATTTTTTTCATATATAAAAGCAGCTGTTCATTCTTATTATCAGCTTTCACTACATTACTCACCATAAAAAATTATTTTAGCGTTTTAAAAAAAAAATGAAGACTTCATCACCATATCCAAAAAAAAGAAGAAAATAAAGTATTTCTTTTCCAGAAAGGTTGTGTTTTTATAGCTTTTTTAATCTTGAGTTTCTTTTTGGTAGAAAAGAAAATGTGTTCATATTTATATGATAGTCATTCGGGGCAAGCAGGTCTCATCGAAATTAAAATCGGAGAAAATATGATGAGGCACACAAAGTCGCGATAGTAGGTCTTTTTATTCAAAATTTTCTTTAAATCACTGCTCCAAATTACTTTACTTTAAACTGAATTATCTTTTATTTTTTCAGAAAAACAACTTTAAAAAATTATTTATATCATGACGAAATTAATTTATAGGGAATCACAATCATACTTGTTCTTATCAAAATTTAGTAGAACTCGTGGTTTTTCAGGTCTGAACATTAAGGACTCCTGAAGTGACAGGTAACCTGAAAAAAAACTTATAAGTTTTGAATTGAAGTCATATTTTATAGAATAAAATGTAAATAAAAATAGAGTTTAATAGATATAGATAATAAATGTAAAATATTTTTACACTAACATTCAATAACTGATTGAACTAAGTGGTCTATTTTTTTAAAAAATTATCTAAATGAATTTATTTTTAAAAATATTACCGGGATGAGTCTGTTTTAAGCTTTAACTTGGTCAAAGCGCAACTTACAATTGCGGTTTACGTGTCACGTCAACTGTGTGCTTATGTGGCATCCAAGGTGGAAAAAATTTATGCTAAAATTACAACTGGCAATTGCGGTTTGACTGTCTTTGATCAGTGTCGTCCTATCCAATGATTACAAGCAGTACAAATATTTAGAGGGGTAAAACTGCTAGTCAAACTTGCGATTTAACTAGTACATCCTTTTACCCAACATATGCTAAAAATGCGGATTTCTAGATTGTTAAAATCACAATTCACACTTATAATTTGTATTCAGCATCCATATTTTTCTATTATAGTCATTTATTTAGCCGTTATTGCCCAAAATTAAGATACTAAATATACTACATTTAAAAAATTGGAACAATCATAATATTGATAAATGTATTCTAAAAAAAGTAACTTTTAAAAAAAATTTAAAATATAACAAAATAATAAAAGTAAATTAAAAAAAAAGAATTAAAAAGGAAACTTTTTTTAAAAATACTAAATTTAAAAAAGAAAAATTTAAAAAAGAAACATAGTTTTACATAACTTAAAAATATTTTAAAATAAAAAAAAAATTTAAAAATTACATTTTTTTTTTTACTTAAAAAACTAAACTGTAAGTAAAACTTAAAAAAAAAATAAAAAAAGCTCCACTTTTTCGTTGTCTTTCTTAGCTCTCAAATCGAGTTCCCCTTTTCAAGGTATTTTTTCCAAGCTTTGAGCTCTTTCCAAGCTTTTGGCTCTCTTATCGAGCTCTCCAAGGCTCTCTTTCTAAGATCCTCAATTTTTCCGTTGAGCTCTCTTTTTTAGTTCCCATTTTCGAGCTCCTATCTCTTTTTTCGAGCTTTCAGCTTCCCAATTTTTCCACCATCTCTCTTTTTTAGGCCCCCTTTTGAGCTCTTCTTTCCTAACTTCTGAGCTCCATTTTCTAAGATTTGAGTTTCTTTTTCCAAACTTCTAGCTCTCTTTTCGAGCTTTTTTTCCAAACTCTAAGTTCTCTTTTCTAGCTCCTCAATTTTAACACCCTAACTCTCGTTTCTTAGAATTTTAACATATTTATTTTATTAAACACTAATTTGAATATATCCATAAGTTTTATAGCCAAAACACCTTTCCCTAAAAATAAAATATATTTTTATTTCTTAATCAAAATTTAGTTCAATTATAGCTTATTTTAAAAATGTGTTATCACATAATTATTAACTTCACTTATCGTTAGATTCAAAACTAAGCCAAATCTCATGCCACAAATACTCACATTACTACTAACACACTAACTATCACATATAAAACATAAAAACAAAAAACAAAAAAACTATACAAATACATATAAGATAATGAAACTAAGTTTCCAAGCATCTTGATGATTACCTCTTTCATCAACACGTTAACTTTTTATCTCAATAAAATCAAATAGGTACAACAACTACATTATTCATACTTAAATTTGAAATAATTTTTGTTTATCTAGCTTTATTCTCTAGTGACTTATCGGACGTGATTTTGCTAATTCAATGACTCTATAATATTGGGTCAAAGGTGATTCCATATCATCGGTACATATATTAAATATTCGACAAGTTGTTGTTTATTTATCATATTTACATTATAATTGTTTGAGATACTTTCATTTAAAATGAAGAAGAAATCTAATACCTTTACGAGAATAAAATTTTAAATATCTTCATTTAGAATAAAGAAGATAATGAAATGTTATTGTATGAAATATGAACCTAGAAACCTTTTATAAATCTATCCTTGTAACATATAAAGAACTTGATTTTATAAACCAAAGAGTGAGATTCAGTGATCATTACTATAACTATGTTTTGATGTGAATTCATGTGTATAAATGAGATGTTAACTAAAAATTATTTTCTTATTGTATATAAATTATTACTTGGATTAAATTATATTTTACTAGCATAAATTATTTTGTTTTAATTGTTAGTACCATGATTGAATTTTTTGGATTTCGCACTAACTCAGAACAATATTATTTGTATACTTTGTTTTATTTAATACAATTAATATCTCATTAAGAGTATTGTTTTCATAGATACAAGAGGAAGAAGCTATTGAGACTCACAAGATCCAAAGACTTAACTTATTATTATTTAGATTATGTTTCTTCTTTTAGTTCTTAGTTGTCATATTAGAATGAAGTTGTTGTGGTTATTAATATTCATTATCCATTATATTTTTTTTAGACATGTACATATTTAAATTATATTTTATTTGTTATGTAGGAATTCCTACACCATAGGTGTTGAGTAAAAATTGCAAAAAAAAAAATGTATTGAAGAAATTTTATCTCATTTTCATAGGAAATTATGCAATAATAAAATAAACTCTAGCAAATTTTTTAGACTATGAGATTTGTATAAAAGTTGCAGAAAATTAAATAATAAATTTAAAGTGCAAAAATCCAAAAGGAAATTTATCAAATAGTTTATGTGTGTAGTAAATTATAATAAGATATAAGAGTGTTACTTACATTTAACTTCAACCAGACCAAATATCATACAATATGCAAATTAATCTATTAATTTTTCAATTTGCTACCACAAGAATAATTGGTATCATAAATTTCATCTCTAGAATAATAGGCCTAATATTTTCAATTTTAAGCTCAATTGCTTAACTTATAAAATTAGAAAAATTGTGTTGATAAGAAAATACAGCCTTAAAATAGCTAAAAATATATATCTGTTATTAGGCATACATCCTACCCATTGTTCCTAACAATTCTTCACTTAAAACTGGCATTCACTCCATAATTAAATTAAGAGATTAATGTAACTAGAGTGATCAAGTGTAACAGATACAGTTAAAAACACAAATGAACAATAACGATATGATTCTTATATAGTTTGGATGTCATATTAGTTTTTTTAATTTTGATGTTTTGAACTCTCATGTTTTAAATGTAAAAATATTTTTTTAGTAAATTATGACAATTCAAATTCTAATTTTGAAATATTTAATATTTATTTTAAAATTACGACGGTTACACATGTCATATTACAGAAATTTTGTGATATTTTTATATTTTATAATTGTTGAAAAAATATTTTATCAAAATAATGGTGGTTAAAAATATCACATATTTAGATTAATAATGATGACAGTAAGTATCACTTTACCTGCTATGTAGATTTATTGTAAAAATTATGACACTTAAAACTATAATTATTTACAAATATAGATAATAGTTTTAGTATAAATTGGTGAGGTTGTGATAGTTGTGTAATAGTGTCATTTTATATGTTGTGACACAAGGAATTATATAGATATAACTAGTTGTCACACATATAAATAATAATAGTTAAAACCATCACTGTATACCATATTAACTACCATTATTTACACAATTTTTTTTTAGTGATTAAACCCCAGTTAAAAGAGAAAACAATTAGTTTCTCATGGGTATCATAGAAGAGCACAGTATAAGCTTAGGTAGATGGAAAGTTTGAAGATTATTATCTACTTTGACTATCTATCTCTAACTGTGGATACAGAAATATCTAATAAAAAATGGAATACCTTCTTTCAAAATTTGAATGATATTTAAATAAAAATAATGCGAGAGGCACTCAAGCGTTTTCCAGAGACAATTTCTTTTAGTTGTGAGGGCTCGTTTAACACTTGCATAGCTCTCTTGAGTGAGAACAAAGAAAAATTTGAAGCTAGACACAGAGAGGATTTAAGTTGCAACACAGGTCTCTTAATTAAGCTAGAAAACAATTTTATAAAGTAACTCTTACATTAAATTTCAA
This sequence comes from Psophocarpus tetragonolobus, assembly GCA_037954015.1. Lineage (NCBI taxonomy): Eukaryota > Viridiplantae > Streptophyta > Magnoliopsida > Fabales > Fabaceae > Psophocarpus > Psophocarpus tetragonolobus. The sequence continues at coordinate 27,528,529 of CM075695.1, read as the reverse complement.
TTTTAAACAAAACAAGAGTTACTTTCAAAGTTCATAATCATAAGAAAAATAAATAATTATTTTTATTATTAATAGGCGAATATTTATTAGCTACCAATAGGCCTAATGTTTAAAATTTAATTTAAATTTGAAGCATAAAATAAAAAAAGAATCTCAGTGCAAGGACCATATATTTTTGAAAGCAATGATCCTTTATTACTTGTCCAACACGGAGTTTCTTGGTCTTTTAGGTGGAATGTTCAACACATAATGACATATTCATTTGTTCTGAATTCCATTTTCAGTGAGTGGTCCAGTCTTTGTTCATCTTTTATTTGATAAAAAAAGTTATTTAAGGATAATAATCTGCTCCACTTAGTCCAACATAGATAATAATGAGTGTCTCATCTTCCTCCCGCTGCCGACTGCTATCAGTGGTTGCTTTCGGGATTTTCACTGTTATTCTGTCGAGTTTTGCTGCCTTCAATCCATGGAGTGGTGGCAAAGATCCCAAAACCTGTTATTCTTCATGCGGAAAAATTGGCAACATAACATATCCATTTAGACTGAAAAACGACGATGGCCATTGTGGTCTTCCAAGCTTCGAATTAGAGTGTGTGAACAATATGACAACGTTAACTCTTTTTGCAGGAAAATACTATGTTAAGGATATCAATTACGAGCGATACCAGATCCAAGTGATTGATGCTGGTGTTGTGGAAGACACTGCTTGCTCCATTCCTTGGAATCACTTAACCCAAAAGAATTTCGATTCCAGGTTTAGTGTTCCGTTAACTGGAGAGAATTTTTATATCAATGGTAGTGATGCCCTGACCCTGCAGGTGGATCCATACTATTCAAAAAGTGTAGTGTTTCTAAACTGCAGTGATGCAGTGAGTGAAGATCCTCGATATGTGGAAGTGAATGCCGGTGGTTGTAATTCCGGAAGCCATATATATGCTGTTATGCATGGCCTTACAGTGATGGACATCAAGGTTGGGTGTCGTGTAAAGGTTATTACCTTAGCAAACATGACACATGACAGGAACGTTTCTTATGCTTCAATCCGGAAGAGGTTGAAAGATGGATTTTGGTTGTCTTGGTTATCACTTATTTGTTCTCATGAATGCCAAACCACATCCGGTATGTTTTGCTCTGTCAATCAAACCACACTACAAATGGAATGTAAACAACCGGGATACTGCTCCTTCCGGGATACCTGGAACAAACATAGCCAGTATTGTGGTGAGAATATATTCTTCTGGTTTGAGTGAAATTGCTAGGATAACATTATAAGTATTCTCTCAGAATAAGATTCATTTCATACTATTTTTTCCCATATTTATAAGCATAAATATATATCATCTCAAAAGAAGTTTTGATTTAATATTAAAAATGAGGATATTTGGCTTAACTCTAGCACGAAGTTTGACAATTGTGAGTAGTCTCATAGCTGAGGGATAGACTTAACAATAACAAATTGTTAAGGTAAGCTTTAATATTATATTAAAATGAAATTCACCATAACTCAATCTTAATTCAAACTAGTTTCAAAGGTGATAGTTATACTTTTCACTTATATACTACCTATCAATAGCAAGTTAAACAGTATATATACTGAACTTTTATCAGTATATAAGCTGTATATAATTTTTTTTAGAATTATGATAAAGTTGTTTTAATTGGGTATAACAACTTCTTTTGTATTTATATAATTTTCATCAAATTATTTTTTGAGTTTAATTAGTATAGATTGTCGGTATAAAAAATTTTACATTCACATTCAATCATAATCTTTTATTTATGATATGTTTATTAACTTTAACTATTAATACTTTAAAAGTTATATAAATAAATAGTTGTGATTGAACATTACTAAATTTTTTTTTTTTATCCTGACAGTATATACTAATTAAACTCTTATTTCTTTTATCTCACAATTCTTTTTTTTTTTTGTACTTTCTTCTTATATTTTTTATGTAAAAAATTTAAACAAATATTATATATTTGAATGATTTAAAACTTATTATAAAAAATAATTTGTTTTATAATAACTTATAATAGATATCAGTTAAGTTAATATTTGCTTTTTATTGTTTCAGAACCCATAGGACCAAGAATTCTTGGAGATATACTACGTAAGTACGCAATTGCATTTGTTATGTTATGTTTCATAAATAAAGAAGATATGTTTAACAATTTTCTAAATATTGGGGCTATAATAAATATTTAAATAATACATTATTGTTTTTATAGATAAGAATTCATTAATTTTGTGGCAAATGTGTATCAAAGCCAGTTTTGAAATTTGAATAATTGGGGTTATTTTGTTTTGAATATATCATGTATGTTTATGATTTTTAAAATGTCTAATTTGTTGCAGGTTATGTTAAAGAAGTTATAAAAGGTAATGCACGTCATTTATTTCCCCATTATTAATTTACACCTTACAATTTGTATGTCATATGATTTTAAGTTGAATTGAGTTACCCATATCATTATGTTCTTACCATTTTGATGAATTTATCTTCACAGAATTTGTCAAAAGAATAAGAGATATCAAGCGACCATTATCATACTCACATTATTACGAAGAAGATTTCATAGGACAAGATGTTCTGCCAATATTTTTGGTAGCTAGATATCTATTTGGAGTTGCACTTTTGCTAGGTATAATTATTTACATGTGGCGAAGAAGACATTTCTCTGTGTATGAAAACATTGAAAACTTTTTGCTAGAGAATCAGCTAAATCCAATTAGATATGAATATAGAGAAATAAAGAAAATGACCAAAGGTTTCAAAGTGAAATTAGGTCAAGGTGGTTTTGGGTCTGTGTACAAAGGAAAGCTTACAAGCGGGTTAGATGTAGCAATAAAGATGTTGAACAAAACCAAAGATAATGGACAAGAATTTGTAAGTGAAGTAGTTACCATAGGAAGAATACATCACGTTAATGTAGTAGGTCTTATTGGATATTGTGTTGAAGGCAAAAGGTATGCTTTAGTTTATGAATACATGTCTAATGGATCTTTGGATAAATACGTTTTCTCTAAAGAAGGATGTCTCCCTTTAAATTATGAGAAAACATATGAAATAGCTCTTGGAATAGCTTGTGGGATAGAATATCTACATCGAGGTTGTGATATGCAAATTTTACATTTTGATATCAAACCTCATAATATTCTTTTAGATGATAACTTTACCCCAAAGGTTTCAGATTTTGGTCTCGCAAAGTTATATCCAGTGAAAGACGGATCTGTTGTTTTAACTACAGTAAGAGGAACATTAGGTTACATGGGTCCAGAACTATTCTACAAAAATATAGGTGGGGTTTCATATAAAGCTGATGTCTATAGTTTTGGAATGCTCTTAATGGAAATGGGAAGTAGGAGAAGAAACTCAAATCCTTATGCTGAGAATTCAAGCCAAAATTACTTCCCATTTTGGGTCTATGATCAATTTAAAGAAGAAAAAGATATTGAAATAGAAGATGTCTCAAAAGATGATCAAATTCTAGTTAAAAAAATATTCATAGTTGCACTTTGGTGTATCCAATTGAAACCAAATGATCGACCTTCCATGAAGAATGTTGTAGAAATGCTTGAAGGAAATTATGAAAGGCTTACAATGCCTCCAAAGCCTTCTTTTTATCCTTATGACCCAATTGGACAAGATGGTGGAATCACCTTTGACCAAACATCATGCAGTGATTTAACTAGTTCTAAAAATAATATTTGCAAAACTACATCCAAAACGTCACTAGAAAACAAAGCTTGACAAACAAAGGTTGTTTCAAAAGGTTATTTCAAATTTAAGTATGAAGAATGTAGTTGTTGTAACTATTTGATCCAATATGATAAAAAGTTAATATGTTGATCAAAGAGGTAACCATCAATAAGCTTGAAAACTTAGTTTCATTATCTTATATGTATTTGTATAGTTTTTTTTTTTTTATGTTTTAACTGTGTAGTTAGTGTCTCAGTAGTAATGTGAGTATTTGCGCCATGTGATTTAGCCGACTTTGGATCTAAGAATAATTAAACCTAGTAATTAAGTGATTAGACGTTTTAAAATAAGCTATAACTTAACCAAAATTGGATTAAGAAATCAAAATGTATTCTATTTTTACCTTAAAGGTATTTTGGTTATAAAGATGACATGATAGTATTTATTAAGTCTTCAAAACTTAACCTAAAAGAACATAAGTCCTTCAACAAATTTTTCTAAAAGAAGAATTTAATATAATAAATATCTCAATCTCTTGAGAGATTTGTCCGTATATAACTTCCGACTAAGACATATCTTGTGAACATAAAAAAATTGAATATCCATGGGTGGTATGCCATGGTTAATTGTCTATATAATTTCTACATTTGCAAACTTTACAAACCACACCTAAGGTTGCAAAGCATTTTTTTATATGCCACCAAGAATGTTCAAATGTTAGAAATTAACTCTTCAATTATTCTAGATGTTTGTGTTTCTAAAGGGAAGAAACTGTTATATAATCTTGAACCACTATGTCATACTTCTATAACATGGTGACCGTATATAATAATTTCTCTTACTATGGAGAAGTTCATATTCACTTACCTTTTTATCTAACAAACAAGTTCATATTGTTCTTTTATCATGATTCTATGCATGCTGGTTTCACCTTTCTCTTGTGTATGGTTTCCTTCCAAATTATCATTTTAGATATTGTTGTCTCCAGCAAATAATAAGGATGCTCTCCTTGGTTGGGAGAAATTGCCAAAGGAGTTGAGTATCTCAATTTTCCTTGTGACCATTGAATACTTAACATCTCCATGAATACTTACATGTTTTGCTAGATGATCATTTCGTCCCAAAAGTAGCTAATTTTGGTCATGCCAATTTGTGACCTCAAATTCAAAGCACGGTGTCCATGACTCTAGCAAGGGAAGCCTTTTAATTACATTGCTTCTAAAATTTTCTTTAGGAACTTTAGTAACATATCTTACAAGTTGGACATTTACAGCTAATGAAAGTTGCTTCCAGTGATGATTGGAGGAATCAAAATACAAATATTTTAACAAGTTTATTTTTCTAAGTTATACCTAAATGGATTCATAGTTTGTTGAAAGGTAGAAATATTCAAATTAGGGTTCAATACGAGGAATATGTTAAAATTGCTAAGAAACTTGTCATTATAAAACTTTAGTGCATTCAATCACTTCTACAAATAAAATTGTATCACATCATTTAGTTGCTAAAAGCAATGTAAACAAAAAGCCAGAGGTAGTTTTGTTCATACTGCAAAATAATTTAATATTCGTTCTCAAATAAAGATTGTCATCATATATAGAATCATCTCAGCATTGGTTTATTAAATGACCAAAATTGATATGTGAATCTTAAACATGGGTCTGATAATGAACTGATGAAGAAATTGTCCTATGACATCATTTATTCACATAGTCATACCACCCTCATTGTAAATATCATGTATTTGCAAAATAACTTATTTTTAATAAGAGAAGACATATATTTATTCCAACAGCAACAAGTTTAAAAAATTTATTTTTCATCTTTGATATTTATTTTCTTAAAATTTAATGATTAAGATTGTTTTAAGGGTTTTGTATGGATTTTGTCTTGTATATATATGTAAAGTGTATTTTTTATGCTTTCACATGTTTCTTTTAATAAAATTATTTAATTTATAAAAAAATCTAATGATTATGATGAATTATTTTTAGAATAAATGGATCCCTCAATCTTTTAATAGATATGTGAGGAAATAGTATGCCAATGCACTTGTTAATGTTAGATATTTATTGAATTTTCTTGCTAAATGCAAAACTCTTTTTTATGGGTCCAAATGGTAATATATATCTTGCGGAAGCCACACCCCAAGCAATTAAGAATTTTAGATCAAACTTAAAGCTTATGGTGTCATGTAGGTTCTACAATATTATTCATTTCTGCGTTCTCAACTAAAACTAGGAGATTCTTTCATAGCTTATTAATAAACAGAGTTTCGAATGATTTTTCACGACCTCAATCAATTTGGCTTTATACAAGTTAAGTACTTGAGAGTATCATTATTCAACACGTCTTACATATATCGATTATCTGATGTTCGAAAGAAAACTAGAATCTTAATTCTTATTTTTCTTTCTCAACCATTAAAAATTAATAAATATATACAAAGAAAACTTTCAACTATTGGATTAACTGCATAATTGAATGAGTACTGAATCATGACTAATTGCAGTTCATAATAGAATGAATACTGAAGCTGTTGAAACTCGGCAATGCATCCGTTTCCCCAATTCATTTCTGGTCAGATCAATATGATTATGGTTACGTCCGGGGACAACATCTTCTGTTGTGGTCATTGCAGTTGCCAAAATTATCATGCATGTATGTGCACTTAATATAAAAAATACTCAACATTAGATGAAATATTAGATGACTTTCGGTGTACTATAGATCACCTCAACATTGAGGATAAACACTAGGTCAAAAGCAACAAGAAGGACTCAGATAAGTAAGCTCAAATACTAAAGGTCCCAACAGAAAAATATAAAAAACACAAAGCTGACTAATTAAGGTTTAAATACAATGAAATCATTCATGCATCCAACTTGGATGCTTTCGGCTCTTAGTTTAAATACTGTTACTATTCTGAATTTTCTATTTTTCCATTGAAGAAATTATCTTTATATGCTTTCTTGTGACTAAAAAAAGGTTTAATTGTTAGTAATTAATTAATTTGTTGTTAAATTATGGACTTGACTTGGCATATGTAAAAGCTCGTGTGCCCATTGATAAAGTAAATGCACATTGATGACAGAAATTAATATGGGAACGACAACATAGAAATGCAATAATTCTTTCAAAATGCAAAATTTGGACGAAATTTTTCTCCTTTTGGTATCCAGCTATCAAATATAAGGATCTATATTCTATTACATGAAAAATAGGTTGGTGAACTGAGCTCAGTTGTTGTATGTGAAAGTTTTGTTTTATGAGTTATATTGATCTATATATATTTTCTTAATGCTTCTTATTATGGACATCCATGATGTACCTAACGTTTGGCACATTCTCCTATTACTCAGAGTGGGTCTCTAGTAAACTTTTGGTCTGTTTGAAGCTTGGCTTCTTTGCTAATTATTTTATTTATGATTGGCTTGTATTTTCAGAACCAAAATGCTCATCATTCAATTCTGCAGCAGCTTAGGTCTGATTAGTTTCTCCTCATAATACTTGGATTACTCAATGCTTAAGAATAACCTTTTTTTTTTACAAATTTAGTGAAATTCTAGTTAGATCACTTCTTAATTCTGCACTTCATAGAGTTAATCTTGTATATGCAATGTATACATTTATGCGTTCATTATATTTATTCATCTTGATCAGCAAGAGTCACTACAAAAAGTAAACACTCTCAAAATTAATTGTGATGTGGCTATGGTGGAGAGTAGCAGGGAAACAACAGTCAGTAGAGTAGTGCATGATCACAAAGGTCAATTTATCTTGGGATTTTCCCACAAGATCCAGTTCTGTGAAATTGATAAGACTGAATTATCAGCTATGATGCAGGCTTTCACAGTGGTTTATGAGCATGGTTTTTGAAGACTTCTCGTTGAATTTGATTCCCTAAATACCATTAAGACTATGATGCAGGCTCTCACAGTTTGAAGACTTCTCGATGAAGAATGTGTTATTGATAATGAACATTTTTCTTTAGTGGATCGTATCTACAAGAGTAGTGACAATACGGTTCATTACAACATCATTTACATACAGATGGAGGAGAATTTGTTGGCAGAATTAAGAAGTGATTTGAGGTTGTTCATAAATCAGGATACTAATACTTCTTTGGCTTGGTTTATATCAAAATTATTTTAGTTGTTAACTTTAACTGATAGTAAATAAATTTTTGGCTAGGTTTTGCCATGTCATTCATAAAAAAATGTATACTCAACATATTCACGAGTTCCTTGATTGGTAAGTTGCATTCAGCATAGGACATTTTATAGCAAATTTTTTAACAGATATAACATTATAATATTAAAAATAAATTAATTATTCATTAATACTAAATAATAATGCACACGAAATATTAAATTAATCAATTATAGAAAATAAAATAAACATGATTAACCCATTATAGGTTCTACAGGAAAATACAACAGCTACATGCCAAGTTAATAGTATTTAGACTTGTACAGTGAACATGATGAAAGTCTCAAATAATTATAAAATGATTTTTTGAGTTAAAACCGTATTTCATAGAATAAAATATAAATAAAAATATCAATTTTGCTAATATAAGACATTTCGTAGATCGTGAGAAAATTTCACAAAACGCTCTACTAATAAGACAACTAGCATAAGATTCATATTAAGCTTCATGAAACTGAAAATATGAATTCATTTTTAAGTCATAAATAAAAAAATATAAGTTCTGTTAAAATTCAGAAAGTATAAAAAATAAAATTTAATTTATATAATTTGAAAATATTTATAAATTCAATTTTAATTCAGGTCAATTTCCACACCCTTTCTCACGTAGCTAGGCGTGTTCACAGGTTGGGTTGGGTCGGGTTTAGACAAACCCAAGACCAACCTAATTACAACTCATTGGGTTGGATTGAGTTGGGTTTTTGTTTTTTTCTCATTAAACTCAACTCAACCTAACCTACCATTGAACGACTTGAGTTGGGTTAATTGAGTCACCATTTTAAAAAATATTTTTTTAAAGAATAAATTGAACGTTTATAACTTTTTTATATATTTTTAGGATATTTTTTTAAAAGAATAGAGTATATTATTGTTGTAACATATAAATAAACAATAAACTATTGGCTCTAATAATGTAAAAAATTAATCCCAAAAGATTTTAAACTATTGGCTGAGAGTTTATTATTAGTTTTTATCTACCAATAAACATTAGCTAGTTGGAGTGAGGGTGTACTCTTGCAATATAGAATGCTTGCCTTAGTACATAATAGTCTACGCTCAGGAGTTATGAATTAAACTATTAAAGAAATTTTTAAATTTAAAATAATAAATACTAATAATATAATATTATTATCGGGTTGGGTTGGGTTGGATTGAATCTCAAGTTCAACTCACTGAACTCGTCACCCAACCCGTAAGGGATTATGTGTAATCAGGTTGTGTTGAGTTTCACTCAATCTAAAATAAACACAGCCTAATCACTTTGGGTTGGATTGGATCATCGGGTCACCTAACCCAATGAGCACCTCTACACGTAGTTGTCTTTTTCCACTCCCTTGAGTAAGTCTAACATTGTAGACTTACACCCACCTTCTAAACACTTTCCCCATCCTTTCACACTCCTCTCACATCTAAACATAAGTTACACAACCCCTTTTTTCACTTACAATTTTCTTGTTATTCCATTTTTTTGCTTCACAGTCCACAACTAACATTTGCTCTTAATTAGTAAACTAAAAACTAACTAAATGTCCTAACTAAGGTCCTGTTTGTGATGATTTTGAGTTTTTGGTTTCAAAATGTATTTTGAAAACAGAAATTTGATCGGCAAAATAGTTTTGATTTGATTTTTTAATTATTTTTTAAATTTGGTTTTTAAATTTTTGTTTTTGTTGTTATTCAAATTCATCACTTGATATACTTGCCACCACCACCTTTGACAGGTGGTCACCGATCGCCACCTTTGACCAATAGTTACCAATCGCCACCTCTAGTTGATAGTCCCTAGTTACTTCCTCTCATTAACGGTCACCAATCGCTAACTTCGATTGACAACCACCATCCCCCACCTTTGACTAACCACTACCTATGACCGACGATTACCAATCATCACCTTTAACCGGCGATCATCAATTGTCACCTCCGACCGACAGTCACCAACCAAATTGTTCGACTGATGACGGTCACTGATTGCCATTTCTAATCAATGGTTACGACTAACCTTCGATTGGGGGTCACCAACTATTAGGGCAGACTTACATTCATTTGAGAATGGTCTAATGCACCCCTTCATTTTAATAAAGTTGTTTGCAAGTGTTAAAATTTTATATTTTACACCCCTAATTTTGCATGTTTAAACCTTGTCCCTTATTTTCATGTAAAGATAAATAAGTGTACTTTTATTTTCATATTTATACTTCTTATTTTTGTGTTTGAACTATTATTTTTTTTATTACTTTTCTTATATGTTTAGTATTATTTTATTTATATTTGATTTGAAAGTCTATCTTTGCCTTTTCTTCAATATATATGATAATTATTATAGATTTATTTTTTAAAATAAATTACTTCTACTAGTCTTGGGTCCTAGATACACCACTATCAATCACCACCTATGATGGACGTCACCAACTTCCACCTCCAACCAGTAGTTACTGGCCACCACCTCCAACCGATGATCACCAACTGGTAGTCACCCGTGGCCACCTCTATTCTCTACCTCTGACACCCATTGTCACCTTTGACTGTTGATTACCAACCATCAATTTTCGATGTTTAGGGAGAAAAGATTTAGTATGGTTAAGATTTGAGAATAATGTCTTAAATTTAGAACAAAAACAATATTGTTTTTAAAATTTTGAAAACTTAAAACCGAAAGTAGTTTTTGTTTTTATAAATTTTGGAAAACAAAAACCACCCGAACGGGACCTTAAAAACAAAAACCCTAAACCCTAAACTTGAAAATCTAAAACCACCCGACACTATAAACCAAAAACAATTCTAAAAAATTGAAAACAGATAAAAAATGAAAATTTACTATGTTTGGAAAAAGAAAAATAAGGATTTTTACATGGATGTGAAAAATATAGTCTTTAATATGAATTTTAAAAAAAAAACTTGAATATGTGAGTTTAATTTTGTGTTAAGTTTATAAAATTTTTATATGTATTGTGTCTTTAACAAAATTTCCATGTTGTTTAGAATCCCGAAAACACTACGTAAATAATTTTTCCAAGCATTTTCAAGCATATCTAAAATGCTTAGGACCAGGATCTATAAAAAATTACTAATCACAAAACACAAAACAAAATTTATAGGCATCAAACATAAATTTATTAGCATATTTTTTATTAGAGACTGAAAACATATTTAAACTTAGAAAATGATGTTATGATAGTTTTAGAATTATGAAATAATTAAGACTTTTTTTATTGATTGAAAGAATAGGGAGACTAATATGTGGTATAGACTTAGTTAAAAGAAAAATTAGCTTAGAGAAATAGTTGGAATAAACTTTGAATGAAAATGAGTTGTTAGTTTTTTGGGTTGATTACAAATGTTGAGCACATGATTTATTTATAGGTCTCAATACAATCATTCTAGAGATATCATATATTATTCTAGAGTTTTCTATCTACATGTAATTCTAAAACTATAACACATTATTTTAGAATATTCTATCTATAAACAATTATAGAGCTATCATATATTATTTAGAATATTCTGTTCTATATAATTTTCTATATTATTCTAGTATTGACATCAAGTTTCATTAAGGTGAGACACTCATTGTTATCTATGTTCGACTAAGTGGAGCATATTATCCTTAAATAACTTTTTTTAAAAATAAAAGATGAATAAAGTGAGGACCACTTGCTGAAAATGGAATTTAGAACAAATGAATATGCCATTACGTGTTTAACATTCCACCTAAATGACTAAGAAACTCCGTGTTGCAGAAGTAATAAAGGATTATCACCTTTCAATTTTATTTTATTTTTTTCGGGTATGCGCAAGGCCCCACCAGAGAAACAAATTAACTTTAATTATGGTAATGCAACGTAAAGTTAAGTTCCTTGCCTAAAAAACAAATTGGAGAATAAAATTAAAAATGTTATTATTTTAAAGGTTACACATGTCTAGTTTCATCAAATCATTCGTCACTGAATTCATTTCATGTAGATTAAAAGAAAAACTACTCTTATATGTCTTTTCACTCCATCTATAGATTTTCTCTAAGATGAAAAAGTATGTTTGGTCAATGGCACAAATCTCATTTAGAACGTTGATTATATAGATGGAGAATCAAACTCAATCATGATATTTCGAAACCCATGGTAATAAGTTATATCTAAGGATTTGAAAATAATTGCTAGAAGTTTTGCTTTATCCAAGAATCTTATAGCTTCACAGTAAAGGATCTTATAGATGAATCCAAGAAAGAAGATACATCTGTAATCATATACCACACCATCCACAATTGCAGTCCCATTGGAATACCTAATTGTCGCATCACAATTGGTGTTGAGTGTATCCCGAGTGGCCTTCCAAGTTGATCTGAGGAATGAGAAACAATTAACACTTTGTACCTAACATGAATTTCAACAGCACCTTTCAAAATGGTCCTTACATTTAGATTCTTTTTTATTTTATATTTCAAAGTTAAATTAATTTTTAAAAATTAGGCCTATTGATAATTAATAAATATTTGTATATTGATACTAATAATTGTAATTACTAATTATTCTTATGTTTATAAACTTTGAAAGCACCTCTTATTTTGTTTAAAATTAAAATTTAATATAGGAGATAGTATTGTTTTCTACATAATATGAGTGTTTTTTTTTTTAAAAAAAAGAATTATGCATGGAACTGAACAATCAAATAGATTTTGTGAGGGCTTAAGCGAGCTACTTAAGTGAGATGTGATTTGGCTTAAGAGACCCATGCTACAACTTAAGCGAGCTTTGTGTCAAGAACCAAATGATTCTTTGTTCTCACTCAAGCAAACTATGTGAACGCTTAAGCAAGTCATGCATAAATAAAGAAAATTGTCTTCGTAGAACACTTAAGTACCTGTTGCATTATTTTTATTTAAATAGGATTCAAAATGAGAAAGAACGGGTATCCCATTTTTTATTAGATATTTCCATATTACAATGAGAGATAGACAGCCAAAATAGATACTTTTAAAACTTTCTATCCATACTAAGCTTATACTTTGCTCTCTATGATACCTATGAGAAGCTAACTTTCCTTTTTTACTGGGTATAATCACTACAAAAAATGGTATAAATGATGGTGGTTAACATTGTATATAGCAACAACTTTTAACTGTCATTATTTACATGTGTGATGGTTAGCCATAATGTTATAATTCCTTCTAACACAAAGTATAAAAGGGCAGGTTTTAACTATCACTATTTACACGTACGAGTGTACTCCCCTTCCAGTTTTACATGTGATTTAACTTATAAGGGGCTTGTAAGCTTGTAAACTCATATAACTCACTATTTGATAACCATGATTATAATAGCTAATCTTCAACTCTGTCATTTATAGTTTTGTATAGGAAAATTTATTAACTCTTTTGCCCTTTTCCTTCATCATTTTTTTATGAATCCATATTAAAAGGGTTTTTTTTGTCCATGATCTTCTTATGTGAAGATGCAGTCATGGTGAAATGGAGTGTGAAAAAGGTTAGGAATGAAGGTGGTAGCCTTGATGTTTTCCATAAGAGAAAGACCATTGATAAAAGACAAAATGGAAGCTCTTATATGAAGAAGAAACTCATCAGAAAAAATCAATTCTATATATGATTCATGTTAGGAATATGAAGTATGCCCAAGATCCAAACTATCATGTTTGTATTAATAAAATAATGCTTTATTGTTTTATTATCATATTTATTCTTTGCAAAATAATTAATGTAATAAGGTCCTTGATTAGAATTAGAGACTTATATTTTATAATAGAGATTATAATGATGAGAAATAAGTCTTTTAGGATAGGACATTGTTAATCCAGATAGATCAATATATATGTATTGGTCTTTATTTGGAGAAAAATTAATAGATCTCATTTATTAAATTACATATATAAATAGTGCATATAGGGATACAACTATTAAACTGATTCAAAAGGAATTTTTAATGGTTATATAGTACTTTAGAATTGTCAATAGGAAATTCTTGTGAAGAAATATAATTATTTCCTTAAACTTTAGATTATCATAATAATTAACATGATATTTATTAGACTTTGATTTCGGACACCTAGCTTAAGGATTAGTTGAATGATTATTGATGGATATAATTAAATTCCTGTAAAATTAAATGATCAAAAAAGAATTCATCAACTCTTGGTAATGAATTTCATCTCTATAATGAAAATAAATATGTTGACCAAGGCTGTTGAAAGAATAAAGAAAAGAGTTTGTTGAGTTTTTCTTTATAGATTTTTTAATAGAATTTGACAATTAAACCATATTCTAAAAGTTAATTTAGAGTTGTAGAGATGGAAAGAAATATTATGTTGATCTTCTAAAAGGTTATTGGAAATATAAAATATTATTTTATGCTATTTGGATGTTAAGGGGAGTTGCTCGATACCAACATTGATTAATAAATTAATGTTGTTAATTTATTATCGGTTTAGTTTTAAACCTATAGGGTCACACACTAACAATTGTTTTAATATTTCCTAAAGAAAAAACCTATTTTTATTTGATAATTAAATTAAAGACTTTAATTTTATTAAGTAGATAATTTTTTTTCTTATATGTGAAATATGATTGTATTTTTTGTTAGCACAAAAAATATAAATACTATCTACTCTATTTAAGAATAAAGAAAATAGCAAATTTTATTTCAATTTAAAATATTGAAATTGATTTCAATTTGAAATTATATTTCAACTTGAAATATTGATTTTGGAAAAAATAGCAGTATATTAGTTGTCACGTTCAAATTGCTAATGTTGATTTGATTTAAAATCTTTGGAATTAATTTCAATTGAGCGTCACAATTTATGTACGTTCAGATTTTATTTTATATAAAAAATACTGATATTATTTGAATAGTGTCGAGATAAAAAAAGAAAATTAGTTTCACTCTGTTCTATATTCTGTCAAAAAGTATTGACGAGTTAGTTTTAGTGTTGAAACATACATGGCCTTCACAATTTGAAGAAAAAATCTTACGATTTTAAGACTTCAACTAAGATTTTGAGACTTAAACACAAATAGATGGTTTTATTCTGCTGTACATTTTTGGAACACAAATAGATGAGTTAATTTATACCTAAATACATTCACCTAAAAATAGAGCATATTTTAATTTTTTAATCCAGCTTGGTTGAATTTTAGCTAATTTTAGAAACATGTATTTGTCACATTTAAATATCGTTAGATCTTAATTATGTTAACTTACAAGTCACAAATACTTATCTAACTACTAAGACATTAACTATAACATATAAATATAAGATGAGAGATTTACTATACACATACAAATATAAGATGAGAGCTTTACTAATACACATACACAAGTATAACATAATTAAACTAAGTTTTTATACATAAGCTATATTCCATTTACTTAAATTTGAAATAAGCTTTGTTTATCAACCATTTTTCTCTGGTAAATGGTTGTCCATGGATGAATTTTGTTAGAACTAGTTGAATAATTCCATGATGATTTCTTAGGGTTTATTTCATCAGCTTGTCCAAATGTTTTTTAGGGACAAAAAGAAGGTTTTGGAGGCATTTCAAGACTTTCAATTGTTCCCTCCAACATTTTTATAACATTCTTCATCGAAGGACGATCATTTGGTTTCAACTGTATACACCAAAGTGCAACTATGAGCATCTTTTTAACTAGAATTTGATCCTCTTCTTGGGCATCTTCCATTTCAATATATTTTTCTTCCTTGAATTGATCATAGATCCAAAATGGAAAATAATTTTGGCTTGAATGCTCTGCATAAGGATTTGAGTTCCTTCTTCTACTTCCCATTTCCATCAAAAGCATTCCAAAGCTATAGACATCGGTCTTATGTGAAACTCCACCTATATTTTTGTAGAATAGTTCTGGAGCCATATAACCTAATGTTCCTCTTATTGAAGTTAAAACAACAGACCCATCTTTCATGGGATATAGCTTTGCAAGTCCAAAATCTGAAACCTTTGGACAAAAATTATCGTCTAAAAGAATATTATGAGGCTTGATATCAAAATGTAAAATTTGCATATCACAACCCTGATGTAGATATTCAATCCCACGAGCTATTCCAAGTGATATTTCATATGTTTTCTCATAACTTAAAGGGAGACATCCTTCTTTAGAGAAAATATATTTATCCAAAGATCCATTAGACATGTATTCATAAACTAAAGCACGTCTTTTTCCTTCAACACAATATCCAATAAGACTTACTATATTAACGTGATGTATTCTTCCAATAGTAGCTACTTCATTTACAAATTCTTGTCCATTATCTTTGATTTTACTCAACATCTTGATTGCTACATCTAACCCACTTGTAAGCTTTCCTTTATACACAGAACCAAAACCACCTTCACCTAATTTCACTTTGAAACCTTTGGTGATTTTCTTGATTTCTGTATATTCATATCTAATTGGATTTAGATTGCTGTCTAGCAAAAAGTTTTCAATGTTTTCATACATTGAGAAATGCCTTCTTTGCCACATACGAATAAATAACCCAATCAAAAGTGCAACTCCGAATAGATATCTAGCTGCTAGAAATATTGGGAGAACATCTTTTCCTATGAGATCTTCTTTATAATAACGTGAGTAGGATAGTGGTTGCTTGATATCTTTTATTCTTTTGAAAAATTCTGTGAAGATAAATTTCATCAAGATTGTAAGAAAATACAACATCATATAGTTGGATAACTTCGTTCAAATTGAAATCAACTGAAGTACAAATTATAAGGTGTAAATTAATATTAGGGAAATAGATAACTTGTATTATTACCTTTTATAACTTCTTTAATATAACCTGCCAAATGGAAACATGACATCCAATAAAAAGAGTTGTTAGCGTACAAATTTCAAACATACTTTGATACATTTTCCACAAAATTGATGTGTTATTAATGATAAAAACAATAATGTATTATGTATTTAAATATTTATAAGAGCTCTAATATTTAGGAAATTGTAAAACTAATCTTGCTTAATCATTCAATCTACATTGCTTTATTCATTTATTAAATTTACTTAAATAACCTCACCTTATACTTTCCTCAATCCATTGAAAAATATATTATAAATAGTAACTCTTCTCCATCACCTCCCTTGCACTCTCCCTCTTAATTTCCCTCATCATACCTTAATATGTTACTAAATTAAAATCGATGAATGTGAATACATTTTATAATTTTTAAAATCATTCAATTTTGCCCAAAGTTGTTAGAATCAAAGTTTAGAATTCAAATATTTAATCGGAATTCAACTAGAGTTAAACTAAATTTAATAAAATATTATTTTTTACATTTTTTACTAATATAATATATAATATATTAAGCAAAAAATAACTTATATATGATTTATAATACAAAATATAATACATCTTATTAAATTTAAAATATTATTAGATTTATAATGTTATTAAGAGTTAAAATCCACATTGCCTAGAATAACTCTTTGAGAGATATCTATATTCTAAGTTGTGATTAAAGTTTGATAACAAAACTAGAAGTCTTGCATGTATGAATTTGAATCCAATGGATATTATTATAGTGTTATGAATCATTTGCAAGTTTTTTGTGAAAAATTTCACATAATAATAGAAGAAAATATTTTTTACTTAACTTTGATTTTATTTTAAATCTGGTGGATTAACCCATATAACTCACCAATCTGTGGTAGATAGACTTGGATTGACTTTGTAGATATCTTTAGAAAGGTGGATCAAACTTATTGACTCACTTAAGCTGCAACCAGTGGTGGGTCAGCGTATGTGAGTTGTACTGACCCATTTTCACACTAATAGACGTGAGGAAATATAACTTAACACCTTGTATATATATATATATATATATATATATATATATATAAATATATATATATATATATATATATGAATGTGAGAGGTTTAGCAGGAATTGCAATCTATTTAGACCAAGAATAAAAATGCATTACAAGTAAGATTAGTCTTTTACTAATAGGTTGGAAAACACCCATTATTTCTAATTCACAACAACAAAGGCTAATTATAATTTATGTCCCTCAATTTATTCAATTGTTGACATTTTGTCCTTCTATTTTACTTGTTTACATTTTGTCTCTATTTTATAATTTGATGATATTTTAACCATCTATTAGAAGAGAGTCGTTCATTGTTAAACTATTAACGTTGACTTCTCAAATGACTTGATTAAATGACTTTGCATGTTGACATATGGGTAAAAAACCTAATTTAAAGGGGAAAAGTAGAGTCAAAAGTCTAATTCTTGAAAAAAGAAAAAAATATTTCTCCTATTTTTATCCAAAAAAAAATTTTTTTACCCATATGTCAATGTAAAAAGTTATTTAATCAAATCATGTGAAAGTCAACATTAATAATTTAATAATCAACTATTATCATCTAGCAAATGATTTAAATGTTATAAAATTATAAAATAAAAAAGATATAATATGAAAAATTAAAAATACAAAGACAAAATATCAAAAACTGAAAAATACGAAATATAATTTAGAAAAAAAAAATATCTTGGAGGTACAAGAGAAAAAGACAAATGGGATACCATACTTACGCAGTGTATTTCCGAGAATTCTTGGGATCGGGAATACTGAAACAAGAAAAAACAATTATGAGAGAAAAAAATTATTATACTTTTTTGTACAAAAAAAAAAAGATAAGAAAAAAATAAATAATGTGAGAGAAATTATATAAGAGTCTAATTAATATACACTGTTAATGTAAAAAAATTTATACTAATGTTTAATTACAATCTTTTATTTATAATAATTTTGTTGATTTTACCAATTAATAAATTATATAAATAAAAAGTTGTAATTAATTATTAGTGTAAAACTTTTCTACACAATCAGTGTATAAAAGTTAAATTCATCATTTTTTTTTTTTTGGGATGGTATGGGCAATGTCCACCCAAAATTTGGTGTGAGATAGAATTAAAAATAGAATTATCCTAATTAAAATTCAGTCTAATTTAACAAATTCATTTGCCAATAAGTTCGTTTCTCAAAAATAAACATAAAAATTGTATTGAACCGTTAAACTCATTATATAGATACATGAAAATGATTATATATATTATTTTGTGTTAAAAAATGACTTTAATTTTTATACTAAGAATAATATATTTTGATTGAATCACGTGTTAATATTAATTAGATAAGAGCTAAGAACACTTTCTAACAGACTTTTTATAATAAATTCTTATTAAGAGAGTTACAAAGAAGTGAAAATTTTATTAAAAAATGATTATATAGCACTCACTAAATTTTGTAAGTTTCTGTCAATTTCAGTCAATTACAATATATAAGCTAAAAATAGGATTTAGTCTGCACTTTCAGTATTCTTCAAAATTTCTGTTCAGATGACATATAATTATGCTCATAAATAAGGAAAAACAAAATGAATTTCAATCTCAAGGCATAATTAACATAATAAAGAGTGGAAACTTGGTAGACAGAGAAGTAGAAGAATATATTCTCACCACAATTGTCGGAATCATGGTTCAAGTCATCATTGGCTTGGTACCATCCGTAGTGTAGCATGTTGCAGAATCCCTTAGGTTTACATTCCATTTGTAGTGTTGTCTGATTCACGGAGCAAAACATAGCCTCTATGTCTTTGCATCTATCTGAACAAATAAGTGATAACCAAGACAACCAAAATCCATCTTCCAACAACTTGCGGATATAAGCATAGGAAACGTTCCTATTATGTGTTAAATCTATATTAAAAACGTTTCTGCTCTGTGTCAAGCTTGCCATGGTGAAAACTTTCACGTGGCACCCAACCTTGATGTCCATAAGTGTAAATTCCCGAACAGTTTCTACAACAGCATAGATATAGCCTCCAAAATCACAACCACTGGTATTAGCTTCCACGTACCGAGGATCATCTGTTACTGGTTTACTACAGTTCAGAAACACTACACTTGTAGAATAGTATGGATACCCTTGCACAGTTAGAGAACCATTACTACTGATAGAAAAATTGTCTCCAGTTAGCGGAACATTAGACTTGGAACCGAAATTCTCTTCTCTTAAGTGATAGCGTGGAAAAGAGCAAGTAGTGTTCTCCACAACACCAGCATCAGTCAATCGAATCTGGTATTGCTTGTAATTGATATCATGCACATAGTATTTCCCTGAAAACAAAGTTTTTGTTGTCTTGTTGTTTATGCACTCTAATTCGTAGCCTTTGTGGCCACAGTGATGTGGGTCACTTTTCAGTCGAAATGGGTATGTTATGTTGAGAAGTTTTCCGCAAGAAGAATAACAGTTCTTGTCATCCGCATGATTCAAAGTGATCTCGCCATAGAAACTTGCTGCTACAAGAATGAAAATCACAAACCCAACCACTGATAGTGTGCAGCGGGAGGAAGAACAGGAGACACTCATTGTTATCTATGCTCCACTTAGTGGAGCATGTGATCCTTAAATATCTCTTTAATAAAACTATAGATGAACAAAAGGGCAAGACCAATTGCAGAAGATGGAATCTAGAACGAATGAATATGTCATTATGAGTCGAACATAAAATGACAAAAAGCTAGGTTTTGAACAAGTAATAAAAGATGACCCTTTTTCAAATATCTCTTTAATTTATATATTTTATTAACACTTTTTATTGCTTTCCATCTCTTTCATTTTATCACATCATAAATCCTATCATATTTATATATCATTTTCTTTCTTTTTCTTCTCACTAGGTGTATAATAGCATATAAATTGTTCATGTATCATTTTTCCTTTCAAATATGTCATTGCATTCCCTTTCTTTTCTAATTTTATGCTTAAAACTAAATTAATTTTTTTAAAACAATCAGGCCTTTCTTTTAGGAATTTATATAATTTTTTATGTTAAAATTAAATTAAATGCATATGTTATATTAGCTGTTTCTCTTTTGTGAAAATTTATATCTCATCTCCTCTTAGATTATAGCATGTTACTTTATTTTTTTCATTATAACTCACTTAACTCTTTGTCAAAAATCATTATAAAATACTAAATTTTTACGCATTTTTTATATATATTTTTACAAGTATTTTCCATTAGATTTGAATTCTAAGACTCTCATTATACATTTATACCAAAACAATCTCATACATAGATGACCCTGTCTCAAACTCTTTTCATCACTAAAAACTTCAAACACCATATAAATAATACTCCAAATTGTGAGTTGGATAATTGAGCAACTACTCTCTCGTCTTCATCAAAACACAACCTAAGCCTTACCCAACTAATCAAATAAACTTCAAATTTTTCTGGTAGGTCAGGTAATAATATTAATATCTGTGCAAATGTCAATCTTTTCTATAACTCCTGAAAGCTGACTTCATATTATTCAGTCCACACAAAAAGTTATCCTTTCCTTGTTAACCTAGTTATTGGCAAGGTTATATTTGAAAATCTTTTAATAAACTTCTGAAAATTCTAAAATATGTGGAAATGAATGTCAATTGTTGTGATTTTGAAGGTATTGATAATGATATCACTATTTGGGGGTGGTAGTGGCCAGAATTTAAAGGCTCAAATTAGTGCAAGTTTAAGTCCAGATGTGATTGATATAGAGATAGCATATCGTATAGACAGGTTCAATGTATATAGCTTCTCTTGATTTATCGAGAATGATTCTTATCTTGTCATTAATTATAAGTTGATTATATTATTGGTATTCTCTATAGTCTATTCTACTATTTAAGGAATTTAAACCACTTATTTTTTAATTTTTTGAAGATGTAATATTTTAGGCACTTGTTGCAACCACCTAACAAAACATATATGTTTATTATTTTACTATTATGTCAAAAAAAATTAGGCATTTGTATTATTTTAATTTTTATATTTTAATATGTAAAAAAATAAATTAGAGCTCTATGAGAATAAAAAACAATAAGGATAGAAAGACAGAGTTTGGTTGATTTGTTTTTTTTTTAAAAAAAAAGTTTTGAAAAACAGTTTTCAAGAACTATTTTCTAAAAAAAAAGAAAAAAAACTTATTAACTAAGCATTGTGTTAAAACTATTTTAAAGATGAAAAAATTTGTTGATATTTATTAAAATGTTATTAATAAAAAACAAGAAATAAAATTTTCTTCTTATATTTGAGTTTAAAAAAATACAAAAGTGAAAATCGACCCTACTTACTGGTTTTTTTTTTATTTTTACAACTAAAAAAAAAAATTATTTTAAAAAATACTAACCAAACAAATTTATTAATTTTTAAATATTAAAACACTAAATATAATTTTATAAAACTGTTGTTAAATCAGTTATAACTTCACATGCATGAGTTTTCATTTTTCTAAACAACCAAAATTCAAATGGGTTCATAATTCGAAAAGAAAAATTAGAAAGGTACACTTATTTAATTATTTTTCTTTTACCTCATTAATTTTTACTTTTATTTTTTCTTTATTTGATCACAGTATTTATTTAATTTTTCTATGTTTTCTTTTTCCTTCTTATTCAAATAAAAAATATTTTTTCTTTCTCTTAATATTTAATTAATGTTTCCTATAAAAAATATTTGATTAATGTTTAAATAATTTTATCCAATTGATATTAATTTCAATAATTTATTTCTAAAAGATTATCAAATAATTTTCTATCATCTATATAAACATTTAAAATGCCAAAAATTAAAAATTTTAAGTATCTATTTTTTTTAGGAATTGAGTTTTTTTAACAATTTTAAAATTAATTTTAGCATTCTAGAAACGCAATTCTTTTACTTGATCTAAATGTTATATCTAGAATAATAGTACAAAATAAATTAATTATAATTATCTAATTTCATCTTCATATTCTATAATAAATGTACTGTGCTTCTAGTAACCGATAAAACAGAATCCCAACTTGCGTAGAAAATCTAGAATACAATGGTACGTACTATTGACATTCAATTTGTTCAATGAAAAATAACTGTACAAATTTGATCTTAAGAAAATGCTGGTTTTGCTATCATTGTAGGTTACTCATTTGCACAAAAAAATCGAAATAGATCACATAATGATATTGAGAGTAGATTTCATTCCACAAATAGATAAGTTAAAACGAAAACACAAAGAAAAATACATACTTCTAAGCACACAGAAAATAGAAACATGCATGTAGAACTAATTACGTATGGCACACCTTCAACAAGTCTTGCAATCCATTGAGGTTTTCCAGTCAAGAATACATTATAGCCAAAGAGCATTCCACATGCATATCCCACTACTACAGCTTTCCAGCCAAATCCTGATTCTTCATGATCCAAAGTTGAATATGTGTCCCATTCTTCATTCTCATTGCAGGATTGTGACAAAGGGAATCCACATAGCATTGGATTTTTAGCATAAGAATCATTTTGAAATGTGTTAAATTGTCTACCTGTAAGATTTAGTATGCTAAGAGACTTCAGATGACTTATATGACAATGCTAGTTTTATATTGTCAAATTTTAAATATCCATATTTTTCTAGTAATAGTTTGCAATCTAAACGTCAATTTATACCCTATGTTGCTTGCTTGGACCTTATTAATATTTCATACCTTATTTAATATCCATATTTTTAATATTAGTAACCTTAAATATCTTTGATGCTGGTTATTAAATAATATTTTTTCATTCTAAAACCAGTGTCGCATTTAGCTTTTATATGTAATATATTTTTTAAAATATTGTTAGTTTAATTTTTAATCATCAAAGATATTTCATACCAAAATTTTGAATAACAAAAGACTTTACATTATTATTAATATTCTATGAATATTACATATTACTTATTTAAAAAATCATTGAGAATATATTTCCTTATTTTAATATTTAATTCGAACTAACAAGTAACTAATGTTAAACAAAATAATTTAAAGTGTTAATTAAATAAGTTGAATATTAAATACTTAATATATATTGCAAGTTTACTTGCAATTCCTAAGTCAAGTAAACATATAAGAAAATATTGTCAAATTCATGTCACAAAAATCATGCAGTTCTCAAGTATATATGTCACAAACTTGACATATAATAAATACTTAAAATATATGCCAAGTTTACTTGTTATTCCTAGGTCAAGTAAACATATAAGATAATGTTGTCAAATTCATGTCCCAAATCATGCATTTACTTGCAATTTCTAAGTCAAGTACATATATAAGACAATATCGTCAAATTCATGTCGCAAATCATGTATTTCTCAAGTATATATGTCACAAACTTAACATATATTAAATATTTAAAATATATGTCCCGTTTACTTGCAATTCCTAAGTCAAGTAAACATATAAGACAATGTTGTCAAATTCATGTCACAGATCATTTATTCAATTATTCGATATAGATTTTAATTAGAAGTTATCTTTAACCTTGACCAGCTAGTCTAAAATTATTGTAAACTCTTAAATATACGACTAATTTTTAATGAAAATATCCAAATATTATTTTTTGTGTGTAATTTATATTTAAGTTAAATTGTGAAATATAGATTTTAATTAGGCTTTTCCTCTAAGCATCACCAACTAGTTTAAAATTAATTTAGAATCTCAAGTATATAACTAAGATATTATTGAAATGTACCCTCCACCCCCTCTCTCTTATTTCTAGTAGTTTTTTAAGTCATTGAAAGAAACGAAAATGTTTTTTGGTAAAAAAAAAGAAAGAAACTAAAATGTTTTAAGTGGACTAGGTATTTTTTTGTTAAATAATTTTGCAATTTATTAGTCATTTAAAAAATAAAATAAATTAATATTTATTTATTTTGATGATTATTATTTTTGTAAAAAAAATACTTGAATATCATACATTAATACTCTAAATTTATTTTACAACATCAAACCATCTGACTAATTTAATAAAACTAGTTT
Source organism: Psophocarpus tetragonolobus (assembly GCA_037954015.1). Classification (NCBI taxonomy): domain Eukaryota; kingdom Viridiplantae; phylum Streptophyta; class Magnoliopsida; order Fabales; family Fabaceae; genus Psophocarpus; species Psophocarpus tetragonolobus. The sequence goes on along the minus strand of CM075695.1, from coordinate 27,503,757 downwards.
ATTATTACCTATTTGATTAATTACATGTTTTTACACAATACTTTCAAAATTTTATGTAAATTATAACATTATACTTATATCCTTAAAGTAAGGTGTCGGTTGATTCAGAACATTAAAAAAACAGTTTATTAATCTGAACAACTTCATCTGAAACATATTATCTGTAAATTCTAGATCATTTAATTAAAATAAAAAATAATTATTCTAGATTAGACTTCCCATTAAATTTCTTTATCTAGGAAGAGAATATGGGATGCACATAAGGTTGGGTTTCTTGCTAAAAATTGTTTTGCAATTCTACGCATAAGGGAGGATGGCAACATGGTTACCAAACAGAGAAGAAGAGGACACTTTTGGTATTTTGAATTTTTAGGAGCCGGAAATAGTAACTATCAAGAGCAATTTCTGGAAGGAAAATGTCATCCCATCTTGACTTTGCTCCATGCCTATAACGCTATGTTTCACCTAAAAACACATAAACTTTCTACATAATTAATAGCTTTTTGTACATCTATGTTTTTTTTATAAGCTAAGCAAAATATTATAAAGAATCACATAAGAAAGCACAAGACATATCTTTCAAATGAAATACAAAATGATATCAAAATAAAGTGAAAACGATGATAGAACAAACTACTCTTCACATAAAACAACATATGTAACATAAAAATGAGTTCATCATCTATTTTATAAAACTATATGATGTTATATTCGTGGTCGGACTCTATTTCCAAGAACTAAGATGGATTGCAAGAACTATTGCAAACACTTTTGGTGTTTTACTATTGAACACAAAATCATTCTGCACCTTGCAAAGCTGTCAAAGAACTGCAAATCACACCAATTACCAAGCCTTCCAGACTTCCTTGCTATCACTGATCAAACCCAAGAATTGTAGCTCATGTTGAAGATTCTTTAAGTGTAATGTTGTAGAGACTCCCCACCAAGCGCATACCTTCATCCACACTTTTGTAGACATTGAAATGGACAAGAATAAGTGTAAGCCTAATTCTAATGTTGCATCACACAGCCCGTATCTGGCTTCCTCCCTATTGATTATCCCATTCGTCAAGTTATCTTTTGTTGGTAATCTTTTAATATCCAATTGTCAGACTAGTATCTAAACCTTTGAAGGTACCCCATTTACCCAAATGTGATTGAAAAAGAATTTTGTCTATGATGTGTATCAACTACCAAAACTTTGTATGCTGAAGAGACAGTATAGATGTCTAATCCGTTTACTGACCAAATCCACCTATCTAACATCCCGCCTGAGAGGACAACTGGCATCAACCGATTCTGTAAAGTCTCCAGCATCTTTGCCTTCCATGAAAATAGTTTCCTCCGCCATTCCCTATTCCACCTCTTACCTCCTTTGTCCCACATCTCGCACATAGATATATTCTCGTTGCATGCTAGCGTAAATAATCAAGAATTAGAGCTCTGAAGACTTTATCTCCTGACCATCTATTTTTCCAAAAACCAACCTTCCTTCCATCTCCAAGCTCACGCCTAATATTGCTAGACCACCATCTCGTGTTCCCCCCACCTTCTCCTTCAATTAACTCCAAATCTGACTACCACCAAGAACAAGATCTCCCGCTTCCTTCCTAAAAACCGTATGCCCTCTCATACTTAGATTTCAGAATTTTCACCAAAGGCTATTAGGTTCCACCTTAATCTCCACTTTCATTTCCCTAAAAGCGCTAAATTAAATTTTCACATATCTCTCCATCCCAAACCTTCGTCCTCCTTCTACATATACACCCCAAGACACTCATTGAACCTTCCCACCATCGGTATTTCCTGCCATAAGAAATTAGAAAACAAAGAATGTGATTGAGAAAAGATACCTTTAGGAGCCTTGAAGAGAGAAAGGAAGTAGATTGAAAACACACACAATACAACTTTGATGAGCACCACTTTTCCAGTCATGGATACATACTTGTTCTCCCACCCTGCCAATCATTTCTTCACCATTGGCTTCCACATATCTAACTTTGATGGATTAGCCACAATCGAAAGGCCCAAGTACTTGCCCATATCTTATAGTTTAACAGTGCCAATGCCCTAGTCAGATTCGCCTCATTCACATTCACACCTATCTCCTGACTTTTGTGAAAATTGACCTTAAGTGCAGACAAAAGTTCAAAATTAAACAACACTGCTTTCATCATTGCAATTGTGTTCCAATCCATTTGCACTAAGAGCAACGTTTCATCTGCAAATTGTAGATGGGATATGCAAATATCATCCTTCCCAATCTGGTACCCCTTCCAAAGCCCTCTCCTTATTGCTCCATTTACCAATTGGCTTAACCCTACGCTACAATGAGAAATAGAAAGGGTAATAATGAACCCCCTTGTTTAAGTCCCTTACCGATCCCAAATTCTTCCATAGGGCTACTAACAAAATCGACAGTCTTGTCGAGCTCACATATTCCTCTATCCAATGAATCCATTTTTCTCCAAACCCCATCCTAGCCATAACATGCCACAAGTACTTCCAACTTACAGAATCGTAAGCCTTTTCAAAATCTACCTTTAGACAAAGTAACTCATTATTTTTTTTACACACATCATTCACCACCTCATTCACGATTAGAACTTCATCAAGAATTTTTCTTACCTAAAAGAAAAGGAATTGTTGGAGTGGGGTAGGATGGAAAATTTAATTTTGAATGTTGGAGTAAGGTGAGATGAGTAAAATTAATTATTTTAATTTAAAATTGAACAATTTTTTTCCTATAAATTGAGATATGAGGGTTTAAAATTTTTCACACAAAATTTTTTTATGTATTTTTGTTATCAATATTATGTTTTATCATATATTTAAAGTATTTTTATTCATAAAAATTTGACTTATTAATATTTTTTATTTTTTTCTAAATTTATTTGATAATTAAATTATATAATTATTTAATTTAAATTATTTTAAAATAAATTAAAAATAAATATTAAATTTGATGACGTAGCTTTTTGGGATCCACCAAAAGTGTTGTAAGATCACAAAATGTGATTTTCTATTGGAATAAAAAATGAAGTTTATCTTCAAGAAAATGTGACACTACACAGCCCACCAAAAAGTAAGGTAAAATCAAAATAATTTATCTGCCCTTAAAGATGCCCTAATGAATCATCATTGTCAGCTAAAATATCTCTTTTCATTATCTCTATATACCAAGAGCATCTTCCTATCTTTTTTGAAAAAATACAACTGTTATTTCTTTATTTATATTGATAAAAAAATCATCATAATCACTTAACTAAAAATAAAAAGATAATAATATTTTTTTAACTTAATTCACATTCTATTTTACACTCACTATTTCATAGCTTTTTTTCTAACGTCAAGGACTCTAGCTATGTTGTTAGAGAAAATTATTGTAAATAATTTGATATCTACAACAAATTTTCATGAAACTTGAAAAAATTAAAAACTTTTTTCCACATCATGTGTCTTATCTTACTTAGTGTAACGTTAAGAGAATCTAAAGGAATTGGTTGGATCGATTGTATGAATTATTGTAAAGTATTTGACATTCACAACAAATTTTCATGACAATTGAAAAATTTTTAACTTTTTTCTACATCATGGTTGGATCGAGTGTGTTTGGGTAATTTTTCTTATATCATGGATATAAACCCAACATTATCTTAAAATCCTTAAATTAGAAAAGAAATATCTAATTTATAATTTATAAATATATTTTTAAAAGTTGAAAAAATTAACCTTAAAATATAATAATATCTCTTAGATACTTTAAAATTAAGATATTTAAATATTGTTCAATACAGACTATTACGTGCATGCTTAGATATGCGGTGAAAGTATAATTTGAAGCAGAAGTACTTTTACAAAAACATTAAACATTTGCTTTCACTTTCAATTTAGTTTTACATATTGAATTTACATGTAATGCGTGTACTATATTTCAACCTTTAAACATATGCAACAAGGTTTTATAAACTTCAGTCTTTAAACAAAATTAGACTCAGCGCAATGTACAAAGATAGTGTTGATGGAAGCGACTTGCAAAGGTTTAATCAGGAGGGACAATCGGAGCAAGCAAGCCAAAAGAAAGAAGGAGAAGGTAATGACATGCGACAAATGTGGCCAGCAATGAAGGTGATAGGAGTAACTGGGGAGCAACCTGATGAGGTATATATAGCAGAACTACAAAAAATGGAAGAGAGAGATAAGGTGGAAAAGGAAAACAGGGGGAGGAAGGATCAAGGGGTAGTTTAAATGAAGCTTCTATCATTAAATGTGAGGGGGTTTAGGGGAAGGGTGAAAAGGAGGCGCATTAAGAGGATGGTAGTGGGGAACAAGATTGATATATGTTTGTTTCAGGAAACAAAGTGCTCGAATTTGAAGGAGTGAGAGATAAAGGAGGTTTGGGGGAGTGACGAATGTGATTGAAGAATACTCCCATCAACGGGTTTCAGTGGGGGTTGCGTTACAATCTGGAGGAAAGAGTTGCTGGAGGTGGTGTGGCAAATTCAAGGGCAGGGTTTTCTAGGAGTTGCTTTTAAAGGAACGAATTCAGATGAGGTCAACTGTGTTGTCAATGTCTATGCCCCATGTACATTGGAAGGAAAGAGAAAGATCTGGAATAACTTAATGATGACTAGAAGAGGGGTCCCACATGTAAGATGGGTAGTTGGTGGAGACTTTAATGCGGTTAGAGGAAGGAGTGAAGTTATAGGAAGATCGACGTTTCATTCGAGGAGGGAGATGGATGAATTTGAATTTTTTATCCAAGAGATGGGCTTGGTGGACATCCCAGTCATTGGAAAAGGAGTGACATGGATTTCACCATATGGACAGTCAGCTAGTAGATTAGACAGGTTCCTATTCTCATCGGCGCTGATGGAGGAATGGGGAATTACTGCACAGAGGGTTGGTACCAGGGAGTTCTCTGATCACTGCTGGATAAGCACCAAAGATAATAAGCAGAATTAGGGACCTAAGCCTTTCAATTTTTTTTATTATTGGTTGGAAGAGACTTCCTTTGGAGAGTTGATAAAAGCAAGGTGGAACTCAATTCAGGGTTCAGGGTGGAAGATGTACCAGCTGGCAAGGAAGCTAAAGGCTATTAAAGGAGAGATAAAAAAGTGGTCTGAAGACGTGTGAAAAAAAATGATCATTTTCTGGCCGAAAGGGTTCAGGAAATGGAAGTGGTTGACCAACAGTTAGTGGCAGGCGTCCAGGTGATTAATAGATCCAAGCATGACCTCATGATAGAATATTGGGCCAAAGCAAGGGTGATGGAACATGCACTGTTACAGAAATCAAGGGTACGATGGGCTCTCAATGGAGACAATAATTCCAGGTACTTTCATAATTGTTTAAAGTCGAGATGTCATGCAAATTCCATTTTGGCAGTCCAGTCGGATTCGGGGTGGCTGGAGAGTGTGTCTGATATTAGAGTCAAAATATTAGAACACTTTTCGGGCAATTTCCAGGAAAGATGGTTGGATCGACCGACCATGGATGGAGGTCCTATTCCTCAAATATTAGAACAGCAAAAGCAGGGGCTAGAGGCGCCTTTTTTAGAGGAGGAGATTAAGGCGGCAGTGTGGGCATGTGAAGGCGGTAAAAGCCCAGGGCCCAACGGTTTTGGAATGAATTTTTACAAATCATGTTGGGAAGTAATTGGGCAAGATGTGGTAAAGGCTGTACAGGAGTTTCATGGGTCGGGCATATTACCGAGAGGGGTAAGTTCTTCTTTCATTAGGCTCATCCCAAAGGTGGCCACACCTTCAGGGTTCAGCCAGTACAGACCCATCTCCCTAATATCAAGCGTGCATAAGATTATCTCAAAAATATTGTCTGTGAGGCTGAAAAAAGTGTTGACTGGGCTAATATCGCCCTCTCAGACAGCTTTCGTGTCTGGCAGATCAATTATGGATGGAGTAGTGGTGGCAAATAAGCTTATGAACTAGGCAAAAAGAAGGCAAAATTCATGCTTCTTGTTCAAGGTGGATTTTGAGAAGGCTTATGACTCGGTTAGTTGGAATTTTCTGGATTATATGCTGGGTAGGATGGGGTTTGGATGGAGATGGAGACTGTGGATGAGTGCTATAGTTCGGAATAGCTATGTCTCGATTCTAGTAAATGGATGTCCGACTCCAGAGTTTAAGCCAGTGAGAGGGTTGAAGCAGGGAGATCCGTCGTCGCCTTTTCTATTTTTTATAGTGGCGGAAGCATTACCAGTATTGTATAGATCAACCATCCAAAAAGGCTTGTACAAAGAAATAAAGGTACAAGAGGAGGTGAAGTATTCAGTGCTACAGTATGCAGATGATGTCATTATGATGGGTGAAGCGGATTTGCAATCTGTGTGGTATCTGAAGGTAATTCTGCGGGGGTTTGAAATGGTGTCAGGGTTAAAGGTAAATTTCAGTAAAAGCAGTTTCTATGGTTTAAATGTGTCAGAATCATTCACACTTGCAGCTACCGGAATGCTAAACTGTAACGTTGGTACACTACCATTCAAATTCTTGGGGGTACCAGTGGGAGTAAATCCTAAGAGCGAACAAGTTTGGAAGCCAGTTATTGATCAGTTCAAAAGGCGATTGTCAGGTTGGAATGCAAGGAATATGACTTTTGCTGGGAGGTTGGTATTACTGAACTCTGTGTTAGCTTCTCTTCCATTGTATCTTTTCTCCTTTTATAAGGCTCTCAAGTCAGTGTTGAAGTCTCTCAAGAGGTTGCAACGAACTTTCTTATGGGGAGGTAATGAGAGCCAGTCAAAAATTGCATGAGTGAGATGGGAAAAAGTCTGTAGGCCAAAAGACGAGGGAGGTCTAGGTGTGAAGTGTTTGGAGAAATTTAATTTGAGCTTGCTGGAAAAGTGGAGGTGGAGAATATTATCAGATGATATGACTATATGGGGACCGCTGCTGAGGAGTAGGTACAGGGAGGCAGATGGATATATGGATAGGCCCACGTCTTTTGTCCATACCTCTCAATGGTGGAAAGACATATGGGTCATTGATGGACCAAATGCGGCCTTGCTTGGGTGGTTCAAACTTAGAGTTAATAGGATCGTAAGGTCTTGAGTGGGGACTTTATTTTGGGAACAGAGGTGGATGGGAGATTTAGTTTTTAGTGTACTGTTCCCCAAATTGTATGCTTTAACAGAGGATAAGTTTATCACTACTAAGGATAAATGTGATACAGGAGGCCACTTATCATCATGGAAATGGGCCTGGCGGAGGGAGTTGTTCGTCTGGGAGGAGCAGCTGCTTCTTGCTTTACAGGAGACGTTAAGTAAAGTGGTATTGGTAGAGCGGGATTCAGATGAGTGGGGATGGAATTCAGGTGTTGGGGGGATATTCGGTGGCGGAAGGGTATAAGGTGTTGAATGAAGGAGTATCTGAATTAGGAATGAACTTTGTGGAATCCCAAGATTTACGTAGGTTGTGGAAGGAAAAGCTGTCATCTGAGGACTGGTGTTCTCTTGGAGATTGTTAAGGGACAAATTACCCACTGTTGAAAATCTGCTAAGGAGAGGGATTCAGGATCCTGTGCTCAATCCTGTTTGCGTGTTTTGTAATAATGGGATAGAGACCAAGAATCACTTATTTTTACAATGTCCAGCCATACAAACGCTGTGGTATAAAGTTATTAGCTGGGCAGGGGTAGAGACACCACTCCCGGGAGATCTGAACCAACTGTTCCTGTTATCCTCTGGTTGGGTGGTGGGAAAGCGGAAGAAACGGTGCAGGTATGTGTTTTGGATTGCTGTATGTTGGTGCATTTGGTTGTCAAGGAATGCTGTTATTTTTCAAAGGGCTGAGATGGAATCCCTTGATATGTTAATGTCCATAAAATTGTTATCGTGGCAATGGTTGTTGTACTCTTTTGGTTTTAAGGCAGGGTGTGTATTCTCTGGTTGGTGCTTCCACCCTAGATTGTGTCTGATGAATATGAGATAGATCTATACGTTAGGTAAAGCATAGTCAGCGTGTTACTATACTATTGTATATCAGTCTGAAACGTTGTGTTTCAACTGCTTCTTATTTCCTATAATAGAATATATTTTTGTTGTTCAAAAAAAAAAAAACAAAGGTTTTGTTGAAAATTATTACTAGTAAGGCACTTTTTAATACATTCATTTTAACACTTACTATTTCTATTAAAATTTATTAAAAACTACATCATTCAGAGAACATCATTTAATAAATGAGACCGATATGAATTTGTAACTCACTATCATTCTGAGCTTGGCTTAATTGTAAAGATCGGAGTAATCTTCCTAAAAATTCTAAGTTCAAGTTTCATTGCCATCGTTGTATAAAGACAAAAGATAATAGAACTTTAATTTTTTTTAACAAATTACAGTTACATCCCTTAAATTTGAGTTTAAAAACATTATATTAATACTTTTATATATTTAAAAACATTATATTATTACCATTTATGCACTAACATTTTTTAAGAAATACAAAAATAATTATTAAAAAAAACAGAAATGAACGTATATCTATATTAAATTTTAAGGGTACGGTGTTGCTAATTTACTTTCTATTTTATTAATAAAACTTTAATAATTACAAGTATGGACTAAATCAAGTACATGCTGTTTTTCGTAAAGCATTTGAGTAATTATTGGACTTTCTTTTAACATCCGATAATTACTATTTGTACCTCCAAGAAAACAAACAAATACTTCAAATATCTTTATTTTTGGGATAAATTAATTTGGAACACATAAAAATACAAATTCTAGCGAGTTTATTCTCTAAATTTATTTCAAGATTACTTCATAAGATTCTTAACATCATTATAATTTACAACTTTCACAAGTAAAAATATTGAATCAATTTGTTTAAATTAAAAAATTAATTTTTAAATAATTATTTTCTAAGAAGTTAATAAGGGTTCGTTTATTTATGTTCTTTAAAGAAAAAACATCTTTCTAATGAAAATAAATTATTTTTTTTTTTGCATTTTGTGTATGTTTGTGTAAATTATTTTTGCTTGAAAAACTAATTTATTTTTTAAGAAATCTTATTTATTTGTTAAAAAATTAATTTTAAAAAAAATCTTTTTTACAGGATAAAAACAAATTATTTTTATTTAAAAGACTTTTAAAATTTAAATAAATTTACTTAGGATTTACTTTTAAAAAATAAAAAAAAAACATTATTTTTAAATAAATAGTTCATACAAACACATAAATAAAAAAGTATTTATTTTATTAAAATTTTTTTAATAAACAAACTAGAAATTGATTTCCGAGCATTTTTAATATATAGAGTTTGAGATACCCACTTTGCATATTTTATAAAATATTAAATGATTTTTATAGTTTTTACATCACTATGTCAATTTAAAAATATTTATAAATAATTTTATTTTAATGATTAAAAAATTACAGAAACTCACATTTTTATTTTTTATTTTTAATTATGAATTTGAAATCAAACTGAAAACAAATTATAACCTAAAAGTTGTAACTTAAAAAATTAATTTTTAAAAAACATATAAGTGTAGCTTACTTAAAATATTTTACACTTATACTCAAAGTAAAAGTAGCCTTACCCATGAGTGTAGCTTAAAGAAGAAATTGAATTTGAATCCGGAAAAATCCACTCTTAAAAATAAGTAAAAGCCTCCCACAAAAGGTAAAACATCCTTAAGAAGCTGATGGGAAAGCCGGAAAAGCATTTTTAATCAACCAAAAACAAAATAAGGTAAACTCATGTTTGATTTGAGAAAATATTTTTTGTTTTATTTTTTTTTTTTTTATTTTCAAGTTTTAACATTCAAAAAATAGGTTTATTTTCGATTGAAAATTTATATTATCAAAAAAATAATATTATTAAATTTAATTAATTTTAACAAAAATATTATAAATTATTTGTATATTTTTTCTTAAGGTTTCATCTCAATCATGGCTTCCCAACCTCAGTTATGTTAGGCTCCGTTCGGGGTGGTTCTGAGTTTCTAGTTTTTTGTTTTGAAATGTATTTTGAAAATAGAAATGTGTTTAGCAAAAATTGTTCTATTTTGGTTTTGTACTTATTTTTTAAACAATTTTCACTCAATTTAAAAAACAATAAAATTTGGTTTTTAGATTTCTGTTTCTGTTTTTATTTAACTTCATTACTTGACGTCACTTGTCACCATTGATCATCATATCTAACCGGCAGTCACCGGTCACACCTCTGACTAAAAGTCACTGGTTGCTACCTTTAATCAGCAGTCATCGACCACCACCTCCATTCGACGGTAACTGACTGCCACTTTCGACCAGTGGTCACCAGCCCTCACCTCCGACTAGCAGTCACCGATTTTCATCTCCAATCGACGGTCATCGGTCGCCACCTCCGATCGACGATCACCGATTGCCACCTCCGACCGACGGTCACCAGCCACCACCTCCGACCGGTGGTCATCAGCCACTACCTCCGACCGGTGGCCACCAATCACCACCTCCAACTGATGATCACTGGTTGCCACCTCCAACCAACGGTCACTGGTCGTCACCTTTCAGCACCGGTCACCGACCACTACCTTTGATCACCAGTCACCAACCACCACCTTCGATCGCCGATCAGGCCACCACCTCTGATCACCAGTTACCGCCACCACCTTTGATATGAATCTTCTGTCAGTTTAGGATTCTGAAAGGACCCTAGGAATTTAGCTTGCCGCGTTAACAAAATTGATCAATGTGGAATGCAAACAATTGTCAAAAATAAACTGATTAGAATTACTATCAAACTCTTATACATATAATGGAAATTAAAAGTTATTGAAATTCAACGAGTAAACGAGTTTTCGAATAGTGTAGGACTTTTCTGTGCAATTGATCATAGAGTTTGCTGGACAGAATTGACTATGAATGAAAAAGACAGAAAATGGAATTGGAATTGATAGACTCCACACTTCCAAGGATAGAAAATATGTCTACGAGATTGCACACACAAAGGGGTGAATTACCTTTGATAAATCTCAAAAGATTTTGGATTGTTAAGAACCCAAAGGAGAGAAAACCTCAACTAGTTTTTTTATTTCTAAAATATTCTGTTCTCACATTTGAGTCTTGCACAGATATATATGCCTAATAAACTCAGCTTGTGTGTAGGTTTAGTGGCTTTCTACATTCAGCTGGAGTTACAAAATACGCTTAATAAAAACTAATAATGGGTAGCTTAATAACAAAGTGTAACTGCCAAAGCAAATTAAACATGTATACTAATTAGAATTGATAACCTAGGTGGCTGTAACTTTAATTAGACAATTCTGGTTGCCCACGATTAACTAAGTAAACTCCAAGAAAATGAGTTTAATTTATTCCAAACTTCTCTTCCATTAAGGTCAAGCATTGTTCTCTTCAGTCCTGAGACAATTAACAATTTTAAACTTTATTTCTTCAATGTTTGGCTCTTTTTGCAAAAAGGCTGCCAATACTTGTTGCATAGCTTCGTTAGCTCTTCTTGTCCTTGCCCTTGTCATAGGTCCTGTAAGTCCTTCAAGCTTCATGTCCTCATCAACCTTTGATCGCCTATCACCGACCATCACCTTGAACAACTGTCTCGACTGCTACCTCCAACTAGTGTTTTGGTTAGAATTTGAAAACAATGTTTTAAGTTTAGAAACAAAAACAATGTTATTTTTAAAATTTTAAAAACTTAAAATCAAAACTAGGTTTTATTTTTATAAATTTCAAAACTACAACCCAAAAATCACCTGGAATAAAGTCTTAGGGTTTGTGTTTGTGGTATGATTCACTGCTTCAACCTCCATTAATGGCTACTACCATAGTTATTTGAAGATTGATTATTTTATTTCAATGTTTATACAATGTTCTGTTTCATACACATGTTGTATGTTACAATCCATGGTATACTATTTTGGTAATCACTTTTATTGATTATCCTCAGCAACTTCTACTTCAAGATAAATGTTTGAGCAAGGTTATGAGAGTCAGAACCCTAAATCCTAGACTCTCGTGGAAGGAGGTAGATAAGCTTGTAAGAGAATATTTTATATAAAAATAATAAAAAAGTATTTATAAATAAAATACAATTAAACATTGAGTTTAGTACTCTTTATTTTCATGACTTTTAAAGTATTAACGGGTAAAATCAACAAATTTATCATATATAAAGGGACTTACCATATATAAAAGTGTTATTATTAATTGTAACTTTTTATACTGACAGTGTGTGACAGTATATATAAGTGTTTTTCTCTAAAACATTTCAACGACATAATAAATCAAACTAGTAAACATAAATTCTATCATCCTAAAATATTTTCATCAATTTTTAGATCGTTGGAAAACTAATGTTTTATATTCTTAGAGGCGAGTATTCTTCGATTTAAGAACCGTTGAACTTTGGACTCTAAACGCATATAAAACAATTCAATTTGTTGACTTGATAACTTTATAATAAACTCGAGAGTTTACAAAGTTTACATAAAGTTTAACGAGTTTATCCAAAGAGGTGTAAACTCGTAGAGGATAAGTTCTTGTAAACTCTCAAGTTTAATTACTACGTGTGTGAGTATGCACTTTTAACTTGACAGCCTGGCCTGCAAGCACAGTGAGCATTTCTGGCATAGTACACATTCATTGGTTGCTTTTATCTGCATTTCTGTTTTTCAAAATTAATATAGTTTCTTTATCTGTTATTCAAAATAATCTGCATTTTAAGAGGAGTTTTTTTGTTAATAATATTTTATTGACCATGTGTTAATAAATCCCATCTGGGAAATGTTTTTGTTACTTTGGTTGCCTCTATCCAATATTGAGCATTGGCAGAAAAGGCAGCGGAGGCTTACTACAAACTCACCAATACAAGAGCACAGGTACAGTTCTAAGTCATTTATGGTGTCTGTTTTAGTGCTTGTGTTTTGAGTCTACATAAACAAATTAGGTAGATCATTTTATTTGGACATTTTGATACTATAACCTATTTAGCACTGTTGGTTGTTCAATCATCAAAGCATGTCCCAAAGATGGAACTAGGTACTGCTTTTGAGCAGAAGATCCAAGTTGAAAAAGCAATTGAGGAAGAACTTTAAAATGTTTATATCCCTTTTATTTATTTTATAAATTAAGCGTAGGGGAGTACATCTTAATCTGTTTGGTTTTACTTTCTAGACTATGTCTTCGTCTGTGCTCTTGTTATAATAGGCTATCCATCATAATAATTGAAAGACAGATTTTTCATGGTTTAATTTCTGTTCTTGTTGGATGAAAGGCACCAAATATAAGGAGGTCATTATGATAAAATAGTTGTTATATTATATGAAATCATATAACAACCCTTATAAGTACAGAAAATTTTAACATTTTATCATTTCATTTTACTCTTACAAGTTTAGTATTTTAAATTAAAATTGACTAAATAGCTTAAAGTTGAAAAAATATTAAAATCTCCATTTTTTATATAGAATTTTAAACTCCTTGCATAGCTGCTCTGCTTTCTTCAGAGTCTTTTTTATGGCAGCACAGCATTCCTAAGGGTCCTAAAAGGTGAGTGACGATGATGCTTGATCCTGTTTGTATATATGCAACAGCTATATACATTGCAAGTACGGTAATCTCCTTGTTCTGTGTTCTTTATGTAAGTTAAAACCCACGTAAATTTTCTTTTATTTTAACATAAACGAGCGTCTGTTTTAATATCCATCAATGAATGGTATCTTGCATAAGTGTTTCTCTATACTGTTACTATTCTGAATTTTCTGTTTTTCCATTGAAGAAATTATCTTGATATGCTTTCTTGTGACTAAAAATAGTTTTAATTGTTAGTAATTAATTAATTTGTTGTTAAATTATGGACTTGACTTGGCATATGTAAAAGCTCGTGTGCCCATTGATAAAGTAAATGCACATTGATGACAGAAATTAATATGCGAACGACAACATAGAAATGCAAGAATTCTTTCAAAATGCAAAATTTGGACGAAGTTTTGCTCCTTTTGGTATCCAGCTATCAAATATAAGGATCTATATTCTAATACATGAAAAATAGGTTGGTAAACTGAGCTCAGTTGTTGTATCTGAAAGTTTTGTTTTATTAGTTATATTGATCTATATATATTTTCTTAATGCTTCTTCATAGGTTGAGAATATTATGGACATCCATGTTGTACCTAACGTTTGGCACATTCTCCTATTACTAAGAGTGGGTCTCTAGTAAACTTTTGGTCTGTTTGAAGCTTAGCCTCTTTGCTAATTATTTTATTTATGATTGGCTTGTATTTTCAGAACCAAAATGCTCATCATTCAATTCTGCAGCAGCTTAGGTCTGATTAGTTTCTCCTCATAATACTTGCTCAAGGCTTAAGAATAACTTCTTTTTTTTTTACAAATTCAGTAAAGTTCTAGTTAGATCACTTCTTAATTCTGCACTTCACAGAGGTAATCTTGTATATGCAGTGCATGCATTTATGCTTTCATTATATTTATTCAAATTGATCTGCAAGAGTCACTACAAAAAATTCTGTTAACGGACTCTAAATTAGAAACTAAAGTTTTAACCTTTTTTTTATCACTTTTAGGAAAATTATGTTGGCATAAAGTTATGGTTTTCACAGGCATTCTCTGGAAGTAAGGACCCTTAACATTTACATGCATGTCACTGTTTCAGCTATGTTATTGTCCAATTAATATTTGTATTTTGTGATTATTTATGAACCTATTTTTTTTCCAGCTATTCGAAGACTGTAGAAAATTTTAAGCTGCTAATTTTGAATTGAGTAATCCTATTAGTTGTTACCTTCTATTTTTGTATACTTATTTAATATTTGGTGTATAATATAATTCGTGCTACGTAACAATCAAAGCATTAAATTATTCATAGGCAAAATATGGATCTGAATTTAAATTAGCTTATTCTTTGGATAGTTATTAACCGTGCCTTATCTCTTATGTATGTGGAACTATGGTATTCGTGTTGATACGTGATACCCGCTGCTGCTGCTGCTGAAGATGAAAACATTGGAGGAATATGTGCTTTACATTGTGCATCTCTGTTTAGGATAAATGGATAAACACTTGAAATGACCATGTGCTTTATGGAAAAAAAAAATTAATTGTAATTTTCAAAAAATTAGTTGTAAAATATTAAACAAAATTAAAGTTTGTGCCCAAATTATTCAACATATATTTTTTGTAGTAATCTTTTGAAACTCCCTATATTGATGCTTATGTTGGTGGCCTAAATGATTTGGCAACTTCTTGCTTTAGATGCTGCTAAAGGTGCAAAATAGTATTTTTGTCCAGTGATTTTCTTAAAAGCAATATTATCGATAATGTTATCATTAAAACAATATTAAAGTTAATACATGTTTATAAATTTCCTAATTTTAATTCAGATGGAGGGATTATTAAGCTCTATCTATTATGAATGGGTACATCAAGAGATTTTGATGCGATTATAACAAGTGGCTATAATAAAATAAACCATTTTGTGTTGCATATCAGTCAACACTACTGAAGATCTCTAATATATATAGACCAAAAGTTGTAAATAAAATTCAAATGTAATTGAAGTTTAAGGTAAGAAACAATAAACAAGTAGTAGATTAGCAAGCTTACATAAATAATAGACTGTTAATGGTGTTGATAGATCTTACAACTTCTACAAACTACACATACATTTAAAGAAAACTAAGTAGCATAATTTACTCTCCTATTTCATGAATAACTTCCAACTCAAAATTTTGACGTCTTGTTGGAACGTCAACATTTGTTCTAGAAGAACCAGAGATGTCAAATAGAGTAGGGGGTGCAATTAACTCATCTCCATCCCCTTCAAGCATATGTACCACACTTTTCATGGATGGACGGTCTACTGGGTTCCATTGAATGCACCAAAGTCCTATAATGGCAAGTTTCATGACAATTTTAACATCTCCCTCGTCATCAACACTAATTTGAATATCTCTACCTTCCAACAAATTATGGATCCATTCAGGGTATAAAATTTGAAAACTTTCCTCAGTTGGAACATTTGTATTCTTTCTTCCTCCAACCATCTCTAGAAGCAACATTCCATAACTATAAATGTCAGACTTGTAAGACACGTTACCAAAGTTTCTTGAGAAAACTTCAGGAGCAATGTAGCCCAAGGTTCCCCTTGCTGCAGTCATAGACACTGTGCTTTGATTTTTGGGACACAATTTGGAAAGACCAAAATCAGTGATTTTTGGGACAAAGTGCTCATCTAGCAAAACATTGTGAGGATTGATATCAAAGTGAAGTATTCGATGATCACAACCAAGGTGGAGATACTCAACTCCTCTAGCAATACCAAGAGCAATTTGTTGTAACTTCTCCCAACCTAGGAAAACATCCTTGTTATCCGGTGGAACCAAGAATCTCTGCAATGGCCCATTTGGAAAAAAATCATAGACAAGGGCACGCTGGAATCCATCTGCACAAAATCCAAGCAAGCGAACAATGTTAACATGATGAATTTTTCCAATGGTTCCTACTTCATTTATGAAATCCTTCCCATCTCCCACTGCATCCTTGAGTATCTTCACAGCAACAACAATATCTTGAGAGATCATTCCTTTGAACACTGTTCCATGAGCTCCTTCTCCTAAGCTTTCACTAAACCCATTTGTGATTCTCTTAATGTCTGCATAAGTGAATCTAGTAGGCTTCATTGCTTTGTAATCCTCCAAGAATTTCTCAATCCGAGCTTGGTCTTCTTCTTTCATCTTATAATAACCAAATAGATGAAACAATGCCTTCACCAGCAAGGGTAAGAGAATCAAACCAAGTATTCCACCTGTTGGTAAAAAACCACGTCATACAAAATGAATAGCAATATAAGAGAAATGATTAAATGAAAGATGCAATTCCGGTTGTTAAAAACTATAACCAAAGGCTACTGATACAAATAGTCACTCTATGGTTTGCAATGGTGGAGGCATAAAAAACTACAGTATTACTTTACTGCTATAATTTGAAACTGTGCAGAAGCAGAGGAAAGGTGAGGCAAAAGGAGATTACATACCTACAGCAATAGTTATTATAGTTGATGAGGAAATCTGTTTTGTTGAGCACACGAAACATTCAGTTTCACCGTTGGTACCGTTCTTCCATTTACATTTCTGTCCTTGTGCTTCACAGTAACTACAGTTAGATTTCGGCCATTCCATAAGCACCTTGTTGTAAAACACATATGAATAATACCGCTCAACGAACAAAACATCTTTCACTTTGGTGCAGGATAGTATTTCAGTGATAGTAACATCTATGTAGGATTTAAGTGGCAAAATAGGACACGACAACATTGAATCACATCGGAAGAAGGAAATGTTTTTCTCAAAATCTTCAATTGGCCAGAACTGAAACGGGGAAACGGATGCGTTGCCGAGTTTCAACAGCAGATTGGGAAGGCAATTTTCAGGGTCATATATTTCAATTCGATGATATTTGTAATCAATGTTTCTGACAAACAATTTTGTTGGAACAGAAGGAAGCTCCAGCACAGTCTCTTCTTTTGGGGTACATAACACAGCAAAGCCTAGGGGATAGCCTGTGGTGTGATTCAGTGTGCTGTCTCTAAGATAAAATGGAAACTGAATATGAATGTTTCCACATTTATCCGTGCAGTGGTTCTTGCCTATCACAGGCTTGAGTAATAGAAACACCAACGTGAGTAATAGAAGAGACAATTTCTGAAAATTGAACATTGTGTTCAAACTTCAAAGCCTATCTTGCAACCAGTCCCCGAATCTGCTTTTAGGTTGTCTTTAAAGTCTATGTTTAAAATGGAGGGGTGCATAGGATATTTAATATTGCCAATTCTTGACTTAGTAGTCTAAATTCTGTTCACCCGTAATAGTATTTACATATTGTTCCTTAAAAAGTTTAGTCAGTCATACATTCTTACACAAAGGACAGAATGGTCATGATCATCTATTTACATTTATGACTTTATGACTTGCTCAACACAGAATGGCATTGGCAGTATTAGTTGATCACGTCTCACATTCATTTTCATCTAGTGGTCCAGTATTTGTTCATCTTTGAAGTAATATTTAAGTATCATTTGCCCCACTTAGAGTAGCATAAGAAACAATGAGTAGTGTCTCACCTTCTTTCTCCCAATCAGTGGTTGCCATCACTTATGTGCACAGAATTTTAGTAGCAGTTATTTTTATGGTGAGAGTTTCATTCACCCCAAAGGTGACATGCTAACTGTGCAGCTGGGGTGTGCTGCAAGTGTAGTGTTTCTAAACTGTAGTAATCCAGTGATTGATGATCCTCAATATGTGCAAGTGAATTCCGGTGGTTGTGATTCCGGGGGCCATATCTATGCCATTCTGGGTCGCTGTCGTGAACATATTCAGGAATTTACACTAGCAGACATCAAAGTTGGGTGTCGTTCAAAGGTTGCTACCTTAGCAAACTTGGAAGAACATGACACTGATGACAGGAACATGTCCTATGCTTACATTCACAAGTTGTTGGAAGAGGGATTTTGGTTGTCTTGGTTACCACTTATTTGTAAGCATCGATGTGGAAACAACAGACGCGGTACCTATTGCTCTATCAATGAAACCACACAACAATTTCAATGTCAACAACATGGATATTGCCAACTCTTGGAACATGATTCCACTAATTGTGGTGAGAATATATTTCATCCTTCCCATTTTTTATCTCAATTTCTCTTGTTGCCACTAATCATGTCCTCACATGTATTTAAGTTACATACTAATCAGGTAGGTTTTTTTAAGTAATCTTGTTTGCTTGACTTGCTGTTCATACCAATTATAGAGAGTTTTATATTTTCATTTAATCACATTCTTATATATTAATTTTGTTATCATTATTAATCATTACTTTAAGAATTATGGGTTACAATTAAATGATACTCTATTGTTACATGAACCTTTCTTTTTAACACACCTTTTGCATAAAAAACGTCCACACATCATTAAATAATAAGGAACTTGTTAATGTTCACAATTATAATAAAATAATGTCATTTTTTGTCACAATTTTTGTAACTATTTTTAATATTTATATAATTTCCATCACATTATTTAGTTTATCAATTTTTTCTTGTCTTTTTTTCATAAAATATAATAATTTTTCCATTCTATTTTTTTATGTGAAACTTAAAAGTTTGTTGTAAAATAACCTATTCATGGTTACCAAATAAGTTAATATTTGTTTTTTGTTGTTCCAGGTACCTTGGCACGAATTCTCGGAGATATACTGCGTAAGCATGCTATCCCATTTGTCCTTTCTCTCGTACATTATTTTTCCAACTCAAGTATTTTATTCTTTAATTATGATTTTTATATTGACATGGAAGTATAGACCAGTTACTTTGATAGATAGGGATGTCCCAATTGTGATAAAATCTAGAAATCAACCAAATTCAACTCTAACAATTTTATTACAAAGTGGATCATTTTAAAAAAATAAAAATTGTATTCAAATTTTAATACCAAAAAATAGAAAAGGGAGGTACATTTAATAATTAAGGGAGATATGTTTAACAATTACATAACATTTATGAAGAGTTAAAAATTTCATTAATGTTGTAGAAAATATTAAAGACTCTTTCCTTTAGGCTCTCATGTATATGATTTTTATTTAAGTAGTCTTTTGTTTTTGCAGGTTATATTAAAAATGTTATAGAAGGTAATACAAGTTAACCATTTCCCCATTATTCATTATAATTTGAACATTAAGTTGAACTAAGTTACTAATTAGAATAGCGTATTGAATTTTCTTAGTATTTTATTGAAATTTATCTTCACAGAATTTGTCAAAAGAATAAGACATATTAAGCGACCACTATCATATTCAAGATATTATAAAGAAGATCTCATTGGACAAGACATTCTACCAATATTTGTGGCAGCTAGATATCTATTTGGAGTCGCACTTTTGCTTGGACTGTTTATTTATATGTGGCGAAGAAGACATTTCTCAATGTACGAAAACATTGAAAACTTTTTGCTAGACAACCATCTTAATCCCATTCGGTACGAATATGCAGACATCAAGAAAATGACTAGAGGTTTCAAAGAGAAATTGGGTCAAGGTGGATTTGGCTGTGTATATAAAGGAAAGCTTAGAAGTGGGTTGAATGTAGCAATAAAAATGTTGAATAAATCCAAAGGCAATGGACAAGAATTTGTAAATGAAGTATCTACCATAGCAAGGATACATCATGTGAATATGGTGCGTCTTATTGGATATTGTGTTGAAAGAAAAAGATGTGTTTTAATTTATGAGTACATGTCCAATGGATCATTGGATAAATACATTTTCTCAAAAGAAAGAAGTGTCACTTTAAGTTATGAGAAAACATATGAAATATCTTTTGGAATAGCTTGTCGGATTGAATATCTACATCAAGGTTGTGACATGCAAATTTTACATTTTGATATCAAACCTCATAATATTCTTTTAGATGATAACTTTGTTCCAAAAGTTGCAGATTTTGGACTTGCAAAGCTATATCCTGTGAAAGACAGATCTGTTGTTTTAACAGCAGCAAGAGGAACATTGGGTTACATGGCTCCAGAACTATTCTACCAAAATATAGGCGGAGTTTCATATAAGGTTGATGTCTATAGTTTTGGAATGCTTTTGATGGAAATGGGAAGTAGGAGAAGGAACTCAAGTCCTCATGTAAGACATTCAAGCCAACATTACTTTCCATTTTGGATCTATGATCAATTTAAAGAAGAAAATGATATTGACATGCAAGATGCCTCACAAGAGGATAAGATTCTAGTGAAAAAACGGTTCATAATTGCACTTTGGTGTATACAATTGAAACCGAATGATCGTCCTTCAATGAAGAATGTTGTAAAAATGCTTGAAGGCAAGGTTGAAAATCTTGAAATGCCTGCAAAACCTTCTTATTATCCCTATGAAACAATTGAACATGATGACAGAATCAAATCAACTGAGTCTGACCCAATTAGTAAAATCTAGTCCAATAATACATTGTTTAACAAAACTTAACAAACAAAAGTTACTTCAAATAAGTATGAGAACTATGACACCAAAATTGCTTATAACTTATATCTAGAGTACTTGTTGTTAGTCTAGTATAAATCATGATGCTTAGTGACAATAAAGAAATCTTCATTTCATTATATATATAAATAAATTTATTCTCCAAAAGCAAAAGTTTATCACATTATATGTGTTATACTAATACACATTCCATATATAAATTCCTTCAATATAATTGGTTTGAAATTGATTTCGTTTTTATTTTAGATCAAACTAAACATTATGTTGACACTATTTTCTCGTATTAATAATGTTAATGCATATAACTTTAACTTGCAAGGCAAAGAATTGTCGTGCACATTTGCATTTTCTAGTTTAAGAAATAAAAATGTAAAACAAAAGAAATAGACAAAATAAAATGTGAGTTTAATTGGTATGTGTTTACAATGTAAAAGAATTTTACATTTATATTTAATCACACATCTTATTTATATGAATTTTAAAAATTAATTAATAAAGTCAATAAATTTACCATAAATAAAATATTGTAATTTAATGATAGTATAAATTTCATTGACAATATATGCTAATTAAATTCATAAATGTCACGGAGGTGCTTTTAGCTAGTTTGCTCATTACTAGAGATTATAAATTTTGATAACTACTAATCCATTCAAGACTTAAAATTTAATTATAATATATTCTTGCTACAATAATCTTATTTATAATTAATTAATTAAAAATAATTAATCTTATTTGGATGCAACAAAAATCAACTTTTGTAAAGTAAAAGAATGTAAAAAACTAAAAGAAAAATAAACTAATAAGAAATAATCCTAATAAGTTACAAATTTTTAATTTCTTAAAAACAACTTCAAAGTTTTTTCTAAATTTAATCTACATTTATAACATCCAACTTATTCTTCAAAATATATCTATATATATAACTTCTAATTAAAAAACAAATGTTCCATAAAATGTCCTTTGAAACCATACATGCATCGACAAAAACATTATAATAAATGAAAACACAACACACAATTTCATATTTAGCATTGAGAGCTTGGGTTATTATATATTGTTAATTAATTCCTTATGGACTGATAAAATGTCCTTTGAAGTTAGATATTTACAAAAACATTAAAAGTTGGAGAGAAAAACTAATCAATCACGTAGATAAGATGAACAAAGCATTAGATGTGACATTGCTAATGAATGCAAGGAGAAGGATTTAGAGCCATCCATGTGTGCATGCAAAATCGTTACGTATAAATAAACAATGCAAAATATGGCATAATGCAACTATTAGGTGTTGTCATTGAGAAAATATGCTCTATGTAATGTATCCACCCTAATTAAACTCCCTCCAACCATCAATAACCGATTTTCCCTCTCATTCTTCTCTGATATTATTTTTCTTCTCTGAGCCCCAAAAACTCAATAATCACGACCTGAAGATGTCAAAGGCGGTGGTTTATATCGTAATAGCCACCGCCATATTGTTCTTCGTATTCATTGCCCCATTGAACCTCGAGGAACCAAAGGGTCGTCTTAATCGAAGATTTGGGTACAAATTGCTTGAAAGAGCACCAACGTTTGACCCTGTTGTGGCAAATATTAATGAGAACAAAATGCATAATCATGAACATCATCAACAACAACAACAACCACTTGTTCATGTTCATGTTCCTCGTACTTCGTCCAATTTGGATAGTTCAACGTCGGTTAGTGGTGTTGCGGAAACGTACCAATATCTTACATCGGGTGGTAAATTGAACACCACGTTAAGGTTGATCATTTTGTTCCCTTTGTTAGATAGAGAACCCAAAGATGGGGTAGTTGGTTTCAATGAGTTAGAAGCTTGGATTACTCAACGAGCATTAGAGAGATTAGATTACCTTACACAGGCTCAGATGGATTCTAAAGACAAGGATGGGGATTTGGCTATCTCTTTTATGGAGTATCTACCTCAATTTACTATGAAGGATATAGGTAGGTATTATGCTTTTTCTTGTTTGTTTTTTTTTTTTTTTCATTGTTGGGTTTTGGATTCATTTCTTGGAAAAATTTTTATGGAGTATGCTGGTTTCATTGGTTTAATTTTTTTTTTTACTTTTTAAAAAAAGTTTTGAAAAGTAATTTTTAGGAATTGTTCTTTGGAAGAAGAGAAAAAAAAAAGTTAAGTAAATGATGTTTGAAAATTATTTTGATAATGTAAAATTGAAAATAAATTATTCATATTTATGAGAATATTATTAATAAAAAATAATGTATAAATTTTAATATGTTTTGAGTTTTCAAAATAAAAATACTAAACTGAAAAGTAAAACTATTTACAATTATTTTCTTTTTTTTAATTTTAAAACTAAAATACTTTTTGAAAATAATTAAGAAAATCCTAACCAAATAAAAATTAGTTTTAAATACTAAAAACAAGTATTATAAAACTTATGTCAACAAACTCTATATTTCCCACAATTTTCTAAAAGGATATAGGTATTAGGTAATATGCTTTTTTTATCATTGAGTTTTTCTTCTTTCATTGATTTAATTTCCTGTAGAGATATTCATCCTAAGGTAATATATAGTACTAGAAAAACCCTCTCAGAAGTATTTTTTTAGAAAATCTATGTCAAAACTATTTTTCTAAAATTCTATTTATTGATGATTAAATTTTATTAAAAATCATAAAATTTGATAAATTTCACTTATCATTGATTATTTCTCTTAAAATTTGTAATTTTTAAATAAATTCTAACTATGGAGGGTATCAAGAGAGTTTTTCTAATTTTTAATATTGAAAGATATTCTTTTTGGAAGATGTAAAAGTATTTATTAGTTTTTTATTTTTATTTAATAATTTAAAACACCTTTAAATATTAACATTAATTTAATATGTGAAAATGAACATCATCCTTCAATTTCATCTCTAACGTTATAAAAAAAGTATAATAACGAAATAAATTAATATTAAGTTATAAATCAAACTAAAAAAAATAATCAAATATGACAATAACCTCCAAAATCTTTCTTTGATTTGAACTTACCAGTTTTATAACAAAAAAATGCCCAAACTCTTCTTAGGGTGGCACATTCCGATTTTTTAAGTTATGCCATGATAGTTGGAAGTTGTATCCCCCTACTATTTGGTCAATTACATTATATTTTAGTCAATTTAGTATATTAATTAAACAATATAAATCAATTCAAGGACTTTGTAGTATAATCAACTTTAGCGTAGTACAAGTTGAAATTTTTATCTCAAATTTATTATGCCTATGAATATTGTTCCTCTTAAAATTTGAAGGTTCTTTTTTTTTTTTCCTTTGGTATAATTATCATTTTGGATGTGTTTACCCATCAGTTGACAATCAGCCATAATTAATAAACCCACTAATAAATTTGATATTTAGTTAATTCTTGTTATATGCTAAAACAGTGAAAAAAGAAATGGGGCATGGCGAAGCAGGATGGTGGATGGAAAGATTTGAATTTGCAGACACTGATCATAATGGGGTTCTGAACTTCACCGAACTCAGAGAGTATGAATAATTGATTTTTACATTTTCTTTTTTTCTTTTTCCTTTCCCTGTTGTTTCCAACATTTATTAGTAGGTTACATCTTGTTGAAATTGTTTACATTTTATGCACTAAAATTCATCACAAGAAATTTGCCATCACTTTTTGCAGTTTTTTGCATCCAGAAGATAGCAAAAATGAAGAAATGTTGAAATGGATGTTGAAAGATAAACTAAAGTAAGCTTTCTTCCTTAAATAAAACTCTAAAGGACTTATGTTCTATATGTAATTCTTGTCCTTTTTTCTTATAATCACTTTGGGTTATGAGAGAATAGGAATGCAATAATGGTTGAGCTCTAACCAACTAATTCATTTAGAGATCATAATTGCAATTCCATTCAAACATGAGTCATAAAAGAAGTGTACATTTGGTTTCACTTTACATAATTTATTTCAAACATAAAATTATTATAATTTTTTATATGTTTGATTTCATATTTTTTAACAATTGATGATGAATCCAAAATTTGATTCCGATGAAGGCAAATTAAAATATATTTATATTAGATTAATAATTTTATACTAAATTTTACTTTAAACTTACCTCATGCATCACATTATTTTAAAATTAATTTTAACTCAAATCATTTCTATTTAAAATCAAAACATTGTTACTTATATCTTTTTTATTGCTTTTTTGTTTATGACACAGGCGCATGGACAATGAAAATGAAGGTAAACTAAACATGGATGAATTTAAAGACCATATATATAGTACATATGAAAGTTACCTGGACTTTGAAACTAATGGAGAAGATGTACCTTCTTCCATGGATAAATTTATTGAGCTTGATGTGAACAAAGACAAGTAAGTTTTTCCAAATAATTCAATATTCTAATTTCTTTTTATATAAGTTAAGGTTTGGTGTTAACAAGTTTTGTTTTTTCTTAACAATTTTTACCCTTACTATGTATGTGGCAGATTTTTGTCAGCAGAAGAATTAATACCTATACTTCCGTATATCTACCCCGGAGAGCTAGCTTATGCTAAATATTTTACGTGTTATTTAATGAATGAGGTTAGTTACCTTTCTATCAATATTAAAGGTCTGAATTAAGAGCATAAATACACGTTTGTTCGTAAAAGCAGGATGGTAAAAATATTCATATATATTAAGCTTTGATTGGATTTAATATGAGTATAGGTGCAGTACAGTAAATTGGATATATATATATATATATATATATATGTGGAAATACTCATCTTATATCTCAACTTGTACATAAAATTATATATTTAATTAATTTTTTTAATTTTAATTTATATTTTTTGTTATTTATTATTTTTATATACTTTCTAAACTAAAATATATTTGCTAATTTAATACATAATTTATTTAATAATAATTAAATAAATAAATTTAAATTATAAAAAATAATATAACAGATTACTTTATAAATACAAAAACACCTTATGGATATAGATGAAGATTAAAATTTTAATTACATACCTGTTTTATTTATGTAAAATCCAAACTCATCTTACATAGAGTGGTTGAACCTCTAATACTCATATTCTTGGAGGCGATTTATATTGTCTTTTGCCCTTTCTGAAAAAAAAAAAAAAAAAGGTTGATAGTTGAGCTTGTGGAAAAAGACAATTAAAAATTGTTAAAAATAATGATGGAGCATATAATAAGTTTAAATATTATGAATTATTTACACTCTTTATACTCCACATGTTAACAAATATACCATAGCAGTTTTAAATGTGTGATTATTTGTTATTTGTTGTGTTTGATGTAGGCTGATACTAATAATGATGGAAAATTGACACTCCAAGAGATGCTTGACCATGAATTTATTTTCTACAACACAGTTCATGCAGATGGCCACCAAGATGATGAGCATGACGAGCTTTGATTTATGAAACTAGTTACCAGAATTATTAACGTGTAATTCAAGTAGTTATTTAGTTGTTCTTCTTCATTATTTAGGTGTTAAAAGAAAAACCCTTATTTAAAATGCAAGCTTATTAGTCTAGTTCCTTTAACATGGATAAATGTACTAGTTCACTTCTGTTCACAAGCTTCTACAGGTAATTATATCCATGAAATAATATATATATTTTTACATAAATTGAACCGTGATTGGATTTTTGTAAAATAAGTTTGCTTAAGTTTTTTTTTTCTTAAATTTTTACAAAAATTCATTAGTTTTTAAGATTTTAAAAAAAAATTAATTTATTTTTAATCATTATACTTGTATTCAAAATGGGTAATAGAAAACAGATTTCTGACCTTATAGATCACTTATTTTTCTCTCAAACCTAATCTTTCCATTTATAATCTCATATTCAACAATATGAAATGTCCTGAAACTCATAAACTAATAATATTAATAAAAAAATAAATTAATTTCAAGAACTAAAAATTATTTTTAAATTTCAAAAAACTATAAAAGTGATTTTTGATAGAACGTTATTAATAGTTGAATTTAATGTTACTAGACTCTTATATCTCAAAACTATTATTATTACATGAGTAAACGTTGGCGATGGAAGGCGATGGCGATCCTGCGAAACTGAAAGTCCACCTAGTCACGCGGACCGACTCGGCCGAGTTCGCGGGCCTGAGCGAGGCGCTGGGTCGGGCCTCAGTGGTGGGCCTGGACGCGGAGTGGAAGCCCGCCCGGAGGTCCTTCCCGACGGTGTCGCTTCTCCAAATCGCGTGCGGCGACTCTGCCGTCTTCGTTTTGGACTTGCTCTCCCTTCCTCTCTCATCCCTGTGGGACCCACTCCGACAACTGCTTCTGTCCCCCGACATCTTGAAACTCGGTTTCGGATTCAAGCAGGATTTGGTCTACTTGTCCTCCACTTTCTCTTCACTCGGCGGTTTCGACAAGGTTGGTTAGACACAATGTAATTAGGGTTCATTGCTTTTTCTTTTCTTTTTTTTGTGTCTTTAGAGCTTGAAAATGTTCTAAATTTTGGTTTTTTTGTTCTTAATTGTGTTTTCCTGGCTGTGAAATTGTGCAACCTGCAAACTTTAGAATTAATGGCGTGTTTGGGTTAACGTTTGAATGAACTAACACATTTTTCAATGCGAAAATAAGAATTCGTGACTTTTGATTCGATGCCGTTTGGGGTTTGGGGTCTCTCAATGTTAAACCAAACATGTACTAACACTTTTCATCTCTTGTCAGACTCAATGTGATTAGGGTTCAGTTTTTTTTTTTTTTTCTTTAGTGCTTGAAAATGTTCCAAATTTTGGTTTTTTTGTTTCCTGTGTTTTCCTGCCTGTGAAAGTGTGCAAACTGCAAACTTTAGAATTAAGGGCGTGTTTGGGACGTTTGAATGAACACATTTTTCAATTCGAAAAACAAGAATTCATAACTTTGATTCAATGCAGTTTGCGGTCTCTCAATGTTAAACCAAACATGTACTAACACTTTTCATCTCTGGTCAGAGTCAATATGATTAGGGTTCCGTGTTTTTTTTTTTTTCCCTTAGTGCTTGAAAATGTTCCAAATTTTGTTTTTTTTTTTCCTAATTGTGTTTTCCTGGCTGTGAAAGTGTGCAAACTGGAATCTTTAGAATTAAGGGTGTTTTGGGTTAACGTTTGAATGAACAGACTAACACATTCGTCAATGCGAAAAACAAGAATTCGTAACTTCTGATTCAATGCGGTTTGGGGTCTCTCAATGTTAAACCAAACATGTTGTAAAACTTTTTCTCTCTTAAGTATTTTTTAAGACAAATGTTATGTTAGTTGTTAGAAATGTTTGATTTTTGTTGATAGGAAGAGTTCAACCCACGACCTTATAACTCTATTTTTCCTCTCTTATGTGTCTCGAAGTTTTGGTGAGATATGCTATCACAAAAACTATCTTTCTAACACTTTCCGTATATTCAAGTGCTTTCTAACACTTTCTCCCTATGAATGGATAAAATTTATTGGAAATTATCATACTAACAGAAATTATACGCATCCGGCTCTTTATTACACCTAGTCCTGAAATAAATCTTAACTTTTATGTTCATTACACAAACTTCTTAGAACAAAAAAGTACTACATCAACCCCTTAGTATACTAAAAGTAATGTAAAAAGATAAAGGTTAATAAGCGTAATAAAGGGAAACCTTACTAGGGGTGCGTATAATTTACCCTTTTACTAATGGTTAGACAACACCAATTTACCAATTCTAGTGGGTTTCATTTCTCATTTAATGATTGGCTCTCCTGATTTGCAAATAGGACTCACCAATTTTGATTTTAATAAATTTTAACCAACCATGGAAAGAGCATTAGAAAGTGGGTTTGAGAAAGTGTTTTTGGTATTTTAAAAGGTGAGAATTGATGAAAGAATTTGGAAAATTTTCAGAAACAAAAATCACCATTAACCCTTATAAAGTAAATACTTCTGCTCTGCTACCGAATTGGTGGATAATTTGTGAATTCAATTGTGGATAGGTTGAGCCATATTTGGATATCAAGAGTGTGTACAATCATTTGCAGCATAATAAGAAACATGTACCCAAGCAAAGTAAGAGTTTGTCAACCATATGTGCAGAAGTATTGGGTTTTTCACTCTCCAAGGTTTGTTTCATTTCATAAGCTGTTCATTCAATATCAGCATTTGATCTACTTTGATGGCTATGCTTATTTGAGTTATTATGCGGAATTATTTAATAGTGAAGTTGGTTTTCTGTTAGCATTTGGAAGAAGGTTTTATCATTGTGCTAGGATCAATGCTGTTGCTGTCAATATCTTTACTTTTTAAAAGAAATTATGCTGGTGGAAGCTTTGGTCCTGGTTGTTCTTTCTGTGTCTTGCTTTGGGTTGATGAGAGGTTGTCCATTGGTAAATTTATATTTAATTTTGTTGGAGAACTAATCATCTTGAAATGGTGGCCTAGGAAATGAGTGGATGTAGATTAAATCTCTCCCATTGCCTTTCAAACTGCAGTCAGTTAGGCTTGAGGCATGGACAGTGAATAAATTCACTTTTGCCCCATGATGTAATTTAATTTTATTACAAAAGAATTATGTTAACATTGGTCATAACTCATAACTCATAACTAATACTGTGCACTGGTCTATAGAGTCTTTAGTATCATGTTGAGAACCAGTAATCTTCAAAGCTTAAGTAATTAGGTAGATGCATATTAATGGATTTGCATCTCTTAACTAGTACTTTTATTCATGCCATACATTAATATGCATGAGTATCAAAATTTAGTGCTTCATCTCTATGGGTAAAAAATGATTGTTGGGAATGTATTCTATATCTAGGAGATTTGAGATTGTAATCTAAATAGAAAATAATTTTCTTTTGTTGGATGCTAATCCCATTTTTGGATTTAGGAAAATGTTCTAGTAACAATTATCTATTCTTGAATGATAATCACCCTGAGAATATTGATTTTACTGATTTATGGACTAGTTTAAATTCTATCGAAGTTAATGTTTAGTAGGCTGGCTTATCAAAAAAATGTTTAGTAGGCTGTCTTCAGATACTGCACCTTAAATTTTGACTTGTCATTGATTTATTTGCTCTGACAAAAAAAATATCACTCTCCTATTTGCAGGATTATATCAATCAGAATATCTTACCTTTCAAAGTGATTTGTGAAGATATTTGTTTGATCACAAAACAAATATTGCAAGTTACAGATTATTATGTTTATTGACTTTTCAAAAGCAATAATAGATTGACCTGAATCAATAGAAAGATACTGCTATTTATATTCTTGTATTTCAATTGAAACAAGATCTCTGTAATGGGGCATGAAAGGGGATACTCTTATTTGCTCAACTATGTGTATGTGCTCCCTTGGTGTTAACCAAACTTATATCTGCTTTAGGAACTCCAATGTAGTGATTGGTCACAACGTCCTCTTACAGAAGAGCAGATAATGTATGCCGCTATGGACGCTCATTGCTTGCTCAACATATTCAAGATCTTTCAGGCAAAGGTTGTCAAAGAAGGTTTGTAGTGCCTCAATATTTTATAGCTCAGACTCTGGACAAATGCAAGCCTTTTATTGTGTTATATTTCTTCTATTGCAACATTTGAATTTTTGTTTTATTGTTTGATCGGATATTTGGTTGCTCTGATTTACAAAAATTGTCAATTCATAAATGTTATCCTCCTATTTTCAAATAGAAGCAGTTTGACTGGTCACATCACAACATTTGGAGGAATGTGCCAATGTGGCACTGGAAAAAAAGCTGACAGGATAAAGTTTTGATGCTGCAATGATACATGGCAATGCACTTAGGTCCAATAAAAAAATGTTGGCCATATGCCAATTTTTGCGTTCAACTGAACAGCAAGTTAATGCTGCAACTAAGAGGTTCAAATATGAAAAGTAAGACAACAGCAATGCAGCCATTGAATTTGGGGGATGTCTTTTCAAATTAGGGAAATCTAGAGGAATCCTAATCTGAAACTATGATTAGCTAAGAGGTTCGCCTCTCATGGGCGACCAAGGAATAGGAAGTTTCAAGGCAAAACTTCGTCCCACTCCCATGTGCCACCACCTTTCCTTATATGTGCCACTTTCTGATGAGACCCACTCGTTTGTGATAACTCAGACAAATACACTGGAGCCTCCCCATTCCATTCCAGGCTTCAAGATATGGCCATTTTTGTCCTAGATCTACACCAACCATTGTCCCCTTTTTTGTTTGTTCACTATGATTTTTTTGGGAAATCATGCAATAAGGCTGAGGAGAAACTCATTCCTTCGAGTCCAAATGATTTCCCCAATAGGGTAGATCCCTATCAACTTGATGATCATAATTATACAATGGGCCCAATAAGTTCTTAGAGGATGCATGAAGCTTAAGTCATATTGAAGGGGGTGACCCACCCTGAAATGACCCAAGATTTGAGACTTGGGACAATGAAGATAAGTTGAAATTATATGTTTTAATCCCTTGGTGAGATGTGGAATGATATGAGTGAGATCAAGGAATTAAAAGTAGGGCCTTGAACACCAGATGGGTGCCCTCTCTATAACACAGTATCATGGAATCATTCATTTGGACCAATACCAAAGCTCGAAGATGTGTCAACTAGATGATCATAATTATACAATGGGCCCAATATGTTCTTAAAGGATGCATGAAGCTTAAGTCATATTGAACGGGGTGGCCCACCCTGAAATGACCCAAGATTTGAGACTTAGGACAATGAAGATAAGTTGAAAATGTATTTTTTAATCCCTTGGTGAGATGTGGAATGATATGAGCGAGATCATGGCATTAAAAGCAGGGTCTTGAATACCAGATTGGTGCCCTCTCTATAATAGAGTATCATGGAATCCTTCATTTGGACCAATATCAGAGCTTGAAGACGTGTCAAGTTGATGCCACCGCACATGTCGAGGTCATGGGGAGAGGAAGAAGTTTCAAGTTCCTCCATGGCCTGAACCTGATATTTGATTATGTTCAAGTACAGTTCCTAGGGAAGAAGCTTCCCTCGCTATTTTAAGTGCTCTACAGACTCAAAGATCAGTTATGCTTTGTGGAGGAAGCTCCAACACTAGTTTAGCTAAAGAAGGGAACCTACAAGGGGCCAACCTTTGGAGAAAAGCCTATGGTGAAAGGTAATTGTGGAGAGTATTGCTAATACTGTAAAAGGCTAAGGCTTACTAAGAAATCTCTCTCAATTGACTCAGTTAGACCTATAAGTATAAGGCTATAACAGTGTCCCGAAGCACCATATACTTCTAATTGGGTGTCTGTAATTGGCTGTCCATAATGATGATGCCGATGAATTAAATGAAAGGATCAATTAAATAACAAATACAAGTTCAAGGACCCAATTAAACAAAAAAGAAGCTCATAGACCTAGTTAAAAATATGGTAAAAGTTCACGGACTCGGAGTAAATTACAGGGTATCCATTTGCTCCTCCCTATTGTCTTTCATCTAATAATAATTTATTTTTATGCTATCCAAACCTTGAGGCGTTGTACAGAGAATTTTTGGTCGTGACATTGTTGAGTTCTTCTCGTTCTTCACTGCAGGAGACTTGATTCTTGAGACTACAGTATTGTCCAACCCTGATGCAAATCTTGGGTTGAAAGAGCTTTTCAGAAATCATGATATTAGTGATAAAATCCTAAGAGCACAATTTTCTGAAGCTTCAGCAATTGTCCAGGCCACTGCTTGTTCTGATGTTGCTTGGATGATACCTTTAGCAGGGGGAATGATCCAAAAATCATCATGTTGGGTTACCATGCCAATGAATGAAATTTTGTTGAAAGTAGTGAAAAAATATGGTGATAGGATTTTGCTAAAGGAGTCAGATAGAAAGCCCAAAAGCTCAAAAAAGAAAGGGAAGAAGCATTCACTAATTAATGGAATTACCAAAGAAAATCATTTTGAGAAGTTTGACGAGTGGCAAGGTACAACCGCTTGGGATCCTTTGGTGGGGGGAAATGGATATCCAAAGTTCCTTTGTGATGTCATGGTAAGCATCTTAATTATGAAGATCTGAAGAAATTCCCTTTCTTCAATGTTAGGATGTTTAGCTATAGGATTTTTATAAATATAGTTAAATTCAATCTTCTGTGATGCACAGAAGAAATTAAATTTTTTCATCATCATCAGTGCCTATTGTATCATTGGACCCCTTTTCTGGAATTCTGTTTTATCTTTTATGAACTGTTTTATCCAAAAAGAAAGGGTTTTATTTTAATATAGGATCTGAATATTTATAATAAAAATGTGAGGATGAATTTGTAAGGAATTTACTCAGGTTGAAGGCTTGGCAAAACATTTACGATGTGTTGGGATAGATGCTGCAATTCCTTATTCAAAGAAGCCTGAACCAAGGTTATAAATAGAGTATGATTCTATTATTGTTTTCTAATTGTTGATTCTAGTATATGCAGTTATGCACAAGGTCATTCTTCTGACAGTTGATTTACATCTATATGTTTTGTTTTTTTTTTTTTTTTGGTGAAACTATTATATTTAGGATGTTGATAGAGCAAGCACAAAAAGAGAAACGAGTGATTTTGACTCGGGATGCAAAGTTGCTAAGACATGATTATTTGACAAAAAACCAAATATATAGAGTGAAGAGCCTTCTAAAAAATGAACAGTTACTTGAGGTATGGTTGAACGAACTATCCACATAAAGAGATTGATAATATACATTCCTGTGAAAGTAAAAATGTTAACCTACACAATATTATGGTTACGTTGTCTTTTAAGGAACTCTTATTTATTAATTTTTAGAATGTTAAATTTTATGGATAATGCACAAGTCTCATGATGGACTAGAGTTTAGTATATGGATTTTGAAGTCATCGTGACACTTTCTATTTCTCCCTAGATTTCAACGCACAAAAAAGTCTCTTCTACCTTAGTTCAATAATTGCATAGGTGAATAGAAAAATTGTTAAGCGTTTTTTGCTTGGGAGAATGATGCCATGGTGTCAGTGTGTTGCTAAACAAGTGCTTTTTCAGGTTATTGAAACTTTTCAACTAAAAATTGATGAGGATCAGCTAATGTCACGGTGCACAAAATGCAATGGAACATTTATTCAGAAGCCACTGACAACTGAAGAGGCCATTGAAGCTGCAAAAGGTTTTCAAAGAATTCCCAATTGCTTATTTGACAAGAATTTAGAGTTTTGGCAGTGCAAGGACTGTCACCAACTTTATTGGGAGGTATTGTATACCAGTTCAGTTTGTTTGAGTTTCTATGTAACATTCGTAATAACCTATTTTAGTTGGCGTTATCTATTCAATTTGACCTGTTTTTGGAATTGTGATAACACAGTTTTTCTGATTCCTGAGGAATTTGCTTGTTGGCATGGACACATTATTGCTTTACTTGCTTGTTGAAGGATCTATGCATGATTTTTGACATACCATATCAGGAAAGAATTCTCAATAAGAATTGAGAATGTCAGATTTCAATCCTATCATCAGGACATATACTAGTGGAAGGATAAGCTGACAGATTATAGACCTGTTTGTTTCAGCTCTTTTTAAAGAAAAAGTGTTTTTTTAAATAAGCACTTCTCTATATGTTTGTCTAAACTGATTGTTTTAAAAAAAAAAAAAAAAGTTTTTATTTTTTAAGTAACAAATCCCATCTACTTAAAAGAACAATTTTTTAAAAACCATTTTTCAGAAACACTTTTTTTAAATTTAAACAGTCGGGCCCTATATCTGTCGGAAACATATGTAGTCAATTTGACTTGTTTTTGGAAGTGTTGTAACTCAGTTTTTTCTGACACCTGAGGAATTTGCTTTTTGGCATGGAAACATTATTGCTTTACTTGCTTGTTGTCAGCTATTTGTTTATAAGCCAATCAAATTATGCCTTTTTGTATAGGTCAACATCTTATACGTTTGTCAGCTATTTGTTTGACCAAAAACAATGGAAAAATGAAACAGAAATTTCTTCTTCCTCTCGTCTATTATTTTGTTATTCTATAATAGTACATATGTTGATGAAATATAGCCAAGTAGCTAACTTACACATACTGTGGCTGCTCTTTATACAGGGAACCCAATACCATAATGCAGTTCAGAAATTCATTGACATTTGCAAACTGAGTGACTAATATAAACTTCACTAGTTTCTATTTTACAAATTGGTTGGTCATCACCTCGTGTTGCCCACACTTTGTAGTTCCTGCGTATTCTGCTGAACTGGAGTCTTCCATTTTAAATGGAAAGAGCTGTTGCCAAAGTCAGAAATATTAAAATTGACTAGTGAAATCCCATGTATGGTAACCCAAAACTCCATAATTTCGTACATATTTTTCGCCAGTTAATGGAATGTAATCAGTTATACGGATTCCACTAGGGGTGTTCAAGGAGGATGGTAACCTGATGACCCAATTTATCAAGTATCAGATTGATAATTTTAATTTGTATTAGTGATTAGTGTTTTTTGCAGAAGTGTTTGATTTGTATTAAATTTTATTTTGTATTAGGATTTGATTATGGGTTGAATTTTGTTGGCATTCCATGTTTAAAACTGTATTAAAACTATGTATTATTTGACTTTGACTTAAAAATTTGTTCTAAATTAAAAAAAAAATTATATACTTTGACTCGTTGACCTAAATAATTGACTTGATTGGCGTTTTCTTTTTGCACCTCTGTTTTTCTACTTGCACTTCCTTTTTATCTATTTGCACTCCTGCTTTTCTACTTGCACTTTCTTTTTTTCTATTTGCACCTCCAAATACTTTTTCCCTAAACTACCTTTGTCCTCTCCCACTCCCACCACTGCCCTCTCCCGCACGTAGCCCCACCCTGAGCCCCTTCTCTCCCCGTGTGCCCACCCAACCCTTCCCCTAGCACCCATGCTAAAAATATTAGGATTATATGTGTTGCAAATCATGTGGTTCGTAAGCTAAAAATCTATGCAATATATTATGAATCACATGATTCGCAATTATGTATTTGTATATATTTTGATTCATAATGTATGTTATACAATTGTGGATCATGTGACATGATTTCCAACATAGTAACTTCAATTTTGTTTAGCTTGTGTGCAAGGGGGAGGGTAATGGGTTCATGGGGTGGGTGTTCACAAGGGAGGGAGAGGAATGGGGTGGGGTTGCATGGGCTGTTGCGGCGAGCGGTCACAACGTAGGAGAAGACTAGGGTGTTTTAGGTTATTGAGGGGGGCAAATAGCAAAAAAGGGGGATGCAAACAGAAAACACCTTGTTTTTTCTATTTGATTGGATTGATTAGTGGGTCTGGTTAAACTGACCCAAGAATATCCTTATATTCTACTAGTGGTTTTATTGAAATTTTCTAGTTTTGGAATGGAATTGGAATGATACGAAGATATATAAAGAGTTTAATTAACATTCATTGATAATGTAAAAAAAATTTACACATCCCTTTATTTATATAACTTTAAAGTATTAATTGGTAAAGTCAACAAATTTATCATAAATGAAAGGTTGTAATTGAATGTTAGTATAAAATTTTTTACACTAACAATACATGTTAATTAAATTCTATATAAAAGTATATTACACTGTGAATTAGACTTTGTACGACAACTCGTACAAAGTAATAACTTATCTTTCATCGTTAGATTCTGGGAATTGGACTTCATAGCAATGCTATTAGACTCAGCTTGGCCTTTAACTCGGCTAGGGCAAGGAGTCATGGGTCAGAGGTCAACCTGAGGAGTTGATAATTGCTCTGCAGAATTCAGATTGCATTAAAAATATAAATATTTTATAACTTATATAATTTTATACTAAAAAAAATCATAAAACAATTAAATTATATAAAAAATGAAGAACACAAATTAAAAACGATAGTGTCGCAGAGAGTGAAGACTGAATGTAAATACACTGAGTTGCAGAAAGTGAAGAATGAATGTATAAAAGGCTATTAGAGGTTTTTTTCCCATGCAAAAATACGTCGTTTTACCATTAAGAAAAAAAAATTAAAAAATGACCCCCCAAGTCGCCGATCTGTTGGTTCTCAGCCAAGTGTAACCAAGTCGCTCGGGATCAATCCAATTCTAATGTATTTTTTATCCGAAAAGCAACTCACACGGGTTATATGACTGGTTCCTAATTGAACCAGTCGATCTGAACTAAGTTTCAAAACATTGCTTCATAGCAATAAAAAATCGGTGTATAAACATTTCTTATAGCTTTACTACAATATTATATGTTGAGATTGACAGAAAAAATAGAGATAATGTGAATGTGATGGAACTATCATAACTGGGTTAGGGCAAGATGATAATGGCCCTTAATTGAAAAACATTTTTTTGCTTTTTTTTTTTTTTTTTTTTTGACATCCATTTTTCTTTTTTCACCTGTCAAGTCTTCAAAATTTTCCTCAATCATTTGAAGTTAATGTTGTAGATCAACAATTCCATAATATCTCATTTTCATACATTGTAGATTATGAGATTTGCAATCATGTATGACACACTGCGATAACAAAATTTACAATTATGTAATTACATAATTGCAGATTATGTAAATCGTAATGTACCATAATTTATATATATAACAAATCATGAGATTTGTAATAATATAATATGATTTATTATGGATCACATAATCCACAATTATGCAATATAATTGTAGATCATGTGATCCGCAATGTATTTTTTTTTATGTATTTTTACGTTGCCAGGTCTATACATCCTTAATTCCATATATATTAAATTTATGGTTGTTGATACTGTCGTTTGATCAGCAAGTGTGCCTGCCATTAAATGTCCCAAATCAGTGTTCAATGCCAACAATTCCACCCTTTCATCTTCCAACGACGGGTTGGGTGGGAGAAGAGGGTGTTTTTTGAAATTAGAAATTTGGTGTGCAAAAAGAAAAGATCCATTTTTTTCTTAATGACACAAAACAAGAGGCTCTCCAATGTGCATAACTACTTCCTACTCCGTCTAATTGCTTCTTACACTCGTTCAAAATGAGCTTTTGCCTTCCAAATTGGCCAATCCTTAATGCAAAAAAAGTTGCAATCAATATGGAATATAATGTTACATTTCAAATTGTTGGTTCAGGAAACAATTGTCCAAATAGAGTTGTATTTTTTTCTTTTATTTCTATTTTAGGTGATGTTTCTTTTTAACCATTTTCTGTTTTTATTTTTAAAGAAAGTAGAAAATAATAGTAAAAATATGTTTAATTAGAATTTAGAGAAAACATTTTCACTAAAACAACTGAAAACAAAAAAAAATGATTTTAATATTTTCAAAAGTTAATATTACGTGAAAATTTAATAACATTGTAATTATATAAAAAATAATATATATATATATATATATATATATATATATATTTTAAATCATACATATAAATAATTTATAATATTTTGCTAAAATTAATTAAATAACAATATTGTTTTTTAAAAATAGAAAATATCAAGTGAAACAAACATTTTCTGAAAGCAATAATTAACGTTTGTATTAATCATGGTAGATAGATGGATGTTGGATGAACATTCTATATGTACAATATATCAGAACTCTAACTTTTATTATCTCACAAGCTTGACTTTCAAGATTCGATACAATGTATCCTATATGATTATAACAAGTTATAGTACAATGTATCTCAATTCTATTAAGTAGAGGAGACCTGGTGCTTTGAAAGTTGCAATTGCCGACGACCCAAAGAGAATGCTGTGACTATCCACAACAAACAAACCTACAGTCATAAAAAGCACACATTAGTGAGGTTGAAGTTTTCATGAATCAAGGAATGGTAATAATAGGTATATCTTTTTTTCACTATTATTAACCAAAAGTTGAGTAATGTTTGAGAGAAAGATTGGAAGTATGATAAATTTTAACATACAGGCATGCCATAAAGGGAAACTGTTGAGGGGTTCCCGTTGAGAGTACCAAAAAGCATTTTGTAAATTCCTGCTGCTGCAGCATCTCCAAGTCTTTGAACCAAGACATCTATGCAGACCTGCGTCAGCATGTTCTAGGGTCAGTGTTGTCTCCAAAAAATTTGGTTATTGAATTGTTAGATCATTTTATGTGTACCTATCTACTAGGAAATATCAAGAAATATAGAATGTACGGTTAAATAACAATTTGATCTCTAAAATTAAAAAAAAAAAAATTGATCCTTAAAATTCTTTTTATCATTCGAAGATTTCTTTTAGTCCCTACTATCAAGCAATCATTAATTGAGCAAAGCCCAATAACTTATCACATCATTAAATAGTGTAACGGAACAGTGTAATTTTCAAAATTGTCAAACAAGTTGATAAACAAATAAAAACATAGTTTAGCTTAAAAATGGAATTATCCCATCAGACTTTCTAATAACATAGCAAGTTATTAGATTGCTAAGTGTTACATCTTCAACTAAAGATTTATTTTTTAAAATATGACAAAAAACATCTTTAGAGAATCAAAATAAAAAAAAAATATTAAAGAACCAAAAAAAAACCATCAAATTGTTATTTAAGTCAATGTATAAAAATCTTATTGCAGTGAAGCTATTTGTTAGCTCTAAATTGAAAAGGCAGTACATGGTCGTACTTTGGCTTTATACTTCTCATCCTCTGATACAACAGTAAATAAAAGTTCTCTTCCAGGCCTTGTCACAACATATGTAACAACCTGCAATGTTGTCAAACATGATCATCAATACACAAATGCGTTGACAATAGCATAGTTAATCAACATTTAGCTGTTTTGTATCGATGAATAGCAGGTTACGGTCGGGAATTTCTCCAAAAAATGAATATAATATGTATATTGTTTGGAGAAACGAAAGAAATGCATATGCCAAAAAACCGGTATTTCAACTGCACAACAAACTCTATTAGCTATATATTGAATGTAAGAAATATAAAAATACAAATTCCTAAATAATTACTCTATCTAAATGGTACAATGAACCTATATATTACATAATAATACACTTTCTAACACTTTCAGGTTACATGCTCCAGGCCAGTTAAAAGAAAAGCATAACCAAGGAACTCTGATTCAGTTAAAACATCTGTCAGTTAATCATTTGCATTAATAAAGCTAGTTGGAATGTCTCTAAACAGGATATTGGGTCCTCGTGGCAATGGAATTGGTGGCAATGTTTCTTGATTATCACACACAATGTACTTGATTGACAATCATGCACTACAAAATTGTGTCAACTACACAGACTCGATTTTATTGAACCTACACATTAACTTAATTTAGTTAACAATAGACATTCCTAACATGATATGTTAAAGAAGGAACTATTATTAGTAAGTCATAGAGAATAACCTTTCTCATAGTCTCGCAAATGGCAACCACCACCCAATCTGGCCAAACAGCTAGAGCGACTAAATTTAAGAGGCCAACAAAAGGTGCTGAGCATATAGCTATTGTCACCCCAGCAACAGTAAGAATACGACCCTGTACTAGTACAGAAAAATAAATACAAGGTTAACACTAGTAACATTTGTATAAAGTTGGGTGCTTGTTATATTTATTGAGGGAGATTGTTGGTAGCATTAGTTGTTGAAAATGGCTACTTTAATAGTTTAATTACTGTAGCATTGGAATTTGGAAATAATAAGACCTTATGAATGATTCTCCTATAATTCGTTGTTCTTGTAAATATAAGTTGTAATTATTCCCGTTATATCTATAGCTGTATAGCAGTATGCTGAGTGCAATTCTACAGAAGCAAACTCAGAAATCTCTTGACCTTTTCAAGTATCATTGTTATAAAGAGGTTTGAACCGATTTCTGAAAGAAAAACGAATATACCATTTGGAAAAACAGTCATTTTAGAAGAGCGTACCGTCAAGGACAGTTGTCCAACAAGAATAAAAACTGCGATGAAGCTATTTATCTGGGCAAACAATTTTCTTCTTCCAATAGCGCTGGTAACTGTAGTGGCAATCACACTCACTTTCTGTGATCAAACTCCAAAACTTCAGAGGAAATATGATGTACATATTCAACCCCACAAAACTAACTTGTAAGGAGAGGGTTGCCATTCGAATCAAGGATTAAATAGCAATGTTAGCAAGATTTTGGTGGGGTGCACAACTCATTTGATGACTCTCCTTTTGGAAACGGAACCCACCAAAATTGGTTATTTTCAATAAATTTTAACCAATCATAGTGTCAAAAAGAGAGTGTAGAGAGAATCTTGCTAGCATTTCTCAAGATTAAATCCCCAAAGATGAGGAAAGATAGCAATATCCAGAATAAGATACTTATCACCAAATCGATATATTAAAATAACACAAATAGTTAGTTTTAATGCAAACTTAAGATAGTTGAGCTAAGAAAGCTCCCTCATTACATGAAGGATCTAGAAACATGTGGTTCAATTCGTAATATGTTTTTCAACATAAGCATTAAATGACAAGAAACTGGGAGTATAAGAAAACAGGGATGTATGGAAAACTAAAAATAAAAACCAAAATAACAGAAGCAAGTGCAACACAGGTCTAGAGCCCCTCTTTATATTTGAAACAGAATACTCAAACAGACAAAAGGTTGAATGATGATTAATAAGGCAATGAAAACAAATAATCATAATCATTATTTAATAATTTATAATTCAAAACATACTAGTAGTGTTCTCTGTATAAACATATTATATGTAGAATTGAATGAGTTGTCTTGTGCATGACAAGATGAAGTAAAAATGAAAAATCAAGCGGAAATGTTAATGATATAAAACAGGAAGCATTGGACTGTGATATTCAACATATGAATCAAAATCACCAGTTTTTAGATTAGTAATTTGCTAAGTATTTCAGAGAATTTGACAAAGAGCAAGTATGACAGTAAATTTTCGGTAAGCAAGAGTTTTATATATCTACACACTACAGAAGTGACACATATTTTAATTGGAAACTACAAAATTACGAGTGGAACTAATTAAATAAGTGGACGATTTTCAGAATGATTATATTGTTGTGCAAGTTGGTTCTTAAAGGGTTTTAGATAGCGTTTTAAAACACTTTAAAACTGCTATATAAAGTGTTTTAAGGACCAATTTGCATATTAACATAAAATAAATATTAGGAGACTAATTTGGCTGAAAATTTCTTTTAGGGATCTAAGTAGAGCCTATATTTATAATTTTCAAGGACCAAAATTGTAGTTTATTTATATTTCAGCTAGCCCAGTAATAGTGTGTTTTAGCATTACTCATCTACACAATTCCCCACATGTTATAATCATTTAGGTAAACTAGAAATATTGATAAGAAAAGCTAAAGATTATATCACAGGAGAGAAGATTACCTAACCTGAAAATAGAAGAATGAAGAGACAACTGCACTTAGCCAGATAAACAATGATACATGCAACAGGTAGGTTGATGACAATATAAGCCAGAGTCCTTCAAACATTGGCCAAATTGGAAGCTTCACTGAAGTAGATGACTTTGGAGATTCTCTTGAAGTATGTTCAGCCTTCCGAATCTCCTCAGCCTTGTTTTCATGATTGGAATCAGATTTTCTAAATTCAAAATAAACAAATAAATATGATTATATCCCTCATCAGACTAGCACTATACATTAAATTTCCCATTTAACTAAAATAATTTAATGAGGTGCACAAGATTCCCTGTATATTAAAAGCTCGCTCTCTCACTGTGTGAGTTTCACATCTGTCCCTATCTATCTATTCATGCTTTTCAGAACAATTTTTGCTTTTTTTTATTTTTTTATAGAAATACAAATGCTGAAATTATGCAACTGGTTCAGAACCTGGATGAAGAATTGAATATTATTGATGAGCCCAAATTCCAGACCCAGTCACAATATGCATACAGCATCAGATGAGGGTAGACTACGAAGAATAATCAAGAGATCCAGAAACTCTCCCAAAAGTCCTCTACAAAGTAAGAAGCCCCACTCTCCTTTCTCTTATTAATCCTCAAGCAGGGTCCCTAACAAACTTAACAGGTTTGCTAACTAAGGGTAAGAACTAACAATTGTTAGTTTTCAAGAGCTATGAGGTTAGTCTAGAGATAAAATCCACATGAAAGGGGGAAGGGCAAGGGAGAGGTCATGAATTCAAATTCTTCCATTGACATAACTAATAAACTAATAACTAACATTTGTCTTCCAAAAGAAGGGAGAAAAAAACTGTTAGTTTTCATTCCTCTCGTTAAGAGGTTATCACTCTCCTTTAATAGACCTGGCTATACCTATCAGAAAAGGAGAGAATAGAGTCTAAATACTCTAAATTTGACATGAACTTGATGTATTACAAATTTACAATGTAATAATAAAACAGAGCACTAACTCTTATTTTACTGATACTAAGTCATAATCCTAACTAAATAAGGTAACATGGAAACCAAGGAAATAAGGAAACTAATCCCAAAAGATATAACAATAGTCAAGGACGGTATTATGAGATATTTTTTCATATCTCATAAGAAGTAATTTGATCAATCAAAATCAAGGTTTAACCCCCAACAGGAGACACCTTCATGCCGTTGTTCTGAAGCAACGAATGCAACACCAAATTAGGGCCATAAAGATCTCTCATGAGATATTTCTGCTTGTCATACTTGTCACCTTTCTTTTATTTTGTTCTCTGTTACAATAATTAATTATGAACATGTCTTTAAGATTATTTCTAACTTTTTAGCATTTATACATATCTCACTTAAATCATTTAGCAAAGGCCACAACACTGCAATATCAGATTGTATAAGATCTCTGACCTTGTATCCCAAGGATAAACATTCCAAGATAGAGGGATAGCATCAATAATATTCTGTTTGCTTTCCTACATTCAGATTCAGTTCTATTAACACAGCACCTTAAATTACCATAGAGAAAGCTATTATGATTATATACAGAAATTCAGAGTTCATTTTCAAAATATTTGCAGATCATTGATTCTCTCTTTAGCTCACCAGAATTTTAATACCAAAATAGGTCGCAAAGGAAGATGTTTGAAATATGGCTATTTATATTTACAACCGGCCTTTACAGTTCACAGGCCTGTAACCAGATTTAAGGACTGGTTCATAAAACACTTCTAGTTTTAGACACTGCATTTCTTAAATATTATTCATACACTACCAAGAATTAAAATGAGGTAGATGCCATTCAAAACTTATCTGGTTTCATTCATATAACTACAAAGAAAAGAATACGTATAATGACCTAATGGGAGACAATTGTTCTTCAACAGGAGATGTACCACAATTTATCCCTCTCGACGTCTGCGCCGCAAGTTCCATCAACAATGCAGCAAATAAAAGCAAGACTGCAAAAGACATGATTGTACTTTATGGAAAACCAAAAGTATAT
Organism: Psophocarpus tetragonolobus; assembly: GCA_037954015.1. Classification (NCBI taxonomy): domain Eukaryota; kingdom Viridiplantae; phylum Streptophyta; class Magnoliopsida; order Fabales; family Fabaceae; genus Psophocarpus; species Psophocarpus tetragonolobus. The sequence goes on along the minus strand of CM075695.1, from coordinate 27,459,467 downwards.
GAGAAAGAACTGTTTAGGCCAAATGCAAACTTACATGGGCCAACAAAAGCCATTCCAATGGCAAACAATGATCCAAAAAGTTGTCCAAGGGTGGCACCAGCACCAATAAACCCAAATAATCTTGAACCTGACTGAACTCTGTATGTTAAGTAGGCCCTGAATAATTCAGGCAAAAACAAAAATGATATAGCTGAAAACAAACCTCACTATCCATCACATCAATTATCCTTGCCCAAGTTGAAGAAATTGTAATTAGATTAAGCAAAGCAACCTTCACAAAAAAACATAAAGTCTGTCACAAAAATGTCGTTTGAAACAAGCAAACAGCAGAATGAAATCAAATTACACATTAGAATCTAAACATGGAAAATAAAATTATCAACCATACCCAAAGAAACAATCCTATTCGGACAGAGATATAGAACCATCCATGGTTATCCCAACCAAATGAAGATGTAAGACTGCCTTCCTCACCAATTTTCCCTTCTTCATTTGAGGGATGGGTCAAAGGTGTGGATCCCTAGGGAACATAAAACCCAATTTAAGACAATCATAAACAAATAATTCTGATCTTAACAAGTAAACAACGTCAAAACTGCAATAAACAACGTCAAGTTATAATATTGTCTTACTGTCATCTTGGACTTCGAATATCCAGCTGATGAGGAGTGCCACAGAATAAAGAACAATATGAGGGATACACTAAAGAACCTGTGTATCAAAAACAAAGCCTGGAATTTCAAGAAGCACCATTATAGATGACTATCATTTTAAAAATTCACTTCTCATGACCAACATGACTAGATAATGAAATATGAATGCAGGTCATCACAATGGTACTACTATTCCTATTTAGTAGAAGTAGAAATTATTATAATGATTCAAAAGCCAGTTCATCTAATTGTATCCAATGTGTCTTGTGATTTTGAGAAGTAATTACAGTACCACATAATATAAAAATACAATCCCCAATGCTCTTGAGTCAACATTATTAATGGCAGATAGCAATTCAATAGGAGCAAGCTAAAATTCTGTCATAAAAATATGACAGATGGCATTAATAACTATATCAGAAGCATGGTGGCTATAATAAAAAAGAGTATACATTCATGAAAAAATATACCAAGGAAACTGCTGAATATGATAAATAAGGAAAACTATCACTAATGACATAAACAACAAAAAAATAAATTACAAACATTATTATATAAAGCAAAACTCACCAAAAGTATCACATATAAGAGATATAGCTATTTACAGTTATGTGTAATTTCATTTCAGTGTTTTCATCTATTCTGCTATATAAGCTGTACTATTACTTACAGGTTAGTTAAAGCCTGATGGTTATATATAGCTGTTCCTATTGTATTCAGAACTAATCAATGAATCATTTTCTCCCTCTTCTATAAACTTCTCTCCCTCTCTTGGCTTTCTATTTCTAAAATGGTTTCATGAGCATTTATGTGATCCTGGTCTACTCAAGAACATTGCATTGCAAATCCTTTTTTGCATTCAATCTTGACTAAGCTTGATGCAAAGAACTTTTTGTGCTGGAAACAACAAGTTGAAGGTATTATTTGTGGCCATAAATTGCATCAATTTTTGGTTCCCCTACAATTTCTCCTCACTATCTTTCTGAACAAGATCACAAAGGAAATCTTGTTAATTCTAGGTATCTAGATTTGGAACAGCAAGATTCATTGCTAGGGTTGTGCGCTATGTTCATTACTGGCAAGTTTGAGAAGAAATCCACAAGTGTTTTGGTTCACAAATGAATGTAAAATCCCATCATTTATGACCTAAATTGAAAGCTATCACCAAAGGCAATAAAGATATCACTGAGTACTTGCAAGCATCCAAGCCATTGTTGACTTCCTATTTTCCATGGTGATCTGGTTTCTCACTGTGATCATTTGAAGCAACTCTTGAAGGCCATCCTTGAGTGTATTCACTTGCTGCAATTATTCCATATAGGTCTGAATCTTGTGAAATTTTAGAAGTTGAATCTATGATTTTAAGTCATGAAGCCAAAATTAAGAAGAAGAAGAAAGCCGCACTCATGAAACCGATTTTATTTAACGTTGCACAGGAACAGAACACTTCAAGATTCATCTACCTATAATCAATCATATCAGAACAAACGATAGCATGGTGCAAGTGGTGGTCGAAGCAATAGGTCTGGGCACAATTTGAAAGGAAGAGGTGGACAATCTCAGCATCAATGTTAAATTTGTCATAAGTATGGACATGATGCAAGTCTGTGTTACCAACACCTTCCTGTTCGACCACCATTTCCTTGGTCCTGGCCTCATCCTTCCTGGTCAAGTATGCCTTCCACTGGCTTGGGGAATGGTCCCTCCACTCAACCTTAAATGCCCTGACCTGCACCTTCCGTAATACAGTAATACCAACCTCAAGCCTTTGTAGCTAGCACCAATTAGATCAATTCAGTAACCAACTTTAAACAGGTATTCAGATTCTGGAGCAACACATCAAGTCACTTTTTGGTTTGGACCAAGTTGTCCTTCGAAATGGCCAAGGTGTAAAATTTCCTCTATTGGTTCTTCTAAATTTACTTCTTATCATTCACAACACACCACATTAATGCTTTCTTTTAGTTCCTGCCATTACTAAAATTTAACCAGTGACTTAATTTGCATGAAACAACTGTTTATTTTGAATTCCATCCAACTCCCTGCCTTGTAAAGCCAATTCTAATATGCTACTACGAGGGCACTTGGAAATGATGGCTTATACATGTTTGGTAAGTGGTAGCCTATTTTCTAATTCATCAGCTGCTGGAAAATTGACTATTCTACCTTCTGTCAATTCAGTTGATTGTAAAAATATCAAAATTAAAATAATACTTTTAGCTCCACTTTAGGTAACTCCATACACTTCGGCATTATAGGCTTGGTCAACCTCATCATAAGGTTCTAAAAACAGCTCTCATGTGTAATGTTGTTTTACCTAATAAAATCATTTCTGATTTTTGCACTGCTTGTTGCCTTAGTTACGTGCATAGACTTGAATCTCATGCTTCTACTAACATTTACAATGCATGGTTTTCTGTAGCAATAGCATCCTCATTCTTTTTATCGACAAACATTAGTTTGTTAGTTTATTAATTTTTGTTAATGTGAGGGATTTTTTACCACTGCTTGTTGCCTTCTTAAAGTCCACGTCTTGTTAATGCTAGATGTTAGTTTGTTAATAAGAAGGTTTCAAACCACAACATTTGCATCCTCAAATGGCTTCTACCGCTAGGCTGATATGCTGCTAGATGTTAGTTTGTTAATAAGAAGGTTTCAAACCACAACATTTGCATCCTCAAATGGCTTCTACCGCTAGGCTGATATGCTACTACGAGCTTGCCATGAAGGATTGGGTTGCCATTTATAAGTCTATAGTGCATTTGTTTAAACCTAAAATAAGTTTTCATAAAAAAAAAGTTATTTATTCATTAGTGATCCTTATAAAGGCACTCCTAAGGTACCGTTTGGCCCAGCTTAATTTTGACTTCAACATTACTTTTAAGTTGAAGACCAAACAATATTTATACAAATTTTTAACAAACTTATTTTACAATGTAAAATTTTATTTTATAAATATATTTTTTATTAGACAATAAAAAAGAATAACTTACCAACAAGTTTTAATTTTAAAAAAAAAAATTAAGCTAAAAAATGAAATTTCACAAACAATTTTTAAGTTCTAATTTTTACTTCAACTTAAAAGTAACTTTTAAGCTAAAAACAAGGTACCTAAGTTGCTTCTCAAAATAAGTCATTTCTATATCATTTGCTTCTACTTATTTTTAAAAGTTTGCCCAAATGCACTCTAAATGTCATTTAGCCATTAGTTTAAGATTAAAAAGAAGAGTTTATTACTTATACATCGTTAGACATTCAATCACACTACTTTAAAAGTCTTATTTATAGTCAGACATTCAATCACATCGCTTAAGTTTATCACATGAATACTTTAAAAAGTCATATAAATAAAAGATTTGATGAAATGAGACTGTAAAACCCTAAAACTTTTACACTGTCAGTGAGCCCTTTTCTCTAAAAAGAAAATGCTACATGAAATATCAAAATTGAATTGGAGAATATTATGGGCATAGGAACAAAGAAAAAAGAATCATAAAAAATGTTACCTTGGGTTTGGAAAGGTTAGGTAAAGAGAAAATGAGAGAAGAAAAGGGCGCAGCAATGACGGTGAGAACCAAAGACCCAACAAATAGACCTGGAAGATTCGACAACCCCAATGAGATGGCACCCTCGTCCCGCAACGGAAGAACTACGAAATACGCACTCAAAATCTGCAGCAAATACCCACGAAAAAAAAAACCGTGTTTTGAGAAACAAAAACGGAATTGAGCAGTGAGCGATGCATTGATCGGAGAAACTCACAAAGAAGAAGCAGAAGAAGGAATGGAGCAGAGCAGAGGTCTCGTGCGAGTGCACCGTAACGAACATGGAGACGACCGCATCGGAAGTTGACCTTCCCATCGCGTTCGCGTTTCGGATCGGAGCAAACGCAGAATTAGAACAAGTTCGAATCACGAGCTGCAGCCACGGCACCGGTTAAAACACCATTTTCCCATACAAACCTTAAAAAATTAGATTATTTTAATAATAGATTATTAGCATGTTTGTTTAAAATTATTTTTTGAAAGAATTATTTTTTTTAAAAAAATCACTTTACGTCTTTTTTTTAAGAAACAAAATAAAAAAATAATCAATTTTTTTTTCAAAAAACAATTCAGAATTACTTTTCAAAAATAGCAGTTACTACAAAAGAGAAAAAAATCTTTAAAAGCCGGAAAGTTCAAAGAAGTGATTTTTTTATAATTATAACGAAACGAAAATTTACTTTAGGATATAAAATTTCTAAAATATAATTAATTTTTTTAAACAATTTAAAAGGTATTTTTTTAAGCACAAATTGGCCTATATTTATGAATCAATTATAATAGATTATCTTCAGAATCAAGGTTTATTAATGTTTGTTTAGGTAAGATTATTGGAAAGGAGTATGAAAATAATTCTTATTTTGATACCATGAAAAATCAAAATCAGCTTTTATAGTTTAAAAGTGTGAAAACAGTATAAAGAAAAAATAAATTGTTAAAAAGAATAATGATAAATTTTCAGTTTTTGCAAAAGCAAATTGGTTTTAAAAAATTCAGTTTATTTTTTGAAACAATTTATAACTAAAATTATAATATAAAATTCAAGTTTTCCCAAAAGAGATTATTTTTACAAGATATTTTACAATTTTATGTAGTATTTAATTTTTATTTTATTAAATACTTTAAATATTTGTGTTTTGTTGATAGTAGTGCATTATTAAGAGTAAAGTTGAAATTTTGATATAACTCGACCTAGATTTGATTATTTTAAATTTCTTTTACCGTGGACAAAAAGTTCAATGATTAATTAAAAAACAACAAAGTTTAGTATGGAAGTGTTCAAACCCAAAAAAATTAATATTTACATTGTGAAGGAAAAAATTAATAAACTTTGACAATAATTTGGAAAATAAAATAAGTACAACGTTTTATAATAAATCTATAGTTGTAGGGAATTTGTTTGGGTGGATTACTCATACTTTTGGCTAAAGAAACAATTAAGACATGTTTTTTAATTTTAATAAAGTTTTTGTAATTTTGATCTAATATGTTCATGTGTTTTTTCATAGTTTTTGGGGTTAGTTTTTTAGTGTTTTGTTTAGTTCTTAAGCAAGGGTGTTTGCAATGTGGTTTGATATGATTGAGTCTAAAACTTATTTAAACTACACTATAAAAATAAGAGCAGTGCGGTTTGGTTTGTTTTAGATTAATTATAAAATTTGAACTAAATATTTTGCTGTATGATTTGGTTTGATTTCACAATTGAAAATTTCTATTATTAAGTATTAAAAAATACATTGAAAAAATTATTTTTAAAATTGTATAAAAATTTAGTCACTCTCAACAAAATTATATAAAAGTAACAATCATTAAAGTTAAAGTATAAACAATCAATTCATTTAAATATTACATTCTAGTGGTTGTTGTCAAATTGTATCCAATGAAATTAAATAAAATAATTTTGCTAAAATATATATTCATCAACTAATTCAGATTAATTAAAAAATTTAATTAAAGATTAAGTCAAAAATCTTATAAAAAATAATGAGAAATTAGATATATCTTTTTGAGAATTTACTAAAATAGTTAAGGATGAGCAGTTTATAGTTTGAACATCTCAAATCACAAACTAAACCGAATTCCGCAATTTAAAAATTATAAAAGCCAAATAACTTCAAACTAAAGTGTGTGTTTTTTGTTTTTTTTTTTTTTTTTTTTGCGATTTTCAGTTTAGACAATTCAATTTTAAATTCTTAATTTGATTTGATTCAGTTTTGGACATCTTTATTTTTAAGTAATTATGTATGTTAGTGAAAAGTAAATATTCAGTAAAAACTTAATGGGAGATAAGCGCTTAGTAGAAAATTAACTAGCACGTTAGTCAGTAGAATTTTACTTCTCTTGATTTTAATGTTGCTTGTATAGAAACCTCATGTAATTAAGCTTCCCAAGTAGAATTTAGAAGTAAATCTCATTTAGTTTTTCTCTTTTGAGAGAACTTCTCCTTTCTCTTAGTTAAGATGGTTTTATGGTTCACGATTTCTTGGTAACTTTAGTTCTACATTTGATTGCGATTAGATTAAATTTCTTTTGAATTCCTTTACTTGTTTTCAAAATTATCTTTACAATATTTATATCATAAATTATTAACATTTATTTAAAAAAACAAATAAAATCAACGACATTTATTTTATTTGTTAGTATGTGTAAATTATTTCAAATATATTATAATAAAAATAAGATGGAGTATAATCTATTTTAAGTGTTTTATAGACCAACTTACACTATTATTGAATGATTAAGAATTAAGAAATTTGATGACTGATAGCGTCTATAATTCAAAAGAAAAAAAAGTCAATGTCTATAAAAATATTAATTCACTAGTTTAAGTTGTTTTGAATTTGATAAGAATTTTTTTTTCAAACATAATGTTTTGGACATCATTGTTTTGGTAAAAAAAATTGTGCTTTTATGAATATAAAAAACTGTATGTTATGATTACTTCGAACAATTTATATTTTTAAATTTGCTTTTTATATTCAAGTAAATTACTTTATATTTTTTATTTTTTATTCTTACGGTCTCGCTTATTATATAATAATATTTTTAAAACTTAAAGAAGTATATTCATAATATAAATGGGATGACGTATATGTCTTTAAAACAAGAGTTTTGTGTAATGTTTTAAAAGATGTTAGTATGATATGAGAAAATTTCTAACAGGTGATAGTGTAATTTATTCTTTATATTTTTTTACTATGTAATAGTTGATTTTTATTACATTCAAAACAGATTATTTTTACACTATTTTTTAATAAATTTATTCAAATAAAAATTTATTTTACTTATAATCAATTATAACATACGATATATTATTAAAACAATTTAATTATCATAGTTATTTCAAACATACATGAAGTATATTCTTAAAAATTATCAGTTTTTAAAGGATGTATTGGATTGGGATTTTAAAATGAAAAAAAAGACCATATACTATTAAAGTAAAAAGTATTATAAAATTATTTGAAGGTATGATAAGTTTGTTAATTCTATTAATAATATTTTTAAAAGTTATATAAATTATAAGTGTGTATGACATATTGACATTTTAATCTCTTTTAAAATACTATTTTAGAATACAAAATATTGTAAATTTTAAAAAGACTTTGTAAGAATCTAATGAATGATAAAGTTTTATGAGACTCGTGTTTTATAGTTTGGATTTTAATAAATTTATAACATAAGCTTTTAGGATTCATTTAGTACACAAGATGTGATATTGATAGGAAGAAATAATATAATTATTTTCTTGCCTTAGTCCAATATTTCTTAGGTCAAAAAGATATAATAGCATTTCTTATCTTTTATCTTATCTATATATAATATTAAGATTTTATTAAATTGTATAAATAATTTAATATCATACTATATAATATTTGAATATTGTATTTTTTTAATGGTTATGGGCAAAGCCTAAAGACCATATCAATTAATTAATAATAGAAGAGGAGGAATACATCTAAAATATAATATCTAAGAAAATTCTATAATTTTTCATATAACTCTAGGTTATGTTTAGCTAGATAATCTGCTACAAACTTGTCATCATGAGAAACAAAAGAAAAATGAGAACTTAAGGTTTTGTCACTCAAGTGATATATATCTTGAATGGTAGAGAAAATTGGATGATTCCTAGCACAAACTTCTTCAATAAGTTGGATCATATTTCTTGAGCCAGATTCAATGATTAACTTGTGAAAGCCATGTGTGAAAGTGAGTTTCAGACCATGCAAAATAGCTAGAAATTCAACTTTATCGACACTACATATGTTCAGTTTATAGGTAAAGCCAACCAAGAAATTTTCACTATGGTCCCAAAATGCACTTCCGCCGCAAGTGGTTTTGTATACATGGTATGAACAACTACATCCCAATTAATTTTGACAACTCTATTTGGAGAAAGGAATCATGTTAGATTCTGAAGGTCTGAAACAGCTAGATGATCACATCCTAAGTGGTTTTGATAATAACAAATAGAATTAAGATTGATTTTCTAACGTTTGCATTGGAAGATATATAAAGATAAAGATCAATACTATAATAAGCTTAAGACGATCAAATCAATCTTATAACGTATGTATATCAATCCAAGAAGCATAGATTATAACATAAGAAGGTCCTTATAAAAAGCATATACTTGGATAAAGTGTTCAACACTCAAAAGGTGAAGTCACATAGTAGACAGTCTTATAATATGATAAGAAGCAAAGGATCGAAAGAGTATTTATCTATTAGATGATAGTTTTAGATCTTCTAACTAAGAGCATAGACCATCTATCAATTCATCAAAAGTATTCAAAGTATAATAGACCATCTAATCATAAGTGCTAGAGAGAGTCTACTAATGTAAAGTTACGAAACATCTTTTATTAGAAAAGATAATCTTATCTACTACTCAACATAAGTTTCATTGTGATATAAACATAAGGAGTATCTTATGTAAAATATTTTTATGGTAATAAAGATTCTTATTGTATACTCTTATTATATACAAATTCTTCTACTCGTACTAACTTCCCCGCAGAATGTTTCGAACCATCTTGTTTATCAAATATAACATTTTGAAGCAACTTGTCTATCAAAGGTGATTCACCTCAAAAGATATTCCATGAAAAGCTCAATGTTCAAATCATTAATCAAAGTACCTGTTGTCATTAGAGTAGTGCGAGGATGTCATAATGGGAAGAAAGTTAATGGACAACATGCTAGATGGAACAATGGTTCAGTCTAAGCCATCAACGTATATCATGGAAAAGCATACCTATATGATGTGACAACTCAAAGGCTTGTCTCAACGTCTATTTACATCAACACTTATATAAAGAAAGCTCGTGCATGAAGAAAGAGCGGATGATGATGACACAAAGACAATTACACTGAATCACGTTGTAAATAATATCAATTGCCAAAAGCCTTATTTTTTGAAATCAACTTAGTGTCATACACTCATCTTGAGTGATAAGAACCTTATTGTGAGCATATATTGTATATTCTTTTCTTTGTGAAATTATTTATTCTGAACAAATTATATATCATCTTTGTGATAATAACCTTGTACTAAATCCAACCTTTTATTTGGTTTCTAAGACAAGTGTGACTTATTGTGTAAAGAATATTCAGTGATAGCCAAAAGTAACTTTGTGTACTCATTTTTAAACTCAAGGGGAGTTTAAAGGTAGAACTAAGAGTGATTAATATACTCGTTGTAAGTCAGAGGTCACAGTGAAGAATACTTGTATTATATATCAGTGGATATATAGTGAAATCTTCTAAGAGTTGCTTGAACAAAATTGGACATAGCTAAGTTTGAGTGAAGTAATATAAAAATACTTTTTTGCCCCTTATATTTATCATTTGATTTTACTTCAAAATGTTTTATATAAGAGTATTTGCAAACTATATTTAACAAAAGTAAATAGCCTATTAGACCATATACCCTTTTAAGAAACTCCATAAAGCTTCTTAAGAAAGCATTTTCAAAAGAATAGCGAGTCCATAATGTATCCAAAAAGATTAGTATCCTTGAAGGTTAATTTCAATTAGTGAGCATATTTCAAGTTGATCATTATTTACTTGATATTGTGGCATATGGAATTTATAGTATGTCTATTTTATTCAAAGACAAGTTCGTTTAGACACCACCATAACTGGTTTAGAATGATAACAAAAAGATTATCTCATCTCTAGAGCATGTGATTGCTTAGAAATAAGGTTATCCATAAATCAAGAGTTAATACATTAGTGGTTGAAAAAGCTTCCAATATTGATTATTCCAATTCTTTGCAAAAATCTACAATTTTCAAGCAATCACAAGATGCATGAAAAAGGGTCTCGTGACTATTATTGCATAAAGGTTATATGGAGTTTTCGGCCATGTGGCGATTAAAACAGAGGTCATTTGTTGAAGGTGGCAGTCGGTAACCTTCAGTTGGAAGTGACAATCGATAATTATCAATTTGAAGTGGTGATCGATAACCATTGATCAGAAGTGATAGCTAGTGACTATCGATAAAAGTGGTAATCAGTAATAAAAGTATCGTCAAAACTATTTTTATCGAACTCATTTCTTTGTGTAAAATACATTTCAAAGTTGAAATTCAAAACCTTAAACCACATCGGAAAAAAACGAAGCCTTAGATATCCTTTGACAAAAAAGGTTACCAACAATATCCCAATTCGTAGAAGATAGGTTGGAGAACATCATTTCCACAAGCTATGGAATTACCCATAGAAAATAGTGTTTTTTTTTGTCTCAGCATGGGAAACGCTGCTGCTGAATGTTGCCAAAATTACCCCTGATAACTTCGGAAAACAACCTTGGACACACAGGGGAACATATGGTTCAATGTTAGAAAAAAAATTTGATTGTAGTCAACTTACCATTTTTTCCAAGGCTGCTAGGTCAACTATCCAATTTCCATTTTAGTCAAAGTAGGAAATCTTGACTTGAGAACTGCTTAATTAATATTCTCTGTGAACTTAAATATAAGAAGAAGAAAATTAATTCTCACCCGTCAAGGGAACTGATTAATTAATTAATTGTATTTAAAGATGATAGTATTAATGAAAAAAATTGTTTCATTACTTAAAATACTCCCTCCATTAAAGTTAAAAATAATATTTTTCAATAAAAAATCATCTATTATTGATAATAGCAAATATATCTAAAAAGATAAGCTCTGTTTAAATTGAAAATGTTTCTGACTAAGGGTGGTATAAAGATTTATCCCGTCCGTTTAAATCCGACCTGTGAAACTTACATTTTAAACAAGTCGGATAAATTCGGTCCACTAGAATAAATGGACTTTTTTTTCGAGTCTCTATCCTCTTCGCGAAATATGCGAGCTTGATGGACTGGTCCACGGACTCACATATACACACATATGTGTTTTTTTAAATAATTAAAAAAATTTCTAATATATTCTAAACTAACTAAATTATAATATATCATACTAAAAATTATATCATTATTTATAATAATCTAAACCTTAAATATTTTCAATATTAAAAGTATAAAATATCATAATTTACAAAAAAAAATATAACATTAACACAAATTAATAACTTAAATGACAATGTTGCCCCTTTAAATGGATTACGAGTCAAATTTCTCTTATAATTATAAATCTTTAAAAAAAAAATTCAAAACTCGCACAATCTTAGAGGTCTGCAGACCTTAGTCCGTGTACCCACAGGAGAGATATATATTAACTAAAAGAGTTTACTTACTTTTCATTGATGTGACTTTAAACTAGTAAGATGTAAATTAAACAAATTTAGCATGAATGAAAGATTGAAGATTATGATTTAATGTAGTATAAAAATATTTACAGAAAAAGTGTATGTCAATTAAAGTCTAATTAAAATTTACTTAAATATGATTGAATTTAACTACTTTTCTTTTCTTAATATAGGATTGTAGAATGAAAACTCATACTTAGAAATAAAAGCTTGGGTAAAGATTAAAGAATGAAAACCATTTTCTCATGTTCCCGAATTGCACTAAGATTTGGGTGGAAAACAAATTCAAAGGTGAACCAGAGCGTGAGGAAGCTCCGTGTGTCTGCAATGGCCGCAGCAGCTAGGGTTTCCAGCGGCGCCACCGGCGTGGTTCGCTTCCCATTATCTGCATCGAACACTTTGGTCATTCAGAAAGGTGACATCACCAAATGGTCCATCGATGGTTCCACCGACGCAATTGTGTGTAACTCTTCGTTTCTCCGATTTTCTCAAAGAATCTCACTTTCACTTGAATCATTGATGAATTGTGTGATTTTTTGTCCTACAGGTGAATCCTGCTAATGAGAGAATGCTTGGTGGCGGTGGCGCCGATGGAGGTAAACTCATTTCTTGTGGATGATGCTTTGCGTGAATTTGGTTGTGTAAAATGGAAAGTGTTTGTTTCTCGTGTGGATGATCACTAAAGTGGTCTTGAAATATGAAATATATTTGAAGAGAAGTAAAATATTTAGTAAAAGAGGAGTAGTAACATTATACTCTCTCACCTATGAGTTTAATTACCACCCTTCGTTATTTTTAAAATATTAATTAAGAAAGTGAACAAATTTATTATTTTATAAAGAATTTGTAATCAAATGGCCATGTAAAATATTTACAAGTGTTTTTCTAGTTAAAATTTATTAAAAACTACAAAATTAGGATGGAAGATGTTTTAATAAAAAGTGAGACTCACATAAACTCTTGTTTTTAATAAGAGAGTGTGTTAAAATGTATGATTTTAGTATTTCTCTTAGTGAAATATTTTTCAGCATGTTAGTCTTTGAATTTTTTGAATGTTATGCAGGTGCACATTTTAAAATATTTAGATAACATTTTAAAGTTTTTAAACGTACTGTCTTGAGTATTTTAAAGACTAATTTGTTTAAAAATTTCATTCAGCTATACATAATGCTGCTGGTCGACAACTTGTTGAAGCATGTCGCACTGTCCCGGAAGTTAGGCCTGGAGTTCGGTGCCCAACAGGGGAAGCACGGATCACACCGTGAGCTCTTATAGTTTAGCTCATGTGGATTTGCTTATCAGAATAGTTTTTTTTAATTGAAGTAGTTTGGTCTTTGTTTTTAAGAAATTGGAGCTTGTTTACAAAAGCTAAAACCTTATCAAGATCTGCTTGTTTCTCATAGACATCATAATGGTTAATTTTCAGGGGTTTTATGTTGCCGGCTTCTTATGTTATTCACACTGTTGGCCCAATCTACAAAGCTGATAGTAATCCTGCTGCCTCTCTTGCAAGTGCTTACAGGTAGTTAGTTCAAAGATGTGCTTGTGCAACTATTCTTCATTGAATTTTAATCAGGAAATGTTTATAAAATTTGGTTGTGTTTTGGTTCATTGTCATTGCCCTTGATTGAGACATTTGTCTTGTCAAATTTATTTACAGGAATACTTTGAGGGTTGCAAAAGAGAACAATATTCAGTACGTAGCATTCCCAGCCATATCATGCGGTATCTTTGGGTAGGTTTATGCTAACAAACGCTCCCATGCCATTCTAATTTAGTCATTCTTAGTATGCTGATCTTGATCATCAATACTGGTCATCTGGCAAGAAAAGACTACTGTGAAACTTATGGTTAGCAGCAAAGCCTGAGACATAATTGTCTTTCATAATGGAATTCCTAAGAAAAGTTATTTCCATTCATGTCTATTCATTTTTAAAAAAATTGATCAGTGTCAATAAACAAAATGAAAAACATACTGGAATAGTTCCTAACACTATCTTTCTATTTAATATGATATGATAGCTTTGCTATTTATTATGATGACTAACAGAATCTGTTCTTAACATAATAATTTCCATCCGTTGGGTCTCAAATCTAATGCTGCCTTTGATTTTTTAGTAGATCCAAGACTTTCATTTCAATTGTATAACGGTGCTTTGTTTCAGATACCCTTATGATGAAGCTGCTACAGTGGCAATTTCCACCATCAAAGAGTTTCCAAATGACTTTAAGGAGGTAAGAGTAAAAGATTACACAAAACATATATTGTGTGAATTCTGATACGAACAAATATACATTTCAATTTTTAACTTTTAATAAAATGTAACATTTCCAATTAGATGTGACTGCGGGATTGGCTTTGAGTTTATTGAAGTTTGACAAATTTAAAACACAAGTGCAGCCCTATGCTCACTTCAATTCCTTCGCGTTTGGAATTATTTAAATGTGGAATTTATTTTATATGATTTAGAAAGAAATTAAACCCAGTCAAAACTAACCACTCCAGATTTGAGTAGAAATTTTTATATATAGAACAATCATATATTCTTTTTAAATAACTTTACAAAGGATTTTATTTAAAAATCAAGTTAGTTCCTATTTTAGGACTTTGTAGGATTTTGGTTAAAAAAACAAATCAATTCCTATTTTGTAACTTTTCAGTGCATTTATTTAAATCAATTCCAAAAGTTTCGTGGTTCCAAATATCCTTACACTTGGAGGTTTGGAGTCTGGTTGATAAATTTTGTATCTAATAAAAGGATGTTTCTGTAATTAGGGTTTTAGAATATTTAATTATGTTTAAATGTTTATTTCAGGTCCACTTTGTTATGTTCTCCCCTGATATTTATGACGTTTGGTTAAATAAGGCAGATGAGTTGCTGAAAGATTAGTGTGCCCCATCTGTGTAATCACCCAATTGAATTGAACACACATCATGTAGGAATCTTTTGAAGAAATACATTATCAAGTTTTAAATGGTTAAGGAAAAAATGTATGCTTAGTCTGCGGTTTATTTGTAGTTAGTACAACTTCCAAAGCAGTTCAACAGAAAAGTTTGTGTCTAGATGGTTTGGATCAAATGTCCATTTAGCCAATATGAACATGAAAACAAACACGCTGTTAATCTTGAAGATTAGAGTGTTGATGTTTGTTATTATGAAGCCTGCCTATATATATATATTAGGTGATTAAGGATGTGTTTGATTGTGATTTGGTTATTGTCTTTAAAAATTGTTATTAAACAATTCTTAATTTAGAACAAAAGAGAAAAAGTTGATTGATTCTAAGAGTAGTTTTAGAAGTTAACAAATAAAAAAGAAATATTGTTTAATAGTTTATCTTTAAAGACCATTTGTTATGGAACTGATTGCCAATCCAACAATTGTTGAAGCTCTGAAGTGATCGTGCCACCACCACAAAAATTCCTCTATCAAAACACAATTAATTAACCACCACTATAATATGAGTCTAACTTCACAAAAAAATCCCCATGAAAATGTGCCCCACTTCTAAACTGGCTAACGGTAAATCTTCACAATCCAACAAACTATCCCTGTGTTGTGTCCAAAAAGCATTTCGAACTTTTCTCTCAGCCCATATGTCGCTGTAATGACTTATACTTTCTAATGGAGTAAATCATCATTTTTGTTTCTAAAAGTTATACGCAATAGTACTTGTAGTGTTAAAAGGTTTTTTAATATTACAATAAACAAAGTTTCACATTAATTGAAATAGTTTTTTGAGATGTGTATATATTTTTAAATTATAAACAAGGTTTGGTGAAGAGGCTAAGAAGTAAGAGAAGTCTCATGCATATGAACTTGGATTTCATGGATATGGGCAGTGCAAATCTGTCTATTTATCCTTTCTGCACGTGATTACAGACATTACAAACCTTTGTCTCCTATGTCCATGCTAGCCACCATGTATAATGCCTTTGGTTCTTAGTTTTGGTGAACTAAGCACAATTCACTCTCTCCCTCTTTCCCTCCTTTCTTTTTGAGTTCAAGTGATCTTCAACAAGTGCACCTCATCATCTGTGGAGACTAACATAACTCCTATTTTTTTTTTTTTTGTGCATGCTCTCTCCTTTTTTTTTCTAAAAACATTTTCTGAAAATTAATTTTTGAACATATTTTAAAAGTTGTGATATATTATGGAAATTAGTTTTCATAATGTATACAAAATAACTATTATCAAAATTAATTTTGTAAAATTTACAAGTAGGAAAATAAATGGTGCTTACTAGAAATTATCAGGAGAGGGTACAAATGAGGGCATGGGTGCAAGTGAGAAGGAAGTGCTGGAAAGGCATAAAAAACATTGCATTATTCTAAAATTAAAATAAAGGTGCCTGATGAGAAAAAGAAAGTGCAAAAGTAAAATATCGCTCTTTTGTGCTCTAAATGGGATGCACAACATTGGAAAAGAAGCCTTTGCTATTAAGGTGCCTGATGAGAAAAAGAGAGTGCAAAAGTAAAATATCGCTCTTTTGTGCTCTAAATGGGATGCACAACATTGGAAAAGAAGCCTTTGCTATTTACACTATATTTTTGCTAAGTACACACCATACCTGCTCTTTATGTTTTCAATAGTCATTAAACCTTTTTTTAATTGCTTATGATGGTACCTGAAGAAAAAAAATTGCAAAAAGAAAAGGCCCTCATCTTTTGTGTTCTATATGGGATCCACACATTGGAAAAGAGGTCATTACTATTTACACTCCCATTTTGTTAAGTACACTCTGTGTTCCCTCTTTATGTTTTTAATTGCTCGTTATACTTTTTTTTAAAAGGGGTATCTTTTCCCTTCTAGGAATGTCTTTCCAAAGTAACATACCTAGGCATGTCCAACATTAATCAAACATACTTTAACGAACTCACTTGAGTAATTGTATCTTGCAATAGTTAATGTTGTAAATCTACCTTAGGAAATGAATTCTTATTTAAACACACTTAAAAGAGAAAAAGGCATTGTAAAAAAAAAAAAACTTTACTTTGAAAATAAGAGCATAATAGATTAAATTGGTGACTAATATAACTTGTAGCACTCTACCATGGAATGAAAATACACAACATTATCATTTTTCATATTTCTTTTTCACTAGATTTACCTTTCTAAATGTTATCTTACACTTCATGTTTGCTAGTCTTATTTTAATCCTATCATTGTTCATTAAACTCTAAAATCTTATTTTCATCCTATCTTTATTGTTCATCAAATTCTAATTTTGTATCTTATCTTTACCTTATATTTATTATATAAAAATGTGTATATTACATTAACATTGTATGTTTTCCTTCACATGGTACCATGTTACAAGGTATACACATAACTAATTTTATCTATTACACACCTTTATATATTACACATGGTATCTTACACATGGCTTTTCTCTTTTAAGTGTCGCTCAAATAAGTGTTCATTTTCTAATATATGTTTTAGAATGCTAAATGATTGCAAGCTACAATGAGCTGATTAAAGTAATTTTATTACTACAACAAATATCTTTCTAAAATAACAATACTCATCTTGAAAATGTATTTTCAACATATTGTTACCATTATAGGCTCTAAGAAGTAGTAGGTTGTTTCAGGCTCATCGTTGGAAAAACAATGCTACAATTCAATTTGATCATGATAAACCACTGTTAGAGCCAATAAGAAATATATCTTTGAATTTTATGCATGTAATGTTTTCAATTGTGGTGAGTGACGGTGAAAGGGGAGAGGTAGGAGTGGTGGTCAGACTAGATGAAAATCCTCTGTCCCCAAATTATGTCTTATCTATCTTCACTAATCAGAAAATGACATGTCATTTAATGATTTTTTTATTATAAATATCTTTATCTTTTATATATCTTATTAAATAATATGACATCTCTTGATTGACAGAGATATGAAGGATATAAACACGATTTAGAGAGAGAGGATTTTCATATGGTGAGATTGTCTAAGTAAACCCACCTAATATTACCTTAAACTTTTATGCATGTAAAGTTTTCAATATAATGATGTAGTCAATCATTCTGAAGCAAAACATTAGGAATAGATTGATCCATTCTAAATTTTTGTAATACTTAGTTAGGTTGATGCCATACCAATTGATAATTTGGTAACCAATTAGCAGCATTATTGATCATCACATTGCATTACCAGCTAAATAGTTAACAAGAAAAATGTGGTAGTGTGATGTTTATGGCTCCCAAATAATTTGAACAATAAAGAAAGAAAGTTAATTAGAATAAATAAATAATGAAATTTATATACTTAATAACATTATGTTCACATCACGTTTCTTTATTTTGTCAAAATTTCTCTATACATGTCAATAATTCATCTTTGACTCTTGAACCTTCTTTGCTCTGTCTCTCTGATCCACTTAAAATTGGGAAAACATTAGGTTAGCACGAAACATGAATTTAGCAGTTGTATGAAATTGTTAATGAGAAATAACTATTTAGCTTTAAGAGGGACACCAACAATCGAGTTGGGTATTTTCTCAAGTGTCATAAATGAGAACCTTTCAAATACCCATGACACGGGGTTCCACCCATTTATGCACATCTTAGTTGGTGCACTAGTAAAGTTCTTGGTACACATCGTTGAGAATGCATAATCTCTAACCATGTATCACATTGTTCTAAGTTGCGAAGAAATGGTAGAAATTTTAGTGGAGTAAAGTCTCCAAAGTGGTAAGCATATAAAATTTCACTCATTAATTGCAAAATATAAACTCACATATAATGTTCAAGTTGTACTCGACTGTGTTGGTGCATCGAAAAGTCTCTAAAGTGAATATCCAACCATGGCATTCTAAGTATTACCGAGCACATTTTTATTTTTTAGTTAACACGCAACAAATCCTCAATTTCTTAAGGCTAGTTTTCTTGTTGATATACAATAACGAGTTCTCCATTAATTTTAATTGGTAAACCAAGTAAGATAGACACATCTTGCAACACAATTGTGCATTATTCTACTTATGTATGGAAAATGTGTGCTTCTAGCCTCCATAATTGCACTAGTCTAAATACTATATCATTATCAGCTATATGGAACATGATTTGCTTTGCATCTAAGAACCCAAAAATGTGCAATAACTTATGGATTTCTTTGGGATGTGCTCTCCACCATTCTCTTCATGTTTGTGCATGTCTCAGGCATAAAGCTCTATTTGGTTTGTCATTCCGCACATGCTCTAAGACATGAACATCTTGAAGCTTTAGTAACAAACAATAACATGGATCAACTATCATTTCAATATTGTCTTCCATGTGAATAGAACAAACTCTAGCAAATAGAAAAATATAACAAAATATGGAGATTGTGATTGATGCATAATATTTGGATGCACAAAGTGGAGCTCGTGACTAATGCACAATAGTAAAACTTCCAAGCTAAAATATGATACAATAAGAGCTTATGACTAATGCACAATAGTAAAACTTTCAAGCTAAAATATGATACAATGAGGAGCTTGTGTCTAACACAAAATGTTTGGTCGTAGTAAATTTTCTAAACTAAAATAACTCACAAGAAGGTCTCAAATTTCATTTAAACCTATTTAGCACAATGTTTTTAAATTTTCAATACACTGCAATAGGATCTACTTTTGCATAAAAATAACACAACTCTAATTTTTCATGCACTGTGAGATGAAACTATCACATGAAAACTATATAACCTTGTTTGCATGATGTGAATTAGCATTGGGTATTAATGCACAAGTTGATGGAGTTCACCTAAGGACCACTTAAGAGGATACTTAAAGACCTTTTCTTATTGAGGGGGATCTAAGGATGTGCTAGGGATAATCATCAAAGGCTCAAACTCAATGTTGACGTTGAGGATAATTGATTAGTCCCTTCTTTTATGTACTCTCTTTGTAAATAGTAGCATAGTTGATTTGTTTTGAGTAGGTTGGTTTTTACCCTTGCATTTTAGGGTCAAACTTGTTTTGGAGGGTAAGTGTGCCTTGAAGCAAAGGGTAGATGTGTCATTTGCATTAAGTGCATCCGAATGGGCTTGTGTGAAGTCCAAGAAGGGTGCAGGCACCAACTTGAGATTAATAAACCCAAATTATTATTTTCTCAAGATATTTTAGGTTGATTTTTAATGCCTTTTATTATATCTTAATGTTAGGATGATCTAATTTTGTACATTATGGCAGGTTAATGTCTTTATATTGAAATGATGTAAAAAATAAGTAAAACAAATCAAATTTTTGTGTTTTTGAAAAATGAGCATTGACATGTTTATTTTAAGATTATATTGTTTTACTGTTTCGATAGTGCATTACATGTATGATAAAACTTTTAATGTGTTAATTAGTCGATACTTCCAACGTGAGTGCATGACCAAACTCTCAATCTCTTCGCTCTTTAACTTTAACTAATGTTAGATTTCTATATAACTAAATAGGGATCTTTATTAGAAAGTTTAACTAGTCTTTCTCGGTCATGGAAGATTGGTTATTTTAATGGAGGGAGATTATGATAATATGTTAATTAACGAAAATTGAATATGAGGGTTGTAATTACATAGGGAAACATAATCCTAACACTCCAAATTTAAGACCTCGTTCCAACCCATTATTTATTTTTCTTTGCTTTAGTTTCTTTTTATGCAATTCAAATGTTGTCTTGTTTACTCCCTAACAAAAATACAAGAATATTTAATTCTCTACTTCCCATATTCTAGTCCCTTAAGCACGATATTCAGACTTCAAGTCCACTGTTACTAATGTAAGGTACACTTTCCCTATATGTGTATTTTGCATGCATTAATCTTTTCACCCCTCCTTACACTTCACCTCCTCCCTTGGTCACACTTAGTGCATGACTCATATCTTTACCCTTTTTTCCCACACCTTGATCACACCTATTGCACACTTAATGTATTTGGACTCATTTAAGGGTGTGTATATAGCCTAAGTTGGAAGTCCACAATAGCCCCTAAGCTAACCTAACCATTTTAGTAGTTTGGGTTCCAAGATTCCCAACACTATATATACCCTCCCCCCTCTTACCTTATTTTTAATCTTTTGACATATACAAAATTTGAGTGCTTAAGTGAGTATTGTCTTTCCTTGGCTGATTTTCTCCCTTGAAGAGTTCTTTTCTTCCATTGCTTTCATCAAGAAACACCTCCTCGGCAGGCTTCAACAAGGTTTATCTCTAACATTTGGAGTGAAATCTCCATATTTATTTTCTACTATCTCTTCTTCTATTTCATGCTTTGTTCTTCATTTTTATCATGTTCTTCTGTTGGTCGAACCTATACAAGGATTGATCCAAGGAAATAGAACTTTGTTTCCATCACATGTTGCCTAACTTGTTTATGTGTTGCGTAACTTGGCAAGCTTCATTTTTATCTCTTCTTCTATGTCACTTGTCTATGTGTTTCCTAACTTAAATTTGCACCACTTAACAAGTGTTGTCTAACATAAGTTGACGATACCAGAGGCAGAATGAGAACAAAAAAGCAAGTCAATCGGTCAAAACTTTTTACTTTGGTAATTACTTTTCAAAAATTCCCACTTTTATAAATAATTTTTCAAAGCTCTTTAATTTTGTCAAAAAGCATAAAAAAGATTTAAGACTATCGTTTCCATGGTACTAAATCTATTGTCAAGAGAATAGATTCTCTCATAGAAATTACATCACTTGATTAAGAGTAACAAAGAAAAATTTAAATAATAAAAAATAAAGACAAAACTTTTGTTGTGAAGATTTTAATATAAAAGATTGAAGTGAAAATATTATATAATAAAATTCATTCTCCATTTTAGATTAATGATGTCCTTTTTACTATCACTGAATAAGACTTGTTTTATTTTAACTCCAAAAGTTATAGGTTTAACGCCTTATAAAGTACACATTAAAAGTACTAATTTATACACACTAACTCACCCATTAGAAGTTTGATCATACTGAATTATTAAAATAATAAAACAATGTAATCTTAAAAGAGATAACATGCAACAATAATTAAAAATCAGGAAAAGATTATGGACTGCCAGTGTAAAAATTTTTACACTGACATTTAATCACAATCATGATATACATGATAAGTTTGTTGATTTTATCAATTAATACTTTAAAAGTCATATAAATGAAATGTTGTGATTGAACATCATCTAAAACTTTTTTTACACATTAATGCATAAATATCAAACTTTTAAAAAATCAAATAGAGGATCTCATCTATAGGTATATCATAATCCAAATCAATTACAATAAAAAGTTAAAGAATAGCAAAAGGGATTCATAACAAGGCTCTTTATAACTAACCTTTACTTAATCTTGCTCCTTATCTTTGAGCATGCTCTTATGTGAGGGGTTAAACCCTAAAATTAAAAGGAAATAAATCCTAATAGAGAAGATGTTACTCATAGAAAATCTAATTTCTACTTTATATATAATTTCAATGCAATTATGCTCCTTCTAAAATATATTGGTCTTGCAATGTAAGTTAAGTATAATCATGCTAAACTAAGCATGTTCATACTATTTTTTAAATGCATAGAAATTCATACCTTCATAAAGACTTTAACAAGTAATGAAACACAAAATTAGATAATTCTAGCATTTAAATATAAAACATAATAAAAAAAACATAAAACTTAACCTAATATATCCTAACAAAGTAACTAATTTGGTGTTTATCATACCAAGCGTTGAATTTCTACCTCAATTTCAAATATGCAATTTTAATATGGAATTGTTTATACTAGCTCTTAAAAATATCATAAGGTGTGAAGATGAAACAATTAAATTATTTCAATGTCGTCTATATTTGGTTTTCAAATGTTTTAAGATTGTGACTTTATATTTTATTTTTGTTTAGTTAATTTTTTTAAATGTAAAGAAAAAGAAGAAAAAACAAGCTAACTACCTAACCTACGGAGAAGAGAGCCACGTAAGTTGGTGGCAAAACAAAAATACAAAATATCACTCTTGAATGCGTTATTGTATTTTAATTTAAGACATTTTCTTTAGAGTAATAAATAATATGGCATAATATTTTAAATATTAAACTTCCTATTTTCATATTCAATTTATTTGTGTTGTTTTATCTAATATTATTTATATTTAAAAACATGAACCCCCAAGTATTTTTGCAACTACATATACCCTCTATTTTTATGTCTTTTCTGTGTGACCTATTTTTATATGCTAAAAATATTATTTAAATATAAAATATCTATTTTTACATTAATTAATAGTTAACAATTATTTTAACACAAAATTGACCCATGTGATGACACGCGTCAACAAGATTACCTATAAAAAGATAATTAAAAGTAATTTAAAAATATTATTGCAACAAATAAATTATCATAAATTTTCTATATATGTTTTTTATATATCAACAGTTACACCTAATGGGCTTATAAAAAAAAGCAATTACACTAATGTTGTTTAATAATTAAAAAAATAATTTTAAACTAAAATGAGAGTTTTTGTGTGCAAATAGAGAGATAAAATGAGTTCAACTAGAAAATAAGTTAAAAATTGTAAGCTATATTTTATTATTAAATTAAAAAAATTTGTGAATAACCTTAAATTTTATATAACAAAAAATTTCATTAAAAAATTAAGAATTTAATTATAAAATTAACATAATGGTTAAAATCATTTAAAGAAAAAATGGAAAGTGAAGTAGTACTAAATTCGAATATTTTTTACTAACAAATTATCATATAAAATTTACTTAGAAGAAAAATTAAATTATCAGAGATGGACCACATGCTAGCTGTAAGATTACTTCGAATATTCGTATCATAATATATGATATATAATTAACTAGGGAAACTTGAAGCTATATATCCTATATTTTAATTTTTTTTTTGTGTGGCAATATTATTTAAATATAAAAACATATATCTTTACATTAATTAATAGTTAAAAACCTTTTTAACATATACTTGATGCGTGTGATTACTGATTACACACAAGTCGACAAGACTAGTTTATCTGTAAAAAGAAAGTTAACTAATTTAAAAATATTATTGAAACAAATAAATTGTCATTATTTTCTAAATAAGTTTTTTTATATATCAACAATTAAACTTAAGGTTTTTTAATCATTAAAAAATAATGTTAAGTATTGTTCTTGCACACACATGTACCGAGCCTATCTCTTTATCCTTCCCTTTCGACTCCGAAACTTCGATCTGTTACGAGTGGGTACCTGCAAAGACACTCTGTTGTTCAAGTTAGAAGGGGTTGACTGTCGTAGAGAGATATACAATGTGTCAATAAGAAAGTAACATGATAATATCGTGGTCAAACCTATATTAGTGATTTACTATTTATAGACATTGTTCTCTAGACTTGAGCTTGTATGAAATTTAGGGTTTCTTCCTTACCTATTAAGGGTAATGAAATCTTTTCATGCAATAGTCTCTTTTCTCCACGCATCAACCTATATTGGGATCCTGTCTTAAGTGAGTCGGATTTATCAAAGGGTTTATTTGACCTTGTTCTGATTTAGCTAGGAGGATGTCCTCTCCTAGAGAGTCCTCTGGTACAAGCATAATATTTTATTTTTTTTACAATAAAAGATAAATGAGTTCAAGTATCTTAAAAAATGTAATTAAGTTAGGTTATATTATTAGTATATATTTTTAAATAGATTTAAATTTTATGTAATAACAAAATTTCATTACAAAGAATTAATAATTTAAACTGAATGGAGTTATAAGATTTGGTAATGGTAAAACCTCTTAAATGTTAGTATTAAACTCAAATAAGTAAAAAAAATAATAAATTAACAATAAAAAAAAATTATTAGAGATGGACCACATGCTATGACATTACTCATGTGTTTAGAAGCCACCTGTATCATAATATATAAGTAGAGAAACTTGTTTTATCATCATTCTTCTTTTTGAAGGAAAACTAACTATTCTTTTTTTGTTGGCATTAGTCTTGGCCTGATCATCCAAGACCATGAGATTAAGAAAAATAGTAATAACATTACAAATGAGAGTGGGAGTGAGTAAATATGATCACATCTTTGGATAAAGATCACTAAAGTTCTGCTTGCAGAAGAAGCCAAAAATTTCAGATCAATATCATGTCACTATCCATCCTAGCATGTTGTATTGATCTCGGACATTCTGTACATTTCACTAACAAATCATTATTTGATGCATGACCAATGTTAGATCAATGATTAACTTTTTTTTTTTAACCATGAATGTTAAATTATTGTTCTGTACGGAATAATTATTGTCAATAGTAATAATTAATATAAGAATTAAACTTCTATGTAAAAGAGTTTCATATAGGAATGTTAATCTGATTGAATTATCCAAAAACTCAATTTGACTCAACCAAATCTAAATATAGATTAGGTTGTGTTTTTTTTATAATTAAGTGAAATTCAATTCAATTTAATTAAATTCAATTCAATACAGGTTAAGTGATGGATTTTGTAAGTTAAGTCTGAGATTCGACTTGACTATAATATTAAATTATTATATATTATTATTATTATTTGAAATTATGTGTTGTTTTTTATATTATTTGTTTTTTAGTTTGGGAAAATTATATAATTTGTATTTATTTATATGGTTTGACTAGCTTAGACAAATTTTGTTTACTTTTATTTTGAATAAATATTTTTTTAGTTATTATTACTTGAAAATTTAGTTGTATGTTAATTTTAATTTGTTTTAGTTTTAATATATAATTTGTAACTATAATTTATTGTTTACTTTTATGTTATAACAATGAAATAGTCTATTTTTAAAAAAAAATATCCTAAAAAAGTTAACAAAATAATATTCTAATTTTTTTTTAAAAAAAGGAGAATTTTAATTTTTTTTAAATTGTGACTCAATTAACCCAACTCATTTAAGTTGGGTTGGGTTTAAATAAAATAAAAAAACTCAATCCAACCCCATATTTAATAATTAGATTGGGTTTGTATAAACCCAACCCGACTCAATCAATGTTCATCTCTAGTTTAACATTTAATCACAAATCATTATTTATATAATTTTTAAAATATTAATGAGTAAATAAATTTGTCACATATAAAATATTATACTTGATTCTTAGTATAAAACTTTTTCATTAATAATATTTCCTTGCAGTAAATTTTCAACAAGGTTAATTTGATTTATATCTAAAATGATGTATCCAAAATGTAAATTTAAATATTTAATTAGAAAACATATATAAGTGTTCACCACTTACTGGTTAATTGCTTTCTTATATAAGAAAATGAATAATTGTTTTTTTTTTTTACACACAGAAGGGAACAAGAACTACACAGTAATGGTTCTAGGATGAGCCAAACAGAAAGGAATGGTGTCTATTCTATGTAATGTGTATAGAAATTTAGAATTATTTGACCAATACCAGGAGGTTTGATATGACAAAAACCTTTACTTTTTAAATTTGATTAGGAATATTCATTTTTTATGTTTAGTATTTATTTTTAAAAACATTTTTATGTTTAGTATTTATTTTTAAAAACATAAATATTTAAAGTATTTAATAAAGATAATTATTGAAAGCAAAAATTAAATACAGTATAAAAACTGTGAAATATTTTATAAAAAAGACCATCATTGTTTTTTTTTTTTCCGAAATGACGATGTCTTATTATAGTATCGGAGTAGTATTTATGTTTTTCGAAAAATATTCAACTATGTTTTTCACCAAAACATTTCTATATATATAAAGGTAAAAATCTAACTTTTCCAAATTAATTTTTTATTAAATAATAATATCATATTACATATAATATATATTATATTTATTTTATAAACAATTAGATTGTAATATAACAATAACTATTGATAATTTTAAAACTTATTTAAATTATTTATTATTCAATTAAGAAATACAGATAAAATGATAGAGTGGAAGAGAAAAGATGTTAAAAAATTCCTAAATATGCTCATATTAAAGGAAAAATTCCAAAAAACACTCATAAAGAAAAACAATAGAATATCTCCTACAAATGCTCTCATTCAATATAACTGATTAATTATCATAATTATATGGATTAAAAAACAAAAATGAAAGAAGAAAAAAAAAAGACAAAGTGACAAACCACAGCTGTTATTGAAATAAAATTATGCCCAATAAATCCCAGCAAAGAGTCCCCACCAAAGGAGCTCATTCCTATGATCCACTCAGTACACACTACACACGAAACCTATCAGTCCATTGATTTCATTTTCTATATCAATAATATTATATTAAAATTTAATAAATGGTTCATTGAAAGATATAATAAGTTATGATTTTTTAAACACGTCTCTCTATAAAAACTCTTAAAAATACTCTTGTTAATTAATTAATAACTTCTAAAAATTCTCCTGTTAAATACAGTTGGAAAAAATCCATTAGTATTTATCGGTTTTTTTACCAGGCTGTTATTTATTGGTTAAGTTTGAGCTAAAATATAATCGATAAATTAGAAGATAATCCAATATTTAAATTAGTTGGTTAAATAATTCACAAACATAAAATCATGTCAAAACATATTTTATGATTTTCATAAATTATATTTTAAATTCATATATTAAATATATTTATAGTAATATAGTTTTAATGTTTATAATTAAGTATATATAGACACATACATTTTTTTAAGAACATATATATATATATATATATATATATATATATTGTTTAAAAATATTTTTTTTGAAAATTATGATGTGCAGAAGAATCACTATAGGACAAAGATATCACAATTTTGTTGAGACATTAAATTAATTAAAAGGGATAAAAGTATAAAAAAAGATCACGAGGGAACAACTCATGAAAACCAATTAAAACAACAAAAATGAAAATTGAAAAGTCTAATAATAAAAACGAAAATGATATTAAATTAAGAATGTTTTTCATAAATATATTGATAAATCAAAATTATATTTTAGAATTATAAAGTATGCATAAGTACTCAAAATT
This sequence comes from Psophocarpus tetragonolobus, assembly GCA_037954015.1. Lineage (NCBI taxonomy): Eukaryota > Viridiplantae > Streptophyta > Magnoliopsida > Fabales > Fabaceae > Psophocarpus > Psophocarpus tetragonolobus. The sequence continues at coordinate 27,431,586 of CM075695.1, read as the reverse complement.
AAATTAAATATTTAGAAAATATATCTTTTACATTTTATAAAATATTTAGTATAATCTTTAAATGGTCATCGATCGGTTAAAGTTAGAGTATAATCATCAAAATTAGCAATATAACATTGAATAAATATCTCAAAACATGCCACACTCTTCTAATAACATTTTATTATGCTATCCCAAATATTTTTTATGAATGGACGTAAAGGTAAAGGTTATCCTAAACTCTTTTTTTTTGTGAAGGGTTATCCTAAACTTTAAGAAGGTGTGGTTGCATAATTGTTTGAATGATATGTGTTTGTTTTGTTTCACATAAAAAAAATTGATTGAGTGAAAAATCGATTTTAGTTTAATTTGAACGTTACACGTGTTTAGTTTCAAGTGGAAGAAAATCAATTCTGTCAAGAATAACAATGAGTAACTTTTATTTTGCATAAAAAATTAAAATTTATTTTAATTTATCTTTTATAATAAAAATATTTAAACATAGATTATGTTATTTAAAATTAATTTATAAAAGGGATGGTGAAATAAAATTTCCATTAAATATTAATGCTAAAATAACTGTAAGTTATAATTTGTTATCCTACGTTGACGGTGCCTAAAAAGAAGTACCTTTTACTAAAAAGAAGTACCTTTTATTTTAATTAAATAAATTTATAAACCAATATATAATAATGGCAAGGTAATTTTTCATTATATATTAATGAAAAAATACTTGTTATATAAATCGACAGAACAACTAGGCATGGTAATTGGGATAGTTTGACGAAGTCATATTTTGTATTTTTTTTGTGATTGAGTGAAATCCAACATAACTCAATCAAACCTAATCTACTGCAGGTCGGGTTAGGTGATGAGTTTAGTAAGTTGAACTTGAGACCCAACTCAACTCAACCTCACCATAATATTAAATTATTATATATTATTATTATTTGAAATTATATGTTTTGTTATTATGTGTTTACTTTTATATTATGTTTTGGTTAGTTTGCACAAGTTGTGTAGTTTGTATTTGCTTTAATGACTTGACTCATTTGGATAAATTATGTTTATTTTTATTTTGAAAAATGTTTATTTAGTTATTATTGCTTGAAAATTTAGTTGTATGTTAATTTTAATTTGTTTTAGTTTTGATATATCAGTCGTAACTATAATTTATTGTTTATTTTTATATAATAACAATGATATAATTTTTTTAAAAAAAAAGTCCTAAAAAAGCTAGCAAAATAATATTCTAAAATATATTTATTTAAAATTATGACTCAATTAATTCATTTTAATTCAACCCAATATTTTGTGATTGGGTTGGGTCTTGAATTTGTTTAAATCTAACTCAACCGTGTTCTTCTCAACTTGTACAAAAATAGTCACCATTATTATATAGCCGCTCAATACAGCATAAAATATTCATAATTCACTTTGCATAAGAATTGTATATATACAAGATTTCTTAAATAACACTACTATTAAAAGTGGAGTTGAATTAGCAGTTTGAATATCCACTAGATAAGATTTTACTTATCAAACATATTACATTATCTGAAAATTATTTTATTTAAATAAGTTTATAAACCAATTAAATATTATTAATTGGCTAGCATAATTAGTAGCATTTTATTTTATTATCATTTATTCATAGATTAAAGATAATATTGATAAATTAATTTTAAATTATTGAAACTAAATTAATTTTAATCACATATTTTATACATTAAGTGGTTATAACATGATAATATATTTTTTTAAAGTGACCTATTGTTGGATCACAATCTTATGACAGGAAATCTTATGCATGCGCGAGATTAGATGTATCAGATCCATTATTCAAATTATTGAAAGCCAATGTGACTGGTCTGAACAAAACATGAAATGCGTCCTTTTCAGCAAGGAGAGCAATTATTATCCAAATGAATACAAAGTTTGGTTTTAACATAGTTACTGTAATCTTAAAGAAAAAGTGTAATGATCAGTGCACAGTATATGGTGGTGCTATAGCAGCAAGAACTAAACATGCCAAAGAGTGATTGGCTATACCAAAAACCGAGTGAGTACAAGGTTTTGTACAAAGCACAAGACTTAAGTCTCTACCTTCAGACAATAATAAAGGGGTGTTTGGCTATTGGCAATTAGTCATACCGAATACTGAATACCTCCAACTGTCCAATGAAAGCGTTTAAGTCAGACATAAAGGGGTTAAATGATAATCATCTATTAGTATTGCTTTTAAGTGATATGGATTATTAGGTAAAAATTCGAATTACCTTCATATTAGTCCAACATGTAGAAACTATCAATTAGTACACATATATAGGGTATTTTCAAGTACTCATTTATTACTAACAGGTAAACTTGTGTCTCTCATTTAAGTGTCTGGAATGTTTTTAACAATACTTTCATTCGGCCTTTCATTGTCAAAAAACAAAGATAATTTTAAGAAAAAGCACCGACCTACGATAAAAACGAATTATTAATCCAACCTGATTATATATTTTTTTTCAATTCTTGTCTAGATATTCTTTCAATAAAAAAATGATTTCAAAAATCATATGATGGAAGGTGACGATTAAAAATATAATAAATTTAAAAATTCTTGTGGTTATATATATATATATATATATGAGTTTAATTGGTATACACGGTCAGTGTAAAAGGTTTTTATACTGACATTCAATCATGACTTTTTATTTATGTGACTTTTAAAATAGTAATGAGTAAAGTCAACAAATCTACCATGAATGAAGGATTGCGATTGAATGTCAGTGTAAAAATCTTTACAGTGACAGTGTATACCAATTAAACTCATATATATATATATATATATATAAGGACAACTCAAGCGAGAAAGAAATTTACGGTGAAAATGAGAAAACATAATAATAATTATAGGATTTCAATAAATGATTTAGATTAAATTATTGATTAAACAAGTTCATGTTTTGCATAATGCATGACTCTTTTTCGTCATCCTGCGAACCTCTGCAAGATTGCAACTACCTTTACTCTACCACTCTCACTGCCACCGTGTCATTGGTACCACCAACAGTACCACGATGGTGGTGGTGGTGGCGATGGCAGTGGGGTTGGTGGTAACAATGATAATGGCAGCAACGATAGTGGGAGGCGACAACGATGGTGGTGTCGTCCCACATCATTGTCATCGTCGCCATTACCCTTATTGTCATTACCACCATTGTCAGTATCACCCCTTAACCACTAATACCACTACCACCAACAACAGTGGTGCACAACCTTGTAGATGATTCGTGAGATGACGAAAGAGAGTGACACATTAAGCTAGGTTTGATTTGTAGGAGATATCTCGGTGTTTAAGAGTCACATGGATTTGTTTATTTAACAACACCATTTATTAAAATTTTATGATTATTATTATATTTTCTCATTGTAACATTTTTTCTCATCTGAGTTGTTCTATATATATAACTTTTATGATATTATCATTATTATTGTTATTATTATTATTATTATTATTATTATTATTATTATTATTATTATTACTATTATTATTATTATTATTGACCCTTTAAAATTTGTATTTTGGCTTGTATATTTTTTTCATAAACAGAAAATGTATATGCTATATTGATATGTAACAATTAATTCAGAATAAAACGAAGAATTTCTTTGAAAACTATTTTCAATAATGTAGAATTTTCCAGTTTAGAATTTTATAATGGAAAATGCTAGCTATTATCTCGAGAGTACTTAAGAAAAAATTTAAAGTATATTTTTATTGAAAATTATAAGTGGAAGTGACAATAATCTCCCTACTTGGAGCTATTTTCTAAGGAGGATGAATATTATAATTTTACACTAGTTTTTTTTTTATATTTATAATTGTCTTACTTTTCTTGATGAATGTCATGACCAAATTTGCCTATCATATGTTTTTTTTAAGAGAAAAATAGAATATATTATATAAAACATGAAACAAAGTGTTTTTTCACCTTTATATCCACCACAAAAATTATACCCCTCAGTAGTATTCTATACCACTACGTAATCCTATCTTATATTCATCATGCACAACTTAGGATTAAGATACCAATCAGAAAAAACGCACCTCGTATTGAATCCAACAGAATACAATAACCATTCTCAAGAAATTAACTTAATGGACATCAAAATATCCAAAAACCTCAACATTGCCCTTTAAAAAATAATGGAGTTCCTAAATATCCAAATACACCAATAGTCAGCAAGTTAGAACACATATTTGCATTTCTTCTTTCGCTTACCAATTACCTATTCGCTGGATGAGAGAAAGAGTTGGGTCAATTCTCCCGAAATTGGTGATTGTATTCCAACCCAACTCAGCACTTTTTACCACATCCATTGAACAAGTGGGCAAGTTAAAAAGATATGATTTTGATTCTTGGCACTATTCTTACAAAACACACATACTGAATCAATTAAATGATTATCTACTCCTCGCCTTAACAGATTATTAATGGTGGGTAATTTTTCTAAGAGCAGCTTCCAGGAAAATGCAATCACCTTAGATGGTAACTTGTCCTTCCACATAGTATGTAGCTCCTATGATTCAACATCTATGGTTCTTGGGAAATTCATTTCACCTCTCAAAACCCTGTATGCATCTACCACTGAAAAATCTCTGCCCATAGTTGGATTCCACATCCACTTATTCGGTACCTGATCCAAGAGAGCCACATTCTGCAACACCACTTCCAAATCATGTAACAAATCTACCTCCCACATGAACAATTCCTTCCGCCACACCCACTTTCATCTTGATGATGCTCCCATTGAGCCTCATGTTTCCTTAACTGTTATAAAATTATCTTCTGTTATTCCATACAACCTGGAACACGTTGTACTAATTGCCTCACCACCTATCCAAACTTGTTCCCAAAACAAAGTATCCTCTCCACTTCCTACCTGCCTCGTAACACTATTAACAAACCACCCAAGTGTTACCACCTTTGGTCCGTCAATATCTCAGATGTCTTTCCACCATTTAGAGGTATTGGAAAATGTCTAGGCCTCTCTATGTATTTCTGAAAATCCCCATATCTACTTCTCAACAACGGGCCTCATATAGCCTTTATGTCTGTTAATATTCTCCACCTCCACTTTGCTAGTAGACTCAGATTAAATTTCCACAAGCACTTCACTCCTAGGCCTCCTTCTTCCTTTGGATGAGACACCTTATCATAACTTAACCACATAGTTTTAGATTGTTGCTCATTTCCTCCCCACAAGAACGAGCGTTGCATTCGCGTAACAACATTAACACCTTTTTCGATGCCTTATAATCCCTGCAAAAGACATATTGGTAGCCTTTAGTCTTCTTTCAAATTGTTCAATGACCGACCTCCACACTTCTATCCCCTTTGGATTCACTCCCACTGGTAACCCCAAAAATTTAAAAGGCAGCGAACATACTGAACAGTTCAAAATTCTACTCACCGCACTCCTAAATGAATCATCCACATTTAAACCATAAAATTGACTCTTACTGAAATTTACCTTTAATCTCAATGTCATTTTAAAACTCTGTAAAATTACCTTCAAATACCACACTATTTGCATATTTTCTTCTCCCATCATGATCACATCATCTACATACTGAAGCATTAAGAATCTTGCCTCATCTCCAACTTTGATCTCTTGATACACTCCTTTGTCAATAGTTGATCTGTATAGTTTGGATAACACTTCAACCACAACCAAAAATATAAAAAGAGAAAATAGATCGCCCTGCTTCAATCCTCTATTTGGCTTAAATTATGATGTCGGACTCTCATTGACTAGGATGTATATATAATTATTCCTTACTATGTTATTTATCCACCTTCTCCATCTCCACTCAAACGCCATCCTATTCATCATATAGTCTAAAAAATTCTAGTTTACCGAATCGTATTCCTTTTCAAAATCCACTTTAAAAATAAAACAAGATCTTTTATGCCTATTTGCCTATCCACGATCTTATTAGCCGCCACCACCCCATTCAGAATTTATCTTCCTGGCAAAAAGTTGTCTGACAACTAGATATTAATCCCCCCAAAACACTTTTGAGCCTTAATAACAACAGTTTAGATATAATCTTATGCATACTTGATACTAAAGAAATGGGTCTATATTGAGCTAGCCTTGAAGGATGGGCCACCTTCGGAATAAGAGTAATGAAAGATGAACTTACCCCTCTTAGTAGACTTCCTGGCTCATGAAATTCTTACACAGCTTTCACCACACCTTCCCTTATGACTTCCTAGTAGGATTTATAAAAATTCATTCGAAAACCATTCGGGTTCAGACTTCTCACCCCTTCATTTGCTCGAACCACCTTTTTTATCTCTTCTGATGAAAAACACTCCTCTAAACAGGATTTCTGTTGTTCCGACAATTGTTTAAATTAAGTCTTGTCAATGACTGGTCGCACCAGCCCCTTTTCCTGAAAAAAGTCTGAGAAATTATTGAATACCCTAAACCCTAAGCCATAAATTCCATAATACTTAAATATCTAAGTTTAGAAATAAGTAAAACATTTAAGAATGAATATTGTTATAGGCGAATAATGTTTGATGTTGTTAGAGGTGAATATTGTTTTTCGATTGAATTAAGAATGATACACTAACTGAAAGTACATTGAGCTCTAAATGTATACAAGACAACTCAATTTGTTGATGCAATAACTCGGTAGACAACTCAAGTTTACTAAAAGTACTTAAAAGAGAGTTTGTCTACAAGTTAACTCGCAGAAGATAAGTGGACTCGTAAACTCGTAAGAATTAAAGAGTTAATTCGAGAATTTGATAATCATGCTCGTGAATTTTTTATTATTTTTTAATTTAAAATATTGTAAAATAAAATAAGTTTTAGTTGAAAATCAAATAAAATAATTTCATAAATAAATATTTTTATATTATATGTTATGTCTTTGAATATTATAAACTTAAAATTATCATAATATTTATATTAAATGATAAATATTTTATCAAATATATTTTTATTAAAACTATTAAATACATTTTATTATCATAAATTAGTTTGATTTTAATTTTTATGCTGGAAATAACAAGAAAGATTCACATGGATAAAAGCGAAAATTTAAATACTTGTTCCAAATCAGTTTTGTAATATTTTATTTAAACAAAGTATTGGTTTGCTACTATATTTACTACAAACTAAAATTTTGAATATATATTTAATAATTTTGTATAATCATATAACATTTTTTGTAATATAAATACATAATATTTACATGTAATAAAAATTATTAAATATATATTAACTTGAAAATACAATTATATTGTTTACATGTCATTATGTATTATATAATATATTAATTATATTATTTTGGCTAATATTATTATATAACATTTTCTCTATCAATAATTATTTAATATAAAATACTATAATAATTAATATCTATATAATGTTGTTGAAAAATTTTTCATAAATACATCATAAATATATTTAAATACTGTTTTAAAGATAAAATAGTTGAAAACATCAACAATATTTTTAATTTTTGAATATCCTAAAAATTAAGATTTGATTGAACTATTTTCATTGCTTGAATACTTTCATTATTTTTTATTTAGAGAATTCAAATAGTTAATGTCTTAAATAAAAAATTATTTTTACAAGCAGGTATTTAAAAAAAAAAAAGCGAAAATGATAATCATAAATGTCTTAATATTTCGTATTTTATTTCAATATTAAACTTTCGTATTAATAAGGTTGATTACAACAAGTTAAACAATGTTAAGATTTGATTAGGTAATTTGTTAATTGCGGAAAAAAGCCCTAAAGCTTTATTGTTTTTTTTCACCTCTAGAGAGATTTAATCACACTTAATAATCCAAAGCCATCCTGTTTTATTTTATTTATTATGCTATTTTTTTAAGTATATTCATTATGTTGCTTTATTATTCTAGATTGATTCCTAACTTGGTGTTAGAATATAATTTGGAGCGGTAGTGGAGCTGGACTCAAAATTTTAGGGTGTAAAAATAAATTTAATTTATATTTATTGTATAAATTTTTTATTTAAATATAATTTTAATTTTTCTATTTAAGATATAAATTTTATTTCTCTTCAAAATTTATAATTTTATTTTCCAATTTTAAAATCTATTATCTGAATTTTTATTATCATTACTAAAAGTCTACAAATAGAAAATATAAGTGTGATATAAACAAGTACAAATACGTATTTTAAATATTAAAATATAAAATTTTTTTAGTTTACATCAATTTATTTTTTAGAATAAATAAATTCACAAGTTATAACTATAAAGTTTTTAAAATACACCCCAATATTTATAATTTATCAATTTGCTTTTTCTAAAGTTTAATTGGATGTAAATTAACAAATCTTTATAATTATTGGGTTTGCAAACTTACATCCACATGTATTTTTAGAAAGACTAAGTTAGCAAATCTCTAATTTTTTTTTTTTTGTTGATCTCCTTATAAGAGTTGAAGAAAGTGTTTTACAATAACTCATACACATTCTGCTCAATGTATTTAAATAAATTTGTAAATTTATTTAAATACATTAAAGGATAAGTTGCTAATTTATTTATTTTAAAAAATAAATATATGTTAATAATTTATTAAAATGTAATATTCTTATTAATTATATTTTATTATTTAATATATGATATATGTAATTATAAAAAAAAATAAATTGGGAAGAGTAGGTCATGCTCCATCCCTTCAAAGCTCTATTATTGATTTGGAGGTAATCTTTCAATGGAGTGCTTAAGCAGAAGTTAACAATAAGAGGAGTAGAACTCGAATAAAATTACTTATCTATCCTTGTGACAAATTTGATACAAATTAAGTAATAAAAAAATAAGAATTTATAAAAATTGCATTCAAAGTAATAAAAGTTAAATATCAATATAAAACGTTATACAAACTTTCATTATTTCACTGTATTTTTTATTATTTAAGTTTTTATAATTTTTAAAAATAACATAAGTATCCAATAAAAATAAATAATGAAGACAGTGTAATTCATTAGTTAATGAGAATAACATGTGGGTTTGTTTTTTTTTTTTTTCACAAAATCACTTATTAAAAAAAATACAAACAAAAAAGTTACCATAAATAATTTTACACTATATGAATTGCAGCTTTTCATTTTATATGACTTTTTAAGTATTAATTAGTAAAATTAATAAATTTATTATAAATAAAGAATTGTAATTGAAAGTTAATGTAAAATAAGTGATAGTATATTTAAAAATAATATAAGATTTTTTATAAAATAATTTTTAAAACGTTCAAAATTTTTAAAAAAGTTATGTACAAAACCGTTACTTATTAACTAAAATTACTTGAATACATCCGAATTTTTTAAATTTTTCACATTTTTTTCTTATTCTTAAAAATATTTTCCTAAACATGGAATTAATTGTACTACCTGTTCCTGAATTTAAATCCCTCTGTGTGCATAAAAAAGAAATGTAACTAGCGCCGTCACAAAAATGCATCTCTTATTAAAAGAATGTTTTAAAAAAGCTTTAAATGATACAAATTAAATGTTTCTGAGCATACAATCATTATGGCCTCGATAATCTTTAGTAATGTTGCCCTCTTGAATCCTTAATCATGCGTAGTGGGAAATTTGGTTGAAAGTGACTTTCATTAACAATTATGATAGTTAATACAATGATGTTTAATTGTTTGAATTCAACTTACTGCTAATTAATTTAGAATGATGACATAGAAAATAACACCAATTAATTTCACATCATGTTATTTTGCTGTCCAATTTCGGGTAAAATGCAATTGAAAAATGAGTTTAGCAGACAGATCATGGGTTGTGTTGCTGGTACTTCTTGTGTTTAATTAATAGTATTTTTTTTTTATGTTTTTGGTCTCTAAAAATATAAAAAACATTAATTTCATTTTTAAAAAAAAATCATCATTTTCTAACCTTTTTTTATTCCATTGTTGGTTCTTTTAATTTGTATAGTTTAAATATTAGTATTGTTATTAATATTAACTTTTTTGTTAATAGTGAAAATTGAACCACAATTTTTTTAACTATTTATATTTTTTAACTAATTAAACCACCTTATATATCTTCGATTGAACACTTACTTGTATATCTTATGCTTTTGTATTTTTTATTATTGGTTATATATAAGTTAGTGACAGTTTTAAAACGACTTTTCTGATCCGTTACAAAAAACTTGTTCTTAAAAAAACGTGGTGGTAATTTTGTAATTACTATAAGTGTTTTAAGATCGGTTACCTTAGGAACAGATCACAAAAGTATTTTTCTGATCTGTTAAAATTTTAACAGATCAGAAATGTATTTTTCTGATCTGTTAAAATTTTAACAGATCAGAAAAGTATCTTTTCAAACATGTTAAAATTTTAACGGATCTAGAAAGACTTGTGAACATCTTAACAGATCCAATTGAGACACTTATTGTTCATTATAAGTTAAAATGTTCACTTGTATTTCCCAGTCTCTTTTGCTCCCTGTATTTCTGATTCTCTCTCCTCATCGTTTTCCATTTGCTCTTGTTCGCTCTGCTACTACTCAGGTCCCCACTCGCCGTATTGTTGTGCTCACGTTTCGCACCGTTGCAATCTTGCAACGTCACACTCGCATCTTGCACTGCCATGGTTACGTCTCGCATCGCCGTGCTCACTTCGAACACCATCACGCTCGCATCTCGCACCGTCGCGGTCGCATTTCGCGCGGTCGCATTTCGTGCCATCGCGCTTGCGTCTCGCACCACGCTTGTATTTCACACCGTCGTGCTCGCGTCTTTGCACCGTCGTGCTTGCATTTCAGCAAAAACATATGGTAATGGCTGAGGGTTCGTGCTTGTGTCTCAGCCGCCACTTGTCTGCGATGGTTCTTAAAAGTGTCACTTTTTAAATTAGGTATAAACATAGTCGTTCTTAAAAATGTCATTTTTAAGATCGAGTCTAAGGATAGTCGTTCTTAAAAGTGTCATTTTTAAGAACGGTTGCACCAAATCTTAAAAGTTATGACTTTTAACATCTCCTAAAAAGATAACAGTTGTACAATCGATGATAAACATGAATTTTAACCGTTCTTAAAACTAATTTTTGTAATAGTGCAGTCTAAATGAAAAGATTAAAAATCATGAATAATATTGATTTGATTTGTGTTAACAATTAAAAACTTTTATATATATATAAAACTGTAATAGTGTTTTTCAATTGTTCACACATTGTTAATTATGAATAATATTGATTTAAATTTTATTTATATTCATTGTAGTAGAATTTTTGTTAATATTACACAAAATAGTATCTTTTTTCTCTATAATATTATACATTGAATTAATCTTAATATTTTTTATAATAAATATTACGATATAATTCATAAGAGATAATTCTATTCAATATAATTATAGGCGAAAAACTATGACAAGAAAACATTTTTTATAATTTTTAAGCACATCTATAAGTAACAGACTCATAGCATTTGCTTTTACTTTGAAATTTTATAAAAATGATTTTTACCTAGAAAATATATGAAAACAAGTTTAATAAATATTTTGTTAATAGTATTTATATTCTGCTGTTGAAATTTTTATTTTGAAAATTAATATATACATAAATTTATTAATATATATATATATATATAAAGTAAATTATACTAACATTTTATGAATTTTTTTTTTCAACATTTTTAAAATTTTACACAAATCTCCTTTTTATTTTAAAAACATTATACTAACACTCATCCTTACATACATACATATCTACTCTTAAATTTTAAAAACATTATACTTATACATTATATCTTCTTATAAGAGATAAAAATTACGATATAAATAATGAAAAATAAATATATTTTAAAAATCTTAAAATATTAATATATTCATATTTATTATATTTAAGATTATCTTCCCACTATACACAGGGATGACAACCAGTGAGATGACTGCGAGCAAGTTTGACCCTCCACATCCCTATCCTGGAAAGTGTGGAACGACTCTGAGTTTGGGTACAAAAGAAGTGAATATGAAATTTTAATTCTCATTACTATCTATGTCAAGTATTTTTGGATTTAATTATATTCGTTATATTACTATTTAAATTTATTATTTACTACTAAATAAATTGCATATTAAGTTATTAATTATATTTTAATTTAAAAAATTAAAGTTTGAGAATTAAAATTTTTATTTTTTAAGCCATAAATATTATTGATAAAAGATAGTTAAACAAAAGCAAAAAAAGTGTATGCCTAACAGATTACCTATAAAACACTTAGTATCAAATTCATAACTCATTCAACAATTAATTAAATATAATTTTAAACTTATTATATAATTATTGTAATCACAATGAGATAGGTATCAGTTCAAGTATGGAGTAGATAATTACATACTCATACTTATACTCGTACCTCGGTTCATTGTATAGCGATACTCAATAAAGCAAGTAATATCCATCAAACTCAGGGTGGTACTCGCGAGTAAGGATATTTTTATCATCCCTAATTATACATCCCGTCAAAATACATACCCAATAATGTCATAAATTTATTTTATTATGACAAAAATCACATATATATCATGAGTTAACACTTGTACATTGTCAGTGTAAAAGAGTTTTACACTGACTGTTAATTATAATTTTTCATTTATATGACTTTTAAAGTATTAATTGATAAAATAACAAACTTAATAAAAGTTTATGATTAAATATCAATGTAAAACTTTTTACTATGATAATATATGTGTTTTTCTCATATATTATTCGCAAGAGACGATCTTGTCCACTTCCATTTTGAATAACAAAACTCTTTCATATGAATTTTACACAAATTCATATCATAAATTCATCAACATTTATTTTTAATTTGAAACCTTATAAATAAATTTTAAGTTATAAATCATATAAAATAATTTCATAAATAAATATTTTGTATGATAATATTTATATTATGTCTTTGAAAATTGTAAACTTAAAATTATCATAATACTATATTAAATGATAAATATTTTCTTAAATGTATTTTTATTATAAATAATTAAGATAGTGTGAATTATTTTTAACCTACTTGGCCTATACCTGAACATGAATCCTTCCTTATGTACATTAAAAAGAAAAGAATCACATGAGATTCAACATAATTTCATGCACATGCAACTTTTTCTTTCTTATTAGTCTCTTTACGAAACTTAGTTCACAAATTTTAATATATATTACTCCTTTTAAGTAAATATCTTAGGCAATTTGATATTTTACTTATTGTAATACACAAGTTTTTATAATAATATATATGTGCCGCACACACATCCTTTTCAAAGAAGTAATTATTTTTATGAAAGAATATTATAAAAACCACCATTGATTTGCACAAGTGGTAGAAACTTGTGTCCTTTAACGAAGTGTTCTAAGTTTTGGTTATGTTATTTTAGGTATGAATGAAGTAAACTTTGTTGGGAGGGAAACACCGCATTGTGATACTACCAACATACTCCAAATTAGTCATTAAAAAATTTATGAACTATTTTAATACATACAAAGTTTCACTTAGGAGTCAAAATCATTTGTCATTTGTAAAAACACTTATATCTTACCTCCCGAAGTGCCAACATTAATATTACCACATTCAAAATATTGTCAACTTTGTAACTTGTTGACTTGTTACTGTCCTCAATAGAAATTAAAAAAATTGGTAGACTAGACAGATTTTATACCCTAATTAATATAACTATTTGACATTAAAGAAAGAAAAGAGTGCATCATTTTCACGAGCTTAACGAAGGATATCGATGATAGTACATAAAACCAATAAGGTTAAGGACCTTGTCGCTGAAGAAGAACAAGGAGTGGAAGTGTCATTGACCTTAGCTAGCTAGCTTTGCGTTTTGGACGTTTGTTAATTTGGCAATGTTATTTTGGATGCGTTGCTCCAAAAATGTTGAAGAATATTCAATTTGCTCGTGAAACTAACGTAACGGATGAAGACACGTGTTCCACATTTTTATCGTATTTTATTCTACTACAAACCTTATTATTGGTTAAAATTATTACTTAAAAATTATAAAATTAAAAGATACTCGTTGTATATTAAAAACATAATGTCAAAAAGGTGTTACTGGTATTTTGAAGACAGCGTTACGTTGATGTGGCCTTTCAATTAGACACTTACAAGTCAAGATTTATCTGCAACTTCACTTTTGATTCAATTTTTCTCTCAATTATTGACTTTCGTTGGTTGTGTTTTCAGAAAGAATTTTATAAATATAAAAATTTAAAATATATTAAATTTAAAATCATATTGAGAGAACTTTCAAGGTTCAGATCTCCCTTAGACCAAACTGAGCCTGCCTGAATATACCTAAGGTCAAGTTCACTTAAAGGCAGAGTCGACATGCTGGTTAGGATGAAGCCCTATTGTGTGAAATGACCCAACTATCCCCAATAGGTAAAAGGTAAAACACTAAATATTCCATCTTGTACAAGGCCCAAACCCATGAAGTAACACACTATAAATATCAGGTTTTTTATACAAGTTTGACTACTACATTCTATATTACTTTCATGCTGATATGTTGTACTTTTCCAGCTCGATAGTTAATTTTATCTCTGACTTGAGCGTCAGAGTGCTTTTACAAGTACCCATCGGTATCAGCTAGTAGAACTCACTGGATTGGAGGATCGAAATAGAGGAAGATAGAGTCAGGTATGTGTGTGCAAAAATAGTTTGCGCCCACCGTGGGCAAAGTAAAATATACCCCTTGGCCTCAAAGAGAAGACTAAGCGGACATTGCAATGGTGACCACGAAGAGTAATGCTAAAGATATGTGCTACCCTTGCAGGAGAACCTAATCCACCATGACTAAGGAAACAAAGGAGGCATGTTCTGGCCAATGGCCAAACTCAAACAGGAGGAGAATGAAAGGCTTCATGAAGTAGTCCACAGTTTGAAGTGAGGGAAGAAGATGAAAAGTCGCAACATCAAGGGTCGACGCGACCCTCACGTTCGACCAGATGATCGATGCCTCCTAAGGCCATCCCGTCGAACCATACTACCAAGGGTCACAACAAAGGCGAAATCATGTGCTGCCAGAACCTTTAGGGATACAAAGATGTCTCATCCTTTCGTTCCAAGAATTATGGAAACCCCATACTGAGTAAATGGAAGCAACCCTCCCTCGAATACAGCAGGGAAACTTACTCGGAGAGGCATGTCAATGCTTTTGTTGCGCAAGCCAGCCTTACTAGGGATGGAAAAAATATTCGTGTCTACGGATATTCGTAGATAAAACCCGCAAAAATATCAGCACGGATAGTATAAATGGTACTCGTTACCTGCAGGTACGAGTTTTTTTCTACCCGCTCCTTAGCCGGCGCGGGTACGAGTATCATAGTACTCGTACCCGTGGGTACCTGCTAAACTAAAATCATCTATATATATATATATATGTATATATATATATATATGTATATATATATATATATATAAGTTAAAAAGATAATATTTTTCGAAAATAAATCAATTTAAAATATTAATTATTAAAATTCATTGATATCAATCTTATTTTTTTATAAAAACTTCATAGTTAATAAAATTATTTATTATAAAAATGTCGATAATATAAAATAAAGATTTTATTTGTATTAAATATTTTCTTATAATATATTATATTAATATACTTTTAGATCTAATTAATCTTGTAGAAACTAGTATAATTTTATTTCTAGATTTTCCAAAAAATAAATGATTTATTTTATAAAACTTCTTATAAAAATATTTAATTTTAATTTTTTTAAATATCCATGGGTACCAGTGGATATTAAAAAAACCCACGGGTATTTTCATAGCAGGTACCCGATGGGTTTTTAGCAAGTAACAGGTGGTGGATTTTTGTAACAGGTCGGGTGGCGTGTAACCACTACCCTGCCCACCCGATCCGTTGCCATTCCTAGGCTTTACACCACCTATGACATTGTGTTGTGTAAGGTCTTCCCCATTTGCTTAGTTGACTTAGGGATGACAAAAAAAAATTGTGTCCGCTAGTACCCTCAAATTCAATCCGTGAAAATACCTATATGAGTAATTTAAATGGATACCCACAACTCGTGGGTAAGGTGTTTTTTCTACTCGCTCCTTAATAGACACGAGTGCAAGTATCATAATATTGTACCCATGGGTATCCGCTACCTGCTAAATTAAAATACTACACATATTTAATTTAAAAAGATAATATTTTTGTCAATTAAATTAACTTAAAATATTAGTTGTCAAATTTTATTGTTATCAATGTTATTTTTTAATAAAAAATGAATAATTCATAGAATTATTATTTACAAAAATATTGATGATGTAAAATGAATATTCTATTTGTATTAAATACTTTTTTTATAAAAAATGAATAATTCATAGAATTGTTATTTACAAAAATATTGACGATGTAAAATGAATATTCTATTTGTATTAAATATTTTCTTTATATATTATATTAATCTATTTTTATATCTAATTAATCTTATAGAAACTTACTAGTATAATTTTATTTTTAGATTTTTTAACAAATAAATTATTTGTTTGATTAAACTTTAGGTACAAAAATAATATCTTTTTAAAAAATATTTTTGAAAAAATCTTCAGGTACTCGTCGGTATTGAAAAAACCCATGGATATTTTTATAATCGGTACCCAACAAATTTTATGTGGGTAGCAGTACGGGTATTTTGTGGTGAGGCAGGTAGCGAGTAGGCACTATCCATACCCGACCCGTTGCGACTCCTAAGCCGACCAGGCCTTGGATTGGTGGTCCACTTCCCAGCCGGATCTGTCTCTTCTTTTGTTGAGTTGTCAGCCCAGTTTGTTAACAAGTTTGGTCCCCGACACCCTCAAGGGCTAACCTTGTTGGCGCTTATTGGTTATCGCCAAGGAAAAGCTTAATCACTGCATGACTTTATGGATGGCTATGAGAATACCATAGCACAAATCAAAGATCTTGCCCTGGACGTGGCTATACTTATGTTCATAGCAGCCCTCCAACTGGGAAAGTTATCAGACAGTTTGTGTTTGAACCATGTGTCAATAATAGAAGAGTTGAGGGCTCGGGTAACTGTGTATATAGAGATTGAAGACATAGAGAAATCTTGGGCTAGGGCACATGCAGTGGGGATGGGAAAAAAGATCAATGATAGTAATCAGCAGGAAGGACAAGTCAGAGCCCTTAAGGAAAAATCTTTCAGATCGAAGTACCGCCACTACACTCCCCTTAATGCTAGCATGGCCTAGGTGTTGGAGCACGCATTGTCTATTAAGCTTATTCCTTACCCCAAAAAGGCTCACACCCTTCTCGACGTGGATAAAGCAAAAGAGTGTTAGTATCACAGAAACCAAGGCCACTCGACCAAAGAATGTGTGGCGTTATGATATAAAATTGAAGACTTAATCAAGACGGGACAGTTGAAGAATTACATCCGAGAGGACCCGAAACCCTCGTAAGTGTGGAAGGACAGGAGAAGCCTGGACCATAGGAGCAACAAGAGGAGCCCAAACCGACATGCACCAGGGAGAGATTATAGCAAGAATCATAAGAGGAATGACAAGAGGATGGGTCGAAGTTGCTATAGGGAAAGATTGGTTGAAACGACCAAAAATGAAGGAAGGAAGAGGGTGATAAACACCATTTCCGTAGGTTTTGAGGGCGGAGAGAGTACGTCATCCGCTCGGAAAAAGCATCTTTGTCATAGAGGTCCTCAAATGTCGAACATTACTTTTATCAATATGAAAAATGTTGGTTGATCAGGGAAGCTCTGTTAAAATTTTGTATTGGAAAACCTTTAGGTAGTTGGAGATCCTGGAAGAGGAGTTGATGTCCTATAACGAACCTTTGATAGGATTTACTGGAAAAAGGGTAAACACCAAAGGTTGTATTTATCTGTTCACTAAGCTTGGCTTAGAGGGAGAATGAGAGAGGGTGATCAAGGTTTAGTATATCGTCGTCCACACCAATACTTCTTATAATTTACTATTGGGCCAACCCTGCCTGAATATGTTGGGGGTCATTGTGTCGACACCCCATTTGGCGATGAAATGCTCGTCAACTAAAGGAAAAATCTTCATGGTACATGCAGACCAGCGCACAACCCGAGAATGTTATATGGCCAGCCTTAAAATGACCCATGTAGTGGAAGAACGAGCACCTCATATCAACTTGGTAGTCATAAAAAGGGTGCAAATGGAGGAGATGATAGATCTAGATCCCAGGCTGAACACTAATTATTACGCCGAACCAATAGTTCCTACCGAACCTTTCCAAATTGGTTCACAACTTGGACAAGTCACCAACATAGGCTCTAACCTGTCGGAGGCCGTAAGAAAAACTATAATGAAGAAGGTGCAATGAAACACGAACCTTTTTTCGTAGACCGCAACAAATATGCCAGGGATTGACCCCAAGTTTCATTGTCACAAATTGGTCGTTAGCCCACATGCTAAACCAGTGGCATAAAGGAAGAGACAAATGAGAGGAGATAAGAGCAAGGAAGTACAAGAAGAGAACACAAAGTTGCTTAACACCGATTTTATCCAAGAAATAAATACTCTACCTAGCTGGCCAATGTGGTAATGGTCAGGAAAGCAAACGACAAGTGGAAGATGTGCACGAATAACTAGGAGCATCAGCATCGGGTACCTAGGATTTTGGCACCTCATTAAAGAGAAGAAACTTTCCATTAAAGAAGTCTCTCTTCTCGTCAAACTGGAAGCCTTTGGGGATATGATAGAACTCCTCAGCATGTCGAACCGCCTGAAGGAACCCAGCATGATGCTCCATGATTATGACCTTCTTGCCTTTGTCTACCCATGCTTGGAACTTGGTCTTGGATTTCTCTTTATCCTGCACGACCTTGTCACGCTCTTGGGTTACTTTGGTCAGAGAATCATTGAGCTCCTTCACTCTAAGCTCTAATAGTGCCCGATCATCTTCAGCTTGACGAGCCCAACCCTCATTAACATCTCTTTGTTTTTTTAGGTCTACCACTCGTTGTTACAAGGAAGTATTTTTGGCATCTACCTTGGAAAATTCCTCAACAGTGGCCTTCAAAGTAGACTTGGTCTCTTCCAACTTGTGCCTCAAATCATTCGCATCAGATCGGGGAACCATCACCAAATGACGCACGATCACCTAGGCCCGAGCAATTAGCTCGTAGTAGTGCCTGCAAGTGGCAGTGTTAGATGTCTCATCCAGTACTTGACGAACGGGGATGGAGACGTTATCTTCAACCAACTTAATGGTCGGATCGTACAGTCCACAAAGAAATCCTTAGTACAAAAGGGAGGGGGGAAGGCCAGAACAGAAAAGGTGTCTGATTTGTGCTTTGACCTCTTCGATAACTCGCCTTTGTTGCTATGATGGTGCTTCTTAGACTCGGTTTTGGACTTTTGCTTCTCAGGTTTTGGAGGAGGAGCTGGTGGGGGAATGATGTCTACTGAGGGCTCTTAAGGCAAAGGGCTGGGATCCACTCGGATAGGCTCCAACCACCTGATTTGATCCTTGGGAGAAAGTGAGCTTTGGTTTTGGAACGAAAATCCAAGAGAATAGGATCATTATCACTCGACATCATGATTTTCCCTGTAAGTCATTAACAATGTTAGGACCTATACATAAAACATATACAAAAAATAAAAAATGACTCCACTTAGGTAAATAACATTAGTTACCTTCCAAATCCCAAATCGGGTTGAGAAAGCACCATAAGCGAAGAACTTGGGAGGTAGGAAAACACTTTGGCAACGACATAGAAAAGGTTGCATCTATCTTCTCTCACTCAGTTAACATGTCGAAAGGTAACACAAACAAATGACAAGGGTTCGACTACCAACTAAAGGGGAATAAATGCTTCCCCTCCCAATCGTAGAAATAGTTCGCTGCTCGGCCCGATTTCAAAACAATCTTCATGAATTTGGATGTAAACTCCTTGTAGGAGGTAGTGAATACTCGAACAATGGATGTCTGAACACATGACTAACAAACGACCACTTAACCGGAGATGTCTAGTAGAAATAGAAGAAAAGACTTGGAGTGGCCTCCACATAGGAGAACTGACAAAGGGCCCTAAAAGCCTGTAAGAAGGCCTACACATTGGGGTGGATTTAGGTGGGCACACAATTCATTATGCGCAGCACACCCATGGTAAAATGGTCAAAAGAAATCTCTATATCTAAATCCTTAAAGAGACAAGTATACATATAAAAATAGTCCCGGTTATTCGGGAGAGAGGAGTTCCTAAAAACAAAATCAGACTCTAAAGTCATGCCGCTTCGGCATGCCTTCATCATGAAATGAGATGCTAGTCAATGAGGGGTCAGAAAGAAAAGGTGCTGTAAAAAGATGCACAGTCATCCTGGGTCATTATTCGGGAATGGTATTTTGCTACCTCGAAGCTCACCCATTCAAACCCAACAATGAAGCAACAAGGATAAGGTCAGGGCCTTTCAATAGAAGAATGTTCTTCCTGAGACAAGGGTTCCTTAGCAGAAAAGGAGGAGTCCTCCACCGCCTGATCTGGAGAACCAGCCTACCCTCAAGTGAAAGGACCAACAACCAAGAGAAGAGATACCTTCCTCGCGAAACTGGACTCAAAAGCCATAAAACGAAAAGGGAAAGAGAAGGGAGACTCGGAATACCTGAATAAGAGAAGGAAGGAAGACTTGAAACTTTTGAGTGAAAGGGAAGTGAAGTAGTATGGAAGGGGTGCCCCACTCTATTTATAGGAAGGAGGCCCATGAAAGCCCAAAGGACAGAACGATGTGAACCGTTAGATCATCCAAAAATCAACGGCCTAAGATCATCAAATCTCACCAAAGCACCTAACATGTTTCACCTAACTTGACAAGCATAATGTTCAATAGTGAAAAGGCGAAAAAAACACTATTGAAAGGGCAGGAAACATGACCTAGGGGACTTGTGGAGTCAGAGTCCACACCCTTTAACACCTTTATTGCTTCGCTCCTTAGTGTAGATGGGGTTGTGTACTAAGGCAGAGGTCCTTAAGCTAGGTTCACCCAAAGGCAGGGGTCGACATGCAGGTTGGGATGGAGCCTTATTATGTGAAATGACCCAAATGCCCTCGATAGGTAAAATTTAAAACCCTAAAAATTCCATCTTGTATCGGGCCCGAGCCCAAGAAAAAACACACTATAAATAGTACGTTTCTGATACAGGTTTGACTATTACATTATTATATTATTTTTTTGCTGAAACGCTATACATTTTCAGTTCGATAGTCAATCCTATTTCTGACTTAAGCATCAGAGTGCTTTGCAGGTACCTACCAGTATCGACTAGGAGAATCAACTGGGTTGGAGGTTCGGAATAAAGGAAGATAGAGTCGAGTACGTGTGTGCAAGAATAAAAATGTTTTTAATTTAAATAATTTTATTTTTTACTTTGTTTGAATCAAATGATTTAAATTTATTGAATTTTAATTTTTATGTTTGATAGAGTATTTCAATTTTCATTAAAAATAAAAATTTATTTTAATATAAAATAATATTAATGAGATGAAATTTGCATATATATTCCACTAATTTTTCCCCGCATTTTACTGTTAAATGAGATGTAATTGTCTGAGGGCATGAATCTTTACAAATCAACCCGTCCCCCAAACATTTTTCACTTTTGAATTAAGTGTAAATTTATCTAGAGTGATTTTTTGTTTAAATTTTGTTTTTATATTAAAAAATAATATTATTTTAGTTTTTAAATTTAAATCATCACAGCAATTTTTAACTTTATTAGAATCCTTTTTCCTGGATGATAAAAATATATAAAATATATATCGATAATTAGAGATGATAGTACATGATTTAATGGTGGGAGGTGGTGACCTATAAAATAAAATGGCTCGAAGAATTAAATTGATAAAACCTGTTTTGTGAACATAAAAATATTAATATGAAAATTAATGGAGTGGTTTTTTTATAAGCAAGGTAATTATGTATTAAAACACCAAAGATATCATCAAATGTCTTACAAAGCAATACAACTTACATGAAAAATACAGAATCCAGCTACCAACACACAAAATAGAAGCATCCCATCAAAGAAAAACACAATAATTGAGTCTAAATCAACCTATTGCACTCTCAATATATACCAACCTGAAAACCAGCCAAAAAATTAATGGAGTGTATCTTCCCACTTTAGAGGAGCAGCCAAATTGATATATCAACATTAGTTTTTTTTTATTAAAATATTTTCAAATTAGCCTTATGTTTTTCGCTAAAATTGTTGCAGGTGTTCAACTATGTTCCAAAACATCCATTATAAAATGTATTTTTTTTTAAATTACATTCCAGAATAAAAAATAGATAAATTTAAATTACATCTCAGAATACCTATCACAGAATGTAAAAAAAAAAAAAAGAAACGTTCTGAAATGGCAATTTCATAATATATTTTAATAGTAACCCTAATAGAGTTGGCCAAACCTTCTCTAAATCCAATTTGAGAAAGCGAGCCTTGTATATATTCCATAAGAAACTGCATCACTAGATTTTGAATTTTATCTGTTGATGAGGGTTGTATGCACTAGTTCATGCGAGTTAAATTGCAACTCTTTAGAACCTTGTGATGGTTATTCGCTTCTTCTTGCCATGGGTATTTGAATTGCATGGATTCTAAACTAACACAATGACACTTTGATTCATTTAGATTAATTAATATACATGGTTAGTGTTAAGATTTTTACACTTATATTCAATGACAACCTTTTATTTACGGTAAATTTGTTGACTTTACTTATTACTACTTTAGAAGTCACATAAATGAAAAGTCATAATTGAATGTTAGTGTAAAAAATTTTTACACTAACAGTGTATACCAATTAAACTTACAATTTTCAACTAACAAGTTGTTCCCATTATCCCATGATGGGTAACGAGTTTCACTTCTTGTCGCATGATATGAAATTATGCTTCTTTCCATCACCTTTTGCTTCTTCTTGTCACATTAGTTCTAATTAGAAATCAACATCAGGTAATTCGATCCGTGTAATTATAATTTATAACTAATGAAATTCGGTACATGTAATTCATATTTTAAATGGATTTATTGTAATTAAGTTAATACTTATTTGGCAAAGTCTACGACGTCCATGGACCAATCTGTATAATTTTTTTTTTAATTTCAACTCACATAAATACATAAAAATACTTTTTCTTAAAAAAACAAATTTGTTTCATTTTAAATTATATAAAAACTTTAATATATATATATATATATAGATATATAAAGTCATTACATAATATGTTACAAGACAATAATTAAGGAAAATAAAATTACCTATTACTAATAGTTAAATGTTAAATGTTATCACAAACATAATCTCAAATTTCAATTCTCAAATATAAAATAAAATAAAATAATTCAAATTTAAAATCTACACAAACAAAATATAAATGCATTTAGATATGAGTTTAATTAGTATGTAGTGTCAGTTTAAAAGATTTTCAATATGCAATCACAATTCTTTATTTATAGTAAATTTTACTTCACCAATTACTATTTTAAAAGTCATACTAATTAAACTCTTTAAACATATATATATATTGTGTGTGTCAGATAGGGGATCCACTTATTTCAAAGACTTATTTTTTATTTTTTTAAAAATTTAATGATTAAAATTAATTTCTTATTACAACCATCAGATTTCAATGAAATAAATAGATAGATGAGGAGTAAGTTATTTAAACTTATTCTGGGAGTAAGTGGATCAACTCATAATTGGATTTCTTGTATTTTTTTAATAAGTATTCCAAAATTTAAACAATAAATATAAGTGTAATATATATATTTTTTTAAAAAGATGGAAGTATAGAGTTGAATAAAAGTAGCAACACCTTAAGATGAATTGCACTACATTGTTTTTAACACGAATAAAAGCCCCGTTATATGAACCCTTATTTTAAGATTGAGCTCCATTTCAAGCTCTTATAGTATCCTTTGGGTCCACTTTCATTATGTTCATGCAACAATACTTTGAATTTAATAGATGAATATAAATAAAATATCAAAAAAATTGTAAATTTAATAAAGTTGCTGCTAGGAAGCATAAATTACAATAAACCTAAAAAAATTGTCTTTAAGAGATAAAAATAATAAACGGTGGTCTTGTCTTGTGGCAGTTCCTTTTGCTACTCATGGAATACTAACTCAACTAACTTATTATTACATCTCAATATTGTTTTTCGAAAGAGAAAAAAAAAGTTTATATTGAAATTAAATCACAACCATAATATATTTATTAAATTTATTAATTTTATCTATTAATATTTTAAAATTATATAAATAAAAAATTATAATTTAAATATTAGTGTAAAATTGTTTTATGTTAATTGGTGTATAAGTGATAAATTTTTTTTAAAAAAAATTGAAAATCAAAAAAGAAATTCCTTGGTGGAACGTGAAAAACCAATAGTAACTCCTGCAACGTGATTGGCAATTTTTTGGTGCAAATTTTCTGATGGACAGGACATGAAAGAGTGGAACTTTTTATAATTTGTGTGGCTCAATGACACTTTGAAAAGTGTCCAGTCCTTTCACTTTCAAACACATATCATATCAAAGTTTACATCCAAAAGAATCCAAAAAGTGCCTTCAAGTTTGAGCCATATAAAGGAGTGTTTAATTATTTATAGGAAAGATGGAATGATAATCCTCTCCATCGATTTTCTCAATTTTTTCTACTTTTATATTTTAAAAAATTAATTAATTGATATTATGAAAAATGCTAGATCAAGGTTATTTAACCCACTTTTTCTAACACATTTTACATAATTGATTTTATAAAAAAATTATAAATTATATGAGTTTTATTTATCAATAAATGAATTTTTTTTAATTTTGTAACTTTAAAAAAATTCAGGAGAAATGTGTTAAATAATATGCTTATTAACATTTCTCTTGATAGGTTTATATTTTCATACTCAAGTTTAAAAAGTGAATTTATATTATTTTCATATTCACCTAAGTAACAATTTTGACATTTAATTTATTATATATATATATATATATATATATATATATATATATATATATATATATTCGTGATGTACAATATTTTTTATATGTAGAGATAATATATAAATATTATATGTATATAAATAAATATAATATAAAAAGTAAAGAAAAATAACTTATGCAGGTTAGTATAAAATAATTTTACAATTATATTTCATCATAATTCTTTTGGTAAATTTGTAATTATTAATTTTATTTATTAATATTTTAAAAGTTATATTAATTTTATAATTAAATATTAATATAAAACTCATTATAATATTAAAAAATATATAATATAAAAGGATGATATATAAAATTTTTTGCAGGTGGAGCGGGATAAGTATCATGATATTTATATTCATATAAATTTTTATTGATATAGACCTGTCTCATGTTCAATTTAAACTCCCGCATGAGGATAAATCTATGAATACCAATAGTTGATTTAGACCTGTCTTTATAATATATACTTGCTTTTTCAAAAAAAAGAGTACCAATAAAATTGGAATACATTTTGCTATTTATAAATAATGTAAAATGAAATTTATATAACATAATATTTATTTATTCAAAAGTTCAATAATAAAAGAAAATAAAGAGAATAAAAAACAATTCCAATGGCAATTCTGATTCGTCTGGAACAAGACAATGCATAGGGACACGGTCCCCTCCAGCTGTTTTCTTTACAGGCTTTGTGTTCTTTTGTCCCTTTCGTATTTCAACTTGTTCATGGATTAAATGAAATATAATTTTTTAAGAACTACAAATTATAAATTATTATATATGTGTTCTTAAAGCATCCTAACAAATTTTATAAGGGTTAAATGTAAAATTGATTCATATTAATATTTTTTTAAAGTTTTTTCCTTTGGAAGACTTTTTAGTCTAATATTTTTTATTTTTTAAAATATTTTAACTTGTGTAATCTATTAATTAGTATAAAAAAAAGACAATTATGATTAACTAACAGTGTAAAATTGTTTACACTGAGAATAGATAAGTGTTAAACTCATAAAAAAAGAGTTTAATTGGTATACACTGTCAGTGTAAGAGATTTTTACACTAACATTTAATAATGACTTTTCATTTACGTGACTTTTAAAGTAACAATAAGTAAAGTCAACAAATATGCCTTGAATGAAGGGTTGTGATTAAATGTCAGTGTAAAAATCTTTACAGTCATAGTGTATACCAATTAAACTCTAAAAAAATAAAGTGATTAATGATACATGACTGCATGAGAACTAAAAACTATCAGAAATTGTATGGAAAGTACTGTTAAATAATTATTTACAATTAAAAATCATTAAAATTGGTTAAACTTAAAAAATATTTAATTCTGAATAATATTTATCAATAAAAAGTTTAGCAATTTTTAACCGTGAAAAAGCATACACGGTAAGCCACGTAAGTTTTTTTTAATGCAAATATTAGGGATAAAAAAACTTACAATGACAAAAAAACACTAACTTATAGAACCAATTTTATATTCAAGTCTTTTGTGCAAAAAGTTCATGTACTATAAAAAAGTTTTATATAATTCATAACTAGTATTAATTTGATCAGTTTTTGTTATAAATTGTAAATCGTATAAACGGCAGGTTGTATTTGAAAGACTGTGTAAAATATTTTTTTATTACCATTAAACTTTTAAACAAAAAACTTTTTGCATTCGTTTGCCCCAAAATAAAAAGAAATCTCTTAAGCTTAAATGACCACATGTTTCATTCCTTAAACTTTTTTATTGGATTACTTAATTCACCAACAATAATTTGAGTAAACACAAAAAGTTGACAACCAAAGTTGGGTGCTGCAATTAGCGTGGTTGGTTATTCAGTACGTAATAAATGGAATGGTGACATTATAGAATATGCTAATTTAGCAGTGTACAAAAAACATTATGACCAAATTCATTTCATTTTTTTCCCATCAAGTCAACTGGGTCCAATAATTTTGGTGCCAAAGTTGAGTTGGAGGCCAATCCCCTTCCTGATTTCTCACAAATACCAAAGTATTACGAAAACTCATATCTTTCATGTTGGAATCAATGAATTCAGCGTAAAATTCCCTAATCATGTTCACATTCCACACCCCTTAACTAAATAAATAAGAGAAAAATACTTGGACACCCATCATCTAAATAGTTTTAGATTATCATTAAAAAATAACCCACAATGCAGGTATATTTGAAGACTTTATCAATAATAGTAATGGTGGTAGATAGACTAGTCAAATTAATTTAAGGCTCAGCGCATGAAACTTGTATTTTTTTAAGGCAAATTATATATATATATATATATATATATTAAAAGAAGAGATTAGTTAAATAAAATATTTCTAAAACCTCAAACAACGAAACAGAGATACCATCATGCAGAGTATCCCAATCAAACCATTTACTAGAACTACAAATACAACAAACACAAACGAGAAATATTGCATCAATCAGAGAAAACACAACTCCTCTTCAAACGGAACCTATAGGACAAGTATTTTCAAGAGATTAACTGAATAAAATAAAAAATATTCAGAGACTTCACTATCATATTATTGAAGACAATAAAGTTTCTAAATATCCAAATATTCCAACAAACTTAACCTATAAAATTTGCAAGTTTTATAATCAGACTCAATTTTTTTTATAATTATGGTTGTTTAAAAACTCACAGGAACATGAGAGATTAACATATCATATTCCTGTAACCATTCTAATCAATAATAGTGTATATTTAATTTAACATTAAAAAATCCTTAAATTATTATCGAATAAAAAGTTACAGATTCATAATACTTCTAATAGAATGGACAACAGAATATGTGTCCATTTAACCTAAAGTTAAACCAAATAAACCAAATGTTAATACATGCAAAAGATATGGTAAGTTGAATCACAATGGAAAACTATTTTAACCATAAATGCATAAATTTTAAATTTAATGAATAAAACATGTTTCTGACCTACAAGGTGGTGATGGCAAAGTGCAGTAATAATTTCCACCAAATGTTAAAAAACAAAGGGATACAATGTTCTTTTTTTTGTCTGGTTCAGTTATTTTTATGCAGCTGCCAAATGGTGCGTTCAGAAGCATCTACTTGTAACAAAGCCACTAAAACTAGTTTTGTTGTGCTGTGTTGCATTAGTACATTTGTACTACTATACCCTAGCACGGTGCATTATTTGGTACAGTTGTACAGTGATACTATCCCTATACCCTAGCACTAAACTTAACCCTAAAATGCCTTTTTTTATTTTTTTTCTTTTGGGTAGGTTCCCAGAGAGTTTCCCTTTTTTTCCTAATGTGGGAATTTAAGGTTCTATATATGATCCTTCTTTTTGAACTGAAACTTCTTGCTTCCCCTCATAGCTCAAAGAGAAAGGAAAAAGAGGCATATGCACCTCTATGAATAATCTTCTGCTTTTAAAAGTGAAGTGTGGATATGAAATTCCATGCAGCTTGCTTCCCGCGTTTACTTTACAACCCAACTTCATATTCCCCCATAACTCCTTATAATCGACTTGTGTGCTTTGTGAGTGGAGAAAAGCTACATGTAACACATCATGATTGAAACATGCTTCATTGAATTCATTTGTCTCATATAATTAAGATAATTGTGGTCACAATCAGCACTTTACTTGTTAGTAGTAATTGTGAATGACTATTTTGTCACACTAAATTGTGATTTTGATTTGAAAGTTGTAAATGTTAGTATGCAGATATATTTTTTATAAAAGAATTCAGGTAAATTTTTTTTTAATGACTATGTTGACATGTTAGTTTTTAGAATGTCGTTGAAAACATTTTAAGAACAATTTGAAAGACTAATTATATATTAAGATTTCAACACTTATATAATTTAGGTAACTAATTATGTTATGTAATTATGATATGAGTGAAAAGTTCTTGATATTACGATTGCAATTATAATTGTGACATGTAATTTAGCATTAGAAAGATCGTTGAAATTTGTTATCAGATTGAAACCTATATAAAAACAATAAAAATTCAAACTAAACTTGAACAAAGATAATATAAAGCTCAGACTTTTATTTAAATTTCTATCGTCAATAAAAGTTGAATAGAGAACAATAAATTCGATGGGTTGGCATTTTTTGTTTTTACAATTTTCCTATTATTCCAATATGCCCATTACCAGCTAAACACGTTTGAAAAGGTTTAATGGGAAATCATTTGAACAGAAGATTCAATGGCTGGAACTTCAAAGTTTGACCCAATAGAGAGTCAGAAAAATAGAATTTTTTACTTTTGAATTTTTTAAAAATATTTTTTCATTGCCGTAACTAACATTTATTTCTTTACTTTTATGCTTTGTAGTTTGAGAAAAGGACAAAAAATAATAGGTTGTCACTTTCTAAACTAATGCTTAGTAAACCCATTTTGCAAATGTGGATGAATAGGGCTCACCACGTTGAAAGGGAATTTGAATAATCTCATCGAAATGGAGTGTAGAATCTATCTTTTTCTTATTTGATTTTACAGCTATAATAAAAATTTAATATTTGTTTGCTCTTATTATATTTACAAGAAATATTTGACTAGCTAATTAGCTACATTACAAAATTAAAACTATCCTTTCTTTTATTTTATTGTAACCTTCATAAGAGGTTAACGGGTCTCATATTATTTTAAAAAATAAGCCTTCAAAATTATCTCATTATTCCTTACAACAAATAATATATATATATATATATATATATATATATATTCTTAAATCAATTAAATCTCATGAGGATCTTTGGATGTAAAATTTAAGTAGAAACCAGATGATCCATTAGGAATATGAAAAAGACTTGATACATGCTCTTACGTATAGATAGTAACATACTTGGCATTGCGGCTTTAATGATTGTGAGGCCTATTCATTAAAAAAAAACCCACCTAGACTTTATATATATTTTATGAAAATAAAACATTTTTTATAATTTTTAAATACAAAATAATACAAGCTATAAATTCTTTATATTTTATCAAGGTAGCTCAAGTCATACATTATCTTTTGAATCAACTCTTAATCTAATTATTTAAACAATAGTCGATCGAGTCTGATAAATCCTTAGAGTTAATTTGTTTTTTTTCCTAAACCTTTAGCTTTATCAAGTGAAAAGAAAAAAAAATAAAGTAAAAAATTAAAAAATTAAGTATAAAATTTAAAATAATTGATTTTATTTTTTACAAATCAGATTATTTTAATTAAAAATTTTTATCTTTTTTTTATTTGTCTTTCATCTTTTTTTTATTTTGTCTTTCATCTATACTAAACAATCTTACTTTCCACTACCTTTCATATGTTTTTATCCCTTCCATTCTTCACCTATCATTCCTTTTCATTCATTTTTATCAAACATTGTTAAGGTTTGGTTTAGTTAGAGATGTGGTTGCATGCCCAGTGTAAAAAAATATTATATTATATTAAATCACATATTTTGATTTTTAAAATATTAATTGAAAAATCAACAAATTTATTATTAAATTTCAGTGTAAAAAATGTCATAATGACAATGTATATTAATTAAACATTTATAAATAACATACAACAATTTATCAAGATCAAGTAATTAAATTATTTAGTATTAATTATTTCCACCATAAATTCAAATTTTATTTCAAAAGTATCATGTGATTGTTATACTTAATACTAGTTTTTTTATTATATTATTGTTATATTTAATACTAATTTTTTATTATTATATTATTGTTAAGGAAACTTTGCTCTGAAGATGGTTGTATTTAATACATGCATGGTTAGGTTAGACTTTCATCTCCTTACTAGTTATGTCACCCCTCTCGTGGTTGCGCTTGTTTAGTTAATAATATTTCTATTATTGTGTTGAAAAAGAGAATACATGTTAAATTGAAATACATAATTTTTTAAACTGTATAAAATTATAAAAATGATACTCCAATACTAAAGTCCAAACAAAATTGATTCTGATAAAGATTTTTCTATAAGTGAACACCAACATTTTTAATACAAGTTTTCTTGCATGAGTTTCTTAATTTGTCTTTTGTGAACTTTAAAGTACCTTGCGTAGCCCGTAATGCACGTAATGTCCTTTTTAAGAAATTTATACACAAATTTTACTAAGAAAATTTAAAAAACTCATACTTATTTATATATATATATATATATATATATATATATATATGGAAAGGGTATGCTGATTCTAATAAAAGACTTATTTTTTATCTCATAATACATTTTATTAAAATTTAATAATTAAAATTATATATTTATTAATTATTACAATCCTTAAATTTTAAGAAATAAATAATAAAAGTGGAGAATAATTAAGTACCTCATACTAAGTCTTGAAATATGAGGATAACTTTATAAGTTTCTTGTAATTATATATCATATATACTATATATTAAAATGCACCATCTGTCAAATTATATTTTTTTAAAAGAAAAGTCAATTAGTATATAAAATTTTACAATATTTTAATATAACGTATAATCATACTAAAATATAAGAAAAAAATTAAATCACAAAAATTAAGAAAGAAGTTAATATAATTTTGTTACTCTTGATTGAAAGTAAAATTATTTATAAAATATTATTTTTTCGTTAATAACATTAAATAGGATAAAAATAGTTAAAATTTTGTTAATATTTTAGTCTAAAAAGAATGCTATTTTTCTTCTTCTTATAGTTAATGTAGTTTGGAGAGAGTATATTATATTAGAGTTAGCAAGTGTCACAGACCTTTTTGATTTTATAGTACCACATCCATCCCTAATATAAGATATTTTTTATCAAATTATGCCTATAAAAAAATGTATAAATTTAAGTGTTAAGTTTCAATTTTTTTTTTCAAATTTTGCTCACAGTACTAGAGAGATAAAACATTCATCAATTAGATAGAAAATACTTTTCATAGTAAAAATAATAATAGTATTTTAGTTAAAAAATAATGAATTTAAAATACTTAAAAGTGACAAACAAAATCTTAAAATCACATCTCATAATTGGGGAGAAATTTAGTGTTAGTATATAAAAAAAATTCCCACTACTTAAAATCTGTTTATATATATATATATATATATATATATATATATATATATATATATATATATATTATTTACTATTTAAAAATAAATTACTTTTAAGTATAATTTTTCAAAAATAATATGACTACTGTAAAATATACAAATTAAGATAACGTTTGCTTTGAGAAAATGTTTTCTGTTTTCATTTTCTGAAAATTATTTTCATTTTCAAGTTTGCAACCTTAAAAAAATATGTCTGTTTTCGCTTGATATTTTAAAAAATAATATTTTTAAATTTAATTAATTTTAGTATAATATTATAAATTATTTATATATAGTTTAAAATACACTTATATTTTTTTATAATTACAATATTGTTATTAAGTGTTTACATATTGTTAATTTTTTAAAACACTAAAAACAATTTTTTTCTGTTTTCAGTTTCTTTTAAATTTTTTCTAAATTGTAACCAAATATATTTTCATTACTTTTTTTTTGTTTTCTTTAAAAACGAAAACAGAAAACGTCCAAAATAAATGACACCTAAATATTTTAAGTTATGATGCTTATACTCTTTATCATTGCTAAAATTATTTTAATTTATAATATTATTAAATAATTATATTTAAATTATTTTCAATAAAAATAAATAAATTAAATTAAATTATTTTTTACTAAAATTCTATTGCTGTAAAAATATTTATAATCAATGATGTGTGTGTATGAGTGAGTGTGAGTGTGTGTGTGTATGCGGGGGCAGACGGGCATACATGTTAGCTAAATTGCAAGGACTATTTTAATTACTTATAGATTTTTACTAATGAAAATAAAGGCATTGTGTGCCTTCCAAATGTGCAACAAACTTGCAAACCACACCAAATGTCAGACTTTACGAATTGCCTCGCTACCATCAATCCCATGAATTGTAATCATCGCCTTCGAAACTCTATATGTAATGTTGTAGATACTCTTCATCAGGCACATAACTATATCCACACTTTAGTCAATATTGAGTAGGATAGGAATAAGTGTGAGCTTGATTCTAACTCGCCACCACACAACCTGCATCCCAACATTCAAGATAGCTTCACTCAATCGAGTCTGTAGGTCCTTTACCATCTCTGTCTCCCTTGCAAATGGACCCATCCACCAGTCCCAATTCCATCTCCTACTCTCTGCGTCTCACCTATCTCTCATCGAACTATTTTTGTTGTAGCTAAAAGAAAAAAAAAACAAGGAAAAATGGTCTGAAGAATTTGATCCCTAGCCAAACATCCTTCTAGAAAGCAACAATCCCTCCGTTACCATTCTCCTACCTCACATTCATGGACCACCGTCCTATATTACCCCGTTTCTCCTCGTCAACAGACCCCAAGTTCGTCCATAACTGAGAACAATGACTACACTTTGATTTTAGTAATTTCGTCCATAAACTATCTAGTTTCATCCTCAATCTCCACTTCCATTTTCCTAACATGACTAAATTAAAATTTTCCATGTCTCTCAAACCCAATCCCTCTTCCTCTTTTGACTGGCACATTTTCCCCTTTCCTTCCATGGATACATACTTATTTTCCCACCTCGCTAACCACATCTTCACCATATCCACAATTGGCTTCTACAAGATCAAGTTTTGAACGGCAAGGGCCCCACTTTGCAGTTTAACATCAATGATGCCCTAACGAGATTTTCTACATTCACATTCATCCTATAATTTGACTTTTGTGAAAATTGGTCTTGAGTCCAGGCATTAGTTCAAAATTGAAAAGTATTGCTTTCATCACCATAAAGTGACTTCCATTCCATCTACACTAAGAACAAAGTGTCATCCGCAAATTATAGATTAGTAACAGTAATGTCTCCTTTTCCAATGTTGTAGCCCTTCCAAAAACAACTACAATAAAGTGGGATATATGCTAGTAATGCAACTTATCTATCATTCCATAAAAATTTGTGAGCTTTAACTTCAATTTATAATGATGTTCGGGCTTATTTTTGTTTTAAGTTTTTTAATTTATAAAAATAAAAATAAAATTTTGTTTAAAGTTTTTAAGGGTCCGTTTAATGTATAGGATATGATAGGATATGATAAAACAGTTAGATAGAGACAA
This sequence comes from Psophocarpus tetragonolobus, assembly GCA_037954015.1. Classification (NCBI taxonomy): domain Eukaryota; kingdom Viridiplantae; phylum Streptophyta; class Magnoliopsida; order Fabales; family Fabaceae; genus Psophocarpus; species Psophocarpus tetragonolobus. Next base: position 27,397,431 of record CM075695.1, on the reverse strand, counting down.
GATAGGATAAACTCTTATCCTATCCAATGTTTGATATACATTAGGATAAGAAGACAAATATGGTTATTTTTTCCTATCCTATGCTAGAAATGGATGAATTATGGTAAAATAAGATATACAAAATATTAAAATGACAAATTGCCCTTATTAAAATTTAAATATAATTTTATAGTAAATTTAATTTAAGTTTTTTTTTGGCTTTTCAACAAGTACGCATAAATAAAAATTTATTTTTTATTAAAAAATATGCAAATTTATTTTACAATAAATAAAATTGTTAGTAAGTTTTATAAAATTAAGATATGTGTTTGTTTGGATACCTTTTGTTGAAGTCCAAAAAAATGACAGCAACAACTGTCCCAAAACATGCCTTCACTGTCGCCGCCTTTCCTTCAACGTCAAATAAACGCTTTCTCTGTTGCACTCTCCCATTACCCTCACTCCCCACATAATGCCCACATCGTTCTTTCAAAATCTTCAACACCCTCTTCGAAGGAACCGCGACTGCTACTATGAGATCCTTCGTGTCCCAGTTCAGCCTTGATGAGCTATAGAAGACTGCAAACATCCTAGTTGAGGTGCTGGAGTGGCAGACGTATGAATGTGTTTGCATACCTTGACACCACATCGATGAAGAAAGAAAAATGACCAAAGAAGGAGAGAATCGGCAACGAGAGAGAAAGAAAAAAAGAGAAAAAAAGGGAGAGAAAGAGAAAGAGGAAACTCATCAAAGATTGAGAGGTGTGAATGTGAGAATGGAAGGGTTAGTGTAGGGAGAGTCAAGCTCAAGAGAGAAGATGGAAGGGCAAATGGAAAAGCAAAAAATAATCATATTCTTTCACTTTTTAACTCTCCTCTTATTCAGGATAAAAATAACTAGATGGTAGGATAAGATAAGCTCATAGGATACACTTTTCCTATCATATTGGTTCGACACACACTTGATATAAGATAGGATAGGAAAAATTATTTCATCATGTTCCTTATTTGATCCACCAAATAAGCCTTAAATGTATAAATAACATTTTTTTGTTTCAAACTTTAAAAAAAAATTGTAAAATTCAATCCATCGGAATCTTTCTTGTGTGGTGCCGCAATGACAACTAAAGATAAGTGATGATTATTAGAGACATTGACTGAGGGTGGCAGTTGAAAATCAGCAACTGGTGTTAGTGGCTAATAATCGACTTTCAATTATGGTAGTTAGAGATCAACGATGACTACTGGAGATTGAAGACATGGGTTGTGATCGACAATTACATAAGAAATACATTTCTATTTTCAAAATTCATTTAAAAGCAAAAAATAGAAATTGACAACCACCCTAAATAGGACCTAAAAGAAAACATTTTTATTGTAAACAAAATATAAAAATATTTCTAGATATAAAAAAATAAAAGAAAAACATAGCTAATTATTTTTTAAAGATAAAAACATGTGAAACACTTCATCTTTATGTTTAATTAAATAAACCTTTGTATATTCAGAGAAGTCATAAATAAAAGTTATAAAGTATTTTTTACCTCCCATAGACATGCATTATTTTATATCAGCAATGTAAGAATGAATAAGATTAAGAGGCTCAGTTTTACGTTGCATAGAAAAACAAGATTTCTTAGTCAAATTAGATTCTAGATATATCACATTTTGTGCTCTATTTATCATGCACGTCGATTAATCCTAATCATTGTAATTTAATCATATACGAGAAATTAACATGTTCTAATCTAGCATGTCACATATCATAGGAATCAACCATATAAGCATAAGTAGATGCATTATTATCATTCATAACTTTAGAAATATTAAGTACAAAGAAACCTTAATCACAATAAATTTTTTCACAAATAAATTATTTTTAGTCATGACAATTTTATCAAACTCAAAAATCACTTTTACCCCAACCTTTTCCAATATTGTCATAAAGACTAAGTTTACTCTCATGCAGCACATCAATCACAGTTAGTGTTTCTTCAAATATGAGTTTTTAGAAGAGTTTTTCCTTTTCGAGTGTAGGCAGAAAATGTATTGCTATCATCATATATGTGTATAGTAGCCCCAAAGTCTACTACTCATTGAGAATATTTACCAGAGAAATGATCATAATAAAATTATAATTTCGTTCAGCCAAGTTAATCTTAGGCTTAGGTAGGAGGGTGTTCACTTCTCATAGGTATGTAGGAAGGTGTAAAATATTTTGCCTCTACAAAAAAGTAATTCCTTTTATTAAATGTGAGGTTCAAAGCAACATGCACATGAGGTAATGAGAATTACTATTTGATCAGTTTCATACATGTATCTTTTTTAAGCAATCGTAATTTGACCTTGTTTTTGCTTTTATAATTTTTTTTAGACATCCAACAATGATCTAGTATAGATATGTTGAGTAGCAGGAGGTACTACTTTACCTATGTTGTCACAACAACAATGTCAAAGACGACTTGATTAGTTTTAAGTTTTTAAGATTGTTTTGCAAATGTTGCCCTTCAAATTATTGTTTCCACAAAGCACTTTAAAAACTTATTTAAGATGGTTTTGTAAGTCTCCCAAGATTTAACAATAAATTTTCATATAATTGAGGTTGCATAAAACCAGAGAAAGAGGGAAAAGATAACATAGAATGTGTTTTTGTTTTATGTATTTGGTATAAACTAAAGACAATATATGATGTTATGGATTTGCGCTTCATGATGGATATAACCATAATAGAAAACTGAATTGTAATAAAAGAGATTAAACATAATTCATTGCACTATTATGAATTGATTACATATAATACATAATGAAAATTGAATTTTAGATTTAATATGTAATAAGGACTCAATATTACATTTTAATAATAAGGACTTAATATTACATTTATTTAATACGTAATTTATAAGCATTTTAACTTGTGCTTAAGGCTACATATAATAAATTAATTCTATCGTAATCCTCAAATTTTTCAACATATTTTTTCTCAACTTTTTTTATTTCTTCCATCCATTTTTTACTTTTAACTATTATCAAATTTTCCTCCCACTTGTTCAATGAATAGAAACCACCACTCCATAGCCATGGACATATCATTGAACCGAGTGAATGTGTAAAGGGTTTACAATTTAGAGTTTAAATTACACTCTCCAATGTTCACACTCTCTACAAGCGATAACTGTTGAGTGGTGCCTAATGAGTGAGGTTCACTGTTCACCTCTAAGCCCTCAACCCCACAAGAGTATTGGCCTGGTGCAATTCACCTCTATTCTCTGCTACAATTTCCAAATATAATATTACAAAATATTTTATCCTTTTGAGAAAAAAACATATATATTTTTTCTTTAATGAGCATGGGGTCACTGGATTATAAAACGATGTTGTCACTTTCCTACTTTTGTCTTTATTTTAGTACTTTCTTACGTCACCTTTCCCAAATTTTCTATAATATAAATTCTCCTTCTTGTTGCTGCTCTTAAATTCATCAAACCACAAACCCCTTCTCTTCAACTCCCTCTCTCTCTCTCTCTCTCGTGTTTTGCTTCTTCTTTGTGACGGTGCATCTTTTTATTACTTGCTCTTACTTTGTGCAAGTGTTTTGTTTTGTGTATCTCATTATTAAAGCTTTGGTTTTTCAAGAAAAAGTGTGTGTTTTTTTTCTTGGGCTGAAAATGTTTGCAGAGACAGGACTTCTCTTCCCATATTTTCGAAATTTCTCTCAAGAGTTTCAACAGCTTGAGGAGTACTGCATGACACAGAAGTCCAATGATTCAATGGTACCCTCTTTTTTCTCTTTTACTGTTTGCACTTTATTTTATTACCCTTTTCTTTTTTTCTTGTGTCTGCTCTGCTTCTTCCCCTTTCTGTGGTTCTTTGATCTGCATTTGCTTGATCAGTTTCTCCTTTTGCTGAATAAATTTCAAGTTTTCTTTTTTAAATGAACTATCATTTTGGTTAATGAAAGATGTTGGTCCTAAAAGAAATTTTGTGTCAAATTAATCTTTAATGATTCTAATGTCATGCAACCTGCTCCTTAAAACCTTTAGATAATGCTTTTAAAGTGTTTTAAATTACAATTTAAAGTGCCATTAACCAAATTGCATAACAACAACAAAATCTGTGTTGACTATTTTGCTTAAAAATTTCTTTTAGACAATCTAATAACTAATATGTTTAACTTTCACGGACAAAATGGTGATTTAGTCTTTAATTTTTTTTTTCCTGTGTTCTGCTCCTGCTTCTGCATCTAGAACAATTAACAGTTTCTTTGGAGCAAATGAGGCTAAATAAAATTGAAAATTTTCTTCCTAGAATTATGCCCATTTTGGGACTTAATTTTTCAAATTTGGAAAGAGTCTTGTTTTAGTATGTGGTTGATTATTACATGATAAATAGTATCAAGGTTGAGAAGGAAAACTAATAAGCAAATGATTTTTTTGTGATTTAATATTCATTTATTTTTGTTTTCTTTTTGCTACCTTCCATTCAGAATGTTTTGCTCATTACACAAGTGGAAACAGCTAGACATGGCTTTAAGTGCTGGATCTGGAAAAGTGTTACAAAAGGAAATAAAAGTTATATAGATGGAAAGTGTTTTGGTTGTGATACTTCCGTGTTCTGTATTATTTCTTCCCTTTCTTTATTAATTTCTGGTGTGAAGGGTGAACTCTCTCAGTGGGGCTTGTCTTTTTGTGCCGCACTGAGGGAGGTTGATTGAAGAGGAAAAAGTTCTTTTATTCTCTTTTTCTTTGTAGTAAGGAAAAGGTTAGAGGAAAAGGACTGGTAATGCTCAACTTAATAGTTTCTTCATGGTTTTGTCTGTGCGCTTTTGCCTCTATGGCACTAAATGAGTTATTGCCTCTATTTCTGTTCTCCAACAATAAAAAAAGAAGAAGATAAAAGTATTGTTGAGTTTTTTTCATATGGTTTGACTGGTTTCAATGTGAAGTTTCAGCTGAATATGCATTGACATCTTTCATTTATGCAAAGCTTCTGCTTTGTTGAACCAATATGGTGTTTTGCTATTGTATACAGTATTTGCTTTCACTTCAAGTTAAATAGAAAGCTTGACAATCCTTGTCTTGTTTATCTTTTCTCATTTAACCAACAATATGTTACCCTGATAATAACTATTGAATCCATCAACCAAACCAGAGAATTTTGTCTTATTCGTACTTTGTACTTAAAACTGAGACCTAAGTCTTTTGCTGACAATTTGTGTCACCTCAGTACTCACTGTCTCTCATTTTGTTTTCTGTATCTTTCTCTAAAACAGTTGAGAAACTATCGGTCTTGGTCTAAATCTTTTATATAAATCATATTTTGGTAGGATGATGATGACTTGCGATACTCGTTGACTCCTTCTAAGAAATTCTTAATTTGGACAATGGTGTTACTTTATTTGAAGGAATCTTGCAAATTTTACCTTTAAAACTTTTGGCATCATTTTTTGTCTCGCATATCTCATGCTATAGCACAACTTCTTTAGTAAGTAAGCAAGTTTTAAATTCTAAAATATTTGGTTAGTGGATAATGTATGACTAACATTAAAGGTATGTTTTTTATGTAATTGAACATCTATTATATATTATTTTCATGTTAGGCCATGCTGCATCTGAAACTAACCAAGGCTGTTAATACACACTTGGCTGACTCTAGTGTGTTACCATTAAAGTTAACTCCAGATAAGATGTTTTACTGATGTTATTGTTGTATATCATGATTAACTATTCAACAACTAATGTGTCTTTGTTATTCTAAGGCTAAAAGACTGCTTTTACAGACAATGATTGTTTTCCTGTCTTCTTGCAGAATGACCTTGCTCAATCTGCTTCTGCAATCTCAGAATATGATTTGTTTATAGAGGGAGATCTGTTCAAAGCACCTGAAACTATTCTCGAAGAACCAGCCACACACCTGGATCCAGTGCAAGCAGCCATCTCAATGATATCTTGTGGGGAGGATGTCTCCTCACAAGGTCTAAAATCATCAGATATTGATGTACTCCAAAATGAACAGCTTCTGAGTGAGGTATTCTATGAGTGCAAAAAGGATCTCTTAGAAAAGACAGTGATAGAGTCACCACTCTCTGATATTATGGAATTCAAGGTTCCAGCTCTGAACATTGAGGATATTTCAATTCAAGAAAACAAATCACTTCCTGACACAACTCTGCTGCCTAAGAGTAGCAGTTCAGAAAGTCTGAGTTCAATGGACTGGATGCATGGAGCTGCAATGAAACTTGATTTCCTTGATTTCCCGGGAATAGATTTCAATGAAATTTATGGCATGCGGAGAGCGTTTAGCGAAGGAGATATAAAGGTTAAACTCAAAACTGATTCATATATTCTGTGTTTAGGATAGATTAAAATTTTTTATTATAAATAATTTTGGTTGAAAAAGCTGTTTTGTATAATAGTCAGCATGTTTGGCAAAACAGCTAAAATATGAAAAAAAAAAATTTTCTCTTAAAATAAGTTGTTTTCTATAATCTGATGATTTGTAATTTATGATTATTTCTCAACAGTTTTTTTTTTTTCATGGTTTTATAGTAAAAGCTGATCTTTTGTTACATCCAAACAAGATTAATTATATTTTTTAATGTAAATTTTTAGCTAATTTACCAAAACAAAAATTTATTTTAATTATAATTAATTATAACAATAATCAAATATACATAAAATTGATTCTTGAAATATTCTAATTTCTCTGACCATCCCAAACACATCCTAGAAGTTAAAACGCATATCTTGGGATGTTAATACAATCAAGAATTAAAACTTCATCTGTATCAATTTATCTGCTGTTAACTCAGGATTTATGCTGTTTTGCAAAGGAATAAGGGCATGCATGACCTTAATCTGATTGATATCTTTCTATATGGACTGAGAACATTTAATAGCTTTCTGCCATTTACACATGAAGGGCAAATGATTGAATTGATCCTGCTTTTTATGACAGACTCTTAGCAATGGCAACAAGAACGTTGGTCAATCTCCCCGGGAGAGGCCTTTTCTTCTCAGCAACGCCAACTGCACTAGTGAGGAACGTCAAGAAAAGCTCTCCAGATATAGGAACAAAAAGAGTAAGAGAAATTTTGGGAGGAAAATTAAGGTAACTATAGGTTTCTATCAGATGCTAATTGAGAATTTCACAACAGAACAATCTTAAATGTCCTATGGAATGCGCATATTGTTGGAGTTTACCATGACTTCTTGGTTAATGCATCCAACTTGATTTTCTTATGTTAGATAACTCTGGTGCATTTGTTTCCAAATGGTCTAACATGGAAAATTAAGTTGACCAACATGTGTTTGATGCATAGGATGATGTAATTTTTTGAAGCTGAATCCATTCTGGTTTGAAGCAAGTAGAAGTAGCTTTCGGATCAAGAAAATCAATTTTGATGTAATTTTAGTAATTATACACTCAAATCTAATTCTGATAACAAGTTTCTAAGCATAATTTCCTTTGAAAATCAAGTCTCCAAATCAATTTAACAAAAATCAATTTTATAATGCATGTTTCTCTTGCATCAGATTAAGTCAAACATGGATCCATGATCCACATCCAAGCCAAAACTACTCTCAATAGTTTCCATTTTTCACATATCAAAGGTGGATCCAAGACTGTAAACACACAACCAAGCACACTAAATGAATTTCATTCAAAATCAATTTTATCAACACTCATTCAAAAACGCACCCCATGATGATATTTTCGGTCTTTCACCAAATTCAACTAACAATATGCTTCCTTTTAAGTATGCTTGCAGGAAAGCGCTTGCTGACAGCCAACCCAGAATCCGTGGAAGATTTGCAAAGACAGAAGAGTTTGATGTCAAGAGGCTATGAATGCTAACAGACTCAGTTGGAAGAGAGAAAGTAGGAATATAGTGCTGTATCTCGTCAAGATGTTGGAAGAGCTATAGTGCGTGAAAACTATAGACTTGAAGGAGTTGTATAACTAGAACAAGTTTTGCTGAATGAATAAGGCAGAGACCTCAGACTCCTTAGGGTAGTTTGCCTCTACTCTGCTGTAGTAGCCTTCTTTGTAGAATGACCTTCAATGCATGTAAATAAGGTTTGTTGAATAAGTGAAGGAAAGTAGTTAAGGTTGTATCATGTTCATATTATATTATATGTTTACACTCTTATATGCCATGTTTATCTTCGTTAGTTACATTTTTTGGAATTTTTAATTTTTCTTGGTCTTCTCTCCACCTATTCAGTACGGGTGGGTATATGGAATCGGTTATGTGAACTTTCAAGTTTGTGCGAGTTTTAGATTTTTTTTTTTAAAGAATCAGGATTATAGGAAAATTTTAGTTCATCCACGAAATCCACATACCTTGCGAGTTCACGGGTTTGACTTGTGATACATTTAAAGAGATAAATTTGTCATTTTTATTAATATTTTGTGTTAATGTTGTGATTTTTTGTCGTAAATTGTGATATTTTAAATTTTTTTATATTAAAAATATTTAGTATTTTAGATTATTATAAATAATGATATAATTTTTAGTACGATATATTATATTTTAGTAAATATTATTATATTTTAAAATTATTTTTAAAAAAATATGTGTGCAAGTTTATGAACCAATTTGTTAAGTTTGCGGGTTAGGTATAAAAATATTCATTTATTTTAATAGATTAGATTTATCTAGCGTGCTTAAATATAGGTTTTGTTGGTCTGACTTAAACAGGTCGAATAAGTAAGGAAATCCACTTTTACATTCAGTCATTTTTCGATTTAAAACTTAAAATTGTATTAAACTTTAAATATGAAATGAGTTTAATACTTACATATTTTAGTGTAAAAGAATTTTAATTGATAAAGTGTTAATAAATTTATCATGTATGGATGGTTGTGATTGATTGTTATGTAAAACTTTTTATATTTTTTGTGCATAAGTCTTTTTCTCATATGAAATTGATTTACGTAAGTTATTGAATTTTCACTTTTAAAAGGTTAGGCCTTTTCAATTTTGGCCTCTAACATATATTCATTTTTTAATTTTTCTTTATACTTTTTACTACCTCTAAAAACGGATGTACCTAATGGTGTATAAAGTAAAAACTTATATGGATAAATATTTTTAAATATTAAATAATTTATGATACTAATATGCAATTTTTTATTACTTTTAAGTAGGGATAACAATCAGTAAAGTCTAGATAGAATATTATAATATTCATTTTCATCCTTATGTTAAAAGAGTATATATGTATCTGGTAGTATACTTGTGCTGGTAGCAATCTGGATATCTATATCTATGTTTGTTGGGGGTATCTATATATTGATACTCACACATGATTTGCACTTTACTTATACATATACATAAGTAAACATAATATGAAAAACAAATTAATATAACATTAAACACAGAACAAATTATAATATATTTATCAAAGTTTTATATAATTATACATAAACCTATGTTTTTTACAGTAACATTAAATAATATTGTAAGTTCATTGAGAGTTATTCTGTAAATAACTCATTTCTTCTTTTAAATTGTATTTTTATCTTATTAAATTTGTATAAACTATATTATGTCTCTTTTTTATTCTATAATTATATTACTTATCACATATTATAAAATATTTTAACAATATTTTTACTCAAATTATAATTATATAGTGTTATATAATATAATCTACATAATTTTTATGTGTATAGACTTGTTTGTACTTAGATGTAATTTGTATATAATTACTACCCTGCATAAAAGGTATTTTTGTGGGTAGGGCAAACTCTGAAAACATTTTGTAATCTTACTTTTTAATAATAAACTATTTAATACTTAATAAATATATATACCCATTTAACTTTTATAATTTTTTTAGCTGCCAAAAATCATTTATCATTAGTCACTTCTGTTTTTTAAAACAGTAATATACTTAGTTAAAATTAAAATATTAACAAATTACATAATTGAAAATATGTTAATTTATTAGGATGAATGTCATATTTCAACCTTATATCAACTATAAGACTTAATTGTATTTTTGGTCCAACTTTTTCAATTGCTATGTTTGTCCCCACATTTTAATTTCGGACATTTTGTCTTCAATTTTTTTTTTAAATATTATGGAATTTTGTCAGACCATTAAGTAACTCACATTGATCACTTGTAAATACATGTTATCAGTCATGTGACAAAAGTCAAACCCTAAATCCTAAACTTGCATTTCTTATATCAAAATATCAGTAGTTGGATTTTTTATCGGGATAGTCAACACAATTTCACAAATTAGTAATGACCGAACAGAATTCTATAATTTTTAAAAATTTGAAAATAAATTATCAGGTGGAATCAGAAAATCTAAAATTGAAAAAAGTGAGATACAAAATATGGGGTTTAGCCTAATAATTAACACAGTTACACAATTTGCAATATAGATTGACTTTGTGTACTGTACAATGTGATGACTTCGAAGGCTTGTGGATATTATCACGTTACTCTTAAGTGTGAACACCGAAAAGTGGAAGATGAAGGTTGAAAAAAGGACCAACAGGGCAAGGCATACATATGCTGCATTGTATTTGGATTGGTGTACCATGTAGATATGTTTCGATAAAAAAGTAATGTTTATTATATACTAAATTTGTTTTTGTTGTTTTGTTCCACTTTGACTTTGACGTGTGAATAAAATATTTGTTGTTTGATAACACAATTTGAGAAAATATTGTTTTAACAAGTTACTATCAAATGTATATAATATATGAAATAGTTAATTGTGTTTATAATCTTTAAAACACTTTTAATAAATAAAAATTTTGACAATTTATTTTAGCACTCTTTCATTTGCTATTCTCATCTCTTCAATGTTTACAAATATTTATAAAATTCCAAAACACTTTCACCTTCTTTTATTTAAAGTTTTTTTTTTATATAAAATATTATCTAGCTTCACGGTTGCATGCACACCTCTACCCACATTTTTGAAAGAGTACTCTCACCCTCTCTTCAAATATACATGGCAGAGGAAGTTCTTAAAAATAGAAGTGAAAAAATATATATGTTCAAAGAGATAGGTAGAGGTGCGTGTGCAACCATAAAGTTGAGTGATGCTATGTCAAAAAACTTAGGGTAAAAGAGGGTGAGCGTGTTTTGAGTTTTCCAAAAAACTGTAAACGTTGAGGAAGTGCGAATAGAAAAAGAGGAAGTGCTAAAAGAAATTGTTCAAAAGTTTTATAGAAGAAAAATGTTCAAAAAGGAGTGTTGACCCATAAAGTGGGACTTACTCTTTCTTATAGGGATGGACAATGGGTTGGATTCGAGTTTGGCTCAATCCAAACAAACTTGCCCTTGACCATTTAATTTTTTTTGGTGGGTCATGGATTAATTGGGCAAGTTCATATGGTTTGACTTTGATTTATTACAAATTTTTGCGTTTTTTTTTATTTTGCAAGAATTACAATTTTTCAAACCAATTAATATATAAAAATAAAAAATGATGTCGTAATCTTTAAAAAAAAATTAGATTAAAAATTTATATTTATTTGATTAAAAAATATGAGTGTTAAACATAATTTTTACAATAGGTTGAAGAGAACTAAAAAAAATATATTGGATACATGTTTTTTTAAGTATAATTAGTATAAATTATATTAATTTTATTTAAGAACATAAAATTCTAGAAAATTATTAATAGTTTAAAATAATTAAAAAAATATATAGACGGTTTAGGTCAAATATCAATGGATTGTGAAAACAAAACTCACACCCGCTCACTATAATCCATTTGAAACAGCTTTTTAACCTGTTTTATCCTGCCAACCCACAAAAAACCAACCAATATAAAATTTTTATCTTGGTTTTGTTGGGTTGGGTCGAGTTACGATTTTGTATCTGATTGTTTTTTAGACTCCTTCCAAACTCAGTTGGTTGCATCCAAAGAAAATGACGAGATTTTCATTTCACACCTACCCCTTTCTTATTTAACACCTACCTACCTAAATAACTTTTAAAAAATTCAAAAATACCCTTTAACATAATTATCTATCCTAACACATATCATAATAAATTAATTTTATCTCTCTATACCCCTACTCTAATAAAGCACATCCATGGTGGTAAAGAAATTCAAATTTCCTTAACCACACACTCACACTAAATCACACAATAAAAAAGTAATGAAGCCAGTGATGATAAATTGATTAAATTTAATAAAATTACGATAATAATTTATAAATCCACACACTATTATATATTAACAAGAAATCTTTTAATTATTTTTCCATTTTTTATGTTTGCGCTACAATTTTGCAACTGAACAAACCACACTCTATGCCTTAGTAACCCATTCTCATAGCCTAAAACATTAACACTTTAGATAATTTTTTTTTATTTTTTACTATTACATTGCAATTTATCTAAGAATATTTTTTAAATAATAATAATAATAATAAATTTTTATATTTGTATTCCAAGTTATTCTATTGTTCAGTTTAGCAGAAAATATATCTTATTCTCTCTAGATTCCTGTATATTCCTGCATGCGACCATGTTTTTGAAAAAAAAAAATCTATTCTATTCGGATTAGGATTTATATTTGAAATTCAGAATTATTGGTGATAGGTTGATGCAAAAATGGTTGATTGCTAGGAGCCATTTGTGAGGATAATTAATAGAAATGTGAAATCATAACTTCACGACTATAGAGGAAAAAAAACAAATACAAACGGTTACTGCTACCTCTAGATCAATTGTTCAAGATATATATCATTTATTGCCTCAAGTAGTATGAGACTAAGTGTTTTGCCACCCTTCCTAGTATAAATGCTCTAGGAACCAATGTTATTGTTTTGGGGAATGCACATGATAGAGTCTGTTCCCTAAATCATGGTTATAAACTGCTGTATTAATCGAGGACTATCTTCATTAAGGAGGAGGAGTCACTGCTCACCATTATCTATAAAAGACTTTAACACTTGTTTATTGTCAATGTAAAACACTAACGATTAAAGTAGTGTTAATTGATAAAGTGATAGATTTACCATATATATAAAAAGTTATAATTAATTATATGTGTAAATTTTTTTATATTACCATAACTATTTTTCTCAAAACAAAATCACTGTATCATATTAGTGTATATAATATATTATATTACGGTTAATGAAGACCTTGTATATGTTGTGGACTTGTGGCTAAATTAAGGTAAAATAATACATGAAGATTTATTTATTTATTTATTTATATATTTATATATTAAAAATTATCTATATTTTTTGTGGTTTTTAATATAAAAATATAGTTTATTTTATTTTATTTTTATATTATTTACTTTTCATTTGTTAATAAATCATGGTAGACTAACACATGAAGGCTGACATATGTATATTAAAAATTATCTAAATTTTTGTGATTTTTAATAAAAAAATTATAGTATTTTTATTTTATTTTTTTATGTTGTTTTCTTTCCATTATTAAATAATATATTTTCATACTAATTTAATAATTTATTATTATTTTTATTGTTGTCGTTATATATAATACAATTTTATGTTAATAATACTTTTGATAACATTAATACTAATGAATAACATTAAAAATTGATAATACTTTTTATACGTAAGCTATTTTAATAATTATTTTTTTACATTTAAAATTCATTTTTTCTATCTTTTAAAACTTAGAAAATTTTCTATATGTATATTTTTAAGTTTTTAATGCAAATTCTATTTTTGATTTTTTTTTGTTGTAAATTAATTTTCCTAGAAAATTTCAATGATTTTAGTAAAAATTTTACTAAGGGAACTATTTATAGAGTTTCGTAGCTTGAGGTGCAAGTTAACCAAACCATGGTTAAGTGAACCATAATCAAGTTAACTTGTGGGTCAAGCTAACCAAACCATGGTTGGATAACCCAACTAAGGTTGAGACATGAACCAAAGGCTAACCATAGTTCCCTTCTTTCCCTTAATCAAGTCTAGATATATTAATTATGTTTTATGTGTGACTAAGGGTGTGTCAACAAAAAGAGGTGTGAAAAACAGTAACATGTGAGGTGTGAGCATAGTTTCTCCCTTTCTCCTAATCAAGTCTAGATATATTAGTCATGATTTATTTATGACTAGGGGATGTGATATCAAAAGGGGGTGTGAAGAGAAGCTACAATATTAGTAATGGTTTATCATATATACAATAGTCATAGATTATAATGAACCTTATACATATATAATATTAATTAATTAATATAATTATATTATATAAAACTATATAATTATAATTTTGAGTGAAAATATTGCTAAAAATATTATTTGCATTATAATCTATGATAAATAATATAATTATACAATAAAAGGAGACATATAAACTATTTTATGAAAATTGAATTAGATAAAATACAATTTACAAGAATAATTGAGTTGTTTATAAAATAACTCTTAATAAATTTACAACATTATTTAATGTTATGGTAAAAAAGCATAAATTTATTTGTAATCATATAAAACTTTAAGGAGTATTTTATAATTTGTTATATGTTTAAAATGTTATGATATCTTGTTCTTTATATTATGTTTACTTATGTGTAAAAGACATTGATTTATTATCTTTGTACATATGTAAAGTGCGAGTATAAGTATATAGTATCTAATGGTTATGAGCATGTGGATTGCTACCTGTGTAGGTATAAGCTGGGTAAGAGTATATTTTTAAAATGCAGGTATGGAAAAAGGTATTATAGTACCCTACCTATTACCATCCGTAGGGGCAGACGATTATGCTAGAAGAGGTTATGACCTCAATCTAGACTAAGAAGTTTTAGAAATTCTAAGATTCAAAGTATGAAGACGTGTGGATTGGTTTAAGTACAACAAAGAAAAAAAAAGACATGCAAGGAGGAGGAGGGAAAGGGCAAGAAGTCTAAAAATGGCCAAGAAGGAAAGCAGACAAGGTGTTTTAGTTATGCCAAAGTGGCAAATTATAATTTTTTTATTTAAGCTTATTATCAAATTTAATTCTAAAGTAATTTACAACTTTAAAATAAGTTAGGTGAAAGTGACTCAAAGTCTATGAGAAACTTAGAGTATGTTATGCTACTACAATGTTATTTTATCTAATTTTATATCATAAAAGAATTTTTCAAACATAAAACTTAACTTATTTGGTAGAATTGATATTTTATGTCAAACAACTGAAATAAGAATGATTAATTTAGAAAAGTTCATCTTTTTAAAGAATCTTAAATCAATAAATTACAAAAAGATAATGATAAATCAAATAAAAAATTAACTTATTTTGTAGAATTGATATTTTATGGTTAATTTCCTATAGTTTCTAAATATCTACCTATTTTACACTTTTGTTTTTCAATAGATAATGTAAAAGCACAAAACAAACAATAGTTTCCTTAGTATTTACCTATCTTACACTTTTGTTTTTCAACAGAGAATGCAATAATACATAACAAACAATAGTGAAATCCATACCTCAAACTTGACGGGATAACTTCTCTGATACCACGAAATTGTAACGACCCTAATTCTTAACTAAAATATTTATAAAATTGTGAGAGACTTTGAAAAAAAAATCTTACATAAAAGATCATAATCTTCTTGCAAATATTGTGAGCAAAAATATAGTTTATTACAAAACATCGTTATCTAAAATACTTAAAACATAAATATATCAGTGATTATCATTCCTTAAAAAGTCATAAGTCAAAGTAGTGGACTTTTTACAAACTTAAAATTACTTGAACATCAAAGAGTGACTCGTTATAAGTTCAACATTTCAGAGGAAATATTTTGAATCCTTCAACATAGTCTGTTGATCAAGTTTATCTTCTATTCAATCAACAAACATATATAAAAAAAAAACATGAAAGAAGTGAGATTTTTATAAACCATCAACATTAATATTAATAAACTTAATGATCAATGAAGGCCTAAGGTTTGACTATGACTTAATCTCACTTGATTCAATGTATGAACTCAATCTCACTCATCTTAATGTTTGAACTCGATCTAACTCTACTCAATACATGGATCCATAACCAATATGTGATAATTCACTCTAATTATCAAGGATTTGCTTGGGAAATGATTGATAGTCCTATATCTTTCCCTTTGCCTATAATAAAATTATGACTATTTGTAATAACAATATGTCAATTATCTGCCAACAAAAAAATTCTAACTACATGCTAATTGGATAATCTTCCCATCACAAAATATAAACGGACACTCTTTCATCTCAAGAAAGATATACACTTCACAGTCTTGAGGATATCGAGCAATTTTTAGGCTGATGTCCTAGTCCACCTGCTAACATGGTTCGCCTTGAATATTCCTCTAGCTGGCTTAAAACCATCTTAGGACCCAACCTATAGTCCCTGCCTTTCACCTCGCAGTGTACCAAATTATGACTTCCCAAAACATAGGAACTCATGCACCTGCATGGTACCCTTACAAGGGAACCTAGAATTTTACTAAGTTCATCTCACAACATCTCAACATAGTGTCAAAAGTCACTAGACTCGATACTCACAAAAGTACATAGTACTTATATTTCAATCATCATTCATAGAATACTTTATGAATCAATCTCAAATAATTGAAAGGTGATAATAGATATACAAATTAATTTCTCAGCTTAAATTTCTATGCAAAGGATAATAACACTCCAAAATAATAGTTACTCGAATCTCTTTACCCTTAGCCATGAAACCTCCTTTGGATTTTTAATTCACTTAACTCCTTTATCTCACGATTCAAATCTAAGGAAAAAGAATCGATAATAATAATAAATATTGATAAAAAATTGATTCACTTTTAATATTCAAAGGTATATTTTTTTATATAGAAACTCATATTAGACTATAACCATAAAAACATACTTGGATTATCTTTTATAAATTTAAAATATGATTTTGAGAAATATCATATTTCTTATGAAATTTTCATAATTAAAATTCCCATACATTTCCTTAAATATTGCTTTAAAAAAAAAAATATATATATATATATATATATATTTCTATACTTTTATTTTACAGTGAACATTCAACATATAATTAATAATATTCTGAATAAAATATAATACACTCATATATAAAAAAATATAAGATAGTTATTAATGATTCCAAAAGTAATGATTTTTTTAAATTAGAATTGCGTAAACAAAAGTTTATTATAATTTAATTTATGATGAAGAGTAATAAAAGTAAGATTTAAAGAAAAATTGAAATAAATAATAGCAAAGAATCAGAATGTATTACCTGAACATAATATGATGAAATAAATATATAGAAGATTATCAAAGTGTAACCTCTAAAAAATAAGTTAAATAATAGAATGAATGGTAAATAATAACATAGGAGCATATTATAATATCTAGAGAATAACTTAAATAATAATAGCAAAGGACTAGACTATAATATCAGGAGGATAAATAAATAAATAACAAAAGACTAGATGGTAAGATCTAGAGGATGATAAAATGATAAATAATAAAGGACCAAATGATAATATTAGAAGAACAGTAAAGTAATAAATAATAAAGGCCCACAAGATAATATCTGAAGAACAAAATAATAACAAAGGACCAGAAGATAATATTTAAAAAATAATATAATAACAAGGGACAAAAAGGTAATATCAGAAAAAAATGGAAAATAATAAGCAAAGGACAAGGAGTAATATTTGGATAATAATAATAATAATAATAATAATAATAATAATAATAATAATAATAATAATAATAATAATAATAATAATAATAATAATAATAATGAACCAAATTATAATTTCTGGAGAAATAAAAGTTAGAATGATTAGATATTATTGAACAATCAACTAAGCATTTGAAAATTGAGATAAAAACAATTAGTATATTAATGGACAATCAAAATTTAGTTTTAGGGTTTATAAATCTCACTTCCCATTTACCTTAACAGAGGCTTGATGGTGAGTGGTGAAGAACTATGGAGTGCAACTGCAAATGTTTTATCAAATTTAGTTCTTCTACCTTCATTTTGATGCTGGACTTTCCTATTTATAGCCTAAATTTGGACCAATTTGCTGAGCAAAATTATGGTCGCTAAGCAAAAATAGGTGTAAAATAATTTCGCTTAGCGATGAAAAGCTCGCTTAGCTAAGGTCAACATAATTCAACTTCTTTTTTGTACTTCGCTTAGCGATTGAAGTTTCGCTTAGTAAATTTCTAATTCAAGATGGTTTTCAGTAAGCTAATTATCTTCGCTTAGCTAAGAAAAATGAAGAAACTCATTTCACTGAGCGAATCAAATTTTTCTTAGCGAATTTCCTCTTTAAAAAAATTATTTTTTTTTCGTGACGAATGCACTTAGCAAATTTGAATCCACTGAGCAAATTTCAGGAGAAAAAGAATTTTCAAATTTAGTAAAAATACTTTATATGCTAAAAATTAATTTATTTTTATAAATATTTCACATGTAGAAACTAAGTTTTTAATGTCTACTTTTAATATCTAAATTGAAATTCAAATAGATTATATAACAATATAAAATAGAAGTGTTATAGTTTTGTCTCTATGTTAGAGTAGGTAGCTAGGTAAACCATCTAATGTATTTTTTTATGCATTTATGAATGATTAATGAGTGAAACATCATTTTGATTCCTAAAAGATTAAAGTGATGACATCTAAGTCCTTGAAATATTTTTAGAGAACATACAAGTCTTTGAAAGATTTTAGAGGCATTCCAATCTTGAAAGATTTTTATGAACATTCAAGTTGTTGAATTTTTCTATAGTTTGCAGGCAAGTACCTTAGTTATTAATGACGCTAGACATTTATGGAGGTTTTTATGGTGAAAAATAGTTATGTTGTAGATACACATAATTAAGAAGAAAATTTTCAATTTATTAATCAAATTGACGTAACATTTAGATTTTGAAAATAATTTGGCTATTTTGGATTTTTAATTAAATAGTTTGGGTCGTTCGAATTGCAGCAAATTCACAACATGCAATGACAACACACATTCACTCTGTCACTCGCCCTCGGTTGTCACACAACTCCAAAATATGTCATCATCACTGATTCATATCTCTTTCTCATTTCTTGTATGCATTTCCTCTTTTATTCACTTTTTTTTTCTTTATTCAAGTTCTTCATTTTTTAATTTTGTAATGACTCAGTTAAGATATTCACATCCTTAAGACACCCTATGTTTTCGTGAGGAGTGTTGTGAGGTGTAGGGTTATGTTAGGCTGTAAGGATGGGTAGTTGAAGTTGGGTTGTGCTAAGGGGCAAGAAGGTTCTTGTAGGGAAATGAGTGAAATTGTTAAATGATTCTAGAAACTAGGTTTCATGTATTAGTTTGATATTTCACTAGAAACATGAGAACTCTGAACAACTAAACTATTATAATATAATGAGTTTCTCCTTCATATTAGTTTGAGATTTGAATTCAATGTTAGCAAACTGCTTGCAAATTTACTTGATATTGATTTTTTTCTTCCATTTTTTTAATGGGAAAAGGAATATGAAGGGGAGAGACATAGATTGGGGGACATTTTTAATTTTTGGAGGTTAAAAACCTTTGCAAAATTTTTTAATTTAAAAATAAGTAAAAGAAAAAGTGAGTGTTATGTAAGACGTTGATTGTCATGTATAAGAGAGAGGATCAACACAACAATTAACTCAAAGACCTACATCAAAGTGGTATAAAAATTTAAGGACCTAAATGTTTGTAAAACTCTTTCAAAGGACATGGATATCTTTAAATATCTTTCAAGGACCTAGATGTCACCACGTTAATATTTTGGGACCAAAATGATGTTTTCACTTTGTTTTGGATCCTTGTGACGTGAACAATGGCTTGAAATGTTACATATGAAAAAGAGACATTGTTAGCGTGATACTTAACAGCTGAATAAACAGTTACTAAACAATGTCAGTAACATAGGAACTAACATGCAAATGACAAAAAGAATTAAGGACCTAGATGCCTCTAAAATTCTTTCATATACCTATGTTCTCATCTTCTATCATATGGATTTTTTCATCAGGTTTAAACGAATCCAATTTGTTATATGTTAAATTTTGTTTCGTTTTAGTGATTCCAATAGAACATTACTTAGAAGAAAAATATGTTATATGTTACTTTGCATTACACTTCGTCGGGTTTAAGGGAACTAAAGACTCAATTCAATCATAATAATTTTCATTTTTTTTTCATTAAACTTAATCCAACTCAACGTATCCTTGAATGGGTTGGATTGAGTTAAGTTAATTGAGTCACAATTAAATTAACATGTAACTAAATTGTCAAGCAATAATAACTAAATAAACATTTGACCAAAATAAAAGTAAACATAATTTGTCCAAGCTAACCAAACCATAAAAATAAACACAAACTATACAATTTGTCCAAACTAACAAATTAAAAACATAATATTAAGATAAATAGATAATAACCAACACATAATTTCAAACAATAATAATAAATAATAATTTAATATTATAGTCGGGTTGAGTCTTAGGTTCAACTTTCTGAACCTATCACCTAATCCGTAGTGGATTGAGTTTGAATGAGTTGGGTTGTTTTATTCCATCACACACACAAAAAACACTAACCTAATTTATTTGGGTTGGATTGGATCCAATTGTGTTTTCAAATCATCCAACCTAATAAAATGTTTGTAATAGATTAAAAAGGAATATTATAGTTGTTGTACTATGAATATAAATTTTAATGTGAATATAAATTTCTAAAGATGTTTTTTTATAGCTCAAATATTAGTGGTTAACACATTAGTTTTTAAAGATGTTATTAATGTAAAATATTTATTAAATTGATATGGTTGAAGTTGGTCACGATTTTTTCATGGTCAAGTTCGATCTTTCAGATGATAGAGATAAAGTCATTGCTAGAGGCAGCTTGGGCTACACATCATGAGTATGCTCAACTGATTCATGATTTCTGGGAGTTGAATAAAGGTAATATTTTAAGGACCCTTTAAAAAGTTCAAATTGATTCTCTTAAATTTAATAAGGGTACTTTTGGTAACATATTTAAGCGAAAAAGGCAGATAGAAGCTAGAATACAAGGTATTCAGAGAACTATGGAAAGAGTTGACTCATCAGACCTCCTTCGTACTTAGTTGCAACTACAATTTGAGTACGATCAAATCCTTTTTCAGGAAGAGGTATTTTGGTGCTAGAAATCATGGGAGCAATGGGTCAAGTTTGGTAATCGTAACATTTTTTTCGTTCATACTCAGACAATTGTTAGAATGAAGAGAAATAAGATTCATGGTCTCAATCTTCCCTCTGGAGTTTGGTGCATTGATGGAGAGATTTTATAAAAAGAAGCAATTGATTTTTTTAAGAATTTGTTTGGTGTCAAGAAAGTTCTCAATCTCAATCTTCCTACCTTATCTATGTCTACACTAGGTGAGGATGACATCAATGATCTTACCAAACCAGTAACCAAGGAGGAGGTCTATAATGCTTTGCGAAGCATGAAATTATATAAGGCCCTAAGCCTAGATAGTTTTCAACAATCTTCTTCAAGTTGTATTGGGATATTGTAGGGGACGATGTATGGAACTTGGTTAGAGATGCTTTTCAAACTAGGCATGTTAACCCTTGTGTAGCAGAGACTTTGTTGGTTCTAATTCTCAAGGGGGATCAACCTTTATCCTTTAAAGATTTCAGACCAATTAGCTTATTGTGAAGGTTCTAATGAATAGACTTCGACCTTTTTTAAAAGATATTATAAGTCCCCTTCAGAGCAGTTTCATTCCAGAAAAAGGTAAACTGACAATGTCATTATTCTCCAGGAAGTGCTTGATCATATGCATACCTCTAAGAAGAAGAAAGGGGACCTTGTGTTTAAATTGGACCTAGAAAAGACATATGACAGGATTGATTGGGTTTGTCTCTACATCTTCCTTTAGTTCTATGGAATGGAATCAAATATCCTACTTTCTTCCCTAAGCGAGGTTTGCATCAAGGCGACCCTCTTTTTCCCTAATTTTTTGTAATATGCATGGAGAAATTGGGACTACTAATTTCTGAAGTAATAGACCAAATACTTTGGAATCCTATACAAAGGACTAGGAATGGTTTGCTTATATCTCATCTTTTCTTTGCGGATTATTGTTTGGTATTTATTAAAGCCAAGAACTCCTAGGTAAGACTTATGACTAATCTTTTATCAAAATTTTGTAATGTTTCGGGCTTGAAAGTTAATTTGCAAAAGTCTAGAGCTTTAGCGCCAGAGCAAGTATCTAATACCAAGAAGGAGAGAATTTCTCATATCTCATCCATTAAATTTACGTTAAATCTTGGACAGTATTTGGGATTCACAGTGTTCCAAGGGAGGCCTAATAAGCAGTATTTTAACCTAGTCCTATATTGACTCTCTACCAAGCTAGCTTCTTGGAAGTAAAAACTTTTGAACAAGGTTGGCTGATTGACGTTGTTAAACTTTGTTTTGGCCACTATCCCTACATACACCATGCAAGAATATTGGATTCCACAAAGTGTTTGCAGTAAGTTAGATGGTATAGCCCGAAATTTTCTTTGGAAATCGGGTGGTAAAAAAGGAGTAAATGTGGTTTGTTGGAGTAAGATTACTCGTCTAAAAAAATGGTGGGCTAGGCATTTGGATAGTTAGATTGCAGAACATCTCTCTGTTGAGAAAATTGATTTGGGAGCTTTTTCATAGTAACAAGCTTTGGACTCAAGTAATTCAAGCTAAATACATAAAAAACTCCAATATTATTGAAGTTTGCAACTTTAGAGGATCGTATGTGGAATTCTATTATCAAAGCTCGAAAGAGTTATTCGAAGGTTTCACTTTCAAACTGGGCAAGGGTGATGTCATTGATGGGAGTGGAACAGGACCTCTCTACAATCATGTACAATTTATTGATGTACATGACTTAGAGCTCAAAGTTAATGATATATGGACAAAAGAGAGCTAGAACATTGATTTGTTGTGGTCTACATTCCCTGTTGACATCATTAACACAATTAATGCCAAGTCCCTTTTGCTTAGCAACACAGTAAAGGATAACTACATTTGGAGCATGGACCTCTCAGGAACTTATTCTGCGTGCAGTGGTTATGCTTGGGTCCTGCAGCAACGGTCTGATTTTCCACAAATTAATTGGGGATGGATATGGAAGATGGAAGCTTTTGAGAACATTCAAGTTTTCATTTGACTTGTTGTCACCAATCACTTCCTACTAAGGGTGTGCTTGCTCAAAAAAGGATCCCGATTTTAGGTGGTTGCACTTGTTGTGTGGATGGTGAGGAGAGCATTTTTCATTGTCCGAGGGACTGGAGGATTGCAGGGAATATATGGAAATCTCTTGGTATTCCTTTTACAGTGTCTTTCTTTCAGGTCAATGATATTTAAGAGTGGAAAAATGATAACATGAAAGAGCTAGGGTGATATTTTTAACTACTCTTTGGCAAATCTAGAAGAGTAGGAAATAATAAAGATGTTAGCTCTTGGAAGGTTATCACTGCTAGCTACTTTTTAACTAATGTTACTCAGAAAGTGTTCCATCCTAGCAATGCTCCAACTTAGCAAAGTGTCAGATACACTTGTTGTGAAGCCCCTTCAGAACATCAAGTCTCTATCAGCACATATGACAGTGTTATCAATAGTCGAGCTGGTATAGGTGGTGTCATTCGAAAGTCAAACGAAGAGTGGATTTGTGGTTTAATGCAAAATTAATGGCTATTTTCAAAGGACTCAAATTATGTTGGGATTAAACATTAGAAATATTAAGTGTATGACATACTCCCTTCTAGCAGTGTTCTTGATGAAGGATGGAATGTCTTCTTTTCATAAGTATGCAACAATCATTTTCGAAGTGAAAGTCATGCTTGCAAAAGAATCGGTAGTTGATATCAAGCATATGATGTGTGAAGGAAATCAAGTGACTAATCTGTTGGCAAAGAAAAAAGTTTCTAAACCTCTTCCTTTTATTGTGCTACATGAACCTCCTTTGAAATTTTGTCGTGCTCTTTAGCTGACTCTTTAAAAGTCTTGTTTCCTCGAATTTAGTCTTAGTTTTTTTTCAGTTTTCTTTTTCTTTATTTCCCTTACATTAAAGAAAAATCCACTTCTAATTGATCATATTTTAATAATATTTTTTTTATTTACAATACTTAAATCTTAAAGGAATCAAATCTCCAATTTCATTTAAACTATGGACTTTTTAATATTAATTTTTACCAATTGTTAATTACTGAAAAATTACGTTAAATATAACTTTTGAAAATCAAAACCATTATAAAAAAAAGAATCAAAACCATTTGTGATTGATTTGATTCACATCATAATAAAAACGTATTACACTATTATTTTGTCAAAATATAAATAGATATTGTTTTCATATTTTTAAGTGACTATTACAACTACCATGCATAATGGTGATGAATACGTGTCATTGCCACGTTGCACCATGTGCTTATAACTTGTGCCTTGTTGATTCGTGCGATCATGTCAGATTGGCTGCAAAATCTGAACGTGTTATGCTTATATGGGAGGGTATGATGGGGATCAAATGTGTCAGTCACATTTACAAATATGCTTTCTCCATATATATATATATATATATATATATATATATGTATATATATCTTTATAAGAATTAAAAAAGTTAGTTGTAATTTATTTTCATTTATCTCAAATAAATAATAAAGTTATTTTTAAACACCATTCATGGAAACATATGTCATAGATAAAAAAAGAGTTATAATTAAATAAAAAGTGTTTTAAGAAAAAATTAATTTAATTTACTTATATTTAATTCCATACAATGCAAAATGACTTTTTTTATACTTATATATAAATCTAGATGAGTATTAAATAGGATATGTGGGATTGATAAAGATAATTGTCTTATTTATAATACCCAAAATAAAAGTGATGTTTGGTCTTTTATATAATGGATGATGTGTTTCTTGATTAATTTTAGACTTAAATATTTTTAATTAACTGAAACGCTACATTGATAATACTTGGGAGAGAGAAAAAATAAGTTTAAATAACATGATTGTTTTTGGAAAGAAAAGAAAAATTATCTTTGTCCTAAATGTAATTCCTCTTTACCTCATTCATATTTTTTTAAAAAGTTGGTTAATTTAATTGAGAATATTGTCAACATGTGAGTCTTGATAGGATGTTGAAAAATATGTTAAAAATTATAAGAATCACCACTAATATTTATTTAAAAAAATATTGAGAAAACTTTTAAAGATAGTAGTGGTTCATCATACCAAATTTTGACTTCGGGAGTCAATTACGCATAAAGAAAAGATTAATATCATATAACGTTCATTCTAAGACTGTTTACCTTTAATTAAATATATAAAATTAGATAACTTTTAAAAATATTTATTTTACCCAAACACATATACTATTTTTTATTTTATAAATTTAATATGAAAGTTTTATTATTGAGAATGAAATTATTATTATCATATTTTACTATTTTTTAATTTTTTATTTTTGGCTCAACAGAAATTATCTCGTGCTCCTACCTATTTCAATGTGTAATGAAGAATCATATTATCATATTTAACGTAATTTTGTATGAGAATACTTGTGTTTTGAGTTTTTTAATTTTGTTATTAACGTTTTACGTTTAAATATCATAATATTCTCCTAATATGTTTTGTTCTTGTTAGAAAATAATTTTATTTTTACTTGCTATTTTATAGGAAGTTTTAAAACATCAAACTTATTAGCTTATGTTTTTAAAGCTCAAGATTTAAAATGTCATATTTTATTAATTCTTTTTCTAATGAAAATTTTGTTATTAATAATTATTATGATTAAATTATAAACTAATCCTTAAAATTTAGAAATTAGGTAAAATGTGATAGACCAATTTTACCTAATTTCTAAATTTTAAGGAGCAAATCAATAAAAATATGACTTAAATCCAACTTTGGTTCCCTATTTCTCAACATCCACAATTTTTGTTCTATCGGAGACATTTGGTTCCAAAATTTTATAAAATCCATTATTTTAGCTCTACATTTTTAAATAGAGACATTTCATCCCTCAATTTTGTAAAATCCTCAATTTTGATCCTTTCATAAATTTAGAATAATTGATTGTTCACAAATTAACATTGCTTGGGACTTGGATTAAACAAATAATTTCATATTAACCATATCTCAAAACGAAAAAACTAGCTAGTAACAAGTCAGTAATTCGAATGAAAGACAATTTAATCACCTTAAAATATGTTTGAGGTTCTAAACCTTTAGATATGAACATATTCTTCTTCTACAAATATTAGTAATTGACATAATCGAACAATATTTTTTTACATAAAAAATAAAGTTAAAAACTATATGATTGAGGCTTAACCTCGTGTTCAGTTGGAAGAAAAGTAGAGAGTAAAAAGTTACATATGTACAAAAATAAGAGGAAAGTTGCACTTTATTTTATTTGTTAGCAAAGAAAGTAAGAAGAAAAAATCATTAATTTAATAGATCCAACATGTTTAACTTTCTATTCAAAATAAGTCTAAAAAGAAAGGTAAGTACAAAAATAAATAAATTATCCTTTCAAAATTATCTTTTTTATAAAAGGAAAAGCTTATAATTTTTTATTTTTTTTATATTACTTTTCACATAACTGAACAACTTCAATTTTTATTGTATTTTATTTTTTATTATTATTATTCTTTTTTCTCACACTTTCTTTTTGAGCCTCTAGGAAAAATGTCAATAAAATACTTAAATCAAACTTCTTTGGTCAACAAAACCTATAAACTACTATTTAAAAAAAGAAAATGCATTGGATAACTTTTATTCCCTTTTTACTCTTAGCTAGTTCAGACTAAAGACAACTTTCTTTGCCAGCTTCATCAATGATGAGTTGTCTTGGAACTGATAATAATCATGTACGTACTTATGTTGGTCTTTTTTGGGATAACTACCAAACAAATGGGAACAAAAGGTATATTCTCCTACGTGCTTACTTTATTTTCTATACTCTACAAATAAAAGGTACATCAATGTTTTGGATTATACCTACTTCAAGATTTAACCCAAATAAATCAATTTAAAACATTAAATATTAAATTTTATTTTCATCAATGTTTTCTATATAAAAGTCTATAATTTATAGAATTATCTTTTATAAAAATGTAGATAATATAAATTGAATATTTATTTATATTAAATATTATATATATATATATATTTATATTAGATTAATCTATTTTTAGATTAAACTAATCTTATAAAAAATAGTATAAATTTATTTTTAGATTTGACAACCAATAAATGATTTGTTTGATATAATTTCATGTTAAAAATACTTTCTTTTTAAAATATCAACAAATATTTGCATATACAAAAAATTACAAATATTTTTAAAACAATACCTGTTGGATAACTAGTATGTTTTTTTTTTTCTCAATAAGTCTAATATAGAAATGACAAAATGTATCAATAGGTTACCTACAAGTACATGCAAATACATCTTTAAGTAAATTGGCTAAATATTTACAATTTAAGTTTAGGTAGAGCAACAAAAGCTATACAGATATAAGTTTGAGTATGAATGCTATGTTAGCATCTCGACTCTTGCACCACATATATATATATATACATATATATATATATATAGTATAATTATAATTATAATATACATGACTGTATTGATTTTATTTTATGTATTAAATTATATTAATATATATTTATTGATTTGATGTTAAATTTAATTACTTTTTTTAAATGATTACAATTTAAATTTTACATCTGTTTTATTGAGTTATTATCTATAAATTTAGATAAAGTTGATGTTTATTTGATGCTATGTTAATTGTTGGTTTATTTTTTTTATATTTATATTATATGATATTGATACATAACCTTTTGTATGAGAAAGTGTATATCACACGTGAGATATATAAATACCCATCAAGTAAAAAAAATAAAAATCGAAATTATTATCCGCAAGAGTATAACCGTAATATCAATTATGGACCTACTACTATGTTGAGTGTTGACCTATGATATTCATAGTGATAGTGATAAGGTGTGACCTAAGATAAAAAGAAAAATAAAAATAAAAATAATAAACCTTCGTCTCGTACACAGAGCCACACAGGACTTCTCAAGAGGAAGATAATACCTCAGGTCCCCAACTCCCTGTCGAGGACTTTTCCTCTTCAAATATTTTTTCAAAAGTTAAAAACTGAAAAAATAAAATAAAAATCAAAGTCAGTGTTGAAAAATGAAAATAACAAGTAAATAAATTAAACTTTATTTGATTCAACCACCGATACCCCATTAAACATGTCTAAGGTATTGTCATATCCAACGCTTTTCTTCAATTCAGACGACACATGCATCAATTTTGCATCACTATCGAAAACTCACTCAAACAGTGGCAAAATTCACAATTAATAATAACAACAAAAACAAACCACGAACCTAGAAAATAAACAAAAACAACGTAAAAAAAAAAACAACAACCATGAACCTCTGTTGCACTGTTGAACGTCGTCCACACCCAGCAAAAAAGAAGACTCTGTTAGACCAAAAAATTACTAACATTTTGGACCAATCCATTAGTCATTACAAAATGTAATCACCAACCCCATCCTTTCAAATGAAGAACAGAACAAAACACAACAAAAGAAAAAAAAATCATGAAATCTCAAAACTTCTATCAGAGGACACAAATGTTTGCTAACACCAACAACAAAGAACACAAAAAGTGAAAAAACATGCTTGCAGGAAAATTCAAATTCCCCCAACAACAACTCATACAGTCACACATCAAATCACAGAACAAAAAAGTAATAAAGACAATGACAATAAATTGATTAAATTCAACAAAATCACAATAACTTTTCCTGAATCTACATATATACACACACATTAACAAGATTCCAAAATTCACGGAACAAATATTTGAAGCAATCTTTTAATTAATTTTCCATTTTTTAAAGTTTTTGCATTGCAATTTTACAAATAAACATGATCACAGAGTCTCTATTGCTGCACCAAAGGAAACCATTAATTATTCAGCATTCACCAGACTCAGAAGAAACCACACGTGACGAACAAGTAACCTATTTTCATCGCATAAAACATTAACATATTCTTTAAATAACGCCGAAACTTCAAACTTCTCTCTTTGTCTCTGTCGTTTCGATACCCCTAGCTCTTGTTTCCTTATTGGAATTTCCTTTTTTTTTTTAAATATTTTTTACTATTGCATTGCAATTTATCTGGTATATATTTTTAATAATAATAATAAATTTTTAATATTTTATTTCTTCTTCCGAGTTGTTCTCTTGTTCAGTTTGGCAGAAGACAGATCCCTATTTTCTGCTCTACTTCGTTCCATTGACATTCTCGTAACTTCGATTTCTTCCTCGTTTTCTGCAAACGTTGTTTCGATTTGCGACGCAGTTATGGGTTATAATTTATAATTTCCGTGTGACTCTGTTTCTGGAAAAAATATCTGTTCCATTCGGATTAGGGTTTATATTTGGAATTCAAAATCATTGGTGATTGATTGATGCGGAAGTCATTGTTGTGTTGTGAGGAATGATAATTAAGCGGAATTTGAAATCGCAAATGCCGAGTCTTAAGCGGCGGCGACTTGACGATGCTGCTGCGGCGGCGGAGGAAGACGGTGAGTGCGCCGCCGCGGCGGAGGGGAAGAAGAGGAAGACGAATGGGTACTACTACCCTCTGAATCTCTTTGCCGGCGTGATTCCGGCGAGTTTTCGTGGGCTGCTCGGCACGCCGGAGAAGGACAGGCAGGTGGCGCCGAGCTTGCCGGCGGTGGCGGCGTGTTCTCGGCCGCCGCTGGTGCGGACTTCGAGGGGGCGGGTGCAGGCGCTGCCTTCGCGGTTCAATGATTCAGTAATTGAGGATTGGAGGAAGGACAGTAAGGAGGATAA
Organism: Psophocarpus tetragonolobus; assembly: GCA_037954015.1. NCBI lineage: Eukaryota > Viridiplantae > Streptophyta > Magnoliopsida > Fabales > Fabaceae > Psophocarpus > Psophocarpus tetragonolobus. The sequence goes on along the minus strand of CM075695.1, from coordinate 27,367,548 downwards.
TGACAGGGATCAAGATAATGATAATGAATTTGATTATGAATATGAGAGTGTGAAGAAATCCAGAAAGGGAAAGAGTAATAACAAGGCTAGAGGGTATTCTACATTGTGTGAGGTGGTCCTGCATAAGAATTTTGATGTTGCAAGCAAGGAATTTGGAGAATTGAGTTGCAATGAGAGGTTTTTGAAGGAGGAGAAGAAAGAGGAGGGGTTGTATGGACTAGAGGATTTTAATGCTGGGGATGTAGTGTGGGCCAAGGCAGGGAGGAAGGAACCTTTTTGGCCTGCCATTGTCATTGACCCTATGTGTCAGGCACCGGTGCTGGTTTTGAAGTCGTGTGTTCCGGGTGCTGCTTGTGTCATGTTTCTTGGGTACACTGAGAGTGAAAATCAAAGGGTACTAGTTATTGTTTCTTGTCAAGTATTCTGATTAAGGTTTTAAGTTATAGCATGTTTGTTTCATGTCAAGGGTAATGATAATGTAGTGTTATAGCATGTTTGGTTTTCTGTTTCCCATTATGAGCACGTGTTTCAAAGCTTAGTTTTTTTTTTAGAAGCAACAAGTTCTTGTTTCTGGCTAAACTTCTGTTTTATGATTGGGTTTTCAACTGGTTTTTAGGGAAAAAAAAGAAACATGCCATTAGACTTTTATGCTTCTTAATTGCAATGTGGATTGTAATTTTGTACAATTTTTGTTATGGTAATGCAACTGCAGTTTAAAACTTTGTGACCTTTTGTTCTGTTTTGTGATGCTGAGCAGGACTATGCGTGGGTCAAGTATGGGATGATTTTTCCGTTTATGGACCATGTAGACAGGTGTGTACATATTGGATGTTTATTTGTTTAAGATTGTTGTTTTGATTTTTCTATTGGGATGAAGTTGTGCTGGCTGCTTACTAGGGATGGTATTACTTGGATTAGGTTTCAGGGGCAGTCTGAATTGGGGTGCTATAATCCCTCTGAATTTCAAATGGCAATAGAGGAGGCATTTTTGGCAGATCTGGGCTTTACAGAGAAGTTAATAGCAGATATAAATACAGCAACCAGTAAGACTGAGTGTGGTGATTCTATACTGAAAGGAGTTCAGGAGGTCACTGGTTCAGACCACAATGCAGCCTGTCACTTTCTGAACATGGTAAGTTGGCTACAGGGCATGTTTTTTCATCTGGAGATCTAGAATGTACTCGTGTGGCATATTTAGAAAGTTCTAAAAGAAGGTTGACAGTTTCAAACTTAAATTTCCAACTGAAAATTCACTGTAGCAATAGCCAATAAGGTCTTTTTCCTGATGAGTAGGCATGAGACTGACTTATAGATTTTTTTTTGCTTTGCATTTGTAATTATTATTCCACTCTCCATTTAGTCCATACTACACCAAAATGCAGGAGTGAGGAAGTCTACTGACTTCTGGACAAGTTAAAATAATGGTTCGTTACTCTGAATTCCAATGTAGGATTTATTTGATAAGAAGAAAGACATACAACCTTGTGAAGTCTGTGGATTGGAGCTTCCTTTCAAAATATCAAAGAAATCAAAGGATTTGACTCCTGGCAGCCAATTTCTATGTAAAACATGTGCTGGGGTTTGTGCAACTTGCCTTTGACTTCTAACAATTTATATTTAACTCTGTAATGGAACATTTTTATTAATGTACTGTTTGATTAAAAAATTTATATGTTGTAGTCTTTAAAATCAATTTCTCTTTGGACAGTTAACAAAATCTAGACATTATTGTGGCATATGCAAGAAAATTTGGAATCACTCAGATAGTGGAAGTTGGGTGAGTTAGTTAGATCCTGTCGGCTATTTAAGGTTATGGTTTTTTGTTTCTATTTTTCTTATTAATTTTTGTTTCCCTTTTTGACATATTCCTTTTGAACTAGGTGCGCTGTGATGGATGTAAAGTATGGGTGCATGCAGAATGTGACAAAATCACCAGCAACCTTTTCAAGGTTATCTGTTACTCTTTGATGGCTGAATATTCTCTCTTCTCTGCATTTGAAGCTAATAAAGAGACATCTTTGTTTTGTTCTGTATTTCTGATTTATATATTTCATATTTTGAAGAATGTTGGAGGATCTGATTACTTCTGTCCTACGTGCAAAATGAAGTTTGATTTTGAGTTATCTGATTCAGAAAAATCACAACCAAAAGTCAAGTAAGTTCATGTACTTCTTTCTCTCTGCCTAATGCCTATTTGTAGCTTAACTTAGTAAACTCCACTAATTTTACCTTATGATGCAAGTTCAATGTCCAATTTATCATATTTTTATTAGATTTTTTAAAAAAAATGTCATTTTTCCATCCTGTGATTTGTCTTTCTGACTTTAAGTGTATACTGTTGGTATAGATGGAAAAAAAACAATGGGCAGCTGGTGCTTCCAAACAAGGTCACTGTTCTCTGCAATGGTGTGGAAGGCATATATTTTCCTAGCCTTCAATTGTAAGCGGAAAATCCTTCAGAAGCATTTTCCTTTTTTTTTTCATCCTCTGCTATCTATCATCATTGGTTTTTAATTGCTACAGTTATTTATTACTTATTATCAATTGTTTTTTTTTAATAGGTCTAGCCAGTATTAAAACATTAATACCTTTTCTAGATAGGTAATTAAAATATTCAATGACAAACCTATTTGATGCTCTGATTCTTTTTATCTTAATAAAGAGGTGGAAGGTGGCATTAGTTAATTAATAGGATTTTTTTTACTGAAAAAAAAAAAAAAAAGAAAACTGGTGTTTAGGTTTTTCATTTTAGTTCCTGTGAATTAGCAGTTTGATGGAAAAGTTATGTTCAAAGAACGTGTTAAAATGCTTTAGAAAGGGTTCCTAATTTTCATCTATTTGAATATGAAGCTTGTAGGAAATATTTAGTGGCTTTTGTTCTGTTGTCCTTTTTGTGTTGATTAGATCGGGTAAACTAAACAATGAGATGCTTATCTAATTAGACGTTGCAATCTTTTAAATTGTTTGATGCTATATTTTAAGGGAACGTTGTTATCATGTCTTACAGATCCGTTTCTTCTTTTTGATTATAATATGGAGAAAATGAACTATTCATGGTTTTCCATTTTTTACTTCAGAGTTTTGTGCAAGTGTGGTCTTTGCGAGTCTAAAAAGCAAGCACTTAGAGAATGGGAATGGCACACAGGTTCCAAATTTAAAAATTGGAGGACAACTGTTCGGGTAAAAGGGTCGATGCTATCACTGGAAAAATGGGTTAGTAAATGATTATACTATTTAATTTTGGAACATAATACTCATTATCTCTTTTTCCTGAAGATATGCTACTTCTTTATTTGGTTACTCCAGTACAATGACAGTTGAGGTGTCTAATCTAATCATCCTCTTTCTAGACTTGTAATTTATCACAGTAACAGGGCATTTGATGTATTTATATTTCTTATATTCAAAATTTCTACCAATTAATATAATTCATTGAATTTTTTACAACTCAAATTTTACAACATCAATATTAATCATCATTGATATTTTATTTTGATTATGAAGTATTCTGTGACCCATTGATGTAAGACATAAATGTAATTATAATTTATAACTAATATAATCCCTTTTGACTTGTCAGATGCTGCAGTTGGCTGAGTTTCATGCTAATGCTGTAGTTTCTGTGAAACCTAAAAAACCTTCCTTAAAAGAAAGGAAGCAAAAGTTGCTTACCTTTCTACAAGGTATCTTTTAAATCTTTCTTTTTTGTATGATTTTACAATTTAACTAGTTTTTTAGATGAATTTCTTAGATTGATACTGGTACTGCAATTTTCTCTGACAGAGAAGTATGAACCAGTTTGTGCTAAGTGGACTACAGAACGATGTGCTGTATGTAGATGGGTTGAAGATTGGGATTACAATAAAATCATAATTTGCAACAGGTAATATAGCATCTTCAGTGTATTATTTAGAATACATAGGTCTAAAGACTTTGGAGATGCTAAAAGTGGTGAGGCAATGCCTCTTTTGAAAGATTTAATTAATGTCATTAACTTTGAAATGATATAATGCAAGAAGGAACTCCAGCATTTTGTCTAACATTCAACAAAAAATGCTCCCTTTTTGATGTTGTTCTATTCCATATACAGCAGTCTCCATTCTGCTTTGCCTAAACAGTTTTGCAGCCTTACCATCCTCACTTAACACAGTCAGATTCAAATCACCTGTTACAATGAAACCATTTGCTTATAAAACCTTTTTTTTTTCCTCTGCTTGAACTATCAAGCAATGCTTTTTGGTGGTTATTTTCTTAATATTTGTGATGAATTGCATTGCAATTAATATAAGAATGTATTATATATTTATAGATGTCAAATAGCCGTTCATCAAGAATGTTATGGAGCAAGGAATGTTCGAGATTTTACGTCGTGGGTTTGTAAAGCTTGTGAAACACCTGACATCAAGCGGGAATGTTGTCTTTGTCCAGTAAAGGGTGTGTCTTCCACAATATTTGAGATGCCTTTTATATAATTTATCCTTGTACATATTTTATAACATCGTAGACTCACCTCCGTGTGAATTCTATTAGGTGGATTTTCTCCACTTGACATTATTTTGTGTATTCTAAACAAATCAGTTTTACTCCTATTATCCTCGATTTTCTGTTCATAATACTAGGGAGCTGCTTCAGTAAATTATTTTTATATTTTGTTATTTTTATCTATAATTATTCTTTGAAATATGATTGGAAATGCAGGTGGTGCTCTAAAGCCAACCAATGTTGACAAATTATGGGTACATGTCACTTGTGCTTGGTTTCGACCTGAAGTATCTTTTGCTAGTGGTGAAAAGATGGAACCTGCATTGGGTATTCTGAGTATTCCTTCGAACTCTTTTGTGAAGGTGGGATGTTATCACCTTTTCCTGCTGTTACATCAATGTACTTAAAATCTTTCTTTTAAAAGAAAAATATCTTACATCACTACTGCTTTTTGGTGTATTTTAAAGTTTGAGTTGAGAAAAAAAAAAGTGTTTTCCCTGTAAATTAATAGTCTTCACCGATTGATTTAGTCATTTCTCTCCGTGAATCTAGTTTTCATAGAATAATATTGATGTCTCTTAGTCCAGTTATGCAAGTCAATGTAATCTGAAGTCTTCGTAAATTGAATTTCAGATTTGTGTTATATGTAAGCAAATTCATGGTTCGTGCACACAATGTTGCAAGTGTTCTACTTATTTCCATGCCATGTGTGCATCAAGGGCCGGTTATCGCATGGAGGTGAGGAGTTGTTCAGATTAACTTGGCTCTCATTTGCATAATTGTTATGCCCTGATTTGGACTTTCATTTAATTTGAAATTATAATCATGGTTTACGCAAATATGTTTTCAGCTTATATTATCATTCAATTTTATGAATGATTGCAGTTATTCGCTGGTCACCTTCACAGAACTTCCCCTTGCATTTCTTGTTTGGGCATTTAATCAGATTAAAAGGCTTAATTTTCATGCTGTTGGAAAGTATATTTTCACTCACCTATTAATTAAATGTTCACTTTCTATAATGTATAACCATTTATTTATATTCCCATCTCCATGGGTTATATATCTTTGGTTGCCTCCATCTTTTCAATGTCAGAGCAGTCAAGAGGCTCTTTAAAATTAAAAAAAAAAAGGGTTTAATGTTGTTTGTCCCATATAGATTAGTGAGTTTTGCATTTGGGTCCTATTAAATTTTTACTTTGGGTTTGTTCTCGTATAAGTTTTTTATTTTGTTGTTTTTGTCCCTAAAGAAGTTGAAATAACACTTTAAAAAGTGGTTTAGATAGTGTTTAGGGACCAAAAATAAATTAAAAAGTTTATTAGTTCCAAAGACAACAAAAATTTAATAGGGACCAAATGCAAAATTCATTAATTTATCTGTGACAAAACATATTAAGCCTAAAAAGATGTACAAACATATATTTTATGATAAATTTTGTTTTGTAATGTGTTTGGAATTAGATATTGATTTGCAGGAGAACTATATTACTATACATATAATACGCAAAGAATTGATAGATGGCTTACGGGGAAAAAGAAGAAAAAGAAAATGCAGAATCCTCTTCATAAACACACACATATTCTTCATATTTAGTCTTAGTATCAACATTGTTCTGCATCGTGGCTGATTGGCGAGTTGTTTATTTTCTTATGGCTAATTTATGATCCATGAAATAGTTTTTATTTTTGTCTCTCTGATGTTAAACGCAGTTGCATTGTATGGAGAAAAATGGAAAACAGACAACAAGAATGGTTTCTTATTGTGCTTACCACAGGTATAAGCTCCTGAATTACAACATCTTTTTGCATTTAACCCTTTCTACTGCTTCCTTTACAGGATTAGCTTCTGGCAAAATGTTCCAGCCTCTTTAGGAATTGCACATATATGGATTTATTTAAAATTCATTTTATTCCTTTGTCATCCTTCCAATTAATCATGTCCATGTTTGTTGCAGAGCTCCCAATCCAGACACTGTTTTGATTATGCAAACCCCTCTTGGAGTCATTTCAACCAAAAACCTTCTCCAAACGAAGAAAAAAGCTGGGTCAAGGTTAATTTCATCTAACAGAATAAAGGTTGAAGACACTTCTCCTGCAGAGCAAACTAGTCATGAGCCATGCTCTGCTGCTAGGTGTCGTGTATTTCAAAGAACAAATCATACAAAAAAGGTAGCTTAGAGAATCATTTTTGGTTTTTGTTAGCAACTTTTTTAACTTAATCATCATACCATGGCTTTGATATTTATTTTATGGTGTTTGTCATATTTATATTCCAATATTTTTAGCATAAGTTCTAAGAAACAAAAGTGGAAAGTTATTATTGAAAAAGAAAGGAAACAAATGAATTTTTTATTTTTAATTTAGTAAGAGCTTTCTTTCCCAGCAGAAACTTTCTCCTTTAGTTTCTTAAAGGCAGATATAAATTAAAACTGTTTATATTTCCAGTGAAAATGCTTTCTGGTTTAAGCGTTAATGATATTGATACCAAATGTCTCAATCAATGTTACCAATATATTATGTTATTATCTCTTGTATAAGACCCAAATTTTTAAAATGTTTCATTCCTTTTTCTATAAGATCCAATCTAAAATGTCTCATGTACAAAGATGCCCTTCATGAAATACATATCTCTCAATTCAATGACTAATTGAAATACGAAGTCTTATTTTACCTTTCAAAATACAAAGGCTTTGGGAGCATTAATTTGAGGATAGTTTTGGAAAGAAATATAAATTGAAGACATTCATTGTTCTCAACTAAAAAAGCCAATTTTCTGAATATTGATAATTAGTTTTTTGTACCAGAAGTAGTAGTATTTGCTAAAAACTAATGTTACCTTGCCAAATGTGCTTGCTGGCCCTTTCATGAATGCAGACTTGTATGAGATGCAATGGTGAAAATGAAATATATGCTTATTTTTATTCTTTGACTTCTACCTTCTTATATCAGATCTCTCATTTTTATTTTTTCTACTTACTAGAGAGCAGCAGATGAAGCCATTGCTCATCATGTGGGGGGCCACTGCCATCATCCTCTTGATGCGATTCGAAGTTTAAATGCATACAGAGTAAGTCTTTTTATTTACTTCTAATTAAATGAGATTATCTAATTCATTATTTTAGCTTAAATATAAGATTTAAAAAGGGATCTTCCCCAACCCATCCTTCCCCCCCCCCTCCCTCTCTTTCTCACTCTTGCTCATCCTTTCCCTCAAACAGGTTGTAGACAAGCCTCCTGCATTTTCTTCTTTCAGGGAACGTCTTCATCATTTACAGGTAAATCTCCTCTTTCAAGCAGTCATTGGATTTGGTGATCAATTATCTGACTGTCTTACATGATTTCAGAGAACGGAAAATGAACGAGTTTGCTTTGGTAGATCAGGCATACATGGATGGGGACTGTTTGCTCGTCGAAATATTCAAGAAGGGGAAATGGTATGAATGTCATATTCAAATATGAAAAGATTGCAAAGATTCATGATACTTGAGAATTTAAAGTCTTTCAGACATGAGCTATTTTATGGTTATGCAAAAAAAAATTGAGAAAAGCAGCAGTTTCTAAATGTTGCAAAGCTTGACAAAGTTTAGTTTCCATACAGTTGTTTGGGAAAGATTATAATCTCCCAATTCAACTGTTTTTTCCTCAAAAAAGTTGTTTTAAGAATAATCAGGATGTTTGGGGATAAAGCTGAAATTTGGAAAAAATAAAACCTTTTTCCTTGAAGAATAAGCCGAATCTAAGAAAATTTGTTTATGATTATTTTTCAACAGCTATTTTTTTCTTTTTCATCTGTTTTTATACTATTTTATTATATAAGCAATTTCCAGTAAACTCGTGTAAAAAACAATTATTTCTAATTATTATTGATTATAGAAAATAAACAAAATCAGTTATACATATAATCAATTATTGAAATAATTAAATTTGAACAGCTATCCCAAACATACCCTTACTCTGTTTCTTCTCTTTTTGAGTTGTTTTTATCCGACTCAGTTTCTGGTTCAGATGTGGATTTTTTGGCCTTCAGCCATGCCATGAAAATGATTTCGATATTTGCTGAAGCATAATATCGTTTTCTGGCTTACAAAAAAAAAAAAAAAATCTTTTTTCTGATAGTCCATCCCTTGTGTTTCATTCTCATGTAAATCAGAATACAACATTTATTTTAACAATAATGAGCATGATTTAATCCAAAGCAGGTTCTTGAATATCGTGGTGAACAAGTGCGGCGCAGCATTGCTGATCTAAGGGAGGCACGCTATAGATTAGAAGGGAAAGACTGCTATGTGAGTCTTCTCCTCCTACCCTCCCATGTTACTTTTGTCTGTGGCCTTTAGATTTAAATGTCAAAGCATTGTCCTGGACTTTTCCTTTTGTTTGTTGGGATTTCCTCTTCATTATTTTCCCACTGTTTCCCCATTGATGTTTTCTGCTCATCTTAATTGTTTGTATCTCATGACATTAGCTTGGTTTCTATGCTTTTTGCAGCTTTTCAAGATAAGTGAAGAAGTGGTAGTAGATGCCACTGATAAAGGAAATATAGCACGGCTAATTAACCATTCTGTAAGTAAACAAAATAATTGCATGCCATTGCTCATTGTTGTTTGAACTTGTGAGATTGTTAAAAAATCAATTGGCAATGTTGGAAACAGAGGGGATATTTACCTATAGGGGGAGCCAAATGTTAATGATCCTTGTTCGTTTTTACTTTTTAGTGGGTGTTTGTTTCATGAAGAAAACACTATTCCTGAGAATGTAATATTCTCATATTTATTAGAAGTTTTGAAGTTTAATTTTTCAATATCTTTTATTTTTAAAAATGTTTTAACTTCTTATTTTCTTACCTTTTATTCTCATGATAAAGAGGTGAAAAAATTAGATTTTCATGGAAATATTGAAAGTTATTTATAAATAAATATGTAACTTCTTTTCTTTATTTATTTAAATTATTTTAAAATTAAAAAACTTTCCAAGTAATATTAAAGTATAACTAGACATAATTTTAAATTTATTCTGTATAACATTTTTAATTTTATTATTTTTAGGAATGAGATTCTTGAGAATATAATACAAAAACTTGAAATAAACATCATGTTATACATTATTACTAATTTGCTATTCATGTTCCTCATTAATGGTAATTTGATATTTTTTTTTATAGGTCAAATGTTAATGATGCTAGTTAGTTTATGTTATTTGATATATCTTTTTTAACATTTTGTTGGTTCTTGGAAACACAGTGTATGCCCAATTGCTATGCAAGGATTATGAGTGTGGGTGATGATGAAAGCCGGATTGCACTCATTGCTAAGATTGATGTTTCTACTGGTGACGAGCTAACGTATGTGCCTATCTGTCTCTCACTTGTGCTGTATGTGGTTTTGTGTGCATGTGCATTTGTGTCCTTTCAGCTTGCCTAGAATACTAGCTATATACTTACTGACATACTCTATAGTTAGCTGAAATTTGTGTAGGTCTCACTAGATGACATGGGCCCTGCTCCTTACTTATAACTTGTTTGGAAAAGATTATAATCTCTCATTTCAGTTGTTTTTCCTAAAAAGAATTTCAAAATAATCATGATGATGTTTGGGAACAAAGCTGAAATTTGGAGGGTAAATTTCTGAAAAATAGGTTGTTTTTATAATTGTTATGATTATTTTCTAACACTGTTTCTCTTTTCATTTATTTTTATACTTTTTTCTTATGTAAAAGCTGATATTTTGTTGCATTCAAACAAAATCAATTATTTTGAAACTACTTTAAGTAAATTTATCCTAAAAAAAACTGAATTTGATTAGAATCAATTATTGAAATAATCTTATTTTTTCAACTATCTGAAACATACCCTAAGTGAGTCTCACTGCTTATTTAAGTAGTGTTTGGCCTAGTTTTTCTTCTCTTTAAAAAGAGTTGTGCCAAACACATTATCTAAATGATAAAGTCTATATTACAAAGTGTGATGTTATATTAGCCTTTTCTTCTGGCAATTTCTTTTTCTAACTTACCTTGATTGTAACCGGCAGGTATGACTACTTGTTTGATCCTGATGAGCCAGATGAATTTAAAGTCCCTTGTTTATGTAAAGCACCAAACTGCAGGAAATTCATGAATTAAGATTTATTCAGATCTTGATGACTACTTTTGTCCGCAAGGAGCACTAACCCATCCCCTCATCAGTGGGAACCTCAGTTACACCCAAGCTGTAATTTTAATCAAAGCATAAGAAAAAAAGTATAGGGAAAATATTGTGGCATAGGTTTGCTTTTATCCTTCTAGTGCTTACTTAGATTTTTGCTATCATTTGACATTCGTCAAGCCTAATAAAATATATAGATTTAGCACTTTTTGACTCTTGGTGCCATGTAAATGTCAGAAAATATTACTTTATTTCCATATTTATTGCTAAATTCAATTCATGCTGCTTTTGCAAGCTTCCATCTCTTGCCTATGTTATCCTTTACTTAGTATATTTTGCACCCATCTGGAATCTTATTTTACCTTCATGAATGATTAATTCGGAAAGTTAAAAGTTTTTTCTTCTCATAAATAAATGTTAAATATTAGTGTTACTAAATAATTTGTTGGTGCAAGAAAAAATATGGATGACATATAATAAATTTGGAACCCAGATAGCCCATCATTATTATGATTTAATTATTTTTTTGTAGTTTTACACTATTATTCCTTTATTGTGATTATTTAAAAAACATTTTAGCTTTCGAATAATACTTTTTGACACTAGTAAAACTTTAAAAATTAGAGTGGATGTTAATTATTAATAGAAATTAGTTTGCTTATAAGAATAAATTATACTAATCATTTTTAAGGTTTCATGAAATTACATAAATTTCTTTTTTTTTTCTTTTACTGTTAAACTAGGTTGTGGTAAATGTTTAAAAAAAAAAAGATTGTATAATTTCTAAAAACCGTAGGAGTGATTATAATATTAATAACTAATAATAAAAATAATAAAAGCTGATAATGTAAATTTGGTTGTAGTAATAGTAGTATTATAAAGAACAAATAAGGAATTGAACAAAGTCGGAATCAATGAAAAGATTAATTGTAATTTAAAAATATTTATGGGATGAATAGCCTTACAAAAACCCTTCCTCTTTCGTACGGGGTTAATACATGTTTGGATTTTCGTAACTGAGTTTGAAAAATTTTAAGTTTTCGTCAAATTTAATTTTGCAAACTAAGTTTAAAAAAGGTACACCTCCAATCCAAATGTTGTTTATCCGAAACTGAATTTGAGGTGGTCAGCCAAAGACCGACAAATGATACATAGCCCCAAGCTAAGAACGCTATAAGCCACAAGTAACTTGTGTCTTAACATGGGATATAAATCCTAAACTCATTTTTTCCTCTCAAACTTACATTAGACTCTCCCACCAAAAATCCAAACACGCCCTTATTTGAGAACCCTATCCATTTTGTTTTGTTTTTGTTACTACATAGAACTTTATCGTATCAATTGCAAGCCAATAAAGCAGTTCAAGGCAAATCGCGATGCTTATTTGATCAGTACCAGATCACTATAGGGCATAGAAGAAATAATATTTATTTTGCAAGGCTAGTAGTTTTATAAATTAATTTACAATTAGGAATAGAAAATAAAAGTGGATATCAACAATAATGTATTAAAGTAAATGATTGTGTACCTGTTCATCAACGGGATCCGATTGAGCTTGTAATTTGCTTCATCTTGCTGCCCATGCAACCATAGCCTAAGTGTTCTTTCTTTTACTCTCACACAAAGAGCTCTTAATTTAGGTTTGATTGAAGAAAGGATATCAATAGATCTGTCGGAAATAGACACTACATTAGTTCTGCTCACACTGTCTTTTCAGTGTGCTGGATCCCATGTTCGCCCTTTATTTATTTATTTATTTATTTATTTATTTATTTATTATTATTATTATTATTATTATTATTATTATTATTATTATTATTATTATTATTTATCGGCCTAACTAAGTTTTTAACAAAATTTATTTTAGCTTAAATACTATTTCATGTCTGAAAAACAGAACAATTTTTATTTTGTTTTTTAAATATTTTTTGTTTTAACTCTTTTAAATATTTGTTTGTTTTGATATTTGATTTCAAAAAATAATATTAACTGTGACATAAGAATGATATTAACTATTTAATAATTTATAACATCATAAAAAGCTTGACGATACTTTGACTAATTTTTTTAGATAAACTAGGTTTTTAATTGCTTATGAATTTTTTGGTATTTAAATTTCTTTTTGTCGTTCTTTTAAAGGTCATTTTGTATTAATTAATTTTTATTAAAATATTTTTAATAATTTTAATTTATATAAACATTACTCTTACTTTTCTCCTGCTCTCTTATTTAAATTTGAGAAGTTGATTAGAATTCCATTAATGTGAGGATAAATTTTAAAAAATTATATATTTATAATAAATTTAATATTATTATATAAGTTTTATCATTTTGTTTTTCATATATATAGCAAAATTTATCCATTTTCTTAATAATAAGGGTCCAATTAGTCATTATAATTTTATATATTAGGAATAAAAGTAGTATAAGAGATTTTTCCTTTAAATTCTCTAATGACATGGTAAGCTATTGAACTAACAAAATTACTTGGTAAATATTTGTTCTCAATAAAAAAAATTATAAATTTGACTTTTGTCCATTCTCTTATATATGCGTCGGTGGTTATACAATAGTTTCTGGTAGTTATTGTGAGATTAGTTTTCCATGTCATCATCTATTCTCTCCTAGTCATAAGTCATTCAACCCTTTAGGAGTGATAAGGCTAAAAAATCAAGGTTTGTTTAAGAAGAATTGGGGATGTTAACTGTGACCTTCTGAGTCTCAATCGATATTTTGTCCGATGAAGATGGTTCAATGTGCTTTGTCTACAACCTTGTTATGGGGTCGTATGATATAGTTTAGTTCGTATTTCAATAGTCTAGGAGTCTTTCATCTATGACGAAGTTGGTCGAATTAACAAGTATGCAATCATATAGTTGATCGAAATATTTATTGTTTTGTCAATCTTAAAAAATGTTGTGTGCATGGTATGTATGAAGATATAAGTTGTTTAGTTATCACATGATAATGAGGTTCATTGTATGATGAAATAAGAGATCAAAGAAAGAGATGATGTAGTTAGATGTAACTACCAAATTAAAGATATCATTCTATGATATGCATGTATATGGTATGAAAGTAAATAGAGCATACAAGTGTTGGAATCAATGATGACCTTTGTTGTAGAGGAAAAGTTTGTCAAGGGAAACCAACACCACACATGCAACAAACAGTTTAAAGGTCCATCATGGTTGCATTTAAACGCATTGGAAGAGGAGAAAAGTGAATACGATGACAATGATATATACCTCATTATTGATATATCTGACCTGATGATTTGTCCATCGTCATCATCATGTTAACGTCTTCATGGATGCTAGAGAACTGTATTGTCATGCATAGTTACTGGTGAAGGTTGTGAGTGAACAATTTACTAACTCTCATTGTGGTCGCTAAAATGTTTTGTATGAAAAAAGTGACGAGTTTAGTCCCCGTCCATTCTCTTATATATGTTTTGGTGGTTATTAGGTGATTACCTAATGCTTTTGGGTGGTTACTTGATAGTTATATATGTAGAGATTGATTATGTAGAGATTGATAGTTATATATGTAGAGATTGTTGGTAACTTCAGTGCAGATGTGTAGAAATTATTTTTCTGAGACATACTGGACACTCATAATGAATATAGTCATTGCAAATATAAATTAAAATAAAAAGGATTGAATATAATTAATTATATGATTACGAATTAATTATATTTAATACGTAATAAAATTGACTAACTACTATAAACATTTTAATGTGTTTTTAAAATCACACGTTACAAATTAATTTGCCTATTGTAATACTCAAATTTTTCAACATTCTCCCACATATTACAAAGGCAAATAAAACTTTTGAAAAGAAGAAATCTCTGACTAAGTTCTCAAATGAGATATATTGTATCGAACCTGGTGTAATTATGCTATATGAACCAGACCTAGACTAATAGTACTTATCACACAGTGTAGTTGGTGTAGTGAGGTTATAGGAACGAAAAACATGTGACATATGATGGTAGTCTATACCTCCCCCCAATCTTCTGTTATTTTCACTGTGTTGCTCGTTTAGGCCATGTGTTTTCCCAATATTCTTGAATGCTCTAGAGATTTGTCAAGATCTCACGCAAAAGGCTCCACTTGACACTCATATGGATGATTTCATCAAGTGTACGAGGCAAATCATACACCACCTATAAAGGATATAAAATTCATTAAAAACTTTATAAAATACTAAGCTTTCTCATAAAGTTTAACTATAACATTTAATGTCATTAATGTAGCATTTAACACTTTCTCACATGATAGGAAGAAATTAAAAAAGGAGATTGATTGATATCAATTTTAGTGCTAGTAGAAGTGACAAATGACTTGTTCTTACCCATATGAACCTTCTTCAAGGGATCTCCCATCATAAAGGTTGGGTTACCATCATTGTCTATTTTCAAGTGGTATAAGTCTCATTGCCCTTGATGTTTCTAATATCATTTTTCTTCTTACGGGTTTCATTAGAGGATCTACTAAGTTTCCTTCTTATTTCACAAAATCTATGGAAATTATTCCATCTTTTAGCAATCGCTTTATCACATTATTTCTCAATTATATATGTCTATTTTTATCATTGTAAGTTTTATTTTTCGCTACAACTATTGTTGATTGTGAATCACAATGCATAGACACTGATGATGTGTAGGTTTCATTCCTAAAAGAATGTTAGCAAAAAAAAATTTCAACCTTTTAGCCTCAGTGCTATCCATTTCTAGAGCAACAAACTCAGATTCCATTGTTGATCTAACTATTAGGATTATGAATGTATATACTCAATCTACCTACTGCATAGGCTATATCCGATCTTGAGAAATTCATCAACTGCAGTAAGCTCCCAATAATCTGCATAGCCTATATCCTATCTATTATTCCTGGGATAAAATTATATTATCTTCTTTCCTTATGACTTTAAGTCCTAAAATTACACTTGTCTCACCCATATCAAATTTGGATGCTAAAAAGGATTTAGTTTAAAAAACTATATTATTGTATGTATCAAAGATTAAAATGTCATTCATATATAAACATATAATGACACATTCACTAGTTTAGTGTACACATATCTATTAGCATCACTAGAACAAAAACCATAAGCAAGTATAGTCTCATTAAACTTTTCATGCCATTATTTAGGTGTTTGTTTTAAACCATATAAAGATTTTTGAGAGTTTATACACTTTTAATAACAACAAGCATGTATGTTCACTATGTTCAGCATAACCAATAAACATTCAATGAGAGGTCTTATGTCCTATTTTCTTTCTTTTAGGATCACATAACATAAACTTAGCTAACACCCCTACTCTAAGATATTTCACATTTTCTACTTTGTTTATCATGCAAGTTGATTAGGCCTAGTCAATATAATTTAATAATATATGAGGAATTAACATGCCATAATCTAGCATACCACATATCATACGAATCAATCATATAAGTAGAAGAAGCAAATGTCTTATTGCCACTAATCACTTAAAAAATATTAAGTACAAAGAGACCTGATCACAATAACCTTTCCCATAAACACATTATTTTTTGTTATGACAATCTTATCAGACTCAAGCCAATTTTACCCTAACATTTCCCAACAGTATCACAGAGACTAAGTTTACTTTAATGGTAGGCACATGTAGCACATCACCTAGAGCCAGTGTTTTTCCATATGTGAGTTTTAAAAGAATTTTTCCTTTCCCTAAAATTGGAATAGATCCAGAATCACCAAGAAAAACTTGTTCTTCTCCATCTCCCATAGAGTGTAAGAAGAAAATGCATTTATATTAGCACATATGTGCCTATTAGCCTCAGAGTCTACCACCCATTTTCTCACATTTGTCACAATATTTACCAAAGAAATGAACGTAACAAAATTATCATCTCTTTCAACCCAAGTTAACATTAAGCTTAAGAGGATATTCATTTCTCACAAATAAGAAATGAGACATAAAATATTTTGGCTATTAACAAAAATAATTATTTTTATTAAAAGTGATGTTCAAAGTTGCACATGGGGTATAAGCATTATTATTGTGAACAGTTTCATAAGCATACTTTTTTACGTAATCATAATTTGACCATGCATTTGCTAGTATAAATTTTTGTAAACGTCTAACAACGATCCAACATAAAAATGTTCTTGCCAACATCGGAACTTTTGTCCAACACAAACCTCAATCTTGGAGACATCCAACAAAGGTGCATTGGACCTCAAGTGTAGGATTGATGATTTGGTGGGTAGCAAGTGAGTTGAATTAGTCAGACTTATAAATCTAGTGCAAATGTGTAGAAATTATCTTCCTAAGGCGTGCTGACACTGTCCTAAAAAACTTATCCAAGTAATCTTGCAAGTCTCCTAGGATACAATAGGAATATCTTAGGCAAGTTGAGACTACAAAATTAGCAAGATAAACACGAGAACTAAAGGGAAAGTCAGAGAAAAATGGAGAGAAAATAGCTCAGACATGTGGCTAACTGTGAAACCAGAGACCTTATAGATAGTGCTATAAGTTTGCACCTTGTAATAAATATAGTCATTGCAAATATAAATTATAATAAAAAGAATTAAATATAATTTATTGTGTGATTACAAATTAATTATATTCAATACGTTATAAATACGTAATAAAAATGACTAACGATTATAAACATTTTAATGTGTTTTTAAAACCACACATTACAAATTAATTTTCCCATTGTAATACTCAAATTTTCTCACAGAGATCATCCTCAAGTCATAAACCGTTCTCTCCGAGTCCAATACTCTTGCTTTGAGAACTAAAAAAATATACATGAGAAGAAGCAAAATAAAACATGTTAAAAGACCCGTCGTGATTGTCATTTGTTCGATTTTGTTTTACAAATATATCAATCTTCTCACATGCTAATGGAAGAGGACATTAGAAAAATTATACCACATGTAGGAATGAAAATCATGTCTGCCCCTACGAGTATCGCTCCACCCCGCCCTAATTTTGATGGGAAAAACTTGCGTTGTTAGTCTCTACTTTGTCCTTACCCCGTTCCTCTCTAAGATAATTGAGAATGGGGACGAAGGGAAGTTTTTTAGTCTCTGCCCCGTCCTCGCCCCCGCCTCACTTCTATGTTTTACATATAATTATATGTTAAACAAAATTTCACATGTATATGTATAAATCCACAATCCTGCGGACCATTGCAACTAAAATATAATCAATAACTTAGCATATGATTTATTTAATAATTAATAAATTAAATATAATTAATAAACTAACATATAATTTATTTAATAAATTACAAGTAAATTTAAATATAAATAATAAAAAATAACATAATGAGATACTTGCGGATATGCTCGAACCCGACAATATTCAACAAAGATGAGAACAAGAATTAAAATCTTATACTCGTCTTTTTTATACCCATCCTCTGCCCACATTTTTCAGGAACAGGGACGGGAGATAAACCCGCCCGAGCTCCATTGTCATACCTAACCACATGACGATAAGAGTATGAAGTATCATTTTAGTCTTCCAAATTTATAAGCAAAAACACTTAAGGGCTCCAAAGAAACTTTTAGAAAAATTAGTTTTTGATTTTTTTTTTATAAATTACTCCTTAAAATGTTTTGTAAACTCCAACTTACTTTTTAGAGTATTTTAAAGTGATTTTAAAAGTACTTTAAAAACCAATTTATGTAAACAACAAAAAATTATTAGACTAATTTACTTAAAAAAAAATCCAAAATTTAAGTGCCAACTTTTATAACTTCCTAGATTAAAAATAAACTTCATTCAAGTAACTCCATTCTCAAAATTGAAGCATTTTTAAATTTAAAATTTAAAACAGAGAAATATAAAAGAGGTACCCAGTGCCGAACACTTTCCTCTTTGATACCTATGATTTGTCTCGCCGCTGTTACTATCCGTGAATGAATATGCGGTTGCTTTGCTTTCTCCACTGAATTTCTCACTTCCAAACAACCTTTTTAGGCCATTGTCTGTAAGATTCCTTCTCTTCTAATTCATTCACTGAAGCAATTTTACTTGTTTCCCTTTTCCCTCTTCTCTTTCAAGCCCAAAAGAAAGAACACATCGGAAATGCTGTCACTTCTGAGAGAGTGAGAGAGATATTAAGCAGTGTATGATGAAAATGCTAATTGATGATTAGAGAAATGCTAGTGACACCCTTTTGAACGTTGTTATCTAACATTTTATGTGATTTGCTTAAATTTATTGAAAATTATTAATTTTTTAGAATGGGTGTTTGTGAAAATGTTGCTAGCATGTTGAAAATGCTAATTGATAATTAGAGAAATGTTAACACTTTACTAAAAGGAGTGACAGGGACTCACTTTCTGAAACTCACAAAAAATTAGTAATTTTGATAAATTTTAACCAATTATAAGGAGAGTTTTTAGAAGGAGAGTTTTATGAGAGAGTTTTCCTAACATTCCTGTCTTAGACGTTCTTTTCAACATTTTGTTTGTAATCGAGTGAAATTTATCGAAAATGCTAATTGAGTATTAGAGAAATGTTAGCAACATTCTCTCGAACATTTTTATAACAATCTATCTATGATTCCCTGAAATTCATTGGAAAATGGAAACTACAAATTTGTTAGAAAGAGTGAGAAAATGTCGTTAGTATCTTGAAAATGCTAATTGATGATTAGAGAAATGCTAGCGAAACTATCTTAAATGTTCTTTTTAACACTTACTTTGTAATTGACTGAAGTTTAGTGAAACTGCTGATTGATAATTAGAGAAATGCTAGCAACATTCTCTTAAACATTCTTTTCTATCACTATTCTTGGAATTCATTGGAAACTATCAATTTGCCTAGAAAGAGTGTATGAGACAAGCATCTTGAAAATGCTAATTGATAATTAGAGAAATGCAACCGACGCTCTTAAATGTTCTTTCTAGCGCTTTCTCTATGATTCATTGAAGTTTATTGGAAATCACCAACCACCAACTTGCTAGAAAGAGTTTATGAGAGAGTATTATTTGCATTTCTCTTGACAATTATTTGTAATGACAAAATGTGTTCACTTAACATCGAATTTACTAGCTGAGATGTCTTAATCTTTTTCCCCTTTCAATAGATGTTGATACTTGTTTTGTCCATCTAATTTCTACAGTGCAAGAAACCCTTTTTGTTTATAAACAATGTGGAACATTGGTTGGTCATTAACAGGAGATAATGAAGAGCAAGGGCAGATTTTGTTGGATGAGGATTCCGGTGGCCTCTGCTCCCTCTCTACAATGCAGGTGCTGGCAAAACTTTTCATGTTAATCTTGCTCTTTGAGATTTATGTAATGTTAATGACTCTTTGTTATGTCATTTTTTGTTGTTGACTAAGCAGAGAATTTATGGATTTGCTGCTTGTTTGATTGCTGGTCTGGCTTGCATGCTTCTGGTTAGAGACATTTCTGTGACCTTTCTTATGTATTTATGTTACTATTACAATTGTGTTGTACTTGTGATCTTGGGTTTAGATTTTGACTTGTAGCAATTTAGAAATAGAAAAAGTACCCGAAGGAATCTCCTATATATTAGTAATAAAATAGTTAGATTAGGGGCGGGGGAATGTAGTTGAATGGAATGGAGTTATTTTTCTACACATAATTGGGCCATTGGTATTGCAATTTATCATGGTGCATTGTGGCAAGTTAATGGTGTTTATTATTTATGGGAAATCAACTATCTCCTGTGCTTCACCCAAATAGCAAATAACTAAGATTAGATTCCTTTTGCCATTTCATCTATAAGCATAGCAGTAGTTTCATTTTCATGTTGGGCTTTTTCTTCATATCTTGATGTAGTTAGTTTCTCATCTTAGGTCCACAAATGATGGCACATCTTGCAAGAATGTTTCTGAGGGTTGGACCTTGCCATGTAGTAAAAATCATAATTGGGCCATGTCAATATGGTGGATATGATACTACTTGCAGAATTTGTTGCATGGAATACTGGAATGTGTATTTAGTTGAAAGATACGAGTATCTTCATTGTTGAAGTTACAGTAAAGGGTGGAAAAGTGGGAAATAGTGTGTCAGATGATAATGAGATGTGGTGTTAATGCAAAAGACTAACCTAGGGCTCTTATCTATACTAATAATCTGGGTACACATCTACTTCAAGCCCTATCCAGTAACATTCCTATAACCAAGACTCCTTACTTACAACTAAAAAGTGAGAAATTTCTTTGATCCTCAAGATGATTAACATGAGCAATGATTAAATTGAAGACAAGATAACTAGACACTCCAAACTATAATTATTTTGATTTCTGTCTTTGCTTAGACCAAGAAAGAAAGAGATGCATGTGACAATATGACCATGAAGTTTTGTATATTTCCTAAATATTAACCTTCAGTAGAAAAGAGTTCAGTTCAACAACAACAACCTTTTCCCATGGTCTAAACAGTGTTTTCTTGTTCGGCTAAAAAATATAAGTTTTCAAGAAGGCCAATTAGATCTAGCTCTGTTTTAATGCTTCCTGTTGGAGTTTTCCTTCATCTTCCTCTATCTGTATTATTTAGTTGTTGGCTTTCTTCGTTCCAATTAAATCTCCTTACTGGATTTTTTACAGTCAAGACATTCTATAATTCTTTCCTCAATAAGTGGTTACTCTTACCGTTTCTTTCATTCTTTGATACATTCATTCAACACTTAGCATGTGCTTTTGTTGGTGCTTTATTGCTGAAGATTTTGGTAAAACTTTTCCTGGTTTACTTTTTTATTAAAGGTTCAGTTTTTGTTTAAAATAATATTTTAACACACACCATTTCAGCAGTTATTCTAGGTTCAGGCTCCTTACATTTTAGAAGAAAATGCAAAAAGACGCTTAAAATGAGTTTTGGAAAGGAAAACTGCATCCCCATCAATTTTGAAAGTAATGTGATTTTAGCACACTTAAGAAGGATTTAACTTTGTAGTCTGTACTGAGTTTCAATTCAAAAGTGGTATTTATATTATATCTGTTGAGATCCTACATCAACTATAAACATGAGCTAAGTGGCTAAGTAGAGATTATAAAGGCTTGGATAATGCTCAACTCATGCGCTACCTTTTAGGTTGAGTTCGTTAGGCCCAGCTACCTAGATATAAGATGTTCTCTGAGCATATATTGGGCCGTCCTTAATTGCTAAAAAACTTACCTAGCTGTGTGCCTTTCCCAGTACAGTCTACTCAGCCCTGTGACTTTCTCATTGTAACATAAAAAAATAAAACTTACAGTTTACGGTCTCCATGCTCTAGATGTGCAATCCTGGGCTTTGAGGTGGGGGGATGGTTGAGACCCCGCATCAATTATTATATCACCAAAACAATGTTCATAGAGGTTAGAACAATCCTTAATCTTGACCTAGCTTTAGAGATTGAGTTAGGCTCAATTTAATTTCAAGAATATCTATACATCTTATTACATTTTAATATCTTTAATTATCATTAAACAGTTTTGTTAAAAAATTAAGACATCTCCCTTTTGTGCCCATCCATATCCATTTCTTGTAATCTTGGAAATTTTTTCTAAGTACGGATGTTGAAAAAAAAAAATCCTACTTAATCTAATGCTAGCAAGATGTAATTTCAATCTTTAAAAGTAACTTGCCTATTCTTCTCAGTAACTTCGCTAATATAAAAGCTGTTGCTGTCTGAAACATTTTGAATATTGCATCTTATGCTGTGTAACTTAGTATATGACACAAAAACATTGATATTCTGTTCTCTATTAACTTTAAAGTTTTGGGA
Organism: Psophocarpus tetragonolobus; assembly: GCA_037954015.1. Lineage (NCBI taxonomy): Eukaryota > Viridiplantae > Streptophyta > Magnoliopsida > Fabales > Fabaceae > Psophocarpus > Psophocarpus tetragonolobus. The sequence continues at coordinate 27,345,171 of CM075695.1, read as the reverse complement.
ACCTCAAATAAATAGTGTTGTTAACTTTTTTTTTTTAAAAGAAATTGTGTCGTTAACTTAAAAATACTTTATTCATTTAATCTTTTTTTTCCCCTGTTTTGCAGTCAATGATTATTTTTGCAAAACCCATCAAATTTGCAGTTTTATTCACCTTTGGCAACCTGTTAGCAGTTGGAAGGTAGATTCAATTTGCTCCTTGATGATTTCTGGAATTTAAAAATAACTTTTCCCAAGCTATATACATAGGAAAGATAATAATTGAGTTGATGGCAATGTCATCAGATTTGGTCCAGTCTCTAACTCGGCTAGAGCAAAGAATCATGGGGTCAAGGGTCAACTCGAGGGGTCGACAATTGACTCGCATAACTTGAATTATATTAAAAAATATAAATATTTTATAACCTATATAATTTTATATTATAAAAAATCATAAAACAATTAAATTATACAAAAAATTAAGAACACAAATTAAAATAACATCCTATGAAATGAAGTGAAACTCACATATTCAGTATGGAGATGCTGAGAACTTGAGATGCAGAAGTCGAGAAAGAGAATGCATGAGCCACGAAGATAAAGAAGGAAGAGGTTGTTTGGCTGAATCGTTGAGAGATGACGGCATGAAGGGAGAGACGACGACTGTTTAACTGTGTTGTGGCATCACCGTTGTTTGGCTGAGAGAGGAGATGAAGATGAAGGCCAAAGTGAGAGACGAAGGCTGCGGTGCCATCATTTGGCTGAGAGACGAAGGTTGCAGTGCCACTGTGCTAATGAGAACTCGCAACGCAAGTCGCAATTCGCAATTACAAGGGCAAAGACTCATAGAGATTTGGCAAGAAACACAATGTATAGTAGCCATTTGGAGTTTTTCCATACAAAACAACCTGTTTCACTAATTTTAAAAACAAAACAAAAAAAAGCAAAACCATCACCCCTCAAGTTTTACCGAGTCACTTCAGATCAGTTTGGTTCTAATACATCCCCAATCCAAAGGATGGCTTAGATCGGTTATATGGCCAGTTTCCTGTCTGACTGGTCGAATCGACCGATCCGAGCTGAGTTTTTTAGAACATTGGTTGATGGTATAATGGGTTAGTCCAGTTTGATGTCAATTCAACGATTCACAATTTTTAATTCTTTTGACGCATATAATCTGAATCTTTAACATTCTTGCCCATAAAGCATTTTGTTACTTTTCCCTCTTCACTAATGGAGCTGTGTCTTTATTAACAAGAGTGGATGTTTTTCTCATTCTCCTTTTCTTATATGTAAGCGGGTTCTTTTTCATTTTTTGTATTTTCTTGTAATATCTACTTCAATTTATTTTTCAATATTTATGCTATTGTGGAAGATTGAATCATTTTTAGTTCTCTTCCAATTTCATAGATTTAGTTCAATAGATCATCCAACTTTGATTTGTGTATCTGGCAGTACAGCCTTTCTTCTTGGACCAGCCCAACAATTGGGAATGATGTTTGATCGTGTTCGTGTTTTTGCAACAGCAATATACCTTGGATGTGTGGTTATGGCACTTATTTGTGCTCTTTTGGTAAGCTATACACCTTTCATTGGTATAAGCTCCATATATTAAGTACTCAGGACATGTTTGGATGAACATTTTTAGAAACACTTTATAGGAGGAAGAAACACAGAAAATAAGTTAAAAGAACTAGCTTTCCGAAAAGGTGCAGGGCATTTTACAAGCTAATTTATAAAAAGTTTCGCATATTTTAGAAATACTACTATGACAGGTTTACATATTAGCTTGTGATATGTTAATTTTAGCTTATGGAGAAGCTATTTTTATATTTAAAATTTTCTTAACTTAAAAAAATAAACAAAAATACCCACAACTCTCAAAAATGTACCTACCCAGTTTAGTTTCCTGTCTCCTATCGACAAATCTTATTTTATAATATGTTAATCCCTAAAAAAACATTGACTCTTGACAGTCCATTATTGCATGCTTGTCAATGATAAAAAATCAATTGTTTGCTCTGTTTTTGTCGGTAATTTCTCAATAATCAAGATTCAAGATTTTTCATTTGTTGATGATGTCAAAAAATTAGTATGTGCTTAAAATGGACTAGCAATGTGACAAGTTACAAACTGCCTTGCTCCTCAAATGTTAACAAAAGTATGTTCAATGACCAATTTGACCTAATTTCAAAATTTTGAAGACCAAACCTAATGAAAAAAAATCAAATGACTAAATCCAAATTGGATGCATTTTTTAAGAGAATCAAAAACATATTTAACCTTTTTTTTTAAAGTTTACAGAATTTTAAATATATAATAACTTGAGCTGTGGAATGATTAAATGGTAGAGATGAGCTCACTTTACACAATAAAGTCTAAAGTGATTAGGCTCATTTTATAATGTTCTCGAGTTTCTAGTTTTAAAAAGTAAGTTAGTGAGTAAATTTTAATAATTCTTTCAGCCGTTGTCTACTGTCACAATATGCTGTTGACCAATTCTCGTTGTTAACATTATGAATCTTGCAAGCAAGCTGTCTCAATTTGTATAATGACTTCATGGCCTCTGGTAGAGTCTTAGTTGAATGGGTAGCTGATTCATTTTTCATGTTTTGTAGATTCATAGCAAGGTGCTGACCATAATTGCCATCATAATTGAGATTGGCGCCCTTATTTGGTAAGTTTGCTTTCAACAGCACTGTTTCCTAACATGAATTTGTGACATGAAAACCATTTCATCTACGAAATAGCATTGAGTGAACACTGATTTTGGTCATGAAGGTATAGGTGCTGATACTTAAACCCTGAAAGAAATTTTCAAACTAATTATTCCTTGATGATTCTGTCATTGTTCAAATTCGTTCCTAAATGCTATTTAAATAACTTTTTAATCTAAAATGATTTACAGATCAATTTGCACACTGATAGAATCACCAAGACTAGTTTGCATGAATTTGTTTTAAACATTTAGTATATGTTTGTATCGTGGTTAGTTTTAGATGGATTGTGGAACATAGCTGAATGTCAAAATTCAGCTATAAAAACATGCTACTGCTCTGCTATGGCGGGCATCTTTTCACAAATTGATTATGGCAGTTGGCAAAAAATTTGTCATGCTATGGCGCTATGACACTGTCATGATGGTTATTTAACAATGGTGTAATTCCATTGAATGGGAATCCATCTCCCTACTTTTTTACCTAGCAGAGAGGGATTCTCCTGTTCAACTTTGTTGAAATTGGAATCCAAAAACGGCCTTAAGTGTTAATATCACTTGAATATAGGGAAAAACTTGAGTGATCTGTTTACACTCAGCTTAGAACATATTATTAATAAAGATAAACAAAAGTACATAAGAAATCAGAAGAGTGAGTTCAACAGTCACCTACCTCTGACATATAATCATAAATAAAAGATAAAATACAACTCAACTAACCGCTAACATTAAATACAAATTATATTTAACACTTTCCCTCAAACTGAAGCATATAAATCATATGTTCCAAGCTTTGGAAATCAAGTATTGAATCTAAGGATCCTTCAAGGTCTTGATTAATAGATCTGCAAGTTGATCATACGAGCTAACAAATTCAGTTCTAATTTTCTTGGACAACACTTTTTCTCTTACAAAGTAACAATCAATTTCAATGTGCTTAGTCCTCTCATGAAACACTAGATTGGATATAATATGGAGAGCTGCCTGATTATGACAATAAAGTTGCATTGGAGAAATTTCACAGAATTTCATTTCTTGTATGAGTTGTTTAACCCATACCAAGTCACATGTAGCTAAGGCCATAGATTTATATTCAACTTTTGTACTAGATCGAGAAATAGTATTCTATTTCTTGCTCTTCCATGAGATAAGGTTACCACCAAGGTATACACATTAACCAGTAGTAGAGCGTTGGTCTATATTGGATTATGCCCAATCAGCATCACAGTATCCAACAATTTGACTATTTCCTTTATCCTCATGCAAAAGACCTTGACCTAGAACCTTTTTTATGTACCTGAGAATACGTATTATTCCATTCCAATGATCAATACAAGGTGAATTCATGAACCGACTCACAACTTCATCTGCAAAGGAAATATCTAACCTAGTAATAGTAAGATATATGAGCTTCCCAACTAATCTCTTATACATTTCTGGATCTGAGTATATCTCTCCCATATTAGGCACTAACTTCTTGTAAGGGTCCATAGGACTGTTAATGGGCTTACAATTAGACGTTTTAGTTTTCTTTAAAAGATCCAAGGCATCCTTCTTCTAGGAAACAACAATGCCTCCTTTGGATTGAGCTACTTCTATTCCAAGAAAATATTTCAGATGATCAAGATCTTTTGTTTGAAAGTGATTGTATAAATGCTGCTTTAATTGAGATATTATGACTTCATCATTTCCTGTAATGACAATGTTGTCAACATAAACAACCAAATAAGCATTTTCCCAAAGATTTATGATAGTAGAAGACAGAGTGATCAATTTCACTCCTTTTCATTCCAAAACTTTGGACAACATTGCTGAATTTTTCAAACCAAGCCTTTAGAGACTGGTTAAGACCATAGAGAGATCGCTGAAGTTTACACACTAGACCAGACTCTTCCTGAGCAACAAAATCAGGAGGTTGCTCCATGTAAATCTCCTCGTCTAACTCACCATGAAGGAATGTATTTTTAACATCTATTTGATACAGGAGCCAATGGCGAATAGCTGCTATGGCAAGAAGAAGATAAATGGTAGTGATCTTGGCCACCGTGAGAAAGTATCTCCATAATCAAGTTTATAGATCTGAGTGTAACCTTTGGCTACAAGATGAACTTTAAGATGTTCAATTTCACCATTAGGGCCAACTTTAATAGCATAAATCCATCTGCAACCAACAACTTTCTTCCTAGGAGGAAGATGAACTAACTCCTATGTACCATTATGATCAAGGGTTTGTATTTCATCATCATGGCTTGTCACCATCCAGGATGATCAAGTGCTTTACAAACATTTTTGGGAATGGTGATAGATGATAATGAATTTACAAAGGAACAATAAGAAGGAGACAAACGATGATAACTCAAAATATTGTAAAAAGGATGTAGGTTTCGAGAAGAGCGAATATCTTTTCGGAGAACAATAGGTTAATTGGAGTTGTCATCGACCACAGAAGAAGACTTAGGAGCCATTGTACAAGAAACAGAGGGAGAGAGACATGAGCCAAGAGAGTCATCAGGTACGGCGAAGCTAACTTTAGGTGTCATGCCTTGATTAGTACCAGAGGGTGAAGGATCAATTTCAGTGAAGTTAGGAGTTGGAAGAATGTCTGCATGGTTAGATTGAGAAGAGATGCTTGCTTAGAGAGATGACAATTGCAGGACTAGAGGTGGAAGTAGGCAGTACCTCTTGGATGGAAATGAAGTTTGATATGGAGGATGAGTAGAAAGGAGTATCCTCAAAGAAGGTAACATTAACACACATTTAATACCTTTTGGTATTAGGAGAATAGCATTTGTAACCTTTTTGAAGATGAGAGTATCCCATGAAGACACTTGATAGATTTAGCTGACAACTTATCGATTCTTGGAGAGAGATCATGAACAAAACACACACAACCAAATACGTGTGGTGATCCATGACACAGAAGTTTAGTAGGAAACAAGATTGTATGAGGAATTTGATTATCAAGAGAGGAAGAAGACATCTTATTGATAAGATGACAGGCACAAAGAATCGCGTCTCCCCAATGATGTAATGGTGGAACTTTTGCATTAAGCATTAAGGGGAAAGTCGTTTCAACAAGGTGACGATTCTTTCTTTCTGCTATCCCATTTTGTTGAGGAGTGTGGGGACAAGTGGACTGGTGTAAGATTCCTTGAGAGGACAAAAAAGAAGAGTTCAGAGGAAAAATATTCTGTTGTATTATCACTTCCAAATATTTTAATTGATTTTCCAAATTGATTTTTTATTTCATGGAAGGACACAAATATGGACAAAAATTTAGACCTTCCTTTCATTAAATAAAGCCACGTACAACGGGAATATTCATCAATGAAAGTTACAAAATATTTAAATCCAAAAGAAGTAATTTGATTAGGTTCCCAAATATCTGAATGAACAGTAGAAAATGCTGAATTACATCTTGATTAGGGAAATGTTTGCCTAGTTGACAAGTTTCACATTATCTTCAATTTGGCTAAACTTGGGTGCCCAAAACGATGCAACAGTTTAGGAGAGATAGATACAAGGCAAGACATTGAAAGACTAGATTTCAAGTAATAGAGACCCCTTGATTCATGTCCTGCGCCAATCTGTCGGCTCATACCACATCCTTGAATGACATGAATCAGAATTAAATGTAACTGAACAATTTAATGATTTAGTTAACTAACTCAAAGAAAGTAAATTGAGATAAGAAGGAATGTACAAGACAGAAGTTAAATTTAAGGAATGAGAAACAAATATTGAATCCACTCCTTGAGCTGAAACCTTTGACCCATTGGCTAATGTGATAAGGTGGGGAAATTTGGGAGGTAACAAAGATGAAAGCAAAAAGTTATTACTATATATATGGTTTGAAGCACAAGAGTCAACAATCTATGGATTTTGACTTTCCATAGATTGAGAAATGCAGGTCGTTGAGACATTAGGTCTAGAAGAGGGTTCAACAAGATTGCTAGACTTCAACCTCAGGTACTCTTGGTATCCTTAATACTCTTCTTCAGATAATTTCATCTCTTCAGGTTTTTCAAACCTTGATACATGTACACATTTGTCTGGAAAACCATGTAGTGAGTAGCAAGTTTCATGAGTGTGACCCATCCTTTTGCAATGAGTACATTGAGGACGATTACCTCTTCCACCACGTCCTCTCTTTCCACGTCCTTATCTCCCTCTAGAAGACATCATAACAGAAGATTTCACATTACTTTCAAGAGAGGTACCCTCATTTTTTAGGGTAGGAACACAGAGGATTCGTGTAGTTAAGCTTTCCATGATAGAAATATCTTATCCTGTCAAAACTTGATCACGGATGTGATTGAATGTTGGGTTCATACCACGAAGAACCATAACCATGTAAAGATTATCAAGTCGTTTTCTTATTTCTTCCAATAGAGTTAGCCTCTAGGATAGGTTTCAATTCTTCTATAGCAGCCTGAGCATTGGAAACGTATGACACCATATCTGAATCATTTTGCTTCAAGGAGGTTAGTTACACAATTAAACAAACATTGTGATAGAAATCCAGAGGGGTTGGATTCGTTTTGCGGATCTATCTAGGTTGGAAGGTAATAAGTTAACAAAACAATGAGAATTGGGTAAACAAGAAAATGGAAAGGATGAAAATGGTTTAACGAAAAGATAGATGACGCCACTTCCAAGGATGGAAGATAAGTCATATGACGCCACAAGGGTGGTGATTTACCCTTGATAAGTCTAGGAGAACGCCACAAGGAAGAATTCCTGGATAAGTTCTAAAGAGAAATTCATCTCTCACAAAAGGGTAAAACCCAAATATAATTTCACTAATTCAATGGTTGTCCTTTGAGTACAATTCAACCCCTATTTATAGAACTAGGTGACTGTTCAAAATCATAACTCTCAAAAGAAAAATTAAATACTCCATTATCACGCAATTATCACATATGATTAATTGCATGTTACATTAATTCCTAAATTAATGAAACGTTACAAAAAATGAAAAGTCATTGTCTTTGACATTCACATCATTCCCTCCTTCGAAAAGATTCGTCCTCGAATCTATGACTTTTTTTTTCCTATCAATTATTCACTTATAATTTAAAATAAACAAAATCAACCTCCAGGATCAAATGTAACTTGTAAAAATTCATGCATCAAAGAAGTTTTCCTTTTTGGTTTCCAAACCCAAACATTGGAATCAAGAGGAATTCTTCTTTTAAAATAGACTTGTGCATTTTCTTCAGGAGTTTTAACCTCAACAATGCACTGAATGTACAGTGACTTTGGAAAAGGGATATCCACATTTTTCTTCCTCAAATATGGCAATTTGTGGGTTGTATTGTCATCGTCCTGTGCATTCAAAATACCAATAAAAGAAGAAAAATCATTAGCAGTTTTTATTTTAACGTTCTTTTTCTCTCTTTCTCTTTCCTTTTCTCTCTCTTCCTCTTCACTCCTTTCTATTTCTATTTTTCTCTTTTCTTCTCTTTCTTTTTCTATTTTCTCCTTCAACTTATGTTGATTATCACAAACTTCACTTGGTGTCAGAAATTTCAAATTAAGTTTGCGTCCTTCATGCACCAAAGAAACTGAAAGTCTTTCAGAATTTATCCTTTTACCCTGCAACCAAGGTCTCCCTAAAAGAAAATGACATGAGTCCATGGGAACAATATCGCATGTCACTTCCTCCACATATTTTCCAATAGTGAATCTAAACTTAGTTTGCCTAGGATGAAGACTCATTGGTAAGTTGAGTTTACTCACCAATCTTTCGCTCACGACGTTGTTACAACTTCCTCCATCAACTGCAAATAAACACAAATGACCTTCGATTAAACACCTTGTATAAAAAATATTCACCATAATTCCAAACCTAGAGCCGAAGCTCTGATACCAACTGATAGAAATCCAGAGGGGTTGGATTCGTTTTGCGGATCTATCTAGGTTGGAAGGTATTAGTTAACAAAACAATGAGAATTGGGTAAACAAGAAAATGGAAAGAATGAAAATGGTTTAGCGAAGGGATAAATGACGCCACTTCCAAGGATGGAAGATAAGTCATATGACGCCACAAGGGTGGTGATTTACCCTTGATAAGTCTAGCAGAACGCCACAAGGAAGGAAAAATTCCTTGATAAGTTCTAAAGAGAAATTCATCTCACAAAAGGGTAAAACCCAATTATAATTTCACTAATTCAATGGTTGTCCTTTGAGTACAATTCAACCCCTATTTATAGAACTATGTGACTGTTCAAAATCATAACTCTCAAAAGAAAAATTAAATACTCTATTATCACGCAATTATCACATATGATTAATTGCATGTTACATTAATTCCTAAATTAATGAAACGTTATAAAAAATGAAAAGTCATTGTCTTTGACATTCACATCACATTGAATGTCATTAGAATAGATATCTTGAGCTTTCTTTCAAAAAGAGTAACAGAATTTGAATGCTCCGAGGTTCCTTAATATTTTAGGTTCCACAGACTACTATAGAAGAGCAAAAAGTTAAAAATCTAGTTTTTTTCACTGAGCTCTCTGTTCAGCTGATCCCTCACTATCTTCTTTTTCTAAATGTTCATGGTGTCTCTGTCCAAGGAATCAGAGTTTCACAGAGTCAGCCCATGATAAATAATTTTTACCATTGAGCTTCTCTGTTGTGATAATGGCAATTCCAAAAATAGGAAGAATAGGACCAGAGTTGACACCAGATGAGGTAGAAGAAGACATTTCAGTTCTGAAAAAAGGAACAGGGAGATGACCGAGAGAGAGATTTGAGCTAAACCTAACGAAACTTGCTCAAACTAGAAAACGAAGACCAACAATGGAACCAACAGGCTCTAGCAACCCAAACGACAGTGGAACGGTGGCAAACGGAGCGCGTTTGACCGGCGTGTGGAGCTCATGCGCCTCCTGGAAGGTGAGACGTCTGGCGCGTGAGAGTGCGTGACCCGGTTGAAGGAGCGATTACTTGGGTTGGATTGTGCACGTCGAGACACACCTAACCTTGAACTCGTTGGACAAAAAGGTCATTGGCGACAGCAGTAGACGGTGGTTGACCGGCAGAGGATGATAGTCGACAGCGGCGAACAACCTACTGTGACTTTAGACTTAAAGAGTGAGATTGTTCTCACTTTAATACCAACTTGAATATAGGGAAAAACTTGAGTGATCCTTTTACACTCAACTTAGAACATATTATTAATAGAGATAAACAAGATTACATAAGAAATCGGAAAGAATAAAATACAACTCAACTAACAACTTACATTAAATACAAATTATATTTAACAGTATCTATAGCTTTCTATGACTAAAATGAGTGTTTGTTCGAATAACATGTCCAATCATTAACAGTTCCACGTTCTTACAGGTATAGCCTCAGTTATATACCTTTTGCTCGAAGAATGGTTTCTGAATTGATGATCAGATTGTGTGATACAGAACTTTGAAAAAATAAAAAAGCAAATCAAGGATGCATGCATTTTAATTTTGTAATGCTGAGTTGGAATTATTGATTCATTATGAAATTCAGATATTAGTTTTGTGCCATGCTGCCTCTTCGCATTTGCTAGGATTCATGTTCATGCCCCCATTCTTTTACATCCACGAGAAACACAATGAATTAAAATTGTTTCCACATATCATATGATCAAAAGGATACAGAAAAGGTGTTTTGAACTGGTGCTTTTACTAAGTAATTCATATATATAATAGTGTCGTAGAAATGGTTTATTATTCACTCCAATTTTCCTAAAACACTATCTATATGTTTGATAAAAAATTAGAAAATGACAATTACAGGGGCAACATTGCATTTTGTAATAGAAACAAAGCAAATAAACAAACAATTAAGAATAAAAAAAAAATTAGAGACAGTTTACATGCGTTTGGATTGAAGCATGGAATAATCTCTAGAGAGATAATGTTCCATTGTACTAGTAATTTTGATATTATGTGGTCCTCTCTTCCTAGATATATCAGACTGTTGGATCAATTGTGTTCAGCAAAGCATTCTCAAACTAAAGAATAATGTTCCAAAAAAAAAAATAAATTAAGTGCAGTAGCATAATTTAAAGAAGAAAAAAAAAAAGCTTCTTTTACAAAACATGCACACCTGAGTCACTTATTTTGTTCATGTCTATATTTTTTTTTTCTAAAATCAATAGAAATTTATAAAAATGAGTGTTGTTCTCTAAATCTGTCTTTTTGTTCATACACCGTTGTAATTTTCAAAATGCTTAAATTACTTTTATCTCTCACCTTTTCAAAATTAAAACATTTGCCCACCCATATTAAGTTAGGGATAAAACTTCTCTTTTATAAATGAAATTTTTAGTAAGATAGAGAAAGACTTATGGATGTGTGAAACTTACCTTTATAAGTAAGTTTCACACATCCTTTTAGTTTGTTTTTTTTTTTACTGAAAATTTCAGGATGTGCACCCTTAAATTAGTGAGATTAACCGTTACAGAAAAGATGTTGATTAACCTAATTTGCTTATTAGATGACGTGGACAAGTTCTGTTTGGCTCAGGATGGATGATTAGCTAAAGTTTTTGAAGAAAAAATGAAAATGTTGAGGAAAGAATAATTTCATCATATGCATTACCACTATCAAATTAAAATGTTGAAATGTTAACATTTGCAATATCAACAAAGATTTCTTTGATGCGGCAGATTTTAAAGACTTGGGAAAAACAAGAATGAGAGTAAAATAAAGAGTGAAATTAAAAAATAAAAATTAATTATTAATGCTTTTCAATGATGACACGTGGCAAAAATAAAGACACTAATTAATGCGGAACTGTCTAGAAGTTAATATATGATGATGGCTCGATAGATTATATATATATATACATGTGTGCATTTAAAATTTAAATTACAATAAAATATTAAGTAAATTATACAACATTGAAGTTTGAATTCATTATATCTAAACATCATTCTATTTTTTAATCATACAAAAATTTCTTTGGTTATTTTATTTTTATTAGACTTTTTTGAGATTTTTCATTAGTCACATAAACTTTCTCTTTAAGTTAAAAAAATACTACACTAAAAGAGTTAAAAGTAAGGTAAAAAAATAGAGAAATAATAAGTATAATAAGATAAATATAGAGTCCTATAATTATATTGAAGTAGTTATATATACATAATGTTTATGTTAATGAATATTAAAGTCAAAACTACTACATGCCACATGCCTGTTCAATAATGGTTCTTTAATCACTTGGAATTTATAAGTAGAGAACACAATAATAATTTGATTATTGAGCTTTGCCTACGTCGACCATGAGCTGTTGTTCATTTTGCTTTTTTTTAAAGCATCCCATATGACTTTTAAAATTAGCTAAAAGGGCAAAAATAGTCTCATGCCATAACAATTCATGCAGTGGGAATCAGTTATAAGTTGTGGCAACCATAACCATTGAACCTTGTTGAACTATTAAAGTCAATTTCAAAATCTAAATAAAATATGTTGTTAATCTTGCTGTCGGCTAAATGAAAGTAGGAGCAAAGTAATAGAATTTGGTAATTTCTTTTTACACTTACCATTTTGCTATTAGTACCTTCCAAAAATTTAAGATACCAAACCTGTTCATCATGTATCCTCTTCCTCCTAATAAATAAAATAAATATAAAACATCCAAATCATTTGATTCGGAATTATTACTTTTTATTATGTTTTAAATCAAAGTTGTCCAAAAATAGAATATTTTTTTTACATTCCAAATCAACTAATTTGAAATATACAAATTCTAGACCAAGTTGTCTGGAATATTAAGAAAGGAATATTTTTTTAAATTCTAAATCATTTGTTCTGGAACATAATTGATCCTAAACATAAACATAGAGCTAATGTGTTTCACATCAATTGAACTGGAAAATGTACCTAATATGTTCTATTTCAAGTTGTCTAGAATAATAAACTGGATTTGGGGTAAAAGGCCCGAGGGTATTTTTAAAATTTCATAAAATTTATTGAAAGTAGTAAGTAGGTGCCAGAAGAAATTTGCTAGGTGTTTAAAAGACCATTCCCATGGAATTTTAGCCCAATAGCCCAATAGGTAGCTCTTAAGTTGATAAATTCTTTTATCTTGAAAACAAATTTAATTCAAAATAATAGCAAGATGTTACTTCTTACACCCGTAATTATTATTTGTTGCACTTCTCATTTTTTAAAAGTTCATAAGCTACCACCGTTATGTTTTTCACTTGTCATTATTTATTCATTCATATATATATATATATATATATTAAATATAATGTTAACTTAATTACCAATACAATAATATATCTTTTAGAGTACTTTTCCTCTCAAACTTTATGGAAGTTATTGTTGAATATTGAAAAGTATCATCATCATTTGATGTCCAAGTTTTTAATGATTTTGTTAAATAATTACATTATATTTAAGAATAACTATATTCATAATATTTTTGACTTATGAATTAAGTTTGAAGGATTCAAAATTATGTTTTGTTGTTAATTGCTAACTTTATGCTTGGATTTTTAAGAGTGAATTTTCTATTTACTTATATTTTTTGTTAATTTATTTTATATATATATATATATATATATATATATATATATATATATATATATATATATAAAGGGTAAATTAATGGGAGATGCTAATATAGATATATAGATACTAGCGAATATACAAAGATAGGAAACTAAACTGCTATCCGTACATGTATGAAAATAGATATAAAAATAATTACTATAAAACTTTATCCATTAATTACAATACCTAATTTCAACAAATTTTAACTGGTGAGTGTGCCATGCATGCTCAACTAATAGTAATTCTTCAACTAACCACATGTTCCTTCCGAAGTAAAAAAAAAAAAAACTGAAGCATCAATGTTACTATTTATTGATTTGATTATGATAGAGAGTGATGATTAATGCTTATTTTGGAGACATAAAACCTACTACACTATTCTCATCATGATTTTCTTTTGGTTGGTCAAGCACACATTAGAACATTGTATTTCAAGGATGGATCGAAAATGATGTCCTTTGAACATATGCACCAATAAAAAAGTCTCCATGTGATTATCACTTCACTTATCACTCTACTTAATTTGTTTACTAGTTGTTGTTGTTGCCAACTACCATATCATTAATTTATTGGGTACATACATGCATGGAATTTTAAATAGATGGCAGAGATATATTTTATCCTTGTTAATAGGGTACTATAACATTTTAAAGTATTTCAAGGGATAAAAAAATATTTTTTATTGTGATTAAAAAATTAAACTTAAATGTAATTTCTTTTTTTTTTTTTTAAATCCACAACTTGTTGGTCATGCTAGTTTTCTTAATTCATAATTTTGCTTCTCCATTTTAAAAGAGTTATTTATCCCATAATTTTATAAATTTATAATTTTGGCATGGATCAGAAGCATTGACATTAACATGATGGCTAAGATGTAGATTAAATAAATAATTTGATGTGAAATATCACTGAATTTTTAGTTTACTTCAAGTTGATTTTTTTAATGATAAATAATTTTAGACTTAATTAAATTTTTATTTTTAAAATTTGACTAAATTTTGTTTTCGGTCCTTGAAAATTAAAAATTATTTTTTTATTCCTGAAATTTTAAGTTTATATTGATTTCAAGAATTCAATTTGAATAAATTTAACTGAATTTAAAGATAAAAAATTATCTTCAATTTTCGATGTTTATTTGCCCACATTTTTATAAAAATATTTTCATTATTTAGTATTTAAAAACTAAAAATCTTATTTGGATAGTGTTTTTTTTTTTTAATTTTCTATTTTTTTTTAAAAAATTCAAAATACAATGAGAATATATTGTTTTTTATTTTTTAATTTTTTTTCATTTTTACTTTTTTAAAACAATTTTCAAATAATACTTACCAAATAAGTTTTTTTTTTCTCTCATTCCAAAAAACAGTTTTTAAAAACCCTTTTAAAAAATTAAAAGAAAAAACCAAACTAATCAAAGGGGCATTAATATTGAAAAGTAGGAGAGTAAAAAATTCAGCAAAAAATTAATATAATAATTTTTTGAAATTGGGAACTCATAAAATTGGCCTTGCAATAATAGTTTTGGTAACCATCAACGTGCATGCCATCGGCAGAGAGGTAGGTAGGTGGAATGATTCAGTCCTTTTTCACGTGATAAAGTAGCTTTGCTTCCTTTCTACATTTATTTACTAATTCTCCATACAAGAGTAAAAGGTTGGTGAACTTTTTCTCTTTTCCTTTTTTATTTTCTCTTCACCAAAGATAAAAGTAGCTGCACTTGTAATTTAAACCCAACATGTTCACATACTTCATAGCAGTGTTTTTCTCTTTTTCATTATAGAATAATATAATAAATAAAAGAGTTTAATTGATATATACGGTTAGTATAAAATTTTTTTACAATGATATTCAATTATAACTTTTTATTCATGTAATTTTTAAATTATTAATTAGTAAAGTTAACTAAGTTACCATCCATGAATGAATGATTCTGATTGAATGTCACACTTACATTGTATAACAATTAAATTCTAAATAAATAACAATAGCAAGAACATAAAGTAGTTTAGTTGATTTTTAAATAAAAAAGTCTTAGATTTGAATCTAACTATTAATAAAAATTAATATTATTAACAATATTCATCTTTGACTAAAAAAGATAAATAAATAGATAATAGAATGAGTTTCTGTGATAAGCAAAATAAATTGTTTTACACTCTCAACCAATGATAAATTATCTTGAATCCTTTTACATCAACTTTAGATATGTTAATTAAATTAAATCGTTTAAAATTACTGTTATATGGTGTAAAGAAAAATCTATATATGTACCCTTGAGTCAAATTTAGTTTTAGATCATATACTTTTAAATTTTAAAAACATGTGAGTTAAATACCTATTCTTTAACAGTATTAAATTATTAATATTATTAACAATGTTCACATTATAGTTGTTAAAAAATAAAATTTGTGGATAAAAAAAAAATACAATTTGTGGTATCTATAAATCATCTTAAAGCAGGTATATATAATTTTTTTAACAAGTATTTTTAAAGATTTTAAACCGTACGTTGAAAAAACATATTTTTTAAGCAATTTATAACTGTTAATACCGTATTTTCAAATGTCAAAATACTATTAAAGCAGAGGAACTAATTACATATTTTAAAATTTAAAAATAAAGTTACCTATTTAAAACTAAAATTAAATTTTACTGAACTAGTAAAGAAGGTTCTTCGAAAAAATCATTATTATGAAAAAAATAAAAACAGTCAAGAACTATATTAGATACATCAAATAATAAGATTTTTATAATAAATCCCAAAGGAAAAGGCTAAGCCTATAACGCTTTTGATTTTCCTCCTAATTAAAACTTATTCTTTCCTTAAATTTAACAATCAAATGTGAATAAAATTATTTATATAAGTTTTTTGTCTTTAATTTTTTATAAAAAAATATTTTTAGTACCTAATTCAATTTTAATTCTTCTTTGCAAACGTTATTAAAAAATTACTTATGTAAATATATTTTTGTATTCGTGATTCAATTTCATATAGTATAACTAAATATATCAAAATTTATAAACAAGAAAATGTTAATAAAAAAAAATTTAAATTTCACAGATAAATTTTTTTTTTGTGAAATTTTAAAGAAAAAAAATTACTTAATTCTACATGTAAATATCTTCGTGTGTATCAATTAGCATAGACGTTGTTCTAGATGAATTAATCGTCTTGAACTATCAAATATTTTTAAAAAATAAAATATATGCAAGTCTCTTGGCATGATCATTGTTATGAGGTTTAAGGAAAAAACAAATAAACAGTTTTTTATGAACTTATGAGCCAGTAGCCACATAAAAATGTCGTAATCATTAACTGAACACTGAAAGTTTTCAAACATCTTTCTGATAAAGAATGCGAAAAATAAAATGAGTTAAAGTCAAATTTGGTTTTGACTAATTGTACAAAGCAATTGAGACGGCACACTAACGCCATAGGCCATAAAGGACAAGTGGAAAAAAGGTATATAAGTACAATTTGTGTTCTTTTATTTATTATTTATTGATAATTATAGTACATAAACAATTGGGTTGGTGAAATAGTTTAAAATTTTAAATTCTTGGTGAAGAGTGGGACACTGCTCGGATACAAAGTTTATGATAAAGAGAAGTGTTTTTGTTATAATAGGAATTGAAAAATAAGTGTTACAACTAAAGATGTTTAGAAAGTTGTTTAATATGAAAATTATTTTAATATAGGTCTATAAAGATTGATGTTTAAAAATAGGTTAAAATTGCTTAAAACGAGTTAAAGTTGTTTATATATAGACAACTTTGATCTATTTTTAAGCAACTCATATGTGAAGTTTTCGTTAAAATAATAGTTTTTATATTAAGAACATTTTTAACGATAATTGCTTAATTAAATTGTTCTTAGAAAATTTACAAGAATTCAGATACCTTACTCAACCAAAGCGAATTATACCCCTTTATGATAAAGAAAAATGTAAGAATACTAGCTAGCACACTCTTTTGAAGTGACTTTTAGCATTAGGTTGAAATTTATTGCAAATATAAATTTACATAAATTTAAGTTGTGATTAAATAAATATCTCTTTTTTAATTTTTAGTTTTCAAGAATGATAGTGTGTTGGGAAAAATGTGTTGCTAACCATCAAAAGAGTAACTATAAATAAACCACTCTATTATTACAAATGATTTACTATTTTCCTTCTTCATAACCTTTCAATTCTTTAGAGCAAGTTACATTAATAACTCTTGAAAATTAATGTAATTTACACATGACTCTTGTTTTGTTTTCGTTTAACTATTACTTTCACATTTGAAGGATGTTATAGTTTGAGAGAGATGCTAATGTAATGTTTTTAAACATATAAGAGTGTTAATATAATGCTTTAAGCTTGCCATAAAAAAATTTATATGTAATTTGATAAAAATTGAAAAATATTGCTATAAATTGCAAATTTTTTCTTTCTTTCTATCACATCAATGACATCACAAACCCTATTGTATATATATTTATATTTCTCTAAAGTGTTAGATAACACATTGGGTGTGTATCAAACATTTTCCTAATCAAAAGAATGTTGAGTTCATGGCTTCACTATCTTACACATTCAAGCTTTACAAGCTACCCACTCAACAATAATGAAGGGTCCAAGTACACCTACTAATAATATAACCTAACTACTACACCATCCACTTGGCTACTCTCCATTGAACCATCATATTTTAATAGCACCACGTTTTAAGTAACAGTTAAGTAGTACCAAGATTCCAAAACAAAAATGATAATAAGAAAGAAACGGTTATGATTCCAATTTTGTTTTAAAAAGTAATTTTCCTCTGAGAATATGGGACAAAGTGTCATGAGGACATTCATATTTTGGTGATTCTTTTGTCCATGGTTTAATTGTTTAAAGTTTTGTTTGGTATGTTTTTAATTGTTTAATCATAAAGAATCAATAAAAGCACTTTCAATGAATTTAAAAGGTAAAATAAAGTCAAGTATTTGCTTTTCAATGGGATCTGGACTAATTCTCCACCATCCATCATTTGACAAAATCTTATTATCTTGCAGCAAATCTTTGCTTAATTATTATAAGTTTAAATTTCCAAAGCCATCTTTTTAAAGTCATGCTAATATAATTTGAGTATAATTAGTATACACTAACGTTAAATCATAATTTTTTGTTTATGTGACTTTTAAAATACTAATTAGTAAAATAAAAAAACTTATCATGAATAAAAAGTTATAATTAAATATCGTGTACAAAATACACCAACAATATATATCAATTAAACTCATAATATATATCATATTTGCAGACATTTCATTTTGTCCAATATCATGTTTGCAGACATTTCATTTTGTCCAATTTTATGTCTCTATACATTTTGGCATCTTTTGAAATGCTAATTTTTTATGATACCAATTTAGTGGGGAATTTATACAATAGTTAAAATTATAATGTGAAGGGATTCTTTTTGTCTGATTTTCTCTCCTTTAAACTTGTAAACCATGAGAGATTATTAAATAATTCTGATCACTACATTATTTATGATTCAACCAACAATCATTTATAATTTGACAAACGTGTGTAGAAAAAAACAATGGTTGTTAGAAGTTTGTGGTGCATCCTCCACACATGTGTGGAAAATAACACAAAGTGTGATGCATGTTTTTGCACTTTTTTGGATTTTATTATATTTTATAAAAAGTATTTTAATCCTTCTTGTCGAGTTTGGACTCTTGTTTCTGTTTTACCTTTATTTATCAATATTTTACGGTAACTTAGCATTTACTGTACACCTCACTCTAACATATATGTTAAGTAAGTTAGACATGTATATTCTATGGTACTTTTGATATCTATTTATATATTATTTTTTTCAACCATTAATAATCCTTATAATTTGATTAGATATAATTTATATAATTTGTAAAATAAATAAATAAATTTTATTTTTTTAAAATTTAATTAAATTGATTAATTAATTATATTTCATATGATTATTTAGTCTAGATGTATGACATAATAATAATTTATGGTAAATCACAACTAGCAAGAACTTTGAATATAATACCCTACTTATTTTCCTATTTAAACCCATGCCAATTTGTTATAAAATATCAGTTTTTTTTATGCTACTAAAAATTCCACACTGTTAAGGAAAGCCAACCACTTTAAGTTTCTTATAAATACAACTAATATTATGTATTATGTATGCATTAATTTATTTCACTTCATGTTTATGTTTTAAGTGGCGACAATTTGTTAACTTAGATACTATTATGGGCTTTTATTATATAATAAATAATTGTGTGCATTTTTTAATAATAAGAAATATGAAATTATTTTTAATTTATTGTAGAAATTATTAATGAGATATTATTGATTTTTCATTAATGTAGGTATATTCATTGGTTTATTAATAATATAAATCATATATTGAAAAAAATTTTCTTAAAGGAATATGTTCTAATCAATCCTTTAAATTAGGATAATTATTTTTTAGACCTTCAAAAATATGTTTTTATCAGTTTTTCAAATTGTTAAAAACCTTCTTTTAGTTTCTCTTATTTATTAGGTTTATGACTTCATAATTTGTGATCATTTTTAATTAACAAAAATTATTTTTTAATTTAATTCTTTAAAATATAATTTGTGGGATTTAAAAAATGAACTTTACAACATAATATGAGAGTCATAAAGTTAAGTGTGAAGACAATTTTGTTAAAAAATTCATAGTGGTATTCATGCAATAATCGACTATCGTTACTATAACAAGTTTAAGAGTTTAATTTAAATATTTTGAAGGGAGAAATAAATCCGATGGTGTGTGATTTGATGATGATATCGTGAAAGTTTGAGTAACATTTTTCAATCAATTCATAATTACAACTTAAAATTGTTACAAATTATTTTATTTAATTTTAGTAGTTAAAAGTCATCACAAATTATAAAAGTCACCATCTATTATGAAAACAAAAAATTTAATATAACTAAAAAAATTATCCAAATTTGAAGAACTAAAAATATTTAAATCTTTATTAAATAATGAGTAGTTTTACTAAATCTTTAAATTATTTAATTCTATTTGTAATTTTATGCTTAAATATATTTTTGGTCTTTGATAAATTAATAAATTTTATTTGTGTTCCTTATTAAAACCTTCCTTAGTGTTTATTCCTAATAATTTTTTATTTTATTTTTGTTCTTAAATTTGTTTAAATAATGCTTCAAAAAGTGATTTGCATAGTTTTTTGAGGACCAACTTACAAGAAAAAAGTATTAGGAACCAAAAATTAAGAAAAATTTAATAGGAACAAATGCAAAATTTGCTAATTTGTAAGAAAGTAGGAACTAAAACATATTTAAGTCATTAATCTTTCAAACTTATAATTAATGTAAACAAATATAACAATTTTTAAATTAAATAATGTCTAAGTTCCATAAATAGTAGCCACAAGAATTTTCATTTGCCTTAACAAATGATTGATTGATAATAAACTAAAAAGAGTATATGAATTTATTTTTTTGCAAAAAATAAAGAATATCATTACGAGAATTTATCCAAAATAATGCATCAACATCTCATGAATCATTAAGTTTATTAAAGGAGAACTTTCCAATAAAAGATAGAAGTAAACATTTTCATGAAGAAAGTTTGACTTTAATTTTATCCACAACTTGTTGGAGGTGAGTATATTTTGACTTACCAATGAAAAATTGGGACACCAAGATAAATAAAAGGTAAAGATCCTTTAGAGAAGCCTAAAAAATCTTTAATGGTAGGAACTCAAGAGAAAGAGAGAGTATCATGAAAGAATTGGTTTTTGGAAATACTTACTTATTGATGGGAAGCTAGAGCATAAGAATCTAATAAGGTCATTAGGTTATGCAAACTCCTCTTGGATCCATGGAAGAAGATATCATCTATGAAGAATGCATCCACGATGATCAAACATAGGCCATATATGCTTTTCTTGAACAAGTAAAGAGATCATTCAACTTAAAACTTCTTATGATAAACAAAATAATAGATGAGATAACACGTTCCCTTGATGGACACCCTAATTGCAAGCAATATACTTAGTTAAAATTCCATCTGCAAAAAAAAAATAACCTTGCACATTGGAGGATTAGTAGAAACCAATGACAATTTCTAATCTAAATCAGAGGCTTCCAATACCTTCATTATAAATAACCAATCTAAAGTGTCAAAATCTTTTTGAATCTCAATCTTTAATATCATATTCCCAACAAAAATCACGTGCATATAAAAAAAATTGACATCTTCCAAAGAAATTCCAATACATTATCCTTAGATTTAAATTATCAAAATCAAAGTCAATACATTTTTCTACGAAGACTTCGGTCATTATTTTAAATTGGAAATTAGCCAATGTAATTATATGAATATTCTTAACAATTTCTACACTAAGGACATTAGGGATCAACAATCTCGCATTTGAATTAAGATTAAATAGGATCTAACCTTGCTAAAAGAGATAAGAAATTGATCTATAAATGTCCATGACCACAATATCCTCATTTTTTAAATACAAACATCCTCCAAATTAATTTGACCTAACCGAGGTGCTATCACCATTCATGTTGAAAATTGTAGTATGCACTTCTTCCAAACGTGACATACTAGTAAGCAGCTTGTTATCCTTCTCGAGTAGAAGTTTCAAAATGGTACTACTAATGAGAGCATTGTCTTGACAATTGTTATGAGAAAAATACAAATTTTGGATAGAATTTATGCCTACATGGACACCATGTTTAAGATAAGACATAACTTGAAAAACCAGACCATATTTTAATAAGCTTATGAAAATATGTTGTGTTCTTATCTCCCTAGTAGTGTCATTTAATTTGGTTTCTATCTTTACAAAATAACTTATGAAGAAATATTTTTCTTAATATTAGTTTGAGTTATACCCTTTTAAGCTTAAAGTTCATTAGAATAACCTCCATAACAAAATATCTTTTAAATATCATTAACATCAATTTAGCCTCCTTAATTGCATAATGAACATTCTTTAAAGCTTGTTTATTCCAAAGTAACTTGTAACTCCTTGAGATCCTTTGGCATTGGGATAGAACAAACATTTGGCAACTATAGCAAGAATGTTGCCAAACTTGTTGAACCAATCTCTTGTAGTGTGAGTGCTAAATCCACATTTATAAAAATGAAAAGCTAAAAGACCTTATTAGAAGATTGATGGATATCAAGGAGAAAGGATAATCATTCAATCTAGTCAAGTAAGAGAGCAACAAGACATAGAAGTCTAGAAGTCAAACATGATTTACTACAAACAACTCTATTAAGTCTCAACAATGTGACCACTTTCTTTTCTACCATTTGTCCAAATAAAGACAAAAATTCATTTGTCCAAGAGTGAGAAGATGAAGCAAATTAAAGACTAGAACTCCTTATATAAAACTACAATAGGAACTTGACCACCTTATTTTTTAGGAACACCTAACACCAAATTAAAATCCCCAAGATAACACCACTACTAGGGATGTGCCTATTGTAATGGGCAAACTCCTAACATATTTGGACATAAAAAGTAGTTGCATATATACAATCGAAAATAAGGCAGGTTGATTATCAATCTTAATAGCAAAAACACAATATGTTGATTTAATACCATAATTTAGTAGGTGAAAGACTTTCATGCCAGATACACTAAAGATTAGGTTTCAAGGATGCTCTATGATTAACTTCAAACATCTTCATCTTAAGATGTCTCCAAACTAAAGCCAATTTAGAAACATTGTTCTAAAGTTCTACACTAAGGAAAAAGTATGGCTTGTGTGACTTACACTAATATTTATTAAAGACATTGGAGCTTCATTGGTCATTTCATAAGCATTTTCAAAAAGAAGTTTCATCAAATAGTTTCATTGACCACCTTGTGAGTTCTAAGAAGACATTTTTTTTAACAAATTGATTTATGCATAACCAATTGATTCTCATTCTTGGTGTAATGAATTTTTCTCTTTGATCTCTTTATCAGTAGTATCCCCTTAAAGGAAAGAAACAAGATGTATATCCTAAGCAACAATATTATCAATTTCAAGGGAATTATGAACCATCACCAAATCATGTGTATTATCAGATAGGTCTTTTGGATTACATGACATTGGAGATGAAGAAATCTCATATTAATCCTCACCACTATCATTAACCATATTGTCTTTCAGAGTATGAAAAACATTCTCCAAATCATAATCTAAAACATATGTCAAGTCATGAATAGAAAATTGTACTGCACATTATCTCTACAAGCATCGATGCATAACATCTTGATTTACATAGAGGCTATAACATGCATATTGAAACTAGTCCTAATATCAATATCATCTTTATTATCTTTATTTGCATCTTTATTATCACCCATGTTAGCATCATGAATGGTTTCTTGGTTTGCATTTGTAGCATGTCTATTGAAACTAGGCCAACACTAATGACAACATCTTCTTATAATGCAACATATTTTTCTTTATCTTTAGCTGCATAATATTGTTTTCTAGTTACACCCTTAGGTCTTTTAGGGATAGCCTTCTTGTACCTCACTAAACAATGGTCAATGATCTTGCAATTAGAGCAAAAGGACAACAAATTTTAACAGACAACATCAATGAAAAAAGCAAAGGATTTTCTTTGCACATCAAACAAAAACTCACGCAAAGTGATAATGTTAACTATTGATAAATGGGATACACACTTGTTTAGCAATGGAAAAAGAATTTCTTACAACTAATACTCTTCGGGGTAACCATGAATAATTATCCAACATTAAGCAGTTGTTTGCCTAACTAATAATGAAGTGCACATGCATTATATTCTACGATCTCCACTGCCAAGACTTTGCATAAACATTTTAAATTGTCAAATGAGAATTAAATAACCCTTTACCAATAGGAGTCATTCTTCATTTGCAAAGTGATTGCCAAAACTTGCCTATTTTGCTATGTACATTATGATACTTTCACTGAAGATCTCCTTTGACAATAATAGATTGCCATTCATATTGTTTCTAAATCTTTCTAACCCAATAATATATTCATTCTTTAGGGTTTCAATAGTTAGTGCTTCCCCTTGACATAAAGGTAGATATTGATTTAGAGGAATATCACAAAGCACTCTTAATTGCTAATTCAAAAGTCTTCAATTATGTTATATAACAAAGGAGTCATGTTAACTTTATATGTGGGAGTATATCATTGTTAAGGAAGGGCCACAACACCATTATACCACAAGAAATTACACAAATACCATGCATGCAAAATTAAGGGAAACATGTAAAATCCTAACCCTAGTAGTTGTGAAGAAAACAAATTCCTAATTGACATTATAAATTAGTGTTGTTAAGATTGAGAGTCAAATTGTAAGATGATATGATTTCATAATCGGTACAAGACTCTTCATGTGCATGAGTAGTAAAATTGATAGGAGGTGAGGTTAATGTTTTTGTAGAATTCTCTCATCTAAATCAAGTAACATAAGATTGAAATGAAAATATCCTTAATTCATATAATTTTTTCTCATTATTAAACAAAGCTTGTGCAAACTGCAAGTTCAAGTGTAGACATGACAACGGCACGGGGCGGGGTGGGGACGAGTATGATATTCTTATCCCCATCGCCGTTTCCAAAACTCATCTTCATCCTCATACCCAATGTGTATGAGATATATGTCAGGTATCGAGTATACCCGTGTCCATTCCATACTCGCGAAAAAAATTATAATAATTTTTTAATAAAAAATAAATTATTTGAATATAATGATATTAATTTAAAAGTTATCTAATAAACACAAAGTTTGTATTTTGTTAATTAAATATCAAATATTTTTTTTTTCCTTTAAGACAAATGAATATTTTAGTCATTAAAATAAGAGTGAGTGAGGACGGGTATGGGGGCAGAGACGGTGATGAGATGAGTATTACATCTTTATCCTAACTTAACAAATCGAGTATTTTTCATACCTGTACCCATGTACAGTCAAATCAGAAATTCTCCATTAACTTTAAAGTGGGTTTGAGATTTACCCACAAATACGAATTTATTTGTCATTCCTATTCAAGTGTGATGTACCTATGTTGCTTGGATAATTTGACTTGTTTCTTATTAATTTGGTTCTTTAGTAATCTTGTTCTCTAATTTATTGATTATTCTTATCCCTGTTTGTTGTTGGCTTGGTTCTCTAGTTAATAGATTGTCCACTATTAATTTCATCATGAAATTTTCCTTGTCCACTGATTGTGGTTGTATAATATAGATTTGGTTCCCTGATTGTGGTTCTATAATTGAAGGAGTTATGGAAAATGAATTACTCTTTCATAACATGACCAAATCAAATTTGGAATTAGGTGATAAAGTTGAATTACGCGAGAGGAATGTTTTCCTAATTTGATTCAAGTTGAATTAGGTGAGAACGAATTACTCTTTGATTCTAGTCATATGATCAAACCGTGAGAAAATGAAAAGTAAAACTCTCTCCGCGGGTCAAATTTTTGTTTTTTTTGGTAAAGTTTTATTACATACTATTATATATTATTACCTCTTGGGCTTATCATAAGTTAATATTTTGAAAGAATGAATGATCTTTTCTTACAAGACATTTCACAATTTTTTATAATATTTAAGTTTTATTAATTATCCAAATATTTTTACTTTTTATTGATAATAGTGTATTAGTAAAAACAAAAAATTAGCAATATTTATTTAAAGATAATAAAATTAAAAACATTAAATTTTTTAATGATCATTATTTTTTTTTTTGTTTTGATGAACCAAATGTCAAATGTGAGTAATGTTAATATTTTAGTTGTTGTTATCGATAAGAAATGAACTCGCAACCTTTTCACACTACCTTTCTTTCCTTAACAACTAAACTATATTATAATTCCTAACATTTAATTCTTTGAATTGATTTATATAAATTACTTTCAATTGGGATGTAATTTCTTACAATTGAAGTTACAATCTCATAAGTACAAGTTTCAAACCCATTTCAATCTCTTGTAAAATCAGAATCCTCGTAACATGTCATAAATTATCTACTCCTAACTCCTAAGTTTACTAACTTTAGATTTAGAACAACACCATACAAAGAAAATTAAGAAGGTTTGATAGACTTATGAGGTTCACAAGTGTCTCTTAGAAATAGTGAAAGAATAAAGAGAGACTATGCACCCAAACCCTAAAGTCCACTCCTCAACGAACCAAACTGCCGAAGAATTAATATCAATCATTTAAATTTTGACCAAGACAATTTCCCATATCATATTCCTATTCCTCCAAACCCTAAACTAATTATTTAAGCATGCAAAGGAAAAATAACTACATAATGTGATAACGCATAGACACATACAATGCCAAGTGCTAGTATATTACTAGCATTGTTTATTGAAATCGAATCTATATGATTTCTAGCATTTCAAATTGAATTTGCCAACCAAACGGTGTCGTGTCGTATACGCTCCAACACCGCACAAAACTAGGCTTCAATGACACAAGCATGGTCGATTAGTTCAATGAACATTATGTCATCAGCATATTTCCAAATCGAATGACATAATGCATTAAATATTCAATGAATTTACTAAAAAAGGAATCAAATTGTTTGTTCCAAAAAAATAAATCACAATAACAGTACCATTTACTGTGTTTTGGAGTCATAAGATTGAACGTCACAAAGTTTAGATGTGAAAGAAAAAAAAATACTATAAATTTAAGTCTTTTTATTATAAAAGAATAACACATTAACTTATTAATATTTAATTTATAAAAAATATTTATGATATTTTGTCTAATTAAACATATATTATTTTTATTATTATTTTTGTATTTTTTGAATAAGTATTTGATATGAGAAATGTGTTAATATAATATTTTTAGAATAATATTTTTAAACTTAAAAGAATGTCTTGTAGAAAAGAAAATTAGAAAAATATTAGTGTAAAAAATAAAAAATAAATCATGTTAATTTTTTATTTATCAGGAGGTATACTGTAATTTATAAAAAAAAAACATATTATTCACTTTTCTTTTATAAATTTTATTTTTATTTTTAAGTAAAAGTATATTAAGGAAATTTTTTTATTCGATATGTAACTATTCAACAAAAAAGTATGTAATTTTACGTAAGTCTGTAGATATTATTTCAATCTTTTTAATTTTCAATTTGTCATACTTTTTAAAATATTACTAGCTTCAACTTTTTTTTTAATTTATTTTCCATTTCTAGAAGAGTTTTTAAATTATCTCTTAAGTTAATTATTTTTAAATAAAATATAATTAATTATTTTATAATAAATATTGTAAATTAACAAGATAAATTTATTTTCTCTCTTACGAGAATATGGACAAGATGACTAGCATACATTAATTAATTAAGTGGAGGGAGTGATTATGTGAAAAGAAAAAATGTTGACTTTAAGGATAATTTTGAAAAAAAAATAAAGCATATTGTAAGGTAATTTAATAATACTAATTAAATTAAGTAACTTTCTTAAACAACATAATTAATTTAAACAATACTTATATCTTTTTTAGTCATAACATTGACCTAAAATATCTATCAGAAAATTTGGCTCACTACTTTTGATGAAATTTTTTTTTTCAATCACATTTTTTTCATCTTCAATTTTCAAATTTGAGACTTTACTTAATAAAACTCATACCCAGTACAAATTAGACCAATGATTTGTTGGTTAAAAATACTTATTTTTAAGGACAAAAATAATCTTACTTTTCATATGTGACTTTAAAAATTGACTTTAAGTCATGTTTGGACCGTGAATTTCACAAATCTATATCATCTTTGAGTATGTTTGGTAAGATACTTTAATAACTTATAAGCTGTTTAGACTAACTTATAAGTTACTTTAACAAAAATAAGTTTGTTTGGTATTCGAGCTTGTTTCAACTTTCTCAAGTAGCTTATAAAAATAAAGTAGCTTGCAAGCTATTATTTTTTTTTCATTTTTATCCTTATTAATTTTTATGAGATTTTTTAATCAAATAATTAATTACATTCTTTTATGTTTTTTAAATTTATTAATTAATTTTGCCAAACATTTCAGCTAAAGCTTCTAGCTTAACTGCTTATATGATTGGTAAAACTAGGTTATAAGCTAGCTTAAACTACAAACTTAATTATAAGTTAGCTGAAGTATTTTGTAAAATTATTTGATAATTAAATATAAAATGACACAAAATGATATAATTAATTATTTGACTAAAAAGTAGTTAAGCTAATTTATTTTTATAAACTATTTGATATCTTATGAAAAATAAGGTATAAATTACTAAAATAAGTTTGTGCATTAAATAATCTTATTTTGATTAAAATAAACATAAATTAGTCAAAGAAATTTGTAACTTTCTAGAATTTATAAAACTTTAGATAGTTTATCGACTCAATTATCTTATGAGCTAGTTTATCTAACATAGTCCTTTCCTTACATTTACCATACATAAGATTTACCTGTGAGGAAAGAAATAGAGAAGAAGTAAATAGAACTGCGAGAAATAATAAAGTATATGAGTTTAGTGTCAAAATTTTTACATTGATTTTCAGTTACAACCCTTTATATATAATAAGTTTGTTGACCAATTAATACTTTACAAATCATATAAATAAAAGACTCTAATTGAATGTTAGTATAAAATTTTTTTATATTGACTATGTAAAAGTGTTTTAACTTTCTCAAAGTATATTGTATTTTTATAATAAAAAATATAAAATAATACTGTCAATCCGACCTTTCATCTCTTTAATTTCTCTCTTAAATCACTAAAATCAAATAAGGAGATGCTATTTCAATATGAAATATTTCTGATATGCAGAAACCCACAAAGCCTAACTGAGGAGGAGTATTTCTCACCATCACTGTTTAATATGCATTATTAATTCACTATACCCCATTCAAAGATACTGGTTGGTTGAAAAAAAGGTTGTGTCACTGTACACTTTCGTTGACATTGCTATCACAATATTGAAATTACAGTCATCTTATTAAACTTGGATTGAAATTTTGCCTCATTAACACAACACACAAAAGCATCTCGTGTGCATGATTTCAATTTAGTTATTATAGTTGCCCAAAATGGGAGTGCGTCTAGATTAAGATTTGCTTGCATAGGATATTTTGAACGGCTTGTGAAAACCATTTAAGTTTGGATGTTCCCATTTTGTGTCATTTTTTCTATTTCTACTGATTAAAAAATACTATGTTATTTAACATGCTTTAATGAGTTGAGATAAAAAAAATTATAAAAAAAACTGTGTAACCCATTAAATAAGATAACTTCTTTAATTAATGAAATAGAAAATGAGGTATGAAATGGACATAGGTTAATTAATGGTGCTTTCTTTTCTCTTTCTTTCTTTTCAATTCAATTAATGATGCTTAACTTATTTTCTTACTTAGTCAAATTTACAATTTTGATCTTTATAAGCTAAAAAGAGCACAACTCAACAAAATTAATCCAGTATATATGTTCTCATTATACTTATAATAATATTAATTTTCTTAATTAATTATAAAATAAAAATAGTACAAGGTGATAGTTAGTAATTGTCAGTTAGAGGGTGGTAATCAGTAGTGGCAAGTGATGCCAAATGATGAATTTAAATAAAAATAGAGATTTAAAAACTAAATTTTATTGTTTTTGAAATTGAGTGAAAATTGCTTCGAAAACAACTAAAAAACCAAATCTAAATTGATTTTACCAAATAAGATTCTGTTTTCAAAATATATTTCAAAACAAAAAATCAAATATTCAAAATCACTTCAAATATAACCTTAGATATTTATTCCACCTTCATTCACTCACTTATCTTACAAAATCACTTCTAACTTACAATAAATATATTCTAATAATCGTCATAATGCAAGAATAAAGACATCTAAATATTCTTGTGAGAATAATTACTTATGAATGTAGCTTGAAGTCTTATTATTTATAGATCTCTTGTAATGATCTATTGTGATTATCAACCAATCTGAAAATGTTATAATTTGTTAATAACTATATTTGCTTGCTATGTGTAAGTTGAGGTGGGGAGAGGAAAATAATAGTACTGTCCTACTTTTGACCTTTGGCCATGTTTTATATTCATTGAAAACATGAATTAGCAACTGGTTTCTTCATTTTATCTTTTGACACTTGGCATTTAGGACATGTTCCTAAACATGACAAACAGTAGTTATTGTTTTGCACGCATTTTTAAGTATTTTAGACGCTTGTTATTTCGGACACATTCTTAAATATATCAGATACATGCTTGATGTTTCACCCACACCCTAGTGAACTTTTGTGTTAGTAATCTTCTATTCCTAGTGTTCATGTGTTTTTCATACATAAGTTCTAAAGTTCCTATAACAGTTAGATGAAAACATAAATAATATCAAATTACAATATCTTTTGATGTCATAAAAACTTTAGGATTTTAGAAACCTCGACATCATTTTAACAATTCAGATATATATATATATAACAATTTAAAAAAATATTGAAGTAGAAGAAAGTGATGAATAATAATATAAGTAAGAAGATGATAAAAATAAAAGAAAGTATAGTATATTTGTTTGATAAATTGTAATTTTAAATTACAATATACAAATATTTGTTTTAGTAGAAATATATTAAATTTTTATATAATTAAATTGCAGGTTGGATTTTTTAAAAAAAAATACAAAAACTAACATCAATTCTTAGAATAACCAATATAGTTTTTCGTTAGCATTGCATCAACCTAATCTACAAACGAGTTTATTATCAATTTTATATCAATGATAAATATCTGTTGTTTCACAACCAATGTAGGTGGAGTACTACATAAGTTTTAGTAAACTAATGTAGATATGATCGAATTCTACATCTGCTTATCTAAAACATTTGTTTGAAATTGATGTAGTTTTGCTTCTAAAACCAATGTTGCATCTTATTTTTATAGTATTAAAAAATAAATAATTTATTTTAAATTTCATTTTAGACACTTTTTTATTAACTTAAAAATAATAATTTTTATTTTGGTACATTAGTATATATATATATATCATTTTATAAAAAAGAAAATTAAAGTTTGTTAAGTAGAAGAAAATTATGAATAGTTTACTTTAACTGAGAAAATAATAAAAAAATTATTTTTTTCAAGCAGAATGAATCATAGATAGTTTATATAAGTGACAAAATCTAATAACTATATGATAAATATATTTTATATAACAAAACAATGGGCTATGGACTATGGATATTAATATTTTATTAGGTTTTTTTACTATTTCAAATTTTTAAAGTAATAATAATTATTTCCCCCTATTTTAAAATTTAAAAATAAAAATAATAGTATTTAAAAAAAATAGAGTTTCTAGGTTGTTTCAAAATTTAAAAACAAAAGAGATTTTAAATATTTGAAAATAATCCCATGTGGAGATTACAGAACTACAATGTATTTTAAAGATCATTAATTTTATAATTTATTTATATTAAAATATTTGTAATAAAAAATATGATTAATCAATAAAATACATATATGATTTATTAGAGACAAAATCCTGAAAATTAATTTTTATTATATAATATAATTATTTTATAAGTTTTTCACTAAAATTTTTATACCAAAAACTTAAATATAATTATTTAATAATACTGTATATTAGAATAGTTTAATTATGTATTATTTATAATTATTTATATTTAAATATTCATATTAAAATAATTTAAGCATATTTGGCTAATAATATTATAAATTAAATTAATTTTAATAATGATACAGATCGCAAATATTACTTACAATAAAAATCCTACTAAAGATTAATAATAAGATTTACAATTTTTATAATTAAATGTTTTTAATTAATATTTCTCCTTTAATTTTGTAGTTACTATTACTTAACATTAAACTAGGTTTTGCTTTTCACTTAATATTTCTCTTTCCTTAATTTTGAGTACGATAAATAATGGATTTAATGCTTTCTAACAAAACTAAAAAGTTCATTTTTAGTTCTACGTAATTTCACTTCTTAACTTATTTTAATTATTTCGTAATCACATATATTTTAAATAAAAAACCGTTCCTTAAGGAAATTGATATAACAGTTCTTAACATCTAATAACATCTTTAGTAGAAATTATTCATAAAAATTATTATTTTATTTTGTTTCTCACAAGATAAATTGTTTAAAAATAAATAAAATCTCACACATTTAAGCAAATTAAATTATGAAAATTTATATTAAAATAATAATTTTTAAGTTAAATAATTAATTTATTAAAGATATTTTTAGATTCTCATAAGTGTATAAAAAAGATGAAATCTTATTAAAAAATAAATTTATTAAATAATATGTAACATTATTATTATGAAGATAAAAATAATGAGATACAATTTTGGAATTGAAGATTTCAATGTAAGGTATCACACGGCCGCAGCTCAGAGGTTCGTAGCTTAGCTCGTAAACGAAGCTAACCATAGGTAGGACCCACCCTCGGAGCGACTTTAGCATGCCACATAGACAAGCCCACACGTGGCGCCTCTGTGAATCCTTAGCTGTCGAAGAAGAAAACAGAACAGTGAGGGGTCGAAGTTGGTAATTACACAACACAAACACAAACACAAACGAGGCAAAACAAACTGGAACAACTTCCTAGTAGTGGCCCCCACTTTTCCCTCTCTTCTTCTTACCCTTCTTTCTTTTGGTTATATAAATCCCAACTTCTTCAATTCTTCACAACACCAACCCTCACACCACACGCCGTCACTCTCTCTGCGACTTACGAGACGAATAACTTCGCATCACAGATCTTAAAGCAACAAACTCAGATCTGTTTTGTATTTTTTAATTATTTTTTATTTTACCGTTTGTTCAGGCGGTTGTAACAGAATTAGGAACCCAACTCTTCTCTCTTCTCTCTTCTCTCTTCTCTCTTCTCAATTCATTCTTCTCAACTGAAACTGAATAAATTAAAATCACAGCGAAAATAGAAACTCAGCGTCTTTCTAATTTTGCTCCTATTTCAATGTCGAACGCACTCTCGTTTACGCTTCCGGCTCTCAACAACCCTCAACTAAGCGCTCTGAACCGCCGCACCAACAACGCGCGTCTGAGAAGCAGGGTTGCGTTATGCTCCGTCGAGAGGAACACTTTCTTGGGGGCGCGGGTCCGGTCGAGCGGTTCGGACCGGATCCGGCTGCTGCGGTCCGATCCGGTTCGGGAGATGAGGGTGGCGGTTCGGTCCGCATTCTCCGCCGTGCCGGAGAAGCCGCTGGGGCTCTACGATCCGGCCATGGATAAGGACTCGTGCGGGGTTGGGTTCGTGGCGGACTTGTCCGGTCAGTGTAGCCGCAAAACGGTGCGTAGCGGATTCAGTTTTTGATTTATTCTTTAGGCAAATAGAGTGAATCACCTCTGAAAGTTATATTCTACATACTAATAGATTTTAAGGGAAATTTTCAAGTGATTCTTTCGTTGCATGTCGATTTTCAATTTTTGTTGTGTGCAGATTAATATCCTAATGATTCAATAAAATGATTTGCGTTTTAGAAATTAATTTCTAAAATTATTGAATCATTAGAGATTTGTATTTTTTTTTTTATCATAGACTAATTTGTTTGAAAATTAATTATTGAATTATTAGAAACTAATTATAGACTGTTGTTTTTAGTAGAGATTCTTTCATTGAAGTTGTTGACAAAAGCATGTAGATTCTGAATTTTTTGCATGCAAGTTAATCCTACTGATTCAATAAAATGCTTTATGTTTTTGGAAATAATTTCTACAATTATTGAGTCCTTAGAGAATTAAATTTTTGTTTATTATAGATTAATTTGTCAGAAAAGTTATTTATTGAATCATTAGTAACTGATTTATTATCTGAAAATTTAAATTTGATCAAAGTACTTTAGGTGCATTAGAAACCAACTTGTAACAGTATAATCTTTAAAAATCTAATTGTCAAATGTAACTTTCTGTACAATGGATCGTAATAAGATCAAAAGATTCACTCAAATGTTAGTTATTGTTAATTTGTTAATGGAAGAAATCCATATCCACAAGTTCAAAATTTTTTGAGGATAAAAATGGTGGTTCAGTGTATTAATTGGAGGAATCTGAATGTAGAAATTCTGTGTGGTTGTGTGGCGTGGGTTATATGAATGGGGTGTGATTGTGTGTGCGCGTGTGCACTGCTGCAGGTGACGGACGCACTGGAAATGCTGGTTCGGATGACGCACAGAGGTGCTTGTGGGTGCGAAGCCAACACTGGAGATGGTGCAGGCATTCTTGTTGCTCTGCCTCATGTCTTTTATAAGGAGGCACGTTTCTTTGTTTCTCTTTCTAAAATATGTACTTGTATGTTCTCTTTTTGTTCCTGGGGTTTTTATATAAAATAGTATTTATTAGATTTTTTGTTGAAAATATCTTTCTGAATTAAATTATCCAATGAAAACGTTTTTAGTTTCCATTGATGATCTACTTTTACTATTTACTGTTTGGTTATTTATGAATGCTCTTTTATTTTCTACTTTTATATATAGGAATGGAGTACAATAACTCGCATTATTGTTTTTTTTCCCCACTTGTAATCGTTAAAAGAATTATATATGTTTTTGGTACTGATTCAATTCGATAATAGGCTGCCGTTTATTATTTTTTTGAATGATATTGTTGTTTGAAATATATTATATTATTCTTATCATCATTATCACGAAAAGGAGCATATTTTTTCCTCTCTATTTCTGAGATCATGGAATAGATATAAAATAGTTATCTACTAATGGTTTTTAGTTAGCTTTTTCTGTTAACTTTTCCCAAAGGGCTTTTATTTGAGATAAGTACCTGCCGCAAAAACTTTTCAGTTAGGTGGAAGAGTAGATAATATTTAATTGATTTAATATAAGTTCTTATTGACCCATTCCTAGGTCTATAAGCTTTTAATAAATCATAAATGAGGAAAAAAATGAATTATTGGGACTTGGCTTAGTATCTTTCAACAGCTGTATTAAGTAATGGGTTTGCCTTTTAGCAGGCTGTGAATTTTGAGCTTCCTCCGCAAGGAAAATATGCAGTTGGCATGTTTTTCTTGCCAAAGTCTGAGAAACGAAGGGAGGAAAGCAAAAGAATATTTAGCAAGGTAATTCTCATTCGGAAGTTTCTTGTCTTTGATATTTGATTTGAATTGATTTCTTGTATAATAATGTTTTCGGTTTTGACATAGATTTGTTGAAGCATACCATACTTTTTATATTATTTTGATAATGCTGAAGTTTTCCATTAGCAAGAAGTGTTTATATATATATATATAGTTTAACACCTATATACTCCTAGTGTAAAAGAGTGATGGTTAATCACAACCCTTTGTTTA
The DNA here is from genome assembly GCA_037954015.1 of Psophocarpus tetragonolobus. Classification (NCBI taxonomy): domain Eukaryota; kingdom Viridiplantae; phylum Streptophyta; class Magnoliopsida; order Fabales; family Fabaceae; genus Psophocarpus; species Psophocarpus tetragonolobus. The sequence continues at coordinate 27,309,562 of CM075695.1, read as the reverse complement.
CACAACTTTTAAGATATTAATTGTTAAAGTCAATAAACTTACCATATATAAAGAGTTGTGATTAACTGTCATAATAAAACCTTTTTACACTAATAATATATAAGTGTTTTTCTCATATATATATATATATATATATATATATATTTTGTAGCAATGTAGCATTCCTTTTGTGATTACCGTTATTGTGATTTTATATATTACGGACATTTGTTTGTAATCATGCTTGGCTTTTGGTTTAAGGTTGCTGAATCTCTGGGGCATACTGTTCTTGGTTGGCGGTCTGTACCAACTGATAACACAGGATTGGGCAAATCGGCCCTGCAGACTGAACCAGTTATTGAACAGGTGTTTCTTACACCAAGTGCTCAATCAAAAGTTGACTTGGAAAGACAGGTATGTTTTCTACCCGAGGCAAGACATTTGCATTCAAATAATTTAAGTTAACTAATGATGGAATTGGATTTCTTTCTCCAGAAAAAAAGATTAAGAAATAATTCTTTTCAATGTACATTATATAACATCCTGGTGAGAGTTGAATTTATTGCTAAAGAATGAGATCTTAAAAAATGGTGGTTCAGCTTATTTTTACATCAATCTATGACTTGAATATAGAAAAGCTTGAGATAACTTTACTCAGCTTAGAATCTCTTATTAAATAGAGATACAATACAACCTAGAAACTCAGAGTAGTGAATACAATTACTACCAACCTCTGATATACAATAATAAATGAAATATAATATATTTCAACTAACAACTAATAACCAACATCTAACACTAATTTAACACTCCCCTCAAGCTGGAGCATATAAATCATATGTTCAAAACTTGAAAATCAAGTATTCAATCCGATGACTCTTTAAGGGTTTGGTTAATAGGTCTGCAAGCTGGTCATTGGTACCAACAAATTCGGTCCTAATTTCCTTGGACAACACTTTTTCCCTTACAAAGTGACAATCAATTTCAATGTGTTTAGTCCTTTCATGAAATACCGGATTGGAAGCAATGTGGATAGCTGTCTGATTATCACAATAAAGTTGCATTAGAGAAATTTCACAGAACTTCAATTCTTGTATGAGTTGTTTAACCCACACTAACTCATAAGCTGCAAAAGCCATAGATCTATATTCAGCTTCTGCACTAGATCGAGCAATAGTCTTCTGTTTCTTACTCTTCCATGAGATAAGATTACCACCAAGGTACACACAATACCCAGTAGTAGAGTATCTATCTGTATCGGATTCAGCCCAATCAGTATCACAGTATCCAACAATTTGGCTATTTCCTTTATCTTCGAACAACAGACCCTAGCCTGGAGCCTTTTTTATGTACCTGAGAATACACATTGCTCCATTCCAATGATCAACACAAGGTGAATTCATGAATCGACTTACAACTCCAACTGCAAAGGAAATATCTGGCCTTGTAATAGTGAGATATATGAGCTTCCCAACCAGCCTTTTATACCTTTCTGGATCTGAGTATAAGTCTCCCATATCAGTTACTAATTTCTTGTATGGGTCCATAGGACTATTGACCGGCTTACAATCAGACATACTTTTTCTGGGAAACTACAATGCCTTCTTTAAATTGAGCTACATCTATTCCCAGAAAATATTTCAGATGACCAAGATCTTTTGTTTGAGAGTGATTGCATAAGTGTTGCTTTAGTTGAGATATTGTGACTTCATCATTTCCTGTAATGACAATATCATCGACATAAACAACTAAATAAACACATTTGCCAACAGATTTGTGATAGTAGAAGACAGAGTGATCTGCTTCACTCTTTTTCATTCCGAAACCTTGGACAACATTGCTGAACTTTCCAAACCAAGCCCTTGGCGACTGCTTAAGACTATAGAGAGATCGCTTGAGTTTACACACTAGACCAGATTCCCCTTGAGCAACAAAGCCCGGAGGTTGCTCCATGTAAATCTCCTCATCTAACTCACCATGTAGGAATGCATTTTTAACGTCCATCTGATACAGAGGCCAATGGCGAATAGCTGCCTGGCAAGAAGAAGACGAATAGTAGTGATCTTGGCCACCGGGGAGAAAGTGTCTCCATAATCAAGTCCATATATCTGAGTGTAATCTTTGGCTACCAAACGAGCTTTAAGGCGTTCAATTTCACCATTTGGACCAACTTTAATAGCATAGATCCATCTACAACCAACAGCTTTCTTCCCAGGAGGAAGATGGACCAATTCCCATGTTCTATTGTGATCAAGGGCCTGCCATTTCATCAATCATGGCTTGTCGCCATCCAGGGTGATCAAGTGCTTCACAAACATTTTTAGGAATAGTGATGGATGATAAGGAATTTATAAAGGAACAATAAGATGGAGACAGACGATGATAACTCAAAAAATTGTAAATAGGACGAGGGTTTCGAGAAGAGTGAATACCTTTTCGAAGGGCAATAGGCCAACATGAGTTGTCATCAGCCATGGAAGGAGAATTAGGAGCCGTTGTACAAGAAGCAGACGGAGATGGACATGAGCCATGAGAGTCATCAGGAATAATGGGGTTAGCTTCAGGTGTCATGCCATAAGGAGGAGTTGAGAGAGAATGATCAGTTTCAGATAAGATAGGCATTGGACTAACATTGGTGTGGTCAGATTGATGAGACATGTCTAGAGAAATGACAATCTCTGGACTCGAGGAGGGAGAGGGCAAGACCTCTTGGATGGAAATGGAGTCAGGTGTGGAGGATGAGTAGAAGGGAGAATCTTCAAAGAAGGTAACATTTGCAGACATGTAATACTTCTTGTTATGAGGAGAATAACATTTGTATCCTTTGAAGGCGGGAGTATCCCAGGAAAACACACTTGATTGACTTAGCTGACAATTTATCGAGGCCTGGAGACATATCACGAGAGTCATCAGGAATAATGGGGTTAGCTTCAGTGTCATGCCATGAGGAGGAGTTGAGAGAGAATGATCAGTTTCAGATAAGATAGACATTGGACTAACATTGGTGTGGTCAGATTGATGAGACATGTCTGGAGAAATGACAATCTCTGGACTCGAGGAGGGAGAGGGCAAGATCTCTTGGATGGAAATGGAGTCAGGTGTGGAGGATGAGTAGAAGGGAGAATCTTCAAAGAAGGTAACATTTGCAGACATGTAATACTTCTTGTTATGAGGAGAATAACATTTGTATCCTTTGAAGGCGGGAGTATCCCAGGAAAACACACTTGATTGACTTAGCTGACAATTTATCGAGGCCTGGAGACATATCATGAACAAAACAAGTACAACCAAATACACGAGGTGAAACATGATACAGAGGTTCAGCTGGAAATAGGATGGAATGAGAAATTTGATTATCAAGAGAGGAAGAGAGCATCCTATTGATAAGATAGCAGGCAGAAAGAATCGCATCTCTCTAATGATGTAATGGAACTTTTGCATTAATCATTAAAGATCAAGCAGTTTCAATAAGGTGACGATTTTTTCTTTCGGCTATCCCATTCTGTTGAGGAGTGTGGGGACAATTAGACTGATGTAATATACCTTGAGAGGACAAAAATGACGAAAGTTCAGAAGAAAAATATTCTTTTGCATTATCACTTCTGAAACATCTGATTGATTTTCCAAACTGATTTTTTATTTCATGAAAGAAGGACACAAATATGGATAGAAGTTCAGACCTTTCTTTCATTAAATAAAGCCATGTGCACCGAGAATATTCATCAATAAAGGTGACAAAATATTTAAATCCAAAAGAAGTAATTCGACTAGGACCCCAAATATCTGAATGAACAGTGGAGAAGGCTGAATTACTTCTTGATTTATCTTTACTTGAAAAAGAAGACCTAACATGTTTGCCTAATTGACAAGCTTGACATTCTAAAGTTTGGATTTTCAGAGTACTAGGATCCATTATCTTTAATTTGGCAAGACTAGGATGTCCAAACCGATCATGCAACAATTTAGGAGAGATGGATGCAAGACAGGACACTGAAGAGCTAGATTCCAGGTAATAGAGGCCTCGTGATTCATGTCCTACGCCAATCTGCCTACCCGTACCACGGTCCTGAATGACAAAGGAGTCAGAGTTAAATGTAACTGAACAATTTAAGTACTTAGTTAATTGACTTAAGGAAAGTAAATTGGGACAAGAAGGAATGTACAAAACAGAAGATAAATTTAAGAAGGGAAAAATAGAAATTGAACCCACTCTTTGGCTGAAACCTTTGACCCATTGGCTAATGTGACAAGATGTGGAAATTTGGGAGGTAATAAAGATGAAAACAAGGAGTTATTACCAGAGATATGGTCTGAAGCACCAAAGTCAACAATCCATGGGTTTTGACCTTTCACAGATTGAGAAATGCAGGCCGTTGAGACATTAGGTCCAACAAGTCTGTTAGATTTCATCCTCAAATACTTTTGGTATCCTTGATATTCTTCTTCAGACAGTTTCCTCTCTTCCACCTTCTCAGACCTTGATACATGAGAAGACTTGTTTGGAAAACCATGCAGAGAGTAACATGTCTCATGAGTATGACCCATCCTTTTGCAATGAGTGCATTGTGGACGATTACCTCTTCTACCACGACCTCTGTTTCCACGTCCTCCTCTTCTTCTTGAAGATATCATAACAGAGGACTCCATATTATTTTCAAGGGAGGTACCCTCATTGCTCAAGGTAGGAACATGGAGGAGATGAGTAGTTAAGCTCTCCATGGAAGGAATATCTTGACCAGTCAGAACTTGATCACGAATGTGATTAAATGTCGGGTTCATACCACGAAGAATCATAACCATATAGAGGTTATCAAGTCGTTTCCTTATTTCTTCTATAGAATCAGCTTCTAAGAAAAGTTTCAATTCTTCTGCAGCGGCTTGAGCTTCGAAAACATATGATACCGTATCTGAATCATTTTGTTTTAAGGAAGCTAGCTTTTGAACACAATTAAACAAGCGTTGGATATCATTAGAGTAGATATCTTGGGCTTTCTTCCAAAACGAGTAATAGGTTTTGAAAGCTCTGAGCTTCCTCAATATCTTAGGCTCCACTGACTGCCATAGAAGTGCACAAAGTTGAAAGTCAAGTCTCTTCCACTGAGCTTGCTGTTCAGCTGATCCCTCAATATCTACCTTTTCTAGATGCTCATGGTGTCCTTGACCAAGGAACCAGAGTTCCACAGAATCAGCCCAAGCTAAATAATTTTTACCATTGAGCTTTTCTGTTGTGATGACAGCAGATCCAAAAATAGGAAGAATGGGACCAGAGTTAACTGAGGTAGAAGAAGACATTTTTCCAGATCTGAAAAAGAGGAAAAACAGAGACCGAGAGAGAGATTTGATTTAAATCTACTAAATCTTGCTCAAAGTGAACCACGTAGGTCAGCAATGGCTTCAGGAGGCTCCGACGAGTTGAACGGAGACCATTTCGCCGGCGCGTGGAGCTCATGCGCTTTCTGTTTAGCGTGACTGAGGCGGCGCGTGGAGGCTCGTGGAGCGGTGTATGGAGGAGTGATTTACAGGGGTAGCACATGCACGTCGAGGCACACCTGGATCTGTGCACGCCGGAGAAAAATAAAGAGCAGAATCGAACAGTGGCGGACGGCGGCAACAGTGGCGGACAGCCTATTGTGTGACTCTAGACAATAAAGAGCAGAATCGAACTTGCTTTGATACCAACTTGAATATAGAAAAGCTTGAGATAACTTTACTCAACTTAGAATCTCTTATTAAATAGAGATACAATACAATCTAGAAACTCAGAGTGGTGAATACAACTACCACCAACCTCTGACATACAATAATAAATGAAATATAATATATCTCAACTAACAACTAATAACCAACATCTAACATTAATTTAACACTATGATTAATTTTAAATGATAATTAAATAGTGCTTAATAGATACTTGGCTTTTGCAGATGTACATATTAAGGAAGCTCAGCATGGTTGCTATCACATCTGCATTAAACCTGCAAAGTGATGGCATTACAGATTTCTATATCTGCTCACTTTCATCAAGGTATGTTGTCAAGAGGCAACCTCATTTTCTTGAGTAAATTATGGTTACTGTAACTGTTATATAATCAATTTAAAAATTCTGATGGTTATCCAATTTTGCACAGGACTGTTGTTTACAAAGGTCAGCTAACACCAGCTCAGTTGAGGGATTATTATTTTGCAGATCTTGGCAATGAAAGGTTTACGAGCTACATGGCCCTGGTAAATATATTGCCCATTAACCTATTTTCTTTCTCCACTAACTCTATACTCCGACAAACAGCATGGGAACAACCAGAAGAGATGCAAGGTTGGGGAATGACTTCTGAGGCATTGAGGTTTGAATGATCTCTTAAGTTCTTCCGCTTCCTTGATTACTGTTTGAGTTTGGATGCTGGATTGGAGGCAATGGTTGAGTTGGTAAGAAAGTTCATTATCAAGATAAATCATGTTTGCAGAAATTACTGCTGATGCTTTCTGTCGGTAGTTGATCTGGAGGACAATTTCCTCAAAGTGGTGGAGTGAAAAACAATTTTTGGTGAAAGTGGATAGAAATTTCAGGATTTCAAGAAGTTCTACAGGAACTTAAATATATGCTTTGTATTGTACCTGGAAGAAACAACATTTTTGCATTTGATTTTCTACTCTGTTTTACTAATGTTATAAGAGTATAATCATGATTACTGACAATTTGGCATGCATATGTGCAGATACATTCACGGTTCTCTACAAATACTTTTCCTAGCTGGGATCGTGCTCAACCTATGCGTGTATTAGGCCACAATGGAGAAATCAACACACTTAGAGGCAATGTTAACTGGTATGTCTTGAAAAAGTGGTGTTACTGTAGTTTGATGGTATGCCAATGAATACTTATTGCATGCAAACTTAAATGACGTGTCAGTATCATCCCAATGATGCTGAAAAGAATGAATGATAAATACTAAATACTAAATACTGTCTCTTAATAAGATAATTGTATCATTTTCCCTCCTCAAACAATAGATAGTATGGACCTGTTTGGGTGATCTTCTCTAAAAGCACTTCTAGGAGAAAAACATACAAAGAAAAAAGTCAAAACAACTTCATAATTTTTTTTTTAAATGATGTAAAACTTTTACAAGCTATTTTTAAAAATCCCACATTTTTTAAAAAAATTATATGAGAAAACTTTTACATATTAGCTAAAATTAGTTTGAAAAAATTCCATATATTTAAAAAAAAGCTTATGGAGAAGCTTTTTTTATTTTTCTTTTTGTATTTTCTTCTCTTAAACGTGCTTCTAAAGAAGCTTGCCCTAACATGCCCGACATATCTGTCTAGTGCGGGTCAAGCTTGATGCTAGATGATTATGGTAGGTAAATACTAAATAGCATTGAAAATTGAGTGGGATGTACTCGTTGATTTTGATAGATGTAGTGTACAATACATGAGCTAATGTTGTTTAATTTTGTAGGATGAAGGCACGTGAGGGTTTACTAAAATGCAAGGAGCTTGGCTTATCAGAGAATGAATTGAAGAAGCTTTTACCCATTGTGGATGCAAATTCATCGGATTCTGGTTGAATTTTATCTGAATCTTCTTCATTATCACAATAGACTACTGTCATATTCTGAATCCTAATGGGTAGTCTTTCTTATGCAGGAGCTTTTGATGGTGTGCTTGAGTTTTTGCTTCATTCTGGAAAAAGTCTTCCTGAAGCTGTTATGATGATGATTCCTGAAGCTTGGCAAAATGACAAGAACATGGATACTCAGCGTAAAGCATTTTATGAATATTTCTCGGCTCTGATGGAGCCATGGGATGGACCTGCTCTTATATCATGTAAATTTTCTGGGACTTCAGTTCTATCACCTGTTAATGTCGTCTTCAGCTTGGTTTTATGGTTTGGCACTAATCTAATCTAATATCACTACAGTTACCGATGGTCACTATCTTGGAGCTACGTTGGATAGGAATGGACTGCGACCAGGCCGTTTCTATGTCACCCATAGTGGACGAGTTATAATGGCTAGTGAAGTTGGGGTTGTAGACATTCCACCGGAAGATGTGTGTAGAAAAGGAAGATTAAATCCTGGCATGATGCTTCTGGTTGATTTTGAGAAGCATGTAGTTGTAAATGATGATGCCTTGAAAGAGCAGTACTCTTTGGCAAGACCCTATGAGGATTGGCTCAAAAATCAGAAAATTGAACTCAAAGACATTGTTGACTCTGTTCATGAATCTGAAAGAGTACCACCACCAATAGCAGGAGTGGCTCCAGTAAGTATAACATACAAATTGGTATGAACAACTCACAAATTACTTGAGGCAAGTCTAATTGTTGCATCTTCAATGAACTGCAGCTATCCAATGATGATATGGATATGGAAAATATGGGAATTCATGGTTTAGTAGCTCCATTGAAAGCTTTTGGGTACGCAAGAGCCATATAATAAGTAATATTTGCACAAATTTATCTGCTGTATTTATGAAGGAAATGACTTTTTATATTCTGCTTTATTCATGCAGATATACAGTTGAATCATTGGAAATGCTATTACTTCCAATGGCCAAGGATGGTGTAGAAGCCCTTGGGTCTATGGGAAACGATACTCCATTAGCTGTCATGTCTAGTAGAGAAAAACTCACTTTTGAGTATTTCAAGCAAATGTTTGCTCAAGTAACAAACCCTCCTATTGATCCTATTAGAGAGAAAATAGTCACTTCGATGCAATGTATGGTAGGTCCTGAAGGTGATCTGACCGAAATAACTGAGGAGCAATGCCACCGCCTTTCACTAAAAGGTCCACTTTTATCCACTGAAGAAACGGAAGCCATTAAAAAAATGAATTATAGGGGATGGCGAAGCAAAGTTATAGACATAACTTACTCAAAGGAACGTGGTAAGAGGGGGCTGGAGGAAGCCTTGGACAGGATATGTGCAGAAGCACATGATGCAATTATGGAAGGCTATACCACTCTTGTGCTTTCTGATAGAGGTATCACACTACTACTTTATTTTGTATTGCTTAAATCAATATGTTTTTTTTAAAGGGTACATCAAGCTAATCTATTTGTCTGTGATTAAATCTGTAGCTTTCTCAACGAATCGTGTTGCTGTGAGCTCCCTCCTAGCTGTTGGTGCTGTCCATCAACATTTAGTTAGAACACTTGAGCGCACTCGTGTTGCCTTAATAGTTGAATCTGCTGAGCCACGTGAAGTGCACCATTTCTGCGCACTTGTTGGCTTTGGTGCTGATGCTATATGCCCATATTTGGCTGTAGAGGCAATTTGGCGACTGCAGCTTGATGGAAAGATCCCACCTAAAGAAAATGGTGAATTCCACTCAAAAGATGAGTTGGTCAAGAAGTATTTCAAAGCAAGCAACTATGGAATGATGAAGGTTCTTGCCAAGATGGGAATATCAACTTTGGCATCCTACAAAGGTGCTCAGATTTTTGAAGCTCTGGGCCTTTCATCAGAAGTGATTGAAAAGTGTTTTGCTGGAACTCCAAGTCGAGTTGAGGGTGCGACATTCGAGATGCTTGCTCATGATGCTTTTCAACTGCATGAGTTGGCTTTTCCTTCTCGGGTTTACTCTCCTGGAAGTGCAGAAGCTGTAGCATTGCCAAATCCTGGTGATTATCACTGGAGAAAGGGTGGTGAAGTTCACCTGAATGATCCCCTTGCAATAGCAAGGCTTCAAGAGGCTGCCAGAACTAACAGTGTAGATGCATATAAACAGTATTCCAAGCTCATTCATGAATTGAACAAGGCTTGCAATTTGCGTGGACTTCTGAAATTTAAAGAGACAGCAGTTAAGATTCCTATTGATGAAGTGGAGCCTGCTAGTGAAATAGTAAAACGGTTTTGCACTGGGGCCATGAGTTATGGGTCCATATCATTAGAGGCACACACAGCATTAGCAATGGCTATGAATAAAATTGGAGGGAAATCCAACACAGGTTTGTGAAATCTGTTTTTTCTTCCATCATTAAAGAGAGAAACAAATATATGTAGTCTTTTACTGAGTATCAAATTTGTAGAATCATTTTTTTCTTGACCAGGGTTACTTTTCCTGTTGAGCTTCTATTTCTACTAGATGAGGATTAGTATCATCAATTTCTATGATTATCTGATGATTGATTTCTTGCATCTTTGCATAGGCGAGGGAGGGGAACAACCATCTCGTATGGAGCCTCTTTCTGATGGCTCAATGAATCCCAAAAGGAGTGCCATTAAGCAAGTGGCTAGTGGGAGATTTGGAGTCTCAAGTTACTACCTTACTAATGCGGATGAATTGCAGATAAAAATGGCCCAGGTAATTGTCAAAATTAGTCTTTTGAATTGAGGTTACTGTTGTCCTTTTATATATACATAAATTAAGAAATTTCATTGACTGGTCTCTTGGACCCTTCATTCTTGTTGGAGTTAAATTTCTGTTTATGAATTTATATTCATGACAGATGATGTTATGATTTCAAGGCACCTCTGGGTGTCCTTGTCTAGTTAAGTATACCTGCATTTGACCTTTGGTAAGGTTAAATAAAAATTGTAGTTTTTCACTTAACAGAGTGGTATTGTCTTAACATTATAATTGTCATCTTTAGGGAGCAAAACCAGGTGAGGGAGGGGAACTTCCTGGTCACAAGGTTATAGGAGACATTGCTGTCACTAGGAATTCAACTGCTGGGGTAGGACTTATCAGTCCACCTCCCCATCATGATATTTATTCAATTGAAGACCTAGCCCAACTAATTCATGATCTGAAGGTATTTTCATCAGTCAATTCTCTTTTTTTGCAGTCAGTGCTTCTAATTGCATATTCCTCAATTAGATGTTATTCCTGATTATTATCTTTTGTTAATTTGTAGAATGCTAACCCAGCTGCTCGGATTAGTGTGAAGTTGGTATCTGAAGCTGGAGTGGGGATAATTGCTAGTGGAGTTGTTAAAGGCCATGCTGACCATGTGTTGATCTCAGGTCATGATGGAGGTACTGGGGCATCCAGATGGACTGGCATAAAGAATGCTGGGCTGCCTTGGGAACTTGGCCTGGCTGAGACCCACCAGACCTTGGTTGCTAATGATCTACGTGGTCGCACAGTCCTCCAAACTGATGGGCAACTGAAAACTGGGAGAGATGTTGCCATAGCCACTCTTCTTGGCGCAGAAGAGTATGGTTTCAGTACTGCTCCACTCATCACTCTTGGCTGCATCATGATGCGGAAGTGCCACAAGAACACTTGTCCAGTTGGCATTGCTACGCAAGATCCAGTACTCAGAGAGAAGTTTGCTGGAGAACCTGAACATGTTATCAACTTCTTTTTTATGGTGGCAGAAGAAATGAGAGAAATTATGTCCCAGCTTGGGTTTAGAACAGTTAATGAGATGGTTGGTCGTTCTGATATGCTTGAAGTTGATAAGGAAGTGATTAAGAGCAATGAGAAACTAGAGAACATTGACCTCTCTTTATTGCTTAGACCTGCAGCTGAACTGCGGCCAGAAGCTGCTCAATACTGTGTGCAAAAGCAGGATCACGGTTTGGACATGGCTTTGGATAATAAGCTCATAAGTCTGTCTAATGCTGCTTTGGAAAAGGGTCTCCCAGTATACATTGAAACTCCAATCTGTAATGTAAACCGTGCTGTAGGAACTATGCTTAGTCATGAGGTGACTAAACGGTACCAGCTAGCTGGCCTTCCAACGGACAGCATCCATATCAAATTTACTGGCAGCGCGGGCCAGAGCTTTGGTGCATTCCTCTGTCCTGGCATCACTTTGGAACTTGAAGGTGATAGCAATGACTATGTTGGTAAAGGATTATCTGGTGGCAAGATTGTAGTGTACACTCCTAAAGGAAGTAACTTCGACCCTAAGGAAAATATTGTGATAGGTAATGTGGCACTTTATGGGGCCACATGTGGGGAAGCTTATTTCAATGGGATGGCAGCGGAAAGATTTTGTGTGCGTAATTCTGGGGCAAAGGCTGTCGTGGAAGGTGTTGGTGATCATGGGTGTGAGTACATGACTGGTGGGACTGTCGTTGTGCTTGGGAAAACTGGTAGAAATTTTGCTGCAGGTATGAGTGGTGGGATTGCTTATGTTCTTGATGTGGATGGAAAATTCCAATCTCGATGCAACTTGGAACTTGTAGATCTGGATAAGGTTGAAGAAGAGGACATTATAACACTTAGAATGTTGATACAACAGCATCAACGTCACACAAATAGTTCTCTTGCCAAAGATTTGCTTGATGATTTTGAGAATATTCTTCCCAAATTCATCAAGGTGTTCCCTAGGGAGTATAAACGTGTTCTTGCAAGTATGAAATCTGAGGAATCCTCCAAAGATGCGGTGGTACATGCTGCCAAAGATGAGCAAGATGATGAAGCACAAAAGGTGGAGAAAGATGCTTTTGAAGAGCTGAAGAAACTGGCAACCGCATCTTTGAAGGAGAAGGAGAAACTAAATCAAGTTAGTTTGTTTTTTTTTTCTAAAATTTTAATATCATCCATTGGCTTAAATATGATTTTGGTTTCTAAAATATTTTTTATTTTTTCTTAGTTTTTGCCATTATTTGAGTCCCCAAAAATTTTCTTGACCTTGTTATGAAAAATAATTTATTTTGTGTTTCGTAATATTGATTTGGCCTACACTACTAATTTGTTGATTATTTAATCAAATTTTCTCCTAGAAGTAGATATCGAGATATTGATTTTTAAATAAAATTCAATTGAGGTGATCTGGAAATGGAGGAATTATCTTCCTCAATTATAGGGTAGGAATTAGGATGCCTAGCAGTTATATATATATATATATATTTTTTTTTTTTTTTATTTATTTTTTTTTATGTGACGATTGAATGATCTTGGAAAGCAAATCTTTTTCTGACTCTTTGCTGTGTATCTTATATAAATGTTTGACGATAGCTTTCGTTGGGTGCAACTTCAACAACATATACATGTTTATTACATAAATGTGAATAACATTCAGGGAAAAATAAGTACGTAGAGGGATTTTTGTAATTTATCAGAGGGATTTTTGTAATTTATCATAGTTGATGTCTTTGAATATCTGCAGGCTGAGTCACCCAAGAGGCCAAGTCGAGTTCCCGATGCCATTAAACATAGAGGTTTTGTTGCTTATGAGCGCGAGGGTGTTCAGTATAGGGATCCTAATGTTCGCATGACTGATTGGAAGGAAGTGATGGACGAGACAAAGCCTGGTCCCCTTTTGACAACACAGTCTGCCCGTTGCATGGACTGTGGTACTCCTTTCTGTCATCAGGTGTGCATTTCCACTTCCAAGTTTTCATTTGACTTTATGTTTTTCTTTAAAATATTTTCAAAATTTTCATTTGTCCCTTAATAAATTTTCTTGATCTTGAATTTTCTTTTGTATTTCATCTTGAATTTTTTTTTTTTTTTACTTTGTTATTCTATCCCTTAAAATTCTTTTCAGATTTTTCTGTTGTTCCTTGAATTGTTTTTTATTGCAATTGCGGGTATGTTTTCTATCAGATGGTGACACTGACCGAGGAAATACAAATTGATTTTTCTGGGACTAAGTCAAGAAAAAAATTATTAGAAACTAAATGAAAAATCCGAAAATATCTTGGTGACCAAGAGCTTATTTAGGCTTTTCAACTTACATCTTCCATTCAAAGGTTATTTGGACCTGCTTTTAAACTGAAGACATTTGCATAAATTTTCAGGAAAGCTCTGGATGTCCTCTTGGAAATAAAATACCAGAATTTAATGAGTTAGTATACCAAAATAGGTGGCAGGAAGCATTAGCGAGGCTTCTTGAAACAAATAACTTCCCTGAGTTTACGGGTCGTGTGTGCCCGGCACCCTGTGAAGGTTCTTGTGTCCTTGGTATTATTGAGAATCCTGTATCTATTAAAAGCATTGAATGTGCTATCATAGACAAGGCTTTTGAGGAGGGTTGGATGGTGCCGCGACCTCCAGCCAAGAGAACTGGGTATGCTGTTTTTCTTTTTAATATCACTTCAGGCTCATTTTTGGTTTTGTTCCTTTTCACCCAAATATGTATAACCCTCCAAGTTGATTTGCTGTAAATTTTCTGTTTTCACACTGTTCAACTTTTTTACAATAAACAATTTTGAAATTTTCTCCTCAATTAACTATCATTTAGATAAGTGGTGTCAATACTAATATCTTAACTGATACAGAAAAAGAGTAGCCATCATTGGAAGTGGACCAGCTGGCTTGGCTGCTGCTGATCAGCTAAATAAAATGGGTCATACCATAACTGTGTATGAAAGAGCTGATAGGATTGGAGGGCTTATGATGTATGGGGTCCCCAACATGAAAACTGACAAAGTAGATATAGTTCAACGACGAGTAAATCTTATGGCCGAGGAGGGAATAGATTTTGTTGTGAATGCTAATGTTGGACATGATCCTTCATACTCTCTAGACCGGCTTCGAGAGGAAAATGATGCCATTGTCTTGGCTGTTGGAGCTACAAAACCCAGGTGAGGCACTGTTACATGAATCCTATTATTACTATGATTTAGTTCAATTTCTTCTTTACTAAACGAAAGTGTACTGAGAAATACATATAATCTTTTGATGAAGGGATCTTCCTGTACCTGGTCGGGAGTTGTCAGGAGTTCACTTTGCCATGGAATTTCTCCGTGCAAACACTAAAAGCTTGCTTGACAGCAATCTCCAGGATGGTAATTACATTTCTGCCAAGGGCAAGAAAGTTGTGGTTATTGGTGGAGGTGACACTGGCACAGATTGCATAGGGACATCCATTCGCCATGGTTGTAGTAACATTGTAAATCTTGAACTCCTTCCCCAGCCACCGCCAACTAGGGCTCCCGGCAACCCATGGCCTCAGGTTATATTTCAATCAATAGTTTTAAAAACTCTCTGTTGTGTATCTTCTTGGTAGTAGACAACCTGAAAGACGTTTTAAAAGCCTGTTATACAGGCACTGAGACAGTGAGACTCAGATCCTTTAAAGAAAATTTTAGACAAATAAGGTTTTCGTGGTTCTATAATTATGCAAATTAATTGGTTCGTGCTTTAGATAATAGTAATACTTTAAAATACTTTTAGGGAAGAATTTGCATGACATTAATTTGCTTCAAACTTTCTATAATGGACTTGCGTGGCAGCACCTATAACTTTCAGGACCAAAATAAATGTTCACTCCTCTGTTACGTATCTTCTTAGTAGTAGACAACCAGAAATAGACGAGAAAGAAATTGGACACTCGTAACTACTAGTAATGGCTAAAGGCATTTTTTCACAGAAATTGTTCTTGATATGAGTCGTTGAGTTTAAACCGCATTGTTTCTGGAATGCAGTGGCCTCGCATATTCCGTGTAGATTATGGTCACCAAGAGGCTGCAGCTAAATTTGGCAAAGATCCAAGAACATACGAAGTACTGACTAAGAGGTTTGTGGGAGACAAAAATGGAGTTGTGAAAGGACTTGAAGTGGTTCATGTTCGCTGGGAGAAGGATGAAGCTGGCAAGTTTCAGTTTAAGGAAATTGAAGGGTCGGAGGAGATTATTGAGGCTGACCTAGTTTTCCTAGCCATGGGTTTCCTTGGTCCTGAGTCTGTAAGTATTCATCATGTTAATTATTAACTTCATTTAGGATGTGTGTTCAAAAGCCTACTTAAATGAACTTGATATATTTAGGGTGTTTTGGATAATTAAAAAAATTAGATTATTTCAATAATTGAATATAATAATTAAAATCAATTTTTGTTTGGATAAATTTGTGGAAAAGATATTTTAAAATAATTAAAACAAAAAAAAAATCAGTTTATCCATAATAAAATAGTGTATGGAAATAGCTGAAAAAGAAATTTTTTTTGAAAAATAACCATAAATTAAAACTCTTCATATTATAAAAAATAACTAAAAAAACACTTTCTTTAGAGCATGATTGAGAAAGTTATCAAACATGCTGACTATTTTTGTAAAACAGTGTTTTTTTTAAGGATAGCCGACATGGGAAGATTTAGAGTGAGTTTGAAAAAACTCTAAAAATTAGATTATTTTAATAATGATATGTATAGTTGATTATTTTATAGTAGGTTATAATAACAATCAATTTTTGTTTGAATAAGTTTGTTGAAAATTGATTTAAAAATAATTAATATTGTTTGGATATGTAAAAAAAATGTAAAAATAGTTACAAAATACTAACTTCTTAAAACAGTTTATTATTTTAAAGAAAAACTTTTTCCCAAACACACTTTAAATCGTTCTCAAACATACAAAACCCCGTAGATAAGTTGCTGGTGTGACATTGCATTACATATAAGTTGTACGTTCAGATCTTCCGACTGATCATGCTTTGCTTTGTTTCACTAGACAACTGCAGAGAAGTTGGGTGTGGAGCGAGACAACAGGTCAAACTTCAAGGCTGATTATGGGCGCTTCTCAACTAATGTCAAAGGGGTGTTTGCAGCTGGTGATTGTCGCCGTGGCCAGTCTCTGGTGGTGTGGGCAATTTCAGAGGGACGGCAAGCGGCAGCACAGGTTGATAACTACCTTATCAAAGAAGACCAAGACCACAGGAATCAGGATGAGTTTGTCAAGAGGCAGCATGACCTCAACAAGAAGCAGCGGGCAGCAGCAAGAACACGGTGATGACTTCGGTCCACTTAGGTGGCTCCTGTGAATTTTAATGCTCACAAGTTCCAAAAGGAATTGCACAGTATAAAATAAGTGTGTTTGGTTTCACTTTGAATCAAGTCAGATGGGGATCCATTTATCACATCCAAACCAAATCTACTGAGTAGCTTTCATTTTTCACATGAAAAATGTGGATCCAACACTGATGTGGAAACCAGACACACTATAAGATTGTTCTAAGTTTGAGCAGAAGATTCATTGGTTTATTTTTAGGTATTCTTGGTTTGCAGTTGCTACTACCCCAAAGGGGCCAAATAAGCAGAAATAAAGAGAATTTTAGTCTTGGTGTTTGGTGTGGTCATAGGGTATAAACTAAAGTTATTGCAGATTGGAGTGTTCAGCTGTTAATAGATGCTTTACCCGGGCTTTGTTGGTGGTAAGGTTAGCTCTTTTAGTTGGTAATGGTGACGACGATTATATGTAATGAAATGTACAGTTTAATAATTATTATTTAGATATGACATGGTTTCAATTTTTCACTTTATGAATGCCTTAGCTCTTCAAATTTTCATTTTTAAAGTTCTTTTTGAACTTCAAAACAGAAATGTGGTCATAATGCTCTTATTTGTTAAACTCAAGTCAACTTTTCATGAGTTTGAACTTTTAGGCTTCCCTGGTCATTTAATATTTAGTTTCAAAGCGTTGGCTTATAGAACCAGCCTAACTACTCTGCTTGCATTATGGAAGATTTGTTTGCATCATTTTATTGTCAACTGCTGTCTCATGATGAAACTTTGTGAATCATATGGAAAACTTAAGGTTGCTTTCTGATTTACTATTTTTGAAGTTCTTAGTTTTTTATTTGATTTGACTTGCTGTACATCATTCTTATGTATTTCTCTCATAATTAACATCATCCCATGTTATATATCATTCTGATGTTTGTTTGAGTTTTATAGTATATTACTCTGATGTAGATTCCAGTTCAGTTTCGTTCTGATAGTGTTTTTGAGTTTTATAGTATATTTGAGTTTAATAGTATATCTTCTAAGGAGGATTTTTAAGGAGTTCTTTGCAACTTGCTAAAGTTAAAAGTCTTCAGAGGAAGCATGCACTAACTTCGTGATTCTGATGGCATTTCTTTTTTTTCTTTGAGACCTCTCTTCTTAAATTACTGCCTAGTCATCTCTTCTGCTGCTCTCAACTCACTAGATACCTAGTATGATTTTGTTTATAAAAATAAGGGTTAAGTAAACTTGTTTTTTTTTAAAGTTCTTTAAAGTTTTTTTTTTAAGTTTTTAAAATATGTTTCAGTTTGAAAATAGTTCTAGTTGTTAATTGGGCAATATTAATTAAGTGATATATTATATTATTATTCATTTGGCCTTTTATGAAATTTTATAAAATATTAATTAAATAAAAAATTGTCATAGTATTTATAAAAAAAAATTATTTTATATTTACATAAATAAATATATACATATAATATTAAATAATGAATCAATATTTACTATTTATATAATATAATATTGTTATTTAAATTAATATATTTCAAAGTCGATATATTATATTAAGAGAAAGAGATTTATACACTTTTAATGTTAAAAAATTATAATCTCATTCAATCACAATCCTATATTAATGTATGTTTAATTTTTCCTTTTCAAAATCATGTTTGAAAACCTTTTTAAATAAATTTTAACTAAATACAAAAGTATTCATACAGTGTAAGTATAAATTAATTATTTTTTATTTTTTAGTTCATTAAGAAGTAATATAACACTCCAAGTTTTGAATTTTAGCAATTTATCTTAAAGGATAACCTTATCAGAATCTCGTTGCTATATTATTTGCTATCTTAAGGTAACCCTAGAAGTTTGGTGCCATGATTTGATAGTGAATGTTTGGGCTAATTGTGGGACTATCGATGGCTTATGTCTTTCTATGGTTTGAGTATGGTAATTGGAGAGTTTAGTGTGTCAATCCTATTCGATTTTGTGTGTTTAAGGATGGTTAGTACAAGTTTGCTTTTGATTTGATCCCTTAACATGATTTTTGAGGAGTGAAAGTTCTACATAAAATCGCAAAATCACTACTTATTTGTTAGAGGATCTCGCTAAGTGAGCAAATTGTTGTTAAGTGAATTAATTTGATAGAGACTAATTTGCTAAGTGAGATTTGTGTCATTAAGCATGCTAATTTTGACTGAGTCGAGTGGCTTATAAAGTGACCTATATGACCAAATTAGGAAAAGTGATATGCATGAAAGTTGTTACCATGGATCCGAGCTAACTAATGTCATTGTTATCACTTAATTATGAGGTCTAGAACTCAAGATATGGTTATTTTAGTAAGTAAATGTTGAACTATCAGGTTTATGTTCTAAGTTTTTGTTGCGTCCAATCTTATGTATAAGAAATGATTGAACTAAATTTTGTGGTCAACATGAGAACTATAGATAATTTATTATCTTCCAAACTAGATAATAACCAACTTTATAGGATTAGTAAAACTATAGTTATTACACTTATACTTTATGAAGCTCATACACATATAACAGAAATTGGTGAGATGACATCCAAAACTTAATAAGTAATATGCCAAACTTAATAATGAGTAATTAATGGTTATAATAAGGGAAGAGGTATAGATATACATGTTGATATATTTTTATCATAATTGAGTGTATGTATGATGTGTGTAAATGATTTGTGCTTATGAATGTGATTCTTGATTACGAATATGAGTTATGTGTATGAAGACAAGTAAGTCATGTGTTGCATGAGCCTAAATGTTGTGTTATTATATCTAAATATAATTGAGATGAATGACCTAGCCTAAGAGAGGCAAGAATGGACTTACTGTGTGACCAAGCATGAGATAGACAATGAAACAAAACATATTTGTGATAAGAAGTCTAGTGAGACTGATGTTGTTTGATGTGACATGCATCATGCCTTGAGTGTTTTTGAATGGACATGGCTTAGAAAATGGTGGAGGTTAGAGATGGCTAAGCGTAGCTTAGCCTAGACCTTTAGAGTTTTAGGGACTCAGTGTAGAAAGTCCCTTGTCTCATACCGATCATATGGGTTGGAACCATAGTTGAAAAATTGGGTAACTTCCAACTAGTTACAAGAGGATATCATTCTAGGTAGCATAATCCATGCAAACATGTTAATGTTGATGACGTTCTTATAGGTAGACCAACACTCCTAACTAGACCATTTTCCTGGGTTAGGTATGGTACCCTTATGAATATTGATTACACTTTTAGTAACATGACATCATACCCATAATGTTGTAGTGTAATGTTTGAGATTGCAATTATGTAGGCATGATATGTAATGTGTGTGTATTCATTTTACATCCTTGTATTGCTAGAACGAGATATGACTTGTGATTTGGTTTAATAAAAGGTGAAATTGTGACTAGTTATTGCATTATATATTGTGTATTTATATGTTTTTCATGTTGTATGAAAATGAAAGATGTGTTAGGCATTTTATATTTGATCTTATTAGATAACCTTAACTATAAAGAAAAAAGATAGAATATATTCAAGAAATAAGATAACCTTAGGTGTTAGAAGTGACTTAGGTGTTAATCATCTTATATTTGATTTCATTAGATAACCTTAACTATAAAAAAAAAATAGAATATATTCAAGAAATATTGAGTATCCTAGCAAGAATTATGATATGAAGTATTATTGTTAGCAATAAAATTTTAAGGGAATAGTGGGAGATGCTAATGTAACAATGGGAGTGTCAGAGAATAGTCCATAACAAGTATCACGATTGAAACACACGTACACACACATATATATATATATATATATATATATATATATATCTCCACATAATAATGACATGTTATAAAAACCTAGTGAGCATGAAGACATGAGGGTTAATAAGATCAAATTGTTGGGTAAAAGCGTCTAACCCACTCATAGTATTCTCACAGCATTCAATGAGACATTATGTCTCACCCATATTTAGTTCCCTTTATTTCAAGGCAGTTGATAACGCACACGGGTGGAGTTTGGAGTTTTATTTGGATGATATAGCTTAGTTCTATATTTATGAAACCATGATATGCGAGACAATTTATAAATAACATTATATAGGGTTAAGTTGTACCTTTTGAAAGTATTTGTTAAAATCTGCACGAAATGGTTGTATATATGTTTTACATTTTTTCATATCTTTAGGAATGTAAATGCATTGACGGTAATGTTCTCTAGGGTGTTACAAGTAAGATATGCAAGTTTGTCAAATCTTTAAATTTATTTTAGAAATATAGTTTCAAGGGGTTTATAGAAACCCTTGTGTCCTAGTTGATGGCATATAAAGTTACGGATATAGAAACATCAATAAATATATATATATATATATATATATATATATATATATATATTTCTACTATTGTTGTATCACTTTATGTGTAGAGATGGAAGGATATTGCCTTGATAATGTAGAGAACATCAATCATAGGCTACAAATTTCAAACAAAGAAGCTTCTGGAGATGCCCTCATTCACTTTTTATTAACATAAAAAAAACTCCAAATGGTCTTATATGACATCTTTTTGTGAAGGAGGAGTGAGTGAGGACATTGTCTAGAAGCTAGAGGTTTGAAATATATGAAATTTTCTACTTAATCAAGCCAATACCCTTCCATCTTTGTATAAAAATTAAAAAAATCCTAAATTAGTTATTTTCTTAAAATATGTTATGTTGAGTTTTTATGTTTAAGGTTAAGGTTTTTATATGACATCTTTTTGTGAAGGAGGAGTGAGTGGGGCATTGTTTAGAAGCTTCTTGGTTTGAAATATATTATTTAATTTTGTATGTCATTGTAGATTAAGATCTTTATATTTGAATGTTGTAAAAAATGAATAAAATGAACAAATCTTTGTGCTTCTAAAAAAAGATTATAGACATGATTATTTTTGCATGGTTATGCTTAGCCACATTGCAAGGTCCATGGATCTGAAAATTAGCTTTAGAATTATATATATAGCAAAAGTTAGGTTTTCTAAAAACAAAAAGGACGGCTTCTCTTTTAAGATTTGTTTCTCTTTAATTTTATGTTTTGTCCATGTGTTAATATCTAGGAGTTTAACCCTAAATTTAGGCTTAAGGATGAAGAGCAAGATTGGGTAGAGGTTAGTAAGGGACTTTGTCTATGAGACTTTTTTGCTATTCTTTATCTTGTAATTGTTTAGAATTATGATATACCTATCTATGAATCTATGAAACTCATCTGTTTGATTAATTGTTGTATTTTTTATTTTAAGATTATATTGTTTTATTATTTATAAAAAGTTAGATGTATGATCAAACTCTTGATGTGTGAGTTAGTGTGTTTTGGGTTTGACCTAGCTCGATTGGTTAATAAAATTCATTGTACGACAAATCTACATTTCTTTGCTTTCAAAGTGAGTGTATGACCAAACTGTCAACCTCTTTGCTCTTAACCCTAATAAATGTTAGATTTTTACATAATTAGCCACTATAAGAAATACTCTAATTACTAATGGAACATTTCATCAGTAATTCAGCATTTCAACAAAGATTTGCGACAAACATTTGCCAATAGATTGTTGTCTGCTTGTAATTTCAATTTTTCTACAAATATTACTGATTGATAAGGATTTGTCTGTATAATTTTTATTTATTGATAGTTTTTTTGAAAGATTCTAATTGTAGGTTACCTACCAACAAAATTGTTTGTCGGTAATTACTACCAACTGAATTACCAACAAAAATTGCATGGTAAATTTAAAAGAAATTATAATTAATGTTTATAGGCAAAAAAATGAAATTGTCTAAATAAAATATATGGTTGAGTTAATATATAAATATTATTTTTTGAACAATTCATTTAATGATGCATCTTTTATTATTTATTGTAATTTTTTTATAGATCAAATGTTAGTTGTTAATTGTTAGTTCTTGTTAGTGGTGAGATTCGAATCCACGACCTCTCACTCCCCCATATCTCCACTTTACCATTATACCAACCGTATAAATTCTTATTTATTGTAATTAGTTTGAATGAAAAATATTCAAACTATTATATAGATTTAATATTCTTTAGATTTTGTTAATGACATTTCACCATTTCTTAGGTTTACAAAAAAGTATACTATAGATTATCATTTTATCATAAGAGAAAAATAAATTTAATTGTTATGTGATACCTATAAAAATATATATTTTATTTTTTAAGTTAAAAGTTTATTAATTCCTAGTTCTAACAAAAAAATTCTAAGATAATATATATTCAAGTAATTGTCATCATTAATTAATAATTTTTTTCATTGAAAAGATTAACTGGTGTTGTTTGATCATGGGAGAATAGTTATTTTAGATTAGAGGGAATTGATAATTTATTAATTAATAGCATTTCAACATGAGGCTAATAATTATGTATGAAAGTATGACTCTAACATTTCAAATACAAGACTCTATTACAATCCATTATTTTATTTTCTTGAATTTAATTTCTTTTTATGCAATTTTTTAAAATGTTATCTAGTTTCCTCTTTAAGAAAATACGAGAATCTTTAATTCTTGACATTCCATATTCTTGTCCCTTAAGTTATCTACGGTAGTATCAATTCTTTTTCAATAAAAAATCCAAAATAGCAATCAAATTCAAGAATTAGATACTCATAGATCAATCCTATTATACTATGATGTACACACTTTGATGCGTAAGACAATATTGCATTTCTTGGTACTACTACTATAGAGCTCTTGATTACAAAACAATTCAAGTAGAGATCCTTCATTTTTTTTAGTGTTCCCCTCTCAAAACCTTGCCTCCTTTAGTGCTAGTTATTTACTTTTAAGGCAGATTGAGCTTGATATCCAAGTAATCAAATTCTTCTACCATATCTTAATTTTAAGCTTCACTGCTACTTGCATGACAATTAACTTATATTCCAATATTTTTTTATTCTAACTAATAGAAAAAAAATTGTTATTGAAGCACCAAAATATTTTAGGTAGTTCTTTATATACCTTTGGTTACATTGTCAAAGTTGTTGATAAGAGAGTTTGATCTTGGTGTGGATATGTAAGGCCTTCATATTATTAAAGAATTAACAAATGATTAATTTTAGAGTGGGCATGTGAAGTAAAGTTTGTATGCTGTCAAATGGAAATTTTATAATTTAAGAGTTCATCAAGATGTACATATTCATACATTATATGAAGTTAATATGAGTTAGATGCAAAATAGATTCTAGTCATTCTACATGCATGTGTTAGGAACATTATTTATTCCACATGCATATGACAGGATGATGTTAATAAAATGTTGAAATGCACAAATGCTAATTTAGGATCATATGTTATGATTCAAAATAATAGTTTTATAAATAGTAGAGTGATGGAGCAAGAGCACAAAAATTATACTGGTTCAGCCAAATCCTTGACCTACGTCCAGTGTTAGTTTGACAACTCAAGTCAAACCCCTTTTTCACTATAGATTGAAGTACAAACACTATGCACATACAAAACATCTAGCTAATCTTTTCTTGAATCCTATAAGAGAATCACCTTGTGAAAGACTATCACAAGAAACCATTCCATGTGGTATCTAGCCATCAATTAAAAGTTCTGGTAATCAATTAATTCAACAACAGAGATTCACCAAAATTCAATTTCAGGCAAGAGATAATCGATTACAAATTCTGGTAATTGATTACTATTGTGAGAAACTTTGAAATTTAGTTGAATTTTCATCCAATTGAAGTATAATTAAAATAATCGATTACAGAAACATATAATTAATCAACCATGATCAATATTGAAGATATCTTTGCTTAGATCAAGGTGTAAAAAATTTTTAAACACTTGAAGAGTAAAAACCTTGATCAAAACTAAGATTCAAGATCAAGAACATGTTTGTGGCTTTGTGAAGTAAGCTTAAGACTTGTAGAATGTAAACTAAAGCACACAAGCCTAAGTTCTAAAACAATCAATACAATGCCACATCCATACATGTTTAGCATATTTCAAAAAGAAAAATGAGAATCGCAAAAACCAAAATAAAATATAAGAACCATGACTTTCATGTCCAACACCAAGATTCGAATCATGGAGTTGTGCTACATGTTTAGAAGAAGAAATAACTAACAATGTCATGGATGAAAGTATTCATAGAGAAATTACTAATAGAATTCAACAAACATTCATGCATAATTGTACTCCAAAAGTAAATGAAATTGACGTCAATAAAATCATTGACCTAACCAATGATGGTGATGACTATGGAAGTGATCAACATAGTGATGTTGTAGTTGCAAATGATAGAATTACTGGTAACTTGTGAAACATCACTTTTTTTAAGAGTATGTTGTTTATTATTTTATAATATCTGGCTTCATCTTTTCCTTTTTCTATATCATAAGCTTAACTTAGAAAACTATTTCAACCATCTTTTAATAATGCATGCTAGTAACTTATAATCACAATTTTGTGTGTTTCATAACAAGAATAATAATAATAATAGTAATTTTTTTAATAATTCTAATCTCCTAACTTGAAATAAGAGTGTTGTTTTTATTTTATCTTTTTTTTAGATAGTCTATGAAGGTAATGTAGCTTCTTATGATGAATTTGTTACTTCAAAGGTTCCTACAAAGGGAAACATATTAGTGATGATAACCAATAATTAGAAAATTTGAGAAAATCATGTAAACTTAAAAGGGAAGTTAAAGTGGTTACCAAAGGCCAACACACCAGAGCAATTTCCTTAGTATCTTATAACTGAAGATAATGATCATACAATATAGACACAAATGTTAAGGAAATTGTTTAGGTGTATTTAACTCCATTATCTTATTTAGTAACAACTTCACCTTCCCTTGTATATTTACACAATTTTCTCAAAATTTCCAATCATTGGTTTTCTTCACCAATATGCTTCCCTTTATTAGAAACCTTAGCAGTAAGAAGTTTCACATTAGAACCTACATTACCTTTATAACTTGTTTCAACAACAAAAAAAAAAAACTCTTATTCCAAGTTGGGTGTTTAGAATTATTAACATAACATTATTACTATTATTTTTGTTATGAAACACACGAAATTGTGATTATAAATTATTAGCATGCATTGTTATGAAATGATTGAAATAGTTTTCTAAGCTAGGCTCATGGTATAGATAAAAAAGAGAAGATGAAGGCACATAGTATAGAATAATAAACAAAACTTAAAAAAGTTATGTTCCACAAGTTACCTGTAGTTCTATCATTTACAACTATAATGTCACTATGTTGATCACTTCCATAGTCATCACCATCATCGGTTAGGTCAATGATTTTATTGACGTCAATTTCATTTATTGTTAGAGTACCATTATGCATGAATGTTTGTTGAATTCTATTAGTAATTTCTCTTTGAATACTTTCATCCATGACATTATTAGTTATTTCTTCTTCTAGACATATAGCACAACTTCATGATTCGAATCTTGGTATTGAAGATGAAGGTCATAGTTCTTATATTTTATTTTGATTTTTGAGATTCTCATTTATTCAAGTCTTTTAAGCCCATTTCAACTACATAAATCTGCATTAACAATAAAGAAGTGTTAAGATTTTGAACCACCAATTTAAGAATGTAAAGTAATATTTTTTTTCGGCAAAGCAAAAATTTATGCACTATAGTTTTGCAAGATAAACATTGCTTGTTATTCTTAATCTATTACAAACTAAATATCTTATCTATAATTTACTTATGCGTAATTTCTATCCTTTTTTACGATAGATAATTGGGTTTTGTATAATATGTTTACTTATTATTAATTCATTGATTTTGAACTACAAAATGCTAGTGTTTTTATATCTTTAATTTTAATTCTCCAATAATTAAAATACAACCGTCTATGTATATAAATCAATTATAGGCATCAAGAACATGATAGAATAAACTAAATTACTGAAATATCTACAAATCTCAAGAATACAATAGCAAAATGTATCGAAAATCTCATGAACAATTTAGAATAACGATAAAAAGTTGGGCAAATAACTTATGTACAAGAAAAGAAAACATCATTATATAGTGAAAAATCATAGAATGCTATAAAAGAAGAATAATAGAAAGTTACAAATACAAAAAAAAATATTTTAAATAGTTAACTAACATTAGGTTGGTACAAGCATGACTTTTTAAGCTTTAAAAGAAACTATTTTTTTCTCTCAAGATTTATGGGACATTATATAAGATGGATTCACTTTCCCTTTAGACATTTTTACTTTTATTCTAACTCGAAAAAGAAAGAGTAGAATGAAACATGCTTAAAGATTCGAGGGTATTATTTTTCTACAACATATTGTAGCAAATATATTCTTTTTCTAAAAATAAAAAAAAATTCTATAAGTGCTAAAGATGCATGGAGTACACTACATGAACAGTTCCAAGGAAAGTATTAACATACATACGTTAAACTTCAAACACTATGATTATCAGAGCAGGTCATCTCTCCTAATATGGTGTTGTTTAGGAATAAACTAAGCAAAAAATGGTGGGCTTCTGATACCCTGAACACACCAGAATGAGAGTATCTAATAATCAGAGCAAGTCATCTCTCCTAGTATGGTGTTGTTCAGAGATGAACTAAGCAGAAACTAGTGGGCTTATAGTACCCTGAACACACCAGAATGAGATGATCTAATAAAGGTTCTATACCAAGAAGATGTATCTATTTTTCAGTGAAACACAATTTAAGAATTCCACAGTTAAACATGTTTGACTTGGAGCAATTATGGGATGAATGACTTTTTGAGATGTAACCTTTTGGGATGTTTTCCCAAAAGGTCACCCATCCCATAATTGCTCTAAGTCAAACATGCTTAGGTGTGAAGTTCTTTAGAGATGCATTACGAAAAAGGTAAATGCATCTTGTTGGTAGAGATAGTACATATTAATTCTTTTAACTCTTCTTCAATTGTACAATGTCTTAGGCTTGTACAACCTATAGATCTTTCTCATTTTAGTGTGTCCAAGGTGTTGCAATCTCTAGACCCCTCTCATTATGTATATTTAACCGTTTATACTAACTCTACTATCTATGTTAATATTAGATAAAGAAATAGACTAATTTATTTATTTGACTGTAATAATCGAGCAAAACCACCACCTTCTCGCTTCATATTCAGTAATGAATTTGTTTTACTTGTTCTTCCGAACAAGAAATAGGGTGATGCAAGCATGGACAAAAAAATATGATTAACCATTACATTACAGAAGAGAAAATTACTTTCAGAATATCTTCTATGACTTGGTGTGATTATACCTTTCTAAATTTTATGCCTAGCTTTACAAATGACCTTTGTATCTTATGGACTTTTGTTCTGTGCTAACAACTTATTAAGTCTTGCCGTTGAAATTGTAAAACTTACAAGTTTAATACTGTTTTTTACGAGGAAATTGGTATATATTCTATGTTAACAACACTAGGTTTTTATATAAAAGCAAATTGGGGTTTTACATCTTAACAAAATTACTTGACTTTTCAAATTAATTTGTATTTATTTAGAAAACATACCTTAATAATTTGAAAATTAAGGAAATTAACAATTGAACCTCAAAAGTTAAATTATATTTTTTGCTTTTGTTTCTATTAACATGTTAATTATATTTTATTTTTTTTATTTACATCAGTATATTACTTGGTATAAAATATTTAAAATAATTATTTAATTACAATATGTTCAACCATATTTGAACCATCAAACCTTAAACCGGTAAATTTATTGATTTAATTATTTATTCTATTTTTAAAAATATTGTTAATAATTTATAGAAGGTGGCGTCAAAATGTTACATTTCGTCGAAGCAATGGCAACGTCATTGCAAGTGTATTATTACCACTTGATGGGTACAACACAATAACATATATATGGGGAATGATTTAGTTTATCTTTTATGAAAATAATAAATATTTATTTTCTATAATTACAATAATGATAATTAAATATTTTTATTATATAAATTATGTAGTTAAAAAGATCAATTAACTATGTAAATAAAGATATAAAATAGGAAATTTTAAGATTATAAAATAAATATTTAAATTATAAAATAATTTTTTAAATGTCTATATTTTTTATGCATATATTTTAAATTATAAAAAAATTATGTAGTTAAAATATCAATTAACTATGTAAATAAAGATATAAAAATAAAAGTATAAAATGATTGAAACATATTTATTTACTTGAGAAAATCAAGTCAACAGATTTTGTTAAACATCTACAATCATGTCATATATATTTAAATAAGTTCAATTTTAATATATGATATAATTTATTAATAAATACAAGTTAATATTAACTATAAAGTTACTTAGTTATATATGTTCAATTATTAAAAAATTATTGTGTAAGATTGTTGAGTTAATACCAAAATATTTATCGGATGAATTACTAAAATTTAATTTTATTAAGAGAGATTGAAGAAGGTAATTTTACGAACGCTTATTTAGCAATTGTTAACTTTATCTGTTTTATCTATCAAATGCATGTGTCTTAAAATATTCGATGGTTGAATTAATAGGATTTAATTTTCAAAGTAAATTACAATAATAACACTCTCTAAAATTTAGTGTAATTATATATACACCTTCTACTTTTTAATAAATACTTTAACACCCTTAAGAATGTGTTAATGTAAGGTTTAGTGTGATATTTTTAAATATATAGAGAGTGTTAGTGTAATATTTTAAACTTAAAAGGAGGTTAGTTTAAGAAAACAAAAAAAGTGCAATTATGTGTAATTTGTTTAGGGATGTTTTTATAATTTTTTCTAATTTTTACTAAGAATTATTAAAAATCAAAATATTTATAAAGAATTATTGCAACAATTATTGATTAACTTGTTATGTGCGTGTATAGATTGTTAACTTTTTATGTGTGTGTAGAGAGTCTCTCTGTCCATAATGAAGGGATTCTTTAGTTCTATTGGATTTTTGTTCATTTCACGAGACTATTCTTCAAACGTTTGGATCACGTACAATGGAACTTCACGAGGACCAATTAATTCCCTACCAAACATTATAGGGTCTTATGATTTGTTAGAGAACTTTGGTACTGTGTTTATTAGGGTGAAAGGTAGTTTTTGATGATCCAATGTCCATGTTAGTATTTGAACTTGCACCTAAGGATTGTCTTAGAGGGATTTTGATTGGTATCTCATATGTTATAATAGAATTCCAATCAACGAGTGTTCTTTGATTTAGATGAAGTTCTATTGCATCATGTCTACAACAAAATAAAATGATTTAGAAGAAGTTATTTCATTTAAATGTTCCATATTCTTATGATACTACAAAAATAGAGATGTTGTATTGGGATTTTGGTCATAGAACCTCTAATAAGACAAATGAGGAAAATCCTTTTATTTGCCATAGAGATTATGCAATAAAATTTCATCTAATTCAAAGAACATTTATTGATTGTTATACTCGGAGGAAGTAATCCAATTCCCTAATCTATGTGCATTCGATCATCGAAAACTCCATTTCACCTTGGTGAATACAGTACCTAGTTGTCTCACAAACCACAAGGCACTAAATTTTTTAGTAAGTAATTAATTGGTGTTTGTGAAACTCAAGTGTTAATCAAGAATACCTCAAACAAGAGTATTGTCATACCAACAAAAACCTAGCATAATCTTTTCGATAGAACTAGGGAATCCTTCCATGATAAGTAAAGAAGATAACATGGAAAAAAGGGTTCATTATGAAAGACATATCTCATCTTTCAATCAGAAAAAGGGTGTTAAAGAGACATTGAAAATTGTTATCCTTTTATGCCATCAAGTTATTCATTATACTTTTCTATGCCGTCGTGAGACACCTTTTATTCAGTGTTACATAAAAGCTTTGTAGTCCACTATATTAATTTAGCTAGTAGTAACATATATGATAGTACAAATTTATTTATACTATATTAGTATTATCATCGTCCGTGTGTGTTTTGCAAACTTTTATATATATTACATGAGACTAATAAGTTTTTTCATGTTAGATTTTTATAATGTTTTATTGCGTGTAAATTTTAAAAATATCATCTTCATAAACATTAAATTGTGTGGAGCTTATCAATATTTTTAAACATATATGATATAGCTAGATAATGTTTCACATGATAGGTACATACACAAGAATAATCATTCGAAGTAAAATTATAATGACACTAATATATAATATCATGCAAATGGTTTACATACAGAAAATTATAGGAATTGTATAAATATTAAATTTTAACATAAGATTGATATGTTGTACATTTTACGTAATTCATATGGTACGATTAAAATGAAATTTTATTGTAATCTTCTATACCTAAGCAAATTGAATTCATAATTAATTCAAACAAATGTCACAGTCTATAACAAAATAGATTTTAAACTTGATTATATTTACATATTAGAATTTATAATATTAACTAAAACTGGAAATAATAAATCCATGTACTTCATAAAAGCCTAGACATAAAATGGCATTTACATGTATATGTAATATATTAACCTTTACATACCTTGTGGAATATGTTGTTATTAATTGCTTCCATGCACTAGTAACCATGTTCCTTGTTCCGCTGTGAGATAATGTACTTGATCAACCATTAATCCTAATTAGTTAGCACTAAAAAAATTCAAAAAACACAGTGATCAAATGAGAGAGATAGAAAGAGAGATGGGGAATTTCATGAAATTAATCTATGTAGAGTAATGTAAACTAATCCAAACAATTAATAACTGAAACTAGTCATTAACAACTATATATGAGGGGAAAAAGTGAAAAAGACTTATGGAACAAAAGAATTAAGAGTTGAGATAAGTAAATCAATCCCATCTTTTACGCTTAGATATATGAAGATTAGTGGCATTAGCAATTATAAGCTAAGTTAAAACTCTTGTTTCTTCTAGATCAACAAAATCTTTTGAATTTGAATAAATTTATTTGAGTATAGTGGGTATAGATCCCCAAACTTATCCCATTGAATGTATGTTATCATATAAAAATTATAATTAAATTTACCTTGTAAATCACATCAAGATGGTCCAAATCTGGTGTAATATGACCATTGTGCATTGCTTCATGACCAATAGCTATAACCTGAATATTCAAAGTAGATTCTTTAGATAAACACTCTTAATACTAATCTCACTCAAAAAGTAATAAAAAATTTTAATGGTCTAACAATTATAAACATTAGAGAAGTTCCTCTCTTTCTACGATTGTAAAAAATCATGTTTGAATTTAGGTATATTTTTGTGATTTAAATGCCAAGGGAAAAACAATAAAAAGTGGACAATACTTTTATTCAAAACTAAAAGTTCAAATCACAATATGTGAACTATGATTCATATTCACAAGTACAAATTATAATTTTTGAAGAACATAATTTAATAACGTAAACAAAATGGTTGGTTCAACTGAAAACTTGTAAACTAGTACGATGACCGGTTCGATGCATCCAAGAAACTTTTCATAAATGAAGAGTAACAAATTAAAAGCAGCTGAAACTAGGTAAAACCATCTGTTTAAAATTTTGGAATACCTCTAAAATTTCACTTCATATTATATCAAGAACAACTCTTTTCAGATTTTCTTTGGCTTGGTTTGATGGGCAAGTGTTTATCTTTTCTTATTTATAGTGACTGACTAGGGTTTTACTTTATGATTGTGCTTTATCTTTTCATGGGCTTTTGTTCATGCCTTACATCTACTTTGGTTATTAAGTTTACTTACAATTAATGAGGTGGGAGGTAGATGTTAAGAATATTTAGTATTTATTTGACAATAGTTTTATATTAGTATTTTAGTATTTGAAAATTGAAAAACTTATTTAGTTAGGGCTTCATTGATTTGATTTTTTTTTAGTTTTTGAAAAAAAATTTCAAAAATAGTTTTCAAGAACTGTTTTCGGAAAGAAAAGAAAAAGAAAACTTGTTTGGTAAGTGATATTTGAAAACTGTTTTGAAGATGTAAAAAGGGAAAAACTTGTTTATATTTATTAAAATTTCATTAATGAAAAACAAAAAATAACATTTTCTGATTGCATTTTGAGTTTTCAAAACAAAAATACAAGACTGAAAAGAAAAACTATTTTCAGTTGTTTCTGTTCCTTAGTTTTAAAATCTAAAAAACCAGAATTGTTTTCGAAAACTGTTTTCAGAAAAACACTATCCAAATGAGTTTTTTAGTTTTTAAATACTAAATACTGAAAAAAGTTTTATAAAACTATTTGGAGTAATTTAGTATTTAAAAACTAAAAAACTCGTTTGGGTGATGTTTTCTGAAGACAATTTTCAAAAATAATTTTCATTTTTTAGTTTTTAAAAACTAAAAAAAAGAAACAGTTAAAAGAAATATTGTTTTTTAGTTTTCTATTTTTGTTTTAAAAAAACTCAAAATATAATCAGAATATGTTGTTTTTTTGTTTTTCATTCATGAAATTTTAATAAATATATTAATAAATATGAACAATTTTTTCTATTTTTACATCTTCAAAATAGTTTTCAAAATAACACTTTCCAAACAAGTTTTTTTTTTCCTTTTCTTTCCAAAAACAGTTTTTGAAAACTATTATTGAAAACTTTTTTCAAAAACTAAAAAACAAAATCAAACCAATCAAGCCCTTAGTGTTTTCTTAAAATAGTTTTCAAAAGTAGTTTTCGAAAACAATTTTTGTTTTTTAGGTTTTAAAATTTAAGTGTTTGTTTGATAACAGTTTTATAAAACTGTTTTAAGTATTTTAGGACTTGATTGATTTAATTTTATTTTTTAGTTTTTGAAAAAAGTTTTAAAAAATAGTTTTTAAGAACTGTTTTCTAAAAGAAGAGAAAAGAAAACTTGTTTGGTAAGTGTTATTTAAAAACTATTTTGAATATATGAAAGTAAAAAAAGCTTGCTCATATTTATCAAAATATCATTAATGAAACAAAAAACATATTTTTACTATATTTTGATGTTTTTAAAACAAAAATAAAAAACTGAAAACTAAAACTACTTTTAGTTGTTCTAGTTTTTTAGTTTTTAAAAACTAAAACACCATAACTATTTTCGAAAACTGTTTTAAGAAAACACTACCCAAACGTTTTTTTTTAGTTTTTAAATACTAAAATACTGAAAATAAATTTAAAAAACTATTGACAAACAGTTTTTAGTTTTGTATTCTTATTTAAAAACTAAAAATATAATAAGAACATGTTATTT
The DNA here is from genome assembly GCA_037954015.1 of Psophocarpus tetragonolobus. NCBI lineage: Eukaryota > Viridiplantae > Streptophyta > Magnoliopsida > Fabales > Fabaceae > Psophocarpus > Psophocarpus tetragonolobus. The sequence goes on along the minus strand of CM075695.1, from coordinate 27,275,722 downwards.
TTTATTAATGAAATTTTTGTAATTATAAACAAGTTTTTTTTATTTTCACATCTTTAAAATAATTTTTAAATAACACTTTCCAAACAATTTTTTTTTCCTCTTGTTTTCTAGAAAACTGTTTTTTAAAACTCTTTTTCAAAACTAAAAAACAAAACAAAACCAATCAATAAATGGATAACAACTGTAAGTAGTTTTTCTTTTCAGTTTTCTATTTCTATTTTGAAAACTCAATATACAAATTGATTTTTTTCTTTTAGTTAATGACATTTCTATAGATATAAACAAGTTTTTTTTATTTTCATATTTTCAAAATAGTTTTAAATAAGTTTTTTTTTCTCTCATTCCAGAATATAGTTCTTGAAAACTATTTTTGAAAATTCTTTTGAAAAAATAAAAATAAAATCAAACCAATCAAGCTGTTGGTTTTTAATATTTAATATTTAATATTTAATATTTAATATTTAATATTTAATATTTAATATTTAATATTTAATATTTAATATTTAATATTTAATATTTAATATTTAATATTTAATATTTAATATTTAATATTTAATATTTAATATTTAATATTTAATATTTAATATTTAATATTTAATATTTAATATTTAATATTTAATATTTAATATTTAATATTAATATTTAATATTTAATATTTAATATTTAATATTTAATATTTAATATTTAATATTTAATATTTAATATTTAATATTTAATATTTAATATTTAATATTTACATTTAATATTTAATATTTAATATTTAATATTTAATATTTAATATTGAATTATAAGGTTGGTTAGGTGGTAAAGTACGAAGATGTCATGAGTTTGAATCCCTCTTTACTGACAGAACTAACACACTAACGACTTACATTTGCTTATAAAAAAATTTAATATTTAATATTTAGTATTTAATATTTAATATTTAGTATTTAATATTTAGTATTTAATATTTAGTATTTAATATTTAATATTTAGTATTTAATATTTGAGATTTAATATTTAATAATTGATATTTAATATTTAATATTTTGATGTGTTCATCATAGTTGTAGCCATGTATCTTTGAAAACATTATACTAACACCCCTTATGGAGTACGAAAAGTAATGGTTAAAAAAGTAAAGGATTCATGTGTAATTATACAAAACTTCAGTGGTGCATCCGTAATTTGCTCTATTTATTATTATTATTTTATATTTAACATTTAATATTTATTGTTTTTTAATATATAATATTTAATGCTTGATATTTAATATCTTATAGTCTTTTTTTTACCATTAACATTTTGATCACCGAGTGAGTATAACTCAGTTGACAACACGTTGTGGAGAGAACTTGAGTTCGATTTCCACAAAATGAGTTTACTTAGGATTTGACTTAAAATGGATCATGAGACTCATAAAATTATACAATTTTACAAATCATATCGTGATTTCAATAACTATGATAATGATCATATCTTAAATCGTCAAATAATAACAAAAGATAATTAATTAATATAATTCACAATTTATTCAACATTTCCTACTTCGATGGTATTAATCAATAATCAAAATAAGAATGATTAAGCTAGAATGACGACTACAAACAAATCATATATTAAATAACAATATGAGAAATTTGAGTTTCAAAATAACATCCGATAAGGATATATATCATGTGTTAATTAATATTTCTTATAAAGTATATGAAATAATGTAGTGCAATAAAATGATACTAGAATGGCCAAACATAAAAAAATGTTAAGAAATATGGTACTAAAATAATATTACTTTATTTATATATATATATATATATTTATATATATATATATATATATATATATTTATCATGAGAAATTTTCAAACTCCCACTTATTTAAGGCATCAAAGTTTAACCAAATCACTATTTATAAAACTCTAATGGTTAAGTCTTTTATCAATAAATCTAAATCTCAACACTGTGTGCAAATGAATTTGAAAAATTATAAAGGTAAAAAAAAAATTCACATGCATTTCAATACTCATTGTAATCCAACAACAAATGTAGTTACATACAGGTTAGATCAATAAATGTTCTACAATATTTGACATTCAACTAATCCAAATTTCAGAAAATGAGTGACTATATATATATATATATATATAGACAATTAACAAATCCTTGAATTCTTAACTTGTACTGTATATACACCTAGTTTAAATAAATGACACTGGGATTAATATGGTCACAAAATGTGAATAATGAGCAAGTACTTAGATAATTGGTACACATACACAAAATTATAAGTACTTTAATAGTGAAAAATTATACTCGATAAGACTATTCTTATCATAAACATTTTTACAAAGTAGAAAAACATACTCAACAAAAATATCTACAATATACTTATAAAATTTTAACTAAAGAATATGTGACATTTTAGGTAGAAAAGATGGACAATATAATCGCATGCCAAAAATATTAATGTGTAATACCCAACATAATGACCTTAACATCCCTTAAAGATCATTAACAAAAATAAAAGAGAGATACATGGTACCACACCAAATTACACTAACTACGGCATGCCGATATAGTATAATCATCACTAATATAATCAAATCAGCAATTGTATCACAAAATTCACATAATGAATCCCCAATTGGTGAAATTACAAATATGTAAATAAAAGATAAATTATGTTTATTGACCAATAAATTTGCATAATTTTAATCCTATATATTATATGACCAACTTACAAAATGCACATTACTATACTATGATGGATGAGTAATAATAACACAAATCAATAGAAATAATTATAAACACAAGAGAATTACAATATAAGATTATTCATAATTAAAAAAATCACCAAAAATTAATTTATTAATAACAATTCAATGGCAAATGTCAAATAGAGTATAATATAAATAGAAACTAAATATAATACAAAAAAATATTACAAAAAGAATTAGATCCAAAATTCGAAAGTACCATACCCAAAAGTTTTAAATTACATCCCAAATTAACTATAATATTTATTTGAACAAATACTATTCATAGACATGCATCAAGTCTTTGTTCAAATAAATATTTGCCTAATAATTTTATAACGAGACAACAAAATTTAAATTTTATTCATAGATAATAAGTATAATTTCCCTTTAGATTTTTTATTTATATAAAAATATGTTTATATTACAATTCCTATTACAAATTAAATTAAAAGTATTAATTTTGGCTCGCCTTTGTCTACTTATAATTATGATTGGATACTCTCTTGCTTTTATAATATATATATATATATATATATATATATATATATATATATATATATATATATACATTCTTTTATCAAATGCAAGAAAATTTTAAATATTCTCACTTTATTTAAGTATATACTTCTTAAAATGTCCTTTTTCTTAATGTCTAATCCTTTGTATGCATCCTTATTTTTTTTTCTAAGAATTTTAAGTGCAAGGACAATTTAAGTGTTGATAAATTGAGATAACAAAAGAAGTTATTAAAAGTTATGATTTTAAAAATGTTTATTTAAAAGAACATAAAACAAGTATGAGAACCTTTCTCAACTAAAATAATTATAAACTATTGATTTAAAAGTAAAATGAATCCTTAGAAAAATTAAATTATGATAAAGAAAGATAAATAAAAAACAAATATTCCAAAAAATAACCACACTTAGAATGGGTACATATGGACATAATTAGCTTTCTTTTCGGCACATATAGAAATTCTAACAAACCCCAGAAAATGAAAGTATTTATCAACATATTATATCCCATCATTCAAGACTATTTGGAACCATGATTTAATTAAATTCATATGGTGCAATATAAGAGAGTTCTATATAATTTAAATTAATTATTAATTGTTAATAAAATTATTTGTTAATAAAATTATTTTTATAAATTTAAAGTTAAATATATGAAATCAATGATGCGATTAGTACACAATTTATTTTGACTGATCATTTGGCTACTCTTTTAACTTTGATGTGTAGTCAAATATAAACTTTTCCATAGAAATCTCAAACTCATTTACTAATATCAATAAGTTCAATGTCAAAATTTCACATGCTTAAATTAATTACAAGAAAACCTTTTAGAAAAAAATCATCAATACATATGGATCAAGTACCTTTGAAAAGGTTCCTCATGACAATAAAAGAAATTATAATGAACAATTCTATAGAACAAAACTACGAAAATATAAAATAATTATAATTAAGCATTTCCATAGCACCTTTTTGCTCAGAACATGGGTCAAATCCCCCTTGACATTATTTTATCTATGCATGAAGGATTTCCTTATTCTATTTGGCTTATTTCTGCAGAGTTTCTATTTGTATAATAATAATATGTTTCTACAGATGTATCATTAAGTGACACTTGAGTTTCACAAGACTAATTGGTTCCTTACTAAAGATTATAAGCTCTTGTGATTTGTTACACGGTTCGGAATTGTTTTCGTTGAGATGAAATGCTACTTTGGATGAACCAATCTCATGTTAGTATTTGCATTTAAATCCGGATCAGGAATTTTGTATGGAATTGGATAGCTACCTCTTGTTCCCACGGAATTGAAATCAACAAATGATCTTTGATTTTGATGAAGTTCTGTTGAACTATCTCCGCCACAAATCAAAGGTTCCTCACTTGTCATATTGGAGTTTCCAATACCAAATTCCCAATACTCCATCTCTGGCTCAGTGGTATCATAAGCATAGGAGACATTTAGATCAAAGTTTATCCCCTTGGACTGCTTATTCATTTGGTTAGGGTCAGCAAACTCTGGAAGCTCTACATTTTGGATTTTGTTTAGAGACATTCCTGTGAAAACTTCTGCAACTTCCTTTTCCTCTAATAAAGGTTGCATAGATTCATCATTAGTTATTTCCAAAACTCGCATGTTATTTTCTATGTAACAACAGTCCTCAACCAAGTTTTCATCTAACTCCTGCATGAATAAAAAGTTTATCATCTTCATGTTTTCTATGAAAATTTGATAGTCTTCAGACTTTAGAAAATAAAATTATTATTATTGTCTCACAAACTTGATAGGTAACAACTTCAGTTTCATAGTTATGATTTTTTCCTAACTCATAAATCTGCAATGATATACGGTATGACTAATATTCTGTAGGAACATGCATCAATCCTTGAGAGTCCATTGACTAGTAAGAAGAATAAGATCAATCTATATAGTAGTTTAATATGCAACCAAAATATTGAATATATAGTTCAATAATTGAAATGGTTCACATTATAAAATTTGAAATAATTAACTTCAATAGTACAAAATTGATAAAACACAAAAATCTTCTTGTTGGTTTTAGCTAATGAAATTTTTGCAAGATCGTTAGAATCAAATTAAATTTAATAAAATTAATAATAAAAATAAAATAATGATAGAGAAAAATTATGCCATTTCTGGCAATTGAATAATTGTTAAAAGATTTTGAAGAAAAATATTTTTATGATTACTTACTTCAATAACAACTCCTTTTCGTTTTCTAGAAATAACATTGGTTGAAGTAAATCTTTGTTCACCAACATAATGATTTTTGCTTCCTTGCCTTATAAGTCCATCTTGTGCTTGAGGGTAACTATTTAAAGAAAAATTCAGTCCTACTCCCCATCCTTTTTCACTTGTGACAACTTGAGAATATCCTTTTTCACTTTTATCTCTGGATATTTCCTCCAGCAAATACATCTTTTTATGTTTCCCTTTATTAGAAAGCTTGCATGTAAAAAGTTCCCCACTAGATGCTGCATTACCTTCATATCCTGTCTCAATAAAAAATAAAATAAAATAAAATAAAAACAACACTTTTATCCCAAGTTGAGAGTTTAGAATTATCAAAATAAATGTATTATTATTTTTGTTATGAAACACAGAAAATTGTAACTGCAAGTTACTAGCTAGCAAGCATTGTTTCAAGATGATTGAAATGGTTTTTTAAGTTAGCCCATGATATATAGAAAAAAGAGAAGATGAAACCACATATTATAAAATAATTACTTTTAAAAAAAGTTACCTGTGTTTCTATTAGTTGCAACTCCCATGTCATTATGTTGATCACTTCTACAGACGCCATCATCATTGGTTAGGTCAATGATTTTATTGATATCAATTTCATTTATTTTTGGAGTATAATTATGCGTGAATGTTTCTTGGATTCGATATATAATTTTCTTTTGAAGATTTTCATAAATGAAATTATTTGTTTTTTTTTCTTCTTCACATGTTGTACAACTCCATAATTCGAATCTTAGTACAACTAATGGAGGCAATGAGGGTGTCTCACTCTCATTAATTGGGAACAACAATGAACATTTTTTCAAGTCTCTTAAGTGCATTTTAGTTGCATAACCCCTACATTAACAATAAAGAATGTTAAGATTTTGAACCACCAACACAAAAATATAAAATAATATATTTTCAATAAACAAAAAAATTATTCACTATGTACACTTTTATAATTGCATATAACCATTATTTAGAGGATTAACCTTGCTTGTCATTTTTAATCTATCACAAACAAAACATCTTTACCTATAATTCAATTATGCATAATTTCTATCCTTGTGGACCAATGAGAGTTAGATTTTCTACGATCACATCAAGTAATCAATTTGTTTTACACATTCTTTTGAACAAGAAAAATAGGGTAATGTGAGATCAAGAAAAAATATGATTATGCATTACATTAACTGGTAGTAATATATATATATACAAATTTATGTATATTATTAGCATAATTATCATCATCATTGTGTGTTTTTGCAATTTTTTTTTGTATATTACATGGGACTGTTAAGTTTTTTCATGTTAAATTTTTACAATACTTTATTATGTGTAAATTTTTAAAATATCATTTTCATAAATATTAAACTGTTAGGACCTTATCAATGTTTTTAAACATATATGATAGAGCTAGATAGAAAAGTTTCACATAACAAGCACATGCACAAGAATAATCATTCAAAGTAAATTTATAATTACACTAATATATATCATGAAAATGCTTTAAATACAGAAAATTATAAGAATTATTAAAATATTAAATTTGTACATAAGATTGATATGTTGTACACTTTCAACGTAACTCATAATTTTATATGGTACGATTAAAATAGAATTTTATTGTAATCTTTTATACCAAGGAAAATTGAATTCACAGTTAATTCCAACAAATATCACATTCTTTAACAATTAAAACAGAGTTTGAAACGTAATTTTATCTACATATTGTTGGAAATAATAGTGGATTGGTATTAATCAATTATATTTTATCATTATCTGACAATTTAAGATTTGGTGATAATCATATCTTATAATATCTTTATGATTATTTGAATGGGATTATAGTAAGATTGACTCTGTGATGGGTTGAGTCAATCATAAAAAAAGCCCATTTGAGGGGTCTCTGCCTACCCTGGGGGATTATAAATTTGCCATCCCATTAAGCAAATTATAACAACAACAACAATACACACTCTCTAGAATAATCCCCTAGAAAGTAGGTAGTAAAACCCTCAAGAGTTCTTATTGAACTCATATCTCTACAACAATCATTCATTCATAGGTTTTTTGTTCTTGAATATCAAGAACTTCAATTCAATATATATGAGGTACACATATTCTCTTTCCTCTACCTTTTTATATTTAATTCTCTATACATACTATAATCTTGTATCTATTGATTTAAGATTTCCTTTTATTTCCATCAATTTGTAGGTTTCATATTATCTAAAACTTGAAATCGTGAATGCATGTACCATAAAAGCCTAGGCATAAAATGATATTTACATGTATAAATAATATATTAACCTGTACATACCATGTGGAATATGTCGTCATTGCTCCCGTGCACTGTTAACCATGTTTCTACTTTAGGAAAATTTGGCTCCATAGAAATGTTGTAATGTTTATGGGAGGGTCATTTAATGTAAAAGAAGTATGAAAACTATCATTGTAAAGATTTTGAGTGTATTCTTTGAATGGTCATTTTAATCGATACTATATTTTCATAGGATTCACAATAGGATTACTTAGATGATCCCTAACGACGGCTTTGTATTGGATTAAAGGGTCTCTTTGTCTCCAACGGTTCATGTAGAATAATGCCTAGGGGTGGTTCTAAGTTCCAGATCATTTATTTTGATATGTATTGTATTTGTAATTTTCTGTTCCCTATTATAACTCGTGACATGGGTAGATCTTGTTATTATTAGATAAATTTTGTCTTTTTTAAAAAAAAAAATCATGTTTTTGCTATTGTTCCTTCATATATGTACTTGATCAACCATTTATCCTAATTAGTTAGAACCAGAAAGATCCAAAAAAGATAGTGATAAAATGAGAGGGATAGAAAGAGAGAGGGGAATTTCATGAAATTACATTACGTAGTGTAAACTAATCCAATCATAATAAAAAATTGAAACTAGTCGATAACAGCTAGGCGAAAAAGTGAAAAAGACTTAGGGAACAAAAGATTTAAGAGTTGAGACAAGTAAATCAATCCTATCTTTTAAGCTTAGTTATATGAAGATTAGTAGGATTAGCAATTATAAGCTAAGTTAATAAAACTCTTTTTTCTTCTAGATAACTAGATCTTTTGATTTTAGGAATTTGGTATAAATTTAATTGGGCATAGCGTGTATAGATCCCCATACTTATGACATTGAAGTATGTTATCATATAAAAATCATAATTAAATTCACCTTGTAAATCACTTCAGGATTGTCCAAATCTAGTGTGATATGACGATTGTGCATTGCTTCATGACCAATAGCTGTAACCTGAATGTTCAAAGTAGATTCTTTCAAGAAACACTCTCAATACTAATCTCCCTCAAAAAGTAATAAAAAATTTCAATGGATCTAAGAATTGAAAATATTAGAGAAATGTCTTTCTTTCTATGATTGTAAAAAAATCATGTTAAAATTTAGGCATATTTGTGATTTAAATGCCAAGAGAAAAATAATAAAAAGTGGACATCAATACTTGAATCAAAACTAAAATTTCTCATAAATCAATTGATTTTATTTTCCATAAAAAATAGATATTGAGGAAGAAGAAAAGAAAATTTTATTAATATTACACTGTAAAAATAACAACTTCTTTTGAATTTTCTTTGACTTGGTATGATAGTCCATGTCTATCTTGTCTTATTTATACTGTCTCACTAGGGTTTTACTTTATGAATGAGCTTGTGTTTCATGGGCTTTTGCTCCCCTTACAACTAGTTTGGAAAAATTTTAATTAGCACTACCCTTTATTTGAATTAACAACTACTTTTTAAAAAATTATTCCTAAATTCCCAATTTATCTCTGATTCCCTCTCTCTCTTACATAATTTTTCACTTTTTCTCCTCTCTCCTCACCTTATTTTGTGCCCCCCACCCTTTTTCTCCTCACTTCTTATTTTATGAATTATGCATTTAGTATAATTATTTAATTAAAAATTTGGTAAGTGTAATTAATTACATTTAATATGTTCGTGTAACATCTAATATGAGTAACTATGTATTTGGTACATGAACTTGTTTAAATTTATGGTTTTGGTAATATAAATTTTTAGTTGATTAGTGAAGGTATACAAAATTTTTTTCCCATCTAACATATTAGCTCTTATGTTTATTTTAGCTGTATAAGTGATGAAATCACCAAAAAATTTAATTAATAGAATAAGGATAAATTATGATTTTAGTATATGAACTTTTATAAATTTATGATTTTAGTAGACAAACTTTTTTATTATTATTCAATTTCTTTTGTTTTATTGTAACAGTTAAGTGATATTATGTCGCTCTATTTATTATTATTTTATTAATTAGACGTTTAACCATTTTTATTGCATTTTGTGAAGATTTTGACAACCCATAAATTAGAAAAAAAATACTATTAATCTTCTTCTGGCACTCTTCATCCCTCCTTCCCATATCTACCCCCGCTATACCTCCCCTTTCTCACCATACCCCATCCCGCTTTTGCCTCTATTACCTCTATTTCATATATGTTTTAGACAATTAATGAAATTATATTTTTCAATTTAAAGTTTTATTTTATAATATTCTAAAATTTTTCTTCATAATATTTTTTTAAACACAACTTACTTTTTTAGTTAACTTTAAAAAATATTTTTTTAAGATTATTATGAGATATATTTTTTTCTCTCAAGTGTTTTAAAAAAAAAATTATTTGTGTACCTTGACTGGTAAAAAAAAAGTTTGTATATCAAAACCATAAATTTGAAAATTTTTATGTACTAAAAATATAGTTTACCCATAAAATAATAATAAATACATTTATACATCACTACTTAATAGCTAAAATAGACAGAAGAGGTAATTAAAATATTGTGGAAAAAATGTTTATATAGCTTGACTATCAACAACAAAGTCTATGAAATAAAACCATAAATTTAAAAAAGTTCATGTATTAAAACATAGCTTACCCGTTTAATATTAATAGTTTGAAATTAACATTTAGTAAGATGTTCATTGGGTTGGGTGACCCGATGAATCAATCCAACTCAAACTAATTGAGTTGGGTCTTTTTTTTAGATTGGGTGAAACTCAAGCCAACCCGGTCAAACCCAATCCCCAACGGGTTGGATGATGAGTTCACTGAGTTCAACTTAAGACTCAACACAATCCAACCTAATAATAATATTATATTATTATTTTTTTAAAATTAAAAAATATCTTTAATAGTTTAATTTATAACTGCCTAGCTAAGACTGTCACGCACTAATGCAAGTACTCTGCATTGCAAGGGTTCACCCTCACTCCAACTAACTAATGTTTATTGGTAGATAAAAAACTAATATACGATCCCATAATTTATTGTTTATTTTTATGTTACAACAATGATATATTTTATTCTTTTAAAAAAATATCTAAAAAAATATAAAAAAAGTTTTAAGCATTCAATTTATTCTTTCAAAAAATATTTTTTAAAATAGTCACCAAATTAACCCAACCTAATTCAACTTTTTCAATGACGGGTTGGGTTGAGTTTGGTTTAATAAAAAAAAAATAAAAACACAAACCAACCCAACCGATGAATTGTGATTAGGTTCGGTCTTAGGTTTGCCTAAGCTCGACTCAACACAACTCTGAACACCCCTATGGTTTAGTGTTTAACGTTAAGGTTTAATGTTTAATATTTAATACTTAAATGTTTAATATTTAATATTTAATATTTAATATTTAATATTTAATATTTAATATTTAATATTTAATATTTAATATTTAATATGTAATATCTAATATCTAATATCTAATATCTAATATTTAATATCTAATATTTAATATTTAATATTTAATATTTAATATTTAATATTTAATATTTAATATTTAATATTTAATATTTAATATTTAATATTTAATATTTAATATTTAATATTTAATATGTAATATCTAATATCTAATATCTAATATCTAATATCTAATATTTAATATCTAATATTTAATATTTAATATTTAATATTTAATATTTAATATTTAATATTTAATATTTAATATCTAATATCTAATATCTAATATCTAATATCTAATATCTAATATTTAATATCTAATATCTAATATCTAATATCGAATATCTAATATTTAATATCTAATATCGAATATCTAATAATTAATATCGAATATCTAATATCTAATATCGAATATCTAATATTTAATATCTAATATCGAATATCTAATAATTAATATCGAATATCTAATATTTAATAATTAATATCTAATATCTAATATCTAATATTTAATATTTAATATTTAATATTTAATATTTAATATTTAATATTTAATATTTAATATTTAATATTTAATATTTAATATTTAATATTTAATATTTAATATTTAATATTTAATATTTAATATTTAATATTTAATATTTAATATTTAATATTTAATATTTAATATTTAATATTTAATATTTAATATTTAATATTTAATATTTAATATTTAATATTTAATATTTAATATTTAATATTTAATATTTAATATTTAATATTTAATATTTAATATTTAATATTTAATATTTAATATTTAATATTTAATATTTAATATTTAATATTTAATACTTAATACTTAATACTTAATACTTAATACTTAATATTTAATACTTAATATTTACTATTTATTATTTACTATTTAATATTTAATATTTAATATTTAATATTTAGTATTTAATATTTAGTATTTAGTATTTAATATTTAATATTTAATATTTAATATTTAGTATTTCGTAATAATATTTAATATTGAGTTATAAGGTTGGTTAGGTGGTAAAGTACGAAGATGTCATGAGTTTGAATCCCTCTACAGACAGAACTAACACACTAACTAACACACTAACAACTTACATTTGCTTATAAAAAAATTTAATATTTAATATTTAACATTTAATATTTAATATTTAGTATTTAGTATTGAATGTTTAATATTTAGTATTTAGTATTTAATATTTGAGATTTAATATTTAATAATTGATATTTAATATTTAATATTTAATATTTTGATGTGTTCATCATAGTTGTAGCCATGTATCTTTGAAAACATTATACTAACACCCGTTAGGGAGTACGAAAAGTAATGGTTAAAAAAATAACGGGTACATGTGTAATCATACAAAACTTCAGTGGTGCATCGGTAATTTGCTCTATTTATTATGTATTATTTTATATTTAACATTTAATATTTATTGTTTTTTAATATGTAATATTTAATGCTTAATATTTAATATTTTATAGTCTTTTTTTTACCATTAACATTTTGATCACTGAATGAGTATAGTTGTGGAGAGGACTTGAGTTTGATTTCCACAAAATACACTCTTGGAGAGGGTTGAAAAACCTTAAGTGTAACTAAACTCCGAGTTGAGTGATTACAATGTTGTTAATATTTTATAATCTTAGTAATTCAATTCGTTTTCATTTTTTGGTCCCTATAGTCAACATCTGTTACAAAAAACATTAATGATGACTAAAACTAATAAAAATGAACGTACATTAATAACTACTAAGTAGAAAGAAAGGAGTAAATAGTAAAATCAGTTATATTGATTAGTCAATGTAAACAAATATTTTTTTCGTCCAATATTTTAGTGCTCTCATTTATTTTAGCTTGAAGTAGTAACATGTAACTGTATTTATTATTATTATATGGGTAAACTATGTTTTCAATACATGAAATTTTTTAAATTTATAGTTTGGTACACAAACATTTGTTGACCGGTCAAGGTGTACAAACATTTTTTTGCTTGAAAATATTTGAGAAAAAAAAGATATATCTCATAAGGATCTTCAAAAATTATGTTTTGAAATTAATTAAAAGGGTAGCATTGCGTTTAAAAATATATTATGAAATAAAAATTTAAAAACTATTATGAAATAAAATTTTAAATTTAGAAATGCAATCTTATTCATTGTATAACAGAATTTATGAAACAGAGGATGGGGGAGGCGAAGGGAGAAAAGGCACTACTTGAGAAGGGGGAATAGGTACTATAAGCGAGGGATGGTTGATGGGGGTTTTACATGGTGGGGGTGGAGGGGACATATAGGAATGGGTTAGTCGGGGTAGGTAGGGGAAGGAGGATGAAGAGTGCAGAAATACAATGAATAGTAAATCTTTTTAATTTGTGGCCATTAAAAGTTGTCACAAAATATAATAAAAACTGCCAAAAAATTATTAGTAAAATATTAATAAATACAATAACATATCATCACTTAACAACAAAAATAAATAGAAGAATTAAGATGGATGGAAAAAAATGTTTGCATACCTTGACCGGTCAACAAAAAGTTTTTGTACCGAAATCATAGATTTAAAAAATTTCACATAATAAAAGCATAGATAAGATATATAATTTGTTAAACAGAAAATGTTTGTATATCTTGACCAGTCAATAAAAATTTTATGTACCAAAATCCAAAATCATAAATTAAAAAAATTCATATACAAAAAACATAGTTTACCCAAATGAAAAAAAAAAACTAGATAAGATATATAATTTGTAGTTAAAATAATAATTTTTGTTTCTTAAACATGTCTAAGTATCTATGTGTCAATCAGAAACTATATATGTAATTACAAATTTTTTTATTGAATTTTGAACTCATTTTCTTTGTACAATATTTTGATAATAATGATTTTTAGGATAAATTATATTGTTGGTACATAAAGTTTTTCAAATTTATTGTTTTGGTACATAAAGTTTTTGTTGACTAGTTAAGGTAGTCAAACATATTTTTCATTCAACATTTTAGTCCTTTCGTTTATTTTAACTATTAAGTAGTAACCTATTTATTATTAGTTTATGAGTAAACTATATTTTTAGTACATGAACTTTTTCAAATTTATAGTTTTGGTATATAAACTTTTTGTTGATCGGTCAAGGTATGTGAACATTTTGTTGTTTGAAAAGATTTGACAAAAAAAATATCGTAATAATGTTAAAAAATATATTTTAAAATTAATTAAAAAGGTAACATTGTTTTTAAAAAAATATTATAAAATAAAATTTTAAATTTAGAAATGTATGCAATCTCATTCATTGTCTAAAAAATATTATGAAACAGAAGTGACAGAGAAAGAGGGAGAGAAAACACTAGTGAGGAAGGTGGAAGGGTTGGGAGGTGGGAGAGGAGAGGGGGATTTTACATGGGGTGGGGGTAGGCAGAATGGGGATGGGAAATGCTAGAAAGATGTGAATAGTAATTTTTTTTTAATTTGTGACTCTTAAAAATTGCCAAAAAATTTAATTAATAGTATAATAATAAATAGATTGTCATGTCATCTCTTAACAAGAAAAATAAAGAGAAGAATTAAGATGTTGGATGAAAAAAATATTTGCATACTTTGATCAGTCAACAAATAGTTTGTGTACCATAATCATAAATTTAAAAAAGTTCACATACTAAAAACATAGTTTATCCTTATTTTATTAATTAATTTTTTATGATATTACCTCTTAATGGCTAAAATAAATGGAAGAAATAAAATGTTAAATGGAAAAAAAATTGTATACCTTGATCAGTCAACAAAAAGTTTATGTACCAAAATCATAAATTTAAAAAAGTTATATACAAAAAACATAGTTTATCCTTATTTTTAATTAGTCTCTGTTATTTTGTGACACTTGTTAATTATATACAAAAAAGTTCATGTACAAACATTACACCAACTACACCTAAATTCCAATTTATCAAAACATCTCATTTTATAAATACAAAACTCCAATTACATATATCCACAAGGGTGTATCGTTAAGTTCCCAAATAATGTGCTCCTCAATCTTCGCTGACACGGTTCCCTCTATAGCTTTCTCTCAAACCTCTAGAGTAAAAAATATGAAACCAAAACACAATGACCTAACTCCTCAAATGACTTTAGGTTAATAGTTAAATTGAGCTTTCTAACACTAGATCCAAAATTAACCTTCAAATTATCTTACTATTTACACCCATATTTATTTATTTTATAAAACCAATTCTTAATTTATTTTAATAGATATAATAATTAAATTAATTCAAGCCTATTTAGTATAAATTATACTTTTTTTATATTTATTTTTCTAAAAAAATGGGATGTTACCATGGGCATTTTTACTCAAGGTTATTTTTATCTTTTTGTTATTGAGGTGTAGGGGGAAGAATTTTGACAGTTAATGACACATAAGGCCCAATTATAATAGTAATAATCATTCATGGCCTAATATAAACAAAGTGTAGCATAGATCATTGACCAAGGGCTATTTGGTCCAAAATGTAACATTAATATGTATGACTACCGTAACAAAGGCATAATTATGTTGAAGTGTTATAACTTATGATTGAGAAGGCTTAATAAAACCTAATTATAGCATTAATTATTAACTATGACCCAATTAGACCAATGTAAAGCTAATGATTGACCAAGGACTAGTAAGATTAGGTGTTTACTAATTATGTTTATGAACACATAAGCCCAATTGCAACATTAATGATTAATCATGATCTAATAAAACTCAAGTGTAAGATTGATCATTGACCAAAAGTTTAACACACAAGGCCTACTAAGGCAACAATTCTCAAGTGTATTATTAGTAATGATAGTTGAGGACACAATCGTATGGTGAAGTTCTATATAAGATTATCCAAAGTCTAATAACCTAAGTATAACATTATTAGACCCCCAAAATATAGCACTAATGATTGAAAAAAGGCCATAATAAAGCCTAACTATAACATTAATGATTGACTATCACCCACTTAGATCAATGTGTAAGGCTAATGACTAACCAAAACCAGTAAGACTAGTGAAAGATGCAAGCTAAAATATACCACGCTAGGAATATGAAATCATATCTTTATAATGGAGATTCATGGACAATTACTCGTTATATATTTTTAGACTTCAAATAGTTGTTAAAGTTTCTTTATTAAAGAGAATGATTCACACCATTAATATATTTTTAATTTATCTTTATTCATATAATAATTATAATATTGGTAATTACATTTTTTATACAATAATTCTTAAAGTAAACACGTAATAATAAAAAATTAGTCTCATAATATTAATTTAAATCAAAACAAAAAAAATATAAAAATTGGATTTTTTGTGACAAAATATGTGGTCGCTAAATTGGATTTTTTTACGACCTCTGACATGCAGAATATCTTTTTTTTTTTTTTTTTGAAAAGCTAAGCATATATTCAATAATAGAAACCAAAGGTTTCGTAGAATACAGACCGATACTTTTTGTCATCCGTATCCTATCGGAAACAGGTAAGGTCTATTCACTTATCGCAAATTTAACAAGCATAACCTAGGATTAACATACCAATCCGAGAACCCACACCCCCTATTAAAACCAAAGGAGTATGATAGCCAATTCCAGGATATTACCTTTATAGACATACAAATGTCGACTGAATCTGCCGATATGTTCTTGAACACAATCCGGTTCCTCGTAATACAGATAATCCAAATCACCGCGAGCCAGAATACAAACCTACACTGCTTCTTTCGCTTTCCTACCACCCAGGCTGACGATGAAATAAAGAGTTGAGACAGTTCACCCAGAATCGGTCCTTGAATTCCCAACCAGGTAATGATGCTGTTCCACACCGATTGGGTCTTGGCACACCGTAAAAACAGATGATCTCTATCCTCAGGGGCAATCTTACAAAATACGCATAGGGGCTCCGCACCTGGTATCTGAACGCCTCTCTTTAGTAGATTATCTGTGGTTGGTAACCTGTCCCACAGTAATCTCCATGAAAAGGCTATTACCTTAAAGGGTAGTCTATCTTTCCACATCCGATGCAAATATCTGGGCTCCACCGCTACCAGTGTTGGACCTGTCTGTTGTGAGCACAACACCGAATAAGCGTGAGCAACTGAGAAAAATCCATCCGAACTAGGTCTCCAGATCCATCTGTCCGATCTAAGGTCGACCATCACCACTTGCTGCAACATACTCTGCAGAAGACGTAACTGCCCTTCTTCCCATACAAATAGCCCCCTTCTCCGTGCCCACTTCCACCCCCCTGATGCCTCCTTTTTTTCATTTACAGAGATGCCCTTATCTACCGCTAACCCAAACAACCTAGGAAACTTTAAACTAAATGACCCATCGCCTAACCAATTCTGCTCCCAGAAGAGAGTCTCCTTTCCATCCCCTACCTTTTTCATGACATCATTCTCAAACCAGTATGGTATGGCCGCCTCCGGGCCATCAATAGACCATAGATCCCTCCACCACTGAGAGGCTGTAGATACATTCTGCTGTCTTTGATTGGAATTATACGTATGACCATATCTGCATTTCAGTAGGCTTGCCCATATTGCATTTTGCTCTGTTAATATCCTCCACCTCCACTTTCCAAGCAAACTCAAATTGAAGTTCCATAGGCACTTTACCCCCAGACCCCCTTCTTCCTTAGGTCTACACACGTTTTCCCAACTAACCCAGGCAATCTTGTTCTTCTAATCCTTCCCTCCCCACAGGAAAGAACGTTGTAGGCCGGTAATCTCTTTTAGGACTTTCTTGGGCACCTTGTAAAAGGAGAAGAAATACAATGGAAGGCTAGACAAAACTGAATTTATCATCACTAACCTGCCTGCAAACGACATATGTGTCGCCCTCCACACTGCCAATTTCCTCCGACATTGTTCGATAACTGGTGTCCACATATCTGCCCTCCTTGGGTTCACTCCCACCGGAATCCCCAAAAATTTAAAAGGCGGGGATGATACAACACAATTCAAAAGATTGTTTACAGCATATGTGAATGTATCTGCTACATTTAAACCAAAGAATTGGCTTTTGCTGTAGTTCACTTTTAATCCCGATGTTAGCTCAAATCCACGGAGAATAACCTTCAGGTACCATACTGATTTCAGATCTGCTTCCCCCATCACAATAACATCATCTGCATATTGCATCACTGAAAACTCTGCCCCAGCTCCAATCTTGAGCGCTTTAAACACCCCTATCCCTACCGCTGACCTAAACAAACCAGCTAAGGCTTCAGCTACCACTAGGAACAGAAAGAGAGATAGTGGGTCTCCCTGTTTCAAGCCTCTCCCCCGCCTAAATTCCTCCGTTGGGCTCCCATTGACCAAAATTGACACATGGCTGTTCCTGACAATACTATTTATCCACTTTCTCCATAAGCTCCCAAAGCCCATCCTAGCTAACATGTAATCCAAAAAATCCCAATTTACTGAGTCATATGCCTTCTAGAAGTCCACCTTAAACAAGAAACAAGGCCTCTTTTTCCTTTTCGCCCAATCTACTAATTCGTTTGCAACCAGAACCCCGTCCAGTATCGATCTACCTGGCAAAAAGGCTGACTGACACTTCGATATTAAGTTCCCCAATACTTTCTTCATTCTCAATGACAATAGTTTGGAAACAATCTTTTGAATGCTAGAAATTAAGGAGATTGGACGAAACTGAGCTAACCTGTCTGGTGTTGCCACCTTGGGGATGAGGGTTAGAAAGGATGATGTCACTCCTCTTGGTAAGGCCCCTGATTGATGGAATTCTTGAACTGCATTTACCACATCGCCCCCTATTATCTCCCAACATGATTTGTAGAACTGAAACCCAAATCCATCAGGACCCGAACTTTTCCCTTCCTCACAAGCCCATACCGCCTCTTTTATTTCTTCCGCTGAGAAGGGCTCCTCAAGGCTTTGACTCTGCTGATCAGATAACTAGTTGAAATACACCTCATCCATCTTTGGTCTCGTCTGTTCTTCTTCTTTAAAAATCGTTGAGAAGTGATGAAAGACATGCTCCCGAATATTCTGGACTCCCTCTAACCACCCAACATCTGATTTAACAGCCAGTAATGAATTTTTATAACATCTCTCCTTGAAGCATTTGTGGAAGTATTGTGTATTGCGATCACCATTCAGAGCCTATTTACACCGAGATTTCTGTAACATGGACCGTTCCATTCGCCTTGCCTTCCCCCAATACTCTGACAAAATTTCTTGTCTATGATGGCCACTCCCATTAACCCCTTGGCCTAACTGATGATCCACCATCTCTAACTCTGCCACCTTTCCTGCCAGAAAACTCTCATCTTGACTCCAAGTTTCGTCTTTCCACTTTTTTATTGTCAACTTCAAGCCTTTCAGTTTACACGCCAACTTATGCATTCTCCATCCTTGACCGTGGTCAGATGACCAGAACTCTTTCACTAGCTCCATGAAGCCTGGCTCCAATAACCAATGATCAAAAAACTTGAATGGTTTAGGACCCCAATTCTGTTTATCTACCACTGTTAGGATCCAGCTATGATCTGAAAACTCTCTAGTACCGACTCTTTGCGCTTTAACCCCCCATTCCTCCATCAATTCTGGGGAAAATAGAAACCGATCCAACCTACTGGCAGACTCACCATTCGGAGCTATCCACATTGCTCCTTTCCTGATAACTGGAATATCCAACAAACCCATTGACTGGATAAAGAATTGAAAGTTGGACATCTCAATTCTGGAATGGTAGCTTGATCTCCCTTTACACTCACTCCTCTCCAACACTGCATTAAAATCTCCACCAAGTACCCACTTAACCTCCGGAAATCCTCATTTCGTCATCGTCAAGTCATCCCAGAGCTTCCTCTTACCTTGTGGCGAACATGGAGCGTATACATTTACCACACAATTAACTTCGGTTGGATCTTTCCCTCGGAAAGCAATTCCGAGGAAGCCCTGCCCTTGAATGACCCAGACCACCTCCATAAGGTGTTTCTTCCAGATAGTCAGGCATCCTCCACTAAGCCCTACTGACGGTAGTATTCTCCATTCGCACCCTACGGATCCCCACACCTCCTGCACTTCCCAGTCATTTACCGATCTACACTTTGTATCCTGTAATAAACAGATATCAATGTCATTATTCCGCAACATTCTCCTGATCCTTCTTCATTTGACCCGATCCCGGAACCCCCTCATATTTAAAGAGAAAATCTTCATTTAAATATTCTGGTCTCTCGTCGTTCCCCTTCTTTCCTTGGCACCGTTATCCCTCTCCTCCATTTTCCGTAATTCCAGTATGTATTTGTTATCTGGTTGATTACCAGATATTCCGATTTCCTGCAATGTCGTCCAGATTTTCTCGGCCTCGTCCTCCTCTTGCCCTTTCCGTTGCTCATCCTCACTTGGGTCATCTAATTGCCCTCGCCTCATTAATTCATTCCCATTAAAACTATTTCTCCATAATTGCTTCCATATATCTACGTGTCTCCTTTGCCCTCCTTGTCCTCCGGACACCTCTTCTCCCCCTACTAATACCCATTTCTTATAGTAATATGGCATCGTAGAAATGGAGTCATTCTTTCCGAAATCACTGTATTTCGAAATGACACTGTTCTGTCCATACACTGTAATAGTTTCGGAAACCTTGCTCCGGTTGCGAAAAGAAATTGTTGCAGTTGGGCCAACTAGTTCCCCGCTCCGGTTTTTCCCGCAGGCCTAATCGATTTTTGCACCTTCATCCGTTTTTTCCCCATCGGCGCACTATAGACCTCTTTGGGCCTCCAAAACCAGGCCCAGCTGAGCTGGCGAACCGCGTGCCGCGTCAGACTCTTCGAAGACGCGTCCCGTCTCGTGCTGCGCGTGACAGCCGAGACCCATCCCTTGAGCCGCGCGCCTGACAGACAAGACCGCGCGTGACTGCGCTGACCGACTTGACCTGTTGTCAGGCCTCGTACTGCGTGCCGCACAACCTGCCCGTGATAATACCGCGAGTCTTCGTCTTCCTTTTCCAGCCTCCCTATCCCGTGCCTTTCGTCCAAACTCTCTGACAGTCCCCTCTTCTTCTCCATTTTTGCTCTGTTTCTGCCCCTGACATACCCAACTAAGCTTTGGTTTTTCCCACATTCGGACTCTGACCCTGTACACGCTAGTGGGACCACTAACTCCTTTCCTCTTCCGTCCCGTGGCTGCCGTCCCTGTCCGTGCTGGTCGGAGGCATCGGTGGTATATCCTTCCTCCACCACTGGCCTCCTCCGCCCCTCCTCCTCGTTTCTATTCCCAGATCTGGACCTGATTGGGTCGCCGACCACCGTGTGACCTTCTAAATGAAGAGCCGGTCCGCCATGTTCGGTTTCACCATCGACATCTTTAAACACCTCCTCATCCCACAGCTTCCAGTTTCCGCTGTGGAACTTCTCCCGTTTCAGTTCGGCTAAACGCCTTTCCGCTTCCGCCGATTCGTCAAAATCTTCGTCTCCCTGGCATGAACTGTTTTCCGATCCAAGGCTCGTTGTCACTTGGCTGTTCTTGAGTCGCTCTCCCTCTTCCACTTTCGTTACCCTGATGTCAAACTCCCAGCCATCGATCTTCGTCCTTACCACCGCATCGAGCTTACTCACATCCTTCCTAGACATCACTAACTGTGCAACGTCGTATCTTTCATGTCTTAGAGTACTTCCTTCCACATACAAAAGCTCACCGAATGGTGCCAGTAGAGTCGCGAAAAACTGTTCTCCCCAGACATGTAGCGGGACCCCATAACAGTTCACTTTGACTCTCCTATCAGTGTCAACCGAACCCGGTTCCCACTTCTGTATCCCGATGAACCGTTGGTCGAACCAAAACTGATTCCTTTTTACAATCTCTTGCAATGTCTCCCGCCCTTCCGTCTGCAACAAAACCTTATTTGCCCCCATCGGTGTCGCGCTTACATTGTAAATACCATGGTCCATCAGGAAAACTTGCGTCCGGAAAGCCGCCCCTCTGTTTCGAACTTCTCCCACACAAGCCTTCTGAAGCCGCGCTACAGTTTTCGCTGGTGCTGTGTACACCAGATTCATTTTCGCATTTGCCTTCTTCCCTACTTCTACGTTTCCGTTGTTCTGGTTAGGTTCCCTCTGCCCACCTAACACCGATGCAAAGGATTTCCCCATTTCCCTGGTTGATCGACACTGTTGTTCCGTCTGCCGAGCGTCTGTAGTATTAGTTTTTTGGTCTTGTTTCGTCCTTGGTATGTTCATCTTCCTCTGCTTTTGATCAGTTTGCTGATTGTACTGTGGTAAATTGACCCACAGTTTCTCCGCCCCAATGAATATATTATTCAGTTTAATCACCAGCATTTTCACGTCCTCTACATCCCTGAATCTGGCAAAACCAAATCTTTGTCCCCTCCTATTCCTCTTGGTGGGAATTACGACATCCTGAACCTTTGCAAATCTCCCAAAGATGTCCCACATATCTTTTGCCCTATATTCTTCCAGGAAATGAGTAAAAAAGACAGAAGTTAGAATCCCCTCCCCTTTCATTGCATCCTTTAATGATTTTCGTCCTCCGTTGATCGCCTTTCTGTTCTCCACTTTCGTCTACCCTCCCTCCTCACCACCGTCCATCTTTTTAGTTTCGACATGCAGAATATCTATTGTCGCCATTTGCTCCATGCACCTCGCCGCATCTCTGCTCCCTGCATCTTCCCTTCGTTCTAACAGTCATCAACTTGGATCTCACCTCTTCACCCTTAACACCCATCACCAACATCACTAATTTTCAAAAATAAATTTAAAATATACAAAGTACACTATTTTGCATCAATTTCTAATACGTGCTTCCGCTCTTCTAACTTCATGAAACTTTTGACTTTTTATTTTTCTGTTTGCATTTCTCTGCATCTCTTCGTATTACTCCTTGGACAATACTACTATCCATTCATAACTATCATGTTATCAAATTATCATTTAAGTTCGATATATACAAAATTATAGTATGTTAGAAAATAAATATAAAAGAAGCAGGAAAAGAATTTGTCTTCTCGTATATATTGAATTGAAGTACTTTGACAAGTAATGTCATTTTGAATTTCTGATAAGATCATCATAGGTTCAATAAGTGTAATATCCCAAAATTCAAAATACAAATCTTTGAATAATCATTCAGTTAAGAGTAGATTAGGTTGTCAAAAAAATTATATTAAAAGATTAAATTATCAGAAATTTTGAATAACAAGATTAATGTAATATTTCTTTTAAAATATAAATAAGATAAAATAAATAAAGATTTTATATAATTTTGAGTTTAAACTGTAAAAACTATTTTTTTATCAAAAAATAAATATACAGACAAAAATAAACCTTAAGATATTATATATAGGGGTAAGTAGTTCTCTCAGAAAATTATATATTAGTTAACTATTCAAGGGTTAAGAAAGAGGGACAGATGATCAGAAGAAAACAAATTAAAGTGGTAGGATTTCACTTGAAGAGATGAGTAAAACAACTTGTTTTAAACTTAAAATGGTATATTTTTTGAATGATATAATTTTTAATTCTAATAAGAAGATTTATGATTGATTGTTTTGTATTTGGTGTCACTGTAAACACATGCTAATGCTTATTAATCACGTATGGATTAATACCTTAAGCAGGATTCAAAATGTAATTTGAGGATATGTGAATTGAATCTTGATTAATAGCTAATGAAGAAAAATAGCATGCTCATTCGTGATCACAATTAATTACAAAGTTAATTTTAGTTGCTGTACATAAATGTTTTGCGAATGTTGGCTTCGCGATCGATGATTTTCATATTATATATATTTCAATGTGCCTTTACGATTTATGAAACAGGTAATGCGTTAATGCACTTGCCTTTACGAATTACTGGATATGGTAATATGCTAATGCGGTTTTAGTTTTATTGCAATTTGATATGCCTTTATGACTATTGTACATTTTTTCTGTGCATGTGTAATTATTGCACAATCATGTTTTTAAATTGATAGTTTTGACATTGTGAGGTTAAGAATTTCAATTGGTATGTGTAGCATTTTTAAATTTATTTTAGAGATTGTCTTGTTTGTGATGGGGAAATCTATGATGTTTCAATTTGGGATGAATATCAAGTGTGAGATATCTCCATTTAATATGGAGAAGAAGTTTTAAATACCTTAATCTAGTATGGGGGAGAGATTCTGGATACGTCCCTAATAGTGTGGGGAAGACAATGGGATGTCATTGTATGGAATGAGCTCATAGACCTATTGATTAATCCATTAAAAACCTGGTTCTTGGAGCTAAAGAGTGGGTGTGAGTGATCATGAGTATCATTATACTTTGTGGATTGTGAGTTTACATGAGGATATTAAACCGAAAACTATTTTTATCGTATTTATTATTATCGGTAGAAATATTTGGATTAAGTCATAATTTATGTATAAAGAAAAATATTTTTATTAATGTGGGTACCATAGTTATTTTTTTGGATTCTACGTCGGTTGAGAATAACACTATTTGTAAACCCCTTTTGAAACATTTTATTCTCTAGGATTCTCATCTCATGAAAAAAATGTTGTTTTCATAGTCAGAAGATGATGAAGTTATGGAGGCTAAGGAGGCGTGAAAAATTAGTCCATAACTAAGATTTTCTTTCTTTCTTTAGAATGAACATCATTATTGATATTTCAATTATCTTTATATTTGTTTTAGAAATGTACATATTTGAGAGTTAAATTTGTAAGGATCCATATTTTATTCATGTTATTTTAATATTATGAAATATTTTGACTTATTATTTTGAAAGTTTGTTTATTTTCAATAATTGTTTACTTATTATACTATGAGTTGTTATTGTAATGAAGAACGTTACAATAAAAACTCTTGAGAGTTTCTTTATCTATCTTCTAGGGGATTATTGTAGGGAATGTATATATTTAAATTTTCTTAATGGGATGACAAATTTATAATCTCCTAAGATATGTAGGGACATCTTGAATGGACTTTCTATGATTAACATAACCCGTCACATAGTCAATCTTACTATAATCGTATTAAAAAATAATCATAAAGATATGATAATGATCATATATTAATAAATTGTTAAATAAGATAAAGGATAATTGATTAATATAATCCACAATTATATTCAATATTCTCCTACTTGAATGGTATTAATCAATAATCAAAATAGGAATCATTAAGGTAAAATGATGATTATAGACAAGTCATATACATCATGGGCTTTAACTAATATTTCTTATAAAGCATATGCTACAACAGTCCAAACATCCAAAAAATGTTAAAAGATATGTAACTAAAATAATAATACTTTATAGATCAAAACATAAACAAATTCTGAGTTATAAAACTCCAATAATGAAGTCTTTGATCAATGAATCCAAAATAAGTTTTCTCAACATCATGTTCAGTTGAGTTTGAAAAATTGTAAAGGTTAAAAAACATAATTCACATAATGTAAGTACTCGTCATAAATCAACAATAAATGTAATTACATATAGGCTAAATCAATAAATGATCTACAATATTTAACATTCAACAAATCTAAGTTTAAAAAAATGGGTGATTATGCAAATCTGCAGATAATGGGGAAATGATTGAATTCTCCACTTGGATCACATACGTACCTAATTTAAATAAAATGACACTCAAAATGTCAAGAATGTGCAAGTACATAGATAATTGGTCTAAATACAAATTCATAAGTATTTTAATAATGGAATATTATACTTGGTAGGAGTACTATAATCATAAACACTTATAAAATTTTGGCCAAACAAAATTTGACATTTTAAATAAAAGAGATGTACAATATAATTGCATGCCAAAATGATTAATGTAATATACCTAACAGAATGACATTAACATCCATTAAAAATGTCTATTAAGACACCGCGAATTTTATGTATCTCAACATAATAGGACAACAATAAATAGAAGTGCTATAAAGTATGTCATATAATCATTAAATGTGCACAAAAGTATATAAGAATAAAAATTTGATAAGTCTCAAGACATAACACAAGGTTATAGACTCCCATCTAATCCTTAATATACCAAACAAGGATTAAGATTATCATTAAAGTCCATTAGTATTGAAAAATTCTAGTGTTAGTGAGAGTATGACTTTATAAGATAATACTGAACTTGAATTAAAATTCATTATTTTCTGCTTAATAAATTCATTATTTGAGAGTAGTAGAATATAATGAAGGATTAACAACAGAAGTAGTTAAAAAAATTGAGTTTGAAACTCAACCATCCATCTATAAGTATAAAGAGCTCTTACAAAAAGGATTTCATAGTTAACCATGTATTAGTTCTTAAAGAATATTGACCTTTAAAAGATAACATAAACAAAGTAACCATCAGTGAAAAAAGAATTCCCTTAATATGTTGAAGTAAAATATGAGACCATTTGCAAGTTCTTAAATATTCACTTAAACTATAAACTCAAGTGCTATAAAAAATAATATTAACACTTGAGAATAAAATGATGAAAGTATAAAGTAGGTTTTGAATTATACTGTACTAGACACAAATTATAGTATGCTAATTAATGATATTGAATTGATAGAATGAGAATGAATGTGTACCTGAATTGACATTCATGTCCACGAGCACTATTGAACAGAACTCTAGGAGGTTCTTCTGGCTACCTTCTAAGGGGTTATTATAGAGAATAATTCTGATGTGTAAATTTGCTTAATGGGATGACAAATTTATAACCCTGCAGGGTAGTCAGGGACCTCTCTTAATTGGGCTTTTTATCTGATTGACCTAACCCATCACAGAGTCAATCTCACTGTAATCCAGTTAAAATAACCATATTGATATTTTAAGATATTGTCAGTTAAAGATAAATAACCATATTGATATTATGATCATATCTTATATTGTCGGTTAATGATAATTAGATATTGAGTGATACTAATCCACAATATTTTCTAACATTCTCCCACTTGGATAGTGTCAATCAATAATCAACATACAAATCATTAAGCTAAAATGACAATTGCCGATATATCATATATTAATTAGCGATATGAAAAATTTGAGCATTCATGTAAATATCCGATAGGGATGTTAATAATTTGCATTTAGCTAATATTTCTCATAAAATGTATGGCATAATGCAGTCCCATAAATGACACTACAATGATCCAAGCATAAATAAAATGTTAATAAGAAACATGAACAAAATGACATCAACTAGAGCATGTCTCTTAAAGAAAATAGAGAATCAGACTCCCACTAACTTAATACATCAAAAGTCTTGACTAAACCCATGTGAGTTACATGAATAAGAAAAATTCCAACAGTTAAGGTCTTAGTCAGTGGATCTGCTAACATCTCCTCAGAATCAATGTTTTCAATCTGAGTGTGAAAACTTTGAATTTGCTCTCTAACAAATTGATACTTGATATCAAAATGCTTTGAATGAGTAGAGCTTTTGTTGTTTCGAGAGAAACTCACAGTAGCAGTATTGTCACAGTAAATCACAAGTGGCCTGGAAATGCTTTCAACTATGTGAAAGTCAGATATCAATTTCTTAAGCCACATGGCCTGGCGAGTGGCCTCAAAACAAGCAACATACTCTGCTTCCATGGTAGAGGTAGCTGTAAGAGACTGCAAAATCAGAATCAGAATAGCCAGTGACTTGAAGTTGATCAGACTTCATAAAAGTCAACATCTGATCCTTGGTTCCCTGTAAATATCGCATGACCCTTTTAACGGCTTTCCAATAACCCAAACCTGGGTCGCTTAAGTATCTGCCTAAGGCATTGATGATGAAAGTAATGTCAAGATGAGTACAGACTTGAGCATACATCAGACTGCCAACAGCGGAAGCGTATGAAATTTTCTTCATAGCATCCCCTTCTTCATCATTATGAGGACATTGTTTGTTACATAATTTGTCACCACGTTGCACAGGTGCAGCACATGGGAAGCAAGCATTCATGTTGAACTACTTGAGAATCTTCTCAATATATCCCTTTTGAGACAATCCAACTATGCCACGTGACCTATCACGAAGAATTTGGATGCCTAGAACAACAGAAGCTTCACCAAGGTCTTTCATATCAAAATGTCAACATTGATTTTGTCTCAACCAATAGGTTCATACAACTACTAGCAAGGAGAATGTCATCGACATATAATACGAGAATGATGAAATTACTCCCACTAGTCTTCAAGTAAATGCACTGGTCTGCAACATTTTCCTTGAAATTGTAAGTAGTGACAACCTGGTCGAATTTTAAATACCATTGCCTAGATGCTTGTTTCAGTCCATAAATGGACCTTTTAAGTTTACACACCAAATGCTCATTGCCTGCCTCAGCAAAACCATCAGGCTGAACCATGTAGACATCTTCAGCAAGATCTCCATTCAGAAAAGCTGTCTTTATCAACCTCAACCTTGAGAGACTTCAGCTTATTATAGAAATGTACTAACTTCATAATATGTTCACGTACACTACTGACACCATCATATTTGGTCTTTTCAAATAAGGAAAGATATTGACTTTTCTGTGCCTTATCAAAAGTTGTAAATTTTTCACCGACTGCTTTCAGAAAAGCACTGGCATCATCAAGATCTGGAATGCTTTGTCTGATAGATTTCTCCATGGTGAATTTACTCACCTTCAGATACACTCTGTTAGAGTGTTCCCATTTCTCATGAGAAATTCGTTGAGCTTCAGAAGACTCATCTGTAAGAGGCGCAGGCCTCGTCGTCCTTAATGCTAAATCCAGATTGCCAATGGTCAGGTAGAGATCTAATGATTCTTTCCAGTCCTCATAATTTGTTCCGTTTAGAGTTTTGACAGAATTAGGGAAGAAAACTGAACATCACAATAAAGGAAAAAAGTGATTTAAAAGTTCAGCTTAAAATAAATCCCTAAGCAAATTAAAATACATTATAACTTAAATTAATAAATCCTAGCACCGATAGGGTACCAAAAAACATTAACATAAGTCAAGAGAAATGCATTGTACAACAACAAATTATACTAATAATAACACATCGATAGGGTATAATTATCACTAATATAATGAATCAATATTTATTTCATAAATTTACACAAATGCATCCACGATAGGTGAAATTACAATTATGTAAATTAATAGCATAAATCATGTTTATTTAATCATCTTAAAATATGACAAACAAAATTCACATCATCATGCCCACGATAGGCAGGTCATCACAATACAATTTAATAGAAAAATCATATTGTAAGTGATAATTCAATATTCAAAATTTGAGAGTAATATGCTAAAAAATAATTCGAAATTGCGTCTCAAAATCAAATAAATTTCAAAATTATGAAATTTCAAAATTTATATATATATATATATATATTTTTATTATTAAAAATATTGAATAATTAGGGCTTCGGCAAAAAAAAAAAAAATGAAGCCAAGATGCAGATCCGGAACGGAAACGCCAAACGGAAACGGTTCTTCTCGCCTTCCCTTCTGGAGTGCCGAAAGACCAGCGCCGATGGGATCTCAGCGAGGCGAAGCGCGCGGGATGACGGTGGAGCAGGCGGCCGTGGAGGCGCCGAAACGCCGAGATCCGACGGGATCTGGGACCGAAACGCGGTGGAAAACCGCTGGAACGGGCGGCGGAAACACGACGAAGAGCCGCTGGAGCGGGCGGCCCGGTTGAACAGTGCCGAAGCCCTAAGATCCGACGGGATCTGGGCGGTCGAAACGCGGCGAAGAGCCGCTGGAGTGGGCGGCCGAAACGCGATCTCTGCCGCGATGCGATCTGGGCCGATCTCCGATCTCCGCCCCTCTCTGCTTCAGATCGGAACGCGACGGTCGAAGCAATCTCCGCCGCGACGCGATCTGGGCTGTCGGTGCATGGCGAAGAGCAGTTGGAGCGGGCGGAATGCGGCGAAGAGGGCGAGGTTCGAAGCGTGCTGGTGGAGCGCCGAAACGCGATCTCTGCCCTTCATCCCGTGGAACAGCGCCGAAGGTGCAGCACGGCAGGGTCGGGACCAGCGGCAGACCACCGGTAGAGCCGCTGGCCCCGGCGGATGACTCAACTGCCGCCGCGCATATGCTCAGGTATCATTCGGTCTCTCAATATGCGTGTTTAATATTAAAATAGGGTTTGTTCAATTGACAACCATAAAATGTATCTAGTTAGCTCTGATACCAATTGATGAAAGTATAAAGTAGGTTTTGAATTATACTGTACTAGACAAAAATTATAATATGCCAATTAATGATATTGAATTGATAGAATGAGAATGAATGTGTACCTGAATTGGCATTCATGTCCATGAGCACTATTGAACAGAACTCTAGGAGGTTCTTCTGGCTACCTTCTGAGGGGTTATTGTAGAGAATAATTCTGATTGTAAATTTGCTTAATGGGATGGCAAATTTATAACCCCGCAGGGTAGTCAGGGACCTCTCTTAATTGGGCTTTTTATCTGATTGACCTAACCCATCACAGAGTCAATCTCACTGTAATCCCAGTTAAAATAACCATATTGATATTTTAAGATATTGTCGGTTAAAGATAAATAACCATATTGATATTATGATCATATCTTATATTGTCGGTTAATGATAATTAGATATTGAGTGATACTAATCCACAATATTTTCTAACATAAAATTCAATTATATGTAGCGGAAAAATATGAGATCTTTACTTAACAAATAAATAGTTTCTTTACTCCTATCACAATTTATAAAGGATAATATGTTTATCTATATATCCCAAATTAAAACATATAGTTTTTGCAAAGATAACATCAACAATGTTACAAAATCTGCTATGAAGAAATTAATCTCTTCAAATTTGAGATTCTTATATTGTCCTTATGGTAATTGTATGCTAATATTGCACGTTAATACAGAGTTATCACACAATAAAATGTTTTATAAGACTAACATAAAATCCTCAATATAGGTCCTCACAATAGAATGATCATGACTAATTAACAAAGTGATCACAAATAGTATGTGATAAGAGAACAATTTTATCAAGATAACTAAATTTATTTTTTATTCATGTATAATTAATTGGGAATTTGAGGTCAAGATTTTATATCATGACAATTCATTTTACAAGACATTGCTCTGAATTTTGATATATATAAAATCCTCCCACTTGATAAAGAAAAATAGTTTGACGTAACAATTTAAAAAAAAAAACCTGAGGGCTAAATAAAATTTTGGGTAAACTATGTTTTTTGTACATGAACTTTTTGAAATTTATGGTTGTGGTACATAAATTTTTTGTTAGCTAGTCAAGGTGTACAAATATTTTTTCCGTCCAACATTTTAGTGCTCTGTTTATTTAGCAATTAAGTAGTGATGTGTCACCATTTAATAGCTAAAATAAATAGAAGAACTAAAATGTTAAGCGAAAAAAATACTTATATACCTTGATCAGTCAGTAAAAAATTTATGTACAAAAATCATAAAATTAAAAAAGTTCATATACCAAAAACATAGTTTACCCTAAAATTTAACTATTTTGTTAACACAGTAGAATCATATAAAATAATGTCATGGCGATAGGATAAGTCCACTACCCACATAATGGTAATGTATGTTTAAGAAATTTGCACAACAAGAAAAATGCAACCTTTTTCAATGTTGGATTTATTAAAATGAGAAATCCGAGTTAAAAGTTATACAAATATCTCATTACAAAACAAAACATTATTACAATAAGTTTTCACATACTTAGATAGTTAAATGGTTCCATATAAATACAACCAAAACATAACAAAATTAGGGAACTAAACATCACAACAATAGGAAGATATTATGTAATTGTAAAAGTTCAGTTAAAAGAGACTGTTTAAATAAATTACAATGAACTATAACTTATATCAATAAAATCTTAATACTGATGAGTATAAAGGTCATTAATATAAGTAAAGAGAAATACATTGCAATAACATATTGATGAAGTTTAATAACCACTAATATAATCAAATGAAGAATTATATCATAAAATTCACATAAATGCATCCATGATATGTGAAATTACAATTATTTACATCAAAAGATAAATTATATCTATTGTCCAATAAATTTGCATAATTTTAATCATATATTATATAACCATCATACAAAAATCATATTATACCTACGATAGATAAGCTATAATAACACTAATTAATAGAAAAAATTATGCATACAAGAGAATGACAATTTAAGATTATACATTAAAAAAGGACCTAAATTAATTTATAAATAATAATTCAATGTCAAATAGAGTACAATATTATGAATCCATGTTGTTGCAGTGAGTAATTGGATAGATCAGCAAAACTAGGTTGATTATCTAATACTCTTGTTTGATTGACACCGGTTCTGTTTTCAAGGAGGCATTCCTTGTGCTCACCCTATCATTTATAAAAATTTATTGACTTAAAAAAAAATAGAGTACAATATAAATAGAGACTACAAATACTTAAAAAATTATAAAAATAAATTAGGTAAAAAATTCAAGATTACTATACCCAAAAATTTTTAATCACATCTCAAAATAATTATAATAATACATATTGAATTTATAAAATTTCAAAAAGATTATTCATAGACATGCTACAAGTCTTTATTTAAATAAATTTTCCTAATAATTTTATAATGAGACGAAAAATTAAGTAGAAATTTTATTTATAGATAATAACTATAATTTGAATTTACATTTTTTATTTATATATAAAAAAGTGTTTATATTAAAATTTCTATTACAAATTAAAAATATTAATTTTGGCTAGCATTTCTCTACTTTTAAAATAATACTATACTACTTATAATTATGATTAGACACTCTTGTTTTTTATAAAAAAAAACATATAAATTTTTTTTGTCAAAATACAAGAAAAATTTAACTATTTTTTCTTTATTTTTTTATAAGTCAAATATTAGTTGTCAATGTGTTAGTTTTTGTTAGCTTTATTTGACTATACACAGCTTAAAATGCCTTTTCTTAATGTCTAACGCTTTGTATGCTATACTATTTTTTGTTTTAAATATTTTAATTGCAAAGACAATTTAAGTGTCGTTAAATTGAGCTAAAAAAGTCATTAAAATTTATGATTTTAAAAGTATTTATTAAATGAGCATAAAACAAGTATTAGGACCCTTCTCAATTAAAAAAATTATAAACTATCAATTAAAAAGTAATAAAATGAATCCTTAGAAAAATTAATATCACCTTAAATTATGAGAAGGAAATTTAAATAAAAACAAAATATTCCAAAAAATAACGACACTAAGAAAGAGTACATTTGAAGCACTAATTATATTTTCTTTCGGCACATATACAAATTCTAACAAAACCACAATATATTCTTATGAGGGACTATATTGAAATTATTTAACAACATATTTTCTCTTCATAATTAAAGGCTACTTGGAACCACATGTTAATTAAATTCATAGTGGGTTCTATATCACTGAAATTAATTCTTAATAGTTAATAAAAATATTATTAATAAAATTATTTGCTAATAAAGTTATTTTTATATATTTAAAGTTTTATAAAATCAATGATGGGATTAGTACAAAATCTCATTTGTTTTCACACAAGAAACAACCATTATGCCTACTCCCTTGATATGGATGTGTAGTCAAATATAAACTTTAACATGGAAAATCCAAACTCCTTTACTATTACCAATTAAGTTTAACGTCAAAATCCATATGCTTAAATTAATTACTAAATGAAATCTTAGAGAAAAATCATCACATGAAAACGGACCAAATACCTAAGAAAAGGTTCCTTATGACAATAAAGAAAAGTATAATAAACAACCCTATGGAATAAAACTACCAGAATATATATATATAAAATGATCGATAACAATTGAGAATTTTGTTAACACCTTTTACTACTTAGAAGAGGAGCCAAATTCCACTTGACAAACCATATTTTTCACACTATTTTTTCTATCCATGAAGGGATTCTCCGATTCTATTTGGTTGATTTCTGTAGGATTTCTATTTGTATAACAATATGCTTCTTCATATGTATCCTGGAGGAACATTTGAGCTTCACAAGGACTAAGATTTCCCTTCCAAACCTTGTGATTTGTAACATGGTTTGATGATACATATCTTTGATAAGGAACTAATTAGTTCTTGTGAAACTCAAGTGTCACTCAATGATACATCTACATAAGCATATTGTTACACAAATAGAAACCTGCAGAAATAAGCCAAATAGAATTAGAAAATCTCTTCATGCATAGATAAAAAAGACAGTGTAAAAAAGATGGCTTGTGAATAACGATTTGGTTCACCTTCTAAGCAGAAAAAGGTGCTAAGAAAATGCTCAATTGTTATCATTAGTATTGAAAAATTCTAGTGTTAGTGAGAGTATGACTTTATAAGATAATACTGAACTTGAATTAAAATTCATTATTTTCTACGTAATAAATTCATTATTTGAGAGTAGTAGAATATAATGAAGGATTAACAAGAGAAGTAGTTAAAAAAATTGAGTTTGAAACTCAACCATCCATCTATAAGTATAAAGAGCTCTTACAAAAAGGATTTCATAGTTAACCATGTATTAGTTCTTAAAGAATATTGACCTTTAAAAGATAACATAAACAAAGTAACCATCAGTGAAAAAAGAATTCCCTTAATATGTTGAAGTAAAATATGATACCATTTGCAAGTTCTTAAGTATTCACTTAAACTATAAACTCAACTGCTATAAAAAATAATATTCACAACACTTGAGAATAAAATTCAATTATATGTAGCGGAAAAATATGAGATCTTTACTTAACAAATAAATAGTTTCTTTACTCCTATCACAATTTATAAAGGATAATATGTTTATCTATATATCCCAAATTAAAACATATAGTTTTTGCAAAGATAACATCAACAATGTTCCAAAATCTGCTATGAAGAAATTAATCTCTTCAAATTTGAGATTCTTATATTGTCCTTACGGTAATTGTATGCTAATATTTCATGTTAATAGAGAGTTATCACACAATAAAATGTTTTATAAGACTAACATAAAATCCTCAATATAGGTCCTCACAATAGAATGATCATGACTAATTAACAAAGTGATCACAAATAGTATGTGATACGAGAACAATTTTATCAAGATAACTAAATTTATTTTTTATTCATGTATAATTAATTGGGCATTTGAGGTCAAGATTTTATATCATGACAATTCATTTTACAAGACATTGCTCTGAATTTTGATATATATAAAATCCTCCCACTTGATAAAGAAAAATAGTTGACGTAACAATTTCAAAAAAAAACCTAAGGGATAAATAAATTTAGGGTAAACTATGTTTTTCGTACATGAACTTTTTGAAATTTATGGTTGTGGTACATAAATTTTTTGTTAACTAGTCAAGGTGTACAAACATTTTTTCCTTCCAACATTTTAGTGCTCCGTTTATTTAGCAGTTAAGTAGTGATGTGTCACCATTTAATAGCTAAAATAAATAGAAGAACTAAAATGTTAAGCGAAAAAAAATACTTATATACCTTGATCAGTCAGGAAAAAGTTTATGTACGAAAATCATAAATTTAGAAAAGTTCATATACCAAAAACATAGTTTACCCTAAAAGTTAACTATTTTGTTAACACAGTAGAATCATATAAAATAATGTCATGGCGATAGGATAAGTCCACTACCCAGATAAGGGTAATGTATGTTTAAGAAATTTTCACAACAAGAAAAATGCAACCTTTTTCAATGTTGGATTTATTAAAATAAGAAATCCGAGTTAAAAGTTATACAAATATCTCATTACAAGACAAAACATTATTACAATAAATTTTCACATACTTAGATAGTTAAATGGTTCCATATAAATACAACCAAAACATAACAAAATTAGGGAACTAAACATCACAACAATAGGAAGATATTATGTAATTGTAAAAGTTCAGTTAAAAGAGACTGCTTAAATAAATTACAATGAACTATAACTTATATCAATAAAATCTTAATACCGATGAGTATAAAGGTCATTAATATAAGTAAAGAGAAATACATTGCAATGACATATTGATGAAGTTTTTCTTTTCAGTTTTTTATTTTTATTTTGAAAACTCAATATAAAAATTTATTTTTTTCTTTTAGTTAATGACATTTCTATAAATATAAACAAGTTTTTTTTTATTTTCATATTTTCAAAATAGTTTTTAAATAACTTTTTTTTTTCTCTCATTCCAGAATATAGTTCTTGAAAACTATTTTTGAAAATTCTTTTGAAAAAATAAAAATAAAATCAAACCAATCAAGCTGTTGGTTTTTAATATTTAATATTTAATATTTAATATTTAATATTTAATATTTAATATTTAATATTTAATATTTAATATTTAATATTTAATATTTAATATTTACATTTAATATTTAATATTTAATATTTAATATTGAATTATAAGGTTGGCCAGGTGGGAAAGTAGAAAAATGTCATGAGTTTGAATCCCTCTCTACTGACAGAACTAACACACTAACGAATTACATTTGCTTATAAAAAAAATTAATATTTAATATTTAATATTTAGTATTTAATATTTAATATTTAGTATTTAATATTTAGTATTTAATATTTAATATTTAGTATTTAGTATTTAATATTTGAGATTTAATATTTAATAATTGATATTTAATATTTAATATTTTGATGTGTTCATCATAGTTGTAGCCATGTATCTTTGAAAACATTATACTAACACCCTTTATGGAGTACGAAAAGTAATGGTTAAAAAAGTAAAGGATACATGTGTAATTATACAAAACTTCAGTGGTGCATCCGTAATTTTCTCTATTTATTATTATTTTATATTTAACATTTAATATTTTTTTTAATATATAATATTTAATGCTTGATATTTAATATCTTATAGTCTCTTTTTTTACCATTAACATGTTGATCACCGAGTGAGTATAACTTAGTTGACAACACGTTTTGGAGAGAACTTGAGTTCGATTTTCACAAAATGAGTTTACTTAGGATTTGACTTAAAATGGATCATGAGACTCATAAAATTATGCGATTTTACAAATCATATCGTGATTTCAATAACCATGATAATGATCATATCTTAAATCGTCAAATAATAACAAAAGATAATTAATTAATATAATTCACAATTTATTCAACATTTCCTACTTCGATGTATTAATCAATAATCAAAATAAGAATGATTAAGCTAGAACGACGACTACAAACAAATCATATATTAAATAACAATATGAGAAATTTGAGTTTCAAAATAACATCCGATAGGGATATATATCATGTGTTAATTAATATTTCTTATAAAATATATGAGATAATGTAGTGTAATAAAATGATACTAGAATGGCCAAGCATAAAAAAATGTTAAGAGATATGGTACTAAAATAATATTACTTTATATATATATATATATATATATATAAAATCAATCCTTGGTATTTATTACTCTGGATCTAAGTTTAATTTATCATTCAAATTATGATTTAATGCTATTCTGTTCTGGGGATGCAGACTGTTTATCGGTTGTTCTTTCTTCTGAAAACCTGGGTACTTGCCCTTGATTTTTGAAAACTGCGGTTTTGTAAGCCTTGTCGGGTTGAAAAACTCATGAGGTGTGACGCAGATAACTGGTACTACGCGGATTACCGCCTTGTAAACCCAGCTATTTTCCGTTTTAAGTTTTTATTTCTCTTTCTGTTGTATATTTATGTTTTTATCTATCTCTTTCGTTTTCTGACTTCATTGAGTAATGGTTCATGGTGTCAACGGTTTGGCCTGGGGCTGGATTGGCAGTAAGGCCCGAGGGAGGTGGTAAGTCCATGTTGCCTATGTGCCTTTGCCGGATGTCTCTACCATGGATGGTTATTTCATTGATAAAGTAATTCTGAAAGAGATAATGTTCTGTAAATTTTGTAATTCGGTAAGTTTATTTTTTGTATTAAAAAAAAAAAAAAGGTTTTGTCTGTAACCTGGAAATTGGAATACCTTTGGATGATAATTTGGTGTTTAACTTAGATTTAGATCCAGAATAATAGTTTTTTATCGAACCAGATGAAGGTAATGATACTGGAAGAGTTATAATCATGAGTTCTTTTCTTTGCTCCCTCTCTCGTCGCTTTTCTGTTAAATCTTCTTCATCCTCTTCTCCTCCTACCACCAATCTGCTCACTGAGCAAAATCAATCGGTTGAGGAAATACCTCCCAAAAATAACATCTTCAAAGAAGAAGTCTGCTTTGAGGATATCAATCAAGCCATCGATAATTAGGAAATCCCTAAAATCCCTCAGGATGAACTCTATATTCCTGATGAATCCAAACATGTCCGTAGTTCTGACTACATAATTAGGACTGCAGAAAATAATATCCCTTTGGATCCCCAAGCTGGTGAGGAATTCCATCTTCTTACCAAACAATCGATAGCTGAACATTCTAGGAAGTACAAATACCTCCATATAGGATGTGTTCAAGTAGCTGTCAAGCCCCTTGTTAGGGAATGTCTTAACGCCTCAATCCTCATGTGCCTTCGCGATATTAGGCATAATGACTTTCACGATTCCCTCATAGGAACCGTAGAAACCAGTCTAGGACATGATCCTGTTTATTTCAATTGTTTTCCAAACAAAACGGTGAGTCTTTTAGATCGAAATGTCTTAGATTCATTGTTTCTAAACATTCGTCTATATGGGTTAAACATGAAAGAAGGTTCTATCCCTGCAGCTCTTCTCTATCGAATCCAATACAAGGTCATGAACACTTGTAACTCAAGGGTTCTTCTTAAAACCAATGATCGGGAAACAACTTTGTTTGTCACAGATATGACTAGGTCAAATGTTGCTGTTCCCAAACTCATCAAATGGGATGAGGTAGAGTTACCAACCTCTTGGCAACTCGAAAAAGCTACAACAACCTTTCCTCGTCAAACCCCTGAATTCCAGGAAATTAGACAATCTGAGGCTGGTAAGGTAGAAATCATCTTTGATCGGAGAAATTCTTTCTCTTCAAGATCCGAAGCTTCTAGATCGGCCTATACTAGTGCCAGAAGATCTTTTTCTATAGCTTCTCAATCAAATCGGAGTTCTATTCCCAGAATTATTACTCCAGAAATCAATCTTCAAGGGTTAGATAACTCATCTTCTATCCCTAGAAATATCTACAGTAGGACTGAGGAAGACATTTCTTCAGAAATACATTCTCCTACTCAATCTGAAATGCAGTATGGTCAACCATGAATAGTTACACCATAGACAAACTAACCCTTCGTAAGGAATTCTACTCTGAGACTTGGACCTCTCAGAGGAAATGGTTTCTTAGCCAGTTTAAGGGTGACCATAGGTCAAAAATCATCGATTCTTTTTATGAATTTCTTAATCAAGTCCAAACTCATGTCTGTTTCTTTGATTGGTTAAATGTCTACCTTCATAGGAACAAAATCTATCCTCCTTGGATAATTACAATCACAGAAGATCTCTCTATCAATACCTTAACTGTCTGGCACCGTAAGAATGGTTAACTCATTAAGTCCGACCTACCTCCGTCTAGCAGTTATTTCATTCCAGACTTAGAGGATAAGTATTTAGCTTCGCCCTTTAAGTACAAATCAGATGAAACCATAGGAGCTAAAGATATTAAAGCCCTTATGGAACAAAACAATTATACTAATAAGTACCTCCTAGTTTTAGGAGAAAACCTTGTAGGAAAAGCCTCATCTTCAGGAACCAAAGACGATGAGACCTCCATTTCCAAACCTTTATTCAAACCTTTTAGTCTGACAACTGAGACTAGAAACAAGTTTAGGCTTATTCATTAGAATTGGACTAAAGCCTTAGGAAGATCCAATCCAGATAACTCTGTAGTTATTCCGGATACCCCTAGTTCTTCACAGGTAGGATCTGTTAAGCTAGGACCAATCACTAGGAGTGTCTCCCAAAAAGACCAATCTCTTAGGATTAACAAATTAGGAACTTCTTCCATAGGTTCCGAGTCTGAGGATGCTGCATCTAGCAGTAAGTCTATTCCTCAAATCAATCCTGTTATTAGTAAGGCTCTCAACTGGAAGCAGCCTTCTAAACTCTACTAACAATCGAGCCACTGCTCCTGATCTTCTCCTTGAGGAAAAGAATGATCAAAGTCTTCGATCATTCAACGCCAATCAAATCTATGAATGGAACATAGATGGCCAAACTGAGTATAATATCCTTAATACTCTTCAACATATGACTATGGTCTCCACTACATATCAGACTGCTTTAGATAGCAATGATGAGACTATAGTAGAAATCTTGACCACTGGCTTTTCTGGCCAAATCAAAGGTTGGTGGGATAATTATGTTTCTGATACTGAGAAACATGAAATCTTTACGGCAGTCAAAACGGACGCTGAAGGAACCGTCCTAATTGACAAAGGGAAGCCTATTCCTGACGCCGTTAATACATTAATTATGGCCATTGTCAAACATTTCATCGGAGATCCTTCCATCTATAAAGATCGTTCTGGAGATCTCCTATCTACTCTTAAGTGTAAGACCTTAGGAAATTTTAGGTGGTATAGGGACACCTTCCTTACTCGAGTCTACACTAGAGATGACTGTCACCAACCTTTTTGGAAAGAAACCTTCCTAGCTGGACTCCCAAAATCCTTAGGAGACAAAGTTAGGGAAAAAATCCGTTCCCAGTTTAACGGAGAAATCCCTTATGATCAGTTAAGTTATGGTAATATCATAGCTTATGTTCAAAAGATCGCTCTCAAAATCTGTCAGGACGACAACATTCAAAAGCAATTAGCCAGAGAAAAGGCTCAGAATCGCAGAGATTTGGGAAATTTCTGCCAACAATTCGGTCTTCCTTGTTCCAAAAATCCGGGAAAGACTACCCATAAAAAACATTCTCAACAACAGTTGAATAAACCCAAACGCAGAGTCTATAGGTTTAAGACTCGCCAGTCTAATATCAAACATGGTAGGCCTCCTGATCCTAATCTTCGTAAGCAAAACACTAATCGTCCCAATCTTTCTAGAGAAACTAGAACATGTTATAAGTGTGGCCGTAAAGGTCACTTAGCAAGATTTTGTCGAGTCTCCTCTAAGATTCGTGAACTTAATCTTGATCCTGTTGTCCAGGATCAACTTAGTAATCTTTTGATAAATTCTTCTGATAATTCCTCAGAAGAAGAAGAAGAAAATGTAAAAATCTCTTCTGACGACATCCAAGCTGACGATGATCTTTCCTCTTCTAGTAGTGAAAGTTCTGAATCTCCCCTCATCAATGTCATTCACAATGATGAGCAAAACCTATTGCTTGATGCTCTAGAATCTATTCAAGACCCTCAGGATAGAAAAGAGTATCTTGAGAAATTAAAGACAATCCTTTCCAAACCCAAACCTATGCGTTCTAATAATAGGTTTGTAAATAATAAGTTTGATCTTACTCAAACTCTTAAATGACTGGAAAAATCTTCAGCCAAGCCAGTCACTATTCAGGACCTCCAGGCTGAAATTCGTTCTCTCAAATCCGAGGTCCGAGAACTCAAAACTCAATCACAGTTGCACGAGACTATCATATCTCAAATAATTGCAGCTTTATCTGATAACATGGTTCCAGATAACCATGAAAACTGTAAACAGGATTATGAGTCTGATCATAATTCATCAAACGAAGATACCCTCTTCAACAACCTCATCAATCAGTGTAGCATTCAAAAGTTTTATATTGATGTTACCATTATCGTAGATAATTTTGTCCTGAAAACTATCGCTTTATTTGATACCGGAGCAGATTCAAATTGTATTTTGGAAGGACTTATTCCGACCAAATACTTCCACAAAACTTTCGAAAGGCTTAGGACTACTAGTGGATCAAAACTAGAAATCCAGTATAAGCTTCCTTCGGCAATCATCCAAAAGGATAATCTTCAGGTAGAAACTCCATTTCTTCTGATCAAAACCCTTAAGAATGATGTCATCTTAGGGTTGCCATTCATCAAGACTATCTTCCCTATTCAAATTTCCGGTGAAGGTATAACCACCCAACATTTGGGAAAAACAATCTTATTTAAATTCCTAGACAAACCTGTCCATAGGAATATTAATCAAGTTGATCGAAAACTTAATCAGATTAACTTTCTTAAAGAAGAAATTTCCTTCAAGCAGATCGAGAGTCAATTTTCTCTCCCTCATGTCAAAAAACGTATCAAGAGTCTTTCTGATCGTTTTCAATCAACCATCTGTTCTGACCTTCCTAATGCTTTCTGGGATAGGAAAAAACACATGGTTAATCTTCCTTACAAAAAGGATTTCACAGATAGACAAATCCCGACCAAAGCTCGGCCAATCCAAATGAGTCATGATCTTGTCACTCATTGTCAAAACGAAATCAAGGACCTTCTGTCTAAAGGATTAATCAGAAAGAGCAAAAGCCCTTGGTCTTGCGCAACTTTCCATGTTAACAAAGCCTCCGAAATTGAGCGAGGCGCCCCAAGACTGGTTATCAATTACAAACCGCTTAATCAAGCTCTTCAATGGATTAGGTATCCAATTCCAAACAAGAAAGATCTTATTTCCCGATTACATTCGGCAAGAATCTTTTCTAAATTCGATATGAAATCTGGATTTTGGCAAATCCAAATCAATCCCAGTGATCGCTACAAGACGGCCTTCACTGTTCCCTTTGGGCAATACGAATGGAACGTAATGCCCTTTGGTCTTAAAAACGCTCCTTCGGAGTTCCAAAACATTATAAATGACATATTCAATCCATATTCCAATTTCTGCATTGTCTATATCGATGATGTTCTTATCTTTTCCCAATTTGTGGATCAACACTTTAAACATCTTGAAATCTTTTTCAAAGTAATCAGACGAAACGGCTAGCCATTTCTAAAACTAAAATCTGTCTATTTCAGACTAGAATCAAATTCCTTGGTCATTACATCTTTCAGGGAACTATCAAACCAATTTGTCGAGTTATTGAATTTGCTGACAAATTCCCCAATCAAATTTTAGAAAAATCGCAACTTCAAAGATTTTTGGGTTGTCTAAATTATGTCGCCGACTTCTTTCCTCAGCTTAGTATCATCTCTAAACCTCTTCATGACAGACTCAAAAAGTCTCCTCCACCGTGGACTGATATCCACACCAATCTAGTCAAACAGATCAAATGGCAGGTCAAAGTTTTACCCTGTCTATATCTGCCAAATCCCAATCTCCTTAAGATTGTTGAAATCGATGCCTCTGACTTGGGTTATGGTGGTGTCCTCAAACAACGCATGCATCATACAGAAAATTGCATTGCATTTACATCAAAACACTGGAACAAAGCCCAACAAAACTATTCTACTATTAAGAAAGAAGTTTTGGCTATTGTCCTGTGTATTTCAAAATTTGAATCTGATTTATTAAATCAAAATTTTTTAGTTCGGGTTGATTGTAAGTCAGCCAAAGAAATTTTGCAAAAAGATGTAAAAAATCTTGCATCAAAACAAATTTTTGCCCGTTGGCAAGCAATCTTAAGTATTTTTTATTTCGAGATAGAATACATCAAAGGTACTTTAAACACTCTTCCTGACTATCTGATTCGTGAATTTCTTCAGGGTCGGACACATGTAAGATGCCTCTGAAATTAAAAATGAAGGTCGCCTCCTCCAGAGGCTGGGGAAAAGCAGTTTGGGGATCATCCCGGACAGACAAATCATCTTCCTCCATAGAGGATGCCCAAACTATTCAAGTCGCCTTACAGACTGCAAATCAAGGGTCATCTACCCAGACTGGGTCTTCAACCCAGCAGGCTACCATTAAGTCTGAGTCATCAACTCAGCAGGCCATCACCAAAACGGGGTCGTCTACCCCGCAAATAGAAAAAGGGTCTTCTACCCTAGTAACCAAACCATCCGACTATGCGATGACCCTTCCAACCCTTCAAGCCCTTCAAGACTGTGGGCTGACCAATCTTCCATCAAAATCATGGAAACAAATCTTTTCAGAAGAAACAGATGACCTCTTCTGGAGCCAAAACCTGAAATCCATTATTTCAGACATAGCCCAATCCAAAATAACTTTAAATCCAAAAGCATTGGTAGAGTAGCCTCAACCAATTGCTCAAAAACAACCTTCTTCCTATGTATCGAAAGAAGGAAGATTTTATCCAACAATTCAAATGGAACCCGAATTTTGGGATTCCAACCCAAACAAGATTTGTGCAAAAATCTTTCCACCAACATTTTTGTTTAAACCTCTTAGTCTCAATAAGACTAGGAAATTTTACGAGTTTATTTTGGTGGATTCAAAATCTGTTTCTATTAAACACAATTTTGATAAAAACGATAACAATGTTATCACACATTCTACTCTTCAAATTTTAAAAGTTTTAACTTTTAAAGATTTTGAACAGAAACCAAACCAAGTAAGGAAATTTTCCCAGCCTTTTGACCCTATTGGTTATACTTACTGGGATTATATCCATGCCTGGACCAATATATTTTGGTTTCAAAACAAAAATCATCGGCACTCGTGGCTGATATATTTCAAGAAAAATGTTTGATATTTCTTCCCCCAGTGGTTCGCTGATTGGTGGAATTTCTTCGGACCAATTCAATCTATC
This sequence comes from Psophocarpus tetragonolobus, assembly GCA_037954015.1. Taxonomy (NCBI): domain Eukaryota; kingdom Viridiplantae; phylum Streptophyta; class Magnoliopsida; order Fabales; family Fabaceae; genus Psophocarpus; species Psophocarpus tetragonolobus. Next base: position 27,230,863 of record CM075695.1, on the reverse strand, counting down.
CTTCCTGGAGATATCAAGGCAGGATTTAATCAGTTCAAATCAAGAATTGAAGAAGGAAACAATCCGTTTCATCCATCTCTTCGGTTTTTTTCAATCTTTTCCTTAGCATGGATTTTTGCCTGGCAACATCAGTACCAGAAAAATGCAACAAATCCCAAGCTTTTGCCAATGTTAGGGAAACAAGCTTCAGTAAAATGGTGGGATCAGTTTAATGTATCCCATGCCAATTCACAAGGAGTGACTTTATGGTTCCAGAAGAACCCAAAAAGCCTCAAATCGGCAGACCCAGAGACCTGCCAGTTTCTCAACCGCAAAGCCAAGATTGCAGCTGCCCTTGCAGCATCAACAGATGATGAAGCCTTGGCCAAGAATCTTCATCAGATATTGAATCTCCTTTCGACTGACTCAGAAGCCAGTTCGTCTAAAGGAAAGACCAAGAAAGAAGCCAGTTCCTCTGCATCCTCTTCCTCCGGTTCATTTTACCAGATCGAAGAGTCTGACGAAGACTGACTCCAATACTCGCAGGCATTTTGCGAAAGGTTACTGTTCAATCACTGTTCACTGTAGCGGAGCCACCAGTCACTGTACACTGTACACTGTTCACTGTAGCGGTAAATCGAGTTACTGTTGTAATAGTAAAAATCACTGTTGTAATAGTAACTTTTCAATTTCTATAAATTGTAATCGAGGGTTCAGTTGTAGGGGAGCTCGAACGGAAACTCAGAGCCTCTCTCTCCTCTCTCTTCCCTCTACTCTGTAATTTTCTTCAATCAATACAACCTTTTTTGTATTATTTCTGCTGTATACTTCAATAATCTTTGCATAATTCGGCCTTGTGCTCTGGTATAACTGTTGCATGTATTAGCATAACATCCGGTCTTGTGCGGACTACCGCCGTGTAACATCCGGGCTTATCTGTTGCATGCATAGCATCTTTCTTATTCTCTCCTAGTTGTTAGATCCTTGGGTTATATATATATATATATATATATCATGAGAAATTTTCAAACTCCCACTTATTTAAGGCATCAATGTTTAACCAAATCACTATTTATAAAACTCTAATGGTTAAGTCTTTTATCAATAAATCTAAATCTCAACACCGTGTGCACATGAATTTGAAAAATTATAAAGGTAAAAAAATATAATTCACATGCATTTCAATACTCATTGTAATCCAACAACAAATGTAGTTACATACAGGTTAGATCAATAAATGTTCTACAATATTTAACATTCAACTAATCCAAATTTCAGAAAATGAGTGACTATATATATATATATATATAGATAATTAACAAATCCTTGAATTCTTAACTTGTACTACATATACACCTAGTTTAAATAAATGACACTGGGATTAATATGGTCACAAAATGTGAATAATGAACAAGTACTTAGATAATTGGTACGCATACACAAAATTCATAAGTACTTTAATAGTGAAAAATTATACTCGATAAGACTATTCTTATCATAAACATTTTTACAAAGTAGAAAAAAATACTCAACAAAAATATCTACAATGTACTTATAAAATTTTAACTAAAGAATATGTGACATTTTAGGTAGAAAAGATGGACAATATAATCGCATGCCAAAAATATTAATGTGTAATACCCAACATAATGACCTTAACATCCCTTAAAGATCATTAACAAAAATAAAGAGAGATACATGGTACCACACCAAATTACACTAACTACGGCATGCCGATATAGTATAATCATCACTAATATAATCAAATCAGCAATTGTATCACAAAATTCACATAATGAATCCCCAATTGGTGAAATTACAAATATGTAAATAAAAGATAAATTATGTTTATTGACCAATAAATTTGCATAATTTTAATCCTATATATTATATGACCAACTTACAAAATGCACATTACTATACTATGATGGATGAGTAATAATAACCCAAATCAATAGAAATAATTATAAACACAAGAGAATTACAATATAAGATTATTCATAATTAACAAAATCACCAAAACTTAATTTATTAATAACAATTCAATGGCAAATGTCAAATAGAGTATAATATAAATAGAAACTAAATATAATACAAAAAAATATTACAAAAAGAATTAGATCCAAAATTCGAAAGTACCATACCCAAAAGTTTTAAATTACATCCCAAATTAACTATAATATTTATTTGAACAAATACTATTCATAGACATGCATCAAGTCTTTGTTCAAATAAATATTTGCCTAATAATTTTATAACGAGACAACAAAATTTAAATTTTATTCATAGATAATAAGTATAATTTCCCTTTAGATTTTTTATTTATATAAAAATATGTTTATATTACAATTCCTATTACAAATTAAATTAAAAGTATTAATTTTGGCTCGCCTTTGTCTACTTATAATTATGATTGGATACTCTCTTGCTTTTATAATATATATATATATATATATATATATACATTCTTTTATCAAATGCAAGAAAATTTTAAATATTCTCACTTTATTTAAGTATATACTTCTTAAAATGTCCTTTTTCTTAATGTCTAATCCTTTGTATGCATCCTTATTTTTTTTTCTAAGAATTTTAAGTGCAAGGACAATTTAAGTGTTGATAAATTGAGATAACAAAAGAAGTTATTAAAAGTTATGATTTTAAAAATGTTTATTTAAAAGAACATAAAACAAGTATGAGAACCTTTCTCAACTAAAATAATTATAAACTATTGATTTAAAAGTAAAATGAATCCTTAGAAAAATTAAATTATGATAAAGAAAGATAAATAAAAAACAAATATTCCAAAAAATAACCACACTTAGAATGGGTACATATGGACATAATTAGCTTTCTTTTCGGCACATATAGAAATTCTAACAAACCCCAGAAAATGAAAGTATTTATCAACATATTATATCCCATCATTCAAGACTATTTGGAACCATGATTTAATTAAATTCATATGGTGCAATATAAGAGAGTTCTATATAATTTAAATTAATTATTAATTGTTAATAAAATTATTTGTTAATAAAATTATTTTTATAAATTTAAAGTTAAATATATGAAATCAATGATGCGATTAGTACACAATTTATTTTGACTGATCATTTGGCTACTCTTTTAACTTTGATGTGTAGTCAAATATAAACTTTTCCATAGAAATCTCAAACTCATTTACTAATATCAATAAGTTCAATGTCAAAATTTCACATGCTTAAATTAATTACAAGAAAACCTTTTAGAAAAAAATCATCAATACATATGGATCAAGTACCTTTGAAAAGGTTCCTCATGACAATAAAAGAAATTATAATGAACAATTCTATAGAACAAAACTACGAAAATATAAAATAATTACAATTAAGCATTTCCATAGCACCTTTTTGCTCAGAACATGGGTCAAATCCCCCTTGACATTATTTTATCTATGCATGAAGGATTTCCTTATTCTATTTGGCTTATTTCTGCAGAGTTTCTATTTGTATAATAATAATATGTTTCTACAGATGTATCATTAAGTGACACTTGAGTTTCACAAGACTAATTGGTTCCTTACTAAAGATTATAAGCTCTTGTGATTTGTTACACGGTTCGGAATTGTTTTCGTTGAGATGAAATGCTACTTTGGATGAACCAATCTCCATGTTAGTATTTGCATTTAAACCCGGATCAGGAATTTTGTATGGAATTGGATAGCTACCTCTTGTTCTCACGGAATTGAAATCAACAAATGATCTTTGATTTTGATGAAGTTCTGTTGAACTATCTCCGCCACAAATCAAAGGTTCCTCACTTGTCATATTGGAGTTTCCAATACCAAATTACCAATACTCCATCTCTGGCTCAGTGGTATCATAAGCATAGGAGACATTTAGATCAAAGTTTATCCCCTTGGACTGCTTATTCATTTGGTTAGGGTCAGCAAACTCTGGAAGCTCTACATTTTGGATTTTGTTTAGAGACATTCCTGTGAAAACTTCTGCAACTTCCTTTTCCTCTAATAAAGGTTGCATAGATTCATCATTAGTTATTTCCAAAACTCGCATGTTATTTTCTATGTAACAACAGTCCTCAACCAAGGTTTCATCTAACTCCTGCATGAATAAAAAGTTTATCATCTTCATGTTTTCTATGAAAATTTGATAGTCTTCAGACTTTAGAAAATAAAATTATTATTATTGTCTCACAAACTTGATAGGTAACAACTTCAGTTTCATAGTTATGATTTTTTCCTAACTCATAAATCTGCAATGATATACAGTATGACTAATATTCTGTAGGAACATGCATCAATCCTTGAGAGTCCATTGACTAGTAAGAAGAATAAGATCAATCTATATAGTAGTTTAATATGCAACCAAAATATTGAATATATAGTTCAATAATTGAAATGGTTCACATTATAAAATTTGAAATAATTAACTTCAATAGTACAAAATTGATAAAACACAAAAATCTTGTTGTTGGTTTTAGCTAATGAAATTTTTGCAAGATCGTTAGAATCAAATTAAATTTAATAAAATTAATAATAAAAATAAAATAATGATAGAGAAAAATGATGCCATTTCTGGCAATTGAATAATTGTTAAAAGATTTTGAAGAAAAATATTTTTATGATTACTTACTTCAATAACAACTCCTTTTCGTTTTCTAGAAATAACATTGGTTGAAGTAAATCTTTGTTCACCAACATAATGATTTTTGCTTCCTTGCCTTATAAGTCCATCTTGTGCTTGAGGGTAACTATTTAAAGAAAAATTCAGTCCTACTCCCCATCCTTTTTCACTTGTGACAACTTGAGAATATCCTTTTTCACTTTTATCTCTGGATATTTCCTCCAGCAAATACATCTTTTTATGTTTCCCTTTATTAGAAAGCTTGCATGTAAAAAGTTCCCCACTAGAAGCTGCATTACCTTCATATCCTGTCTCAATAAAAAATAAAATAAAATAAAATAAAAACAACACTTTTATCCCAAGTTGAGAGTTTAGAATTATCAAAATAAATGTATTATTATTTTTGTTATGAAACACAGAAAATTGTAACTGCAAGTTACTAGCTAGCAAGCATTGTTTCAAGATGATTGAAATGGTTTTTTAAGTTAGCCCATGATATATAGAAAAAAGAGAAGATGAAACCACATATTATAAAATAATTACTTTTAAAAAAAGTTACCTGTGTTTCTATTAGTTGCAACTCCCATGTCATTATGTTGATCACTTCTACAGACGCCATCATCATTGGTTAGGTCAATGATTTTATTGATATCAATTTCATTTATTTTTGGAGTATAATTATGCGTGAATGTTTCTTGGATTCGATATATAATTTTCTTTTGAAGATTTTCATAAATGAAATTATTTGTTTTTTTTTCTTCTTCACATGTTGTACAACTCCATGATTCGAATCTTAGTACAACTAAGGAAGGCAATGAGGGTGTCTCACTCTCATTAATTGGGAACAACAATGAACATTTTTTCAAGTCTCTTAAGTGCATTTTAGTTGCATAACCCCTACATTAACAATAAAGAATGTTAAGATTTTGAACCACCAACACAAAAATATAAAATAATATATTTTCAATAAACAAAAAAATTATTCACTATGTACACTTTTATAATTGCATATAACCATTATTTAGAGGATTAACCTTGCTTGTCATTTTTAATCTATCACAAACAAAACATCTTTACCTATAATTCAATTATGCATAATTTCTATCCTTGTGGACCAATGAGAGTTAGATTTTCTACGATCACATCTAGTAATCAATTTGTTTTACACATTCTTTTGAACAAGAAAAATAGGGTAATGTGAGATCAAGAAAAAATATGATTATGCATTACATTAACTGGTAGTAATATATATATATATATACAAATTTATGTATATTATTAGCATAATTATCATCATCATTGTGTGTTTTTGCAATTTTTTTTTGTATATTACATGGGGCTGTTAAGTTTTTTCATGTTAAATTTTTACAATACTTTATTATGTGTAAATTTTTAAAATATCATTTTCATAAATATTAAACTGTTAGGACCTTATCAATGTTTTTAAACATATATGATAGAGCTAGATAGAAAAGTTTCACATAACAAGCACATGCACAAGAATAATCATTCAAAGTAAATTTATAATGACACTAATATATATCATGAAAATGCTTTAAATACAGAAAATTATAAGAATTATTAAAATATTAAATTTGTACATAAGATTGATATGTTGTACACTTTCAACGTAACTCATAATTTTATATGGTACGATTAAAATAGAATTTTATTGTAATCTTTTATACCAAGGAAAATTGAATTCACAGTTAATTCCAACAAATATCACATTCTTTAACAATTAAAACAGAGTTTGAAACGTAATTTTATCTACATATAAGAATTTATAATATTATCTAAAACTTGAAATCGTGAATGCATGTACCATAAAAGCCTAGGCATAAAATGATATTTACATGTATAAATAATATATTAACCTGTACATACCATGTGGAATATGTCGTCATTGCTCCCGTGCACTGTTAATCATGTTTCTACTTTAGGAAAATTTGGCTCCATAGAAATGTTGTAATGTTTATGGGAGGGTCATTTAATGTAAAAGAAGTATGAAAACTATCATTGTAAAGATTTTGAGTGTATTCTTTGAATGGTCATTTTAACCGATACTATATTTTCATAGGATTCACAATAGGATTACTTAGATGATCCCTAACGACGGCTTTGTATTGGATTAAAGGGTCTCTTTGTCTCCAACGGTTCATGTAGAATAATGCCTAGGGGTGGTTCTAAGTTCCAGATTATTTATTTTGATATGTATTGTATTTGTAATTTTCTGTTCCCTATTATAACTCGTGACATGGGTAGATCTTGTTATTATTAGATAAATTTTGTCTTTTTTTAAAAAAAAAATCATGTTTTTCCTATTGTTCCTTCATATATGTACTTGATCAACCATTTATCCTAATTAGTTAGAACTAGAAAGATCCAAAAAAGATAGTGATAAAATGAGAGGGATAGAAAGAGAGAGGGGAATTTCATGAAATTACATTACGTAGTGTAAACTAATCCAATCATAATAAAAAATTGAAACTAGTCGATAACAGCTAGGCGAAAAAGTGAAAAAGACTTAGGGAACAAAAGATTTAAGAGTTGAGACAAGTAAATCAATCCTATCTTTTAAGCTTAGTTATATGAAGATTAGTAGGATTAGCAATTATAAGCTAAGTTAATAAAACTCTTTTTTCTTCTAGATAACTAGATCTTTTGATTTTAGGAATTTGGTATAAATTTAATTGGGCATAGCGTGTATAGATCCCCATACTTATGACATTGAAGTATGTTATCATATAAAAATCATAATTAAATTCACCTTGTAAATCACTTCAGGATTGTCCAAATCTAGTGTGATATGACGATTGTGCATTGCTTCATGACCAATAGCTGTAACCTGAATGTTCAAAGTAGATTCTTTCAAGAAACACTCTCAATACTAATCTCCCTCAAAAAGTAATAAAAAATTTCAATGGATCTAAGAATTGAAAATATTAGAGAAATGTCTTTCTTTCTATGATTGTAAAAAAATCATGTTAAAATTTAGGCATATTTGTGATTTAAATGCCAAGAGAAAAATAATAAAAAGTGGACATCAATACTTGAATCAAAACTAAAATTTCTCATAAATCAATTGATTTTATTTTCCATAAAAAATAGATATTGAGGAAGAAGAAAAGAAAATTTTATTAATATTACACTGTAAAAATAACAACTTCTTTTGAATTTTCTTTGACTTGGTATGATAGTCCATGTCTATCTTGTCTTATTTATACTGTCTCACTAGGGTTTTACTTTATGAATGAGCTTGTGTTTCATGGGCTTTTGCTCCCCTTACAACTAGTTTGGAAAAATTTTAATTAGCACTACCCTTTATTTGAATTAACAACTACTTTTTAAAAAATTATTCCTAAATTCTCAATTTATCTCTGATTCCCTCTCTCTCTTACATAATTTTCCACTTTTTCTCCTCTCTCCTCACCTTATTTTGTGCCCCCCACCCTTTTTCTCCTCACTTCTTATTTTATGAATTATGCATTTAGTATAATTATTTAATTAAAAATTTGGTAAGTGTAATTAATTACATTTAATATGTTCGTGTAACATCTAATATGAGTAACTATGTATTTGGTACATGAACTTGTTTAAATTTATGGTTTTGGTAATATAAATTTTTAGTTGATTAGTGAAGGTATACAAAATTTTTTTTCCATCTAACATATTAGCTCTTATGTTTATTTTAGCTGTATAAGTGATGAAATCACCAAAAAATTTAATTAATAGAATAAGGATAAATTATGATTTTAGTATATGAACTTTTATAAATTTATGATTTTGGTAGACAAACTTTTTTATTATTATTCAATTTCTTTTGTTTTATTGTAACAGTTAAGTGATATCATGTCGCTCTATTTATTATTATTTTATTAATTAGACGTTTAACCATTTTTATTGCATTTTGTGAAGATTTTGACGACCCATAAATTAGAAAAAAAATACTATTATCTTCTTCTGGCACTCTTCATCCCTCCTTCCCATATCTACCCCCGCTATACCTCCCCTTTCTCACCATACCCCATCCCGCTTTTGCCTCTATTACCTCTATTTCATATATGTTTTAGACAATTAATGAAATTATATTTTTCAATTTAAAGTTTTATTTTATAATATTTCTAAAATTTTTCTTCATAATATTTTTTTAAACACAACTTACTTTTTTAGTTAACTTAAAAAAATATTTTTTTAAGATTATTATGAGATATATTTTTTTCTCTCAAGTGTTTTAAAAAAAAATTATTTGTGTACCTTGACTGGTAAAAAAAAAGTTTGTATATCAAAACCATAAATTTGAAAATTTTTATGTACTAAAAATATAGTTTACCCATAAAATAATAATAAATACATTTATACATCACTACTTAATAGCTAAAATAGACAGAAGAGGTAATTAAAATATTGTGGAAAAAATGTTTATATAGCTTGACTATCAACAACAAAGTCTATGAAATAAAATCATAAATTTAAAAAAGTTCATGTATTAAAACATAGCTTACCCGTTTAATATTAATTGTTTGAAATTAACATTTAGTAAGATGTTCATTGGGTTGGGTGACCCGATGAATTAATCCAACTCAAACTAATTGAGTTGGGTCTTTTTTTTAGATTGGGTGAAACTCAAGCCAACCCGGTCAAACCCAATCCCCAACGGGTTGGATGATGAGTTCACTGAGTTCAACTTAAGACTCAACACAATCCAACCTAATAATAATATTATATTATTATTTTTTTAAAATTAAAAAATATCTTTAATAGTTTAATTTATAACTGCCTAGCTAAGACTGTCACGCACTAATGCAAGTACTCTGCATTGCAAGGGTTCACCCTCACTCCAACTAACTAATGTTTATTGGTAGATAAAAAACTAATATAAGATCCCATAATTTATTGTTTATTTTTATGTTACAACAATGATATATTTTATTCTTTTAAAAAAATATCTAAAAAAATATAAAAAAAGTTTTAAGCATTCAATTTATTCTTTCAAAAAATATTTTTTAAAATAGTCACCAAATTAACCCAACCTAATTCAACTTTTTCAATGACGGGTTGGGTTGAGTTTGATTTAATAAAAAAAAAATAAAAACACAAACCAACCCAACCGATGAATTGTGATTAGGTTCGGTCTTAGGTTTGCCTAAGCTCGACTCAACACAACTCTGAACACCCCTATGGTTTAGTGTTTAACGTTAAGGTTTAATGTTTAATATTTAATATTTAAATGTTTAATATTTAATATTTAATATTTAATATTTAATATTTAATATTTAATATTTAATATTTAATATTTAATATTTAATATTTAATATTTAATATTTAATATTTAATATTTAATATTTAATATTTAATATTTAATATTTAATATTTAATATTTAATATTTAATATTTAATATTTAATATTTAATATTTAATATTTAATATTTAATATTTAATATTTAATATTTAATATTTAATATTTAATATTTAATATTTAATATTTAATATTTAATATTTAATATTTAATATCTAATATCTAATATCTAATATCTAATATCTAATATCTAATATCTAATATCTAATATCTAATATCTAATATCTAATATTTAATATTTAATATTTAATATTTAATATCTAATATCTAATATCTAATATCTAATATCTAATATCTAATATCTAATATTTAATATCTAATATCTAATATCTAATATCTAATATCTAATATTTAATATTTAATATCTAATATTTAATATTTAATATTTAATATTTAATATTTAATATTTAATATTTAATATCTAATATTTAATATTTAATATTTAATATTTAATATCTAATATTTAATATTTAATATCTAATATTTAATATTTAATATCTAATATCTAATATCTAATATCTAATATCTAATATCTAATATGTAATATTTAATATCTAATATTTAATATCTAATATTTAATATTTAATATTTAATATTTAATATATTAATATCTAATATCTAATATTTAATATTTAATATTTAATATATTAATATTTAATATTTAATATTTAATATTTAATATATTAATATTTAATATTTAATATTTAATATCTAATATCTAATATTTAATATTTAATATTTAATTTCTAATATTTAATATCTAATATTTAATATTTAATATGTAATATCTAATTTCTAATATCTAATATCTAATATCTAATATCTAATATCTAATATTTAATATTATTTAATATTTAATATTTAATATTTAATATTTAATATCTAATATGTATTATTTAATATTTAATATTTAATATTTAATATTTAATATTTAATATTTAATATTTAATATTTAGTATTTAATATCTAATATGTATTATTTAATATTTAATATTTAATATTTAATATTTAATATTTAATATTTAGTATTTAGTATTTAATATTTAATATTTAATATTTAATATTTAATATTTAATATTTAATATTTAATATTTAATATTTAATATTTAATATTTAATATTTAATATTTAATATTTAATATTTAATATTTAATATTTAATATTTAATATTTAATATTTAATATTTAATATTTAATATTTAATATTTAATATTTAATATTTAATATTTAATATTTAATATTTAATATTTAATATTTAATATTTAATATTTAATATTTAATATTTAATATTTAATATTTAATATTTAATATTTAATATTTAATATTTAATATTTAATACTTAATACTTAATACTTAATACTTAATACTTAATACTTAATACTTAATACTTAATACTTAATACTTAATACTTAATACTTAATACTTAATACTTAATACTTAATACTTAATACTTAATACTTAATACTTAATACTTAATACTTAATACTTAATACTTAATACTTAATACTTAATACTTAATACTTAATACTTAATACTTAATACTTAATAGTTACTATTTACTATTTACTATTTACTATTTAATATTTAATATTTAGTATTTAATATTTAGTATTTAGTATTTAATATTTAATATTTAGTATTTCGTAATAATATTTAATATTGAGTTATAAGGTTGGTTAGGTGGTAAAGTACGAAGATATCATGAGTTTGAATCCCTCTACGGACAGAACTAACACACTAACTAACACACTAACAACTTACATTTGCTTATAAAAAAATTTAATATTTAATATTTAACATTTAATATTTAATATTTAGTATTTAGTATTGAATGTTTAATATTTAGTATTTAGTATTTAATATTTGAGATTTAATATTTAATAATTGATATTTAATATTTAATATTTAATATTTTGATGTGTTCATCATAGTTGTAGCCATGTATCTTTGAAAACATTATACTAACACCCGTTAGGGAGTACGAAAAGTAATGGTTAAAAAAATAACGGGTACATGTGTAATCATACAAAACTTCAGTGGTGCATCGGTAATTTGCTCTATTTATTATGTATTATTTTATATTTAACATTTAATATTTATTGTTTTTTAATATGTAATATTTAATGCTTAATATTTAATATTTTATAGTCTTTTTTTTACCATTAACATTTTGATCACTGAATGAGTATAGTTGTGGAGAGGACTTGAGTTTGATTTCCACAAAATACACTCTTGGAGAGGGTTGAAAAACCTTAAGTGTAACTAAACTCCGAGTTGAGTGATTACGATGTTGTTAATATTTTATAATCTTAGTAATTCAATTCGTTTTCATTTTTTGGTCCCTATAGTCAACATCTGTTACAAAAAACATTAATGATGACTAAAACTAATAAAAATGAACGTACATTAATAACTACTAAGTAGAAAGAAAGGAGTAAATAGTATAAAATCAGTTATATTGATTAGTCAATGTAAACAAATATGTTTTTCGTCCAATATTTTAGTGCTCTCATTTATTTTAGCTTTAAGTAGTAACATGTAACTGTATTTATTATTATTTTATGGGTAAACTATGTTTTCAATACATGAAATTTTTTAAATTTATAGTTTGGTACACAAACATTTGTTGACCGGTCAAGGTGTACAAACATTTTTTTGCTTGAAAATATTTGAGAAAAAAAAGATATATCTCATAAGGATCTTCAAAAATTATGTTTTGAAATTAATTAAAAGGGTAGCATTGCGTTTAAAAATATATTGTGAAATAAAAATTTAAAAACTATTATGAAATAAAATTTTAAATTTAGAAATGCAATCTTATTCATTGTATAACAGAATTTATGAAACAGAGGATGGGGGAGGCGAAGGGAGAAAAGGCACTACTTGAGAAGGGGGAATAGGTACTATAAGCGAGGGATGGTTGATGGGGGTTTTACATGGTGGGGGTGGAGGGGACATATAGGAATGGGTTAGTCGGGGTAGGTAGGGGAAGGAGGATGAAGAGTGCAGAAATACAATGAATAGTAAATCTTTTTAATTTGTGGCCATTAAAAGTTGTAACAAAATATAATAAAAACTGCAAAAAAATTATTAGTAAAATATTAATAAATACAATAACATATCATCACTTAACAACAAAAATAAATAGAAGAATTAAGATGGATGGAAAAAAATGTTTGCATACCTTGACCGGTCAACAAAAAGTTTTTGTACCGAAATCATAGATTTAAAAAATTTCACATAATAAAAGCATAGATAAGATATATAATTTGTTAAACAAAAAATGTTTGTATATCTTGACCAGTCAATAAAAAGTTTATGTACCAAAATCCAAAATCATAAATTAAAAAATTTCATATACAAAAAACATAGTTTACCCAAATGAAAAAAAAAAACAGATAAGATATATAATTTGTAGTTAAAATAATAATTTTTGTTTCTTAAACATGTCTAAGTATCTATGTGTCAATCAGAAACTATATATGTAATTACAAATTTTTTTATTGAATTTTGAACTCATTTTCTTTGTACAATATTTTGATAATAATGATTTTTAGGATAAATTATATTGTTGGTACATAAAGTTTTTCAAATTTATTGTTTTGGTACATAAAATTTTTGTTGACTAGTTAAGGTAGTCAAACATATTTTTCATTCAACATTTTAGTCCTTCCGTTTATTTTAACTATTAAGTAGTAACCTATTTATTATTAGTTTATGAGTAAACTATATTTTTAGTATATGAACTTTTTCAAATTTATAGTTTTGGTATATAAACTTTTTGTTGATCGGTCAAGGTATGTAAACATTTTGTTGTTTGAAAAGATTTGACAAAAAAAATATCGTAATAATGTTAAAAAATATATTTTAAAATTAATTAAAAAGGTAACATTGTTTTTAAAAAAATATCATGAAAGAAAAATTTAAAAATATTATAAAATAAAATTTTAAATTTAGAAATGTATGCAATCTCATTCATTGTCTAAAAAATATTATGAAACAGAAGTGACAGAGAAAGAGGGAGAGAAAACACTAGTGAGGAAGGTGGAAGGGTTGGGAGGTGGGAGAGGAGAGGGGGATTTTACATGGGGTGGGGGTAGGCAGAATGGGGATGGGAAATGCTAGAAAGATGTGAATAGTAATTTTTTTTTAATTTGTGACTCTTAAAAATTGCCAAAAAATTTAATTAATAGTATAATAATAAATAGATTGTCATGTCATCTCTTAACAAGAAAAATAAAGAGAAGAATTAAGATGTTGGATGAAAAAAATATTTGCATACTTTGATCAGTCAACAAATAGTTTGTGTACCATAATCATAAATTTAAAAAAGTTCACATACTAAAAACATAGTTTATCCTTATTTTATTAATTAATTTTTTATGATATTACCACTTAATGGCTAAAATAAATGGAAGAAATAAAATGTTAAATGGAAAAAAAATTGTATACCTTGATCAGTCAACAAAAAGTTTATGTACCAAAATCATAAATTTAAAAAAGTTATATACAAAAAACATAGTTTATCCTTATTTTTAATTAGTCTCTGTTATTTTGTGACACTTGTTAATTATATACAAAAAAGTTCATGTACAAACATTACACCAACTACACCTAAATTCCAATTTATCAAAACATCTCATTTTATAAATACAAAACTCCAATTACATATATCCACAAGGGTGTATCGTTAAGTTCCCAAATAATGTGCTCCTCAATCTTCGCTGACACGGTTCCCTCTATAGCTTTCTCTCAAACCTCTAGAGTAAAAAATATGAAACCAAAACACAATGACCTAACTCCTCAAATGACTTTAGGTTAATAGTTAAATTGAGCTTTCTAACACTAGATCCAAAATTAACCTTCAAATTATCTTACTATTTACACCCATATTTATTTATTTTATAAAACCAATTCTTAATTTATTTTAATAGATATAATAATTAAATTAATTCAAGCCTATTTAGTATAAATTATACTTTTTTTATATTTATTTTTCTAAAAAAATGGGATGTTACCATGGGCATTTTTACTCAAGGTTATTTTTATCTTTTTGTTATTGAGGTGTAGGGAGAAGAATTTTGACAGTTAATGACACATAAGGCCCAATTATAATAGTAATAATCATTCATGGCCTAATATAAACAAAGTGTAGCATAGATCATTGACCAAGGGCTATTTGGTCCAAAATGTAACATTAATATGTATGACTACCGTAACAAAGGCATAATTATGTTGAAGTGTTATAACTTATGATTGAGAAGGCTTAATAAAACCTAATTATAACATTAATTATTAACTATGACCCAATTAGACCAATGTAAAGCTAATGATTGACCAAGGACTAGTAAGATTAGGTGTTTACTAATTATGTTTATGAACACATAAGCCCAATTGCAACATTAATGATTAATCATGATCTAATAAAACTCAAGTGTAAGATTGATCATTGACCAAAAGTTTAACACACAAGGCCTACTAAGGCAACAATTCTCAAGTGTATTATTAGTAATGATAGTTGAGGACACAATCGTATGGTGAAGTTCTATATAAGATTATCCAAAGTCTAATAACCTAAGTATAACATTATTAGACCCCCAAAATATAGCACTAATGATTGAAAAAAGGCCATAATAAAGCCTAACTATAACATTAATGATTGACTATCACCCACTTAGATCAATGTGTAAGGCTAATGACTAACCAAAACCAGTAAGACTAGTGAAAGATGCAAGCTAAAATATACCACGCTAGGAATATGAAATCATATCTTTATAATGGAGATTCATGGACAATTACTCGTTATATATTTTTAGACTTCAAATAGTTGTTAAAGTTTCTTTATTAAAGAGAATGATTCACACCATTAATATATTTTTAATTTATCTTTATTCATATAATAATTATAATATTGGTAATTACATTTTTTATACAATAATTCTTAAAGTAAACACGTAATAATAAAAAATTAGTCTCATAATATTAATTTAAATCAAAACAAAAAAAATATAAAAATTGGATTTTTTGTGAGAAAATATGTGGTCGGATTTTTTTACGACCTCTGACATGCAGAATATCTTTTTTTTTTTTTTGAAAAGCTAAGCATATATTCAATAATAGAAACCAAAGGTTTTGTAGAATACAGACCGATACTTTTTGTCATCCGTATCTTATCGGAAACAGGTAAGGTCTATTCACTTCACAAATTTAACAAGCATAACCTAGGATTAGTATACCAATCCGAGAACCCACACCCCCTATTAAAACCAAAGGAGTATGATAGCCAATTCCAGGATATTACCTTTATAGACATACAAATGTCGACTGAATCTGCCGATATGTTCTTGAACATAATCCGGTTTCTCGTAATCCAGATAATCCAAATCACCGCGAGCCAGAATACAAACCTACACTGCTTCTTTCGCTTTCCTACCACCCAGGCTGACGATGAAATAAAGAGTTGAGACAGTTCACCCGGAATCGGTCCTTGAATTCCCAACCAGGTAATGATGCTGTTCCACACCGATTGGGTCTTGGCACACCGTAAAAACAGATGATCTCTATCCTCAGGGGCAATCTTACAAAATACGCATAGGGGCTCCGCACCTAGTATCTGAACGCCTCTCTTTAGTAGATTATCTGTGGTTGGTAACCTGTCCCACAGTAATCTCCATGAAAAGGCTATTACCTTAGAGGGTAGTCTATCTTTCCATATCCGACGCAAATATCTGGGCTCGACCGCTACCAGTGTTGGACCTGTCTGTTGTGAGCACAACACCGAATAAGCGTCAGCAACTGAGAAAAATCCATCCAAACTAGGTCTCCAGATCCATCTGTCCGATCCAAGGTCGACCATCACCACTTGCTGCAACATACTCTGGAGAAGACGTAACTGCCCTTCTTCCCATACAAATAGCCCCCTTCTCCATGCCCACTTCCACCCCCTGATGCCTCCTTTTTTTCATTTACAGAGATGCCCTTATCTACCGCTAACCCAAACAACCTAGGAAACTTTAAACTAAAGGACCCATCGCCTAACCAATTCTGCTCCCAGGAGAGAGTCTCCTTTCCATCCCCTACCTTTTTCATGACATCATTCTCAAACCAGTATGGTATGGCCGCCTCCGGGCCATCAATAGACCATAGATCCCTCCACCACTGAGAGGCTGTAGATACATTCTGCTGTCTTTGATTGGAATTATATGTATGACCATATCTGCATTTCAGTAGGCTTGCCCATATTGCATTTTGCTCTATTAATATCCTCCACCTCCACTTTCCAAGCAAACTCAAATTGAAGTTCCATAGGCACTTTACCCTCAGACCCCCTTCTTCCTTAGGTCTACACACGTTTTCCCAACTAACCCAGGCAATCTTGTTCTTCTGATCCTTCCCTCCCCACAGGAAAGAACGTTGTAGGCCGGTAATCTCTTTTAGGTCTTTCTTGGGCACCTTGTAAAAGGATAAGAAATACAATGGAAGGCTAGACAAAACTGAATTTATCATCACTAACCTGCCTGCAAACGACATATGTCTCGCCCTTCACACTGCCAATTTCCTCCGACATTGTTCGATAACTGGTGTCCACATATCTGCCCTCCTTGGGTTCACTCCCACCGGAATCCCCAAAAATTTAAAAGGCGGGGATGATACAACACAATTCAAAAGATTGTTTACAGCGTATGTGAATGTATCTGCTACATTTAAACCAAAGAATTGGCTTTTGCTGTAGTTCACTTTTAATCCCGATGTTAGCTCAAATCCACGGAGAATAACCTTCAGGTACCATACTGATTTCAGATCTGCTTCCCCCATCATAATAACATCATCTGCATATTGCATCACTGAAAACTCTGCCCCAGCTCCAATCTTGAGCGCTTTAAACACCCCTACCCCTACCGCTGACCTAAACAAACCAGCTAAGGCTTCAGCTACCACTAGGAACAGAAAGAGAGATAGTGGGTCTCCCTGTTTCAAGCCTCTCCCCCGCCTAAATTCCTCCGTTGGGCTCCCATTGACCAAAATTGACACATGGCTGTTCCTGACAATACTATTTATCCACTTTCTCCATAAGCTCCCAAAGCCCATCCTAGCTAACATGTAATCCAAAAAATCCCAATTTACTGAGTCATATGCCTTCTAGAAGTCCACCTTAAACAAAAAACAAGGCCTCTTTTTCCTTTTCGCCCAATCTACTAATTCGTTTGCAACCAGAACCCCGTCCAGTATCGATCTACCTGGCAAAAAGGCTGACTGGCACTTCGATATTAAGTTCCCCAATACTTTCTTCATTCTCAATGACAGTAGTTTGGAAACAATCTTTTGAATGCTAGAAATTAAGGAGATTGGACGAAACTGAGTTAGCCTGTCTGGTGTTGCCACCTTGGGGATGAGGGTTAGAAAGGATGATGTCACTCCTCTTGGTAAGGCCCCTGATTGATGGAATTCTTGAACTGCATTTACGACATCGCCCCCTATTATCTCCCAACATGATTTGTAGAACTGAAACCCAAATCCATCAGGACCCGAACTTTTCCCTTCCTCACAAGCCCATACCGCCTCTTTTATTTCTTCCGCTGAGAAGGGCTCCTCAAAGCTTTGACTCTGCTGATCAGATAACTGGTTGAAATACACCCCATCCATCTTTGGTCTCGTCTGTTCTTCTTCTTTAAAAAACGTTGAGAAGTGATGAAAGACATGCTCCCGAATATTCTGGACTCCCTCTAACCACCCAGCATCTGATTTAACAGCCAGTAATGAATTTTTATAACATCTCTCCTTGAAGCATTTGTGGAAGTATTGTGTATTGCGATCACCATTCAGAGCCCATTTACACCGAGATTTCTGTAACATGGACCGTTCCATTTGCCTTGCCTTCCCCCAATATTCTGACAAAATTTCTTGTCTATGATGGCCACTCCCATTAACCCCTTGGCCTAACTGATGATCCACCATCTCCAACTCTGCCACCTTTCCTGCCAGAAAACTCTCATCTTGACTCCAAGTTTCGTCTTTCCACTTTTTTATTGTCAACTTCAAGCCTTTCAGTTTACACGCCAACTTATGCATTCTCCATCCTTGACCATGGTCAGATGACCAGAACTCTTTCACTAGCTCCATGAAGCCTGGCTCCAATAACCAATGATAAAAAAACTTGAATGGTTTAGGACCCCAATTCTGTTTATCTACCACTGTTAGGATCCAGCTATGATCTGAAAACTCTCTAGTACCGACTCTTTGCGCTTTAACCCCCCATTCCTCCATCAATTCTGGGGAAAATAGAAACCGATCCAACCTACTGGAAGACTCACCATTCGGAGCTATCCACATTGCTCCTTTCCTGATAACTAGAATATCCAACAAACCCATTGACTGGATAAAGAATTGAAAGTCGGACATCTCAATTCTGGAATGGTAGCTTGATCTCCCTTTACACTCACTCCTCTCCAACACTGCATTAAAATCTCCACCAAGTACCCACTTAACCTCCGGAAATCCTCGTTTCGTCATCATCAAGTCATCCCAGAGCTTCCTCTTACCTTGTGGCGAACATGGAGCGTATACATTTACCACACAATTAACTTCGGTTGGATCTTTCCCTCGGAAAGCAATTCCAAGGAAGCCCTGCCCTTGAATGACCCAGACCACCTCCATAAGGTGTTTCTTCCAGATAGTCAGGCATCCTCCACTAAGCCCTACTGACGGTAGTATTCTCCATTCGCACCCTACGGATCCCCACACCTCCTGCACTTCCCAGTCATTTACCGATCTACACTTTGTCTCCTGTAATAAACAGATATCAATGTCATTATTCCGCAACATTCTCCTGATCATTCTTCATTTGACCCGATCCCGGAACCCCCTCATATTTAAAGAGAAAATCTTCATTTAAATATTCTGGTCTCTCGTCGTTCCCCTTCTTTCCTTGGCACTGTTATCCCTCTCCTCCATTTTCCGTAATTCCAGTATGTATTTGTTATCTGGTTGATTACCAGATATTCTGATTTCCTGCAATGTCGTCCAGATTTTCTCGGCCTCGTCCTCCTCTTGCCCTTTCCGTTGCTCATCCTCACTTGGGTCATCTAATTACCCTCGCCTCATTAATTCATTCCCATTAAAACTATTTCTCCATAATTGCTTCCATATATCTACGTGTCTCCTTTGCCCTCCTTGTCCTCCGGGCACCTCTTCTCCCCCTACTAATACCCATTTCTTATAGTAATATGGCATCGTAGAACTGGAGTCATTCTTTCCGAAATCACTGTATTTCGAAATGACACTGTTCTGTCCATACACTGTAATAGTTTCGGAAACCTTGCTCCGGTTGCAAAAAGAAATTGTTGCAGTTGGGCCAACTAGTTCCCCGCTCCGGTTTTTCCCGCAGGCCTAATCGATTTTTGCACCTTCATCCGTTTTTTCCCCATCGGCGCACTATAGACGTCTTTGGGCCTCCAAAACCAGGCCCAGCTGAGCTGGCGAACCGCGTGCCGCGTCAGACTCTTCGAAGACGCGTCCCGTCTCGTGCTGCGCGTGACAGCCGAGACCCATCCCTTGAGCCGCGCGCCTGACAGACAAGACCGAGCGTGACTGAGCTGACCGACTTGACCTGTTGTCAGGCCTCGTACTGCGTGCCGCACTACCCGGCCCGTGATAATACCGCGAGTCTTCGTCTTCCTTTTCCAGCCTCCCTATCCCGTGCCTTTCGTCCAAACTCTCTGACAATCCCCTCTTCTTCTCCATTTTTGCTCTGTTTCTGCCCCTGACATACCCAACTAAGCTTTGGTTTTTCCCATATTCGGACTCTGACCCTGTACACGCTAGTGGGACCACTAACTCCTTTCCTCTTCCGTCCCGTGGCTGCCGTCCCTGTCCGTGCTGGTCGGAGGCATCGGTGGCATATCCTTCCTCCACCACTGGCCTCCTCCGCCCCTCCTCCTCGTTTCTATTCCCAGATCTGGACCTGATTGGGTCGCCGACCACCGTGTGACCTTCTAAATGAAGAGCCGGTCCGCCATGTTCGGTTTCACCATCGACATCTTTAAACACCTCCTCATCTCACAGCTTCCAGTTTCCGCTGTGGAACTTCTCCCGTTTCAGTTCGGCTAAACGCCTTTCCGCTTCCGCCGATTCGTCAAAATCTTTGTCTCCCTGGCATGAACTGTTTTCCGATCCAAGGCTCGTTGTCACTTGGCTGTTCTTGAGTCGCTCTCCCTCTTCCACCTCTGTTACCCTGATGTCAAACTCCCAGCCATCGATCTTCGTCCTTACCACCGCATCGAGCTTACTCACATCCTTCCTAGACATCACTAACTGTGCAACGTCGTATCTTTCATGTCTTAGAGTACTTCCTTCCACATACAAAAGCTCACCGAATGGTGCCAGTAGAGTCGCGAAAAACTGTTCTCCCCAGACATGTAGCGGGACCCCATAACAGTTCACTTTGACTCTCCTATCAGTGTCAACCGAACCCGGTTCCCACTTCTGTATCCCGATGAACCATTGGTCGAACCAAAACTGATTCCTTTTTACAATCTCTTGCAATGTCTCCTGCCCTTCCGTCTGCAACAAAACCTTATTTGCCCCCATCGGTGTCGCGCTTACATTGTAAATACCATGGTCCATCAGGAAAACTTGCGTCCGGAAAGCCGCCCCTCTGTTTCGAACTTCTCCCACACAAGCCTTCTGAAGCCGCGCTACAGTTTTCGCTGGTGCTGTGTACACCAGATTCATTTTCGCATTTGCCTTCTTCCCTACTTCTACGTTTCCGTTGTTCTGGTTAGGTTCCCTCTGCCCACCTAACACCGATGCAAAGGATTTCCCCATTTCCCTGGTTGATCGACACTGTTGTTCCGTCTGCCGAGCGTCTGTAGTATTAGTTTTTTGGTCTTGTTTCGTCCTTGGTATGTTCATCTTCCTCTGGTTTTGATCAGTTTGCTGATTGTACCGTGGTAAATTGACCCACAGTTTCTCCGCCCCAATGAATATATTATCCAGTTTAATCACCAGCATTTTCACGTCCTCTACATCCCTGAATCTGGCAAAACCAAATCTTTGTCCCCTCCTATTCCTCTTGGTGGGAATTACGACATCCTGAACCTTTGCAAATCTCCCAAAGATGTCCCACATATCTTTTGCCCTATATTCTTCCGGGAAATGAGTAAAAAAGACAGAAGTTAGAATCCCCTCCCCTTTCATTGCATCCTTTAATGATTTTCGTCCTCCGTTGATCGCCTTTCTGTTCCCCACTTTCGTCCACCCTCCCTCCTCACCACCGTCCATCTTTTTAGTTTCGACATGCAGAATATCTGTCGTCGCCATTTGCTCCATGCACCTCGCCGCATCTCTGCTCCCTGCATCTTCCCTTCGTTCTAACAGTCATCAACTTGGATCCTCACCTCTTCACCCTTAACACCCATCACCAACATCACTAATTTTCAAAAATAAATTTAAAATATACAAAGTACACTATTTTGCATCAATTTCTAATACGTGCTTCCGCTCTTCTAACTTCATGAAACTTTTGACTTTTTATTTTTCTGTTTGCATTTCTCTGCATCTCTTCGTATTACTCCTTGGACAATACTACTATCCATTCATAACTATCATGTTATCAAATTATCATCTTAAGTTCGATATATACAAAATTATAGTATGTTAGAAAATAAATATAAAAGAAGCAGGAAAAGAATTTGTCTTCCTCGTATATATTGAATGGAAGTACTTTGACAAGTAATGTCATTTTGAATTTATGATAAGATCATCATAGGTTCAATAAGTGTAATATCCCAAAATTCAAAATACAAATATTTGAATAATCATTCAGTTAAGAGTAGATTAGGTTGTCAAAAAAATTATATTAAAAGATTAAATTATCATAAATTTTGAATAACAAGATTAATGTAATATTTCCTTTAAAATATAAATAAGATAAAATAAATAAAGATTTTATATAATTTTGAGTTTAAACTGTAAAAACTATTTTTTTATCAAAAAATAAATATACAGACAAAAATAAACCTTAAGATATTATATATAGGGGTAAGTAGTTCTCTCACAAAATTATATATTAGTTAACTATTCAAGGGTTAAGAAAGAGGGACAGATGATCAGAAGAAAACAAATTAAAGTAGTGGGATTTCACTTTAAGAGATGAGTAAAACAACTTGTTTTAAACTTAAAATGGTATATTTTTTGAATGATATAATTTTTAATTCTAATAAGAAGATTTATGATTGATTGTTTTGTATTTGGTGTCACTGTAAACACATGCTAATGCTTATTAATCACGTATGGATTAATACCTTAAGCAGGATTCAAAATGTAATTTGAGGATATGTGAATTGAATCTTGATTAATAGCTAATGAAGAAAAATAGCATGCTCATTCGTGATCACAATTAATTACAAAGTTAATTTTAGTTGCTGTACATAAATGTTTTGCGAATGTTGGCTTCGCGATCGATGATTTTCATATTATATATATTTCAATGTGCCTTTACGATTTATGAAACAGGTAATGCGTTAATGCACTTGCCTTTACGAATTACTGGATATGGTAATATGCTAATGCGGTTTTAGTTTTATTGCAATTTGATATGCCTTTATGACTATTGTACATTTTTTCTGTGCATGTGTAATTATTGCACAATCATGTTTTTAAATTAATAGTTTTGACATTGTGAGGTTAAGAATTTCAATTGGTATGTGTAGCATTTTTAAATTTATTTTAGAGATTGTCTTGTTTGTGATGGGGAAATCTATGATGTTTCAATTTGGGATGAATATCAAGTGTGAGATATCTCCATTTAATATGGAGAAGAAGTTTTAAATACCTTAATCTAGTATGGGGGAGAGATTCTGGATACGTCCCTAATAGTGTGGGGAAGACAATGGGATGCCATTGTATGGAATGAGCTCATAGACTTATTGATTAATCCATTAAAAACCTGGTTCTTGGAGCTAAAGAGTGGGTGTGAGTGATCATGAGTATCATTATACTTTGTGGATTGTGAGTTTACATGAGGATATTAAACCGAAAACTATTTTTATCGTATTTATTATTATCGGTAGAAATATTTGGATTAAGTCATAATTTATGTATAAAGAAAAATATTTTTATTAATGTGGGTACCATAGTTATTTTTTTGGATTCTACGTCGGTTGAGAATAACACTATTTGTAAACCCCTTTTGAAACATTTTATTCTCTAGGATTCTCATCTCATGAAAAAAATGTTGTTTTCATAGTCAGAAGATGATGAAGTTATGGAGGCTAAGGAGGCGTGAAAAATTAGTCCATAACTAAGATTTTCTTTCTTTCTTTAGAATGAACATCATTATTGATATTTCAATTATCTTTATATTTGTTTTAGAAATGTACATATTTGAGAGTTAAATTTGTAAGGATCCATATTTTATTCATGTTATTTTAATATTATGAAATATTTTGACTTATTATTTTGAAAGTTTGTTTATTTTCAATAATTGTTTACTTATTATACTATGGGTTGTTATTGTAATGAAGAACGTTACAATAAAAACTCTTGAGAGTTTCTTTATCTATCTTCTAGGGGATTATTGTAGGGAATGTATATATTTAAATTTTCTTAATGGGATGACAAATTTATAATCTCCTAAGATATGTAGGGACATCTTGAATGGACTTTCTATGATTAACATAACCCGTCACATAGTCAATCTTACTATAATCGTATTAAAAAATAATAATAAAGATATGATAATGATCATATATTAATAAATTGTTAAATAAGATAAAGGATAATTGATTAATATAATCCACAATTATATTCAATATTCTCCTACTTGAATGGTATTAATCAATAATCAAAATAGGAATCATTAAGGTAAAATGATGATTATAGACAAGTCATATACATCATGGGCTTTAACTAATATTTCTTATAAAGCATATGCTACAACAGTCCAAACATCCAAAAAATGTTAAAAGATATGTAACTAAAATAATAATACTTTATAGATCAAAACATAAACAAATTCTGAGTTATAAAACTCCAATAATGAAGTCTTTGATCAATGAATCCAAAATAAGTTTTCTCAACATCATGTTCAGTTGAGTTTGAAAAATTGTAAAGGTTAAAAAACATAATTCACATAATGTAAGTACTCGTCATAAATCAACAATAAATGTAATTACATATAGGCTAAATCAATAAATGATCTACAATATTTAACATTCAACAAATCTAAGTTTAAAAAAATGGGTGACTATGCAAATCGGCAGATAATGGGGAAATGATTGAATTCTCCACTTGGATCACATACGTACCTAATTTAAATAAAATGACACTCAAAATGTCAAGAATGTGCAAGTACATAGATAATTGGTCTAAATACAAATTTATAAGTATTTTAATAATGGAATATTATACTTGGTAGGAGTACTATAATCATAAACACTTATAAAATTTTGGCCAAACAAAATTTGACATTTTAAATAAAAGAGATGTACAATATAATTGCATGCCAAAATGATTAATGTAATATACCTAATAGAATGACATTAACATCCATTAAAAATGTCTATTAAGACACCGCGAATTTTATGTATCTCAACATAATAGGACAATAATAAATAGAAGTGCTATAAAGTATGTCATATCATCATTAAATGTGCACAAAAGTATATAAGAATAAAAAATTGATAAGTCTCAAGACATAACACAAGGTTATAGACTCCCATCTAATCCTTAATATACCAAACAAGGATTAGGATTATCATTAAAGTCCATTAGTATTGAAAAATTCTAGTGTTGGTGAGAGTATGACTTTATAAGATAATACTGAACTTGAATTAAAATTCATTATTTTCTACTTAATAAATTCATTATTTGAGAGTAGTAGAATATAATGAAGGATTAACAAGAGAAGTAGTTAAAAAAATTGAGTTTGAAACTCAACCATCCATCTATAAGTATAAAGAGCTCTTACAAAAAGGATTTCATAGTTAACCATGTATTAGTTCTTAAAGAATATTGACCTTTAAAAGATAACATAAACAAAGTAACCATCAGTGAAAAAAGAATTCCCTTAATATGTTGAAGTAAAATATGAGACCATTTGCAAGTTCTTAAATATTCACTTAAACTATAAACTCAAGTGCTATAAAAAATAATATTAACACTTGAGAATAAAATGATGAAAGTATAAAGTAGGTTTTGAATTATACTGTACTAGACACAAATTATAGTATGCTAATTAATGATATTGAATTGATAGAATGAGAATGAATGTGTATCTGAATTGGCATTCATGTCCACGAGCACTATTAAACAGAACTCTAGGAGGTTCTTCTGGCTACCTTCTAAGGGGTTATTGTAGAGAATAATTCTTATGTGTAAATTTGCTTAATGGGATGACAAATTTATAACCCCGCAGGGTAGTCAGGGACCTCTCTTAATTGGGCTTTTTATCTGATTGACCTAACCCATCACAGAGTCAATCTCATTGTAATCCAGTTAAAATAACCATATTGATATTTTAAGATATTGTCAGTTAAAGATAAATAACCATATTGATATTATGATCATATCTTATATTGTCGGTTAATGATAATTAGATATTGAGTGATACTAATCCACAATATTTTCTAACATTCTCCCACTTGGATAGTGTCAATCAATAATCAACATACAAATCATTAAGCTAAAATGACAATTGCCGATATATCATATATTAATTAGCGATATGAAAAATTTGAGCATTCATGTAAATATCCGATAGGGATATTAATAATTTGCATTTAGCTAATATTTCTCATAAAATGTATGGCATAATGCAGTGCCATAAATGACACTACAATGATCCAAGCATAAATAAAATGTTAAAAGAAACATGAACAAAATGACATCAACTAGAGCATGTCTCTTAAAGAAAATAGAGAATCAGACTCCCACTAACTTAATACATCAAAAGCCTTGACTAAACCCATGTGAGTTACATGAATAAGAAAAATTCCAACAGTTAAGGTCTTAGTCAGTGGATCTGCTAACATCTCCTCAGAATCAATGTTTTCAATCTGGGTGTGAAAACTTTGAATTTGCTCTCTAACAAATTGATACTTGATATCAAAATGCTTTGAACGAGTAGAGCTTTTGTTGTTTCGAGAGAAACTCACAGCAGCAGTATTGTCACAGTAAATCACAAGTGGCCTGGAAATGCTTTCAACTATGTGAAAGTCAGATATCAATTTCTTAAGCCACATGGCCTGGCGAGTGGCCTCAAAACAAGCAACATACTCTGCTTCCATGGTAGAGGTAGCTGTAAGAGACTGCAAAATCAGAATCAGAATAGCCAGTGACTTGAAGTTGATCAGACTTCATAAAAGTCAACATCTGATCCTTGGTTCCCTGTAAATATCGCATGACCCTTTTAACGGCTTTCCAATGACCCAAACCTGGGTCGCTTAAGTATCTGCCTAAGGCATTGACGATGAAAGTAATGTCAAGATGAGTACAGACTTGAGCATACATTAGACTGCCAACAGCGGAAGCGTATGAATTTTTCTTCATAGCATCCCCTTCTTCATCATTATGAGGACATTGTTTGTTACATAATTTGTCACCACGTTGCACAGGTGCAGCACATGGGAAACAAGCATTCATGTTGAACTACTTCAGAATCTTCTCAATATATCCCTTTTGAGACAATCCAACTATGCCACGTGACTTATCACGAAGAATTTGGATGCCTAGAACAACAGAAGCTTCACCAAGGTCTTTCATATCAAAATGTCAACATTGATTTTGTCTCAACCAATAGGTTCATACAACTACTAGCAAGGAGAATGTCATCGACATATAATACGAGAATGATGAAATTACTCCCACTAGTCTTCAAGTAAATGCACTGGTCTGCAACATTTCCTTGAAATTGTAAGTAGTGACAACCTGGTCGAATTTTAAATACCATTGCCTAGATGCTTGTTTCAGTCCATAAATGGACCTTTTAAGTTTACACACCAAATGCTCATTGCCTGCCTCAGCAAAACCATCAGGCTGAACCATGTAGACATCTTCAGCAAGATCTCCATTCAGAAAAGCTGTCTTTACCAACCTCAACCTTGAGAGACTTCAGCTTATTATAGAAATGTACTAACTTCATAATGTGTTCACGTACACTACTGACACAATCATATTTGGTCTTTTCAAATAAGGAAAGATATATACTTTTCTGTGCCTTATCAAAAGTTGTAAATTTTTCACCGACTGCTTTCAGAAAAGCACTGACATCATCAAGATCTGGAATGCTTTGTCTGATAGATTTCTCCATGGTGAATTTAATCACCTTCAGATACACTCTGTTAGAGTGTTCCCATTTCTCATGAGAAATTCGTTGAGCATCAGAAGACTCATCTGTAAGAGGCGCAGGCCTCGTCGTCCTTAATGCTAAATCCAGATTGCCAATGGTCAGGTAGAGATCTAATGATTCTTTCCAGTCCTCATAATTTGTTCCGTTTAGAGTTTTGACAGAATTAGGGAAGAAAACTGAACATCACAATAAACGAAAAAAGTGATTTAAAAGTTCAGCTTAAAATAAATCCCTAAGCAAATTAAAATACATTATAACTTAAATTAATAAATCCTAGCATCGATAGGGTACCAAAAAACATTAACATAAGTCAAGAGAAATGCATTGTACAACAACAAATTATACTAATAATAACACATCGATAGGGTATAATTATCACTAATATAATGAATCAATATTTATTTTATAAATTTACACAAATGCATCCACGATAGGTGAAATTACAATTATGTAAATTAATAGCATAAATCATGTTTATTTAATCATCTTAAAATATGACAAACAAAATTCACATCATCATGCCCACGATAGGCAGGTCATAACAATACAATTTAATAGAAAAATCATATTGTAAGTGATAATTCAATATTCAAAATTTGAGAGTAATATGCTAAAAAATAATTCGAAATTGCGTCTCAAAATCAAATAAATTTCAAAATTATGAAATTTCAAAATTTATATATATATATATATACATATTTATTATTAAAAATATTGAATAATTAGGGCTTCGGCAAAAAAAAAAAAAAACAAAGCCAAGATGCAGATCCGGAACGGAAACGCCAAACGGAAACGGTTCTTCTTGCCTTCCCTTCTGGAGTGCCGACAGACCAGCGCCAATGGGATCTCAGCGAGGCGAAGCGCGCGGGATGATGGTGGAGCAGGCGGCCCTGGAGGCGCCGAAACGCCGAGATCCGACGGGATCTGGGACCGAAACGCGGTGGAAAACCGCTGGAACGGGCGGCGGAAACACGACGAAGAGCCGCTGGAGCGGGCGGCCCGATTGAACAGTGCCGAAGCCCTAAGATCCGACGGGATCTGGGCTGTCGAAACGCGGCGAAGAACCGCTGGAGTGGGCGGCCGAAACGCGATCTCCGCCGCGACGCGATCTGGGCCGATCTCCGATCTCCGCCCCTCTCTGCTTCAGATCGGAACGCGACGGTCGAAGCAATCTCCGCCGCGACGCGATTTGGGCGGTCGGTGCATGGCGAAGAGCAGGTGGAGCGGGCGGAATGCGGCGAAGAGGGCGAGGTTCGAAGAGTGCTGGTGGAGCGCCGAAACGCGATCTCCGCCCTTCATCCCCGTGGAACAGCGCCGAAGGTGCAGCACGGCAGGGTCGGGACCAGCGGCAGACCACCGGTAGAGCCGCTGGCCCCGGCGGATGACTCAACTGCCGCCGCGCATATGCTCAGGTATCATTCGGTCTCTCAATATGGGTGTTTAATATTAAAATAGGGTTTGTTCAATTGACAACCATAAAATGTATCTAGTTAGCTCTGATACCAATTGATGAAAGTATAAAGTAGGTTTTGAATTATACTGTACTAGACACAAATTATAGTATGCCAATTAATGATATTGAATTGATAGAATGAGAATGAATGTGTACCTGAATTGACATTCATGTCCATGAGCACTATTGAACAGAACTCTAGGAGGTTCTTCTGGCTACCTTCTGAGGGGTTATTGTAGAGAATAATTCTGATTGTAAATTTGCTTAATGGGATGGAAAATTTATAACCCCGCAGGGTAGTCAGGGACCTCTCTTAATTGGACTTTTTATCTGATTGACCTAACCCATCACAGAGTCAATCTCACTGTAATCCCAGTTAAAATAACCATATTGATATTTTAAGATATTGTCGGTTAAAGATAAACAACCATATTGATATTATGATCATATCTTATATTGTCGGTTAATGATAATTAGATATTGAGTGATACTAATCCACAATATTTTCTAACATAAAATTCAATTATATGTAGCGGAAAAATATGAGATCTTTACTTAACAAATAAATAGTTTCTTTACTCCTATCACAATTTATAAAGGATAATACGTTTATCTATATATCCCAAATTAAAACATATAGTTTTTGCAAAGATAACATCAACAATGTTACAAAATCTGCTATGAAGAAATTAATCTCTTCAAATTTGAGATTCTTATATTGTCCTTATGGTAATTGTATGCTAATATTGCACGTTAATAGAGAGTTATCACACAATAAAATGTTTTATAAGACTAACATAAAATCCTCAATATAGGTCCTCACAATAGAATGATCATGACTAATTAACAAAGTGATCACAAATAGTATGTGATAAGAGAATAATTTTATCAAGATAACTAAATTTATTTTTTATTCATGTATAATTAATTGGGAATTTGAGGTCAAGATTTTATATCATGACAATTCATTTTACAAGACATTGCTCTGAATTTTGATATATATAAAATCCTCCCACTTGATAAAGAAAAATAGTTTGACGTAACAATTTAAAAAAAAAATTTGAGGGCTAAATAAAATTTAGGGTAAACTATGTTTTTTGTACATGAACTTTTTGAAATTTATGGTTGTGGTACATAAATTTTTTGTTAACTAGTCAAGGTGTACAAATATTTTTTCCGTCCAACATTTTAGTGCTCTGTTTATTTAGCAATTAAGTAGTGATGTGTCACCATTTAATAGCTAAAATAAATAGAAGAACTAAAATGTTAAGCGAAAAAAATACTTATATACCTTGATCAGTCAGTAAAAAATTTATGTACAAAAATCATAAATTTAAAAAAGTTCATATACCAAAAACATAGTTTACCCTAAAATTTAACTATTTTGTTAACACAGTAGAATCATATAAAATAATGTCATGGCGATAGGATAAGTCCACTACCCACATAATGGTAATGTATGTTTAAGAAATTTGCACAACAAGAAAAATGCAACCTTTTTCAATGTTGGATTTATTAAAATGAGAAATCCGAGTTAAAAGTTATACAAATATCTCATTACAAAACAAAACATTATTACAATAAATTTTCACATACTTAGATAGTTAAATGGTTCCATATAAATACAAGCAAAATATAACAAAATTAGGGAACTAAACATCACAACAATAGGAATATATTATGTAATTGTAAAAGTTTAGTTAAAAGAGACTGTTTAAATAAATTACAATGAACTATAACTTATATCAATAAAATCTTAATACTGATGAGTATAAAGGTCATTAATATAAGTAAAGAGAAATACATTGCAATAACATATTGATGAAGTTTAATAACCACTAATATAATCAAATGAAGAATTATATCATAAAATTCACATAAATGCATCCATGATATGTGAAATTACAATTATGTACATCAAAAGATAAATTATATCTATTGTCCAATAAATTTGCATAATTTTAATCATATATTATATAACCATCATACAAAAATCATATTATACCTACGATAGATAAGCTATAATAACACTAATTAATAGAAAAAATTATGCATACAAGAGAATGACAATTTAAGATTATACATTAAAAAAGGACCTAAATTAATTTATAAATAATAATTCAATGTCAAATAGAGTACAATATTATGAATCCATGTTGTTGCAGTGAGTAATTGGATAGATCAGCAAAACTAGGTTGATTATCTAATACTCTTGTTTGATTGACACCGGTTCTGTTTTCAAGGAGGCATTCCTTGTGCTCACCCTATCATTTATAAAAATTTATTGACTTAAAAAAAATAGAGTACAATATAAATAGAGACTACAAATACTTAAAAAATTATAAAAATAAATTAGGTAAAAAATTCAAGATTACTATACCCAAAAATTTTTAATTACATCTCAAAATAATTATAATAATACATATTGAATTTATAAAATTTCAAAAAGATTATTCATAGACATGCTACAAGTCTTTATTTAAATAAATTTTCCTAATAATTTTATAATGAGACGAAAAATTAAGTAGAAATTTTATTTATAGATAATAACTATAATTTGAATTTACATTTTTTATTTATATATAAAAAAGTGTTTATATTAAAATTTCTATTACAAATTAAAAATATTAATTTTGGCTAGCATTTCTCTACTTTTAAAATAATACTATACTACTTATAATTATGATTAGACACTCTTGTTTTTTATAAAAAAAAACATATAAATTTTTTTTGTCAAAATACAAGAAAACTTTAACTATTTTTTCTTTATTTTTTTATAAGTCAAATATTAGTTGTCAATGTGTTAGTTTTTGTTAGCTTTATTTGACTATACACGGCTTAAAATGCCTTTTCTTAATGTCTAACGCTTTGTATGCTATACTATTTTTTGTTTTAAATATTTTAATTGCAAAGACAATTTAAGTGTCGTTAAATTGAGCTAAAAAAGTCATTAAAATTTATGATCTTAAAAGTATTTATTAAATGAGCATAAAACAAGTATTAGGACCCTTCTCAATTAAAAAAATTATAAACTATCAATTAAAAAGTAATAAAATGAATCCTTAGAAAAATTAATATCACCTTAAATTATGAGAAGGAAATTTAAATAAAAACAAAATATTCCAAAAAATAACGACACTAAGAAAGAGTACATTTGAAGCACTAATTATATTTTCTTTCGGCACATATACAAATTCTAACAAAACCACAATATATTCTTATGAGGGACTATATTGAAATTATTTAACAACATATTTTCTCTTCATAATTAAAGGCTACTTGGAACCACATGTTAATTAAATTCATAGTGGGTTCTATATCACTGAAATTAATTCTTAATAGTTAATAAAAATATTATTAATAAAATTATTTGCTAATAAAGTTATTTTTATATATTTAAAGTTTTATAAAATCAATGATGGGATTAGTACAAAATCTCATTTGTTTTCACACAAGAAACAACCATTATGCCTACTCCCTTGATATGGATGTGTAGTCAAATATAAACTTTAACATGGAAAATCCAAACTCCTTTACTATTACCAATTAAGTTTAACGTCAAAATCCATATGCTTAAATTAATTACTAAATGAAATCTTAGAGAAAAATCATCACATGAAAACGGACCAAATACCTAAGAAAAGGTTCCTTATGACAATAAAGAAAAGTATAATAAACAACCCTATGGAATAAAACTACCAGAATATATATATATAAAATGATCGATAACAATTGAGAATTTTGTTAACACCTTTTACTACTTAGAAGAGGAGCCAAATTCCACTTGACAAACCATATTTTTCACACTATTTTTTCTATCCATGAAGGGATTCTCCGATTCTATTTGGTTGATTTCTGTAGGATTTCTATTTGTATAACAATATGCTTCTTCATATGTATCCTGGAGGAACATTTGAGCTTCACAAGGACTAAGATTTCCCTTCCAAACCTTGTGATTTGTAACATGGTTTGATGATACATATCTTTGATAAGGAACTAATTAGTTCTTGTGAAACTCAAGTGTCACTCAATGATACATCTACATAAGCATATTGTTACACAAATAGAAACCTGCAGAAATAAGCCAAATAGAATTAGAAAATCTCTTCATGCATAGATAAAAAAGACAGTGTAAAAAAGATGGCTTGTGAATAACGATTTGGTTCACCTTCTAAGCAGAAAAAGGTGCTAAGAAAATGCTCAATTGTTATCATTTTATATGTTTTCTAGTGTTTATATTCCATAGAGTTGTTCATTATACTTTTCTTTCTTATCGTGAAGAACCTTTTTCTTAAATACTTGGTCCATTTTCATATGATGATTTTTCTCTAAGATTTTATCTAGTAATTAATTTAAGCACGTGGATCTTGATGTTGGACTTAATTGATAATAGTAACGAAGTTTGAATTTTCCATGCAGAAGTTCATATTTGACTACACATTCAATTAAGGGAATAGGCAAAATGGTCGAGGGTGTGGAAACAAATGAGATTTTGTACTAATCCCATCGTTAATCTTATAAAACTTTAATTTTATTCAATAAATTTATTGAAATTTATTAACAAATGATTTTATTAACAACTAAGAATTAATTTAAGTGATATAGAACTCACTTCCCAACAAGATACCACAACTACGTGAAGGTAAACTAAACTAGAGAGTTGGTTGATATTGTGCAGTTCCTAAATACCAACAAAAAATTATTAAGATTTAGAAAATAAAAGCAACATAATAGTTAAATAAAGTTATACTAGTCTAAAAAACTATAATTTACTCTTTGATGAAATTAAGTAGTAATAAGAATATGGGAAAAGCCTTAACAAATAGAGAAATCTTTAGGTAATTGGCATATATATATATATATATATATAAATAATGTGTGTGTTTAATGTCTTATTCTTGTTGGTTCTATCGAACTTAATGACAATATAATAGGATCACCCCAATTTATTTTTTACAATTATGTTCATTTGCGTGGAGAAAACAAGCAACTATAATTATACGAAGAGTGTTAGTAACATGATAAATTCTTCCTAAGGAAAATTTATAAACACAAATTTAGTTTCCAATAAAGTTAAATAGAAAATTAAAAAGAAATTTCAAGGGCTTAACAAGCAAATCAATCTATCATTAGTGAAATATCAAAATCACATGAGATCTCTTAAAGATTTCAAGCAATTTATTAATATTTATGTTAATATGCTAAAATGTAAAGGATAAACACGGAAAAAAATGTAAAAATTCAAGCTCGAGAAATATAAAACTAATGAAAGCATACACTGGTAATTAGTCATGTAAATGCCGACCTATTGAATAATAAAGACACAAACCCTAGACAACCACTCAGTAATTCAAACAACACAAAGATTCAATGTTAATTATCTAATTTTTAAACTAGTTCACTAAGAAAAGATAAGAAAGCAACTCCTATACCAATAGAATAATGTAATAGTAAGATTTAATTCCTTTTTAGAAATTAAATGGATACCTGGATTGTAGAAATTTGGTAACATTAATTATTGGGTATAATGTGTATGGATCCCTAAACTTAGCCTATCAAATGTAGTTGTACAATTTTAAAATTCAATTTACCTTTTGAATCACATCAAAATGATATAGAACTACTCAAATTTGACCATCGTGTATTCCTTCATTACCCATAGTTGTAACCTAAAAAACATAGTAACGATCTTAGTTAAAAATAAGAGAAAATTAAAATGATCACAATAGAATCCACTTCTTACAGTTTGAAATAACAAGAGAAAAATGTTCAAATTAAGTTAACAATACTCTAATTTAGAACAAAAGTTACAGATTATAAGTACAGATATCAAAGTATGGTTAGAATATAAATTGAAAAATTGAAATGGACCAGTCAATTAAATGAAAAGGCTAATAAACTAGTGAATTTGGTACCTAGTCAGATACAACTATGAAACTAGTCAAAAAGCAGCCTAACTTTGACAATTAGTAAAATTAGTTGTTCAACAATTTGGATTAACCTACAATCTATGTTCATATTAGGTTAAGAAATAGACTAATTTATCTCTTTGACTGTAATAGTAGAACTAAACCACCACACCCACTTTGAAATTGTTGTTATTAAGAATTATTAAAAATCAAATTACTTATTAATAATTACCGCAACTAGTTTTAACTTGTTATGTGCTTGTATTGTACAGAGTGTTAACTTTTTATGTGTGTAGAGAATCTCTATCCGTACTTAAGGGATTCCTAAGTTCTATTTGACTGGTTTTTATTGGATTTTTGTTTATTTCACCATACTATTCTTCATAGGTTTGGAAGATGCACAACTTAGCTTCACGAGTACCAATTAATTCATTGCCAAATATTATAGGGTCTAATGATTTGTAAGATAGTTTTGGTACGTAGTGTGTTTATTAGGGTGAAAGGTACTTTTTGATGATCCAATGTCCATGTTATTATTTGAACTTGCACCTAGATTAAGAGTTCTCTTGGGAATTGGATTGGTATCTCATATGTTATAATAGAATTCCAATCAACGGGTGTTCTTTGATTTAGACGAAATTCTATTATGTCATGTCTACGGCCAAATCAAAGGATTTTCCTCACTTGTCTTATATATTGAAAGTTCAAAGACCAAAATCCCAATAAAGGATCTCTAATTCAATAGTATTATGAGAATATGGAATATTTAGATCATAATGTCTGCTTATTCAATTGGTTAGTATAAACATACTTTAGGAGCTTTACATTTTCAATCATATGTAGGTACATTACATCAACACTTATGCAACTACCTTTTGACATTCATCGTTACTTATCAAAATTAACTTACTTTTCATGCAATTACAGTTCTCACATATGGCTGCCTCCAATTTATGCAAGAAGAAAATGATTATTATCTTGGAAGCATGTTTTCTATTGAAAGTTAACAATCTCAAAATTTTAGAATAAGGATTGTTGTTTTAAGAATTTCATAAAAAACAAATTTAGTTTCAGAGTTATGATTCATTTTTAACTCATAAAATCTTCCATGAGATAATACACATTTCAACCAATATTTTACATGAGTATGTTTGCTCTCATAGAATATTGGTTGTACTTATGTTATCCAATCATAGGTGATTTTATGAGTTAGAACTTAAAAATGAATATCATAATTATGAAATTGATGTTTATATCTATGAAGAAATTTAGAAAACAATAATAATTTATTTCTAAATTTTGAGACTATTAACTTTCAAAGAAATTAAACTCGTTTCCAATACAATAACTTTTTCCTCCTAGAAAATTGAGGAAACCATGTGTGTAGATTATAGTTAAATGAAAAGTAACTTGATTTTTTTTGTAGATAGTAAAGATGAATCACATCAACATTTATCAGTCAAAAGGAAAGTTGCAGAAATGTTGACGACAATTTCTCTGCATAAAACTGAAAGTGTAAAGCTCCCAAATACTACAAAAATATGAACAAACTAAATAAGAAGTCTGAGGAGAGTGATTTGATTTAAATGTTCCGTCTTCTTATGACACTAAAAAAATAGAGATGTTGTATTGGGATTTTGGTCGTAGAACCTCTAATAAAAAAAATTGGGGAAACCCTTCTATTTATGTGGAGATTATGCAATAAAATCTCATCTGAATTAAAGTACATATATTGATTAGAAATAATTATATTATAATAGGAGGACGTAATCCAATTCCCTAATCTACTCGCATTTGATCATTGAAAACTTCATTTTACCTTGGTGAACATTGTACCTAATTGTCTTACAAATCACAGGACCCTAAATTTGTTTGTAAGTAATTAATTGGTGTTTGTGAAGCTCTAAGGTCAATCAAGAATGCCTCAAACAAGAGTATTTTGATACAAACAAATATTTAGCGTAATCTTTACGATAGAACCAGGGAATCTTTTCATGATAACTAAAGAAGGTAACATAAAAAATAGGATTCAATATGGAAGAGACGTCTCATCTTTCAATTAGAAAAGGCGTTAAAGGATACTAATTATTGTTACCCTTATTTTTCTGGTAGCTTTATTCCATCGAGTTATATATTCACGATACTTCTGTTAACCTTTTTTATTTGTGTAACATTAAAGCTTTATAGTCCACTATATTAATTTAGTTAGTAGTAACATATATCATAGTACAAATTTATGTGTACTATTAGTATTATTATCATTATTGTGTTTTGCAAACTTTGATGTATATTAAATGAGACTAATAAGTTTTCACAATACTTTATTATGTGTAAATTTTAAAAATATCATCTTCATAATCATTAAATTGTGAGGACCTTATTAATATTTTTAAACATATATGATATAGCCAGATAAAAAAGTTTCACATGATAGGTACATACATAACAAAAATCATTCAAGGTAAATTTATAATGACACTATATATCATGCAAATTGTTTACATACAGAAAATTATAATAATTATTTAAATATTAGATTATGTACATAAGATTGATATGTGGAACATTTTAACGTAATTTATATGGTACGATTAAAATGGAATTTTATTGTAATATCCTTTACACTAGGCAAATTAAATTCATAGCTAATTCCAACAAATAGTCTTTAACAAAATACATTTTGAAACTTAATTATATCTACATATAAGGATTTATAATATTAACTAAAATTTAAAATCATGAATGCATGTATTTCATAAAAGCCTATACATAAAATGGTATTTACATGTATATATAATATATTATTAACCTGTATATACCTTGTGGAATATGTCATCATTGCTTCCTTGCAGTAGTAGCCATGTTCCTACTATTGTTCCTTTGTCAACAATGTACCTGATCAACCATTGATCATGATTAGTTAGCACTAAAAAATATCAATAAAATTAATGATCAAATGAGAGAAATAGAAAGAGAGAGATGGGGGATTTCATGAAATTGCACCATGTAGAGTAATGTAAATTAATTCAATCATATTAAAAATTGAAACCAATCATTAATAGCTATGAGAAGAAAAAGGTGAAAAAGATTTATGGAACAAAAGAATTAAGAGTTGAGACAAGTAAATCAATTCCATCTTTTAAACATAGATATATCAAGATTAGTGGCATTAGGAATTATAAGCTAAGTTAAAACTCTTGTTTCTTCTAGATCAACTACATCTTTTGAATTTGGTATAAATTTATTTGGGTGTAGTGGGTATAGATCCCCAAACTTATTTCACAGAATGTATGTTATCATAAAAAAATCGTAATTAATTTTACCTTGTAAATCACATCATGATGGTCCAATCTAGTTTAATATGACCATTGTGTATTACTTCATGACCAATAGTCATAACCTGAATGTTCAAAGTAGATTCTTTAGAGAAACACTCTTAATACTAATCTCACTCAAAAAGTAATAAAAAATATTTATGGGTCTAACACTTGAAACATTAGAGAAATGTTATTTCCTTTTATGATTGCAAAAAATCATGTTGGAATTTAGGCATATTTGTGATTTAAAGGCAAAGAGAAAAAGAAAAAGTGGACAATACTTTGATTTAATAATAAAAATTCAAATCACAGTATGTGAACTATGATTCATATACACAAAGCACAAATCAAAATGTCCAAAGAGCATAATTTTATAACTGAGAGTCACAAATTAAAAACAAGTGAAACTAAGAAAAACCAACTAATTCATATTCACTTCATATTATATCAAGAAAGAGTTGTCTCTTGAAGTACAACAGAAGCATAATGGAACCATCTTTGAATTTTCCATACAAATTAGAGAGATGTGAGGAAGAAGAAAAGAAAATTTTATCAACATATTGCAATATAAAAACAACAACCTTTTTCAGATTTTCTTTGCCCTGTTGAGGTGAATGCCTATCTTTCTTATTTATATTGCTTCACTAGGGTTTTAGTTTAGGAATGAGCTTTATGATTCGTGGGCTTTTGTTCACGCCTTACAACTAGTTTGGTTATTAAGTGTGCGGCTGAAATTGTGAAATTTACATAACCCTAATATTTAATATTTAATGTTTAACGTTTAACATTTAATATTTAATGTTTAATATTTAATATTTAATATTTAATATTTATATTTAATATTTAATATTTAATATTTAATATTTAATATTTAATATTTAATATTTAATATTTAATATTTAATATTTAATATTTAATATTTAATATTTAATATTTAATATTTAATATTTAATATTTAATATTTAATATTTAATATTTAATATTTAATATTTAATATTTAATATTTAATATTTAATATTTAATATTTAATATTTAATATTTAATATTTAATATTTAATATTTAATATTTAATATTTAATATTTAATATTTAATATTTAATATTTAATATTTAATATTTAATATTTAATATTTAATATTTAATATTTAATATTTAATATTTAATATTTAATATTTAATATTTAATATTTAATATTTAATATTTAATATTTAATATTTAATATTTAATATTTAATATTTAATATTTAATATTTAATATTTAATATTTAATATTTAATATTTAATATTTAATATTTAATATTTAATATTTAATATTTAATATTTAATATTTAATATTTAATATTTAATATTTAATATCGATAATTTTTATCTTAAATTTAATTATTAATATTTTATATTACATAGTTATTATTTAAGATTTATTTTTTATATTTAAAATTTATTTTTTAATTTTTAATATTTACTATTTATATTTAATATTTATTATTTAATATTCAATAGTCTTAGTAATTCGGTTTCTTTTAAATTTGTGGTCCCTATCGTCAATATCTATTTAGAAAAACATTAATGATGACGTAAATAGAAAAAGCAGTTATATTAACTAAAAATGAAAAGAATATTAAATAAGATATATAATTTGTACTTAAAAAATAATAATTTTTATTTCTTAATTAATCATGTCTTGTATCTAGGTGTGAATGGTAAACTATATATGTAATTAAAAATTTATTATTAAATTTTGAATTCATAATTTTAGACAATATTTTGATAATAATTATTTTTAATTAGTATCTATTTTTTTGTAACACTTTTTAATTATATTTTAAGAGATGTCGTAACTTGTTATTGTATCACAAATTTCATATATTTAACTATTAACATACTTAAAGGTGCTTATATTTAATTTGATGTATAATAGATTGAGTAATATTAATAATACAATCTTTTGAACACATTCCCTCTTAAAATATTTTAACTGTTTTTTTCCCTAAAGATGATTGACAAAATTATGTAATAAATAATAATGATATTTATAATATAAATATAAATTAAAGACATTAACAATGTTATAAATATTTTATCTATAAATTTAAAATGAATAAAAATATGATAGTAATTATAAAAATATTTTATTATGTTAATATGATATTAGTAACATTTTAATTTTTTAAAAATCTAATATAAATATGTTATACAATATACTTTAGTTCTTTTATTTTTTTCCTTTTAAAATAAACACATTTCACATGTATGCTTAAAACCTTACAAGTAAAAATAAAGTTATAGGTGCAACACTAATAATTTATCAATGCTCATTTAGTCCCTAAGTGTAATAGTAATGCATGTCTAAGGCTAGAGTCCGAAACTTGCAATTTGTATGGTAGAGTCCAAAATTTTTGAACTTAGATATGTGGGTTTTTTAGGCTCAACTACAAAACTAGCAGGATAACCTGCTATCCTAAGCATAATTAATTTTTAATAAAAATTTTATTATTTATAAAAATGAAGTGTCATAAGTAAAAAGAAAAAAATTCAATACTTTTATGATGAGATTTAAGAATTGAGATTTTATATTTGAATGCATTTATATTTTGTGCGCATTTTAAATATTATTATTTTAAATTTATATTTTGGAATTGAGAATTAATATTATATTTGATTATTTGTGATGACATTTAATATTTAACTATTAAGTAATAAGAATTTTAATTTTGCTTAATTATTATCTTATAACTCATTATGGAGTGTCTTTATATATATTGAGTTGTTATAATAATTAAAAATGAGACAAATTTGTTTTTCAAAAAAATATTTTTTATGTTTTTATGCAGGTTGGCCTGTGGACTTTTATGGGTTGGGTATGAACTCAAATATGATGAGTTCGTTTAAAATTTGGGTTATTGAGTTTATGGGTTATGGGGTTTTTAAGTCGAGTTACTTACACGTCATTCTCTACTTAAGGCCTAATAAGTCTCAAGTGTAACAATAATGATTATCTAGGATACATAAGGTTGAATTGTAATACTAATCAACATCATGTTATTTACATCACCATGTACCTCATTTCTCATCCTTTGTTAGCAGTGTTGATCCTTTATTCTTAACCCGGAAAAACAAGAACAAAACACACACCCACATAAAAATAATAATGTGTTATTTCAATGAGAGTAATGAGTTCATAAAAGGTGAAGAGATTGTTAGAAGTGATTTAGGTGTTAGTCATCTTATATTTGATCTCATTAGATAACCTTAACTATAAAGAAAAAAATAGAATATATTCAAGATTAGGTAGAGGTTAGTCATAAGGGACTTTGTCTTATGAGGCCTTTTTGCTATTTTTTATCTTTTTCTTGTAATTGTTTTGTGTTATGACGTACCTATCTATGAAACTTCTCTGTTTGATTAATGTTTATATTTTTTCTTTTAAGATTATATTGTTTTAGTATTTTAATAAAACATTATATTTATGATCAAACTTTGATGTGTGAGTTAGTTTGTATT
Organism: Psophocarpus tetragonolobus; assembly: GCA_037954015.1. Taxonomy (NCBI): domain Eukaryota; kingdom Viridiplantae; phylum Streptophyta; class Magnoliopsida; order Fabales; family Fabaceae; genus Psophocarpus; species Psophocarpus tetragonolobus. The sequence continues at coordinate 27,188,384 of CM075695.1, read as the reverse complement.
GATTAGGGTGTGACCTACCTCGATTGGTTAATAAAAAATCGATAGGGTTAAGATTCATTGTACGACAAATCTAAATTTCTTTGCTTCTAATATGAGTGTATGAACAAACTCTCAACCTCTTTACTCTTAACCCTAATTAGTGTTAGATTTTTACATGATCAACTGCTATAAATTACTATGGAATGTTTCGTCAATAATTCAGTGTTTCGACAAAGATTTACCAATTGATTGTTATATTTTTGTAATTTCAATTTTTTGACAGATATTACTAACTGAAATGGATTTATCTATATATTTTTTATTTAATGATGGATTTTTTGAGAGATTCTATCTTAAGGTTACCTACCAACAAAATTGTTTGTCGATAATTAATACTGACTGAATTACTAACAAAAACTGCATGGTATATTTAAAAGAGATTATAATTAATGTTTATAGTCAAAATGAAATTTTCCAAAATAAAATATATGTTGAGTTAATATATAAATATTATTTTTTGAACAATTCATTTTAATGATGTTGAGTTTATTATTTATTGTAATTTTTTTATAGGCTAAATTTTAGTTGTTAATTGTTAGTTTTTATTAGTGGAGAGATTAAAATGCACGACCTGTCACTTCTCCATCTCTCCACTTTACTATCATACCACACTTATAAATCCTTATTTATTGCAATTATTTTGAATGGAAAATATTTGATTTATTAATAGATTTAATATTCTTTAGATTTTGTTAATCACATTTCATGATTTCTTAGGTTTACAAAAAAAGTATATTATATGTTATCATTTTATCATAAGAGACAAATAAATTTAATTGTTACGTGATACCTATAATATATATATATATATATATATATATATATATATTTATTCTTCTAAGTTAAAAGTTAATTAGTTCCTAGTTCTGACAAAAAAATTCCAAGTTAATTTATATTCAATTAATTTTCGTCATTAATTAATATTTTTTTTCATTGAAAAGGTTAACTAGTGTTGTTTGATCATGGGAGACTAGTTATTTAGATTAGAGGGAATTGATAATTTAATAATTAATAGCAATTCAACATGAGGATAATAATTATGTACGAAAATATAACTCTAACATTCCAAATATAAGACTCTATTACAATCTATTATTTTATTTTATTTTCTTTAATTAATTTAATTTATTTTTATGCAATTTTTTTAAACATTATCTAGTTTACTCTTTAAGAAAATATGAATATCTAGTTATTTAGATTAGACAGAATTGATAATTTAATAACTAATAGCAATTCAACGTGAGGATAATAATTATGTAAGAAAATATGACTCTAACACTCCAAATATAAGACTCTATTACAATCTATTATTTTATTTTATTTTCTTTAATTTAATTTATTTTTATGAATTTTTTTAAACATTATCTGATTTACTCTTTAAGAAAATATGAATATCTAGTTATTTAGATTAGAGTGAATTGATAATTTAATAATTAATAGCAATTCAACATGAGGATAATAATTATGTACGAAAATATGACTCTAACATTCCAAATATAAGACTCTATTACAATCTATTATTTTATTTTATTTTCTTTAATTTAATTTCTTTTTATGAAATTTTTTTAAACATTATCTGGTTTGCTCTTTAAGAAAATATAAATATTTTTAATTCTTGATATCTCATATTCTTGTCCTTTGGATTATCTACAGTAGTATCAATTCTTTTCCAATGAGAAATCCAAAATAGCAATCAAAGTAAAGAATTAGATACTCATAGATCAATTCTATTATACAGTAGTAAGACAACATTGCGAAGAGACCTTTCATTTTTTAAGTGTTCCCCTCTCAAAACCCTGCCTCCTTTAGTGGTAATTATTTACTTTATAGGAAGATTGAGCTTGATTTCCTAATTTTAAGCTTCATCGCTACATGTATAATGATAAACTTATATTTCAATATTTTTTTATTTTAACTTATAGGAAAAAATTGGTTATTGACGCACCAAAATATTTTAGGCAGTTCTTTATAAACCTTTGGTTACATTGGTCAAAGTTGTTGATAACAGAATTTGGTCTTGGTGTGGATATGCGTAAGGTCTTCGTATTATTGAAGAATTAACAAATGATTAATTTTAGAGTGGGCACACATGAAGTAAAGTTTGTATGCTGTTAAATGGAAATTTTATGATTCTTGAGCTTAACAACATGTACGTATTCAAACTTTATATGAAATTAATATGATTTAGATGCAAAATAGATTCTAGTTATTCTACTTGCATGTGTTAGGAACATTATTTATTCTACATGCATGTCACAGGATGATCACACAGATTTACAATGTCAATAAAATGTTGAAATGCACAAATGCTAATTTAGGGTTATATGTTATGATTCAGAATAATAGTTATAAATAGTAGAGTGATGGAGCAAGAACACAGAATTTATACTGGTTCAGCCAAATCCTTGGCCTACGTCCAGTGTTAGTTTGACAACTCATATCAAACCCTTTTTCACTATAGATTGAAGTACAAACACTATTCACACACAAAGCATATAACTAGTCTTTTCTTGAACCCTACAAATGAATCACCTTATGAAATACTATCACAAGAAACCATTGAGAAACCTCATCGTAGAATTCAAACCACCTTGAGAAACCTTATCATGAGGATTTATTGGAAAACCCTATTCCAGATCTCAGCTAAAAGCTAAAACAACTTGTGAAACCCTATCATAATATTGGGCCAAAACAAAAGACAATGCAAACAATAATGTGAAAATGTAAGAATAATTTTTCCAAGATGTATGATGACCTAAATTTTGAAATAGGCTACCTTTAAATAGAAAGCAATTAAGTCAAGGTCCAATTAATCAATTACATAAGTTGATAACTAATTAAGTTTAGGTGAAGGTTAAATCAGTCCATGTGGCATCTGGTAATCAATTAAAAGTTCTAGTAATCGATTAATTCGATAGAGATTCACCAAAATTCAATTTCAAGCACGAGATAATCAATTACAATTTTGGTAATTGATTAGCATTGTGAGAAATTTTCATCCGATTGAAGTAATAATCAATTACGGGAACCTATAATTAATCAACCGTGACCAATATTTAGGACATCTTTGCTTAGATCAAGGTGTAAAAAATTTTTAAACACTTAAAAAGTAAAAACCTTGATTAAAACTAAGATTTCAAGATCTAGAATATGTTTGTGGGTTTGTGAAGTGAACTTAAGACTTGTAGAATGTAAACTAAAGCAGACAAGCCTAAGTTCTAAAACAATCAATATAATGTCACATCCATACATGTTTGGCATATTTCAAAAAGAAAAATGAGAATCCCAAAAACCAAAATAAAATATAAGAATCATGACCTTCATGTCCAACATCAAGATTCAATCACGGAGTTGTGCTACATGTCTAGAAGAAGAAATAACTAATAATGTCATTGATGAAAGTGTTCAAAGAGAAGTTACTAATAGAATTGAACAAACATTCATTCATAATTGCACTCCAAAAATAAATGAAATTGACATCAATAAAATCATTGACCTAACCAATGATGGTGATGACTATGGAAGTGATCAACATAGTGACATTGTAGTTGCAAATGATAGAATTACTGGTAACTTGTTAAACATCACTTTTTTTATGAGTATCTTGTTTATTATCTTATAATATGTGGATTCATCTTTTATTTTTTCTATACCACAAGCCTATCTTAGAAAACTATTTCAATCATCTTATAATAATGCATGCTAGTAACTTATAATCTCAATTTTGTGTGTTTCATAACAAGAATAATAATATAATAGTAATTTTTTAATAATTCTAAACTCTTAACTTGAAATAAGAGTGTTGTTTTTATTTTATCTTATTTTTTTAGATAGGTTATGAAGGTAATATAGCTTCTGATGTAGAACTTGTTACTTCAAAAGTTCCTAATAAAGTGAAGCATATTGGTGCCAATGATTGGAAAATTTGAAAAAATCATGTAAACTTAAAAGGGAATCTAAAATGGTTATTGAAGAAGATAATGGGGCTGAACACACCTGAGCAATTTTCTGAGTATCTTATAATTGAAGATAATGATAGTACAAGAGATACAGACACTAATGTTAAAGAAATTGTCTAGGTGTGGTTAACCCCATTATCTTATTTAATAATCACTTCAACTTCCCTTGTATGTTTACACGATTTTCTCAAATTTTTCGATCGTTGGTTTTCTTCACCAATATGCTTACTTTTATTAGAAATCTCAGAAGTAACAAGTTTTACATAAGAAGCTAAATTATCTTCATAACCTGTCTCAACAAAAAAAGAAAAATAAAAACAACACTCTTATTCCAAGTTGGGTCTTTAGAATTATTAACATAAAATTATTATTATTATTATTATTATTATTATTATTATTATTATTATGAAAAACAAAAAAATTGTGATTATAAATTACTAGCATGCATTGATAAAAAATGATTGAAATAGCTTTCTAAGCTAGGCTCATGGTATAAATAAAAAAGAGAAGATGAAAACACATAGTATAAAATAATAAACAAAATACTCTTAAGAAAGTGATGTTCCACAAGTTACCTATAATTCTATCATTTGCAACTTCAATGTCACTATTTTGATCACTTTCATAGTCATGACCATTATCTGTTAGGTCAATGATTTTATTAACATCAATTTCATTTATTATTGGAGTATATGTACGAATGTTTGTTGAATTCTATTAGTAATTTTTCTTTAAACACTTTCATTTATGACATTATTAGTTATTTCTTCTTCTAGACATGTAGCACAACTCCATGATTCGAATCATGGTGTTATACATAAAGGTCATTATTCTTATATTTTACTTTGATTTCATTTATTATTCAAGTTTTTTAAGCCCAATCCAGCTACATGACCTGCATTAAAAATAAAGAAATGTTAAGATTTTGAGCTCACCAATATAAGAATGTAAAGTAATTCTTTCTTTTAGCAAAGCAAAAAATTCGCACTACACTTTTGCAAGATAAACCTTGGTTTTTATATTCTTAATCTATTACAAACTAAACATCCAATCTAGAATTTAATTATGCGTAATTTCTATCCTTTTTTATGACAGGTAGTTGGGTTTTCTACAATCATCCTATAATATGTTTACTTACTAATTAATTGATTTTGAGCTACAAAATGCTAGTGTTTTTATATCGTTTAATTTTAATTCTCCAATAATTAAAATACAACCGTCTATGTGTATAAATCAATTATAGACATCAAGAATAGGATAGAATAAACTAAATTGTTGAAATATCCACGAATCTCAAGAAATCAATAGCAAAATGTATAGGAAGTCTCATGGAAAATTTAGAATGAAGATAAAAAGTTGGGCAATAACATATGTACAAGAAAAGAAAACATCATTATATTAGTGAAAAATCGTAGAATGCTATAAAAGAAGAAGAATAATAGAAAGTTACAAACTGTAAAAAAATATTTTAAATAGTTAACTAACATTGGGTTTGTACAAGCATGACTTTTTAAGCTTTATAAGGAAACTATTTTTTTTTTCTCAAGATTTATGAGGCATTATATAAGACGGATTCACTTCCCTTTTAGACATTTTTACTCTTATTGTAACTCACAAAAGAAAGAGTAGAATGAAACATATTTAAAGATTCCAGAGTATTATTTTTCTACAAGATATCGTAGCAATATATTATTTTTCTAAAAATAACAAATGCCATGAGTGTTGAAGATGCATGGAAAACACTACGTGAAGAGTTTCAAGGAAAGTGTTAACATACATACGTCAAACTTTAAACACTATCAATTATCAGAGTAGGTCATCTCTCCTAGTATGGTGTTGTTCGAGAATAAATTAAGCGAAAACTGGTGGGGCTTGTAATACCTTGAACACACCAAAATCAGAGGATCTAATAATTAGAGCAAGTTATCTCCTGCTAATATGGTTTTGCTCGGGGATGAACTAAGCCAAAACTAGTGGGTTTGTAATACCCTGAACACACGAGAATGAGAGGGATCTAATAAAGGTTCTATAACAAAAAGATGCATCTACTTTTCAATGACACATAACTTAAGAATTTCACAGTTAAGCATATTTGACTGGGAGCAATTATGAGATGAGTAATCTTTTGGGATGTTTTTCCAGAAGGCCACCCATCCTATAATTGGTCTAAGTCAAACATGCTTAGGTTTGAAGTTCTTAAGATATGCATTACAAAAAAAGTAAATGCATCTTTTTGGTATAGATAATACATATTAATTCCTTTCGCTCTTTCTCAATTGTATAGTATCTTAGGCTTGTACATTCTATAGATCCCTCTCATTTTAGTATGTTCAAGGTGTTGCAACCTCTCATCCCTCTCATTATGTAGGTTCAACAGTTTAGACTAAATCTACAAGCTATATTCATATTAGATAAAGAAATAGACTAATTTATTTATTTGATTGAAATAGTAGAGCTAAACCACCACCTTCTTGCTTCATATTCAGTAATGTTTGTTTTAGTGGTTCTTCCAAACAAGAAAAATAAGGTGATGTAAGAATGGACAAATGAATATAATTAGCTTTCTCAGAAGGAAAAATTACTTTCAGAATATCTTCTATAACTTGGTGTGATTATACTTTTCTAAATTTTGTGCCTAGCTTCACAAATGACCTTTGTATCTTATGGGCTTTTCTTCTGTGCTAACAACTTATTAAGTCTTGTGGTTGAAATTGTAAAACTTACAAGTTTAATACTTTCTTTGATGAGGTAATTGGTATATGTTCTATGTTAGCAACACTTGGTTTTTATATAAAAGCAAACTGGGATTTTACATCTTTACAAAAGAACTTGACTTTTCAAATTTGTATTTATTTAGAAAACATACTTAATAATTTGAAAATTAGTGAATTAACAATTGAACCTCAAAAAGTTAAATTATATTTTTTGCTTTTGTTTCTATTAATATATTAATTATATATATATATATATATATTTATATTTACATAAGTAAATTACTTGGTATGAAATATTTAAAATTATTATTTAATTATAATATGTTCAACCATATTTGAACCATCAAACCTTAAACTGGTACATTTATAGATTTAATTTTTTTTTATTTTTAAAAATATTTTTAATAATCTATAGAAGGTGGCGTCAAAATGTTACATTTCATCCGAGCAATGGCAACATCATTGCAAGTGTACCATTACCACTTGATGGGTACAACACAATAACATATATATGGAAATTTTAGTTTATACTTTAAGAAAATAATAAATATTTACTTTCTATAATTACAATAATGATAAATAAATATGTTTATTATATAAGTTATGCAGTTAAAAAGATCAATTAACTATGTAAATAAAGATATAAAATAAGAAATTTGAAGATTATAAAATAAATTTAAATTATAAAATAATTTTTTAAATGTCTATATTTTTTATGCATATATTTTAAATTATAAAAAATAAGTAGTTAAAATATAAGTAACTATGTAAATAAATATATAAAAAGAAAATTTTAAAATGATTGAAACATATTTATTTACTTGAGAAAATCAAGTCAACAGATTTTGTTAAACATCTACAATCATGTCATATATATTTGAATAAGTTCAATTTTAATATACTATATAATTTATTAATAAATATAAGTTCATATTAACTATAAAGTTATATATGTTCAATTATTAAAAAATTATCTTGTAAGATTGTTGAGTTAATACCAAAATATTTATTGGAAGATTTACTAAAATTTAATTTTTATTCAGAGAGATTAAAGAAGGTAATTTTACAAACGCTTATTTAGCAATTGTTAACTAGATCTGTTTTATCTATCAAATGCATGTATCTTAAAATATTCCATGGTTGAATTAATAAGATTTAATTTTCAAAGTAAATTTCAGTGTAATTATATGTAACTTTATACTTTTTAACAATTACTTTAACACTCCTTAAGAGAGTGTTAGTGTAAGGTTTAATGTAATATTTTCAAATATATAGAGAGTATTAGTGTAATATTTTAAACTTAAAAGAATGTTAGTCTAGGAAAACAAAAAAGAGTGCACTTAATTATGTGTAATTTGATAAAAGTTGAAGATGCTTTTGTAATTTTCTTTAATTTTTATTAAGAATTATTAAAAATAAAAATATTTAGTAAGAATTACTGCAACAATTGTTAATTAACTTGTTATGTGCTTGTATAGCTTGTTAACTCTTTATGTGTGTGTAGAGAGAGCCTCTCTATCCATAATGAAGGGATTCTTTAGTTCTATTGGATTTTTGTTCATTTCACAATACTATTCTTCAAACGTTTGGATGACGTACAATGGAGCTTCACGAGGACCAATTAATTCCCTACCAAGTATTATAGGGTCTTATGATTTGTTAGATAATTTTAGTACTGTGTTTATTAGGGTGAAAGGTAGTTTTCGATGATCCAATGTCCATGATTAAGGATTGTCTTAGGGAATTGGATTGGTATCTAATGTCTATTGCATCATGTCTACAGCCAAATCAAATGATTTAGAAGAAGTTATTTGATTTAAATGTTCCATATTCTTATGTTGTATTGGAATTTTGGTCCTAGAACCTCTAATAAGACAAATGTGGAAAATCCTTTTATTTGCCATAGAGATTATGCAATAAAATTTTATCTAAATCAAAGAACATTTATTGATTGGAATATAATTATATTATACTCGGAGGAAGTAATCCAATTCCCTAATCTATGTGCATTTGATCATCGAAAATTCCATTTCACCTTGGTGAACACAGTACCTAATTGTCTTACAAATCACAATGCACTAAATTTTTTAGTAAGTAATTAATTGGTGTTTGTGAAACTCTAGTGTTAATAAAAAAAATACCTCAAACAAGAGTATTGTCTTATGAACAAAAACCCAACATAATCTTTTTGATAGAACTAGGGAATCCTTTCATGATAAGTAAAGAAGATAACATGGAAAAAAGGGTTCATTATGAAAGGCATATCTCATCTTTCAATCAGAAAAGGGTGTTAAAGAGACACTGCATTTTTACCCTTGATTTTTCTGGTAGCTTTATGGCTTCAAGTTATTCACTATACCTTCTCTATGCTGTCACAAGGCACCTTCTATTCAGTGTTACATAAAAGCTTTGTAGTCCACTATATTAATTTAACTAGTAGTAACATATATGATAGTACAAATTTATTTATACTATATTAGTATTATCATCATCCGTGTGTGTTTTGCAAACTTTTATATATATTACATGAGACTAATAAGTTTTTTCATGTTAAATTTTTATAATATTTTATTATGTGTAAATTTTAAAAATATCATCTTCATAAACATTAAATTGTGTGAAGCTTATCAATATTTTTAAACATATATGATATAGCTAGATAAGAATGTTTCACAGGACAGGTACATACAAAAGAATAATCATTCTAAGTAAAATTATAATGACACTAATATATAATATCATGCAAATGGTTTACATACAGAAAATTATAGGAATTGTATAAATATTAAATTTGAACATAAGATTGATATGCTGTACATTTTCAACGTAATTCATATGGTACGATTAAAATGGAATTTTATTGTAGTAATTTATTTCAAGGAAAATTGAATTTACAGTTAATTCCAACAAATATCACAATCTTTAACAAAATAGATTTTGAAACTTAATTATATCTGTAAATTTATAATATTAACTAAAATTGGAAATCATGAATCTATGTACTTCATAAAAGCCTACACACAAAATGGCATTTACATGTATATATAATATATTAACCTTTACATACCTTGTGGATCGAATATGTCGTCATTGCTTCTTGCACTAGTAACCATGTTCCTACTATTGTTCCGTTGTGTTTAGTTAGCACTAGAAAGATCCAAAAACATAGTGATCAAATGAGAGAGATAGAAAGAGAGATGGGGGATTTCATGAAATTAATCTATGTAGAGTAATGTAAACTAATCTAAGCAATTAAAAACGAAAACTAGTCATTAACAATTATTAGCGGAAAAAGTGAAAAGGACTTATGGAACAAAAGAATTAAGAGTTGAGATAAGTAAATCAATCCCATCTTTTAAGCGTAGATATTAGAAGTTAGTGGCATTCGCAATTTTAAAAGTTAAAACTCTTGTTTCTTCAAGATCAACAAGATCGTTTGAATTTGGAATAAATTTTTTTGGGTATAGTGGGTATAGATCCCCAAACTTATGCAATTGAATGTATGTTATCGTATAAAAATCATGAGTAAATTTACCTTGTAAATCACATCAAAATGGTCCAAATCTAGTGTGATATGACCATGATGCGTTGCTTCATGACCAATAGCCATAACCTGAATATTCAAAGTAGATTCTTTAGATAAACATTCTAAATACTAATCTCAATCAAAAAGTAATAAAAATTTTAATGGGTCTAATGATTAAAAAAATTAGAGAAATTCCTTTCTTCCTATGATGGTAAAAAATCATGTTGGAATTTAGGTATATTTTTGTGATTTAAATGCCAAGATAAAAATAATAAAAAGTGGACAATACTTTGATTCAAAACTAAGAGTTCAAATCACAATATGTGAACTATGATTCATATTCAGAAGTACAAATCATAATGTCTAAAGAGCATAATTTGATAACTGAAACAAAATGGTTGATTCAACTGAAAACTTATAAACTAGTACGATGGCTAGTTCGATGCATCCAAGAAACTTTTCATAAATGAAGAGTAAGAAATTAAAAACTAGTGAAACTATGTAAAACCAGCTATTTAAAGTTTTGGAATACCTCTAAAATTTCACTTCATATTATATCAAGAAACAACCTTTTTCAGATTTTCTTTGGCTTGGTTTGATGGGCAAGTGTTTATCTTTTCTAATTTATAATGGCTGGCTAGGGTTTGACTTTATTATTGGGCCTTGCCTTTCATGGGCTTTTGTTCACGCCTTAAGTTTGTGACAGCAATTGTAAAACTTACGATTAATGAGTTAGCGGTTACAAGTTAAATGTTAAGAATACTTAAGGCTTAATTGATTTGTTTTTATTTTTTAGTTTTTGAAAAAAATTTTAAGAATAGTTTTCGAAAACTGTTTTCAAGAAGAAAAGACAAAAAAAACTTATTTGGTAAGTGTTATTTGGAAACTATTTTGAAGATATAAAAATGGAAAAACTTATTCATATTTATTAAAATTTCATTAATGAAAAGCAAAAAATAACATATTTTGATTATATTTTGAGTTTTCAAAATAAAAAATAGAAACCTGAAAAGTAAAACTACTTTTAGTTGTTCCTGTTTTTCAATTTTTAAAAACTAAAAAACCAAAACTGTTTTCGAAAACCTTTTTCAGAAAACACTACCCAAACGAGTTTTTTAGTTTTTAAATACTAAAATACTGAAAATAGTTTTATAAAACTGTTGTCAAACAAACACATTATTTGGTAATAGTTTTATGTTTGACAATAGTTTTATAAAACTGTTGTCGCTGGTTTAATATTTAAAAATTGAAAAACTTGTTTGATTAGTTTTTTCTTAAAACAATTTTCTAAAATAGTTTTTGTTTTTAACTTTTTAAAAACTAAGTGTTTGTCTGAACACAATTTTATAAAATTGTTTAAAGTATTTTAGGGCTTGATTGATTTGATTTTGTTTTCTAATTTTTGAAAAGATTTTTCAAAAATGTTTTCTGAATGAAGAAAAAAAAATTGTTTGGTAAGTGCTATTTGAAAACTGTTTTGAATATGTGAAAGTACAAATACTTGTTCATATTTATGAAAATATCATTAATGAAAAGAAAAAATAATATATTTTCATTGTATTTTGAGTTTTCAAAATAAAAATAAAAATTAAAAAACAAAACTACTTTCAGCTATTCTTGTTTTCTAAATTTTAAAAACTAAAAAAGTAAAACTATTTTTGAAATCCGTTTAACAAAACACTATTCAAATGAGTTTTATAGTTTTAAAGACTAAAATACTGAAAATAGTTTTATTAAATTATTGTCAAACAAGGGCTTAATATTTAAGAACTAAAAAAATATGAACAACTATAAGTAGTTATGTTTTTTAGTTTTCTATTTTTTAAAAAAACTTAAAATATAACGAGAATATATTGTTTTTTATTTTTTATTAATGATATTTTTTAAAATATAAACAATTTTTTTTATTGGTATTCTCCCGACTTAACTGCCGAAGGAGAGGAATCGAATACCAAGATATAACCCTATTTTCAAAAGTAGAGACTGAAAGAAATCCATTTTCACATCTTTAAAAATTGGTAACAATTGTAAGTAGTTTTATTTTTCAGTTTTTTATTTTTATTTCGAAAACTCAATATACAATTTTTTTTATTAATGACATTTTCATAAATATAAAAAGTTTTTTCATTTTCACATCTTTAAAATAGTTTTCAAATAACGTTTATCAAACAATTTTTTTCTTTCTCTTATTCCAGAATATAGTTCTTAAAAACTAATTTTGAGAACTCTTTTAAAAAACTAAAAACAAAATCGAACCGATCAAGCCGTTAGTTTTTAATATTTAATATTTAACATTTAACATTTAATATTTAATATTTAATATTTAATATTTAATATTTAATATTTAATATTTAATATTTAATATTTAATATTTAATATTTAATATTTAATATTTAATATTTAATATTTAATATTTAATATTTAATATTTAATATTTAATATTTAATATTTAATATTTAACATTTAATATTTAATATTTAATATTTAATATTTAGCATTTAATATTTAATATTTCACATTTAATATTTAATATTTAATATTTAATATTTAATATTTAATATTTAATATTTAACATTTAATATTTAATATTTAATATTTAATATTTAATATTTAATATTTAATATTTAATATTTTATATTTTATATTTTATATTTAATATTTAATATTTAATATTTAATATTTAATATTTAATATTTAATATTTAATATTTTATATTTTATATTTAATATTTAATATTTAATATTTAATATTTAATATTTAATATTTAATATTTTATATTTTATATTTTATATTTAATATTTAATATTTAATATTTAATATTTTATATTTAATATTTTATATTTTATATTTTATATTTAATATTTAATATTTAATATTTAATATTTAATATTTTATATTTTATATTTAATATTTAATATTTAATATTTAATATTTAATATTTTATATTTAATATTTAATATTTAATATTTAATATTTAATATTTTATATTTAATATTTTATATTTAATATTTAATATTTTATATTTAATATTTAATATTTTATATTTTATATTTAATATTTAATATTTAATATTTAATATTTAATATTTTATATTTTATATTTAATATTTAATATTTAATATTTAAATTTAATATTTAATATTTAATATTTAATATTTAATATTTAATATTTAATATTTAATATTTAATATTTAATATTTAATATTTAATATTTAATATTTAATATTTAATATTTTATATTTAATATTTAATATTTAATATTTAATATTTAATATTTTATATTTTATATTTTATATTTAATATTTAATATTTAATATTTAATATTTAATATTTAATATTTAATATTTAATATTTAATATTTAATATTTTATATTTTATATTTTATATTTAATATTTAATATTTAATATTTAATATTTAATATTTAATATTTAATATTTAATATTTAATATTTAATATTTAATATTGTATATTTTATATTTTATATTTCATATTTCATATTTCATATTTCATATTTCATATTTAATATTGAGTTATAAAAGTACAAAGATGGGGCGAGAGAGGTCATGTGTTCGAATATCTTCACTATTTGGTATTTGATATTTAATATTTAATATTTGACATTTAATATTTAATATTTAATAATTGACATTTAATATTTAATATTTTTCCATATTCATTATAATTGTTGTTTAAAACATTAGACTAACATCCTGGAAAGAGTACGAAAAGTAATGGTTGAAAACATAAGGGATACATGTGTAATTGTACTAAACTTTAGTGATACATTTGTAATTTGCTCTATTTTTTATGTATTACTTTATATTTAATATTTAATATGTATTGTTATTTATAATAATATTTAATGTTTAATATTAATATTTTATAGTCTTTTTTTTACCACTAACATTTTGATCACCAATAAGTATAACTTAGTTCACAACACATGTTGAGTTTTGGAGAGAACCTGAGTTTGATTTTCACAAAATAAACTTTTGGGGAGGGTTGAAAAACCTTAAGTGCAACTAAACTCCGAGTCGAGTAATTACAGTATTGTTAATATTTTATAGTCTTAGTAATTCAATTCCTTTTTTATTTTTGGTCCCTATAGTCAAAGTATATTAAAAAAAACATTAATGATGACTAAAAATGATAAAAATGTACCTACTAACTACTAAGTAGAAAGAAAGGATTAAATAGTAAAATCATTTATATTGACTAGTTAAGGTGTACAAACATTTTTTTCAGTCCAACATTTAAGTGTTTCCGTTTATTTTAATTGTTAAGTAGTAACGTGTCACTATATTTATTATATTTTAGCTGTCAAGTTTATAGTTTTGGTATACAAATTTTTTGTTGATTGATCAAGGTATACAAACATTTTTTGTTTGAAAATATTTGAGAAAAAAAAGATATATCTTGTAAGAATCTTCAAAAAATATGTTTTAAAATTAATTAAAAAAGTAACATTGTGTTAAAAAATATATTATGAAATAAAAATTTAAGAAATATTATGTAATAAAATTTTAAATTTAGAAATGCAATCTCATTCACTGTCTAAAAAAATTTATGAAACAGAGGATGGAGTAGGCAAAGAGAGAAATGACACTAGTAGAGAAGGGGAAAGGAGTACTATAGGCCAGAGAGATGCATGAAGGGGTTTTACATGGGGTGGAGGTGGAGGGGACATATGGGAATGGGGTAGTTATGGTAGGTAGGTGAAGAGGGATGGAGAGTGCGGAAAGATGATGAATAGTAAGTCTTTTTAATTTGTGGCGGCTAAAAGTTACCAAAAAATATAATAGAAACAGCCAAAAAATTAATTGATAAAATAGTAATAAATAGAGTAATGCGTCATCACTTAACAGCAAAAATAAATAAAAGAACTAAGATGTTGGACAAAAAAAATGTTTGCATAGCTTGACCACTCAAAAACAAATTTTTGTACCAAAATCATGAATTTGAAAAGGTTCACATAACAAAAACATAGTTTACCCTTATTTTATTAATTATTGTTTTTATGACATCACCACTTATCGACTAAAATAAACGGAAGGACTAAAATGTTAGTTAGTAAAATTTTTTTATATCTTGACCAGTTAGCAAAAAGTTTATGTACTAAAACCATAGTTATTAAAATCGCAAGTTAACTTATAAAATCGTATGAGTTTACAAGCTCCTGATGAGTTAAATCGCATGTAGAATTGGAAGAGTAGTAAACTCTGAATAAACTCAGTAAAATTAGAGTAAACTTGGAGTAAACTCAGTAGAATCAGAGTAAACTCGTGAATAGACTTTTGTGCAAATTTCTTATGTGGTGTTTTCCTATTCTTACTCTAATTTTGAGTGTTTTGAATATAATTTGTTCTTATGTCTAAAAAGATTTTAAAATTTTGAGTGTTTCGACTCTAATTTGTACTTATCTAGAATAATTTAGACTTATTATATAGATTTGAACTTATTATGTATTGAAAACTTTCAATTTTTATGTGATTTATAAAACATATTTTTAATGAAATAAACACTTACGATTTTATGAGTTGAATTTACTAGACTCTCATGAGTTTACATAAACTCTCGATTTTGGTAACCTTGACCAAAATCATAAATTTAAAAAAGTTCATAAACAAAAGACATAGTTTACCCAAACGAAAAAAAATACTTAAACAAGATATACAATTTGTAGTTAAAAGTAATAATTTTTATTTCTTAAACATGTCTAGCATCTATGTGTCAATTGGAAGCTATACATGTAATTACAAATTTGCTATTGAATCTTGAACTCAGTTTGTTTATACAATACTTTCATATTAACTATTTTTAGGATAAACTATATTTTTTATACATAAACTTTTTTATATTTTTTGTTTTGGTAGATAAAATTTTTGTTGATTAGTCAAGGTATACAAATATTTTTTCCATCCAACATTTTAGTCCTCCTGTTTATTTTAGTTATTAAGTAGTGACATGTCACTACTGTATTTATTATCAGTTTTTGAGTAAACTATGTTGTTGGTACATAAACTTTTTCAAATTTATGATTTTGGTACATAAACTTTTTGTTAACCGGTTAAGGTATATGAATATTTTTTTGTTTGAAAACATTTGAGAAAAAAATATATCTTGCAATAATCTTAAAAAAATATGTTTTAAAACTAATTAGAAAGGTAACGTTGTGTTTGAAAACAATTATGAAATAAAATTTTAAATTAATATTTTGTTCACGTCTTACAACTAGTTTGTTTATTCAGTATGCGGCTGAAATTATAAAACTTACACAACCTTAATAATTAATATTCAATATTTAATATTTAACGTTTAATATTTGATATTCAATGTTTAATCTTTAACATTTGACATTAACATTTAATATTTAATATTCAATGTTTCATATTTAATATTTTATATTTAATGTTTCAGATTTAATATTTATATTTATATTTAATATTAATATTTATTATTTATTATTTAATAGTCTTAGTAATTCAATTCCTTTTTTATTTTTGGTCCCTAACGTTAATATCTATTTAAAAAAAATATTAATGATGACTAAAATTGATAAAAATGATCTTACAGTGAAGAAAAAACAGGACTAAATACAAAAACCACTTTATTGAATAAAAATGAAAAAAAAAATTAAATAAGATATATAATTTGTACTTAAAAATAATCATTTTTATTTCTTAATTAATCATATCTAGTATCTAGGTGTGAATGGGAATCTATATATGTAATTACAAGTTTATTATTAAATTTTGAACTCATATTTTTAGACAATATTTGATAATAATTATTTTTCATTAGTCTCTATTATTTTGTAACGCTTCTTAATTATATTTTAAGTGATGTTGTAACTTATTCTTGTATCACAAATATCATAAATTTAACTATTAACTTAGTTAAAGGTGTTTATATTTAATTCGACATATAATAGTTTGAGTAATATTAATAAACACTCTTTTAAACACGTTTCCTCTTGATATTAATAATAGAAACTAATAGTTGAGCAATATTAACAACACACTCTTTTGTAACAGGTACATTACTTTGATATATAATAGTTTGAGTAACATTTTAACCATTTTTTTTCTCTAAAGACGATTCACACTTGACACTATGTAATAAATAGTAACGACATTTATAATATAAATATAAATTAAAGACATTAAAAATCTTATAAATATTTTATCTATAAATTTAAAATGAATAAAAATATGATAGTAATTATAAAACTATCTTATTATGCTACTATGATATTAGTAACATTTTACATTCTTTTTTCAAAAACTAATCTAATAAATATGTTCTACAATATACTTTACTTCTTTTATATTTTATTTTTTAAAATAAACACATTTAACATGTATTCTTAAAACCTTACAAGTAAAAATAAAGTTTTAGATGTAACACTAATAATTTATCAATTTTAGTCCCCAAGTGTAATACTAATACATGTCTAAAGATAGAGATAGACATTTGAGTTCCGTCCATGAGCTACCCATGAAACTTGCAATCTATATGATATGTGAATCTTAAAATTTTGGACTTATTTAAATATATGGGCGTTTTAGGCTCGACATGCGTTTATATTTTGAGGTGTTATAGTAAAAAGGGAAAAAAGGTCCAATACTTTTATGATGAGATTTAAGAATTGAGATTTGAAATTTTATATTTGAATGCATTTATATTTTGTGTGTATTTTGAATTTTATTATTTTAAATTTATATTTTACAATTGAGAATTGATATTATATTTGATTATTTGTGATGACATTTAATATTTAACTATTAAGTAATAGGTATTCTAACTGTGCTTGATTATTATCTTATAGCCTATTATGGGGTGACTTTAGATATATATTGAGTTGTTATAATAATTAAAAATGAGCCAATTTTTTTTTTCAATTTTTTTTTTATGTTTTTATGTGGATTGGCTTATGGGCCTTCAGAGGCTTTGTGGAGTGGGTACGGGCTCAAATATGTTGAGCTCGTTTAAATTTCAGATTTTGCAGACTAAGTTTTGTTGGTTATTGGGTTTATGGGTTGTTAGTTTTTTGGGTTGAGTTACTTGTATGTCCATCTCTACCTAAGGCCTAATAAGTCTTAAGGGTAACAATAATGATTATCTAGGATACATACTGAAATGCAATGATTATCTAGGATACGAACTAAAATATAATGATTATCTAGGATATATACTAAAATACAATGATTAATATATCTCAAGGGTAATACTAATCAACCTCATGTTATTCACATCTTCAGATACCTCATTTCTTATCCTTTTTTTAAATATATACTAAAATACAATGATTAATATATCTCTATTTTCATTTTCTTTACACATATACAAATATATCTACTCATTTCCTATCCAAAATCTCTTGGAAAATATTTTCTGAAGCTATGTTTAAAAATAAAGGTTTTGAAAAGTACTTTTCGGAATATACATTTATACTTTCGAAAAGTATTTTTCATAAGAGCACTTTATTAGTAGTGTTGATCATTTGTTTTTAACTCAGAAAAACAAGAACAAAATGCACCTATATAAAACCTAATTGCAACACCAATGAATGGCGATGATCTAATAACATCCGAGTGTAAAACTAATAATTGACTAAGGTCTACCACTGTAAGAAAATAGGTGAATAGCCACAGGAAAATAAGTGTTTGTTTGACAATAGTTTTATAAAACTGTTTTCAGTATTTTAGTATTTAAAAACTAAAAAACTTGTTTGGGTAGTGTTTTCTGAAAATAGTTTTCGAGAACAGTTTTAGTTTTTTATTTTTCAAAAACTAAAAAACAGGAACAACTGAAAGTAATTTTCCTTTTCAGTTTTCTATTTTTGTTTTGAAAACTCAAAATACAACCAGAATATATTGTCTTTTGCTTTTCATTAATGAAATTTTAATATATATAAACAAGTTCTTCCATTTTTACATCTTCAAAATAGTTTTCAAATAACATTGGCCAAACAAGTTTTTTTTCTTTTCTTCCAAAAAACAGTTTTTAAAAACTATTCTTAAAAATTCTTTTCAAAAACTAAAAAACAAAATCAAACCCTAAGTCATTGTATAAAAAAATCAGCCACTATATGGATTTGTGACTGATTCAGCTACTCTTGGTGTTGGCTCGACAATTCAATTGGGATCATGGCATAGAAGCCATAAACTAGGGCGAAAGGGGTGTTGTTGGTAGTGGAATGTGGTGTGGTATGACGAAAGGAATCTTGAGAGTTCGTCGACTTGGGAAGTCTTAGTGAAGTCTAGGTGGCATCTAATGCCCTTAAGAATGACCCTGTTGGCAGACTTGGTTTGACCGTTGGAATGTGGGTGTTCTACTAATATAAAGGCTTGGTGATACCAAGGTTGTGGAAAATGTTGCAACATTAGCACTTGTGAATTAGGTTTCGTTGTCAGTCACCAATGTGTGAGGGATGCTGACATGGAAAATGATTTATTTCCACAAGAATTTCTCGACTTTGATCCATTTAATAAAGTAATGGTTATATGCAATTGCAAAATTGTAGTGCATAATTTTTTGCTTTGTTGAACAATATATTACTTTACATTCTTATGTTGGTGGGTTTAAAATCTTAACACTACTTTATTGTTAATGCAAGGGTTATATAGCTAAAATGTGCTTAAAAGACTTGAAAAAAAAATTCATTATTCCCAATTAATGAGTTTGAGACACAACCAATGCCTCCACTGGTTGTACCAAGTATTGATGAATATTCTTCAAAATCAATCACCATCCTTCAGAAAATCAGGATTTTTTCAAATAGTCAAGAATAGTAGCACATATTCAACAAAATGATTAAAAAAACATTTGATTTTAGAATTCCCAAAATATTAATAATAACATATATAAAAAGCTGATCACATAGATTCATGACGTTGATAAAATGGTAAAATGCACAAATGTCAATTTAGAATTATATGATATGATTTAGAATAAGAGTTATAAACAGTGGAGTGATGGAGTAAGAACACATAATTTATACTGGTTCAGCCAAATCTTTGGCATATGACCAGTATTAGTTTGACAATTCAAGTCAAATTTTTTTTTCACTATAGATTGGAGTACAAACATTATGGACACACAAAGCCTATAGCTAACGTTTTTTTGAACCCTACAAGAGAATTACCTTGTGAAACACTATCACAATAAGCCAATAGGAAATGCTATCTCAATATTCAAATCATCTTGTGAACCTTATTACGAGAATTTACTAGAAAACCCTATTCTAGATCTTAGTTAAAAGCTAAAACAGCTTGTGAAACCCTGTCACAAGACTCACTAGGAAACCCTATCTGAAACAATGAGCCAATGAAAATATCAAAGGTTAAAGGATGGAACGATCACACTTGGATTGTGCCAATGTAAAGACTTAATATCATATCACAAGAGAAATCCAAACTGTGTACTTGATCAATGTTGCTCAAATAATATTTTAAAGACTCAGTGATTGAGTAATCTTAATTTGACCAATAAAATACATTGAATGGACTGATGAGGGCAAAAAAATTTTCTAAACTATTAGGTCAACTCTTAGGGTTGTAAGAATGATGTGAAATTGCAAGAATAATTTTTCCAAGATGTGTGATGACCTAATTTTTTAAATAGGTTGCCTTTAAATAGAGAAAAAATTGGTTGAAGGCCATTTAATCGATTACATAAATAGGTAATTGAAAGCTGTCTAAATTACCTATTTTTCCGTAGGTAAAATAGAGCAGTTATCCTAATTCTTTCTTATTTCAAACCTTGTTTTCCTCTATTCTTACTTAAAATTATATTTATTTAAGAAATTAGTTTTAGGTTTATATTTATGCATATTTTAATGTCATTTTCCCATTTTAATTATTCTGAGACATGTTTCGAAAAGGACTAAAGAAATATTAGAAGAATTTAAGCTTATTGGTGTTGTAATAGTGTCTAGGCACCTAGCGGACAAGCGAGGAATATGTAACACTGCCTGGTAGAGAGGATTTTATTTTCCCATCTCGACATGCAGAGCCCACTTCTCAATCGCCCAACACTCGTGAAATAGTGTCCCATAAGTTTTACTTCGGTGCCCAATGCTCACAATGTGAATGTTAGGCACAGACACTCATATCCGAGGCTATAAATAAGGCATTTTTTTGTTTTGGAAACTGGTTACACACCTTGCTAACTTAGGGCATGCTCTAGACACACTCTTCGTCTATTCTCCACCTTCATCTACCCTGATGGTTAGTTAAGCTTGTTATTTGTTGGAGTTTGATGTAATTGATCCTAAACTCTTGTGTATTTTTGTTCTTTTAATCAAAGTTTATTATTCAATATTCTTGGTCTTCTTTAGCTGTTGCTTTATTTCTTTATCTTTAGTGGATTTTACTTGTTGAATGAGCTCGGGAGAGGATTTTGACCTTTAAAATGAGAAGAGCTCCCAATGGGGTTTATTGCTTGAGAGAAAGTAAGACCTATTGGTCATCTTAAGCTCCTTTTTCTTAATGTGAGTTGTTTGACATTAGATTATGTGAGGGATCGATAGCCTGAATCTCAAGTAGCTTAGTTCCTTACTTGCAAGAGATTGAGGTTAAGGACACTTTTATAGGTGATGGAAACATGGGTAGTGAATGATGATTTTGAGTTCATTTATGCACTTGGAGGATGGTTTAGTGAAATCAAGACCCAATTGAATCTCATCTATGTAACTGCTTATTTTATTTATTTATGCTTTTATTTACTTTCTGTTTAGTAGTTGCTGTTACAAATTTTTATCCTTTTCATTTGCACAAGTAAAAAGTATTGGGACTTCTTAGGTATCATAGAAGTCCTTGTGGGATCGACTAGATATTTATTAGATACTACATACGACCAATACACTTGTCAGTAGTAGTGTAAAAAACTTTTCACTCATCAAGTTTTTGGTATTGTTATCGGGAACTTGTGCTTGGTACTTATAACTTTCATTTTTTGTACTTGGAAAATTTTGTTAGGATAGTTGAGTAACTCATTCTTTTATTCTTTAGTAGTATTAGTTTTATTTCTCTTCTTATAAATAGTTGCTACTAATTGTTGCTCTAGTG
The DNA here is from genome assembly GCA_037954015.1 of Psophocarpus tetragonolobus. Taxonomy (NCBI): domain Eukaryota; kingdom Viridiplantae; phylum Streptophyta; class Magnoliopsida; order Fabales; family Fabaceae; genus Psophocarpus; species Psophocarpus tetragonolobus. The sequence goes on along the minus strand of CM075695.1, from coordinate 27,166,075 downwards.
TCTGTGTTTTATCATTTGATAGGTGAAGCAAGAATCAACCATAGAGCTGGAAAAGTAGGCTAGCATGAAATTACTCCAAGTAAAGCCCAACAATCCAAATTGCTTCCACATAGCTGAGGAAATGAACTTAAGTTTTCAAGAATATAGGAAAAGATGTTCTGAAATACAAAAAGAAAGAGAAGAGACAACCAACAAATGGGAGATGCATTAAAATTAACTCCTCTCAGAGCTTAAACAAAGAAGAACTTTGGGCTCATCACAACCCCCTCAACCATTCTACCAAGATCAAACTCCATGACCATGTTACTAGTAGGAAACTCAAGTACCTTGGTACCATTATCAATCATAGGGGTACCAAGAATATCTATAACCATGGTACCAGGATAGCACTTTATAGCTTGAAGGGACTTTCTGAGAATACATGCATTGGTAAACTCAATAGGAAAGAGAAGCTTCATGTAGTATCCTATACGAGCCACCTCTGTAATCATGGCATCAAGGCAAAATTACACTTTTCAAGGCTATATGGAAATGAATAATACAGTAGTGTGTCATAAGATAATGTCCAACATGGAGAAATTGCTTGAAGAATATAAGAAATCTTGTTTAGACACAGGAGCCACTTTGGAACAGATTGAGATTCAGGCTAGTCAAATGGTTAAGCAAGTAAAGGATATGAATAAAGCACATTTGGCTAGATTTCAGCCACACGTTGGAAACCAAGATAAACTTATCATCATGACTCAAGGTATTTATGAAAGTGAGGATTTAGATGATCCACTATGTGAAGAAAAGGAAGAAGAAATGAGAAAGGGGAAAATGAAGAGGAATTAAAGAAAAATACCTTAAGTGAAAGCTTGTGTAAGAGTGAAGAGGTGGTTGAAGAAAAATATAAAGAATGTGGGAAGAAAAAAGAAGAAATTTTGCCTACCCTAAGCATTAGAAGTAGTGTAATTATGGATACAATCAAGTTTGCAGTAAAGGGGTATCTTCATGCTCATAACCATAACCAAGTGTCTGCGTCTTATGCTGTTAAAGAAGTTCATCCACTGGAAGAAATCGGACATACTAAGGATTATTTGGAGAAGGAGGGTGAAGAAAAAGAAAGTGAAGCTTGTTGAAGGACTAGTCCTTGTGATTGATTTAGCTTTTGATATCCCCTTTTTTTATGTCGGGACAAGCTCTACAAAAAAAGATTCTTGGAAAGTAATATCAATAGTGTTAAGGAGGCCCAAAACCAGGCTAAGAAGACATAAACACCTATTTCACTTCATAAACTCTTGCGTATTTTTGTTCTTTTAATGAAAGTTTATTATTCAATGTCGGTAATCTTTTTACCTTTTGCCTTATTTATTTATTTTTCGTAGGTTTTACTTGTTGAATGATCTCGATAAAAGATTTTGAATTGTAAAATGATAAGAGCTTCTAATGAGGTTTATTGCTCGGGAGAGAGTAAAACTCATTGGTCATCTTAAGCTCCTTTTCTTAATGTGAGTTGTTTGACTTTAGATTATGTGATGGATCAATAGTTTAAACCTCAAATAGCTTAGTTTCTTGTTTGCAAGAGATTGAAGTTAATGACACTTTTATGGGTGATTGAAGCATGGGCAGTAGATGGTGATTTTGAGTTCATTTATGCACTTCAGGGATGATTTAGTGAAATCAAAATCAACTGAATCTTATGTGTGTAATTGCTTATTTTATTTATTTATGTTTTTATTTACTTTTCGTTCAGTAGTTGTTAGTATAAATTTCTATCTTTCTTTTTTCGTACAAATAAAAAGTATTGAGATTTCTAAGGTATCATCGAAGTCCCTATTTGATCGATCCAATATTTATCGAATACTACATGCAATTGATACACTTTCTAGGAGTAGTGTAGAAAACTTTTCACTCATAGTAATTGATTAATTTGATAGGTTAATGCTAAGTCAGTCCATGTGGCATTTAGTAATCAATTACAGGTTCTGGTAATCAATTAATTTGACAGAGATTCACCAGAACTCAATTTTCAGGCATGGGATAATAGATAATTGATTATGGTAATCCTTGAATTCCCTACTTGGACCATATATGCACTAACTTAAATAAAATAATACTCACATTAATGTGGCAAAAAAATATGAATAATGAGCAAGGATTTAGATCATTAATTGGTCCAAACACACAAAATTCATAAGTCTTCAATAGTACAAAATTGTACTCGATAGGAGTATTATTATCATAAATACTTTTACAAGTAGAAAACCATACTTGATAAGAGCATTGTATCTACAATATACTCATAAAATTTTAACCAAACAAAATGTGACATTTTGGGTATAGAAGAGATGCTCAATATAATTTCATGTTAAAAGGATTAATGTGTAATACACAACATAATGACCTTAAATTCGTTAAAGATGTCTATCAAGATACAAAGAATTTAATATTCTATCAAGACAATTCATTTTACAAGACATTACTTTAAATTTTAATATATATATATACGACAAATTGTAGGTGGCTTAAAGATTATACGTAAATAATTAATAAATAAATCCAGTATTTTCTATTGTAATCGTAAATAATTAATAAATAAATCCAGTATGCCCTAATCTTTGAATCCCCGTTTTTTTGTTTTACGCTTCCTCAGCCAGGTTTGGGCAGAATAGCAGAGCAAGTAAAGTATTATTAGCATAGCAAAAATGTGTTCCTCGTCATTAATATGTTTGCTAGTGTGGTGGCTTCTCGGGAGAATTGATGAATGCATCTTTGATGCACTTGCTATTGCTAGTACCAATACATCTAATAATTCTTAATTGGTTGGTTTAAATAGCCCTGGACTGTGGAACAAAGGAGTATCCCGAACCTACACCGAGGTATTGACGGCGATTCTCAAATATCGCAGAACAGAATGGGATACGATGAGATAGAATGCAATAGAAACAAAGACAAGGAAAACGAGTTATCTACTCTTCTTAACGGTCAAAGCGAACCCTTTCATTCCGAATTACAGATTTCGGAATCAATCAAATCTCCCCAAGTAGGATTCGAACCTACGACCAGTCAGTTAACAGCCGACCGCTCTACCACTGAGCTACTGAGGAACAACGGGAAATTCGATCTTATAGAGTTCAATTCCCGTTCTCAACCCATGACCAATATGAGCTCGAAGTTTCCTTCGTAACTCGTAAAACTTCTTCGCAGTGGCTCCGTTCCATGCCTCTTTTCATAGGAAACCTCAAAGTGGCTCTATTTCATTATATTACATCCATATACTAAGTCCATTCATTTAATATCCCTATCTTTGGTGTCATTGAGATAAGAGATGTCGTTTCTAGTCTATCTATTTCTATATATATGGAAAATTATGGAAAATGGAAAGTTGAAAAATCGTTATATAATAATCCAAAAATTGCAATTGAAAAAGAATCCAGAAATTGCAATAGAAAAGAAAAAGAGAGGCTTGAGATGATTTTTCAATCTTTTATACTGGATAATCTAGTATTCTTATCCATGAAGATAATTAATTCGATAGTTGTGATCGGACTCTATTATGGATTTCTTACCACATTTTCCATAGGGCCCTCTTATCTCTTCCTTCTTCGAGCTCGGCTTGTGGAAGAAGGGACCGAAAAGAAAATATCAGCAACAACTGGGTTTATTACGGGACAGCTCATAACATTCATATCAATCTATTATGCGCCTTTGCATCTAGCATTGGGTAGACCCCATACAATAACTGTCATAGCTATACCCTATCTTTTATTTCAGTTCTTCGGCAATAATCACAAAAACTTTTTGAATTATGGATACAAGCATCCAAATTTAATATGTAATTTTAGTATTCAAAGAATATTTTTTCATAATCTCATTTTTCAGTTATTAAACCCTGTTTTTGTACCAAGTTCGATATTAATAAGATTAGTAAATATTTTTTTTTAAATACCAAATTACTATAAAGATTAATACATATAATATATACAATAAGATATACGAAGAAATTCTCCCCCCTCCCACATATTTGATAGCCTCTCCCAGAAAAAAACTTGTGATACCTATTCCATTTGGAATTCCATCAATTATTTTTTTATCAAAAAAATAATTTAATTTAACTAATTTTCTTACACTGGCAATTAAAGATATCTCATACAAAACATCTATATAACCACGATTATACGACCAATTATATAAGACATTAATAAAATTATTAGCAATAATTTTATTAAGAACACTTTTTTCAAATAAATTTAATAAATTCAAATTTTGTAAATATGAATAAACCGGTTTGTAAAAAAAATACGCAAAAAAGATTCCGAAAAAAGTAAGAACGACTGAAAAAGTTGCGTTTATAAAAAATTCATACCAATCCACAAAATGTTGTGAATTTTTATGTAAAAGGTCTATAAATGGAATTAACAATTTTGATAATATATCCGAATGATTTCTTTTTGGCTGAAAGAAATTCCTACGCCTCCAACGAATAAAGCAAAGAGGACTAAAACAAGCATAGAAAATAGCATAGTATTATCCGATTCATTAGGAGATAAACA